>CM077594.1:56934392-59434392 GCA_039654915.1 Aquilaria yunnanensis | reverse complement strand
CGTTTAGGGTGACTCAAGTTTCCACACAAAGCTAAGAGGAAGGGCTATCATTTACATGATTTTAAAAAGATTGGTTTAGCCTAGGTTTAGTGGTGTTTTTACTCAAAGTGATGGGACATTTGGCTACAATAAAGCACCATTAGTTAGGTAAAAAAATTAGTATCATCAGGAGCCTAGTTAGATTTCTGGGTTTGAGGACCAAATGTAGGAACCCTAGTATGCCTAGGAAGGTCCAATGGAACCTATAATTTGTGAGTCCAACCATGATCATTGCCACTTGACTAGGGTGAACCAAGTAATGGTGGATAGGTAAGTGCCTTGAGTGAAGGTTTAGTACACTTGTGGCCTAGGTGAGATTACTTGAGGCGCAAGTACAAACCTAGTGCACTCTTAGTAGGGTTTTATGGTGGAAGCTTAGTACACAAGTGACTTAGTCAAGTCTAAGGACTTGAGGCACTTTGTGGAGGTGCTCTACCATGTTCACCCGCACAACAACCAAGGCAAGACTACGTTACAGCGTCGGTAAGCTAGGGCTTACTAGGAGCGAATTAGTGGCCAGAAGTTGCTAGGCACGAAGTGATATGATAAAAGAAGGCACAACCAAGGATGGAAAGGATCCATTGAAGATAACTAGTGGACCATTGACAAGGAAGAAGGCTAAGGAGCTCACTAGTGCACTTCAAGCTTGGATTTTGATAGATTGGCGATGTTCTGGTAGAAAATTCATATGTTGAGCTAAAAATATCATAATTGAGTAATTATTGATTCATTGGAAAGCTAACATCTGGAGATACAAATCATATCAAGACCATGAAACCCATTTTTCACGTTAAAGGGGTCGAATTTAGCTTCAAATTCACGATTTGCGAGTTATCGGTGGTTCGGAAGCAGTTGTGGTATTTTGGGCATATCTTTGGCTTTAGGTGTCTTTTTTGTGTGGTTCAGGTGTCATATTAAAGATAAGAAAGAGATTTACAACTTTCATGCTTTGTATTTTGAGAAATCATGGCTGCATCAAGTTCAAATTTCAGCTCGAAGTTGAAGACACAAGCAAGAACCACCCAAGAAGACTATTTTGGGGTTTTTATGGCCAATCTTGTTTTGTAAGGTGTTTTATTTTATTTTCCTGTTTATTTACATTATTTAGGATGTTATTTAGGCCATGTAAGTGATTCAAGTCACTTAGGATAGATAGAATTCGCTGCACACCTTAAACATGTGTTAAAAGGGTGTAGGAATCCTAGTTTGACTAGGTTTTCTTGAGTCCTTTGTAACTAGGTTTCTTAGGTGACTTCGGCTGCAAATTTTGCTGAGTCTTTTACCATAGTTTAGACCTATAAATAGGCACATATTCTGGTTGTAAAACAACAGCCTTGACATGAAATCATATTGCTACTCTGGAGAGAATTTCTCTTTGGTTCTTTGTGGACTACCTTGGTGCACAAGTGTGCTTGTGTTCTTGGTGTTCTTATACTTCTCGTTTCTAGTCACAAGTTGATTAGGGGTGGGGGTCTTCAAATCCAGTCTCTTTGATATCTTTTGGAGCTTGAAAAACATCTTGAGCAAGGGACACCCACGGGAGGACTAGGATGAAGAGGGGTCCCAAGGGACTCAAATATATATGCATATATATTAGACCCTCAGGTTACAAGTGCGTGTAGCAGGTTTCATATCCTTGTATGTACGAAGTCTTCAGGATTTTTCTTGCAGGTTGAAGACCCCTTACTAAGAATCTTTGATTCTTACCCCCTTACCTTTTGTTGTGCAGTTTTGGGCGTCTTTGAGCCAGCGACCATTAAGGGTTGTTGAGCTAGGCTTGTGAGCAAGTATTTACTTTATCTAAATCTTTATGATTCTAGTTGTGGGTTGCTTGTTGGTTAAGTTATGGTACTAACTACAGTTATCTTTTTGGCCTACAGATGCTAGTGAAGCAAAAGGAAAGGCTTTGAAGCTTGCCACTGGGAGTTTGCTCTAAGGTGGAAGCTTAGTCATGGATCTCAGTAGAGTTATTTAGTGTATAGTTTTCATACACTAGTAGGCCTCCAATGTTCATGTATGAATAGTTTACTTTAGAGTCGCTCTTAGGTGTGAGCATAGTCTACTTCTGCTTGGATGTTCACATGCAGTTGATTGTGTAGTTAACCGCATAAGTGCTTTGTATGCTTTGATAGTTTTGATGTTTGTTTTAATGAAATGCCATGGCAATGTTTTAAGTATCATTTCCTTATTTTATCGATCAAGTGAAAGCATTACTCATGGATGATTGCACGGTAGGATTAATTAACTAGAAGCAGGTTTTAACTACTGTGCACCTAATCAATTAGCCAATTGTGACTAGTGTGCGACAAGTTCCCATAGGCTTCCAGGGTAAGCCCACGAGGGGCCGTGTCAAGGGTGAAACCTAGTAGTGGGTCATAGGACTTGTAATGCATTCTTAGGAAGCACAGTAGGCCTAGACACCCTATCGGTGACTTAAGAATAGGGTTAGTGCAACGGAAATAATAAGGAGCTAATCTACATTAAGTAGCACTCCATGATCCAAGTTAATCATAATCGTGTTAAACCAAAGTAAAAGCAACACAAAGGAAGTTCTAGGGAGATTTGATTCTAATTATAAGATTTCTAATCATTGATTGTTTTAATTGTTTTCCACTGCTTGCCAATAGTTAGTAATTTATATTACTGCATTAGTTTAGTTTAGCTAGTTCATAGTAGTTAGTTAACAAATGCTCTTAATTGATGGTTAAATAATAGGGAGATATTAAGTATGTTAGGCAACCTCAGTTCCTAGGGAAAAATGATCTTGGTACTTACCACTACTATACCTAGATGATAGGTACACTTGCCTATGAGTTCACATGTTTGTTTGAGTATAAAGAGATTTCACACATCCACACTATTTACTAGTATAATGGAAAAAGTTTGTTGCGAACTGCAGACACACCATAATGTTTTGGTTTTCATTTACATATTGTTACATCAAGTTAAAGCAAGCTCATGCATAATGCATTGTAGGTTAATAACTAGGTGTATGAAAATTTTTAATAATGCATGAGTAAATAAATAGCCAAATGCAATTGGTATGGAGTTTGATTCCATAAATTTCTTAGACCACCCCTTGGGAGTAAGGTCACTGTAATTGATATCAAAGCAAGGCTTAGGGCTTGATTAAGAGTCATCAAAGGCTTAGGTGACTAAGATTAGGATGTTGTCCTTATGCTAGGATAGTTAGCACTAACGAATAGCATGATAGCACTAACGAATAGCATGAGTGTTTTCTGTGCACTGTTTGGCTTTATTTACTAGTTGCGATGGTGAAACTAGGTCAAATGCAGTTTCAGACACCATGGTTTTAATAACGGATCCTAACAGTCTAGTTATGGTAATGTTGGGGAAAAATGTTTGGCTTGTTGCAAGGTAGGGGCAAAACCTTGGTACAAGTGATTAGGATGTGACCACTATCCTTGGGAAGTGCTTTAGAACCTTAGGCATGAGGTAGGCTATATATATAGATCCAGGTTATCAAAATTGGACTTCTACCTAGATTCGGTTTAGCTTTTCTACAGTTCTAAAGTCATAAAAAATTGTAGTCATAAAAATCTACCAAAAAAAAACTTAGTGAAAATTTATGAAAAAGTACAACCATTCAAATTATCTTAAGAAATTCATATCTTAGAAATAAAAAAACCAAGTTTCAAAAATAAGCATGGATGAAAACATAATTCAAGTGGGAAAAAAAATGTATTTGTAAGTCTAAACTTAAAACCTTGTATTTGATTTACTAATATAGCCCACAAAAGCTCAGTCTTTTCAGGGCTGGCTCAGATTTAAAAACTAGCGATGACCAAAAAAGAGTTTGCTAGAAGAAACATTTATTTGCCTTTCCAATGTCTAACTCATCACCTTGCCAGAGCCAACAAAGGAAAAAATTCTCAATTTTCCGATTGGATGATTAGAGATTGTGGGACAAGTATGACTATTAAATGTCCAACATGGAGATTGCGGGGAATGTTCACCTGTGCCGGAGGGGCCTCCAAACATCCTTTGCTAGATTTACCAGCCCTAGATTCATCGCAACAAGTCTACATTTTCTCTCTTGCACTCTTCAAGATGCTTAAGCATGGTACTACTTTTGTCAATTTTTTTTAATTTCATGGTACAAGTGCTTGATTCGGCCACTGTTCTATTGAAATATCGAGTTGGTTTGTTGATCAAGTTTTTACTTACTCATTCAAGGTTTTTAGCTTTTGAATAGCTTATGGACATGAGCCCAGATGAGCCAGTAGCTTAAAAGTCTTAAAGTCTCTCCATTTCTATGTTTTTATGAATTAAAATGCATTCTTACTTGTTTCTACATATATTTGTGATTCTATTGAATTTTGATGTAGTTTCTATACATAAAGTTTAAAAACTTGCATTTTTAAGACTTAGAATGCATTTTTATTAACCCTGACATATGTGTGTGTGTTTTCAATTAGGTGAGAGATTATCCCTTGCAACAAGAATATTAAATTTCATGTAAACCATTCATCTGTGTAAGCTAAATTTTAGGAATATAAAGCAAATGAATTTAGAATTGATCGAGACAAAGTTCTTTTTACTTGTTTTCACAAGAAGATTCCAAAGGTGCTCACAGATTTTCAATTTAATACTCAGTTGAAAAAGGACAAAACTACCACTAGCCTAAAAAATTAGGTTTAAGCCCTTGACTTGGAATGACTTGGTGATCACTAATGAATTTCTCTAAGGATCAAAATTTCTTAATTTCACATTGATTTTCTGAATTAATAGGCAAAATTAGTAAAATACCCTTAAGGGTAAAATGTTAATTTTGGCTTTACGGTAATTTTGTATTTTGATTTTGTCTTAGTTGCTAGGGTTTTTACAACCTCTTCCCTTTAAAAGAAATTTGTCCTCAAATTTAATAAAGGAAGTTAAGGAGTATGTCAAACCTACGTATACTTCTTCCAAAGCTTATTCTTAACTTCCTAGGTTGCTTCTACTCTCCATGATTATTATAAACAAACTTAACCAACTAAATGACTCTATTACCAAAACCTTCTGCTTACGATCCATAACGGCCAAAGGCTCCTCCACACAAGTCAGATCCTTGTGTAACTACAATGGCTCCCATGGAATAACTTGTGATGGATCTGGCTGCTACTTTTGAATATTACTCACATGAATCAAGTTATGAATTCCGGCCAAATTAGGTGGTGAAATGACTCCATAAGGCATCTCTCAAACCTATTCTAAAGCCTTAAAAAGGGTCAACAAATGATGGGTTAACTTCCCTCTCACTTTGAATAACTAAATTCCCTTGGTCAGTGACACCTTTAGAAACACATGATCCCCAATGACAAACTCCAAAGAACGATATCTCTTATTTGTGTAACTCCACTGCCTATTTTGAGCTACCACTAAACATTGTTTAATTATTTTAACCTTATCTAAGGTATGTTATACTAAATTTGGTCCAAATAAAAGCATATAACCCACTTCTTCCCAACACATTAAAGTACAGCAGCTACGACCATACAAAGCCTTATGTAAAGGCTTCTAAATGCTGGAATGATAGCTATTATTGTAAGTAGGGGTCGGTCATTGATATAAACCAAGCAGTGAGGATGGAATAACTTCGAGAGCATTAAAGGACCCTTTAATGATCAATTCGGGTCCTATGACAAGAAAGTGTACTAATGAGGTTCAAGTCACTCTACAAGGTTTGATTCATTAGGAATTTAAAGGCTGCATGTGTGGAGCAAGGGATGGAACACACCTAAGAGCCTCCCAAGAGCCCCACCACACACTATGTGAGTTATTTGGAAAATCATGGTCCACAGATGTCAAAGACCCTATGAACATCTTTCCCATTGTCTTGTGCAGCTATAGTGGAAACCATGTAGTCCCATGCAGCTGGAGAGGGAGTTAGCATGTAAAGCCTTCATGAGCACTCGAAAGCCTTCCATTCTGGCCTTACAGTGCCCGAAGGGTGCACCTAGGAGCCCTCATGTGGCCAGCTAGTGTTCGACTAATATGCTCATATTTGGTTGTGCTTTCTATATGTTTTTCCCTTATTTTTGCTTCTCTTTTGATAAGTTTATGTTAGGATATGATGCTTAATTGGTTTATAATCCATTTCTAGGTTATATTTTAGCTTTATTTGGGTTACAAAGGATTTATGCAAAGTTTTGGAGCTGAATGATAAGCTTTGGCAAATTTTAGGGCAGACATGCCTTGCAGCACACTAATGTAACGCCTTACACGCCCTACTACATACCTGCATCTAAGTTACATGCCCATGTTCCAAACCGTATTATATTTGTTAAGATTTTAAGTTCCAAATGCGGTCAAGGCTATGTACCAAATCTTGTTTGTCTATTTTTTTTTTTGGTTTTTTGGTTTTTTTACTAAGAAAAAACATAGAGAGTGGAGAGGAGGTGCCCAGAGGTGGCCATAAAAGGTGGGAAAATAGAGCAAAATAAGAGAGTTTTCAGGGAACAAAGTTGCCAAAAGGTACTTCTGATTATCAACACCATTTAATGTGCACCGAATCAAGGATTCCTTGGATAATGAGTAATTCGGATATGGAGATTTCATTTTTTAGTTTATCTTTGATTCTATTGTATTTATTTTATGGAAATATGAGCTAAATATTCCTACTTATGCTTAGATTACATGTAGGATGCTTTTGTAATTGTGATTACTTTCTTGTTTAATATGATTATGTTTTTCTTGCAATTTATCCAATGTTCTTTGATGAATTAATTAATAGTAGTTCCCCTATTAATTCAATGTGGGTTGATAAACATGCAATAGGTAGTATTAGATAAAAAGGATATTATTGTAGCCAGAAGTAATAGGTGTACAATACCTCTGAACTAAGGTGAAACCTAGTAGTGGGTCATAGGACTAGTAATGTATTCTTAGGAAGCACGGTAGGCCTTGACACCCTATCAATGACTTAAGAATAGTGATTAGTATAATGGGAATAACAAGGAGCTAATCTAATTTAGGTTGTACTTCATGGTCCAAGTTAATCACAATTCTGTTAAATCGATGTAAAAGCAACATAAGGGATTTCAAAGAGGATTCGATTCTAAGTATGAGATATCTTATTATTGATTATTTCAATTTTTTTTCCATTGCTAGTAGTTATTTGTTAACTATTTTTGTTGTGTTACTTTAGTTTAGTTAATTCATAGTTACTTAGTTAAACAAACATCTTCAGTTGTCGATTAGATAACAGAGAAAGGTTTAGTATGGTAGACAGCCTCTATTCTTTGGAAAAAATGATTTTGGTGTTAGCATTGTGCCGAAAAGCTAATGATGAGATTATTCCACTTTGCACATTAAGTCATTATATTTTATTGAGGTATTATTTTAATAATTGTTTTATTTCTATGTAACATAATTAAACATAATTATAATTATAGAATAACAGTATTCTTAAATGTCCCTGGTCTAGTATTATTGTGAAGTAGGTTGAAATAATACATAAAAACTAGCATATGTGGTTACTAATATGAGATATGTAGCCTACATATAGGTACAAGTTAGAGAACTTGTATGTTGGACTGACCCACCATGAGAATGCTACATGGATTGTTATATGAGTGTCATAAGTAATTCTCATAGTGATTATGGTATATATAATTATTTGACCTAAGGTTATCAAGGTTCCTTACATTTAACATACTTTGATACTTCCCCTTGTTACTCATAACTGAGTGAATATGAAGGACATCATTGGATATGCCACATATCGTGTGGAGCGTTTTGTATGATTAGGATGAAATTTTTCCTTCCTATGTAATGGGAGCAATATCTTCGAGCCTCTTGGTTGAGTGAGACTGATGAAATGTAAAGACATGCCTGGATAAGTTGATATAGGATATCAATGTCATCTGTTTAAGTAAATCTACTCAAGAATCGAGAAACCAAAGATTGGGCTATACGAGAGTGACACATTAAATGTCTCATGCTTATTCTTGATATCCTTAAACAAAGGGACGATGGCATATATGAATAATGATCATATAGATTTAGTCCAATCACCGACTATCTTGTCACTTGGTTAGCAATGATGTGTTGCTAGAAATCATTCATTGTTTATGATAATAAATGTGATTTATGATCATTGCCAATGTGATATGAGCCTATAAGGTCACATATTTAGAGCCAATTGGACTATGTTAAGTGCATGGGCCAAATTGTTGGTTTTGGTTTCATTATAATTTCGGGTTAATTGTTGGCCCAAAAGTTGAGCCATTGTTGACCCAAAAGTTAAGCCATTGTTGACCCTAAAGGCTTAATCAAATTAGGGTTATGAAACCTACTTGGCTTGGGAGTTACACTTCACTATATGTATGTTATATAGTGATTATTTTCATAGTTGCCTCCCCTGGACAAAGTCAGAAAAGATCTAAAAGCTCCAACCACACTCTCCTGCTGTCATTCTTTAGAGGACATAAGCTAGCCATGTAAGCACAAGAGGAACGCACCTGCCGAAACGTGATGTAGGCGTGGTGATCTAAGAAGTTCATGTGGATACCATAGAGAGCTTGAAGACATCAACTGTTCAAGTGTTTACGATTCAACTCAATAGTTGGGTGAAATATCTCAACTTTCTATGTATGAAAATTTTTGACGCCTGATTTACTCTGTTTCGATTGGATCCTAGAGAGTTTTGATTACTTTTCACTATGCTTGTTTGGATTCAAAAACCCTACACTTGGTACTTGCCATTGCTATAACTTGATGATGGGTACATTTACCTATGAGTTCACATATTTATTAGTATAGAGAGATTTTACACATTCACATTAGTTATTAGTGTAGTGGGAAAGGTTTCACTGAACTATGAATACACCAAGTTTTACGGGCCATTGCCAAGAAACATTTGTTGAGATTGCTATCTAAAAGATTGATCTTTATTAATCTAGCCATTTATTTTATTATAGTATTTTTTTTAATTTTTAGTTTATTTATAGTTTACTAATTTCTTGTTCTTTTCTTGCATAAGAATTAGTGCATAACTACAATGGAGTCGGAGTTGAGGAATATGAGAGCAAGCATGTAGAATTTTAGGACTTAGTTGGCTCAACTTGCTACAATGTTTTTCGAAAAGCCACAAAGAAATTTATCGACAAATACCGAGCCGAATTTGGGATGGGTTTACAATTTAGCTTTCCAACATAAAGTAGATCGCCATATGGATGTGAAAAGCTTTGGAGAGGAAGGAAGAACCTCCTTGAATGATCAAGGAAAATGTCGGGCCGATGACATTAAACCCAATGCTTTTTGGGAGGTAACCCAAGCATTGAATTTTTCATTCAGGTTTATTTCCTTTTTTTTATTTTATTTTATCAAGAGTAGAATAGTTGGCTTTTCTTTGTCTTGTGATTTTATGTTTTGTAATTTTTTACACAGGAATCTAGCACATTTCGAGAAGAATTTTTGTGTTCAAAGTGGAAGAAAAGGGCTAAGTTCTGTTTCGGCTAAGTTCGCAAATTTTTCTAAGTTCCAAGAGTTAAACACGATCTTAAACATGGCCATATTCAGGGTCGGGTTCATTAATATGGTTTCAAACATAGCCATGTTTGTTTATTAAACTGATTTTTCATGAAGAATTTTTATTTAAGCTACAATAGTGAAACACAATTTGTGTTTTAGTCGTGTAACAAATGTTATCCCCACATGGTTTCCTACATGACCATGTTCTTACTTGTGTTTTTAGAAGCATAAAATTCCAGAAGTTAAACAAATGGACATATACGCTCATGTTTTAACACGTGTGTATCCTACACGATTTAAAACATGAGTGTATATGTGCATTTTTTTAATATACAGTTATGTTTGAAAGCATGTTTCATTTAAAGTTTAAGAATTTTATGTTCTAGAGCACAAACAGGGTCTCAAACACAACCGTGGTATTTAGCGTGTTCCACTAACATGGTTTTAGTCAAGTCCATGTTGTTAACCATGTTGTTTTTCTGTTTTCAAATTTTTTGGCCTCCAGACTCCAAACACGGTTAGTTACATGACCATGTTTGAAGTTGTGTTACGTATACATGATCTTTTACATGCCAATGTTCTATCCCATGTTTCAACATTGTGATTTAAAAATTTTGGGCCATAAACCCTAAACATGACATGTGACATGCCCATCTTTAACAATGTATTAAGGAAGTTTAGGTAACACAGGTAGCTACACGCTCGTGTCACAAGCCATGTTTTGCCTATATATATACCCGATCATGATTTTTATTCCCCACTTCACACAAAACTTACTCAAACTTCTTCCCCAAACCCTCAAACTCAAACCCTAGTTTTCTTTCATCCCAAGTAAGGTTTTCCATCAATGGAAGATCCCGTTCCTTGACCGAATTCTAGATTTTCATCCCTATAACTTTGGTTTTCTCTCTTTTGAGGTAACTTTCTCTTTCCAAGTTTATTTGAAGTCTATGGAAGATTTGATTGATTTCTTGTTATGGGTAGGTTTTATATGCGTTATTTGATTGATTTTGCATACCCATTGATGTTTGTTTCAAGTTGATAGCATGGTTTTTGGAAATTGAATATTTTGGGTGTTATGTTTGGAAGAGGAAGAGTTGGAATTGGATATTTCATGGAATTCTAGTTATGAATATTGATTATGTGGATTTTATGACTTGAATGGATGTTTTCATAACGTATGATTCATTGAGGATGCCTTGGTTATCTTATTTGCATTAAACTTTTATGAACTTTAGGAATTGGTAGTCTTTTGGTGTGTTAGTAAATAGGTTTCTTGGGAACCAATAAAGAGCTTAATGGTGGATTCATTATCTTGACCTCCCTTTGTTGTTATGTTTTTAGCCTTAGTTGTTAAGCCTGATCACCTTAATGCCCAGAGTTGAATAACGAGTTACTTTATATAAGGGAATTTTATTGATTTTTAGTAGAGCTTTTACTGTCAAAATTACTGTGATTATATTTGTTAATCTCTCTGTTTCACAAAAACTGATAATTTTACTATTCATAACAATTAATTTATGATTTTATTTTTTTCAAAATTTATTATAAAAATATGAAAGTTTATATGAAAATGAAACCTTAATGATTATAATTTCTAAATATCATTTTTAAGAATTTTTTTCAATACATATTAATGTGAATATGTTCAAGTTAAACCTTAGTCAAAAAATGTAAAAAAGCTAATTAATGAGAAACGGAATGGAGTATTGAATTTATTGTTCCTCTAGGAAAAATCTTCTACCTTTTTCACAATGATGAAATAATGTGTTCGTAGTTCACAACAAACCTTTCCTACTACACTAATAAATCATGTGGATGTGATGTGAGCATGGAAAGCACAACCAAGGATGGCAAAGACCTCTTGAAGATAACTAGTAAACCTATAACAAGAAAGATGGCTAAAGAGCTCACTAATGCACTTCAAGCTTTTGTCTCAAGCTACTTCATGGAGGATGGACTTAGATTTTCACAAGGTTCTACTAGAACACTCAAAGAATCATATGAAGAGGATGGCAAAGCTTGGTGCTCAATTCTAGAGTGCCTGGATAAGTCAAACAACAGGGAACCACAAGGGCACTTCTCAAGTGCACCTTTGGAGCCCCTTTGAAGTGTTCATGGGTCATTTTCTTCCACAAGATGAATCTTTGAGCCCTGAAGTTTTAATACCTCTTTTCAACATCCAAGAGAAGGTCTCAAGCTAATGAAACTTAATTATTCAAGCTAGAAGTTGAAGAAACAAGCAAAAACCATAAAGAAGTCCTTAGTGAACCCGAGAAGACCATTTCTTATTTATTTACATTATTTAGGATGTTATTTAGGCCATAGAAGTGATTTTAGTCACATGGAAATCATGGCATACACTGCATATAAGAAATAAGTAAATAGCATGTGAATGAGTCCTAGTTTTACTAGGTTTTCTTATCTATTTTGAACTTAAGTTTTCAGCCAAATTTTGGCTTAGTTTTTACCCTAGTTTTGGCCTATAAAAAGAACTATATTTTTTTTGTAAACCACAGCCTTTTGCATGAATAATATTGCTATTTTGAGAGAAAATTCTCTTTAGTTCTTTGAAGACTACCTTGGCCATATGTTAACTTGTGTTCTTTGGTTTTCTTATACTTCTTGTTTCTAATCATGAGATGATTAGGGGTGGGGGTTTCAAATCCAGTCTCTTTGATGTGTTTATAGAGATTGCTAGCATCTTGGGCATGTTTCATGGTTTTTATACAATTGGGGTTCACATCAATTTGTATTGGAGCTCCATCCAAAGGACACATCTTTGTGTTCTTGTTTCTCTTTCAATTTTTTTAGTTTTTCATGATTTTAGTTCTTTATTTTAATCCTTTTTCTTCCTATTTTAGGTCTACACTCTTTCTTTCTGGCCTTATTGCCAATCAAACCAATGAAAATAACAAAAAAGAGTGAACTAGTTCGTTCAATTTTCATTCGATTATTGTCTTTTTGTTTCTTATCCTTTCTTTTCATGTCCAGCCTTATTAATCTTCCTCGTTTTCTTTGTTTCTAGCATCCTAGAGTCAAAAAAACACCAAAAAAAGAAGGATCCAAAATTAGGTTGATTTGATATCAAAAATTGGTTTCAAATTGAGCAAGTTTCACTTAGTTTCTTGTCTTGGCCAAAAAGAAAACTAACTTTGTGTCTTCTGTAGCAAGGAACTTCAAGAAGAAAAGTGTTGTAGCAACAAGCAACAAAAGAAAAGAGGTTTCAAAAAACAAGAGAAAAAATAATTTGCAAAAAAAGGCTTGCACAAAGTGATTGGTTTTTTGCTCCCACAAAACCCTAAACCCATTCAGTTTTTGAGCCAAAGCTTTTTTTTGTGGTTCTTGTGATCATCAATTTCAAGAGCTTCCTAGAGTCTTTTAAAACTTGTTTAGCCCACCTCTATTTGGAGCCAAACTTTTTTTCAAAGAATTCAGATTTTCTTGTGTTCTTTGAAGAAAGTTTTTTTAGATCTTTTAAGGTCTCTTTTGATAGCAATATTCTCACTAAAAAATTGAGTGTTTAAGTGTTTATCTTTTGAGTGAAACACATTAGGTGAGTGTGTAAGGGTCTTTGATTTTAGGAGTATGGAGGAATAGGAGGACAGGAGGATTGAAGTGAGGACCAATAATGAGCTTACCATGAGGGAACTTCAAGAAACCTTCAATAGACTTATGGGGAGGATTGAGGAAATAGACTTAAGGCTACCAAAAAGACCTAACCCCATCTTGCAACCAAGGAGAGGTGTAAGGAGAGATGACCCTAAGGAGGAAAAGGTGTTTGGCATGACTAAGGGCTTCCATAGAGGGGGGAGCCAAAAGAGGACTACAATCTCAACTCCATCAAGCTTACCATTCCATGCTTCCGAGGAATGAGTGATCTTGATGCATATTGGGAGTGGAAGCAAAAGATTGAGATGGTATTTGATTGCCATCATTATTCTGAGGAAAAGAAGGTTAAATTGGCTACCATTGAGTTCACTGACTAAGCTCTTTTATGCTGGAATTAGGTTGTTACTTCTAGAAGAAAGAATGAGGAGGAGCCCACACACACATGGAGAGCTCTTGAAGCCTTGATGAGGGAGAGGTTTGTTCCTAGCTACTACTATAAAGATTAACACCTCAAACTTCAAAGCCTAGTGCAAGGCCAAAGGAGTGTGGAGGACTACCACAAAGACTTGGAGATGACCTTGACCTGAGCCAACATCATTGAGGATGAAAAGACCACCATAGCTAGATTCATCAATGGTCTCAACCATGAGATAGCCAACAAAGTAGAGATGGTGCCTTATGTCAATATGGAGGACTTGCTTTACCATGCCAATAAAGCTAAGAAGATCATCATAAGAGCAAAGGCATCCAAGTTGTCTTAATGAGGGAGCTCCACATAGAGAGGAGCATGGAGCAAAGATGTAAGTGAAGCACCAAAGCCAAAGGTGGAGGCCACCAAATGAGGCTTGTCTCACCTCAACAAGACAAGTCCATACCTTCACCTAAAGATGCACCTAAGGCAAGAGAGATGGTGTGCTTCAAGTGTAGAGGCAAGGGGCATTACACACAAGATTGCCCAAATAAGAATGTGATGATTCCTAAAGATACTGGAGAGATCACATCTGAGGATGAAGATGCCATAGAGGAGACGCCACTTTTGGAAAGTGAAGAGCCAAACACACTTGAGCCCTAGGAATGAAACTTTGCCTTTATGGCAAGAAGAATTCTATGTGTACAAGTCAAGGAGGAGACCAATCAAAGAGAGTGCATATTTCCACACAAGGTGCTGAATCAAAGACCAAGTATATAGCCTCATCATTGATGGAGGAAGTTGCACCAATGTAGCAAGTTCAACCATGGTGAAGAAGTTGAAGCTTCCTACACTAAAGCACCCTCAACCATATAGACTTCAATGGTTGAATGATGCAGGAGAGGTAAAGGTGGTAAACCATACTTTGGTACATTTTAAGATTGGTACTTACTATGATCAAGTTCTTTGTGATGATGTACCTATGCAAGCTGATCACATTTTTCTGAGAAGGCTATAGCAATTTGATAGGAAGGTCACACATGATGGTGATAAGAACATGTACTTTTTTGTTCAGCAAGGAAAGCCAATCATGCTTGTCCCACTTTCTCCACAATAAGTCTTAAAGAATCAAAGAAAGCTTCAAAGTAAGGTTGAGAGAAAAGAAAAAAAGGGGAAAGTTAAGGGCAAGAGCGATGATGGGAAAGTAGAGAGAATAATTGAGAGATCAAGTGAAAAGAGTGAACTTGAGGGGAAAAAGAGTAGAAAGTTCCTGAGAGAAAAGAATGAGGAGAACTTGAGTGGAAAGAAAGAGTGTCATATAGCAAAAATGAGTGATGCGAGGAAAGCCATGCAAGCACAAAGACCAGTGCTTCTTTTACTTTAAAATGAATCTTTGCTTACTATCAATGATCCAACTCATCTTCCTAGTGTTATTTTGTCTTTCTTGATGGACTTTGAAGATGTTTTCCTTGAGGATCCAAAAGGTTTGCCACCTATAAAGGGCATTGAGTACCAAATTGACTTAGTTCCTAGGGCACCTATTCCAAATAGGCCAACTTAGTTCCTAGAGCACCTATTCCAAATAGGCCATCTTATAGGACCAATCCTGAGGAGACCAAGAAGATTCAAAGGCAAGTGGAGGAATTGTTGGCTAAAGGCTTTATGAGAGAGAGCATGAGCCCATGTGCTGTGCCTGTTCTTTTGGTTCCAAAATAGGATGGTTCATGGTGCATGTGCATGGATTGTAGGCCAGTCCACAAAATCACTGTAAAGTATAGACATCCTATCCCTAGACTTGATGATATGCTTGATGAATTACATGGTTCTACTTTGTTTTCAAAGATTGACTTGAAAAGCGGTTACCATCAAATTAGGATGAGGGAATGGGATGAATGGAAAACTACTTTCAAAACAAAATTTGGACTTTATGACTGGTTAGTCATGCCTTATGGGTTAACTAATGCTCCTAGTACTTTTATGAGACTCATGGATCATGTCTTGCATGAATTTATTGGTAGGTTTGTTGTTGTCTACTTGGATGATATCTTAGTATATAGCAAGAACCTAGAATAGTATGTTAGACACTTAAAACAAGTGCTAAGTACTTTAAGAGAGTAAAAGTTGTATGCTAACTTGAAGAAGTGCTCTTTTTGTGTTAACAAACTTATTTTCTCGGTTTTGTTGTGAGTTCACAAAGAATTGAGGTAGATCAAGAGAAAGTAAGAGCCATACTAGAATAGCCAACCTCAACTTCCATCGCTGAGGTAAGGTCATTGCATGGGTTAGCTAGCTTCTATATGAGGTTTGTGAGGAATTTTTCTTCCATTGCTACACCTCTAACTGAAGTTATCAAGAAGAATGTAGGATTTAGGTGTAGGAAAACCCAAGAGGAGCATTTTGGGTTGTTAAACAAAAGGTTATGTAATGCACCACTTCTAGCTTTGGATAACTTTTCTAATACTTTTGAGGTTGAATGTGATGCTTCAGGTATAGGCATTGGAGCTGTGTTGATTCAAGGAGGCTGCCCCATTGCATATTTTAGTGAAAAGCTAAATTGTGCTACCTTGAACTATCCCACTCATGGGAAAGAGCTTTATGCTTTGGTAAAAGCTTTGGAGACTTAGCAACACTACTTATTGCCAAGAGAGTTTGTCATCCACACTGATCATCAAGCCCTTAAGTTTATTAATGGGCAAGGTAAGTTGAGTAGGAGGCATGCTAAGTGGGTAGAATTCATTGAGTTATTCCCTTATATTATCAAATACAAGCAAGGTAAAGATAACATAGTGGTGGATGCACTTTGTAGAAGGAACGCTTTGATTTCCACTTTAGATGCTAAAGTGTTGGGTTTTGAGCATTTGAAGGATTTGTATGCTTTTGATCATGACTTTGGTGATATTTATTCTAAGTGTTCTAAATTTTCTTTTGAGAAGTTCAATCAAGTTAATGGGTTTCTTTTCAAGGAAAAAAGGTTGTGTATTTCCAAGACTTCACTAAGGGAACTACTAACAAAAAAAGGTCATAGTGGAGGACTAATGGGACACTTTGGACAAGCCAAAGCCTTGCATACTTTGGAGGAGCACTATCATTGGCCTAACATGGCAAAGGATGTAAGGAAGGTTTGTGAACAATGCATGGCATGTAGGAAGGCTAAGTCCACTCACACTTCTCAAGGTTTATACACACCACTTCTTACACCTACTCATCCATGGGTTGATATTTCAATGGATTTCATTGTTGGATTGCCTAGAACCAAAGGAAACCGAGATGCTATCTTTGTTGTAGTTGATAGGTTTTCTAAAATGGCTCACTTTATTCCATGTAATAAAATGGATGATGCTATACATGTGGCTGAGTTGTCTTTCAGGGAAGTTTTTAGACTCCATGGAGTTCCAAGGACCATAGTTTATGATAGGGATTCTAAATTCCTAAGCCATTTTTGGAGGACTTTGTGGGAAAAGCTTGACACTAAGATTTTTTTTTGACTTCTTGCCACCCACAAATTGATGGGCAAACTAAGTTAACAAATAGGACTTTAGGCTCTATGCTTAGAGCTATCATTGGTAAGAATTTGAAATCTTGGGAAGATTGTTTGCCTCGTGTGGAGTTTGCTTGCAATAGGTCTATGCATACAACTACTAGTTATTCACCTTTTGAGATTGTGTATGGTTTTAATTCTTTAACTCCATTAGATCTTTTACCATTATCAATTCATGAGGTTTCTAGTTTGGGTGGTATTAAAAGGGTGGAGAGCATCAAGAAGTTGCATGAGAAGGTTAAGTAACAAATTGAACTAAAAAATCAATAAATTGCTTTGAAAGCCAACCAAGGCCAAATGAGAGTTGTCTTTGAGCCTGGAGATTAGGTTTGGTTGCACAGAAGGAAGGAGAGGTTTTTAGCTACAAGAAGGACTAAGCTTCATCCAAAATGGGATGGTCCATTCTAAGTGATCAAGAGGATCAGTGACAATAGATACATGCTAGACTGTAGAGTCAAATCACAAAACCTGAACAGTTGACGTGTTCAGGCTCTCTATGGTATCCACACGAGCCTCTCAGGATCACCACGTTCCGGTAGATGCATTTCTCTTGCGCTCGTAGTGCTAGCTTGCGTCCTCCAAGGAATTGCAAGAGAAGAGTGCGGCTGTGCTTTTGGGAGGCTAGGGCAAGGAGACCTGCGAATTTCTTACTATAAGTTGTATTTATAGTGAGACTCAACTTCCAGGCCTAATGGGTTTCAAAGCCCTAATCCAATTAGGATTTAATTTCGGGCTTAATGATGGCTCAACTCTTGGGCCCATTATTAATACGAAATTAAAGCGAAACCATAACCCAAATAATTAGCCCATGCACTCTAATGATCCAAATAGCTCTATGTGTACGACCCAATAGGCTTTTATCACGTTGGCAATGATCATAAATCACATTTATGATCATAAGCAATTAGCGGTGTCTAGCAACACATCATTGCTACCCAAGTGACAAGATTGTCAATGATTCAACTAAACCTTTATGATCATCACCGATATATGCCATTGTCCCTTTGTCCAAGATATCAAGACTAAGCACGAGACATGGAATGTGTCACTCTCGTATAGCCCAATCTTTGGTTTCTTGATTACCGAGTAGACTACCTTAAACTGATGACATTGATATCGTATATCAACTCATCCGAGCATGGCCATGCATTTTCTAAGTCTCACTCTATCAAAGGGCCCGAAGATATCACTCCCGTTACATAGGAGCGACAAATCCCATCTTGATCATACAAATCCCTCCGCATGATATGTGACATACCCAATGACCTCCTTCAAGTTCACTCAGTTACGAGCAACAAAGGAAGGTATCAAAGTATGTGACTCACATGTAGGGAACCCTGATGATCTTAGGTCGAAGGACTACATATACCATGATCACTATGAGAATCACTTATGACACTCATATAACGATCCATGTAGTGTTCTCATGGTGGGTCGGTCCAGTACACAAGTTCTCCAACTTGTACCCATATGTAGACTACATATCTCATATTAGTCTCCACATATGCTAGTCATTATGTATTATTGCAACCCGCTCCACAATAATACTAGACTATGGACGTTTAAGAATATCATTATTATAGGGTTACAATTACATTTATTACGTTACGCAAAAACAAAACAACAAACATAATTGTTGGATTAAAGCCTCAATAAAATATCATGACTCAATGTGCAAAAATACAATCATCTCATGATTGGCTTTTTGGGCACAACACTAACAAGTACAATATGAATGCCACTTCCAATGTTTCTGATTTGTCTTTGTTTCAACATGCAGATTCTTGGATGAATCATTTTAAGGAAAAGGGAGTTGATGTGAGCATGGAAGGCACAACCAAGGATGACAAGGACCCCTTGAAGATAACTAGTGGACCTATGACAAGAAAGAATGCTAAAGAGCTCACTAGTGCATATCAAGCTTTTGTCTCAAGCTACTTTATGGAGGATGAACTTGGATTTTCACTTGGAGCTACTGGAACAAACCATATGGAGAGGATGGCTAAGCTTGGTGCTGAATTCTAGATTGCCTAGGTAAGTCAAACAATAAGGAACACCAAGGGCACCCCTCAAGTGCACCTTTGGAGCTCCCTTAAAGTGTTCATGGGCTATTTTCTTCCACACGCTGAATCTTTGAGACCTGAAGTTTCAAGACCTCTTTTCAATATCTAAGAGAACATCTCAAGCCAATGGAATTCAATTATTCAAGCTGGAAGTTGAAGATACAAGAAAAAACCCTAAAGAAGCCCTTAGTGCACCCGAGAAGACCATTTTGGGCTTTTTAGGGCCAAACTTATATTTGTACTTTATTTTATTTAATTTCCCATTCGTTTACATTATTTAGGATGTTATTTGGGCCATAAAAGTGATTTTTATCACATGAAAATCACGGCATACGCTGAATTTTGGCTTGGTTTTTACACTAGTTTTGGCCTGTAAAAAGGCTTATATTTTGGTTGTAAACCACTTCCTTTTACATTAATAATATTGCTTTTTTGAGAGGAAATTCTCTTTGGTTCTTTGAATACTACCTTGGCGAATAAGCTAACTTGTGTTCTTTGGTTTTCTTATTCATTTTGTTTCTAATCACGAGTTGATTAGGGGTGGGGGTTTCAAATCCAGTGTCTTTTATGTGTTTGTGGAGCTTACTAGCATCTTGGGTGCATTTTATGGTCTTTATATCATTAGGGTTTACATCAAGATGTGTCAAATCTTTCTATACCAAAAAATTTCTGAACTCATAGACAAGTGCACCTATCATCAAAGCATAATAATGGTAAGTACCAAGATCATTTTTTCCAATGAATGGAGATTGTCTACCATACTCGGCTTCTCTCTATTATCTAATTGACAATTAAAAAGTTGTTTAACTAACTACTATGAGTTAACTAAACTAAACTAATGCAACAAAAAATAATTTACAAATTATCAACTATTGGCTAGCAGTAAAAAACAACTAAGACAATTAACAGTAAGAAACTTCATACTTAGAATTGAATCTCTCTAGAACTTCATTTGTGTTGCTTGGTCTTATGAGGTCATTAGGTCTTAATTAGTACTAACTTGGGCTCTAGAAACCCCTGTTTAGACTGCCATCATTGTACATGAAAAATAGTAAGGTTAAAACCTTGTTCATGCACTCCTTCTTAACCTATATTTGGTTCATAGAGCTTTTTACTCTCTACCAAGTATAGTCTTAGCTCCATGGATGTTTGGTCATCACTATTAAACAATAAACAGCCATGAAACATAGATAAAACCTTTACCTTGGCTAAAAAAATTGGTAAACCCTTGACAAAACTGAAATTAGGGTTTTCTTGTACTTTTTGTTGAATTCCTTGCTTTCTTTTGCTTCTTCTTGATTTCCTAAGGTATGGTGGCTATGGAGGATAGTGGAAGAGTTCAAGGAAGAGCTTTAGGGCTAGTGGAGGCTAAAATTGAAGGAGAAATGAAGAAATGAGGTTTTTCTTTCTTTTTTGCATTTTTTGACTTATGTCCAAATTATCTTATAGCATAATTGAAATTTTTGCAACTCCAGGCCACACTTGGAACATACCATGGCCGGCCATCTCAGGGTGGGATAATGACATTTTTTTACCACCCTTGATCTCGGAAAAAGGTTATCATAACCTTTGTAAATGTTTAAGACACTTAAGTACCTTATGTGTCCTTATGCATTAAATGATGGACTTTGCTTCCTTTGTGCAATTTGGTCCCCACCAATTTTTTAATTCCATCTATGTCCTTCCATATTAAATACCATCCATGTCCCTTCATAAGCCTTTTTAAAAAATTTGTGCAATTAAGTACCTACCCTTTGTAACCTTAGAATTTAGCTCATAGGTAACTTGAAAAATAAGCATTCTATTAAGGCTTTCTTAAGGGCCAAACTATCATTATATGTCACTTAAGGGAGTCTATTTTAAATACTTTACACTTCACAAATAATGTACTACAGTGAAAATTAAAGCATATAAGTTTAGGTCTTTATGCTATAATTTTCCCATTTTTGTGAAGGTGGTAACATAAAATATAGAAAAAGCAACATAAGCAAATATAAAAAATAAAAAAATAGTGCAGAATAGAATAGGAACAACCAATGCTCCAAAGAAGTAATAATATCCAAATGTAATAACACATAATAAAATAAACATGTGAATGTCCTAGATAGCAATGAATCAAGCATCCCCGATAAGTGAAGCATCAGCAGAAGTGCTCGGAGTCATCATCATCAGTGTAGGCATAGCAGGATCTTTAGTAACCCCGATCTCAATACCAAGCTCTATAATGATGGGATCAACTTTGGCCCCTCTAACCTCCTCAGTAGCAGTAGAAGCAATAGTAGCAGTCTTGGTAACTCTCTCCACAACAACAATTTCAGCAATTCCCTCTCCCTTAGCTATCTCTCCTCTAATGGTTCCCTTAGTTAGCAGTCCATCAATGGTGGCCTCATCTTTAACCTCAGTAGCTTGCTGAGCCTCATCAACATCATCCTGGCCATCCATACTCACCGTAAAGATAAAGTACTCAGTTGAGTTATCATCATGCTGGGATGATTAATGAGCATGACCCAAGCTACTAGCATCATTGGATTGTGAAAAGTATAAGTGTATCATGTCTTCCAACCTTAGGGTCCCCACCTCAATAGCAAAAAGGTGGGAGCTCACTGTAAGCATTTGATAGATAATAAAGTCAAGGCAATCCTAGATAAGCTTCTACCTCTCAAAGATATCTGATCAAGTGGGTGGTTAGGCACTAGTAAATGTAGAGGTGGCCTGGGCCACTGTAGCAGCTCTCTCCTCTTCTTGAATCTCCTCCTGGGTCCTTCGTATAAACCTTGTTGAGCGGTCAGGGAGCTTGGTCTTCTTTAGCATCCTCATAGCCTTAAATGAGTCCATGTTGATCATTCCAAGCTTCACGACATCTATAATCAGCTTTTCTAGAATGAAAACCTTAAGGTCCCAGGGCAACCTCATCACATACAATTGTACACATATAGCACCGATCCTCGCATGGCAAGTAGTATCCTGCACCCACCAAGCAAATGATACTCCCAAGTGCCAATGCGCTCAGCGGATAATGCAAAACAAGTATAAGAAGTTTGCCTTCATCACCACACCCATAATCTCCCTCCTACCGGCAATGGAGTAAGCAATCAAATAATGGACATAACGCATGGCCAGTGACCTCAACTTGGATGACTTGGATGATTTAGCCTGGTAGATACCACCATTCTTAGTAATCTCTACCTAGAACTCTTGCAGGGTGCAGGTGGTGGCACCAAGCCCGCAAATCGAGCCTCTATGCTTGTCATAATCAATAAACTCCAAAGTGTAAAAACCAAGATGCCACCCAAGCTTTTCCAAACTCATCTAGAAGTTCCACTTTTCGAGATGAAACTTTACTACATCAAGCCAGCTTCAACTAATGTTGGTCATATTGAAGTCATGCCTAATTACAAACTGGAAGGTGAGTTCACCGTATGTAGGCTTCTGGCAGTCAAACACCGACAACCATCCGTCAAAGTCCATAAGTGCTTGGAACTCCTCGACCAAACCCAACTAAGCTAAAGTGTCCTAATCAATCAGCTTTTTGGCTTTAAACGGCTTTTCCACCAACCTATCAAATCTCTTCCATAATGAATCCTCCTTAAAGTCGAAAATAAAATTCATTTTTTTAGCTTCTTTGTAGGCTCTTAGTGCGAACCAGTAGCTTTTCTTAACGATTAGCTATCCTAAAAAATGCAAACAACTTTTTCCAGTGCAACAATAATCTCAAATATAAAATATTCAACAATAGATCAAAGAATAATAGCTTTATCCAAAAATCAATAAAATTACCTCATACAAAACAATTTGACTTTAACTTTCGGTATTAAGGTGATCAACCTTAACAACCTAAGCTCAAAGCATTACAAACATGGGAATTCAAACAACATAACCCACAATTAGGCTCTATCTTGGCGTGCAAGAAACCTGTCCACTAACAGACCAAAAGACTACCAGTTCCTAGAATTCATGAAATTTCAACACAAATAGATAACCAAGGCATTCTCAATAAATCCATAGATCATATAATTATCCATTCGAATCATAAAACTCATAAAATCATCATACAAAATAATAAATGTAATAAGCATGCAATTCCAACTCTTCCTCTTCCAAACACAATATTCAAAAATTTCAATCTTTACGAAACATGCTATCAATTGAAACTAACATGAATAGGCATGCCAAATCAATCAGCTAACTCATATGAATTCTACCCATAGCAAAAAAATCAAGCTAATCTATCATGAACATCAAATAAAGTTATATAAAGAGAGAGTTACATCAAGAAAAAGAAATCAAAGATGAGGGGTGAAAACCTACTAGAATCCATAAAAGGAATGAAATCCTCCTATGAAGGAAAACCTTACCCGAGAGATAAAAAAGCTAGGGTTTGAGTTTAGGGGCATGGGGAAAAAGTTTGAGTGAGTTTAGTGTGAAGTGGGAAACAAAAATCAAAATCGGTTATATATATATATATATATAAGCAACAAAGTTCACAACATAGTCGTGTAACAGACCGTGTTACTTATGACTACTCCAACACGCTACTAAACATGGGTATGTCACTACCCATGTATCAAGTCTAAACCCTCAAAATTTTAAATCACAAAATAAAAACACAAAACGAAACACGAGCGTGTAAGCAACTGTGTATAGGTAACATGAGTTCAAACATGGGCATGTAACAAATAGTGTTTGAAGTCTAGAGCCCAAAAATTTTGTAAATAGAGATATAATATGCATAGCAACATGGGCATATCTGAGATCATGTTAGGTAAACACTATTAACAACACAGGTATGTGTGAGATTGTGTTGGTGTGCTAGAACAAAAAAAATTTTAAACTCAGATACGAAACACATTTTCTAACATGGATTTTGATTTAAACACATTTTCAAACATGGGCATGTAAGTGCATGTGTTTCAACTCTGGAATTTTAAACTTTTGAAGAAAATGGGCAAGAACATGGTCATGTATGGAACCATGCAAGGCAACACTCTTTGTAACACGGCTGGAACACAACCCGTGTTTCGCTACTATAGCGCAAACAAAAATTCTCATGAAAAATCAATTCTAATAAATCAAACAAGACTCTGTTTAAGACCAAGTTAAGTAACATGGCTTTAAACATAGGCGTGTTTAAGAGCGTGTTTAGCTCCTAGGCTTTAAAAAAAAATTGGAAACTTACCTGAAATGAACTTAACCATTTTTCTCCTACTTTGAGCGTAAAATTTCTCCTAAAATACGCTAGATTTTTGTATCAATAACATGGATTATAAGATCACTCGACAAACAAAACATGATTAAACTACTATAACATAAAATAAAATAAATGAAAACAAATGAAATAGAAAATTAAACTAGAAAAATCCGTAAAAAATTAGTAAGATTATAAAAATTGTATTTTTAACATATTATTGCAGCTAAAAAATATTGGCTTTTAATTAAAATTAGTTCCAAGTAAAAAAAATGTAAGAGTAAAAATAAGTCATTTTGGAGTCAATTGACTAAAGTTAAAATGATCTGGGTGCCTAAATCCAGAAAAGGAATGAAGTCCTTCAATGATGGAAAACCTTACCCAGGATGCAAGAAAGCTAGGGTTTGAGTTTAGGGGCTTGGGAAAGAAGTTTGAGTGAGTTTTGTGCAAAGTGGGAAACATAAATCACTATCAGGTATATATATATATATGAGCAACAAAGTTCAAAACACAGTCATGTAACAGACCATGTTACTTACGACTTCTCCAACACACTACTAAACATGGGTATATCGCTGCCCATGTGTTAGGTCTAAACCTTAAAAATTTTAAACCACATAATTAAAACACAAGATGAAACACGGGTGTGTAAGTGACTGTGTATAGGTAACATGAGTTCAAACATGGGTGTGTAACATACCATGTTTGAAGTCTAAAGCCACAAAATTTTGTAAACAGAGATATAATATGGGTAGCAACATGGCCAAATCTAAGATCGTGTTAGGTAAACACTATTAACAACACGGGCATGTGTGAGACTGTGTTGGTGTGCTGGGATGAAAAAAATTCTTAAACTCAGATACAAAACACGTTTTCTAACATGGATGTGTATAGGACCGCTTGATTTAAACACGTTTTAAAACATGGGCATGTAAATGCATGTGTTTTATCTCTAGAATTTTGAACTTTTGAAGAAAATAGGCAAGAACATGGTCATGTATGGAACCATGCAAGGCAACACTCTTTGCAACATGGCGGGAAGACAACCCGTGTTTGGCTACTATAGCTTAAACAAAAATTCTCATGAAAAATCAATTATAATAAATCAAACAAGACTATGTTTAAGACCATGTTAAGTAACATGGCTCTGAACATGGGTGTGTTTAAGAATGTGTTTAGCTCCTAGGCTTTGAAAAATTTTGGAAATTTACCTGAAATGCACTTAACCATTTTTCTCCCACTTTGACCACAAAATATCAACAACACAAATTATAAGATCACACGACAAACAAAATCTAATTAAACTACTATAACATAAAATAAAATAAATGAAAACAAATGAAACAGAAAATTTAATGCTTGGATTACCTCCCAAGGAGCGCTTAGTTTAACATCATCGGCTTGACGTTTCCTTGATTTTTTTTCAATAAAGTTCTTTCTTCTTCTCCAACACCTTTACTTTGGTATGAACCTCTCCCTTATGATGGAAAGCTAGATTGTAAACACCTTTAGGATTCAGCTTGGTATTTGCCGGTAAAGCTCATTGTGGTCTTTCAGAAAGCATCTTTTCAAGTTATCCCAATTAGGTCTTGATATTTTGCAACTCTGAATCCATTGCATCGTTCCTAGCATTGGATTGCTATATGAACTAATAAATTAATTCCTTTATAGTCAGCCTTCTTTCTTGTTATGGTCAAGGTTGAAAACTAGATGGTTGTTGCCTTTGATTACCCTAAGAAAAATTAGAATGATTCCTCCATCCTAGATTATACGTATTGCTGTATGGATTATTTTGTGGTCTCGATGGATTTCCAACAAAGTCTGCTTGCTTGGTTTTGCTCAACCAATTGGACATCCGACATTCACCACTTGAATGTCCTTCTCCCTAAACTTTACATTGCATCATAGCTTGCTTTTGACTAGTTAAAAAATTTCTCAATTCTTTCATCAAAGCCTTAACTTGGGATGCCAAGACTAAGTAGGCATCAAAATTTTGAACTGTAGCTGCTCTATTCAACTTCATCCTAGACAATTATTGCCATTGATAATTATTCGTTGCCATCTTCTCAATCAAATCTTGCACTACTTTAGGCGTCTTGCTATTGAGAATTCCACTAGCCGCTATGTCGATCTTTATTTAGAAGCATAACTCAAACCATTATAAAATGTTTGTACTCGCTTCCACATAGGTAATCTGTGATGTGGACACCTTTTTAATAAGTCCTTGAACTTTTTCCAAACTTTATACAACATTTCTGAATCCATCTGACTGAAAGTAGAAATATTGTTGCAAAACTTTGTGGTCTTGATTGGCAAAAAGTACTTCAACAAGAACTTCTCAGCAAGAGCATTCCAAGGGGCAATAGAACTTCTTGGAAGTAAAGTCAACCATTGCTTAGCTTTTCCTCTCAACAAAAATGGAAATAATCTTAAACAAATGCTATCCTCACGAGCTCCATTAATTCTGAAAGTTTCACAAATCTCCAAGAAACAAGCAATATAAACATTAAGATCCTCATTCTCCAATCTATTGAATTGAACACAATTTCAGACCATCTAAATAATATTTAGATTGATCTCAAAATTGTTAGCATTGACAGTAGGTTTAACGATACACGATTCTGCCCCTTTAAGAAAAGGTTTAGCATATTCTGACATAGTCATCGCTTGATTATGGTCCTCCATGACTAATTATTCTTGATTCTCTTCTTGCTGCTCCAACTCAAAATGTGAAGGTTGTGATTTCCCCTTGAAGATAAGATAAGAGTTTTCTTAAGGTTCTTTTAATTTTTGGATTTACCTCAGCAACTTCACCGGGATTGCTACGAGTCATACACTAGAATTCCTACAAGAAAAAGAAAAAGAAATAAATAAACATAAAAATAACTAGAAATTCAAAGAAAAATACTGTAAAAAAAATAAATAGCTAGATTAATAAAGATACATTTTTCTAGTAATAAACTTAATAAATGTTCCCTGAGAATGGCACAAAAAACATTATGCATTCGTAATTCACAACAAACTTTTCTCACTACATAATAATAATGTGGATGTGTCAAAGCTCTTCATAGTAAAAAAAATATGTGAACTCACAGGCAAGTGCACCTATCATCAAAATATAGCAGTGGCAAGTACTAAGATCATTATTCCCAAGGAACGGAGGTTGTCTATCGTACTCTACTTCTCTCTATTATCTAACTAACAATTAAAGAATTGTTTAACCAACTACTATGAATTAACTAAACTAAGCTAATGCAGCAAAAATAAATTATTAACTATCAACTATTGGCCAACAATGGAAAACAACTAAGACAATCAATAGTAAGAAACCCTATACTTAGAATCGACTCCCCCTAGAACTTCCTTTGTGTTGTTTTTACTTGGTTTAACAAGATTGCGATTAACTTGGATCATGGAGTACTATCTAATGTAGCTTAGCTCCCTATTATTTCCATTATACTAACCCTATTCTTAAGTCAACTATAATGTCTAGACCTACTGTGCTTCCTAAGAACACATTACAAATCCTACAATGCAGAAGTAGGTTTCACCTAGTCCAAAGGTATTATATTACACCTATTACTCTCAGTTACAATAATATCCTTTTTATCTAATGATGATCCCCAACAAACATACCGGATACTACCTGACGCATATTCATCATCCCACAATGAATTAATAGGCTAATCACTATTAATCAACACATTAAAGAACATTGGATAAATCACAAGAAAAATCATCCTAGGGTTCATCTACTCTAAGAATGAATAAGAAAAATTTAGCTCATAGTGCCATAAAATAAACACAACAGAATGGGAAAAAAAAACTAAGGAAAGAATTCTCCATGGCTGAGTTTCTTCTTCTCCAAGAAATCTTCGAGCCGACGCTCATAAAATGGTGTCAATCATCAAAATTATCTCCTGCGGCCTTCCACCATGAAACACTCTCTTTTCTTCTGTCTATTTTTCCCTTGCCTTTTTCTTCTTTTTTTTCTAAAATAACTAGAAAAACCCTAAAATTAAGGAAAACATGGTCTGGTACACAGTCATGTTAAAGGTCGAGTTACTCTTCTAGAACTTAAAATCTCACCAAATTAAATACAGTTTGGAACTGAAGATGTAACTCAGACAGGCGTGTAACTAAGCGTGTTTACTCCAAAACTTCCCCAAAACTTGCAATTTAACTCCAAAACTTTGCAGAAATCCTACCTAACCTAAATAAAGCTAAAACATAACTCGAAAATGAATATGAACCAATTAAGCACCATATCCTAGCTTAAACATATCAAAATACAAGCAAATACAAGGGAAAAACACATAAAAAATATGACTAAACATGAGCATATCACGAAACATCAGGAGAAGCTTTCGATTCGCACCAAGAGGCCGGCGATGTGGTTGAAGAAGTGAAACCCTCTACTTGACTTCAATGAGGATGCTCAGTGGGAGAGGTATGATATTTTGATGTAGAAGAACTTTAAGGCTAAGAAGGTGATTGATTGGGACACCTTGGCACAACTTGGTTTGGTTGATGAGGTCCAAGACTTAATGGATTTTGATGGATGGCTATCAGTGTTTGATTTCCAGGGCCTACTTTCAACGAGCTCATATTGTAGTTTTTTAGTACAATCGACTTTGACATGACTAACATTAGTTGGACCTGGCCAGGTATGGTAAAGTTTTGTCTAAGAAAGATGGACTTCGAGATGAGTTTGGATAAGCTAGGGTGGTGCTATGGGTTTTGTGCCCTAGAGTTCATTCACATTGATGAGCACTGAGGCTTGATTTGTGAGTTTGGTGCCACCACCCTTACCCTGCAGGAGTTTTGGCACTAAATTACTGAGGATGCGGTTGTCTACCAATCCATGACAACCAAGGCGTCCAAGTTAAGATTACCGATAGCCTTATATGTGCATTATTTAATATCCCACTCCATTGCCGACAAGAGGGAGAACACATGTGTGGTGACAAAGATGGAACTATTTTACACTATCACTTTGGTGTAGCCTTTGTTTAGTGGGTGAAAGACACTACTTGCTACACGAGGACCGGAGCTATTTGTGTTGAAGCATTTGTTGTGAGGTTGGCCTAGAACCTTGAGCCTTTTCTACCAGAGACGTTGATTACAAAAGTGGTGAGGCTAAGACAAACCAACATGGATTCCTTCATGGCTATGAGATTGTTGAAGAATACCACACTTTTTGATGGTGTAAGGAGGTTTATATTGAGGACCCAGAAGGAGTAGGAGAAACTGCTACTAAGGCATAAGCTACCATCACATCTACTAGTGCTGGACTGCCCACATTATCAGATATCTTTCAGAGGCAACTGCTTTTCTTGGATTGCCTCGAGTTTATGACAAATCAGTTGCTGATTGTTAGCTCCTACCCTTCTACTATTAAGGCTAAGACTTTGAAGTTTGAGGAGACGATACATCTATACTCCCCTCAATCTAAGGGTGCATTAAGTCACGATCACCTGTCTTCCCAGCATGATGATTACTTGACCAACTACTTCATTATTCCTGCAAGCATGGATGGCCAAGACGGTGTTGATGATACTCAGCTAACTGCAAATGAGGCAAGTAAGGCCACTACAGTTGGACAATCAACTGCTGGAGCTATTCAATAGGGAGTTGAGTTGAATGGTGTGGCTGTTGATGAGAGAGTAGATGATAGAGTTGCCAAGACTGTTACTGCTGCTACCGTTACCACCATTAGTACCGATGAAGTTCATGAAACTAGGGAGGATTTCATGGTTGTGGAGCCGAGTTCCAAGGTTGACCATACTAACGGTCCTGCTGTACACACACAGATGATGGCAGCTCCAAGCAGTCCTGCCGATCCTTCACCTACCAAGGATGTTTAATGTTATGCCATCTAGGGCATTCATTTATCTTTTTATTACTATGTTTCTATTATGGATGTTATTACTATTATGCTTTAGTTTCATTTTATTTCTATTAGTTTCCTGACTTTTTTATTGGAGCATCGATCGCTCCTATTTCCATTTCGTATTATTTCATCGTAGTTTCTATATTTCCTATTTCTTTTGTTGTGTTTTGTGATTAATCATCTTTTCTATTTTCTTGGAAGCCTTCAAAATTCAATCCGAAGCTCATCAATAACCCAATTTATGAAACTTTTGAAATACCAACTTGCATGACAAGCAACTGATTTTTCTTTGTTTTCTATCTTAGTACATTAAAGGCAACGTACAATTTAAGTTTGGGAAGTGGGTATTCAATTTAGCCCTTATTTATTTTCTTTATTCTTGAATATATATTTTTTGTGATTTTTTCTAAAATTTTTTAATTTTTAAATTTTTGGAGCTTAATTCTTTTGAATCATCCTAATGAGCATGTTCTTATTACTATAGAATAGTTATTAATTTAATATCTTGAGTTATTAACTTGAACACCAAGTAAGTGATTCTTGAAATCTATCACTTTTGTGCTAAATTTTTCTCAAATGCTTTTGTGATTCATTAGCAAGCTAGTGAAAGGTGGTCTTTATAAGCTATTTTTGCACCAAGTTTTTGTGTTCGGTACACTGTTCAAAGCATGCTATGTTTTGACTTTCTATGTTGGATTGGTGGTAAGATTGGTTGATGGACTTGTGGTTGATTGTTGAATGATATAACCAATAATGTAAAGTGTGATATAGATATATGCTACTCCCCTATTGGAACATGAACAGAATTGAATTAAAAAAAAAAAGAAAAAAATTCAATTAATTGCCCAATCGATGGCTTTGTGGTTTGAAAGGTTGTGCATAGTGAGCTTGACTTCAGTGTGGTTTATGCTTTACTTTGGATGAAAATTTGATGCTCTTACTTTAGCTTCGAAAGATATGGGTTACTAGCTTGATGATGTATTGTTCCCATTAATTATTTTGTATTGAAACGTGTTAGATTGAAGGTGTTGCATACTTGGTAGTCTCATTAACTTCTCACGACTCTTAAAGGCTCAACCCTCTCTATACCTTTTTTACTCAAGAATATGATTCAATAGTTTTAAGGTTCTCATTTTTCTTATTCAGATTTTTCCCTTGAGTTTTTTTCTTGAAGGCAAGCAAAAGTTCAAGTGTGGGGGAAAAATATGATATGTTCATATTTAATTATGATTTATATATGCATTTCCCTTATATTTGCTTTTTTTTTATAGGTTTATGTTAGGATATGGTGCTTAATTAGTTTATATTTCATTTTTAGGTTATACTTATACTTCATTTGGGTTAGGAAGGATTTCTGCAAAGTTTTGGAGCTGAATGGCATGTTTTGGCAAAGTTTGGAGTAGACACACTATGCAACATGCCAATGTACTTCCTTACATGCTCTACTACACTCCAGTGTTTAAGTTAAATGCCAATGTTCCAAATTGTGTTATATTTGGTAAGATGTTAAGTTCCAGATGCACTTATGGCCTTCAACATGGTGGTGTACCAAACCATGTTTGTCTATTTTTTAGAATTTTTTTGGTTAGTTTGCAAGAAAAGAATAGAGAGTGGAAAGGAGGTGCCCAGAGGAGGACAAGGGCCACCTAGGAAGGTTAGATGAGGTAGAAAAATAGAAAGAAATAAGAAAGTTTTCAAGGAGGAAGGCTGCCAAAAGGCAGTTCTAATGGTCAACATTATTTAATGCTCATCGGATGAAGAATTCATTAGAGGAGAAACAATTTAGATATGGATGCTTATTCTCTTAGTTTATCTTTGATTCTTTCATCTTTATTTTATAGCATTATGAACTAAATTTCCTTACTTATGCTTAAAGTAGATGAACCCTAGGATGATTTTGTGATTGTGATTACTTTCTAGTTTAATATGATTATGTTTTTCTTATGATTTATCCAATGTTCTTTGATACGTTGATTAATAGTAGCTAGTGATAGCCAAACGCTATCGCCTCTATCTGGCCGAACTCCCTGCCACAATGATGGCCAGAAGAAGCTGGCGCTACCCGAGAAAAGGTGCGATCAGGCACCTCGGGAGATAGCCGAAGAGCTCCGAGCCCGGCACGCCAGGAAACCCCGAGGACACTACTCGCCCCCCAAGGTTGTGAACATATCGCCTTCGAAAAAGCGGCACCAGACATAGCGAGCCGAACATGATATCCCCGAAGGCGGAACTCCCTGAAACTGGGAACCCCCGAACTGATGGCTTGTTTCCCGAAGAGGCTCTGTCCGAACTAGAGGACGACCTCACCCAGGGACCTCGGGAGTACGGCAGGAGCATTTATGGAAGCATTTAAGGAAGCCTCTGACACGTCCTTTCACAGACGTCATAAAGTCGCCTAAATAGGCGCTCTGACATACGGACGCCATCAGAATCACATCATGGCCCATCTCAGCACGTGGCTCAGGACAACCTGCTACCAGTTATCTGTCTCCTATGCCCAGAAACTCAGGGAACATCCGACCGAACACGTGTCGTGATCTGAACGGGCTAGGCGCTCCTATAAATACCAGGAATTAATACTGGGCAGGAGGCTGGTTGGTTGGCCGAACACTGCTCCCACACTCTGAGAAAACACAAAACAGGCAAGACACTTGATCCCTTAGTGTTCTTCCTCCACTTTCACTCAGAAAACTGACTTGGGCGTCGGAGGGTCCTCCCCGGAAAAGCAAACCGGGGACCTCCTAACCTCTTCTTTGAGCTTTTCAGGCACACTCAACTGGGAAACCAGAGCTCCAGGCGCTTGCCTCCTCAGGAAGTCTCTCCACCTGTCAATATGACAGCAAACGAAGATGCTTTGGGGCATCAGCTAGCCTGTTAATTCAATGTGGGATGCTGAAGAAGCGACAGATAGTACCCAGTATGTTTGTTGTGAATTGCCATTGGATAGAAGAGATATTATCATAACTGGAAGTAATAGCTACAATATAATACCTCCGAACTATGGTGAAACTTAGTAGTGGGTCGTAGAACTAGAAATGCATTCTTAGGAAGTGCAGCAGGCCTAGACACCCTATTGGTGACTTCAAAATAGTGATTAGTGTAATAGGAATAATAGGGAGCTTATCTAATTTTGGCAGTACTCCACGGTCCAAGTTAATCACAATCCTATTAAATCGAAGTAAAAGCAACACAAGGGATTTTTAAGGGAATTCGATTCTAAGTAAGAGATATCTTATTGTTGATTATCCAAATTGTTTTTCCACTGCCAGTAGTTAGTTGTTAATTATTTATATTGCATTAGTTTGGTTTAGTTAATTTGTAGTTAGTTAGTTAGTTAGTTAAACAAACATCTTCAATTGTTGGTTAAATAATAAATAAATGTTAAGCATGGTAGACAACCTCTGTTCTTTGAGAAAAATGATCTTGGTACTTGTCATTACTATACTTTGATGATAGGTGCACTTACCTATAAGTTCACATATTTATGAGTATAGAGAGATTTGACACATCTACATTAATTATTAGTATAATGGGAAAAGTTTGTGTGAACTAAAAATAGACCAAGTTTTGGCATCATTACCCCATGAACATTTGTTGAGATTGCTACTTGAAAGATTGATCTTTATTAATCTAGCCATTTATTTTATTGCAATATTTTCTTTTAAATTTATAGTTTATTTCTAGTTTGCTAATTTCTTGTTCTTTTCATGTAGGAGAATTAGTGCATGACTGCAACAGGGTCAGAGTTAAGGAACATGTGAGCAAGCATGTAGAATTTTAAGACTCAATTGGGTCAATTTGCTAAGATGTTTTCCAAAAGGCTACAAGTAGCTTTACTGGCAAATACCAACCGAATCCAAGAGGGGTTTACAATTCAACTTTCTAACATAAGGTGGATGGTCATGTAGATATAAAAGCTTTGGAAAGGAAGGAAGAACTTCCTTGAATGATCAAGGAAGACATCAGGCTGACAATATTAAACCAAGCACTTCTTGGGAAGTAACACAAGCATTAAATTTTCCATTCAGCTTTGTTTCTGTTTATTTGATTTTATCAAGAGTAGGATAGTTAGCTTTTGTTTGTCATGTGATCTTATATTATGTAATTTTTTATACAGGAATCTAGCACATTTCAGGAAGAATTTTTGTGTTCAAAGTGGAAGAAAAAGGCTAAGTTCAGTGTCGAGTAAGTTTGCAAATTTTTGTAAGTTCTAGGAGTTAAACACATTCTTAAACATGCCTATGTTTAAGGCCATTCATTAACACGCTTTCAAACATAGCCATGTTTGTTTTCTTAAAATAATTTTTCACGAAGAATTTTATATTCAAGAGCATAAACACGGTCTCACACACACCCGTGGTATTCAACATGTTCCACTAACACATTTTTAGTCATTCCCATGTTGTTACACAGGTTGCTTTTCTATTTTGAAAATTTTTGGGCTCCATACTCTAAACATGATTAGTTACACGACCAAGTTTAAAGCCATGTTACATATACATGATCGCTTACAAGCCCATGTTCTGTCCCATCTTTCATCATTATGATTTAAAAATTTTAGGACACAGACCCTAAATATGACACATGACACACCCATGTTTAACAATGTATTAAGGAAGTTTAAGTAACACGGGTAGCTACACACACGTGTTACAAGCCTTGTTTTGCCTATATATACACCTAATCACGATTTTCATTCCTCACTTCACACAAAACTCACTCAAACTTCTTCCCTAAATCCCCAAACTCAAACCCTAGTTTCCTTGCATCCCAGGTAAGGTTTTCCATCAACAAAGGATCCCATTCCTTATCCGAATTCTAGTTTTTCGCCCTTATATCTTTGGTTTTCTCTCTTTTGAGGTAACTTTCTTTCTTCAAGTTTATTAGAAGTCTATGGAAGATTTGATTATTTCCTTGTTATGGGTACATTTTTATGCATTATTTGATTGATTTTGCATACCCTATCAATGTTTATTTCGAGCTCATAGCATGGTTTTTGAAAATTGAATATTTTGGGTATTATGTTTAGAAGAAGAAAAGTTGGAATTGGTTGTTTTATGGAATTCAAGTTATGCATACTGATTCTATGGATTTTATGACCTAAATGGATGTTTTCATGATGTATGATTCATTGAGAATTCCTTGGTTATCTTATTTGCATTAAACTTTTATAAACTCTAAGCATTAGTAGTCCTTTGGTTTGATAGCAAATAGGTTTCTTGGGTACCAAGAAAGAGCTTAATGGTGGATTTGTTAAGTCTGATCACCTTAATACCTAAAGTTGAATAGTGAGTTGCTTTCTATAAGGAAATTTTATTGATTTTTAGTAGAGCTCTTATTGTTAATATTACTGTGATTATATTTGTTATTTGAGATTATTGTTGCACTGGGAAAAATCTTCTACCTTTTTCAAGATGATGAAATGTCAGGAGAAGCTTCCAATTTGCACCAAAAGGCCAATAAAAAGGCTAAAGAAGTCAAACCCTCTAATTAACCTTAAGGAGGATGCTCAATGGGAAAGGTATGATATTTTGATGCAGAAGAAGTTTAAGGCCAACAAAGGGATTGATTGGGACTCATTGGCACAACTTGGCTTGGTCGAAAAAGTCCAAGCCTTAATGGATTTTGACGGATCGCCATCAGTGTTTGATTACCAGGAGCCAACTTTCAGCAAGCTCACACTATAGTTTTAGCACACTTAACTTCAACACGACTAAAATCAATTGGATACGATCAGATACGGTGAAGTTCCATCTAGGAAAGAAGGACTTTAAGATGAGTTTAGATGAGACCCCGGATTTAATTAATACTGATGAGCACTGAGGATCGATTTGTGTGTCTAGCACCACCACCCAACCCTGCAAGAGTTTTGGCACAAGATTACTAAGGATGCAGCTGTCTACCAGCCCACGATATCCAATGCATCCAAGTTAAGATTGTCGTCAGTCTAATATGTGCATTATCTAATCACCTACTCCACTACTAGCAGGAAGGAGAGCTTGAGCGTGGTGACAAAGATGGACCTGTTTTACCTCTACTATCTTATCTGCCAAGTGCACTGTCACTTGGGCATAGCGTTTGCTTGGTGGGTGAGTGACACTACTTGCCACATGAAGACTGGGGCTATTTGTGTTGGAGCATTCGTGACAAGGTTGGCTCGAAACCTCGAGTCTTTTCCACCAAAGAAGTTGATTACAAAGGTGGTGAGGCCAGGACAGGCCAACATGGACTCTTTCAAGGCTATAAGATTGTTAAAAAGGACCATACTTTTTGATGGCACAATGAGGTTTATATTGAGGACCTAGAAGGGCGCCTAGAATAAGAAGGAGGAGGAGAGAGTTGCTATTGAGGCATACACTACCTCTGCATCTACAAGTGCTGGACCGCCAACATTATCAAATATCTTTCAAAGGTAACAGCTTATCCTGGATCACCTTGAGTTTATGATGGATCAAATGCTGATTGTTAGCACCAACCTTTCTATTGTTGAGGTTAGGACTCTAAAGTTGGAGGAGACAAAATATCTATACTTCCCTTATCCAAGGGGGCGGGTGCATCAGGTCACGATCACCAGTCTTCCCAGAATGATGATGACTCGACTGACCACTTCATTATTCATATGAGCATGGATGTCCAGGATGATGTTGATGATACTCGGCTAGCGGTGCAAGAGGTAGATGAGGCCACTACATTTGGACCATCGACTACTGGAGCTATTCAGGATGGAGTGCAACCGAGTGGTGCGGTTGTTGAGGAGAGATTTGAAGAAAGAGTTGTCGAGACTACTACTGATTCTACCGTTGCCACCATTACTACCAAAGAGGTTAAAGAGACTAGGGAAGATTTCATGGTTGTGGAGCTAAGGACCGAGGCTAGGGTTATCGAGGATCCTGTTGTGCCTACACAAATGATGACGGCTCTTAGCACTTCTGCCAAGCCTTCACCTCCCAGGGATGTTTAATACTATGCCATCTAAGACATTCATTTATCCTTTTATTGTTATGTTTCTATTATGGATATTATTACTATTATGCTTTTGTTTCATTTTATTTCTATTAGTATCCTGGCTTTGTTATTGGAGCAACGGTCACTCCTATTTCTAGTTTGCATTATTTTGTCATAGTTTCTATATTTCCTATTTCTTTTGTAACATTTTGTGATTATTCATTTTTTCTATTTTCTTGGAAACATTCAAAATTCAATTCAAAGCTTGATGAACAACCTTTTTCTTGGAACTTTTGGAATGCCGACTTGTATGACAAGTAACTGATTTTTCTTTTCAAGGGCTATATCAATTTTTATTACTCCTTTTTTTTTTACTTCATTTTCTATATTAGTAAATTGAGGTCGATGTACAATTGAAGTGTGGGGAGTGGGTATTATCTTTAGGCCTTATTTATTTTTTTAATTCTTGAATATATCTTTTTTGTGATTTTTCTAAAAATTTTTAATTTTTATCTTTTTGGAGGTTAATTCTTTTGAATCATCCTAATGAGCATGTTCTTATTACTAGAAAGTGGTTGTTAATTCAATGTCTTGAGTTCTTAACTTGAAGGCAAAGTAATTGATTCTTGAAATCTATCACTTTCGTGCTAAATTTTTTTTTTAAATGCTTTTTCAATTCATTAGCATGCTAGTGATGATGGTCTCTAAAAGCTATTTTTGCATCAAGTTTTTTCATTCGGTACATTGTTCAAAGCATGCTAAGTTTTGAGTTTCTATGTTGGATTAGTGGTAAGATTGGTTGATGGATTTGTGACTGATTGTTGAATGATACAATCAATAAAGTGTGATATAGATATATCTACTCTACTATTGTTAGCATTGAAATAGGTTGGGGTCTTCTCCTAAAATAAGAGTTTATCACAACCCAAAAAATGCTAAGGAGCATGAGTATGATCAATGATTATCTTAGATTATATTGAGAATTAGCTTGGGTATAGACAGAGCTCTTATAGTGTACACTTGCTATAAAATTTTTTGGTACATGAAAAGAATTGAATTGAAAAAGAAAGGAAAGAAAAAGCAAAAAAAGTTCAATTAATCACCTAATCCACAGCTTCATGGTTTGAAAGGTTGTGCATAGTCAACTTAAGCTTAGTGTGGTTTGTGCTTTTTACTTTTCATGAAAACTTGATGTTCTTCCTTTAACTTTCAAAGATATGGGTTGCTATCTTGATGATGAATTGTTCCTATTAATTATTTTGTTTTGAAATGTGTTAGATTGAAGGTGTTGCATGCTTGGTAGTCTTCTTAACTTCTCAAAACCCTTAAAGTCATAATCCTCTCTATACCTCTTTTGCTCAATAATTGATTCAACAATTTTTATGATTCAATAGTTTTAAAGTTTTGATTTTTCTTGTCCATATTCTTCTATTGAGTTTTTGCTTGAGGGCAATAAAAAATTCAAGTGGAGTAAAAATATGATATGCTCATATTTAGTTATGTTTTCTATATGTTTTTCCCTTATATTTGCTCGTCTTTTGATAAGTTTATGTTAGGATATGGTGCTTAATTCATTTATATTTCATTTTAGGTTATATTTTAGGTTCATTTGGGTTAAGAAGGATTTCTACAAACTTTTGGAGTTGAATGGCAAGTTCTGGCAAAGTTTGGAGCAGACATGTCTTACAACTCGCTCATGTAATGCTTAACATGCCCTACTACACGCCTATGTCAAAGTTACATGCCCATGTTCGAAATTGTTATATTTGGTGAGATTTTAAGTCCTAGAGGCATTACACAGCTGCGTACCAAATAGTGTTGTCTATTTTTTAGGGTTTTTTAGGTTATTTCGTAAACAAAGAATAGCAAGTGGAGTAGAGGCACCCAAGAGCCCACCTAGGAAGGTCAAAAATAAATAAATAAATAAGTGAGTTTTCAAGGAGCAAGGCTACCGGAAGGCAGCTTTGATGATCAATAACATGTAATGTGCACCAGATCCAGGATTCATTGGAGAAGAAGCAATTTAGAGATGGAGACTTCTTCTCTTAGTTTATCTTTGATTCTTTTGTATTTATTTTACAACACTATGAACTAAATTTGCCCACTCATGCTTAGAGTATATGAACCCTAGGATGATTTTGTAATTGTAATTGCTTTCTAGTTTAATATGATTATGCTTTTCTTGTGATTTATCCAATGTTCTTTGATGCCTTGATTATTAGTATGTTATGGCTTTACTAGAGGGAAGCTTGCTTGAGGAAGGTAAAGTACTCTAAATCAAGTTTAGAACCTTATTTCAAGTTCATATAGCAAGAATAGGAAAGTTTAGCAAAGTTCACTATGTTTCGAGAAGGTTAAGGCACTAAACGAGGTTCAGGAGCAAAATGATAATTTTGCGTCCCGATCAGTCGAGCCAAGTCCCAAGAGGTGAAAATCAGTTTTAAAACCTAACTTCTACTTTTAACCCAATTTTAGTTTAAATGAACAAGATTTGACCAAGTTTGACTAAGGTTACCAAAAGAAGGGGACTTATTTGTAACTTTTTAAATTCCTAGATGGCTTGTTGGTTTTGAGGCATATAACTTGGTAAATGTGGGGGGTGGCTACCATTCACAAGCTTACACCCGAGCTCACCCTTCTCTCTACTAATTCTCCATGATTCCAAGCCCAAAACCAAGAAAATTTTGATAGAAATTGAAGCCACCAAAGGCATACATGCTATGAGAGGCTTGTTTCAAGGGTGATCACATGTTTTTGAAGCTTGGAACTATGTTTCCCACCATCCCCTATTTTTGATGCAAGGTAACACTTATGTTCTTGGTGAATTCTTGTTTATTAGATGCTTGGGAGCTTGGGTTTTAGTTAGGAGTTAGTATTTTTGTGTTTGGTGTCTTTATTTCCTTGGAACTAGGAAGAACTTTGGGAACTTGGATTTGTGAGGAAGGGTTGCTTAATTCTTGCTTATAAGGTGAAGTTAAGGTAAGGGAGCTATGTTTTCAAGTTTAATTGATACTATTGAAATGAGTTTGCTCGATGAATTCAAGTAGTTCTAGCAATAGCATTAGTTAGTGGACAAAGTTGGTTAATGGTGGACTATGAGGTTTGTGATGATTGGAATGATGTTTAAATGCATCATAGGTTGTCTTGTGATAGTTGGTTGTGGTCTTTGCAACATGTACTACATGTGTGTGAAGTTTGAAGACCATCCAAGCACATTTGATATGCCTGGTAAGTCTCCAAAGTTCATTGCAACAAAATTGGAATTTTCTAGGTTTTCCCAGGTGTTCGCGATTCGTCACCAATCATTGCCAGCTCCCATGATGCGTCATTGTTACCACAAAACTAAGTAGCACATTGACAACTGTGGCAAAGCGACGTGTCACCACATGCATAGTGGCTGAAAATTCCCAATTTTTCTAGGAAGGTCGGGGGGAGGCCTAAGGGGTTCTTAGGGTACCTTGGGGTCTAAATATTCCGAGGGTACTCCGAGTCTTCCAAAACTCCTTTAAGACTTAAAAGTTTTCTTGAGTTTTATGGTTACTTCTACCATAAGCAAGAAAACTAGTAACCAAAAGACCACAACTAGGTTTCACTAGCTAGGGTGAAAGGTTTAGAACCCTTGGCGACCTAGCTGTGCAGCTAGCCACGAGGTTGCAACGTGGAACCTTAATGCACCTAGTCTACAAGGTCTTTACGGCCTAGTCTACAAGGTTTTTATGCCTAATATACAATAGTTCCACCACAGTGCCCCTGTACAACATAAGGGAGAGTTTCAACTGGTGATTTATCACTAGTTAAGCTAGTAAGCTAAGCTTGCTATAGGACAAGGCAATGCCTTATACTTCGAGGACTAGATTGAGGAGAAGTCCTAAGGGATTGACATCTATGCGCATAAGTCTAGCCTCAGGCTGTATGAGCTCACAACAGGTTACATATGTTCTCATATGTAGAGTCCTTAGTAACTTTTCTTGTAGGTGAAGTAAAGACCCTTATTGAGAATTTCTGAATTCTCACTCCCTAGTTATGTTAGGCAATTTCTAATGTTGTTGGGCCATATAACCGTTAAGGGTTTTTGTAGTAGTTTATTGTTGTTATAGGTATCTCACTCGAGAATCTTTATGATTCTAATCTACTTGGGTTACTTGTTGGTTAAGTAATAGTGCTAACTATAGTGTTCTTTTGGCCGTAGAGCCTAGCAGCATGTGGACAAGGACTTTGTGACTCACCACTGGCATTTGCATCCAAGGTAGGAATTAGTTCAAAAAGATCTCGGCCGAGGCTTGTACATACAGCACTCCTAGTTGCCTCCATTACCTATGTTTTGAAGGAGTCCTAGACTCTAGGGTTGCTCTTGGGTGAGAGCATTAGTCTACTTTATGTATGAATGCTCCCACACAGTTGTTATGTGTAGTAATCTCATATAAATGTTAATTTTGTATACTTTGGCTATTTAAACTTTTTTTCTATGGAAACAACTTGGTTAAGTGAATGCTCTTATGATTTTCTTTTTAACTTAAGTCAAAGCACAAAGAGCATGCATCTGGAATATTCTAGGTTAATCAACTAGTTTCACGGAGTTTTAATTCGCACACATATACAGCTAGCCAATTTCAACCACCATAAGACCAGTTCTCACAGGCTTCCTGGGCAGGGGCCAAGGATGGCCATGTCATAGTAGCTAGCCTATTAATATAATATGGGTTGATGAACATGCAACAGCTAGCAACCGGTATGTTTGTTGTGGATCACCATTGGATAGAAGGGATATTATCATAATCAAGAGTAATAGGTGTGATTTAATATCTCCACACTATGGTGAAACCTAGTAGTGGGTTATAAGACTAGTAATATATTCTTAGCAAGTGCGGTAGGCCTCGACACCCTATCCATGACTTAAAAATAGTGATTAGTGTAATTGGAATAATTAGGAGCTAATCTAATTTAAGTAGTATTCAACGGTTCAACTTAATCACAATCTTATTAAACTAAAGTAAATCCAACACAAAGGATTTCTTGGGCAATTTGATTATAGGTATGAGATATCTTATTGTTGATTGTCTGAATTATTTTTCAACTACCATTAGTTAGTTGTTAATTATTTTTACTACATTAGTTTAGTTCAGTTAATTTGTAGTTAGTTAAACAAACATCTTCAATTGTCGGGTTGATAACAGAGAAAGGTTAAGTATGGTAGACATCCTCTGTTCTTTGGAAAAAAATGACCTTGGTACTTGCCACTGCTATACTCTGTTGATAGGTACACTTGCCTCTGAGTTCACATATTTATGAGTATAGAGAGATTTGACACATCCACATTAATTATTAATGCAATGGGAAAGGTTTGTGTGACCTATGAACACATCATTGGCTCTAGCTTATGATTTTTTCCTAGCATGTTTTATTTAATTTTACATGTGTTAAACAATGCACATGGTCCATACACTATTTAGATAAGAAATGGCATGTTTTCTTGGTGTTTATGTTTTCTTGGTGTTTATGTGTGTTAGTGAAAACAATTCTGCTTGGTTTAGGACTAGTGTGTACAATAGGACTTCTATTACTTTTATACTTGCATAATCATACAAATGGCCTAGAAAAAAACTATAAAAAGGCTTGGTACGGTGCAACATCCATCAAGAAATCAAATTACAAGTTGCTTGTGCAATTTATCTTCCCCTTTGTTCATGTTTAACTCGTTCGCGCTTTGTGCTTTCCCATCATTCTCTAACTCTCCTTTCATTTTAATTTCATTCCTACCTTTGCTCAAATTTCTCCCTTCTCCTTTTCTCATTTGAATATTCAATTTCTTGGTTTCATCTTAAGCAAATTGGAGCGTCATTTGAAGCTTTGAAAGATCTAGTATTATAGCACATCAAGTGGTATTAGAGCACATCAAGCTTCACAACAAGATGAGTTTATTAGTTTTTAAATTGTTTCTTTCTAGCCACATGCTTTTTTCTCATTATTATTCAAGTCTTAATCTATTTGTCCTTCTTTTTCCCATACTTTTGCTTCAAATTATCCATTCCATCACCATCATCTTCAAGCCACCCGAAAAAACCTAAGCTTGTGTTCTTTGCATTGTTCCTTTTTTCTCTTACTTTCTTTCATTGAAATTCCTCAAAATTTCTATTTTTAATCTATTTTTATTCCTAATTTATTACTAGATTCATTCATTCAGCATTTTGGGCATCGCATCAAATTCCAACCTAGTTACTTCTTGTGCAAGTTTCGATGTCAAGTGTTTCTTTTGCATTCAAAAATTGAAAATCTCAACAACAAAAAAATGTTTGAATTCCTTCAATCCCCCATTCTTAAGTCCCTTAAGTTGCTATAAAATATTGACCTTCTTTCTCTTTTTCTTTTGCAGCAAAAAACCTTAGAAAATTTGTAACTCGTTTTCATAGCCATCTCAGTTTTGAGCTGTCTTGAGTATCTTGTTTTTACCAAAAAAATCCAGCCTTTTCCTCTCTTTCTTAAAGGATTTTCAAGGTTCAAAGGTGTTTTTAGTAAGTTCATTTAGAACCTTGGAGAAAAGTCACACATATCAATTCCACTAACAAATAGACAAAGAGAGAAAGAGAGAGAAAAAGTTTATGAGGATGTTTGCTTTCAAGAGACCATTTTAGAAGGGTCAAAACTCACTATAGAGGAAATTGTAGGGTTTTGGAAGCCAAATAAGCGCAGCGGAATATAACCGAAACCCTCCAGGATCCAAGTGAAACGGGGTAAACCAGGTGTTCAAAATTTTTCATACCTAATTCGGTTGAGATCTTTCACCCAACTGTTAAGTCGAATCACAAAACTTGAAGAGTTGACGTGTTCAAGCTCTCTACGGTATCCACAGGAGCCTTTCGGGATCACCACGCCTCCACCACGTCTCAGCAGATGCATTTTTCTTACACTCGCAGTTCTAGCTTGCGTCCTCTAAGGAATGGCAAGAGAAAAGTGCAGTTCAAACTTTTGGGAGGCTAGGGCAAAAAGCTGCGAATTTCTCACTATATGATGTATTTATAGTGATACTCAACTTCCAAGCCTAATGGGTTTTAAAGCCCTAATCCAATTAGGTTTAATTTCAGGCTTAATAATGGTTCAACTTTTGGGCCAATTATTAATGCGAAATTATCATGAAACCATAACCCAAATAAATTAGCCCATGCACTCAAATAATCCAAATAGGCTTTATATCTGTGACCCAATAGGCTCTTACCACGTTGGTAATGATCATAAATCACATTTATGATCATAAACAATGAGCGGTGTCTAGCAACACATCATTGCTACCTAAGTGACAAGATTGTCGGCGATTCGACTAAACCTTGATGATCATTATCCGTATATGCCATTGTCCCTTTGTCCAAGATATCAAGACTAAGCATGAGACATAGAATGTGTCACTCTCGTATAGCCCAATCTTTGGTTTCTTGATTACCAAGTAGACTAACTTCAACTGAAGATATTGATATCGTATATCAACTCATCCAAGCATGGCCATGCATTTTCTTAGTCTCACTCTATCAATGGGCCCAAAGATATCACTCCCATTACATAGGAGGGACAAATCCCATCTTTATCATACAAAAGCCTCTACACGATATGTGACATACCCAATGACCTCCTTCAAGTTCACTCAGTTACGAGCAACAAAGGGGAGTATCAAAGTGTGAGACTTAAATGTAGGGAACATTGATGACCTTAGGTCAAAGGACTACATACACCATGATCACTATGAGAATCACTTATGACACTCATATAACAATCCATGTAGTGTTCTCATGGTGGGTTGGTCCGGTACACAAGTTCTCCAACTTGTACCCATATGTAGACTACATATCTTATATTAGTCTCCACATATGCTAGTCATTGTGTATTATTGTAACCCGCTCCATGATAATACTAGACCAGGGACATTTAAGAATATCATTATTCTAGGATTATAATTATGTTTATTACATTACACAGAAACAAAACAACAAACATAATTTGGATTAATGCCTTAATAAAATATCATGACTCAATGTCCAAAACACAATCATCTCATGATTGGCTTTTGGGCACAACATTAAATGAAATGATGGTCGAGTTCAAGAAGCTAGCCAATAAAATTTAGGAAAACAATGAAAGATGGCAAAGGAAAGAAAAGAATATAGAAGAGCTTAGTTCATAACTGGCTCTCAACAAAGGCATTCTAGGATGTAGACCTGAAGGGGCACCCATAAAGAAAAGTCTGACTCACGATTTTGAAGGATATGACTTAAAGGCGGAGGAGCTTGAAAGTGTGCACTCATGAAAAGAAGGTTACTACTATAGAGAACTCTACCAAAGGCTTTAGAGGTTGGCACAAGGAACAAGGTCCATGGAGGATTATTTTAAAAAGTTGGAGACCACTCTCATTAGAGCCAACAAATATGAGAATCATGAAGCTACAATGCCAGGTTCTTAATGGTTTAAATTCTAACATTGATAATATTGCTGACTTGCATCAGTATATGGAATTGGAGGATATGGTACACATGGCCATCAAGGTAAAGTAGAGATTGAGAGGAAGAAGGGCAACAAGGTTACAAGAAGGAAAAAGTGCTTATTGGAAACAGGGTAGAAACAAGGAAACAAGGGAGTAGCCCCCTAAGCCTAAGGCTGAGAGCCTTATCATCAAAGGGAGCTTGCCACAATCTAAGGGAGGTAATTCTACACCAAAGCCTAGTTTCAAGGACTACAACATAGAATGTTTCAAGTGTAGAAGCAAGGGACATATTGCTTCTGAATGTGTTAATAATAGGGCCATGGCCTTAAATGAAAAATCTGACATAGTTATAGATGAATAAAAAGACAATGGCTTTGATTATTCGGCCATGCTAGAGTTGGAGATTAACACTGATATGGAGACTTTTGAGTAAGGAGAGGCATTTGTTACAAGGAAAACCCTGAAGTCCAATTCAAGGAAGGGGAGGATCAAACAGAAAATAAAATGCAAAATGGAAAATAATGTATGTAGTCTCATTATTGATGGTGGAAGTTATATTAATGTTGCCAGTACTATTTTAATTGAAAAGTTGCATCTTTGTACAACCAAGCATCAAAGACCATACCAATTGCAATGGCTTAACAATGAAGATGAGATCAAGGTAACAAGGGAAGTTTTGGTGTCCTTCAAGATTGGAAGGTATGAGGATGAGGCACTTTGTGATGTTGTACCTACAGAGGCTAGTCACATTCTTTTGGGTTGGCCATGGAAATATAACAGGAAGATGACTCATGATGGGTTCAAGAAGAGATACTCTTTTGTGTACAAGGACAAGACAATCATTCTTGCACCACTTACTCCTCAACAAGCTATGGAAGACCAAAAAAATATTCATGGTCAGGCCAAGAAAAAAGTCAATGAGAGGAAAGTTGAAGGAAGGCAAAGAGAAAATTATGAAAGGAAACCTGAGAGAAAAATTTAGAAAAGTAAGAATAGTGGATCTGAGTGGGAAGTTGAGTGTAAAGAGCCTCGAAGGAAAATTTTGAAAGAAAATGGGAGAGAAGAAAAGAGTATCACTTGGAAAAAATGAGTGGCATAAAAAAATCCCTTAACACACTTACTAAATTCTAAGAAGCAAAAATGCTTCTTTTACTTTTCAAGGATTCTTTCCTTATTTCTAGTGACTTGACTAACAATCTTCCTAGTGTTTTTGTGTATCTAGTACAGGAGTTTAAGGATGTGTTACATGGAGAGCCTAGTAGATTGCCACCTATGAGAGGGATAGAGCACCAAATTAGTCTTATTCCTAGAGCTCCCATATGAAATAGGCCGGTATATAGGAGCAATCCCATGAACAACGAAGAAATTCAAAGGCAACTTGAAGATTTATTGGTAAAGGGCTATGTAAAAGAAAGCATAAGTCTATGTGTTGTTCCCATCCTCTTGTGCCTACAGAAAATGGATCATGGAAGATATGCATGGATTGAAGACCAATCAAAAAAATTACTCTAAAATATCATCACCATATCCATATATTAGATGACATGCTTGATGAGTTTCATGGATCTACTATCTTCTCCAAAGTTGATTTGAAAAGTGGGTATCATCAAATCTATATAAGGGAGAGGGATGAATGGAAAACTACTTTTAAAACTAAATTCGGTTTATATGAGTGGGTAATGATGCATTTTGGATTAACTAATGCTCCAAGTACTTTCATGAGATTGATGAACCATGATTTCCTTGATTATATTGGCAATTTTGTTATTGTGTATTTTGATGATATCCTAATCTATAGCATGACCTTAGAAGAACATTTGGAGTACCTTAGGCAAGTGTTAGAAACACTAAGAGCACAAAAATTGTACACCAATTTGAAGAAGTGTTCTTTTAGTACTAACTGAGTCATTTTCCTTAGATATGTTATGAGTCCATATGGTGTTGAAATAGACAAGGGGGAGGTAAAAGCCATCAAAGAAAGGCTGATTCCTACATCTATTTTTGAGGTAATATCTTTTCATGGGTTAGCTAACTTTTATGAAAGGTATATAAAAGATTTTTCTACTTTTGCAGCAGTGCTTGCTAAAATAGTTGAGAAATGTGTTGGGTTTAACTAGAAAAAGTTTCAAAAGGATGCTTTTATGAAGTTAAAGGATAAGTTATGTAATGCACATGTTCTAGTATTACCTAATTTTACTAAGGCCTTTGGAATTAAAAGTGATGTGTTAGGTATTGACATGGGGACAGTTCTAATGAAAGAAGAAACGCCCATTACATATTTTACTAAAAATTTGAGTGGAGCAGCTTTGAACTATCCCATCTATGATAAAAGATGTATGCTTTGGTGAGATTGTAGAATTACTTATGGTCGAAGGAATTTTTCATTCACACTGATCACTAATCCCTTAAACATTTCAATGGCCAAGGTAACTTAAACCACAAACATGCTAGGTGGATAGAGTTTATTGAATCCTTTCCTTATGTTATCAAGTACAAACAAGGCAAAGAAAATGTTATGGTTAATGCATTGTCTAGAAGGTATGCTTTGATTATTAATTTAGATGCTAGATTACTTGGCTTTGAGTTCTTGAAAGAGTTGTATGCACAAGATCTTGACTTTGGTGAGATACATGCTAATTATGCCAAAACTACTTCTGATAAATTTTATCAATTTGATTGCTTTCTTTTAAGAGAGAACAAGTTATGCATCCCACAAACTTTATCAAGGAAATTGCTTGTAAAGAAGGCACATGGTGATGGCCTTATTGGCCATTTTGGTGTAGCTAAAACCTTAGAAGTTTTGAAGTAACATTTTTATTGGCCTTGCATGAAGGCGGAAGTGGACCAGATTTATGAACAATGTCTTGCTTGCAAAAATGCTAAGTCTAAGCTAATTTTTCATTGATTGTATACCCCTTTACCTATTCTATTTCACCCTCGGACTGACCTATCTATGGATTTTGTTGTAGGACTTTCCAAGACAAAGAAGGGAAGAGACTTTATTTTTGTTATGTTCCCAAAGATGGCACAGTTCATTCCATGTCCATATGGTTGAATTGTTATTTGAAGAAGTTGTTGGAGGCAAGATAGGTATGAAACTTTTGTTCTCCACTTATTGGCATCCATAAACTGATGGTCAAACTAAGGTAACAAATAGAACTTTGGTTCCGTTGCTTAGGGGCATTATCAAAAAGAACTTGAAATCTTGAGAAGAATGCCTACAACATGTAGAGTTTCCATACAATAAAGCTTTGCACACTACCACTAGGTATTCATCTTTTGAAATTATTTGTGGCTTTAATCTATTGACTCCTTTGGATCTTATGCCTATGCCTACATATGATTTTTAGTAGTTTAGATGGAGAAAAGAAGGCAAATTTTCCCAAAAGTTTGCATGAAAATGTTAAAGTGCAAATATAGAAGAAAGTCTAACAATACACAAACACACATAAAAAAGGCCAAAATAAAATCTCATTTGAGCTAGAGATAAGGTTCATATAAGAAAGGAGATATTCCCTACAAAAAGGCATACAAAACTCCATCCAACAGGTGAAGGTCCCTTCCAAGTAATGCAAAAGATTGGAGACAATGCCTATAAATTGTACTTACCAGGTGAGTTTAATGTTAGCTTTACTTTTAATGTTGTTTATTTGTCTCTTTTTTGTTTAGATGTTGATGATTCAAGGATGAATCACCTTAAAGGAGGGGGAGTTGATATCAAGCTAGTAAGGATGGAGTAGCTCTAGTAGCACCAAAAGACCCTTGGTGATCAATCTGGGTCCTATGACAAGGAATAGTACTAAGGAGGTTCACGTAGCTCTACATGGCTTAATTCAAGTCCATTTTAAATAGTTAAAGGCTACATCTACGGAGCATGGTGTGGAACACACCCAAGAGCCCCATAGGAGCACTACCACACACTATGTGAGTCTTTTGGAGAATCATGTTGTGCGGATGTCAAATACCCTAGGAATATCTTCATACTATCTCGTGCACGTATGGTGGAAACCATGTAATCCCATGAAGGAAAGGTGAGTTAGCATGTATAGCGCTCATGAGCACCCAAAAGCCCTCTAACTGTGCCCTACTATGCCTAAGGGGCACACCCTAAAGCCCTCACTTGGCTGGCTGGCGCCTAGCTTTAAGTCTAGCTTTTTTTTTCAGCATTTTTTACTTAATTTTCCAAGTGTTAAACAAGGTCCATTGCATGGTTCATACATTTTTTGGATAAGAAATGGCATGTTCTCTAGGTGTTTATGTATGTTAATGATACAACTTCCTATTGATTTAGGACTAGTGTATACAATAGAACTTCTATTCCTTTTGTATTTGTAAAACCAAATAAAGGGCCTAGAAAACACTATAAAAAGGCTTAGTATGGTGCAACATTCATCAAGAAATCAAATTACTAGTTGCTTGTGCAATTTATCCTCTCATTTCTTCCTTTTTAACTCCTTGGCGCTTTGTGCTTTTTCATCCTTCTCTAACTCTCTTTTCTTTTCAATTTCTTTCCTACCTTTGCTTAGATTTCTTCCTTCTCCTTTTTTCATTTCAATCTTCAATTTCTTGGTTCAATCTCAAGCAAATTGGACCATCTTTTCAAGCTTGGAATGATCCATGTGATTAGAAGTGTATCAGTTATTATCCCAAGAGTTCCTATAATCTAATGCACAAGCTCTAACCATATCCTCAATTGTTTCTATAGTCCTTTTGGATTACCCATCTGCCTGGAGATGATATGTGGTGCTCATTAATGTCACAATACCCAATTATTCCTATAAATCCTACCAAAACTATGATGTGAATCTTGTATCATTACACAAAACAATGCTCCTTAGTACTCCATGAAGATGAACAATTTCATATATGTATAATTTAGCTATTCTACCTATAGGCCAAGTTTTTTGGATTGCCAAAAAGTGGGGTGATTTTGTCAACTATTCAACTATCACCCAGATTACATCATGCTGATAATGAATAGTAGGTAGGCCAACTATGAAATTCATTGCAATGTCACCACACATCCACTGAGAAATCCCCAATAGCTGAAATAGTCCTCTGGGTTTCTATGCTCTACCTTAACCTTCTGACAAGTAAGGCATCTAGAGATAAACTCTGTAATATCCATCTTCATGCCATTCCACCAAAAGCTTTTCTTCAGATCTTCATACATCTTGGTGGTCATAGGGTTGATGATTAACTAACATTCATGTGCCACCAATAAAACATTATACTTTACCTCACCTTCTTGGGGAATAACTAATCAATTTTGAAATTTAGAGTACCAATGACATCCATACTGAATCCTTTCTGTCCCATAACTGACTGGTTGTCAAACATTGTGCATCCCTCATCTAAACCTCTTTAACCTTTTCAAAAAATGTAGGTGTCATATACAAACTACGCATGAAAACCTGAGGTCTCTTCACTTAAACCTCTAAGCTTATTTAAGTAATCTCCTTATTTAGTTTCTACTTAGAAACCATTATTACATTTAATTTAGCATATGCCTTTCTACTCAAACCATCAACCACCAGGTTAGCCTTACCTAGGTGACACTGAAATTCCCTCCTTAGATACCATATGACCCAAACAAAGGGACACTGTCTAACCAAAACTCGCACTTGCCTACTTTGCATATAATTGATGTTCCTTCAATGTCTAAAGTACAAATCCTTAAATGTTCTCTGTGGCTCTCACTGTCAGGTGAGTAAATCAATTTACCATCTATGAAAATGATGATAAATTGATCTAGGTATGGTTGGAACACACTATTCATCAAACCCATAAAAGCTGTGGGTGCATTCATTAACCCAAAGGGCATAACCAGAAACCTATAATGGCCATAACGGGTCTTGGACACCATTTTTGGTACATCTTCCTCTTTGATTTTCAATTGGTAGTACCTAGACCTCAAATCAACCTTAGAGAACATTGATGCTCCCTTTAGCTCATCAAACATATCATCGATCCAAGGTAAATGGTACCTATTCTTTATAGTCAGTAGATTAAGTTGTTAGTAATTATTACACGTCCTTATGCTGCCATCTTTCTTCTTCACAAATAAAAATGGAGCACCCTATGGTGAAGTACTTGGACATATGAATCCTTTCAAGCAGCTCTTGTTACTGACTCTTTAGTTCTACCATTTCTAACGGAGCCATATGTTAAGATGCCTGAGAAATAGAAACTATTCCTAGGAATAAATTGATGGTGAAGTCGATATCTGGGCTAGGTGGCATTCTAAGAAATTCTTCCACAATGGGAATACCAACTATTAATTCAGGTTTCTCTAACTTTGTCCACACATAAGCCAAATAGCTAACAAAACCTTGATAGAGATATCTATCAGCTTGCAAATTAGAAATTAAGATTAGAGTAAGGTTCTTTTTATCCCTAACAAACTGTACTTCTGACCTATCAGGTAAAAAAATGGTAACCAACTTCTAGTAGCAATCCAACTTAGCATGGTGTCGATTTAACCGATTCATGCCAAAGATACAATCAAATTTAGATATCTTAGGCACAAAGAGGTCAATGTCTAGATCATGTCCTACGACAAAAATTGTGCAAGATTAACATACACGAATAGAACTCATACTAGTGCCCGATGGTGTAGAAACCACTAGTATGAAAGGAAGCTCTTTAACAGGCATGCCTAACCAGTTAGATAGTTTAGGAGATATAAAATAATGTGTAGATCTAGAGTTTATAAGAACATTAGCAAGAAACCTAAAAATATAAAGAGTACTTATGATCAATTCAAATAATTACCAACCTAAGCATGCCACTGCTATGAACTTGAAATTAAAAGCTTTAAATAATATCATACCTTGCACCATTCTAAGAGCATCTTTTGCCTCCTCAACTATCACTGCATAAACACGTCTTGCCACATCAGGTTACTTTATTGGAGGACTTGCTAGTGCTACTAGTGGAGTGTCCCTCTTAGGTAATTATCTTGCTAGATGTCCTACCTTCTAGCTGTAGATGTAAGTTACACATCGCCCTCCCACTAAGTAAAAGAAATGACAAGTCTAGCATCTAGGGTCACTCTAGCCCTGAGCGGCTGGTCTTGTTGTAAGTCTTCCTACCCTATTAAGCTATAGCCAGGTGGATCTCAATTGGATTGGTTGTCCGTGGCCAAATTGTCATCACCCCTAAACCAGGCATTTGCCTTACTATAGAGTGAAAACTACTAGTATGCATAGGTCATGATGGCACATGACCTCAACTTGAGTCAACAAGTCTAGCTAATTGTTTTTCTTTCATCCTTGCCTTACTCCAATGAGCTAAGGATACTGCCTTCTTAAATGTATCAATCTCCTACATAATCAGCCTATCTGCCAGCTCAGTTACACAAACCATTAATATACCTCTTGATTTTCCTCGGTTCATGCACCACAATGAGCTCATGCTTCCTTATACTAATGCAAGAAATTTTTGTTTCTTCCTATCTTTTATGGCCTTAGAGAAATATCGACCATATAAGGTTTACATGAAAATCTCCTAGTTGATATATCCATCCTTAGTGCTCAAAACCCATGGTCGAGTAGCCTCCCAACATGTCTATGCCTCCTTAACCAAGCGAAAGGTGGTAAAATCAACCATTTCCTCATCTAGAATTCTCAAAGCTGAAAATGTCCTCTTTGCCACCTTAATCCACTCCTCAGCTTTAGTAGGGTTAACCCTACTAGCATGCTCACCAGTTAGCCTCTTGAGCCAATCAAGTAGATTAGCCGTATACTGACATATAGCTAAGGCATAGGGATGCAGTTCTTGCTCATTCATATTCTAAAAATACTGGCTCAATGCAATAACTACGAAATGCAAAGGACCATCATTGACCTATTGATCATGATTCTGGGCCTGTTTACCATGATTCAATGTGTGTTGTCCATGCACTTGAGCATGTTGTCCTTAACCCCATAGAGGTCTTCCTTGACCACGAGATTGTGACTCATTATCTTGTGAACCTCATCCATAACCAAGGGCAGGATACTCATGTGGGTCCATGACATAAAACAATAAAGGTTTCAACGAGCACAACAAACAACTTTGGAAGTAATTATTAACCTATCACTAGGTGGGGCTCTAGTTATCTCTTACATCATTTTAGTTACTTATTTAATTTGTGTATTATTTCACAAGTTCACTTACTAAATGCCAAGTTATTAACTTTTTTTTCTAAATTTCCTAATATTTATGATCAATTGTTGGAACTTCCAAAACCTAGCTAAGGTCTTTAACTTAAGCAAAAAAACAAGAGAACGTACTTACTAGGTGAGATTTCTACCTTCCTCAAATCTAGCACTAATATCAAAGCATAATGCCCCAAATTTTATAAAACTTAATCTTGAAAAAAAAAATATTTAAACTTCCACAAGTAAAGGCAATTAATAATAAATAAAATATGAAAATAAGTAAAACTTAAAACTTTCAAAAATTAACCCATAGATCATCAAAATTACTAAACTGATTTAGAGCTATTAAATGATGGTCCAACAAAAATCCAAATTATGAATCATTACCCAACTTTAAACAATTCATATTTTTGTTTATTTATTTTTAAAAAATCACAAATTTAAAATTCAATCCTAGTTGGTTTTCAATGGGCTATAATCTGCCCTTACTTTGTTTAATCCACAACATGAACCTCATCACATGATTTAGTATGCTCCATCTCCTCATAGTACTCACCTAAATAAAAATGTTATTAGATGGGCTGAGCACCATTTGCTCAGTAAAGGAAAAGTATCAGGCCTATCATGTGGGCCATAATATTCCCATAACAAACAACAAATAGAATGATAAACTTTACATTATAAAACATTTAATCAAGGAACAATTTCATATAACATCAAAACAATAACACTAGAGTCTTACTAGCATGTTTGAACTAATATGCATATGTAAAATTCCTACTATTATTATTGATCAATTTATTTCATCTAATACTTGAATGTTGTCAGGCAAACCTAGAGTGTTGAGTGTATACATCACCCACTCTTAGTATAACTCTTAGGTTATGCCATTAAGGATGCCATCAAGTCATAGCCTATCGTGAAACTAGGCATAAGCATGGTCCACAGCTAGCTTTGGTCAGGTAGGGCACAATCATATCCCCAAACTACATACCAATTTTGAGCCATGACTTGGGATGACCTACCCTAACATGCCTCACGGGTTTAAATCATCCATTGCAAACCACTCTCTAAATTTACGACTCATCAGGTTATATAAATATGGTCCACCTCCACCCTTGCATGGCTCATGTTTTATCTTACTCCTCAAATCTTTTACTTAATGTAGTCTCATGTATAACAAACATCAATCACATGTAACATCTAATAAATGCATGACCGTAACTCATTTTATTTTAAACCTTGTTAGTAAAGTTCCATGATTCTAGTTAATCCTATTTCTTGTATCTTGTTATCTTCATTTACTTTTGCAAGATGACATGACAATTAATAATATCTTTTTTAGCGCATATATGCGAAGGTCCTTATCTTCTCTCATGAGTTCTTTCCCAGGTTAGTCATTTAATTTTTATACACCTTATCCTCTATTTAATAACCTATAGTAGTTTATTATGCCCCTAGCATGCCACTAACGGTTGTTTTTTCCCCTAATCATGCTACAAGCAAAGTTTGTCAACGTTAAACATGATAATGGTGGTGTTTAATCAAGTAGTCCTAATATGGTTCTAACATTATTCTTGTCATAAATGGTCCTACCACGATACTAGCGCAAAGCATACATCATATATCACATCATTACAACTAAGCAACCAACCAAACAAAATTATATCTCAATAAAAAATTTTAAGAAATTCTAGAAAAGTTAATTAATTATTCTACCCCTATTGCAAATGCTTTTAAAGCTTTTATTTTGCCCAATTGTTTACTTAAAATTTACTATTATTTATGTTGATGCTTTTTTTTAGCCAAAGAGGACCCACGAGAACTAACTCACTCTTCCCCTTACCTGGTGTAAAATAACATGGCATAAATGGTGGTTTCCTATAATGGGTCCTATAAAAGATTAGAAAGATACAAAATTATAAAATATGCTAAAATGAGGAAATTTCTATAAATGGTAATTGGAAGGTTCACTTTTTTTTTATATCTAGGCCAAAATTGTCCCTAGTAGATAGAAAAGGTTTCAGGGCCTCATGCCTACTCAGAATCTTGTAAGGATCTTTTCTTGATGATGATCCTAAAATTACAGCAGGCAACACAATGAGTTACATACTTATTTATGGCTGTCAAAATTGAATTTGGAAAAAGAAAACCTGAATTTTCTTACCAAAGTATTTTCGGAGTCTATGCCCTTTCGAGAGTCTAATAGAATGTAAAGAGTTTTTAGTAAAGTTGTCTTATGCTACTATAGAAACATTTACAACAATGAACATAAGTTGATTAGGGGTTTGCAAGACATATACTTCATAGTAAACAGAATTTCTAAAAGGTCAGCTTGGCTTACTAGGGCTCAATTACACGTAGGTGATTCACTTGCACGAGAAATGAATGTAAAAGCCAAGAATATTGAATAAGGATGAACCTACCCAAAAAATACAGCACAAATTTTAAGGTATATAGTTATTGGATATAAAGAAAAAGATTCATATAGAAGGATTTATGCTCACAAGATTGAAGTCGGAACGACAAGTGCACATAGGATCATTTTTTGTGGCCCAAAAAATATTCAGCATTGATCTAATTGATCTGTGCAAGATTAGGGCATAAAATAATATTCTAATACCCTAGAATAACAAAGAATCAAAACACAAGCACCTGGACTTACACTAGCTTTATCATGGGAAGACGACCAAATAGTTGTCGATGGCCTCCTTGCCAAAATCAACTTTCATTGTAATTTATGCGGACAAGTGTTTTGCTAGTTGGCATTTGCAAATATGAACAAAAGATGTGTGGAACTCTTTCAAAATTTTGGGCATAGGGAAAAGGAAAATGAAAGAAATAATAAATATAATAACAGGATAATGATGGATGATTTGAAAAAGTAGAAAGAAGTAGATAAGATAATTTAAACATAGAGTTTCAAGGATTCTACCAGTTGTATAAGGTTTGAAAGTTATTTTATGAACCAAATGTTGAAAAAATATATATATAAGAAAAATAATAAATAAATAATGCATGAATAAAGGAATCAAGTGAACACAGGAAGAAATTTGAGAGTCAAGTGGTGGGTTGAAATAGTTGGATATATATATATATATATATATATATGGGGTTAGGTAAGAGATTATCCCTAACAACAAGATTATGAAATCTAATGTAAATTGTGCACCCACGTACGCTAAATTTTAGGAATCTAAAGCAAACAAATTCAGAATTGACAGAGACAAAGTTCTTTTAAATTGTTTTCATAAGAAGATTCTAATGATGCTCTTATATTTTCAATTCAATGTTTAGATGAAAAAAGGACAAAATTGCCCTAGACTCAAAAAGTTGACTTTTCGCCTTCTGCTTGGAATTTGACTTAATGATCGCTAAAGGAATTCTTTAAGGATCAAAATTTCTTATTTTCACATTGATTTTCTAAATTGATGGGCAAAATTTTGAAATTACCCTTGAGGGTGAAATGGTAATTTGGTGATTTGATTTTGTCATAATTTCTATGGTTATTACAATTGGTGATTAACAATTTTCAAGCTTTGGTAACTTACTTACAATTTTTCAAAGTGTCAAGATAAATTAGAATTTTTTTAAAAAAATATAATGACTAAAGTGTAAAATTTGAAAATGTAGAACCAAGTTGTAATTTTGAAGAAAAGTAAGGACAATTTTTAAAATTTTGACCTAAGAATTGAAAATGAGCATAGTATGATAATTAGATGAAAAAATCTTACTAAATATAGAAATCATGCAAAGAACTTGGAAAAGTCTAAGGCCCAATTCGTTTCCAGTTAACATGGCCTAATTAACACATTTTTGTGTTTTGGGCTGGGTCACACCTGTTACCTGATTTAAAAAAACACAAAATCATCCCTAGCCACTAAAGCCCAACAACTAAAATCGAAGAACTTAGAACGAAGATTCAAATCTCCATCAACATCTTATTTTACCGAACATTCAATAGGATCTAGATCCATAAAAATCATGCTTACCCAAAGCCATCTAGTCCTAATTACATAGAATTTTGAGCACAATGGTGAGGAATCATGTCAATAGATTGAAAAATATTATAATCAATGTTGCATTTGATGCAGCATTGCATTTGATTGTGCTCACCCAGCTGGAGATGGATATGTTCAGGTCAGCCGCAAGCCAGACGGAGGCATTTGAATCATGCTCACTTGATCGAAGATGGATTTGTTTAGGCTATCTGCGGGCTAGATAGAGGGTGCGGGGATATGACCTATTCCAGTGATGATGGGGATAAAAGACAGTGGTGTTGATCAGCAAATAGCCTTCATTGGCTTCGGGTTGAAATTCCAAATACGGACTCAAAAGTTTTCTCACTGCATTCAATTCTAGAAAATTGAAAGCTAGAAATAGAAAGAGATGGAGAGGATGAGGTACAACTCGTAAATATGGAGATCTTTAAGATGGATTTGGAATTTGGTAAAAGTGAGCTGTGCGACCCATTATCAAAAACACGTTAACAAGTCTTAGTTAATACTAAACGAACAGTTCGTAAAATAACAAATGGTATAATAAATATGGGTGAGAAGGAGTATGATTGCAAAAAATAGAAAATAAAAAATTTTAGGTAAATTGTCCTTTACACACCTCACTCAAGTTGATAGAACCACATTATCCACAATTCCTTCAACATTGTCACAACTCAAAGTATTTATGCATTAAGAAGAAAGAATGAAAGAAAGAAAGGAAAAAAGAAAGAAAGAAATTACACATGAATCTGGGTGGACCACTATGATATAAAAAACTAAGATGGTGAATGGTAAGAACATGCAAAAGTTGAGGACTCACTTTGAATTTGCAGCGTCGAAGGGTAAGGGTCTGAGATTGAATCCCAAGAAAGATTTTGATAGTTTTTCCTTTGGCATGCCTCTAAAAATTGCAGTCTTGAAATAGGAGTCCTTGTAATTTCTGCTTTGCAAGTCAGCATTGTGACAACCTCTGACATAGGAGGCCTTAGCTTGGGGTGCGGTTGCAAACATAAGAATGCCACTTGGATCATTCTAACTGCATCTTTCTCCACAAACCCTTCAACTCTTAATAGTGGATCTACTAGCTCCACCACCCTTGAACTTTCATATAGTTTCCAAGCCTGAAATCCTCAAAACTGTTAGTATATCTTATGTCATGTAATTAATCATCATCATCGTTATAGAGCACATTAATCTAAACTATATTTGGGTTGCTTATGTGAAGTTTCCAACGCTAATTAACTATTTATTTAGTTTTTCAACACAAGTTTATGCAAAGTTCATATTTCAAAATTTTAGGCCAGATGTCATTTCTGCTGAAAGTCCCTATGCATATGATGTTGCAATGAATGTGTAGAACTTTGGATAAATGCTTACATATTCTGGAAGGTACTGCATCTCAGATGGTAAACTAAGATCTGTATTCTTCCTACAGCTTATTATCTCTAGCATAAGAACTCCGAAGCTATATATATCTGCCTTCTCTGATAATTCCCCTCGTATTGCATATTCCGGAGCTGTGTAACCTCTGAAGAAATATATCAATCATGATATTTACAAATGGTTGTTCACATGTAATTGCTTAAGTAGTGAAAAGTCAGAATAATTTTATGAACTCTTATGTCAATTGTTCATGTTCCCTCCAACGAAAAACAAGAGACTTACAATGTTCCAGCAAAGTTGGTGCTAAGATATGCTTGATCTTCAGGGAAAAATCTAGCTAACCCAAAATCTCCAATCTTGGGATGAAATTTCTCATCAAGAAGAATGTTGCTGGCTTTAATATCTCTATGGATGATCCTCAAATGTGAATCTTCGTGAAGGTATTGTAGCCCTCTTCCCACACCTACGATTATTTGAAACCGAGCTCTCCAACTCATGGAGAGTCCATTTTGTGCTACACATTTTGATCAAATGAGAATAATTTGATGCAAGTTTTTAAAAGAAATAATCATCATTTTTATAGGCACAAGTATTGAATTTGGGATCATTCCATCGTACTAGGAGGGAAGAAATTAGGCAAAATGAGATTAAAAAAAAAGTGCACAAATATCACATTTTTCATTAACACCATATACTAGTACCATATATTATGCGGTCCAAGCTTCCATTCTTCATGTAGTCATATACAAGTAGCCGTTGAGGGCCATCAGAGCAGCAACCAAGAAGACGAACAAGGTTCTTGTGTTGGATGCTTGTGATCATTCTCACTTCCGCGAGAAACTCCAATTCTCCTTGTTGGGATTTTTCAAGAGAGAGTCGCTTCACAGCCACCAATCTCCCATCTTGTAATCTTCCCTATCATATTAACAAATAGATACATGAATCACTAATTTTAGCAACTAGTTGATTACTATTGAATAAAACAAGAACTAGCACCCTTTACGGTCGTAGCTTGGAATCTGGATTTTTTTTGCCGAGGTTCATGGTTCAACTCTTAACTTTCCTAATAACTGACCCATATATGATAAGCATTATCAATTTATAATGACAAACATAAATATATTATGAAGTGTCAAAATTGCAAACTTGGATGATTAAATTTCATGCATCTAATGAAGAAAACCATGACTAGCAGGAATCATCAATTTATACCCGATAGACGGGGCCAAATCCACCTTTGCCAAGAAGATTACTAGGATGGAAATTTTTGGTTGCCTTCTTCAAACTATTGTAGTCAAAATAACTGATCATTTGCAGGTTTTGACTAAAAACATCTGGTGACCCTGTGTAAAAAAACTCATTAGGAAAAAAACATGTAGTTAAACCAAAATAAACTCAATTTTATGTTTTATGCTATGTTTTGTTTCCTTCATACTCATAATAGTACAATAGATATATGTTGATTTCATATTTTGACTGCAAATATGGCATCTTACCTTAAATTTGAACTTGACTACATCAACTTTCTTACTTGTTAACTTCTAATGATGCTTCTCCAAGTGGAGAAAAAAAATGACAATGAGGATTTGTAGATTCATTTAATTATTTCCATATAAATGAATATGTCACAAAAATTACACCGCACAAGGCATTGTCATAAGCTGTCATTATCTTATATTCTTCTTCATCTTTTTCTTTTACTAGCCAGAAAGTAATTTTATTAAAAAACCATAAATGCAACAAAGACACTTAAAACAAAGGAAAAAGAAACACTGAAAAAATTATAAGTAACTTTATTAAGAAAGGATTACAAGTTCAAAGTTAAAACCAAAAAATAAGATGGAACTAAGAACACAAAAAGTATCAACCCTTAAAAGCAATAAAAAAAAATTGAAACTATTAAGTTGCTAAGATGAACTCCATGAAATCAAGCACAAAATAAAGGGAAAGAAACACATAAGTTATCCTGAAGAAGTCCAAGTGACAGCAACACTCAATTCCACTTGCAATCAAGATAAAGTATAGCAATAAAATCACATTATCAAGAGCACAGAGGTAGAAAAGCTTTAATATCCAAAATAAAAGAGACTTTAAAAAAAGGATCACTCTTCTTATTATTATTAGATATTACCTCATTCACCATAGATAATGAATACTTAACAAGTTCTTATTACTTCTTCCAATTGATGTTTAGACCTAAAAGCTCATAATGAAACCTTACTATGGCTTTATCTTAATTAAAACTACATCATCTTTATTCCATATAGACTCCAACACATATAATCAAAATTTAAGTTGAGTATAGTAATGGAGGCAAACTTACCAAAAACATTAAACTATAAAAATAATCATGTAAATGATCATAGAATTATGCTTAGTTACCTCGTGCACCCTCCCTGCTTGCTTTTAACTTTTGCCTCACAAAATTTCGGAACATAAAGATGATAAGGAACAAGACTACGAGTATTGTCAAGCCTCCCAAAATGAAACATGCAAGCAGTAGTTTTTGATGGTGCTGTGACTGGGAACTCTCTTCATCAAGTAAATAATTGGAAGGAGAAATTGCTGCAAGAATTTCCATAAACCATAAGATCAACATATTTGGAAGTAACTAGAAGGATGATACATATGTCAGACCAGTAATAGATAAAATAAATTGATCAAGAGATTTGCTAGAAACCTTGTAGAAGTGGATGACCCATCCTTATCGCAAACTCATACTAGTTGCAGGAAAACCAAGGAAATGACGAGAAGTGGATTGAATGGATCAAATGAGCCATTTTTATTTTCTACTACTTTGCATTATAAGGATACCCATTGTGATAATCGATAGATGTCCATGTTTTTAGTTTTATTTTGCATAGTAAAACTAGGACCCACACATGCAACAATGATATACCCTCAGCCTTGGAGCTTTTTCTCATAGGCAGGTAAGTCAAAATCTTAATTAGTAAAATTAGGTACTTTTATTTTTATTCTTTGTAAAGGGTACTTATAAGTTACAAAAAATTAGATGTGTCCTCCTGCAGTTGCTCTAATAGTCTCATATTACTTTTTTGACATGTGATACTTTTATCTAAGCAAAAAAAAAAAAAAACAACAACTCTATAAATTGATTTTCATTTATTTTCAATTTCTTACTTTTTTTTCTTTTCCCACCTAATCCTTGAGACTTCTTCTCGCCAGAACTTTTAATAAACAATCTTTTTCATATTATTTTAACTTGTAGGTTCCTCTCATCTTTCTCTATACAGAGCAAAAGTAGTTTGTATATATAAATGAAAAATCTTCTAGCCTTTATGTATGCTTTTAGATAGATATATTTAAGTACTTAAATATTTTTTTTTTTATAAGTTACAATGCCAACTTAACGTCACAAATAAAAATCCTAATGTTCATTTTGAACAATAATTAAAATATATTTTTTTATGAAAGAATGGGTCTATCCCAAATAATAAAGTTGCAGCTTAATACAACTAGATATGAATAAAAATCTACAAGTTCAAGGCTTCCAACATAATCACAATTTACATAGATTGATTGAAAACATACATAAAAATTTTGTCAACCAAGCTAAAAGTCACTACTAACTTGAAATGAAGTAAAAGAAAACATCCGACAAAACAAGAGATCTCCATCAATTAAACCTTTTCTTTTGATTTTCCATGGCACTGAAATTTAGTCCATATCTACTATTAGAAATATAGAAAAATTGATTAGTTCTTTCTAGTACAAAGTTCTTTCTAGTACCTAGGTTAAATGCCTCTAGGTATCAAAAAGTATTACAATTGTCAATTAAGCTATTGAAAGCAAAATCCATTCCACCTACATTTTTAGATATATTATACAAGAATAGATAAAATAGAACTAATAAATTTCAAAAATCAATGTAGTAAGTAATACCATCTTATATATACTAATGCAAACGATATTCATTGTTTCAATTGATATTGATCCATATTCCACTTAGAAAATTTTAAAAATAATAAAAATCAAATGAAGGTAGGTGTACACATAAATTTCGTGTGTAAAAATTCTACCTTGAAATTAATTGCAGCACAAATTACAAGATTCAAATTTAAAACATAGATTCTGGAGAATCGACTTTCTAGCATGCTTTTCATGTGAACAATCATCTTATTAACTCTTTGAGCTTTTGGCGGAGATACGAATGGCTTCTTCAAGAACAGGAACTCTAGAATTTGTTTTGCCCGAACATGAACCGATGTTCTTGCCGCTTCTTTCGGTTTAAGACTTTTTGACTTACTCCTTCAATGTCCATCACTTTCTCGTCACTTTACTTAGAGTTTGACTTGATCCAGCACAGAAACAAATCCTTCACATTCCCCACCATTTCCACTGGATCTAAACTTGAACTTGATGCAACACCGTCTCGCGTTCCTCACAGCGTTCTTCAAGTCTGGCCTAAAAACTGGGATTTCATCTTTCTTGGGCCTGATTTCTCATCTTGCCGGGTGTTTGTGCATGATCAACTTAGAGAGAGCTTCTTATAGAAAAATTTTTCTTCTCCTTTGTTCTGCTTCTTTTCTAATTTTTTTCCCCCTCATTCTTTTTGGCCAAGGGACTATTTATAGGTGTAGAGACAAGGTGGTTTGGTTCAAGAAAACCACATGTGATAATTATCATATATTTATCTCTTGTATTTATTTTAAGGGAAAATAAATATGATAATTATCTTTCCTTAATTATCCAATTTATTTAATTTAAAAGGATAATTAAAAGACTCTTCCAGAACATTCTAAAATTTTTTCACCCAAATGACGCACTTGATTGGGCTTTTATGTTTCAGATTTTGGTGTCCATTGTGGCAAAATAACTTTTGTCCAAAATAGCACAATGGGTCTTTATTAAGGGCCTTCAATTGAATATTCTTAGGATCTAAAAATTGGGTTTATTAGACTTGTAGTTTTCAAACTCAATGGGCTTATGAATTTTGGACATCAATTTTGAAATGGGCTTGTAGACTTTTTATTTGGGTTTATTTATTTTTAACCCAATAATTTTTTTATGTCTACAAATGCCCCTTAAGATTATTGATTTATACACTTTTTGTGGTGTAATAAATAAAATAATCTTGAACCTTCTTCTTGGACATTTTTTGCCGAAATTGAACTTAGACAATTGGTAATATCCATTTCCAATCTTACTGGAATGGGAAAATCCCTTGTTTTCTTGGCATCAACAACAAGTAGTCAATGGAATTTGGTGGATAGCTTTTACTTGCATGAAAATTTCTCTCGTTTCAATTAGATTCACTTTTAAACATCATGAGGGATTAAATTTTCCAATTCTCATGGAGCTAGAGTTTCCTATCTGCTAGTAATAGGATGCCATAGGATTCGCCAAAAAGTAGCCAACTTGGATTAGAAGTCCAATTTATGCATTAGATAAGCTTTTCTTGAATTTTCTTTTTTTTCACTTTGTTTAAACTTGAGTCCCTGGATAAGTTGTAGTTCAAATTGCCCCTTGTTTAACAATGAAGCATGAGCTAGAATTAGAGCTTTAACTCCATTAGGATTTAATCTCCAAGTTCAACTATGTTTTCCTATCCCAATAGAACAAAACCAGTAGCATGTATAAATTAAGCACTAATATCCACAATTTTTCATCCAAAACAGGTGCTTTTCTTATTCCTTATTTTCCATTGTGTTTGTCATTATCGACGCAATTTCATGTTTTGTTGATTTCATGCCAACTTTTCATATTTTCATCCATGCATTGTTTCGTCTCTTCCCAACCTTCACTTATTATTATTATTATTATTATTTACCTTCTTTTATACACACAGAGGCATCACATTACCCATCAAGATTTTGATATGATTGTTTGGGCTAGTGACTCCAATTATATAATAAAATGTGAGTTATATTAGTTTGGGTTATAAAGTCCATATGGCTATTAATGGATATGCTAATGAAACTTATATATAAAATAGTGCTAGGTCTTTCCTTTAACTTAATTGTGATGACTGTAACGAAACTTTATCCAGTGGGAATGCTCTGTTCTAGGGATAAGGGAAAAACTCCTAATGCAACTACTTGTCGTAATTTTCACAACGTACAAAGATGGATCAAATCCAGTCAAATGTTTATTATTCCTAGCATTTAATTCTTATATTTTATGCTCATATATGATCCTATTAGGCATTGAGAAAATTTTAACATGTGGTATTAGAGCCAATTGTTTAGTTGGGAATGATGTTGGTATGCTGAAGTTCAAAACTTTTTTGATGACACAAAGGGTTGAAGATCATATGTTGCTCCACCCACATGATTAACAAGTGCAAGAGCATTTGTGACTCTTACGATGGTGGGATGTGAGAAGTATTTGTTCTTGATATGTATGCTCATAGTTGAGTATGCTCCTGGTGCATCGAGTCTTCCATTCGAGGGAGAGTGTTGTGACCATGTGCAGTGGAGTCACTGGCGAGCGGAAGATTGTTAAAGATGTGCAAAAGTGACTTATCTCACATGGTTAAAAGTTGTCCAAAGTGAGATACATATATATGGTAGTGGTATTTTGTCCCATTATCTTAATCTTTTGGGAATATGTGTGAGGTCATTATTGTATGTGATATATCACTTGATGGATCTCCTCGGTCTAAACCGCCCCAACATGTTGTATTAAAGTCTATTACATGATTATAGAATACAGGCTGTATTGGAATGCATTTTTTATTATGCAATTGTTTATTATTTTACAAGTTGGAAGCATGTTTTAATCAATTGTCACAATTAATAGATGTTTGTTTATCCTAGTTTCTAATTTTGTTTTGTTTTATTAGTTGCACATTGAAACAAAATTGAAGGAAATTAGAAACTTTTAATGGATCAAATCTATCACAATGACATCAGTTAGGATCAGCGGCATCGCGAGAAATTAGAGGTGAGTGATGTGATGGTGTCGGCTATCCATATCAGGTCTAACGACTAACATCTTAACCATTGCTGTCATCTACCAATGAGGCCCAGTTGTGAACGATGGTTATTCATGAGAAATGGCCAAAGCCAGTGTTATTTTCTGGCTTGCTTCTTTGTACTCTCCTCATCGGATATTGTTAAAAGAATAAGGTCGGGGCACTAGACTACATATCCCTAAGGTTTTAGGTATGAAATCGGCAAGTTATGCATTACAAAAAAGAATTAGGCACAATGTTGAAAGTTGTAGAGGCCGAATTCGAGAAAACGAAGTAGAGGTATTATTTTTCTTTATTTTGGCTTAATCACACCATAGCCTTCTTGGGTTTGTGATTATGTTGACTTGGGCTCTATAGTATAATTTATTTCAGTGTCATCTAAAAAAATGAACTTTCATCACGACCATTTAATTTCTAATTTCATCATTTTGGCCCCAAACTTTACTTATAGCCTTATTAAAAGTTATTTTCATGTAATAAAGATTATATTCACTACAATTAAAGAGACATTCATGAGTTAAATGTCTCATTGAACGTAAAGTTAAAGTGAATATGCATGATTAATATATTTATAAATTGAAATTAAAAGACATGTTATGGACTTGCACAAAGCTAACCCATAAAGTTTTGGATCACAAATAAACTGAACTTAAACTTTTAAATAAGGCCATTGAAAGGATTATTCATGTGATCAATTTTATTTTTAGCATAATCAATGAGATATATGAAGTTTTAATATCTCATAAAGGTCAATTAACAATGAGATATATAAGGTCTCATATCCCATAATGGTTAGTAATCATTGAGATATTTATACTATTTTAATATCTCATAAATATTAGATAGTTAATGAGATTATATAATATCTCATATCACATAAAGTTTAGCTAATTAATCATTGCAATATATAGAAATTTTGGTATCCTGATATCATCAATATGGCGACTATGCACGATTAATTCATTTTCCTTGGAATAAAAATTTTATTCCTTAAAGTTTTGATCAAGATACAAATGAAGCACCTTCCTATTACTAGAGAGAGATATTTCTTATGTTTATTCTCTCATTAAAGTTAAGTCATATGGTTGTTTTTTCCTAAGCCCTATACTTTTCAAAATGCAATAGTAGTAAGGGGACAAAGTATATCCTGTTGTAGGAGAATTTCATAGATTTGGTTAAATTGTAGTCACCAAAGTGGCATATTTACCAAGTGTGTGATTTCTTTCTTACATGAATAAGAATGTCTCTAATTGAATACATCACTACTCAGCCCAAAGGTGTTAGTTGTGTATGAGATCTAGAGATGATTCTAATAAGACATATGGTTGAGGCTTGACAAATCTGAGCAATCTATACACCCAAAGGTTAGAATAGATTCTTTGGATTGTTCCTATTGTAGCAACGTGTTTTTTTAGGAGTCGCCATCAATCAGTTTCATCTAGGTTGACTAGATACCTGTTATAGTCTACGAGAGATTCCGAGATCATAAGTCGGTTACACTAAAATAACCCTATTATAGTGCCCAAAAATTGGTACCATGGGGTTCAGTTTTATCTTTTCCTAACTCTTTATCTCCTTTGCTTGATCGTTGACAAAAAATAATTTTTATGAATTTTATTTAATTATGTTTAATTTTTAATTAATTTAATTCCAAACCGTGAATCTTACCAAATCAATCAGATATGAAGTATTAGATATTCTTGAAATGTTGGGACTTTACTAAATTCACGAAGAATTTAGGAGGAATATCTTGTTCTAAGCCATGAGTCTTACTAGATCAATCAGATTTGAATAAATAATCCATTTCTGAATTTTATCAATTCAACAAGAACGGATTTTTTTAAAAAAATTTGCTATGTATTTAAAAAAAATAAGCTTCATTTGATTTCTTTCTAATTTCTAGATGATGAGGAAAGTAAAAATATCTTAGCAGTTGAATAACTAATTATTTTTTTGTATTATTACTATTTTTTTTTAAGATGCATTATGAGATCTAAATAAAGAAAACAAAATCACACGATCCTAAAGTTAAAAGAAAATAAAGATAAATAAATAGATTTAAAAAAATAAAATATAAAATAAAATAAAATAAATAACACTTTAGGTTATTCCTATGTGGATTTAATGGCTAAATTTAATGGATGGCCAAAACAAACAAATAAACAAAGAAACAAAGAAAAACAAACAATAAAAACTCGCTATTAGTGACTAATTTGAAAAAAGAAGAAAGTTACTGACTTATATGAATGAAATAGAAAGTTAAAGGGGCTAAATTAGGGTTGTAACGAAACAGGAGGTTTTGTTGGATCCGGTTCGAACAAAATGGGTTGGGTTCTTCCCCGATTCCTTCTACAGCGGCGACGATCGGGCAAACAGCCACCTGGGCTGGGCTCGTCGTTGGCAAGCGACCCTGGGTGGTGCAAGCGGCGGCCGGAGACAACCGAGAGGCGATGGACAGAGCTTGGGGTGGACTCGAATCCTGTTCTCCCCTTCGAACGGCGCGAGCGAATACGAGATACCTTCGGAGATAGCCACTCAGGGTCGGACGAAAGAGGGGAGGCGAGCTTGGCCGACGATAGCAGGGGTGGCGGCTAGAGCGATGATGGGAGTAGTGGCTGGTCTTGGAGGAAAGGTTAGGGTTCTTGAGTTGGGTAGCGAAAAGTTAGGGACTTGAGGCTGTAGTTCTCCGTTTTTAGCTAGGAGTTTACGGTTTTACTCATTTTTCCTCTGTTTTTATCAAATAGTAAGGCGGTCATAACTCTTTGATAAGTAGCACCAGCATTCTTCAAACCGAAAAGCATTATCTTATAATAGAAGGTCCTCCAAAGGGTAACAAAAGCAGTCTTTATCATATTATCTAGATTGAGTTTGATTTGATTGTATCTAGAAAAGCCATCTATAAAAGAAAAATACGAGTTTCCTACAATATTATCCACCAGTGTATCAATGTGGGGAAACAGGAAGTTATCTTTAAGGCTTGCCTCATTCAGGGGGTTCGCAGTCCTAACAGACTCTTAACTTCCCACTTTCTTTCTTTTCAACAAGGACTATATTGATAACCCGTTCTGTGTATTTCACAACTCTAAGGAACCCTACATCCCACAACTTCTAAATCTCATCTTTAACTTTCAAGATTAACTCTGGCTTCAGCCTTCGTAGCTTTTGTCGGATAGGCTTCGCCCCTGGCTTTAATGGTATTTTGTGCAGTACTATATCTAAGTTCAGGCTAGGCATATCTTGATATGACCAAGCGAATACATCTATGTGTTCTTGCAACAAGTGTATCAGCTCTTCTTTCTCTTTGGAAGGAAACAAAGTGTCAATCTCAACTTCTCTCACATTTTGATTATCTCATAAGTTGGCTGTCTCAGTTGGTTCCTAACTTGTTGCACTTTCTTTTTCATCCAGCTCAATTAGTTTCAATAACTCAAGTGATATTTGAAGATCTTCATCATCAAAGTCGGCAATGTTTACAAGATTACCAAAGTTCATTTTTTTGTTGTCATTAAAGAAAGTTTTGGGTCTGCATTCGCAAGAAAAAGAGAAAGAGAAAATGGCGAGAATGAGATGAATGCAAATTGATTCTTTGTTAATAATGTGCGTAAATCACAACTTTATTGAAACAAATAATAATAACTAAAAAGTTCACTTAAACAAAAACTACACCTTATTGATTGGACCTATCTTTAGGAGATTTTGACTATTAAGTTATTTTAAAAAAGCTCTTAATTACAACAGGCAGTTCTATCACCTCCCAATTGTTTAACACATCCCACGAGCTGTAGGAATGAGCTCCTCATCCTAAGGTAAGTCACTGGTTATTGCCTAAATTGATAAGTCTTCAAAAGGCTTATTGATGCTACCAATTAGTGCACCTTTGTCATCACTCCTTGGAATTCAGCCAGCACTCACAAAAGTTTCATTTATGTCGAGAATGCTTAAATCTTCTCTATCCAAGACGCATCCCTCCCATCGTGCAATCATTTTTTCATTCTTCTCGGCTCTCATTTTCATCTTGTCTTGCCTAGTGGGTGTGAAACCCAATCCTACCTTTCTTCAATCGTAGGTATATCCATTTAAGATCCTTTACGATGCATGTTCCAGGCTTAGTCCCAACGAGTATCCTCCTTTCACCATGAGTTTTGCCACCATCCGGCTCATCTTAGAAATGCTAGGGGCGGGCTCTTCTCCATATTCATCAACGTATGTAAACATTAACAACTTCAAAAGATTTAAATGAGCAATCTGACACATCTTCATTGGCCTCCACATTTTGAGCATCTACAGGCCTAAATAACAGAATGTCCTCTTCAGCAAACACTACTATCAACTTTCCTTCGATGATGAATTTCAGATTCTGATGCAATGAAGAAGGAACTGCACCGGTCATATGGATCCATGGTCTTCCCAGTAGACAACTATAACAAAGCTTGATGTCCATTACTTGGAATGCGATATGAAAGACATAAGGGCCAATTGTTATCGGCAACTCTGTTTCCCTTATAACATCTCTCCTCATCCTATCGAATGCTCGAACGATAACATGGTTGTTGTTGATGTATGATGGGTCCACACTTAGCTTATGTAAAGTTTCCAAAAGCATTACATTCAGAGTTGACCCATTGTCAATGAGAACTCTGGCCATGATTCAATCCTTATACTTAGTTGAAATATGTAAAGCCTTAGAGTGTCCCCTCCCTTTTACTGGTTTCTTGTCATTAGTGAACGTAATGAGATTCTGAACTATGACATTGTTGACGAAGTGATCGAAGCTATTCACAGAGATATCGTGTGCAACATAAACCTTGTTCAACACTTTGAGGAGAGTTTCTCGATGAGCATCAAAATTTAAAAACAATGAAAATATGAAAATCTTTGCTGGCAGATAGCTTAATTGTTGCACAATATTGTACTCACTTTACTTTATGAGTTTGAGGAACTTGTATGCTTGTTCATCTGTCACTACTCGAGGTGCCTATTTCTCCTCTACCACATTTGCAGTGATAGGTACAGACTTTAGGTCCACAACATTCTTATCACATTGGAGCTTGTCCATCTACTCCGGCGAGTAACAACAACCACTCCTAGCTATGCCCCTGATCTCTGGCAAAGTTGATGTGATATTAGAAGTATGGTCGTACATCCATAGGACTGCCTTGTCCAACTTGTAGGGGAACGAAGCTGGAACTTGAATCCTTAATGGCCTAATAGTAGGCCTTAAAACTGGTATGACCAATGGCTTGGCCTTAGCCAAACTATCTCTTTCCTTGATGATAACATTTGCATCAACTTCTTCACTTAGCATGGAAACAATAAGTTGGGATGAATCCATAGGTTGTTGTAAGACTTTGTAGAATTGTGAACAGGTCTATATAAAGTGACCTTTATTATCGTGAAGAGCACACTACTTTTCATCCAGGTCTTTCTTTTGCTCGAATAAAGGCCTTCCAATAATGACCCATTCTTTCATAAGGCATGAATATACGAACTCAAGAGGGGTTGTAATATCATCGATTGAATCTTTTATTAAAAGGTCATCTTCTATCATATTCATATATCTAGCTTGATAAGATGGTAATAGGTTGTAGGTAACACTCAGCTCATTAGAAAAATCCAACCACATTGACTCGATTAGTTGTTGGACCACGCATTTCAAAGCCAAACAATTTTCAATACCATAGCTTGTAGCACTGTCATGATATGGGCAAGTTATATTTGGATCATACCACCTTGGATAAGGTGGCTCTATTGGCTTTATAAGAATTGGGCGAATGAGTTGACTTTTGGTGAGCTTAGGATATAACTCTATGTAGATCATAAGAATTTGAGTGAATGTTTCTCTCCATCTTTGCACAGCCACTAGTGGAGGTAGAATAGGTGGCCATGATTCAGCAGGCCTAGCAGCAGGATAACATGGTTGAGGCCCAGTGGCCAAAGCACCTACCAGGGGAATCCCTATTCCTTGACCTAGTTGTTGCACCTCTTCATCTTTTCTTCTAAGCGATCCTCCTTTTTTCACTCCATCATTAAAAAGACTCAACGATCTTTCTAGTCTTGATCCCATGCTCAATTTGTTCTCCAAACATGACAATATCAAAGAAGTTATTTGCCGAGTTGCCAATAAGTTTTTCATAATATAGGTATTTCAATGTTTGGATGAATAAGGTCACCATTTCTTTCTGCGTCATGGGTGGTTGAACTTGTGCTACCAAGTTCCTACATCTTTAAGCATACTCCTTAAAAGTTTCTTGTTTCTTCTTCTCCATGTTCTGGAGAGTTTGGCGATTAAAAGTCAAATCCATAACATGCTTGTAATTGTTGATGAAAGCCTACGTAAGGTCATTTCACATCATGATGTTTCTCGGACCTTGGCCTAGATACCATGGCATTGCAGATTTTGTGAGACTTTCCTGGAAAAGACCAATCCACATGTTTTCATCCTTTATGAGAGGTTGTATCTTTCTTAGGAAAAGTGTTATGTGAATGATGGGATAGCTTGTTCTTGTTAGTGTTGTGCCCAAAAGCCAATCATGAGATGATTGTATTTTTTGCACATTGAGTCATGATATTTTATTAAGGCATTAATCCAGCAATTATGTTTGTTGTTTTGTTTCTGCGTAACTTAACAAACATAATTGTAACCCTAGAATAATGATATTCTTAAACATCCCTGGTCTAGTATTATTGTGGAGCGGGTTGCAATAATACATAACGACTAGCATATGTGGAGACTAATATGAGATATGTAGTCTATATATAGGTACAAGTTGGAGAACTTGTATACTGGACCGACCCACCATGAGAACACTACATGGATCGTTATATGAGTGTCATAAGTGATTCTCATAGTGACCATGGTATATGTAGTCCTTCGACCTAAGATCATCAAGGTTCCCTACATGTGAGTCACATACTTTGATACTTTCCTTTGTTGCTCGTAACTGAGTGAACTTGAAGGAGGTCATTGGGTATGTCACATATCATGCGGAGGGATTTGTATGATCAAGATGGGATTTGTCCCTCCTATGTAACGGGAGTGATATCTTCGGGCCCTTTGATAGAGTGAGACTTAGAAAATGCATGGCCATGCTCGAATGAGTTGATATACGATATCAATGTCATCAGTTTAAGTTAGTCTACTCGGTAATTAAGAAACCAAAGATTGGGCTATACGAGAGTGACACATTCCATGTCTCATGCTTAGTCTTGATATCTTGGACAAAGGGACAATGACATATATCGGTAATGATCATAAAGGTTTAGTCGAATCATCGACAATCTTGTCACTTGGGTAGCAATGATGTGTTGCTAGACACCGCTCATTACTTATGATCATAAATGTGATTTATGATCATTGCCAACATGGCAAGAGCCTATTGGGTCGCACACATAGAGCTATTTGGATCATTAGAGTGCATGGGCTAATTATTTGGGTTATGGTTTCACTTTAATTTCGTATTAATAATGGGCCCAAGAGTTGAGCCATTATTAAGCCCGAAATTAAATCCTAATTGGATTAGGGCTTTGAAACCCATTAGGCCTGGAAGTTGAGTCTCACTATAAATACAACTTCTAGTGAGAAATTCGTGGGTCTCCTTGCCCTAGCCTTCTAAAAGGACAGCCGCACTCTTCTCTTGCAATTCCTTGGAGGACGCAAGCTAGCACTGTGAGCGCAAGAGAAATGCATCTGCTGGGACGTGGTGGAAGCGTGGTGATCCCGATAGGCTCGTGTGGATACCATAGAGAGCTTGAACACGTCAACTGTTCAGGTTTTGTGATTCGACTCTACAGTTGAGTGAGAGATCTCAACCAAAAATTAGGTATGAAAATTTTCGAACACCCGGTTTACCCCGTTTCACTTAGATCCTGGAGGGTTTTGGTTAAATTCCACTGCGCTGTTTGGCGCCCGAAACCCAACAGTTCTATCATACTTCACAAAATCCAGCACTTTGAAATCTAAATGAATTATCACATCCAGTACCAAGCAAAGGTCATCCACAGAAAGAGATCTGAATATGGTACCTCTTTTAATAGCTCGAAGCGTATTCTCTATAGTCTCAAGATTTTGAGCATCCTCTTTCTCTCTCAGCAGCATCTTCTTTCCCTCGTAAATAGGATCATGCCTTAAATGAATGCCATTTGATGAACTTGAACCTTGAAAAAGCTTTTTTTGAATTAAGACCTGTTGCAAAGTGAATCCCGGGGGGTAGATGGGATCTCACGGGTCTTTGACGGGGGTTTGGATTACTTTTCCCTTGATCAACTCCATTTACTACTTCATTCATTTTTCTATATTCTTGATCTTTGACTCGATATTGCTGGGACAACCTTCCATTTGTTCCGTCATAAGTCTTACCCGTAACTGAGTTGAAATGGATGTCAAGTACCAATTTTTTACCTTTTTAAAAGTGAGATTTCTTTTATTAGATTTTGTGAACAAATGAATTAATAAATGATGCATGATGCACAATATAATTTTTATTAATGTAATTAAAGAAACTAAATTGAATGGATTACAGCACTTCCAAACTCTAATAACTGTTTATGCCTAAACACTTAGCACAACACTAAATCACTGAAGAAATCCTAAAACTAAACTCCAAGGCCATAGTGGTCAAGCCCACTTTATTGCATTGAAAACTGAAAAAGACTAAAAAACTTTTCCCAATATGGTTATATTGCTTACGAGTCTTCTTGATGTAGTGGATCATCTTTCGCTGTCTCAGACACGAGCTAGGGCAAGCACTAGCGATTATCTCATGGGCCTTTTCGCCCATTCTCTTTGCAACATGAGTGACCTTTAGTACTTTTGCCATAAAGCCTTCAATCTGACATGATGACCAGATATACTCTCGTTTCCAGCGTTCCTTCTCCCATTCATTTTTATAGCATTCCTCAACTAACTGCCTGCTGATGACATGTTTGTCTTCTAGCTTTCCTTACAAGAGTAGATTCTCGTTCCTTAATGCCTTTAGTTCAGAATTCTTCTCATCTACCTCAACTTGGATCTTCTTCATCTTACCTTTTTCCTCTTCATGCTCCTTCTCAAGATCTCTTTTAGTAGAACAACCAAGTGCATCCAGTGGAAGAATACCTTTCCTTTGATTTTGCCTCTACTCTCGATACCTTTTTGAAGATGCTAAGGTTCCAGGTTTCACTTGGTAAACTTTCTTCCATACTGCTGCCACTCCAGAAATGAGGTGGAGGCATTGTGGATATTTATATGAAAACTCGAGCCTATGCTATCAATGCGTCATGGGTACAAACTGTTGAGATCTAAACTGCCTACGAACTAAGGCTGAGGCATAGCTTGTTCCTCCCCATATTCCGAGAAGAGGAACCCATGGGAGCTTCCCACATTGATAAACTATTGGTCTTCTTGAGATAAATGGCACCCTCAATATGACCTGAGAGTGCTATAAGTTTTTAAAGAACTCTCTCCACTCTTCTTTGTTTTCCTTCTCTATCCAGACATTGTCCATGAAAGCTTTGATTGGAACAAAATCTTGAAAGAAATGGTTACCAAACTCTCTCCTTATGCATGAGAGGTGACTTTTGATCCAAATGTTTAATAGTGGAGCACAACTAGTGAACCATCCTTAATTGAGTCTACAAAAATTGAAAAAGTGAATAGTCTTAGCTAGAATAGCAAGAAGGGGGCTAACGTGTTTTTTTTGCATTTGATCCAATAGCTTGATCACCTCAGCGTCAATGTGTGATAACACCCTTAAGAATATAATAAGCCTACAAATTGCTAGTGCAAACACCTTTTTTTTTTTATAGATTTTGATGATAATGTCTGTTATAGTACTCATAGCGGAATGCTCAATGAGCAAGGTTAATTTATAAATCCCTAGCTTAAGTACCTTAATTAGAGGTGAATTAACAAGATCAAGTAAGTTATTAAAGGTTTAGTTTGTTCTAAATGGTTTATGGCACTAGGTTCGCCCGAGGGCAAAATGGTCATTTTGCGACTCGAAGGGTCGGGACAAGTCCTTGGAGTGAAAATGATGTTTTTAAAACCCAAAGCCCAAGTTAGAAGGTTTTGCTTAAGTATATAATTACCTAGTTACTATTTAGGGAAGAGGTTCTTTTGCAAAAACTTAAAAAGTTTGGAGATGGGAGATGTTTAATGGTTTACAAACATGTTGGAGAAGTTAAGGCTGTCACTATTCCTCCCATTTCCAGCCCAAATTCGCAGCTCTCTCTTGCCCTCTCCATCATTAGTCACTATTCCTCCCATTTCCAGCCAAAATTCGCAACTCTCTCTTGCCCTCTCCATCATTAGCTCAAATCTTCACAAATTCATGGTTTGTTGCCAAATTTAGAAGGTTTTCATGGTTCCCAAGCAAGCGGAAGCTTGTTTTAAACTTGTTTTTGTGTTTTTGAAGCTTTGGGAGGTGTTTTCTAGCTTGGGCAAGCCTGTGTACGTGAGGTAACCTCTTGCCTATGTTGATTTCATGTTTCTTGAGCTCAATTAAGCTTGGGTTTTGTTGGGTTAGTGTTAATTTGGTGCCATATGCCTTTTGTTGCTTGAAACCTAGGAAAACCCTTAGTAGAGCCTTGGCACTTGGAATTCTTGGCTTGTGGTGCTTGATACTTGCTAGTTCTTATGTAATTGAAGTAAGGGATTTATTGCATTTACATGTTTGATGCCATTTATAGTACGTTTGCTTGTTGGAATCAAGTAATTTGGTAAATGGCATTAGTTGGTGGATAGTGTTGCTTATGGTGGACTTGTTTTGATACAATGGCTTGTGTGATGTTTATGGATACTAAAGACTTGGTTCCAATGGCACACTATAGCCTAAGGAGTATATACATGTAGGTTTGGGTCATGGGGCAAAGTCCCTAGCATGGCCAAGAAGCATGGAGGCTTTGAACACAAACTAAAGCACTTAAAACCAACACCATGCTTGGCACAATCAATGACGCATCTTTAGCACCTGAAGACAGCTTTGGGCTCTCAGAGAATTGTAAATTTCTAAGTGCCCAGGTAACGACGTGTTCTTACTTTCCAAGGACGCAGCATTAAGCTCACTGAGAACTTAAATACGTGTCTTCAACCCTTAAGGATGCAGCTTTAGGCTTCTTAGCACTAACCCCTTTGTGAGCTCCAAGCAAAGGCATGGCATTCGGTTTTGAGGATGCAACTTTGATACCTAAATTGACTAAAGTCTTCTTAAGTCAATTAGGAGGTTTCCTTGGGGACTAAAGTGGTACCATGTGAGACTCTAGGGTGAAAGGTGGTAAGAACTACCTTAGTGCACCCGAGAATCTCACAATATGCTAAGAATCGTATCAAAGCTTCAGTTATGAGTCGGGTTTTTGTGTTGGTCAAATGTTTGATTGCATTAAGTGCTAGGAAGTGAGTGAAAGGTTTAGTGACCATTAGTGGCCTAGTTAACCCTTCGAACTTAAGGTGCTAATGTAAAACCTTAGTACACTCACTAGTGAATATGAGTCCATCTATGGCAATTCTTACTCCACTAAGGTGAACCAAGTAATGGTGGATGGTTATGTGCCTTAAGTGAACATTTAGTGCACTTGTAGCCTAGGCAAGATTACTTGAGGCACAAGTGAGAACCTAGTGCACTTTTAACAAGGATTTAAGGTGGATGCTTAGTATACAAGTGACCTAGGCAAGTATAAGGACTTGAGGCACTCTGTGGAGGCTTAGTACACTTAGTGAGTTCCTTGGAACTCAAGCGAGATGCATCCACCATGTTTACCTGTACAACAATCATTGGAAGGTTCAAGTTATTGCATCGGTAAGCTAAGAATTACTATGAGCGATTTAGGGGCCAGAACTCACTAGGCACGGAGTGACACCCATGAGAAGACTAAGAAGAGGATGGGTCCTAAGGGACTCGAATGTATGTGTACATGTTAGCCCTCAAACTGCATGCGCGTGTAGTAGACTTCATATATTGTACATATGTGTGTCCTCAGTATTTTTCTTGCAAGTTGAAGGATCCCTTACTGAGAATCTTTGATTCTCACTCCCTTAGCTTTTGTCGTGTAGTTTTGGGTCTGTAGAACCGACAACTATTAAGGGTTGTTAAGTTAAGCTCACGAGTAAGTATTGTGTTTATTTAAATCCTTGTGATTCTAGTTTTGTGGTTTGCATGTTAGTTAGGTTATGATCCTAACTATAATTGTCTTTTTGGCTGACAGAGGCTAGTAATGCACAAGAGAGGGCTTTGGAGCTCACCACCGGGAGTTCCTATAATGTGAGAGCTTAGTTATGGATCTCAACAGCATAGTTCAGTATATAGTTTTCATTGCCTCCGATGTTTATGTATGAGTAGTTTACTCTAGAGTCGCTTTTGGGTGTGAGCATGGTCCACTTTTGCTTGGATGTTCACACATGATTAATTATGTGTAGTTAACCACATAAATGCTTTGTATGCTTTGACAGTTTTGATGTTTGTTTTTAATGAAATGCCATGGCAATGTTTTTAAGTATTATTTCTTTATTTTATTGATCAAGTAAAAGCACAAACTCAAACATGATTGCATAATAAGATTAATTAACTAGAAGCATAGAGGTTTTAACTAGTGTGCACGTAATTAATTAGCTAATTGTCACTAGTGTGGGACAAGTTCCCATAGGCTTCCTGGGTAGGCCTGTGAGGGACCATGTCAATGTCTCTATAAGATGTTTGATAGTACTCCATGCCAAGCTTTTTCCATTCCTCTTCATATTAGCTTGACGCTTAAGATCCATGACTTGCATGTTTAGGAAATGAGATGAGCACCTTAAAACATTGCTCTTCTCATCATGAGAATATGCCTCAGTTGGAAGTCAAGAGAAATATTCAAAAGAGCACCATACCCTTCGATAGTTGGAGTCAAGTCCATCTTGTTGATAAAAAAACAACGATAATATGGATCCCAGAATAATATCAGTGCTCGAAACAACATTTCGTCAATCATGACCTCCAGAAGATAAACGATGTACCCAAATTCACTATCGAAGATCTCTCTTTCAACAGGAGACCAAACCTTCTAGATATACGATAACTTCTTTACTGAATTTTGCTCTAATTGAAAATTAACCTGCCTTTTCAAGTCAAGCTCACTTTCAGATGAAAGAGAATCTCCATCGAGTAATTATGATTCCTCAGAGAAGTCCATGGCTTCCGGTTGACCTTCCTCTATGGTAGCTGCCCATGTCTCATTACTGTCGGTCGAAAGTAGGTCAAGAATACTCATGGTAATAGAGGTTGCGCTAAGTGCTTCCTATAGTGTAATGCATGTAAAGAGAAAAGACACTTGAAGAGGGTTAGTATCATTAGCATAATAACATACAGTAAATAATTGAATAAGTTACAAGAACGATGAAGTAACAAAGCAAATACATGTCTTATTATGAAGGTTTTGGTGGATGGATCTATGGTCATTGTATGCACAGGTGGTTTTTGAACAATAGGTTATGGGTCAGTTCTCGAATCCTTTTAACTAAGTCCTATTGAACTAGAAAAGACCCAATTACTCACCTACAAGGGTTACATGAGAAAGGCTTAATTCGAGTTGTAGCTTTCATGATCCCATGAAGTGACTATTGTCACAATCGGGCAATACCACTTACCACTATGGATTAGAGAAATTGCAAAGAGTATTGTCTCACGCAACTAGCTTAACCCAAGTATTTCACAAAACTTGGTTAGAGTGAGCTTGGGTAATGCGTGTCAGAACCTTAAAAACACAACACATCAAATTAATATATCAAGAAATAAACAGCAAAGAAAAATAGCAAAACCAAACTCCTCTTATGGCTAGGCTCTGCCCCCAGAGGAGTTGCCAAGTTGTAACAACGTGTGTTTTTAGGAGTCTCCACCAATCAGTTTCACATATGTCGATTAGATACCTGTTATGATTTACGAGAGATTCTGAGATCATGAATCGATTACACTAAAATAACCTTATTATAGCGCCCAGATTTGGTACCACGGGGCTTGGTTTTATGTTTTCCTAACTCTTTATTTTCTTTGCTTGATCGTTGACAAAAAAATAATTTTTATGAATTTTATTTAATTATTTTAATTCCAAACCATGAATTTTACCATACCAATCAGATATGGAATATTATATGTCTTTGAAATTTCGGGACTTTTTTTAAATCCACAAAGAATTTAAAAGAAATATCTTATTTTAAGCCGTGAGTCTTACTAGACCAATCTGATTCGAACACATAATCTGTCTCAGGATTTTTTTAAAAAATTTGTTATGTATTTTAAAAATTGGCTTCATTTGATTTCTTTCTAATTTCTAGATGATGAGGAAAGTGAAAATATCTTAGCAGTTGAATAACTAATTATTTTTTCTATATTATTACTGTTTTTTTAAAGATGCATTACGAGATCTAAATAAAGAAAATAAAATCACACGATCCTAAAGTTAAAAGAAAATAAAGATAAATAAAGGGATTTAAAAAAATAAAATATAATAAATAAACACTCTAGGTTATATTCCTATGTGGATTTAATGGCTAAATTTAATGAACGGTCAAAACAAACAAATAAACAAAGAAACAAAGAAAAACAAACAATAAAAACTTACTATCAGTAACTAATCTGCAAAAGAAGAAAGTTAGTGACTTATATGAATTAAATAGAAAGTTAAAGGGGCTAAGTTAGAGTTGTACCAAAACTGGAGATGTTGGTGGATCTAGTTTGAACAAAACGGGTCACGCCAAGGGTAAGAACTCGACTTTTTCCCCAATTCCTTCTACAGCAGGGACGATAGGGTGAAGGGCCACCTGGGTTGGGCTCGTCGGTGGTAGTTGCCCTGGGTGGTGCAAGCGGCGGCCAGAGATGACTGGGCAACGGTGGATGGAGCTTGGGGTGGACGCAAATCCCGTTCTTCCCTTTGAACGACGTTAGCGGCTGTGGGATGCCTTTAAAGATGGCGGTGTAGGTCGGACGAAGCAGGGGAAGCAAGCTTGGCCGACGATAGTAAGGGTGGTGGCTGGAGCGACGGCTGGGAATGGCGGCTAGTCTTGGAGGAAAGGTTAGGGTTTTTGGGTAGGGTAGCAAACAGTCAGGACTGGAGGTTACAGTTCTTCGTTTTTAGCTAGGGGCTTAGGGTTTTGCCCATTTCTCCTCCATTTTCATTAAATAGTGACCCATACTTATATTAGGAGAGGCTAAGCGAGATTAACTAGGTTTAAACTCATCTAAGTTTAATTTGAATAGATTTGGACATAATTTGGTCAAAACTTTAGTTTTAGTCCAACAACTCTCTTAGGCTACTGATTTGGTCCCCATTTTTATGCGCAAGTGCAATTTAGCCCAGCTTTTGCTTCATTTGTCAAATTACCCCAAAGCTTTGCAAGAACAACCAGATTTTCCCAGAATTTCAGGATTTTGCCAAATTTGAACCAAAGTTTTGAATTTTTACAGATTTACCTCAGACTTTCCAATTTTCACAAATTTGCCTCAGACTTTTCCAATTTTGCCTAAAATATTCTAAAAAACCTTGGTTTCCACTCAAACTTTCTTTTTTTTGCCTAAATTAATCCTATAAAGCTCTTAGGACTTCAAATTAGTGCCTAAACTAAATTAGTTCCTATTTCTACCCTAGATGAACATTTTAAATTCTTAAAATTAATAACAAATAAAAAAAGACTAAATTGCCCCTACAAAACAAAATACTCCTAAACTAACTTTTCCAACCTAGAACTAAAATAACAAGAAAAAACCTAGACAAAATTGGGTATCAACACCTATGTGTGAGGGTTTGAGATTACATGCTATGTATTTTGCCTAAAGGTATTCATAGTAAGGTACTTAAATTCTCAATAAAGATATACATTAATCAGTCATAGCATCACTTGATCATTTAAATCATATTTTTGGCTTTTACTTTTAACCATATATTTAACTTATGCATTAAGAGGTAGTGTTTGGAAACCTGCTTAAGGACTCTAATGGTTAAGGTCTAGTTTGTTTTGTAAAAACACGGTGGAGTTAACACGTTAATCGGGTTTGCTCTTCAAACAGTTTTGAACTCCCCCTTGAAATAGCCACTAATTACATTTGTGCCACACAGTGCACACCCAACTAATGCACAAGCCACGACATAGATGTTGGTGAAATCCTCCTAGCGGCGGTTTCTATGTCACCTTACAATCTTCTCTTCCAATCGTTTTCCTTAATTCTTCCCTCTCACAAAATCATTGTTGTTATTGCCTACAATTTTTTAGAGATTCATTTCCACTATGATTCGTTTGATGTCTTTCGGGGGGACTTTTTTCATAGGTATGCCGAGGTATGCTTCACGATTCATTTCATCTTGGATGCACGATTCGTTCCATGATTCATCTTCCTTCACAATTTGTTCCATCTTATCCGTCACAGGCACGCTGTCACTCCTTGGCTTTCTAGCATCAGGAGTGATAATGGGTGGGCTCCAAGTAAAGAGGTCAAAAGGCCAGATCTGGGAGATGGAGATGACAAAGTAGGAGAATAATCGACCATTGGTGATTGGGCTTATGGTGATGAATCAAAAAATGGTGATTTTGATGGATCTTTAGATGAAAAGGCAGCAAATCAGAGAGTTGAGATTCTGTAGACGGCATAAGGGCTTACTTAGGCAAAAAATTCGATTTGAATTGCAATGAAACAGCCGAAGATGGTGAGTCATTGGGTGGCGGTGGTGGCTTTAAGGTTGACAATGAGATACGGTTCAAGGGTAGTGATGAGTAAATATGGCAACTTTAAGGGGACTTTTGTACTCTTTTTAACATTGGGACCATAAAATACACTAATGGGAATGTGAAAATGCGAAACGAACTGGCCCTAATTTTTGTTGTCCAATGATTAAAGTATTTTGATATGGAAATTGTAACTATACGTGAAAGGTTTTACTTCATAAAAAGTGATAGAGTAAAATCAAGTTAGGTTATACAAAATTAGGATGGTCCACATCCAATTTGAACTCAAAGTATATGATATTATCATTAAGAAATTAAACAAATTTACTTTCTGAGTTTGAGCTATTAAGATAATTTTATAATATCTCTATAAATTCTAAGTGATCAATGATTTAGTTTACTATGAATATGGACAAAATAGGTAAGATAAGATTGAGAATACTCTAATTGCCTTTTTTAGATTAAGTAATCACAAATAAGAGTTAAGGTAAATACGTTTAATTTATTGCTGATAAGATGTTCAAACTTTCAATGGTCAAATTAAGTGACAAATGGTTATTAAGGAAAATGTCAAGATGTTCCAATTGTTAGAAGGGAGATCATAAAGAACAAGAGTGTTCTAAGTGAAGCTTGATTAAAAAAATGTGAGCATGAAGCAACTCATTAGCTCTTGTTTTAAATGAATCCTCTATAGCCCTGTATGGATCTATGTGTCATGATATAAGACAATTGATTATTTTACATATTTTAAGGATTCATAATTAAGAAGATATCAAATAAAAGAGTTAAAGATCATAATTGCCAATGATGTGAAACATATCATTACCATAGTATCTCTAATAAAGAAGTGGTTTTTCATGTTCTAACATAAGAACTTAGTTATATTACTAGTGAAAAGTTAAAAGGAATGATAAAGGATGACATCTTTTTTACTCATGGTAATGGCAATCTAGAGACATGTATTGACAACTTTAAATATATGTCAACCAAGATTAAGGAACATAGGCCATTAGCTACTTAGTCCTCTTACAAATTCTCTATATTGACATTGATAGACCATATTCATACGTAAAATGTAACCTTAAGCATTTGTTAGATTTTATTACGGATTTATCTCATTATGATTTTGTTTTCTTAAATGTGGACAACTCTAAGGTTCTCAATTAATTACATATGCTAAATATTTAAATTGAGAAATAATTTAGGGTGAGTGTCAATAATCTGACCATAAAATAGGTATTATAGGAACATGGGTGAGAAAAAGGACCATAAAGTATGCTTTCAAATACTTCAAATTTGCAGAATAGTAACTTAGTTTAGTATGCCAAGTATGTTTGAACAAAATTGTATGGTTAAAAAATGAAATCACATAGTAATGAAGAATATGTGTACATAATATCATGACTACTATGAGTTGAAGCTATTAATCATCTTTTTAAAAGCCCTCATAAAGGGCTCATAATGTATATGAATAAATTGATCTTTGAGCTGGGGATCTATAACAAACCTAACTACGAGATACTCTTTAGATGTTTGTATCTCATTGTAAATAAACTACAATCTTGTTATATTGGTGATCATTCATTGAATACTTTTGTTATTTTAAAGGATTTTGATTTCTATGATAAATTGAGAATCTAGAATTGTGGAATCAAAGTAGTTAAATTTCTAAATTTAATCATTCTTAGACTATAGAAAAAATGAGCATACCATTAAGGAATATACCTATACGCATATAGTAATTTAACTCTTGAACCAACTCTTATGGTACTTGCCATTGAGGAGTAAGAACTTATACAACTACAAGTTCAAAAATGGCTAGGTGGATTATAGCCCATGATGAAGAAGGGAGTGAAGCACATGTAGCCTTGAAAGGTACATAAATATAGTTTTAATTAATTCATTGTATGAGAATCTTAACTAATCAAGCATATAAGGACATTTTGAAAATCTTACACACTGGATTTGGTTATGTAAAAGTCACCTAAACCATAGTTGAGACTACAAGGAAGGTTTGATATAGATTGAAATTTTGAAAAGCCTTTGGAAGGATCAAACTAACTCAACGAGCAAACAATGAATTAGACTCCTAACTTGACAAGGAAAATTTGGAGGACCAAATTTTATGAGGTAGGGAGAGTGTCATATCTTAACCTTGCTTAGGCCATGGCTGGTTTCGTTGTTTTAAGAGTTTGAAGGAAAAATGACCAAATATAAAACTCATCCCCCTTCTATTTTTTTTTCTTGTAGATGAAGAAATTGCTGTTGTGGTTAAGATGGCTTGGAGCTGAAGAAATCTCTCTCTCGATTGATTATTTGAAGACCAAGTCCTAGGCACTAGACTTCTAAGTCCTAGATCCTACTTTATCATAATGTATTTTAGGTCCCACCCTAAGCTATAAAGCTGTTATATTGTATTCAAACATCTAACTAAGTATCTCTTGATAATTAAGGTTATTTCTGTGTTGTATTTTTAGAAATTTAACTTATGTTTCTTGCTTAGTTAGTTAGTTAAAATTACTACTTAAACTTCTAGACTATCGGTGGTTTGGAACATGACACTTGAGTTCCTTTGTTTTTGCTTGCTCTTGAACAAAACTGCTTTGGTGTGTGTTTTTACTATCTAATAAGTAAAACTGTGAGTTATATAAACAGTGTGTACTTGTATTAAGGTGTGCCTATAAAAAACATCTGAATGAACATAGTAAAGTATTTGATTGTATATCAAGGTGTACTAGGTTTTTTTTTCCTGCACTTTGTAGTGGGTAATTTTTTTGATAAATTTACCATTAAAATAAATGTCAATTAAAATTTTACTTTATTTTAATTTTGAGTTCAGGTTTTTTTATGTTATATTTTTATCATTAAAATGATTAGTCATCATTGAAAAGTAGCATTGTACATGTTTAAAAATGATGGATATTTCTCTTAACTAAAAAATTTCTCTTATCAACTCAAATTCTAATTTTGAATATTGGTGGGAAATTTATTTAGAAAAGTTCACTTTCAATTTTAGCAACTATGAACCAAAATACTTTATTAAACCATAAAGTTTTTGAATTAAATGGACATAGAAAAATTGAGTTTAATTTATTTTTCTTTAGAAAATTGTACATAAAAAAAAAAAGTTTTGGGAGTAAGAAAGCAAATAAAAAGAATATTAGGTAATTATTAAGTTTGGGGACCAAAATGTAACACAGGTCAAACTTAATGACTTACATGGTAAAGGTTAGAAATTCTAGGATGGGAAATGCATTTAACCATAACCAAATGTGAAAAAGGCTTAAACTAGAAAAATTGCAACACTGGCCCTCATGATGCGATCTACTTGTCGAAAAGTGCACTAGCTCTAAAAGAGTCAATCTAGTCCAAAAAAATTTTTTTAAAAAAAGTCGTCGCACTGTTGATGAATAGTGCACTTTCACTTTACTTTAATACTATTCATCTATAGTAACTTGTGTTCATTTTTAGAAGTATAGTTTAATGTTTCTCAAAGCCTGATCGTCAGATAAAATAGTTCAGGGACCAAAATGGAAGAAAGAAAATCTGTAGACGATTAGTAAAAGGTTAGACCATTACCCAGGGAAAAGCACAAAAAAAAAAAAAAACACATACACATGCACACACACACTATTCATGCACAGTGAATCAAGTCGGCAATTAATATATAGTTTTAATGTCAGTTGTAAATGCAATGTGCCACATACAAAGTAGTACATCATAATTATAACAAGTGTCATAAGAAGTGTATAAAGGAGTAGCCAAATATGTCTAATTCAACATAGAGATATGTCTAGTGTGTAGGCTGTTAATTTGCTTATGTAGGGGATTCAACTCAATCCAGTCTTTTTTTCCATTGTATGGACTTTTTTAAGGTAAGTTGGTGACCTAATTGTTAGCTTTATCATCTTTGTGTTCTTCATTTGTGGTTCTTATGTTCTGGAGGAGTTGTCCTGGTGCCATTAATGCTAGCACTTCCATCTTCTTGTTTACTTTGATTATTCATTGTTTGTAGTAGGAGGTTAAATAATTATGTACATTAGAAATTGAGGACAACAAAAAGTATAAAATTAAAAGAATGGAGAGCAAGATAAGTGTTCAGAAATGGAGCTTGATTTTTAACCTTTGGACTTGCAATTCTAGTGAGTTGGTTAAGTCATTGTCTTCGTCTAGAGCTGACAACACTATTAGTTTTTTCCATGAGCTTTTCTCCATGATTTTCTATGGTGAAAGGTGAGAGCGATGAATTTTAAAGGTAAAGGTATCGTTATGGTAGCTTTTTTGAATTTGGCGTGTCATTTTGTAGATTTTATGGAAGGGTATTTATCATTATATCGAGAGAAAGGGCTCAAGCATGCATTTCATGAAAGGAAAAACAACTTATGCCTACCTCTCTTTTTCTTTGTTATTTTTTTTTATACTTATACTGGGGTCTTGGGAGTGGAAGGGCAATGCCTTTGCCATCCATGCTAAGTTTCCAAGATGCCTGCCCCTTTTTAATTCCTAGAACTCTTAACTTTTTTGTTTGAATTCAAATCAGAAGGACAAATTAAATTTGAACCCTAGACTTGTTCATGAGGCTATTTTCTCTCCAACTAGAAGAGCTCCTTCAAATCTACTATCTACATTTGCTATTGTTTAAACCAATAAAATTCTACCAAAATCTTTCCAATTCTCCCAATTGATATTTCCACTAACAATTTTTTTTTCTTCAGGTCTTTTGCTTTTTTCCTAATCAGTGGCTAAACCCGAACTGTTCGCCTTTAAAATTGGATGATGTGAACATAAATTTAGGTCTTGCTTTTCAGATTCTTTGTTTGTTCTCAATCTTAGTGTCCTTAGCGACGGTCTTGCATTCGTTGGCGCTTTGGTTGGTGTTCTTTGTTCTTGTTTTCCTTTCTTATTCTATTGCAACAATTAAATGAGTGATGCAATTTTTCTCTTTCAGCTTATTGCCATTTAATAGTTTGACGATTGGCTGTTGTTTCTGGTTTTCTGGTTTAAGAAAGCACTTCTAGCTTTGTCGGTAAATTTATTCGTGGTCTTTGTTCTTTCACTCCTCTGTAGCACAAGCTTTTGCATTTGATTTTTTTTGTTCTAGTGCATCAATTGTCTAAGTTCTATAGGTTCTACAATTGCCCCTATTTCTGCCAACTTGTTCAACAATTAGGAGTTGTTTGTAGGATTTTAGTTTAAGCAATTTTGTTGTTCCACTAGCATTTTGGTTTTTAGTGAGTCATGCACTAAGTAAAGGGTTTCTTTGTCCAATCCACTGTGGCTTATCCGTTTCTTGTAAATCGATGGTTTATCTGTGGTTAATTTTCAGTCCTATGCTCAAGGTGAGTACTGCAGTATTGGTTACTAATTGATTTGAGAGTCATCTCCTAGGAGTATACTTTGATTGTAGTCCATTTTCTGTGATGGCTACCTTCTGTTTTTTACGGATTCATCCACTTTGCTTTATTCTTTCTGAAATGAATTTGAATTCTCTTTAGGTCTATATTGCACTAAGGATAACTCTGCATTGCTTCGTTATGTGTTATTTATTGAAGTTATTGATCAACGAAATTTCTTGCTTGCATTTATTCGCCAATATTTTCTTCATTAGTATAAGCTTGAAGGTCAGGTAAAGGTGGTTAAAGTAGATGACCAAAATCTATTTCTTATTATCTTTTCTTGTTGACAGGATATGTCATGTTTCTAGTTAGACACTCTATGAAATGTAAATGGTGCTCTGGTCTTAATTTAACAGCTTTCTCCCCATTGCTCTTACAGTGAACATAACTTTAAGATGACATCTATCTAGGTGCAAATTCATCATTTGCCTCCACTTATCTTACTGGGACTACTGCTACAACCATAGGGGAAAAATTGGAGAAAGTGAAATTTGTTGATATATCTCATCAATCAGATTATCAGTGGAATTTCTTATGGGTGAGGATTGAATTAGATATATCTAAACCTATTACCTAAAAAATTCTGCTTCGTGATTATTGTGGAAACGGTTACTGGCTAAAGCTTAAGTATAAAAGGGTTTACAAAATTTGTAAAGGTTGTGGTTGAGTAGGCCATTTATGGCTCTCCTATTTCTTCAAGCCACCTTATTTTGTTCAGGGACAAATGGACAAAGATGGATGAGAAGGCCATAGTAAGTCTAGTATGTCCTTTGACAATAAGTCAATTAAAATTTGGAGTCAACCTCATTTGGTAACTTTCGTGAACAAGTCCATGCCAGTATTTTACCAATAGATGGATAGTCTGGCTAATATCCAAATGTAGTTACTCTAGACCATCAAATTAGTCTTCACATTGATAATCCTTTTTAGTGGCTTGCCATGAACCTGAAGCATAATTGGTTCACGATAATAGTGTAGACACTCCTGTTTTCTACAATGACTTTAACTATTGCAGTGAGCTTAATAATCTCCCTTTTGTAGTGTTTTTCATGTCTTCTACCCAAGTTGTTCTTGATAACTATTATGCTCAAGGAATGAGGAATACAAAAAAAAAAAAAAGAGGTGACAATCTCATGGGTGAGATTCTAGCCAAATAAAGGCTAGTGTTGAAGAAATAAGAAGGCCTCTAAAGAGGCTTAGACCATGTCAATGTGATCATGGTCCAGTGGCGCACATCAATAGTCCCGTTATACTTGATTCAACAATTTGTTTGAAGTGTAGGGCTAATGATGTAGACTTACCTGCCACAATGACATAAAAAAAACCTGATATTTATCTGATGGACAAGAGGAAGATGATTCAGATGATGGGGGTAGATATTAGATGAAAAATTTGGAAAAAAGAAACCAATTACTTTTGTCTTTTTAGGTATCTACATTTGAGGTGTCTGAGGCCTGTTAACTATATTGGTTTAGGATGGTTGACCCATATCTAACCCCCAGAGTCACCATAAAGATCATGAGTTTTGAGCTGTTGCGGGATGGGCCAATCCGCGACAGTTTATAACATTAAGGGCTTTTTGCACAACCACCATCCTAATGTTTTATTTTTTATGGAAACTAAAAATAAGGGCATGCAGGTGTCCAGGAAATTGTATTGTGGTAAATTTTTGGATACAACTTTTGTTGATTTTGAGGGTTTTAGAAGGGCCTTTTAGGTGGGCTGGAATAGCCTTGTATCTTGTTCTATCCTTGAATGCTAGAAATATATGATTTTGGTGAAGGTTAAAGATGAGTATGGGAAGTCTTAGGCCCTTGGTCTAGTTTATGGCAGCCCGATATTGCATCTTAGAGAGGCCAATTGGATAGAAATAAAATCAAAGTTATTGTGCTACTTTCTCCCTCTTTTACTTCTTGGTGATTTTACTCAAGTGCAACACATGAATGAAAAGACAGGAAAGAATGCACATATTTTTTGGGGGTAGAATTTTTGAATTCACTCATATTAGGTTTATCTCTTGTCTCCATCCATTACCATGATCCAAAATTCAAGTGGACTAATGCTCGCCAAGGTGATGCATTTGTTTCTGAAATCCTAGATAAAGCCTTTGCTTCTCCAAAGTGGTTATAGTTTTACCCAAATGTTTCTTTCCATAATTTTGGCTATTTAGGTAGTAGACCATACCCCTATCCTTCTTACTACAGATTCTGGTAAGAAGTTTTATCATTGTCCACATTGATTTCAGTCTTTCTAGCTTCAGTACCTTCATTGTAAGTAGATTCTTCATGACGCCTAGAATCAAGTTACCCTAGGTTCTTTCATATATCAACTTTTGGCCTAGTTTCTTTCATGTATCAACTTTTGGTTAAGTGTAAATTAGTTATGGCTTCGTTATGTAGTTAGAACAAAATGAAAATTGGGAGTATTCCTAATCGAATTACTGGTCTTTAGTAGGAATTAGAGATTCTTCAATTTGTCCCTGATCCTACTATAGTAGTATATAGCATTGATCAAAAGAGATTGGAGTTGTGAAACCTTCTGGCAAATCAAGAGAAGATGTGGGCTCAAAAATCTCAAATTTGGTAGTTGGCCCTTGGTGACTCTAATACTAGTTTTTTTTCATATGGTCACCAAACAAAAGAGAAGTGGCAATAAAGTTTGTGCATTTAAGGATATTTCTTGAGATGTTTGGATGATTGATTATGATCAAATTAGGGAGTATATTTTCAGTCATTTTTCTTCCAGCTTTGCCATAAAAGATAAGTTGGACCCAAATTTACAAAAGTAGTTTTGTAGCCATATTAAAAACTGATTAACCTTTGGGCAGTAGTAGTTTTTGTTAAAACCTTTTTCTGATGCTAAAATAAGACAAGCCATGTTCCAGCTTGGCAGTTTTAAGGTCATTAGGCCAGATGAAATTCAGCCAGTTGTGTTTAAAAAGTATTGGTCATTTATGGGACAATATATTATTAATGCAGTTAGGTCCTGTGTTCAGGGGCATTTATTTCTTAAGGGGATCAATAGAACTTATATAACTCTTGTCCCCAAGTTCAACATCCTGATACAGTTCATGATTATCATCCAATTAGTTTATGCAACACAACCTACAAAGTTGTGTCAAAGCTTTTGGCTAATCACCTAATGCCTCTTATGAATGGTTTAATATCAGACTTCCAAAATGCATTTGTTTCAATGTTGTCTATTTAGGATAACATCATTATTGCCCAAGAAATATTTCAGGCCATTAAATCCATAGGTCAGAGTAGTAAGCCCATGGGTTATGAGGCAGCCTTCAAATTAGGCATGAGAAAAGTGTATGATAAGCTTCATTAGAGTTTTATTAGAATGGTCTTTCAGGAAATGAACATTCTTGAACATTGGATCAACCTCGTCATGTAGTGTATTAGTACGGTCTCATATTAGGTGCTGGTTAATGGTAGTCCCACATTTATTCAATCCAAAACAAGACATCAAGCAGGGTGATCCCCCCTCTCCATACTTATTCATTATTTGTAGTAAAGCTTTTTCATGCTTTTTGTCACATCAGCAATCCACTAGTCTTCTTTTGGGTGTTAAATCGAGTATTAGAGGTCCCTGCATCAACCATTTGCTATTTGCAGATGATTGCCTTATCTTCTATCATCCGAACATACAATCCACACATGCCTTGAAGAACTCTCTAGATCAGTACTAGAGAGTAGTTGGCAAAGAAATAAACTTTTCAGAAATCTGAATAATGGTTCAGCAAGAATATTCCAATAAAATTCATTTTCCTTCTTAGGAAGATTCATTCTTTCATAGTTAGCGACTAGGTTTCAAAGGACCTTAGAATTGTTATTATTGTGTCTAAAAGCCAATCATGAGATGACTATATTTTGCACATTGAGTCATGATATTTTATTGAGGCATTAATCCAGTAATTGTGTTTGTTGTTTTGTTTCTGCGTGACGTAATAAACATAATTATAATCCTAGAATAATGATATTCTTAAATGTCCTTGGTCTAGTATTATTATAGAATGGGTTGTAATAATACATAAAGATTAGCATATGTAGAGACTAATATAAGATATGTATTCTACATATGGATACAAGTTGGAGAACTTATATACTGGATCGACTCACCATGAGAATACTACATGGATCGTTAAATGAATGTCATAAGTGATTCTTATAGTGATCATGTATATGTAATTCTTTGACCTAAGGTCATTAAGGTTCCTTACATGTGAGTCACATACTTTGATACTTTCCTTTATTGCTCGTAACTGAGTGCACATGAAAGAAGTCATTGGATATATCATATATTATGCGGAAGGTTTTGTGTGATCAAGATGAGATTTGTCCCTCCTATATAATGGGAGTGATATCTTCGGGCCCTTTTATTGAGTGAGACTAAAAAAATGCATGGCCATACTCGGATGATTTGATATATGATATCAATGTCATCAGTTTAAGTTAGTCTACTCAGTAATCAAGAAACCATAGATCGGGCTATACGAGAGTGGCACATTCCATGTCTCATGCTTGGTTTTAATATTTTGGACAAAGGGACAATGACATATATGGATAATGATCATAGAGATTTAGTCGAATCACCGACTATCTTATCACTTGGGTAGTAATGATGTGTTGCTAGATACCGCTCATTGTTTATGATTATAAATGTGATTTATGATCATTACCAACATGATATGAGCATATTGGGTTATACACATTGAGCCAATTAGATTATTTGAGTGCATGAGCCAAATTGTTTGGTCTTGTTTCATGATAATTTTATATTAATAATACTCCAAAAGGTTAAGCCATTTTTAGACCCGAAATTAAACGTAATTAGATAAGGGCTTTGAAACCCATTAGACTTGAGAGTTGAGTCTTACTATAAATGCATCATATAGTGAAAAATTCGTAACTTTTACCCTAGCCTCCTTAAAGAAAAAATTAGAAGCGTTCTGAGAGTTTCAGCTGCACTATTTTCTTGCCATTCCTTGGAGGAAGTAAGCTATCACTGCGAGAGTAAGAGGAACACATTTGTTGGGATGTAGTGGAGGCGTGGTAATCCTAAGAAGCTCATGTGGATACCATAGAGAGTTTGAACACGTCAACTGTTCAAATTTCGTGATTTGACTTAACAATTGGGTGAAAGATCTCAACCGAACTAGGTATAAATTTTGAACACCCAATTTACCCCATTTCACTTGGATCTTGGAGAGTTTTGGTTATCTTCCGCTACACTCGTTTGGCTCCCGAAACCCAATAAGAATCCCTTTTGATTGTGGTTTTTCGAAAACAGCTTCTTTTGAATTCTTGAGTGATAGGATAGAATCTAAGCTAGCTGCTTAGCAAATGAAGCTTTTAAAATCTGCAAGTTGCCTAACTTTGATTCAAGCTTCACTTTCATCCATCCTGGTTTATGTCATGTCCCTTTTCCACATCCCGATCACAATGGGTGATAAAATTACCAAGTCTATGTTTCGATTTTGGTGGAAAGGGGCAGAGCAAAGGAATGAGATACATTTTTAGAGTAAATTTCATTTGATATTACTAAAAGGTGCAAGTTGCTTAGGAATTAGGGATCTTCGTCAATTTAACCAAGCACTGTTGCCTAAAACTTTCTAAAGGATTATGCACAAGAATCCTAAAACTTTGGTGAGACAAGTTCTCTAATCTAAATATAGTAGAAGAGGGTATTTGTGGAAGGCTGATATTGGGAGTAACTAAACCTTAATGTGGAGAAGTCTAGTTTTGGGAGAGCTAGACCATTGGGGATAGAAAACCTATAGACATATAGAATGATTATTGGCTCCTAGGGCTTCCTTCTACTAGACCAATTGAAAGTATGTGTGACATCCCTGGAAATATATAATTAAAGAAGGTTACTAATCTACTCTATCTGAACTCCAAGTCCTGGATTCATTTCCTGCTTAATTCCTTATTCCCAAAGGATATTACTCAAACTATCATGTTCAGCACTCATTGGAGTGTTTCAGGTAAGGATTGGTTGGTCTAGGAATGGTCGAAAAATGGTGTTTACACAACAAAGAAAGGCTATGCTTTCTACCAGCTCAGTAGAATTTCCCTAAATGGTGTTGACCATTTTAATGGTTCTCCTACTACATGTCTGAAAGAATTGTGGCCTGTGCACGTCTCCCCCAAGTTCAAAACTTTCATTTGGAAGTGTCGTATGAGGGCTATTCCTACCTAGTCAGAATTGTTTAGGAGGAACATTACTTTTATGTCAATTTGCCAACAGTGCGGAAAAGCAGAGGAAGACTTGATCCATTTGTTCTTTAGGTCTAATAATTCTCAATCTATTTGGGCATGGACTTCTGATATTCTTATGCTCACTGAAGGAGAGTCATATTTAGTTCCTAGTTTCAGGACATCTATTATCGATATTCCAAAGAGTTCATAGAGGAAATTGACCTGATTTGGGCGACCCTCTGAAATATCTGGTTAGACCGAAACTCTCTAGCTTTCTCTAAGGAATCCAAGCTGCCATGTCAGATCATTATTGTCAAAGATAATTTTTGAAATGATTGTCAAGCAGTAAGAGCTTATAAAACTTTCATAGTAAGGCTTCATCAACTGAACTCTCAGCTAAATATTAAGATTTAGGGTGTCTATGACCTTCGAAGTACCCCATTTATTTTTATGGTTGATGATGCTTGGCGCAGCACATCATGAATTGGTGCTTCAGCATGGACCTGTAAAACTCCAGACGGAAGATTTCTAAAGCAACAATGCTTTTTAAGCAGATGCCCTTTAGCCTTCTTCGTAGAACTTTGGGCTATCTTTGCTACTATAAGGCTTGCTGTTTCAAGCAATATATTGATTTGTATGATTTTAATGACTTGTTTGCAGGAATTCCTCCAAATTAGTGACTATTTAACAGTTGAATTTAAAGTCAGTTTAGTCGGTTAGGAGCATTTGAGAATCAAGATCTAACTTCATTTTTTCAGCAATTATCTTTAATTAAAGCACATTAAAGATTGATTGGAGCAGTCCATAGCTTGACAGCCATTTACTTTTTTCTCCTCCTCTGTAGTTGTTCTCTTTCTTTTTTCTTTCCATTATGAGTAACAAAAAAAAACTTTTTTTTCTTTTATAGAAGAATCTAATTGTAGTTCTTTTATTATGCACCTATATCTAATTAGACATAGTAACCCATCCCTTAATCTTTTATATATAAGACATAAATCATTAAAAAAATTAACAAAAATAGCCTTAGTTAAAATATTCTTCTCCACAAAAAAACCCTAGCTTGCTATTGCTGTCTCCTCCGATGCCGGCGCCGGTGCTATTGCCGAATTGTCATACATCATGACCTCGCAGTATACATCATATGTTATGTTTGAAAAAATGAAAAGTGTCTAATTGAAACAATACGTAGACAATTTACTCTTTTCAAAAATAACTAATTGAAATAATAAAAAGTGTCTAATAAATGTGTAAAAGTGTCTAGAAAAAAGTGACAAAATGTCTAAAGCAATACGCAAATAATTTATTTTCATGATAAAAAAATATATACAAAATAATAAAAGAAGTGTCTACATAGGAATTTAAAAGTGTTTAAATCAATATTTGAAAGTGTCTAAATAATCATTTTTTGCCTGCCTCCCATCGTCTACCTCGCGTCCAGTCACTTCTCTCTTTCTCCTTTTCCGATCGACCTTCGCCACGTCTGGATCTGCTTCCGCTATAGCCGGTTCCTCCTTCTCTTTCTCCGATCAACGCTCTCGCTCCTGGATTTGCTTTGCCGTAGCTGCTTCCTCGTTCTCCTCCTTCGGCTACCACTCCGTGCTTTACCTCTGCCTCCGCCTCCTCCAATTGTTGCTCTTGGCATCGTTTGCCGCAACCGCTTTCTCATTCTCCACCTTCGGCCGTCACTCATGGCTTCGCCTCAGCCTTTTCCAGTTGCTGCTCTTGGCTTTGTGTCCTCTAATCGCCGCTCCCAGCGTTGCCTCTGCTCCGATCGCTCCGATCCTAGCTCATTGCATAGTCGCCGTGGCGTTGTCGTCATCGAGTCGTCGGATATCAGGCTTGTTGCGTCGTTGGACTTCAGGCTCATCATCGCCTTAAAACTCTGACGATGGTGAAGAGGTAATGCGATTCAATCGGAGTGGATAGACCCCGACGCGATTCGATCGAAGCGGCAAGGTGACGATGCTAAAGAGATGCGATTTGATCAGAGCAGAGAGGCACTGACGCTGAAGAGGCGATGCGATTCAATCGAAGTGGAGAGGCGGTGATGCGATTTGATCGGAGCTGAGAGGCGGTGACGCTGAAGAGACGTGATTTGATTGGAGCTGAAGAGACGGCGACGTGATTCTCTCGGAGCGAGATTGGAGATTAAGCTGAAAAACGCTAAGCACTGCGATTCAATCACCGGTAATCTGTCTGGAACTAAGAGCGGCGGCGGTCGGAAGGGATGAGAAAGAGAAAACGGGTTAGGGAAGAAAACTTTGGGGATAAAATAGTAAAATAACCGCTATATCTAATTAGACATATGTGCATGATATCTATGGTAATCTAATTGTTCTCATTTCATCTCTAAATCTTATTACTTAATGAATTTTTTACTATATGGACAAATATATCTAGTGAAATAATGTATTAAATTCTCCAAGAAAGTTCACGTCTTGGTCGTCTTCAGCGAGAGCGCGGCATTCTGCTTTCGCCGAGATCTCTGTTGCCATTCGTGAACAAGTCCCAGTTCTCTGCATCACATAGATCTTACTCATGGCGGTAATTCCCTCCATTCAATGTAAATTCTTCCAATTCCCCATAAAATGAAGCTCCTACTGAATTTCGATTTCATCTCTCGCCCAGGATTCATCGGGGACGACTTTGATGGATTTGATCACGGCGGACGCGCCACCTGTGTCAGCCGCGTCGTCATCCTCATCATCTTCTACGTCGTCGTCGGCAATGGCGGCCGTTGGATCACCGGCGCAGGCGCCGCAGCAGCACTCTTCAACGAGGACTACTCTGGGGGAGAAGAAGTCGAGGAGGACTGCTCTTATGCAGATCCAGAGCGACACGATTTCCGCCGCCAAGGCTGCTCTCAACCCTGTCCGTTCTAACATCATACCCTCCCAGAAGCAAAAAAAGAAGGTTGTTCAGTTCTGAATTTTACATTATCTGCGTTTTTTCTTCTTTCTTTCCTCCTCCTTTTCTTTTTAAGATTGAATTTTGAAGTCTGTGCTATTCCAGCCAGTATCGTATGCGCAACTTGCAAGGAGTATACACGAACTAGCTGCTACTTCCGATCAGGTTGAACCTTTCTTGCAGAGTTTTTTTCTTTCCTGTTGTTCAGCTTTTGAGATTCCCCTCTGACTATTATGTATGTTGTTTTGAAAATGTTCTCCAACAGAAAAGTTCCCAGAGGCAGTTGGTGCACCATGTTTTTCCCAAACTTGCAGTTTACAATTCTGTTGACCCTTCGTTGGCACCATCTCTTCTTATGGTCTGTTGCTTGTTATATTTCTCGTTCTTAGTCATTCAGCATCAATTGTTCCAGTTCTTGTTCTTAATCTGTTGGCCCTTTCATTTTTTCGTTGTGCAGCTTGAACAGCAATGCGAGGATAGAAATGTCATGCGTTATGTCTACTATTATTTGGCAAGGATTTTGTCAGACTCTGGTTTGCAAGGTTTAAGTCCAGGTGGTGGCATCCCTACTCCGAACTGGGATGCATTAGCTGATATTGATGCCGTTGGTGGAGTAACTAGAGCTGATGTTGTACCACGAATAGTAGAGCGTCTTGCTGCTGAGGCTACAAATTCCAACCCTGAATGTAGGTTTTTTTGTCTACGTTATAGTTAGAGCTTAATCACCTACTTACTGTACTGTAAATTCCAGTAATTTTTTATGCAATTCTAAATTAATGCATCCTTGACATCATATTTAAACTGAATTTTTCTTTGTAAATGGGAATCTCTCCTTTTATTTATGAATTTTATTTCTTCGTACTTCTCATGAATCTATCATTTCCGAAGTCCATGCACGGAGGCTCCAAGCTTTGAAGGCTCTTACTTATGCACCTTCAAGCAACACTGAAATCCTTTCCAAATTGTATGAAATTGTGTTTGGCATTCTTGATCAGGTATGTTGAAAACTAACATTGGGAGGCAGTTGTCCATATAACATCAGATCATGTATTCCTATGCCATTGACTTATTATATCTCTGAAGTAAATCAATTCTTTAATTTGTCAGCCAATTGAGATTAGCTGCTTTTGAGGCATTGTATTCAGTTGTTGTTGTGCATTATTTATTTTGTTTGCTTTCTATCATGCTTAGGATTCAGTGATAATCTAAGAACTGAAAAACCCGAGGAGGGTAGTGTTTTGAAAGAAAGCTTATCATGTCAGAGCTTGAGAAGTGTGTGCTGGAGTGGGAAATGGGAAACAGCCTTGCATTTCCTACTTTGACAGTGATTAGTCATAGCAAGCATCCATGTTCTTTACATCTGTTTCACATAACTTGCATTCCCTTGGAGAGCACAACTAGAAAATGTGCTAAGAAAACAATATTGAGCAATCTGATACTATGAAATGGAAAATACTTGGCAGTCAATGATGGAAGTATTTTTGGGCTTTTCACTGCTGGAAAGATGACTTCCATGTTTTCTGTTTTGGCGGAAAGGTAATACCAATTTGAGTTTGGAAAACAAATTCATAGATTGAATGTTGAATTATTGAAGATGATATCGGAGGATTTGGTTATACTTTTTGTCCTCGATTGGTTTATCAAGGTTTGTGTGTGAGGGAGAATGCATAAGGGTTTCTAATTTAAGTTCCTTACACTACTTAATAGTTATGTTACATTGGGACTTTGTGTTTATTTCCAGTTGTAGTGTGTACGTAACTTGCTATCAAATGTTATGGGTGGTAATAATGTTGCCCGGAGTGTATCACTGTGTATCCTCCATGATGCATAGTGGAGTGGGAAGCTTCCATGATGATAAAGAGGTGGAGGAAGTTGATGTACATTATTTATTATATGAGAAAATGAGGATAAGGCAAGTTTTATCAATGCAAAAAAATTTTTTTTTATTGGTTGTGGGACAATTGGGCTTCTTTGATGAGCCTTGACCTGTTTCACAAAGGTAGGGAAACACCATAAGCAAACCATGGCCTTGCAATGAGACTTTTTTGTGAATCCATACAACAGTGCAGTTTCCCAGGATTGTGACACTAGGTAGAGATTCTATACAGGTTATTTTCTTGCTTTTATTGTATTGAGAGCCAGAGACTTGGGTCAATGTGTTGCATGCTAGTTTTTCCCCTTTCTCCATGTGGCCTTATCCAAAATGATAGCCTATTTTCGCCCTTTATATTGCTTGTTGTTTCTCAGTGTTGTCAAATTTAAGGAACACCTAGATTCAATGCGTGTGCCTTAGGGTTGTGCCAATGTGTGTGCCTTGGGCAAGCACCATGATAAACATGGAAAGAAAAAAAAAAAGAAAAAGAAAAGAGGGAGGAGAAAGAGGGTTCAAATGTTTTCTACCTAGATTCTCCTGTATAAAGGTGTAAAGCAAATGAAGAAATGATAATGAATATATCTCTCTTATTCAGATAAGTGTAGGAGATATTCTTTTGGCAGATATTGTGGCCATGGGGTATGGCAGGAGTTAAACTGAGGACTTTGGATAACACTAGAAATCTATAACCAATTAGTGGAAGATTGAGTTGTTTTTGTGGTAAAATGTGAACATTGTGTCTTTCTTTTCATCATAAATTATATGAGAATTTGCACCTTCACCTTGCACCTTGGGAACCTTTTACAAGGTGTGCCTTGTGCCCCGGAAAGAGTTCTTTAATGAACAATACTTGGTTGGTCATTGTGCTACATACTGAGGGTAGATATACTTTTGATGGGTTTTATTTTTTGCTTCTGTATGAGCTTTGATGGCTGCTATTTTGTTGGGGTTTGTGCTTTGAAATCTTCAAATAGATGAGACTATTATGTTTTGTTGTCATGAATGATTCCATGTGTGTTTTTTATCCCTTAACTGCTTTTCAAGCATGCTTTTAAAAGAAAAGATTGCCAAGTGTATCCTAAACCAGACGTGATTGTTCTATGGATGGATTGTGGGGAATACTGTTTGAACTATTCTATCTTCTATGTTGCTTTCAGGTCGCAGATGTTCCACATAAACGTAAGAAAGGTGTGTTTGGGACAAAAGGTGGTGATAAGGAGGTAAAATATTAAAGCTTGCTATTTTTTATGAGCTTTCAGCATGTTGTAAGAGCTAATGGTTTCTAAGGCTTTGTGTTGTTTTGTAGCAACTTATTTTCTTTGATTGGATTTGCTTTGTCAAGTTATGATGTACTCTTGAATTTGTTATTTAATTGGCTGACTATCAACCTTAGGATGATTGGTTCATCCATTAAACAAGATTGGAGGAAATAAATCATACAAGCTAGCAAGATGGAAATTTATTTCACTAGTGAATCTGCCTTTTTTTTTTTTCGCTTTGTTTTATTTAAGGATTAAAGATATGATTTTAGGAGGTGTGTGCCTCTATCTTATCATTTCATCGTTTTTTCCTAATGATCTGAGAAGATTGCTTCCCTTGGAGGAGCTTTGCTTTAGAGAATATATTGGCATGTTTTTTTTCTTTTTTGAGGAAGTCAAGCTTTTCTTTTAGCCTCTCTATCTACTGGAGAGTTATGTTTGTCTTGGTTTTTCTTTTATTTATTTGTTTATTATTATTATTCTCTTATTGATTTCTAACATTGAGCTCAATCAGTTGAGCTTAATGTTTATTTTGGATGGGCCATTTGCTTTCCAATAGGAGAGTAGATGAAGTCATGTCTTTGTAAGGAGCTGATGGCATGTCATGGGCTAAAAGGAAAATGCATATCCATTTTAAGGACTTTTATTTTTTATTATATTTATATTTTTCTGTGTTTTGTTCATACAGAAGCAAGGCTTGTTTTATTTTTCTGTTTTTGGATGTTAGTTCAATCATTTTATGGTATGGGATGCATACAGAAAAATTGAAGGGATTAGCTTCAAAAGGAGTATTGACGGGGGGGGCCTGTCATTGTTTTCTAAGACAGATTTCCAAGGTATGACTAGGGATGGCAAACAGGTTAATTGGGTCAGATTTGGTTTAGGTTATCTAGTTTCGGGTTTACTCGGGTATCAATATTCCAGGTTCAGGTTGGGTTATTTGGTTGGGGTTTATTCAGGTTGAGTGAAATTTTTGGTTTGGGTTTATTTGGGTTCTGGTTATTATTGGATGGGTCTTTCTTTGGTCTGGGCCAAAGTAGACCAGGTTATTTGGTTTGTCAAGTTTATCCAGGTAAGATGATGGAAGTTAATAATATAATTTTAGGTTAACTTGGGTTTGAATGTGCAGTTGTTTCGGGTTCAGGTCCTTTTTTCTTTTCTGATAAGGGCAGAGAATAATCTTTAGTCAAAGGAGCACCAAGGGGGTGTCAATCCTTGCAAAAAATGAGGAAATCGTGTTCAGGTCATTTTAGGTTCAAGTCATTGTGGACTTGGGTCATTTCAGTTGGGTCATTTTGGATTTAGGTTTTCTTGGATTTCACTTGAATTGGGTTTGGGCTTAGGTCAGTTTGGGTTCATTCAGATTCGGGTCGTTGACTATTTTAGTCAATTCAGGTCAAATCAGTTTCGGATTCAGGCAGGCTAAGTCAGGTCCAATTTTGTGATACCTAGGTTTGACTAGGGTGGGATGGCAATAAAAGGGGTTATGTGTATGGGAGAAATGCGTTGAGAAGGGCAGGATGGTTCTGTTTGTTACTTTTGATTAATAGAAGCTATAGAACCTTGGTGGGTTTAGTTCAACGTGTGAACTAATTTTGACTGACATGTTCTATCAAATGGTCTCACCTGGTTATGTTTCACTTTGAATATGGCAGAACATTTTCTCCCATTATGCAAAATTTGGCTATATTATTGTCAAACTTTCAATTTTCTTATGTTGAATGTTAGTCTATCATCCGGAGTAATCTTCAATATGCTGCGATGAGTGCTTTGAGAAGGCTTCCTCTAGATCCAGGAAACCCAGCATTTTTGCATCATGCTGTGCAGGGGTGAGTTACATATTTATAGCATCTATATTGTTGGTTTATGTATTTAACATACTATGCTGTGTATTTTTCCCATACAAAACACTTAAGAGTAAACATGAAAAGTGGCATAAAATGCCTGAATATCATAATAGTTGTAGTTGCGGTTTGAAGTTTTTTAGCTCTGTGGTAGTGGTGGTGGCAATTACAAAAGACAGGAGCATTGTACTTTTCAAGCTCAAACCAAGCAAAATTTCATGAACCTTAATACTTGGACCACTGTTCTTTTGTTGTTGTTGCTTTGATTGATTGCGAGATTTTCTGGAAGGGTCAAGATAGGGAACTATGTGATAGTAATGGGGAGTGAGAACTCGTGTCACAAAGTTGGGAGATCTTTTTTTCCTTTTCCAGTTATATTTCTCAGAAAAAAACTTCTCTGCACAAGTAAAGGAGTTACTTTCTTAAGTTCAGATAAGTTGGTTGTTTTCAGTGTGTTAGACCTTGGTCGTCATGAGAAAAACATTCCGGACAGAGCTTTAAGTTTTACTGGGGGAAAAGGTGCACACGTAAACCTCTGTGTATCTTATGTATCCTTGTCTAATTTGTAAGACTAGGTCTTTTTTCTACAGTTATAAGACTCAAGTTACACATAAATTTGTAGGGCTGGTGGGCACCAACTTCTAGCACTCCTAGTGTGTTTTCTTATTTCTTATCTGATTGAAATTGTTGTGTTTTTTCTATCACTGAAATTAGGTATGAATTTCTGTTTTTTTCCATTCGTAGTTGTAAAACATTTCTGCATTACTGGCCTATGAAGTTGTGTGTGATTGTATCAGGCTGTCTAACTTACTGGTAATCCAAGTTTTGGAAGTTGAGGACTTTGCTGAATTTAGGAAGAGGATCAGGTGCAAAGATACGATTAAATAGAAATGGATACGTGTCTTCACCTTTCTTCTTGATTTTGATCCAATTGCTGGGATCAAATTCCTGAAAAAAGTGCACTTGGTTGGTTCTTTTCTTGACGTCTTATGCAATGTTTGTGTGGTTCTCTTGCATTGATTAGGTCGTTTCATCTTGCCAAGATTTTAATCTGGTTAGGCATTGTCTTGTGAGTGAGAAATATATGTAGTTACTCACCATGGATGCTTAGAGAAGACTTACAGTGGGTGTTAGCTAAGAAAACAAGTGATGCCTAGAGGACTCCTGTCTTGTGTATTAGCTAGGGAGCGAATTTAGCATATTTATAGTTGTTGTTCGGGACACGTATATGGGCGTGAACCTGGCATTAGGATTATTGGGTAAGATAATGGAAATTGCTCTTAATATTTGTTTCTGTGAAGGCCTTTGCTTTAATACCTTAACAATGAATGGGCTTACTAGAGCTATGTAGATTGTTTCATGGATTATTCAATCTGTAGCTGATATAGTCCTAATTGATTAAAGGAGTTGAGCGAATCATACATTAGAAAAAAGGTGGTAGGCCCTAAATTCTAGGGAAAGGGGGAGTGGTTCTTGAATTTAAAAGTTGAATTCAGCAGCATATGCCAATGGTGAAATTGCCTACTGGAAAGGCAAATCATCATATGGATTCCTATCTGAATATGATACTGCATGGTCATGGTCATCTATTGGAGCTTGCGTTATATCATTAGAAGCACTTGATATTCCTCAGCATCCGATATTATACATTATAATACTTTGGTTTTGGAGTTCTCTCCTTGTTATTTGATGCTCATTTCGCTAATGAAATGTTTGATAATTTGTTGCTCAGCTTAGCTGTCAATGTTTTTGGTAGCTGTGCTAATTAAGGGGCTATTGCTTTTGTTATAAAACAGGGCTGTATGTTTCCAATATAGTTTTGTTATTCTTTTGGGCATTTGACAATTAATTCTAGTCTTAATCCTTAACAGGTTTCAAGTTGGCTAGATCAATTGTATTTCTTTATTTTACTTTGAGCAGAATTTTTTTTTTAAAATGGAGAATGATATATATAATTGAAGGAGCACCAAGGGGGTGCAAACCCTTATAAATAATCAGGAAGAAAAGAATAGCTCTACAAAATTGACAACTTTTAAATCTTTAGAAAATAACTTCCCTGACACCCAAAATCTGAGGAAATCTAGCCATTGCAGCCTTAGAAAGTGTAGTGGCCTTTCTTTCACCTTGAAAGCTCTCAAATTCATTTCGCTCCAAGTTAGCCAAAAAACTGCAAGAGGGATTAGGGAGAAGATGGCCTTTTTGTTTCTGATGGCCATTTCAGGCCGGAGCCCTCTCTGGCCGACCACTAGGGCGGACCATGGTGGTAGTATTGTCCCTTTGAACGGCGCATTAATGGGCGGCACGGAGCCTTGAACCCGAGACCGCAGGGATTTACACCCCCTCAGGGGGGGTCGCGTCTAAGCACTAGGACGCGCCCTAGTGGTCGGCCAGAGAGGGCTCCGGCCTGAAATGGCCATCAAAAGGGGTGTAAATCCCTGCGGTCTCGGGTTCAAGGCTCCGTGCCGCCCGTTAATGCGCCGTTCAAAGGGACAATACTACCACCATGGTCCGCCCTAGTGGTCGTCCAGAGAGGGCTTCGGCCTGAAATGGACATCAAAACGCGCGTTTTGATGGCAGAGGGTTAGGCCTCCGCCGACCACTAGGGCGGACCATGGTGGTAGTATTGTCCCTTTGAACGGCGCATTAACGGGCGGCACGGAGCCTTGAACCCGAGACCGCAGGGATTTACACCCCCTCGGGGGGGGTCGCGTCTAACCACTAGGACGCGTCCTAGTGGTTAGACGCGACCCCCCCCGAGGGGGTGTAAATCCCTGCGGTCTCGGGTTCAAGGCTCCGTGCCGCCCGTTAATGCGCCGTTCAAAGGGACAATACTACCACCATGGTCCGCCCTACTGGTCGGCCAGAGAGGGCTCCGGCCTGAAATGGCCATCAATTTCCTTCTTTAGTTCTAATCCCATGCCAAGCTGATCATTCTTTCAGAATAGATCCTTCTAGCACCAACTAACATCTATTAGAGACTTTGCTGTATCTCACAAGTCTACACCACTTGCAAGAAAGCAAGAGGTGGTTAATGGATTTGGCTGTTTCCATACCCAAAAAACATCTGCTTGGTAGCACTGTCCCTTTCATTTGAGGTTGTCAATTGTGAGAATTCTCTCCCATGCTGCCTTCAAAACAAAGAAGCCACCGAGTGGTGCAGCTATTTTCCAGATTGGTTTCCGTGGAAAAGATGAGAGCCCTTCAAGATAGTGATTGTTGAGGAGATATTTATAATAGCATATGACTTCAAAAGAACCTTCGCTTCACACAGACCAGTGACATTTGTCTAGGCTAGATGTCTGCAATGATTGCCTATAGAGTAAAGCAGAAAGGGTCTTGAACTTTTGAATCTCTCAATCATTTGCATTCCTGGAAAAGGTAACATCCCAAACAATGTTACCATTGTCTAAGCAAAAACTATCAGCAACAGAATTATCCTTACTGCAGGCAGCCAAAATCATTTGAGAAGAATTAACCTTGGAAGGATGCTTTAAAAACACCAAGTTCTTTAATACTTGTTAATTTACACTTCCTATATAATGTGAATGTTAATGGCATTTAATGTTAATAACCTGAAGGTTGTTAAGAGTAGTTGTTACAAGTCCACACAAATACAGGAATCACCAAGGTTTATTGTTGGGGAGATGCATCAATATGATTTGCAGATAAAAAAGTCTTTGCTTTTTATTTATTTTTCTGTTCTACAGATCTTCAGTTCTGTTTTCCTCTATATCTTGCAAGTTAACTATGCTTACTATTATTTTTCTGTTTCCTGAGCTTGGCCGAATTTAATTTCATTCTTATTGTTGCATATTTTACTTAAAAGAAAAGCTATTGGTGGCTTCCATATTCATTTTCCAGGCTGGTGCTTATGTCACTGCAGGATTTCATTTGCTGATCCGGTTGCTGTGAGGCATTCTTTGGAAACTGTTTCTGAGCTGGCTACTAAAGACCCATATGCAGTTGCCATGTCATTAGGTAACAGAAAGGATAGTTTTTCTTTTTATATTTGCATGGTGTATGTTGTTGAAAGTTTTCATTTTAATGTTTTGATACAGTTTTTTGTTGTTCTTATACAATCTGATGCTTTATTCTTTTCCTTTTATATTGAAACAGGAAAGCATGTTGCCCCTGGAGGTATGCTTCCTCTTGTTCTTCTTCTAGGTTGCCTTGCCTACTTTTTTATGTTCTAGAGGTTTCTTTGTCAGTTAAATGCTTGGTTGTTAGTGTTTGAATCTACTTCTCTAAAGCACAAGACAATTTGTTTGAATTGTCATTCTTTATTTGATTCAGATTTGCATGCGTCTTTCTTTCTTGACTGTTACACTCTAATTGGTGTCATCAAAAAGAAATTTTTACGCTCCACTTGAAGGTTGAGTGGTAGGATTTTCATGCTCTTCCTGGGATGCATCATATGCATGGGAGACATTCAAACCATATGCAAATTCAAAAGTAAAATGATCTATTCATCAATAAATAAATAAATAAATAAAAAGAAAGAAAGTGTGCACTTGGTTGAAGGATTTTCAAAGTCCTGGTAAATAAGATCATTGAAAAGTAAGGTTCCTGAAATATAACATATCATAAACATAAAATAACTTTTATACATTTGGTGCACACCTTAAGAAATATAGGATTTATTTTGATTTCACCCAAGCTTAACAGCCTTTTGATATTGAACAATAATAGAAGATGGGAAAGGGATGTTTGATTTATTTCCTTTGTTTCGTACAAGAAAAAAGCAAAGTAAAGTAAGACTAGGGAACCAACAATCCCTTCATTTCTGTTGAAGGCTTAGTTTTGTCATCGCCCCAATTCGATGGATTTCAAGGGAAATGAGAAAATGTCAGTTTTTCTTTTTTTGCCACTACCAATAAATGCCTCAACCTGTCATCTAGTGTGCACCTCTATCAATGCCATGGAGGCATAATTGGCCCATGATTCTTTTGCCCTTGGCAGTTGCGTTTTAAAAATTTAGTATGTAAGCAAAGTTTGATCTATAAGATGAGGAGACAGAACTCCAAGGAAGAGTTGGTATTGGATGGATTCCCTTGGTGTTCACTAAATTCCGGGACCCACAATTGTGATGCACTCCTCCGTGCTTTGATCAACTCCACTATATTCTGGCAAATTAATCTTGCTCAAGGCAGGAAAAGGTAGCAATTTGATCACCTAGGTGCTCAAGCAGAGCCAAGCACAATTCGTACAGCTTCACCTTGCTGAAGGCATAATGGCTTCAATTCCTTGAGAGCCTCTGTGGGCCAGCCATGGTTGAGCGTATTTTGCAAGTGTTTGCCTCTTGAAACTTTTTTCTTTTTTGTCTTTTGACCTAATATGCCCTTTAAAGAAAAGGATTTTTAACACCATATTAGTCTATTGGCAGATGAAAGATAGAAGTCTTCTTTGTGGAAATAGCTACTGATTTTTATGGTCTTTTTTCATGAAAGGATTTTGTCACCTGTTTCTTTACTTTTTATCTGCTACTTACAATGATATTTTCTCGCCAGTTTTTTTTTTTTTTTACTATCTAAGATTGTCTTCCACTTGATGTAATACTTATTGGGGGTTTTTTTAAGAAGAATAGGCTATATAGAGGACATAAAATAGGCAAGGAGACCTGAACTTGGGAATAAATGGTGAGAAGTGGACTTTTTTCTTTTTCAGAGCTTTTGGTGAAACTTACCTCTAATTGAGCGGAAATAGAGAGATGATATTCGTTTACCAACCCCAGTTAATTGTGATTTGAGTTTATTTGATTGATTCATTATTTGAAAAATCAGGAGCGTTGTATGATGTCCTTCACCTTCATGATGTGCTTGCAAGAGTCTCACTGGCCAGGTTGTGCCATACAGTTACAAAAGCTCGATCCTTAGATGGTGAGAATGTTTAATGTCTTTCTCTGTCAGTTTCTTTGGACATAAGATAATATTGATCTGTTGGTTGTATTTCAGAGAGGCCTGACATTAAATCACAGTTCAACTCTGTGCTCTATCAACTTCTGTTGGATCCCAGTGAAAGAGTCTGTTTTGAGGCTATTTTATGCATATTGGGAAAACATGATAACACAGAGAGGTGCGTTTTCAGTAAGGAGGGTTTATAATTCTTGAATATATATGTCTCATCTCCATGAATTGTTACAGAAGTTATAGTTATCCATGTAACTTAAAAGTCTAGTATAGCTGTTGGTTGCATGTTCTGGGTTTTCAGTTTATGGTCGCAATACCTACCCTAGCACCCATAATTTGGTTTTGTGTGGCCTGATTTGGATTAGGGATGAGTTTCTGGTTGGTTTGGGAATTTTGTAAACTATTTGGTTATCATCCCAACTGAGTCTTCCAATAAAGCGTTGTAGTTGGTTATCCTTGTTTCCCAGTTCAGTTTTATCGGTTGACAATTTATCAATTATCACTGCATAAAAAACCTATCCATCATAAAAGATTTGGTGTTAAAAGTGATGTTCTTGTTAGATTGTATAGAAGGTTCAAGAAAGCTTTGAACCTTTTACTTGAAATGATTTCATCCACTTCACTTCCAGCACTCTGTTTACTAAGTTTAAGATTTTTAATGAGTACATGTGATTTTTTTCTGTTCAGCTGTTATGACTATTTTATGTGTCATGACACAAACTGTTGACTGCTATCATATTTGTTTTATAGAATGGACCTAAGCTCATAAATTTGATCCCCCATGTGCAATTGTTTTGAAGGGACTATATAATTGGGTTTGTTTTTCTGACCACTATTGCAAAACTAAACGTTTTTTGTATGAGGATCTCCTTCACAAAATGGCCTGCTGTAGAATTTCACAGGGGATGTGGTCTTCAGCAGTGTGTCTTTACAAAATTCCAGCAAACACAAATGTCCTTGCTTCCTGAATGCTTCAGCATCCTACACTATTTTTAAGTATAACTTTTACCATGGATGTCCAATTGAGGCAATTCAAAACTGAAGCTGAAAAATGTGAGGATGAAGCCTAGGTTTGTGTTGCAGGACTTCTCTGCCATGCTCTCTTCAGACTCAAGTTCCTTGTCGGCCATTTGCAAGATCCCCCTTTTCTTGCCATTTGAGTTCCAATCTGTCCATTTAATCTTACCTACAAAAATAATACAAAATACTAAGTGTTAAAGAATAATAGGAGGAGAAACTGAGGGCTTGATAATATAAGACCCTCACATGATCTTTATATATTAGATAGGAGAAGAATACAAGGAAAGAAATCCCTAGGAGTAAAGAGAGAAATCCCTAGGAATAAAGAAAGAAATATTATCCTTCCTAAAATATAACATTCCATAACACTCCCCCTCAAGCTGGAGCATACATATCATAAACTCCAAGTTTGTCACATATAGACTTTACTTTAGATCCTCCTAAAGCTTTGGTGAACAAGTCAGCAAGTTGATCCTCTGATTTCACATATGGGGTCTTGATCAAACTTCCTTGAAGCTTCTCACGAACAAAGTGGCAGTCAACTTCGATATGTTTGGTTCTCTCATGAAAAACAGGATTAGAAGCAATGTGAATGGCTGCTTGATTATCACACATTAATTCCATAGGAGTTGAATGTTCGAAACCAAGTTCCATGAGAAGATGTATTAACCAAACTAGTTCACATGTAGTATATGACATTGCCCTATACTCGGATTCAGCACTTGATCTTGCGACAATACTCTGTTTCTTGCTTTTCTAGGACACCAAGTTTCCTCCCATGAATACACAATAACCTGACGTAGACTGTCGATTATAGGAACCTGCCCAATCAGCATCTGTGTATCCTCAAATCCGAGTGTGACCATGATTTTGATAAAGAAGACCTTGTCCTGGTGCACCTTTGAGATATCTCAAGATTCTAATGACTGCATCCCAATGGCTAGTACGGGGAGAGTCCATGAACTGACTTACTGCACTTACAGCAAATGAAATATCTGGACGAGTAACAGTCAGATAATTTAATTTGCTATCAAGTCTTCGATACCTGGTAGGGTCTTCCAACAATTCCCCTTTATCTACATCAAGCTTGACATTTGGCTCCATGGGACTGTCAACCGGCTTGGTTCCCAACAAACCAGTTTCTTCCAGAAGGTCTAGAACATACTTTCTTTGCGAAAGACATATTCCCGTTTTAGACCGTGCTACCTCAATTCCCAAGAAATATTTCAGTGGACCAAGGTCTTTTGTCTGAAACTTGGTTTGCAGAAAAACCTTCAACAATTGAATATCAGATGCATCATCACCAGTAATAATAATATTATCAACATAGACAATCAAGAGGATTTTACCAGCTTCAGAATGGCGATAAAAGACAGAGTGATCCACACCACACTGCTGTAAACCAAATTCCATAACAACTGACCTGAAACGACCAAATCATGCCTGTGGCGATTGTTTCAAACCATACAATGACTTATTTAGTCGACATACACGATTAACCTCTCCCTGAGCAACAAACCCCGGTGGTTGCTCCATGTAGATAGTTTCCTCAAGATCTCCATGAAGAAAGGCATTTTTCACATCTAACTGATGTAGAGGCCATGCATATGTAGCAGCCAATGCAATGATGATACGAACAGATGTCAATTTGGCTACTGGAGAAAAAGTTTCTGAATAATCCATGCCATATACTTGAGAATATCCCTTTGCAACCAAACGGGCTTTTAATCAATCAACTGTCCCATCGGGATGAACCTTTACAGTAAACACCCAGCGACAACCCACGACAGTCTGACCACGCAGAAGAGAAACCAAGTCCCACGTGTTATTAGCCCGCAAAGCTGACATCTCTTTTTCCATAGCTTGTTTCCATCCAAGATGAGAAATGGCTTCTGAAACAGACTTAGGCAAAGGTATAGAGGACAAGGTGGAAACAAAGGCAAAGTATGACGGTGATAAAGAATCATAAGAAACAAAGTTTGAGATTGGGTGAGAAGTACAAGATCTTTTCCCTTTGCGGAGTGCAATTGGAAGATCCAAATCATCACCCTTAGGTATTGAAGATGAAGAAGACGGTTGTGATGAGCATGAATCTCCTGGTGGTACTTCAACTCGAGGACGCCAAGTATAAACCTGCAGGTCAAGACGAGACAGATGCTCTAACGGTGGGGGATCAGTATCAGGAATGTGCTCTAAAGGTGTACTACTAGTGTTTGATGCATCAGGAGCTATTTGAGTTGGTACAAATGGTAAAGGTAGACAGTCATCGGCATTAGCAGACACAGACATAGATTGAGTATTAGAGAAATATGGTGTGTTCTCAAAGAATGTAACATCAGTAGAAACGAAAAATCGATTCAGTTAAGGACAGAAACATTCGTACCCTTTCTGAAGACGAGAGTATCCAAGAAAAACATATTTTAAGGCTCTAGGATCTAATTTGTCAGTGCCAGGTTGGTGCTGATGAACAAAGCAAACACACCCAAGTATCCGAGGTAGAATAGAAAACGGAACTTGAGAAGGGAAGAGAATAGAGAATGAAATTTTACCCGACAAAATAGAGGAATGCATCCGATTTATGAGGAAGCATGAAGTAAGGATAGCATCGCCCCAAAAACTTTTAGGAACATTCATGTGAATTAAAAGGGTACGAGCTGTTTCAACAATGTGTTTGATTTTCCTCTCGGCCACTCCATTTTGTTGAGATGTCTTTGGACAGGAGGATTGATGTATAATCCCCTGTTGATGCATGTAACTAGACATTGTGTGAGAAAAATATTCTTTAGCATTGTCACTGCGAAGAATTTTAATTCAAGAATTAAATTGATTTTGAATTTCAGCACAAAAGGTACAAAAAATAGAGAATAACTCAGAACGATCTTTCATTAAAAACTACCAAGTCATTCGAGAAAAATCATCAACAAAAATTATGAAATATTGAAAACCTAATTTAGACTTGGCACGACTTGGACCCCAAATATCTGTATGAACTAGTGTAAAAGGTTTTTCAACCCTTTTATTGATTCGAGGAAAGTAGGGAACACGATGATGCTTTCCTAATTGACACGACTCACAATCTAAATTAGAGGCTGAAACTAAATTTGGAACAAGCTTCTTGAGATTTGCTAAAGATGGATGCCCCAAATGACTATGAACTAATTGAGGTGAGACCAATGTATGACAAGCAACTGGTGACTGCAGTCTATCGAAGTAGTACATTCCATTCGATTCAAGCCCTTCTCCAATTGTCTTCTTGCTCCTCAAATCCTGGATAATGACATGATCAGAAAAGAAACAAACTGAGCAATTTAGTTGTTTCGTTAGCTTACTTATAGACGTAAGGTTGAAAGGAAAATTTGGAACGAATAAAGTAGATGGTAAAGTGAGAGAGTGACAAGGATGGGTGGGTCCAACACCTTTAATGGTGGTGGTGGATCCATCTGCAATGGTGAGTTTATTATGATATACTGGTAAAGAGGAAATATGGTCAAAATTGGGTATTTTACCTGAAATGTGGTCAGTGGTACCAGAATCCAATACCCAGAGTTGATTTCTAGGAGGGTTAGAGGAATAACAGGCCGTTGGGTTACCTCGATGAACAACAGAAGCCATAGAAAAAGTGGAAGCCTGCTGTGCGGACTGATACTGCAGGTAGTTAGTATACTCTTCTTGAGATATCGTGACAGACTGCTGTGGGGTTGTAACTGAAGATGACTCCTCATGTGATGCAAAATGTGCTGTTCGCAGAGCCGGGTACTTATCCCAACAAGTCTCCTCCTCATGTCCATCTCTATCACAATATGTGCAGTGCAACCGTGAACCTCTACCACGTCCACCTCTGCTGCCATGACCACCACGACTACTGCGTCCTCCACGACCACCTCCACGACCTCCTTTTGCTTGTGGACTAGGCTGTATTGCAAGGGCAGATCAGACAGAACTATTGCTTGCTGAACTTTCCTTTATCATAGTGCGAGAAAGTCCTGCGAAAACTTCAGGTAATGAAGGAAGTTCTATTCCACCAAGAATTTGGGATCGAACTGGTTCAAATTCAGGTTTTAGCCCTGCCAGAAAAGTCATAAGCACCAGCTGCTCTCTTTGACGTTGCATCTCCTTGACATCAGGGGTAATAGGAAGCAAAGAATTCATTTCTTCCAATGCATGTTTCACCTTTGCAAAATATTCAAGAAGACTGCCTTCTTGTTTGGACTGAAACACTTCAACAGAAACCTCATATATACGAAGGATATTACTGGAATATAAAAGCTTAGCATACTCCCAGGCTTGCTTACAGGTTCGAACATGAGAAAATAGAGATGAAATTTCAGGTTCCATTGAATCAAAAAGGATATGGAGCAATTGTGCATCATCAGCTTTCCAACTCTCGGATGCTTGAGGATCGTCAGTCAGATGAGACATCTTTCTTTGACCTGTAAAATACAACTCCACATTCCTAGCCCAGAATGAGTAGTTATTACCGTTCAAACACTGTTTGGCAATCCGCAAATTGCTGAACTGCGTGGGGGTGTCTGCTGGTGGGACAATGACCAGCAAAGAACTCCCTTGAGGACTTTTGTCATCAAGTCCTGACATGTTTCTGATCATTGATGACTGACAATATCAGAAACTAACAGAGAACTGGGCTGATGATGTACCGACTGACTGAAAACAACTGAAGAACGAAGAAACTCAACTTCTGGTCATAATTAGTGTAAACGAAGACCAAAAGCTTGTTTAGGACAGAAAACCGATCAGACCCATTGAACCGCTGTCGCCGGAGGTCGCCGGACGGCGGCGCGTGGGTGGTTTTCTGGCGACACCGCTGGTGTAGTTCTGGTCGCCGGTGCCTCCTGAGCGTCTCTGTGTTGTTGGTCTTTGATTCGGCTGGGTGGTTGCTGGTTTTCTGAAAAGGGCAGTGGCTTGCAGAAAGTTGCGGAAGGTGGTATGGATGAAGAAATAGTAGCGGAATATGCTGAAATTAGGTGGAGAGGCCCCATCATTATATAAAGCATTGACTTAACCCCTTTTCTTGGCCATGTGGGATTTTCCCGCTTAACACACCCCCTCACGTGTAGGGCACTTCGGCTTTATCACGTGGGTTATTTTCGACAATGGCTGGGTTAATTTTGAACCTGCTCTGATGCCATGTTAAAGAATAATAGGAGGAGAAACTGAGGGCCTGATAATACAAGACCCTCACATGACCTTTATATATTAGATAGGAGAAGAATACAAGGAAAGAAATCCCTAGGAGTAAAGAGAGAAATCTCTAGGAATAAAGAAAGAAATATTATCCTTCCTAAAATATAACATTCCATAACACTAAGAAACAAATATAAAAACTTATAAAAACTCCACAAAAAGGTGGACCAAGAGGCATTGACATATCAGGCTTTTTCTTATTTGGATGGAATTTCTTAATGCTTTGGTACCAATTATTGTACAATTTAATCGCAGAAGGAAAGAACAAGTGAGGCAAGCAGAAAGAACACACAGATTCATGTGGTTCAGTCAATGTGACCCACATCCTCGGGCAGAGGTGTAGGGTTTCCACTTCAATTGAAGAACCTAAGCACAAAGAATCTTGAACTCTCACATACCTGAATTCTGTTTGCACCCAACTCACTGCTATTGCTATAAAAGCTGAGTATCGGGTTGCTGTTATGGTTTTTAGCTCTAGTTTGTCTAGGGCTGTACTTCTTGTTCTCGGGTTGATACCCTTAGTTTCTTTTTAAAAGAACTTTTTGCTTTTCCATAGATTAATTACATGATAGATAAAATAAATCTGGAGACTTGAATCTGACTAACACAACTAACCATTCTGTATTGTTCTAAAAACTAGAGTTTTGAACAGGTTGTTCTTTCTCTAGTCTATAGAAGTCTCTATACTCAAAAATACCTTTCTACTATGTCCAGTCCAAACTACCAGAAAAGAGAAAATTAGAGGAAGAATGTTGCTTGTTTTTGTTTTGGATTTGTCAACTATTAAATCCACAATAACCTTCCTCAAACATTTTGCCAAAAGTTTTTTGACATATATATGGGTCCAACAAAGCTAATAGATCCTAAGTATACAACTTGGGTTCTTTCAGGTTTTGTTAGCCATCCTTGAAAGGCTTTGTAGTTATTTCTATGTTTGTTTTGTTAATGATAAGAATCCAAATCATGTTAGCATTACTAATCAGGTACCCTGAAATGTATAGGATATGCGAAGATTTCAATTTGTAAGTCCTTCATTTAGTAATAGATTTCATTACTACAGGATCTCTAAAAGTCTCTAATTTTTAATTCCTTGAAAATGAAATAAAGGGAGTCACATGTTGTTGTGAAGGTGTGAGAGCTTTATGCTTCTGCTTTTGTGAAAAATTTTGGAGGTAGATATGATGCCTACGAAACTTGTTGTATGAGATCCAACATTTTTTCTCCCAATTTTGGTGTGAGAGCACCTCCCCTTTAGTAAGGTGTGGAAGCCCTGTTAAAAATATTAAACTGTGGCTCAGAATCATCTTCAATCCTTAAACCATAAAACTAGTATACTACAAGATTTTCTGTCTTCTTATTCACTCAGGAAATTTGCTTCTCAATCCTAGATTTTAACCTTTCACCTCTTCATATATGTAGGATGGAAGAGCGAGCTGCTGGATGGTACCGACTAACCAGGGAGATTTTGAAGCTGCCAGAAACAACATTAAACTCCAAGGATAAAAGTCAAAAAACCCGCCGACCACAGCCTCTTATCAAGCTCGTGATGAGAAGGTTGATCATGCTCTTTGCCTCTTGCCCATATTTTCTTACTGTACTGAGTATTTAGTTTCACTGCCCTGATTCTGTAGGTTCATCATAATTGTTGGAAATGAACTTGTCTCTTATTATTGATCTTTGGTTCTTCTGATTATAATTTGAAGTGTTGCTCCCATTGCATTCTGACCAGGTTGGAGAGTTCTTTCCGTAGTTTCTCCAGGCCTGTTCTTCATGCAGCTGCAAGAGTAGTCCAGGAAATGGGAAGAAGCAGAGCTGCTGCATTTGCTGTAGGCTTACAGGACATTGATGAAAGATTTAATGTAAATACATTCTCTGAGACTGGTGATTCACATGATACAGAAACTAATGTTAGCTCTCATCCTGAAGGTAGCTCCCATACTTCAGTTTACACTGTAAAAGAGAATAGAAAATGTTTTAGGTTCATGTTTCAGGCTCTCAGAAGATTTACTAGTATGAATTTGATTTTCAATCACTTGCTTTGTTTAAAGTTTCTGTCTATTTTATTACCGATCAATCTTATGTTTCTTAACTTCTTTCCTTTTGGTCTTTTTAATCCAAAGCTTTAGTCCTCAGTTATGCTCAAATTTGATGGAGTTAGCTGTAATTGTCGGTTTGCACCTCCTTTTGCTTTCATTTAATTGTGCCATCATATAGGTGTTTAAGGTTGCATTTTTCAAAATGGAATATAAAGTTCCTGTGCTAATTTACAGCAACTTCAAAACAAGTGGTATAGGTCAGAGGAAGTTGATGATGATACACCTTTTTTTTTTTTTTGCTTTTTTCCTAAGTTTCCACTCTTTGGAATTTTTGTTCTCACTTATTTTTTTTCCCTTCTCTTTTTACATTTTTTTTGTTTTTGCGCCTCTGTTTCCCATCATTCTACTTTGGCTTCTGCACTCCTTGAAAATTGTTGTGCTTCCAACTATTCTAAATGCTAGGCAGGAATAGTTCCAACCAAATGGTTAAAGTCTTAAAGATACTTCATGGGAACCCCCCCAAACCCACCCCCCCCCACAAAAAAAAAACCCTAAACCCTTGATTTTTGTGTTATTAAGCATGAAAAAATATTTATGCAATCTGGATTGCAGATTCTTTTATCTTACAGAATCCATAAAAAATTTCTGGACATAAAACATGTCAACAAACATTTTGAAGAAGGAAATATTAAACCATTCTACTGGTTGAACCAGCGGGTCCAATCTAGATTTGAAGTGTGTTAGTGGTTTGGGTGGTTATGGTGGTGAGATTGGTTTACTTTGGTAATTATGGTTTAGTGGCTTACATATAGCTGGAGCATTATTTAATTTCACAGTTAACAGTCATTGCTGATCCGAAATCTCTTGCCTTTAGTGGCTGCGAAATTTTTGTGACCTAGTGCAGTTTAAGTAACTCTCAGGTAGTGATATGATTTGTAGAACCTGTGTCTTTTTTTTTTTTTTCATATTCTATAGGTGTCCGAAGAACCACCTCTATATCTAATGCTGCAGGTGTCAAGGATACAATTGCTGATATGTTGGCATCATTGATGGAAGTAGTGAGAACAACTGTGGCATGTGAATGTGTTTATGTTAGAGGAATGGTAATCAAGGCATTGATATGGATGCAAAGTCCACATGAGTCATTTGATGAGCTGAAATCTATTATTGCATCAGAGCTTTCTGATCCTGCTTGGCCTGCTACACTATTGAATGATGTATTGCTCAGTTTGCATGCTCGTTTTAAGGTAACAGATATACATCACTACTGTTGTATTATTTTGATGTTGTAGTTGTAAGCTTAAGCAATGAGTTTTTGCATTCATGGATGTATGCATTCATGTCATCTCTTTGACAACCTTAGCTATTTGTTCTTTTCTAATAAATTTGAAAATCATCTCTCTTTCTGCATGTCATGCTTGTTTCTAGTGATTAGGGGGCCAGTATGGTGTGCTTGGACAAGATTCAATGGTTTGTGAAGTTTATATTCAAACTTTGTGCCGAAGTATTGTGTTGAATTATAGGCTGGAAAATCTCTCTTTGCTTCCCGTGAGATTAGCCAATGGAAATGAAAGATTTTGAGGCCTTGGATAAGAAACAAGAAACACGTAAGGAGAGGTTCTGTAGCAAATTGTGTGAATGTCTGGTGAGATTGAAAGGCAAAATAATATACCCAAGGCTGCTTTAGCTTTCCGACTAACAGAATAATGAAAATCTATTGCCTGGTGATATCAAAAGGAGAACGAAGTAAAATAAAGTGAAGAAAAGACATTGCTCAATTGCCCAAAAAATAAATTGCACAGCACAATTCAATTTAAAAATAATTGTAATGTAATGTAGCTCATTGCTAAATGTATTTTTCTTTGTTTGTTGAGCTTGCTGAAGTGATTTAGCTTTTGACAAGTGACAACTAGTTGATAACCAAGTAATAGCAACTTAGGTTTGCCAGCGCCTAGCTCTCTCAAAACATGCGGTATTGCTTTCGAATTGATAAATTTGAAAATTTTTCCTATGGCTTACTCATATTTTCTGCTTCTTCTTTGTCTTCTTAGTTTTCTTTCCTTCTAAATTTACAATGTAATGCAAAAAAAAAAAATGTGTTTTTATCTTTTATGATGTTTGGTTGGTTTCAGATTTCAGTTTCTGATTTTCTTTCAATTTGTGTATATTTTACGTTGCTTGAGCTGTGTAAAGTAATTTAAGTATGTCGCCATGTTGATGCTTTTAATAGGCATAATGGTAGGGCGCGTTGTTTCTGAGGGCCTCATGTACTTCTGGGCCTGTTTCAGCTACTTATTGGGCCAAAAAGTTGGTCGTAAATTTGGTTACCTTTTATCATGTTTTGGTTGGCTTGGCCCTTTAGAGGTAATGTCGAAAGTGTAAAATAGTTCCATGCATTGACCTGATACTATCTTCCAGCTATTACTTTCTTAGTGTAGTTATTCTATTCCTCTTCTAGCTTCTTAATTACTTCTGTGAATCAACCACAAATTTCGAGTCTCCATGTCAATATAAGCTTCATGTTTATCTTACATCCTGAGTTCGAAGATGTGATTGTCTGGACTTTGATTTTTCATGCTGCAAATAAAATCAAAGCACTTTGATTTTTGTCTATTGCAGTTGCCATGGAGTCTGTTGTTCTGGGCTCATGACTGCAGCACTTTGATTTTTATGTCTACTGCAGCTTGAAGCTATCCCAAGCTCTTGTTACTTGAATGGCCATGGAGTATGACTAAATTCCTGTTCACATTCTTAAAGCATCCAGCCAAAACTAATGATGAAAGGTGGAGGGGCCTCATTAGAATATAAAGCCACACAAACCTTTTTCCAGCCATTACGATCAATGTGACCCATGACACGTGGGCTCTTAGCTAGCATTTTGAATTAGAACCAAAACCAACGCCTAACCCAGAGGACACCAAAAAGTGTAATGAGGACAAGTTCAGGTTCATTGAGCCTGACCGCTGGTGCTGTTAGAAGGCATCCAACTGAGAATTGATTGGCCCTAGATGGAGAGGTCTCACCAGGGATATAACAACACAAACTGAATGTCATTGAGATGACACTTTGTTCTTATTGTGTGTGTCATATAAAACTTCTCTAGCCTCTTCACCTGATGTAGGATGATGGAAGGGAATTCGTGATAGGGCTGGAAATAATGGTCTAATGGGCTGGATAGGATCATTCAACCACTGGAAGTAATAAAAGAAGAGAAAATAAAATTTGAAAGTCTTGAACGTCATACCCAAGGGTCCCTAAGCATCACACCTAGGTCTAGATTGCGTCACACAGTCCAAATAAAGTGTAAAGCTCTCAAATTTTCTGAAATATCAAGTCCCCATATTATTGAACGATTACAATTTACATGCTTATATAGAGCTTTTTGCTCTATGTGGATTATGAGGCAATCCAAACCTATGTTTGACACTCAAGGACCCTCAAGTGTGATGTCCAAGGCATTTTATATTTCTTTCTGTTTTACTTAGTCCAGCAGTTCCTGCACACAATCTCGGGCCCCTAAACCCTAAATTCCAGCCCCACAAATTCCATTCCACTGTCCTACATCATCCCCTCTAGTCAATGCATTCTCTCCTAGATAATTCGACGTATGATCTAAAGACAACATGCAAGGCGGATAAAAGATCTTAGAATTGGTTGGAGTAGAAATATGTGCTTCTCTCTCTCTCTCTCTCTGCTTTTGTTTTTTGGAGGCATTATAAGCAGCCATTAAAACAGCCATACCCTAGGTCCTAAGTTTTCGACAGCAAAAAAACATGTGAATAAAATGAATGAAATAGAGATGAGAATGTTATGTTGGATGAGGGGGTATATGCAAGTATAAAATTCAGTATGAGAATTTAATGGACTAGGTAAAAGTATCTCCTATTGAGGATAAATTAGGGAAGATTTCCTTCAGTGGTTTGGGCTTGTCCCATGTATACCAATAGAGTGGTAAGGTAGATATATGAGGGAGGGAGGGAGGGTGGGGTGGGGAGACTAAGGCTATAATCTAACTTGGGTGGAAAAAATGGAAAAGGATCTAGCTCTTTTGGAGTCTATGGAGAAATTACTTCCAGCCAACTGCGACAGCTGTTAAAGAATTATGGAAAAAATCTGATTGGTTGAGTAATTATGCTAATTGTGAGTGATTTCAGTGATTGATTTGTTAAGAGTGATTACAGTGATTGAGTGATTTAAGAAGTGATTAATTGAGATTGATTGGAGTAACATGTAACTACTCCGTATGTATGCACTGAAGAAATATAAAATGTAGTCTCATATCCTCTCCAGAGCCTTAGGCTCGAAATAAACCGTTACAAAAAAAAAAAAAAAAAAAAAGAGAAAAAATTGCTGTAACTCTGTCTTTCTCATCATTGACAAGCATCTCTGTTTCAGCCTAAAATCTCAGCTGCTTGGGATGGTCTGGTTCTCATCCCGTTTTCATGCCTGATCTTCTGGCTGCATTTCAGCCACAATTATTGGAGCTTCCCTCAACAGAAGCTGCTTGTTGGAAGTAATCAAGGAGAAATTAATTTCTCCACTCTGTCGGATTTGGCACCCACCAAAGTGGTCTGTATCAGTGTGTTATTCCCTTGAGCTGAAGAATTTCAGAATGATTCCAGCATTGGTCTTGCAGATGAACTCTATATTCAGTCCCCAAAGTTTGGTTGATTCTCCATTTCAGTTCATGTCTTGCCGAATCATTCATTAACACTGGAACTCATATTGCTGCAAGTTGCAGTGTTTTGTTTTAAGATTGTCAAGCTTTTTCATTTTTTCTAGTTGTTGTGCCATTGATCACATGAGTTTACAGAAAGGAGGAAGTAGAATAGTTGTTCGCAGAAGTAGCTGACCATCACTTTCACATGTGGGTTGCGTGTTACTTATTGATCAAAACATCGATTATGTCTACTGATGTATATATGTTTGGAAATCCAATTGGTGAAACAGTTGGTGACAAGATGTTGACTCCATCAACCAATCATGGGCTCCGTTTATTCTTGAAGACAATCTCATTTTTGTTCACAAACTCAAGTTTGTTGTTGCGCAACTAGGTTGAGTTTGAGGGGGGATGTTAGAGAATTATGGAGAAGATATGATTGATTGAATAATTATGCTTATTGTGAATGATACGGGTGATTGATTTGATTAACAGTGATTATAGTGATTGAGTGATTTGAGGAGTGATTAATTGAGATTGACTGGAGCAGCATGTGATTGCTCTTCTATATGTATGCACCGTAATTATTCTATTGATCATCAAGAACAAATATAATATGTAGTCCCATATCATCTCCTGTTCTCTCCTAGTCCTCTCTCCCTCTTTGTGTCTTTTATATTTCTACAACAGTGAACTTATGATCTAGCAGCCAACCCCAGCTAGTTGAAGGACTTAGCTAATTGGTTGATTGATTGAATGGACTCATTGGAATAAGTTTCAGTTGTTGGTGACTCAGATGTTTATTGTTACAATTTTATTTGAATGGTTTTCAGGCAACACCAGATATGGCTGTCACTTTGCTTGAAATTGCTAGGATCTTTGCCACCAAAGTTCCGGGAAAGATTGATGCTGATGTTTTGCAGCTCCTGTGGAAAGTATGCTCCAGTTCAGTGTTTTGCCACTGTGCAATTTAACTTTGCTATGAACTTGTTTTCTCTTTAGTTCTACATTTTTTAACTGCTAAAGCTTATCATGCAAACTTATCACCCAGAGATTGGTTGTTTTGACCATATGTATTTATAGTCTTTATGTTCTGCCTTTACATGTATCATATTTGTTTGTTTATTTATTTATTTATGATTGTTATGTCTTGTCTGATTTAAGGATTCATGTGCTTACAAATTTATTGTCCCTATTGTCAATAATAAATGTCTTTAAGCAAAGATAACTGAAGATGGTGATTGACTGCGCTGGTACCTTTTTTTTTTAGACATGTCTTGTTGGTGCTGGTCCAGATGGAAAGCATACTGCTTTGGAAGCAGTGACAATTGTTCTTGACTTACCACCTCCACAGCCTGGTTCAATGTCTGGATATACATCAGTAGACAGGGTAGCAGCTTCGGATCCGAAGTCTGCTTTGGCTCTACAGAGATTGGTCCAAGCAGCAGTAAGCATCTGCAATTAGAAGTGTTTTTCTGTGTTTATTGGTAATCCTATTGAAATGTTCTTATTGTGCCATGCAATTTACTACAACTTGCAGGTGTGGTTCCTAGGAGAAAATGCAAATTATGCAGCCTCTGAATATGCTTGGGAATCTGCAACCCCACCTGGTACTGCACTCATGATGCTGGATGCTGACAAAATGGTAGCTGCAGCCAGCTCTCGTAATCCTACTCTTGCTGGGGCATTGACTCGACTCCAGAGGTGTGCGTTCAGTGGCAGCTGGGAGGTACAATATGCTATTTGTCTTAAATTTGTTGTCATTTCATGATTATCTGTCTCTTTGGATCATTGAGGGCAAAGTACATGTTCAGTTTGCTTTGATGTTGTATCAGAAATCTTCATTATTTTATCTAGAATAGAATGAAAAAGAAAAATGGTGCTGGCCGGGGGTGGGGGTGTTGGGGGCAAGGAGAGAACAGATAAGGAAAAGAGCTGATGTTGTTCATGTCAAATTCAAAACCCTAGTGATGTCTATAGCGAATTTTTGCAGTCTCACCCACATGTTATTTAAAACTAAAATTATGTTGTTGAAGTTAGGTGTCTTTGGGGATTATTTTGTTTCTAAATTTTTATGACGTATAAATGGGATTAAGAAAAAGCTCCAAGGGGGTGCAACCCATAGATGAAAGAATAATTCCATGGCATCAAAAATTTTATGTCTTCACAAAAGAGTTTTTGTGTCAGTAATATCTAACAGAATGTAACCGTTAGTTTTCAAGACTATGATTTTTCTTTACTAATGTTCCTTTCCCTCTAAACTAGCTAAACAACTGCTAAACGGTTGAGGAGATGTTCTTTTTGTTTCTTTTCCATCTCTAATCCTATGCCAAGCCGAATTTCCTTTTGTACTGCTCCAGACTGAGCTGAGTTGAGGTCCTCCTGGTCTTTGCTGTATCCTGTAACCCAGTAATTCACTTGCAGAAGGGCAAGAGGTTGCCAATTGCAAAAATAAAATGTGCACTCTCCCAAGCAAATAACACCAGTTTGACTGGTGCACCTGTCTTCCATTTTGGCTTCCAAGGGTGAATGAGCACTCGTCCTCTCCTATTGGGGCTTCTTGTGGGTGTGGGTCAACTCACTGCATAGTGATTTTGAATTGGGTGGTTTTATATGCAGATATGTTACTTATAACTTGTATTGAGTTTTCCATATTTGGCTTCCGAGCATTGATGTAGCACCAAAAGAGAAGAACACACGAAGAAGAGAAGAAGAAAAACAGAGGAAGAAAAGAAAAAATTCCAAAGGAGGGGAAGACACAAACCGAATTCTTATCTCATCAAAAACTAAATCTAACATAAGATATGGAGCCTTGTATAGGCATCTTACAACCTAAAACTAAACCTAGAATAACTAATAAGACAAACTAATATTTAATAATAAAACCTAATAACAGCAATAAATAATCTAAGAGATATTAAATAATTATAATTCCTAAAATTACATAACTTCTCCATAATTTTCACAAATAATCTTATATCCCATAATAGTAGAAATATCCTACATAATAGTCTACTCTCCTTGTAATGCATCAAGCATCTGTATGTGTTTTCATGTCATATTTTCAATGATGTCCATGAATCAATTTGTTGATGTGATGCCTCCTAAACCATTCTCTCAAGTCTTGAGATCAAAGTGTTTTGTTAGTCTGACTTGCCAATGGGAAACATGAAGATGGAGATATGAAGTATCATTGTCATAATTGTATTGCATCATAATGCCAACTTCTTGGTGCTAGGCATGAGAGTTGTAATGTCAGTCAATGGTTAAGCCATATTTATACCATAAATCCAGGCAAATAAAGTGGGGAAGTTTTGTGCAGAATGCCCTTCCCACTCCTTCCCCTTGCAAGTATTCCTTCACAATCATATTTCCATGAATCAAAATTAGTCCAACGGCATTTGCAGCCATAAGATTCAGTGCCCTACATTTAAACAAGATGGCAAAGCCTGAATAAACGAAATATAAAAAACAAACCTAACTCCTGTGCTGCACAGGAAAATCAGGATGTACAATCTATGCAAATAAGCACCATAGGTCCATACTGTTCCTAATCAGAGTCAGTTTGCAACATTCTTGAACAATAGAATCCACTTCTTGCACCTTACCTCGAAATGCTCTGAAGTCATGTTCCCTGCAAATGATATATACTACAGCAGCTAACATACTCCTAACAGCAGCTTTTATCCTTTTACATCTAGCAACTTTACACATCCAGCAGCAAACACCCCCATTTTATGGTTGCCCAGGTCAAGTTCACACAGTGTAAGACATTTTTTAACACTTGACTAGACAGCTCACATTCAAAGAACAGGTGATCTCTTGTTTCTTCACATTTAAGGCACAAAGAACAAATGGTAGAGTTAATGTGCATACACTTTGCAATTCTGGTCTTTCTTGGTAGTCTCTCCAAGGCTGCAAAACAGAAAATGGCAGTGTTTGGATACATGGGATGGTGCCCAAGCAACATTTTTTCATATACCTATCTTGAAGAAGCATCTATAATTTCTTACCATCGTTAGCAGCACTCCATGCATATAAATTGTATAAACCTCACCCTCCCTGACTCTTAGGGCTGCAAACTCTTTTCCAAGCTACTGGAGCTTTCTTGGAGACAACAGACGCTGACCATAAAAAGTCCCTACACCTTTGCTCTATAGCTTTTAGAGCAGTATTGGAATTGGAAGCACAGCTGACCAGTATGATTGGAAAGCCCAGCCCCCTCCCCCCCCAAAAAAAAAGCAGTTAATCAACCAAAGCCTTTCTAGCATAAGACAAATGCTTAGCAGACCCATTATTTAGCAGATTTATAGTTGTATGCTCAGGGGGCTTATAATGCTTGTTCTGCAGTCTAGCATCAGCTACGGGCACCCCCATATATTTCATGGGCAACTGATCTTTCTTCATTTTCTGGATTTCTAGAACTTGAGATTCCTTTCCATCAGTTGTGCCTCCAAAATAAACTGAACTCTTCTGTTCATTTTACCCAGTCCAGAAGCTTTCTAAAACATATTTAAACAAGAAGCAACATTTCTAGCAGAATTTTCATTTGCTTTTGCAAATACCATGACATCGTGGACAGCGACTGTACCACACCTGGGTTGATAATCAATCCAATTCTCATCATAAAGTTTAGAAAGGGCTCTAGAAGAAAAATCCATCATTATAACAAATAGCATTGGAGACAGAGGGTCTCCTTGCCCAGGCCCTCTAATACCTCCGGAGACACCCAAAATGTTTTGAAAGTTGGCCACAAACTCATCTGTAATACTGCATGCTTCCTAAGTTTCCCGCCATCTGCAGATATGCAACCAGAATACTGCTGTGAGTCCTCCTCTCCTTCATTCTAGAATGAAAATATTTGGTATTTCCATCTCCTGGTCTTATCCAATCACTTGATGATTTTTGAGCATTGAAAGCTTCCTCATATTCCATTGTTTCATAAAGTTTCCTGGAAACTTTCCTCAAACATGCATGAAGATCCTCATTATATGAGTCCCTTTGGCATTTTGCATGGGTACGATCAAACTGGTGAGTTTCTTCCTTAACCTCTGTAGATGTATCAGCAAAATACTGTGTTTTGAAATGGTAGAAAACTGATTATATTCATTCTAATACAAACCAGCGTATATATACAGGTTGCTGAATAATCAGCAAGGAAAAAAATCTCTGTAAATGAATCCCTATTATTAAGGGATTCAATCCCTATAATTGAGGGATTCTACCAACTATTGTAATACCTATATTTATGGGATTATTTCCACAATCCTATATTTACACAACCATTAATCCCACGTTTTCCAACACTCCCCCTCAAGCTGGTGATTAGGGATCCTCTATTCCCAACTTGGCTACAATCCTATGAAAGTCTGTACTTTTGAGCCCTTTAGTAAATATATCAGCCAGTTGTCCTTTTGTAGACACATAAGGAGTGCAAATCAACTTGCTGTCTAGTTTCTCTTTAATGAAGTGTTGATCAATCTCGATGTGCTTTGTCCTGTCCTTTTGAACTGGATTGTGGGCAATATTGATGGCTGACTTCTTGTCACAATATAGTCTCATAGGCCCCTCTTGTGGAATCTTCAAGTCTTCTAAAATTATCTTCAACTAGAGTAATTCACACACTCCTTGTGCCATAGCCCTGAATTATGCTTTTGCACTTGACTGAGCAACTACATTTTGCTTCTTACTCCTCCAAGTGACTAAGTTTCCTTCCAAGAAGGTACAGTAACCAGAGGTGGATCGTTTATCTATTGGTGATCCTGCGTAATCTATGTCTGTATATGCTTCAAGAGCCAGCACCTCATTCCTTCTAAATAAAATTCCTTTCCGTGGATTGGCTTTCAAATAGTGAAGAATTCAATGGGCAGCCTGCAGATGAGCTTCTTTAGGATTATGCATAAGCTGACTTACTACACTTATAGCATATGCAATATCTGGTCGGGGTATGTGCAAGATAAATGAGTTTCCCAACCAGTCTTTGGAACGTCTCCTTGTCTACACTTGTATTTTTGTTGGCTTCTCCAAGTTTATGATTGGGATCTATAGGCGTGGAGGCTAGTTTACATGTCATCTTCCCTGTTTCTCTCAGAAGATTAACAACATACTTTTGTTGAGAGATAAAGATGCCTGTTTAGAATGTGCAACTTTAATTCCAAGAAAATACTTCAGTCTCCCCAACTCTTTTATCTAAAATTCTCTGGCAAGGCAGTCCTTCAATGCTTCCTTCTCCTTTTCATCATTTCCAGTAACAGTTATATTGTCCACATAGACTAACAAAGCAGTAACTCACCCTTTCAAGCACGATAATTTCCTTCCCTTGCCACCATGGTAGAACCTTCGAGATCTTTTGGCTCAAGCATGCCACCATGGCGGCTTTCCTCAGCTCTAACAAGGGCTATTACTTCATTCAATGGAGGCACCTCTTCTTTGCCGAGAATTTGTATTCGAACCTGATCAAATTCAGCATTCAGTCCAACCAAAAAATCACAAACCCTATCCCTCTCAATAAAATTCTTCAAAATCACAGCATCATCGGGGCACTTAGTCTCAAGAACTCGATAATAATCAAGCTCATGCCACAAATTCTACAGCAGATTTTCATACTCTGTAACACTCTGGCTTCCTTGTTTGGCTGCTATTGTCTTCACTTTGACTTGATAGACACGGGCAGCATCATGGGCTTTGAAATATGTTTGTTGGACAGCATCCCAAATAGCCCTTGCAGAAGGGAGAAACATGCAAGTGTCACTGATCTCAGGTGTTATTGAACTCCACAACCATGACATAATCATGGAGTCCTCTTCATCCCAAGTATCAAAATTTGGGCCACCCAACTCTGGTCCTATTCCAAGAATATGGCTGATTTTTCCTTTTTCCCTTCAAATAGGTACACACTAGTTGCGACCACTTCAAATAGTTCTGGCCATTGAATCTGGAGGCTGCCTGAATATTTTGTAGATCGCCTGTGGGAAGATGAGAATCAACTTGGGCAGGAGCACTTGTTATAGTCTCGTCAGACATTGTCAATGGAGGAAAAGTTAGGCTAGTGGGAAAGGAGAATAAAGGACAAAGAAAACAGTGCTGGTTACAGATCAGCACTAGAGGCCAGGAAACAACAAGGGAATGACCTGGCAATGAAGGCCAGAAAACAGAGCAATGATTCGGCAATGAAGGCCAGAAGAAAACAATCTTGTGGTTGGCAAACCAAAAGCTCTGATATCATGTTTTGAAATGGTAGAAAACTGATTATATTCATTCCAATACGAATCAGTGTATATATACAGGTTGCTGAATAATCAGCAAGGAAAAAAATCTTTGTAAATCAATCCCTATTGTTAAGGGATTCAATCCCGATAATGGAGGGATTCTACCAACTGTTGTAATCCCCATATTTAAGGGATTATTTACGCAATCCTATATTTACACAACCACTAATCCAACGTTTTCCAACATACTGCACTGCACATTAAAAGCTTTTGTAGACTCCTTAACATTCCTCAGTTTGAGCAAGAACCTTCTCATAGGGTCTGCACTTCCCTTTTATAGGCTTCATCCAAACATTAGTAATAACATCATCTTATGAAGGATGGGTATGCCATATGTTTAAATATTTAAAGAGTGACTTACCCATTCTGTGCATCTCAGCAAAATATAGAAGGGCCATAATATGATCAAACAAAACGTTAGGGTTGAAATCCACATATGATCCTCCAAATTTCTCAAATCATAAAGATTCCCCCAAAACTCGAATTCACATAAGATTTTAAACCCTAACTACTTGACTGTTGCTTCAAGTAAAGAATTAGCCATTTTATTCAGATTAACGAATTCAGATTGAAAGCAACAATTTTTCAAGCCTGCCTCTGTAAAGTCATGTGACCCATCACTATCAAGTTTCTCTTCTGAACTAATAACTTCATTAAAGTCACCAAAAACAAGCCATGCATAATTCACTTAATCATCTCACTCAGATATTTTCTTCCAAGCATTAGTCTTGCTGTAGGACAATTAGAAGCGTACGTGGCCAGAGCATAACATGACCAATCCTCAACTATATTCTTACGGTGATTCATAGCAAAACACTCATCAGAAACCTGGGGTCCCACATAAGCCAGATTCTACTTTTAACTGCATAGTAATAATTGTTTAAATATTTCCATCCAGAGGCACAAGCTGTAAAGACTTCATTGAACTTCCTACTCTTAACTCAGGTTTCAGCCAAAGCAAATAACTGAAGGTTATTTTTTCTAAATGTTTTTTAATTTCTTTTTATTTGATGGTCATATTAAGCCCTCTTATATTCCAGCAACACCACGTCAATAGGACCAGAAAACCAGAATATTCATCAAACATTGCATCCCTCATTAAATTGTCGAAAATATTTGGTGATGCTATGCCTTTTAATTTCTGTTGATCTTGTCGTGGATTCCTGTTTTTCCTAGTCCACTGCTTGGCTGTATTCCCTTCTCTAGAGCCAGAGCCCCTCCTGGGCTCAGCAAAGCCTTCTTCATGGGATTTGAAAGTTTCAGGTTTATCCTTGCCTTGGTTTACCCCGGTTGGAGCTGCTGGTAATTCCTTGGCTTCCCCTCTTTCTGGCTCTCTCACAGCTTTTCTTGGCTTTCTTGCAAGTGGATCTCATTCCTCCTCTCTGTGCCCCCATTTGCTGCATTTGGTGCAGGATTTTGGCCCCCACTAGTAGAGAAGAGGCTGTTCCTGAACCCCTTCAGAAGTCTTGTGTCTTACAGAGTGAATAGGAGTGTCAATTTGGTGAAAATATGAACTGACACACTAGCATATGCTAATCTAGTTTTGTGAACAGTAGCTGAATGCTTGAAGTGGTTTGCCAATCTTACTGGTCAGCATGCTAATGAGTCCAAGGATCCAATAATTAGGAAATTTGATCCACACAGGGGCAGACAAAAACGGGTCCTTATTCAAAATCATGTGCACTTCATATTTCTTCAATAATAATGGTTTTCCAAACACAAACCATTGCCCTTCATAAATTTTCATCATTTCACTCATGGAATGAAAGGTGAACAGAAACATACCTGAATGAAGCTTGGTGATGCTGGGCTTCAAAACATGTTTCCACCTAGCCATCATGAATGCCTCCATTTTTTTTCTGGCACTACCTTTGTACCCATAATAGTTCCAACAAGTGTAAACCTCCATTGATTCCTCCCTTGCTGAACAGAGAACTTCATAACCTCTGCTTCATCAGCTTCCTTAACATATTCCAACTCAAAGAATGCTGGCGGCTTGATCTTCATATCTTCTGATAGCACCTTCTCTGCTTGTTCCTTCTGTGCAACAATTTTGGCCCACGATCAGTCCAATAGCTTCACCACTAGCGAGGATTCAGCATCATCTGACATAGCCCCAATCAATTTTTTTGGTCCTTGCTCATAACAAATAATGGCTTCTTCATCCAATTGGATTGATTGCTCATCTCCAGTACCCCATCTCTGCTGCAGCTTGGTTCTGGAGTTGATTGTCTTTTTGTTGTGATAGCTCTTTCTGATTTGCTGCTTCACGTCTCCTTTCACAAGATCAATAGTTTTTTTTTGCTCTCACCATTAACACAGCTCTAGGGTTTGGTCTTGAAGCCAATTGAGAAGATCTCAGAACCCTAGCTCAACCTTAGAGAGAATCAAGAGTTTCTCTCTAAGAATTAGAGCAATGTTGATATTCTTCTGTTTCTTCTCCTTTTTAGTCCGGAAAACATGAAAAATTTATTAAAAAAAATAAATTATTTATCAAAAAAATTTTGTTCAAGTGATGGTTGGAAAGATAGAGTATTAACTTTAAATAGTAGAAGATTACCCAAAAAAATATGAAAAATTGAAAATAATCATTTATAATTAAGCCAGGACAACTGAAGGAATGTGCTCTCTTGGCATTCATTTCCATTTGGACTGTTAGTCGTGCACAATAGATGTTACCCTTGAGACTTGTGATGTCATTGATGGAAATTTATATGCCTGTAGGAAATTAGAAAGGTTTCCTAAATGGTTGGTTGGGCAGTTTGTATAAACGGTTGTGTGAATCTTAGATTTTTTATATCAGTCTTCAATGTTGATAATATCAAGGTGATCTGTTTATTTTATATAAAATAAATCTTATTTATAATGTGATTTAGATTATTGGAAACATTTCTTTATGAGAAACATAGACAGTGAAGTGCAAGGTGTCCCCTTTTGTCTTGCTTGTTACTTTTCACTGATATAATGCTGACAATCCAGGTAAGGATTGTCGCTGCACAAGCTCTTACAACAATGGCAATACGGTCTGGTGAGCCTTTTAGGCTACAGATATATGAATTTTTACATGCTTTAGCTGATGGTGGTTTGCAGTCTCAATTATCAGAAATGCATCTAAGTAATGGGGAGGATCAAGGGGCTAGTGGGACTGGCCTCGGGGTCCTGATAACTCCCATGATAAAGGTCTTGGATGAGATGTATGGGGCACAAGATGACCTTATCAAGTAAGAGCTGCGGCATTTTCCTTTAAGTTTGGTGAGCTTTTTTGACAGACTACGAAGTTATTTTTTTATGAAAATATTGAACTAGGGAAATACGTAACCATGACAATGCCAATAAAGAATGGACTGATGAAGAACTCAAGAAACTATATGAAACCCATGAGAGGTTATTGGATCTCGTTTCGCTTTTTTGTTACGTGCCAAGGGCTAAATATCTGCCTTTGGGACCAATCAGGTACATGCTGTCCTTGTTCTTTCATTGTCATCATTGTTGTAGGTATTGTTATTTTTTTCAGTTGTAAAAGTTCATTAAATAAACAAATCAATCAGAAAAGTTTTGCTGGCTCACATTCAAAGAATTGTGTATTCATCGCAAGCAAAAATTTCCATATGACACAGTGCAGAATTCCTGGCTAGCTTTTTTATTGTTGAAGCTGATTGTTAATAACACTATGTTAGGGTTACATGTTGAAGGGAAAGAGAAGGAAAATGTCCTTTTTGTTTGCTCGGAACCAAAAAAAATAAAGAAAAAGAAAAAAGAGGATTGTGGGAACCAAATAAACCATTGGCGAAGCAATTAGGGGGAGAATCAATGGTTATAATCCCCCTGTGGAAATCGCTACGATTGTGCAGTAAATTAGGACCTAAAATTAATTAAGATTCTCTGACCTTGTATAGGCAGATTCCATGCCTTCAATTTAGGAATTTTATTTCCTTCTTCGTGTGTCTATTGTATTATATATAAGGGGAAAGGTAAAAAAAAGTCCTATAAATTTTGCAACTTTTTTAGTTGAGTCCTATGACTACGAGTTTCTGTTTGACTCCCATACATTTGAAGACATGAGCTACATTAGTCCTATATTGGATGGGCGAGACGGGAAATCTGATTTTGGCACTTGAGAGTCGTTAATTCTTGCCCAGTAGACACAACCGGGGCTCTTCTTTAGCCTAGTTGGCAAAAATGTCAGTTTTCTCTTGCCCATTTGGCAAAAATGTGGCTTCTTCCAGTATAAATTCACCAAAAAGATGCCTTTCAGTGTTTTTTTTCGAACAAGGTAGATGGGGGAGCCTTAGGGTTGGGAAAATTTGCGGCTCCCTCAGTTCCAGAAAATTTGCTTAAATTGGTTTTGCATGCAGACCAAGAAATTTCACTATTTAAGAACTTCTTTCCAAAATTGCCCTTGCCCTTCTTGTCCGCCCACATCGATCGAATCCATTTTCGTTGGACTGTCACCTCCTCTGCTCCTTAACAGACCTCCTAATCCCTTGCTCCTTTGCTGCCTTCTCCGGCCGTGGCCCCGATCTTACCATGGCCGACACAACAGAATGCCTTTGCCTGCTCAACCTGGTCGCAGCCTTTCAAAGCAACGCTGCCTCCACCTTCTACCAGATTTGAAGCAGCAACAAAAGAGAGCAGCAGCGATGAGGCTGATCTATCCCCAACGGCCACCGGCAGGAGCATGTGCTCTTTCTTCTTGCCTGTGTCGATGCCTTTGCCTTCTACCAGATTTGCAGCACGTGAGCCTCCACCTTTGTCGCTGTGGCCCGATTTCCCTAGCAAAGACCCAGCTGGCATCTGAGGTGAAGGTTGCTGGAGGATTGGTGTTTGGTCTGAGGCCAATTTGATTTTGGGGAGATATGGTAATAGGGGCATAATTGTCATTAAAATTGATAAAACTTACTAAATAGGAAATGGTGAAAAAGTTTTGGGACTGCCAAACATGGAAATGAAGCAAAAATTATGGGACAGAGGGAGTATTAGTTATCATTGTCATATATAAAAAAAAAACATGCAAGTATCTATAAAGCTTCTCACACCATTTGCTTGTTACTCATGATAGTCTATCCAAAGCCATCACCAATTTCAAGATCTTTTTTCAGATTCCCCACAAACCAAGTTCATGTTTCTTTGTTTTCTATCCTAACTACTGCCCAAGCCATAGGATACATCTGGTTATTTCCATCTCTTCCAACATTAGCTAAGACCTTCCCATAAATCTATTTGAGCAAGAATTTCTGTGAATAATTCTTGATTGATTTAACTCATTGAGCCATCATACATTATATACACTTGTGAACCCATAAATCTAGCAATTAGAAACACGAAACTATTCCATAAGTAAAAAAGTCAAACCTGTAAAACCCCTCTAATTTATATCTTTTGGAATAGATATTTCGCATTCCAAGTTTGCTAAGAAGGCTTTCATGGCTTGGCTTGGATAGGCTCTTGGTTAGGATATCTTCTTGGTCATGTGTGGAAATGTAGCAGAGATCAATACTTCCTTCTTGTATTTCATTCTTGATGAAACTTTGATTGATTCTGACATGCTTTATGCGATCATGATGGACCGGATTCTTTATTAGGCTATTGGCAGATTTGTTATCACTATACAACTTAGTGGAAGAGCAAATAGTGAGTTGTAAGTCTTGCATCAGTCTCTTCCACCATATCACTTCACAAATTCCCTATGCAATTGCTCAAAATTCTGCTTCAGCACCGCTTCTTGCCACAAATGTCTGTTTTTTACTCCTGTAACGAAGTTGCCCCATGACTTGGTATAATGCCCTGAGGTTGACTTGCAATCTTCACTTCCAGCCCAATCTACATCAACATAGCCTTCGATACTCCTGTTTTCACTCTTCAGAAACATTAGACGCCTTCCTAGTGTCCCCTTGAGATATCTCAAGATGTGATTCACAGCCTCTAAATGTGTTTGGGTAGGTGAATGCATATACTGACTTACCATGCTCATGGCATGTGCAATGTCAGGCCGTGTAAGAGACAAATAAATCAGTCTTCCAACTAAACATTGGTATATCTCCACATCCACAGGAATTTCTTTTCCTGTGATCTTGCTTCTGCAGGCTTTCTCTAGTGGTGTTGCTACTGGTTTGCACCCCAATTTCCCAGTTTCTTCCAGCAAGTCAAGTTTGTATTTTCTAGGAGAAATGAAAATACCTCTTTGCTTCTACCAACTTCCGTACCAAGGAAATACTTTAGGGAACCCAGATCTTTAACTTCAAACTCCTCCTTCAACTTACTCTTGAGTTGATGAACCTCTTCTTCATCATCACCAGTAAATATTATATCATCCACACACAATAAGAATAACTCTTATTCCAGTGTTTCCAATTTTGACGAACAAAGTGTGATCTGCCTCTCTTGAAGGTATCCCACCTGAGCTGATTCTAGTGAACCATGCGCAAGGAGATTGCTTCAAGCCATATAATGATTTTTTTCAGTTTGCAAACTTCACCTCTTTTTCCCATTGACTCAAATCCCGGTAGAATCTTCATATAGACTTCTTCATCAAGGGTCCCATGTAGAAAGGAATTTTTGATATCAAGTTGATGAAGTTTCTAGTTAAGATTAGCTGCAAGAGATAAAAGACCCTTCTGGAATTTGAGTTTTGTGACAGGAGCAAATGTTTCATCGTAGTCAATCCCATACATCTTTGTGAATCCTTGTGCCACTAACTGGGCTTTATACCTTTCCGCCTGTCCATTTGCCTTGTACTTAACAGTGAACACGCATTTGCTGCCAACCACCTTTTTTTCTTCTGGTAAGTCCTGCACAGCCTCTTTCCGCTTTGGATCATTTAAAGCCTCATGGATGTTTATTGGAATTGCCACACGATCAATGTTTGCTGTAAATGCTTTAAATTCTGGAGACAACTTTGGGCAGGTTAGGAAATTGGTAATTGGGTGTTTGGTACAGGTTCTTACCCCTTTTCAAACTGCAATAGGCAGATCCAAGTCATGATGGACCTTGCTGGGGAGCTTTTGGCCTGTGAGTGTAGACTTGTAGTTGTCTCTTAGTTACCGATTCTTCCCCTAGATGACTTGGAATAGGACTGGGAATTAGGATGGGACTAGGATCTGACCTCTCTAATGGATGTTGGACACTGACACTTTCTGGTTCTGTAACAACTAACAACAGGGTTCATGGGTAAAGTATTTGTGGTTAACAAAGGTGAGACATCTTGAGATATGAGGGAGAAACAGTAGGGTCCCAATGACCATCATTATCTGAATTCTTTCCCTTGAGAAGGTTGGTGGGGTAGTAAGGCTGGTTCTCCAAAAAAGTCATGTAACAGGACAGAATTTTTTAAGAACAGGAGAATAACACTTGTAACCTTTTTGAGTTGGAGAATATCCAGCAAACACATTTAAAAGCCTTCAGATCAAGTTTGCTTCTTTTTGCTTGCTTGTTCTGGACCAAAAACAGTGCAGCCAAATATGTTTGGGGACAAAGAATTAAACAGGTTGATATTTGGAAAGTGACCGCAAAGGATGTTTAGGGGAGTTCTAACCTTGAGAGTCTTTGATGGTAACTGATTGATTAAGTAGGCTGATGTAAGGATAGCTTCCCCCAATAGGAATTAGGAACAAAACTAGTTAACATTATTAATCGAGCAACTTCCAACAAATGACAATTTTTTTTCTCAGCCACCCCATTTTGTTTAGGTGTGTTGACACCAAGAGCTTTGGTGGTGTCCCAATTTCCCCCAAATATTGGTTAAATTCTTTTGAAACGTATTCCCTGCCATTGTCTGTTTGAACAATGTGGATGTTAGACTGAAATAAATTTTGGACAAGTTTATGAAATTGGTTGACCCAATAAAGTGCCTCAGATTTATCTTTCATCATGTGCACCCAACAAACCCCATGTATGATCATCTATAAATGTTATCAACCACTGTGTTATGGACAATTTTGCGTGCCTAGATGGACCCCAAATATCATTGTGAATCAACTGAAAAGGTTTTGAGGGTGAATAAGGTTGTATTGGATAATTGGCTCTTGATTATTTAGCAAGGACACAATGCTCACACTGAAATGGAACCTTTTTATTGTTGAAAAGACTAGGATACAAAACTTTCAGGTAAGAGAAGCTAGTTTGCCCTAAATGCTGATGCCATACCATAATCTTAGAATCAGAAACAACAGGCAAAGGCATTTTATTTTTTGACTTAACTCTATTGGAATCCTTGGCACCTTTAAGGCAGAACAGACCATCTTTCTTCTCAGCAATGCCAATCATCTTCCCCAAAGAATGGTCCTGGAATTCAAAATGAGTAGAGAAAAATGTCATGAACACAATTCATATCCTCTGTTAACTTATTGACTGACAGAAGAGTATGAGTCATCTTAGGCAAATGCAAAACTGATTCTAGTGTCATTTTGGGCAAACAAACTGTGCCCCTTCCTACTGCGGGTGGCATTTTCCCGTCAGCAACCCGTACATTGATTTGATCATTGTACTTATCTTATGTTTCAAATATCTCGATTGATCCTGTCATGTGATCAGATACCCCTGTGTCTACAATCCAACAATCTGTCTGCTGTGACTTAAACAAGAGAGTTTGACTTGTTTTACCTGATAGTGCCATAGCTGCTGTAGAGTTCTTTGAGTTTTGATTCTCAAAACCTGTTTGAATCGTTGCCTGATTGAGAATTTGGCATTGCATGTCCATCTGCTCTTCTGAGAAACTCACACTAGTGGTTTTTCTGGAGTCAGATTCCACTAAGTTTTTAACTTTCCACGCTGCTTCTTTGGCTTCCAGTCAGGAGGCCTCCCATGCAAGTCCCAGCAAGTCTCACGAGTCTGATATGGCTTGTTGTAGTAATCACACCAGTCCTTTTCTTTTGACTGAACCACAAAAACCATCCTTTTTGCTTGCCACAAGTGCTGAGCTCGTGATTCCATGGGTGGAGGTCCATCAGGATTGATGGGATTCATCATCGCATGTTTCCTACTTTCCTCTCTCTTTACTTCAGCAAACGATTCTTGGAGAGTTGGAAATGGCTTCATCCCAAGCAATCTTCCACGCACTTCATCTAGGTCTGGGTTCAATTAGTGCAAGAAGTCGAATGTATGATCCTTTTCGAGCATCTTCTTATACTTTGCTGCATCAGCAGTTCACTCCCACCCAATTTCATAAAAGAGATCCATTTCCTGTCGGAACTCCATCACGGAATTGTAGTAATCAGTAACTGTAAGAGTTCCTTGTCTAGTGTTGCGAATTGTTTACCTAATCTCAAAGCATTGTGATGTGTTTTCAAGGTCAGAGTAAATTTCTTGAACTGCTTCTCAAATCTCCTGCACTGTCTTGTAAAACAGATAGGTTCTTCCAATACTTGGCTCAGAATTGATAAGCCGAGCATGACAATGGAATTCTCCGCTTCCCAAGTGCTGTAATTTGGGCTGTGTTCGGTGGAGCTGTTATTGCTCCTGTTAAATATCTAGCTTTCCCACTTCCTTAATTCAGTCTGTTCAACCTGTGTTGAGTGATTTGTAGGGAGTGATTGTCAGGTGAGGTTGTTGATGAAGATACTGCCACACCGTTTCTGGGGCTGTCACTTTGAGCAATTCCCCTGTAGGCATGTTCTTGTGTTCTTCTGACATGATTATGAAAAAAGACAGGAAAAACTTTGCTAGTCACCAGAAACAGTGTAGCTCTGGTACATTGAAACAAGAATTTCTGTGAATAATTCTTGATTGATTTAACTCATTGAGCCATCATACATTATATACACTTGTGAACCCATAAATCTAGCAATTAGAAACAGGAAGCTATTCCATGGATAAAAAGGTCAAACCTATAAAATCTCTCTAATTTATATCTTCCTAAACTAACTCAATCAACTATTAAAGGAAAGATACAACTAAAGATTTTACAAATAAATGACTAGATCTCCAACACTATCACTCTCCTACAACCAGCAAGAAACCCTTTCATCAGTGCATCAAAACAAACATAGAAGCTGTTAAACAAAGGCTTCTCTGAACCAAGCAATGGGAGATCTAATTTGACCTCTGCATAATCACTTACATGCCATAGTCCTCATAACATCCAAGCCCCTATCCTCTCCCGTATCAAATTTTTGAAAGCAGTCAATCTAATGCTAGGCATGGCCTTAATCTCTATGAAGTAGTGTGAAAGCCACTTTGATGTTACCCTTACATTCTTGAAATTAATACTGCACGTATGTTCCTCCTGAAAAGTCACCACATGGTATGCGCCTGTGTCCTCAATCAGCACTCTTCAGCCCATCTACTTTGCATTTGGCACACAGTCACTAGCCATCTGTCACTGCCAAGGTTGTCAAAGGCGGAAGGCGCACCTAAGGCACTAGACCCTTGTATTGCCTAAGGCGCAAGGCGCACAAAAAAGCGCTCGCCTGAGTGAAGAGGGGTGCACAAAAAGGACATATAGTAGTATGGTAGAAGATATACCAAATGATAGAAATTTTATCATAAAATAATAAAATTCAGTTATTAAAAGCCTTGCTTATATGAATGAAATGAACGTTTTAGTATGTTTTTTTTTTTGTATTTAGAAATATTTGCAAGTAAGTCTTTTAATAAAGTTTGGTTCAACAAACTTAATTTAGTGTAGTTTTTTTGGGGGGGGGGGGGGGTGTGAATTCGGGTTTTAATCCAATTAAAGGGGTTCCATTATTGGTTGGGTAAAAGACATGTCAACAGGAGATTAGGAAAGGGATCTTGGTTTTTTAGTTATTTACAATATTTGCTACTGGATAAGTGAGGTTAGGAGACGGCAAGGGGATTGAGAGATTGCGGCACTCGAGTCACTGAGAATGGTCCACGACGGTGGATCTGTCGTATTCGAACAAGATCAGACATTGTTCGGCATATTAGCTTGGATGTGGAGCTTAAGTGGATCGATGTTGTCCGGCGTATTAGCTTGTATCCGACATCGTCCGCCAGTGGAGCTGGATGGATCGACGTCGTCCAGCGTATTAGATTAGATCCGACGTTGGCCGCTGGCGGAGTTGAAGCGGACCCAACAGGACGGCAATCACCCGGCAGGCCAGAGGCGCGCGCCTGATTGAAGACGCCTCGCCTCGACCATGCCGAGGCGGTCTGCCGCCGCCTTTCTGCGCCTCAGCGCCTAGGCGCTCGCCTTGCTCGCCTTTTACAACCTTGGTCACTGCACTTCTCTTGATGTCAATCAGAGGCTAGGGAAAGGTTCTATCCTTAGTTGTGTTCACTGCAAAGAACTTACGTGGTATATTGTGTTTAGTGCCAATTCTGATTTGCAATGACTTGAAAGAATTGCATCATTAAAGAAATTCTTGTAATTAATTAGTGTTGAAGACAGAAAGAGGGGAACCACAAGATAAATCTTGGTCACATTTGAAATTTATGAACAAGGATTGTTGGACGAGAGATGTTCTGCATGCCATATCTGAAAAATTTTGATAAAACTCAAGGCTGCTCTTGGAAATTCTATAAATAAAAAAACCATTTAAGTTTCATTTCTTGATGCATGCTGTCGACAAGCGTTCTCTAAACATTCACATTTAGCAGGGTTTAAGGAAAAAAAAGAAATAAAGCAGCTGATAGGCTTGGAACTCTTATCTTCTGTCATTTTGCTTGAAGTTTTGTTCTCTCTCATACTGCAAGAGACAAAAACCTAAAAGAACTTGAATTCACGTTAGAGTTTTCCTCTCTCCAATGTCCAGGGAACATTTTTTTAGAAGACAGAAAAAGGACGTTCCATAAGTCATCTTAGAGTGAAGGGGCAGCAAAATTGAATGCAACAGTGTTGTGGAAATCAAAATTAAAACCACTCGATCCAAAACAACTAGCAGCCTGAATTTTTTTTTTCTATTAGAAATATGCGAACTTTATAATATGACCTGAGCATCTGATCTTTAAGTAAATACAGATGTTAATGACCCACATCTATGATGATACAGACCTGAAGTGAGCTGAAAATAGATTGGCATTACTACTTATAAACTTATTCCTCTCCATCCCCCTACACATTACTCAAGCGAAGAAGATAATGATTAAAATCTTAATGAACTGTACAGTTTTCATCATTTAATCATTCTAACAAGCATATTATTTGTTAAAGATCATATACTTCACAGATGTTGTTCGATGAAATGCAAGCTTTTATCATGTGTCCAAGTTCTTCAATGCCATATATGCCTAATAGGAAGTACAGGAATCTCCATCATTGGCTTGGTTTGAATTTTCAATTACTAAAATTAGGTAAATTATTTCTAGAACTGGAATCACCGAAATGTACTAGCATTAATTTTTTATATTGCTTCTAAAATTCATGAACATTACTTGAAAAGCTAATTTTCTTGAAGGAGAAGTGTCAAGTAGACTCTTCATGATCTTAAGAGATGTTGATGAGCTGCTGTTCACCTTTCTAGCTTTATGTTTTTGTTACCCTTTATTTGATTCTTTTTTTGTACTGTCTTGGTATGAAGTGCAAAGCTGATTGACATCTACCGGATGACGCATAACATTAGTGCTTCCACTGGTTTGAGTGATCCTGCTGTTGCAACTGGAATATCTGATCTTATTTATGAATCTAAAGCTACTCCAGCAGAACCTGATGCCCTTGACGATGACCTTGTAAATGCTTGGGCTGCTAACCTTGGTGATGTACCAGCTGTGAACAGGGTAAGAACTTCTGTTCTTTTCCTTTAAGCCTTGCATATTTGTGATATTTAAAGGAATTTGATATTTTCTTTAAATAAGAATGATGATTCTCTCATTTTCACGAAACTTGAGGATTTGCTATGTCATTAGTTTTAATGTTTCTTTCCTTTAACTCCCTTATCCCATGTGTATGTAGGCTAAATATTGGTGGTGTGGTAGTTTTTTTAATCTAAAATTAGAAACAATGTGGAAAAGTATATGTTGGTGCCACTCAGATGGGAGATAATTTTAATTCTTTCTGGGATGGAGGGATATTTAAAATTTCATTACGGCAGCAGGTGGATTTGATGGTTGCAAGCGTAATAAGTTCAAACTATGTTAGTCAAAAGTGCAACTAGGTAGAATTTAAGTGCCTGAATTGGGTGAGCTGTTTCTTGATTTGTGGATTTGACGGGATCAAGAGGGGATCACTGGTTTTGCTTGGAAAGTAGTGTAAAAAAGAAAGGTAGGCCCATAGTAGTTGTTCTTACTTGGATTGCCAACTTGATAGAGTGTTTACTTAGATAAAGGGTAAGTTTTGGTTAACATATACTTCCTTAGCAAGCAACAAGTTGAGACGGTAAGTCAGTTTCTGTTGTATTATGGGGGGCTTGACTTAATTGTATTTAGAGTGGGTGAAGATGGTAAAGTTGCTATCACGTGTTTCATGGTTGGTACTTGGTAGCTATAAGAGAATTATGCTAGACTAAATATTGATTCTACAAAAAGCAGATTCTGTAAATGGGTATGGCAGCTTTTAGTTGGTGCAGAATTATGTATGGGACCTACTGAAATTTAATTTCCAATAAATGGTTGCCACATAAGTTTGCAGAATTCGGGCAGTTTGAATGGCTTTAATCCAATTAAATTGGACACATATTCTCAGGGTTAGAAGTCGGTCATTCGCAGGTTGAGGCAACCCGCCAGTAAGGTTAGCGAATCGAGCATGGTTTTTGCAGTAATTACATTATTGGGCCACTGGTAATGTAGATGATATTGTACACTCTCACTTCTGTCTCTCTCAGAGAAGTGCTCCATGGATTGCTCGTGGGTCACCATGGTAGGTGGTTCCCATCCGGGTCTCCATCGTTACCCGAAGCTCCACTAGCGATCACTGGCCTCTGATATGGTTTATGAATTCCAGCTACAATGTTGTGGGCCTAACTCTTCCCCCGTCTTCCCCAAGCTGTGACATTGATACTCGGAGAACTTGTGCGGATGGTTCAACAGCTCAATGGAAAAACAAATACAATTGAAAACATTACTTAGTTAAAACATTGGAGAACTTGTATGGATGTTTCTTTGGAGAACAAAGCTGCCATATGATTTGCCCCCAATAGGCTCTCTCAACCCTAGAGTCCCAACCTTATCCTTCTTTCCACTCCACCTCTTCTTCATCTTTTCATTCCTCCTGCTGCTGAACAACCTCTCATCCAACAACAATATGGGCCCATGCCACTCCCACACCAGGTACTTGGGTCCCTCCTTGTGAAATGAGACCCAAATGTGGTGGTCGTTGAACGTTACGGCCTGACATGAATTGGGCTTCAATGCGTCCATATTCCCAGAGAGGATGATCCGAATTATCTCCTTTTTAAGCTTTGATTCTTCCTCGGAAAGCTGGGTTTTGTTCTTGTCAGAATCGGGGGAGGAGAGATTGGCAGCATCAAGGAGCAGATCTTCAGGTGATGAGGAGTGTGCTGTGAGGTGGGCGGGTTTGAAGCCAACCCATCAGTGTTTGCAGGGGAGAGAGAGTGTACACCATCATCCACTTGATCAGTGGCCCAACATTGTAAATACAGTAGAAATCATGCCAAATTTGCTAACGTCATTGGTGGGTTGCCTCAACATGTGAATGACCCAAATTATATGTTCTTATGGAAGCAACAATCTGAGACAGAAAGCCACTTACGAGTGGGTGAGGAAGTGAATGTGGTTAATTTGCTTTTATCACTGTTTCTTCTTCCTGGGTGGTAGTGGGTACTATGAAAATGCATCTTCTTGCTTCATAGTGAATTTTGGCTGTCTTAGTAATTCTACAAACTAGAAGTTTGGATGTGTGAGGGAAAGAAGAAAGCTATGAAAAGCTCTTCAGCCTCTCGCACAGGAAATGACTCTGGATTTTCATCTTGGAGTCACATAACATCATTCCTGATTTCGTTGCCTATGTCATATTCTCTCTCTTGTAAATGATTCTCTAAATTGGTTTGCACCCCGTTTTGGTGCCCTTGCATGATCATGAATATGGTGAACACCAGATTCTGAGCTGCTAAGAATTCAACTGCTCCTTATCATACCATAGGTCATACTAAAACACAATTGGTATAGTTTGAGATCTAGAATGCTTAAAGTGTGTTACTCCCTCCATCTGAAATTATTTGTCAGCATTTCTTTTTTTTTAGATGTCCCAAGTTGTGGCCTACTTCCTTAATTAGAAGATCCAATTTTGTATTTTGACTATTATATCCTTAATTTAATTTATTGAAAAAGTGGAACACAAAGACAGAGATATTCAATAAGGGCTAAGATTGGTAAAGTACTCACTTTGACCAATAAAAGGCTGTGTTTGTTGTAACTTTCTTAAACCATGAGCTTTTTTCTAGTAGACGAATAATTTGAAAGGGAGGGACTATGTGGGTACATGAATTATACACAGACTCGGGGACACCTTGCATTCACCGTCATTCAATTGTGTACCAGTCTAAAAGGACCTCAGCAGAAAACTTCTGGTTATTCAGTCTCTGTAGTTGTAAAGAATAACAAGCCGTTTATTGTTTGGTTTACCAATCAATCAATCGATCAAGTATTGGTTTACCAAGTATACAAGTAAATAAGTCAATCAAAACAGTTTTTACCTTGTATCATGAATGGTTTTGATGGTTCACTGTTTCCGACTTTAGCTTCACATAGGATTTGTTTACTTTGGTGCACTTGCTTTAAACAGTAATTTCTTCTTGTTCATTTTGGTTTTGTTGAAATACAATATCTTGCAATTAGGAATGACCTTAACGTTTATTTGATTTCTCTCTATGTTCAGTCTTCACTATTTTGAAGTTCTGAGATTTTTTATAATGTTCACATTCACGATGTCTTCTTGTGGTAGATCAATGAATTTCTTGCTGGTGCTGGTACTGATGCCCCTGATGTTGACGAGGAAAACATTATCTCAAGACCCTCAGTTAGCTATGATGATATGTGGGCCAAGACACTCCTAGAGACAACAGAACAAGAGGTAGAAATATGTGAACAAATGCTCTCTAGTTCTTGTGTTCTGCAGTTAGAACTGCAATTTCATTCTCTTTTTGTATTAATGCTCAGGAAGATGATGCAAGGTCTTCTGGATCATCTTCACCCGAGTCTGTGGGCTCTGTTGAAAGTTCCATTTCATCACACTTTGGTGGAATGAACTACCCGTCTTTGTTCAGTTCAAAGCCATCCACTTATAGGACCTCACAACCTTCGGTATGATTATGGCAATTATTTTATAAGGAAAATGAACATCGACTAAAGTGAATGTCAATTGTGATTTATCCATAGAGACGGCCAGAAGTCATGAATCATAAATTAGATTGTCCTTGCTATTCCATATTAATCGCATTGTCTTTTTTGTTTTTCCAGGAGAGAACTGGAGGAAGCAGATATAATGATTCTCCGTCAATTTATGAGGGTCTGGGTTCTCCAGTAAGATCCCTTTGCCTTGAGGTGCATTTCAACATCAAAATACTTGTATCAAATACTAATCCTTTTATTTTGTGGTTGCAGATTAGGGAAGATCCTCCACCATACTCATCTCCTACAAGGCAAAGCTACGAGTCATTTGAGAACCCCTTAGCATCCCAGGATGAAGATGTTTCTACTGCAAATTCACAGGCTGGAACAGCACTGTATGATTTCACAGCTGGGGGAGATGATGAGGTAACCTCTCTTAAATTATAGCTACATGGTCTATATGGTTGAACCTATTGTCTCTAATTCTCTCTCTCTCTCTCTCTCTCTCGTGCAATCTCTCTTAAATTATAACTGGATGATCTATATGGTTAAGTAAATTGTGTCTAATCGACTCTCTCTCTCTCTCTCTCTCTCGTGTGTATTTTGTTTGTAAACAGTGTGAACCATGAACTATTCGTTTTCCTTGTTTACAGTTGAATTTGACAGCTGGAGAAGAGGTAGAAATTGAGTACGAAGTTGATGGTTGGTTTTACGTAAGTATTTCAATGATGCCGTGTAGGAGTCGATAGTGTTATTCGTCAAAAAGTTGGATATAGGCACTTTGAGTGCGTGCGCGCGCTGTTTTATGTTAGTTTCATTTGCCAACATACTCTTCCCAATTGTTGGCATTACTGGTCAACTAAACCTGCACTCAGATGTATTACTTTCAATTGCCCTTTTTTTCAGGTGAAGAAAAAGCGACCTGGTAGGGATGGAAAGATGGCTGGGCTGGTTCCAGTGCTTTATGTCAGTCAATCATGACTGCTCGACTAATTATTTCGCAAGCAATTTCCACTGATCATGGAAATTTGATGAGTTTTGAAAAATGTCAGCTGTGTGGTTCATTGTGGTTATTTTTCCCTGATGGTTTGGTTTGTGGTTCCATGAGGTGTAAGATTGATACATATGAACCAGGGATGGACTTTTTGCATAAATGGATCCTCTACTACCGTCTGCCAACAGTTAACAGGTTTTTCATTTTTTTTTTCTTTTTCTTTTTGTACACAAAATGTTACAAAGGGATAAAAGAGATATATTATGACCAAATCTACCCTATACTCTATCTCATCTAACTTAAAACTCATCCATCTATTACAAAGAGAAGCAGTCTCTTGTACAAGCCAGGATTTGAATACTGGCTCGTCACATGATATGAGGGTCTGCATAGAAATAGTGAAACTAGCAAAATGCCAAATATAAGTAGATTGCATGCATATTTCCCATTCTATTGTTGCGCTCAGCTGTTCTAACATTTTCGCGTGCTGTAGATGATGGTTAGCTATCCACCAGAACATTTGGAAGAAGGCTTCTTTTGCATTTTATGATTGAACCGGTAATACCTGCTTTGCAACCGTAGGTTGGCGATTGTTGATTTGTAGGGATAGTATATTTGAAGAATCTGTCGATTTTGGAGAAAACTAGATGAGCTACAAGCTAGATGTGGAAGGATCAGAAGAGGGGACAATCCTAGGTGATGCTGAGCCCTTTTCCTGTAAGTCCAAAATGTTATAAGGAGCACGGTCAAAATACATAAAACTTGTGTGGCAAGTTGGCAGCAAATTTGGCAAGTCTGTCAATGCCAGTTCGCCTCCCTAAATTGATGTACCTCTAGAATCTATAGTTTCTGTATCAGAGGCCTACACCCAACAAAAATAGCTTGTACGGCAGGATTGGGTGTTCTTGGATATGGCTGTACAAAGATCTTTACAGTCAAATTCAACAATAGGAGGACTACCCATGAGCTCAGCCATTGAGTCCTTCAAGAAGGCCCTAGAATTTGGCCAAGGGGGGGATACTTTACCAAGTTTTTTAGTGAAGGTTATAACAATGTTACCAATCATGCTCTCTTACCAAACCCGCTGCACTCACACGCCCCAGGGAACTATTGCAAGAAGCATCAAAATTAAGCTTGAACCGGTTGGGAGAGGGGGCTTGCCAACTAGTATTATTCCAGTAGGGAGAGCAACAACATTCTTGGAAAATAAAGCAAAAAAACTCAAGGCTTGTCTCATAATACAATCTACCAAGGGCAAGTGATTGACAGAAGTGTTTCCCAAAACCAGCTATTCCTTTCCTTCCAAATGTTTCGAAGAGCAAAAGGCATAATGAAAGACCAAGGAATATTAAAGTAACAAGAAGTACCGGTATTCAAACAAAATTTCTTACAACATTTCGGCCACAAACCGTCAATAATAAGAGGAAAGCCAAGGTTAGACCAAACCTGAATAGTATAAGGACAGTCCATGAAGATATATCTATCATTTTCAACGGTGCAACCACATCTCTTACAAATGGGGTTTGTGTCAGGGATAATGTCATGTGGATAAGAATTAGTGGGGAAACATTGGTGCATTAGTTTTTAGATGAAAATTTTGATCTTTGAAAGAGTTTTAATAGACCAAATCCAATTCCAATCAAGGTTGTCCATGGGCTCAAAGGTGCACCTAACCTTGTGGTCGTAGGCTTCTTTCAATTTGAATTTCTAATTAACACAAAGGCCACAAGTAAGTCTATCATGTATATTAGAGTTGGAACTGATGAACATACCATCAATAGTAGACAGGATATCTAGGGTGAAGTTAAAGGAAATTTGTCTATGCGAAAGGAATTGGGCAACAGTCATATGATCCTTATCCTCAAGGAGAGGACCAATAAGCATATCCTAAAAGGGGTTAGGGGAGCATCACTTATCTCTCCAAACATTAATACCATGACCAGTTCCAACAACCCAGTTAGTACACTTTTGAAGGCACTCCCATGTTGGGTTTCGGAATCAAAGCAAGCATAGCGGAATGTAACCGAAACCTTCCAAGATCTAAGTGAAATGGGGTAAATTGGGTGCTCAAAATTTTATACCTAGCTCGGTTGAGATCTTTCACTCAATTGTTAAGTTGAACCACAAAATTGTAACAGTTGACGTGTTCAAGCTCTCTATGGTATCCACACAAGCCTTTCAGGATCATCACCCCTCCACCACATCCCGACAGATGCATTTTTCTTGCGTTTGCAGTGCTAGCTTGCGTCCTCCAAAGAATGGTAAGAGAAGAGTGTAGCTAGAACTTTCAGAACTCTTCTGATTTCGTCCTTAAGGAGGCTAGGGCAACAACTGTGAATTTCTCACTATATGATGTATTTATAGTGAGACTTAACTCCTAAGCCTAATGGGTTTCAAAGCCCAAATCCAATTAGGCTTTAATTTCGGAAGTAATAATGGCTCAATCTTTGGGCCAATCATTAATATGAAATTATCATGAAACCAAGAGCAAACAATGTACTTAAATAATCCAATTGGCTCTATGAGTGCGACCCAATAGGCTACTATCACATTGACAATGATCATAAATCACATTTATGATCATAAACAATGAGTGGTGTCTAGCAACACATCATTGCTACCCAAGTGACAAGATTGTTGGTGATTCGACTAAACCTTTATGATTATTATCCATATATGAAATTTTCCCTTTGTCCAAGATATCAAGACCAAGCATGCGACATGGAATGTGTCACTCTTGTATAGCCCGATCTATGGTTTCTTGATTACCGAGTAGACTAACTTAAACTGATGACATTGATATCGTATATCAACTCATTCAAGCATGGCCATGCATTTTCTTAGTCTTACTTTATCAAGGGACCCAAAGATATGACTCCCGTTACATAGAAGGGATAAATCTCATCTTGATTATACAAAATCTTCCACATGATATGTGATATACCTAATGACATCCTTCAAGTTCACTCAGTTATGAGCAACAAAGGGAAGTATCAAAGTATGTGACTCACATGTAGGGAACTTTGATGACCTTAGGTCAAATGACTATATATACATGATCACTATGAGAATAGCTTATGACACTCATAACGATCCATGTAGCATTTTCATGGTGGGTCGGTCCAGTACACAAGTTCTTTAACTTGTACCCATATGTAAACTACATATCTTATATTAGTCTCCAAATATACTAGATTTTACATATTATTGCAACCCGCTCTATGATAATACTAGATTAGGGACATTTAAGAATATCATTATTCTAGGGTTATAATTATGTTTATTACGTTACGCAGAAACAGAACAATAAACATAATTACTGAATTAATGCCTCAATAAAATATCATGCCTCAATGCCCAAAACACAATCATCTCATGATTAGCTTTTGGGCACAATACTAACAATCTCCCACTTGCACTAAAGCCAATCATCCATGTATCTAAGATCGATACACGTAGAATGATTATCATGCTTTTACTGCGTAAGGGGTTTTGTCAGCAGATTAGTAATGTTGATGTCTGTCGAAGTCTTGCATATCCTCACCTCACTCCTCTCGATGATCTCTTTAATGAGATGATAGTATCGGAGTATGTGTTTAGATTATTGGGGAGATCGAGGTTCCTTAGCCTGTGCAAATGCTTTATTGTTATCACAATAGAGCTCTATCAGGTTGGCAATTCTTGGAACCACTCCAAGTTCTGTGATGAACTTCTTGATCCAAACTACCTCATTCACAGCATCAAAGGTGGCAATGTATTTAGATTCTGTTGTAGAGTCGGCTGCTGTTTCTTACTTTGAACTTTTCCAGCTCACAGTATGACTACCAATGCAAAACACATAACCGGATTGCGATATGAAATCATCCTTATCGGATTGGAAGCTAGCATCGATGTAACCCTTTACAACGAGCTCATCTTCACCTCTAAAGACTAAGAATGCATCCTTAGTTCTTCATAAGTACTTAAGGATGTTCTTAATAGTTGTCCAGTGACTCTCACCGGGGTTTGATTGGTACTTGCTTATCATGCTCAAGGCATATGAGACATCAGGATGAGTACATATCATGGCATACATGATAGATCCAATTGTCGAGGCATATGGAATCTTACTCATGCGCTCTTTTTCCTGAAGTGTACTTGGACACCGAGATCTTGAAAGAGTTATACCATGTGACATGGGAAAGAATCATTTCTTGGAGTCTTGCATGCTAAACCTCTTTAGCGCCTTGTCAATGTATGTACTTTTACTTAGGCCGAGCAATTTTCTAGATCTATCTCTAGAGATCCTTATGCTTAACACATAGGCTGCTTCACCCAAGTCCTTCATAGAGAAACATTTCCTTAGCCAAGTCTTTACAGACTGCAGCTCAGGAATGTCATTCCTAATGAGTAGTATATCATTTACATACAACACCAAGAAAACAATAGTGCCTTATTAACCTTCTTGTAGACACAAAGTTCATCTTCATTTTTTATAAAACCAAACTCTTTGATTGCTTCATCAAAATAAAGATTCCAACTCTGAGAAGCTTGCTTCAGTCCATAAATGGAACTTTCAACTTGCACACTTTATTGGCATTCTCAGAAGTGACAAAACCTTTAGGCTGTGTCATGTACACATCCTCAAGTAGCTTTCCATTAAGGAAAGTAGTTTTGACATCCATTTTCCATATCTCATAATCATAGTGTGCAGCAATAGCGAATAAAATTCGGATGGATTTAAGCATGGCAACTGGTGAAAAAGTTTCATTATAGTCAGTGCCATGAATTTTGCTTGAAACCTTTTGCAACCAATCCTCCCTTAAAGGTAATCACATTATCATCCATGTCGGTTTTCTTCTTAAAAACCCATTTGCACCCTATAGGTTTTACCCTTTCAGGTGGATCAACTAAAGTCCATACTTGATTTTTATACATGGATTCCATCTCGGACTTCATGGCTTTTAGCCATTTCTCAAAGTTAGGCCCCAATGTAGCTTGTTGGTAGGTTGTGGGCTTATCCTGATCCATAAGCATTACATTGCCAGTGTGAGTCATGAGAAATCCATATCTCTCGGGCACACGCCGAATCCTACTAGACCTATATGGGCTCTGTGCTACAGGAACAGACTCCTTAATCACAACATCTTGTGGTGTTTGTTCAGGTTCCATTTCAGGTTTGATGTCCCCTTACTATTCTTGAATTTCTTCAAGTTTTACTTTTCTCCCATTGGTTCCTTTAGAGATAAACTCTTTCTTTAGAAAGACATCAATTCGAGCAACAAACACTTTTTGCTCAGAAGGATTACAGAAATAGTAACTCTTTATTTCTTTGGGATACCCAAAAAAAGAAACATTTATGAGATTTGGGCCTTAGCTTGTTAGAGGATTGATGTTTCACATAAGCATCACAGCCCCAAATCTTCATAAAAGACAAATTGGGATGCTTCCTACTCCATATCTCATATGGTGTCTTTTGAATCGATTTAGATGGAACTTGATTTAGTGTAAAAGCGGCTGTCTCCAAAGCATGTCCCCAAAAGGAGTTTGGAAGGTCAGCTTGACTCATTATAGATCGAACCATGTCTAGTAGGGTTCGATTTCTCCTTCCAGATACACCATTCCATTGAGGTGTACTAGGTAGAGTGAGTTGTGATACTATGCCACACTCATTTAAATAGTCAAGGAATTTTTGATCCAAGTATTCTCCACCTTTATCTAATTGAACTACTTTGATACTTTTCCCGAGTTGATTCTCTACTTCACTCTTGAATTCTTTAAACCTTTCAAAGGATTCTGATTTGTGTCTCATGAGATACACATAGCCATATCTACTAAAGTCATCAGTAAAGGTGATGAAGTATTGGAAAACTCTTCTAGCATGTGTAGACATAGGGCCACATACATCACAATGTATGAGTCCTAATAAGTCATTAACCTTTTCATTTTTCCTGTTGAAAGGGGTTTTGGTCATTTTGCCCAATAAACATGATTCACATGTCTCATATGATTCAAAATCAAATGAGTCCATCCTTATGGAGCTTGGATATGCGGGTCTCATTTATATGGCCCAAACAATAGTGCCAAAGATAGGTTGGGTTTGAATCATTCAATCTGACCTTCTTGGTATTCACATTATAGATTGGATTTTTGAGTTCTAGAACATACAAACCATTGTTAAGTCGAGCACTACCATAAAAGATTTCATTCAAATAAATAAAACAACATTTGTCCTTTATTATAAATGAAAAACCTTTCTTGTCCAAACACAAAATAAAAATCAAATTTCTACTAATAGTAGACACAAAGTAGCAGTTGTCTAATTCTAAAACTAATTCACTAGTCAAAGTGAGAACATAAAGTCCTTACGGCTAAGGCAGCAACCCTTGCTCCATTTCCAACACGTAGGTCCGCTTTACCTTGGCCCAATTTTCTACTTTTACTTAGATCCTGCACATTTGCACAAATGTGAGATCCACATCCAGTATCCAATACCCAAGATAAGGAAGTAGAAAAATTAGTCTCTATAACAAAAATACTTGAAGTTGAAGTCTTACTTCCCTTCTTCTTAGCATGTTCTTCAAGATAAAGCTTGTAGTTGCGCTTCCAGTGTCCAGGTTGCTTACAATGGAAGCATTCCCCTTCCTTAGCCATACCACCAAATGGTTTCAGTGTAGTTGAAGAAGAATTAGCATTAGATTTTCCTTTAGCTTTACCCTTTTCCTTGTTGGCTTTTCTCTTTCCTTTGCCCTTTTGTACCATTATAATGGGCTTAGCCTTCTTAAGGTTTTTCTCAGCAGTTCTCAACATGTTGAGCAATTTAGGGAGGGACTTGTCAAGGTCGTTCATGTTATAGTTCATGACAAACTGACTGTAGCTTTCTAGCAACAATTGTAGAACTACATCAATAGCCAACTCTTTTTGAATAGCAAATCCTAAACTCTCAAGATTCTCAATGTACCTAATCATCTTGAGCACATGAGGACTCATGGGATTTCCCTCAGACATTTTTCACTGAAACAATGCCTTAGAGGTCTCAAACCTCTCATGCCTAGCTTGCTCTTGGAATAACATTTTGAGATGTTCAATCATATTGAACGCCCCCATGTGCTCATGTTGCTTTTGAAGCTTAGATTCCATGGTTATCAGCATGAGGCAAGCAACATCCAAAACATCATTAGAATGCCTCTTGTGAGCATCCCTTTCAGCTATTGGAGCATTGGCAACAGGCTTATTCGGAATGGGTTGTGCTAGGACATAAGCCTTTCTCTCTTACTTGAGAACTATCCTCAAATTTCAGTACCATTTGAGAAAGTTGGTCCTATTTAGTTTTTCCTTCTCAAGGATCGATGACAATGAAGGTGTCGATGTGTTTTGTGCCATGGTAATCTACAACAGCAAATATGTAGTGTAAGAGTCATGCATTTTAATTCATTTAATAAGGACTTTTATTAAATGATACTCACACTATTTTACTCAAAATAATAACCCTAGATATTATTTTGGAATACCTCAGCACTAAGGTATTCTAGTAGGCCAAGATCCATATTTCACCATAACCTGAGTCAGCTTTGGCTTTTCTCTCAAGTTACAGTTATTTAGGTAGACAACTTCTTGCCAATTGTTAGTGTTGTGCCCAAAAGGCCAATCATGAGATGATTGTATTTTTGCACATTGAGTCATGATATTTTATTAAGGCATTAATCCAGCAATTATGTTTGTTGTTTTGTTTCTACGTAACTTAACAAACATAATTGCAACCCTAGAATAATGATATTCTCAAACGTCCCTAGTCTAGTATTATTATGGAGCGGGTTGCAATAATACATAACGACTAGCATATGTGGAGACTAATATGAGATATGTAGTCTGCATATGGGTACAAGTTGGAGAACTTGTGTACTGGACCGACCCACCATGAGAACACTACATGGATCGTTATATGAGTGTCATAAGTATTCTCATAGTGATCATGGTATATGTAGTCCTTCGACCTAAGATGATCAAGGTTCTCTACATGTGAGTCACATACTTTGATACTTTCCTTTTTTTGTCGTAACTGAGTGAACTTGAAGGAGGTCATTGGGTATGTCACATATCATGCGGAGGGATTTGTATGATCAAGATGGGATTTGCCCCTCCTATGTAACGGGAGTGATATCTTCAGGCCCCTTGATAGAGTAAGACTTAGAAAAATGCATGGCCATGCTCGGATGAGTTGATATACGATATCAATGTCATCAGTTTAAGTTGGTCTACTCGGTAATCAAGAAACCAAAGATTGGGCTATACGAGAGTGACACATTCCATGTCTCGTGCTTAGTCTTGATATCTTGGACAAAGGGACAATGGCATATATCGGTGATGATCATAAAGGTTTAGTCGAATCATCGACAATCTTGTCACTTGGGTAGCGATGATGTGTTGCTAGACACCGCTCATTGCTTATGATCATAAATGTGATTTATGATCATTGCCAACGTGGTAAGAGCCTATTGGGTCGCACACATAGAGCTATTTGGATCATTAGAGTGCATGGGCTAATAATTTGGGTTTTGGTTTCACAATAATTTTGTATTAATAATGGGCCTAATAGTTGAGCCAATATTAAGCCCAAAATTAAAGCCTAATTGGATTAGGGCTTTGAAACTCATTAGGCCTGGAAGTTGAGTCTCACTATAAATACAACTTTTAGTGAGAAATTCGCAGGTCTCCTTGCCCTAGCCTCCCAAAAGGACAGTCGCACTCTTCTCTTGCAATTCCTTGAAGGACGCAAGCTAGCACTGCGAGCGCAAGAGAAACGCATCTGCCGGGACGCAATGGAAGCGTGGTGATCCCGAGAGGCTCGTGTGGGTACCATAAAGAGCTTGAAAACGTCAACTGTTCACGTTTTGTGATTCGAATCTATAGTTGAGTGAGAGATCTCAACCGAAAATTAGGTATGAAAATTTTCGAACACCCGGTTTACCCCGTTTCACTTGGATCGTGGAGAGTTTCGGTTAAATTCCGCTGCGCTGTTTGGCTCCCGAAACCCAACGCGAATTGCATATTATGCAACTCTTGGGTAGTTGGGTGAACAACACTTGTCCACACTCATCTCATGAACTTAATCCCAACCCTATGCTTCTAAGTCCCTAATCCAATTAGGATGACTCAGTTAAGTGGGACCTAAAGTTAGCAATTTGGATATCACTATTATCCCATTGTGCCTTACCAAGATGAACATAGGTGCTTTGCTTTGGCAAACCCACCCAATGTTGATCAAAGTCTTGACGAGTGCCAACATTTGGAAGGCATCACATTTAATGACTTAATATTTTGTTTGAGGGATTTTTTCTTTTGATCTCACTAATTATTATCTCTGGTTGTCTGATAATGCATCACATACAAATATAAAACATGCATCTCATGCTAACAACAAAGTAAACATGACATGGTTATTGCCTAAACTATGTGATATTCTTAAGCCAATGAGAATATCATAAAAGCCTAAAAAAAGAAAAGGGTCTTCAGAAGCTCCTTCTCCTCCTTGCTTGGTTGCCCTTTTGTTGTCACCTCCTTGGACACACCACCTTGGACGATCCCATAATGTACAATTGCATCAATAATAGAAACCTCGAGTTACATTCGAGGGGAGTAAGATGAGAAGAGAATGTACGATGAGAATAACAAAAATAAGGAACAACTCGTAGGCTGTATTTACAAGTACAACCAACAAAGGCTATAACCATGCACCATGCTTCAAACACCAATCAACATATTATGTGAAATCTTATTTAACAAAATAGCACACCAATTAACATGCGTTGATTAACCAGTTTTATTAATTTGACACTTTGCATATGACAGTCCCACTGGCCCGCCCGCTGACCTACCAGCAGGCGTAGGGGTGTAAGTGCTGACCCTAAACCCGAACCTGAATCCTAATCGGATCCTAATTTTAGGGTTCAGGTCGGGTTAGGAGAAGAGAAAATGTAAATTCGGGTTGACCTGATCTAATCCGTGTTAAGAATTTAAAGAATCGGTTTGGGTCGGGTTAACCTAAAAAAATCTGACTCGACCCTATTTCTGGTTTTAGGCAAAGGCAAAGCCCAGCCCAACTACAATCTACCCTTGCTTGTGGCCTTGCCTAATTCTATTTTTCTGTTTTTCAAGCCCTATTGCCATTTGCAGATTTGCCATTTGCCAACCCAAGTCATGCACACCAGGCTCCAGCCCAATGGCTAAATGCTACCTAAATCAATCCGGGCCTCCTCCAGCATCAGCAGACGGCAGCCACCTAAATTAAAGAATAAAGAGCAAATCAGGCAATCAGCAAAACCTATCCAATTATTCGACAATTCTAGTTCCAGGTTCCAGCTATCCTCTCTTCAGCTCTTCCCGACTCTCCAGTCTCCACCACTCTCCAGTCCGGCGGTCTTGACACTTCGTCCAATCATCTCTGCGGGTTGCGGCAAACGGCAAACGAATGTGAACGACAGTCATCAGTCGACAGCGGCACACCGGACTATGAGTTTGTGACGACTGTCCTCCTCCTCTGTCCCTCTTCTCGGCATTCTCATCCCTTTCCTCGTTGTGATTGTGAGCCTGTGAGTCTGCGACTGACTGCTGGTCTCTGCTGCAACGGCACGATGTCTGATCTGAACGTTTGGGCTTTGTTCCACTTACCAGAGCAGAGAAACGTCTGAGTTCTGACTTTGTAGGTTTTTCTTTTTAAGTTTTAGCATGAATTGCAATTAGGCTTTAATTAATTGAAATTGAGTAATTGAATGGCTTTGAATCCTTTGATATTTGGTTAATTTGTTACGTTTCAATGTATTTAAGTTAGGCATATATATGTTGCTAAGTAGACTTTGCCGAAATTGAGCAATTGAATGGCTTTGAATCCTCTAATATTTGGTTGCTTTGTTACATTTTAATGTATTTAAGTTAGGCATATATATGTTGCTAAGTAGGCTCTGCTGAAATTGAGCAATTGAATGGCTCTAAATCCTCTGATATTTGGTTGGTTTATTACGTTTCAATGTATTTAAATTGGGCATATATATGAGAGTTGTCGGGAAATTAATCAATCTGTTAATTGGAGTCATTACTGCAATATATGTCATTTAATTCATACTACAGAGCAGAGAAAGCATTATTAGTTTGTTGGTGTTGTTGACAACGTTTAAAGTAGTGCTACATGTACTAGAAAATTTGTACTAAAACTAGCTACATTGTTGTTCCAATCATCCAATTGTAATTGACTATAATATGTTACATTTCAATCAAATTTTGAACATTGCTATTTTTTAATTTTCAGATGGCCAGCAGCAATACTAATGGTGATTTTAGTAGTGGAAAAGTATGGCAAATGTATAAGTTGGGGAAACACAAACAACTACAACAGAAATAGACGGAAGTAGTCATGCTCCAACGAGTGAAAGTAAGAAGATGAGGAAGAGGGCTGGCTATTGGAATCACTTCAAATTTATTGATGGCACCAACCAAACAAAATGTAAGTGCGTTCATTTTGGTGAAATTTACCTTTGTGATCCTAAGAAGCATGGGACAAGTAATCTATGAAACCATTATGAGTATAAGTGCAAGGCTTGAAATGATTCAAAACAAGTGACCATTAATTTGAAGAAGGGTATTGATGGGGATCCTTTTATGAGTAATTGGAAGTTTGATATGAAGTCTTGTAGGACTGTATTGGCTCATATGGTTATCGTTGATGAGTTGCCTTTTCGATTTGTTGAGGGTGCTGGCTTTAAAGAATTTTGCAATGTTGTCCAACCTAAGCTTCAGTTGCCATCTAGGATTACTGTTGCCAAAGATTGTTATGAGTTATTTGTTGCTGAAAGACAAAAATTGAGCAAGTTCTTGAAGTCTAATGCTAAAAGAATTTCAATAACCACTGACACATGGACTTCTGTTCAAATAATTAACTACATGTGTATGACTGCTCATTTCATTGACAATGACTAAAAATTACAAAAGAGAATCATTAATTTCTGTCCAATTTCTAGTCATAAGGGTGAAGCAATTGGCAAGGCAATTAAAAAAGCCTTAGGTTCATGGGAAATAAAAATTTTGATGACCATTACTGTGGATAATGCTAGTTTAAATGATACGGCTGTTGCTTACTTGAGGAGAAAAATGAGTAATAGCCCTAGGTTGACTAGTGTTCTGAAGGGGGGCTATATTCATATGAGGTGAGTGGCTCATATAATGAATTTGATTATGAATGATGGTCTTAAGCTTGCTTCTAATTCCATTGTCTGTGTGCGCAATGCTGTGAGATATGTTAGGCAATCTCCAGCACGATTACTAAAATTTAAAGCGTGCATAGTTGAGGAAAAAATTTAGGCAAAGAGTTCATTGTGTCCTGATGTCCCTATTAGGTGGAACTCAACATATCTGATGCTTGAGACAACTCTAAAATTTCAAAGGGCTTTTGTTGCTTATGAGGATCAAGATCCTTTTTATGTGACTGAACTTAGGGAGAGGGGAGGTTTGGGAAAACTTGAAACGGAGAATTGGGACAGTGTTAGTTCAGTAACAACATTGCTTAAGGCTTTCTATGATCTTACATTGCATGTCTCTTGATCTTATTATGTGATTGCAAATACTTACTTCAATGAGATAAGCAATGTTATTATGTTGTTGCGGGATTGGAGCATATGTACGGATAAGGGCTTTGCTTCTATGTCCTTGAATATGAGAGAGAAATGTGAGAAATATTGGGGGGATCCTGAAAAGATAAACTTGATGATTGTTATTGCTGTTGTGCTTGATCCAATAAGTAAAATGGAATATTTGGAGTTTGCAATAATAAAGATGTATGGAAAGAACATTGGGGATAAACTTATTGCAAAGGTGAAAGTCACACTTAAGTAATTATTTGATGAGTATAAGTCAACTTACTCCACTCCAAACAACTAGCCAAGCAAAAGTGATGCAAGTGGTAGTTCTAATGTAATATACTTGGAGGATCAAGGACCATCAATGTCAAAGGCAATCTTGATGAATCAGTTCAGGCAACTCAAAGCTGTGAGTGGTCTTGAATCAAAAAGTGAGTTGGATAAGTATTTGGATGAGAACTTGAAAGATTGTGTTGAAGACTTCAATGTTCTTGAATGGTGGAAGGTTAATCGCCCTAGGTTTCCCATTCTTTCTTTGGTTGCGCGTGATGTGTTGGCTATTCCAGTGTCCACTGTTGCTTCAGAATTGGCCTTTAGTAACGGTGGTTGTGTGCTTGATCCATTTAGGAGTTCACTGTCTCCAAAGATTGTGGAGGCCCTTGTTTGTGCACAGGATTGGCTGAGAGCTTTAGGGAAGAAAGAGCATGTCAATGTCAAAGAACAATTACAAGAAATTGAAAAGCTTGATCAAGGTGAGCTTAATTTTGTTGATGGTGCGATATTAACATGTACAATTTTTTTCTATTGAATTTTATGATTTGTTTTTTTTGTTTTATTTTTTTCCCCCAGATTTGGAGACCATCTCTTTTGCACCCGCTATTATTGATATTGCTTAGCTTGAACATTGTATTTGTATTGGTGAGTTATGAGTATTGTTGCAAACATTTCACTTACAATTTTTATTATGGCTTACACACTTATGTGATTGTTTCCTTATTTTTCTTGAAGGTTGTGACTAATGCTTCAGTGTTGTTGGACCCAATAGGAGGAAACGACTAGAAAAAGATGGTGATGCACTAATGCTTTTGTTGCACCCAATTGCTTTGTATGGTTTTGAATTATGTTATCATTGTTATGCTATTAAGTTTCACTCTTTCTTCATGTATGGCCATTGGGACATGTTTATTATCTTGTTAAGTTTGTTCATGCTGATGCTATGGCCATTTCTATGTTTGTTACTAGTTCCTTTTAAGTGGATTTAAATGTGCTCAAGATTTATGTAAGTGGATATTTTTAGGACTTGGATGCGGGACATATTTGAATGTGTGATGAAAATTATGGAATTATAGAAACGTGTGGATTGTGGAAGAATTTGTACTTTTCTGTGCATGGTTTGACTTCTCACTTCTGTACTCAATTGTCCAACATGAAATCTAGGATCACAAATTTGGAATGCATTCTGCATATAACATGACAGTGAAAATACTCTTCCTTGGAAGGGTAGTTAGAAATTTGTGTATCTATACATGGACCGAAGGGTACTGTGTTTTAATTGCCCCAAATCTTTATTGATTCGCTGTTGTTGATAGATATGATAGGGACTTTAAATCAATTAGGGTCAACCCGACCCTAATCGGGTTAGGGTCGATTCGGGTTATTAAGGAAATAGGGTCGAGTTAGGGTTAGCGTTAATCGGGTTAGTGATAGTTTAAAAAAGTTGGGTTTCAACCCGAATCCGACCCTATAACTTGAACTTTCACCCCTAAGCAGGCGGGGTCAAGGGGAGCTGCCCTTGTGAGGGGTTGCAAAGGGGGCAACGCCCACTGGCATAAAAATTTTCTTACAATTATGTTGCCTGAGAACTTATATTTCGAGCAACTAAGAACCCAAGACCACCTCCATTTGAGCCACAAAAAGTAATATACTCTCGGTGCCTGAATAGCCCTAATCCGATCCCTGCTAGGGTTTTGCAACTATTGCAAGAATCTTAATCCGTATAGGCATCTTATACTAATCAATCTAGGGTTAATGTTATTAACCAATTTGTGTCATTTCTTCATATATCTCATCTATATATATTATAAGTTCTGGTTTCATCCATCATGAATCAATCTAATTAATCATGATCAAAACATTAGAACACACAACATGTCATGCGATTCGATATTCAATCCTAATTTAGGGTTTCACAAGTAGCTTTGATACCATTGTAAGGTTTCGAGAGCCAAGCAAGAGTAGCGGAATTGATGGCCCAGGGCCTCATCGTTGTGAGTCATGATGACTGTTGAGGAGACTTCTAGGAGGAAGAACGCCTGGAAGGTGGATCGCCTCAAGGAGAGTACCTGGAAAACTGGTAAACAGGGTTAGGAGGCCCCCGGAGTGTTTTTCCGGGGGGGGAGCCTCCGACGCCCAAGTCAGTGGTGGCCGGAAGAAGGAGAAAGTCACTAGCTCAAAGAGAAAGGCAGAAAAGTCTCGCCTGGTATCTTCTCAGAGTATGGGAGCCGTATCTCCGGCCTGCCAACCTCCTGTCAAGTATTTATTTCCTGTATATATAGGAATACCTAGCCCGTTCAGATCATGACACGTGTGCGGTCGGATGCTCCTGAACGTCTGGGCGTAGGGGACAGATAGTTGGTAACTAGATGGCCTCGAGCCTTGTGCTGAGACGGGCCATGATATGATTCTGATGGCGTCTGCGCGTCAGGGCGACTTTTTACGTCTGTGGTGGGACGTGTCAGAGGCTTCCTTAAATGCTTCCTTAAATGCGCCTGCCGTACTCCCGAGGTCCCTGGGCGAGGTCGTCCTCTAGTTCGGACAGAGCCTCTTCGGGAAGCCTACCCTCAGTTCGGGGGTTCCCAGTTCCAGGGGGTTCCGCCTTCGGGGATATCATATTCGGGCAGCAATGTCTGGTGCCACTTTTCCGAAGGCGCGTTGTTCACAACCTTGGGGGGCGAATGGAGTCCTCAAGTTTTACTGGCGTGCCGAGGCTCGGAGCTCTCAGGCTATCTCCCGAGGTGCATGATTCCACCTATTCCCGGGAAGCGCCAGTTCTTCTGGCCGTTGTTGTGGCAGGGTATTCGGCCAGATTGAGGCGATAGCCTTTGGCTATCACATGCCCCCCTCTGGAAAGCCGAAGTGAAGACTTCGGTTTGCATCTCTTTCCGAGGTTGCCGTTGGGAGTCTTGTTGGGAAGCATAACCTGTTCCGAGGTCGCACCTTTTGCCCGAGGGTCTGGGCTGTTCGGCCTTGGCCTATTCTTTGGTGTCTCCGAGGCAAAGCCTGTACCGAAGATACACCTCTTGCCCAAAAGTCATGGGCTGTTCAGCCATAGCCTGTCTCTTGGTGTCCTCGAGGTGGCCTGCTTTTTTATTTCTGCAGGTCTGATGGCCAAGCGTGTCAGACTGAGCGGCGCGTCTCCATTTCTCAGGGATGTCAAACGACGTGTCCCAATCAGGAGGCGTGTCCCGGTTTTCCAGGCACGTTTGGGGAGGCACGTCCCCCATTTCTGCGCAGCGGTTGACACGTGGCTTCTTGCCATTGGAGGAGAGGCGCGTCAATTACAGAGGGCGCGCCTTTTCGGGTGCAGCGGGCAGTTACGGCGACGGTTCGCCTCCAATGGGTACTTATGATGTTCTTTCGGTTACCCACCTTTGGCCTATAAATAGCCCATTCTATCATAAGTCCCACTTACTGTTTTTCTGCTCTTTTTCTGCTCTGCCCTCTGTTCTTGCGTTTTATCTTGCTTTCTGTGGCGGAGCTTCTTTAATCAGAGCTTTTTCCTACCAACTTTCACGACGGCGTCCTCCGGCAAATCTTTTGGTGGGTTTTGATTTCCAGAGTACTTGATTCCTCTGTTTTTCTGAGTTTTTCTGGAAAACTGTTGTTTTTTCCAAACTCGTCTTCTGAGTTTTTTCTGGAAACTATTTTCTTTTCCATCTCAAACTCTTTTTCATGTCTGCGATGCCTGTTCCCGAGAGCTGGAAACCTCTTCTGGCCCATCCTTGCTGTACCACCCCCGAAAAACTAGAGAGGTGGAAGAAAAAATTCTTTCTTTCGTCTTACGCTGTGACCAGACTGCCTCGTTCTAGCCATTTTGCTTTTTCAAACCGTGGCGACGAGGTTACCGTCTTCCGAGCCCAACTGAAGGCCGGTCTTCAGTATCCTCCCCCGAAGGTGGTTTGCGAGTTCTGCCAATTCCATGGCATTGCTGTGAACCAGCTTCCCCCGAACGCGTACTGCTATTTTAACGCCTACCTCTGCATGTGTGGTGTGTTCGGGATAGAGCCCCACTTCATCATTTTCATGTAGTACTACAAGCTCTATGTGGTCCCGAAGGGTGGCTTCTATTTCCTGCTGCCTCGGGGATCCGGGAGCAAAAAATTCACCTTCACCTTCGACACGAAGGACAGCTGGCGGGGGTGGCAGCCTAAGTTCTTTTTCCTCAAGGTGGATAAGAACTGGTCTGATGTCCCGACCAGGTGGGCTCAGGGAGTGCTGAACGCAGACGTCGTTGATCCGAGGATGCTGCTGACCCCTCCGTTGGCTTCCGTGTTCGCGGATTTCGACGCCCGCATTCGGGCAGTCGCTGACTGGGCTCCCGAGGTCTCTCCTCGTGCTCTTTACCCCTTTCCTATCAACTGGAGGTTGATGACCGAAGAAGTCCTTCGGGAGCTGAAAGTGGTTAAGGAGCACGCGACTGACCTCAGTATGCCCGCTCCCGCCATCGCCGGGAAAGACTCCTGGCTGGTCAAGCTCCTTAAGGGGGAGACTTCTTTCGAAACTTTTGCCGAAAGTGAGTAATCTTCCATCCCTTTATACTTTTTCCTCGGACTTACGCTGATATTTCTTCTCTTTTTCAGAGATGGGCGATGGGGCTGCCGCTTATTACAAGGCCCTCTTTTCTGGCCAAGTGGAGAAGGGGGAGCAGACAAAGAAGGCGGCTTCCCGAAGAAGGAAGACGACAGGGGCGGGACCCTCGGCCAAGCGAGTTCGGAGGGCTCTCCAGCCTTCTCAGCCAGAGCTTTTGGAGGAAGAAGCTGGCGAAGACGCTGGTCTTGTTGAAATTCCACCGGCCGAGGTCCCCGCTACTTCCGCCGAGGTGCCTCTTCCCGACCTCGAGGCCCCCAGAAACACTGTAGTGGTAGAAGTACCCACCGCCGAGGAGCGGTACCGGCAGAAGGGTAAGGGTCTTTCTTCCGAGGGGCCCGAGGATCCCGAGGACACTGTCTCCGAGGTTCCTCCAGGTATGTCTTTAGCCGAAGTTCAGCTCCTTTTCCTTTCGCGAATTTTTCTTTTGCTCCTAACTTCCTTCTCACTTTCAGGGGAGCCTCTTACTGTTGGCTGGAGGGCCATTCATGAGAGGAAACGGGCCCTACGCGATGCCACAATCCCTGAGGGGAAGATCCCCTTGGAGCCCTTTTGGACAATCACGGAGGATATGAATCTGTTTTCCGGCGATTGTCCGAAGATGACCAAAGAGATTTGGAAGGGGATGACCACTGATGCCTCCTTCCGGGCCATTGCGGCGGCTCACCCGGGGGATAATACCCTCGCCGCAAAAGTCACCGAGCACGCTGCTCAGGTATAGTCTTTACACTTTTTTCCTCAATTTTCTAAGTGTTTAGACTTTTACTAACCTGGACTTTTGCCTTGCCGTAGCTGCTGGAGTACGCTGGTTATCTCCGAGTTCGGGTGGCCAGACAGGCTGCCTCCAAGGATGCGACTTCGCGGGAACTCAGTGAAGCGAAGGCTTCGCTTGCGAAGGTGATCGCCAGCAACCAGCAGCTGACAGCGGATTGTTCTCAGCAACTTGCTGCCGTTTGGGAGGAGTTCTCGAAGAAAAGAGAAGAACTTGAAAAGGACTCCTCCCGGAAGATTGCCGACCTCGGCGACCAAGTAAAGGAGCTGCTTGCCGCCAATGAAGATCTTGTCAAGGACAAGGCTGTTTCCGACAGTCTTGCGTCGAGGTTGACGGACGAGAACACTGCTCTTCAAGCCGAGGTCGAGGCTCTGAAGAAGGAGTCCGGAGAGATGCTGGGGATAAGCGAGCTCGAGGAGGAGGTTGCTGAGCTGAGGGACGAGGTCAATGTCCTTGGCATTCAAAAACGTACTTCTGACGACATGGCCAAGGTCGCCTTTCAGGACGGCTTCTGCCTCGCTCGGCACCAGGTGCTGCAGAGGTTCCCAGATTTGGACCTCTCTTTTCTGGAGGGCCTAAATATTCCTGAGGGACCTCGGTGGCAGTGGTCCAGGGTCGAGCATCTGAAGCTTCCTGGTCTTCGTCCACCTGGCTCTCCCTAGTTTGTTTTAGGGCTCCTCTTATTTTTCTCCTTCGTGCTCCTTCTTTGGACACTTCTTTTGTAAGGCAGCGTTTGCTTTAAATGAACAATCTTTTCGGCTAAGTCCTTTCTTGCAAGTTTCTTCATTTCCACTGTCCCGAACACGTTTGCTTCAAGAGACTTTCGGAAAACCTGCAACCAAAGAAACTTTTTACCTTCCTTTGTCCCGAGCGTGCTCGCTCAAGAGACTTTCTGGAAAATTTGCAAAAATTTGGCTAAGTCTTTTGCAGGCTTTTTGTTTCCTTTTATCCCGAACATGTTCGCTCAAGGGCCTTCGGAAAATCTTTAGCCAAATTTTTCTGTCTTCCTATTGTCCCGAGCATATTTGCTCAAGGGACTTAGGAAAATCTTCACGAGATTGCTCATTCCCTTTTTCCCGAGCACGTTCGCTCAAGGGTGTTCGGAAATTACCTCTGCTTTTGTTTTGGCGTGTACTTTTGCGAGATTCTTGCTTTCCCTTTCTCCCGAGCATGTTCGCTCAAGGGTGTTCGGAAAATTTTCTCTGCACTGATTATGCTGAGTACCTTTGCAAGATTCTTGTTTCCCATTTTTCCCGAGCATAGTGGCTCAAGGGGCTTCGGGAAGTCACAACCGCTTTTTTCGTGGCGAGCACCTTCGCGGAAATCTGTCTTGGACAATTTGGTATACTTGAAAATTTTTCTCAAGACCATTCTTCTCTAGACCATTCTGTACTTAGAATATTTCTTGTACAATATACTTCTTCCGCTCAAGCTTAGGCGTAGAATCTTTTCAGGGCGTCTGAATGCCAAGTGTTTTTCAATTCTACGCCTTCGGCGTCGCCAAGCTTGTACACGCCTTTTCGTACTTCGGCGAGAACCAGATAAGGTCCTTCCCAATTTGTGCGAAGTACTCCGTGAGATGGCCTTCGGGGTGCAAAGTCGGCCTTTCGGAGAACGAGGTCTCCTTTTTTGATTTCTTTTGGCCTGGCTTTTAAGTTGATAGCCGCGGCCACTCTTTGCTGGAAAGCTTTTCTTCTCAGCTCGGCTATTTCTCTGTGTTCGGCCACAAGGTCGAGCTTGGTTCTCAGACCGAGGTCGTTTCCGCCTTCATCAAATACTTGCACCCGTATTGAAGGCTGAACTATCTCTATTGGGATAATGGCCTCTGTTCCGAAGACGAGTGAGAAGGGAGTTTCCCCTGTGGCTCTTCGTGGCGTCGTTCGGTAGCTCCACAATACACTTTGGAGTTCTCCTGGCCATTTCCCCTTGGCTTCCCCAAGTCTCTTTTTCAGGCCATCTTTTATGGTCCTGTTTGATACTTCCACCTGCCCATTGCTTTGGGGGTGAGCTACTGGGGCGAAGTGCATCTTTATTCCGAGGTCGCTGATGAATTCCTGGAATCCTTTGTCTATGAACTGGGATCCATTATCAGCTACTAGTACCCTCGGTATGCCAAATCTGCATACGATGTTTTTCCATACGAACTTCTGCACTTCTTTTGCCGAGATAGTTGCTAGTGGTTCTGCCTCTACCCACTTTGAGAAATAGTCCACTGCTACCACGCAGAATTTCACGCCTCCGGGCGCTGTGGGGAGTGGCCCAATGAGGTCTATACCCCAGACTGCGAAGGGCCAAGGATAGTCTGCCGACGTTACCATTTCCGAGGGTATCCTCTGGATTTTTGCATGTCTCTGGCAACTACCGCACTTCTGGACGAACTGCCTTGCGTCCTTTCTCAGGGTAGGCCAGAAGTATCCTTGGCGGAGTATCACTGCTGCAAGGGCATCAGTTCCAATGTGGGAGCCGCACATGCCTTCGTGGACTTCTTCGAGGACCATCTCAGTATCCTCTTCGCCCACACATCTCTGCAGCGGATTTGCATATCCTTGCCGATATAACTCTTCACCAATCAGGAAGAATCTTCCGGCGCGTCTTCGCAGTCTTGCAGCATTGCCGGCGTCTTCGGGAAGCTCATTCTCTGCGAGGTATCTCTTTATGGGGTCCTTCCACCCCATTCCCGAGGTCGTTACGCTTAGCACGGAGATGCTTGGATGGTCTAGCACCTCGGTGTATGTTTTGGACTTTGCTAAGCAATCTGCCTCAGTGTTATTCCGCCGGGGTACGTTTTCGATCCGTACGGCGTCAAACTCTTGGATGAGTTTTCTTACCAGCTCGTGGTATTTTGCCAAGATGGGGTCCTTCGCCCCATAATCTCCTGCCGTCTGCCGAACTACCAGCTGGGAATCGCTGTGAGCCCTTAAGTTTCTCACGCCAATCTTTCTGGCCAAGCGTAATCCCGCTATGAGGGCTTCATACTCAGCCACATTATTGGTGACGTTGAAGCTGAACTTGATAGCCTTCATCACCTCTAGGCCTTCGGGTCCTCTGATAACTATTCCAGCTCCCTGGTGTTCGGACCCCGAGGCTCCGTCAACATGCAAGGTCCATTCTGGCTCCCCTTCTTTCGGATCTGAGTGGTTCTCCTCAGTGGTGGGTATTTCGGCGATAAAATCTGCCAATGCTTGGGCTTTTATGGCCTTTCGAGGCTCATACGTGATTTCGTGTTCGCCAAGCTCTATGCACCACTTGGAGAGCCTTCCCGAATGATCAACTCTCTTCATAACATCCCGTAGTGGTAGACTACTTCGGACGATGATGGGGTGAGCCTGGAAATATGGTCGCAGTCTTCTTCCTGCAAGCACCAAGGCGTATATAGCTTTTTGAAGCAAAGGGTACCTGACTTCGGCGCCATGCAGGGACTTGCTGACATAGTAGACCGGCCATTGTTTCGGCCCTTCTTCTTTTATCAGGACCGAGCTCACGGCCTTTTCTGTGACGGCGAGGTACAGTACGAGGGGTTCTCCCACCCGAGGTTGCCGCAGAGTCGGCAGGCTGGCCAGGTAGACTTTGAGTTCTTCCCAGGCCTTTTGGCAATCTCCTTCCCAGGGATGATTGTTTCTTCCGAGGTCGCCTTCCATCTTTGCTGCCTTTGTGAGGACTTTGAAGAAAGGTCGACACCTATCTCCGTACCTGGAAATAAACCTGCTCAGAGAGGTTATTCTTCCGGTTAGTCTCTGCACGTCTTTCACTGTGGCAGGAGTTCGGAACTCAAGTAGAGCCTTAATCTTCTCAGGATTGGCGTCGATGCCTCTTTCGGATACCATGTACCCAAGGAATTTTCCCGACGTCACCCCGAAGATACATTTCTCGGGGTTAAGGCGAATCCCGAAGGCTCTGAGCTTTTGGAAGGTTTCCTCCAAATCTGCAATGTGGTAGCCGGGCAGCTTGCTTTTTACTATCATATCGTCAACATATACTTCCATGTTTCTCCCCATTTGGTCTTTAAAGACCTTGTTCATCAGTCTCTGGTAGGTGGCTCCTGCATTTTTCAGCCCGAAGGGCATTCTGATATAGCAGTACGTTCCTCCCTCGGTGATGAAGGCAGTTTTCTCTTCATCTTCCGGGTCCATCCTTATCTGATGGTAGCCGCTGAAGGCATCTAGGAAGCTCAGGAGCCCGTATTCGGCCGTTGAATCTACCAGTTGATCTATTGGCGGGAGGGGAAATGAGTCTTTCGGGCAAGCATCGTTCAAGTTTCTGAAATCAATGCACATCCGGAGTTTGCTGCTACCTTCTTTCGTGGCAATGACCACGTTGCTTAACCATTCGGGGTATTTGACCTCCCTGATAACTTCAGCATCCAATAGGCGCTGGACTTCGGTTTTCACAAAGTTGCTTTTGTGGGCTGAGATGCTTCGTTTCTTTTGCCTGATAGGTTTTGCTTCCGGGCTTACTTTGAGGCTGTGCTGTATTATGCCAGGGTTCACTCCTGGCATGTCTTTCGGCGAGTAGGCAAACAGATCTTTATTTTTTAGCAGAAAGGATACAAGATTTTCCTTATCACCTTTGGCCAAGCTCTTCCCTATTCGGGTAGATTGTCCTGGGACAAGATCTACTGCTTCCGTTTCTGCTTCTGCGGGATCTCCTTCTTTGCCTTTCTCCTACGCCTTTGCTTCCAGCGTTTGTGTAGAGCTGTTTGCCGGAGCCTTTCGTGTTTTTACAAACACCTTTCTTACCTCGGCTTGGTCGATGAAGACCTCTGCATCTCCATCCTTGGTGGCGAATGTGACAGTCAAGTACTTCACATCGGGGCGAATGTGCAGGTTCCCCTGAGTCTGCCTTCCAAGGATGGCGTTGTACGAAGACGGGACATCCATGACGATGAATCTTGCCATTGTGGACGCGTACAACTCAGCTGCTCCGTCTACCGAAGTGCCTTTCATCATCAAAGGGAGGTCGATCCATCCGAGGACGGGTAGTTCGGATGGCCCAACGCCGAAGGTGGGCGTGGTGACAGGTTTCAGCTCCCTGCTGGTGATGCCCAAGCTTGGCAGTAAGTGCGAGAATAGGACGTCAGCATTTGAGCCATCATCAAGTAACACTCTCTTGACGTCCCAGTTCCCTATTCTCGCCATTATCAGCAGCGGGTCGTCGTGGGGGAAGACGACAGTGGAGCCATCTTTGCGAGCCAATTTCTTTGATGGACTTTGATACTCCATAACAGCAATTTCTCTGGCCTTCCGCTTTCTTTCCGAGGATGGGAGCCCCGTGGTGATGGTTTGGATGACCCCTACTGGAGGTGGAAGGCGCCTTTTTGGACTTCTGTTTCTCCGCCTGTCGGAGTCATAGTCCTCGTTTTCGGCCCTCTCTTCCTCCTCTTTTCTGCCTTTTGGGGAGGGCATCCGCAGATACTTGCGAAGTTGGCCCTGTTTGATCAGCGACTCTATGTACTTCTTCAGCTGGAAGCAGTCTTCGGTGTCATGACCGTGGTCGCGATGAAACTGGCAGAACTTCTTGGCATTCTTCTTATTATCGGCGGCCATGGCCTTTGGCCGCCGAATCTGCGTCCCTTGCCTTTCCAGCGCCATGAGAATGTTGGTCCGTGTCGTGCTCAAGGGTGTGAAACTTTGAGGTTTCTTTCCTCGCATTCGCCGTGGTCGACCTGTGTGTTCAGAAAGATACCGAGCTTGCTGGCTGGACCCTTCGGCGCGGTGATGATCAGACTTCGGCCCCGCCATCCTCAATTCCTCGGCTGTCATGTGCTGCTCTGCCCTTCGGTAAAATTCTCCGAGGGTCTCCGGGGGGTCCTTTGAGAACTCGTAGAACAGCTGTGAGTCACGCCGAAGGCCCCGTGTCATAGCGAGGATGCGGATTTCGGGCCGGAAGTCCGGGACGCTGAGTGCTTCCCTGTTGAATCGTTCGACATAGTCTCGGATCGTCTCTCCGTTTCTCTGCTCTATGTCGAACATCTGTACAGGCATTTTGGCCGTCGGCCTGCTCCCAATGAACTGCTGGGTAAAGGCTGTGGACAACTCCTGAAACTCAGTGATAGTCCCTGGGGGCAACGAATTGTACCATGCTGTTGCTGGGCCCGTGAGGGTGACTTCAAAGCATTTGCACATGGTAGCGTCATCAGCTCCGTGCATTATCATGCTCCGCCTGTACTTCGTCAGATGGGCCTGTGGATCAGTCCGGCCATCATAGATCTCCAGCCTAGGCACTCTGAAGTCGCCTGGCATAGCTGCCTCAACGACGGTGCGAATAAACGGGGAGCCATCTTCGCATAACGCCCCCGACAGCCTGTCCCAAACGGGTTTTCTGGTCACTTGCTTTTCCACTCTGTCCAGCCGTGCCAATATCCTTTCCATAAGCGCAGTGGCGCTAGGACCATTTTCGCGGGAGGGTGATCGACGGCGCCTTTTCGGGGAGCGAGTTCGGCGCGGAGGGGTCAGGGCCCTCGCCTCGGGCGACGAACTGCTTCGCTGTGAGACTCTCGGTCGCTTGGACCCGGTTTGTCCCACAGGCCGTTTCCCGAGGGCTATATCTTCTGTGGATGATTCTCCGCGAGGATCTCCACGTTCTGAACTGCGGTGTGTAGACTTGGGGCTTCTCTCCCGAGGGCGTGTTGATGAGGAGGGTTTCTGGGCCTGTGACTGCTGTGGCCATCTTCGGTCGATCTGCTGAGTCATTTCAGCAACGACCGAGCGCTGAAAGTCCCTCAAGAAGCTCATGGTGATTACCAGAGGGCGGTCTTCCTCAGGCGTAGAAGTCTCTGGGAGTGTCTGCTCAGCAGCCGGTTGTATCTCAGGCGCGGACGAGGACCTTGGGAGTCCCTTGTCCTTAGAACGCCGAGTCTCAACGACGGCGATCTGCGAGCGGGTTCCCACAGACGGCGCCAAATGATGGCCCAGGGCCTCATCGTTGTGAGTCATGATGACTGTTGAGGAGACTTCTAGGAGGAAGAACGCCTGGAAGGTGGATCGCCTCAAGGAGAGTACCTGGAAAACTGGTAAACAGGGTTAGGAGGCCCCCGGAGTGTTTTTCCGGGGGGGGAGCCTCCGACGCCCAAGTCAGTGGTGGCCGGAAGAAGGAGAAAGTCACTAGCTCAAAGAGAAAGGCAGAAAAGTCTCGCCTGGTATCTTCTCAGAGTATGGGAGCCGTATCTCCGGCCTGCCAACCTCCTGTCAAGTATTTATTTCCTGTATATATAGGAATACCTAGCCCGTTCAGATCATGACACGTGTGCGGTCGGATGCTCCTGAACGTCTGGGCGTAGGGGACAGATAGTTGGTAACTAGATGGCCTCGAGCCTTGTGCTGAGACGGGCCATGATATGATTCTGATGGCGTCTGCGCGTCAGGGCGACTTTTTACATCTGTGGTGGGACGTGTCGGAGGCTTCCTTAAATGCTTCCTTAAATGCGCCTGCCGTACTCCCGAGGTCCCTGGGCGAGGTCGTCCTCTAGTTCGGACAGAGCCTCTTCGGGAAGCCTACCCTCAGTTCGGGGGTTCCCAGTTCCAGGGGGTTCCGCCTTCGGGGATATCATATTCGGGCAGCAATGTCTGGTGCCACTTTTCCGAAGGCGCGTTGTTCACAACCTTGGGGGGCGAATGGAGTCCTCAAGTTTTACTGGCGTGCCGAGGCTCGGAGCTCTCAGGCTATCTCCCGAGGTGCATGATTCCACCTATTCCCGGGAAGCGCCAGTTCTTCTGGCCGTTGTTGTGGCAGGGTATTCGGCCAGATTGAGGCGATAGCCTTTGGCTATCAGGAATGTAACTGAAACCCTCTAGGATCCAAGTGAAACGGGGTGAATCGGGTGCTTAAAATTGTATACCCAGCTCGGTTGAGATCTTTCACCAAACTGTTGAGTCGAATCACAAAACTTGAATAGTTGAAGTGTTCAAGCTCTCTATGGTATCCACACGAGCCTTTAAGGATCACCATGCCTCCACCACGTCCGACAGATGCATTTCTCTTGCGCTCGTAGTGCTAGCTTGCGTTCTCCAAGGAATGGCAAGAGAAGTGTACGACTAGAACTTTCAGAATTCTTCTGATTTTGTCCTTAAGGAGGCTAGGGCAAGAGCTGTGAATTTCTCACTATGTGTTGTATTTATAGTGAGACTCAACTCCAAAGCCTAATGGGTTTCAAAGCCCTAATCCAATTAGGCTTTAATTTCGGGCGTAATAATGGCCCAACCTTTAGGCCAATCATTAATACGAAATTATCATGAAACCAAGACCAAACAATTCAGCCCATACACTCAAATAATCCAATTGGCTTTATGTGTGTGACCCAATAGGCTTCTATCACATTGGCAATGATCATAAATCACATTTATGATCATAAACAATGAGTGATGTCTAGCAACACATCATTGCTACCTAAGTGACAAGATTGTTGGTGATTCGACTAAACCTTTATGATCATTATCAGTATATGACATTGTCCCTTTGTCCAAGATATCAAGACCAAGCACGAGACACGGAATTGATGACATTGATATTGTATATCAACTCATCCAAGCATGACCATGCATTTTCTTAGTCTCACTCTATCAAGGGTCCCAAAGATATCACTTTCGTTACATAGGAGGGACAAATCCCATCTTGATCATACAAAACCCTCCGCATGATATGTGAGATACCTAATTACCTTCTTCAAGTTTGGTCAGTTACAAGCAACAAAGGGAAGTATCAAAGTTTGTGACTCACATGTAGGGAACCTTGATGGCCTTAGGTCAAACGACTACATATACATGATCACTATGAGAATCACTTATGACACTCATATAATGATCTATGTAGCATTCTCATGGTTGGTCAGTCCAGTACACAAGTTCTTTAACTTGTACCCATATATAGGCTACATAGCCTATATTAGTCTCTACATATGCTAGTCTTTACATATTATTGCAACCCATTCCATGATAATACTAGACTAGGGACATTTAAGAATATCCATATTCTAGGGTTATAATTATGTTTATTACGTTATGCAGAAACAGAACAAAAAACATAATTACTGGATTAAAGCCTCAATAAAATATCATGCCTCAATGTCCAAAATACGGTCATCTCATGATTGGCTTTTAGGCACAACACTAACATCCCAAGTCTTCCCTGACATTCTTCCAAAGGTTAGTGGCATTCTTTGTAAAGCAATTTTTGCTATATTTGCCCATAGCACCTTGACCTAAGGTAAATGGTCATTGTCAAAAATTTTCCAACTTTAGCAAGATGAATCCCATTCCACTTCCTAATACCTTGACATCCATGATGGGTGTGTTTGGTAACATTCTCCCAACTGATCAGATAGAGCTTTATTTGTTTTTTCTAAGGCAGAACCCTAAATGAAATTCCTATTGATTGTATATTTCATTACATGTGGAGGTGGGGAAATGGTTAAGTTGGATAACATATCCAGAAATGGAATTAAGTATAGACTTAGCTAACACAACTTTACTAGCCATGTACAAACAATTTCTTTTCCATTTAGCAAGTCTTTTGTTCATTTTATCCAATAGAAATTGGCATTTATTCTTAGTACATCTACCAGGGGTCATAGGAAAACCTAAATATTTATCAATGTGAACAATTTCTTGAAAATCATGGATACTACATATAGCATTCCTATGAGCAGGGAAAGTGTTGTCAAAGAAAAGAATCCTAGACTTATCAAGATTAATGACTTGTTTGGACAGCTTGCAAAAATTTTTCAACACCCTATCAATAGTCCTTGCAAACTTCAAAGAGGCTTTAGCAAAAAGAATAATGTCATAAGCAAAAAACATATGGGATAGAAAAACTCCTTTTCTTCAAATCTTAAATTGTTCCTGTTCCTCATTTTCACACTTTATAAGCAAGATATTCAAGATGAATAATGAAAAGAAAAGGAGAAAGAGGATCACCTTTTCTTACAGCCATGAAAGGGAAAAATAGTGCTAGTTGCTTTACCATTAACAACCACAATCATGTAGTTGGAATAGGTACAAGAAAGAATTAAAGCACAAGCATCTATTGGGAAGCCAAAAGAAAAGCAAGGCGTTTCTAAGAAAAGTCCATTCAATTCTGTCATAGGCTTTATCAAGACTAAATTTGATGAGAATATTGCAACTTTTGCCTCGTTTGTTATGGAAAAAGTGCAAGATTTCTTGAATTATAATAGAAATTTCCACAGAACTCCTGCCAGGGAGGAAGGCTATGTACCAAGGCCCAACAATTCTGGAAATGTCAGCCTAAGTCTTTTAACAAGTATTTTAGAAAGCATTTTATATTTAGCATTATAGAGACTTATTTGCCTAAAATTCTTCACAAATTCAAGGTTTGCCATTTTGGGAATGAGAGACACCAGGCAGGTAATGTAATCTTCAGGAATCATTTTCTTAGTAAAGACATCCTAAATATCTTTAATCAAAGTATCTTTTACCATATTCAAAAAATTTTGAAAGATGAAAAGGTGATAACTGTTAGGGCCAGGGACCTTTAGAGGTTTTATATCACACAAAGCTTCCTTGATCTCATGGGCAAAAAGAAATAAAAGAAAGCCTAATGAGATTTTTAAAGGGATCTTTGAGTGTAGCATAAACAGTTCAACGAGACAGACTCGAAAGAACTAGTGAAGAGATTTACAAAGTGATCAAGGAACAACATAACCATGTCTATGGGATTATTAACCCAGTTCCCTATGTTATCTTTCAATCTAACTATTTTTGGTGTCATTGTAGAGCATTTTCCTTATAGTGAAGGAGGAAGGATGAAAAAAGGTAGTGTTTCTGTCACCCTCAACAACCCATTCAATCCTAGACTTGAGTTTCCACAAATCCTCTTCTTGTAACAAGAGAGAGTTATAGGTAGCCACGACCTCCTTTTCTAATCCTTCAATGAATGAATTAGGGCATTTCTCTAGAGACATCCAAACCCCAACTAACCTAGCCACACCCATTCTCTTATTTCTAAAAATACTAACAAAAACATTTTTATTCCAATCCTTCAAGACTCTAGAGAACTCCTCAAGGTTAAAAGAGGTATTGGATATAGAAGACTAGTAAGAAGCAATCAGAGCAAGCAAATCAACATGGTGAAGCTGATAAAGCTCAGACTTAAAAGGGTTTCAAACCATAAGTGGACAAAGCTTGATCAAAATCAATAAGAATAGGGCAATGATCTGAATTAATTTAGGGTAAATGGAAAATAGTAGCTTCATGAAAGAGAATCAATCCCCATTCCAAATTAGTAAAACATCTGTCTAATTTTTCTCTAATTAGGTTACTACCTTTTTGAATATTAGTCCAAATATTTTTATGCCCTTTAAAACCTAAATCAATCAAATCACAATCATTAATACAATCATGAAAGACTTTATTCCTAGAATAATTCAATGAGCATCCACTGAATTTATCAGTAAGTTTAACAACTTCATTGAAATCCTCAACAATAAGCCAAGATTCCCTAAAATTATATTAAGCAACTTTAGTTCTTTTTAGAGCAAAAATCTATTAGCAAATTTAATACTCACATATATTAAGGAGAAAAGCCAACAAGAACTAACTCTATAATCACTAAGAACCTAGATAAGGCCATGAATTTAATGGATGCCTTATCACCTAAGATACTTCATGCTTCTTTTATAATTGAATATAGCTTACCAAACTTAAGTCCAAGAAGAAGAAATTAAATTGAGATGGAAAGAAAGGAAGTCAGAAACAAAATCAAGGATGAGAAAAAGAATTGTAGCAAAGGAATTAGAAAAAAAATTGATTAAAAAAGAAGAATTAGAAGCACTAATGTGCTAAGGAGTTAAGATAGACAAGCAAGAGAAGAATTGCACAAAGCAAATTGTATTCTTATTAATTTGTGTATAAACCATAAATTACAAGCCTTATTTATAATATTCTAAGCTAGGGTAACTTGCTATACAAAGTTTAGATGGAATAGGAAGCCTAAACCAAGTAAAGCATTAAACTGCGATTAGAAAACACACTTTGAACACTTCTTTGTATGCAAAACGTATGACTCAAGTAACATGTGCCATAAATCTATTTATTAGACTAAAAATAAGTAGAAAACACTAAATAAATAAGAAAAATTGGAACAAAAATGTTGTAATACCAGAATTTGTGAGAAAAGGCTCTAAAGGGGCTCTCAAGTGCACCCTTAGGTGCCATTGGGGCTCAGCCATGTTTTCTTTGGTTCTTTTGCTTGTATCTTGAGTATATAAATGGAAATGAAAGTGTTTGGCTCCTGGAAACCATTTGGCATGCTAGAAAGCTGTCTTGCACAATTGAGGTCCAAATGCTCCAAAATGAAAGTTTTAAGTGCTTCTTGCATGTCCTTGGCCCTCTTCCTTGTAATAGGTCCTGAATTTATCACCAATGGATCCTTGGGAGTCCTTGTAGCACCTATGATTGCTGGCCCTACATCCTCTCCCCATTCCTCAAAGAGATTCACCCTCAAATCATCACCTACATCATACAAATATAGGTTTGACACATTGAATGTTGCACTAACATTATGCACCCTTTTCAAGTCCAATTTGTAGGCATTATCATTGGTCTTTTAAATGATTTGGAAGGGTTCATATCCTCTTATTTGAAGCTTAGATTGCCTATGGGCAAGAAATCTTTCCTTTCTCATGTGAATCTATACCTAATCTCCTAGCTCAAAAGTAACGTTCTTCCTCCCTTTGTTGACTTGGCTTGCATATTCTTAGGTCTTTTTCTCTATTTGTAGTCATACCTATTCATGCATTGCCTTCACCATCTTGATCTTTTTAGAACCATCTAAACTAGACATATGACTTAGAGGTAAAGGCATCAAATCCATAGAGGTTAATGGGTTAAAACCGTAAACATTCTCAATTGGTAAATATCTTGTGGTTTTATGCACTACCTTTTTGTATACACACTTAACATGTGGCAAACACTCTTCCTAAGCTTTCAAGTTCTTTTTAATAATGGTACTAAGTAAAGTGATCAAAGTTCTATTAGTTACCTTAATTTGACCATTAGTTTGTGGATGACAAGTTGTGGAGAACAACAACTTAGTACCTAGCTTGCTCTACAAAAACTCTACAAAAGTAACTTAGGAACTTAGTGCCTCAGTCACTCACAATTGTCTTGGGAACTCCGCGCAATCCTCACAACTTTCTTGAAGAACAAGTTAGTAATGTGCATAGCATCATTAGTTTTGTGGCATGGAAGAAAAATATCTTTGAAAACCTATCCACAATTACAAAGGTAGAATCTCTACCATTTTTTTTTCTAGGAAGTCCTAAAACAAAGTCCATAGAAAGGTCAATCCAAGGATAAGATGAAATAGGTAAACGAGTGTAAAGACCATATGAATTTTGCTTAGATTTAGCCCTTTCTCCACATCTCTTTGCATTTTTAGCCAAAAAAAGTTTTCCTTGAGTGTCCTATTAAGCCTCCTCCATGAACTCCCTTCACTAGCAACTTTTTCAAAGATGTCTTAGGAATGCACAATCTATTTTTCTGCAAAAGAAAAACATCCAATCTATAGTGCTTATCAAAACCTGTTTTGGCACACTTAGAATGTAACTCACCAAAGTCGAAATCTTATGCATATAAATCCTTCAAACACTTAAATCCTAACACCTTTGTATCTAAAGTAGAGAGTACGGCATGCCTCCTAAACAATGCACTGGCCACCACATTCTCCTGACATTATTTGTACTTGATGTGGTATAAAAAAGTCTATGAACTCTACCAAGCTTGCATGCCTCCTATTGAGCTTTCTTTGGCCTTTGAGATGATTCAAAGATTGATGGCATGTGTGGATGATGAATTCCTTCAGCCACAAGTAAAGTTGCCAAGTTTCAAGTGCTCACACCAAGGCATACATCATTGTGTCATACATTGGGCAGTTTAAGGGAGCCTTTCTTAGATTTTCACTAAAGTAAGCTATAGGCCACCCTCATGCATCGAAACATCACCTATACCATGTCCACAAGCATCACACTGAATCTCAAAAGCCTTAGAAAAATTAGGTAAAGCTAAAATAGGTGCATTGCTCAATTTGTGCTTTAAAATCTGACATATGTATTCTTGAGCTTTCTCCTACTTAAAGTCTACATTCTTTTTAACAATTTCATTCAAAGGTATTGCAATGCTAAAAAATCCTTTACAAACCTCCTATAAAAGATAGCAAGTAAATGGAAAGATCTCACCTCAAAAACTTTCTTAGGAGTTGGCCAATCTTGTATGGCCCTTACCTTTTCTTAATCAACCTCCACACCCTTTGAACTCATAACAAAATTAAGAAATATCACATGGTTAGTAAAAAATGAACAATTTTTAAGATTTTCATAAACCTTTGTGCCCTTAATGTCTCTAACACATGCTTAAGATTCTACCCATGTTCATGCAAACTCTTACAATAAACTAAGATGTCATCAAAGTAAGCCACAACAAACTTTCTAATGAAATTTCTTAAGACATGATTCATTAACCTCATGAAAGTATGAGAAGCATTAGTAATACTAAACGGCATAATCAACCACTCTTAAAGCCCAAACTTAGTCTTGAAGACAGTCTTCCATTCATCCTGATAGCCAAAGGCTATCGCCTCTATCTGGCCGAACTCCCTGCCACAAGAATGGCCAGAAGAAACTGGCGCTACCTGAGAAAAGGTGGGATCATACACCTCGGGAGATAGCCGAAGAGCTCCGAGCCCGGCACGCCAGGAAACTTGAGGATACTACTAGCCCCCCCGAGGTTGTAAACAGATCGCCTTCGGAAAAGAGGCACCAGCTATTGCGGGCCGAATATGATCTCCCCGAAGGCGAAACTCCCTGAAGCTGGGATCCCCCGAACTAAGGGCGTGTTTCCCGAAGAGACACCGTCCATACCAAAGGACGACCTCGCCCAGGGACCTCGGGAGTACGGCAGGAGCATTTAAGGAAGCATTTAAGGAAGCCTCTGACACGTCCTTTCACAGACGTCATAAAGCCGCCTCAATAGGCGCTCTGACACGCTGACGCCATCAAAATCACATCATGGCCCATCTCAGCGCAAGGCTCAAGGCAACCTGCTACCAGCTATCTGTCCCCTACGCCCAGAAACTCAGGGAACATCCGACCGAACACGTGTCGTGATCTGAACGGGCTAGGCACTCCTATAAATACCAGGAAATAAATACTTGGCAAGAGGTTGGTTGGCAAAAGGTCTGACTCCCAGACTCTGATAAAATCACCAGGCGAGACTCTTCAGCCCTTTGTGCTATTTCCTCTGCCTTTCTCAACCACCACTGACTTGGGCGTCAGAGGCTCCCCCCCCGGAAACACATCCGGGGGCCTCCTAACCCTTTATTTCTAGACTTTCAGGCACACTCCCAAGGGCGAACCATCCTCTGGGCGTTCTTCCTCCTAGAAGTCTCTCCACCAGTCACCATGACTTTAAACGATGAGGCCCCCGGCCATCATTTGGTGCCGTCTATGGGAACCCGCTCTGAGATCGCCGTCGTTGAAACTCGGCGTTCTTAGGACAAGGGACTTCAGAGGTCCCCGTCCGCGCCTGAGACACAACCGGCTGCTGAGCAAACACTCCCAGGGACTTCTGCGTCCGAGGAAGACCGTCCTCTAGTAATCACTATGAGCTTTATGAGGGAGTTTCAGCGTTCGGTCGTGGCTGAAATGACACAGCAGATCGACCAAAGGTGGTCACAGCAGACACAGGCCCAAAGACCTCCCTCACCTGCACGTCCTCGGGAGAAAAGTCAGAGGTCCACTCATCGCAGTTCGGGAAGCGGAGATCCGCGTGAATAATCGTCCACAGAAAATACGCCCCTCGGGAAACAGCCTGTTGGGCAGAAGAGGCCCGAGCGACCGAGGTTCTTGCAGCAAAGAAGTTCGCTGCCTGAGGCGAGGTCCCTGTCCCCTCAGCGCCGAACTCGCTCCCCGAAGAGGCGTCGGCAATCTCCCTTCCCTGAAGAAGGGCCTAGTGCCACAGTGCTTATGGAGAGGATATTAGCACGGCTAGAAAGGGTGGAGAAACAAATGGCCAGAAAACCCGTTTGGGCCAGACTTTCGGGAACATTCTGCGAAGATGACTCCCCATTCATTCAGGCCGTTGTTGAGGCAGCAATGCCAGGTGACTTTAGAGTACCTCGGTTGGAAATTTATGATGGCCGTACTGATCCACAGGCCCATCTGACGAAGTATAGATGCAACATGATAATGCACGGTGCTGACGACACTACCATGTGCAAGTGCTTCGAAGTCACCCTCACAGGGCCAGCAACTGCATGGTACAATTCATTGCCTTCAGGGACCATCACTGAGTTCCAGGAGTTGTCCACGGCCTTCACGCAGCAGTTCATCGGGAGTCGACCTACTGCGAAGATGCCTGTCCAGATGTTCGACATAGAGCAGAGGAACGGAGAAACCATCCGAGACTATGTCGAAAGATTCAACAGGGAGGCTCTGAGCGTCCCAGACTTTCGGCCCGAAATCCACATTCTTGCCATGATACGGGGCCTTTGGCGAGACTCACAGCTGTTCTACGAGTTCTCAAAAGACCCCCCGGAGACCCTCGGAGAATTTTACCGAAGGGCGGAACAGCACATGACCGCCGAGGACCTAAGAATGGCTGGGCCGAAGTCCGATCACCACCGCGCCGAAGGGTCCAATCAACAAGCTCGGCATCCGACCGAACAGGCAGGACGACCTCGGAGGATGCGGGGAAGGAAACCCCAAAGTTTCACACCACTAAGCACTACACGGACCAACATCCTCATGGCGCTAGAAAGGCAAGGGACGCAAATTCGGCGGCCAAGGGCCATGACCGCCGATAATAAGAAGAATGCAAAGAAGTTCTGCCAGTTTCATCGCGACCACGGTCATGACACCGAAGACTGCTTCCAGCTGAAGAAGTACATAGAGTCGCTGATAAAGCAGGGCCAACTTCGGAAATACCTGCGGATGCCATCCCCGAAATGCAGAAAAGTGGAGGAAGAGAGGGCCGAAGATGAGGACTATGACTCCGACAGGCGGAGAAACCGAAGTCCAAAGAGGCGCCCTCCACCTCCGACAGGGGTTATCCAAACAATCACCACGGGGCTCCCATCCTCGGAAAGAAAGCGGAAGGCCAGAGAAATTGCAGTCATGGAATATCAAAATCCAGCAAAGAAGCTGGCCCGCAAAGATGGATCCACCATCGTCTTCCCCCACGACGATCCGCTGCTGATCATGGCGAGAATAGGGAACTGGGACGTCAAAAGGGTGCTACTTGATGACGGATCAAATGCGGATGTCCTATTCTCGCACTTACTGCCGAGCTTGGGCATCTCCAGCAGCGACCTTAAACCAGTCACCTCGCCCACCTTCGGGATTGGACCATCCGAACTGCCCGTTCTCGGATGGATCGACCTCCCACTGATGATGAAAGGGACTTCGGTAGATGGAGCAGCTGAGTTGTACGCCTCCACAATGGCGAGGTTCATCGTCATGGACGTCCCGTCCTCGTACAACGCCATCCTTGGAAGGCAGACACAGGGAAACCTGCACATTCGCCCTGATGTGAAGTACTTGACTATCACATTCGCCACCAAGGATGGAGATGCAGAGATCTTCATAGACCAGGCCGAGGTAAGAAAGGTGTTTGTGAAAGCACGAAAGGCTCCGGCGAGCAACTTCGCACAAACAATGGAGGCAAAGGCGCCAGAAAAAGGCAACGAAGAAGATCTCGCAAAAGCGGAAATGGAAACAGTAGAACTTATCCCAGGACAATCTACCCGAATAGGGAAGAGCTTGGCCGAAGGTGAGAAGGAAAACCTTGTATCCTTTCTGCTGAAAAATAAAGATCTGTTTGCCTACTCGCCGAAAGATATGCCAGGGGTAAACCTTGGCATAGTACAGCATAGCCTCAAAGTAAGCCTGAAAGCAAAACCTGTCCGGCAAAAGAAACGAAGCATCTCAGCTCACAAGAGCAACTTTGTCAAAACCGAGGTCCAGCGTCTGTTAGACACCAAAGTCATCAGGGAAGTGAAATACCCCGAATGGTTAAGCAACGTGGTGATTGCCATAAAAGAAGGCAGCAGCAAACTTCGGATGTGCATCGACTTCAGAAACTTGAACGATGCTTGCCCGAAAGACTCATACCCTCTTCCGCCAATAGACCAACTAGTAGACTCAACTGCCAAATACGGGCTCCTAAGTTTCCTAGACGCCTTCAGTGGCTACCATCAAATAAGGATGGACCCCGAAGATGAAGAAAGAACCGCCTTCATCACCGAGGGAGGAACATACTGCTATGTCAGGATGCCCTTTGGGCTCAAAAATGCAGGAGCCACCTACCAAAGGTTGATGAACAAGGTCTTTAAAGACCAAATGGGGAGAAACATGGAGGTGTATGTTGATGATATGATAGTCAAGAGCAAGCTGCCTAGCTATCACGTTGCAGATCTAGAGGAAACCTTCCAAAAGCTCAGAGCCTTCGGGATTAGGCTCAATCCTGAAAAGTGCATCTTCGGGGTAACCTCGGGAAAATTCCTTGGGTACATGGTATCCGAAAGAGGCATTGATGCTAACCCCGAGAAGATTAAGGCGCTGCTTGAGTTCCGAACTCCTGCCACAGTGAAAGACGTGCAGAGGCTCACCGGAAGAATAACCTCTCTGAGCAGATTTATTTCCAGGTACGGAGATAGGTGTCGACCTTTCTTCAAAGTCCTCACAAAGGCAGCAAAAATGGAAGGCAACCTCGGAAGGAATGATCACCCTTGGGACGAAGATTGCCAAAAGGCCTGGGAAGAACTCAAAGTCTACTTGGCTAGCCTGCCGACTCTGCGACAACCTCGGGAGGGAGAGCCTCTCGTTTTGTACCTCGCCGTCACGGAGAAAGCTGTAAGCTCGTGAAATACCCACCACTAAGGAAAGCCATTTAGATGCGAACGGAGGTGAGCCAGAGTGGACCTTGCATGTTGACGGAGCCTCGGGATCCGAACACCAGGGAGCTGGAGTAATTATCAGAGGACCCGAAGGCCTAGCGGTAAAAAAGGCTATCAAGTTCAGTTTTAGTGTCACTAACAATGTGGCTGAGTATGAAGCCCTCATAGCGGGATTACGCTTGGCCAGAAGGATTGGCGTGAGAAACTTAAAGGCTCACAGCGATTCCCAGCTGGTAGTTCGGCAGACGTCAGGAGATTATGGGGCGAAGGACCCAATCTTGGAAAAATACCACGAGCTGGTAGCAAAGCTCATCCAAGAGTTTGACGCCGTACGGATCGAAAATGTACCTCGGCGGAATAACACTGAGGCAGATTGCTTGGCGAAGTCAAAAACATACACTGAGGTGTTAGATCACCCGAGTATCTCAGTGCTAAGCATAGCGACCTCGGGAAAAGGATGGAAAGATCCCATAAAAAGATACCTCGCAGAAAATGTGCTCCCCGAAGACCCCGGCGACGCTGCAAGACTGCGAAGACGCTCCGGCCAATTCTTCCTGATTGGCGAAGAGTTATACCGACAGGGATATGCAAACCCGTTGCAAAGATGCGTGGATGAAGAGGATACTGAAATGGTCCTTGAAGAGGTCCACGAGGGCATGTGTGGTTCACATATTGGAACTGATGCCCTTGCGGCAGTGATGCTTCGCCAAGGATACTTCTGGCCTACCCTGAGAAAGGATGCAAGGCAGTTCGTCCGAAAATGCGGTAGTTGCCAGAAACGCGGGAACATCCAGAGGGCACCCTCAGAAATGGTAACTTCGGCTGACTACCCCTGGCCCTTCGCAGTCTGGGGTATAGACCTTATTGGGCCACTCTCCTCAGCGCCCGGAGGCGTGAAATTCTGCGTGGTAGCAGTGGACTATTTCTCCAAATGGGTCGAGGCAGAACCCCTAGCAACTATCTCAGCAAAAGAAGTGCAGAAGTTTGTATGGAAGAACATTGTATGCAGATTCGGCATACCGAGGGTACTAGTGGCTGATAATGGATCCCAATTCATAGACAAAGGATTCCAGGAATTTATCAGCAACCTCGGAATAAACATGCACTTCGCCCTGGTAGCTCACCCCGAAAGCAACGGGCAGGTGGAAGTATCTAACAGGACCATAAAAGATGGCCTGAAAAAGAGACTAGGGGAAGCAAAAGGGAAATGGCCAGGAGAACTCCAAAGCGTATTATGGAGTTACCGAATGACACCCCGAAGAGCCACAGGGGAGACTCCCTTCTCACTCGTTTTCGGAACAGAGGCCATCATCCCTATCGAGATAGTTAGACCATCAGTACGGGTGCAAGTATTTGATGAAGGTGGAAATGACCTCGGCCTAAGAACGAAGCTTGACCTCGTCGGCGAACATAGAGAAATAGCTGAGCTGAGAAGAAAAGCTTTCCAGCAAAGGGTGGCCGCGGCCATAAATTTGCGAGCTAGGCCAAAGGAAATCAGGAAAGGAGACCTCGTTCTCCGAAAGGCTGACTTTGCGCCCCGAAGGCCATCCCACGGAGTACTTCGCGCAAACTGGGAAGGACCTTATCTGGTCCTCGCCGAAGTACGAAAAGGCGTGTACAAACTTGGCGATGCCGAAGGCGTAGAATTGAAAAACACTTGGCACTCAGATGCCTTGAGAAAATTCTACGCCTAAGCTTGAACGAAGGAATCATACTGTACGAAAAATATTCTAAGCACAGAAGTGCCTTGAGAAAGTTTCTTAAGTACAGAATTGTACAGAATTCCGCGAAGATGCTCACCACAAGCGCAGATATGACTTTCCGAAGTCCCTTGAGCCATCACGCTCGGGAAAGATGGGAAAATCTCTCGGCGGTACTCGCCGTAATAAGCGCAGATACGACTTTCTGAAGTCCCTTGAGCCATCACGCTCGGGAAAGATGGGAAAATCTCTCAGCGGTACTCGCTGTAATAAGCGCAGATATGACTTTCCGAAGTCCCTTGAGCCATCACGCTCGGGAAAAATGGAAAACAAAAAATCTCGCAAAATGTTTCTTAAGTCTCTTGAGCGAACATGCTCGGGACAAAATGGAAATGCAAAATCCTGCAAAAAGACTTAGTCAAATTTTTCAGACTTTCCAAAAAGCCTCTTGAGCGAACAGGCTCGGCCAATGGAAAGATCTTTCACACTTAGTCAAGTTTCTTTGATCGCAGGTTTTCCGAAGTCTCTTGAGCAAATGCGTTCGGGGCAATGGAAATAAAGAAACTTGCAAAAACACTTAGCCAAAAAAGATCTTCATTTACAAGAAAGCTGGCTTACAAAGAAGAAGTGCCCGAAGAAGGAACACCAAAACGAAGAGGAAAAAAGGAAAAGGCCCCTAAAATAGCCTAAGGGTTCTTGGCGTCCCGGGAGCTACCAGCCTCTGTGCCCTTCTCCACCACCTTCGGCGCCGGAATTGTGGAAGGCAGGTTCAGGTACTTGATTTTGGACCAGGACCACCGAGGCCCCTCGGGAATGTTGAGTGCTTCCAAAAAAGAGAGGTCCAGACTTGGGAACCTCTCAAGGACTTGGTGCCGAGCAAGGCAGAATCCATCTTGGAAGGTGACCTTGGTCATTTGGTCGGATTTGTCCTTCTCAACCTCAAGGTCCTCGAGCTCGTCCTTCAAGTCTGCAACTTCCTTCTTCAGTGCCTTCACCCTCTTCTTCGTATCGGGCTCCTTCTTCAAAGACTGGACCTCGGCTTCAAGAGCCTTTTTCTCGCTCACCAACGACCGAATCAGATTGTCAGAATCTGACTTATCTTTGAGAAGGTCTTGGTTGGCGGCGAGCATCCCCGCCATTTGGTCACCGAGGTCAGCAATCTTCAGAGAGGAGTTCTTCTCAAGATCTTCCTTCTCTTTCCGGAACTCCTCCCGAAGGGCAGCAACTTCTTTCTTCGCAGCATCTGACAGCTGCTGGTTCTTGGCGATCAATGCCAAGCGCGTGGCCTTCGCTTTCTCTAAAGTCTCTAAGGCCGAAGCTCGGAACGCCGAATGCCTGGCTACCCGAACTCGGAGAAAGCCGGCGTACCCCAGCAGCTGCAAAAAGATGAACGCAAGGTCAGTAAGAGCCAAGCACTTAGGAAAAATTGAAGGGAAAAAGGTGTGAAGAACATACCTGAGCAGCATGCTCGGTGACTTTTGCGGCAAGGGTGTCATCATTCGGATGGGCCGCCGCGATGGCCTTGAAGGAGGCCTCAGTAAGCACCCGCTTCGAAATTTGCTTTGCCATTTCAGGACAGTCCTCGGAGTACAAGTTCATGTCCTCCGTGAACGTCCAGAAAGGCTCTTTGGGTACCTTCCCTTGCGGGACTTTGGCGTCGCGAAGGGCCCGCGCCTTTGCGTGTTTGGCCGCCCAGTTCGGGGTAAGTAACTCCCCTGCACGGCGAAAACGAGAAGCGGGTCAGAGACAAAGGAAAATTCAGAAAGACAAGAAAAGCCATACTTGTTCTGAAAGAAACAGACCTGGCGGCACTTCGAACACGGCGTCCTTGGAATCCTGAGACTCCTCGGTCGAAATCTCCTTGCCCTTCCTCTTGCGCCGCTCCTCGGCTGAAGGGGCCTCTTCCACGGCCTCCAGAAGGACCTGCGACGCCGAAGGGCTCTGGGGAGGGACGTCGGTGGAAGGAACCTTGGCAGCGGCAGGGATTTCGGCAGCTGCCTCAGACGCCGGAATCTCGGCTGTCCCAGGCTCTTCGGCAGCCTCCTCGGAAATTTCCTCCAGAGGAACTTGGGCAGTTTTCTTTGCCCGTTTCGCCGAAGGCCCAGTGCCAGTAGACTTCCACCTTCGGGAAGCCGCCTTCTTTGTCTGATCGCCCTTCTCCACCTGGCCGGAGAAAAGGGACTTGTAAAACGCAGCAGTCCCGTCGCCCATCTCTGAAAAAAAAAAAAGACATCAGCGTAAGTCTGAGGGAAAAACAACAAGGGAGTAGAAGATAACTCACTTTCGACAAGCGTTTCGAAAGAGATTTCCTCCTTAAGAAGCTTGACCAACCAGGAATCCTTCCCGGCGATGGTAGGAGCTGGCATCTCGAGGTCGGTCTCGTGCTCCTTAACCACCTTTAACTCCCGGAGGACCTCTTCGGTCATCAACCTCCAGTTGATAGGGAAGGGGTATAGAGAGCATGGTGCGACCTCAGGAGCCCAGTCAGAGACGGCGCGGATGCGGCCGTCGAAGTCCGCGAAAGTGGAAGCCAACTCTGGAGTCAGCAACAACCTCGGATCAACAACGTCCACATCTAGCCTTCCCTAAGCCCATTTGGTCGGAGCATACGACCAAGCCTCCTCCATCTTCAGGAAGAAGAATTTCTGTTGCCACCCCCGCCAGCTGTGCTTTGTGGCGAAGGTGAACATGAATTTTTTGCTCCCGGATCCCCGAGGTAGCATAAAGTAGAAGCCACCCTTCGGGACCACAAAGAGCTTGTAGTACTGCATGAAGATTATAAAATGGGGTTTTATCCCGAAGACGCCACACATACAAAGGAAGGCGTTAAAGTAGCAGTACGAGTTCGGGGGAAGCTGGTTCACAGCAATGCCATGAAATTGGCAGAACTCGCAAACCAACTTCGGGGGAGGATACCGAAGTCCGGCCTTCAGCTGGGCTCGGAAAACGGTAACCTCGTTACTATGGTTTGAAAAAGCATAATGGCTAGAGCGAGGCAGCCTAGTAACGGCGTAAGAGGGAAGAAAGAACTTTTTCTTGCACCTCTCTAATTTTGCGGGGGTGGTGCAACAAGGATGGGCTAAAAGAGGCTGCTAGCTCTCAGGGATTGGCATTTTCGACATGAAAACGAGTTCGGGAAAGGCAAGAAAATAGTTTCCGGGAAAAACTAGGAATCAAAACACTCTGGAAAACAAAAACCCACCAAAAGATTTGCCAAAGTCTGAGGACGCCGTCGTGAAAGTTGGCTGAAAAAAGCTCTGATTAAGGTAGCTCCGCCACAGAAAGCAAGAAAGTACGAAAACAGGGGCAAAGCAGAGGAAAGAGCAGAAGTAAAAGCAAATGGGACTTATGATGGAATGGGCTATTTATAGGCCAAAGGTTGGTAACCGAAACGTCGTCATAAGTACCCTTTTGGAGGCGAACCGTCGCCGTAACTGCCCTCTGCACCTGAAAAGGCGCGCCCTCTGTAACCGACGCGACTCTCCTCCAATGGCAAAGCACCACGTGTCAACCGCCGCGCCAAAATAGGGGACACGTCTTCTGACATCCCTAAAAAGCTGGGGCGCGTCGCTTAGACTGACACGCTTGGCCAGCAGACGCGACGTTACACAAACCTGCAAGAAGAAAAAAGTAGGTTACCTCGAGGACACCAAGAGAAAGGCTATGGCCAAACAGCCGATGACCTTCGGGCAAGAGGTGTATCTTCGGCATAGGCTCCGCCTCGAATACACCAAAGAACAGGCCAAGGCCGAACAGCCCATACCTTCGGGCATGAGGTGCATCCTCGGAACAGGTTGAGCTTCCTAAGAGACTCCTAAGAACAACCTCGGAAAGAGATGCAAAACCGAAGTCTTCACTTCGGCTTTCCAAAGGGGGGCATGTGATAGCCAAACGCTATCGCCTCTATCTGGCTGAACTCCCTGCCACAAGAATGGCCAGAAGAAACTGGCGCTACCCGAGAAAAGGTGGGATCATACACCTCGGGAGATAGCCGAAGAGCTCCGAGCCCGGCACGCCAGGAAACTTGAGGATACTACTAGCCCCCCCGAGGTTGTAAACAGATCGCCTTCAGAAAAGAGGGACCAGCTATTGCGGGCCGAATATGATCTCCCCGAAGGCGGAACTCCCTGAAGCTGGGATCCTCCGAACTAAGGGAGTGTTTCCCGAAGAGGCACCGTCCGTACCAAAGGACGACCTCGCCCAGGGACCTCGGGAGTACGGCAGGAGCATTTAAGGAAGCATTTAAGGAAGCCTCTGACACGTCCTTTCACAGACGTCATAAAGCCGCCTCAATAGGCGCTCTGACACGCTAACGCCATCAAAATCACATCATGGCCCATCTCAGCGCAAGGCTCAAGGCAACCTGCTACCAGCTATCTGTCCCCTACACCCAGAAACTCAGGGAACATCCGACCGAACACGTGTCGTGATCTGAACGGGCTAGGCACTCTTATAAATACCAGGAAATAAATACTTGGCAAGAGGTTGGTTGGCAAAAGGTCTGACTCCCAAACTCTGAGAAAATCACCAGGCGAGACTCTTCAGCCCTTTGTGCTATTTCCTCTGCCTTTCTCAGCCACCAATGACTTGGGCATCGGAGGCTCCCCCCCCCCGGAAACACACCGGGGGCCTCCTAACCCTTTATTTCTGGACTTTCAGGCACACTCCCAAGGGCGAACCATCCTCTGGGCGTTCTTCCTCCTAGAAGTCTCTCCACCAGTCACCATGACTTTAAACGATGAGGCCCCCAGCCATCACATCCCCCCTCTAATTCTATTTTGATGATAGGTACTCATAAGATCAACTTTAGAAAAGATGGAAGAACCATGTAACTATTCAAGCATGTCATCAATTCTAGGGGTAGGATGCCTATACTTTATAGTGATTTTGTTGACAGGCCTATAATTCATACACATTCTCCAATTTCCATATTCTTTAGGCACTATGATCACAGGCACTGCACACAAGCTCAAGCTTTCTTTTTGATAACCCTTGGCCAACAAATCCTCCACTTATTTTTGTATTTCCTTGGTCTCCTCGAGGTTGTACCTATATCCAACCTTGTTTAGAATAGGAGCTCTAGGAATGTGATCAATTTGATCTTTAACTCCCTTTAAATATGGCAAATCACTTGGTTCATCTAGGAACAAATCCTCAAACTCCTGCAACAAAGATACAACAATACTTGGAAACTTGTTAGTTAAGTCACTAGAAAGAAAAAAAGACTTCTTCAAAAGTAAAAGGAGCATTGGTATTTGTACTCTTAAGGCTTTCCTCACATCACTCATTTTGATCATTATGCTTTTTTTTTTCTCTCTCAACTTTCCCCTCTTGATTTTTCTCTCGGGAACTCTCAACTATCTCTTTTCCCTCAAGGCTCTCTTCTCACTTCTCCTGATTTTCTCTTAGATTTCCTCTTAAGTTTTCATTCACTTAGGTCCTCATTTTCCTCTCTTTTAACTTTTCTCTTAGCCTCACCATGGATCTTCCTTTGGTCCTCCATCACTTGTTGTGGTGTGAGTGGTGCTAAAGTGATGGTCCTCCCATTGAAATGGAATGAATAACTATTCTTGAATCCATCATGGGTCAACCTCCTATCATATTGCCATGGCCAGCCTAAAAAAATGTGGCTTGCCTTCATATGTATAACATTACATAGAACTTCATCTTCATATCTTCCGATCTTGAAAGACACCAACACTCGCTTTGTCACTTTGATCTCATCTTCATTGTTGTGCCATTGGAGTCTATAGAGTCTCAGATGTTTGGTTGTAGGAAGCTGGAACTTATCAACTAGAGTAATACTAGCAACATTAGTATAACTCCCACCTTGAATAATCATACTATATATCTTTCCTCCAATGTAGCACCTAGTATGGACAATATTCTCCCTTTGTTCATCCTCTTCTTTGACTTGAACATTTAAGGTCTTTCTTACTACAAGTGATATTCCTTTTTCCACATACCCCACATCAGTGTTATATTCTTCCTCAAGCATACCTGAATCATCATGATCCTTTTGATCATTTCATCTGTCACAATCTTTTTATTATCATTCAATACCATGGTCTTTTGATTGACACATTCTCTTACATAATGCCCCTGCCATTGCACTTAAAACAAATTTTGTTATAATTTTTAACATCATTCTTAGAATCAAAAGTACCTTCCTTAGGCCTTTATGGATTGCCTTTGAAAGATGTCTCGGCCTTGACCTTGAACTCTTCCTTTCTTAACTCTTTCCTCCTTGAATCATTGGCCCAAGTTTGCTTCAGATTAAAGTTAGGTTTTGGTGGAAACCTTGCCACTCATTTCCTTTTCAATTGCTTCTCCACTTTGATGGCTTTGTGCCCCATGTCCTCCACTTCTATATAGTCATGTAAGTCAACAAGGTTAGCAATCTCAAGATTAAAACCATGCAAGAACCTAGCCATTGCGGCTTCTCTATCCTCCTTAACATTGGTCCTCATGAGTAGCACATCCATCTTCTTAAAATAATCCTCCATTGTCTTAGAGACTTGTGTTAATCTTTATAGCCTTTGGTGGAGTTCTCTTTAGTAGTTGGATGACACAAACCTTTTCCTCATGATACTCTTTATTTCTCCCTAAATTTGAATTAGATCTTCATGATTTATTTGCCTTGAGCTTACAACTTGTGTCCAATAAACAAGTGCATAATCAATAAACTCCAAAGTGGTAAATTTTACCTTTTTATTTTCTGGATAGGTGTAGTATTCAAGGATCATCTCCACTTTAGCCACCCATTCATGGGATGCTTTTGGATCACTTCTACCCTTTAATTGTGGGATTTACAACATGATTGTGTTGAGGGTTGGGTCTTCTCTTGGCTGCCCCTTTACGAGTCTGCTTGGTGGTGGATGTTGGTTGCTCCTAAACTCCTCTTTCCCCTCCTCTTGGTCATAAGGATCATATTTTGTTGTAGGAGCCTTCCTTGGTGGAATCTTATCTGGTAGGCGTCCAAGGATCCCTTTGTTAGGAATTGATTAGGAACTTAGTTCCTCCAACTTCCTATCATGTTGAGTCATCTTTTCTTCCATAGTATCTTGTACTTGCATCTTAAACTTCTCAAACTTAGAGAGTATAGACTTTTGGAATGACTTTTTGGAATGGTTTGAGGTCTCCCTTCACACTTTTCCCTTGGAATGATTTGAGATCTCCCTCCATTATTCTCCTAGAAAAAATCAAAGATCCTTACAAAATACTCTTTCATCTCAATTTTTAAGTGGAAAAGTTACTTTTGCAACCAAATACTTCAAGTTCTAAAAGAACTCACTTAAAGCACACTAACACATTTAAAATCCTTCAAAACCTTTCAAACCCTTCAAAGAAAAGAAAGAAAATAGATAGGAAAACATTAGGAAGAGATGAAAATAGGATGTTCTTACAATAGATGATTGAAAGAATGAGAGAGAGAGAGAGAGAAAACTAGGGTTTTTGGGTCAAAAGGATATCCTAGCCTTTGAAATATTGTTTTCTTGTTGTTTTCTTACTCGAGACAAGATTTCAAAGTCTCAAGATATTTTCTTGGTGCAAAAGAAAATGAAGAGAATCTAGACTTGTAGCAAAAGTAATCAAAAGAATGAAACTTGCAATAAAAGAAAAAAACTTGAATAGGATAGAAAATAAATTATTTTTGGTATTTTTTTGGATATTTTAGGATGCAAGACACAAAAATTTATGGAGAACAATTTTGGAATGGCTGGAATGAAGAAGAACAAAAGGTGGTACAAATTTGAATGGAATAAGCACAAGGGATGAACCCTAAAAGAAACAAGAACAAAACCATTTATGATGAATGATGTGATGCAAAAATGAATTGAAACAAGGATAAATAAATGGAAAAAAAAGATAAATTGGTTCTATTTTTGAAGCTTTAATACCACTTGATGGATGCCTTATTGTATAAAATACTTCAACCTCGAGTCCAAGAAGAAGAAAATGAGTTAAGAGGGAAAGAAGGGAAATTAAGAATATAATCAAGGATGAAAAGAAGAATTGTAGCAAAGGATTAGAAAAAATTTGATTAAAAAAAAAGAATTAGAAGCACTAATGTTATTATAGCCCTCCTAGCGAAATACTTGGTGAGCAAGGTAAGTTCGTAAATCCCCAGCTTAAATACCTTAATTAGAGGTGAATTAGCAAAATCAAGTAAGTTATTAAAGGTTTAGTAGGTTTTGAGTGGTTTATGGCACTACAAAATGGTCATTTTGCACCTTGGAGGGTCGGGACAAGTCTTGGGAGTAGAAATGATGTTTTTAAAATCCAAAGCCCAAGTTTGCTAAGCTGCTAAAGTTTTAATTATCAAGTTACTATTTGGGGAAAGGGTAAATTTGCAAGTTTTGAAGAAGTTTAGGGTGGAAGGGGGTTTTGTTGTTAAAATAGTTGGAATGGATGAGTTTTTGGCACTATTCATTCATTCTTTCCCTTCCAATTTCAAAGCATCTCTTACCCTGTTAGGACCATCCCTTAGTACTTGGCTTAGGCCAAGAATATAGAGCAAACACCAATTTAAAATGAGGGACTTGATTGAAAATGAGGATAAGGGTGTAAGTGCAAAACTAAAAAATTTTGGGATTTAAGTGCACATGAAAAATTAGACTATGATGTCTATGGCATGAAACAAAGTTTAGGGGCCATATTGTTCACTTAAACTAGTGCTACAAGTGAAACTATGAAACTTAAACTAGTGATTTCGGCCATGCAAATAAATACAAGGTTAAGTGGAGCATTAAGCCAACTTTTGGTAGTTTTTTTTGGACACATGTGATGGCTGGTCAAGTTTGTCTCCCACCAAGAATATGCCATCATTTTTGTTGGTTTGTTTAATTAGCCATTGTCTTGGGTATTTGGCCAAAACATGCAAGGGGAAATTGACCATTTTCAGCCATTTTACAAATACTTGGCAATGTCAGCCAAGAAACAAAAATTTGTGCCAAAATGTGCATGTGTTTAGTGACTAAAATGGAGCCATGGATCCTTGAAAGGCTAAATGAACCATGCAAATTAGTTCAAGGCTGAGAATGGAATTAACCCATTAATGAGTCCATGTGGCAATAACCGGATTAGCATGTTTCCTACTTAGAAAATTAAAAATTGTTTCGGTCAAAGCCATTCATTTGTGTTCTTGGCCGAAACTTAAGAGCTTTGGCATTACTCTTGTGCTTAGCTGCCGATTTCATGCCATTTCGAAAGGAAATTGAAGCTTCAAGACATAATCAAGCTTGGGTGCTCATTTTCGGCAATAGGTGACTTGGAACCTCAAGTTTAAAGCTTGATATTGAAGAGTACAAGGCTAGCCAAGAGTTGCTCAAGCTCAATCTTGTGGTAAAGATTCATAATTCACTTGGTTTTCTTGGAAATTTTCCATGATCAAGTGATATTAGTGATTAATGATAGTCGAAATGTGCTAGGAAGTTGTGGTTTGGAATACACATTTTGGACTTGGAAATTCAAGCACAACCGATAGCTCAAGCATTTTATTGAGGTAGGGTTCACGTTCTACTTGCTTGCTTGGTAAATATTCCATGAACAAGTAGCTATGAGTAGCTAAGTGATAGTCAATGTGTGTTCTGTGATCTTAGTTACTTGATGGGCATTATTGAGGTGATTCAGTTTATGAATTGGTTAGCTAATCAAATATGGGCATGTGCTACAAACTCTAGTAAGTAAGGCCAACTTGCTAGGAGTATTGGAGCTCTAGTGGATGGTGGACTAAAGTTGTGAAGAAGTATGTGCAATAGTGCACAAGGGCACATGCTTGGGTTTCGGCCGAATGATCATTGTCGTGTGTGTATGAGTTGTGTGCTTGATTGTTTGTTTGTGTGTGCTAACCAATTGTAGGTAGCTTAATTATGCTTAATATGTCTCGGTTACTATATGTGTATATTGTGTTTTCAATGTCTTTCTTGTAGGACAAGTTAAGCTATTGGAGGTTAAGTCTTGGACTTAACTAAATAGACCTTATATGGTCGTTTGTGAATCCTACTGAGTAATTGTTACTCATTGCCCATATATATTTCTTGTTTCAGGAAAGGATATTCAACTTGAGTAGTTTTGCTTGAGTTGCTAGATTTTGTATGCTAGTGGTGCTTTTGTGCTTAAGATATGTGTCAATGTTGTACTTGGCTTAATTGAGTTATATTTACAAGTCTTATGTTTATGGTTTATGCCCAAAACTTATGGTACAAGTTTTGCAGGCTGTGATTAGATTGTGGGACTTGTCTAGCAGAGGAGATGGATGTGTGTTCTTGGGCTCTAGTGTGGTGGTTTGCCTTTATGACTATGAACTTGTTCATAGGTTTAGTACTTCAGACCATGGTCATGTATATAGTCTTTAAGATCCTTCTCGGGTACTATAGGTAATCTTGAGTGTAATGCATAACCTTGGCTGATTTTGGACAATGGGTACTCTTGGTATGTTGCCAAGTTAGTGGTACTTGTATGTAGGCTACTTTCTGTATATTAGCCTCAGATGAATTATGGTTTGTGTAAGTATTTTGGATGCTTGAATGCCAAGTTATGCTATGTTATATGGAAGGATGTGCTTTGATGTATGGAATCTCTTGTGTTCCTTTACTTGCCCAAATGTTCATGAACATGAAAATGATTTCCAAAACTTGATGAGATGGGTATCTTTCTTGACATGCATTGGAGTAGCACACTTGATGAGTACACATCCTAGGCACTTAACAGATTAAGTGTATGCCTTGCTTGTATTGCAAGTTACAAATTTACAGCCTTGCCTTGTGTTGCAAGTTAGTGGTTGGGCCCTACTTAAGCTGCAGGTAATTGTCCTAAATAACTCATAAGCCTCCTGGGGCACCTACCAGCTCTAAGCTTAAGAAAATAAGACTTAAAACTACCTAACAAACAATAGTTAAAATAAAAGGTAGTTAATAACACCTGAACATAAGAGTATTTAAATAACTCTTCGGTAGAAATGGTGAGTGGCACTGAGAATGCACAAGCTGGGGCCTGTGTGGGGTGTGACATACCCCCTCCATTTTTTACTTAATTCACTTCAAATCCATGATTTCTTGGTGAAATTGGTGAGCTTTCTTGGTGCCCATGAAGATAGAAGCTTGCTTTGCACTTGTTTTGGTGGTTTAAAGCTTGTTGGGACATTTTTCCACCATGAGCAGGATTTGTGCATGAGGTATGGTTTCAATCCAAGGTTTTACTTGTTTCTTGAGCTGGTGGAAGCTTAGGTTTTGTTGGATTGGTGTTAATTAGTGCCATATGCCTTGTATTTTGCTTGGAACCTAAGAAACCTAGTGGAACCCTTTGAAGCTTGTGGTTTGAGCTTATGCTTCTTGATTGTTGCTAGTTCAAGGTTAATTGAGGTAAGGGATTTATGATTGATGTACATTTGATGCCATTGATAGCTTGTTTGCTTGTTAATTTCAAGTAGTTTGATGAATGGCATTAGTTGGTGGATGGTGATGAACATGTTTGACTAGTGATGTTTTGATGGTTTGTGTGGTGTTTATGGACACCATAGGATTGGTTTAAATGGTGCATTGTGGCCTAGTGCATGTGTACATGAAGGTTTGAGGCATTTCAAGGCATCCCTATGGCCATTGGAAGGCCCCAAACTAGTTATGTTGTAAAATATGGAATTTCTAGGCAAAAAATAGTTAGGGAAATGTCACCAAGCTTTTCATGAAAATTCCAAGGGGTTTTGTACAGTGGCAACTCATCTTCGTTCATTGGCGATGCGTCACTAACAGCTTTGACACCCAGTAGTGTTTTCTTCATAACTTTTTGCTTGGGTTTCTGATTGAGGCGATTCCAGATTTCTCGTGAAGCTAAGAGTGAGCACTATCATCTCCATGCATTCACCAAGCCTAGAATGGCCCAAGTTTAAATATATTTTAGTTCAAAGTGAAGGCATGTTTGGCCATGATATAGCACCATTAGTTGGGTGCAAGGTTTAGTAACATCGAAGCTAGTTGGGCTTTCAAATTTGAGGCTCTGATGTGGGAACCTTAGTGCATCTAGGAGGGTTCCAAGGAACCTAGTAAATGAGTCTAACCATGCTCATTGCTGCACCACTTGTGTGAACCAAGTAATTGTTGATAGTGAAGCACCAAGGATGAAAGCTTAGTGCACTTGTGGCCTAGCCAAGTTGTGACTTGAGGCACAAAGTGAAAGCTTAGTGCATCCTTGGTAGGTTAAATGGAGAGGCTCAATACCTTGGTGGTCTAGGTGAGCTTATTAACACAAGAAACCAAGTGGGAGCCTAGTGAGCCAAATTGGGTGGAGGCTAAGTACCATAGTGGCCTAGGTGAGCCAATGGCTGAAGGCACTATGTGGGAGCCTAGTAAACTTAGTGAGTTTCTTAGAATGTAAGCAAGGAGCATCCACCATGTTCACCTACACAAAAACCAAGGGAAGGTTGGGAATGTTAAGTGGCTAAAACTCATTAGGCATGAAGTGAGTTAGTGGCTAGAACTCATTAGGCATGGAGTGCCACCCGTGAGAGGACTAAGTTGAGGAGGGGTCCCAAGGGACTCCTTTATATGCACATATGTTAGCCCTCAAATTGCAAGTGTGCGTAGTAGACTTCATATGTTATATATATGTGTGTCTTCAGGATTTTTCTTGCAGGTTGAAAGATTCCTTTCTGAGAATCTTTGATTCTCACTCCATTAGCTTTTGTTGTGTAGTTTTGGATGTCATTGAGCCAGCAACCATTAAGGGTTGTTGAGCTAAGCTCACGAGTAGGTATATGGTTTATTTGAATCTTTATGACTCTAGTTTGTGGTTTGTTTGTTAGTTAAGTTATGGTACTAGCTACAGTCATCTTTTTGGCCAACAGAGGCTAGTGAAGCACAAGGGAGGGATTTGAAGCTTGCCTCTGGGAGTTTTCTCTAAGGTGGAAGCTTAGTTATGGATTTCAGTAGTGTGGTTCAATGTATAGTTTTCATACACTATTTTGCTTCCAATGTTCATGTTAAATAGTCTACAATAGAGTTGCTCTTGGGTGCAAGCATAGTCTACTTTTGTTTGGATGTTCACACTTGATTTGTTACTCACTCCGGGGTAGTCCAGTTATAGTGCCAAAATTGTGCATTTAAAACTCCCAGTATTGGTATGTTCTGTAGGCCATTAGAACAATACCTTTGGTGTGCATACCTAAGTGGCCATCTTGGGCACTATGTAAATGCATGCATATTTTTCCAACCATTACACACATATTCACATTTTATGCACGCCATGGCAGCAAGGAAGGAAAACACTAGCACAAGTCTTAATCTTGGCTACCACACATTAGGCAGTCTTATTAAGTGTAAGTGACTAGCCACTGCACCTGAAACTTCTTCCAAAAAACTGTAATAATTTAGCCATGTAACCCCCTGTTTTCTTTGATTCATTATTAATTAGATTCTTTAATCAAACCAAGGAATTTTTTTACATCAATAGCCCACCTATGGACCAAGTTATGGATTTTTTAAGTTGGTTACAAAATTCTGACCAAATCAACAATAACTTAGCCAATTTTGCAACATCGTATATTTGGCTACAGGGCTCCAAATTTAGAAATTTTAAATCCCAGTTCAATCTCTATATGTGCTCTAGGTGTGTTCGAAATTTCATACCAAGATTCATTCTACACAAGGAGATATAGAACTTTGAGTGTAGAGTCAAAATTTTGGTCACTTTATGATGATTTTACCCATACAAAATTTCATAAGTGTGCAAACACTTCATTCACAAGGGGTAAGCCCTCCAAGGCTATTCCATACATGTATAATACACATAGGAATTAAAAAATCTTGAATCTAGCAATTTTATGTGGCCAAAACAGAATTTACAAGTAAGCAGCCTATCATTCACACTTAGGCAGCTTTGCACCACACCACATACATAGCCAAAACATTACTCAATTGTTCTCATACTTGTCTCATTTTACATACACTACATGTACATGCATACATGAATTACATAATGGTCTTAACCTAGCTAAATATGCTCCTTAAGTTATAGGAGTGCATGAGACACAATGGACTCCAGAAACAAGATGGTGGACAGCTGCTGCATAACACAATAAGCACCATTCCTAAAATACCAACTATGCTCCTAAAATCACCAAAATTTTCAAATCCCAACTAGATACATGGAAGTTCAAGTATCTAAAATTTTAGATCAAACTCAAACTAAAAAGGTCAATTTGAATGTGATCTTTCTGCTAGACCTGAAATGGAAGAATTGAGGGGAGTAAGTTTCATTGTGAAACTTAGTAGGGAAACACTTGGTTTCTTCAGTAAATGTGACCCTCATTTAAACATGCATCCAAAGACACTAAAACAAAAAACCACAATGCGTATTTATAAGATATAGCAACCAAATGCAGCAGCCATTCACAACCAACAAACACATGAAATGCAGTAGCAACATAAACTAGAGGTTAGTCCATAAAACATGCAATAAACTTAAGTAAATCACTATGGAATCCCTCTTGAAGCTAATGCTTGGTCTTAGGAGGATTTGAACACTAATTAGTACTAACTTCGAGCTCTAGAAACCCTTACTTCACTGCTATCATTGTGCACTTCACACTAGGTCACAAAACCTTCAATAAGTGTACTCCCCCAACTAAGCTTGGTTCATCAAGCTCATGGATATTTTCCAAGCTTAGCCCTAGCTCCATGGATGCTTAAAAATATAGTAAAAAATTCATGAAAGCAAGAGAACCCTTACCAAGATGAGTAGGCTGAGTTTGAAGCTTAATCCTTGAAGTATTCAAGCAATAGCTCTAGTTTGCTTCCAATTGCTTCCTTTTGCCTTCAATTTCAATCTTGGAGGTATGGTGGCTATGGATGAGCTATGAAATAAGTATGGAGGAAGGTGGTGGCTGGTTGGGTCAAATATGAGAGAAGAAAAATTGAGTTTGGCTTCTTAAATTAGCTTTAGGACACTAAACATCCTTATGAGCCTAATCATGCTTTATGTCATTTTCTTTACCCATAAACATGATTTCATTGTCCTAAACTTATTGGTCCACATTTTCCCCACATTTTTTACCATTTATCAAGCCATAGCCACCTCCCCCATGTTGGGATAACCCCACAGTTCCACCCTTTGACTTAAGTCAAAATCTTGAACACCTTAAATTTACTCTAAGACATTTAGGTCCTTAATGCCTTTAGTGTTTTCTTTGTCCAAACTTGTCTTCCATGGGCAATTTGGTCCTCCAATAGCACTTTCATACCATTCATATCCTTCCCATAACTCTCCAAGGCTCTTTCTTGAGAGTTTTGCAATTAAGTACCCAAATTTCCAAAACCTTACAAAAAGGTCCATAGGTTACTTGAAAAACAAGCAATCCTTAAGGCTTTTCTTGGGGGGCAAGTTACCAAATTAGAAGACTTTTAAGGAGGTGCTTATTATACCTTTTACCCCCCATACTTCAATTGCTATGAAAAGAATTACACAATATAATGGTTTTTTGATCATCATATCACACTAGTAATTCTCCCATTTTTGTAAGGTGGCAACACGATTGATCATGACGTCAGATTGTTGGAGAGGTTTCAATGCCTAAGACATCCATAATTTGATGGCAAAACTAGACCAGAGAAAGTTGAGGAGTGGCTAAGATTCATTGAGAAGATGTTCGAGATGATGCATTTGAGCTCCACAAACAAAATATCTCTGGCTACCTACAATCTTGTAGGTAGTGAAGAAATGTGGTTGAGAAGTGTTAGAGATAGGTATGATAGGTATGCTGCCTAGAGAGGCAGAAGAGCAGATCATGAGCTAAAGATGTCATGGCCTGAATTTACAAGGATGTTCCAAGACCAGTATCTAAGTGATGTCATCAAAGACCTAAAACAGGTTGATTTTGATGTACTAAAACAAAACAACTTCAGTGTTCTAGAATACGAACACAAGTTCAACCAACTTGTGAGGTATGCACCATAATACCACGGGTTGGAAGAACTTAAAGCAAAGAGGTTTGTCAGAGGTCTGAGACTAGATATCAGGAGAGCTGTTAGGCCTTTCAATGCCATTACCTATATGATGCTATTCAGAAGGCTTTATTAGTGGAATAGGAAGAGTATGAAAGTAAATGGTTTCTCAGTGGACCAGGAGAGACCAGTCAGGCTGGAAGACTACAGAAGTCAATGAAAGGTAAGGACACTACTAAGGATGGAAAACCTTGTATGGATGGCATGGTCAAGAGTAAGTTTGTTGGCCCAAGTAGTCCTCGATGCAAAAAATTCCATGGCAAGAAGCCATGTTACTTCGAGACACAAGCATGTCTCAGAAGTGATTCTTTGGATCAGTGGATCAAAGACTACCCTTTGGTCCAAAAAAGAAGGCAAGAGGAGCAAGGCCATAATAGGCCTAATATGCAAGCTGCCAGAGATGTTTAGACAAGAGGTGCTCTAATAGTACCAAGGCCACAAGTGCAGAAAGCTGGAAGAGTTTTCCAGATTGACAAATGGAAGACATCCCAACAAGGGGTACCTAGAGGTAGCATTTATTTAAATAGTATGCCTATCAATGCATTGTTAGATGCTGGTGCCTCAATGTCCATTGTGGCCAGGAAGTTAGCTGAATCTATGAAATTGCCTATTGAATTCATGCCTAACATATCATTAATAAGAATAGCAGGTAGTCAATGTCTTTTCATTATTGAACTAGCTAAGAATTGTGAGCTAGTAGTAGGAAAGACTAATATTGTGATTGATCTATTAGTGTTAAACATTCCAAAATATGATATTGTTTTGGGTATGAATTGGTTGGCTATGCATGCTATAAAGATTGATTATGGTAAAAGAGAAATCACATTGCCTGGTGATGAAGTGCATGCATTAGTGAATTCAAAAAAATTAGTGTATAAAATGCATGGCATAAAATGTTGGATGAAATTCCTGTGATTTTTTAAGATAAATAATATGCATTAAATGATTTTAAGATTGAAGAAGAGGTTAGTAGGATACCTGTAGTAAAAGACTTTCCACAAGTTTTTCTTAAAGACCTACTAGGTATTCCTCCTTCAAGAGAAATTGAATTTGAGATTAAACTACAACCTAGAGCTACACCAATATCCATACCTCCCTACAGAATGCCAATCACGGAGATGACTGAGCTCAAGAAACAACTTGATGAACTTCTTCAGAAGGGGTTCATAAGATCAAGTGTTTCACCATGGGGAGGTCCAGTTCTCTTTGTGAAAAAGAAGAATGGATCATTGAGACTGTGCATTGACTATAGAAAGCTAAATGCTATGACCATCAAGATTAACTATCCACTCCCTAGGATTGAGGATCTATTTGATCAACTCAAGGGAGCAAAGATCTTCTCTAAGATTAATTTGAGATCTAGGTACTTTCAATTAAGGGTAAAAGTGGAGGATATGCCTAAGATAGCATTCAGAATAAGATATGGACATTATGAGTACACAGTCATGCCCTTTGGCTTGACTAATACCCTTGCCACATTTATGGATTTGATGAATCGTGTGTTCAGACAATACTTGGATAAGTTTGTTGTGGTGTTCATTGATGACATCCTGGTGTATTCCAAGGATGAAAGTGAACATGAGCATCACTTAAGAATTGTCTTGAACTTACTATTGGACAACTAACCGTATGAAAAAATTTTCAAATGCTTATTCTGGTTAAAGAAATCATCTTTCCTAGGGCACATCATTGATGTACAAGGCCTTAGAGCAGACCCTGAAAAGGTCAAGGCTATGCAAGAGTGGGAAAGACCTAAGACTATAATGGAAGTCAAAAGCTTCCTAGGACTGGCTGGCTATTACAGAAGATTTATGCCAAAATTTTTCATGATTGCTTCAGTTCTTACTCAACTGACCAAGAAGGGTCAAAAGTTTGAGTGGACTGAAAAGTGTGAAAAGAGCTTTCAGGAGCTGAAAAGTAGATTGATCCAAGCTCCAATACTGATTTTATCTAATCTGAGCAAACCATATACTACCTCCGTCCCATTTTAGTTGGAACATTTGTCTAGGCACGGAGATTAAGGTATATGTAATTTGTGTTAATTTTTTATGTAGTAAAAGTTTAAATGATGATTAAAAAAGAAAAGATTCTTTTTTGGGCTTTGTGCAGTGAGAGATTGAGTGGATATTAAAAAAAGAGTCTTTATTGGGTTTTGTGTAAGAAGATTATTGAATTGTTTAAGCTTTTCCAAAAGAGGAAACATTTCAACCTTTTGGGACATCCCAAAAAGGAATATGTTTCAAGTAAATTGGGACGGAGGGAGTATCATTTATACAGATGCATCTAGATGTGGGTTAGGATGTGTTCTGATGCAAGATAGACATGTGATTGCTTATGGTTCAAGGCAAATGAGACCCTATGAGCAAAACTATCCTACCCATGACCTAGAGTTTGCTATGGTGATCTTTGCCTTAAAACAATGAAGGCTTTACTTATTGGGAAGCTCATTTCTGATATATGTAGAGCATAAAAGCCTAAAATATCTATTCACTTAGAAAAAGTTAAACATGAGGCAAAGAAGATAATTGGAGTGTATTAAAAACTATGACTACAATATTGAATATATTGAGGGCAAAGGCAATTAGTGGCAGATGCCTTAAGTAAAAAGTACTCTAGTCTACTAAAACATGGATCCTTGGCAGATACTAGTGAGGAGAATAGTTTGATATGCCTTTGGCATAAGTTGCAACAATAAGAAGAACCACAAATCTATAAATTAACTATTCAGTTTGGGTGGATTAAGGAGATAAGAAAGGCACATGAATCAGACCCAAACTTGAAGAAAATTTCAGTGGAAGACAAAAGGTCCTTTTATGAATCCTTCGCCTATAAGCAAGGATTACTGTACTTCAAAGACAGGATATATGTCCCTAATGAACAAGAACTCAGAAATGAGATACTTGAAGAAGCTCACACTAGTAAACTGAATATCCATCCTGGGAGTGAGAAAAATGTACAAAGACTTGAAAACTCATTTCTGGTGCCCAACCATGAACAAAGGCATAGCTATATATGTTTCTAAATATGCCACATATGTTTCTAAATGTGCTACATGTCAAAGGGTGAAGCTAGAACATCAAAAGCTAGCAAGAACACTGTAGATTTTACCCATTCTAGTAAGGAAGTGAGGTAACATTAGTATGGACTTCTTAACCGGGTTGCCTATAACCAGATTAAGACATGACACAATCTAGGTGATTGTGGATAGATTAATCAAGTGTGCCCACTTCTTGCCAATAAAGATCATAGACTCACTAAAAAAGTTGGCACAAGTGTATATTAAAGAGATAGTAAGATTGCATGGAGTTCTAGACTCCATAGTGTCAGATAGAGATCTAAGGTTTACAATTAGATTTTGGAGTGCTTTTCATAAAGCACTAGGAACCAAAATCTACCTGAGCACTATTGATCATCCTCAGACTGATGGACAAACTGAGAGGGTGATTTAGATACTTGAAGACATGCTCAGAAGCTGTATCTTGTATTTTAAAGGAGAATGGGACCAACATTTACCTTTGGTGAAATTTTCTTATAACAACAATTATCAAAGAACCATTGGTATGACACCTTATGAAGCCCTTTTTGAGAGAATGTGCATGACACCTCATTGTTGGGTAGAAGTATCAGATAGGCTACAGTTAGGTCCAAAGATCATTGAAGAAACAACAAGCAAAATCAGGAAGAAACAGGAAACATTAAGATTAGCCAACAAAAGGACCACTACTTATATAAACAAAAGAAGAAGAGACTTGGAGTTTGAGGTTGGTGATAAAGTGTGGCTCAAAGTAGCACCAACCAAAGGTACCATCAGATTTGGCAAAAGAAGTAAGCTAGCTCCAAGGTACATTAGTCCTTATGAAATACTAGAAAAGGTTGGCAAGGTAGCTTATAGGTTAGCTCTACCGCCAAGTATGTAAAGTGTCTATAATGTTTTCCATGTCAGTATCCTTAAAAAGTATCTATTAGACACCAAACATGCTATAGCAGTGGAAAAGATATAGTTAGAGCCTAACTTGATGCATGAAGAGAAACCTATAGCTATCTTAGCTAAAGATACTAGAAGGCTAAGGAACAAACTGATTCCCATTGTTAAGGTACAATGGTCACACCATTTTGAAAGAGAAGCAACCTGCCAAATTGAGAAAGAAATGTTGGAAAAGTATCCAGAAGAGTACCCTAACCTAAAGGCAATTTTGGAGAACCAAAATTTTTAAGGGGGGAATAAATGTTACATCTTCACAAAATGGGAAAATTATTGCATAAAGACCTAAAATTATATGCTTTAACTTTCACCATAGTGTATGATTTATAAAGTGTAAAGTATTCAATATACACTCCTTTAAGTGGTGCATACAATGATAGTTTGGTCCTTAAGAAAGCATTAATGCTTTACTTGTTTTTCAAGTAACTTATGGACTAAATTCTAAAGTTACAAAAGTTGCATACTCAATTGCACAAATTTCCAAATTTGGCTATGGAAAGGACATGGATGGAATTATGAAGAAAGGAAATGGATAGTATTTAGTAAAGATGGGTGCTAGATTGCAAAAAGGGGGGCAAAGATTTGCATTTACTGCTTTTGGACACTTAAGGACCCAAGTGTCCTTAACTTTTATTAAGGTCAAAATGAGCATTCACTAAGGTAATGGGAGGTCAAAAGTTGTCATTTTCTCATCCTAAAAGGCTGAAAAAAATGTTGTCCAAGTGTGGCTTGAAATTTGCAAGCATGCAATTAGTAAAGACAAAGAAAGAAACAAAGCTAGAAAAAAATAATTTTTCTCCCATTTCTTCCCAAATTCATCCTCCACCTACTAGCTTCATCTTCTTGAGCTCCTTCATCATCCACCATATCCATCTTACTACAAACAATCAAGAGAAAATAAGAGAAAACAACTGAAGCATTAAGGAAGACCATAAATCCTAGTTTTTGAGTTTACCTAAGGTTTTCAGATTTCTAGAAAAAGGTAGGGGTTTTATCTAGGTTTCATGGCTATTTATTTTTCAATATGAATGTCAAACATCCATGAAGCTATGACCCTAAGCTTGGAATAGATCCATGAGCTTGATGAACCAAGTTTATGCTAAGGAGGAAATTGCACATAAGGGCTTTGGCCCTACAGATTTGGTGCTCTATTATGGTAGTGAAATTTCAGGTTTCTAGAGCACAATTTAGTACTAACTAAGACCAATTGACCTCCTAAGACCAACCACTAGCTTAAGGAGGGCTGCCATAATGTTAACCGATTGTTTATTTGACGATTTATAAACTAACCCCAATGTGTTTATTTTTGCTAGCAATACATTTGTTTTGTTGCTCTGTTGTTTGTGCATTTGGATGGTTGTGCTTGTGTGTTTGTATTGTATTTTTTTGTTTTAGTGTCTTTGGATTTTAGGTATATGGCTGGAGTTTGAAGATTTTATTGATAAGCCCTTACTAAGTTTCATTCAAGAAATTTACTCCATCTCTATCCATTTTAGGAACCCTAAAAGGAATCACTCAAACATATAGTTGGAATATAATTTTTTCTATGAAATTTTAGGTATACAAACTTCTAGATGTCTAGTATTTAACTATAAATTTTCAAGATCTTTGGTGCATAATAACTATTTTTAGAAATGGTACTTTTTGTCCTACGCAGTAGCTGACTACTTGAGGTTCGGGAGTGCACTTTGTGTCAAAGTTCTCCATAAAGTTTAGTGTATGTACCCAACTAAGCTAGGACCTATATGTAGTATATAAATGCATGTAAACATGTTATGAATTCTATATGAATGTTGTTTGGATCATGGAAGTGTGATTTGAGCTTAATTTTGTGAATCTTGTCAAGTTTTGTCTATAGTGTGACTTATGGACTGTTTGTTGAGAATTTTATTTGAGGTATATAGAATGATCCTAAATAAAGGGAATGGTTTCCCTATGTATCTAAGACATGTATGGAACTGCCCATATTAGCTTTGTCCTTGGAAATGAAGAGTATGAATTTTATGAATTTTTGTATAGGTATTATGGTAATTAAGGCACAAATTTGATACCCTATACTTCAAATGCCATAACTTACTGTACATAATGATTTTGGCTATGAAATTTTGACCACACTTAGAGCACTTTAGGATGAAGAATTTGGCCTTTAAATCACTAGATTTGGTGCTATGTAGCCATAGTTATAGCCTAGCAAATTTAGCTATTTATTGTTCAATTGGTCATGGTGTTCTAATGTCTAGTAAAATTCATAACTTGATCTCTAGGTGGATTTTTCATTTCAAATATGTTTCCATACATTTTTTTAAGTACAATAAAGGGTTTGGCATCATAAAAATGTAGGGGGACAACGATGAAAAATGAAATAGGATGGGTTTTATCCTTAAATCATTTAAAATGGGCACCAATAGCACTAAGTGTGCATGTGATTGGATTTTTCTTGGGGATTTGACTCAATTTTTCATATTGGCTAGGAATAAAGAATTTGACTATGATCATTACTTTTGGATGAAATTGTATGTAAATGTATGTATGATGGTTGGACCAACATACATATCTTCGCATAAAGACCAAGATGGCCACTTGGGTAAGGTAGTGATCATTGTTCTGCTTGGCCTACAAAACATGCATAGCTCCTGGGACTTGACTCACTAATTTTGGTTACTGTAATTAAGTACTCAGAGTGGTAACAAGTTCCTAATTCTGGAGTCAATGTGAAGAAGAGTAGCTAACTTGTTTCTAGGATTCGCAAAGCAAATCATGTTTATAAAATTTGATAGGCAGCTTAGGTAGCCTTGCCCAAATAGCTATAGTAGTAAGCTAAGCTTCTTTGTTCTGAATTCCCTCACCCACAACCTAACTATTATGTAATAAGGGCCAAGAAACCAAAGACGCTTAGACAAGGCTTTCCTATAGTCCTCATAGGCTTTGAATTTAATCAAGAAGAAGTCATCTTCGAGGTTAATGCAATTCGTTTCCTTTTCAGTTTCCATTGGTTGCATAAGCATGGTCAGAGATATCTATAACCAACTTTTTGTCCAAATGCCTTGATGATGATAAATTGTTCCCACTTTTTCCTAATATGTGCTTTAGCCTCCTTCAAAACCTTAACTGTGGGGATATCATCCTTATATTATTCTTCACAGTCCTTATTAGCATTTTCTTCTTTTACAAAAAAAAATTCCTCAGGGGCTTTATTAGTTTTTAGTTGAAGCAATGTGGCTTTATAGGAGGACAAGGTGAATATGCTAAATTGCATTTTTGACTCCATCAACCTGCATGAAGGTTGACCCTTCCTTATTTTTTCTGTACAATGAGCTAGTTGGTCTTCTTCCTCTAGGGAGGTCCCATTCATATAGTAGGTGTTAGTGATATCAACATGTCCTTACATGGTGGCCACCAACGACTGAACCATGGCCATGATAAGGAGCGGATAGAAAAAGGCAAGAAGAATGAAAAAAGAACTTAGGGAGAAGTCAAAGCTTCTCTCTCTAGAACAAACTCATCAAGAAACTTATTCTTTCCTTGAAATTGGATTGAAGTTTAACTAAATTTGCCTTTGAATTGAAGGATTGTATCCTCAAAACTAGCCATTAAAATATCCATTAGTAATTATTATTGATTATGACTTTTTTATTATCAAAGATTCATTAATTTTCACTGATTATAATTGTAAGGAAAATGTCATAATAAATTGATATTATATACTAAAGCTTTATAGATATAATTTAATTGTAGTTCTACCATTTCATGTATAGCAGAAATTTTAATTACAAGGAAAAGTCTACAAATATTAAAATTCATACTTGTAAACTAAATGTAAATGCCATGAAAATAAGAACATACTCCCTCTATTTCATAAAACCTGTCATCTTTGATAATTCACACAAATTAAGACTTCTCCACTTTTCACTACCTTCTTTTAATATAAAACTACTAGTTTATTTATTTTTATATAAAGTACATGTACTTATCTGAAAAAAGTTACCAGCATTTGTACTTTTAATGGGACCTACTTACTTTCACTCTTTAATTTTCTCAACTTTCTCTCCTTTCAATGATATATATATACAAAATAATAAAAAGGTTATGTTATTTGAAAAAATAAGAAGGGGACAACTATTTTGAAACAGCCAAAAAAGGAAAAGAGGCCAAATATTGTGAAACATAGGGAGTATAAACTAAATAGACACTGGCACCCCTTCACTTAGAGCAAACCCATGGATAGGTTGATTTTGTAAGGACAAATTTGTTTTTAAAGTTTCTTTCAAAGTGGTTAAGGCACTCTAACATTTGTTAAGTGCTCAAATAAAAAGTTTGAAGGACTAGTTTGCACATGAGAAAGGAGCCAAGGATTGAATTGAAACAGTTGGGAAAAGTGCCTTTTGCAATTGCCTATGTTTTATGGCTTATCTAAAAAGTATGGGATTGGATTGTTAGATGCAAGAAAGATCAAATATTGATCTTGGCATTTGTCCACTTTCATAACACTATGTAACTAAGAGGGTATCGAGGGATGGCTTCTTTACCAAGTGAACTTTGGCACCTGAAGCATGGCCATTTTCTAATCTATGATAGGAGCATGAGCTCTAATCTATTTTGGTTGCTTGAAAGCTAGATTTTATTAACTAGGCAAGTGACATGAACTTAGGGCTAGTATCATTTGGTCCTTCAGCTCTCTAATGTGAAATGTTTTTGTTTAGAACTAGTTACTATCCTTGAAGAAAGGTAAGGAAAATTGAAATGAACAAGTGCATAGGGTGACCACAAAGGCTAAGGAGCCGAAGGGCTCAGTCATGAGACCGGGCATAACCCCAAGGAGGGCAAGAGGTTTTGGATATGATGTGAGTGCATATGCTTGTAGTGTGACCAAGGGAAGGAGCCTTGGTAGTGTGTGTGTGTAGGCTTGGGCCCTAAGTGCATGTGGATTAGGTGCTTAGGTTGAGAAGTACACGTGGCTCTTGTTGGGTTCATGCATCTCACTCTAAGAGTACCTTATTGCCCTATAGTGCCATAGTATATTGGGAGAATATCTATCTTGCTTAGTGCTTGGACAATTTAGAATGCCACCTTGGTGGATGCTCGATAATTGAATGGTTTGGTAGCTCATCCTAGCAAATGTCTTAAAAAGGCCCCCTGGATAGCCCATTCTTAGGTAAGATGATGAAATTGCTTGAGTGTAATGCCTTTTAGGTGCACAGGTGAAGTAGCTTGTTGGACATGGATGGTTTGGGCTCTAAGAGTGCTCAATATCGATTTAAGGAGTGCCTTTGCTGACCCTAGGGTGGCTTTGCAACATAAGAACTATAGAAAGTTAGTAAATACACCTAAGTGCCAAAGAAGTGCGCCATGAGGCTAATAGGGACACATAGGTTCATATAGGAGCCATATGAGTGTTGTGGTTCATGAAAAGCCAAGAATAGATGATAGAGAAGTATGGCATGAATAAATAGGCTGCTTGAGACCCTAGTAAGTGGATGTTATGTCACCATCTTGCCTTTTGGTACTGTAATGTGGAGTTGTAGTCAAGTAACCATTATGGTTTTTGATGACCTATTTGATCATTTGATATAGTGGAATTGAACAAGTTTAGTGAAAGGCTAAAAGGTCAAAGGCCTAAGTACAAGATACTAAAGAATTTGGGCTAATGTGAAGCTTTGGGAGCTTGAATTATGCAAGGTTGATTAATTAAGGGGCTGAATTGAACGATCAAAGATTAAGGTTACATAGTGTCAGGTAGGGAATTACCTGGACAGAACAAGGAAGCAAGGGCCAAGTTAAAGAAAGCAAAGGAATGGCAAGACTGCACTTGGGAATTATAGCCCACTTAGTGCATGTACAAGCCTTGTTGTCATTCTCAAACTTAGACAATGCAAGTTTGACTAACCTAGGTTTTACACATTCCCTAATTATGGTTATAACTAGAAAATAGGGGAATTAACGCCAAAATTAAGAAAACTAGCAGCATTGAGCTTGATCCAACCACATTGGTCTTAGTATGGCCAAGTAAAGGATTTTCTTCCTTTTAGGTTGCGTTATTTCCATCTTAAACCTATGGCTTTTATTTATAGGAGTTTATTGTGAGCAATGGAGTTGCTTGGGAACTCATGGACAGCCATTAGGCTGAGATTTCTTAGTAGAATAGAAAAAGGGCTCAGGCCATAGCCAAATGTGGCTTGCTTCATAGTCAAGTAAACACTTTGTGGTCAGTTGCAACAAGAATGGAATTCAAGGTAACCCGAGAAGGGTTTCCAGGTAAAGGACACTAACCTCCTCTGTAAAATTGGTAATGCATAGTTTGATTTTACCTTGCATGCTAAGTGGAAGGTTGTGTAAACTATTGTGACATTGAATGTTTTGGATGATCATTGTGACCTCTTCATTGGATTTGATTAGCTACTTCATACGTTAATCTAATACTAGGCACAAACTAGGAAATGAATGTATTTATGTACAAATTTGGTTTTCATGCTTCTATTTGTTTGCTTTGTGAAGAATGTGTGTTCATTGAATATTTTTTGTTGTTTGGAAAGCTAATTATGAACTTGTGAACCAATGTGTTAGTCATGTTCAAGTTAGAATTAAAGTTGGTATTGGGTGTATATTAGTGTAGTGTAATGGTTAACTTGGTTACTAAGGAAATCTTAATGACTAATGTGTAACCAAGATAAAATCACTAAGGAAAAGAATATGGATTAAAGTGTCATCGAGTGAAACTATGGGTACTGTATTGCTGCATGCTTACAAGATGAGGTACTAAAATGTGGTTTGTACCCCACTAAGGTTTGCATGTAGTAAGCTGTCGGGTTACTGGATTTTTAGCTTGTCTTCATTTCATTTTCTTTCTCCTTAGCTATCATCTAAACTAGAGGAAGTTGGGGAAAAGTTCTACAAGAAGAAAACGATGATTCAAGGTGGAAATCTAGAAATGCAAATGGATTTTGCTCGATTACTTATTTCAAAGCTATAATGACCAAGACTAAAGATATAACTTGGTTTATAAGGTTTTTGTAAGGTAGTTGACTTTCAAAGGTAAGAATACATGAAATCCTTACTAAATTGTTGATTATTGAGTTAAGCTTACAATTTGGTAACTTGCTCTTATTTAAATAAGAATTAAAAGCTATGTGACACGTAATTGAAGTGAGTGAGCCTAGTTTCATGTATTTGGTTCCTCTGATCATTTGAAATAGAGACTAGGCAAGCTAAATTCCTTGGCTAAATGGGTTTTAACCCTAAGATAAGTAAATGATTACGGAATCTAAGAGCTAGACCCAGTGATTTGGCCAAATTACATGTTAGATTCCTAGTAGAGCCTATGTATTGTGTATCACTTGAGACTTATGCTTGTTGGAAACGTTTGTGTTGTAATCCAAGTTATGTTTGATCTCTGGATTAGTTAGTGTTCTTACTAAGTTCAATTGAACTTACTCTTACAATCTTTATTATATGTAGAGCAAGAACAAGAGCTTGTGCCGGGTTCTGTTATCGTGTTGTCAAGTGCAGGTACTTACATGAATTGCTTCTATTATGGTTGTATAAGCTAGATATTCTTGATTAATGGATTATTGTATTAATGCTAAGATTCTCTATATGTAGGTTGCTATGGTAGGCTGTAAAAAAGAAGTTGAAGTTTGGAGATTAAGCTACCAAGTTTAACTATGTAGTTTATACTTAGGCATCATGGTGTTTTTGTGGCTGTGATAACTAGTACATTTTGATGTTCATAAACATGTGTGTACTCTGAAACCTTGTAAGACACTACGTAAGTTTTGTATTTAGGAGGTTTATGAGAAGTAAGATTGAATGTGCTAGCTTATTTGTTTTTTCTGCATCAGTTTTAGGTAGATAGACTAGGTTGTTTGCATTATGTGCGTAACTTTTCCTTGCATGAAACAAGGATGTTTTATTTTGAAAGCATGCATGCATCCTTTAAAGTGTGAAATACACCTATGAATGCCAAACTATGTCTTTTGTTGACCTGGAAAACAAAAGTACCATCTAGACAAGGTCTGTCAGAATTGAAATAAATACTAGCATATTTAAACTTTATGGCCTAAAGGCAAAAGTTGGTTTTTTTTGTTAGGTAAGTTAGTAACCTTGGATATCGAGGAAAGGTTTAGCTAGGCTGGCTTAGGCCTATGGGGTAATAGAAATGGTATCAGAGCAGGTTTTATCAGAGCCATAAGATAGAAGGATTAAAACAGGCTACCATACTAATCAAAGAGAGGCTAATAGACAGAACTTTTGTCTATGAATATTGATGGAGAAAATTGTTAGTGTTGTGCCCAAAAGCCAATCATGAGATGATTGTATTTTTGCACATTGAGTCATGATATTTTATTAAGGCATTAATCCAGCAATTATGTTTGTTGTTTTGTTTCTGCGTAACTTAACAAACATAATTGTAACCCTAGAATAATGATATTCTTAAACGTCCCTGGTCTAGTATTATTGTGGAGCGGGTTGCAATAATACATAACGACTAGCATATGTGGAGACTAATATGAGATATGTAGTCTACATATGGGTACAAGTTGGAGAACTTGTGTACTAGACCGACCCACCATGAGAACACTTCATGGATCGTTATATGAGTGTCATAAGTGATTCTCATAGTGATCATGGTATATGTAGTCCTTCGACCTAAGATCATCAAGGTTCCCTACATGTGAGTCACATACTTTGATACTTTCCTTTATTGCTCGTAACTGAGTGAACTTGAAGGAGGTCATTGGGTATGTCACATATCATGCGGAGGGATTTGTATGATCAAGCTGGGATTTGTCCCTCCTATGTAACGGGAGTGATATCTTCGGGCCCCTTGATAGAGTGAGACTTAGAAAATGCATGGCCATGCTCAGATGAGTTGATATATGATATCAATGTCATCAGCTTAAGTTAGTCTACTCGGTAATTAAGAAACCAAAGATTGGGCTATACGAGAGTGACACATTCCATGTCTCGTGCTTAGTCTTGATATCTTGGACAAAGGGACAATGGCATATATCGGTGATGATCATAAAGGTTTAGTCGAATCATCGACAAGCTTGTCACTTGGGTAGCAATGATGTGTTGCTAGACACCGCTCATTGCTTATGATCATAAATGTGATTTATGATCATTGCCAACGTGATAAGAGCCTATTGGGTCGTACACATAGAGCTATTTGGATCATTAGAGTGCATGGGCTAATTATTTGGGTTATGGTTTCACTTTAATTTCGTATTAATAATGGGCCCAAGAGTTGAGCCATTATTAAGCCCAAAATTAAATCCTAATTGGATTATGGCTTTGAAACCCATTAGGCCTGGAAGTTGAGTCTCACTATAAATACAACTTTTAAGTGAGAAATTCGCAGGTCTCCTTGCCCTAGCCTCCCAAAAGGACAGCCGCACTCTTCTCTTGCAATTCCTTGGAGGACGCAAGCTAGCACTGCGAGTGCAAGAGAAACACATCTGCCGGGACGTGGTGGAAGCATGATGATCCTGAGAGGCTCGTGTGGATACCATAGAGAACCTGAACACGTCAACTGTTCAGGTTTTGTGATTCGACTCTACAGTTGAGTGAGAGATCTCAACCAAAAATTAGGTATGAAATTTTTGAACACCCGGTTTACCCCATTTCACTTGGATCCTGGAGGGTTTCGATTAAATTCCGCTGCGCTGTTTGGCTCCCGAAACCCAACAAAAATTTCATAAATAACCATAACAAGAAGGAGGACACAACAACAGGATGAAAGACCCTAGGGGTCTAGAGTGGAGCAAAGGCCTCAGGGGTCTAGAGTAGTAAGAGATGAGGAACAAAGACAGCATGATAGAAGGAATCAAGGTGCTGTAGTTGGTCAAAATTCCCAGAAGTTAGACCTAATGCCTATGCTACAAGGGTTGATAGCTATGATAGCATAACTTAACTAGGGCATTGTTGGTGCAAGGGCAGTAAGGGCAGCAGGCTCATCCACTTACCAGAATACTAGAAAATGCATTGAAGGATAGGAGCATAGGTACGGTGGTGAAGCTAGAAATCAAGAAGAACAAGGGCCCCAATATGAGGATGAACACTGGCAAGAAATAAATGAAGTTGATATAGATACCATGGAAAGAGAAAGACATGGAAATGAAGGAGAATACCATCAGAATTATGAATATGATGATCAAGAGGAGGAGGAAGAAAAGAGAAGACCAAGGCACAGAAGAGAGATAAGGTTAGAAATTTACCAAGACTCAAGGGTGAATGTTCATATACAGAATGAACATATGATGCATTCAAGGCAGAAAGGAAGAGAGGCCAGAAAAGTTGGTAAGCAAAAAGAGAAGCATAGAGCAAGGAATGTGCACCAGAAGGACAAAGAAAAAACTGAGGAAAATATAAGATGGGTAGAAAAATTTCAAGAATTGAAACCTCTAGTTTATCATGGGTTTAGGGTTAGTACAAATAATGTGAGATGTATGTACAAATAAGATTAAAGATATATCACTGATATATTTAATAATATTTGCAAATTCAATCTCCACTAAAAAATAGGTATGGAGAACCAGAAAAGGTAGAAGATTTGCTGCATCAGAAAGAAAAAGTCTTTGATATTTTTCCATGTAGTTTAAGTTAGAAAAAAGTATTAGCTTCTTTTAAGTAAGTTGGAAGAGCTGAAGTATGGTGGAAAACCACCAGAAGGTGATGAGGACCGCAATGCCAAAAGGGCTAAGAGTAGAAGAAGAAAGATGAGATTGTCAAAGTTTGTGAAGGCTTTTCAAAACCAATTTAATAGTGAAGTTGCACGAGACAAGAAATTGTTGGACTTTGAACAAATAACCTAAGGTGAAATGTCTGTGATTGAATGTGAACAAAGGTTCAACACCCTAGTGAGATATGCACCACAGACAAAAAAAGATGAGGTAGTTAAAGCTAATAAGTTTTTTAAAGGGCTCAACTCAAAGATAAGACAATTTATAAGGCATTTCACAGTGAAGAACTACTACAAGGTTGTATAGAAAGCTCTCACTGATGCTCGGCAGCATCTTCGTTGTAAGACATAGTAGGCCTTAGAGGGATTCTTGGTATGAAGATGCTTGTAGGAGAGACTTTCGGTGTGAGTACCTAAAACACTCAAAAGAACAAGGCTTGGGAGCTCCCCAGAATGTATTCCCAGGGGAGGAGCCTCTGACGCCCAAGTCAGTATTTGGCAAGTAAGGAGTAGAGAATGGAGAGTAAGGAGTGGAGAGAGTTCTCTTAAGGTTTTGTTTGTGTCCTTATCAAGATCGTCCCCTAAGTATTTATAGGAGGGCGTTAGGGAGAAGTCTGTTTGACACAGCCTGCTCAGATCAGGACACATGTTCGATCGGGTACAGTCTGTACCTTCGGGGATAGGGGATCTCCAGCTGGCCAAAGGCTGTTCTGGCCAGAAATCAGGGCTGTGGGAGGTCTGTGTGTCAGGGGGGTGTGCGAGGTCTCTGTGTCAGAGGCTCCTTAACTGTTTTTATTGTCCACAAGACCCCTTCGGTGAAAAAGACCCCTTCGGGATAAAAAGACCTCTTCGAGATATGAGAGCTTCTTGTCGAGGTTGCCTCGGTCATTCGGAAGGCCCCTCGACACAGAAGATCCCCTTCAGAGGATGTTTTCCCTTGCCGAGGGTGGTGAGTCTCCTTTCCCAAAGTTGGCCAGGTCATCTTATTGAGGGTGGTAGCGCACCGTACTCCGGAGGTCAGTCCTGTTATTCCCCGAGGGTGATGGTGGATTACTAAGGTTAGGCGGTCAAGGACTGCGGACCCTCTATTTCCAAGGTTGGTGCTCGTCTTCTCTGAGGGTGATGCTCATGTTTACCAAGGGTGGCGCTCGTCAGAGCTTGGGAGTTTGAAGGGTAATAGCCCTTTAGCTATGACTTGCCCCCCTCGGAGAGCCGAAGATATATCTTCGGCTTTTGAGCCTTTGCGAGCCAGTTGTGCAACCCTTCGGAGGGCTAACCGGACCCTGAAATGACCGGAGTCACCTTTTTCGGATGAGAGTCCCTTTGATCCAGAACATCTTTTCTTGCCTAGATAGTGGTATTTATATTTTCGGGAGAGGAGTCTGGTGTTCCCGAGGTTGGCCCTTCAGTCAAAGTGTATTCGTTCCAAGCTTTTTAATGCCTGTCAATGGACCGTCACGTTTACTTGACGCGTTTCCTTGGGAAGGGTTTAAGTCTGACAGTTGTCAGGGGCGTGCTCTCATTTCCCGCACTAGGTGACACATGTCACCTGGTGACTGGCGAATGGTCACATCCGTTTCGTCAGACGTGCCTCTTCACCTTCGAGGGGCAATTATGTTGACGCTCGCCTTCCTCTTTCGGCCTATAAATCCCGCCTTCCTCATCAGTTTTTTCACACCTATGTTCTCTTGCTCTTTTTTGCTCTCGAATTTTCCCCCCTTCCTGTCTTTTCCGGCAGCGATGCTAGCAGTGGGGCAATTTTTGGCAGTTTCTTCAGCATTCTCCCGAAGTCATTTCCTTTTCCAAACTAGGTGGGTTCTTTTCCAAAGTCGTTCTTTGGCATTATTTCCTTCTCTCTCTTTTTCACCTTTCTGAAGTTAGGTTTCCCTTTTCCAAATGTCTACCCCAGTTCCACTCATGTCTGTCTGACCTGTCCTCGAGAGCTGGACTCCCCTTAATTCTCATCCGAGTTGTACCACTTCGAAGAAGTTAGTGAAGTGGACAACTAAATTCTTTCTTCCTTCTTATGCGGTTACTAGGCTACCAAGTCCTGGCTTGTTCAGTTGCATGAATAACTTGGACGAGGTTACCGTCTTTTGGGCCTAACTGAAGGCCGGACTTCGGTTTCCTCCACCGAAGATGATTTGTGACTTCTGCCAATTTCATGGCATAGCCGTGAATCAGCTTCCTCCTAACTCTTACTCCTACTTCAACGCTTTCCTTTGCATGTGTAGGGTTTTCAAGATAGAACCTCACTTTATTTTTTTCATGCAATACTACAAACTCCAACTAGTCCCAAAAAGTGGTTTCTATTTTTTGCTTCCTCGGGGTTCTAGGAGTAAGAAGTACACATTTACCTTCAACACGAAGGATAGTTGGTGAGGGTGGCAGAGGAAGTTCTTCTTCCTGAAGGTGGCTGACCAGTGAGAGCATATTCCAACCAAATGGGCATGGGGGACTTTGCCTATAGATGTAGTTAACCCCAGAAAATTGCTAACCCTAGAGTTAGAAGCCCAGTTCGAGGAGTTTGATAGTCATATTCAGGCTATCGCAAACTGGGACCCCGAGGTCCCCCTGTTCCCTGTACCCCTTTCCCATTAGATGGAACTTGATGACCGAAGAGGTCCTTCGGGAACTGGGGGTGATCAAGGAGCATGTTATTGACTTGAACATGTCGAAGCCTCTTTTTGACGGGAAGAAGTCGTGGTTGGTAATGCTCCTTCGGGGCGAACTCACGTATTCGGCCCTTAAGGAGAGTCAGTTCTTTTCCAAATTTTTCATCTTTCTCTCTGTGTACTTACACTGATATTCTTCTTTTTACAGAGATGGGTGACAATTCTGCTGCCTTCTACAAGTACCTCTTCCTCGGTCAGGCCGAGAAGGGGCAACAGACCTGAAAGAAGGCAGCACTGAAGAGAAAAAAGCCGTCTGGGGGATCATCTTCGGCTCCGAGGCCGAAGAAGACAAAGGAGGACCTCATTCCCTCACCTCCTGACGATGAAGTGGAGGCTGTGGACTAGACCCACATTCGAGAGGATCCATCTTCGGAACCAGCTATCCATTCCACTCCCTTTAGTCCCAGCATAGCGGCAGAGACTTTGGGGACCCCGGTTGGGGGATTTTCGACCGAGGAGCTAGAGGAGCGCCGAAAAAGGAAATGCAAGAACGTCCCCGATGCAGTCCTTGAAGTCAGTGACTCCGAGGGCAATGACGCGGAGCTTCCACCAAGTTTGTCCCTTAGCCATTCTTCTACAAGCTTAGGAATTTTTGGTGTTTTAGATCTTATAGATGAATGGCTAAGGGATAACGTACTAATGGAACTTTGGCAAGACTTTGCAGGCAAAGCAGTGCAGTCTCCTTGGGTGGAAGATCACGCCCGGAAGAGGGCCATTCGGGATGCCAAGATCCCAAAGGAGAAGGTTCCGATGGAGCCCTTCTAGTCATTCACGGAGGACATGAACTTGTTCTCCGAGGATTGCCAGAAGATAGCTCCTCAGATGGCAACGGGTGTCATTACGCATGCCACTTTTCAGTCTCTGACTAAGGAGTGTCCAAATGAAGAGATCCTCTCCACGAGGATGATCGAGCAGGCTACCCAGGTAAACACCTACCCTTTTCATACTTAGTGATTTTTTGTTTGCCTTTTGTTCCTTACTTAGGATCTCTCCCTTTTGCAGCTCTTGGCATACATGGGGTACTATCGGGCTTGGGCAGCCAAGCAATCTTTGGTCTATAGTCGCTCCGAAGAGTCTCTGGAAAAGGCCAAGGAACTCTTCTTGGCTAGCTCTGTCATTAAGTATAGCGAGCTAAATAAAATAGCCAAGGAGGATCTGGCCAATCTTCGGGAGGAGATGCTCAAAAGCCAAGGGGAGCTTATCCAAGACTTCTCTGTGAACATGTCAGACCTCGGAGCGAGGTTGATAGCTCTGACCTTGGCCAACGAGGTTCTTCAGAAGGAGAAGGATGATGTTGCTGCCTAAGTGGCGAAGGCCTTTGGTCTAAACTCCAAGCTTCAGGCCGAGGTCGAGAGGTTGAAGAAGGACGGAAAAAAGAAGAAGAAGAAGCTGGAGAAGGAGATCATGGAGCTTCAGAAAGATCTGGAGGATTTGGACGTGGAGAAGGCTAAGTTAGACCAAGCAACGAAAAGGTCTTATCAAGATGGCTTTTGCCTTGCCCGTCACTAAGTCTTATCAAGATTTCTAGATCTCGACCTCTCCTACTTGGCGGCCCTGGACATCCCCGAAGGGCCATCCTCGCAGTGGTTGAGGGTGGAGTTCCTCAACCTTCCTGCCGTTCCACCTTCAGCGCCAAGATCTGCTGATAAAGATTCCGAAGGTGTAGAGGCCAAGGATGGTGAGGAACCAGTGGATGCCCAAGATCGCAAATAGGCCTCCTTTTTCTTCTTTTCCTTCTGTAATCCATTTGTTGTATTCTTTTATCGGTGTTAATAAAATTTGCTTTTTTCAAACTCTGTCGTATTCAGTCAGTACTTCTTCGGAAAGCACCGCCTTTTGCTGAACTTAACCTTTGTTCGAATCATGTCTGATCAACTTTTTTTATACAAAGGTATGGCTCGGTAATATACACGTTCGGATGACCAGCTTCGGCATATCTAGTGTTTCCTTTCAAAAAAATTTCTAAGTTCCAGCCATGCACTTGGGGAAATTCTCCTTCGGGAACAATGTTCAACTAAGGGAAACACTTATCTTTGGAAATAACGGTCCTCGGTCATGCTTCATTCGTGTTTTTGCATGACTTTTGAAAAAAAAAAATCCCAAGTGTCCATTTAGGCGCTTTTAGGGGATAAATGCCTTTGGTGCCAACTAACATCGTATGTTTGCCGAAAGTTGGCCATTTTAACGAGCTTATCGCTTTGGCATGCCCATGTTCAGTCTTCCACCTCAGAATCGGGTGTTGTCATTGTTTAGGAGCGGGCATGTTTGGTCAAGTTTTGCTCAGACGTCTTCGGAAGGAATCTCATTACACCATGTTCGATCAGTTACCTGCCGGGAGAATAATACAATTTTTCATTTTCCTCAGAAATCTCTAAGTATAGAATTTTCTTAAAGAATCCGAATGCCATGTATTTTTCAATTCTCCACGCTCGGTGTCACCGAGCTTGTACATTCCCGGTCAAATTTCTTCGAGAACCAAATAGGGCCCATCCCAGTTTGCATGAAGTGCTCCATGTGATGGTCTTCAGGGCTCAAACTCGGCTTTTCGGAGAACAAAGTCTCCCTTTTTGATTCTTTTCCACTTTACATGTAGGTTGGTAACGACGGCTACTCTCTGCTGGAAAGCTTTTCTTCTCAACTCGGCCATATCTCTATGTTCGTCAATGAGGTCCAACTTGGTTCTTAAACCAAAGTTGTTCCCTTCTTCGTCAAACACTTGTATCCTAACCGATGGTTGGATGCTTTCTACAGGAATAATGGCCTCTGAACCAAATAAAAGTGAGAAAAGTGTTTCACCCGTGGCTCTCTTCGGAGTGGTTCGGTAGCTCCACAACATGCTTGGGAGCTCTCCTGGCCATTTTCCCTTTACTTCTTTTAGCCTCTTCTTCAGGCCATCTTTTATTGTTTCGTTGGACACTTCAACTTGTCCATTGGTTTGAGGATGGGCCACCGGGGTGAAATGCATTTTAATTCCGAAGTCGGTTATGAATTCCTGGAACCCTTTATTGGTGAATTAAGAGCCATTATCGGCCACTATTACCCTTGGAATATCAAATCTGCATATGATGCTTTTCCAGACGAATCTCTGTATATCTTTGGCCGAAATCACTGCTAAGGGCTTTGGTGACTACACAAAATTTCACTCCTCCAGGGGCAATCGGGAAAGGCCCAATAAGGTCGATGCCCCATACGGTGAAGGGACAGGGATAGTTGGCCAAAGTTATCTTTTTTTATGATAGTCTCTGGACAGGAGTGTGCCTTTCGCAATTATCATACTTTTGGACGAACTGCCTTGCGTCCTTCCTCAGACTGGGCCAAAAATACCCTTGCCGAAGGAGAACCCCGGCAAGGGCATCGGTTCCTATATGCGAACCACAGGCTCCTTCATGGACTTCTTTGAGGATCACTTCAAAATCATCTTCACCGATACACTTCTGTAATGGGGTGGCGTACCTTTGTTGGTACAGTTCTTCCCCTATCAGGAAGTATCTTCCTGAACGTTTTGACACTTTAGCTGCTTTGAGTGAGTCCTCGGGGAGTACGGAGGTTGAGAGGTATTTTTTTATAGGGTCCTTCCACCCTTTGTTACGCACATTACTGCTATACTTGATTGGTGCAGTACCTCTGTTAACTTTCTTGACTTGGCCAATGTGTCAGCCTCCATGCTATCTTGTCGAGGTACATTTTCTATATGCACCATGTTGAACTTTTGGATGAGTTCTTTGAGGTTATGATATTTTTGCCAAGGTTGGATCCTTTGCGCCATAATATCTACCATCTGCCGGACCATTAGCTGAGAATTGCCATGGGCCTTAAGATTTCTCACACCCACCCTTTTTGCCAGCCGTAAGCCTGCTATGAGGGCTTCATATTCGACGACATTGTTGGTGACATTGAATCCAAACTTGATAGCCTTCGTGGCCTCCATTCCTTTAGGACCTCGGAGGACCACTCTAGCTCCCTGGTGTTCGGAACCCGAGGCTCCATCGACAAATAACATCCACTCAGGTTCATCTTTTATGAGGTCTTCTGAGGTATCTTTGGTTTTTGGGACCTCGGCAATGAAGTTTGCCAATGCTTGGGCCTTTATGGCCTTCCTTGGCTCATAGGTGATGTCATATTCACCAAGCTCAATGCACCATTTTGACAATCTTCCCGAGTGATCAACCCTCCTTATGATATCCTGAAGAGGTAGGTTACTTCGGACAATAATAGGGTGTGCTTGGAAGAAAGGTCGTAACCTTCTACTTGCCAATACTAAGGCATAGATGGTGTTCTATAGAAGAGGGTACTTGACTTCGGCTCCATGTAGTGACTTACTTACATAGTATACCGGCCACTGTCTTCCTCCCTCTTCTTTTACAAGCACCGAACTTACTGCTTTTTCACTGACATCGAGGTAAAGGATGAGCGGTTCTCTCTCCTTCGGCTGCCGAAGTGTTGGTAGATGGGTTAAGTAGGTTTTGAGCTCATCCTAGGCATTTTGGCAATCTTCGTTCCAAGGGTGCTTTTCAGAGCTAAAGGTACCATCATTTTTTGTGGCTTTAGTGAGCACTTTGAAGAATGGTCGGCACTGATCCCCATATTTGGAGATAAATCTACTAAGAGAAGTGATTCTCCCAGTTAGCCTATGCACATCCTTGACTGTTGTCGGAGTTCGGAATCCCAGCAGGGCCTTGACTTTTTCTGAATTGGCATCGATACCTCTTTCCAATACCATGAATCCAAGGAACTTGCCTGCATTCACCCCGAACATGCACTTCTCTGGGTTGAGACGAATTCCGAATTCCCAAAGTCGGTGGAATGTTTCTGTTAAGTCTAAGATATGACTACTTGGCAATTTTCTCTTAACTATCATATCATTGACATATACTTCCATATTCCTCCCGATTTGGGTGTCGAACACACTGTTCATTAGCCTTTGGTATGTGGCTCCAGCATTCTTTAAAACGAAGGGCATTCTAATGTAGCAGTAAGTCCCAACTTCAGTGATGAAGGCAGTTTTCTCCTCATCTTCAGGATCCATCCAAATTTGGTGGTATCCACTGAAGGCATCAAGGAAGCTGAGTAGGCCATATTCGGCAGTAGAGTCCACCAACTGATTTATTGGTGGTAGAGGATAAGAACCCTTAGGGCAAGCATCGTTTATGTTTCAGAAATCGATGCACATTCGGAGTTTGTCACTCCCTTCTTTTGTAGCAATGACAACATTGCTCAGCCATTCGGGGTAATTGACCTCTCTTATTACGGCTGCTTCCGTTAAGTGTTGGACTTTGGTTTTGATGAAGTTGTTCTTATGTGCCGAGAGGCTTCGCCTTTTTTGTCGAACAGGCTTTGCCTCTAAGCACACCTTAAGACTATGTTGGATTATGTGAGGGTTTACCCCAGGCATGTCCTTCGGCGAGTAGGCAAATAGGTCTTTGTTCATTAACAAAAAAGATACAAGTTTTTCCTTGTCACCTTTGGCTAGCTTTTTCCCCACTCGGGTACTTTAACCTGGGACAAGTTCTACATCTTCTGTTTCTATTTTTTTTTAGGTCTACTATTTTTTCTCCCTTTGCCTCTTCTCCAAGCACAACCATTGTTCCCAAAGTCTGTGCATGGATCTTTGCTGGGCCCTGTCTTGCTTTCACAAAGACCTTCCTCACTTCCCTTTGGTCGATGAAGATCTCAGTGTCCCTATCCTTCGTTGCAAAGGTGACAGTAAAGTACTTCACATCTAGACGGATGTGGAGATTGCCTTGCGTCTGCCTCCCGAAGATGGCATTGTATGACAAAAGGAGATCTCTGACGATGAACCTTGTCATTGTGGAGGCAAAGAGCTCATCCTTGTTTTGTGGCGAAGCTCCTCTTAGCATCAGAGGTAGGTCGATCCACCCGAGGACAAGGAGTTCGGAAGGACCTACCCCGAAGGTAGGGGACGTGAGAAGCTTGAGATCACCTTTTGTGATACCCAAACTCGGCAGCAGATGGGAGAATAAGACATCGGCATTGGAACCATCTTCAAGGAGTACTCTCTTAACATCCCAACTCCCTATCCTTGCCATGATTAGGAGTGGGCTGTCATGAGGGAACATCATGGTGGATCCATCCTTCCGAACAAGCTTGTTCGACTGGTGACCGAACTCCATCACCGAGATTTCCCGTATCTTCTTATTCCTTTCAGCCGATGGTATCCTAGTGGTGATCATCTGGATTACTCCTGCTGGAGGTGGTGGATGCCTTTTGGGACTTCGATTCCGATGTCTGTAGGAATCATAGTCGTCATCATCTCATTTCTTCTCCTATTCCTTCCTCCCTGAAAGGGAGGGCATCCGCAGGTAGCGCCAAAGTTGGCCCTGCTTTATTAGAGACTCGATGTACTTCCTCAGTTGGAAGCAATCCTCTGTGTCATGCCCATGGTCCCAATGAAACCGGCATAATTTCTTCATATTTGTCTTATTTTCCGAAGTCATGGCCTTCAGACGCTGGATTGGATTGCCTTGCCTTTCCATGGCCAGTAGTATGTTTGTTCTGGAGGTGTTCAAGGAAGTGAATGACATGGGTTTTTTCCCTCTCTGCTTCCGGGGTCTTCACCCACCCTCGGCTGAATACCGAGGCTGGCGATTCTGACCTTCGGGCTGATGGTGATCAGACTTTGGTCCCCCCATTCTCAGCTCTTCGGCTGTCATATGCTGCTCGGCCCTTTGGTAGAATTCTCCCATGGTGTCTGGGGGATCCTTGGAGAATTTGTAGAAAAGCTGAGAGTCCCTCCGAAGTCCCCTGATCATTACGAGGATACGAATTTTGGGATGAAAGTCCGACATGCTTAGAGCCTTTTGATTAAACCTTTTGACATAGTCCCGAATGGTCTCCCCATTCTTTTGGGTTATGTCAAACATCTGGACGAGCATCTTTGCCATCGGCTTGCTCCCGATGAACTGCTGAGTGAAGGTAGTGGACAATTCCTGGAAACCCATTATGGTTTCGGGGGCCAGGGAGTTGTACCAGGCAGTCAATGGCCCTGAGATGGTGACCTCAAAGCATTTGCAGAGGGTGGCATCATCAGCATCGTGTAGCACCATTCTGCATCTGTACTTCGTGAGGTGGGCTTGGGGTCACTGTGCCCATTATACGTCTCCAAGCATGGCACCCGGAAGTCGCTTAGCTCAGGTGCCTTAACTATCGCTCGAATGAAGGGTGACTCTTCTCCGGTGAAGGTTTTTGACGACCTTGACCAGATAGGCTTTCAAGCCACCTGCCTTTCCACTTTCTCCAACCTCTCTAGGATCTTTTCCATGAGGATGGTAGTGCTGGGCTCTTCCCGCCGCCTAGAGGCCTCCGGCAACGGAGAACGACGCCTTCTTTTTGGGGAGTAACTTCAGTGGCGGGGGGATTGTGATCTTTCTTTCGGTGATGAACTTCACCGGCGGGAAGTTTTGGCCCTTTTTGACCCCGTTTCTTCGTTACATCGGCCTCTGGGGGGTACGTCCTCCGTTGAGGAATCGTTGCAGAAGTCCTCACTCCCTGAGATTCGGTGAGTGGGCTTCGGGCTTTTCTCCTAACAAGGAGTTGGTGAGGATACCCTTTGGCCTGAATATGGTTGAGACCACCTTTGGTCTAACTGTTGCGTCATTTCAGCCACAACAGAGCGCTGAGAATCATGTAGGAAGCTCATCGTGATCATTAAAGGACATTTGTCCACAGGCAAAAAAGTCCCTGCGGTGGGTTGTTCGGTCGCCGGTTGATTCTCCGTTGCCGATATGGACTTCAGGAGTCCCTTATCCTTAGAACGTCGAGTCTCAACGACAGTGACCTGAGGGTGGGTTTCCACAAATAGTGACAAATGATGCCCGACAGCATCTTTGTTGTACGACATAGCGAGCCTGAGAGGGACTCCCGGTATGAAGATGCTTGTAGGAGAGACTTCCGGCGTGAGTACCTGAAATGCTCAAAAGAACAAGGGTTGGGAGCTCCCTGGAATGTGTTCCCGGGGGAGGAGCCTCCGACGCCCAAGTCAGTATTTGGCAAGTAAGGAGCAGAGAATGGAGAGTAAGGAGTGGAGAGAGTTTTCTTAGGGTTTTGTCTGTGTCCTTACCAAGATCGTCCTCTAAGTATTTATAGGAGGGCGTTAGGGAGAAGTTTATTTGACATAGCCTGCTCAGATCATGACACGTGTTCAGTTGGGTGTGGTTCGTACCTTCGAGGATGAGGGATCTCCAGCTAGCCATAGGCCGTTTTAGCCAGAAGTCAAGGTTGTGGGAGGTCTATGTGTTAGGGGTGTGTGCGAGGTTTCTGTGTTAGAGGCACCTTAACCATTTTTGTTGTCCACAAGACCCCTTCAGGATAAAAGGACCTCTTCGGGATATGAAAGCTTCTTGTTGAGGTTGCCCCGGTCATTCAAAAGGCCCTTTCGGCATAGAGGATCCCCTTCAGAGGATGTTTTCCCCTGCCGAGGATGGTGAGCCTCCTTTCCTGAAGTTGGCCAAGTCATCTTACCGAGGGTGGTAGCGCACCGTACTCCCGAGGTTAGTCCTGTTATTCCCCAAGGGTGATGGTGGATTACCGAGGTAGGGGGTCAAGGACTGCGGACCCTCTCTTTCCATGGTTGGTGTTCGTCTTTACCGAGGGTGGTGCTCATCAGAGCTTGGGAGTTTGAAGGGTAATAGCCCTTTGGCTATCATTCACTATAGAACAAGAATAGTTAGAGTTCAAGCAAAAGCATAATGGGCCAAGAGAGTCTAGTACCCCTAAGCTTGAGAAGAAGAAAGAAAAAGAGGTAGTGGAGTTAAGTTTAGCACCTAAGAAATTCAAGAAGAAATGGAATTATGGTCCCAGGTATAATAAATGCCAGAAATTTCATGGTAACAAAACTTGTTACCTAGATCTAAATAACTGTTTGAAATGTGGTTCTTTAGACCACTAGGCAAAGGGCTACCCTAAAAGGCTAAAAAATAAAGTGCTAGGGCCAGTTGGTAACTTAGGATCAAAAGCTCAAGCATAGGCTACAAGGGAACTAAGGCTTCATTAGCACAACCATAAAGGATTTTCAACTTGGAGCTAGCAAGCAGGAGACCACACGAAGCACTAAAAGATACAATTCTACTTAATGGCGGATTAGTTATAGCCTAATGCTAGGGTTAGTATGTCTATGATAGCTGCACTTATTGCACTGAAAAAAAAAGTATGCCATGTGAGATCTTGTTTGAAATGTTGATGGTGAGAATTGTTAGAACATAGTGGCTTATGACTAATACTTTAGTGAAAGGTTGTGTGGTAAGATTGGGAAATATAAAGGTAACATCTGATTTGTTTTTCTTAGATGTGAAGAGACATGATGTTATTTTAGGTATAGACTGGTTGACAACAACCCAAGTTAATATTGACTATTTTCAAAGAGAGTTAGTTTTTCTTAACTCTCAGAGATATAAATTAGATGACTCAGAAAAAGAAGAATGACAAGTTCAAAGTTTGCAACCTGAACTTGATAGAGAAAATTCATATAATGGATGGAGATGTGTATGCACTGGACACAAATTCAGTAAAAGAAGAGCTTAAGGAAATCCTAGTAATGAGTCAGTACCCAGATATGTTTCCAACAACTTTGCCTAGCTTTTCATCCACTAGAGAAAGAGGATTTGAAATTCATTTACAACCTAGAACAACTCCTATAAGCATACCTTCCTACAGAATGGCACTGTGTAAAATTACATGTCAGATTCCTAGTAGAGCTCATGTATTATGTATCACTTGAGACTTATGCTTGCTGAAATGCTTGTGTGCTGATCTGGGTTATGTTTAGCCTCTGGATTAGTTAGTGTTCTTACTAAGTTTAATTGAACTTACTCTTATAATGTTTATTAGATGCAGAATAAGAACAAGAGTAGTGTTTTTAGCTTGTGCCTTGTTGTGTTATCGTGTTGTCAAGTGTAAGTACTTAAGTGAATTGCTTTTGTTATGACTGTATAAGCTAGACATTCTTGATTAATGGATTGTTGTATTAATCTTGAGATTCTTAGTGTGTAGGTTGTTGTGGCAGGCTGAAAAGAAGGACTTGAAGTCCAGAGCTTAAGCTGCCAAGTTTGACTATGAAGTTTGTACTTAGCCATCATAGTTTTCTTGTGGCTCTAATAACTAGAACATTTTGATGTTCATAAACCTGTGTGTACTCTAAAACCTTATAAGACACTATGTAAGTTCTATATTCAGGAGGCTTATGAGAAGTATGGTTGAATGTGCTTGCTTATTTGTCTTTTCTGCATCAGTTTTAGGCATATAGACATACTAAGTTGTTTGCATTTTGTGCATAGCTTTTCCTTGCATGAAACTTGGCAGTTTTATTTTTGAAAGCATGCATGCATCCTTTAAAGTGCGTAATACAGCTTTGAATGCCAAACTGTCTTTTTGTGACCTAGAAAACCAAAGTAGTGTTTAGACAAGGTTTGTTAGAATTGAATTAAATATTGGCAAATTTAACCTTTATGGCATAACAAGAAAAGTTTGTTTTCTTGTTAAGCAAGTTAGTCACCTTGGATATCAAGCAAAGGTTTAGCTAGGCTATCTTAGGCCTAGGGGTAACAATCATGGTTTCCATATAGGAACCTGACAAAAATTGAAGTACCTAGTAAATTAAGTCTCTAACTTTTTAAGGTAAGTCAGGTACTAAACCAAAAATGGTATTTAGTGAGTGTATTGTTAGAACAAGTATTAGACCAAATTGGTCTTCTGAAACAAACAATGGTTTAGTGTTTACAAGCATCATGGGTAGGTGCAATAATAAGCACAATGATCTATGGCCATAATGACCCTTTTTGAACATTTGAGCTCAATGTAGTGAAGTGTAAGCTTGCTCTACTGTTGAGATAGCTTCTAGTGGCCTAGCTATCTAGGTACTGACTATAGTGATTGTTTGATTGTTAGTTCTTCTTTTTTCCTTCTAATTAACTTGTTAATAATAGTGTTTATATATGTCATCTACTTGCTCTGTTGTTCATTAACTATTTGATTAGTATTTAATGTTAGACTATCTACTCCTTGCGTGGTTTATGTTTGTTTTTTGTATTTTATCCGCAAGCCAATAACACTTATTATAGTGGTTTTTCATGATCAAAAGTGTTTGGTTGACCATACTAGATGTTTTATGGCCAACGGTGTTCCTTACTGGGTTTCCAATGAAACTTACCCATTTTGCTTATTACGGGTTAGGTAGGAGCTAAACTGAGGCTAGGCAGATGGCTAGTGTGGGCATTGACTCCCTACTGGATAACATGGCTTAGGATAAGTCCTGGATATATATTTGTGAACATTAGATCTTCATTAGATCCTATACCTTATTGTTGCTTAGGCTCTAAGATATAAATTAATTAGTGTGATTTCTGTAACTATTATTCTAATATTGATTTAGTATCATGAACCACTAAACACATACAAGTAGTGCGTACTAATGATAAGATATACAAAATCTAGTCTTGAGATTTAATTGCAAGCCTTTGGAATAAATCCAATCGTTATGCAGAAAGCTACTTATTATACATTTGTTGACCTCTAGTTTGACTTTCTAAAATATTTAAGGTTTTGGAATAAGACTAAGTGCACAAGTTTTATTTGATGTATTGAAGCATATCTAGGCCATCAACAATAGTTTCCAAGTCAAACTCCATGTTTTAGCCAGCAAATTAATCTTCTATAAACACTTTATATCAAATTTTGGTTTTAAGTGCATTAATACTTATTTAGCCAAAATTACAAGTTTTGCTTTGGCAAATAACACCTAGTTTGGAAGATATTAACTACACTAAATTGACATGTTTTTTTAACTCAGACTAACCCAATCTCAACCCTTTTTCCATTTGCCCCTAAAGTTCAACATATTTACAATTTTAGACAGTTAAGTGATTATGCAAATACATGCAATTTTGAATTTTTCTAACCAAATTCATTAAGCTTGCCGGATTGCTATCTCTGTCAATCTTAACCTTTGTTTACATATTTTTGCCTCATTTTTGTGCCTTTTAGTAATTTCTTAGATTCAAACTTGATATTTTTCTATCACTGCTCCTGCCATTAAAAGTCCAAGCACATCATTTATCTTTTTTGAAATCAAAGCCAAATGGGATGGAAATTGGAATCCTTTGCTCTGCCATTGTGGCTTTCTTTTAGATACTTTACTAACTATTTGAAACTTTAAATATTTACATTGTCGACAAGAGGAACCATTTGGTTGAAAAGATGGGGACTTCATCCATGTAATGTCGCCTGCCCCGGATGAGGCCCTCCTAAGAAGACTACGGAACCGGAGTCCCAACTAGTTGCAGTTGGCTAGTTAATTACTTGTCCCTATGCATCTAGTTATTAACCTAATATGCATTATGCATGCACTTGCTTCGACTTTAGTTTCACTTTAGGAAAATAATCAAAACATTGCCAGGACTTATAAAATGTAACTAATACACAAGTCAAAGCATAAAAGGTAAGTGTATTTACTACAAGTAATATCTGTGTATGTGCATCATTACAAAAGTAAAGACTATGCACATGCCTAAAAGCAACTGAAATGCTACTCAACCTAGAGACATTAGAGGCCAAACTAGTATACATATGTATACTGCAGACTATTACTGAGATCCATAGTCGATTACGTCCATCCTTGTGCCACTAGCCTCTACAAGGCTACAAAATAACTATACTTAGCACAAACAACTTAACTAATAAAACTAGAATCAATAATGATTCACTTGGTGGTTTACCTGCAAGTAAAGCACTAGCTTGGCAAGCACCCTATGGTCAACAGCTCCAAATAGATAAAATTTGCACAACAACACTAAAAGGAGTGAGAATCTAAAGATTTCCAGTAAGGGATTTGGGTACTTGCAAACAAAAACTCGAGGACATTCATATGTATAGAATATATGAAATCTACTGTGGGCCCAATGCAGTCTGAGGGTCTAATATATGCGCATATACCTAGGTCCCTTAGGACCCCTCCTTATCCTTGTCTTCCTCACGAGGTGTCACTTCGTGCCTAGCAAGTTTTGGCCACTACATCCCTCCTACTAAGCCTTAACTTCTTGACTAACACAGTAATGTAGCCTTCCCTTGGTTATTGTGTAGGTGAACATGGTGGATGCTCCTTGCTTGCACTATGAGAAATCCACTAGGTGTACTAGGTCTCCACATAGTGCCTAAGTCGTTAGACTTGACTAGGTCACTTGTGTACTAAGCCTCCACCCATTTAACCTGCCAAGGATGCACTAGGCACTCACTTATGCCTCAAGCCATAGCTTGGCTAGGCAACAAGTGCACTAAGCCTTCATCCATGGTGCTCCACTATCCACCATTACTTGGTTCACATTATTATGGTAAGACTTGCTATGGATGGACTCAATAAATATACACTAGGGTATCTCATTGGTGTCCCAATCCTTAAGTCTTCAACTGGACCACCAATGGTGCTAAACCCCTTGTCCTTCCTAATGGCCCAATTGTAGTACATGAAACATCTTCCAAATTCTCTTCCACCATGATTTCTTTACACCCAAGAAGCCTTTATTAATTACCTAGTGCTTTAAGGAGCCATGGGAGGTACTAAGGCACCATAAGGCACCCTCCACCCTAAGTCCCCTAAGGCACTCTTAAGCCCCTTCCTTTGGAAATAAATCCAAAATAATCTAGGCAGAATTTGGCATTACTGATAGCTTAGAATTACAGTTCTTCCCCTTAGCTTCTTGTGGAATCTTGAATCACCTCAATCAAACACTCGAGCGAAAAGTTATGCCAAAAATACTACAGCATGTCAATGCTGTCGGGGGCTTGGCGACGCGTCGTCGGGAATGGCGACACAGTTGGCGATGCATCACCAACGACTATAATGCTCGGGTTCCAGATGTGCACTATTTTTACTCCTTGTGTCCATACACACTTTGGGAGCATCCAACCCCTCCCAAACATCCAAGAGATACCTCCACAACCTCCAGAACTCTATGAATACTACAATAAGCCGTTTTGGTGCAAACCAAAAAAAGCTTGAGGTGCTTGATTACACCACACTAATCCTTGATTTATACTAGCCCATCACAAGCAAATTCTACCATAACCTATGCATATATTCCAAACTACTTGAAACCAACATTCAAGCAACTAAGACATGCATCATATGAATGTGATAACCAAATCCCTTACCTCAATTGTGAAGAACAAGCAAGAACCAAGCACCCACACCAAGCAACAATGGCTTTACTAGGGTGTCCTACAGTTCCAAGCAAATTCAATATACAAGGCACTAAATTAAGCTAAACCAAGCTAAACCCAAGCTCATGGAAGCTCAATAAACCAAGAACATCAAGTAAACCATTTAGGCAAAATGTACCTAAGCTCCATAAGCCTAAAAAATGCCATCCTAAGGTCATCACATAGAATCCATGCAAAAGGAAGCCCTTTCATGTATATAAACCTCATGGGGCTTTGATTTCCACAAAGAATTGGTGAAAGATTGAAGTTTTGGCTGTGGAATTGGAGAGAATAAGGAGAGCTACGAATTTCGGAGCTTGAAGATGATGAATAATACCTGGAAAATGTCCCAAAATGGCTTAAATAACCATTTTCACACTTAGTCCTTCAACTTTTTTAATTTTTCCAAAATGACCACATGCTCAAATAGTGCCATAAGATTTGGCAATTTAGCCCAACTCTTTGGTTTCTTGACACCTAGGTCCAAAATAATAACTTATGAGCTTGGAAAACCAAACCTATCACCTCGGGGTGCAAAATGACCATCTTGCCCCTAGTGACACTTAGGTGCCAAATTGAACTAGGAACCACCTACCTTTTTAAACACTTGCTTGACTTGCTTATTCAAGCTAAATGAGGCATTAAACTAGAGATTTTGACTTATCTAGCAAGTCTTATCTAACCATTGAAGGTCCATTGCCTAAAGGGCCATAACATTCTCCCCACCTTGGAGATTTGGTCCTCCGAATTGGATTTCCCCACCTTGAGATTAAAACCTAGGATATGGTGCCAGCATATCCAAACCAAACCTAGCAAAGGGTGTAAACCTTGCAACTACTCACCTGTTGCTCACCCACCCAATTTGCATAACTAATGCCCTTTGGCATTCAAGTTGGGCCATCACATATATAGGTATTGTAACCGATGCTATACTTTGTGTTCATGCCATACAACAACTTCAACTGTAATGCTCACTATTCCCTTACCTTGTTTAACCTTGCACAGTCTAAAAGCACCTTAGTGCTACTTCACTTTGAAGACTATGGAATGTACTCCACTATCTTTGACATACAGATACCATTGAAGGATTTCAGATAACTCAACTTTGTCCTGATAAATCCGGTGACCAACAACTTCTTCTTACTTCTCCTGGTGCCAAACCTTCCTAGTGCAAGTTAGCTTAACAAGCTTAAAACTTGTCCACTAACACTTGCACTTTAGAAGTCTTAGCCTAGGTCAAGCACCCAATTTCCTTTTAGCAAAACTCTCAATGCAAGATAGCTTAACAAGAACAAGACTTGTCCACTAACTCTAGCGCTGATGGTTTTTCATCAGTACTTGATACTCAGCATTGGAAATAACCACTAGACAAAGTGTGTCACTAGTGTACTATGCCCTCACCATAACACACTCCTAGCACCCAAGGTATACTCTGCTCCATGCTCCACTATACTCTAGGGCTCTTTTGATCAGATGGTCTACCGAGAGTTGTAAGTCTTGGCACACCCTGGAGTATGAGTCTTTCATGCTTCCATCACTATGATGGGTTTCGGGAGCCAAACAACGCAGTGGACTTTAACCGAAACGCTCCAGGATCCAAGTGAAACGGGGTAAACCGGGTGTTCAAAAATTTTCATACCTAATTTTTGGTTGAGATCTCTCACTCAACTGTAGAGTCAAATCACAAAACCTGAACAATTGACTTGTTCAGGCTCTCTATGGTATCCACACAAGCCTCTCGGGATCACCACGCTTCAACTACATCTCGGCAGATGCGTTTCTCTTGCACTCACAGTGCTAGCTTGCGTCCTCCAAGGAATTGCAAGAGAAGAGTGCGGCTGTCCTTTTGGGAGGCTAGGGCAAGGAGACCTGCGAATTTCTCACTAGAAGTTGTATTTATAGTGAGACTCAACTTCCAGGCCTAATAGGTTTCAAAGCCCTAACCCAATTAGGCTTTAATTTCAGGCTTAATAATGGCTCAACTATTGGGCCCATTATTAATACGAAATTATTGTGAAACCAAAACTCAAATTATTAGCCCATGCACTCTAATGATTCAAATAGCTCTATGTGTGTGACCCAATAGGCTCTTACCACGTTGGCAATGATCATAAATCACATTTATGATCATAAACAATGAGCGGTGTCTAGCAACACATCATTGCTACCCAAGTGACAAGATTGTCGATGATTCGATTAAACCTTTATGATCATCACCGATATATGCCATTGTCCCTTTATCCAAGATATCAAGACTAAGCACGAGACATGGAACGTGTCACTCTCGTATAGCCCAATCTTTGGTTTCTTGATTACCGAGTACACCAACTTAAACTGATGACATTGATATCGTATATCAACTCATCCGAGCATTGCCATGCATTTTTCTAAGTCTTACTCTATCAAAGGGCCCGAAGATATCACTCCCGTTACATTGGAGGGACAAATCCCATCTTGATCATACAAATCCCTCCGCATGATATGTGATATACCCAATGACCTTCTTCAAGTTCACTCAGTCACGAGCAACAAAGGGAAGTATCAAAGTATGTGACTCACATGTAGGGAACCTTGATGATCTTAGGTCAAAGGACTACATATGCCATGATCACTATGACAGTCACTTATGACACTCATATAATGATCCATGTAGTGTTCTCATGGTGGGTCGGTCCAGTACACAAGTTCTCCAACTTGTACCCATATGTAGACTACATATCTCATATTAGTCTCCACATATGCTAGTTGTTATGTATTATTGCAACCCGTTCCACAATAATACTAGACTAGGGATGTTTAAGAATATCATTATTCTAGGGTTGCAATTATGTTTGTTAAGTTACGCAGAAACAAAACAACAAACATAATTGCTGGATTAATGCCTTAATAAAATATCATGACTCAGTGTGCAAAAAATACAATCATCTCATGATTGGCTTTTGGGCACAACACTAACACACTATACTCAGAGTATCCTCGATGCATGAAGCCTGCACACTAAGTCTTCACTTTTTAGGAAACTCGACCCTTCACTGCTACCAAGTTTCTCGTTACCTTCTAGTGTTCATTAACTACCACACCATGAACTACACCATGCCAAGCTCTTGTTAGGACGATGTGTGGATGCAATCTGTCACCATAACATAATTTTTCCTAGGTGGGAAGAATTACTTCATCACTTTACTTGGTTCATTAACAGGGGTTAGCTAGCCTTTGAAACTCCTCTGGTCACTCATCTACTACAACTTCTTCTAGTGCATTAAAGCATTTCCTATGCACCTCAAGGTCAGTACTATCCCTTGGAGTTGTCAGACTTACCTACGAGCCCATTATCCAGTCTTGTGAGTCACATGCCCTTCCTTTATGAGGCACTAGGGTCCAATGAAACTCACACTTGGTTTGGCTCTTGACTAGCTTAACCCATCTAACTCTGACTATGGTTTCAACCCTTGACTTTCTTGTACCCCAATGAATTCCAACAACTACCAAAGTCACAAACACTACCACTTGAGCACAACTGTACTTATACTCACTTGGCACTTTCAAACTACTAAGTGAATCCGTTAGTTGGGTAAGAGACTCCACTATGGCCATCATAAGGCCATGTCTTGATTGGTTATAGTGAACTCTTCCACACAGGCCTACCAACTCTACCCCGAAGGGTCTGGGCAAAGCTTACCATTCTTGGTATCACTTGGTCATTCTTGACCTAAGTTTCAAATTTATAATAACTTACTGACATAAAAAACAACTAAGAGATACCACAAGTTCCTTGGCTCCATATCAGACTTAGTCCTTCACTTACTCAGCTAGCCTCACTAGTCGAGAAATTTTCTCCCATATGTCATCTTGGTGGCCCTTGACTCAACTTAACCTTAGGATGGTGGCCACGAATCAAATACTATCCCTTTGTCAATGGCCGTCATTCCTATTGCTCAGGTTCTCTCACTACCATTTGGTAGCTAAGACCAACCCTCAATAACTACTTTTACTCCTGCTGGTTATAGACTAGGGTATACAACTAACGAATGAATAAAACTATCCTTCTGTTTACCCTATGGATGAGTTCCTTGCTCCTTGTTTCATTTAATGAATTCCATCTGCATAACATGGCTGGAAATAAAAATTCAAATCTTACCTACTTACTTTTTTTTCATCTTACTGAATTGTTCTGTTGCTCGTACACTTTAAGGAACCCATCTAGTTATTTAGCCAACTATTAATGTTAACTAGGCCAGCCAAGATAACTTACAAAAGGATGGAGGCTATTGAACCTTAGAACACTTACAATCTAAGGCATTCAAGCCTCCACTTATGTGGTTTTATGCACTACCAAATGGGTCATAGGCTCTGGGTATCACCTTAACACTCAATGCATTTTTAGGTTCTAATGCACTCATGCTCACCCTTAGCGCCATTCAAGAGAACTACCCAACATGCTAAACAAGACTATGCTAGTCTATTGATGCCAGAACAGCCAACAGAAAATTAAATTACCAGTGGGAGAATTGGAACTTACCTTACATTAGTCTCAACCTGCCCATGAGTTCACTATGACTACCAGTCAAGTGTGGTACCTATATAACAGTTGTTTACCCTGACCACTTAATTGGTAGAGGTGAAACTTCAACTACTACTCTGCTGTACTAGGTCGACTTCTTGTGGCAACAACTATTAGGGACTTATTCCTGGGCTGGCTTTGTCTTAACCATGCCCATGACCACAAAAATCGGCTTTCTAGGTGCATGCCTTGTGATGGCGCTGAGGGCCATCAGTATCTCTATTATGTGTCGTGGAGAATGCAGCAGGAGTTTCCAGAGGTGTAGACGAGCCAAGAAAGAAGGTGCTCTATATGGACTTCCTGTGGTGGCCGGCAGCATCTTCGCGTGGCAGGCACGGTGAGGCCGAGAAGGACTTTCGGTGTGAGAGAGGTCCAAAACGGGGATTCCTCAGGAGGACTGGCCTGAAACACTCAGAAAACAGGGGTTAGGAGGTCCCCGGAGTGATTTTCCGGGGAGGAGCCTCCGACGCCCAAGTCAGTGCCTAGAGAGAGGTCGAGAGAGGTAAAGAGAGAGAGATAGATCTATCAATCCCCCACCTGTGAACATTCCCCTGGTATATATAGGAGGGGGTGAGCCCTTCAGATGGCAGCACGTGTATGGACGAACACCATCCGTACTTCTGGGCGTGAGGGGCCCCTAACTACCTGCAGGCTCCTCGAGCCACGAGCTGTGATAATCATAGCCCTACATGATAGGACGTAGACAGCGACGACGTGTCCGAGTGCCTGCGAGGACGGCGTGTAGGGTGTACGGGCTGATGGCTCCCACCGTACCTCCGAGGTTCACTTGGTTGATGTCCTACTTCGGAGTGAGGGACCTTTTCCCAGAGTCACAGTGGTACTTCGGGGCATTCCCTGGCTCCGAAGTTAGCCCTTCGGGGGACTTTCACCTGTAGAAAGTGGCTGGCACTTCTCCCCGAAGCTGACTCGGTCGCTTTCCCGGTGGAGGCGATACAGTGGTTTCCCGAGGTTGGTACTGGCGAGCTGCCGAGGTTGCGTACCTTAGGCACTTGGCTCCCTCCTTTCCGGGGTCCTTAGGTGTTCGAGGCGATAGCACTTTGGCTATCACCTTGGAGCAATATCCTTCTTGTACCTTAGGCATAAGCCTTACTGTCCTCATGATCCATTCTTGATCTTTAGCAAACTTCTGCACTATGGGCATGTTGCCCATGCTCCAACTAGGTTGGGTGAGCCAACCTCTACCATGTCAATCATGTGTCTAACTCCACTAACTCCTTTTCAAGTCCTAATGCCTTACCAAACAACTTGTTGAGAACTCTACATCCACAATTGCTGAGAACCTCCATAGTGCTAGCTTAAGGCATAGTTGATTTTGACCTCAACTCTTGTCTTGGTCAATAAATAGTTTGTCTTCTTTGGTGTTGCCTAACCCATCTAGGGTTTTTGGGTTCAAATTCTGAAACTATGGGTCACTCCCTACCTTGGAGGTCCATACCTCCTGCTAACACCAAACATGTTGTCTGCCTTATTTTGAGCTTCTGAAAAGCTTCCCCTAGGATGGAAGTCACATCCCACTACTTACACCAACGTGTTGCCACTACCTTGGAGCAAGCCAAACTACCTACCCCAATATCGCCTCAACTAGACTGCTAGGATTCACCCATGAACCCATGGCATGCAAAACTGCACCTGATCTAGTTCCACCGTTGCAACCTGCAACCTAAAGCCAGACAGTGCACACAGAAGATAGAAACTACTGGTTAGTGCTAACTATCCTAGCACAAGGATGACATCCTGATCTCAGTCACCTAGCCTCCAACGACTCCTAATCAAGTCTAGAACCTTACTCTGATACCACCTTTGTAACGTCACCCACCCCGGATGGGGCCATCCCAAGAAGACTACAAAACCGGAGTCCTGCACTAGTCGTAGTTGGCTAGTTAATTACTTGTCCCATGTTAAAACATTTTATGCATCTCGTTATTAACCTAATATGCATTACACATGCATTTGCTTCGACTTTAATTTCACCTTAGGAAAATAATGAAAACATTGCCGGCACTTATAAAATGTAACTAATACACAAGTCAAAGCATAAAAGGAAAGTGTATTTACTACAAGTAATAGCTGTGCGTGTGCATCATTACAAAAGTAAAGACTATGCACATGCCCAAAAGTAACTAAAATGCTACTCAACCTAGAGACATTCGAGGCCAAATGAGCATACATATGTATACTAAAGACTAATACTAAGATCCATAGTTGATTACGTCCATCCTTGTGCCACTAGCATCTGCAAGGCAGCAAAATAACTATATTTAGCACAAACAATTTAACCAGTAAAACTAGAATCAATAACTATTCACTTGGTGGTTTACCTACACGTAAAACACTAGTTCAACAACCGCCCTATGGTCGTGAGGCTCCAAATAGATAAAATTTGCATAACAACACTAAAGGGAGTGAGAATCCAAAGATTCCAAGCAAAGGATTTAGGTACCTGAAAACAAAAACTTGAGGACACTCATATATATATAATATATGAAATCTACTGCGGGCCTAATGCAGTCTGAGGATCTAATAAATGCGCATATACCTAAGTCCCTTAGGACCCCTACTCATCCTTGTCCTCCTCACGAGGCGTCACTCCGTGCCTAGCGCGTTCTGGCCACTAACTTGCTCCTAGTAAGCCTTAGCTTACTGACTAATGCAATAATGTACCCTTCCCTTGGTTATTGTGCAGCTGAACACGGTGGATGTTCCTTGCTTGCACTGTGAGAAATCCACTAGGTGTACTAGGCCTCCACATAGTGCCTCAAGTTGTTAGACTTGACTAGGTCACTTGTGTACTAAGCCTCCACCCATTTAACCTACCAAGGATGCACTAGGCTCTCACCTGTGCCTCAAGGCATAGCTTGGCTAGGCAACAAGTGCACCAAGCCTTCATCCACGGTGCTCCACTATCCACCATTACTTGGTTCACACTATTATGGTAAGACTCACTATGGATGGACTCAATATATATACACTAGGGTTTCTCATTGGTGTCCCAATCCTTAAATCTTCAACTAGACCACCAATGGTGCTCAACCCCTTGTCCTTCCTAATGGCCCTATTGTAGTACATGAAACATCTTCCAAATTCTCTTCCACCATGATTTCTTTACACCCAAAAAGGCTTTATTAATTACCTAGTGCTTTAAGGAGCCACAGGAGGAACTAAGGCACCATTAGGCACCCTCCACCCTAAGTCCCCTAAGGCACTCTTAAGCCCTTTCCTTTGGAAATAAATCCAAAAATAATCTAGGAAGAATTTGGCATTACTGATAGCTTAGAATTATAGTTCTTCCCCTTAGCTTATTGTGGAATCTTGAATCACCTCAATCAGACACTCGAGCGAAAAGTTATGCCAAAAATACTACAGCACATCAATGCTGTCGGGGGCTTGGCAACGCATCATCGGGAATGGCAACACAGTTGGCGATGCATCGCCAGCTACTATAATGCTCAGGTTCCAGATGTGCACTATTTTTACTCATTGTGTCCATACACACTTTGGGAGCATCCAACCCCTCCCAAACATCCAAGAGATACCTCCACAACCTCCAGAACTCTATCAATACTACAATAGGCCATTTTGGTGCTAACCAAACAAAGCTTGAGGTGCTTGATTACACCACACTAATCCTTGATTTATACTAGTCCATCACAAGCAAATTCTACCATAACCTATCCATATCTTCCAAACTACTTGAAACCAACATTCAAGCAACTAAGACATGCATCATATGAATGTGATAACTAAATCCCTTACCTCAATTGTGAAGAACATGGAAGAACCAAGCATCCACACCAAGCAAGAATGGCTTCACTAGGGTGTCCTACGGTTCCAAGCAAATTCAACATACAAGGCACCAAATTAAGCTAAACCAAGCTAAACCCAAGCTCATGGAAGCTCAATAAACCAAGAACATCAAGTAAACCATTTGGGAAAAAATGTACCTAAGCTCCATAAGCCTAAAAAAGGTCATCCCAAGCTCACCACACAGGATCCATGCAAAAGGAAGCCCTTTCATGCATATAAACCTCATGGGGCTTTGATTTCCACAAAGAATTGGTGAAAGATTGAAGTTTTGGTTGTGGAATTGGAGAGGAGAAGGAGAGCTACGAATTTTGGAGCTTGAAGATGATGAATAGTACCTAGAAAATGTCCCAAAATGGCTTAAATAACCATCTTCACACATAGCCCTTCAACTTTTTTAATTTTGCCAAAATGACCATGCTCAAATAGCGCCATAAGTTTGGAAATTTAGCCCAACTCTTTGGCTTCTTGTCACTAGGTCCAAAATAATAAATTATGAGCTTGGAAAACCAAACCTATCACCTCAGGTTGCAAAATGACCATTTTGCCCCTAGTGACACTTAGGTGCCAAATTGAACTAGGAACCACCTACCTTTTTAAACACCTGTTTGACTTGCTTATTCAAGCAAATTGAGGCATTAAACTAAGGATTTTGACTTGTCTAACAAGTCTTACCTGACCATTGACGGTCCATTGCCTAAATGGTTGTAACAGTCCACGGCTAGAATACGAATTCTACTCCTATTTTGGTCGGTGGTAAAAAGATGCAGGGATTGATAATGGTGCCGGTGTTGATAAAATCAATAGAGCTCTAGAGAATCATTTTTGGGAAGGCTATCTGGAAGTTGGATTTTGCATTGATTAAAAGCTATGAGCTTTAGGTGGTGACGACGGTGCCGAACACAGATGAAGAATGGTGGCCGAGCTTGGTCACCTTTGGGTTCTCCTTAGTGCGATTGAGATGGGGTGCCGTCGGCTTGATCCAAACAGTTGAGCAATGGGTACAACGGCTAGCAACTAGAGGTGACCTGATCGATGCAATGGTGCCAACTAGATCTAGGTGGATGTTGGACAACACCTATCCTTTCGAGAACAATACGAAATATCAAAGTGTTTAAGTTGACAAGGGTATGATAGCAAAAAATTGCAAGTTTCAAGGGCTTAATATCATGTCAATGGGTGGGGCTAGATCCACTTAACATTCTAACAGAAAAATGTGATAACAAGTTTAGATTAATAGTTCCCGAACTGGCTATAAATCTTTTTTTGTATCAAACACATGTATGTGATGGGTTATAAGGAAATTCCTAAGGTTTTCTTGTAAGCCTAGTGTAGCCCTTGCTACCCACACACAAATAACCTGTTAGCTTAGGCTTTGTGTTTCTGAGCATAGATTGTTTCTATGCTAACTTTGTGTATGTGGGTATAGGGCCATTGACACGGCCCCTCACAAGCCTGCCCAAGAAGCCTATAGGAACTTGTCCCATACTAGTTACATTTAGCTAATTGATTACGTGTACACTAGTTAAAACCTTTATGCTTCTAGTTGTTTAATCCTACTATGCAAAACGCATGAGTAATACTTTGACTTAAGACAAGAGTTATAAAATATAAACATAAGTCATAAAAAATTGCCTAGGCCTTTCACTAAAATCCAAGTTCAAAGCAGTCAAAGCATACAAAATGGCTGTGGAATTAACTACGCATAATCAATCGTGTGCAAGCATCCAAACAAAAGTAGACTATGTTCGCACCCAAGAGCGACTCTAGAGTAGACTACTCATACATGAACATTGGAGGCAAACTAGTGTATGAGAACTATACACTGAATAATACTATTGAGATCCACAATTAAGCTTCCACTTTAGAGCAAACTCCCAGTGGCAAGCTTCTAAGCCCTCCCTTGTACTTCACTAGCCTCTGTACGCCAAAAAGATAATTGTAGTTAGTACCATAACTTAACCAACAAGTAACCCACAAACTAGAATCGTAAAGATTCAAATAAACTAAACACCTACTCACAAGCCTAGCTCAACAACCCTCAACCCTCAATGGTGACTGGCTCAACGATGCCCAAAACTGCATAACAAAAGGGAAGGGAATGAGAATAAAATATTCCCAGTAAGGGGTCTTCAACCTGCAAGAAAAAATCATTAGTACTCCACATATACAAGGATATGAAACCTGCTACCTGTACTTGCAGCCTGAAGGTCTAATATATGCATATATCTAGGTCCCTTAGGACCCCTCCTCATACTAGTCCTCCCATGGGCGTCACTCCATGCTTACTGAGTTCTTGCCACTAACTTGCTCCTAGCAAGCCTTAGCTTACTGCTTGACTCAAAACCATCCCTTGGTTATTGTGCAGGTGAACATGGTGGATACTCCTCACTTGCACTGCACGAAATCCATTAGGTGTACTAGGCCTTCCACAAAGCGCTTGAAGTCCTTGGACTTTCCTAGGTCACTTGTGTACTAAGCCTCCACCCATTAAACCTACCAAGGATGCATTTGGCTTCACTTGTGCCTCAAGGCATAGCTTGGCTAGGCCACAAGTGCACTAAGCCTTCATCCATGGCGTTCCCCTATCCACCATTACTTGATTCACACTAGTGGAGTAACAATGACCATGGTTGCACTTGTTGGGTTTCAGGAGCCAAACAAACCCAGCAGAATTTAACCGAAACACTTTAGGATCTAACTGAAATGGCGTAAACCGGGTGTTCAAAAATTTTCATACTTAATTTTCGGTTAAGATCTCTCACCCAACTGTAGAGTCGAATCACAAAACCTGAACAGTTGATGTGTTCAAGCTCTCTATGGTATCCACACGAGCCTCTCGGGATCACCATGCTTCCACTGCGTCCCGGCAGATGCGTTTCTCTTGTGCTCACAGTGCTAGCTTGCGCACTCCAAGGAATTGCAAGAGAAGAGTGCGGCTGTCCTTTTAGGAGGCTAGGGCAAGGAGCCCGTGAATTTCTCACTAAAATTTGTATTTATAGTGAGACTCAACTTCCAGGCCTAATGGGTTTCAAAGCCCTAATCCAATTAGGCTTCAATTTCGGGCTTAAAAATGGCTCAACTTTTGGGCCCATTATTAATCCAAAATTATTGTGAAACCATAACCCAAATACTTAGCCCATACACTCTAATGATCCAAATAGCTTTATGTGTGCGACCCAATAGGCTCTTACCACGTTAGTAATGATCATAAATTACATTTATGATCATAAGCAATGAGCGGTATCTAGCAACACATCATTGCTACCCAAGTGACAAGATTGTCGGTGATTCGACTAAACCTTTATGATCATTACCGATATATGCCATTGTCCCTTTGTCCAAGATATTTAGACAAAGCACGAGACATGGAATGTGTCACTCTTGTATAGCCCAATCTTTGGTTTCTTGATTACCGAATAGACAAACTTAAACTGATGACATTGATATCGTATATCAACTCATTCGAGTATGGTCATGCATTTTCTAAGTCTCACTTTATCAAGGGGCCCAAAGATATCACTCCCGTTACATTGGAGGGACAAATCCCATCTTGATCATACAAATCCCTCCACATAATATGTGATATACCCAATGACCTTCTTCAAGTTCACTCAGTCACAAACAACAAAGGGAAGTATCAAAGTATGTGACTCACATGTAGGGAACCTTGATGATCTTAGGTTGAAGGACTACATATGCCATGATCACTATGACAATCACTTATGACACTTATATAATGATCCATGTAGTGTTCTCATGGTGGGTCGGTCCAGTACACAAGTTCTCCAACTTGTACCCATATGTAGACTACATATCTCATATTAGTCTCCACATATGCTAGTTGTTATGTATTATTACAACCCGTTCCACAATAATACTAGACTAAGGATGTTTGAGAATATCATTATTCTAGGGTTACAATTATGTTTATTACGTTACGCAAAAAAAAAACAACAAACACAATTGCTGGATTAATATCTTAATAAAATATTATGACTCAATGTGCAAAAATACAATCATTTCATGATTGGCTTTTGGGCACAACACTAATAGGACTAAAGTAGACTAGACTTTAAACGTCCACTAAGTACACTAAGGTTTCACATTGCAACCTCATGGCTAACTACACGGCTAGGATGTCGATCATACTAAACCTTTCACCTAAGCTAGAGATACCTAGTTGTGGTTCTTTGTTAACTAGTTTTCTTGCTTATGGAAAAAACCATAAAAACTCAAGAAAACTCCTGTGTCTCGTTGGGGCTTTGGGAAGCCTCGAAATACCCCTAGAATGCTTAGGCCTCTAGGTACCCTAAGAACCCCCTTAGGCCTCCCCTCAAACCTTCGAGCGAAAACTAAAAATTTCAGCCCTCATAATTGTGGCAACGCATCGACACAGTTGTCAACGTCCTGCCAAATTTCATGGTAACAATGATGTCTCATCAATGTTGGCGACATGTCACCAACATGTCGTGGTGTTGGCGACGCATCGCCAATACCTACAATGCCCAGAAAATTTCCAATTTTGCTGCTATGACTTTTGAACATTTACCAAACATAATAAACAAGCTTGGATAGCCTTCAAACTTCACGTACATGTAAATTTGTTGTAAAGACGACAACCAACTATCATAAGCCAACCTATGATGCATTTAAACATCATTCCAATCGTCACAAACTTCATAGTCCACCATGATCAAACTAATCCACTAACTAATGCTATTGCCACAACTACTTGATTCCATTAAGCAAACTTAATCCAATAGCGTTAATCAAGCTTGAAAACATAACTCCTTTACCTTAGTTTCAATCCACAAGCAAGAATCAATTCATTCTTCCACCAAAAATGAAGTTCTTCAAAGTTTACCTAAGTTCTAAGTAAACAAAGGCATAGAACACCAAATTACTAACTTTTAACCAAAACCGAAGCATCCAATCACTTCCTAAACAAGAAATAACCAAGAAATCACAAGTTACCTCACAACATTAAACATGGGGAAAGCTGGAAACGTGGTTCCAAGCTTCAAAGCTTGAAATTCCTCTTGGAACAAGCTTCCTTTGGCTTATAAATCCTTGGTGGCTTCCATTTTAACCAAAATCTCTTGGTTTTGGGCTTGGATTGATGGAAAATTGGTAGAGGGAAGGATGAACTTGGGTTTTTGGCATGAAAATGGCAGCCCTCCCCTCATTTACCAAATTTATACCCATTTTAAAACTAAGCCACCAAAGTATTTAAAAGTAACAAATAAGTCCTCCTCATTTAGGCAATCTTAGTCAAACTTGGTCAAATCTTGTTTATTTGACTCAAGTTGGGTTAAAAGTAAAAGTTAGGTTTTTAAAACTCATTTTTCACTCTCAGGAGCCAGCCCGACACTTCAAGATGTAAAATTATCATTTTACCACCGAGCCTTATTTGGTGCCTTAAACTTCTCGGAACTTAGTAAACTTTTCTAAACTTACCTATTCTTACTATGTGAACTTGAAATAAGGTTCCCAATTAGGTTTCCACAAGGAGAGCCATAACTTTCTCCCCACCTTGGAGAATTCAATCATCCAAATTCAATCTCCCCACCTTGGGACAATAACTGAGGATGCGGTATACGTATCCTAACAAACCTACCAAGGGAGTTAATTCCATAACAACCCACTTGGTGTTAAACTACCCGACTCATTTAGCTAATGCCCTCAGGCACTTGAATCGGGTCCTGTCTCGTATAGGTACTATGGCTAGTGCCACACTTTATGCCAACACTTAACATTATGTCATGAACTGTCAACTGTTCTCCCCACCTTTGACTGAGCTTACATGGTCCAAAGTACCTTAGTACAATTCCATTATTGAAGACTATGGTATGGCCTCTTGCTATCCTTAGCGTGTTGTGTTACTGTAGGACACTTGACATCTCAACCTATTCTAGTAAAATCGGTGTCCACAATTCTTCACCATTCATCTTTGTGCCCAAGTACCTTAGAGCAAGCTAGCTTAACAAGTTTTCAAACTTGTCAACTAACCTTACACACGAGCTATTCCTTACTCTAGGTTTGGTATTCGATGACTCCCAACAATCACCAGACTAAGTGTGTCACTAGTGTATTATGGCTTCACCACATACACCATTAGCACCTTAAGGCATACTCTGCTCTAAGCTTCATTATACTTTAAGGCTCTTCTAAATGAGTGTATTACTGAGAGCTGCAAGTCCCGGCCCACCCTAGAGTACAAGTCTTCCAATGCTCCCTGCCATCAATACTTGCTTAGTGCTTAAACCACCTATGGGGTCCTCAGCCAAATTACAAGGTACTAACCAATCCTAGGCCAACCTAGGTGCCATTTGGTAGGTAGCAAACTAGACACTTTGGCTCCAATCACTAGGCTCTAACATGCCTCCAATCTTACTTACGACCTTGACTACCTCACAGACCTTTTGAGCTCTAACACTGTTAAACAACAATGACAATCCTATATTATCTTCATGTCCATATGATGTACTCATGGCTTTGTCTCATCAAGCCATCAACTCGGTGGAAGAACTAATTTCACCACTAACTACGCTTTCAACCCTTGACTTTTCTCTACCTTAGTAAGCATGACAATTACTGTGGTCGCAAAAAAAATTCCTGAGCACAACTATACCTACACTATACTTGGTACTTTGATTACTGAGTATAGCACTCAACTACATGGGAGATTACTTTACCTTATGGTTACTTGTGAGTCACCTCTTGATTGGTTGAAATGAACTCTCCCTTACGGCGTTCCTCCAATACACCTTCTTTTTAACATCATTTAGTCATCTCTAACTTGATTGTTTAATGTTCTACTAGCTTATTGGTACTAACATAAAGTATCAAGTGATCATCACAGTGTCCTCAGTTCCACTTAGGACTTAGTCTTTTACCTATTTAGCTAGTTTCACTAGTCGAGTCTCTCTTCTTCCACGAGTCAACTCAATGGCCCTCAACTCTACTTAACCTTAGGATGATAAGCTCAAGTCATCTCTATCCCCTGGTCTATGGCAGTCCTTCCCATTGCTCTGTTCCACTTATTGCCTTACAATAATCAAGTTGAACCCTAACAATGACTCCACTTCTACTGGCCTAACCCTAAGGTATATAGCTAACAGATGAACAAGCCTATCCATTTGTTCAACCCTGAACGAGTTTCTTATTCCTTTCTTCCTTACATGGTTACCTTCTACATTTAATGGTTAGAAACAAAATAAAATAAAATAAAAACTTACCTACTTACCTTTGCGGCTTCTGACTAAACTGCTCATTTGGTTGATGACTATAAGGAACTCATCCCTTCAACTAGCAAATCATTCACTATCAACTAGGCAACTAAACCAACTCATGTAAAAAGATAACCTATAGAACTTTAGAATATTTCCAATCTAAGGCATTTAGGCCTCCATTTATGTGGTTTCACGCACTAGAAAATGGGTCATCGTTAGGTTCTTAATCCACTTGGGTTAGCCCTTAACCTTGCTCAAAACTCCTACCCAACAAGCTAAAACAAGACTATGCCAGTAAACTGATGCCAAAACTTACCTCATGCTAGTCGTGCACTGCCCGCGAGTTTACTACAGGTACCCATCACATCTGGCTAATGGCTGCCTACTTTGACCACTTAACTCACCAAACAAACCTCAAACTACTACTTTAGTGCACTAGGTCAACTCCTTGTGGCAACAACTATTGGGGACAAACTTCCTAGGTTGGTCTTAACTTAACTGAGCCTAAATATGAAACTACTCTGATGACTACTCAGACCATTAGCAACATTTCCTAGGTGCATCATAAAAACCATTACACTTTTTGCACCCTTGGGCCTTAGTCTTCTCCTTAAAATATATCCTTGTTCCTTAGCCTTAGGTTGACTTTTGCACTATGGGTTTGTTGCCCATGCTCCTACTAAGTTGGATGAGCCAACCTCCGCCTCGCAATCTCATGTCTTCAACTTATCTAACTCTCTTTCGAGAGCTATTGCATCTTGCACCACTTACTAGTGCCCACCTCGACCATTGTCAATAACCTTTATTTGCTAGCTCAAGGCCTTAGGGAACTTGGCCTCAAGCTCCTACTCTTGATGGAAAAAGTAATAGAGTGCTACTCTTGTTGCTTTGTAACCTACATGACCAAGTGTTTACCACTTAGGTTAGTGCATCCTCGAGTATCTTCTATGTTGTCTAACACATCTAAGTTGTTGGGTTCAACTTTTAGAAATTCTAGAGTAATCCACATGGCCCGTTGGTACTCCCCACCTTAGAAGATTCCATATCCTCCTATGTAGCCTACCTTATAATTAAGGTCCAAAACAACTTTCTAGGATGGTGGTCACATCCCAACTACTTGGACCAAGGTATTGCCCTGCCTTGGCGCAAGCTACACCAACTTCCTTAACGTTGCCACACTAGACTGCTAGGATTCATCCTTAGACCTTAGCATCCGAAAGCAAACCAAACCCAGTTTTACCATCGCAACCTGCAGCCAAAGCCAGATGACAACTCATAGATGTTGGTTAGTATTAACTACCCTAACACAAGGACAATCCATTAGATCTCAGTTCCTTGCCTCCAATGACCATGACCGAGCTTTGATACCAAAAACTGACACAGCCCCTCACGGGCTTGCCTAGGAAGCCTATGGGAGCTTGTCCCAATCTAGTCACAATTAACTAATTGATTACATGTGGACTAGTTAAAACCTTTATGCTTCTAGTTGTTTAATCCTACTATTTAAATATACATGAGTAATGCTTTGACTTAAGACAAGAGTTATAAAATATAAACATAAATCATAAAACATTGCCTGGGCCTTTTACTAAAATCCAAGTTCAAAGCAGTCAAACCATACAAAATGGCTATGGAATTAACTACACATAATCAATCGTGTGCAAGCATCCAAATAAAAGTAAACTATGCTCGCACCTAAGAGCAACTCTAGAATAGATTACTCATACATGAACATTGGAGGTAAACTAGTGTATGAGAACTATATATTGAATAATACTACTGAGATCCATAACTAGACTTCCACCTTAGAGCAAACTCCTAGTGGCAAGCTTTGAAGCGCTCCCTTATGCTTCACTAGCCTCTGTAGGCCAAAAAAAATAACTGTAGTTAGTACCATAACATAACTAATAAGTAACCCACAAACTAGAATCATAAAGATTTAGATAAACTAAATACCTGCTCACAAGCTTAGCTCAACAACCCTCAACGGTTGCTAGCTCAATGACGCCCAAAACTACAAAACAAAAGGTAAGGGAATAAGAATCAAAGATTCTTAGTAAGGGATCTTCAACTTGTAAGGGAAAATCCTGAGGACTCCACATATACAAGGATATGAAACCTGTAGCGTGCTTGCAGCTTGAGGGTCTAATATATACATATATCTAGGTCTCTTGGGACCTCTCCTTATACTAGTCCTCCTACAGGTGTCACTTAGTGCTTATCGAGTTCTGGCTACTAACTCGCTCCTAGTAAACAATAGCTTACTACCTGACGCAATATCTTCCCTTGATTGTTGTGTAGGTGAACATGGTGGATACTCCTCGCTTACACTACAAGAAATCCATTAGGTGTACTAGGCCTCCACAAAGTGCCTGAAGTCCGTAGACTTTCCTGGGTCACTTGTGTACTAAGCCTCCACCCATTAAACCTACTAAGGATGCAATAGTCTTTCACTTGTGCCTTAAGGCATAGCTTGGCTAGGGCATAAGTGCACGAAGCCTTCATCTATGGCATTCCCCTATCCACCATTACTTGGTTCACACTAGAAGAGCAACAATGACCATGGTTGGAATAAAGTAGACTAGACCTTAAAGGTCCACTAGGTGCACTAAGGCTTCACATCGTAGCCTTGTGGTTAACTGACATGGCCATCTTTGGCCCCTAGCCAAGAAGCCTGTAAGAGCTGGTTTCATGGTGGTTGCAATTGGCTAGTTGTATATGTGCGTGAATTAAAATTTTGTGATACTAGTTGATTAACCTAAAATATGCAAAATGCATGCTTTTCATGCTTTGACTTGGATTAACAAAATTTTATAAGACATTGACTTGGCCAAAACATTTTCAAAGAAAATAAGTTCAAATAGCCAAAGTATACAAAATCAACATTTATGTGAGTTTACTACACATAACAAATGTGTGGGAGCATTCATACATAAAGTAGACTAATGCCCTCACCCAAGGGCAACCCTAGAGTCTAGGACTCCTCAAAACATAGACAATGGAGGCAACTAAGAGTACTATATATAGAAGCCTCAAATGAGATCTTCTTGAACTAACTCCCACATTGGATGCAAGTCCCAGTGGTAAGTCACAAAAGACTTTGTCCACGTAGTGTTAGGCTCTATAGCCAAAGGAAGACTGTAGTTAGTATTGTTACTTGATTAACAAGTTACCTATGTAAGCTAGAATCTTAGAGATTCTCAAGTGAAATACCTGCAACAAAAGCAACCACTGCGATAACTCTTAGTGGTTACCCGGCCCAACAACTTCAGAATCTGCACAACATAACTAGGGAGTGAGAATTCAGAAATTCTCAGTAAGGGTCTTCATTGTACCCGCAAGAAAATTACTAAGTGATGTCTGGCGGGATCCTCATTTTATGACATGCTGGCCTGAAGGAGAGACTTCCGGTGTGAAGATGTCTAAAACACTTACAAGAATAAGGTTTAGGAGCTCCTCGGAGTGTGTTTCTGGAGGAGGAGCCTCCGACGCCCAAGTCAGTATTTGAGGGTGGAAGTAAGGAGAAGGGAACAAAAAGTAAAGAGTGTCTCATGTGTTCTTACCAAGGTCCCTCCTAAGTATTTATAGGAGGGTGGAGAAAGAAGGCCATTTGACACAGCTGGTCCAGATCATGACATGTGTTTGGTCAGATCCGATCCATACCTTCAGAGGTAGGCATCTCCAGCTGGTCGTACACCGTTCTAGCCAGAGGGCAGGGGCGTGTGCGAGGTCTCTCTGTTAGAGGCTCCTTAACCATTTTTTTCGTATCTCCGTAAGACCCCTTCGGGGTGTGAGACTCCTTCGGGCAGCGACTTTCCTCTGAGGACTATCGGGCAAGGCCTTTCGGTGAAGTAGGTTACCTTCAGGAGACTTTTTGCCGGCAGAGGATGTAGGATCTACTTTTCCAAGATCGGTATCTTCGTAAATCCGATGGTGGTGGAAGACACCGTTTTCCGAGGTTGGTCATGTTACCTTTCTGAGGGTGGTGTTGAGGGTTCCCCGAGGACGGGGCTAAGCTAACACTGATGGTGGTTTTCGGATTGTTGATCAGGAGATCTTGAGGGCCATAGCCCTTCGGCTATCACATGCCCCCCTTAGGAAGCCAGAGCTGTATCTTCGGCGTTAAGCCTTTGAGAGCACGACATGGAGATCTTTTTTGGAGGTGACAATCATCCCTGTTAACATAGCTAACTTCTGACAGAGGTCACCTTCTTTGGAGTGGGCACCTCTTTGGTTTAAGATGCCTCTTTTGGCTGAACAGTGTCTTCAGCACTAAGAGGAAGTCCTTGCTTTTTGGCCAAGCTTTTGATGTTTTCGAAGTTGTATCTTCAAGTGGGGAAAATATTCCCCCTATGAGTTTTTTATCTTCTGTTGCCTGCTAATGAATCGTTAGGTCTTCTGACCAGGTAGTCGCGTCACTTTGGGCTAGGCTTACATAGGTCTGCTAATGTTAGAAGACGTGCCCTTGTTTCTCGTGTTGGGCAACACGCGTCATTGGCTGACTGGTGAATGGTCGCATCCATTACATCGGTTATGTCCCTTCGCCTGCGAAGGGTCATTATGGCGACGCTTCGCCTGCCTCTTTCCGTCTATATAAACCCTTCATTCTTCAAAGTTTTCCATACTTCTCAATTTTCATTCCTTTTGCTCTTTGATTTCTTCTCGTTTTTCATCTTTCTTTGGCGGTGGTGCTAGCGGCGGAGCGATTTCCAGTGAGTTTGTGGTTATTTTCAAAGTCCCTATCTTTGTTCCGAACTAGGTGGTTTGCCTTAAGAAGTGCTTTTTTTTGTTTCGATTCTTTTCCCTTCGCTTTTTGAGGTTAGATTCCTCTGTTCCCTAACATGCCTTCTTACCAAATAGAAGCTCGTCCCGTTCCTGGGGGTTGGCTCCTTTTTAGCTCTCATCCGAGCTATGCCACTTCAGAGAAAGTGAAGAAGTGGTCAGCTAAATTTTTTCTCCCTTCCTCTGTTGTCACCAGGCTACCTGGTCCTGGTATGCCTAGCTATGCTCCTCATTCAAACAAGGTTACCATCTTCAGGGCTCAGTTAAAGGCAGGAGTTTGGTATCCCCCTCTGAAGACGATTTGTGACTTTTGCCAATTTCATGGTATAGCCATCAACCAACTTCCCCTGAACTCCTACTCTTACTTTAACACTTTTCTTTGTATGTGTGGGGTCTTTAACATAGAGCCCCACTTTATTTTTTTCATGCAATACTACAAACTCTACCCCGTTCCGAAAGGCGGGTTCTACTTTTTGCTCCATCAGGGATTTGGGAGCAAGAAATATACATTCACCTTCAGAACAAAGGATAGTTGGCAAGGGTGGCAGAAGTTCTTTTTTCTAAAGGTGGATGAGCAGTGGAAGGACATGCCGACCAAATGGGCTTCGGGGATTCTTGATATCGATGTAGTAGACCTAAGGAAACTCTTAACCTTAGAGCTAGAGTCCAGTTTGAAAAGTTTGACAGCCGTATTCGGTCTATCACGGATTGGGATCCCGAGGTCCCTCCATGTTCTCTATACCCCTTCCCCATCAGATGGAGTTTCATGACCGAAGAGGTCTTTCGGGAACTTAGGGTAGTTAAGTAACATGTTACCGACGGAGGTATGCCGAAGCCCTTGGTTGATGCGAAGAATGCGTGGCTTGTGAAGCTCCTTCAGGGAGAACTTATGTATTTGGCACTGAAAGAGAGTAAGCTCATTTGCAATTTTGTTTCTTATGCTTTTCCATACTTACACTGATGTTCCCTTTTTTTGTAAAGATGGGTGATAAATCTGCTGCTTTCTACAAGAGTCTCTTCCTCGACCGAGTCGAAAAGGGGGAGCAGCAAAAGAAGAAGGCGCCAAAGAGGAAAAAGGTGCCGACTGGACCATCTTCGGCGTCGAAGTCGAAGAAGGCCAAGGAGGACTCCCTTCCACCTCCTCCCGAAGGGGAAGTGGAGGTGCTTGGTGAAATTCCCATTTGTCCCGACCCATTTTCAGAACCGGCCATCTATTCAAGCCCTCTCAGTCCCAATGCAGCTATTGAGATGTTGAGGACTTCAATCGGGGAGCTTTCGATCGAAGAACTGGAGGAACGCTGCAAGAAAAAGGACAAAGGTATTCTGGCTGAAGTCCTTGATGTTAGTGACTCCGAGGGAGATGACGCCGAACTTCCCCCAAGTTTGTTCCTTAGCCATTCATCTATGAGTTTGGGAATTTTTGGTATTTTAGATCTTGTAGACGGATGGCTAAGGGATAACATTTTAGTGGAACTTCAGTGTGGCTTTGCAGGCAAAGGGGCGCAGGCTCTATGGGTGGAGGACCATGCTTGGAAGAGGGCCATTTAGGACTCAAAAATCCTGAGGGACAAAATTCCGATAGAGCCCTTCTGGACTTTCACGGAGGACATGGACTTGTTCTCCGAGGATAGCCAGAAGATGGCCCCTCAGATGGCGAGGGGCATTATGACTAATGCCACCTTTCAGTCCCTGACAGAGGAGTGCCCTAATAAGGAAGTCCTCGCCATGAGGATGAGTGAACATGTAGCCCAGGTAAACCTTAACCCTTTAGGACTTAGAAAAATTCTGAGCTTTTGTTGCTTTTTGACCCTTATTCAGAATCCTCTCCTTTTGCAGCCGTTGGCATACAGTGGATATCTTCAGGCTTGGGCAGCTAAGCATTCTTCGGTTCGAAGTCGGTAAGAGGAAAGCTTGGCCAAAGCCAAGGAACTTTTTGCTAGCTCAGTCATCAAGTATGGCAAGCCTAATAAAATTGCGAATGAGGACCTGGCCAGTCTTCGGCAAGATGTGCTAAAAAGCCAAAATGAGCTGTTGGAAGACTTTTCTTCCAAGGTGTCGGACCTCGGCTCTAGGGTAGTGGCCCTTACTTCGGCGAACAAAGCCTTCCAAAAGGACAAGGAGGAAGTCGTTGCCGATCTCACAAAGGCGTTAGGGCTCAATGCTAAATTCATAGCCAAGATCGATCGGCTGAAGAAAGAGAAGGAGAAGAAGAAAAAGAAGCTTGAGAAGGAGGTGGAGGTGCTGAAGAAGGAGCTGGAGGACCTGAAAGCCAAGAAGGACAAGTCAGATGAGGCGACTAAGTCCTCCCACCAAGATGGGTTCTGCCTTGCCCATCACCAGGTCATTTCCAAGCATCCTGGCCTGGACCTCTCCTTCCTTTGGGTGCTCGACATTCCTGAATGACCAACTTTGGAATGGTCGAAGATAGAATATCTCAATCTTCCTATTCTTCCTCCTTCGGCTACTGAAGCTGGTGCCAACGAAGATGATGCTGAAGATGACTCTGCCGAAGACGCTGAGGAGCCCGAGGATGGTCAGGACAACCAATAGGCCTCCTTATTTGTACTTTGTACTTTGTACTTTTGCAATGAAATGAAATTCTCTCTTGCTTTGAAATTTTGGCTAAGTCCATGACTGGCACGACTTTGGACAAGTTTCAACCTTCGGTGTTTAACCATCTTCGGCAATGAGTCATTTTATCCTTTAAGGATTTACAACTTTAGTCTCTATGAAGGTCTCACAACCATCTTCGGTCGACCTTCTTCGGAAAGACTTGCCTTCCAAAACTAATTAAGTACGTTTGGGACCAACCATGTTCGGTCGGCTATCTTCGGAGAAACTTAACTTGTGTAAAAAATAGTTAATTGCCTTTGGCACCAACCATGTTCGGTCGACCACCCTCAGTAAAACGTGTACAATTTCACACATGCACATTTGGCAACAACCACATACATTTTGCCTCCTTCAAAAGCAACCATGTTCAGTCGATCACCTTCGACACAAAGTGTACAATTTCACACATGCACCTTTAGCAACAACCACATTCAGTTTGCCTCCCTTGGCATCTTTTGCAAAATTTTTCTAGGCAAAAAATTTTTCTAAGTGTAAAATTTTTTCAAAGAGTCTGAATGCCATGTATTTTTCAATTCTCCACCTTCGGTATCATCGAGCTTGTAGACTCCTGGCCCAACTTCCGCGAGGACCAAATAAGGTTCGTCCCAATTTACCCGAAGTACTCCATGAGATGGTCTTTAGCCATCTCTCTATGCTCGTCAATCAGATCCAATTTAGTTCTTAAACCGAGGTTGTTCCCTTCTTCATCGAACACCTGTATCCTCACCGATGGCTGTATGACCTCAACAGGGATAATGGCCTCCGTGCCGAAGACGAGTGAGAAGGGTGTCTCACCCGTGGCCCCTCTGGGAGTTGTTTGATAGCTCCACAGCACACTCGGAAGTTCTCCTGGCCATTTTACCTTTGCTTCCTTCAACCTCTTTTTAAGACCATCTTTTATCATTCTGTTGGAGACTTTAACTTGTCCATTGCTCTAAGGATGGGCAACCAGGGCAAAATGCACTTTTATCCCGAGGTTGGCTATAAATTCCTAAAAACCTTTATCGGTGAACTGGGAACCATTATCAGCTACTATCACCCTCGGTACGCCAAATCGGCACATGACGTTCTTCCAGACAAATCTTTGTATGCCCTTCACTGATATTGCTGCTAAAGGCTCTGCCTTGATTAATTTGGTAATATAGTCTACTACGACTACGCAGAACTTCACTCTTCCTAGAACTGTTGGAAGATGCCCAATGAGGTCAATGCCCCAGACCGCGAAGGGGCAAGGATAGTTTGCTGAAGTTAGCACTTCCGAGGGTAGTCTTTAGATGGAAGTGTGTCTCTAGCATTTGTCGCATTTCTGGACAAACTGCCTCGCATCCTTCCTCAAGGTAGGCAAGAAATATCCTTAATGAAGTGGTACCCCGGCAAGGGCATCAGTTCCTATGTGAGAACCACAGGCCCCCTCATGGACTTTTTTGAAAACCATCTCCATGTCCTCTTCGCTGACACACCTTTATAACGGACTTGCGTACCCTTGTCAGTACAACTCTTCTCTAATTAGGAAGTATCTTCCTGAGCGCTTTTGCACTTTCGCAGCTTTAAAAAGATCTTCAGGAAGTTCCAAAGTTGTGAGGTATTTCTTGATAGGATCTTTCCACCCTATACTTGCGGTTGTTATGCACATTATCGCTATGCTTGGCTGATATAGTACTTCGATGGACTCCTTTGATTTGGCCAGAGTATCTGCTTCCATATTATCTCGTCACGGTACGTTTTCTATATATATCGTGTCGAACTCCTAGATGAGCTTTTTCACGAGATCATGGTACTTTGCCAAGTTTGGGTCCTTTGCCTCATAGTCCCCTTCCATCTGTCGGACCACTAGCTAAGACTCGCTGTGTGCCCTTAGATTCCTCACACCTACTCCTTTTGCCAACCGCAAGCCTGCTATAAAGGCTTCATATTCGACGACATTGTTGGTGACATTAAATCCGAATTTGATGGCCTTCATAGCTTCCCTACCTTCGGGTTTGCGAAAGATTACTCCAACTCCTTGATGTTTGGATCCTGAGGCACCATTAATGAATAATGTCCATTCAGGCTCGTCATTTCTAAGGTCTTCTAGACTACCTTCGGTTTTAGGTACCTCGGCGATAAAGTTTGCCAGCACTTAGGCTTTTATTGCTTTTCTTGGCTCATAGGTGATGTCATATTCACCGAGTTCGATGCACCACTTTGATAATCTTCCCAAATGGTCTACCTTCTTCATGACATCCCGAATAGGTAGGTTACTTTGAATAATGATAAGGTGCCCTTGGAAGTAAGGTCACAGCCTTCTACTTGCCAGCATTAAGACATAGATGGCCTTTTGTAGAAGAGGGTACTTAACTTTGGTACCATGCAGGGACTTACTCACATAGCATACTGGCCATTGCTTTCCTCCCTCTTCCTTTACAAGCACCAAACTTACAACCTTTTCGGTGATAGCGAGGTAGAGGATGAGGGGTTCTCCTTCCCACGGCTGCCGGAGTGTCGGCAAATGGGTTAGGTAGCTTTTGAGTTCCTCCCAAGCCTTCTGGCAATCTTCATTCTAGGGGTGTACCTCAGGACCGAAGTTACCTTCATTTTCTGTTACTCTAGTAAGCACTTTAAAGAATGGTTGGCACCGGTCCCCATATCTGGAGATGAATCTGCTAAGGGCCGTGATTCTCCTAGTAAGCCTTTACACATCCTTGGTCGTTGTGGGAGTTCGGAATCCTAGCAGGACCTTAACCTTTTTTGGATTGGCATCGATACCTCTTTCGGATACCATAAACCCGAGGAATTTGCCAGCCGTTATCCCGAACACACATTTCTCAGGGTTAAGACGGATCCCAAATTTCCAAAGTTGGCAGAATGTCTTTTCCAAGTCTACGATATGACTGCCAAGCTGTTTGTTCTTGACTATCATATCGTCAACAAATACTTCCATATTTCTCCCAATTTGAGAGCTGAATACCTTGTTCATCAGCCTTTGGTATGTTGCTCCAGCGTTTTTAAGGCCAAAAGGCATTCTTATGTAACAGTAGGTACCGACTTCGGTTATGAAGGCAGTTTTTTCCTCATCTCCAGGATTCATCTGAATTTGGTGATATCCACTGAAGGTGTCGAGGAAGCTAAGAAAACCATATTCGGTAGTGGAGTCTACCAATTAGTTTATCGGTGGCAGTGTTGGGTTTCGGGAACCAAACAGCGTAGCGGAATTTAACCGAAACCCTCGAAGATCCAAGTGAAACGAGGTAAACCAGATGTTTGAAAATTTTCATACCTAATTTTTGGTTGAGATCTCTCACCCAACCATAGAGTCGAATCACAAAACCTGAACAGTTGACGTGTTCAAGCTCTCTATGGAATCCACACAAGCCTCTCGGGATCACCACGCTTCCACCACGTCCGGGCAGATGCGTTTCCCTTGCACTCGCAGTACTAGCTTGCGTCCTCCAAGGAATTGCAAGAGAAGAGTGCGGATGTCCTTTCGGGAGGCTAGGGCAAAAAGCTACGAATTTCTCACTAAAAGTTGTATTTATAGTGAGACTCAACTTCTAGGCCTAATGGGTTTCAAAGCCCTAATCCAATTAGGCTTTAATTTCAGGCTTAATAATGGCTCAACTATTGGGCCCATTATTAATACCAAATTATTGTGAAACCAAAACTAAATTATTAGCCCATACACTCTAATGATCCAAATAGCTCTATGTGTGCGACCCAATAGACTCTTGCCACGTTGGCAATGATCATAGATCACATTTATGATTATAAGCAATGAACGGTGTCTAGCAACACATCATTGCTACCCAAGTGACAAGATTGTCGGTGATTCGACTAAACCTTTTTTATCATTATTGATATATGTCATTGTCCCTTTATCCAAGATATCTAGACTAAGCACGAGACATGGAATGTGTCACTCTCGTATAGCCCAATCTTTGGTTTCTTGATTACCGAGTAGACCAACTTAAACTGATGACATTGATATCGTATATCAACTCATCCAAGTATGGCCATGCATTTTCTAAGTCTCACTCTATCAAGGGGCCCGAAGATATCACTCCCGTTACATTGGAGGGACAAATCCCATCTTGATCATACAAATCCCTCCGCATGATATGTGACATACCCAATGACCTCCTTCAAGTTCACTCAGTCACGAACAACAAAGGGAAGTATCAAAGTATGTGACTCACATGTTGGGAACCTTGATGATCTTAGGTCGAAGGACTACATATACCATGATCACTATAAGAATCACTTATGACACTCATATAACGATCCATGTAGTGTTCTCATGGTGGGTCGGTCCAGTACACAAGTTCTCTAACTTGTACCCATATATAGACTACATATCTCATATTAGTCTCCACATATGCTAATCGTTATGTATTATTGCAACCCGCTCCACAATAATACTAGACTAAGGACGTTTAAGAATATCATTATTCTAGGGTCACAATTATGTTTATTATGTTACGCAGAAACAAAACAACAAACATAATTGCTGGATTAATACCTTAATAAAATATCATGACTCAATGTGCAAAAAATACAATCATCTCATGATTGGCCTTTTGCGCACAACACTAATGGGCAGAGGGTAGGAGTCCTTCGGGCAAGCGTCGTTTATGTTTCGGAAGTCGATACACATTCAGAGTTTATCACTCCCCTCCTTTGTCGAAACAACTACGTTGTTTAGCCATTCAGGGTACTTAACCTCCCTTTTTATTCTCGCCTTCATTAGTCGTTGGACTTCGATTTTAATGAAGTTGTTCTTATGCACTGAGAGGCTACATTTTTTCTGCCGGATAGGCTTCACCTCCGGACACGCTTTAAGACAATGTTGGATTATACCCAGGTCCACCCCTGGCATATCACTCAGAGAGTAAGCGAACAGATCTTTGTTCATTAATATAAGGCATACAAGCTTTTCTTTGTCACCTTTGACCAGTTTTTTCCCTACTCAGGTACTTTGGCCCGAGGCAAGCTCTACATCCTCTGTTTCTATTTTCTCAAAGTCTTTTTTTTCTCCTCCTATTACCTCTTCGCTGACCATGCTCTTTTCTCCGTAAGTCTGTGCGTGAACTTTCATTAGGCTTTGTCTTGCCTTCACGAAGACCTTCCTTACTTCGGCTTGATCATTGAATATTTTTGCGTCCCTTTCCTTTGTGCCGAAGGTAACCGTTGGGTACTTCAAATCTGGGTGAATGTGAAGATTTCCTTACGTCTACCTTCCGAGGATGGTGTTGTATGAAAAGGGGACATCTATGATGATGAACCTCGTCATTGTGGAGCCGAATAGCTCTTTTTTGTTATGAACTGAAGTTCCCCTTAGCATCAAGTGTCAGGACCGTACCTCAGTACTTGGCCCCGGCCAAGGATGTAAGGAAAATGCAAAATAAACATGAGGGACTCAATTGAAAATGAGAATAGTGGTGTATGTGCAAAACCGAGAACTTTCGGGTCTTAATTGTACATGAAAAAGTACTATATGGCTTATGGTGAAAAACAAAACTTAAGGGCCATTTTGATTATTCTTTCAGGTGCTAATTGTGGCACTAACACTAGTCGAATGGCTATTTTAGGCCATGTAATTTTATATGAGGTTAAGAAGGACATTATGTCCAAAATTAAGGCCATGTGGCCTATTGCCGGTTAATGCATGACTCTACTCAAGTTAATGCCATGATTTCGGGTCAAACTCCATCTTTGCAAGTCTAAGCCGAGTTCATTGTGTTCTTGGTGAGTTTGGTGCCGGATCCTTGCTAAATTGGTGTTGAATTGGAACTTGAAGTGGAAATCAAGCTTGGATTACTTGGTCTCGGCACTAGGCGACCTTGAGTTTCAAGTTTGAAGCTTGGAAGTGGAGGATTCAAGGTTGGCCGAAAGCTCAAGCTTAAGAATTGAGGTAAGGTTCATGATCTGCTTGATTTCTTGGTATAATTCCTTGTTCAAGTAGTTAATGGCAGCTAAGTGATAGTCAATTTATGCTATATGATCTTAGTTTGCTAGATGGGCATATAATGAACTTTCAGGTTCATGTGGTTTGGCTAGCTAGTCAAGATTAATGGCAAACACTTAAGTTCCTAGCAAGTTAGGCCAACTTGCTAGTGAACTTGGAGCTTTAGTGGATTGTAGAGTAAATGGAATGCTTGAAGTGCAAGGATGTGAACTTGTGTTTGCTAGTGGTTTCGGCAGAGAGTGAACTTGTAATGTGTGTGTGAGTTGTGTGCATTGTGTGTTTGTTTGTGTGTGCTAACCAATTGTAGTTAGTTTTATTGTGTTATTATGCCTCGGTTAGCATGTATGTTATATGGCTATGCTTGTATTTTCCTTGTTTTCATCTCTTTCTTGCAGGACAAGTAATGCATAATGGACGTTAAGTCTCGGCTTAACTAAATAAACTCTTATGGAGTTGTATGAACCTTACTGAGTTGTAAAACTCATGCCCATATTGTTTGTATTTCAAGAAAAGGAACTGAGCTTGAGTAGTGTACTTGATTTGCTTGCTTGTGTACTAAGTTAGTACCTTGTTGCTCAAGGTATGTGCCAAACTGAAACTTGGCTTATTTAAGTGCATATACATAGACAAGTCTTATGTTGTGCCCAAACTTATGTACTAAGTTTTGTAGGCTTAAGTAGACTGTGGGACTTGTCTAGGAGAGTGATGGAGGTGTGGACTATGGCTTTGATAATTGTGTTTACTTTCATGACCATGAACATGGTCATTGGGATTGTACTTTAGTGTGTGCTTCTGTATTGCACCCTTAAGGTGCTTCTCGGGTAACCTTGGTAGGATGGTTTTTAATGTATAGCTTGAGCTAGTTTTGGACTTGTAGCATCCTTGGTATATTGTCAAGTAGTTGGTGCTTGTATGTTGGCTATTTTGTGTACATATGTAGCCTCGGTTGAACTTGGTTTTGGATGTACATATGTTGGATGCTTATATGCCAAGTTATGCTAAGTTTTTGTGATTATGGACAAGTTGTTATGTGATGAACCTTTTGTGTTCTTTACTTGGCCGAATGTACATGAGCATGAAAACCTTGTTTTCAAAGTTTGCAAAGATGTGGGTTTCTTGGTTGTCATGCATTGAAGTAGTACACTTGATGAGCACACATTCTAGACACTTAAAGGTTTAAGTGTATGCCTTGCTTGTATTGCAAGTTATTGATTTAGCCTTGCCTTATGTTGCAAGTTAGGGGTTGAGCCTTACTTTAAGTTGCAAGTAAATGTACAGGTTAACTCATAAGCCTCTTGGGGCACCTCCCAGGCCCTCAGCTTAAGAAAATAAGACTTAATCTACCTAACAAGAAAGTTGGCCGAATTAATTATTCACTCATAAAACATCTGAACTCAAGTGTTTAATAACTTTCTAGGTAGAGTGGTAAGTGGCAGTAAGAGTGCACAGGCTTGGGCATATGTTGTTAGTACTGTGCCCAAAAAGCCAATCATGAGATGATTGTATTTTTGCACATTGAGTTATGATATTTTATTGAGGCATTAATCCAGCAATTTTGTTTGTTGTTTTGTTTCTACGTAACGTAATAAACATAATTGTAACCCTAGAATAATGATATTCTTAAACGTCCCTAGTCTAGTATTATTGTGGAGCGGGTTGCAATAATACATAATGACTAGCATATGTAGAGACTAATATGAGATATGTAGTCTACATATGGGTACAAGTTGGAGAACTTGTGTACTGGACCGACCCACCATGAGAACACTTCATGGATCGTTATATGAGTGTCATAAGTGATTCTCATAGTGATCATGGTATATGTAGTCCTTCGACCTAAGATCAGCAAGGTTCCCTACATGTGAGTCACATACTTTGATACTTTCCTTTGTTGCTCGTAACTGAGTGAACTTGAAGGAGGTCATTGGGTATGTCACATATCATGCGGAGGGATTTGTATGATCAAGATGGGATTTGTCCCTCCTATGTAACGGGAGTGATATCTTTGGGCCCCTTGATAGAGTGAGACTTAGAAAATGCATGGCCATGCTCCGATGAGTTGATATATGATATCAATGTCGTCAGTTTAAGTTGGTCTACTCGGTAATCAAGAAACCAAAGATTGGGCTATACGAGAGTGACACATTCCATGTCTCGTGCTTAGTCTTGATATCTTGGACAAAGGGACAATGGCATATATCGATGATGATCATAAAGGTTTAGTCGATTCACCGACAATCTTGTCACTTGGGTAGCAATGATGTGTTGCTAGACACCGCTCATTGCTTATGATCATAAATGTGATTTATGATCATTGCCAACATGGCAAGAGCCTATTGGGTTGCACACATAGAGCTATTTGGATCATTAGAGTGCATGGGCTAATTATTTGGGTTATGGTTTCACTTTAATTTCGTATTAGTAATGGGCCAAGGAGTTGAGCCATTATTAAGCACGAAATTAAATCCTAATTGGATTAGGGCTATGAAACCCATTAGGCCTGGAAGTTGAGTTTCACTATAAATACAACTTTTAAGTGAGAAATTCACAGGTCTCCTTGCCCTAGCCTCCCAAAAGGACAGCCGCACTCTTCTCTTGCAATTTCTTGGAGGACGCAAGCTAGCACTGCGAGCGCAAGAAAAACACATCTGCCGGGACGTGGTGGAAGCGTGGTGATCCCGAGAGGCTCGTGTGGATACCATAAAGAGCCTGAACACGTCAACTGTTCAGGTTTTGTGATTCGACTCTACAGTTGAGTGAGAGATCTCAACCGAAAATTAGGTATGAAATTTTCGAACACCCGGTTTACCCCGTTTCACTTGGATCCTGGAGGGTTTCGGTTAAATTCCGCTGCGCTGTTTGGCTCCCGAAACCCAACATATGTGGGGTGTGACTTCAAGGGTAGATCGATCTACCCGAGCACAGGGTGTTCAGAGGGGCCTGCGCCAAAGGTAGGGGAGGTGATGGGTTTGAGATCGCCCTTGGAGACGCCCAAGTTTGGCAACAAGTGGGAGAACAAAATGTCGGCATTGGAGCCATCATTGATGAGCACTCTTTTGACGTCCCAGTTCTCTATCCTTGCCGTGATTAGGAGGGGGTCGTCATGAGGGAACTTCACCGTAGATCCATCTTTCTAAACAAGCTTGTTCGCTGGGTTTCCGAACTCCATCATCGAGATTTACCAGACTTTCCTTTTCCTCTCTGTCGAGGGTATCCTAGTGGTGATTGTTTGGATCACTACCACCAGAGGTGGTGGATGCTTTCTGGGACTTCAGTTCTGATGTCGGTCGTCGGAGTCGTAGTCCTCATCTTCTCCTTCCCTCTCTTCTTCTCTTCTTCTTTTAGGGGACGGTATCCGCAGGTAGCAATGAAGTTGCCCCTGCTTGATTAAAGATTCAATGTAATTTCTTAGCTGGAAACAGTCCTCGGTGTCATGCTTGTGGTCTCGGTGGAACTGGCAGAACTTTTTCATGTTCTTTTTGTTGTCTGAGGTCATGGCCTTCAGTATCTGAATTGAAGTTTCTTGTCTCTCCAAGGCCTTCAATATGTTCGTCCTTGTGGTGTTCAAGGGAGTGAACAATGTCGGTTTTTTCCCCCTTTGTTTCCAAGGTTTGTCCCCGCCCTCGATTGGGTACTGAGGTTGGTGACTCTGACCCTCAAAATGATTGTGATTAGACTTCGGCCCTTCTATCCTCAATTCTTCGGCCATTATGTGCTATTCTGCCCTTCGGTAGAATTCTCCAAGGGTGTTAGGGGGATCTTTGGAGAACTCATAGAAGAGTTGTGAATTTCTCCTAAGTCCCCTGATCATGGTGAGGATGCGGATTTTGGGGTAGAAGTCGGGCACACTCAGGGCTTTTCGGTTGAACCTCTCGACATAGTCCCGAATGGTCTCCCCATTCTTTTGGGCTATGTCAAACATTTGGACAAAAATCTTTGTCGTCGGTCTACTTCCAATGAATTGTTGGGTAAATGCAGTGGATAACTCCTGGAAGCCCATTATGGTTCCGGGAGCTAGGGAGTTATGCCACGTAGTTGCCGGCCCTGAAAGGGTGACTTCAAAACACTTGCAGAGGGTGATGTCATCAGCACCATGCAACACCATGCTGCGCCTATATTTCGTTAGGTGAGCTTAGGGATTGCTGCGCCCATCATACGTTTCCAGGCGTGGCACTAGAAGTCACTTGGCATAGGTGCCTCTACTACTGCACGGATGAAGGGTGATTCTTCTCCTACAAGGGTCTCCGACAACCTTGACCAGACAGGTTTTTGAGAAACCTGTCTTTCCACCTTTTCCAACCTCTCTAGGATCCTCTCCATGAGGGTGGTAATACTGCCTTCTCCCTGTTACCTGGTAGTAACCGTCAACGGAGAGCAATGTCTTCTTTTCGGAGAGTAACTTCATCGGCGGGGAGATTGAGACTTCCCGTATGGGGATGGACTTCACCAACGGGAAGTCCTGGGCTCCTTTAACACCGTTTCTCCAGCACAACGTCCTCTGGAAGGTACATTCTCCATTGAAGACTCATCATGAGATCCCCCGCTTCCGGAGCTCCGGCAAGGTAACTATGGGCTTCTTTTTTTACGGGTGCTAGGAGAAAGTGCTCTTCCCCCAAGAGGTGGTTGTGACTACCTTTGGTTGAGCTATTGAGTCATTTCAGCCATAAGAGAGCGCTGAAAATCTCGCAGAAAGCTCATTGTGACCATCAGAGGACATTTTTCCTCAGGCAATGAAGTCTCTACTGCAGGTTGTTCAGTCGCTATTTGAGTTTTCGGTGTAGACTGGGACTTCGGGAGTCCCTTGCCCTTAGAACGTCGGGTCTCAACAATGGCGACTTGAGAATGATTTCCCATAGACGACGCCAAATGATGCCCAATGGCATCCTTGTTGTATAACATGCTGGCCTGAAGAAGAGACTTTTGGTGTAAAGATGACACGACCATCCTTGGCCCCTGCCTAGGAAGCCTTGTGAGAGCTGGTCTCACGGTGGATTACAATTGGCTAGTTGTGTATGTGTGCGGATTAAATTCCATGATACTAGTTGATTATCCTAGAATATGCAATATGCATGTTCTTCATGCTTTGACTTGGTTTATTAAAATCATAAAACATTAACTTGGCCAAGTAATTTCTACACAAAATAAATACAAATAGCCAAAGCATACAAAGTCAACATTTGTGTGAGTTTACTACACATAACAACTCGTGAGAACATTCATACATAAAGTAGACTAATGCCCTCATCCAAGAGCAACCCTAGAGTCGAGGACTCCTTATAACATAGACTATGGAGGTGACTAAAAATACTGTATAAATACAGGCCTCTACTGAGATCTCTTTAACTTAACCCCCACCTTGGATACACGCTCCAGAGGCGAGTCTCAAAAGTCCTGCCAAGTGCTACTAGGCTCTGCAGCCAAAGGAAGATACTGGTTAGTACTATTACTTGACCAACAAGCCAACTAAGTATACTAAAATCATCAAGATTCTCAAAGGCCATACCTGTACACACAAAAGAGTACTACAGCGATAATCCTCAACGATTACCCAGTCCAGCAACTTCAATCTCTGCATAACAAAACTAGGGAGTGAGAATTCGACAATTCTCAGTAAGGGGTCTTCAATGTGCCTACAAGAAAATTACTAGGACTGGACATATGATGAACATATGTAAACTTGCTGCAAGCTCACACAGCATGATATATGCACATATAACTAGGCCATCAAGACCTCTCCTCAACTAGTCCTCTACACGGCGCATCACTCCGTGCCTAGCGAGTTCTGATCACTAACCTGCTCCTAGCAAGCCGTAGCTTACTTGATGCAATCTTGTAGCCTTCCCTTAGTCGTTATGTAGGGGAATTATGGTGGGACTTTGTAGACTAGGTCACAAGACCTCTTTGTTGTAGACTAGATGAACAAGGTTTCGCCTTCCAACCTCGTGGCTACGGCACGGCTAGGTCGACAAGGGTTCTAAACCTTTCACCTGAGCTAGTGGTACCTAGTTATGTTCTTTTGCAACCTAGTTTCCTTGCTTGTTGCACAAGCAACCATTATACCTCACAAAACTCAAGGAAACTCCTACATTTTGTGGGACTTTTGGAAGTCTCGGAGTACCCCCGGAATCCTTGGACCCCAAGGTACTCTAAGAACCCTCTTAGGCCTCACTTGGATCATCCTAGCAAAATGTGAAAAATTTAGCATTTCTGTCTGTGGTGACGCGTCACCATAGTTGGTGACCTTCTGTGAACTTTCACTAGATTGGCGACGCATCGCTGGCATCGACCTATAATTGGCAACGCGTCGCTAATCTGCAGAAATGCAGAATTTGGCGCATTTTGCTGCTATGAACTTTGGACGATTCCTACACATACCAAACATGCATGGAATGCCTCCAAATTTCATACACTCGTAGGACATGTTGCATAGAACATAACCAACTATCACAAGCTAAGCTATGATGTCTTGTAACATCAATCCAATCCTCCCATTTCCTTTAGTCCACCACAATTCAACCAAAACTCTTAACTAATGCCATAGCTAAAACCACTCGAATTCTTCAAGGAAACTCAAGCTAATGGCATTAAATGAACTTGAAAACATATCTCCCTTACCTCAAGTCCAAGTAACACACAAGAATCAAGCTCCCCTTCAATCAACCAAGTTCACCAAAGTTCTACACAAGTTCCAATCCAAAAACAAAGCACTAATCACTAAAACTTCACTCTCTAACCAAAACCCAAGCTTCGAACCAAGTAAATAACATGAATTCAATCAAGAACACTTTGCTCACCTCGTTCAAAAACAGAGGATGTGGAAAAATGCCATTCTAAGCTTTAAAATCATGGTTTAAAGCTTGAAAATGCACTCCTCCTAGCTTATATACTTTGAATTACACTTCTTAACACCAAAAACTCTTGATTCCAAGCTTAATTTGAGAGCAAAATGAGGGTGAAAAGGCTGGAAGCGAGATTATGGCAGCCATAGTCCCACTTTCCTTTTTTAAACCCTCACTTAACCCCAAAGGTCATCAAAGTATTAAGCTTGTTATAATTAAACCCCCATCTTTGTAACTTAGTGATTCTTGATTAAATTCTTGTCTATTTTTCAAGTTTGAGTTAAGGTTGAAAGTTAAGTTATAAAAATTCATTTTCAAACACTCGGGACTCGTCCTGGCTATTCAGGATGCAAAATTACCATTTTGCCCCTCAACTTCGTTTAGTGCTTTATTCTTCTCGGAACTTAGTGAACTTTGCTAAACTTCTCTATTCTTGCTATGCAAACTTGAATTAAGGTTCTAAACTTAATTTAAAACACTTTACCTTCCTCAATTGCGCTTCCCACTAGAAGGGCCATAATAAAAAATGTCTGAAACACTTAGAAGAATAAGGGTTAGAAGCTCCCCAGAGTGTGTTTCCGAGGGAGGAGCCTCCGACGCCCAAGTCAGCATTTGAGGGTGGAAGTAAGGAGTAGGGAACAAAGAGTAAAGAGTGTCTCATGTGTTCTTACCAAGGTCCCTCCCAAGTATTTATAGGAGGGTGGAGGGAAGAGACCGTTTGACATAGCTGATCCAAATCATGACATGTGTTCGGTCAGATCTGATCCGTACCTTCTGAGGTAGGCGTCTCTAGCTGGTTGTAGGCCGTTCTATCTAGAGGGCAGAGGTATGTGTGAGGTCTCTCTGTCAGAGGCTCCTTAACCATTTTTGTCGTATCTCTATAAGACTCCTTCGGGCAGAGACTTTCCTCTGAGGACTATCGGGCAAGGCCTTTCGATGAAGTGGGTTACCTTCGAGAGACTTTTTGCCAGTAGAGGATGTAAGATCTACTTCGCTGAGGTCGGTATCTTCGTAAATCCGAGGGTGGTGGAAGACACCTTTTTCCGTGGTTGGTCATGTTATCTTTCCGAGGGTGGTGCTGAGGGTGCCTCGAGGTCGGGGCTAAATTAACACCGAAGGTGGTTTGCGGATAGCTGATCAGGAGATCTTAAGGGCCATAGCCCTTCGGCTATCACTAAGAACTCCACATATAATAACATATGTAACCTGTTGTAAACTCATATATCTTGAGGGTCTAATATATGCATATATCTAGGTCCCTTGAGACCTCTCCTCATCCTGGTCCTTGAATTATAAGGCATTGCCTTGTCCTCTAGCAAGCTTAACTCGCTAGCCTAACTAGTGATAAATCACCAGTTGAACCTCTCCTGTTTATGTTGTACAAGGGCATTATGGTAGGACTATTGTAGACTAGGCCATAAAGACCTTGTGACTAGGTGCACTAAGGTTTCACGTTGCAACCTTGTGGCTGATGGCACGACTAGGTCATCAAGGGTTCTAAACCTCTCACCCAAGCTAATGATACCTAGTTGTGATCCTTTGTAAACTAGTTTTCTTGCTTATGGTACAAGTAACCACAAAACTTTTATAAAACTCAAGAAAACTCATAGGTCTTAAAAGACTTTTGAAAGTGTAGGAGTACCCTTAGAATGCTTGGATCCCAAGGTACCCTAAGAACCCCCTAGGTCTCCCCTTGACCCTCATAGCAAAACTTGAAAAATTCAGCCAACAAGCATATGGCGACGCATCGCCACAGTTGGTAACATTCTGCCAACTTTCCAGTATTAGTGACGCGTCATGGGCAATGATACAAAACTGGCGATGCATCATCAATTTGCGAATCTGCAGAATTTTCGTAGATTTTGCTGCTATGAACTTTGGACACTTACCAAACTTATCAAACATATTTAGTTAGCCTCCAAACTTTACATATATGTAAATCATGTTGTATAGATCATAACCAACTATCACAAGCTAATCTACAATGCATTATGACATCATCTCAATCACCACAAACCTCATAGTCCACCATAATTCAACCTTGCCAACTAACAAATGTTATTACTAGAACTACTCAAATTCTGTTGGGTTTCGGGAGCCAAACAGTGCAGCGGAATTTAACCAAAACCCTCTAGGATCCAAGTGAAACGGGGTACACCGGGTGTTTGAAAATTTTCATACCTAATTTTCGATTGAGATCTCTCACTCAACTGTAGAGTCGAATCACAAACCTGAACAGTTGACGTGTTCAAGCTCTCTATGGTATCCACACGAGTCTCTCGGGATCACCACGCTTCCACCACGTCCCAGCAGATGCGTTTCTCTTGCGCTCGCAATGCTAGCTTGCGTCCTCCAAGGAATTGCAAAAGAAAAGTGCGGCTGTCCTTTTGGGAGGCTAGGGCAAGGAGACCTACGAATTTATCACTAAAAGTTGTATTTATAGTGAGACTCAACTTCCAGGCCTAATGGGTTTCAAAGCCCTAATCCAATTAGGCTTTAATTTCGGGCTTAATAATGGCTCAACTCTTGGGCCCATTATTAATACGAAATTAAAGTGAAACCATAATCCAAATAATTAGCCCATGCACTCTAATGATCCAAATAGCTATATGTGTGCGACCCAATAGGCTCTTGCCACGTTGGGCAATGATCATAAATCACATTTATGATCATAAGCAATGAGCGGTGTCTAGCAACACATCATTGCTACCCAAGTGACAAGATTGTCGGTGATTCGACTAAACCTTTATGATCATCATCGATATATGCCATTGTCCCTTTGTCCAAGATATCAAGACTAGGCACGAGACATGGAATGTGTCACTCTCGTATAGCCCAATCTTTGGTTTCTTGATTACCAAGTAGACCAACTTAAACCGATGACATTGATATCGTATATCAACTCATCTGAGCATGGCCATGCATTTTTCTAAGTCTTACTCTATCAAGGGGCCCGAAGATATCACTCCCGTTACATAGGAGGGACAAATCCCATCTTGATCATACAAATCCCTCCGCATGATATGTGACATACCCAATGACCTCCTCCAAGTTCACTCAGTTACGAGCAACAAAGGAAAGTATCAAAGTATGTGACTCACATGTAGGGAACCTTGATGATCTTAGATCGAAGGACTACATATACCATGATCACTATGAGAATCACTTATGACACTCATATAACGATCTATGTAGTGTTCTCATGGTGGGTCGGTCCAGTACACAAGTTCTCCAACCTGTACCCATATGTAGACTACATATCTCATATTAGTCTCCACATATGCTAGTCGTTTTGTATTATTGCAACCCGCTCCACAACAATAGTAGACCAGGGATGTTTAAGAATATCATTATTCTAGGGTTACAATTACGTTTATTACGTTATGTAGAAACAAAACAATAAACATAATTACTGGATTAATGCTTAATAAAATATCATGACTCAATGTACAAAAATACAATCATCCCATGATTGGCTTTTGGGTACAACACTAACAAATTCTTCAAGTAAAGTCATTTCAATAGCATTAATTGAACTCAAAAGCACAACTCCCTTACCTCAACTCTAAGTAACAAGCAAGAATCAAGCACTCTTTCAATCCACTAAGCTCACCAAAGCATCACCTAAGTTTCAAGCAAAACATAGGCACCAAACATCAAATTCTTGCTTTCTAACCAAAACCCAAGCTCCTAACTAACCAATAAATATGAAATCAATCAAGAACACATTGGTTACCTCGTACTAAAAATAGGGGATGGGAGAAAGCATGCTTCCAAGCTTCAAAACCATGGTTTTATGCTTGAAATGAGCTTCCAATGACATATATACTTATGATGGCTTTTCGTTTCACCAAGAAACTTTGATTTCAAGCTTAATTGGATGCAAAAATGAGGGTGGGGAGGATGAACTCGGGTTTATGGCAGCCACCCCTCCACTTTACCCTCTTATAACCCTATTTTAAATCTAGGCCATCAAAGTATTAGACATGATACACTTAAGTCCCTATCTTTTGGTAACCTTAGCTATTCTTGATTAATCCTTGTTTATTTCATCAAGTTTGGGTTAAAGTTAAAAAATAAGTTATAAAACTTCATTTTAACCACTCGGGACCTAGCCTGACTATTCAGGATCCAAAATTACCATTTTGCCCCTGAACCTCATTTAGCACCTTAACATTCGTGGAACTTACTGAACTTTGCTAAACTTTCATATTCTTGCTATGTAAACTTGAATTAAGGTTCCAAACTTAATTTAAAACACTTTACCTTCTTCAAGCATGCTTCCCACTAGTAGGGCCATAACATTAACTACACGGCTAGGTTGCCAATAGTACTAAACCTTTCACCCAAGTTGGGGATACCTAATTGTGGTTCTTTGTTAACTAGTTTTCTTTCTTATGGAGAAAGTAACCATAAAAACTCAAGAAAAATTCTAGGTCTCGTAAGGGTTTTGGAAGCCTCCGAATACCCCCTAGAACACTTAGGCCCTTAGGTACCCTAAGAACCCCTAGGCCTCCCCTTGAACCTCTAAGCAAAAACTAAAAATTTAAGCCATCATAACTGTGGTGACGTGTCGCCACAGTTGTCAAAGTGTTGCCAAATTTCATGGTAATGATGATGCGTCATCAGTGTTGGCGATGTGTCACCAACATGTCGTGGCGTTGGTGATGTGTATCAGGTATTGGCATTGCGTCACCAATACCTGCAACGCCCAGAAAATTTCCAATTTTGCTGTTATGACTTTTGAACACTTACCAAACATATAAAAAATGCTTGGATAACCTTCAAACTTCACATACATGTAAAACGTGCTGCAAAGACCATAACCAACTATCACAAGCCAACCTATGATGTATTTAAACATCATTCCAATCATTACAAACTTTATAGTCCATCATGATCAAACTAATCCACTAACTAATATTATTGCCACAACTACTTGATTCCATTAAGCAAACTCAATCCAATAGCATTAATTAAGCTTGAAAACGTAACTCCCTTACCTTAGTTTCAATCCACAAGCAAGAATCAATCCATTCTTCCACCAAAAATGAAGTTCTTCAAAGTTTACCTAAGTTCCAAGCAAACAAAGGCATATAACACCAAATTACTAACTTTTAAACAAAATTGAAGCATCCAATCACTTCCTAAACAAGAAACAACCAAGAAATCACAAGTTACCTCACAATAATAAACAGGGGAAGGTTGGAAACGTGGTTCCAAGCTTCAAAACTTGAAATTCCTCTTAGAACAAGCTTCCTTTGGTTTATAAACCCTTGGTGGCTTCCATTTTCACCAAAATCTCTTGGTTTTGGGCTTGGATTGATGGAAAATTGGTAGAGAGAAGGATGAACTCGAGTTTTTGGCATGAAAATGGTAGCCCTCCCCTCCTTTACCAATTTTATACTCATTTAAAACCAAGCCACCAAAGTATTTAAAAAGTTAGAAACAAGTCTCCCTCCTTTATGTAAACTTAGTCAAACTTTGTCAAATCTTGTTTATTTAAACTAAACTTGGGTTAAGAGTAAAAGTTAGGTTTTCAAAACTCATTTTTCACTCTTGGGACCTAGCCCGACACTTCAAGATGTAAAATTACCATTTTACCCTTGAGCCTTATTTGGTGCCTTAAGCTTCTCAAAACTTAATAAACTTTGCTAAACTTACCTATTCTTGTTATGTGAACTTGAAATAAGGTTCCCAATTAGATTTCCACTAGGAGAGCCACAATAGCCATGATAGCCATGATAGGCTACATCTAATTAAGGGGAACACTAAGAGCTCTAAATAGGTGAATGACTTGGTACATAAGCCAGGTCGATATGGCATGTTGAGGTGCCTTGAGAAGCAAGGTAGTTAGGCTACTTTAGCGCACAAAATTTTAATATGTGCTAGGAAACTCAAGGAGCACTTAGAGCAAGCATGATTCCTGGTATTGGCTGACTTACTGAGGTGTAGCGAGTGTCAAGCTAGGAATAGTTCAAGGTTTACCAAGAAGAATGATGGCCTTGCAATACTTAGTCGCTTAGATGGGTTTTGGATCCGACAAACTAAAGTCGGAGCCTAGTATACTCAAGGGTGGAGATTTGACTTCCAATAACTTAACCTTAATAGAATAAAAATGAAAATGGATTTTTTATTAACTTCCAATAAAATTCTAAGTACTCGGAAATTTGTATTCCTTTTGTCCCATTTTAGATGATGTGTTCCTTTGGTAAGGAGATTAAGATATGTATAATTTATGTTGTTGTTTTCATTTCTACACTTTAAGCTAAAATGAAAAAAAATTATTTTTGAATTTTATGTAATGAGAGTTTAAATGAAGATTATAAAATAATTTTTTTTGGGTTTTGTGCAAAAAAATTTTTTTTTAGGTAGGATAGTAAGGCAAGTTACATTAAGAACTTTAAAAAATAGAAAACAGCTAAAGACATTAAGAAAAAAATATTTGTTACTAAGAGAGAGAGAAATTAAATTAAATAAAAGTAAATGCCGTTAATTGGCTTAGATGGAATGATGAATGGTTAAAGAACTCTTTTTGCAAGTTAAGCGCTCTACCAGCCCCTTCCAGAAGCAGCTTCTCCCACGCGTTTCGAATTTTCTTCCCAAATACAAGGGTCGATTTCCTCTCTGAGATTCTACGCTACAGATGTAAAAGCAACAGGAACCACTGTTCGAGACAAGATGAAAATCCCTTAGCATTTTGCCACGTGGCGTCATGGAATGACGTGGCTTCTTCCTGTTGGCTCGCTTCTGCGTTCAGAGCCATGACGCTGTCAAACTCGCAGCTTCTGGTCACCTACGCGACGGCGACGAGAAAGGCAAATTGGCTTCTTATAGGAGAAACCTCGGCGAGCGCTTTCGTTTCCTCTCGCGGTGGTGTTAGACTGACAGGTGAGGTATGTTCCCGATCTCTCTCTCGCCGATGTTGCTTTAGATTGTTTAATTTGTCGCCATTGATGCTGTTCATGATCTCCATCTTCTATCGATTTTGTGGTCAATGGTGCTATAGTTGAATTTTGTGTGCGTATGAGGGAATTTCTGTAATCCTTGAGTGCTTCTGTATGAATTAGCTTCTGCTTTGCTGGGTGGTGCTGCTAGGCGTGAGTCGCATGGTGCTTTTTTGTTTTTATCTTTTTAATGTGCTGTTTTCATATTTTTCTGGGGTTGTCTTGAGTTCAAGTTGACAAGGTGTTTCTTTATTTGCTCAAGTCTCTCTCTCTCTCTCTCTCTTCATCAACACAGTTAGGAAGCTGAATAACTAAAATGTTTCCTTAACTTTTACCAATATTACTTCCATTTGGGAATCAATTGCTCATAGATGGTATTTTATCTCCTTTTCCACTCCTAAAGTATGAGTTTTTTTCTGCCCATTCGGTTTTAGCACGTTCTCTTGGAAGTGTAGTGTATATCCACTTACATAGCGTATTTTGCTTGTTGGATGTACAATGACAGATGGTTGTTGTGAAAGTCATATATGACCATCTCACAGACGTGCTCTTTTTCTTTTATTTTGTTAGTTTTTTTTTAAATGTTCCACTTTTTCCTACAATGACCAATTGTCGTTGTACTGTTTAACCATTTAAATGAACCTGGCCTTTTCTTTTTTTATTCAATTTTCTGTTCTTTTGAAAAATTTTCTTCCAGATTACTTGAGGAGTTTGTTTTCAGCATCATCGTTTTCGGCATAGTGTAATGGGCTGGGGAAATATTTATAGAAGACGTGTGAGAGTATTCTCACTGGCTTTGGTAATCTATTTTGATTACAAGGTAAAATCTAACCATATGAGCCTCTTATCTCTGTTTTCATTTACATCATGGAAAATACTGAATCCCCTTTTTGAACTGAAGTCTGTGCAACAAAGAGAAAAGTGGGCTAAGAAATCAAAGAAAGCAGCATTATGGGAAAGGGCTCATGAGCGGAATGCCAGACGTCTTCTCAATTTAATCATAGAGCTGGAAGGTTTGTGGGTCAAACTTGGACAATACTTATCCACACGTGCTGATGTGCTTCCTGAGGCATACATATCACTTCTCAAGCAATTACAAGACTCTCTTCCTCCACGTCCTTTGCAAGAGGTGCTACTCTAGGATGTCATTTCTGAGAAAAAAAAAATTCCCTGCAGATGCTGATATTCTTTCACAGAGAAGGAAGTTACAATTATATACAATATTTCTTAGGGACATTGATCAATGGGCATCCCCATCAAAGAATGCTTTAAGTTTCCAATCATTAACAAATATATCAACAGTGTCGATAAAAAATGTTTTGGTACATGGGTAACATCTGTGAAATGAGTAAAATGGTTTCGAAAACATCATTCTATCGATAGTGAACATGAGTTTCTGCTAAAAATCAAGCCACTGATGAGTGGAACAACAGTAATAAGTGAAATTTGCACGTATGCCTCTTGTTCTCTCTTTTCCACCAAATGTTCTAACATTGGCAAGGATTGTCTTTTCATCTTTGTGCATTCCAATTTGGTAGTGTATTGAAGTAATCTATTTACTCTACATCTGCTATTTCCGCAGGTATGCAGGACGATAGAAAAGGAGCTAGGCAAGAACATGGATCATCTGTTCCTAGAGTTTATGAAAGATCCATTAGCAACTGCCTCTGTAAGTTCCTGTAACTTGAAGCTGGTGATATGAATAGTTTGTCTAACCGGACTACAGTAATGTTTTGGCTTTTTTATTCTTCTATCAGGTAATAAGATTATTTTGTACATTGCTGATAGCAAGTATTTTTTCTGTTTTGCAGATTGCGCAGGTCCATCGTGCTATATTGAATGATGGCAAGGAGGTGGTTGTGAAAGTTCAGCATGAGGGAATCAAAGGGATCATATTGGAGGTTTGTGCTTGCTTTGGGCCTTTAGCTTTTAAATTGGTCTGAGAAGAGTGAAACTTATTACAGGGCTGTTGGACATGCTCTGTTTTACAGGACTTAAGGAATGCAAAGTCAATTGTGGACTGGATTGCTTGGGCAGAGCCACAATATGACTTCAATCCCGTTATTGATGAATGGTGCAAAGAAGCTCCAAAAGAACTTGATTTCAATATTGAAGCTGGTAAGCTCCCTTTTGTGTTATTACTCTATGGTGCACTCATTTGTCAGCAATTAAACTGTCAGTTTTCCAGGAAACAAGTTCCTAGCATTTTTTCACAGAAGGATCAGTGAATTTGAACTTGAATATTGCTTATATTTTTGGTGCTCTTATTATGAAATTCATGAACTACTGGCAATGTCAAAGGCATGAAATAAAATTCCAGTACTTTGTTGAATGGCTTACTTTAAATTATATCACTTGAGCGCCTTCCTGCTTGGGCTATTTAAATCTTTTATACCTCGTCTTTGTCACTAATAGTTTTTATGTAGAAAACACTAGGACTGTTTCTAGGAATCTTGGATGTGGGAAGCAAGGTGATCATAACAGATATTCCAGCAAAGTTGATGTGTTGATTCCAGAGGTTATACAGGTGTTATTCTGGACTACGTTGTAAGATACATATGAATTTTTTATTTTAAAAGGTTGCTGAGAGTCATAAGGTTTAAAAATGGTTAAATTACAGACCATGGGAATTAGAAACTAAGCTTAATATATGACATCGTGCTGCTTCTAATTTATTTCAGAGAATTTACTAGATGGGAAAAGATGGCATTACTGTGCCAGTTCAAAAGTTTAATTATAGGAGCCATTCGCACCTTGCTGTTCATGCTAATTTAAGACATTCTGACTGTAGTCTGTTTTTGCTGTTCGTGCTTAGAGTGCCGTCTATTCTTCCCTCAAAGGGATAAAAAAAAGTTGTTTTCCTCTCATTTCTAGGTCTTGACATGATAGAAGATGATAACACAAGGGTTTTAAGTAGCGGTGCTTACATGATTAACTGAGTTATTCCTAATTCTTGTGCTTGTGGGTGTGACAGTCAACTGAAAATGTTCTCATTTTGGAGTACATGGATGGAATTCGTTTGAATGACTCTGATTCTTTGGAATCTTTTGGGGTTGATAAACAAAAGATTGTTGAAGAGATAACACGTGCATATGCCCACCAAATATATGTTGATGGATTTTTTAATGGGGATCCTCATCCTGGTTCGTCCTTTCACCTGCTCACTTTAGTCCACATTTCAGATCTGTCAGATTTCATTTCATCATACTGAAGCATCCCTGGGTTAAATACTTTCCTGCCTTTTCATAGTACATTTTTAATCTTCTTTTCATTTTCTATTTTCATTTTCATTTTTATTTTTTTTATTTTTCACTCTTGCTTACTTCAGGAAATTTTCTTGTGAGCAAGAAAGCTCCACATCGGCCCATTTTGCTTGATTTTGGTCTTACAAAGAGGCTACCTTTTGCGACAAAGCAAGCCCTAGCAAAAATGCTTCTGGCATCTTCTGAGGTGTGATGTCTGTTGTTATTTGGATTTTTTTTTTCTGGAAACTCTATCTTAATCTTTTAAGTACTCTGAAACTATAGACACAAGATGGAGCATATACGTTCTGCTTAAATTCAGAGCTCATCATCTTGTATCTTGGCAAAGAAGTTGTTATTGCCCTGTGAAATACTTCATTGAAATTGAATCCGTTCCCCTGAGTTTTAACCATGATCAATTTTAAAAGAGAAAACAGTATGTATTTTGATCCTTCTCATCAATATGAAAAAATCATGAATTCTAGCCTCAAGAATATTAAGTTGATTGGCACCATAGTCTTCTGGGTTGTTGCAATTTCATACGCTGTGCATGAAGACTTGATTGTACCTTTGTAGGGTGACCATGTGGCTCTTCTGTCTGCGTTCTCGGAGATGGGACTTAGGCTGCGTCTAGATATGCCAGAGCAGGTTATGGAGGTCACAAGTATTTTCTTCCGTAGCTCAGCACCTGCAAATGAAGCAACTGTATGCATGGATGAGTGATGTTTTGTTTTCTTGTTTGGTTGTTTGAAATGTAGGTCACTTAGCTGACCCTAATTGTATCAATTCTCTTTCCTTCTACAGCAAACTGTGAAATCTTTGGCTGAACAGAGAAACAAAAACATGAAGATTATACAAGAAAAGATGAAACTCAACGCAAAAGAAGTCAAGCGCTTTAATCCTGTAGGGTCATGATTTCTACTGATTATGCTGTGATAATGTTTTATTTTGTGATTATATAATCAGCATTGACTTACTGGTGAAAACCATTTCCAGGTTGATGCATTTCCTGGTGATATTGTCATATTTTCACGAGTTCTTAATCTTCTCAGAGGTTTGTCTAAACTTATACTTTTTCCATGTAGCACTATATTACTCTTGCTGACCTTTTATGTTTTTTGCATCAGGGCTTTCAGCAACTATGAATGTAAGGATAATATACCTTGACATCATGAGGCCATTTGCTGAATCTGTTCTGCTGGGGTGAGTCAGATCTGACCATATATTGTCTTTTTTCTTCGAAGTTTATCATTCTTCACTTTCTGAATTGTCATGTGTACTTAATTTGACTGTTTATTCTCAGGAACATTAGTAGGGGACCGGCTTTTAATACCCAATGGATTTGTAATACACCAGTTCATTCTGATGTGGAGGTCAAGCTGAGGCAGTTGTTAACCGAGCTGGGGAATAATAATGAAAAGATACTTGGGATTCAGGTCTTCACTACAACATTTGAGCATGTTATATCTTAACAAAGTCCAATGCAGTTTTTATCCTATGTGCACGTCTATTTACTTGTCTTCAATTTTTGTAGTTATATGATGGTTGACTGATCAATATATATGTTAAATGCTCATTTCCAAATATGATTTAGGAGCGAAATAGAGGATATTGGAGAAGATTTAAGAAGATGGAGAGAATTTGGTGAAACTTCAATGCGTCCAAAAACTGTCTAAATAAAATACTAACATCACCTGTTTATATTATAGGAAACTATTAAATGGGAACAAATATCAATAAAAAGGAAAATAGTAATAATTGACATAGATAAAATTTTATGCCCTAAATCTATCCTACAATAAGTTTGCCTAAAGTCTTTAGTTGCTACATCTTTAAGTCAAGGGGTTTGCTGGTACTTTAACGCTCGTTCTGATGCTTCACCACTAGCTCATTGGTTCTGGGTTGCTCGTTCTGACATGGTATGTGAGTTCAAGATTTCTCATTGCCCGATCTTTCAGTTGTAAGACCCATCCTTGAAGTCATGGGACAGGTCAATTTGCAGTTCTCTTAATGGCTTGAATGTGAGCTGTGGTATATCCCACATTGTTTTGTTAAGCAATTTGTTAAGTGTTTTTATCATGGTGATTCCCACCTATTAATTGGTGGTCTTGATGCTTTAATAATATCTTCTTTTACTAAATTACTGGGAATAGTTGAGTTTTGATGGTTTTTTTTTTTATTTATAGCCATTTAGTCCCAGAATTTCTGCTGATTCCTTGATTGGCTACCAATGCATCAAAATTTTTTCTTGTTTAAGAGGCAAATACAAGCTTCTATTCAACTGCTAACATATGCTTGTAGCTCTTTGATTGTTGTCTTCGCCTAGGGGAGTAGGATATGGTAGCTTAGAGGTTAAATCAATTACTTCTGTTGGTTTGAGGAGTTCTAAGTGACTGGCGCTTGATAGATGTGCAACTTTGGTTCTTTAGGTTTGTGCCTATAAGGATGGAAAAGTCATCATTGATACTGCTGCTGGAGTACTTGGGCGATATGATCCTCGGCCAGTTCAGCCTGATACCCTTTTCTCTGTCTTCTCTGTTACAAAGGGTATCACTGCAGGAATGCTACATTGGCTTGTAGACAATGGGTAAGTAATAATGTGACAAATGTAATGTTTCTTCATGTCATTTCTTAGTGATATGCAAATGATGAATCAAGTTAAATGTTATTGTCATTTGCACAGCTGCTAGCACAGGCTCAATCTAAATTTTGTATGGTGTTAATTTAGTTCTATGAGAAGAAAGATTTCATGGTAACAAGTATGTCATGAAGGCATGGGCTCTTGTGTGTCATAAATCTTCTGTATTTAGAGTGTGGTTGTGTAAGTCATGATGCTTTTCCTGTATAGCATCAAAAGACATGTCCTTGGCTCTTATGGCACATATTGATTTGGTTTTATTGTGCTGATATGCTTTTCTTCTGTTTTTATTGCCTAGGACAAAAAAACATGTTGTTAGATCATGATGAATCTAGATTAATATCAATACCAATGCTTAGGCTTTTTTTTTGCTTCCAGCATTTCATGGCTCTATTCCATTGCACTTCTGAATGCTGCATTTCTTTGATAGTATGAAGCATTTTCTCTGCAAAATATCAGCACAGTAAGTGTTGGTGATTTGAACTTCTTAGTTGTCCATGTCATTGGTCAATGTGGTGTACTCCCTGAATGGAGATGCAACATCCGGCATTAGTTCTAAGGAAGCAGAGAAAGTTACTGTTTTGTTTGATTATGGTTTCTCTGCAGCAAATCTTCTTATACTGTTATCTTTTTCCTCTATCTTTGCAGAAAACTCAGGCTTGATGACAATGTTGCAAATATTTGGCCAGAATTTGGAAAGAATGGGAAAAATCTCATAAAGGTTACATTTGGGTTTAAAACCACAACAAATTCACGAATTAAGCCTATTCAAAAGTTATATGTTTAATTGTTGTTTTTTTTATTATTACTGATTTTATAACTCTTTCAGGTCCATCACGTGCTTAACCATACATCTGGTTTGCATAATGCTCTGGCTGCTCAAGGATCGGAAAATCCTTTGCTAATATCTGAGTGGAATGAATGTTTGGACCTGATTGCTAAATCTATACCAGAGACTGAACCTGGCCAGCAGCAGTTGTATCACTATTTATCTTTTGGCTGGCTCTGTGGTGGAATAATCGAGGTATTTAACTCTTTTGGTTCAGTGAAGTTAAACCCTCCACTTACGTCTGAGCATGTTGAATTATTTGTCTGGATGTAGTGATCTTATATGGCCAGTTGAAGAAACAAATAAAAAAGGTCATGCTCTTGGAGAAAATAAATAGTGGGCATTAAATAAATTCATGGCGTTGCTTTTACCCCTTTGCCCACTTCTGTGAAAAAGAAAAGGATCATTAGCCTTTTCAACTAAATAACTATGAAATTGTTTGTTTGAAAGCAAACCAAAGTAGAATAACTGCTACTACAGTTTTAGGTCATTTGTGGCATGAAGAATTCTCTCTCTAGTTGAAGTAGAATACACATTCAGTTTCTGCCCTTCTTTGAGAAGGATCCCTTGTAGTTGAGCTATTTAGGTTAGACTAAACATAGAAAGACAGAAACGAACAGTGCAGGAGGTGTTCTGGCAGGTATCTAGAAATCTCACTATTGTCTTCTGTTTGATACAGAATTAAAAAAAAATTGTTGAAGTCCATCTTCGTATTCTTCACATTCTAGTAAAACATAATGTCTGAAAGACTATCTTTGTACGTCACTATTTCAGTTCTGTAAAGTGGTAAAAGGACCAGAGTCCTATGACTTTATTTATTTTGGCTTGACCAAATTGATTTTTGGGTAAAACAGCATGCTTCTAGGAAGAAGTTTCAGGAGGTTCTTGAAGAAGCATTCATCCGGCCTTTGGGAATTGATGGGGAGCTCTACATTGGAATTCCTCCCGGTACTTAGTTTCACCTGATCTGTGTTCTTTTATGAATCTTTAGTTACTGAGTATCTTAGGTACGCGTTGCCTCATTCAGAAAATCTGTCCAATAAATGTCCCCTACATTATGAGTTCTGTAATTGCTATTAACTCTTTGCTGTCATGATAATAATTCCTTCCACAGGTGTGGAATCTAGACTTGCTACACTTACCGTTGACATGGATGACCTTGGAAAGCTCTCTGCAATGGGAAACCGTCCTGATCTTCCTTCAAGCTTCCAGATCAGTGACGTGTCACAATTAGGCAGGACCTTGCCCGCACTTTTTAACATGCTAAACATTCGCCGTGCCATCATCCCTGCTGCCAATGGACATTGTTCAGCCCGTGCACTTGCTCGCTACTATGCAGCACTGGTTGATGGAGGTGCGATACCACAACCACATTCCTCTTCTTCTAGTCCACCACTTGGCAGCCATCCTCTCATCCCTGAATTTCCATTGCATAAGCCTGAAAAAAGGCATAGAGGTACTAAGAGCAAGGGTTCTGCTGCTGCTCTATGTGGGAAAACTGACGAACACCCAGGAAGTGGGAGTTTCAGGAAAGATTATGTGGAAATTCGTCATGATAGGCGTACAAGTGTTGACAGTTGGGCCCCACTCGTAGCAAGCAATAGCGAGAACAATGCAGCTGAGACTGATGGAACCATGGAAGGGAACAGGTGTAACAAGATATTCACTAACCCTAAGATCCATGATGCATTCTTGGGAGCTGGTGAATATGAGAAGTTTGCCCTTCCAAATGGTGGCTTTGGGTTGGGCTTTCGGAGGCTCTGGTCAAAAGATGGTTCCTATGTTGGTTTTGGTCACTCGGGCATGGGAGGATCCACGGCCTTTTGTGATTTTGACAACAGGTTAGCTATTGCAATAACCATGAACAAAATGTCACGTGGAGGCGTGACTGCGAAGATTATAGAACTTCTATGCTCAGAGTTGAGCATTCCAGTGGCAGAGGGGTACTCAGGATTTTCGTCACGGGGGCCGGGCGCCGAAGAGAGTATTCAGATTAATTGAAGACCATAGTTTCAGTAGTTATACTGTTCATGCACAAGGACATGGCTAATGCACGAAAGCATCAGTATAGTTGGGGAAGCAAATACGGTCGGTGCAGGAGCTTCTTAACTGACCGCATAATCAAGAAAGCATTTGTAAGCACATAGCATGTTCAACTGCTTCCCCTGAACATCTTGTTTTTGGCACGTTTTCTCTGTTGCCAGTCATCTGCAGCAAGTTTGACACTTGATGGGTAGCGAGGGTTCAAGGCTGGTGGAAGCGACTGAGATGGTGTCTCGATGGATATTTGTGTGGTACGCACTGGGTTGGTGTCTCAATAGACCTTTGTACAGCATGGTTACACGAACCAGGAACACATGAGCTCTTGAGAGGATGCAATTTCACGGAGTAAGTGCATGGTTTATGTATGATATATGAGGTAGACTTATGTCTATATCAACTCCGAAACAATGGTTCTTTAAAATGGCGTTTCTTTGGTGCTGCAGACTCTTATATTACGTAACTGCTAATAATCTTATTCAGCTAAATGGGTACTATTTTCTTGCGATTGTTTGTTGTGATACTTGGTTTTGCTGCTCTTTCTGCATCCTTTTGATATAGATGTCAATGGAAATCCTAATTGGTAAGAGTTCTGTTCTCATATGGATTCCTAAATGATTAACTAGCTACAGTTTCGGGTTTTAAAATGCCCGTTGGATAGGGTATGGTTTCATGATCTGAGTATTATTTTAAAATATCATGTTGAAATTTTATTTTAAAATTTTTGCATTAAGGAAAAGTATCACAATGTCTAATTGGACATACTAATCTAAATCTTAATCTTTTATATATAAGATATAAATTATCAGAAAAATTAACAAGAATACCCTTAAAATATTTTTCTCTATGAAAACTTTAACTTGATGCTGTTGACTCCTTAGGTGCCACTGTTGGTGGTAGTGCCGGCGACTGTAATATATCAAGATCTTGCAGACATCTTACTGTCATCTTACTTTTTGTGAATTGTATTGTCACTGTGATAGTATGTATCGTTGTAAAAATATCTAAAGTAATGAGTAAATGTGTCCAAAAAATATGTAAAAATGTTTAATGTAATATTTAAAAGTGTCTAAAGTAATTTACAAGTAATTATTATTATTAGAAAAATATTCAAAACAATGAAAAGTGTCTGAATAGAACTATCTAAATAAGTGTCTAAATAGAAATTTAAAAGTATCTAAATTAATATTAAAAACTGTCTAAATAAATATTTAAAAGTGTCTAAGGCAAATATAAATAATTTATTCTCATTAAAAATAACTATTTGAAACAATAAAAATATCTGAATAAATATGTATGTAAAAGTGTCTAAATAAAAATAAAAAAATGTCTAAAGTAATATACAAATAATAATAAAAAAGAAGTGTCTAAATAAATATTTAAAAATGTAAAAAATTTGTTATTTTTAAATTAAAAAATTTCTAAAAAAATAAGATAAAATGTCTTAAAAAAATTGTAAAAGTGTTTGAACAAAAGTAAAAAATGTAGCTTTATTCGGCAAATGAAAAGTGAAAAACAAAAAAAAAATTAAGTTGGTGCAGTGAAGGAAAATGAAAACCTAAACAACACCAAACGCCAATGCGGTGCGCAGTGAACCAAAATATGAAACAAAGCAGAGTCGGGACTTGGCAGCGGCAGATATCCTCAAATGTCCCTAAGGACCAACCTCCTCGACTGTGTTGAAAGTCCCGAGCCAGGCTGCGACGATCGGAGATCGCGAGATCGCAACGACGGAGCAGAGATTCGATCAGAGCGGAGATTGGAGATTAGGAACCGTCGGAGTCGGAGTTGTCAGCAAAGATCAGCAAGCCGGAGGAGAATATAGATCGAAGTGGCTCAAAGCTAGAAATCAGAGATCGATGAGCCGGCGGAGAACAGAAATTGGAGAGGCTCAAAGCGAGAAATCGAAGATCGGCGAGCCGGTGGAGAGAGATCGAAAAGCGGAGGGCCAGCGGAGAGAGATCGAAGAGTGGTGGGCCAGCGACGAGAGATTGAAGAGCAGTTGGCCTGCGGCAGGAGATCGATGAGCGGCTGGCTGGCGGTGAGAGATCGATGAGCGGCTGGCCAGCGGCGATCGACAATGAAACGGGTAGACGGGCACGCGAAGAGAAAGAGAACTCAACTTTTTAATTTTAAGGGTAAAATTATAAAATTAATCATTATGTCTAATTAAACATATGTTCATGGTATTTTCTTACTAGTCTTTTGATGGTCAAAGTGATGATGAGTTGATGTGGAGAATGTCTAGATTTCCTGCTCCAAAAACTGATACTCATTCCGTCCCAATTTAAATGAAATATATTCTTTTTTAGAATGTCTCAAAAAGGTTGAAACATTTTCTTTTTAAAAAAAATTTAAACAATCAATTTACCATTTTACTTACATTTATACTCTCATTATACAAAATTTAATAAAAAAATTATTTTTTAATCTCCACTTAATCTCTCATTGCATAAAACCCTAAAAAAGAATATTTTTTTTAATAATTATTTAAACTCTCACTACAAAAAAAAAACATACAAATTACACACATCTTAATCTCCGTGCCTAAATAAATGTTTCAACTAAATTGAGATGGAGGTAGTATTAGAATGCACTCTCATGTGTTCGCTATAAGACCCTCTGATAGTCAAGTCATTGTTTATTAAATATGGTATAGAGAAAATGAGAGTGAAAGCATGGTGTTGTATTGCATCATGAAGGTTTGACTTCACCTACCATGTCTGGTTGATGGAATGCCTTTTATAGCTGAGTGGTTGTGTCGGATATAAAGATTGCCTCATGGAAAAATTGGTAGGCTGCATAGGATTTGATAGCCAAAGGCTTATTGCCTCATCGGTAGTAACTCCCTGCCAGAATATTGGCCGAGGAGTCTGACGTCACCCAAGAGAGGATCTTTTCATTGACCTCGGAAGGTGCGAAGTCAAACACTATGAGCTCGAGACTTTGGTTAGCTCGTCAGGAATTCCGAGGACAACACCGTCTCCATCGAGGGGCCAAACTGACCGTCTTCGGGTAAGAGAGCCATCTCTCTGAAGCAAGGGAGAATCTCCCCGAAGGCAGAGGCCCCGAAGAGGTCTTCCCCGAACAAGAAACACCTGAACAAGGGAATCCCCGAACTATGGGTGTGAGTCCCGAAGAAGGTGTTCATCAAGGGAACTCCCAGAACTATGGGATAGATCCCGAAGGAGGTGCTTGCACCGAAGGACGGATAGAATCCGAAGAGGGTGCACGCACCGAAGGGCGACCTCACCCAGGGGACCTCGGGAGTACGGTATGAGCATTTAAGGAGCCTCTGACATACCGCCCACAAGCCCTACACGTCACATCAGAACGGCGAACTGACACGCCGTAGCCGCCCCAGTCCTGACACAACCTGTCCGGGTCCAGGGCTAAAGGAGGCTGCAAACGGCTGCCTGTCCCCTAGGTCCAAAAATACAGATCAAATCCGACCGAACATGTGTCATGATCTGAACGGACCAGCTACTCCTATAAATACTAGGAAATGGGACTGGGCAAAGGATGGGCATTTTCCTCCCTCTGAGAAAACACAGAACAGGCAAGACACTTGATCCCTTAGTGTTCTTCCTCCACTTTCACTCAGAAAACTGACTTGGGCGTCGGAGGGTCCTCCCCGGAAAAGCAAACCGGGGACCTCCTAACCTCTTCTTTGAGCTTTTCAGGCACACTCAGCTGGGAAACCAGAGCTCCAGGCGCTCGCCTCCTCAGGAAGTCTCTCCACCTGTCAACATGACAGTAAACGAAGATGCTTTGGGGCATCATTTGGCGCCGTCTGTGGGAACCTACTCCCAGGTAGCTGTTGTCGAAACTCGGCGTTCGAAGGACAAAGGACTCCCGAAGTCCCCGTCCGCGCCTGAGACCCAACCAGCTACCGAACAAAGTCCCCCAGAGACTTCCTTGCCTGAAGAGGAACGCCCTCTTGTCATCACCATGGGTTTTTTACGAGACTTTCAGAGGTCTGTTGTGGCTGAAATGACACAACAGATAGACCGAAGGTGGCCGCAACCAGCCCGGGCGCAAAAACCCACTTCGCCAGCACGACCTCGGGAGAAAAGCCCAAGGGCAACCCATCATAGCTCGGGAAGTGGGGAGCCACGGGAAGAGTCCTCGACAGATAACTTGCCCCTCGAAGCACGGCTGGCGGAAAAAGCGAGGTCTGAACGACCCGAAGACCCGTCCAGAAGAAGTTTGTCGCCAGAGGCAAGGTCCCCCTCACCTCGGTACCGAAGTCGCTCCCCGAAGAGACAGCAACAGTCCTCTTACCGAAGAACCTCCAAGCACCAGGAAGAGGAGCCCAGTGCTGCGCTCCTCCTGGAGAAAGTCTTGGCAAGATTGGAGAGAGTGGAACAGCAGGTGGCACGCAAGCCTGTTTGGGCCAGGCTAACTGAAACCGTCTCTGGAGATGAAACACCTTTCGCCCGAACAGTGGTCGAGGCGGCCATGCCAAGTGACTTCAGGCTACCTCGGCTAGAGACCTATGAGGGTCGGACTGATCCCCAGGCCCACCTAACAAAGTACAAACGCAGCATGGTGCTACATGGGGCTGATGATGCTACACTCTGCAAGTGCTTTGAAGTCACCCTCGCAGGACCAGCAACTGCCTGGTACAATTCCCTGCCTCCCGGAAACATCAGGGGGTTCCAGGAGCTGTCCACAGCGTTCACCCAACAGTTCATTGGGAGCAAGCCGACGGCGAAGATGCCCGTCCAGATGTTTGACATAGCACAGAGAAACGGGGAGACCATCCGTGACTATGTCGAGAGGTTCAACAGAGAGGCCCTCAGCGTTCCGGACTTTTGCCCCGAAATCCGCATCCTCGCCATGACGAGGGGCCTCCGGAGGGATTCGCACTTGTTTTATGAATTCTCCAAAGATCCCCCGGACACGCTGGGAGAATTCTACCGAAGGGCTGAACAACATATGACAGCCGAAGAGCTGAGAATAACGGGACTGAAGGCTGACCATATTCACGCTCGTGGCGAAGGGTCCAGCCAGCAAGCCCGGTGTCCAACGGAACAGTTAGGCCGACCTCGGAGAATACGAGTAGGAGGAAGGAAGCCCCAAAACTTTACACCTCTGAGCACCACGAGGGCTAACGTCCTCATGGCGTTGGAAAAACAGGGGGCTCAAATCCAACGACCGAGGGGCATGACTGCTGACAACAGAAGGAACATGAAGAAGTTCTGTCAGTTCCACCGTGATCACGGTCATGACACCGAAGACTGCTTTCAGTTGAAAAAGTACATTGAATCACTGATAAAGCAGGGCCAGCTTCGGCGTTATTTGAGAATGCCTTCCCCGAAAGGGAAAAAAGAGGAAGAAGGAAAGCCCGATGACGAGGATTACGATTCAGACAGGCGAAGGAACCGAAGTCCGAGAAGGCGTCCTCCACCTTTGGCAGGAGTAATACAGATGATCACAACCGGACTTCCATCCTCGGAAAGAAAAAGAAGGGCCAGAGAGATAGCGGTGATGGAATATCATAGCCCAACGAAAAAATTGGCCCGCGAGGATGGCTCCACCATCGTATTTCCCCATGACGATCCATTGTTGATAATGGCGAGGATAGGAAACTGGGACGTCAAGAGGGTACTGCTGGACGATGGGTCAAACGCAGACGTCTTGTTCTCACATTTGCTGCCAAGCTTGGGCATATCCAGGAGTGACCTCAAGGCTGTTACTTCACCCACGTTCGGCGTAGGACCATCTGAGCTACCTATCCTCGGGTGGATCGACCTCCCCTTGATGATGAAAGGAACTTCGGAGAAAGGAACTGCTGAGTTGTTCGCCTCTACCATGACAAGATTCATAGTCATGGACGTTCCTTCGTCATACAACGCCATCCTCGGCAGACAGACACAGGGAAATTTGCACATTCGCCCTGATGTAAAGTACCTGACCGTCACCTTCGCCACCAAAGGAGGAGACGCAAAGATCTTCATTGATCAAGGCGAGGTGAGAAAGGTGTTCGTCAGAGCACGAAAAGCTCCAGCAAGCAACCTAGCACATGCTGTAGAAGCAAAAGAGCTGGAAAGGGGCGAGGTAGAAGATCCCACAAAAGCGGAAACAGAAAAAGTAGAGCTTGTCCCAGGCCATAGTACCCGAATAGGGAAAAGCATGGCCGAAGGAGACAAGGAAAAACTTGTATCTTTTCTGCTTACAAATAAAGATCTGTTCGCCTACTCGTCGAAGGACATGCCAGGGGTAAACCCTCGCGTAATCCAGCATAGCCTCAAAGCAAGTCCGGAAGTAAAACCTGTCCGGCAAAAGAAACGGAGCATTTCAGCTCACAAAAGTGACTTCGTCAAGACCGAAGTCCAGCGTCTGATAGACGCTAGCGTTATCCGGGAGGTAAACTATCCCGAATGGCTAAGCAACGTGGTAATTGCCACAAAAGAAGGAAGTAGTAAGCTCCGGATGTGCATCGACTTTAGAAATTTGAGCGATGCTTGCCTGAAAGATTCATATCCGCTTCCGCCAATAGACCAACTGGTAGACTCAACTGCCGAGTACGGGCTCCTAAGTTTCCTGGACGCTTTCAGTGGGTATCATCAGATAAGGATGAACCCCGAAGATGAAGAGAAGACTGCCTTCATCACTGAGGGAGGAACATATTGCTATATCAGGATGCCCTTCGGACTCAAAAATGCAGGAGCCACCTACCAGAGGCTGATGAACAAAGTCTTCAAAGACCAAATGGGGAGGAACATGGAGGTGTATGTTGATGATATGATAGTCAAAAGCAAACTGCCTGGCTACCACGTTGCAGATTTAGAGGAAACCTTCCAAAAACTCAGAGCCTTCGGGATCCGCCTTAATCCTGAGAAATGCATCTTCGGGGTGACCTCGGGAAAGTTCCTTGGGTACATGGTATCCGAAAGAGGCATCGATGCTAACCCCGAGAAGATTAAGGCTCTGCTCGAATTCCGAACTCCTGCCACAGTCAAAGACGTGCAAAGACTCACCGGAAGAATAACTTCTCTGAGCAGGTTTATTTCCAGGTACGGAGATAGGTGTCGACCCTTCTTCAAAGTGCTCACAAAGGCAGCAAAGATGGAAGGCGACCTCGGAAGGAATGGTCATCCTTGGGATGAAGATTGCCAAAAAGCCTGGGAAGAACTCAAAGTCTACTTGGCCGGCCTGCCGACTCTGCGGCAACCTCGGGAGGGAGAGCCCCTCGTATTATACCTCGCCGTCACAAAAAAAGCTGTGAGCTCGGTCCTCGTGAAAGAAGAAGGGCCAAAGCAATGGCCGGTCTACTATGTCAGCAAGTCCCTGCATGGCGCCGAAGTCAGGTACCCTTTGCTTCAAAAAGCTATACATGCCTTAGTGCTTGCAGGGAGAAGGCTGCGGCCATACTTTCAGGCTCACCCCATTATCGTCCGAAGTACCCTGCCTCTACGGGATGTTATGAGGAAAGTTGATCACTCGGGAAGGCTTTCCAAGTGGTGTATAGAGCTTGGCGAACACGACATCACGTATGAACCCCGGAAAGCTATAAAAGTTCAAGCTTTGGCAGACTTCATCGCCGAAGTACCAAACACCGAGGAGGGACATTCGTCTTCGGGCGAAGACGAGCCAGAATGGACGTTATATGTTGACGGGGCCTCAGGATCCGAACACCAGGGAGCTGGAGTGATTATCAGAGGCCCCGAAGGCCTAGAAGTAATGAAGTCCATCAAGTTCAGTTTCAACGCCACCAACAATATGGCCGAGTATGAGGCCCTCATAGCAGGATTACGCCTGGCCAGAAAAATTGGCGTGAGAAACTTGAAAGCCCATAGTGATTCCCAGCTGGTGGTCCGGCAAATGGCAGGGGACTATGGCGCGAAGAACCCGACCTTGGCGAAATACCATGAGATGGTAACAAAGCTTATTCGGGAGTTCAACGTCGTGAAAATCGAGAACATACCCCGACGAGAAAATGCTGAGGCAGACTGTTTGGCGAAATCCAAAACTTGCATCGAAGTGCTAAGCCACCCCAGCATCGCGGTGTTAATCATAGAGACCTCGGGGAAAGGATGGAAAGAACCAATCAAAACGTATCTCGCAACCAACACACTCCCCGAAGACCCCAGCGAAGCCGCAAAAGTGCGAAGGCGCTCCGGACGTTTTTTCTTAATTGGAGAAGAACTATATCGGCAAGGATATGCAAATCCACTACAGAGGTGTGTTAGTGAAGAGGATACTAAATGATCCTCGAAGAAGTTCACGAAGGTGCCTGTGGTTCGCACATCGGAACCGATGCCCTAGCAGCAGTGATACTTCGCCAAGGATACTTTTGGCCTACCCTGAGAAAGGATGCCAAGCAGTTCGTCCAGAAATGTGGTAGTTGCTAGAGACATGCGAACATCCAAAGAACACCCTCAGAGTTCGTGACTTCGGCAGACTATCCTTGGCCCTTCGCAGTTTGGGGCATAGATCTCATTGGGCCACTCCCAACGGCGCCTGGAGGCATGAAGTTCTGCGTAGTAGCAGTTGACTATTTCTCTAAGTGGGTCGAGGCAGAACCTCTGACAACTATCTCGGCAAAAGAAGTGCAGAAGTTCGTATGGAAAAACATTGTATGCAGATTCGGCATACCGAGGGTACTCGTAGCGGACATCGGATCCCAGTTCATAGACAAAGGATTCCAAGAGTTCATTAGCGACCTCGGGACAAAAATGCACTTCGCCCCAGTAGCTCACCCCCAAAGTAATGGGCAGGTGGAAGTATCTAATAGGACCATAAAAGATGGTCTGAAAAAGAGATTGGGAGAAACAAAAGGGAAATGGCCAGGAGAACTCCAAAGCGTGTTATGGAGCTACCGAACAACACCCCGAAGAGCCACAGGGGAAACGCCTTTTTCACTCGTCTTCGGTACAGAGGCCATCATCCCTGTCGAGGTAGTACAACCGTCAATACGAGTCCAAGTGTTCGATGAAAAAGGAAATGACCTCGGCCTGAGAACCAAGCTCGACCTCGTCAGCGAACACAGAGAAGTAGCTGAGCTGAGAAGAAAAGCTTTCCAGCAAAGAGTGGCAGCAGCCATAAACCTACGCGCCAGGCCAAAAGGAATAAAGAAGGGAGATCTCGTTCTCCGAAAGGCTGAATTCGCACCCCGAAAGCCGTCCCACGGGGTACTTCGCACAAATTGGGAAGGACCGTACCTGGTACTTGCCGAAGTACGAAAAGGAGTTTATAAGCTCGGTGATGCCGAAGGCATAGAATTAAAAAACACTTGGCACTTAGAGGCCTTGAAAAAATTCTATGCCTAAAAAGTTTGGTGGGAAAGTTGTATTGCACAAGTTGGACAAATTTGTCTAAGTAAAAAGTTCTGAAGTGAAGAAGTACAAAACAAGAGTCTCACGAAAGCAATCGCCGAGGAAAGCAAAAGTAAGTTTTCCGAAGTCTCTTGAGCGAATATGTTCGGGACAAAGGAAAGCAAAAGTATGGTTTTCCGAAGTCTCTTGAGCGAATATGTTCGGGACAAAGGAAAGCAAGAGTATGGTTTTCCGAAGTCCCTGGAGCGAATATGTTCGGGACAAAGGAAAGCAAAAGTATGGTTTTCCGAAGTCTCTCGAGCGAATTATGTTCGGGACAAAGGGAAACAAAGGGATCTGGAAAAAAATACTTACCCAAATTTCTATCTATTGAGCCAAAGAGTGCTTACAGAGAAGAAAGTTGCTGAAAGACTACAGAAAAGAAGAAGAAAATGAAGACAAAAGGCCCTAGTACAAACTAAGGAACCTCGGTGTCTTGAGAACTGCCAGCCTCTGTGCTTTTGTCAGCAGCCTTCGGCGCCGAGAAAGAAGGAGGCAGTTTCAAGTGCTCGATCTTGGACCAAGTCCACCGAGGCTCCTTCGGGATGTTCATGCCTTCCAGGAAGGAGAGGTCAAAATCTGGGAACTTCTGCAGAATTTGGTGCCGAGCAAGACAGAAGCCGTCTTGAAAGCCCAACTTCGTCATATCATCAGACTCCCGCTTCTTGACCGCCAAATCTGCATAGTCCTTCTCCAGATCCGCGTAATCCTTCTCCAGATCCTTAAGCTTTTTCTTCAATGCCTTCATCTTCTTCTTCTCTTCCGAAGGCTTCTTCAGAGATGCGACCTCGGCTTCGAGCTGGGCCTTTTCCTCGAGCGTCTTCGCAAGGATTGCGTCACTTTCTGACTTATCCTTTTGAATCGCTTCTACGGTCGAAGTCAGCTCCGCCATCCGAGAGCCGATGTCGGAAAGTTTCTGGGAGGTGCCTTTCTCAAGTTCCTCTTTCTCTTTTATGAACCCCTCCCGAAGTTCAGCAATTTCCTTCTCCGAAGACTGCTTCAGTTGAGCATTATCGGCAGCCAATGCCGAACACTGGGCCTTCGTCTTGGTGTAAAGGTCCCAGAGTGACGCCCTCCGTTCTGTCTCTCGCGCCACCCGAACACGGAGCAACCCGGCATACCCCATCAGCTGCAAAAAAGGCAAAACAAAGGGAAAATGATGCTAAGTAAAAAGCAAAGGCGAAATTGGCACTAAGGAAACAGTGAAGCATACCTGGGCGGCATGTTCAGTGAGTTTGGCGGCCAAAGAGATGTCGCCTGGGTAAGCCTCCGTAAGGGCCTTATAAGAGGCCTCAGTAAACACCCCTTTGCACATCTGCCTGGCCATCTCGGGACAGTCCTCGGAGTACATATTCATGTCCTCCGTGAACGTCCAGAAGGGCTCCTTCGGAACTTTCCCTGCTGGGACTTGGGCATCCCGAAGGGCCCTCTTGCGGGCGTGTTCGGCAACCCAGTTAGGAGCGGCCACCTCCGCTGCACAACAAGGCAAAAAATTGGTTAAGGTCAGAAAACCCTTAAGGATTTACAAGAGAAGAAAAGGGTTCTTCGACAAAGTACAAACCTGCTGGCAACTCGGTAACGTCGTCGTCAAGAATCGACGTCACCTCAGTAGAGATCCCCTTGCCTTTTATTTGGCGCCGTTCCTCGGCAGAAGGGGTCTCCTCCCCATCGCCCTCCAGAAGAGCATGCGAAGGCGTGGGGCTTTGAGGAAGGACGTCGGAAGAAGGGACGTCGACAGAAGGAACCTCGGGCAAAGGGGCAGCAAGGTCTTCGGGCTCCTCGCCTACCTCCTCCGGAATTTGCGGAAGAGAGGAAGGAGCAGCTTTCTTTGCCTGTTTGGAGGGAGGGCTGCCCGAAGTCTGCTTCCGCCTCCGAGAGGCGGCCTTCTTTGTCTGTTCGCCCCTCTAGGCCTGCCCGGTAAAAAGAGCCTTGTAGAAGGCAGCCGCATCGTCACCCATCTCTGAAGAAAGGAAGAGAAGATCAGTGTAAGTCCAAGATGAAGTTATGAAGGAAAAAATGAGAAAGTAACTTACTCTCGTAAAAAGACTCATAAGTCTCTTTCCCTCGAAGGAGTTTCACGAGCCAGGAGTCTTTCCCCGAAGAAGCCAGTTTCGGCATGTTGAGGTCTGTCACATGCTCCTTTACCACCTTGAGTTCCTGAAGGACCTCTTCGGTCATGAGCCTCTAGTTGATCGGAAAGGGGTAAAGGGCACGAAGAGAGACCTCGGCAGCCCAGTCAGAGACGGCCCGGATGCGCCTGTCGAAGTCCTCAAAGATAGGTGCTACGTCGGCGTCTAGCAGTATCTTCGGGTCAACAACATCCATCTTGAGCCTCCCCTGAGCCCACTTGGTTGGGACGTGCGACCAAGCCTCCGACTTCTTCAGGAAAAAGAATTTTTTTTGCCACCCTCGCCAGCTGTCTTTGGTGGCGAAGGTGAACGTATACTTTTTGCTCCCGGATCCCCAAGGTAGCATAAAGTAGAAGCCACCCTTCGGGACCACGAAGAGCTTGTAGTACTAAAGAAAAACTACAAAGTGAGGTTTTATTTTGAAAACGCCACACATACAGAGGAAGGCGTTGAAATAGCAGTACGAGTTCGGTGGGAGTTGGTTAACGGCAATGCCATGGAAGTTGCAGAACGCGCTAACCATCTCCGGGGGGGGGATACCGAAGTCCGGCCTTCAGTTGGGCTCGGAAAACGGTGATTTCATCACTTCGGTTAGAGAAAGGAAATTGGTCAGGACGGGGCAACCTCGTCACAGAGTAAGAGGGTAAGAAAAACTTTTTCTTCCACTTCGCTAGTTTTGCCGGAGTAGTGCAGCAGGGGTGAGAAAGAAGAGGTTGCCAACTCTCGGGAACAGGCATGATGAAAACGAGTTCGGGAAAAACAAGGAAAACGAGTTCGGGAAAAACAAAGAAGAATCTTTGAAAAAAGCAGAAGGACTAAAACCCACCAAAGGTCTTGCCGGAATCTGGATTTCTGGAAGCCGTCGTGAAAAGTGGTCGGAAAAACGCCTAAAAAAGGAGAACCGCCGCGGAAAATCGGGAGAGAATTAGAAGGCAAAAGAAGGCAAAAGCAGAAGAAGAAAGAGGGTTATGACAGGACTGATATATATAGGCCGAGAAGGCCAGGAGAACCGTCGTCATTAGTACCCCTCGGAAGGCGAAGCGTCGCCATAACTGCTAAGAGCGCTTGAAAAGTCGCACCAGCCGTACTCAGTACATTCTTACCCAATAAAAGTGTGCCATGTGTCGGTCATCGCGCAGCAAACGTGCCACGTGTCGTCCATCACGTCGAGCACGCCCTCTGACACCATTTGGTCTAGAGGCGCCGCCCTAGACTGACTCTGCTGGATACAGGACGCAACGCATGAGCAGACCTATAAAGGCAAAAAAGTAGGTTACCTCGAAGACACCAAAAGACAGCCTGTGACTTCGGGCAAGACGTCTATCTTCGGTACAAGGTTATCCTATTTCCCCTCGCCACAAGGACACCAAGAGACAGCCTGTGACTTCGGGCTGAAGGTGTATCTTCGGCACAGGGACAGCCTATCTTCTCGCGCCTCGAGGACGCAAAAAGGGCTGCCCATCGCTCCAGGCAGAAGAAGGCGTCTTCGGCGCAGATATCACAACCACAGGACCCGAAAACCGATGAACCGAAGCTTCTCACTTCGGCTTTTCGGAGGGGGGCCTGTGATAGCCAAAGGCTATTGCCTCCTCGGTAGTAACTCCCTGCCAGAATATTGGCCGAGGAGTCTGACGTCACCCAAGAGAGGATCTTTTCATTGACCTCGGAAGGTGCGAAGTCAAACACTATGAGCTCGAGACTTTGGTTAGCTCGTCAGGAATTCCGAGGACAACACCGTCTCCATCGAGGGGCCAAACTGACCGTCTTCGGGTAAGAGAGCCATCTCTCTGAAGCAAGGGAGAATCTCCCCGAAGGCAGAGGCCCCAAAGAGGTCTTCCCCGAACAAGAAACACCTGAACAAGGGAATCCCCGAACTATGGGTGTGAGTCCCGAAGAAGGTGTTCATCAAGGGAACTCCCAGAACTATGGGATAGATCCCGAAGGAGGTGCTTGCACCGAAGGACGGATAGAATCCGAAGAGGGTGCACGCACCGAAGGGCGACCTCGCCCAGGGGACCTCGGGAGTACGGTATGAGCATTTAAGGAGCCTCTGACATGCCGCCCACAAGCCCTACACGTCACATCAGAACGGCGAACTGACACGCCGTAGTCGCCCCAGTCCTGACACAACCTGTCCAGGTCCAGGGCTAAAGGAGGCTGCAAACGGCTGCCTGTCCCCTAGGTCCAAAAATACAGATCAAATCCGACCGAACACGTGTCATGATCTGAACGGACCAGCTACTCCTATAAATACTAGGAAATGGGACTGGGCAAAGGATGGGCATTTTCCTCCCTCTGAGAAAACACAGAACAGGCAAGACACTTGATCCCTTAGTGTTCTTCCTCCACTTTCACTCAGAAAACTGACTTGGGCGTCGGAGGGTCCTCCCCGGAAAAGCAAACCGGGGACCTCCTAACCTCTTCTTTGAGCTTTTCAGGCACACTCAGCTGGGAAACCAGAGCTCCAGGCGCTCGCCTGCTCAGGAAGTCTCTCCACCTGTCAACATGACAGTAAACGAAGATGCTTTGGGGCATCAGGATTGAGGAGAATCTTGGATTATGGAAGATATGGAAGAGATCTTGGAGGTTAATATGTTAGTTTGTAACAACTCTGGGTGTAACAGCCCTTTACCGCCTATATAGTGGCCTGCTTCCTTAAGGCCGCTAGGAATTTATAGAATTCTCAAAGTTCTGGTTTGCAATTGTTGATCATTTTGCTTGCAGTAAAAGTTTAAGCACATGACTTAAGCTTTCTGATCTAGTCATGTAGTTATCATGCATGGGTACCCTTGTTATGGAATTTAAACATAAAACATGTATTGAAAACATCGGCAGATCTACACTTTAAAACATTTATAAATTGGAAAAAAGCTGCAAACATTTTCAAAAAGTAATTACCCTATGTACATAAGTACATGAAGCTATAAACCAAAACATACAACTAACAAATATCGCTAGAGGTAGGTATCTAGTACAAAGGAGTAGCTAAAGCATAAACTACTGAGATGATAAACTAGGCTTGACCACTAGAGCTTAAAACCTCACGTGTGTGTTAGCCTTAATATTCCCTTGTACTTCTAGATCATCCACTGCTCAAGGATAATCCAAGTAGTTAGTACCTAGGATATGGTGCTGTCATATCCCAACCAACTCCACCAAGGAGTGTTCTTCTCACTAACACCCACTTGGTGCTTACCTAATTGACTTAATGCCCCATGGCATTGAAGTAGGTCCTTCGATTTATAGGTATTATAGCCAATCCTATACCTTGTGCTCATGCCTAATATTATACCATCAACAACTCTTTACTCACCCCAACTTAGCATGGCCTTACATGGTCCAATGCACCTTAGTGGGACCTTACTCTTTGAAGCTTATGATATGGTTTTTCACTATCTCCAACATATTGATGTTACTGAGGGATCTCCAACTAATACACATTTGTTTAGGAATGTCTGGTAGCCAACAACTTTTTCACACTCTCTTTCATGCTAAAACCTCACAGTGTAAGCTAAATTAACAAGTATGGAGTGCAACACTTTCCTTGATATATGCAACACTCACACCCAAAGTGTCTTACCATAGGTTTGGCACCTTACACTTTTGTACCAAAACCCCTGATATGTGCTAAATTATATATATTTTTACTATGATTTCCCTTGATAGTTGCTTTCTTTAGTAGTTTTGATAGAAATTAGTGCTTAATTGCTTCATATTTTTTTTCAGCCTATTTGTAAAATGGAAATATTTTAGGGAGTTTTGGAGTTGAATTAGATGATTTTCAAGAAAGTGGAGTAAATACACCCCCGGACCGATAGTGTCTAAGGTCGTGTACCCTCTTTATTTGTGTTTCAGCAGCAAACATGCTTGTGATTGAGGAAACATGCTTGTGCTGCCATAACACCCATGCCTAGAACCGTGTCATTAATGTTTTTGTGATTTTTCACATTCAGAGGCGAGACATGACCTAAAACATGGCCGTGCCTATGACCATGTTCAGTTGCTATTAGGGGTATGTTGTGATTTCTTGGGCAAATTACATGCACGGCCACCAACCTTTAATTATTGTTCATATTCTAACCCTAAGCTTTACTTTGCTCGTAGGATACCCTAATCTCATTAAAACATTTCATTTTGGACGGAAATCATTTTCTCAGAAAGAAAACAACACATTAGCATAAAGTTGTAGGGGAGAAAGCTAGTTTTAACTCCTTGAAAACTTTCTATTTTTCTAAAGAGACCTAAAAACTTTGGAACCCAATGATCCAATCACCCTATCACCATCCAAAAACAATTCAGTTTTTTAATTTGCCTTCATGGTTTGGTAGCTTTTTTCATCCTCTTTATCTTTCCCGTTTACCTTTTTTTCCCAAAGCTCATCCCATTTTTTTAAATTGAGTTTCAAAGATTTAGGTTTCAAAATTTCAATTGTAGATTTACGAAAATCCATTGAGATTTCAAGAAAATGATAATGGAGAAAGTTAAAGAGGATGAAAATGCTATCAAACCTTGAAGGCCGATCAAACTTATGGTCGATTTTTAACTGGCAAGGTGGTGCTGCCATGTTAACTAGGTTGGAAATTTTTTTTCAGAATTTTAATTAGATTTCATGGTTTAATAACTTTCTCTTTTATTATTTCTTCCAAATCTTAGTGGATTTTCATATATCTAGATTTGAAATTTTGAAACCCAATTCTTTGAAGCTTGATTTATAAAAATCGGTTGAGTTTTGGAAGAAATGATAGAAGAGAGTTAAAAAGGATGAAAAAAGCTACCAAATTGTGAAGGGAAATTAAACTTTTTGAAATTTTCTTTTGGCCTAGTGGCGCCGCTGCCAATAAACTTATCAGTGTGGCAGTGCCACCATGCCAAAAAAAAAAATTCCCAAAATTTTGATTGGTCTTCATGGTTTCATAGCATCTTTCATCTTTTTTAACTTTTTTTTTTTATCATTTCTTCCAAATCTCAATGGATTTTTATAAATCTAAATTTGAAATTGTGAAACATGAATCTTTGAAGCTTGATTTATAAAAATCAGTTAAGCTTTGGAAGAAATGGCAAAAGAGGAAGTCAAAGAGGATGGAAAAAGCTACAAACCATGAAGACTGATTAAAATTCTAAATTTTTTTCGGGTGCCGATGGGGTTAGTTAGATCATTAGGTTCCAAAGTTTATAGGTCTCTTTGGCAAATAGAAAGTTTTTAGGAAGTTAAAACTAGGTTTTTCCTCTATAATCCTGGCTAATGGGGCATTTTTTGTCCAAGATAACAATTTTCATCCAAAAAAGAGGCAAAATGAAATGTTTTAATGAGGATCAGGTATTCTATGAGCAAAGTTGAAGGTTAGGGTTAGAAAAAAAATAATAATTAAAGGTTGGGGTAGCGTGTGTAATTTAACCATGATTTCTTTGCAATTTTGAAAGAAGGCAAAAAGAGAATGAACATACACAAAATACAGAGTTTAGGGTTTATGGTAGAAGGTTGCATGTGGTAGTTCTAATGATCAACACCAATTGATTCACATTGGAGCAAGAGTTTCTTGGATGAAAAGATGTTTAGAGATGGAGTATTTGATTTATAGTTTTCTTTTGTTCTTATTGCATTTCTTTATTAGGATAATTGGCTAATTTTTTACTTATGCATAGAATAGATGAACCCTAGAATGATGTTGTTTCTATGATTGTTTTGGTTTAATTAAGTACAGTTTCTTGTGATATATCCATAGGTGCTTTATTGGTGTTGAATTGGCAGAAGCTAGGCTAGTGATTTAATGTTTGATTTCAAGCATGTTATGTTATGGCTCTCCTAGTTGAAGACTTGTTTGAGGAAGGTAAAGTGCTTTAAACCAAGTTTGAAACCTTAATTTAAGTTCAAATAGCAAGAATGAGTAAGTTTATCAAAGTTCACTAAGTTCCGAGGAGATAAAGGCACTAAATAAGGTTTGGGGGCAAAATCATAATTTTTGCATCCCGAATAGTCGGGCTAGGTCCTGAGTGTTGCAAATGAGTTTTTACAACCTAACTTTTAACTTTAAACAAAACTTAGTTGAAATAAACAAGATTTGACCAAATTTGACTAAGGTTACCTAAAAGAGGGGATTTATTTGTAACTTTTTAAATTCTCGGATGGCTTCATGGTTAAGTGGCACATAAAATTAGTAAAGGAGGGGAAGGCTTCCATTTTCACCTTCAACCCGAGCTCACCCTTCTCTCTACCACTTTTATGTGATTCCAAGCCCAAAACCAAGAGTTTTTTATGGAAATTGAAGCCACCAAGGATATATAAGCTATGAAAGGCTTTGTTTCAAGCATGATTTCACATTTTTGAAGCTTGGAACAGAGTTTTCTACTATCCCCTATTTTTGATGCGAGGTAACACTTGAGTTCTTGGTGAATTCTTATTTATTAGATGTTTGGAAACTTTGGTTTTAGTTATAAGGTAGAAATTATGTAATTTGTGCCTTTGGTTGCTTGGAACTAGGTGGAGCTTTGTAGAACTTGAGTTCTTGAGGAAGAGTTGCTCGTTTCTTGCTTGTGACGTGAAGTTAAGGTAAAGGAGTTGAGTTTTCAAGTTCAATTGATGCTATTGGAATGAGTTTGCTTGATGAATTCAAGTTGTTCTAGCAATAGCATTAATTAGTGGCAAGGTTGAATCATGGTGGACTATGAGGTTTGTGATGATTGGAATGATGTTATAATGCATCATAGGTTAGCTTGTGATAGTTAGTTGTGATCTATGCAACATGTTTTACATGTATGTGAAGTTTGGAGTCTATCCATGCATGTTTGATATGTTTGGAAAGTGTCCAAACTTCATAGCAGCGAAATTGGAAAATTTTTGGGTTGTTACAGGTATTGGAGATGCGTCGCCAATCATTGCCAGTACCCACGACGCATCGCCGTTCCCACAAAAATTGGTAGTTCATTACCAACTATGGCGACGTGTCGCCGCAGGCATAATGGCTGAAATGTTCCAATTTTGCTAGAGAGGTTAGGGGAAGACCTAAGAGGGTTCTTAGGGTGCCATGGGGTCTAAGCATTCCATGGTTACTCTGATTCTTCCAAAATTCCTTCGAAACTGATGCCCTTCTACATCTTCGTTGTGAAACATGGTGAGCTTGGAATAGGAACTTCCGGTGAGGGAACACCTGGATGAGGGGCCTCCGGTGGGAGAGGGACTGCAAGGAATCAGAAAAGCAAGGGTTAGGAGCTCCCCGGAGTATTTTCCGGGGGAGGAGCCTCCAACGCCCAAGTTAGTACTTCGTAGAGAAAGGGAATAGTAAGCAGAGTATAGCAAGAATTCTCTGTTACCTCTTCGTTGTCCTTATGAAAGCACTGTGGAAGTATTTATAGGAGGGCGTAGGGAGAAGGCCATTTGAGATAGTCTGCAGAGACGGTGACACGTGTTCGGCCCGATTTAGTCCGTACCACTGCAGAGGGCTCCTCTAGCTGGCCTTAGGCCGTTCTAACCAAGGGTGCCAGCGGGGGTGCTGTGACAGGGGTGCCCGTGTCAGTGGCGTGTGCGAGGCTTTTGTGTTAGAGGCTCCTCAGCCGTTTTGTCATATGTCCACATGGCCTTTTCGGGGGACCAAACTCCTTTGGAGTACAGAGCTCATTCGGGGAGGTGAGCTCCTTCCAAGGAAGGTCCCTTATTTGTACGAGGCACCTTTGGTTGGGCTCTCCCGAGGTCAGGCTTGGGTTCCTGACGATGGCACTTCGTGAACGCGCTCCGAGGGTGGCCCAAAGAGTATCCGAAGGTGGTTTTGGGCACGTAAGGTCAGCGTGAGGTTACCCTCGGGAAGGGTGATGACCCCTTCTGACTGAAGTTGGTCCCATGGGCTTCTTGAGGGTAGCGCCTATCCGGCTTGTCCAAGGGTGTTGAGGCCCTCTCTTTGTCGGGGTTTTGTCGTGTCTGTTTTGACCGGAGGTGGTGCGCTAGCCAAGGGTGGTGCGCACATGCGAAGTCCTTCAGGGGCAATAGCCCTTCGACTATCAGAAACCTAGGAATTTCCTTGAGTTTTATAGTTGCTTTTACCATAAGCAAGGAAACTACTTTTAAAAGATCACAACTAAGTATCACTAGCTTGGGTGAGAGGTTTAGAACCCTTGGTGACCTAGCCGTGCTGTTAGCCACAAGATTGCAAGGTGAAACTTTAGTGCACCTAGTATACAGGGTCTTCATGGCCTAGTTTACAATAGTCCTACCATAGTGCCCTTGTACATCATAAAAGGGAAAGGTTCAACTAGCGGTTTATTACTAGTTAGGCTGGCAAGACAAGCTTGCTAGAGGACAAAGCTATGCCTTGTAGTTCAAGGACCAGGATGAGGAGTGGTCCCAAGGGACCTAGGTATGTCCATATATTAAAACCTCAAGCTGTGTGAGCTCATAGCAGGTTACATATGTTCTCATATGTGGAGTCCTTAGTATTTTTTTTGCAGGTAAAGTGAAGACCCTTATTGTGAATTTTTGAATTCTCACTCCCTAGTTATGTTGCGCAGATTTTGAAGTTGTTGGGCTGGGTAACTGCTAAGGGTTATCACAGTAGTTTACTTTTGTTGTAGGTATTTCAGTTGAGAATCTTTATGATTCTAGTCTACTTGAGTTACTTGTTGGTTAATTCATAGTGCTAACTGATAGCCAAAGGCTGTCGCCTCAATCTGGCCGAATACCCTGCCATAACAACGGCCAGAAGAACTGGCGCTTCCCGGGAACAGGTGGAATCATGCACCTCGGGAGATAGCCTGAGAGCTCCGAGCCTCGGCACGCCAGTAAAACTTGAGGACTCCATTCGCCCCCCAAGGTTGTGAACAACGCGCCTTCGGAAAAGTGGCACCAGACATTGCTGCCCGAATATGATATCCCCGAAGGCGGAACCCCCTGGAACTGGGAACCCCCGAACTGAGGGTAGGCTTCCCGAAGAGGCTCTGTCCGAACTAGAGGACGACCTCGCCCAGGGACCTCGGGAGTACGGCAGGCGCATTTAAGGAAGCATTTAAGGAAGCCTCTGACACGTCCCACCACAGACGTAAAAAGTCGCCCTGACGGGCAGACGCCATCAGAATCATATCATGGCCCGTCTCAGCACAAGGCTCGAGGCCATCTAGTTACCAACTATCTGTCCCCTACGCCCAGACGTTCAGGAGCATCCGACCGCACACGTGTCATGATCTGAACGGGCTAGGTATTCCTATATATACAGGAAATAAATACTTGACAGGAGGTTGGTAGGCCGGAGATACAGCTCCCATACTCTGAGAAAATACCAGGCGAGACTTTCCTGCCTTTCTCTTTGAGCTAGTGACTTTCTCCTTTTTCCGGCCACCACTGACTTGGGCGTCGGAGGCTCCCCCCCCGGAAAAACACTCCGGGGGCCTCCTAACCCTGTTTACCAGTTTTCCAGGTACTCTCCTAGAGGCGATCCACCTTCCAGGCGTTCTTCCTCCTAGAAGTCTCCTCAACAGTCATCATGACTCACAACGATGAGGCCCTGGGCCATCATTTGGCGCCGTCTGTGGGAACCCGCTCGCAGATTGTCGTCGTTGAGACTCGGCGTTCTAAGGACAAGGGACTCCCAAGGTCCTCGTCCGCGCCTGAGATACAACCGGCTGCTGAGCAGACACTCCCAGAGACTTCTACGCCCGAGGAGGACCGCCCTCTGGTAATCACCATGAGCTTCTTGAGGGACTTTCAGCGCTCGGTCGTTGCTGAAATGACTCAGCAGATCGACCGAAGATGGCCACAGCAGTCACAGGCCCAGAAACCCTCCTCATCAACACGCCCTCGGGAGAGAAGCCCCAAGTCTACACACCGCAGTTCAGAAAGTGGAGATCCTCGCGGAGAATCATCCACAGAAGATATAGCCCTCGGGAAACGGCCTGTGGGACAAACCGGGTCCAAGCGACCGAGAGTCTCACAGCGAAGCAGTTCGTCCCCTGAGGCGAGGGCCCTGACCCCTCCGCGCCGAACTCGCTCCCCGAAAAGGCGCCGTCGATCACCCTCCCGCGAAAATGGTCCTAGCGCCACTGCGCTTATGGAAAGGATATTGGCACGGCTGGACAGAGTGGAAAAGCAAGTGACCAGAAAACCCGTTTGGGACAGGCTGTCGGGGGCGTTATGCGAAGATGGCTCCCCGTTTATTCGCACCGTCGTTGAGGCAGCTATGCCAGGCGACTTCAGAGTGCCTAGGCTGGAGATCTATGATGGCCGGACTGATCCACAGGCCCATCTGACGAAGTACAGGTGGAGCATGATAATGCACGGAGCTGATGACGCTACCATGTGCAAATGCTTTGAAGTCACCCTCACGGGCCCAGCAACAGCATGGTACAATTCGTTGCCCCCAGGGACTATCACTGAGTTTCAGGAGTTGTCCACAGCCTTTACCCAGCAGTTCATTGGGAGCAGGCCGACGGCCAAAATGCCTGTACAAATGTTCGACATAGAGCAGAGAAACGGAGAGACGATCCGAGACTATGTCGAACGATTCAACAGGGAAGCACTCAGCGTCCCGGACTTCCGGCCCGAAATCCGCATCCTCGCTATGACACGGGGCCTTCGGCGTGACTCACAGCTGTTCTACGAGTTCTCAAAGGACCCCCCGGAGACCCTCGGAGAATTTTACCGAAGGGCAGAGCAGCACATGACAGCCGAGGAATTGAGGATGGCGGGGCCGAAGTCTGATCATCACCGCGCCGAAGGGTCCAGCCAGCAAGCTCGGTATCTTTCTGAACACACAGGTCGACCACGGCGAATGCGAGGAAAGAAACCTCAAAGTTTCACACCCTTGAGCACGACACGGACCAACATTCTCATGGCGCTGGAAAGGCAAGGGACGCAGATTCGACGGCCAAAGGCCATGGCCGCCGATAATAAGAAGAATGCCAAGAAGTTCTGCCAGTTTCATCGCGACCACGGTCATGACACCGAAGACTGCTTCCAGCTGAAGAAGTACATAGAGTCGCTGATCAAACAGGGCCAACTTCGCAAGTATCTGCGGATGCCCTCCCCAAAAGGCAGAAAAGAGGAGGAAGAGAGGGCCGAAAACGAGGACTATGACTCCGACAGGCGGAGAAACAGAAGTCCAAAAAGGCGCCTTCCACCTCCAGTAGGGGTCATCCAAACCATCACCACGGGGCTCCCATCCTCGGAAAGAAAGCGGAAGGCCAGAGAAATTGCTGTTATGGAGTATCAAAGTCCATCAAAGAAATTGGCTCGCAAAGATGGCTCCACTGTCGTCTTCCCCCACGACGACCCGCTGCTGATAAGGGCGAGAATAGGGAACTGGGACGTCAAGAGAGTGTTGCTTGATGATGGCTCAAATGCTGACGTCCTATTCTCGCACTTACTGCCGAGCTTGGGCATCACCAGCAGCGAGCTGAAACCTGTCACCACGCCCACCTTCAGCGTTGGGCCATCCGAACTACCCGTCCTCGGATGGATCGACCTCCCTTTGATGATGAAAGGCACTTCGGTAGACGGAGCAGCTGAGTTGTACGCGTCCACAATGGCAAGATTCATCGTCATGGATGTCCCGTCTTCGTACAACGCCATCCTTGGAAGGCAGACTCAGGGGAACCTGCACATTCGCCCCGATGTGAAGTACTTGACTGTCACATTCGCCACCAAGGATGGAGATGCAGAGGTCTTCATCGACCAAGCCGAGGTAAGAAAGGTGTTTGTAAAAACACGAAAGGCTCCGGCAAACAGCTCTACACAAACGGTGGAGGCAAAGGCGCAGGAGAAAGGCAAAGAAGGAGATCCCGCAGAAGCAGAAACGGAAGCAGTAGATCTTGTCCCAGGACAATCTACCCGAATAGGGAAGAGCTTGGCCAAAGGTGATAAGGAAAATCTTGTATCCTTTCTGCTAAAAAATAAAGATCTGTTTGCCTACTCGCCGAAAGACATGCCAGGAGTGAACCCTGGCATAATACAGCACAGCCTCAAAGTAAGCCCGGAAGCAAAACCTGTCAGGCAAAAGAAACGAAGCATCTCAGCCCACAAAAGCAACTTTGTGAAAACCGAAGTCCAGCGCCTATTGGATGCTGAAGTTATCAGGGAGGTCAAATACCCCGAATGGTTAAGCAACGTGGTCATCGCCACAAAAGAAGGTAGCAGCAAACTCCGGATGTGCATTGATTTCAGAAACTTGAACGATGCTTGCCCGAAAGACTCATTTCCCCTCCCGCCAATAGATCAACTGGTAGATTCAACGGCCGAATACGGGCTCCTGAGCTTCCTAGATGCCTTCAGCGGCTACCATCAGATAAGGATGGACCCGGAAGATGAAGAGAAAACTGCCTTCATCACCGAGGGAGGAACGTACTGCTATATAAGAATGCCCTTCGGGCTGAAAAATGCAGGAGCCACCTACCAGAGACTGATGAACAAGGTCTTTAAAGACCAAATGGGGAGAAACATGGAAGTATATGTTGACGATATGATAGTAAAAAGCAAGCTGCCCGGCTACCACGTTGCAGATTTGGAGGAAACCTTCCAAAAGCTCAGAGCCTTCGGGATTCGCCTTAACCCTGAGAAGTGTATGTTCGGGGTGACGTCGTGAAAATTCCTTGGGTACATGGTATCCGAAAGAGGCATCGACGCCAATCCTGAGAAGATTAAGGCTCTGCTTGAGTTCCGAACTCCTGCCACAGTGAAAGACGTGCAGAGACTAACCGGAAGAATAACCTCTCTGAGCAGGTTTATTTCCAGGTACGGAGATAGGTGTCGACCTTTCTTCAAAGTCCTCACAAAGGCAGCAAAGATGGAAGGCGACCTCGGAAGAAACAATCATCTCTGGGAAGGAGATTGCCAAAAGGCCTGGGAAGAACTCAAAGTCTACCTGGCCAGCCTGCCGACTCTGCGGCAACCACGGGTGGGAGAACCCCTCGTACTATACCTCGCCGTCACAGAAAAGGCCGTGAGCTCGGTCCTGATAAAAGAAGAAGGGCCGAAACAATGGCCGGTCTACTATGTCAGCAAGTCCCTGCATGGCGCCGAAGTCAGGTACCCTTTGCTTCAAAAAGCTATATACGCCTTGGTGCTTGCAGGAAGAAGACTACGACCATATTTCCAGGCTCACCCCATCATCGTCCGAAGTAGTCTACCACTACGGGATGTTATGAAGAGAGTTGATCATTCGGGAAGGCTCTCCAAGTGGTGCATAGAGCTTGGCGAACACGAAATCACGTATGAGCCTCGAAAGGCCATAAAAGCCCAAGCATTGGCAGATTTTATCGCCGAAATACCCACCACTGAGGAGAACCACTCAGATCCGAAAGAAGGGGAGCCAGAATGGACCTTGCATGTTGACGGAGCCTCGGGGTCCGAACACCAGGGAGCTGGAATAGTTATCAGAGGACCCGAAGGCCTAGAGGTGATGAAGGCTATCAAGTTCAGCTTCAACGTCACCAATAATGTGGCTGAGTATGAAGCCCTCATAGCGGGATTACGCTTGGCCAGAAAGATTGGCGTGAGAAGCTTAAGGGCTCACAGCGATTCCCAGCTGGTAGTTCGGCAGACGGCAGGAGATTATGGGGCGAAGGACCCCATCTTGGCAAAATACCACGAGCTGGTAAGAAAACTCATCCAAGAGTTTGACGCCGTACGGATCGAAAATGTACCCCGGCGGAATAACACTGAGGCAGATTGCTTAGCAAAGTCCAAAACATACACCGAGGTGCTAGACCATCCAAGCATCTCCGTGCTAAGCGTAACGACCTCGGGAATGGGGTGGAAGGACCCCATAAAGAGATACCTCGCAGAGAATGAGCTTCCCGAAGACGCCGGCAATGCTGCAAGACTGCGAAGACGTGCCGGAAGATTCTTCCTGATTGGTGAAGAGTTATATCGGCAAGGATATGCAAATCCGCTGCAGAGATGTGTGGGCGAAGAGGATACTGAGATGGTCCTCGAAGAAGTCCACGAAGGCATGTGCGGCTCGCACGTTGGAACTGATGCCCTTGCAGCAGTGATACTCCGCCAAGGATACTTCTGGCCTACCCTGAGAAAGGACGCAAGGCAGTTCGTCCAGAAGTGCGGTAGTTGCCAGAGACATGCAAAAATCCAGAGGATACCCTCGGAAATGGTAACGTCGGCAGACTATCCTTGGCCCTTCGCAGTCTGGGGTATAGACCTCATTGGGCCACTCCCCACAGCGCCCGGAGGCGTGAAATTCTGCGTGGTAGCGGTGGACTATTTCTCAAAGTGGGTAGAGGCAGAACCACTAGCAACTATCTCGGCAAAAGAAGTGCAGAAGTTCGTGTGGAAAAACATCGTATGCAGATTTGGCATACTGAGGGTACTAGTAGCTGATAATGGATCCCAGTTCATAGACAAAGGATTCCAGGAATTCATCAGCGACCTCGGAATAAAGATGCACTTCGCCCCAGTAGCTCACCCCCAAAGCAATGGGCAGGTGGAAGTATCAAACAGGACCATAAAAGACGGCCTGAAAAAGAGACTTGGGGAAGCCAAGGGGAAATGGCCAGGAGAACTCCAAAGTGTATTGTGGAGTTACCGAACGACGCCACGAAGAGCCACAGGGGAAACTCCCTTCTCACTCGTCTTCGGAACAGAGGCCATTATCCCAATAGAGATAGTTCAGCCTTCAATACGGGTGCAAGTATTTGATGAAGGCGGAAACGACCTCGGTCTGAGAACCAAGCTCGACCTTGTGGCCGAACACAGAGAAATAGCCGAGCTGAGAAGAAAAGCTTTCCAGCAAAGAGTGGCTGCGGCTATCAACTTAAAAGCCAGGCCAAAAGAAATCAAAAAAGGAGACCTCGTTCTCCGAAAGGCCGACTTTGCACCCCGAAGGCCATCTCACGGAGTACTTCGCGCAAATTGGGAAGGACCTTATCTGGTTCTCGCCGAAGTACGAAAAGGCGTGTACAAGCTTGGCGACGCCGAAGGCGTAGAATTGAAAAACACTTGGCATTCAGACGCCCTGAAAAGATTCTACGCCTAGGCTTGAGCGGAAGAAGTATGTTGTACAAGAAATATTCTAAGTACAGAATGGTCTAGAGAAGAATGGTCTTGAGAAAAATTTTCAAGTATACCAAATTGTCCAAGACAGATTTCCGCGAAGGTGCTCGCCACGAAAAAAGCGGTTGTGACTTCCCGAAGCCCCTTGAGCCACTATGCTCGGGAAAAATGGGAAACAAGAATCTTGCAGAGGTACTCAGCATAATCAGTGCAGAGAAAATTTTCCGAACACCCTTGAGCGAACATGCTCGGGAGAAAGGGAAAGCAAGAATCTCGCAAAAGTACACGCCAAAACAAAAGCAGAGGTAATTTCCGAACACCCTTGAGCGAACGTGCTCGGGAAAAAGGGAATGAGCAATCTCGTGAAGATTTTCCTAAGTCCCTTGAGCAAATATGCTCGGGACAATAGGAAGACAGAAAAATTTGGCTAAAGATTTTCCGAAGGCCCTTGAGCGAACATGTTCGGGATAAAAGGAAACAAAAAGCCTGCAAAAGACTTAGCCAAATTTTTGCAAATTTTCCAGAAAGTCTCTTGAGCGAGCACGCTCGGGACAAAGGAAGGTAAAAAGTTTCTTTGGTTGCAGGTTTTCCGAAAGTCTCTTGAAGCGAACGTGTTCGGGACAGTGGAAATGAAGAAACTTGCAAGAAAGGACTTAGCCGAAAAGATTGTTCATTTAGAGCAAACGCTGCCTTACAAAAGAAGTGTCCAAAGAAGGAGCACGAAGGAGAAAAATAAGAGGAGCCCTAAAGCAAACTAGGGAGAGCCGGGTGGACGAAGACCAGGAAGCTTCAGATGCTCGACCCTGGACCACTGCCACCGAGGTCCCTCAGGAATATTTAGGCCCTCCAGAAAAGAGAGGTCCAAATCTGGGAACCTCTGCAGCACCTGGTGCCGAGCGAGGCAGAAGCCGTCCTGAAAGGCGACCTTGGCCATGTCGTCAGAAGTACGTTTTTGAATGCCAAGGACATTGACCTCGTCCCTCAGCTCAGCAACCTCCTCCTCGAGCTCGCTTATCCCCAGCATCTCTCCGGACTCCTTCTTCAGAGCCTCGACCTCGGCTTGAAGAGCAGTGTTCTCGTCCGTCAAACTCGACGCAAGACTGTCGGAAACAGCCTTGTCCTTGACAAGATCTTCATTGGCGGCAAGCAGCTCCTTTACTTGGTCGCCGAGGTCGGAAATCTTCCGGGAGGAGTCCTTTTCAAGTTCTTCTCTTTTCTTCGAGAACTCCTCCCGAACGGCAGCAAGTTGCTGAGAACAATCCGCTGTCAGCTGCTGGTTGCTGGCGATCACCTTCGCAAGCGAAGCCTTCGCTTCACTGAGTTCCCGCGAAGTCGCATCCTTGGAGGCAGCCTGTCTGGCCACCCGAACTCGGAGATAACCAGCGTACTCCAGCAGCTACGGCAAGGCAAAAGTCCAGGTTAGTACAAGTCTAAACACTTAGAAAATTGAGGAAAAAAGTGTAAAGACTATACCTGAGCAGCATGCTCGGTGACTTTTGCGGCGAGGGTATTATCCCCCGGGTGAGCCGCCGCAATGGCCCGGAAGGAGGCATCAGTGGTCATCCCCTTCCAAATCTCTTTGGTCATCTTCGGACAATCGTCAGAGAACAGATTCATATCCTCCGTGATTGTCCAAAAGGGCTCCAAGGGGATCTTCCCCTCAGGGATTGTGGCATCTCGCAGGGCCCGTTTCCTCTCATGAATGGCCCTCCAGCCAACAGTAAGAGGCTCCCCTGAAAGTGAGAAGGAAGTTAGGAGCAAAAGAAAAATTCGCGAAAGGAAAAGAGGCTGAACTTCGCCTAAAGACATACCTGGAGGAACCTCGGAGACAGTGTCCTCGGGATCCTCGGGCCCCTCGGAAGAAAGACCCTTACCCTTCTGCCGGTACCGCTCCTCGGCGGTGGGTACTTCTACCACTACAGTGTTTCTGGGGGCCTCGAGGTCGGGAAGAGGCACCTCGGCGGAAGTAGCGGGGACCTCGGCCGGTGGAATTTCAACAAGACCAGCGTCTTCGCCAGCTTCTTCCTCCAAAAGCTCTGGCTGAGAAGGCTGGAGAGCCCTCCGAACTCGCTTCGCCGAAGGTCCCGCCCCTGTCGTCTTCCTTCTTCAGGAAGCCGCCTTCTTTGTCTGCTCCCCCTTCTCCACTTGGCCAGAAAAGAGGGCCTTGTAATAAGCGGCAGCCCCATCGCCCATCTCTGAAAAAGAGAAGAAATATCAGCGTAAGTCCGAGGAAAAAGTATAAAGGGATGGAAGATTACTCACTTTCGGCAAAAGTTTCGAAAGAAGTCTCCCCCTTAAGGAGCTTGACCAGCCAGGAGTCTTTCCCGGCGATGGCGGGAGCGGGCATATTGAGGTCAGTCACGTGCTCCTTAACCACTTTCAGCTCCCGAAGGACTTCTTCGGTCATCAACCTCCAGTTGATAGGAAAGGGGTAAAGAGCACGAGGAGAGACCTCGGGAGCCCAGTCAGCGACTGCCCGAATGCGGGCGTCGAAATCCGCGAACACGGAAGCCAACGGTGGGGTCAGCAGCATCCTCGGATCAACGACGTCTGCGTTCAGCACTCCCTGAGCCCACCTGGTCGGGACATCAGACCAGTTCTTATCCACCTTGAGGAAAAAGAACTTAGGCTGCCACCCCCGCCAGCTGTCCTTCGTGTCGAAGGTGAAGGTGAATTTTTTGCTCCCGGATCCCCGAGGTAACAGGAAATAGAAGCCACCCTTCGGGACCACATAGAGCTTGTAGTACTGCATGAAAATGATGAAGTGGGGCTCTATCCCGAACACGCCACACATGCAGAGGTAGGCGTTAAAGTAGCAGTACGCGTTCGGGGGAAGCTGGTTCACAGCAATGCCATGGAATTGGCAGAACTCGCAAACCACCTTCGGAGGAGGATACCGAAGACCGGCCTTCAGTTGGGCTCGGAAGACGGTAACCTCGTCGCCACGGTTTGAAAAAGCAAAATGGCTAGAACGAGGCAGTCTGGTCACAGCGTAAGACGGAAGAAAGAATTTTTTCTTCCACCTCTCTAGTTTTTCGGGGGTGGTACAGCAAGGATGGGCCAGAAGAGGTTTCCAGCTCTCGGGAACAGGCATCGCAGACATGAAAAAGAGTTTGAGATGGAAAAGAAAATAGTTTCCAGAAAAAACTCAGAAGACGAGTTTGGAAAAAACAACAGTTTTCCAGAAAAACTCAGAAAAACAGAGGAATCAAGTACTCTGGAAATCAAAACCCACCAAAAGATTTGCCGGAGGACGCCGTCGTGAAAGTTGGTAGGAAAAAGCTCTGATTAAAGAAGCTCCGCCACAGAAAGCAAGATAAAACGCAAGAACAGAGGGCAGAGCAGAAAAAGAGCAGAAAAACAGTAAGTGGGACTTATGATAGAATGGGCTATTTATAGGCCAAAGGTGGGTAACCGAAAGAACATCATAAGTACCCATTGGAGGCGAACCGTCGCCGTAACTGCCCGCTGCACCCGAAAAGGCGCGCCCTCTGTAAATGACGCGCCTCTCCTCCAATGGCAAGAAGCCACGTGTCAACCGCTGCGCAGAAATGGGGGACGTGCCTCCCCAAACGTGCCTGGAAAACCGGGACACGCCTCCTGATTGGGACACGTCGTTTGACATCCCTGAGAAATGGAGACGCGCTGCTCAGTCTGACACGCTTGGCCATCAGACCTGCAGAAATAAAAAAGCAGGCCACCTCGAGGACACCAAGAGACAGGCTATGGCTGAACAGCCCATGACTTTTGGGCAAGAGGTGTATCTTCGGTACAGGCTTTGCCTCGGAGACACCAAAGAATAGGCCAAGGCCGAACAGCCCAGACCCTAGGGCAAAAGGTGCGACCTCGGAACAGGTTATGCTTCCCAACAAGACTCCCAACGGCAACCTCGGAAAGAGATGCAAACCGAAGTCTTCACTTCGGCTTTCCAGAGGGGGGCATGTGATAGCCAAAGGCTGTCGCCTCAATCTGGCCGAATACCCTGCCATAACAACGGCCAGAAGAACTGGCGCTTCCCGGGAACAGGTGGAATCATGCACCTCGGGAGATAGCCTGAGAGCTCCGAGCCTCGGCACGCCAGTAAAACTTGAGGACTCCATTCGCCCCCCAAGGTTGTGAACAACGCGCCTTCGGAAAAGTGGCACCAGACATTGCTGCCCGAATATGATATCCCCGAAGGCGGAACCCCCTGGAACTGGGAACCCCCGAACTGAGGGTAGGCTTCCCGAAGAGGCTCTGTCCGAACTAGAGGACGACCTCGCCCAGGGACCTCGGGAGTACGGCAGACGCATTTAAGGAAGCATTTAAGGAAGCCTCTGACACGTCCCACCACAGACGTAAAAAGTCGCCCTGACGTGCAGACGCCATCAGAATCATATCATGGCCCGTCTCAGCACAAGGCTCGAGGCCATCTAGTTACCAACTATCTGTCCCCTACGCCCAGACGTTCAGGAGCATCCGACCGCACACGTGTCATGATCTGAACGGGCTAGGTATTCCTATATATACAGGAAATAAATACTTGACAGGAGGTTGGTAGGCCGGAGATACAGCTCCCATACTCTGAGAAAATACCAGGCGAGACTTTCCTGCCTTTCTCTTTGAGCTAGTGACTTTCTCCTTTTTCCGGCCACCACTGACTTGGGCGTCGGAGGCTCCCCCCCCGGAAAAACACTCCGGGGGCCTCCTAACCCTGTTTACCAGTTTTCCAGGTACTCTCCTAGAGGCGATCCACCTTCCAGGCGTTCTTCCTCCTAGAAGTCTCCTCAACAGTCATCATGACTCACAACGATGAGGCCCTGGGCCATCACTAACTATAGTTTTCTTTGGCCACAGAGCCTAACAGTATGTGGACAAGCACTTTTGTGACTCACCACTGGGACTTGCATCCAAGGTGGGAGTTGGTTCAAGAAGATCTCAGTTGAGGCTTGTATACATATTACTTCGAGTTGCCTTCATTGTCTATGTTTTGAGGAGTCCTAGACTTTAGGGTTGCTCTTGGGTAAGGGCATTAGTCTTCTTTATGTAGAAATGCTCCCACATAGTTGTTATGTGTAGTAAACTTATATAAATGTTGATTTCGTATGCTTTGGCTATTTGAACTTGTTTTCTTTGGAAATGTCTTGGCCAAGTCAATGTTTTATGGATTTTGTTAATCCAAGTCAAAGCATAAAGAGCATGCATCTTGCATATTCTAGGTTAATCAACTAGTATCATAGAGTATTAATCTGTGTACATATACAACTAGCCAATTGCAACCACCGTGAGACCAGTTCTTACAGGCTTCTTAGGCAAGGGCTAAGGACGACCGTGTCATGTTAAGCTAATCACTTGTACATTTGATTTGATCACCTTATAGGCAGAATTGATTGCATGCAAGTCTAGAGATAGGCCAACATAAAACCTTTAAACTTACTCAAAGAATGAGTAATATGTTTTTGGGTGGTTTCAGTTAGAAAGAGATTCCAATCGATTAACTCAGGAATAAGGGTTACCTACCTTGGGAAAGGAGTTAATCTAATTTAGGAGTACTCCACGGTATAATATAACTACATGCCTGTTAAACTAAAATAAGAATAGTGCAATAGATTTTTAGGGAGATTTGATTCTAAGCATGATAATTCTTGATTGTTGATTCATTTGATTTATTTCTCATCACTCTAGATTGATTTTGTCTATTGCAGTAGTTTAATTGTTAGTAGTTTGGTTAAACAATCTTCTTAATTGATTGGCTAGATGATAGAAAAAAGTTGAGTAAAGTAGACCGTTGGGTTTCGAGAGCCAAACAAGCGCAGTGCAATATAATTGAAACCCTCTAAGATCCAAGTAAAATGGGGTAAATCAGGTGTTCAAAAATCTTTATACCTAGTTCGGTTAAGATCTTTTATCCAACTGTTGAGTCAAATCACAAAACTTGAATAGTTCAAGTGTTCAAACTCTCAACGGTATCCACACGAGCCTTTCGGGATCACCATGCCTCCACCATGTCTCGGTAGATGCATTCCCCTTGCGCTCGCAGTGCTAGCTTGCGTCCTTCAAGGAATCACAAAAGAAGAGTGTGGATGGAACTTTCAGAACTCTTCTAATTTCATCCTTAGGGAGGCTAAGGCAAGAACTATGAATTTATCACTATATGATGTGTTTATAGTGAGGCTCAACTCCCAAGCTTAATGGGTTTCAAAGCCCTAATCCAATTATGTTTAATTTCAGGCCTAATAATGGCTCAACCTTTGGGTCAATTATTAATACGAAATTACCATGAAACCAAGACCAAACAATTCAGCCCATGCACTCAAATAATCCAATTGGCTCTATGTGTGCAACCCAATAGGCTCCTATCATGTTGGCAATGATCATAAATCACATTTATGATCATAAACAATGGGTGGTGTCTAGCAACACATCATTGCTACCTAAGTGAATAGATAGTTGGTGATTCGACTAAACCTTTATGATCATTATCCGTATACGCCATTGTCCCTTTGTCCAAGATATCAAGACCAAGCACAAGACATAGAATGTGTCACTCTTGTATAGCCCTATCTATGGTTTCTTGATTATCGAGTAGACTAACTTAAATTGATGACATTGATATCGTATATCAACTCATCTGAGCACGGCCATGTATTTTCTTAGTCTCACTCTATCAAGAGGCCCAAAGACATCACTCCAATTACTTAGGAGGGACAAATCTCATCTTGATCATAGAAAACCCTCCGCATGATATGTGACATATCCAATGACCTCCTTCATGCTCACTCAGTTACAATCAACGAAGGGAAGTATCAAAGTATGTGACTTACATGTAAGGAACCCTGATGACCTTAGGTCAAAGGACTACATATACCATAGTCACTATGAGAATCACTTATGACACTCATATAATGATCCATGTAGCGTTCTCATGGTGGGTCGGTCCAGTACACAAGTTTTCCAACTTGTACCCATATCTCATATTAGTCTCCCCATATGCTAGTATTTATGTATTATTGTAACCCATTCCACAATAATACTAGACTAAGGACATTTAAGAATACTATTATTCTAGGGTTATAATTTTGTTTGGTTATGTCACACAGAAACAATAAAACAAACACAATTACTGGATTAATGCCTCAATAAAATATCATGACTCAATGTGCAAAATACAATCATCTCATGATTGGGTTTTGGGCACAACACTAACATAGACAACTCAATTCACGTGCAATATGACCTTGTTGCTTTCCATATGTTATACTACTATGATAAATGCACTTGTCTTAAAGGTTCCATATCATAGAGAGTTTATACTTAGATATTTTTATTTGGTGTAGTTTGAGAGCCATCTAGTTTTTAACACAGTTACTGAGGATTGTTGAGATTGCTACTTGAAAATGATTTTTATTAATTTAGCCATTTATTTCTTGTAGTATTTTCACTCTTTCATTTTTATTTTGTTCTAAATTCTTGTTCTTTCCTTGTAGAAGAATTAGTGCATGAATTGGACCAATCAGAGTGAAGTTTGGAACATTGATCTAGAAATTGAAAGAAATTTAGGGGGACTTCATCATATAAGGAGCCTTGAGTTATAGCCACTACCTCCTGAAGTAGAGCAAGAAGGAGAAAATCAAGGGCAATTGACCATGGAAGAATAGAATCCATTTTAAACTATGTCCAATTGTGCTAAATGGTTACTTGAAGGGATGGAATCAAGTATCATTAGACATTCTATCAATGATAAATATTTTTTGATTAAGCCAAATATTATTCAAATAGTTCAGAACTATGTTCAATTCGATAGCCTGGTAGATGGCGATCCTAATACTCATATTGCTAGTCTGCTGGAGATCTATGACACATTCATAATTATTGGAGTTAGTGAAGATAGTATTTGGTTGAGACTATTTCTGTTCTTATTAAAAGGAAGAGCAAAACAATGGTTGGCTCTAGTTCCAAGAGGTTTTATTGCCACTTATAATACTCTTGCTGAAAAATTTTATTTGAAGTATTATCCTTTATGTGGCAGAGTAGGGTCCTAGTACCTCAATTTAATTAACTTGTATGTTCTGAAGGACTATGGTCCCATTTAGTCACAATTGACTAACTAATACTTGTTGGTAAATTAAAACAATTTACGTGCAACTAGTTACTTAAACTACCCTATAAGAAAATATGCATGCATTTGTCCTGAGAATGCAACTCAATTAAATAAAATATGTAAAGAAAAGTTTGCTCGAGCATTTCATTTAAAACATACTTAAAACGTGTCAAGACAACAAAACACAAGTCACATAAACTTTAAGTAATAGTTTGTGCATACTTATAAACCTAGTATGCACCCAAAAGCAACTTATGTATCATACACCACAATGTGTCCTACTAGAGGTACCAACTTAGTATACAAGATGCAATATTTACAAGACAAAAATTCATAACCAAGATGCACTTCTTGAGCCCCACCTTTAAGCCCAAAGCTCGAAGTGCAAGCCCTTGACCTTTCCTTTATGTAATATTTGCTTTCACTGTAAGGCATTAAACTTATTTAATATGACTTAATCACCATGAAACTTATAACCACAAGGATTCAGTCAATAATTACTTGCAAAGTTTAGAAAATTGGCTTGCAATTGCTCAGTTAATTGTTAGGCACAACGCCATAACCTGCACAATTAAACTTAAAGGAGTAAGTACATGAAATATACTCAGTAAGGGTCAATTGGTTCTTGCAAGATAGATAGAAATAAAAAATACAATAGGGGCAAATAAGAAACCAAACAATTGCCACTCATCAAGGCAAACAAAACTATATTAACAAATGCAATGCATGTGTGAATAACATGCAACATGCACAACACTTGGGACTTTTGCACCTAAAGGTAATTAAAACTTGTAGTGAGCTCAAACAGTGGAAGTACTCAGAATAATGGCCCTCGTACTCTAGGTTCTTTACGTCCCTTAAGTCCCATTTATAGGCCTTCAAATAAGCCATCACCTACTCATTCAAAACTTAACAATCTTTCCTTTACTTATTGTGTAAGGTAACCATCTTAAGTGATTCAACTTAACTAAGCTCTTCAAGCTTAGCTTGGGCAAATATTAGTGTCTTACTTACGAAAATCCTTAGTTTGGTTAGGATTTACTTAGGTTTCCCCTTCACTAACCAAGGTCTGAGACCTCCCATTGAGATTAATACAAGGTCTGAAGCCCCCTTAATCCTGTTGGTGCTTCTTTTACACCTTGAGCACCATAAATTCATTAGCCACCCTCTAAACTTAACCATATTCCTTGATTAAAATTTAAATAATGCATAATTTGCAATCTTAGGAATGAGTTTTAGACCCAACCGAAGCTATGAAACATCTTAGAATAGCCCAGGGATGATAATCGAGTGATTAAAGCGCCTAAAGGATGCCTCAATTTTAAGGGGTTTGGGGCTTGGCAATGTGGCACTAGGAGAGCTATCACATCCTCCCACCAACTGGAAATTTGGTCCCTTAAATTCTGTCTTTACTAAGCAAATTCACTTGGATACTACTTATGCATATCTTGCTTGATTTCACATGTGGCCTCCTCTTCACCATGGTTAGACCATAGTACCTTGACCAATGAAATCCATTTTTTTCTTAGTTTCTTGATTTGACAATCAGAAACCTAATGGGGTACTTTTCATAAATTAGGTCCTTTCTCATCTGAATAATAGATAGGGCTAACACTTGCTTGAAGTTCAAAATGCATTTCCTCAAGGAACTTACATGGAATAAATTGTGAACATGGGCAAAACTTGGTGGCAAAAGCAACTGGTAAGCTACTTTCCTTACCTTTTCGAAGATTTCAAAAGGACTAATGTATCTTAGAGCTAACTTACCTCTTTGCCCAGATCTAGCCACTATTTTCATCAGGGAAACCTTAAGGAGTACTAATTTTCCTACATCATACTCCAAGTTCTTCCTTCCAACATTGGTGCACTTGGCTTACTAGTTTGAGGCAGCCTTGGTCCTTGCTTGGATCAACTTAATCTTTGTCATGGTCTCGGCAATGATTTCAAGGCTAACAACAACTTCATCTGCGTTATCTGCCCAATAATGAAGCGTTGCACACACCCATACAAAGCTTTGTAAGGCCCCATCTTGATAGCTTTTTGATAGCTATTATTATAAGCAAATTCTACCAAAGGAAAATGTTGGTCTTAATCCCCTATAAAATCCATAACACAACTTCCCAACATGTCATCCAAGGTCTAGGTCACCCACTCAGTTTGTCCATCTATCTGAGGGTGATAAATAGCACTTAGACTCACGATGGAACCTATAGCCTTTTGAAAAGCATTCCAAAACATTGAGATAAACAGCGATCTTTATCAGATATAATATGATCAGGGAGTCCATGGAGTCTCACCATTTCCTAGATATACAATTGGGCCAACTTTTCCATGATACATGTAATCTTAATAGGGATAATGTGTGCCCACTTTGTTAATATATCCACCACCACCCAAATAGAGTCATGCTAACTTCTTGTGTTGGGTAACCCCATACAAGAGTCCATGGTGATGGATCCTTAATTTCTTCCCAGGAGGGGTAAACTTTGCAACATTTCGGGTAGCTTTTGGTGCTCTGTCTCCACCATTTAACAGGTGAGGCACTTAGAAAAATATTCATATATGTCCCTCTTAAACTTTTCCCACCAAAAATGAGTTCTAAGGTCATGGTACATCTTATTCATCTTAGGGTGAACATTAAGCTTACTTGTGTGTGCCTGTTGCAACATATGTCGCCTTAAGTCACTTGTCGCATAAAGCCAGTCGCCATAATGAAGCAACCCATCCTTGTAATAAAATTCTTTCAATATAGCACCCATGCCTTTCCTCTGTAGAAACTTTTTTCAAGTTTAGGTCTTTGTTCTAGGCTTCCTTAATCTTAGCTAGCTAAGATGACTGAATTTCTAGGACCAAGAATTGTTCCACATTGGAACCTTCTGAGGTACTAGCTACTTGATCCTTGGAAAGAATCACCTAAGAATACTTACTGCTCAAGGTGTCGGTAACAACATTGCCCTTACCCAAACAATAATCTATCGAGCAACCATAATCCTTAATATACTTGACCCATCTTCCCTATCTTATGCTTAGAACCTTTTGGGTAAATAAATATTTCAAACTTTTATGGTTTGTAAAGATTTTAAAGGACCTCCCCATGAGGTAGAATCTCCAGAGCTTTAAGGCAAACACAATAGCTGCCAACTCAAGATCATGCACTAGGTAGTTCACTTTGTTAGGCCTTAACTACCTAGAACCATATGCAATCACTTGCTTATCCTGAATCAACACACACCCTAATCATGACCCAGTGCATTGGTATAAACAACAAAAGTCTTATGCTGATCTAGTAGGATCAAGATGGGAGCAGAAGTTAACCTTATCTTAAGCTCCTAAAAACTTTCCTCACACTTAAAAGTCCAAATGAACTTCTATGCCTTTTTTGTCAAGGCTATTAATGGTGAACCTATTATAGAGAATTTTTTAATAAACCTTCTGTAATAACCTGCCAACCTTAAGAAACTTTGAATTTCACTTATAGTGGTTGGTCAATTTCATTTCATCACTGCGTTTACCTTTTATGGGTCGACATTTAGTTCTTGGGCATTTATGATGTACCCTAAGGAATGGAATTTCACTAGCCCAGAATTGGCTCTCAAATAGTTTTGCATAATACTAATTATCATTAAGCACTTGCAAAACTACTTTCAAATGCTCTTTGTGCTATTGGGAAGTTTTAAAGTACACTTGAATGTCATAAATGAAAACCTCAACAAACTAATCTACTAAAAATTTGATTCATGGCATCCATGAAAACTGCCACATCATTAGCCACTTTAAAAGGCATAACCATGTACTCATAATGCCCATAGCTAGTCCTGAATGTAGTTTTTGAAATATCTTCCTGCTTTACACTTATCTAGAAGTATCCAAACCTTAGGCATATTTTCAAAAAGACCTTTGCTCCTTTTAACCTATAAAATAAGTCATTGATGTTGGTTAGTAGGTATTTGTTCTTGATGGTTGCTGCATTCAACATCCTATAATCTATGCATAACCCAAAGGTTCTATCCTTTTTCTTTAAAAACAACATCGAGGCACCCCATGGAGAAACGCTTGGCCTTATAAAGCCTTTTTTCAAGTAGTTCTGCTCACTGCTTTTTCAACTCATCCATTTCAGGTGCTGAAATTCGGTATAGGGATATGAAAATTGGTTCTGCCCCAGGCTGCAAGTGTATAGAGAATTCAATCTCCCTTTGAGAAGGTAACCTTGGAAGATCTACAAGAAACACTTTCTAAAATAGATTGGCAAACAGAATTTTAGTAAGCTACTCCTCGGCATCCACCCCCATTCAATGAATAATATTCTTATTCACTCACAATAGAAAGGAACTCCATTAACTTGGGGTGCAAGCTTTTGTTACTACTTGCAAACCGCCAGTACAAGTCACTCTTACCATCGAGGCGTCCTCATGGGTGACCCTTTGACTTGCACAATTGATTGGGGCCTTTTGCCCATCTAAACAATCCATTCCGAGAACTATATCATAAAGGATCGATGTTATAATCCAAAGGTCACACTAGAACCTATGTCTTTCTAACTCCAAAGGATACCCCTTAACCATCTCATTGGTAAATATAATGTTTTTCCCTGGAGTTTTAATGAATTTTATCTCATCCATAAAAGTTCTTTATAATCCCAGCCTAACAGCTATGCTCATAGAAATGATAGAAATAGTAGCATTGGTATTAAATAAAAGGGTAAATGACATTGATTGTGCGTAAACTATGCCCAAAGTTGTTCAATCATCCTGGAACTACGAATTGTTGCATCACCATCCTCAAACTACCCAATTGGGACACCATTTTCCTCAAACTACCCAATTGTTGCACTTGTTGTCCTACTGTATGCCAGCCATTAGAAAGTGACAGAAGTTGGCAAAAAAATTGCACAGTTTAGGGACAATTAAGCAATGTTTTATAGTTTTGGGATGACTAAGCAACATTGGGATAATTTAGGGACGACGGTGTCATTTGCCCTAAATAAAATCTTAATACTACTATTCTAAATATTAAAGTTACCTTGCATAGATGTCAACTCCCTGGGTGCCTAGCCCTCAAAGTGAAGACACATGGTCACACATGCTAGTGTTGTGCCCAAAAGCCAATCATGAGATGATTGTATTTTGCATATTGAGTCATGGTATTTCATTAAGGCATTAATCCAATAATTACGTTTGTTGTTTTGTTTTTGTGTGACAATCAAACATAATTATAACCCTAGAATAATAATATTCTTAAACGTCCCTAGTCTAGCATTATTGTGGAGTGAGTTGCAATAATACATAAAGACTAGCATGTATGGAGACTAATATGAGATATGTAGTCTACATATGGGTACAAGTTAGAAAACTTGTGTACTAGATCGACCCACCATAAGAACACCACGTGGATCATTATATGAGTGTCATAAGTGATTCCCATAGTGATCATGTATATGTAGTCCTTTGACCCAAGGTCATCAAGGTTCCCTACATGTGAGTCACATACTTTGATACTTCTCTTTGTTGTTCACAACTGAGTAAACATGAAGGAGGTGATTTGGTATGTCACATATCATGTGGAGGGTTTTATATGATCAAGATGAGATTTGTCCTTCATATATAACAGAAGTGATATCTTCATGCCCCTTGATTGAGTGAGACTGAGGAAATGCATGGCTATGCTCGAATGAGTTGATATAGGATATTACTATCATCAATTTCAGTTAGTTTATTCAGTAATCAAGAAACCTTAGATTGGGCTGTATGAGAATGACACATTCCATGTCTCTTGCTTGGTCTTGATATCTTGGACAAAAGGACAATGGCATATACGAATAATGATCATAAAGGTTTACTCGAATCACTGACTATCTTGTCACTTGGGTAGCAATGATGTGTTGCTAGACACCGCTCATTGTTTATGATCATAAATGTGATTTATGATCATTGACAATGTAATAGGAGCCTATTGGGTTGCACACATAGAGCCAATTGGATTATTTAAGTGCATGGGCCAAATATTTTGGGTTTTGGTTTCATAATAATTTCGGATTAATACTTCGCCCAAAGGTTGAGCCATTAATGAAGCCCAAAATTAAAGCTAATTGGATTAGGGTTTTGAAACCCATTAGGCTTGGGAGTTAACCCTCACTATATAGACATCATATAGTGACAATTTTCATAGTTTTTTTTGCTCTAGCCACCTAAAGGATAAAATCAAAAGGTTTCTGATTAGTTCCAGTCGCACTTTCCTCTTATTTTTTTCCTTGGAGGATGCAAGCTATCTCTGTGGGAGCATATGCAAAAATGTGGTGGAGGCATGGTGATTTGAGAGGTTTATGTGGATACCATAGAGAGCCTAAACATGTCAACTATTCAAGTTTGTGATTCGACTCAATAGTAGGGTGAAAGATCCTAGCCAACTACATATAAAATCTTTGAACACTCGATTTGCTCCGTTTCACCTAGATCTTGCAGGGTTTTGGTTAGTTTCTGCTGCACTTGTTTGGCTCCCAAAACCCTATAGCATAAAGGCTCCGGTTGGTGCCTTTCTAGCTCTTGAGGCTTTGGCCCTTCCTTGGCCTTGTTTTTGCCAAAGTGTTAGGCACTTCTTAGCCCAATGACCTGTTTGGCAGTAATAGTTGCACAAGTTTGTCCTGATGGTGCAAGGCTTGTTACCATGGTACTTGTAGCATTTTAGGTATTGACCTTTCACATTGTTTTTACCTTTTTTTGTAAAGACCTTGGTCTCCTCATGAGCTAGGCCTCTTGCGTTCTAATCTTACTTGTACTAGGACTCTAGGCTCTTTGGCCTTCACCTTAGACCCCACGCTCGAGACTCCTTTTCTAAAGCTATGGCCTTGTAAATAGCTTCATGGTATGTACAAATTCCAACAGCTTCTAGGAAGCTTCTTAATGCCACATGTAGACCTCAAAAAAATTTCTTTGCTTTTAGTTCATCCTTCTCGGCCATATGAGGTGCATACTAAAAATGGTAACTAAACTTTCTCTTGTACTCATGAATCATCATGTTTCCATGGACCAACTCATCAAACTCGATCCTCTTTTGATCCTGGGTAGTCTCACTATGATACTTATTTAAGAATTCCTTCATAAACTCAATCCATCTAAGTTCTTTGTGTCTTTGCCCATATAGGCCCTCATGATACGACTTAAGCCTATCCACGACATCTTTCCACCACAATGATGCCTTGCTCTCCAAAAACAAAGGCACTAAATCCATCCTAGCCTTGTAATCCAATTTCATTTTCTAAAAAATATCATTAATTTGGTATAATCGTCATTTGGCGACATCTGGATTACCCATGCCATTGAACTTAGGACTCTTAAGGGGTTAGCATACCAAAAGAATCTTCATGTGGTCTGGAATGACTTACGGGGATGGATGCCTTCTTCATCCACTTGTGCATTATCCTTTGTGCATTATCCTTCTCATCATCCACTTGAACTTGCTCATGCACTTGCTCTTGACCCAGCACTTGCCATTGGGTAGGGGATCTCTTCCCTAACCTTGGTGCACCGATAGGCCTTGGTGCACGTCGGCCTTTACCTTGTTAAGGTCCTCTAAGGTGTCCCATCCATTTTGAGGTTAAGCATGTTCTTCAAGTGGATGGCCATTCTATGTAGCATCTGGTCCATGTAGTCATTAAGCGTACACAACAATGCTAGCATCTCTCTCATATCTGCTCGATTAGGGTCATTAGTTCCTTCTATGAGAAACTGAGCCTTAGCATTAGCACCTGACTGAGTGTTTACCATGATACCTATAACCAAAGTTAGAAGACAATGCCCAGAGTAATTTATAAGTAGTACTAACTACTCTTAATACAAGGAACACTTAAATCTTAGATCACTTATTGCTTCTACTAGGACCATTGACCTGCACTGATACCAACTACGGCCAAATAAGGTCCCAGTACCCTAATTTAATTAGCATGTTGGTTCTTAGGGATTGTGATGCCACTTAGTCATAATTGGCTAACTGTCACTCATTGGCAAGTTAAAATAATTTATGTGTAACTAGTTATTTAACCCACCTTATAAGAAAACATGCATGCGTTTGTCCTAGCAATGCAACTTAATTAAATAAAATAAGTAAAGAAAACTTCACTCGAGCATTTCATTTAAAATGCACTTAAAATGTGCCAAGCTAGTAAAACATTAGTCACTTAAACTTCAAGTAATAGTTTGTGCATACTTATAAACCTAGTATGCACCCAAAAGCAACCTAAGTATCATAAATCATAATGTGCCTTGCTAGAGGCAATAACTTAGTACACAAGGTATATTTACTAGGCAAAATTTCATAAATAAGATCCACTTCTTAAGCCTCCACCTTTGAGCACGAAGCTCCAAATGCAAGCCCTTGACTCTTCCCTTGTGTAATACTTGCCTTCATTGTAAGGAATTAAACTTAGTTAGTATGACTTAACCATCAAGTAACTTAAAAGCATAAGCATTCAATCAATAATTATGTCACAGTCTTAACCACCTACTCTCTGCTATAGTTTACTTCTAGAGCACTTACTAATACCTTTAAACTTCAAACTTAAAATGTGAAACAACATAAGTTTTATAGGGTAGACAACTTGGAACCAGAATTTTAGTGCTTTAGAAGCTAAAACTACAAAAAAATTCTATCCAAGTATACAAGTGGTTGTTTAGTATAAAAATTGGTATGCTTCCACCTTAAACATACTAGAAATAGTAAAAATTAAAAAGCCTAAAAAAAGCCAAGCAAAACTGTCAAGAACCATTACCACAGATTCCGCCAAGGTAATTTACCCTCGGGCCTACCCGATGGTGCCCTGTGTGTGTGTGTCCAAATTTTTAAGCTTCAATCACACATAAGCACTTCAAGCAAGACAAACATAAACTCAAGCATTCATTTCAAAGTGGCAAATACATAAGCCTTACAAAACCACATCAAGTTTAGGCTTCAAATTACACAAGTATGGTAGACAAAATTCAATACTTAGCTTACAAAAATTCCTACTAAACAACCTAAGCCTCTGCCTGTAACTAGCCCTAACTTTTTAGCTTGAGCTTAACCACAATTTCCTTTTTCTATCCACTAGTAGCTACACTAAAGGCCAACCTACTTGTCAGCCAAACATATGAGTCACAAACACAAATAAGAGTTAGACTTAAAGTTATTTGAGAAGTGTTACTTGCACGAGCACTTCGTAAAGACACAAAAAAAACTATTAGCTTTAATCCACCAACCGTTTCCCTGCATGGAAAAATACAAAGGGTAAGTTCCTATTTGAACTCAGTAAGGGTTAGTATTCAAGCCCCAAAACTTACGAAGGCAAAAAACAGCACCAAAACAAGCATATATACAACAACATATATATATATATAACAAAACCTTAGTTTAGGGTAAGCGCACGCATACAATTAAACAAAACACACAAACCACAACACACAACCACCTTTACCTAGGTTCCAATGGTCCTTTTTGGAGCAACAAATAATCACACAATACACACACATTAATGAGCTCTAACCCATTAAGACAATTAAAGAGTGCCCTATGCTGGCCAACCATCTTTGGGGTCCTAGGCACCCCTGGGCCCCAATTATTTGCTACCATTCCTCTAAAATAGCTATTCAAATAATGTCTTATCACATTCATGTTAGTATTGTGCCCAAAAAGCCAATCATGAGATGATTGTATTTTTGCACATTGAGTCATGATATTTTATTAAGGCATTAATTCAGCAATTATGTTTGTTGTTTTGTTTCTGCGCAATGTAATAAACATAATTGTAACCCTAGAATAATGATATTCTCAAATGTCCCTGGTCTAATATTATTGTGGAGCGGGTTGTAATAACACATAACGACTAGCATATGTGGAGACTAATATGAGATATGTAGTCTACATATGGGTACAAGTTGGAGAACTTGTGTACTGGACCAACCCACCATGAGAACACTACATGGATCGTTATATGAGTGTCATAAGTGATTCTCATAGTGATCATGGTATATGTAGTCCTTCGACCTAAGATCATCAAGGTTCCCGACATGTGAGTCACATACTTTGATATTTTCCTTTGTTGCTCATAACTGAGTGAACTTGAAGGAGGTCATTGGGTATGTCACATATCATGCGGAGGGATTTGTATGATCAAGATGGGATTTGTCCCTCCTATATAACGGGAGTGATATCTTCGGGCCCCTTGATAGAGTGAGACTTAGAAAACGCATGGCCATGCTCGGATGAGTTGATATACGATATCAATGTCATCAGTTTAAGTTGGTCTACTCAGTAATCAATAAACCAAAGATTGGGCTATATGAGAGTGACACATTCCATGTCTTGTGCTTAGTCTTGATATCTTGGACAAAGGGACAATGACATATATCGGTGATGATCATAAAGGTTTAGTCGAATCACCGACAATCTTGTCACTTGGGTAGCAATGATTTATGATCATTGCCAACGTGGCAAGAGCCTATTGGGTCGCACACATAGAGCTATTTGGATCATTAGAGTGCATGGGCTAATTATTTGGGTTATGGTTTCACTTTAATTTCGTATTAATAATGGGCCCAAGAGTTGAGCCATTATTAAGCCCGAAATTAAAGCCTAATTGGATTAGGGCTTTGAAACCCATTAGGCCTGGAAGTTGAGTCTCACTATAAATGCAACTTTTAGTGAGAAATTCGCAGGTCTCCTTGCCCTAGCCTCCCAAAAGGACAGCCGCACTCTTCTCTTACAATTCCTTGGAGGACGCAAGCTAGCACTGTGAGCGCAAGAGAAACGCATCTGCCGGGACGTGGTGGAAGTGCGGTGATCCCGATAGTCTCGTGTGGATACCATAGAGAGCTTGAACACATCAATTGTTCAGGATTTTTGATTTGACTCTACAGTTGAGTGAGAGATCTCAACTGAAAATTAGGTATGAAATTTTTCGAACACCCGGTTTACCCCGTTTCACTTGGATCCTGGAGGGTTTCGGTTAAATTCCGCTGCGCTATTTGGCTCCCGAAACCCAACAATTCAATGAACCAAATGCATAGTACCTTTCTATACCCAAAGTTACTTCAACCCGTTAAACATAACCCCGAGTACTCACTTGGCTACTTAGCCATACGTGTTCCCTAGCTAATTCTAAGCTAAAATTCACATGAATTCATCATCTAAAGCTAGAATTAACACAAACTAACCATTACCACTTCGGTTGAAGTTAGAATAATGGTACCAAGGAAAATCTGTCGTCCTCACTTGCTTGATCCGAAAAAAACCTCCAAGGTAACACTTACAAAGCTCTAATTTGCCTAATTTCCTAGCTGTCTCCTTGATGCCAACTCAAGGATAGCCCCAACTTTTCAGATTGGGTTTCAAGCTATCAATAGTGAGATTGCCTGACCAAAAAACCAAGTTTGCATGAAGAACAACTCGAGCACACGACAAATGTTCAAATTTTGGCTTAACCCCCGCTTCATTACCTAAGTTGTTTTGCATGCATCAATTCCACCCCAACTTTGATAAAATCTAAATTTTGGCTAGTCAATTCTACCCATATGTTTTTCTATTGTTCAATTTGGTCCCCATGCACTTAATCATTCTTGAATTGGCTAGAAACTATTAAATTTTTTCTAATTAACCACCATTTGATTTTTTTTCCAATAAAGTCACTAAAATTAAGTTCTTGTTGTCCTAATCTCCTTGACAACCCCATCAAACTTGTTATGTCTTTAGTTCTGAACCATACCGTAAATTAATCAATGGAAGAATGTATGAAATTACCTACAAAAGTAAAAAACTTAGCCCACAATTGCTCAATATATTGTGAGGCCCAATGTTAGAACCTACACAACTAAATTTAAGGGAATAAGTACAAGAAATGTACTTAGTAAGGCTCTATTGGATCCTACGAGATAGATAGTAAGCAAATATGCAATAATGGTAAAAAAAAACCAAATAATAAAAAATCATTAAGATAAAAAAATTATGTTAACAAATGCAAAAATGCATATGTGAATGATATGCAACATGCACAACACTTGGGACTCTAGCACCTAATGGTAATTAATACTTGTTGTGAGCTCAAATAGTGAAGGTACTTGAAATACTGGCCCTTGTACTCTAGGTTGCTTTACCTCCCTTAAGTCCCACTTACAGGCCTTAGAATAAGTCATCACCTACTCCTTCAAAACTTTCACTTCTCTCCCTTATGTATTGTACAAGGTAACCTTCTTATGTGATTCGACTTAACTATGCTCTTCAAGCTTCACTTGGGCAGATCTTAGTGGCTTACTTACCAAACTCCTTAGTTTGGTTAGGATTTACTTATGTTTTCCCTTTACTAACCAATGTCTGTGGCCTACTAGTTAGGTTAAAGAAGGGTTCAAAACCCACCCTCTTAATCCTTTTAGTGCATTTTACTTAACCATATTTTTTCATTACCATTTAAATAATGAATAATTTCCATCTTAGGAATTCTAACCAAAGCTATGTAACATCTTAGAATAGCTTAGCGATAAAAACTGAGAGATTGAAACACCTTTAAGATGCCTTAATCTTAAGGGCTTTGGGGCTTGATGATGTGGAATCAAGGGAAAAAAAATAGGCCATAACTCTTGGGTGTGCCATGAGCCCCCTAGCAACGTGGCACCAGGGCTCATCCTACAGTTCACCTTTTTGTGCTATCTTGCACAAAACTTGCCCAATCTTCTTATCCCCAAAGCTAATCCAAATGGGTCTTATTTCTACTTCATTCCCACTTGTAAGAAAACATTTCTATGCATTATTTTAGCTAAAAAAACTTGAACCCTTACCTTAGATTCATGTACAAAGCAAGAACAAAACACAGGCACAACAAGCACACTTGAGCTCAACTTAGCTCTCTTGAGTTCTTGACCTAAAACTAACATGATATGACACTAATAAATTGAAACTAAGACAATCTCTAGCTTGTTTAAAAACTTGGAACTAACTGACTCTAATCCAAGAAGCTTACCTTAGGGTTTACTATCTAAACATGCAACAAACAGCAGAATTGAAGCAAATGTAGCAAGAATTGGCTAAAGGCTGCTTGATTTCACTTTGGGGACCTCAAATTTATAGGAAATTTAAGGAATTTGAGAAGTTTGTAACAAGTGAGCTATGGAAGAAGGATACCCATGAAAATCATAAATGAGAGAGATGAAGAATAATGTCCATTTTTTCCAAAATATCTCAACAAATCCACTAAGGCATTCGTTTGGTTTTCTTGCCTCTTGGCCCTCAAGTTCATTTTTGTTTCAATTTGGCTAGTAGATCCACACTAAAAACCATCCTTCCTTCATCCCAAGGAGTGGTTTTATGGCTCCCACACTCTTTTTAGACACTTAAGCTATTTAAAACATAAATGGCGTATTTGAACACTTAGTGAAATTTTTATGCTTTTTGTTGCAATGTTGGTTCTATTAGCTACAATAACTTATTGTCTTAACTTATTTAGTAAAAAATTCTTACATGACCTTTTTATCATTCAAATTATAGTCTTGCCGTTCACTTAAGCCAAAATTACCATCTCATGGGTGCTAAATCACACTTAGGAACTCATTTTACTTCACTTAGCTTATCATTCCTGCTTAATAAGAAACTAATTTTGGGCATTTAGGTAAAAAAAAATTAATGAAAACATACTTGTTAGGTCAAAGCAAGCCATTGACTAGTGTTATGCTCATATTTAGTCATGTCTTCTATATGTTTTTTCCTTTTATTTGCTTGTTTTTAATATGGTTTAAGTTAGGATATGGTGCTTAATTGGTTTATATTTAATTTCCAGGTCATATTTCAACTTCATTTAAGTTAGAAAGGATTTATACAAAGTTTTGGAGTTAAATTACAAGTTTTGGTGAAGTTGTGGAGCAAACACACCTTGCTACATGTCCATGTAGTGCTTTACATGCTCTATTACACCCCTGTGTCTGAGTTACATGCACATGTTCTAAATCTTGCTTAAATTGGTGAGATTTTAGGTTCCAAAGAGGTTACATGGCCTATAAGATAGCCATATACCAAACTGTGTTTGTCCTATTTTTAGAGTTTCTTAGGTTATTTCAGGGAAAAGAGAAAGAAAAGAAAGAAGGTGAACATACACAGAAAAAGTGATTTTTTAATGTAGAAAGGCTACCAGAGGTAGTTCTGATGATCGACACCATTTTATGAACGTCGTATCGAATATTTCTTGAAGAAGAAAAAATTCAGCCATGGATAATTCATTTATTAGTTTTCTTTTGAATTTGTTCAATTTTTTTATAGGATTATGAGCTAAAATTTTCCCGCTCATGTTTAGAGTAGATGAGCTCTAGGATGATTTTGTGATTATGATTGCTTTTGTTTCAATGTGATTATGTGTTTTTCTTGCAATTTATCCAATGTTCTTTTTGATGTGTTGATTAATAGTAGTCAGCCTATTATTTTAATGTGCGATAATGAACATGTGTTAGGTAATATCTAATGTGTTTGTTGTGGATAGCTGTTGGGTAAAAGAGATATTATCATAACCGGGAGTAGTCGGTGTGACATAATACCTTCGTACTAGAGTGAAAAATAGTAGTGGGTCATAGGACTTATAATTCATTCTTAGGAAGTATGATAGGCCTAGACACCCTATTTGTGACTTAAGAATAAAGTTAGTATAACAGGAATAATAGGGAGCTAAAATACATTTGGTAATGCTTCACGGTCCAAGTAAATCACAATGCTATTAAACGAAAGTAAAAACAACACAAAGGAATTTCTAGTGGGATTTGATTCTAAGTATGCAGTTTCTTATTGTTGATTATCTTAATTGTTTTCCACTGTTGATCAATACTTAATAGTTTATTTCACTACATTAGTTTAGTTTAGTTAATTAATAGTATTTAGTTAAATAAATTCTTTTAATTGTTAGTTAGCTAATAGAGAGAATTATGGTAAGGTAAACAACCTCCGTTCCTTGAAGAAAATGATCTTGGTATTTGCCACTGCTATACTTTGAAAATATATGCTCTTGCCTGTGAGTTCACATATTTTTTAGTATAGAGAGATTTGAAAGATTCACATTATTTTTTTAGTGTAGTAGAAAGGTTTCTTGTGAACTGTAAACATAACAAGTTTTCAAGCGCTACTGCCAGGGAACATTAGTTGAGTTTGCTATTTGAAAAATTTATCTCTATTAATCTAGCCATTTATTTAACTGCAGTATATTTCTTCATATTTTTAGTTATTTTTAGTTTATTGATTTATTTTTCTTTTCTTGTAGGAATTTTGGTGTATGACTCGTACCCATTCTAGTGACATTATCAAAGTGAATCCAGAAATCAAAAGAACCTCTAGGAAACTCTTATCTTCCAGGGGGTAACAAGTTGCAACAATCACATTTTGAGCTAAGCAGCAAGGAGATAATTAAGAAAGATTAAAAATGGAAGACCACAATCAAGTGAGGACTATGTCAGAGTATGATAAACTTTTTATTGAAGGAACGGAATTGAGTATTGTTAGATCTCCCATCAATGCCAACAATTTTGAGATCAAGTTGAATATTATTTAGATGGTGCGGAATTGTGTTCAATTTGATGGCTTGGCAGATGAGTACCCTAATGCTCATATTGCTAGTTTTATGGAGATATGAGAATCCATTCTCATTGAGGGGACGCACTAAGCGATGGTTAACTTCACTTTCAAGGGGTTTCACTACCACTTGGAGTGCTTTTACCAAGAAGTTCTTATTAATGTATTTCCCTCCAGCCAAGACTATAAAAGTTCCATAACAATATGTTTACCTTCAGTCAAATGGATTCAGAAACATTATATAAAGCTTAGAAAAGGTACAAGGATCTATTAAGAATGTGTCCGCATCATGGATTACCTAAATGGGTGCAAGAACAAATATTTTGCAATGGTTTGAGTTATGCTTCCACATAGATGATTGATGTAGTAATTGGTGGTACTCTAAATAGCAAGACGCTTGAAGCAGCCCAAGATTTGATCAAGGAAATGGTGATAAATAATTATCAAAGGTAATCATCATCCAGGATTAAGCCAAACATGTTACCCACTATGGGGTAGTCCTGTTATGGTGCCAAAATTGTGCATTTAGACTCCCAGGATTGGTAATGTTCTCTAGGCCATCAGAACACTACCCTTAGTGTGCATACCCAAGTGGCCCTCTTGGGCACTATGTAAATACATGCATATTGGTCCAACCATCACACACATATTCACATTTCATGCACACCATGGCAGCAAAGAAGGAAAACACTAGCACAAGTCTTAATCCTGACTACCACACATTAGGCAATCTTGTTAAGTTCTAGTGACCAGCTACTGCACCTGTAACTTCCACTAATAAACTGTATCATTCTAGCCTCATACCCCCATGTTTTATTTAATCCATTACTAAGTAGAGACTTAGAGAAAACAAAGGAATTTTGTTTTACATCAATATCCCACCTATGGACCAAGTTATGGATTTTTTAAGTTGGTTACAAAATTCTGACCAAATGAACAGTAACTCAGCCAATTTTGCAAAGTCATATCTTTGGCTACAAGGATCCAAATCCAGAAATTCCAAATTCCAGTTTAATATCTAGATGTTATCTATGTGTGGTGAAAATTTCATACCAAGATTCATTCTACTCAGGGAGATATTAAACTTTAGGTACATGGTCAAAATTCTGGCAACTTTTGGACCATTTTGCCCATACAATTTTTTCCAAACCATGCAAACACTTCATTCACAAGGGGAAAGCCCTCCAAGGCTATCCCATACATGTCCAATACACATATTAATTACATTCTATTGCATCTAGAAACTTTATGTGGCCAAAACAGAATTTACAAGTAAGCAGCCTATCATTCACACTTAGGCAGCTTTGCACCACATCACTTACATAGCCAAAACATTACCCAAATGTTCACATACTTGTCTCATCTTACATACACTACATGTACATGCATACATGCAGTACAATATGGCCTTAACTTAGCTAAATACGCACCCTAGGTTACAGGAGGTCCTGGGACACAATGGACTCCAAAAACAGGATGATGGACAGGTGCTGCATAACACAATAAGTACCACCATTAAAAATACCAAATGTGCTCCTAAAATCACCAAAATTTACAGATCACAACTAGACATATGGAAGTTAATGTACCTGAAATTTCAGATCAAAAATCAAACCACAAAGGTTAGTTTGAAGGTGATCTTTCAGCTGGACCTGAAATGACAGAATTGAGGGGAGTAAGTTTCATTGAGAAACTTAGTAAGGGTAACACTTGGTTTCTTAAGGTTATGTGATCCTCATTAAAACCTGAATCCAAATACACTAAAAAACAAAAAACACAATGCATATATACAAGATATAGCAACCAAATGCAGCAGCCAAACACATGAAATGTGGCAGCATGATATACCATAGGTTAGCCCATAAAACACATAATAAACATAACCAAATCACTATGGCAGCCCTCCTCAAGCTAATGCTTGGTCTTAGGAGGATTTTAACAATAGTTAGTACTAACTTTGGGCTCTAAAAACCCTCACTTTACTGCCATCACTGTGCACTTCACACTAGGTCACAAAACCTTCAATAAGTGCACTCCCCTCACTAAGCTTGGTTCATCAAGCACATGGCTCTCTTCCAAGCTTAGCCCTAGCTCCATGGATGTTTGAAAATTGAAGAAAACATTCCATGAGAGGAAGAGAACCCTTACCAAAGTGGGTAGGCCAAAAATAAAGCTTGATCCTCAAAGTATGCAAGAAATAGCTCTAGTTTGCTTCCAATTGCTTCCTTTTGACTTCAATTTCAATCAATTGTAAGTTTGAAGGTGTGGTGGCTATGGAGGAAGTATGGATGTGTTCTTGGGCTGGGGGAGGACGAAAATGAGAGAGGGATAAGTGATTTGGCCACTTAAATGGCCTTCAATGAGCTTAAGGGCACCAAAACACACTTAACAAGCTTAACCTTGCTTTATGTCATTTTCCTTCTCACTAATTATGGTTTCTTTGTCTTAAAATCATTGGTACACATGTGCCCAACATTTTGGACTAATTATCAAGTCTTGGCTGCCTCCCCCCATGGTGGGATAACCCCACAATTCCACCCTTAGACTTAAGTCAAAAGCTTGAACACCTTAAGGTTTACACTAGGACATTTAGGTCCTTATTGCCCTTAGTGTTTCCTTTGTCCAAACTTGTCTTCCATGAGCAATTTGGTCCTCCAATAGCACTTTCATACCATTCATATCCTTCCCATAACTCTCCAAGTCTCTTTCTTGAGAGTTTTGTAATTGAGTACCCGAATTTTCTAAACCTTACAAAAAAGTCCATAGGTTGCTTGACAAACAAGCAATCCTTTAGGCTTTTCTTGGGGGCCAAGTTACCAACTTGGAACACTTTTAAGGAGGTGTTGATCATGCTTTTTACCCCCTACACTTCAATCACTATGGTGAGAATTATACAATATAATGGTTTTTAGCCATTATGACACACTTGTAATTCTCCCATTTTGTGAGGTGGTAACAAAACAGGGTAGCTATCATTCAGAGCTTTGATGCTTACTCAGCTTTGGCAACTTAAGTCAAACACTAGAGAGCTCAAAATATTTTTGGCTAATTAGAAGTAAGCTGCGATGTAATGTGAGGTTTGTGGAGAAGGTCATGTGAGTGGTGAATGTCAGATGCCCAATTGGTTGAGCAAAAGTGAGCAGGTGGACTTCGTTGGAAATCTATTGAGTCCACAAAATAATGCATATAATCTGGGATGGAGGAATGATCCAAAGTTTTCTTGGAATAATCAGAGGCAACAACCACTTTGTTTTCAGCTTCAATGCCACAAGAAAAGAGGCTAACTGTAGAGGAATTGATTTCCAAGTATATGCAACAATCTGAAGCTAGGATCGGTGTAATAGAGTCAAAGTTGCGTAATATAAAGGCAAGTATGTAGAATTTCAAAACCTAGTTACGTCAACTTGCTAAGATATTTTTTGAAAGGCCACAAGAAGATTTACTGATGAATATCAAGCTAAATCCTAGAGGAGCTTACAATTCAATTTTCTGTCATAAGGTAGAAAGGAAGAATCTTCATGAAGAATAAAAGAAAACCTCAGTCTGATAACGTTAAACCATGCACTTTTTGGGAGGCAACCCAAGCATTAAATTTTTCATTCCATTTGTTTTTGTTTATTTATTTTATGTAAAAATAGTTTAATTAGCTTTTGTTTGTCCTGTGATCTTATAATCTATGTTGTCAATGTAGGAATCTAAGTATTCTAGGAAGAATTAGGTGTTGAAAGTAGTGAAAAAAAAAGGTAGAGTTTAATTCCCGGTAAGTTTGCAACATTATTTAAAGTCCAGGAGTCAAACACGCTCTTAAAGATGCCCATATTCAGAATCGTGTTGTTTAACACGGCCTTAAATGCAACCATGTTTGATTTATTAAAATTGATTTTTCATGAGAATTTTATTTATTTGAGCTACAGTAGCAAAACACAATTTGTGTTCCAGCCGTGTCGCAAAGCATGTTCCTTTACATGGTTCCATACATAACCATGTTATTACCTTTGTTTTTTAAAAACTTAAAATTTAAGAACTTAAACACATGCACTACATGCCGATGTTTTAAAACATGTTTATGTTACATGGTCATAGACACTTACATGTTTAACACCATGTTTCATCTTTAAGCGGAAGAATTTTTGCGTTCTAGAGCACATACATGGTCTTACACACAGCAATGTTATTAATCGTGTTGAGCTAACATAGTCTTAGATATGTCCTCTACACAACCGTGTTAGAAGTTGTGTTACTTCTACACAGTCATTTACACGCCTATATTGCTACCCATTTTCCATTCTATGGTTTAAAATTTTTAGGGTTTAAACTTGATACACAACACATGACACACCCATGTTTAACAGAGTGTTGGGGAGGTTTTAAGTAACAGGGTATACCACACACCCATGTTACAGACCGTGTTTTTCCTATATAAATGCCCAACAAGATTTCAGTTTCCCATTTCACACGAAACTCACTCAAATTTCTTCCTTGAGCCCGTAAACTAAAACCTTAACTTTCTTGCATCTTGGTTGAGTTTTCCACTATTGGAAGGCATCATTCCTTGTCCTGAGTCTCAATTTTGATCCCTCAATCTTTGAGTTTTCCTCTCTTGAGGTAACTCTTTCTTTAACTTTAGTTGAAGTTTATGGAAGAATACCTTGATTTCTTGTTATGGGTTGATAGCATGTTTTGTGATGATTGGATTCCTTGGATATTGTGTTTGGAAGAGGAAGAGTTGGGATTGCATGCTTGATAAATTTATTATTTTGTATGATGATTTTATGAGTTTTATGACTTGAATGGATGATTATATGATATGTGGATTTCTTAAGAATGCCTTAGCTATCTAATTTGCCTTCTTGGTTTCTAGGGATTAGTAGTCCTTTGGTGTGGTAGTGGATAGGTTTCTTACTTGCAAAGAAAGAGCCTAATCATGATTTATATTAATTCAAATTCTCATGTTTGTCATGATTTTAGATTAGGATATTAAGCCTAATCACCTTAATACTTAAAGTTAGGTTTAATCATTATATGTGAGAGAATTCTCTTGATTTTTGTGATAGAGCTCTTATTGCTGGATTCATTACTGAATATATTTTATTTGAGATTATTGTTCACTGGGAAAAATCTTCTACCTTTTTCAGGATGGCTAAGCGTCAAGAGAAGTTGCCTAATCACACCATGAGGTTGGCAAAGAAGCCGAAGAAGATGAATCCTCCTCTACTTCCAAAAGGATTCACTTTGGGAGATATTTAATAGGTTGGTGGAGAAGCCGTTCAAGGCCAATAAGTAGATAGATTGGGAGACATTAGCTCAGTTGGGTTTGATCAAGGAGGTCTGACTCCTTGTGGATTTCAATGACTAGCTATCAGTGTTTGATTGCTGGAAGCCTACCTATAGTGAGCTCACCTTTTAGTTTCTGAGCACCACTAATTTTGACATGACTAGCATCAGCTAGAGTTGACCTGATGCAGTGAAGTTTTGCCTTAGAGAGCAAAACTTTAAGTTGAGTTTGGATGAGCTAGGGTGGTGTCTAGGCTTTTACACCTAAGACTTTATTGATTTTGATGAGAATAAAGGCTTGATTTGTGAGTTTGGCACCACCGCCCACATTTTGTGGGAGTTCTGGACAGAGATCACCGAGGATAGAGGTAACTAATAGTCGACAGTGTACAAGGCATCTAGGTTGAGGTTGCCAGCTATGTGTTATGTGCATTATCTGGTCACCCAGTCCGTTGCTGGTAGGAGGGAGAGTATAGGTGTGGTGACAAAAACTGACCTCTCCCACCTTTTCTATATCATTTGCCAAATGCATTGCCACTTTGGAGTATCATTTGCTTGGTGGGCACAGGATACTACTTGCCATATGAGGACTAGGCCTATATGTGTAGGACCATTCGTGATGAGGTTGGCTTGGAACCTCAGTACTTTCTCACCACAGAAACTGATTACGGAGGTGGCAAAGCCAGGAATGGCTGACATGGACTCATTCAAGGCTTTTAGGATGCTAAAGAAGACCAAGCTCTTTGACGACTCAACAAGATTTATACTGAGGACCTAGGATGAGATTTAGGAGGTGGAGACAACTGCTACTATAACCCAAGACACGCCTACATCCCTTAGTGCTCGACCACTCACTCTATTCATTATCTTTGAGAGATAGCAACTTATCCTAGATTACCTTGACTTTATGACTGATCAAATGCTTGCAGTGTACCACTTTTCTACAGTTGAGGTGAGGACCCTGAGGTTGGAAGAGGCAATACACTTATACTTTCCATGATCTGATGATGCTGGTACCTCAAGTCATGCTCACCAGTCCTTCCAGCATGATGATGATTCAACCAACTACTTCATGTTTAAGGCAAGTATGAAGGGCTAGGATGGTGTTGATGAGGCCCAATGAGCCACTGAGGTGAGAGATGAGGCCACCATTGATGGACTCTCAACTGAGGGAGCTATTAGATGAAAGGTCATTGCTGAGGAGAGAGTTGTTGATAATGCTACTATTACTTTATTCCTACCGAGAATGTTGGAGGACTAGAGCTGATCCCATGACTTTGGAGCCGAGTAGCAAGGCACGGTTACTGGGGATCCCACTGTGACCACATAGATGATGACTTCTCTAAGCACTTCCACAGATCCTTCACTTCTCGGGTGATGCAAACCTCGATGATATAAAGACCATGAAATGCACCCAAGATGTTTTTCAAGCTCCATAAGACATCAAAGAGACTGGATTTGAAGACCCCTACCCCTAATCAACCTATGACTAGAAACGAGAAGTATAAGAACACCAAGAACACAAGCACACTTGTGCACCAAGGTAGTCCACAAATAACCGAAGAGAAATTCTCTCCAAAGTAGCAATATTATTTCATGTCAAGGCTGTCTTTTACAACCAGAATATGTGCCTATTTATAGGCCTAAACTAGGGTAAAATACTCAGAAAAATTTGCAGCCCAAGTCACGTAGGAAACCTAGTTACAAAGGACTCAAGAAAACCTAGTCAAACTAGGATTCGTACACCCTTTTAACACATGTTTAAGGTGTCTAGCGAATTCCATTTATCCTAAGTGACCTGAATCACTTCCATGGCCTAAATAACATCCTAAAAAATGTAAATAAACAGGAAAAAAAATAAAATACATTACAAAACAAGATTGGCCATAAAAACCCCAAAATAGTCTTCTCAGGTGGTTCTTGCTTGTGTCTTCAACTTCAATCTGAAATTTGAACTTGATGTAGCCATGATTTCTAAAAATAAAAAGCATGAAAGTTGTATATCTCTTTCTTATCTTTGAAATGACACCTGAATCACACAAAACGGACATCTAAAGCCAAAGATATGCCCAAAATACTTCAATTGCTTCCAAACCAGCGATGACTTGCAAATCGCGACTTTGAAGCTAAATTGGACCCCCTTAACGTGCAAACTGGGTTTCATGGTATTCATATGATTTGTAGCTCCAGATGTTAAATTTCCAATGAATCAAGAATTACTCAATTCTGATCTGTTTATCTCAAGATATGATTTTTCTACCAGAATATCACCAATCTGTCAACATCCAAGCTTGACCATCATCTCCATATGATTCCTTGCATATTCCAGCAGCTCCTTGCGAAATTACAAGTCCATAGTGAGCTCCTTAGCCTTCTTTCTTATCAATGTTCTACTAGTTATCTTCAATGGATCCTTGCCATCCTTGGTTGTGCCTTCTTTGATCATATCATCGGGGATGCTTGATCCAATGCTATACAGGACATTCATTTATATTTTATAGCTATGTTATTATGGATATTACTACTACTCTTACTTTAAATTTCCATTTATGTTTCTATTATTTATCTTTATCTATCATGCTTATGTTTGACATTGGAGCATTGGTTACTCCTGTGTTTTGTTTTTGAACTACTTCATTTTAGTTTCTATATTTGCCAATGGTTTTTCCCATATATTTTATGGTTGATCACCTTGTTTGTTTTCTTTGGAAGCCTTTAAATTTTTTAATAGAGGCCTGAATCAACCTTCTTGTTGGAATTTTCTTTTTGGAATGCCAACTTGCAAGACAAGCAACTGACATTTTTTTTTTCAAGGGCAGTATCAATTTCTATCAGTTTTTTTTTTCACATATTTTCTATGCTAGTATGATATGCTCATATATTAGTCATGTTTTCTATATGTTGTTCCCTTATATTTGCTTGTCTTTTGATATGTTTTTGCGAGAATATAGTACTTAATTGGTTTATATTTCATTTCCAAATCATATTTTAGCTTCATTTGAGTTAGGAAAGATTTTGGTGAAGTTTTAAAGCTAAATTGCAAGTTTGGCAAATTTTTAGAGCTCACACACCCTTATACATGCCCATGCTCCAAACTATGTTATAGTTAGTGAGATTTTAAGATCTAGGAGAGTTACATAGCTATGTACCAAACTATGTCTGCCTAAATTTTAAGGTTTCTCGGGTTAATTGAAAAAGAAAAAGAAGAGGAGAAGGAAGAAGCAGAGATACAGAGAAGAAAGAGAGTTTTTGATGGAGGAACGCTATTGGAGGCAATTCTAATGATCAATACCATTTTATGAGTGTTGGATCAAAGATTTCTTGGAGGAGAAGAAATTTAGTTATGGATTATTCTTTTTCTTAGTTTTCTTTTGATTCTTTGGTGTTTATTTTATGGCATTATAAGCTAAACTTTTCTTACTCATGCTTAGAGTGGATGAACCCTAAGTTGATTTTGTCATTGTGATTGCTTTTGGTTTAATATGGTTATGTGTTTTTCTTACGATTTATCCTATGTTCTTTGTTGTGTTGATTAATAATAGATAGCCTATTAATTCAATGTGGAATGATGAACATGCACCACGTAGTATCCCAAATGTTTGTTGTAGATCACCGTTGGATAAAATAGATATTATCATAACCGGGAGTAATAGGGTTAGTGTAACAGGAATAATAGGGAACCAATCTACATTAGGTAGTACTCCACGGTTCAAGTCATAATCCTATTAAACCAAAGTAAAAGCAACAAGAAGAAATTTTTTGGGGGATTCGATTCTAAGTATATGGCTTCTTACTGTTGATTATCTTAGTTGTTTTCGGCTGCCAATTGATAGTTAGTAGTTTTTGTTACTGCATTAGTTTAGTTTACTTTAGTTAATCCATAGTAGTGAGTTAAACAAACTCCTTAATTGATGGTTAGATAATAGGGAGATATTGAGTACGATAGACAATTTTCATTCCTTGGAGAAAATCAATCTTGGTACTTGCCTGTGAGTTCACATGTTTGTTTGAGTATAGAGAGATTTGATGCATCCACAGTATTTACTGCTGTAGTGGAAAAGGTTTGTTGTGAACTATGAACACACCAAGTTTTTGGCACAATTGCCGGAGAGCATTTGTTGAGCTTGTTACCTGAAACATTAATCTCTATTAATCTAGCTATTAATTTTATTGCATTATTTTTCTTTGAATTTTTAGTTATTTTTAGTTTGTTGAATTCTTGTTCTTTTCTTGTAGGAATCCTAGTGCATGACTCATAGCTATCCCAGTGTTGTTGTTAAAGCAAATTTGGAAATCGAGAGAACATTGAGGAAACTCTTATCTTCAAAGGGTACCAAGTGACAACCATCACTTTTTGAGTTAGAGTAGCAAGGAGATAATCAAGAACAATTAATCATGGAGGATTTTAATAAAGGGTGGACTATGTCAGAATATGCAAAACCTTCTGTTGAAGGGATAGAATCAAGTATTGTTAGACCTCCTGTCAATACCATTAATTTCAAGATCAAGCTAAGTATTATTAATATGGTGCAAAATTGTTTTCAATTCGATAGCTTGGCGGATGAGGATCCTAATTCTCACATTGCTAGTTTCCTAGAGATATGTGATATATTCAGAATTAATGGAGCTAGTGAAGATAGTAGATCAAGACTATTCCTATTCCTGTTGAGAGGAAGAGCTAAGCATTGATTGATTTCACTTTCAAGAGAATCTAATGCCACCTGGAACACCATCGCTAAGAAGGTTTTATTGAAGTTTATTTTTTTCCAGCCAAGACAGTGAAGTTGCATAATGATATTTTTTGCTTTCAGTCAGATGTATTCATAAACATTATGTGAAGCTTGGGAAAGGTTCAAGGATTTGTTGAGAAGGTTTCTGCATCATGGATTACCTACATGGGTGCAAGTGCAAACATTCTATAATGGTTTTAGTTATGCTTCCAAGTAGATGATCGAAGGAGAAGCTGGTGGTACTCTGAATAGCAAGGCACCTGAATCAGCCCAAGAATTGATTCAGGAAATAGTGATGAACAATTATCAATGGCAATCATCATCTATGTTGAAGCCAAACAGAGTAGCTACAACTCAAAATTCTGATGCCTATTTAGTGTTGGCAAGTCAACTTGACACTTTAATGAGAGAGTTTAGAAATTTTTTAGCTAATCAAAAATAAGTTGTATTACAAGTGGAGAAGTTCATTCAGCCTTGGTGTGTTAGGTAACCAATTAGAGGAGCAAGAACAAGTACATTGACTTTGTTGAAAATTTTTGAGGACCACATAGAAACAATTATTTTAGACCAAGATAAAAGAGTTGCCCTATGAATAGATGGAATATTTGAGGGGGGAGCATGAATTTCCAACACCCTCATTCTTTGACAAATTACAAAGAAGCAGTAATGGGATTTATGGGCAATATTCAAACTTAGTGTTAGATTTTGAAGGAGATTATGGAGAAGTAGCAGTTGATGTTTTAGAACCAAATGGAATAGTTGTCACAAACTATGATGGAAATCAATAAGGCAAACATGACATAGACGCTTGAGCAATTAGAGGCTATCACCCATCGTAGTGGAAGGAAGCTTCTAGAGAGAAGAAATGGTGAAAAGATGAAGCTGGTAGATGTGGAGAAACCACATGAAGAGTTCTAGTACGAAAACAATACACCTCATAAGGAGGAATGGTTGATGGAACCACCAAGAGAGAAAGAAAAAGGAAGTCAAGGAATATCATCGACCCTTGTTGTATCCTTCCCGCTTATCAAAAGATAAAGATGAGGAACAATTTGCTAAATTTTTGTCTATGTTCAAACAACTCCATATTAATATTCCTTTTGTAGAGGCGTTGGAGCAGATGCCTTGTTACATGAAGCTCTTGAAAGATATTTTGGCTAAAAAGAAGGAGCTAGAAAAATTGTCTTCCATGATCCTAAATGGAGAATTCTCCACTATCATTCAAAATGACTTGCCAAAAAAGATTGGTGATCCAGAGAGCTTTATTATTTCTTGTACTATTAGTTATTTAATGATTGGTAAAACATTAATAGATTTAGGTGCTAATATAAATTTAATGCCTTATATTTTGTTTAAAAAACTAGAGTTAGGAAAACCTAAACCAACTAGGATGAGCATTCAGTAAGACGACAGATCAATTAAATACCCTAAGGGACTAATTAAAGATGTGCTGGTGAAAGTTGATAAGTTTATCATTCCCGTTGATTTTGTTATATTAGACATGGAAATTGATGCACATATACCAATGATTCTAGGATGACCATTTTTAACTATTATGGGAGCATTAATTAATGTTCAAAATGGTAAATTGGTTTTGAATATGGGGATGGAAGAAACTATATTTCATTTTTTTGATACCATAAAAATACTCTTGATAAGGATGATACTTGTTATTCTCTAGATTCAGTCGATACTGAGGTTGCTTGTTATTTTCAAGAATGTGTTCAGGACAATTGAAGCTGTGTATCGCTCAAGGGAATGAGTTTGAAATTAATACCCTAGAAAAGGAGGAGCTAAAAGCCTAGTTGGATACTAAGGGAATGCCTGACCAAGGCAAAAATGAGGGTGAATCACTCCAAGCATAATAAGGAGAAAAACATTGATTAAAGAACCACCAAATTTGGAGTTGAAAAAGTTACCTGATCATTTGGAGTATACTTTCTTAGCGCCAGATTCTAAGTTACTAGTGATTATTTCCACTTTGTTAAGTACAAAAGAGAAAAAGAAATTGTTGGAAGTATTGCAAAAATGGAAGAGACCTATTGCTTCGTCTATTGCACATATAAATGGAATAAATCCATCCTAGTGCACACACAAGATTTTGATGGAGGAAAATAAAAAACTAGTAGTACAACCACAATGGAGATTGAATCCAAGTGTCAAAGTGGCAATCAAGGCTGAAGTAATTAACCTATTGGACATTGGAGTAATCTATCCTATCTTAGACAGTGTGTGGGTGAGCCCAGTTCAAGTTGTTCCCAAGAAAGGATGAATGACCATCATTCAGAATGAGAATAATGAGCTTATTCCCCCTCTAACAATAACCGGATGAAGGGTGTGCATTGATTATAGGAAACTGAATGACGCCACTAGAAAGGATCACTTCCATCTTCCTTTTAATGATTTAATGTTAGAACAATTAGCCAATCATGCTTACTATTGTTTGTTGGATGGTATGTCAGGTTACTTTCATATCCCAATTGCACTAGAGGATCAAGAGAAGAATAAATTCACTTGTCCTTATGGTACATGATAGCCAAGGTGCCAATCACCCTCAGAACCCACTGGTTCGGACAAAGCGCCAACCTCGGAAGGGAAACCACCTGCCATGGAAAGAAGGATGCCCGACCTCCTGAAATCCTGCCTCGGCATTTCTCCATTCCTGGAAACAATAGTGCCAACCTCGGGAGAACGAGTAAGCCATCCTCGGAAGTGGTTGTGCCTCTAAGAAAGGTCGCCCTCGGGAAATATACTCCTGCCATACTAAAGTGACCTCGGAGGACAAGTTCTCCGAAGAGGCCTCCTCTACCGAAAGGGACCTCGGGAGTATGGCATAAGCATTTAAGGAGCCTCTGACACATCCCCGATAATCCGCCCCGACCATACCCTGACACGCCATTTGCAGGGACACTCTAGCACGTCACTCTCGGGTTGATTAGACTCCTAGCCCAGAGGCCCATGCCCTGCTAGGAGTCCCCTGTTGACCAAAAGATGTGGAACGCATCCCGCCGAACACGTGTCACGATCTGGGCTGGCCACACGAGAAAAACTATCGCTATCCGCCCCTCTATATGTACTAGGTAATTATTCCAGGCAGAGGGGGGACATTACTTGAGATAAGGTACTCCTTTACTCTAAAAACATCATCTCATTACCTCCAAAAGACTCACTTGGGCATCGGAGGCTCCTCCCTAGAAAAGCACTCCGGGGACCTCCTAACCCTTGCTTCCTGTGACTTTCAGGTGATCTTCTCAGAGTACGTTTGTCCCAGACCTTTCTCCATTTCCATAAGCCCTTGCCGCCTTCACCATGACACCCGAAGGAGATGCCGAAGGGCATCATTTGGCGCTGTCTGTGGGAAACCACCCTCAGGTCACCGTCGTTGAAACTCGGCGTTCTAAGGACAAGGAACTCCCGAGGTCCCCGTTCGCGCCAGAAACTCAACCGGCAATTGAACAAACTGCGGCAGGGACTTCCTCGCTCGAGGATGAGCGTCCACTGACTGTTATTATGGCCTTCCTGCGCGAATTTCAGCGCTCCGTTGTGGCCGAAATGACACAGCTGTCAGACCAAATATGGCCATAGCCAACCCCAGGACGAAGGCCCTTTTCATCGGCACCTCGGTGTGAAAAGAGCCCCCGATCAACTCATCGGAGCTCGGGAAGTGGGGATCAACGCGATGAGTCCTCAACAGAAAACATACCCCTCACGGTGCGACTTATGGGAGAAACAGGGCCAAAGCAGCACAAGGTCCCCTGCCGAAGGAGTTCCACGCCTGAGGCAAAGTCACCACCTCTCCGGCGCCGAAGTCATTCCCCAAAGAGAAGATGTCAGTCTCCATTCCCAGAAGCCTACAGACAGCAGGAAGAAGAACCCAGTGCCACACTCCTCATGGAAAAAATTCTAAAGAGGATAGAAAGAGTGGAGAGACAAGTAGCTCTGAAACCTGTCTGGGCTAGATTGTCAAAAACCTTCAATGGAGGCGAGTCACCGTTCACCCGAGCAGTGGTCGAGGCACCTATGCCAAGCGATTTTCGGGTACCTCGGCTAGAAACCTACGATGGCCGAACCGACCCCCAGGCTCATCTGACCAAGTATAAGCGCAGTATGGTGCTGCACGGAGTTGATGATGCTACCTTGTGCAAATGCTTTGAGGTCACCCTTGCTGGGCCGGCCACGACATGGTACAACTCGCTGGCTCCTGGAGGCATCATGGAGTTCCAAGAACTGTCTGCTGCCTTCACGCAGCAGTTCATTGGGAGCCGCCCAACGGCGAAAATGCCAGTCCAAATGTTCGATTTAGCGCAGAAAAGTGGTGAAACCATACGCGACTATGTCGAAAGGTTCAACAGGGAAGCCTTGAGTGTCCCAGACTTCAGGCCAGAAATACGTATCTTGGCATGACACGAGGACCCCGGAGAGACTCCCAGCTGTTCTATGAGTTCTCCAAAGATCCCCCCGACACGCTCAGTGAATTCTACCGAAGAGCGGAGCAGCACATGACTGCCGAAGAACTAAGAATGGGAGGCCCGAGGTTTGATCATGTCCGCACCGAGGGACGAAGTCAGCAAACTCGCTACCCAGCTGAAATGAGTGGGCGTCCTCGGAAGTTTAAGGGGAGGAAGCCAATTACCTTAACTCCCCTGAACACCATGAGGATGAACATCCTGATGGCGATGGAAAAGCAAGGGACTCAGATTCAACATCTGAGGGCCATGACCTCGGACAACAAGAAGAATATGAGAAAATTTTGCTTTCCTTTGAGACCACGGGCATGATACCGAAGATTGCTTCCAGTTGAGAAAGTACATAGAAATGTTGATAAAGCAGGGACAACTTCGGCATTACCTGGGCATTCCCTCCCCGAAGGGAAGGAGGGAAGAAAAAGGAAAGGTAGAGGACGAGGAGTACGACTTCGACAGGCGTCGAAATCGAAGTCCGGAAAGGCGTCCCCCGCCCCGGGCAGGAGTAATACAAATGATCACCACAGGGCTGCCGTCGGCGGAAAGAAAAAGAAAAGCCAGAGAGATTTGGTAATGGAGTACGGGAATCCATCAAAGAAGCTCACCCGAAAGGACGGATCCACCGTCATTTTTCCCCATGACGATCCTTTGCTGATTATGGCAAGGATAGGAAGCTGAGACGTCAAGAGAGTACTACTTGATGATGGCTCAAACGCAGACGTCCTATTCTCACACCTGCTACCAAACTTGGGGATATCGAGAAGCGACCTCAAATCCGTCACTTCCCCTACTTTTGGAGTTGGGCTGTCCGAACTTCCCGTCCTCGGATGGGTAGATCTTCCTTTGATGCTAAAGGGAACTTCGGCACACAACAGAAAGGAGCTGTTTGCCTCCGTAATGACAAGGTTCATCATCATCGATGTCCCTTCGTCATATAACGCCATTCTTGGAAGGCAAATGCAAGGAAACCTCCACATTCGCCCAGATGTAAAGTACCTAACTGTCACCTTCGCCACTAAGGATGGAGATGTTGAGATCTTCATCGACCAGGGGGAGGTGCGAAAGGTGTTTGTAAAGGCAAGAAAAGCCCCAGCGATGAATTGCACGCAAACTACAGAAACGAAGGCTCTGCCCGCACAAGAGTCAGAAGAACAAGGAACAGAAGATCCTGAGAAAGTGGAAACGGAAGAGATAGAGCTTGTCCCAGGCCGAAACACCCGAATAGGGAAAAAATTGGCCAAAGGAGACAAGGAAAAGCTTGTATCCTTCCTACTAATGAATAAAGATCTGTTCGCTTACTCGCCGAAAGACATGCCTGGGGTAGACCCTCGCATAATACAGCATAGCCTCAAAGTAAATCCAGAAGCAAAACTGTTCCGCCAAAAGAAGCGAAGACTCTCGGCGCACAAAAGCAATTTCGTCAAAACCAAAGTTCAACACCTGTTAGACGCAGGTGTAATCAGGGAAGTCAAATACCCTGAATCGCTAAGCAATGTAGTCATCGCCACGAAAGAAGGGAGCGACAAGCTCCGAATGTGCATCAACTTCCGAAATGTAAATGATGCTTGTCCTAAAGATTCATATCCTCTCCCGCCAATAGATCAACTGGTGGACTCGACCGCTGAATATGGACTCCTGAGCTTCCTAGATGCTTTCAGTGGGTATGACCAAGTTAGGTTGAATCCCGAGGACGAGGAAAAAACCGCCTTCATCACCGATGTCGGTATGTATTGTTACATCAGAATGCCCTTCGGGCTTAAAAATGCAGGAGCTACCTATCAGAGGCTGATGAACAAGGTCTTCAGCAGTCAAATAGGGAGAAACATGGAAGTCTACGTGGATGACATGATAGTCAAAAGCAGATTGCCCAGCAGCCACATTGCCGACTTGGAGGAAACTTTCCACCAACTTAGAGCATTCGGAATTCGTCTCAATCCCGAGAAGTGTGTCTTCGGCGTAAGTTTGGGAAAGTTCCTCAGATTTATGGTATCGGAAAGGGGTATCGATGCCAACCCAGAAAAATTCAAAGCTCTGCTTGAATTCTGAACTCCTGTCACAACAAAAGATGTGCCAAGGCTTACGGGCAGAATAACCTCCCTTAGTAGGTTCATCTCCAGGTATGGAGATTGCTGCGGAGCATTCTTTAAGGTACTCACTAAGGCAGCAAAAAATAGTGACAACCTCAAAAACAATGATCATCCTTGGAATGAGGATTGCCAGAATGCATGGGAAGAGCTCAAAGTTTATCTGGCCCAACTACCCACTCTTCGGCAACCTCGAGAGGGAGAACCCCTTGTGCTGTACCTTGCTGTTGCTAAAACAGCACTGAGCTCGGTCCTCGTAAAGGAAGAAGGAGCGGTGCAATGGCCAGTCTATTACGTGAGCAAATCTTTGCATGGAGCCGAAATCAAGTACCCCTTACTACAAAAAGCTATCTATGCCTTAGTACTAGCAAGTAGGAGACTGCGTCCATATTTTCAGGCTCATCCCATCATTGTCCGAAGTAATCTACCCCTTCGGGATGTCATGAAGAGGGTAGACCATTCGGGAAGGCTTTCCAAGTGGTGCATAGAGCTCGGTGAGTACGATATCACTTACGAACCAAGGAAGGCAATAAAAGCCCAAGCCTTGGCAGACTTCTTTGCCGAAGTACCTTTCGCCGAGAATGACCAGTTTGACCTTGGCAAAAGTGAGCCAGAATGGACTCTGTTCGTAGACGGGGCCTCCGGCTCTGAACATCAGGGAGTTGGGGTAGTCATTCGCGGCCCTGAAGGCATGGAAGTAATGAAAGCCATCAAATTCGGGTTTAGTGTCACCAACAACGCGGCAAAGTATGAGGCTCTCATAGCAGGGTTGCGTCTTGCTAGAAAGATTCGTGTGAGAAACCTGAAAGCCCACAGTGATTCTCAGCTGGTGGTCCGATAGATGGCAGGGGACTACAGTGCAAAAGATCCAACTTTGGCAAAATACCACGAGCTCGTGTCAAAGCTCATCCGGGAATTCGACGCAGTGCATATTGAAAATGTGCCTCGACGAAGCAACACCGAGGCAGATAGTCTGGTGAAGTCAAAAAACTTCACCGAAATATTGAGTCACCCCAGCATTGCGGTAATGAGCACAACAACCTCGGAGGAAGGATGGGAAAATCCTATAAAGAGGTATCCTACAACCTCAGAGCTTCCCCAAGACCCTCGCGAAGCTGCAAAAGTGTGAAGACGTTCCGAACGATACTTCTTGATAGGGGAAGAACTATATTGACAGGGATATGCAAGTTCATTGCAAAGATGTATCGGCGAAAAGGACACTCGGGCAATTCTCGAGGAAGTCCATGAGGGAATCTGCGGTGCCCACATCGGGACTGACACCTTGGCAGGAGTAATACTTCGCCAAGGGTAGTTTTGGCCCACGTTAAGAAAGGACGCAAGACAGTTCGTCCAAAAATGTGACAGTTCCCAGAGACACGCAAAAGTTCAAAGATTGCCCTCGGAACTAATAAACTTGACTGACTACCCTTGTCCTTTTGCAGTATGGGGCATTGACCTCATCGGCCCACTCCCGACAGCACCCAGAGGAGTGAAATTCTCCGTGGTCGCAGTGGACTACTTCACCAAGTGGGTAGAGGCATAGCCCCTAGTAACCATCATAGCAAAGGATATACAAAAATTTGTCTGGAAAGGAATTATATGCAGGTTTTGCATACCGAGGGTGATAGTCGCCGATAATGGTTCCCAGTTTATTGACAAAGGGTTCCAGGAATTCATCACCAACCTCGGAATAAAGATGCACTTCACCCCCGTAGCTCATCCCCAGAGCAACGTACAAGTATAGGTGTCTAACAGGACCATAAAAGATGGTCTGAAAAAGAGATTGGGGGAGGCAAAGGGAAAATGGCCAGGAGAACTTCCTAGTGTACTGTGGAGCTATCGGACAATGCCCCGAAGGGCAACGGGTGAAACACCTTTTTCGCTCGTCTTCGGTACAGAGGCTATTATCCCTGTGGAGGTAGTGCAGCCATCAATTAGAATACAGGTGTTCGACGAAGGAGGAAACGACCTCGGGTTGAGAACCAAGCTCGACCTAGTAGATGAGCATAGAGAGATGGCCGAGCTCAGAAGAAAGGCCTTTCAGCAAAGAGTGGCCATAGCCGCAAACTTGCATGCTAGGCCTAAAGAAATAAGGAAAGGAGACCTCGTCCTCTAAAAGGCCAAGTTTGAAACCCAAAAACCGTCCCACGGGGTACTTTGGCCAAATTGGAAAGGACCTTACTTGGTCCTGGATGAGATCTGAAAGGGAGTATACAAGCTCAGCGACACCGAAGGGGGAGAACTGAAAAATACCTGGCATTCGGATGCCCTAAAGAAATTCTATACTGAGAACTTTTTTCAGAAATATTGTAGTTACTATTCCCCGCAGTCGTCAATAAAGACACAAGCCGAATGTTGTTGCCATAGTTCCTTAATGGTTCTCCTTTCAAAATTAACTCCTGGATGGAGTATAAACTCGGCGGAGATTTGGAAAAAAATTCTAAAACTACTCTTGCCGAAGAAGTAAGAGCGAGCAATTCGTCGAAAGTGTGTGCTTAGAATTAATTCTGAAGAATCCTATTCAGAAGAACGAATGGAGGTTGGAGAAAGAATCTTCATTAAAAAATTCTAAGGCAAAGATGTACAAGCAAGCAGGAGTACAAGAAAATAATAAGAAGCCTATGGCTGAGCGAGGACAACCGATATCTCATCATCATCATTATCGTCATTAGGCTCAGTCGGAGGCACCGGCTTAGCTGGAGGAAGATTGAGAAAATCTGGCTTTGACCATACCTCCTGGGGCCCCTCGGGAAAATCCAGAGCGGACAGGTAGGAAAGGTCGAGCTCATGGTGCCGAGCAAGGACCTGGTGGCACGCCAGGCAGAAGCCGTCTTAGAAAGCCACCTTCGCCATTCGCCCAGACTTGTCCTTCTCGGCACTAAGAGCATCCAGTTCGGTCTTAAGCTTGGCGATCTTCTCCTCCAGCTTCTTCTTTCTCTTGCTCTTGGCCCCTTTCTTCAGAGATTCAACCTTAGCCTCGAGCTCGGCATTCAAAGCGAGCGCCTTCGTCAGGTTCTCGCCATCTTGAGCGTTCGCCTTCTGAAAGGCCTCGTTCTCTGAAGAAAGAACGGCACACTTTGAGCCGAGGTCCTCGACCTTGGCTGAAAAATCAAGAAGAAGTTCCTGCTTGCTCGTTGCGAGTTCGGCTCAAAGATTTACAATGTCTTCCTTCACAATCTTGAGCTCATCATATTTGAGGACGTGCCTGGCACAAACCTCCTTCATTTTGCTCAAAGAATCTTCAGACCGAGAACGGGCCGCTGTTTGCTTCGACGCCCAAGTGCGAAAATACCCGCTGTATGCCAAAAGCTGCAAAAAAAAAGGCCCCGAATGAGTATCAAAAGAATGATGGAAACTTAGAAGGAAAATCTCTAAGTAAATAAAGGAGAGAGAACTACCTGGGTGGCGTGCTCGGTCATCCTTGCCGAAAGAATCTCCTCGTTGGTGGCTTGCAGGAGAATGGCTAAGGAACCAACCTGGTAGAACTTCGGTGACGTCATCTTCAGACTTGCCCTCCTGGACTTCACCGGGAATGTTCGTCCCCTTCCTTCTTCTGCTCTCTTCAAGTCCCTGAGCAGGTCTTTGCTCTGAAGAAGGCTCGGTGGGAAGAATGGGGCTCAGTGTTGCTCCAAGAAGGGCAGGGTCTGAAGGAAGGTCTGCCGGTGTTGAAGGAAGAGCATGGGATTGATCCTACACCTCCACAACGACTTCGGGAGGGGGAGTAACAACCCTAGCCTTCTTGGCCCTAGAAGGCCCGCTGCCGATCGACTTCTTCCTCTTAACCGGCGCCTTCTTGCGCATCTGCTCCCCCCTCTTGGCCTGGCTGAGGAAAAGCGACTTGTAAAAATCAGCAGATTGATCGCCCATTTCTGCAAAAGGAAAAAGTATCAACGTAAGTCCAAAAGGAAAAAAGGTATCAAAACCAGGAAAGAGACTTACTCTCGGCAAAATACTCATATGTGATCTCGCCCCGAAGAAGCATGACTATCCAAGCCTTTTTTCCCAGAAGAACGGGCATGGGCATCCCGGGATCACTCTTGTGCGCGTCCACTACTCCCATCTCCCGAAGGACCTCCTTGGTCATGAGATCCCACTTGATGGGAAAAGGGTAAAATGAACGTGGAAGGACCTCGGGGTCCCAGTCTGCCACGGCCCGGATAAGCCTATCAAATCGATCAAACTCAATAGCCAGCTCCAAAGTCAGGAGTTTTCGGGGATCAACGACGTCCATCTTCAGGGTCCCCAAAGCCCATCTGGTGGGCACATGATGCCAAAGCACGGGGACCGGTAGGAAGAAAAACTTCTTCTACCACCCCCGCCAGCTGTCCTTGTTGTCGAAGGTGAAGGTAAACTTTTTGCTCCCGGACCCTCAGGGAAGCAGGAAATAAAAGCCGCCCTTTGGGACCGGGTGGAGTTTGTAGTACTGCATGAAGAAAAGAAAATGGGGCTTTATCTTAAACACCTCACACATGCAGAGAAAAGAATTGAAGTAGGAGTAAGAATTCTGGGGAAGTTGGTTCACGGCGATCCCGTGGAATTTGCAAAATTCACAGATTACGTGGTGAGGAGGGTATCGAAGACCGGCTTTCAATTGAGCTCGGTAAATGGTAACCTCATACGAATCTGACATAAAGCCGTAGGTGCCCGGGATGGGCAACCTCGGGATGAGATAAGAAGGAAGGTAATACTTAGCCATCCACTTCCTCACCTTCTCCGGAGTGGTACTAAAAGGATGAGATTCAAGAGCAAGAAAGCTCTCGAGGAGAGGTCAGACAGTTAGCAACGGGGTCGGATTAGACATTTTTCACAAAAGAAAAGAAGGACGACTCCGGAAAGGTAAGGAAACAAAGAGACCTCGGAAAAGCGACCTCGAAAGAGAGAAGATAAAAGAAATTACAGGAGGAAGCACCCACCAAAAGTCTTGCTGAAATTACTGAACGCCGCTGCAAAAATTGCCAGAAATCGCTCCGCCACAGAAACTACTGCCAGAAAAAAGGGGGAGAAAAACAAGAGAAGCCTTTGGAACAGATGAGAGCAAAGGCAAAGAGTGAGGCAAAAAATGAGGTGAAAGGTGCTTATATAGACCGAAGAGGGTAAGCGAAACATCGTCATTATTATCCCTCGGAAGCGCAACAGACTCATTATTACTCCTCAAAGGCGAAGAGACGCAATTAGTATGACCGACGTAACTATCCCGCCATCCACTAGTGGCCACATGTCATCCAACGTGAAGAACTAGGGCACGTCCCTTTGACATCGCAAAAACCTAGGCACGCTTATCCATAACTGACATGTTTGACCAAAGGATACGACGGTTCACGAACCTGCAGCAGAAGAAAGCAAAAGCAAAAGCGGCACACGCCTTGAGGTCGCAGAAAGAACTAGGGAAGGGTACCTCGGCTATGAAGGAACGCCTTCTGAAAAAGAGCAACTCATTGAGTAGAGCTCCAACCGCGAGTTCGGTAAAGAAGCCTTCCTAAAAGCATAATGTGATAGCCAAGGTGCCAATCACCCTCAGAACCCACTGGTTCGGACAAAGCGCCAACCTCGGAAGGGAAACCACCTGCCACGGAAAGAAGGATGCCCGACTTCTCGAAATCCTGCCTCAGCATTTCTCCATTCCTGGAAACAATAGTGCCAACCTCGGGAGAACGAGTAAGCCATCCTTAGAAGTGGTTGTGCCTCTGAGAAAGGTCGCCCTCGGGAAATATACTCCTACGATACTAAAGTGACCTCGGAGGACAAGTTCTCCGAAGAGGCCTCCTCTACCAAAAGGGACCTCGGGAGTACGACATAAGCATTTAAGGAGCCTTTGACACATCCCCAATAATCCGCCCCGGCCATACCTTGACACGCCGTTTGCAGGGACACTCTAGCACGTCACTCTTAGGTTGATTAGACTCCTAGCCCAGAGGCCCATGCCCTGCTAGGAGTCCCCTGTTGACCAAAAGACGTGGAACGCATCCCACCGAACACGTGTCATGATCTGGGCTGGCCACACGAGAAAAACTATCGTTATCCGCCCCTCTATATGTACTGGGAATTATTCCAGGCAGAGGAGGGACGTTACTTGAGATAAGGTACTCCTTTACTCTAAAAACATCATCTCATTACCGCCAAAAGACTCACTTGGGCGTCGGAGGCTCCACCCCGGAAAAACACTACGGGGACCTCCTAACCCTTGCTTCCTGTGACTTCTAGGTGATCTTCTCAGAGTACGTTCGTCCCGGACCTTTCTCCATTTCCATAAGCCCTTGCCGCCTTCACCATGACACGCAAAGGAGATACCGAAGGGCATCAGTACATTTGCTTATAGCAGAATGAATTTTGGTTTATGCAATGCCCTCACCACCTTTCAGAGAAGCATGCTTGCAATTTTTTATGTCTTGGTGGAAGACTTCATAGAGGTATTTCTAGATGATTTTTTTCTGCTCATGATGATTCATTTGATGGATATCATAATTTGGATAAAATGTTAGAAAGTTGTGAGGAAACCAATTTAGTTTTAAATTGGGAAAAATGTCACTTCATGGTCCAAGAAGGAATAGTTTTTCATCTTAAGATATCTAGTAAAGGTATAGAGGTAAATAAAGTAAAAATTGAAACTATTTCCAAGTTGCCACCACTATATTCAATTAAGGCGATTAGAAGTTTTCTTGGTCATGTGGGTTTCTACAGATGATTTATTAAAGATTTCTCTAAAATAGCAAAACCACTTACTAAGTTGTTAGAAAAAGGATGCAATTTTCAATTTCAATGATGAGTGTTTGCTAGCCTTTAACATTCTCAAGGACCGTTTAATTAATGCACTTTTTTTGGTTTCACCAGATTAGTCAGTGCCATTCGAATTAATGTGTGACAATGGGTGCCACCTTAGGTCAGTGTAGAGATAAACATTTTCAACCTATTTATTATGCTAGTAAGACACTAACTAGTGGACAAGAGAATTACACTACTATTAAAAGGAGTTGTTGGTTGTAGTTTTTTCTATCGACAAGTTTCGGTCTTATTTACTCGTATCTAAGGTATTGTATACACAGACCCTTCTGCCTTGAAGTCCCTATTGATTAAGAATGATGTGAAGCCAAGACTAATCAGATGGATTCTTCTACTGCAAGAATTTGATGTAGAAATCTTAGACCAAAGAGGAGCAAAAAATCTGGCTATAGATCATCTTTCCAGGTTAGAAAATCATAAATAAGAGTCCATGAAGGAGAAGGTTATCAATGATTCTTTTTTTGATGAACATGAAGGAGAAGGATATCAATGATTCATTTTTTTATGAACTTTTTTATATGCTTAATTGTAAACATATAAATGAACCTTGGTTTGTTGACTATGCCAACTATCTCATATGCAGGGAACTTCCTTGAGATATGATGTTCCAATAGAAGAAGAAGTTCTTTTCTAATTTAAAATATTTTTTCTGGGATGAAACATTTTTGTTTAGAATTTGCGCAGATCAAATCATTTAGCGATGTATATCTTTCCCAAATATTGAGAAAATACTGGAGCATTATCATAAAGGCCTAGGGGGAGGTCATTTTCAAGGCAACACTACTTCAAGAAAACTGTTGGAGTTAAGTTTCTATTGATGAACCCTAGTCCAAAATGTGAAAAGGTATGCAGCTTCATGTGATAGTTGTTAAATATCTGGTAACATTTCATAAAGAAATGAGATGCATCGACATGGCATCTTGGCATGTAAAATGTTTTCCATTTGGGGAATTGATTTCATGGGTCATTTCCCATCATCATTGGGGAATAAGTATATCCTAGTAGCTGTGGATTATGTTTCTAAGAGGGTAAAGGCACAGGCCTTACCTACAAATGATGTGAGAATGATGGTTAAATTCTTATAGAAATTGTTTACCCAATTTGGAACCCCTAGAGCCATCACTAGCAATGGGGGCACACACTTTTTTAATTCTCAATTCAAGAAAGTACTTAGTAGGTTTGGAGTCATCCATTGAACAACTACTGCTTATCACCACAAGCTAGTGTGTAAGCCAAATTGTCCAATAGAGAGTTAAAGTGTATTTTAGAAAAAGTAGTTTCTATGACTAGGAAGGATTGGTCTATTAAGTTAGATGATGTGCTATGGGCGTATCGAATGGCATATAGGACACCTATTGGAACTACCCTATATAATTTAGTTTATGGAAAAGCATGCCACTTTCTGCTAAAGTTAGAACATAAAGATTATTGGGTTATAGAGAATATTAACTATGATTTTGAGTGTACATGTGAGAAATGTTTGTTGCAGCTAAATGAACTGGTCGAGTGAAGGAGTGTCGCCTATGAAACTTCTAGAATTTATAAAGAGAAGGCAAAGAAATGGCATGATGCAAGGAGTTTCAAGCAGGAGATTAGGTGTTAATCTATAATGCCTGACTTCGACATTTTCCAGGTAAGCTGAAATCACGTTGGTCTGGACCATTTATTACAATGAAGGTTTTTCCTTTTGGTGTTGTAGAGATCAAGCATCCTCATAAAGGAACATTTAAGGTGAATAGCCATCGGCATAAGCGATAGTTTGGAGGCATGATTCTTGACATCAATCAGGAGGATATCACACTCAACTACTATGAGCCAAGTTTTGATTAAGGCATTCAGGACATCGGGCTGATGATGTTAAACCAAGCGCTTCTTAGGAGACAACCTAAGCATTAAGTCTTTTGCTTAGCTTTGTTGATTTCTTTCATTTAAGGTAGGTTAATTATCCTTGGACAACCATGAGATCTTATAATCTGTGTTCCGATGTAAGAATCTAGAGCATTTCAGAGAGAATTAATGTTCAAAGTAAAAGAAAAAGGTTAGGTTCAATTCTGGCTAAGTTTGCAAAATTTCTCTAAGTCCAGGAGCCAAACACGCCTTTGAACACACCCATGTTCAAGGCCATGTTAACCAACACAGTTTATAACACAACCATGTTTGGTTTATTAAATTGCTTTTTCACGAAACATTTTTATTTTAAACTATAGTAGCCAAACACGATTTGTGCCTCAAACCGTGTATCAAACAGTGTTTCATAACATGGTCTCATACATGACCATGTTATTGCCCCATGCTTTTCACAAACTTAAAATTTTAGAGCTTAAATACATGCCCATGTTTAGAAGTGTGTTCCTTTCCTGAGTTGGTTAAGTTTTGATCTCAAAAGCACAAACACGGTTGTACACATGACCATGCATCTACCTATGTCCACAAACACAGATTGCAACATGCCCACATTTGCACCCATATTGTTTTTCTAAATTCAAAAATATTCTTGGCCTTGAAACCCCAAACATGGCCTACAACATGCTCATGCTCCAAGGCATGTTTCCTATACACGGTCAGTCAATTGTCTGTATTTGACCATGTTTTTGTCCTTTTCCAAAAAAATGTTTTAACTTCCAACAGCCAAACATGTTTCGAAACATGACCGTAGAATTTCCCATGTACATAGTACATAGTCTACAACACGATCGCGTATACACACCCTATTTTGTATATTGATCGCACTCAAATTGAGTTCATGAACTTAACATGACCATGTTGGCAACCATGTTTACAAACAATTTTATGTAACACAGTCATGTACACACCCATGAACATAACCGTGTTTTGGCCCAAACAGCTTAAAAACAGAATTTTACCCTCTTTTGTGATCTCAAACTCAAATTTTTATTTTCTTACAACCTAAGGCATTAGGAACCAGAGGTTTTCATTGATTTTAAAGTCTCCAAGGTATCATTAAACCTTTTTGATCTTTGATTCAAGTTTATCTTGCTTCTTATTGCTTTTCTTTACTTCCTTAGTTAAGAGACTTGATGGAAGAATATATAAATTAGGGCTAGATTTTCTAAAAATCTTCTTCATGTCTCTAGGGCTAAAATTTGGGATTGGTTGATTGAAATTAAGTGTTGGAGTATATTTTATTTATGGTTGTTATTGGATTGATTATTGGTAGTACTCTTAGTGGACTTATTTGTGGATACTTCTTTGTGTCTACATTTTCATACTTGCAACCTAAGTAACTTGGTTTACTAAGTGTTTGATATTTGTTCCCAAAAGGTTGTGCAAGTTTATATGATTGTTTTATTGAGGGATGGAATGATAGTAGGATGACTTGGAGGACTTATCACTAAAGCTATCTGATGGCCAGGGGCCTCATCGTTTATAGTCGTGGTCACTGGTGGAGAGACTTTTGGGAGGAAGAACGCCTGGTGGAATGGATAGCCCGAAGGAGAGTGCCTGAAAGCTCAGAAACAAAGGGTTAGGAGGCCCCCGGAGTGTTTTTTCGGGGGGGGAGCCTCCGACGCCCAAGTCAGTGGTGGCTGAGAAAAGGCAGAGGAAATAGCACAAAGGGCTGAAGAGTCTCGCCTGGTAGTTTTCTCAGAGTGTGGGAGCAGTGTTTGGCCAACCAACCACCCTCCTGCCAAGTATTAATTCCTGGTATTTAAAGGAGTGCCTAGCCCGTTCAGATCACGACACGTGTTCGGTCGGATGTTCCCTGAGTTTCTGGGCGTAGGAGACAGATAACTGGTAGCAGGTTGTCCTGAGCCACGTGCTGAGATGGGCCATGATGTGATTCTGATGGCGTCCGTATGTCAGAGCGCCTATTCAGGCGACTTTATGACGTCTGTGAAAGGACGTGTCAGAGGCTTCCTTAAATGCTTCCATAAACGCTCCTGCCATACTCCCGAGGTCCCTGGGTGAGGTCGTCCTCTAGTTCGGACAGAGCCTCTTCGGGAAACAAGCCCTCAGTTCGGGGGTTCCCAGTTTCAGGGAGTTCCGCCTTCGGGGATATCATGTTCGGCTCGCTATTTCTGGTGCCGCTTTTCCGAAGGCGATATGTTCACAACCTTGGGGGGCGAGTAGTGTCCTCGGGGTTTCCTGGCGTGCCGGGCTCGGAGCTCTTCGGCTATCTCCCGAGGTGCCTGATCGCACCTTTTCTCGGGTAGTGCCAGCTTTTTCTGGCCATCATTGTGGCAGGGAGTTCGGCCAGATAGAGGCGATAGCGTTTGGCTATCACATGCCCCCCTTTGGAAAGCCGAAGTAAAGACTTCGGTTTTGCATCTCTTTCCGAGGTTGTGTATGGGAGTTTCTTTGGAAGCTTAAACTGTTCCGAGGATGCGCCTTTTGCCCGAAGATCATGGGCTCTTCGGCCTTGGCCTGTTCTTTGGTGTCTTTGAGGTGGAGCCTGTGCCAAAGATACACCTCTTGCCCGAAGGTCATGGGCTGTTCGGCCATAGCCTGTTTCTTGGCGTCCTCGAGGTGGCCTACTCTTTGTTTCTGCAGGTCTGTTTGGCCAAGCGTGTCAGTCTGAGCGGCGCGTCCCAGTTTCATCCCAGTTTTCCAGGGATGTCAGAAGACGTGTCCCAGCTTTCAAGGGACGTTTGGAGGACGTGTCCCCCATTTTCGCGCAGCGGTTGACACGTGGCGCTTTGCCATTTGGAGGAGAGTCACGTCGGTTACAGAGGGCGCGCCTTTTCAGGTGCAGAGAGCAGTTACGGCGACGGTTCACCTCCAAAGGGTACTTGTGACGGTGTTTCGGTTACCCATCTCTGGCTTATAAATAGCCCACTCCATCATAAGTTCCTTTTGCTTTCTCTTCTGCTCTTCTCTCTGCTTTGCCCCTGTTCTTGCACTTTCTTGCTTTCTGTGGCGGAGCTACCTTAATCAGAGCTTTTTTCCAGCCAGCTTTCACGACGGCGTCCTCAGATTTTGGCAAATCTTTCGGTGGGTTTTTGTTTTTCAGAGCGCTTTGATCCCTGTGTTCTTTTGAGTTTTTCTCTGGAAACTGTTTTCTTCCATTTTCAAACTTGTTTTTATGTCGAAAATGCCCATCCCTGAGAGCTGGCAGCCTCTTTTAGCCCATCCTTGTTGCACCACCCCTGAAAAGTTAGAGAGGTGGAAGAAAAAATTCTTTCTTCCTCTTACGCCATTACTAGGCTGCCTCGTTCTAGCCATTATGCTTTTTCAAACCACAGTAAGGAGGTTACCATTTTCCGAGCCCAACTGAAGGCGGATCTTCGGTATCCTCCCCCGAAGATGGTGTGCGAGTTCTGCAAATTTCATGGCATTGCTGTGAACCAGCTTCCCCCGAACTCGTTCTGCTATTTTAACGCCTACCTCTGCATGTGTGGCGTCTTCGGGATAGAACCCAATTTCAGAATCTTTATGCAGTATTGCAAGCTCTCTGTGGTCCCGAAGGGTGGCTTCTATTTCATGCTACCTCGGGGATCCGGGAGCAAGAAATTCATGTTCACCTTCGCCACTAAAAGATAGCTGGCGGGGGTGGCAACAGAAGTTTTTCTTCATGAAGATGGACGAGGCCTGGTCGTACGTTCCGACCAAATGGGCTCAGGGAACACTGGAAGAACTTCAAAAGGACTCCTCCAGGAAGATCGCTGACCTCGGTGACCAAATAAAGGGGATGCTCGCTGCCAACGAAGATCTTCTCCAGCACAAGGCTGGTTCTGACGGCCGTATAGTGTCGTTGACGTGTGAGAATAACGCTCTCCGGGCCGAGGTCGAGTCGTTGAAGAAGGAGCCGAAGGGGGAGGAGTAGATAAAGGAGCTGGAGGAGGAGGTCGCGGATCTGAAGGACTAGCTTGACGACCTCGAGCTTGAGAAGAACAAGTCTGATCAGATGAGCAAGGTCGCGTTCCAAGACGGCTTCTGCCTTGCTCGGCACCAGGTTCTCCAGAGGTTCCCAGATCTGGACCTCTCTTTTCTAGAGGGTCTAAACATTCCTGGGGGACCTCGGTGGAAATGGTCCAAGGTCGAACATCTAAAACTTCCTCCTTCAATTCCAGCGCCGAAGGTGATGGAAAAGGGCGGGCAGACGAGTGGCTCTCGAGACGCCGCGAACCCTTAGCCAATTTTAGGGCCCCTTTTCCTTCCCTTCTATTTTGTAATCCTTCTTCGGGCAGTTCTTTATTTTAAAGCAGCTTTGCTCTTAATGAGGATTTTTTGGCTAAGTCTTTTCTTGCAAGTTTCTTCATTTCCATTGTCCCGAACACGTTCGCTCAAGAGACTTCGGAAAACCTGCGATTAAAGAAACTTTTTTTACCTTCCTTTGTCCCGAGTGCGCTTGCTCGTAAGACTTTCCGGAAGGCCTGAAAAAATTTGACTAAGTCTTTTTGCAGGCTTTTGCATTTCCAATTTACTCCGAACATGATTGCTCAAGGGACTTCGGAAACCTTCAGTCAAATTTTTTGTTTTTCCAGTTGTCTCGAGCATGTTTGCTCAAGGGACTTCGGAAAACCTTTCGCGAGATTTTTCACTTCCCATTTTCCCGAGCATGTTCGCTCAAGGGAGTTCGGAAAATTATCTCTGCGCTGGCTATGGCGAGTACTTCTGCGGAATTCTGTTTTGCATAATTTCTGTACACTTAAGAATTTTTCTCAAGGCCATTCTGTACAACATAACTCCTCCGCTCAACCTTAAGCGTAGAATTTTTTCAAGGCGTCTGAGTGCCAAGTGTTCTTCAATTCTACGCCTTCGGCGTCACCAAGCTTGTACGCGCATTTTTGTACTTCCTCGAGAACCAGATAGGGTCCTTCCCAGTTTGCGCGAAGTACGCCATGGGATGGCCTTCGGGGTGCGAAGTCGGCCTTTCGGAGAACGAGGTCTCCCTTCTTGATTTCTCTTGGCCTGGCCCGTAAGTTTACAGCCGCGGCCACTCTTTGCTGAAAAGCTTTTCTTCTCAGCTCGGCTATTTCTCTGTGTTCGGCCACAAGATCGAGATTGGTTCTCAGGCCGAGGTCATTACCACCTTCATCAAATACTTGCACCCGTACTGAAGGTTGAACTACCTCTAGTGGGATAATGGCCTCTGTTCCGAAGACGAGTGAGAAAGAAGTCTCCCCTGTGGCTCTTTGGGGCGTCGTTCGGTAGCTCCATAATACACTTTGGAGTTCTCCTGGCCATTTCCCTTTGGCTTCCCCTAGTCTCTTTTTCAGGCCATCTTTTATGGTCCTGTTCGATACTTCCACCTGCCCGTTGCTTTGGGGGTGAGCTACTGGGGCGAAGTGCATCTTTATTCCGAGGTCGCTGATGAATTCTTGGAATCCTTTGTCTGTGAACTGGGATCCATTATCAGCTACTAGTACCCTCGGTATGCCAAATCTGCATACGATGTTCTTCCATAGGAACTTCTGCACTTCTTTTGCCGAGATAGTTACTAGTGGTTCTGCCTCCACCCACTTTGAGAAATAGTCCACTACTACAACGCAGAATTTCACGCCTCCGGGTGCTGTGGGGAGTGGCCCAATAAGGTCTATACCCCAGACTGCGAAGGGCCAAGGATAGTCTGCCGAAGTTACCATTTCCGAGGGTGTCCTCTGGATTTTCGCGTGTCTCTGGCAGCTACCACATTTCCGGGCGAACTGTCTTGCGTCCTTTCTCAGGGTAGGCCAGAAGTATCCTTGGCGGAGTATCACTGCTGCCAGGGCATCAGTTCCAATGTGTGAACCACACATGCCTTCGTGAACTTCTTCAAGGACCATTTCAGTATCCTTTTCATCCACACATCTTTGCAGCGGATTCGCATATCCCTGCCGATATAACTCTTCACCAATCAGGAAGAATCTTTTGGGGCGTCTTCGCAGTCTTGCAGCATCGCCGGGGTCTTCGGGGAGCAAATTCTCTGCGAGGTATCTTTTTATTAGGTCTTTCCATCCTGTTCCCGAGGTCGTCATGCTCAGCACTGAGATGCTCGGATGGTCTAGCACCTCGGTATATGTTTTCGACATCGCCAAGCAATCTGCCTCAGTGTTATTCCGCCGAGGTACATTTTTGATCCGTACGGCGTCAAACTCTTGGATGAGCTTTGCTACTAGCTCATGATATTTTGCCAAAATTGGGTCCTTCGCCCCATAATCTCCTGCCGTCTGCCGAACTACAATCCCGCTATGAGGGCTTCATACTCAACTACTTTGTTGGTGACGTTGAAGCTGAACTTGATAGCCTTCATTACCTCCAGGCCTTCGGGGCCCCTGATAATACGCCTTGAGCTTTTATGGCCTTCGGAGGCTCATACGTAATTTCGTGTTCGCCCAGCTCTATGCACCACTTGGAGAGCCTTCCCGAATGATCTACTCTCTTCATGACATCCCGTAGCGGCAGACTACTTCGGTCGATGATGGGGTGAGCCTGAAAGTATGGTCGCAGCCTTCTCCCTGCAAGCACCAAGGCGTATATAGCTTTTTGAAGCAAAGGGTACCTGACTTCGGCGCCATGCAGGGACTTGCTGACATAGTAGACCGGCCATTGCTTTGACCCTTCTTCCTTTACGAGGACCGAGCTCACAGCTTTTTCTGTGACGGCGAGGTACAGTACGAGGGGCCCTCCCTTCCGAGGTTGTCGCAGAGTCGGTCGGCTGGCCAGGTAGACTTTGAGTTCTTCCCAGGCCTTTTGGCAATCTTCATCCCAAGGATGATCATTTCTTCTGAGGTCGCCTTCCATTTTTGTTGCTTTTGTGAGGACTTTGAAGAAAGGTCTACACCTATCTCCGTACCTGGAAATGAATCTGCTCAGAGAGGTTATTCTTCCGGTGAGTCTCTGCACATCTTTGACTGTGGCAGGAGTTCGGGACTTAAGCAGAGCCTTAATCTTCTCGGGGTTAGCGTCGATGCCTTTTTCGGATACCATGTACCCAAGGAATTTTCCCGAGGTCACCCCGAAGACGCATTTCTCAGGATTAAGGCGGATCCCGAAGGCTCTGAGCTTTTGGAAGGTTTCCTCTAAATCTGCAACGTGGTAGTCAGGCAGCTTGCTCTTGACTATCATATCATCAACATACACCTCCATGTTTCTCACTATTTGGCCTTTGAAGACCTTGTTCGTCAGCCTCTGGTAGGTGGCTCCTGCATTTTTGAGCCCGAATGGCATCCTGATATAGCAGTATGTTCCTCCCTCGGTGATGAAGGCAGTCTTCTCTTCATCTTCGGGGTCCATCCTTATCTGATGGTAGCCACTGAAGGCGTCTAGGAAACTTAGGAGCCCATATTCATCAGTTGAATCTACCAGTTGATCTACTGGCGGCAGAGGGTATGAGTCTTTCGGGCAAGCATCGTTCAAGTTTCTGAAGTCGATGCACATCCGGAGTTTGCTGCTACCTTCTTTTGTGGCGATGACCACGTTGCTTAACCACTCGGGGTACTTGACCTCCCTGATAACTTCAGCATCTAGGAGACGCTGGACTTCCGTTTTGACAAAGTTTCTTTTGTGGGCTGAGATGCTTCGTTTCTTTTGCCGGACAGGCCTTGCTTCCGGACTTACTTTGAGGCTATGCTGTATTATGCCAGGGTTCACCCCCGGCATATCTTTTGGCGAGTAGGCAAACAGATATTTATTTTCCAGCAGAAAGGATACAAGTTTTTCCTTGTCACCTTCGGCCAAGCTCTTCCCTATTCGGGTAGATTGACCTGGGACAAGCTCTATTACTTCCGTTTCTGTTTTGGCGAGATCTTCTTCTTCGCCTTTTTCTGGTGCCCTTGCCTCCATCGTTTGCGCGAAGTTGCTTGCCATAGCTTTTCGCGCTTTTACAAATACCTTTCTTACCTCGGCTTGGTCTATGAATACCTCTGCATCTCCATCCTTGGTGGCGAATGTGACAGTCAAGTACTTCACATCAGGGCGAATATGCAGATTCCCCATTGTCTGCCTTCCAAGGATGGCGTTGTACGAGGACGGGACGTTCATGACGATGAATCTCGCCATTGTGGAGGCGTTCAACTCAGCTGCTCCGTTCACCGAAGTCCCTTTCATCATCAGCGGGAGGTCGATACATCCGAGGACGGGGAGTTCGGGTGGTCCAAGCCAAAAGTGGGCGAGGTGACAGGCTTCAGTTCGCTGCCGGAGATGCCCAAGCTCGGCAGCGGGTGCGAGAATAGGACGTCAGCATTTGAGCCATCATCAAGCAACACTCTTTTGACGTCCCAGTTCCCTACTCTCGCCATAATCAGTAGCAAATCGCCGTGGGGGAAGACGACGGTGGAGCCATCTTTGCGAGCCAGCTTCTTTGATGGACTTTGATACTCCATGACTGCAATTTCTCCGCCTGTCACCGTGGTGATGGTTTAGATAACCCCTGCTGGAGGTGGAGGGCACTTTTTTGGACTTCTATTTCTCCGCCTGTCGGAGTCATAGTCCTCATCTTCGGCCCTTTCTTCCTCCATTTTTCTGTCTTTCGGGGATGGCATCCTCAAATACTTCCGAAGTTGGCCCAGTTTTATCAGTGACTCTATGTACTTCTTCAGCTGGAAATAGTCTTCGGTGTCATGACCGTGGTCGCGATGAAACTGGCAGAACTTCTTTGCATTCTTCTTATTATCGGCGGTCATGGCCCTTGGTCGCCGAATCTGCGTCCCTTGCCTTTCCAGCGCCATGAGAATGTTGGTCCGTGAAGTGCTCAATGGTATGAAACTTTGAGGTTTCCTTCCTCGCATCCTCCGAGGTCGTCCTGCGTATTCGGTAGGATGCCGAGCTTGTTGACTGGACTCTTCGGGGCGGTGGTGATCAGACTTCCGCCCAGCCATTCTTAGTTCTTCGGCGGTCATGTGCTGTTCTACTCTTCGGTAAAATTCTCCGAGGGTCTCCGGGGGGTCCTTTGAGAACTCGTAGAACAGCTGTGAGTTTCGCCGAAGGCCTCGTGTCATGGCAAGAATGCAGATTTCGGGCCTGAAGTCTGGGACACTTAGAGCTTCCCTGTTGAATCTTTCGACATAGTCTCGGATGGTTTCTCCATTCCTCTGCTCTATGTCGAACATCTGCACAGGCATCTTCACCGTAGGTCTGCTCCCAATGAATTGCTGTGTGAAGGCCGTGGACAACTCCTGGAACTTAGTGATGGTTCCTGAAGGCAAGGAATTGTACCATGCCATGGCTGGCCCTGTGAGGGTGACTTCGAAGCACTTGCACATGGTAGCGTCGTCAGCACCGTGTATTATCATGCTGCGTCTGTACTTCGTCAGATGGGCCTGTGGATCAGTACGGCCATCATAAATCTCCAGCCGAGGTACTCTGAAGTCACCTGGCATGGCTGCCTCAACAACGGCCTGAATAAATGGCGAGTCATCTTCGCAGCATGTTCCCGAGAGTCTGGCCCAAACGGGTTTTCTGGCCACTTGTTTCTCCACTCTGTCCAGCCGAGCTAGTATCCTCTCGATCATCACTGTGGCGCTAGGGCTTTCTTCAGGGAATGGAGATCACCGGCGCCTCTTCGGGGGGTGAGTTCGGCGCTGAGGGGACAAGGACCTCGCCTCAGGCGACAAACTGCTTCGCTGTGAAACTCTCGGTCGCTTGGACCTGGTTTGTCCCACAGGCCGTTTCCCAACGGCTATATCTTCTGTGGATGATTCTTCGCGAGGGTCTCCACTCCCCGAACTGCGATGTGTAGACTTGGGGCTTTTTTCCCGAGGGCGTGTCGGTGAGGGGGGTCTCTGGGCCTGTGCTTGCTGTGGCCACCTTCGGTCGATCTGCTGGGTCATTTCAGACACGACCGAACACTGAAAGTCCCTCAAGAAGCTCATGGTGATTACCAGAGGGCGGTCTTCCTCAGGCGCAGAAGTCCCTGGGAGTGTTTGCTCAGCAGCCGGTTGTATCTCAGGCGCGGACGGGGACTTCAGGAGCCTTTTGTCCTTAAAACGCCGAGTCTCAACGACGGCGATCTCAGAGCGGTTTCCTACAGACGGCGCCAAATGATGGCCAGGGGCCTCATCGTTTATAGTCATGGTGACTGGTGGAGAGACTTCTGGGAGGAAGAACGCCTGGTGGAATGGATAGCCCGAAGGAGAGTGCCTGAAAGCTCAGAAACAAAGGGTTAGGAGGCCCCCGGAGTGTTTTTCCGGGGGGGGAGCCTCCGACGCCCAAGTCAGTGGTGGCTGAGAAAAGGCAGAGGAAATAGCACAAAGGGCTGAAGAGTCTCGCCTGGTAGTTTTCTCAGAGTGTGGGAGCAGTGTTTGGCCAACCAACCAGCCTCCTGCCAAGTATTAATTCCTGGTATTTAAAGGAGTGCCTAGCCCGTTCAGATCACGACACGTGTTCGGTCGGATGTTCCCTGAGTTTCTGGGCGTAGGAGACAGATCATTAGTAGCAGGTTGTCCTGAGCCACGTGCTGAGATGGGCCATGATGTGATTCTGATGGCGTCCGTATGTCATAGCACCTATTCAGGCGACTTTATGACGTCTGTGAAAGGACGTGTCAGAGGCTTCCTTAAATGCTTCCATAAACGCTCCTGCCGTACTCCCGAGGTCCCTGGGTGAGGTCGTCCTCTAGTTCAGACAGAGCCTCTTCGGGAAACAAGCCCTCAGTTCGGGGGTTCCCAGTTTCAGGGAGTTCCGCCTTCGAGGATATCATGTTCGGCTCGCTATTTCTGGTACCGCTTTTCTGAAGGCGATATGTTCACAACCTTGGGGGGCGAGTAGTGTCCTCGGGGTTTCCTGGAGTGCCGGGCTCGGAGCTCTTCGGCTATCTCCCGAGGTGCCTGATCGCACCTTTTCTCGGGTAGCGCCAGCTTCTTCTGGCCATCATTGTGGCAGGGAGTTCGGCCAGATAGAGGCGATAGCGTTTGGCTATCACTATCCACCTGGTTTGTCACCATTCAAGCATACTCATTGCACGAGGCCTTCATGGACTGAGCCATTATCTTTTATCAACAATTTGACAACTTCATCACCCTTGATATGTAGGATACCATGGTCAGACATGGCTAGATGTGTTTATGTGAGCCACCAAGATTTATTTCTATGACCCTGGTGTGAGAGTTTTACACCAATGGCACTTTCAGGGCATATTGTTCTGAGATTTCCTTTTTGGGGGTTTTTGTGGATGTAGAGCTCCTTGTGTTGGGTTTCAGAAGCCAAATAAGTACAATGGAAGATAATTGAAACCCTTCAGGATCCAAGTGAAATGGGGTAAATCAGATATTCAAAAATTTATACCTAGTTCGATTAAGATCTTTCACCCAACTGTTGAGTTGAATCATGAAACTTGAACAGTTGACATATTCAAGCTCTTTATGGTGTCCACACGAGCCTCTCGGGGATCACCACACCTTTATTACATCTCGGCAGATGCGTTCCTCTTGCACTCGCAATGCTAGCTTGCGTCCTCCATAACTCTTCTGATTTCGTCCCTAAGGAGCCTATGGCTAGACCTGCAAATTTTTCACTATATGATGTATTTATGGTGAGACTTAACTCCTAAGCCTAATGGGTTTTAAAGCCCTAATCCAATTAGGTTTAATTTTAGCCCTAATAATGGCTCAACCTTTGGGCCAATTATTAATACGAAATTATCATGAAACCAAGACCCAACAACTTGGCCCATGCACTCAAATAATCCAATTAACTCTATATGTATGACCCACTAGGCTCCTATCACATTGGCAGTGATCATAAATCACATTTATGATAAAAAACAATGAACGGAGTCTAGCAACACATTATTGTTACCCAAGTAACAAGATAGCTGATGATTCGACTAAACCTCTATGATCATTATCTGTATATACCATTGTCCCTTTGTCCAAGATATCAAGACCAAGTATGAGACATGGAATGTGTTACTCTTGTATAGCCCGATCTATCATTTCTTGATTACCGAGTAGAGTAACTTAAACTGATGACATTGATATCATATATCAACTCATTCGAGTATGGCCATGCATTTTCTTAGTTTCACTCTATCAAGGGGCCCAAAGATATCACTCCTGTTACATAGGAAGGACAAATCTCATCTTGATAATACAAAACCCTCCACATGATATGTAACATACCCAATGACCTCCTTCATGTTCACTCAATTACGAGCAAAAAAGGGAAGTATCAAAGTATATGACTCACATGTAGGGAACTTTGATGACCTTAGGTCAAAGGACTACATATACATGATCACTATGAGAATCACTTATGACACTCATATAATGATCCATGTAGCATTCTCATGGTGGGTCGGTCCAATACACAAGTTCTCCAACTTGTACCCATATGTAGACTACATATCTTATATTAGTCTCCACATATGCTAGTCTTTATGTATTATTGCAACCCGCTCCACAATAATACTAGACCAGGGACATTTAAGAATTTTATTATTCTAGGGTTATAATTATGTTTATTACGTTACGTAGAAACAAAACAACAAACACAATTACTGGATTATTGCCTCAATAAAATATCATGACTCAATGTGCAAAATACAGTCATATCATGATTAGCTTTTGGGCACAACACTAACAATCTCCCACTTGCACTAAAGCCAATCATCCAATTATCGAATATCGATGGACCAAGAATGCCTATAACGCTTACACTTTGTAATGGGTTTTGCTAGTGGATCAGCAATGTTGTTGTCTGTCAAAGTCCAGCAAATCCTCACATCACCCCTTTTGATGATCTCCCTGATGAGCTGATAATGTTAGAGTATGTGTTTGGATCACTGGTATGATTGAGGTTCCTTAGCCTGTGCGATTGCTCCATTATTGCCACAACAGAGCTCTATCAGGTCAGCAATGCTTGGAACAACTCCAAGTTCTGTGACGAACTTCTTGATCCAAATTGCCTCCTTCGAGCCATCAAAGGTGGCAATGTACTCAGATTCTGTTGTAGAGTCAGCTACTGTCTCTTTCTTTGAACTTTTCCAACTCACAACGCCACCACCAATGCAAAACACATAACCGGATTGTGATCTAAAATTATCCTTATCAGATTGGAAGCTAGCATCAGTGTAACCCTATACAACAAGCTCATCTTCACCTCCAAAGACCAAGAATGCATCCTTAGCCCTTCGTAAGTACTTAAGGATGTTCTTAACAGCTATCCAATGAATCTCACTAGGGTTTGATTGGTACATGCTCATCATGCTCAAGGCATATAAGACATCGGGATGAGTACATATCATGGCATACATGATAGATCCAATTACCGAGGCATATGGAATCTTACTCATGCACTCTCTCTCCTCAAGTGTACTCGGACACTGAGATCTAGAAAGAGTTATACCATATGACATGGGCAAAAATCCTTTCTTGGAGTCTTGCATGCTAAACCTCTTTAGCACCTTGTCAATGTATGTACTTTGACTTAGGCTGAGCAATTTTCTAGATCTATCTCTATAGATCTTGATGACTAACATATAGGCTGCTTCACCCAAGTCCTTCATAGAGAAACATTTCCCTAGCCAAGTCTTCACATACTACAACTTAGGAATGTCATTCCCGGTGAGTAGTATATCATCTACATACAACACCAAGAAGACAATAGTGCTCCCATTAACCTTCTTGTAGACACAAGGTTCATCTTCATTTTTTTATAAAACCAAACTCTTTGATTACTCCATCAAAATGAAGATTCCAACTTTGAAAAGCTTGCTTCAGTCCATAAATGGACCTTTGCAACTTGCATACTTTATTGGCATTCTCTGGAGTGACAAAACCCTCAGGTTATGTCATGTACACATCCTCTAGTAGCTTTCCATTAAGAAACATAGTTTTGATATTCATTTGCCATATCTCATAATCATAGTGTGCAACAATAGCCAAAAAAATTTGGATGGATTTAAGCATGGAAACTAGTGAAAAAGTCTAATCATAGTCAATAACATGAATTTGCTTGAAACCTTTTGCAACCAATCTTCCCTTAAAGGTAATCACATTACCATCCATGTTAGTTTTCTTCTTGAAAACCCATTTGCACCCTATGGGTTTTACCCCTTCAAGTGGATCAACGAAAGTCCATACATGGTTTTCATACATGGATTTCATCTCGGACTTCATGGCCTTTAGCCACTTCTCAGAGTCAGGCCCTGACATAGCTTCTTGGTAGGTTGTAGGCTCATCCTAATCCATGAGCATCACATCACTAGTGTGAGTCACAAGAAATCCATATCTCTCAACCTTACATCGAATCCTACCAGACCTACGTCGGCTCTTTGCTACAGAAACAGACTCCTAAACCACAACATCTTATGGTGTCTGTTCAGGTTCCATTTCAGGTTCAATGTCCCCTTTTTGTTCTAATAAGTCATTAGCCTTTTCACTTTGCCTAGTGAAAGGGGTTTTGGTCATCTTGCCCAATAAACACGACTCACATGTCTCATATGATTTAAAATCAAATGAGTCCAATAGTCCATCTTTATCGAGCTTGGATATGTAGGTCTCATTTGTACGGCCCAGACGACAGTGCTAGAGATAGGTCAGGTTGGAATCATTCAATCTGACCTTCTTGGTATTCACATTGTAGAATGGATTTTTGAGTTCTAGAACATACAAACCATTGCTAAGTCGAGCACTACCATAAAATATTTCATTCAAATAAATAGAACAACATTTGTCCTTTATTATAAATGAAAAACCTTTCTTGTCCAAATAAGAAACAAAAATCAAATTTCTACTACTAGTAGGCACAAAGTAGCAGTTGTCTAATTCTAAAACCAATCCACTAGGCAAAGTGAGAACATAAGTCCCTACGGCTAAGGCTGCAACTATTGCTCTAATCCTAACATGTAGGTCCACTTCACCTCTGGCCAATCTTCTACTCCTACTTAGATCTTGCACATTTGCACAAATGTGAGATCCACATCCAGTATCTAATACCCAAGATGAGGAAGTAGAAACATTAGCTTTTATAACAAAAATATCTGAAGTGGAAGTCTTACTTCCATTCTCCTTAGCAAGTTCTTCATGATATAGCGTGCAGTTGCACTTACAATGTCCAGGTTGCTTACAATGGAAGCACTCCCCTTCCTTAGCCACACCACTAGATGGTTTCAGTGTAGCTGAAGAAGAATTAGCATTGGACTTTCCTTTAACTTTATCCTTCTTCCTGATGGTTTTTCCCTTTCCCTTGCCCTTTTGTACCAGTATAATGGCCTTAACCTTCTTAAGGTTTCGCTCAGCAGTTCTTAACATGTTACGCAATTCGAGGGGAAACTTGTCAAGATCATTCATGTTGTAGTTCACGACGAATTGACTGTAGCTTTTGGGCAACGATTGGAGGACTACATCAACAACTAACTTTTTTTGAAGTGCAAATTCCAAACTCTCAAGATTCTAAATGTACCCAATCTTCTTAAGCACATAAGGACCCATGGGACTTCCCTCAGACATTTTGCACTAAAACAATGCCTTAGAGGTCTCAAACCTCTCATGCCCAGCTTGCTCTTAGAATAGCATTTTGAGATGTTCGATCATATCGAATGCTCCCATGTTCTCAAGTTGCTTCTGAAGCTTAAATTCAATGGTTATCAGCATGAGGCAAGCAACATCCAAAGCATCATCAAAATGCTTCTGATGAGCATCCTTTTCAACTCTTAGAGCCTTGGCAAAAGACTCATTCGAAATGGGTTTTTCTAGAACATAAGCCTTTTTCTCTTACTTGAGGACTATCCTCAAATTTTGGTACCATTTGAAAAAGTTGGACCCATTTAGTTTTTCCTTCTCGAGGATTGATCATAATGAAAGTGTCGATGTGTTTTGTGCCATGGTAATCTACAACAGTAAATATGCAGTGTAAGAGTCATGCATTTTAATTCATTTAATAAGAACTTTTATTAAACAATACTCCCACTATTTTACTCAAAATAATTACCCTCGATATTATTTCAGTACACCTCAGTGCTAAGGTATTCTAGTGGGCCAAGATCTATATTTCACTAAAACCTAAGTCAGCTTTGGCTTTTCTCTCAAGTTATAGTTATTTAGGTAGGTAACTCCTTGCCAATTGCATCTCATGCAACTCTTGGATAGTTGGGTGAACAACACTTGTCCAAGCTCATCTCATGAACTTAAGCCCAACCCTATGCCTCTAAGTCCCCAATCCTATTGGGATGACTTAGTTAAATTAAACCCAACGTTAGCAATTTGGATATCACTATTATCCCATTGCGTCTTTCCAAGATGAACATAAGTGCTTTGTTTGGGAAAACCCACCCAATGTTGATCAAAGCCTTGACAAGAGCCAACACTTGGAAGGCATCACATTTAATGACTTAATATTTTGTTTGAGGGATTTTCTTTTGATCTCACCAATTATTATCTTCGGTTGTTTTATACATGCATCACATACAAATATGATTTCACACTCAATCCTAATTTAGGGTTTCACAAGTAACTCTGATACCACTATTAGGTTTCAGGAGCCAAACAAGTGTAGCGGAAGATAATAGAAACCCTTCAGGATCTAAATGAAATGAAGTAAATTTGTTGTTCAAAAATTTATACCTATTTTGGTAAAGATCTTTCACCCAACTCTTGAGTTGAATGACGAAACTTGAACAATTAACATGTTCAAGCTTTCTATGGTACCCACACGAGCTTCTCGGAATCACCATGCCTTCATTATGTCCTGGCAAATGCGTTCCTCTTGCGCTCACAGTGCTAGCTTGCATCCTCCAAGGAATGGAAAAATAAGAGTACGTCTAGAACTTTCAAAACTTTTCTGATTTTCTCCTTAAGGAGGCTACGGCAAGAGCTGCAAATTTCTCACTATATGATGTATTTATAGTGAGACTAAACTCCCAAGCCTAATGGGTTTCAAAGCCCTAATCCAATTAGGTTTAATTTCAGGCCTAATAATGGCTCAACTTTTAGGCCAATTATTAATATGAAATTATCATGAAACCAAGATGAAACAATTTGGCCCATGCACTTAAATAATCCAATTGGTTCTATGTATGCAACCCAATAGGCTCCCTATCATATTGGCAATGATCATAAATAATGAGCGGTGTCTGGCAACACATTATTGCTACCCAAGTAACAAGATAGTTGGGGAGTCAACTAAACCTCTATGATCAGTATCCTTATATGCCATTATCCCTTTGTCCAAGATATCAAGACCAAGCATGATACATGGAATGTGCCACTATCATATAGCCCGATCTATGGTTTCTTGATTACCTAGTCTACTAACTTAAACTGATGACATTGATATCGTATATTAACTCATCTGAGCATGGCCATGCATTTTCTATGTCTCACTCTATCAAAGGGCTCGAAGATATCCCTCCTGTTACATAGGAAGGACAAATCTCATCTTGATCATACAAAACCCTCTGCATGATATATGACATACCCAATGACCTTCTTCATGTTCATTCAGTTATGAGCAAGAAATGGAAGTATCAAAGTATGTGACTCACATGTAGGGAACCTTGATGACCTTAGGTCAAAGGACTACATATACATGATCACTATGAGAATCACTTATTGATACTCATATAACAATCCCTGTAGCGTTCCCATGGTGGGTTGGTCCAGTACACAAGTTCTCCAACTTGTACCCATATGTAGACTACATATTTTATATTAGTCTCCACATAAGCCAATCTTTATGTATTATTGCAACCCGCTCCACAATAATACTAAACCAGGGACATTTAAGAATATTATTATTCTAGGGTTATAATTATGTTTATTACGTTATGCAGAAACAAAACAACAAACACCATTACTAGATTAATGCCTCAATAAAATATCATGACTTAATGTGCAAAATGTAGTTATCTCATGATTGGCTTTTGGGCACAACACTAATACCCTATGCATGCGAGTGATATAGAGCAGTATTTTGGTATCATCTAGTTACCAGATCATTTCATATCACCTAATCAGGCAGAGTTGGCATAGACATTATGTGGCCGCTCGGTGGGTTGGACTTCTACGCTAGGGCATACCCCTCTTCTTCTGCCATCATAGCTGTTACGTATTGTTCATCCATGGTTCATCTTTCTGATTGAATGCCTCTACTGTTAGCCTCATTCCGATTTAGTCATAGAAGAGCAAGCGGTTCAGCTACATGCCATTTTCATTGATCAACTAGTGAGTATCGGTCACATAATCCAGCGTATTATTGCAAGAGTTGTCCATGACCCACCTCTACCCATGGTCTTTCCATAGTTGATTGCTGAGCTTCTGATTACACAGCATATCATTTCTCTTCTTGGGGCATTCCAAGTGTTCGTCCCACCTTGCCCACAAGAGTATGGTGATGCTATGAGTGATGCTGAGGAGGATGCCCTTGTCGATGCCACCGCTATCTTGCTCTTACCTAGACCTACTACTTCCATCATTACATTATCTGTTCCCTTTGATACTACAGAAACACTAGACTTACTTTTGTTTTATTTTCATTGCATACTTTTGCTTTGATATTGGAGCATCAGTTACTCTTGTTTTGTTTCTACTATTTTATTTTAGTTCTGTATTTGCTTACGCTTATTTTCATATATCTTATGGTTAATCATCTTTTCTGTTTTCTTTGAAAGCTTCAAAAATTTTGATTGGAAGCCTGATTCAACACTGTTTGTAGAACTACTTTTTGGAATGCATACTTATGAGACAAGCAATTAAAATTTTTCTTTTCAAGGGCGATATCAATTTCTTTCACTCCATCTTTTTCACTTTATTTTCCATGCTAGTACATTGAAGGTAGTGTACAATTTAAGTATGGGGGAATTGGTTTTATTTTCAGCCTTTATTTATTATGATTATTTTTGAATTTATCTTTCTAGTGATTTTTCTAAAAATTTTTAAATTTTTAGAGCTTATTTGGTTTTGAATCATTTTTTTAGCATGTGCTTATTATAGAGTGATTGTGAATTCAATGTCTTGAGTTCTTAACTTGAAGACGAAGTAAGTGATTCCTATTCTTTCACTTTGAGTGCTTAATCTATTTTTTAAAATGTTTTGGCGATTCGTCAGCAAGCTAGTGGAAAATGGTCTTAAGAATTGTTTTTGCATCAATTTTTTATTTATAGTACACTGTTCAAAGCATGCTAAGTTTTGAGTTTCTATGTTTGTTTGATGGAAAGTTTGGTTGATGGATTTGTGGTTGATTCTTGATAAGGTAAAGTAAATTAAAGTATGAAAGTGTGCTACTTCACAGTTTTTACTGTTGAAGTACGTTGGGGTCTTCTCTAAGACAAAAGTCGATAACAGCTCAAAAAGATGGTAAGAGCATGAGTATGATCACAAGGTCATCTTGGATTATGTTAAGGATTCACTTAGGTATAGACAGAGCTCCTATAGCGTACACTTGGTACAAAAGTTTTCAACTCATGATAAGAATTAGTTGAAAAGAAGAAAAAATAATAAAATATATTTAAAAGTCAATTAATCACCCGATCCATGGTTTTGTGGTTTGCAAACTTGTGCATAGTTAGCTCCGACATAGTGTGGTTTGTGCTTTTTACTTTGCATGAAAATTTATTGTTATCTTTTTTATTTCAAGGGATATAGGTTGCTATCTTGAAAATGAATTGTTCCCATTAATTTATTTTTTATTTGAAAAGTGTTAGATAGTAGGAGTTGCATGCTTGATAGTCATGATAATTTTTTAAGATAATTAGAGTCTCAATCTTCCCTGTATTTCTTCGCTAAAGGATTGATTCTATGATATAATTGTTTTCAAGGTTTTAAAGTAATTTTTTGATTTTTTTGCATGATTTTTTGCTTAAGAGCAAGCAAAAGTTCAAGTGTGAGGAAAAAATTTGATTTGCTTATGTTTATTCATTTTTTATATATGTTTTTCCCTTGTATTTGCTTATCTTTTGATATGTTTTTCCTACAATATGATGCTTAATTGGTTCATATTTCATTTTCAGGTCATATTTCAACTTCATTTGAGTTACAAAGGATTTTGGTGAAGTTTTAGACTTGAATTGTAAGTTTTAGCAAAGTTTTAGAGTATACACGCCCTTATACATGCAAATGTTCCAAACCATGTTAAAATTAGTGAGATTTTAAGTTCTAAGAAAATTACATGGCCGTGTATCAAACTATGTTTGCCTAAATGTTAGGGTTTCTTGGGTTAATTTAAGGGAAATAAAAACAAGAAGATAAGGAAGAGGCAAAGATACAGAGAAGAAAAAGATAGTTTTTGAAGGATGAAGGTTGTCGGAGGCAATTCTGATGATTGACACTATTTTATGATTATCGATTCGAAGATTTCTTGGACGAGAATAAATTCAGCAATGGATTATTCTTTTCTTAGTTTTCTTTTGATTCTTTGATGTTTATTTTACAGCATTATGAGATAAAATTTTCCTACTCATGCTTAGAGTATGTGAACTCTAAGATGATTTTGTGATTGTGATTACTTTTGGTTTAATATGATTATGTGTTTTTCTTGCAATTTATCCAATGTTCTTTATTGCATTGATAAATGGTATATAGCAAATCAATTCAATGTGGGATGATGAACATGCGTCAAGTAGTATCCAGTGTGTTTGTTATAAGTCATTGTTGGAAAAAAGGGATATTATCGTAACCGAAAGTAATAAGTGTGATATAATACCTCTAGATTATGGTGAAACCTAATAGTAGGTCATAGGACTTGTAATGCATTCTTAAGAATCATAGTAGGCCTAGACACCCTATCGGTGACTTAAGAATAAGGTTAGTGTAATGGGAATAATACAGAGCTAATCTACATTAGGTAGTACTCCATGGTCCAAGCAAATCACAATCCTGTTAAACCAAAGTAAAAGCAACACAAAGAAATTTCTAAGGGGATTCGGTCCTAGGTATAAGGTTTCTCATTCTTAATTATCTTAGTTGTTTTATACTGCCAGTTGATAGTTAGTAGTTTTTGTTACTACATTAGTTAGTTTAGTTAAACAAACTCCTTAATTGATAGTTAGATGATAGGGAGATATTGGTACGGTAGACAACCTTTGTTCCTTGGGTAAAAACAATCTTGGTACTTGCCATTATTATACTTTGATGATAGTTGCACTTACCTGTGAGTTCACATTGTTATTTGAGTATAGAGAGATTTGACACATCTACACTACTTACTGGTGTAGTGGAAAAGTTTTGATGCGAACTATACACACACCTTAGTACATTAAGGGCAATGTAGAATTTAAGTGTGAAGGAATGAATTTTATTTTCAACCTAGGCTTATTTTTCTTATTTATATCTTTTTGGTGATATTTCTGAGAATTATGAAAATTTTGAAAATTTTTAAATTTTTGGAGCTTACTTATTTAATTTGAATCATTTTTTTTAGCATATGCTTATTAAAGAGTGGTTGTTAATCTGATGTCTTGAGTTCTTAACTTCAAGACCAAGTAAGTGATTCCTAATCATTCACTTTAGTGCTTGATCTATTTTTAAAATACTTTTGTGATTTGTTAGCATGCTAGTGGAAGAAGGTCTTGAGAAACAATTTTTGCATCGACTTGTTGTGCTTAGTACACTGTTCAAAGCATGGTAAGTTTTGAGTTTCTGTGTTGGATTTATGGAAAGTTTAGTTGAAGGATTCTTGCTTGATTGTTGATAAAGAAAGTAAATTAAAGTATGAAAGTGTGCTACTCCTTTGATTTTAGTGTTGAAATATGTTAGGGTCTTTTCTTAAGGCAAGAGTCAACTGTAGCTCAAAAAGATAAAAAAATCTTCATTGATTGTGCTAAGAATTAGCTTGGGTATAGACATAGCTGCTATAATGTACATTTGCTACAAAAATTTTCAGCACTTGAGAAGAATTGGTACAAAAGAAAAGAATAAGAAATTGAGAAAAAATCAATTAATCGCCTAATCCATGATTTGTGGTCTGAATGGTTGTGCTTAGTGATCTCTAGCTTGGTGTACTTTATGCTTTTTACATTGCATGAAAATTTGATGTTATCTTTTCGGTTTCTGGAAATATGGGTTGTTAGTTTGAGAATGAATTGTCTCCATTAATTTATTTTTCTTTTGAAAAGTGTTAGATGGGAGGAGTTGCATGCTTGGTTGTCTTGTTAATTTCTTAAGATAATGAAAGTCTCTATCCTCTATATATCCCTTTGCTCATGGAAACTATTCTACATTCTAATCATTTTCGAGATTTTTAAGAAATTTTATTATTTTTCTTCTTGATTTTTTGTTTGAGGGCAAGCAAAAGTTCAAGTGTGAGGGGGAAAATATGATATGCTCATATTTAGTCATGTTTTCTCTATGTTTTTCCCTTATATTTGCTTGTCTTTTAATATGGTTTAAGCTAGGATATGGTGCTTAATTTGTTCATATTTCATTTTTAGATCATATTTCAACTTCAATTGAGTTAGGAAGGACTTCTGCAAAGATTTGGAGTTGAATTGTAAGTTCTAGTGAAGTTGTGGAGTAGACACACCTTGCCACATGCCCATGTAGTCCTTTACATGCTCTATTACACGTCCGTGTTTGAGTTATATGTCAATGTTCCAAATTGTGTTTAAATTGTTGAGATTTAAGTTCCTAAGAGGTTACACGGCCTGTAACATGGTCGTGTACCAACCCACATTTGTCCTATTTTTAAGGTTGCTCAGGGTTATTTCAAGGAAAAAAGGAAGAAAAGGAAAGGAGGCAAACAAACACAGAAAAAAAAACAAGAGTTTTTTAAGGAAAAAGGCTGCTGGAGGCAGTTATGATGATTAACACCATTTTATGAACACTGGATCGATGATTTCTTGGAGAAGAAGAAATTCAGCCATAGATAATTCTTTTCTTAGTTTTCTTTTAATTCTGTTCTGTTTATTTTACAGCATTATAAGCTAGACTTTTTCTAGTCATGCTTAGAGTAGATGAACATTAGGATGATTTTATGATTGTGGTTGTTTTTGGTTTAATACAATTATGTTAGTACCTTAACAAATGGGAAAATTACAGTATAAAGAGATAATGGTTATAAACCATTATATAGCATAATTTTTCCCATAGTGAATCAAACGTGAGGAGTAAAGCGTATAATCTACACCTCTTTAAAAGATCCACACAATGGTTACTTGACCCTCAAGAAAACCCTAAGGGATTGCTTGGTCAACAAGTAACCTATGGACTTTACTGTAAGATTTCAAGACTTAGGTACTCAATTATATAACTTTAAAAGAGAGGTTTTAGGGGGATTTGAATGGTATGGAAGCAATTTTTGGAGGCTAAATTGCATAAAGGAAACAAAGGCTATTGTTCTAGAACTTAGGACAACTAGGTTTACAATTGTTCACAAAAAAATAATTTAAGGATGGGAGTATCATTGACAAGGGTCAAAGGTGGCCATTTCTAGCACTATCCCAGCCTTATATTTCCAGGTTCTAAGGTCAAAAAGGTGGGCTAAAGATTAGCCAAAAAGTCTTTGCTAGGACATACTTATAGTGACCTAAGTGAGGGTTAAGGTTAAACTAATCAAGTCAAGTAAAATATATTGATTTATTTCCAGCTCCTCCATAAGCTTCCATAGCCACCCTAGCTCAATCTCCCAAGAAATCACAAAGGAAGGCAATCGAATGCAACAAGAAAGATAAAAACCCTAGTTTTGGGTTTATTGTGTATCTCTTGAAAATTTCAGCCTTCACAGCTTAGGTAAGGGTTTTATCTTCATGTTTCATGGCTTTTTATTGTCTTAAGATGATGATCAAGCATCCATGAAGTTAAGACCATGCTTGGAAGGGAGCAAAAAGCTCAAAGAACCAAGTATGTGTTAAGGGGGAGTGCATAAACAAGGTTCCAGCCTTACTATTTTTCATGCACTAAGATGGCAGTGTTTATAGGGGGTTTCTAAAGCCCAAGTTAGTACTAACTAAGACTAATTAACCTCCTAAGACCAAGCATTAGCTTGAGGAGGGCTGCCATAGTGATTACATATTGTTTATTTGATTGTTTATGGACTAACCCTAATGATGTATTGCTACCAGCAATGCATTTGAATGTCTTCTGTTTGTTTGTGCATTTGGATGGCCATATTTTTGTATATGTGCTTTGTTTTTGTGTTTTATGCCTTTGGATTTAAGGTATGTTGATGGGAATTCAAGTTTTTAATGACAAGCCCTTACTAAGTTTATTCAAAGAGACTTACCCTCTTTTTGTCCATTTCAGAAGCACCTGAAAGAGAGCATTCAAAATAATAGCTGTCATTTTAATTTTTTTCTGAAATTTCAGGTATATTAACTTCCATATGTTTAGTTGAAAACTGGAAAGTTTCATGATTTTTAGAGCACATTAGCTATTTTTAGTAATGGTACTTTCTGCCTTATGCAGCAGCTAGTCCCTTCAAGTTTCTGGAGTGCTTAGTGCTTTTGAAGTTCTCCAAGAAGCTTAGGGTACATATTAACTAAGTTATTGTCATGTACGTGGTGCATAAATGCATGTAAATGAGTTGGGTATGTTTTATGTGTAGTGTGAGAAGGATATATGGATCAATGGAGTGTAGTTTGAAGTGTGTATACAATGCTCTCCATATGGTGTTTATGGGCTATTTTGATGGCATTTTTATGAATGCTATCCGTATACAAATTTTTGCATAATGACCAAGAGGGCTACTTGGGTAAACATAGTGTGCATGTTCTGCTTGGCCTACAAGACATGGATTGCCTAGGGCTTAAGCTCACTAAATCTAATCACTATATAGCAGCACTCAGAGTGGTAATAGATTATGTGTTTTTCATGTGATTTATCCAATATTCTTTGATGCGTTGATTAATAGTAGCTAGCCTATTAATTCAATGTGGGATGATAAACATGTGTTAGGTAGTATCCGGTATGTTTGTTGTGGATCACCATTGGATAGAAGGGATATTATCATAACCGGAAGTAATGGGTGCCATATAATATCTCTGGATTAGGGTGAAACCTAGTAGTCAGTCATAGGACTTGTAATGCATTCTTAGAAAATGTGGTAGGCCTAAACATCCTACCGGTGACTTAAAAATAAGGTTAGTGTAACAAGAATAATAGCGAACTAATCTACATTAGGTAGTGCTCCACAGTCCAAGTAAATCACAATCCTGTTAAACTAAAGTAAAAGCAACACAGAGGAATTTCTATGGGGATTTGATTCTAAGTTTATTGTTTCTTATTATTGTTTTTCTTAATTGTTTTACGTTGCTGATCAATAGTTAGGGGCTTATTTTGCTGCATTAGTTTAGTTTTATTAATTCATAGTAGTTATTTAAATAAACTCTTTTAATTGTCAATTAAATAATAGAGAGAAATAAAGTACGACAAACAGCCTTTATTCCTTGGAGCAAACAATCTTGGTACTTGTTACTACTATACTTTGATCATAGGTATGCTTGCCTATGGGTTCACATATTTTTTAGGGAGATTTGACACATTCACATTATTTATTAGTGTGGTGGAAAGGTTTGTTATGAACTACAAACACACCAACTAAGAAAGTTGTGACATTCTGGCTAAGATTGCAAAGTTTTGTGATGATATTTTTGCGTTTATTCCATTTGATGCATAGACATTTTATGAGACCTAGGAAAGATTTAAGGATTTATTGAGAAAGTGTCCACACTGTGGATTACAAACTTTCTTACAAGTTCAGACATTGTACAACGGGTGGAATTATCCTTCTAAGCAGATGATTAATGCAGTAGTTGATGGCACTCTAATAATAAAACATCAAAGTAGCTCAGGAACTTATTAAGGAGATGACAATAAATAATTGTCATTGGCAATCATATTCACAAATTAAACTGAGTAGAGCAGCTTCAGCTTAGAATTATGATGTAATTCTAGTGTTCAATAATGGATATAGGAGTTTTTTACTATGGAATCTATTAAAACTATGAATTTGCAATAAAATTAAACATCCAAATACAAAGAAATGTTTGTTTGATCATCCATACACTTGAAACAAAGTTTATAAGTCACTTGATGAGGCTTCATTTTCTGAAAGTATTTCATGATCTTATCATTACTAATGCTATCAAATATGTCTTTTTCAATATATGTAATTAAGCAATCATTTAAGCACTCATCGCTTATCTTATTTCATAATTTGCTTTTTATCAATTTCATTGCAAAAAAAGGCTTGCTTAACAATTGCTGCTCGTTATAGCAACTGAAAAAATCAATACCAACTTAAGAAGCAAGTAAACATGTTGATAAATCTTGTGGTTCTTAGTCTGTACCATCTTCTTATTATTTCCTTCAAACTGTTTAACCTGTTATCTCCAAGTACATCAATAATATGGTTAGGAAGCTGATTCTTAAGCATTACAAGCTCAATAGAAAAAAATTTACATCAACAGAATTCAACCATCTTCAATAACTTTTCCTAATCAAATGCATTAAATGAATTTGCATGACTTAAGCAACTTACATAAAGAAGTAACTCAATATTAACCTCATTGAAATGATTATCAAGTTCACAATGTCACATATCCAACACTTCATTGGACAAATTAACTTGATAATTGTGCAAATTTGATAATCCAGATGCCTTATGTCATCTTCCTTCAATATATGCATCACTTATATTTGGTATATGAAATCAAACTTTTCACAAAATTTACAAACATTAATAAGAAGAGATTTCCAATATTTATTTTTTATTTTTAGCATTCTCCCCTTGGCCACTTTAAAAATTGTCATCACATTTACAATTTCTTGATCTTTCTTCTATATTACCAAATTCATTTGATTTATGGCTCCCAATATTCTCAACATTAAATGCAAGATTAAAGAAAAATCAAAAGATTCTAGTAGCTCTATCAGTCAATATCCTTTTGCACATTGATTTTGGTATGTTGCGTCCTTTCCTATGTCTTCAAGTGCATCTATAATAGAAGAAAATAATGTCAAAACACTTACAAGTGATCCATAATGAGATCCCCAATGAGTATCACATGGCCTATTAATTCTAATTCTCATTTGTTGATTTAGCCCTCTACAACTTTCAAGTTCACAATGAGTTAAGGATTCAATAACATTTTTTACCTACTTTTCTCTTAGTTTATCTCATTATTTACATGATGCTCCAATCACGTTCAACAAATGGGTAACCATGTCAAGAAATTCATTTACATCAAAATGATTCTTTGCAATAAAAACAAGTGTTAGTTGCAATTGATGGGCAAAACAATCAATGTAATATGCAGATTCAGTTTCTCTCATAATCAACATTTAACCATTTAACTCACGTCTTATATTACTTACTCCATCATAGCCTTGCCTATGAACCCTTATTGAAGTTACTCAATGTTCTGAAAGCAAAGAATCAAGGTTGATCTAAGTGACACTACTGAAGTATTTAAGACCTGTACAATACCAATGAGTCGCCCCATGACAAATCCTCTTCTATCAACATAGTGCAAACCAACAGTTGTTTGTTCCTTAGCTGATATGTCACATGATTCATCAACCAAAATTCCAAAAAGATCATTATCATGATCTTCAATGATTGTCTGTGAAGTTTTCACCTTACTAGCATATATAATTTATTTTTGAATTGAAGGAGCAGTAATTTATATAACATAATGCTACCTATCTTTTCACTTCATTCTACATAAAAATATAAAAGTTCCAAAAAAATTCCTCTATTTTTTGAACTCATGTTCGTAATTACCATGAAAAGATAATCCTTGTTTCAAGAAAAATTTTACACAATCAACAAAGGCATTCAAGTAAGTTCTATACTCTTTTTTTGTTTGATTTGTTTACTTATCAAAGATAGATTGGATGGACTATGTTTGTTTTGTGAAATTCTAACACTTCTCAATAGCCACATTATATGCACTACCACACATTCAAACATGAACTTTCAACCGATCCATCTTGTTCTGTGTATTAAATCCTTCACTAACAAAAGCATCAAATCCAACTTGACTTCTGCTTTAGATTTAAATAAATAATAACATAGGTAGAATATAACATCTTTTTTGTACTATATTCTAGCCAATATGGACACCCATCAACACCCAAGGGAATTGAATTTATGTACCCTTCCACCAATATCCTTTTTTGAAAAATCATGAGCATGACATTGACAAGGGCCTCTTAGGAGATAATTTGTTCTAACTTCATATGGTTCATTAGGATGACAACTTTCAACATTAGCTCTCGCTTTAGGATCAACCAAGAAAGTATTCAAATCAACCTTCTTGTGCTCTAAGGACTATCGTTGCGAATGAAAATTAGAACTAGAGTCATGTGTATCTAATTATTACTTTATAAATCTTGAAGCAAGAGATGTTTATTGTAATGTCTGACTTGGATTTAGTCTTTTTAAGATACCTTTCCATGAAACCTGTTACTCCCTCCATTTCACAAAAGTTGGCCTCTATTCCTTTTTTGGCAGCTTCAAAATAGTGGTCCACTTTTCTATCTTTCCAAATAAGGTAACTTTTTTATTATTTTATATATATATCATTTATTGAAAGGAGAGAAAGTTGATAAAATTAAAGAGTGAAAGTACGTAGGGCCCATTAAAAAGTAGATAAGTACATATACTTTATATAAAAATAAATAAACTAATAGTTTTATATTAGAAGAAAAAAGTAAAAAGTAAAGGAGTCTTAATTTGCGTGTATTATCAAAGAGGACAGGTTTTATGAGACGGAGGGAGTATTTGTTTTTTCAAAAATCTAAGTTGCAGGGGCTTGACATGCCTTTCAACTTGCCCACGTTCAAAGCTATGTTAGCCAAAACAGCCAACAACATAGGCTTAATGGGTTTGAAAATTATTTTTAAAGGATTTCAAAATTTTAGCTTCAAGAGGTCAAACACTACCTTTGACACACCCATGTGTTGAAACTATGTTTGCTTTAGTCAAGAAAATCTAGAGGAGAACCACATTTACAGATAGATTTGCACTAGGAAGCATGTTAGCTAATCATGTTGTGATCATGTCCATAACCATGACCGTGTCTTCTCCCTATTTTTCCAAATTTTCAAGCTCCAAACCCTAAACATGATTAAAATTATGACTATGTTCAAAAGCGTGTTACCCCAAACATGGTTAGTGTCATGCTCATGACAAAGATTGTGACATAGCTTTATTTTTCAAAGTTTGTAGGGTTCAAATGTCAAACACAGTTATAGTCATGACCGCGCACGTTTTCTTAATATTTAATGGCATGGTTATGGATACGCTCATGTCCAAGACTGTGTGACTTAAAAATAAAAAGGGATTGCGAAACGCGATAGCCCCAGTTGCCCTTTTGGCACGGAACATTATTTTTCTTCTTTCCAACATTTTCAAATCTCAACCCTAGTCTCCATAACTACCGGCAAGATTTTCTTTCAATGGAGAAGCTTCCCGGAGTCCGGTTGCATCAATTCCTATTTTTCTCTCTCTCCCCCTCTCTCTCTCTAGTTTTACTTTGAACGCATGGCTGATTTTGATGATTTCTTGCAATGGACATGTTTTATTTGATGTTAAGTGATGTAATATTGTTGCCATTGAGTATGATTTCAAATTTGTGGCTTGATTTTGGTGCATGATTGAATGAGGCTATAACTCATGAAGATGAAGGGTCTCCAAGTCTCTAAAGGAAACACTTAAATCATTTAGGACAGTCTAACCATTTCACAATTTCCTATGGATAAAAAGGGAATCGTGAAAAATCATGATACCTTAAATTTAGCTTTTTTAATCATCTATCCATCCATGTAGCAAAAAGGGGGTCAATATGTAAAATGACCAAAATGCCTCTTTAGGCCCGATATTGCTAGATGATCAATTTTGCCCTTTTTTTAGCTACCATACCCTATTAAATTAAGATTTTCACCTGTAAATAATATTCTAAGTATTATATGTACCAAAATAACCTTGCTTATGATGGTATTAGGTATGTACCTTAAAGGCCATTACACCTACACTTTGCAGGTGATGCCAGACCTCATTGGATATTCACAAGATATAGATCAAGCAATTAATCTTTACAACTCTATTAAATGGGCTGGAGCCTTGCCCCTAGTAGGGTCACGATCAATCTCTTTAGAAAAAAAACCTTTATTAAATTGTTTCATTTTGGAATGTGAGTCTCACTCCACTATTGATTAGACGAATCAAGCTTGATCCCTGTATTGGTAACCCAGGGCCAATGAGCAGTTTTTGTCAAGAAGGTCCTACTGCATAACAATTATTATTTATTGTCATTATGGTAACCTAGATTGGATTAGTGTTCCCACGATGGTCATTTTTCATGATGAGAATGTAAAGGGTTCCCTTGGATGGCACTAATTGATAGTTGAAGAAGTGATTGATTACGCTTAGTTGATTAGGAACTTCACAAGACCTGTAATAAAGACAATCACTTAAAGCTTCAGGATAAGTGTTCTCAAGAAACCCTCTAACACTCAAGTAAACAAGTGTTTAAAAAGAGGTACTAAGAGAGCTAGAGTATCGGATAACTTACCTTCTGAAGATCTTGTGATAGCTTTTTTATAGTTGGTGAAACCTGCTTCGGAGGTTTGGGATGTTGAAGATTGCAGGAAAGCCATGGATCTTGAGATCTGATCCTCGTTCCCGTTCAGAGAAATATGCCAACTAAGAGTTCGATTCAATTAAGTATCGTCTTTGTAAGCATTTGACTTAATCCATAACACTATAATGACATGTCATGCTAGAAATAGACAGCTTGTCCAAAGCATCGTGTAGGCCTATCAGGCCACTTGGGCTCATTGAAGCCCATCATGGTATGATTAATAGGGTTAATTACAAATTTTCCCCTGAGGTTTAGGTGAAATTACACTTTATCCACTCTTGTTTTAGAAATATATACTTTGCCCCCTACCTTTTAATATAGTCTGACAATAAATTCTGAAATATTAATTTAAACATTACGGTAGCCGTTTTTCTGTAATCTCAATCTATATGATATTTTTTCACAGTTAATGGACATTTTAAATTATTAGCTTTTTCATTTTGTAAATGAAAAATAATATTTTTGAAATATCAATTAACTATAAAAAAGTGTCCTACAGACTAAAATTACTTTACGATGAGTACTGTATAGTATAAATTAGGGTTAATTGCATGCATTACCCTCAACCTTTAATTATTGTTTCTATTCTAACTCCAACCTACATTTTGCTTGTAGCTTAACCTAACCATGTTAAAATGTTCCATTTTTGCCATTTTCTAGATAGAATTCATTAGAATTGATGGAAATTGACATGTCAGCATAGGATTGTAGGGAAAATGCTAAAGTTAACCCCTAAAAACTTTTCTCTTTACCAAAGGATCCTTAAAATTTTGAAATCTAACAAAAAAAACTCCAAAGAAAATACTTTGACCATCCTGCCTCCCCATCTCGGCCTCCTTCTCTGGCCAACCCTTTCCCACCTAAAAAACTTCTTGAATTTTGTTTGGAGAACCTAAAACATGGGATTTGCAAAAGCAATTTTGTTTCTCAAAACCTAGAATTACCATATCAACAATGAGTAAAATATGTAGATGTGAAAGAAATTCAAAGAGTCCTTCAGCCCAATCCTTTAACCCCATCCTTTGACCACTAGCCCCATAAATGTTTGTTGGCTTACTCGATTTGTGGCAACAAGAACTATTCAGATGATTGCTAGCAACAAGGAACCATGGACGGTGGCTAATTGGAGCACCAGATAGTAAAGCTTTTGGCTTGCTTGCTCGATTTGATGGCAGCAAGAAACATTTAGAGATAGGCTCTCCCACAGTGTTAGTAGCCTCTGCCACTTCCTTTAAATCACATGGATCCGTCCATGCTTGGCCCCACCATGTCTAAGCTTGCCTGACTACTTGAAGTTCGCATTTTGCCAACCAAGCCCCAACATTTACAAGAAAGTAGAGATCGCAGAAGATCCATCTGCCCCCATTTTGTTCGCCAAAAGATCGATCTGTCCCTGCTTAAGATTGGTTTTTTTTATGGGTTCTTTAGAAATTAGAGATCTATAAATTGTTGTTTGGATGATTTTTTGTTTCTTTTTCATTATCAACCATTAGGCTTGGTCGAGATGGCAGTAGGTGTGATTGGGCTGGGATGAGAGAGAGAGTCAGATCGGCGGTGGTTCAAGATGGTGGTCGGTTCATTAGATATCAAAGTTTCAAGGTTTTTTAGTAAATGAAAAAAAAATTAGGGCTTAAAAGTAGCATTTATCTATGTAATTAGCGAAAGACTTGCGTGTGCCTGGTTCATATATGCACCGGGACATGCATTACTACTTATATAGTATTTTTCTATTCCTTACACATTATTTCAGTTGGCGAAGTGGTAAAATGCTTAGCTAAAGAAGTTGGAGGTTGTAGGTTCAAGTCTCTCCTTCAAGGTTTTTATAGGTTTTTGTTTTATTTTTCATCTACAGGTTTCATTTTCATTTTCATCTATTTCTTCCCCTTTTCATCTATTTTTGTTACTTTTTTTTTTGTTTCATTTCATCTCCTTTTTTTTTCTGTTTCATTTCTTTTTTTTTTATGTTCCTTCATCCCCTTTTTATCCTTTTGTTTTTTTTTATTAATTTTTTATTCTTTGCTTTCCTTTTTTTTTCTTTGTCTACTTTTTTATTTTGTTCCTAGTTTTTCTCTTATCTATTACTTTGTTAGTTTTTATCTATTCTTTTATTAGTTCTTATTTATTCTTGATAGGGAATGTGATTGGGTAGGCGGCATCCAAGAGCTCAGAAAATAGCTGATCAGAATCCTACGTCCAAAGATAGCATCAAAGACCCGGGATGTGCTCCTGGGGGAAAACCTTCGATGCTTAAGTTAGTTTGCTGGTAGTGAGCAATGGAGAAAAGGAGAAGAGAGCAAGATCCCTTACCTTAGGATTAGTGTAGGGTTTATATAGTCAAGACGAACTCTGGGTAGTTTGTTCCTAGGATATAAATCCCATAGCTCATCCCATATTTTGCAGGATGCAGTTTTCTTTCCAATAGAGGTTCATCTTGGGGCGTTCTTGGGCCTCCAGCTTTCTGGGTGTCTAGGAATGGCCCGTCCACCAGTCATCCATATCTGGGCCCATGGGCCCATTTCCTACCAACAGTTCTCCCCTTAAGGAGGGAATGTGGGCTAAGGTTCTGACGTTTCCTGATGTATTCAAGCGATGTCGTTTTGAGGATAGGGGTGCGATCCTAATTTCCTATTAGCTTCCTAGAGAAGTTGGGCAGATGTCGCTATTTTGGGATTGTCCTATCTGCCTTTTCCATGCATTTACAGCACATGTTAAGTGTGTTAGGTGATAGGAAGGCAAAGAGATGTTCATTAAATGTTCTTTTAGGGAAGTGTCCGGGCATGGCAATCATGGCGGCTGCTAGTGGCCATGTGTCCTATAGTTATTAGGCCCTTATTTGTATCAGTGGTTTTTAAGGGGAAAACCTAAGAGTCACGGGTTTCCCTATATATGTCATGAGGGTTTCTATCCTCTTCCCCTATTTAGCTCATTCTATTACTTCCTTGTTCGTTAATTTGTTGGCACTAAAGTCCTATGAAATTTTCTCTTTCAAAGTTTCTCTTGTAGCGTTCATCCTTTTTTTAGTGTGTTCATATAGTAGATTCTTTATTCTTTTTTTACAGTTTGCCATTTTTATTTCTTTGAGGTACTAGGTTTTTCTGGGTTTCCATCCTTCTACCGCCTTGTTGCGTTGGCGGTAGCCCTGATGTGTTCTCACCAGTTTTTCTAGGTGGCTTCTAGAAAATCATTATTCAGGGTTGTCATCAATGTCGGTGAGGCCTCCAAAATACCCTTCTTTCCTAATGTTGGGATAATGAAGGGAGTTGTGACTCAGTACACTGAGGGGATGTTGGTGACAAATTTCACCCGATATTTTTTATCGAATGACATTGTTGCTGCCCGCTTATATGTGTACTCCTTGAGGATGAGGCCCTCATAGGAGGAAGCAAAAGGGAATACATGCTTTCTGTTTTCACGGACCAGCTCCACTTCCTCCTCCATCCATTGTTAAAGCAAATTTGCGAGCACTACCAGATTCCTCCATTGTAGTTGATTACAAATTCATTTGTGTCATGCCCACAACTTGTATAGGTCATAGGCTGTGATTAAAATGTACATTAAATGGACATAAGTTGTATAGATAAGTGACACAAGTCATTTATATGATGACAGGAGCCATAAAAGAACAAGTGCCCAATGGGGTGCCCTAAGAGCACATACGGGGAACATGAAGGAAAGTGTCATATTTGTGAGCTCTGGAATGAGGATTCAAATTTTGAAAGAAGATTGGCTAAGAAGCCAAGGGCACTAAAGTGGGCACACCCTTGTGTGCACCCATGAAATTGTGAAGGCTTTAAAGCCAAGTGCCTTAGAATGTGAAATTGGTGCTTAAGGTTAAATTAAAGATGAGGAAAGGTGAAGAGCACATGAGAAAAGTGGGGAGCACCTTAGTTTGCATTAGCGAGCTTTCGGGTGCACCTAAAGTGTCTCTAAGTTTACATGAAAGTTTGGTGACCTAATTGGCTAAATTAAAGGGTAAAGAGGGTGCTTGAAATTCCCCCACTGAGAGAGTTAAATAAATTAAAGACATAACTTAAATTACATACATGATTCATGAGGAGTTAAGGCCAAGACTAGGTCAATAGCCTTAGTCACCAAGGCAACCGACATCCCCTCCCAAGCTTGGACATTAAGTCCATTATAAAGGTAGCTTCCTACACATTTACAGCAACTTCCAGTCTTAGAAAATATGGCCAAGAGGTCCTGGAAAATGAAGAAACAAGTTAGAGAAGCAAAGAAAGGAAAGGGAGCAAAACCAAGCATGGTGGCCCATTGGTAAGCCCACGGTGACGTGTTGGGTGCGTGGAAGGTTTCTTGCAATTTTGCTGCCAATTTTGAGCTAGGTAACGGTTCAAACTAAGCTGCTTCTCCTAGAATTTGATGGGAGGGATGATACCCTAGGTGATGGCCATGGCTGAATGATCCTAGGAGCTATGAAAATGGGCTATGTGTGCTAAGACAGTATGGTGAGCCAGCTAGTTTACATATGGCAAGAATTAGGATTCTTCATCAAGTATGGTCAAACTTGTTAATCTACTTAGAGCTCTATGTTAAATTGACTATAATCAAAGTGATCACCTACTAAATTGAATGAAAGAAATGCTTGCTAAGTCTAAGTGAAACTGTGTATGTGGTGCGTGTGTTTTGCATGCTTCTTTGTTGGTTGCATGTGCTAACCTTTAAATTCTTGTATATGACATTGTTTTGAACATTGTAGGCACTATGTGCCATATTGAACTCTTGCTGAGTACTTGTGTGGTCATGCCCTGTTTCTGCCCATTTCAGGTAAAGAAGTCGAGGAATAAAGGCTAAGGAACCTCTTTAAAGGTATATGTATAAGGAGGTGCAGCTCGAGTTTGTTGGCTTACGACAGAAAGATTGAGAAGTTCATGTGATAAACTAATGGTTGTGAATTGCTTTGTAGGCTTTAATGGCTGCTGTGGGTTTAGTTGCTTTTGGATCCATCCTAGTGTTGGTAAAGACTATGAGGATTTTAAGACAACTCTTGCCTAGGTACCAAATAAAAGTGGAAGTTAGAGTAACTGTAGGCATTGAAACTTTTTAAGCCCATGTTATGTAACATGCAAGCCACTTAAGTAGCCAAACTTTTAGCGCATGTAATTTTGGCCATGTAGTCCCTAGGATGCCAAATTTTGAATTTGTAAATGCATGTATATATAATGGGAAAAAGGGACTTAGAGTAGTACATGGCATGTGCCTTAATAGTACATAGGGGGCTTAGGTAAGCCTTCTAAGGCACTAGGTATAATGGGAAAGAAAATGCATGCATGGTTTATACTAATGAATCTAGAATGTATGTATACATGAATGTGTGTATGTATGATGAACCAGCGAGCATGCTAGGAAGGCTTAAAGTAAGCCTACTAAGTACACTAGTGCACACACATATAGAACCACACACACATGCCCACTAGTGCCTACCTAGTAGGCTTCCTTGGCACCTAGCGCCTATTGCACTCATGCATGTCCTGCCTACGTGCCTAACACATCAAGGTAATCCCACATGCGCACATACACACACGCCCACCTACTTGCACCCTATATGTACCCGGTGGGCATAAAGACAAGTCTACTTAGTTAAATCTACAAGTTTACCAAGTTAAACTTGAAACTTAGTAGAACTTCCTATAATGGTTTAAGTAATTGTTTTCACCTAAGTCTTACCAAGGTAATAACTAAAATTTGGGGTTACAAATCCTAGTTTTCATGCTCCATTTAATCCTATGAAATTCAATACTTAGTTAAACCGTGTTCTGTTTTGCAGGAATGATGACCCGAGGTAGAGAAAGAGAGAGAAAAAGAGAATCAATTGAACATTAGGGCTGATCAAATGAATAATCAACAGACTGAAAATGAAGAGGTGGCTGAAAGTATAACAAGACCACTTAATAGGGTGTTAGAGCCTAGATCCAGCGTGTATGGTCAACAGAGAATGGAACATATGATGGAAATTATGCAAACAGCTATTGCACAACTTGTAGTTGGTATACAGGCCCTTACTAGAGGCTAGGTCCCAGCACCTAGAGGTGCTTTGGTTGAGGAAGAACAAGACAAAGAAAGAATAGAAAGCAGGCTTTGAAAAGAAATAATAAGAAAAGAGCAAGCTAGCATATATGAACCAATTGAAGAACATGAATAGGATGATGAGAGGAAAAATCCAAAAGATGGGAAGCTCAGGTCAGAAATCAGAAGAAGTAATGAGAATAGGGCATAGGAGCAAATAGGCACTAATGCTGGGAGAAGGGAGCCAATTTCTAAAAGCTCTAAAAAGTTAGTTTCTAAAGGAAAGTCCAAAACCCTTGAAAGAAGAATAGAAAGGCCAAAAAGGGAAGGTTTAAAGGAAGGCCAACTAGAAGGTTTTCTAGCACTTAAACCCTTAGTATTCAAAGGCAATGATGATCTAGATTAAGTTGAGTTATGGATTTACCAGATAAAGAAAGTGTTTGAAAGAATGGAAGTTACATCCACCCAGAAAGTACTAATATCTACTTTCAAGCTAGAAGGTAGAGCAGAGCTTTGGTGGAGAACATTGCAAAGGGCTTACATGAGTAGGAATGAATGAAAACCCACAATAAAGAAGGAACCCATGAGGTGGGCAGAATTTTTTCCAAGTGTTCCAACTATAGTATGTCAGTGAAGCCCTTAAGGATCAAAAGCAAGTAGAGTTTGATTTGTTGGAACAAGGGAATATGAACATAAGTTTAGCAGTCTTCTAAGATATGCTCCTCAGTATGATGGAAAAGAAGAATTGAGCACTAAGATGTTCATTAGGGGACTGAGGCCTGAATTGAGGCAAATACTTAAAGCCGTTGGTATCATGAACTATTATGAGGTTGTCCAAAAGGCTCTGACATTGTAGAAAGGATTTCATCACCCTACAGTAGGAAACATTAAATGAGCTCTTATAGGACATCAGCATGGTAAGAAAAGAGCCAGAGAAAGGCTAGGAAGAGTTGAGCTTGGAAGGGAGCAGAAAAGGCAAAAAAAACCTCAAAGGTTTGGACCCAAATGCCAAACATATGGAAAGTACCATGGTTTTAAACCATGTTACAGACCTACCAAGGGATGCCAGAAATGTTGCTCTCAAGAACACTGGGTTAAAGATTGCCCAATTAAGAAAGAGGAAAGGAGAATGTTGGGCAAGTTTGGGGCCCCTTGGCCAAGAGGACAGTATGGCAAGGCAAGAGGAGTGGTAGCACCTCAACCACCCAAATTAATGCAATAAGGACCAAGTCAACACCTTCCAACTAGAGCCCAACCACCAGCTAGGAGAGTATATCAAATTAAAGAATCAAAGAGAAAAGGAGAACCCAGCTTTGGAGAAGAGGCCATAAGCCACAGCAAGTTAAAGAATGAGGCACTAAAAGGTAACCTTTACCTTCATGATGAACATATTTTTGTACTTTATGATACTAGTTCATCTATATCCATTATTTCAACTAACTTAGTAAGAGAATTAAACTTGGAGGTAACAATATTGCCTCAAATGTATATGATCAAAATAGCTAGAAATGAAATGATGGTTTCACATGACATAGTCAAAGACTATGTGATTAGGCTAGATAAGTTGAAATTAAAGGCTAATCTGATCATTCTGGAAACCACTAGATATGATATAATATTGGGTATGAACTAGTTAGCTAAAAATAATGTTACTATAGACTCCCAAGGTAGAAGGTTGATACTGCCAGGGTCAATAGAACATTCTTTAAAAAATTTAATAAAATGTGATGTTGGGAAAGTAAAAGTAATGGATTGCATGCTTATACTTTCTAAAGCAAAATACATGAACTTAAATGACAAATAAACTAAAACTGAATTAGATAAGATTTCTATTGTGAGAGAATTTCCAAAGGTATTTCCTTTTGAGTTGTCACATTTGCCTCCCCTCAAGGAGATAGAATCTAAGATCAAATTGACTCCAGGTGCAGCTCTTATATCCGCCACACCTTACAGGATAGCAATTCCTAAAATGAATGAATTGAAGAAATAATTAGATGAACTCCTTGGGAAAGGATTTGTTAGGCCAAGTGCATCTTATTGGGGAGCACCAGTGTTGTTTGTGAAAAAAAAAAGATGGGGCTCTTAGGTTATGCATTAACTATAAAAAGCTTAATTCCACGACTATGAAGAATAAGTATCATCTCCCAAGAATTGAGGATTTATTTGATTAACTTAAGGAAGCCACAATTTTCTCAAAAATTGATCCCAGATTAGAATACTTTCAACTAAGAGCCAAGGAAATAGATATTTCCAAAGACTGCTTTTAGGACAAGATATGGTCACTTTGAATATACAATAATGCCTTTTGGGCTTACAAACGCCCCATCTTTTTTTATGGATTTGATGTAGAGGATATTCAGACTATATCTAGACTACTTTGTGGTGATCTTTATATATGATATTTTGGTATATTCAAAGGATGAGAAAGAACATGAAGAGCACTTGAGAAAGGTGCTAAGTTTGTTAAAGAAACATCAATTGTATGGCAAGTTGAATAAATGCAATTTTTGGACCAATCAGATTGAATTTTTAGGCCATGTGATAAATGGGCAAAGAATGGCGGTGGATCCAACAAAATTGAAGCTATCCTACAATGAAAGCAACCCTAGAATGCTAAAGAAATAAGGAGCTTCTCGGGACTAGTTGGCTATAGAAGATTTGTACCTAAATTTTCTATAATGGCAGCTTCTTTAACCAAATTTACAAAGAAAGGGCAGAAATTTGAATGGTCTGAGGAATGTGAGAAAAGCTTCCAAGAGCTTAAAGACAAGCTCACTTTAACCCCTGTATTAATACTACCTAATCCTAGTAAATCTTTTGAGGTTTGTACATATGCATCTATTTGTGGGATTAGGGTGTGTGCTAATGCAAGAAAAGCAAGCCATAGCCTATGGTTCAAGACAACTAAGATCACATGAAAAGAACTAACTAGTGCACGACCTAGAACTTGCAACTGTGATATTTGCCTTGAAGTAGGAGAGACATTATATGTTAGTTAATAAGTTCCAAATCTTCACTAACCATAAAAGTCTCAAGTATCTCTTTACTAAAAAAGAGTTAAATATGAGACATAGGAGATGGCTTGAATACCTGAAAGATTTTGATTGTACCACTGAGTACACAGAAGGCAAAGCCAATAAAGTGGCTGATGCATTATATAGGAAATGTACAGGTATCTTAAAGCATGGGGGAGAAGAGGAACAAAATGAACTTAATAGCCATACATGTTTGGCTAACAAGTAGCCAGGATGGGAAAAAGCTTAATTGAAAGTGGTAACCATTCAATCAACATGGAAAGAAGAAATACTATAAGCATAACAACAAGATAGAGATCTTGCTAGAATATTTGGCCAAAGATATTGGAAACTATTTCAAGGGTTCTATTATAGGCAAGGATTGTTGTACTTCCAAGATAGGATTTATGTACCCAAAGTGTATGATTTAAGAGAACAAATCTTGAAAGAGGCCCATTGTAGTAAAATGAGTATACATCCTAGAACTATGAAGATGTACCAAAATTTGAGGGAACACTTTTGGTGGCCAAACATGGGACAAAAAATTGGCACATTTGTGTCCAAATGTGTTGTATGTCAACAAGTAAAGGTAGAACATAAAAAACCAGGTGGCAAGAGATAAATACTCATAAGTATATTGTTATTAAGGGTTTAAATCATTATTATACACTTTAAGTATGATTAATTTCTATATTCTGAGCATTTTTCCATCGGGTTACTATTCATACATTTTTACTATTCATATGCATTTTTTCTATTCACCTGTCATTATTCATCGACTTACTGTTCATCCGCATATTCACTGTACATATGCAATTTACTATTCATTAACATTAAAATATATATATTAAATAATTATTTTTTATATAAGTAAAAATCATCACTTGGCGGCCCTTCATGAGAAAAAAATCATATATGGGGCTGTAGGCATCGAAACTGAGTGATTCCAAATTCATCTGAAAGCTAACACATAGATCTTCAACTTTGCTTCATTCCGCAAGCTAGTTTGATCATTTTCATTGCCGAAATCTGATTATAGATGAGACCCTTCGTTATTTTGTGTGTTGAAGAGCAATTTCGGTAGAAAAATCATAACTTGAGCTACAGATGTCCAATTTGAATGATCAAGCTATTGATTCGAAGCTAAAGAGGAGATCTACAACTTCCATGCTTTGAGGAAGAGTTGATCTAATGTCTACGATAGCCAAAAAATTAAAAGAAGTTGCCGCCTTCCATTGTTGATTTGTATTTACCTACATTTTACCATTTTATTTTTACCATTTCACCCACCCCAAAACTCTATAAATAGGCACCTTGGGGGGAGGGTGAAGGTTTCCATTTATTAGGCCATTTTCTTAGGCCATTTCCATGTTCTTGTTTCATCTTTAGTTTTTCCTTTGTTCTTGTTCTAGTTTTCAATACCGAAGCTCTGTCCAAGTGTTTTCTCGTTCTTCTTCTTCTTCATTCATGATCTTTTAATCTATGTTTATTTCATCTTTCTACACATTTTTTACTTTTATTATGTCTAACTAATCTTCTTTTTTCTAAGGTGAAAGGGTGAAGCTTTTTGTGTAGAGGTTATGATTGATTTGAATAGATCATAATGTTAACGGTATTTTCTTCCTTAATCTATTTAACTTCCTTCCTTATTAAGTAAGAGTCTTGATTCATCATAGTCAAATCATTGGCACAAAAGCTGCTTGATTCCCTCTGTAGAACATGGCTCTGCCGGCTATATTGGAATCTTGAGTTATTGTCGACAAAGGTTGGCATGATGGATACTTGAACCCATTAGCAAGCATTGGCGTTTTAAGATCAATGAAAGTTAATACTAACTAAATTCCCTTTTGGGACCTCCTTTATGTGTGGATCTCAATTGAGTGATAAGATTGGCTAAAATTAATCATAACCGATATACTAAAAGCTTCACCCTTTCACCTTAGCAAAAAGAAGATTAGTTAGACATAATAAAAGTAAACAATGTGTAGAAATATCAAATAAACATAGATTAAAAGATCAAAAATGAAAAGAAGAAGAATGAGAAAACACTTGGACAGAGCTTCGGTATTGAAAACTAGAACAAGAACAAAGGAAAAACTAAAGATGAAACAAGAACATGGAAATGGCCTAAGAAAATGGCCTAAGAAATGGCAACCTTCACCCTCCCCCCAAGGTGCCTATTTATAGAGTTTTGGGGTGGGTGAAGTGGTAAAAATAAAATGGTAAAATGTAGGTAAATACAAATCAACAACGGCAGGCCGCAACTTTTTTTAATTTTTTGGCCATTGTAGACATTAGATCAGCTCTTCCTCAAAGCATGTAAGTTGTAGATCTCCTCTTTAGCTTCGAATCGATAGCTTGCACATTCAAATCAGACATCCGTAGCTCAAGTTATGATTTTTCTACCGAAACTGCTCTTCAGCACACGAAATAACAAAGGGTCTCATCTATAATCATATTTTGGCAATGAAAACGATCAAACTCGCTTCGGAATGAAGCAGAGTTGAAGATCTATGTGTTAGCTTTCAGATGAATTTGGATTCACTCAGTTTCGATGCCTACAGCCCCAGATATGATTTTCTTCTCGTGAAGGGCCGCAAAGTGATGATTTTTACCTACATAAAAAATAATTATTTAATATATATATTTTAATATTAATGAACAATAAACCACGTATGTACAGTGAATACGCGTATGAACAGTAAGTTGGTGAATAGTGACAAGTGAATAGTTAAAATGTGTATGAATAGTAAAAATGCGTGAATAGTAACCCGGTGGAAAAATGCTCAGAATATATAAATTAATCATACTCAAAGTGTATAATGATGATTTAAACCCTTAATAACAGTACACTTATGAGTATTCATCAGCAGGTTATAAAGCTTGCCCATACCAGAAAGAAAATGAGGATCTATAGCTATGGATTTCTTGGTAAGTATGCCCATGACAAGAAGAAAACATGATACTATTTGGGTGATTGTAGATAGACTTACAAACTCAGCCCACTTTTTATCCATTAATCTCACAGATCCACTGGATAGGCTAGCACAGCTATATGTTAAAAAAAAATTGAGATTGCATGGTATCCCAAACGACATAGTTTCAGATAGAGACCCAAGATTAGTATCAAATTTTTGGAGGTAATTACATTAGGCATTCGGCGCTCAATTAAAGCTAAGTTTAGCTTATCATCCTCAAATAGATGGGCAAACAGAGAGAACTTTACAAGTTCTTAAGGATATGTTAAGATGCTAAGTATTGGATTTTAAAGCATAATGGGATCAAATCTTACCCTAGATAGAATTCTCCTATAACAACAGTTATCACTTAGTGATAAAGATGGTACCTTATGACACTTTGTATGGAGGAAGGTGCATCACTGGTCATTGTTGGCAAGACCCTAAGGATAAGATTGCTATAGGACCAAAATTGATCCATGAAACCACTAAAAAGATCAAAATGATCCAAGAAAGAATTAAGGCTGCCAACAATCGAAAAGAAGCCTACGCCAATCAAAAGAAAGAAAAAGATCTAGAATTTCATGCAGGAGATTATATATGGATTAAAACATCCCCAATGAAGGGAGTCATGAGGTTTAGTAAGAAAAGTAAATTAGTTCCCAAATACATTGGGCTAGTTCAAATGTTGGCTAAGATTGGCAATGCGGCATACAAGCTGGACTTTCCTTTAGAATTGGGTCATATACATGATACTTTTCATGTTAGTATGCTTAAGAAATACTTATCTGACCCACATCAAGCCATACCAACTTCTGACATCCCAGTGACTCCTAATCTTACCTATGAGGAAGAACCTAAAAAGGTGCTAGCCATGGATGCGAGAAAGTTAAGAAGTAGATGAATAAGTATGGTGAAGATTCAATAGACACACCATTCTAAGTAGGAGGCTACATGGGAAACTGAGGTTGAAATGTTCAAGAGATATCTAGAGTTACTCCCTATGCTGCTTGAGAATTTAAAGAACCAAATTCTTTAAGGGGAAGAGAATGTCATGCCTGTAACTTGTATAGGCCATGGGCTATGATTAAAATGGGCATAAAATGTACATAAGTTGTGTAGATGAGTGATACAAGTCATAGATGTGAAGACAAGAGCCATAAAAAAATTAGTGCTCAATGGGGTGCCCTAAGTACACATAAGGGGAACGTGAAGGAAAGTATCATATTTGTGAGCCAAACATGGCTAAAATTAAGTGCCAAGGTAAGCTCTAGAATGAGGATTCAAAATTTGAAGGAAGATTGGCTAAGAAGCCAGGGGCACTAATGTGCACCAAAGAGGGGCATAGGGTGGCTCTTGGGCACACCCTTGTGTGCACCCATGAAATTATGAAGGCTTTAAAGCCAAGTGCCTTAGAATGAATTGTGTGAAATTCATGCTTAAGGTTAAAATAAAGACAAGGGCTATAATGTAGCTAAATGAAAGGTGAAGAGCACATAAGGAAAGTGGGGAGCACCATAGGGTGCACTAGGGAGCTCTCAGGTGGCTCTAATTTTACATGAAAATTTGGTGACTTAATTGGCAAAATTAAAAGGAAAATTTGGTGCTTGAAATGCCCACCAAAAGAGTTCAATAGGTTAAATACATAACTTAAATTACATACATGGTTTGTGAGGAGTTAAGGCCAAGACTTGGTCAATAGTCTTAGCCGCCAAGGCAACCAATGTTACCCACTCTGGGGTGATCTAGTTATGGTACCAAAACTGTGCATTTAAACTCCCAGGATTGGTGTGTCCTGTAGGTCATCAAAACAACACCCCTAGTGTATGTACTCAAATGACCCTCTTGAACACTATGTAAATACATGTATATTGGTGTAACCATAACACACATATTCACATATATGCATGCTATAGCAGCTAAGAAGGAAAACACTAGCACAAGTGTTAGTTTTGGCTTCCACACATTAAGCATTCTTACTAGGTTTAAAAAAATTCCAGCCACTGCACCCAAACTTCCTCTAATAAAATGTATCATTATAGCCATGTAACCCCCTATTTTCTTTACCCCATTATCAAGTAGAGGCTTAGAGGAAACCAAGAAATTCTATTTTACATCAATAGCCCATCTATGGACCAAGTTATGGATTTTTTAAGTTGGTTACAAAATTCTGACCAAATGAATAGTAACTTAGCCAATTTTGCAACATCGTAACTTTGGCTACAGGGCTCCAAATCCAGAAATTCTAAATCTTAGTTAAACCTCTAGATATCCTATAGGTGTGGTCAAAATTTCATACCAATATTCATTCTACAGAGGGAGTTATGGGGCTTAGAATGCAGGGTCAAAATTCTGATCACTTTATGCCCATTTTGCCCATACAAAATTTTATAAGCATGCAAACACTTCATTCACAAGGGTTAAACACTCAAGGCTATTACATACATGTCCAAGACACTTGGAAATTACATTCCCTTACAGCTAGCATCTTTACATAGCCAATATCAAAATTTACAAACAAGCAACCTATATTGCACACGTAGGCAGCTTGTGCATAGCATCCTCATACATAGCAAAACAGCCCATAAATGTTCACATACATTGTCCAAACTTCACATGAATTACATGTACATGCATCAATACACTACATAATGTTCTTAACCTAGCTAAATATACACCCTAAGTTACAATAGTACCTGAGACACAATGGACTCCAGAAATAGGATGCTGGACAATTGCTGCATAACACAATAAGCACCATCACTAAAATACCAAATGTGCTCCTAAAATCACCAAAACTTTCCAGATCATAACTAGACACATGAAGGTTCATGTACCTAAAATTTCAAATAAAAAATCAAACGATAAAGGTCAGTTTGAATGCGATCTTTCTGCTGGACCAGAAATGGACAAAAAGGGGGTAAGTCTCTTTGAAGAAACTTAGTAAGGGCTTATCATTAGAAACTTGAATTCCCAGTAACATACCTGAAATAAAAAGATATAAAAAAAATAAAAACAAAACACATATACAAAAATATGGTCATCCAAATGCACAAACAAACAGAACACAATCAAATGCAATGCTGGCAGCAATACATCATTAAGGTTAGCCCATAAACAATCAAATAAACAATATGTAATCACTATAGCAGCCTTCCTCAAGCTAATGCTTGCCCTTAAGAGGCTAATTTTTCATAGTTAGTACTAACTTGGGCTCTAGAAACCCCTGTAGATACTACCATCTTAGTGCATGAAAAATAGTAAGGTTGGAACCTTGTTCATGCACTCCCCCTTAACCCATACTTGGTTCCTTGAGCTTTTTGCTCTCCTCCAAGCATTGTATTAGCTTCATGGATGATTGATCATCATCTTAGAATAGTAACAACCATGAAACATGAAGATAAGACCCTTACCTAAACTATGAAAGTTGAAAATAGCAAAGGAAGCTCAATAAACCTGAAAACTAGGGTTTTTCTCTCTCCTATTGAATCTGATTGGTTTCCTTTGTGATTTCTTGGGAACTTGAGATATGGTGGCTATGGAAGGTTATGGAGGAGCTAAGGAAGGAACTCTGGTTGGTGAGGACCAAAAATGAGCAAGGAAAGGTAAAGAAATCAAGATATTTACTTGACTTGATTAGTGTAGCCTTACCTTTCACTTAGGTCACTATAAGTATACCTTAAGCAAAGAATTTTTGGCTAATCTTTAGCCCACCTTTTTACCTTAGAACCTGGAAATAAAAGGTTGGGATAATCCTAGAAATGACCATCTTTGACTCTTGTCAAAAGTCATCCCATCCTTAAGTTATTTTTTGGAACAATTGTACACCTAGTTGTCCTAGGTTCTTGAAGCATAGCTTTTGTTTCCTTTATGCAATGCAGCCTCCAAAAATGTCTTCCATACCATTCAAATCCTTCCAAAATCTCTCTTTTATAGTTGTACAATTGAGTACCCAAGTCTTGAAATCTTGCAATAAGACCCATAGATTACATGTAAAACAAGCAATCCTCTAGGGCTTCCTTTAGTACCAAGTAACCATTGTAATCTTTTAAGGAGGTGTAGATTATTCACTTTACCCCTCACATTTTATTCACTATGGTGAAAATTACACTACACAATGGTTTATAACCATTATGCCTTTATACTATAATTTTCCCATTTGTTGAGGTGGTATCAACCAACCTTCTTTCCACCGCTTGGACATTAAGTACATCCTAAAGGTAGCTTCCTATGCATTTATAGCAGCTTTTAGCCTTAGAAAATTTGGCCAAGAGGTCCTGCAAAACAAAGAAACAAGTTAAATAAGAAAAAAAAAAGCAAATGGAGCTAAACCTAGCATGGTGGCTCATGAGTTAGCCCATGGTCACATGTTGGGTATGTGGAAGGTTTCTGGCCTTTTTGCTGCTAATTTCAAGCTCTGTAAGGGTTCAAACTAAGCTCCTTCTCCTAGAATTTGACGGGAGGGATGCTGCCCTAGGTGATAGCCATGGTCGAATGGTTATAAGAGCTATGAAAATGGGATATATGTGCTAAGGCAGTATGGTGAGCTAACTAGTTTACATATGGAAAGCATTAGGGTTCTTCATCAAGTATGGTCAAACTTGTTCATCAACCTAGAGCTCTATGTTAAATTTATTATAATCAAAATGATCACCTACTAAATTGAATAAAACAAATGCTTGCTAAGTCTAAGTGAAACTGTGAATGTGGTGTGTGTGTTTTGCATGCTTCTTTGTTGGTTACGTGTGCTAACCTTTAAATTCTGTATATATATGTATATATATCTTGTATTTTGTTATACTTGTATTTTTTTTTTTTTTTGTCTTCTTTGTCTTTGGTTGTAGGTTCTTGAAGGAGAAATTAGAGGTTTATGTATATGACAATGTTTTGAACATTGTAGGCACTAGGTACCATATCGAACTCTTACTAAGTTCTTGTGTACTCATGCCCTGTTTCTGCCCATTTTAGGTAAATAAGTGAAGGAATAGAGGCTAAGGAACCACTTTAAAGGTATATTTATAAGGAGGTATGGCTCTAGTTTGTTGGCTTATGAAAGAAAGATTAAGAAGTTCATGTTATGAACTAATGGTTGTGAATTGCTTTGTAGGCTTTTATGGTTGCTGTGGGTTTACCTGCTTTTGGATCCATCCTAATGTTGGTAAAGACTAGGAGGATTTTAAGACCACTCTTACCTAGGTGCCAAATAAAAGTGGAAGTTAGAGTAACTGTGGGCATTGAAACTTTTTAAGCCCATGTTATGTAACATGTATGCCACTTAAGTGGCCAAAAATTTGGTGTATGTAATTTTGGCCACGTAGTCCTTAGGATGCCAAATTTTGAATTTTTAAATGCATGTATATATAATGGGCAAATTTGACTTAGAGTAGTACTTGGCATGTGCCTTAATAGTACATAGGGGGCTTAGGTAAGCCATCTAAGGCGCTAAGTGTAATAGGCTATAAAATACATGCATGGTTTGTACTAATGAAATCTAGAATGTATGTAAGCATGAATGTGTGTATGTATGATGAATTGGTGAGCACACTAGGAAGGCTTAACATAAGCCTCCTAAGTACACTGGTGCACACACATACAGACCCACACACACATGCCCGCTAGTGCCTACCTAGTAGGCCTCCTTGGCGCCCAGCACCTGTTGCACTCATCCATATCATGCCTACATGCCTAATACATCAAGGTAAGCCCACTGTACACACACACACACACGCCCACCTACATGCACCCATACGCACCCGATAGGCATAAAGGCAAGTCTACTTAGTTAAATCTACAAGTTTAACAAGTCAAACTTGAAACTCAGTAGAACTTCCTATAATGGTTTTCACTTGAGTCTCACCTAGGTAATAACTAAAATTTAGGGTTAAGAATCCTGGTTGTCATGCCCCATTTCATCCTAAGAAAGTCAATACTTAGTTAAACCTTCTAAAAGGTTAGGGTGGGGGTGAAATGGGACCTAATAGTTTGTTCATATCAACGACTTTATCATCTGCTGCAAGCTAATGGGGGTGTCTCCCCTACTGGAAGTGTTCCTCCAGTTTTATATGTTGGACCTAAAGAAAAATGCCAGCTTTTTCCACATCACCCTCATTAACAGAGGCAGGAACAAGGCCTTTGCCTTCGTATCCTTCAAGGACCCTTGGTCGAGGTGGAATGAGAATTTCTACTTCACAATGAGGGAGAAGGAATGGGGGTTCCCCTGTGAGTTCACAGACACCCTGCAACATACCTTGGTCGAGACGCTACCTATTTACGAGGGCTATGAGGGCCATCACTCACTTCTTAGGTTAGTTCACTGGTTGGAAAAGATGGTAGGGAACAACAATTTTTTGGAGTTGTTCCTTATCCATTATACAGAGATAAATGAGGCCACCCTTAGGTGGGCATGAATCAGCAGGAACCACCGGTCATACCCAGGTGTGAGGAACCCTTGTAATTGGGAAGAGAGCCAGGAGGGAATGCTAGTTGAAGCGTTCAGAGCTAATGCTAGGGCCCAGCAGGGCCCCCCGCCAAAAAGTTGTATTTCGATCAATGTTTCTTTTTCCTGTCTTTGAGCATGGTTACAAAACCTGATTGTATTTGTTTTTTTTTTTTTTTTTTAAGATGAGCAGTCGCGCCAGGGAGTTTTTAAAGAGACGCAAGGGCATAACTGAAGCCTTGGCAGATGCCCATAACACAAACATTCTTCCCGTTGAAGCGACTTATGTTGTATGGCCCCATTCGTGCAAGCTCCCGTCCAAAGTTGTGGAGCTCATCAAATCTTCTCCAACAGAATAACTAGTGCATAAGAGGGTGAGGCCTTCCAACCCTTGATACGATCAAAGAAGGCACAACCAAGGATGGCAAGGATCTATTGAAGATAATTAGTGGACCACTGACAAGGAAGAACGCTAAGGCGCTCACTAGTGCACTTTAAGCTTGGATTTTGACAGATTGGCGATGTTCTGGTAGAAAATTCATATCTTAAGATAAACAGATCAGAATGGAGTACTTCTTGATTCATTGGAAATATAACATCTGGAGCTACAAATCATATGAAGACCATCAAATCCAGTTTTCACGTTAAGGAGGTCCAATTCAGCTTCAAAGTCACGATTTACGAGTTATCACTGGTTCAGAAGCAGTTGCAGTATTTTGGGAATATCTTTGGCTTTCGATGTACGTTTTGTGTGGTTAAGATGTCATTTCAAAGCTAAGAAATATATCTACAACTTTCATGTTTTACATTTTGAGAAATCATGGCTGCATGAAGTTCGAATTTCAGCTTGAAGTTGAAGACACAAGCAGGAACCACCCGAGAAGACTATTTTGGGGGTTTCATGGCCAATCTTGTATTTATAGTTTATTTTCGTTCAAATCCCATTTAGATACATTATTTAGGAAGTTATTTAGGCTATGGAATAGTTTTAAATCGTTTTGGACAAGTGGCATATGCTGCATTCATTAAACTTGTTCAAACTAGGAGTTAGAGTCCTAATTTGACTAGGATTTCCTATGTCTTTGTATCTAGGATTCCTAAGGGATTTAGGCTGCGAATTTTGCCCAGCTTTTAACCCTAGTTTAGGCCTATATAAAGGCAAATATTCTGGATGTAAACATACAGAAAAATTTCGAAATAATATTGCTCTTTGGAGAGGTTTTCTCTTTGGTTCTTTGTGGACTGCCTTGGTGCACAAGTGTGCTTGTGTTCTTGGAGTTCTATACTTCTCGTTTCTAATCACAGGTTGATTAGGGGTGGGGGTCTTCAAACCCAGTCTCTTTGATGTCTTGTGGAGCTTGAAAAACATCTTGGGCAAGTTTCATGGTCTTTATACCATCGGGGTTCGCATCAGTTGGTATCAGAGCCACAAGTTCCATTGAAGGACATATCTTGTGTTCTTGTTTCCCTTCATTTTTCTTTCAATTTTGTCCAGTAATTTTGTGCTTTAATTCTCTGTTTTAATCTATTTTCTTCTTGTTTCAGGTCTGTCCTTTTTGTTCCATCCTTGTTCAAGTCCAAAAATCACAAAAACAACAAAAAGAAGTCAATCCGTGTCACCTAGTATTCTCGGTTTCAATTCGTTTGTTCTTGTCTAATTCTTATCTTTCTGTTTCGTGTCCAGCCATATTAATCTCTTTTGTTTTCATTGTTTCCAGCATCTTAGAGTCCAGAAAACTTCAAAAAAAGAAGGATCCAAGTTCAGGAATTTTCGGTATCAAAAAGTTGCTTCAAATTGTGCCAATTTCACAAGTTTTCTTGTCTTGGCCGAAAAGAATTCTAACTTTTTGTCTTTGGCAGCAAGGAGTTTCAAGGAGAACGTTTGGTTAGCATCAAAACAGCAAGCAAAAAAAAAAAAAGGAGGAAAAAAAAAGGAAGGAAAAGAAAAGAAAAAGAAAGAGCAAAGAAAAGAAAAGAAAAGAGCTTGCAAAAAAAAAGAAGTTTTCTCAAAGTGTTGAAAGTTTTGCGCCCCAAAACCTATCCCATTGTTTTTAAGCCAAAAAGCTTTCTGTGTGGTTCTTGTGATCATCAATTGCAAGAGCTTCTTAAAGTCTTTTAAAGCTTGTTTAGCCCACCTCTTTTGGAGTCAAAATAGTTCTTCGAAAATTCAAGTTTTCTTGTGTGCTTTGAGGATAGTTTTCTTAGAACTTTGGAGAACTCTTTGAATAAGCAATATCTCACTAACAAATTGAGTGTTTTGAGTGTTCATATTTTGAGTGAAACACGTGAGGTGAGTGTTTGTGAGGATCTTTGTTATTTTCAGGAGTATGGAGAGCCAGGAGGATAGGAGGATGAAAGTGAGACACAATGAGGAGCCAACCATGAGAGAATTTCAAGAAACTCTCAATAGACTTGTGGGGAGGATTGAGGACATTGATTTGAGGTTGCCAAGAAGGCCTAATCCCATCTTGCAACCAAGGAGAGGTCTAAGGAGAGAAGAACCCGAGGAGGAAGAAAGAGTTTGGCATGACCATGGGTTTCCAATGAGGTGTGAGCCAAGAGAGGATAACAACCTAAATTCCATCAAGCCTACCATTCCACCTTTCCAAGGGAGGAGTGATCCCGATGCATATTGGGAGTGGGAGCAAAAGATTGAGATGGTGTTTGATTGCCATCATTACTCCGAGGAAAATAAGGTTAAATTGGCTACAATAAAGTTCACTAATTATGCTCTTGTATGGTGGAATCAGGATGTTACTTCTAGGAGAAGGAATGAGGAGGAGCCCATACATACATGGAGAGCCCTTAAAGCCTTAATGAGGAGGAGATTTGTGCCTAGCTCCTACTATAGAGATCAACGCTTAAAGCTTCAAAAGCTAGTGCAAGGCCAAAGGAGTGTGGAGGACTACCACAAAGACTTGGAGATAACCTTGACCCGAGCCAACATCATGGAGGATGAGGAGACCACCATTGCTAGATTCATTAATGGTCTCAATCCTGAGATTGCCAACAAAGTGGAAATGGCACCTTATTTGAACATGGAGGATTTGCTTTATTATGCCACCAAGGCCGAGAAAATCATCAAAAGGTCCAAGGCATCCAAGATATGTCAAGGAGGAATTTTCACATGGAGAGGAGCATGGAGTAAGGATGTGAAAGAAGTACCCAAGCCAAACATGGAGACCACAAAAGGAGACTTGTCTCAATCTCAACAAGAAAAGTCAATCATGCTTGTACCACTTTCACCACAACAAGTCTTGGAGGATCAAAGAAAATTTCAAAGTAAGGTTGAGAGAAAAGTAAAAGAGGGGAAAGTTGAGGGCAAGAGTGATGAGGGGAAAGTTGAGAGAACAACCGAGAGATTAAGTGAGAAGAGTGAACATGAGGGGAAGAAGAGTAGAGAGTTCCCGAGAGAAGAAATTGAGTGCGAAGTTGAGATAAGACAAGAGTGTAATGAACCCAAGCCGAGTGAAGAGAGAATGACCTACAGAGAAGCCAAACTTTCATCTAATATAATGGAGTCTTCTTCTAGTGTTGTGTTGTCTTCTTTTCAGGACTTAAGTGGAGATAAGCTACAAGAATCAAGTGAGTTGCTGCCCATCCAAGAAGTTGGTGTTTCTAATATTCCAAGTCATGTCCCATGCATTAAAACAACAAAAGAGGTTGAGAAGGAACAAGTTAAGGTAAGCCTAAGTGATTTCATATGCAAAAGTTTGCCTAACATTGTTTCTTATCCTATGTTTCAAGGGGATGAAATTAATGCAACTCCAACAGAAGCCATTAAGTGCAAAGGTGGAAATTTTGTGGTTCCAAAGGAAGATATTTGGAGACTAAGTCCAACCACTGTAATGTATTTCTTCCTTACACTTAGATATGATGTAGTTTTGCATGAAAATCTCAAACAATGTGTGTTTGCTTGCAATGTTATTTTGACAAATGGTTTTCATGAAACTAGATTAAGAGAAGGAAGTAAACATGGAAATTTGACAAAATATGGTTTAAAAGCTTCTAATTCTTTGGTTTTGTCAAATCATCTTTGGAATTGCTTGAGTTTCTCTAGAGGAAAATATGTTTTGTTGTCTTTTTGTTTTTGAATTTGTTTACTTTGCATCCATGTCACATTGTTTTGTTTTGCCTCAAGTTAAATCTGCTTCTTTGGAATTTTTCATGCATAAATTGGTTGTTACACATGCATTACATACTTCTTTGATTCACATTTATATTCAGCCCATTTTTGTGTGTCAATCTTTATTTTCCAGCAAGCATTTTTTTATCTTGACACATGCATTACACAAACTTTTCAGCATTGATCTTTTTGCTTTATGTCTAAACCTGAAAGTTTTTATTTTGAGTGAAAATTCTGGTTTTAAATTCAGCCTTTTAAGGATGAATGTTGAGTCCTTTATTTTGTATCACATTTCATTCACAAATTTCATGCATTGTTGTGCATATACATGCAAAAATAAGTTTGCTACTGAATTGGTTTCACTTAATCCTATCTACTCCAATCTTGTTTCATTTAAAATGCTTAAGATTTTTGTGAAATTCATGCATCCTAGTTTTGTTATTAGTTTAGGCCACATTGTGTTCAATTCTTTTTGTTTGAATGGCCTATGCAAACTATTGTCTTGACATGCATAACTTGTGTTTTCCATAACCATAACTCTTATGTGAGTTTAGGTCCATTTCTTTTGAGTGCATACAACATCCCTAAGGTAAATTCTTCCTATACTTTTCCTTGTTGTGAGAGTAATATTTTCGAGATGGTAAAGGCAATGAAAGTGATGCCTAGAGTTAAGATGAAAATTGTGCAAACATTCAGATTTTTTCTGCTAATTGTTTCAAGCTTTGTCTTTGATCCAGGAGGTATCATTGTATTTGGATATTGGTTCAGGTTTTTCACAAGATTAAAGCTCCATACACAAGCATTCCATGTTGTTGGTGCTTATGTGAAAGGTAAGTGCTTATGTGCTGATCATTTCATTGTTATTGATTCAATTCCCTTTTCTAGTGCAGGTTTTGATTCGAGGACGAATCCTTCTAAGGAGGGGGGAGCTGATACGATCAAAGAAGGCACAACCAAGGATGGCAAGGATCTATTGAAGATAATTAGTGGACCACTGACAAGGAAGAACGCTAAGGCGCTCACTAGTGCACTTTAAGCTTGGATTTTGACAGATTGGCGATGTTCTGGTAGAAAATTCATATCTTAAGATAAACAGATCAGAATGGAGTACTTCTTGATTCATTGGAAATATAACATCTGGAGCTACAAATCATATGAAGACCATCAAACCCAGTTTTCACGTTAAGGAGGTCCAATTCAGCTTCAAAGTCACGATTTACGAGTTATCACTGGTTCAGAAGCAGTTGCAGTATTTTTTGGAATATCTTTGGCTTTAGATGTCCGTTTTGTGTGGTTAAGATGTCATTTCAAAGCTAAGAAATATATCTACAACTTTCATGTTTTACATTTTGAGAAATCATGGCTGCATGAAGTTCGAATTTCAGCTTGAAGTTGAAGACACAAGCAGGAACCACCCGAGAAGACTATTTTGGGGGTTTCATGGCCAATCTTGTATTTATAGTTTATTTTCGTTCAAATCCTATTTAGATACATTATTTAGGAAGTTATTTAGGCTATGGAATAGTTTTAAATCGTTTTGGACAAGTGGCATATGCTGCATTCATTAAACTTGTTCAAACTAGGAGTTAGAGTCCTAATTTGACTAGGATTTCCTATGTCTTTGTATCTAGGATTCCTAAGGGATTTAGGCTGCGAATTTTGCTCAGCTTTTAACCCTAGTTTAGGCCTATATAAAGGCAAATATTCTGGATGTAAACATACAGAAAAATTTCGAAATAATATTGCTCTTTGGAGAGGTTTTCTCTTTGGTTCTTTGTGGACTGCCTTGGTGCACAAGTGTGCTTGTGTTCTTGGAGTTCTATACTTCTCGTTTCTAATCATAGGTTGATTAGGGGTGGGGGTCTTCAAACCCAGTCTCTTTGATGTCTTGTGGAGCTTGAAAAACATCTTGGGCAAGTTTCATGGTCTTTATACCATCGGGGTTCGCATCAACCCTACTAAAGATGGTGCCCCCCGTAATGAAGGCAATGGTAGGGCATCACCCGAGCACTTTTTCCATGCTGACTTTATAGAGCTAAGGTCTTTTTGTGCTGACTATAGGTGTTTCCATCTAGCAACTTTGGAGAAGAGTGCTAGGTTGTCTAAGGGCTCTCCTGTCGGAGCCTCCGGGGTGCCTTAAAAGCAAAAGACTGCCCTGAGGCCTTGAAAGGATGCTCCTTCTGCACTACCTCCTCCCTCTACTTAAGTTCCAATGGGGGTCATTCCTGAGAAGGCCCTAGCTATTCATGGGGCACCTCTTGAACTGAAGCTGGATGATAACTTCTAGCCATGCAATATGATCCTTGTGCAAAGCAAGGGGCAAAACAAAGACTTTGCACTAAAGGGAATTGCGCCTGACCAAGTCATCGGCCCTTTGTGGGTAGTGAGGATTGGTGAGTCGATCATTGAGGATTGGACTAACATTCACCATCATATCTTAGAGGGGTTAAAGACTACTAGGGATCGGTAGTTTTTGGTTCATCCCCCTCATTCAAAAGGGGGCCAACTTATGAGCATGGACTACAGCCTTCTCCAAGTACTCTCTTTTGTTCATTTCACTGCTTCGATGAATCTTTCCTTCTCCTAACAAACTTGATTTTTTGCAAGAAGCCATCATTGCGCATAGTTTAGAGGAATGGTGGGCAGCCTAAGAGAAGAGCTTCTATTCAAAGCTTAAGGCATTCAAAAAAAATGTTGTGTCCCTTCAGTTAGAACTAGATGGTGAGTAAAGAGCTAAGAAGCCAATTGTGAAGGACCTCAAGCTGGATTTAGAGGCTAAGGATGTGAAGGAGAGCCTTGCCTCGTAGCTAAAATTGAAGTTGGTGGAGTTACAGAAAGCTTTGAAGCAACATCTAGAAAGGGAGGCCAAGGCCAAAAAGGAGGTCAATCGCTTGGCAGCTTTGCTGAGGACAGTAGAGTCCAAGATAGATGCTATTGAGACTACTCTGCCAATGGACCAATATGCTCCCCTAGGCCCAACAACTGTCACGGGTGAGGCTAGCTCATGCTCTATTGCCTCTCCGATGCCTCTTATAAAACACCTCAAGCAAGTTGGCTTCGTTAGGCACAAGGGCCATTTAGAGTACTAATGCCTTCGGACCAAGGCCAACGCTCACATGAAGGAGCTTAGCTTACTCCTTTTGAAGGCAGAGAAAGGGCTCGAAAGGTTTGCCTTTTTGGAGTCCAAGGAGGGCTTTCTTTCCTGTCACTTTCAGGTCAAGCGTGCACATCTGAACCGTGATCTCTCATTTTTCTCAGGGTACAAGGAGCTAGGTTTAGATTACGAAGCCTGGCCGAAGGATAGGAAGGTTAGGTTTCCTCCCTTCAACAAGTATACATAGGGGACATACCTCTATAAAGACCATTCTCCAGACAAGTTTTAAAAGCCCTCATTGTTAGCTCCCCCTCTTGCTTTTGTTGTCCTTAGCTTTTTGAAACAATTTCTTTTGTAAAAAGACTTTTAATGAGAAATTTATTTCTGCAATGCCTTTGCAGTCTGTACACTCAACATTTTAGTGATTCATTGTGGTATTTTGTTTGAGTGGGTAGCCCCCGTTGGGACCATCGCAAGTGTTTACTTAATGTTTGAAATTTTCATGAAGCCCCAATGTAACATAATCACAAAATGTTAAGGAAGTGTCCCTTTATTCGTAAGTAACTAAGATACATAATGTGAAATAGTTATCAATGATGTAAGAAAAGTAGGGAGACAAGTCATCTGAGTGATAGTTTCTAGGTAGTTGCCTTCCTTCTCAAATAGCCAACTCAAAGATCCTTTACCTAAGCTTTTTGAGACTAAGTAGGGTCCATCCCAATTAGGTCTCAATGCCCTATACCTTGGGTTTCTGCTAGCCAGTTTAGCTTTCATGAGCACCAGGCTTTCTGCTTTAATGTTCTTGACTTTCATTTTTTGGTTATGAGTTAGGGTGGTTCGTTGCCTGAAAGCCTTCATGCGAACCCTTGCTTCTTCCTTTAACTCATCTAGTCGGTCCAAATTTCCTTTGAAGGCCTTCTCATTTTCAGAAGGATTGTAGACTTAGGCCATAATGTAAGGTAAAAGATTTTGATAGGTATAAGGGCATTGGTTCCATAAGCCATCATGAAAGGCAACTCTCCTGTAGGCCATCAGGGAGTTGCACGATAGTCCCAAAGGACACTTGGCAACTCTTCCACCCACCTGCCCTTAGCCTCTCCTAGCTTCTTTTTCAACCCCTATTTTATCATTCTGTTGGTGACTTCAACCTGGCTATTTGACTTAGGGTGAGAGATAGGGTGAAGTACATGCATATATCCTTTTTTTCAGCAAATTGTCGAAACTTGCTGATTGTGAAACTACTTCTTGTTGTTAGTGATGATGGCTCGAAGGCACCCAAAATAGAAAATGATGTTCTTCCACAAGAACTTAGTAACATGTGGTGTCATGATAGAGGCCAAGGGCTCTGCTTTTACCCACTTTGTAAAGTAATCTACTACAACAATGCAGTACTTCACTTGCCTTAGAGCCATGGTAAGTGCCCTTATTAGATCCAGCCCCCACAAGGCAAACGGCTGAGGGTCCATCATTAAAGAGGCACCAGAGTAGGGTAGCCTTTCTATTCTTGAGTTAATCTAACAATTATGGCATATATGGATGAATTCCCTGGCATCCTATCTGAATGTAGGCCAAAACTAACCTTGCCTTAGGGCTTTGTGCGCCAAATCGCTGGCTCCAATATATGCTCTGCACTCTCCCTGGTGGGTTTCTTTAAGAATGTGCTGCCTTCTAAGCTGGGTCAGGCATCGCTATAGGGGGAAGTAAACCCTCTTCTATATAACTGCCTCTGATAATGAGAATCCCCAGGCGTCATGGCATGTATCAGGTGAACCAAGGGTTCTGTGAGTGTCTCTGTTATGGCATCTTCTCGCCCTTTTTAGAAAGCATCTGCCCTAGTATTTAGATTCCTGGGGATCTTCTAAACCTGCACATGGTTAAAGATCTTCATTAGCTCTCTTGTTGTGCTAAGGTATTTGTAAAAAGTAGGCTCATTTTCACCTACTATTCTAGTGACTTGGCTCACTATTAGTTGGGAGTCACTGTATATTTGTATACCTCATACCCCCACCCGACCAGCCATCCATAGCACTACAATGAGGGCTTCGTATTCTGTGACATTGTTAGTTACGGGGAATCAAAATATGATTTTGAGGGTAACCTTTAGACTAAACAGGCCTTTGAGTTCGATGCCCATTCCCTGGCATTCTGGTCCCAAGGACCCATCAACATACATTTCCCAAGTGTATTGCTTATCTAGCCCTTGTTGTATCACGGTGCCCGGCGTCATCTCAGCCACAAAATCTGCTAGTGCTTATGCCTTGATAGCCTTTCAGGGTGTATAGTAAATGTCATATTCTCCCAATTCGATACACCATTTGGCAAGTCTGCCGGATTTATCTAATTTCTATAAAATGTCCCGTGCGGATAATTCTGTTCTTATTGTGATTTGGTGAGTCTAAAGTGTTAATGTTGTGCCCAAAATCCAATCATGAGATGATTGTATTTTTGCACATTAAGTCATGATATTTTATTAAGGCATTAATCCAGCAATTATGTTTGTTGTTTTATTTTTACGTAACGTAATAAACATAATTGTAACCCTAGAATAATGATATTCTCAAACGTCCCTGGTCTAGTATTATTGTGGAGCGGGTTGCAATAATACATAACGACTAGATATGTGGAGACTAATATGAGATATGTAGTCTACATATAGGTACAAGTTGGAGAACTTGTGTACTAGACCGACCCACCATGAGAACACTACATGGATCGTTATATGAGTTTCATAAGTGATTCTCATAGTGATCATGGTATATGTAGTCCTTCGACCTAAGATCATCAAGGTTCCCTGCATGTGAGTCACATACTTTGATACTTTCCTTTGTTGCTCGTAAATGAGTGAACTTGAAGGAGGTCATTGGGTATGTCACATATCATACGGAGGGATTTGTATGATCAAGATAGGATTTGTCCCTCCTATGTAACGGGAGTGATATCTTCGGGCCCCTTGATAGAGTGAGACTTAGAAAATGCATGGCTATGCTCGGATGAGTTGATATACGATATCAATGTCATCAGTTTAAGTTGGTCTACTTGGTAATTAAGAAACCAAAGATTGGGCTATACGAGAGTGACACATTCCATGTCTCGTGCTTAGTCTTGATATCTTGGACAAAGGGACAATGGCATATATCGATGATGATCATAAAGGCTTAGTCGAATCACCGACAATCTTGTCACTTGGGTAGCAATGATGTGTTGCTAGACACCGCTCATTGCTTATAATCATAAATGTGATTTATGATCATTGTCAACATGGTAAGAGCCTATTAGGTCGCACACATGGAGCTATTTGGATCATTAGAGTGCATGGGCTAATTATTTGAGTTATGGTTTCACTTTAATTTTGTATTAATAATGGGCCCAAGAGTTGAGCCATTATTAAGCCCGAAATTAAAGCCTAATTGGATTAGGGCTTTGAAACCCATTAGGCCTGGAAGTTGAGTGTCACTATAAATACAACTTTTAGTGAGAAATTCACAGGTCTTCTTACCCTAGCTTCCCAAAAGGACAGCCGCACTCTTCTCTTGCAATTTTTTGGAGGATGCAAGCTAGCACTACGAGCGCAAGAGAAACGTATCTGCCGGGACGTGGTGGAAGCGCGGTGATCCCAAGAGGCTCGTGTGGATAACATAAAGAGCTTGAACACGTCAACTGTTCAGGTTTTGTGATTCGACTCTACAGTTGAGTGAGAGATCTCAATCGAAAATTAGGTATGAAAATTTTTGAACACCCGGTTTACCCTGTTTCACTTGGATCCTGGAGGGTTTCGGTTAAATTCCACTGTGGTGTTTGGCTCCCGAAACCCAACATAAAGGTATCGCCATAACTTTTGAGAGGCCATAATAAGGGCCAGGACCACTTTGTGAAGTATGGGCTATTAGGATTTGGCCGCCTCGAGGGTCTTGCGAACATAATATACAAGCCACTGTTTCATGCCCTCTTTTCTGATGAGGACAGGATAGTGCTGATAGAGCCTTTGGCAACAACTAGGTAGAATAGCAGGGGCTCATTAGGCCTTGGTTGCCTTAGCATTGGGAGGTGTCGCAAATAATTTTTTATCTGCTAGAACACTTTTTTACATTTGTCCATCCATTTGAAGGCAGCTTCTTTTTTCAATATTCGGAAGATGGCTTACACCTGTCACTAAACCATGATACAAAATGTCCTAGCGCTATTAGCCTTCTTGCAAGCTATTGAACATCTTTCTTACAATGAGAGCTAGGCATTGTAAGGATGGCCTTGATTTTGTCAAGATTGGCATCGATCCCTCTTTTGGAGACCATGTGACCAAGGAATTTGCTGATGCCTACATCAAAAGTCCATTTCTTTGGATTCAATTTCTTTGCATCCTTTGGAAGATTTCTCGAAGGTCATCGAGATGTTGGCTGATGGCTTTGCTTTTAATGATCATATCATCTACATATACTTCCATGTTCCTTCCTATTTAATCTATGAAGATTTGGTTCATTAACCTTTGGTAAGTTGTTCCAACGTTTTTCAGGCCAAACGGTATCCGTTGGTAGCAATAGATGACTTTGCCCATTTTAAAAGCGGTATTTTCCTCATCTTTAAGGTGCATTCAAATTTGGTGGTAGCCACTAAAGGCATCCATGAATGATAATACTTTGAATTCGGATATGGCATCGACCAATTGGTCTATGGATGGAATGAGGCATAGATCTTTTTTACAAGTGTTGTTGAGGTCGGTGCAGTCAATGCGCATCTACCAATCCCTATTCTCCTTCTTGACTATTACCACATTGGCAAGCCATTCAGGGTATCACACTTCCCGAATGATTCTGGCCTTTAGTAGCCTTTCGACCTCATCCTTAATGAACTTATGCCTTTCGGGTGCCATGTTACGCTTTTTCTACTATACTAGTCGAGCAAAATGATCTACTTGTAAGCTATGAGTATTGACTTCCAAGTCTATCCCAGTCATATCCTCTAGGGCCCAAGAAAATACATCTATATTTTCCATAAGAAATCAAGTAAAAATTTGTCTTGCCTCAGGCGAAAGACCTTTGCCAATCTTGATTGCTTTCCCGAGGGCCACCTCTACTAGCTCCGGGTATTTATGTAGAGCCACATTGTCCTCATTTTCCTAAAGGGCATCACTATACCTTTTAGATTCTGCTAATATGGGGGCCTTCTCTTTGGCCCTTTGCAGGGTCACTATTGTTACCTGATTGACAAACACCTTTACGTCTCCAATAGGGGTTACAAAAAGCACCGTTAGCTTCCAGATGTCAGCCCGTATGTGGAATTATACTTGTGCTGACCTCCTAAGGATGGCATTGTAGGGGGATGGAATGTCCAGGATGAGGAACTCGGCATCGTGGGAGTTGCATGCAGGCTCCCCATTGTGATCATTTCCTATCAAAATTAGTGGAACCTTAATGTTTCTAACCGGAGGGACCTCATCTTTACGGATCTCGAAGGTAGGCCCAGTTACCGGTGATAAGGAGGACCTTCTAATCTTTATATTTTCTAATAGGTCGACAAAAATGACATTAACGTTAGCCCTTATATCCAAGTAGACCCTTTATACATTGAAGTTATTGATGTGTGCCCTCAATATAAGTGGGTCCATGTGTGGTACCACTACCTAGGACCTATTGGCCTTTGTTATGATCCAGCTAGGGTCGGCCACCTCTAATTGAACAATTTCTTGCTTCTACCTTTTTTGAGCTATTAAGGCTTTTCCCTTTATGATCATGTGAACCACCCCTACTGGGGGTCCAAGATTTCAGCAATCCCTTTGGGAACGGGGCCTTTCAGGCCTTCATCCCCTGTCATTATCACCCTCATCATCCCTCCTACAGGGCCTTTTTTCTTGTCCCCAGCAAGGATATACTCGCCTAAATAGATATTCCTTTAACTTGCCTTCCTGGATCATTTGCTCAAACAGCTTCTTCAGCTACCAGCATTTCTTGGTATCATACCCTTTGTCATTGTGGTACCTACAATATTTCTTGAGATTTTTTTTCCCCAAGGGGTATCACTGATGGCCACTTAAGGACTTGGTTCTTCTTCTCGAAGGCATAAAGGATGTTTCACCTTGTTTCTTTTAAGGGTGGAAAAGTGGGCTCCGATCGTGAGTCTCCCTTGCCCCTTTTTCAGGACCCACCTTCTTTCTCTCTCTACAGACTGCCGATTAGTTGAGCTCTTCAACATGTATTTACCTTGTGGCGCAGTAGAAAAACTCCTCTAGGTCCTATATGGGATTCTAATGAAGGTCTCAAGCCAGTCTAGAATCCCGAGCTAACCCTTGGGTGAGGGTTACCAAGTGCAGCTCTAGGGATAGTCCTTGTACTTGCATTGCTTCTGCGTTAAACCTTCTAACACAGTCCTTTAGGGATTTTTCTCGACCCTGTCGGATCCTCAATATGTGGGTCACTATTTGTGGGGTTGGTCGGCTTCCTAAGAAATGTCTAAGGAACACCTGGGGAAGATCCTGGAATGAGGTGAAATGGTGCCCCCAGTTGGTACCAAACCAAAAAGCGATGACCCCATCAGTGTAGAGCTGAAGGCCCTACACTTGATGGCATTAGAGGCCCTTTCAAGCCTCATGGAGGTAACGTACCTCTATAGATGATTTACTGGGTCCGTAAGGCCATCGTATAAATTGATCTTTGGCATGCAAAATCCTCAAGGAGAAAGGCCGTTAGTTATCTCTTCTAAGAAGGGTTAGAGCCATGAGTACTCCATGTCTATGCCCATGGTAGAGCTTTCTTTGGACAGCTTTGGGGCCCGCATGCATTCTTCCATCTAGTCAAGTTTATATAGTATCACACTGATGTCGCTAGGACCATTCAAACAATCTAGAAATGATGGACTTTCCTGGATTTGGGCCCTCAAAGGCTAGCCTCGTGGAGGGACCAGGCAAGGCCCCTCGGGTGGCTTTTTGCGACCTCTTCCAGAGCCCTATGTAGGGCTCTTCAAATTTCTTGCTAGACTATCACCTTCAGTTGTTCAAAGATGGCATGTTGTAATACCTAGAATTGCTAATCGTTCAGAGGCATAGGGCCTTACCCCTACTGGGGTCCCTTTGAAGCCTCGTGGGATTCTCAAGGTCATCTCCTTGGGGTGTCTCTTCATGAGCGGGCCTTATGGATCTTTCCGGCCAATGGCTCTCCTGCCCAACCCCTATGGGTCCTAATTCTCCATTCGTGATCTTTGTGTGTTCACCATTCTGGGTTCCCATAGGTGATGCCAAATTGATAGGGAATGTGATAGTGTAAGCGGGACCTAAGAGCTTGGCAAACAGTTGATCAAATCCCCTGCATCCAAAGATAACGTTAGAGCCCTAGGTATGCTCCCAGGGGAAACCCTCTGATGTTTAAGCTAGTTTTCTGGTAGTGAGTAATGGGGAAAAGGACAGGAAAGCCAGATCCCTTACCTTGGGATTGGTGTGAGGTTTATATAGTTGAGACGAGATCCAAGTAGTTCGCTCCCAAGATGGAAATCCCATAGCTCATCCCATATTTTGCGTGATGTAATTTTCCTTTTGAGAGAGGTGTCCTTTTGGGGCATTCTTGGGCCTCCAGCTTCCTAGGCCTGGGCCTCTAGGCATAGCCTATCCACCAATCATCTGTATTTTGGCCATTGGGACCGTTTCCTACAAATTCTTTTATCAGTTTTATTTATTTCTTTATCAATTGTTATTTGTTTTTTTAGTAGTTCTTATTTATTCTAAACAAATAATTGCTAATAAAATAATAATAATTAATTTATCTAAAAAATAAGAAAAAATTAATAAAAGAACAAACGACTATAGGCAAAATAATAAATAACTACTAATAAAAGAATAGACAACATTTATCTAAAGAATAAACACAAATTGATAAAAGAACAAACAACTACTGATAAGAGAACAAATAAATACCAATAAAAGAACAAACAAGTAATTTATTCAAAGAGAAAACATAAATTAATTAAAGAATAAACAACTACTGATAAAAAAACAAATAATTATTGATAAAAAGAACATATAGCTAGTTTATCTAAAAAAAAAGTAAGAATTGATAAAAGAATAAACGGCTACTAGCTAGTAAATGAACAAAAAATTACTAATTAAACAACAAATAACTACTAATAAAAAAATAAACATCTGCTTTATGTAAAGAACAAACATGAATTAATAAAAGAAAAAATAAATATTGATAAAAAAAATAAATAACTACTAATAAAAGAACATACAACTAGTTTATTTAAAGAACGAGCAAAAATTGATAAAAGAACAAATATATGTTTGTAAAAGAACAAATAAAACTAGTTACAAAAGAAAAAATAAAGTCTCAATAATGAAGAAAACTTAGATAAATTAAAAAAACTAGAATAATCTGAGGAATACAAAATAGAACTAAGAACAAAATGCAGATAAATTAAAAACAAAAGAAGGAATAAAACAAGAGATAAAACTAAAAATAATGCAAAAAAATGAAAAAGAAATGGAAAAATTGGAAAAGATGAGAGCATGAAAATAAAAAATAAAAATGAAAAGAATAAATATGAAATGGTGAAAATGACAGGAAAAAGCTGACGAAAATTCATTAAAAAATATGAGAACAAAAAAAATCAACAAAGAGAAAACCGAAATTGAGAAAAGACAAAAAAAAAAAAACGAAAACGAAGTATTAGTTGAGAAGAGGAGGGTGGGGATTCACTATTCAGGGACTAGAATCTGGCCCGTGTTCCACCCTATTGTCACTCGCGCACTAACCACTCTGCTAAATCCACTCGTTTGTCTAGATAACATCTAAGTATATTTTGTACGCGGGGCTAAAATGACAATTCTTGAAGTTGAATTCTTTAAGAATGGCGCACAGAATTAGCCAAGCCTATGCAATACTTACTTATATAATTCTATACGGACGTGATACTTTTCATTCAAAGTAATGGTTTTTGTCTCAAAAATTGGCCAAAATGAAATATTTTATTAAAATTAGAGGTATACTACGAGCAAAATGAATTTCAAAGTAAGAATAAAAACAATAATTAAAGATTTGGAACAATGAGTGCAATTAATACTTAGACATTAAGATTTTAAAAGTTGATGTAAGACTGTATTAAAAATACAGGCGACAAAGTACATATTCCTGAAACAGGATGGGTAAAATATAATTTAATCTTAGATGCAAATTGTAATAATCTCTAAATAATACACTTCATCACAAATTCTTTACACTGTTTACTATCCACAGTTAATATATATAATTTTTTATTTTCAATTATATAAATAAAAAAAATTTATATATAAATGTAAATGAAGACTTAGAGTTTCTAAATATATTTTAAAATTTTTTAATAAATAAGAATATAAATAAATTCAAGATAAACTTAGGTAAAAAAAGTAATATACATAAAAAATTTATGGAACAAAGTAATAATTACAGAAACTGCTTGGTAATATGCATCACGAATCACGATAAGAGGAGATGATCCACCAACAGGAAGCTAATCTAAGATCAGACGAAAAGAATCGAAGAGAGAACAATTGTTTTGGTGGTACAGTAATACGCAAGTTCACCAAAATCTGGATTGTATTTACCAAGTACCGTCAGCTGCCATTAAGTACGAATCTTAGAATGCAATGCAATGCAAGTAGGAGCTCGATCGATGCTTCCCTAGCAAAGAACATTTCCTGTTCAGTCCAGGCTAACAACTTGAATATGATCACACATCGGGCTTGTTTTTTGTATCAAGCTTCGACACTGACTTCAACAAGCTTTCCTCGCACCCATTTCTTGTGTATGCTCAACGGTTTCTCGAGTCTGCTATCATTTGCGTTTACCCCATGAACTTTATCTTCACCATACATGGGGCTCGGTAGACAGTTGCGTTTTATAATCTCATTCAACTCCAAGGGATCACATTCGTTTGATGAGCCCAACTGCAACTCTATTTCTCCAAAGTTGAATGTTGTTTGACTGTGATTACCTGAGATTTGACTGTGATTATTTGAGATTTGAGGTATTCTTTGTTCCTTGCCATTCACTTCCAATAAAGGTGCGAGCTTTCTCGGAGCGAGTTTGTCAATTCCAGTCGGTGATAGAGACTGGTGTCTGTTAACTGCTCTCGGCATTGCTAGCCTGAAACCATTGTCTTCACCATTCTCATTTACCACTTCACTTGCAGTCACACCAAGAAAAGAATTTTCAGTGGTCACGTTGGACATTAACTGATCTCCCCCTATGGATTCTAAAAACTGGATTGCTTCAGCTATGAGCTCTCTGGTTTGTGTGAGGGATGAGTGGGCAACAGGGCTCTTAGTTGCAGCAACCTCAAGGGCTTTCGCAGCTTTTTCAGCTTCAGCAATCAAAAGCCTGCAAAAGTCCTCATGTCCATAAGCAGAGTACATTTGAAAATAATCCAACATTTATAAGCAAACATGGTATCACAAGCTTAGTCCGGAAATTGCATAGTTGCACCGATTTCCCTTCAGCCTAAAAACACGACCTCTGCTTTTTACCATTTTGATACTTTGATATGGATTTTCTTTTAGGGAAAACATATGCTTACCCGTCTGCCATTATAAGCAAACATAGTATTCACTGGCTTAATCTGGAAATTGCATAGTTGTGCCAGCTTCCTGCAGCCTACAATTACAGCCTCTGCTTTTTAACATTCTTCATACTTCTTTTAAGGAAATCATAAGCAGACCGCCATCACAATGAAGGATGGGTCAGTGCCATTGGATGAGTTGGGAGCTACAGAGTCTTCACATGGGCCCCACATCATCCAGCGGCACTCACCTGTACATCATAATGACAGACGGTGATGTTATCACTTTCTTTTAATTTTATAACCACAAGTTTATCCATGAATTACCCTATGTGCAATGTACATTGCAAATAAACCAGACATGTGGCAAGTTGTTTATATGCCACTGTTCTTCATTTCTAATGTTTCTCTATAGACATGGAAGATAAACCAACCTTGCTCGTTCAATAGCTTCAGTTTTCATAGAGTCAGCAGCAACTCTTTGGGCTCGGATGCTCTTGATCATCTCAAGCTTGGAACTCATTAATGGATCCTTGTACTTCGGTTTATTAATTCTGCACAACCTTAATCTTTCAAGCGGACTTCGAGTGTCACTGACAACACCATGACCTACATCAGTAACATTCCTCTTTAGAGCACTCCGTCTTGTAGAGTGTGTGAGTCCTGTTGGTTCTTTTCTTGTTTTTCTCACTGCTCCAACAGATGTCCCATGATATTTTGCCAAGCCACAGCGAACACGCTCTCGGTAGGCCTGGTGAAGAAAGAAAAAATGATTAACAAGGAATAACACATGAGAATAGAGCAACAGTGTAAAATAAAGTGCGGTAGAGGCGCACCTTCGGTTACACCCTGTAAAAGAGTTTCACTCCGTACACTACAACTGTAACATGCCTCAACAAAACATGGCAGTAATCATGGCAAAAAGACAGAAATGGAGGGAAAGAAGAGAACTGGTAGCACCCAATGTCACCACAATGCTGACAAAGGAGAATATTTAAAAGATAAAAATTTCATTTTGGATGTTTTAATCCATTCTGTAGGTGCGCATGAACATCACATGCATGTATGCACAAAGAAGGTAATATGTTTTACAGTAGGAGAAGCTAACTGCTCTCAGCCCAAAATCAGTTGGTTGACTGCCTGTAATGGTCACAAAATCATCGCAGGAAAATGCCCTTCTTCAAAAATAGTGTGTAAAAGATTTCAAGAAAGATTTGTGTCACATAGGTTGTCACAACCTTTACTTCGCCATTTTGGAGAAAGGCAAGCATAAAGTCAACTGAAAATACAACAAGGCTGCTAGTTACTTCAAAGTCTGGCAATAACTTTGGATCACAATCCTAGACCCAGCTACCATTGATGACAATAAGCTGTAACAAAACTTAGCTTAAAAGCCTGTCTTCACAATCATGTTTCATGCTCGATTGTCCCTATTACACATTTTCCAATGAGAAAATAGAGAACACACATAGCATAAGTACTTACAGGATCAGCCCATTTAGCAGCAATGGCTTCAGATATTTTCCTTTTTTGTTCAGCGGACTTTGGAGCCCTTCTGGTCCCTGCTAGCCTAGGCGTTGATTTCCGTTGCTTTACTCTCTTGAGCCAATCATTTTTCAGCTGTTCATCCAAGATCTTGTAAGAATCCCAAAGCAGCTCCTGCTCACAAATACAGCCTTTTCTTGAAGCTTCTGCGATCAAATTCTGCCACTCAAACACACAAGTCTCTTGGACCATTAACCTTTGGCGCCTTCTTTGCCACCCCATTCGCACACCAAGTCCAATTTTTGCCTTTGTCTTTTCACTGTAGGATAATAATTTGAAAATTATTTGTTACAGGGTTTAGATAACAAAACAGAAAATCTTCAAAACGTTCTAATTATTATTATTATTTACTATTATTATAATCCAACTTACAGAAACAAGAAAACAAAAAATTAATATGCAATAAGAGCATCTCAAATGTGACACGATAAAGCAAACCCAGAAAAGGTCATAAATATATACTTGCCTTTGAGCATGACCAAAGTTGACCAACTTCATTTTGACCTGCATCGCAATATATTATCTTGGGACTGAATAAATGATTTTAAACTCTATTATCAAATCAGGTAAAATTTTCACCTTCGGAGCATCTCAGACGGCTATCCATTGATCTCTAAGAGATCAGTGACAACAAAATTTTGAATTTAATACAACACATGTTTATCAGCTTGGAGCTTCCCAAATCTATTCCACACAAATTTGAGGATAATGTGGTATGAAAAACACACATACACACAAAAACAATAAAACTGGAAATTGACAATGGGACAGAAACATTAGTATTTATTACCACTCATCTCTTTCTCCTGTTGTAGAACAGAACCCTAAGAAGTTAAATAAGCAAAAACATGATATCGATTTGAACTAGTCTTACATGACATCACCTTAGGATTCTGCATAGCAAGCCTTGTTCGCTCTCTGATACGCCGAATTGTTTCTGCAGAGAAATATGAGTTAATCATAGCAAGAAAATATAAAAATACAGAAAATTAAGAAGAAGAGGAGGATTACCGGCACTGTGCTTCCTTCCTTTGTTCCATGGTTTATTCCCTTTGTTTGCCTTGGAAATCCTCGCCCTCCTTAACCTCTCCCTCGCATCCACCTCCTCATCAGAGTCCTCTGCCGATTCGATATCACCGGTTAACGAACCGATAATGTCCCCATCCACATGTTTCTTTTCCAGCTCCTTGGGCTCGACGGTGGCAGCAGCCGACAATTGGAGTTTAATTGACTCAGAGCTAGGAAACCCCAATCCATGCGCCATGGAATTAGTCCTTCTCGGCGGTTTGCATAGCTGACTACGTAGGGAAGCGTGGACTACGAGCCATGTACGGGACCAGATTTCGGTCATAGGCCAGGTGGCACCAGAGGAGCGATTGCGCCGGACAATTTCTGACGCTTTTTTATAAAAATTAAACAATCCACACCTTCCCTCTCGCGTGAAACGGAAATGGCGAAGATGAACGGAAACGGTGAAGAAGAAGCTCAACTGAATGATATTTCGAGGTCGCCAGTGACTAAGCGACAACCGCAGTGAAACATTTGAAGAAGAAGATAGGATTCGGGTCAGATTAGCCTCGTCCGTTTACCGAGAAAAGTCACGTGGCCGATTAATTAGGCCTCAAAGCTCAATTTTCCGAGCTTCACATTGGACACCTATAAATAAGCCCAACTATCAACAGAGAAGTAAGAATTTAAAGACTCCGACTCGAATCATCTGCACTAGTTATTTTATAAAATAATTGAGTAAATTTCATAAATGGTCCCTAATCTTTAGTTGGTATTTCCTTTTAATCCCTAACCTATTGAATATTCTATTTTAATCCTGAACCTATTAAAACGTTTCGTTTTTTAAAACATTTTATTTTGATCTCAATTTGATGAAATTGTTAACTCAAAGTATCTATCTGGCAACAATTTTTTATATCATAATTTAAACTATCTAATAACTGTTTTATAATAAATTTAATTTGTATAATAATTTTTTTATAGTTAATAAAAAATTCAAATTACATTTTTTTCTTTCTATAAATTGAACCTATTTCATTCAGAAAGAAAAAACTAATAATTTAAATTATCTATTTACTGTAAAAAAAATATTAAACTATTTAAATTTACTGAAAGACAGTTACCGAATATTTAAATTAGAATTTTAAAATTTTTTATCAGACAATTATTCTAAGTTAATGAATTTCATTTGGTGAGGGATCAAAATGAATTAATTTTAATATATTTAGAACCAAAATCAAACATTCAATATATTAGGGACTAATAGGAAATAATGACTAAAGGTCATGGACCATTTAAGCAATTTACTTTGAAATAATTGGTTATTATAAAGAGTATATGAAAAAGTTAGTGATGAAAATAAAAAATTAATATTTTTTAGTACAATCAATGAACTTAGTAGAAATATAGTAAGAAATATAACAATATTTGTTGAGTAATAATTGCTATGTTCAAAGTAATTATTATACTATTCACTTATATCTAATTAAATATACTAACACACTCTTAACTCTTTATATATAAGCCACTTTTATAAAAAAATTTTGATAAAATTGCCCCTTATTAAAACTTTCTCTTTTCTTTCAGAAATTCTACCCTCGATCTCACTGCCGCCGAGGTTGCCATTGTCGCAACCACTATTGCCATTGCCACCACTGCCATAACTACTGCTACCACCAGATTTTCCGTCATTACTCACATCTGCATAAGTGTCAAAGTCAAAGATAAAAAGTCTCTAAAAAAATTGGAAAAAAATGCGTGAACAAGTATATATAAATGTTTAAAATAATATGCAGATTATATGTTATTTTCAATAATATGCAAATTATTTGTTTTCTGCCAAAAATTTTATGTAAAAGTATTTGAAATAATAAGCAAATGTGTTTGAAAATAATGTCTAAAAATGTCTAATGCAGTATTTAAAAGTGTCTGAAATAATTTACAAATAATTTATTATTATCATAAAATAATTAGTGCCTGAAGCAATAAGAAAGCGTCTGATTGGATATCAGAAAGTGTGTAAACAAATATACAAAAGTCTCTGAGCCATTATGTAAACAATTTATTCTCTTTAAAAATAACTATCTAAAACAATAAAAAAATATATGAATAAATATGTAAAGGTGTCTAAAGAAAAATTAAAAAATGTTTGAAGCAATATACAAATAATTTGTTTCCTTCATAAATAAATGTGTGTGAAAATAATACGAAAGAAATGTCTAAATAAATATTAAAAAATGTCCAAAGTAAAATATAAAAATATCTAAAGCATTGTTTGTTCTGCAAATTCACTGTTTTCAGTTTAAATGTTATTTCTCCCTAGATTTGTCAAAGCTGATTCTCCCATGTCACTGTCAGGTTCGCCGCCGGAGAAGGATGGGAAGCGGAGGCACCTAGAAACAATGAGAGGATAATTGGAAAGAGCAAAGATATTCAAAGAACTTCCATTGCTAATTCTCCCATTGCCTGTGATCTTTGTTCCAATGTGATTCGATCTCCAACACCGATGATGGCGGATCAGCCATTGTAGTAGAAAAAGGAGGTTAAAGGTGCGCAATTCGGGGATCTGAGATGAGCGAGGGAGATCTAAGGCGCGATGGAGATGGGAAATGCGAGACGGAGCGATGGAGATCAAAGATGTGTGATGGAGCGACGAAGATCAAAGGTGTGACAGAGATCAGAGTCCGGAGCGGCAATTGGCAACAATGAGAGAGGGAGGGAGATAAACAATTTGAGCTGCACTGATAGGAAGGAGAGAGAGAAATGGTTTGAGAAAGAGAAATTAAGTTAAGGGGAAAATTGTAAAATTAGCACTATGTCTAAATAAGCATGTCTACAATATCCATACCTTGTTTAAAGCAAGGTTGTTAAGACTAAGCTCCTACGCCAGATCATTTTTTGCCATGCAATATCTGCATTGTAAGATCGGATAGTAATTCATAAGATCTTACCAAGAGCTTAAAATTTCTTGTCTAAATAATACTAATTTATTTAAAAAACCAATTATATTAGAAACTCAAGTAAAATTTAAGCATCATAGCAATGATACAATATAATTATTGATACAATACAAGTAAAATTCAAACTTTAATAAAGTATACATCAACATAATCAATAAAATAATCAACACAAGCCTAAAAGAAATTCATGAACAAACACATTATTGAAAACTAAAAGAGAGTACAATGATCATAATTTAAATATTCAATAATTCACTTCTAATAAATTTAAAATGTATAATAATTTTTTTATAGTACGTAGATAATTTAAAAATTAGTAGTTTTTTCTTCCTAAATGAAATAAGTTCAACTTAAAAAGAAGAAAAACTGGTAATTTGAATGTCTATTAATTGTAAAAAATATTATTATAGATATTAAATTTACAGTAAGACAATTACCGAATAATTAAAATTATGCTCTAAAAAGTTGTTATTAGACTGGAGATGAACACAGAATGATAATTGAATGTTAGGAATCATCAATGTAATTTACCCCCAACAAAAATTAATACTGGATAGGATTGGTAAGATCTTTCGATCATACGATTCTACGATCTTACCATGCCATTGATCCTACAACATTTTGACAAGGTTTTCTATGTTAGGATCATAGGATCGTACGATCCTACGATTAGGATTGCATTTTTAACAGCCTTGGTTCAAAGTGTTGTTTATGGTATCATAAGAGAAAATAAAAAAGATATGAAAATGTTAAAGAATAAAAGGATTTAATCATAAGTGTAAATAATAATGTGCACATTAAATAGTAAACATGCATGTATTGTTTGTGTTGTGCCCAAAAACCAATTATGAAATGACTATATTTTGCACATTAAGTCATGATATTTTATTGAGACATTAATCCAGTAATTGTGTTTGTTGTTTTATTTCTGCATAACGTAATAAACATAATTATAATCCTAGAATAATGATATTCTTAAATGTCCCTAGTCTAGTATTATTGTGGAGCAGGTTGCAATAATACATAAAGACTAGCATATGTGGAGACTAATATAAGATATGTAGTCTACATATGGGTACAAGTTGGAGAACTTGTGTATTGGACCGACCTACCATGAAAATACTACATGGATCGTTATATGAGTGTCATAAGTAATTTTCATAGTGATCATGTATATGTAATCCTTTGACCTAAGGTCATCAAGGTTCCCTACATGTGAGTCACATAATTTGATACTTCCATTTGTTACTTGTAACTGAGTGAACATGAAGGAAGTCATTGGTACGTCACATACCATGCGAAGGGTTTTGTATGATCAAGATGAGATTTGTCCCTCCTATGTAACGGGAACAATATCTTCGGCCCCCTTGATAAAGTCAAATGAAGAAAATGCATGACCATACTCAGATAAGTTGATATACGATATCAATGTTATCAGTTTAAGTTAGTCTACTTGGTAATCAAGAAACGATAGATCAGGCTACACAAGAGTGACACATTCCATGTCTCATGTTTGGTCTTGATATCTTGGACAAAGGAACAATGGCATATACAGATAATGATCATAGAGGTTTAGTCGAATCACTGACTATCTTGTCACTTGGGGAGCAATGATGTGTTGCTAGTCTTAATGTTGTGCCCAAAAAGGCCAATCATGAGATGATTGTATTTTTGCACATTGAGTCATGATATTTTATTGAGGCATTAATCCAGCAATTTTGTTTGTTGTTTTATTTCTGCGTAACGTAATAAACATAATTGTAACCCTAGAATAATGATATTCTTAAACGTCCCTAGTCTAGTATTATTGTGGAGCGGGTTGCAATAATACATAATGACTAGCATATGTGGAGACTAATATGAGATATGTAGTCTATATATGGGTACAAGTTGGAGAACTTGTGTACTGGACCGACCCACCATGAGAATACTTCATGGATCGTTATATGAGTGTCATAAGTGATTCTCATAGTGATCATGGTATATGTAGTCCTTCGACCTAAGATCATCAAGGTTCCCTACATGTGAGTCACATACTTTGATACTTTCCTTTGTTGCTCGTAACTGAGTGAACTTGAAGGAGGTCATTGGGTATGTCACATATCATGCGGAGGGATTTGTATGATCAAGATGGGATTTGTCCCTCCTATATAACGAGAGTGATATCTTTGGGCCCCTTGATAGAGTGAGACTTAGAAAATGCATGGCCATGCTCCGATGAGTTGATATATGATATCAATGTCGTCAGTTTAAGTTGGTCTACTCGGTAATCAAGAAACCAAAGATTGGGCTATACGAGAGTGACACATTCCATGTCTTGTGCTTAGTCTTGATATCTTGGACAAAGGGACAATGGCATATATCGGTGATGATCATAAAGGTTTAGTCGATTCATCGACAATCTTGTCACTTGGGTAGCAATGATGTGTTGCTAGACACCGCTCATTGCTTATGATCATAAATGTGATTTATGATCATTGCCAACATGGCAAGAGCCTATTGGGTCGCACACATAGAACTATTTGGATCATTAGAGCGCATGGGCTAATTATTTGGGTTATGGTTTCACTTTAATTTCGTATTAATAATGGGCCAAGGAGTTGAGCCATTATTAAGCCCGAAATTAAATCCTAATTGGATTAGGGCTTTGAAACCCATTAGGCCTGGAAGTTGAGTCTCACTATAAATACAACTTTTAAGTGAGAAATTCGCAGGTCTCCTTGCCCTAGCCTCCCAAAAGGACAGCCGCACTCTTCTCTTGCAATTCCTTGGAGGACGCAAGCTAGCACTGCGAGCGCAAGAGAAACGCATCTGCCGGGACGTGGTGGAAGCGTGGTGATCCCGAGAGGCTCGTGTGGATACCATAGAGAGCCTGAACACATCAACTGTTCAGGTTTTGTGTTCGACTCTACAGTTGAGTGAGAGATCTCAACCGAAAATTAGGTATGAAATTTTTGAACACCCGGTTTTCCCCGTTTCACTTGGATCCTGGAGGGTTTCGGTTAAATTCCGCTGCGCTGTTTGGCTCCCGAAACCCAACAGTTGTATCAGAGCTACTGGTGAAACCCTAAATCGGGATTGAGTGTTGAATCGCATGATGCTATGTGTTCGATTGGTTTTCGGCCATGATTAATTAGATTGATTCATGATGCATGAAACCGGAATTCGTAATGAACATATGAGATATATGAAGAAACGACACAAATTGGTTAATGAGATTAACTCGAAATTGATAGGTATGAGATACCTATATGGATTAGGATTCTTGCAATAGTTGCAAAAACCCTAGGTTTGTTCGGATTCGGCTTGTTCGGGCACCGAAAGTAAGGTATTTTTGGTGGCTCGAATGGAGGAGTCTCAGGTGCCTACTTTCTCGAAATAGAAGATTTCGGGAACCACCACCCGCTGACCGGCCAGCGGGACCGCCGTATGCGAAGCGCCACATAAATAAAACCTGGTTAATCAACACGCGAAAATTGGCATGCATCTTTGTTGAATGAGATTTGACATGATATGCTGATTGGTGTTTGAAGCATGGTGCATGGTTATAGCCCTTGATTGGTTGTACTTGTAAATATGGCCTGCAAGTCGTGCCTTTTCTTATCACTCTCATTGTACATTCTCTTCTCACCTTACTCCCCTCGAATGTAACTCGAGTTTTCTATTATTGATGTAATGGTGCATTATGGGCTCATCCAAGGTGGTATGTCCAAGGATCATGCAAGGAGGTATGTCCAAGGAGGTGACAACAAAAGGGCAGCCAAGAAAGGAAGAGAAGGAGCTTGTGAAGACTATTTTCTTTTCTTAGGCTTTTATGATATTCTCATTCGCTTGAGAATATCGCATAGTTTGGGCTATAACCATGTCACGTTTATTTCTTGTAAGCATGAGATGCATGTTTTATATTTGTATGTGATGCATGTATAAAACAACCGGAGATAACAAATTGGTGAGATCAAAAGATAAAATCCCTCAAACAAATATTAAGTCATTAAATGTGATGCCTTCCAAATGTTGGCACTCGTCAAGACTTTGATCAACATTAGGTGGGTTTGCCAAAGCAAAGCACCTATGTTCATCTTGGTAAGGCGCGATGGGATAATAGTGATATCCAAACTGCTAACTTTGGGTTCGACTTAACTAAGTCACCCTAATAGGATTAGGGACTTAGAGGCATAGAGTTGGGCTTAAGTTCATGAGATGAGCTTGGACAAGTGTTGTTCACCCAACTATCCAAGAGTTGCATAAGATGCAATTGGCAAGGAGTTGCCTACCTAAATAGCTGTAACTTGAGAGAAAAGCCAAAGCTGACTCAGGTTGTGGTCAAATATGGATCTTGGCCCACTAGAATACCTTAGCGCCGAGGTGTTCCGAAATAATTTCGAGGGTTATTATTTTGAGGAAAATAGTGGGAGTATCATTTAATAAAAGTCCTTATTAAATGAATTAAAATACATGACTCTTACACTGCATATTTACTGTTGTAGATAACCATGGCATAAAACACATCGACACTTTCGTTGCGATCGATCCTTGAGAAGGAAAAACTGAATGGGACCAACTTTCTCAAATGGTACCGAAACTTGAGGATAGTCCTCAAACAAGAGAGAAAGGCATATGTCCTAGAGCAGCCCATTCCGAATGAGCCTGCTGCCACTGCTCCAAGAGCTGAAAGGGATGCTCACAAGAGGCATTCTGATGATGCTTTGGATGTTGCATGCCTCATGCTTATTACCATGGAATCTGAGCTTCAGAAGCAACATGAGAACATGGGGGCGTTCGATATGATCAAACATCTCAAAATGCTTTTCCAAGAGCAAGCTAGGCATGAGAGGTTTGAGACCTCTAAGGCATTGTTTCAGTGCAAGATGTCTGAGGGAAGTCCCGTGGGTCCTCATGTGCTCAAGATGATTGGGTACATTGAGAATCTTGAGAATTTGGGATTTGCTCTTCAGAAAGAGTTGGCTATCGATGTAGTCTTGCAATCGTTGCCTGAAAGCTACAGTCAGTTCGTCATGAACTATAACATGAACGACCTTGACAAGTCCCTCCCTGAATTGCTCAACATGTTGAGAACTGCTGAGTAAAACCTTAAGAAGGCTAAGCCCATTTTGATGGTTCAAAAGGGCAAGGGAAAAGGAAAAGCCAACAAGAAGAAGGATAAAGCTAATGGAAAGTCCAATGCTAGTTCTTCTTCAGCTGCACTGAAACCAAAGGGTGGTGTGGCAAAGGAAGGGGAGTGCTTCCATTGTAAACAACCTGGACACTGGAAGCGCAACTGTAAGCTCTATCTTGAAGAACTTGCTAAGGAAAAGGGAAGTAAGACTTCCACTTCAGGTATTTTTGTTATAGAGGCTAACTTTTCTACTTCCTCATCTTAGGTATTGGATATTGGATGTGGATCTCACATTTGTGCAAATGTGCAGGATCTAAGTAGAAGTAGAAGATTGGCCCGAGGTGAAGTGGACCTACGTGTTGGAAATGGAGCAAGGGTTGCTGCCTTAGCCGTAGGGACTTATGTTCTCACTTTACCTAGTGGATTAGTTTTAGAATTAGACAACTGCTACTTTGTGCCTACTATTAGTAGAAATTTGATTTCTGTTTCTTGTTTGGACAAGAAAGGTTTTTCATTTATAATAAAGGACAAATGTTGTTCTATTTATTTGAATGAAATCTTTTATGGTAGTGCTCAACTTAGCAATGGGTTGTATGTTCTAGACCTTGAAGATCCAATCTATAATGTGAATACCAAGAAGGTCAGATTAAATGATTCAAACTCGACCTATCTCTGGCACTGTCGCTTGGGCCTTATAAATGAGACCCGCATATCCAAGCTCCATAAGGATGGACTCTTGGACTCATGTGATTTTGAATCATATGAGACATGTGAGTCATGTTTGTTGGGCAAGATGACCAAAGCCCCATTCACAGGGCAAAGTGAAAGGGCTAATGACTTACTAGGACTCATACATAGTGATGTATGTGGCCCTATGTCTACACAAGCTAGAGGAGGTTTCCAATACTTCATTACTTTCACTGATGACTTCAGCAGATACGGCTATGTGTATCTTATGAGACACAAGTCAGAATCCTTTGAAAAGTTCAAAGAATTCAAGAATGAAGTAGAGAATCAACTCGGGAAGAGTATCAAAGTGCTTCGATCAGATCGAGGTGGAGAGTACTTGGATCGAGAATTCCTTGACTATCTGAAGGAGTGTGGTATAATATCACAACTCACTCCACTAGGTACACCTCAATGGAATGGTGTTTCTGAAAGGAGAAATCGAACTCTGTTAGACATGGTTCGCTCCATGATGAGTCAAGCTGACCTTCCAAACTCCTTTTGGGGACATGCTCTAGAGACGGCCGCCTTTACACTAAACCGAGTTCCATCTAAATCAGTTCAAAAGACACCATATGAGATATGGAGTGAGAGGCGTCCCAATTTGTCTTTTATGAAGATTTGGGGCTGTGACGCTTATGTAAAACGTCAATCCTCTGACAAACTAGGGCCCAAATCTAAAAAATGTCTTTTTGTTAGGTATCCCAAAGAAACAAAGGGTTACTATTTCTACAATCCCTCTGAGCAAAAAGTGTTTGTTGCTCGAACTGGTGTCTTTTTGGAGAAAGAGTTTATCTCTAAAGGAACTAGTGGAAGGAAAGAAGAACTTGAAGAAATTCAAGAACAACAAGGAGACATTGAACCTGAAATGGAACCTGAACAGACACCACAAGATGTTGTGGTTCAAGAGTCTGTTCCTGTAGCATAAAGCCCACATAGGACTGGTAGGATTCGGCGTGAGCCCGAGAGATATGGATTTCTCGTGACTCACACCGGTGATGTGATGCTCATGGATCAAGATGAGCCCACAACCTACCAACAAGCTATGTCGGGGCCTGACTCTGAGAAGTGGCTAATGGCCATGAAATCCGAGATGGAATCCATGTATGAAAACCAAGTATGGACTTTGGTTGACCCACCTGAAGGGGTAAAACCCATAGGGTGCAAATGGGTTTTCAAGAAGAAAACTGACATGGATGGTAATGTGATTACCTTTAAGGGACGATTGGTCGCAAAAGGTTTCAAGCAAATTCATGGTATTGACTATGATGAAACTTTTTCACCTGTTGCTATGCTTAAATCCATCCGAATTTTGTTTGCTATTGCTGCACACTATGATTATGAGATATGGAAAATGGATGTCAAAACTGCATTCCTAAATGGAAAGCTACTTGAGGATGTGTACATGACACAACCTGAGGGTTTTGTCACTCCTGGGAATGCCAATAAAGTGTGCAAATTGCAAAGGTCCATTTATGGACTGAAGCAAGCTTCTCGAAGTTGGAATCTTCGTTTTGATGATGCAATCAAAGAGTTTGGTTTTATCAAAAATGAAGATGAATCTTGTGTCTACAAGAAGGTTAGTGGGAGCGCTATTGTCTTCTTGGTGTTGTATGTAGATGACATACTACTCATCGGGAATGACATTCCTGAGCTACAGTCTGTGAAGACTTGGCTAGGGAAATGTTTCTCTATGAAGGACTTGGGTGAAGCAGCCTATGTGTTAGGCATCAGGATCTATAGAGATAGATCTAGAAAGCTTCTTGGCCTAAGTCAAAGTACATATATTGACAAGGTGCTAAAGAGGTTTAGCATGCAAGATTCCAAGAAAGGATTCTTGCCCATGTCACATGGTATCACTCTTTCTAGATCTCAGTGTCCGAGTACAACCGAGGAGAGAGAGCGCATGAGTAAGATTCCATATGCCTCAGCAATTGGATCTATCATGTATGCCATGACATGTACTCGTCCCGATGTCTCATATGCTTTGAGCATGACGAGTAGATACCAATCGAAACCCGGTGAAAGTCACTGGACAGCTGTTAAGAACATCCTTAAGTACTTACGAAGGACTAAGGATGCATTCTTGGTCTTTGGAGGTGAAGATCAGCTCGTTGTAAGGGGTTACACCGATGCAAGCTTCCAATCCGATAAGGATGATTTTAGATCGCAATCTGGTTATGTGTTTTGTATTGGTGGTGGTGCTGTGAGCTGGAAGAGTTCAAAGCAAGAGACAGTAGCTGACTCTACAACAGAATCTGAGTACATTGCCGCCTCTGATGCTGCGAAGGAGGCAGTTTGGATCAAGAAGTTCATCACTGAACATGGAGTGGTTCCAAGCATTGTTGACCCGATAGAGCTCTATTGTGACAACAATGGAGCAATCGCACAGGCTAAGGAACCTCGATCTCACCAGCGATCCAAACACATACTCCGACGCTATCATCTAATCAGGGAGATCATCGAGAGGGGTGATGTAAGGATATGTAGGACTTCGACAGACAGCAACATTGCTGATCCACTGACAAAGCCCCTTACGCAGCAGAAGCATGATAGCCATTCTAGGTCCATCGGTATTAAATACATGGATGATTGGCTTTTAGTGCAAGTGGGAGATTGTTAGTGTTGTGCCCAAAAAGGCCAATCATGAGATGATTGTATTTTTGCACATTGAGTCATGATATTTTATTGATGCATTAATCCAGCAATTTTGTTTGTTGTTTTGTTTCTGCGTAACGTAATAAACATAATTGTAACCCTAGAATAATGATATTCTTAAACGTCCCTAGTCTAGTATTATTGTGGAGCGGGTTGCAATAATACATAATGACTAGCATATGTGGAGACTAATATGAGATATGTAGTCTACATATGGGTACAAGTTGGAGAACTTGTGTACTGGACCGACCCACCATGAGAACACTTCATGGATCGTTATATGAGTGTCATAAGTGATTCTCATAGTGATCATGGTATATGTAGTCCTTCGACCTAAGATCATCAAGGTTCCCTACATGTGAGTCACATACTTTGATACTTTCCTTTGTTGCTCGTAACTGAGTGAACTTGAAGGAGGTCATTGGGTATGTCACATATCATGCGGAGGGATTTGTATGATCAAGATGGGATTTGTCCCTCCTATGTAACGGGAGTGATATCTTTGGGCCCCTTGATAGAGTGAGACTTAGAAAATGCATGGCCATGCTCCGATGAGTTGATATATGATATCAATGTCGTCAGTTTAAGTTGGTCTACTCGGTAATCAAGAAACCAAAGATTGGGCTATACGAGAGTGACACATTCCATGTCTTGTGCTTAGTCTTGATATCTTGGACAAAGGGACAATGGCATATATCGGTGATGATCATAAAGGTTTAGTCGATTCACCGACAATCTTGTCACTTGGGTAGCAATGATGTGTTGCTAGACACCGCTCATTGCTTATGATCATAAATGTGATTTATGATCATTGCCAACATGGCAAGAGCCTATTGGGTCGCACACATAGAGCTATTTGGATCATTAGAGTGCATGGGCTAATTATTTGGGTTATGGTTTCACTTTAATTTCGTATTAATAATAGGCCAAGGAGTTGAGCCATTATTAAGCCCGAAATTAAATCCTAATTGGATTAGGGCTTTGAAACCCATTAGGCCTGGAAGTTGAGTCTCACTATAAATACAACTTTTAAGTGAGAAATTCGCAGGTCTCCTTGCCCTAGCCTCCCAAAAGGACAGCCGCACTCTTCTCTTGCAATTTCTTGGAGGACGCAAGCTAGCACTGCGAGCGCAAGAGAAACGCATCTGCCGGGACGTGGTGGAAGCATGGTGATCCCGAGAGGCTCATGTGGATACCATAGAGAGCCTGAACACATCAACTGTTCAGGTTTTGTGATTCGACTCTACAGTTGAGTGAGAGATCTCAACCGAAAATTAGGTATGAAATTTTCGAACACCCGGTTTACCCCGTTTCACTTGGATCCTGGAGGGTTTCGGTTATATTCCGCTGCGCTGTTTGGCTCCCGAAACCCAACAGCTAGCCACCGCTCATTGTCTATTATCATAAATGTGATTTATGATCATTGTCAATATGATATGAGCCTATTGGGTTACACGCATAGAGCCAATTGGATTATTTGAGTGTATGGGCCAAATTGTTTAATCTTGGTTTCATGATAATTTCGTATTAATAATTGCCCCAAAAGTTGAGCCATTATTAGGCCCGAAATTAAACCTAATTGGATTAGGGCTTTGAAACCCATTAGGCTTGGGAATTGAGTCTCAGTATAAATACATCATATAGTGAAAAATTCGCAGCTCTTGCCCTAGTCTCTTTAAGGACGAAATCAGAAGAGTTTTGAGCGTTCCAGCTGCACTATTCTCTTACCATTCCTTGAAGGACGTAAGCTAGCTCTGCAAGCGTAAAAGGAACGCATTTGCGAGGTCATGGTGGAGGCATGGTGATCCCGAGAGGCTCATGTGGATACCATAGAGATGTTGAACACGTCAACTGTTCAAGTTTCGTGATTCGACTCAACAGTTGGGTGAAATATCTCCACCAAACTAGGTATAAATTTTTGAACACCCGATTTACCATGTTTTGCTTGGATCCTGGAAGGTTTTGGTTATCTTCCGCTACACTTGTTTGGCTCCCAAAACCTAACAGTGGTATCAGAGCTACTTGTGAAACCCTAAATTGGGATTAAGTGTCAAATCGCATGAGATGTTGTGTGTTCTTATGTTTTTATCATGATTAATTAGAATGATCATTGTCAATATGATAAGAGCCTATTGGGTCACACGCGTAGAGCCAATTGGATTATTTGAGTGTATGGGCCAAATTGTTTAATCTTGGTTTCATGATAATTTCGCATTAATAATTGCCCCAAAAGTTGAGCCATTATTAGGCCCGAAATTGAACCTAATTGGATTAGGGCTTTGAAACCCATTAGGCTTGGGAATTGAGTCTCAGTATAAATACATCATATAGTGAAAAATTCACAGCTCTTGCCCTAGTCTCTTTAAGGATGAAATCAGAAGAGTTTTGAGCGTTCCAGCTGCACTATTCTCTTACCATTCCTTGAAGGACGTAAGCTAGCACTGCAAGCGTAAAAGGAACGCATTTGCGAGGTCATGGTGGAGGCGTGGTGATCCCGAGAGGCTCATGTGGATACCATAGAGATGTTGAACACGTCAACTGTTCAAGTTTCGTGATTCGACTCAACAGTTGGGTGAAATATCTCCACCAAACTAGGTATAAATTTTTGAACACCCGATTTACCATGTTTTGCTTGGATCCTGGAAGGTTTTGGTTATCTTCCGCTACACTTGTTTGGCTCCCAAAACCTAACAGTGGTATTAGAGCTACTTGTGAAACCCTAAATTGGGATTAAGTGTCAAATCGCATGAGATGTTGTGTGTTCTTATGTTTTTATCATGATTAATTAGAATGATCATTGTCAATATGATAAGAGCCTATTGGGTCACACGCATAGAGCCAATTGGATTATTTGAGTGTATGGGCCAAATTGTTTAATCTTGGTTTCATGATAATTTCGTATTAATAATTGCCCCAAAAGTTGAGCCATTATTAGGCCCGAAATTGAACCTAATTGGATTAGGGCTTTGAAACCCATTAGGCTTGGGAATTGAGTCTCAGTATAAATACATCATATAGTGAAAAATTCGCAGCTCTTGCCCTAGTCTCTTTAAGGACAAAATCAGAAGAGTTTTGAGCGTTCCAGCTGCACTATTCTCTTACCATTCCTTGAAGGACGTAAGCTAGCACTGCAAGCGTAAAAGGAACGCATTTGTGAGGTCATGGTGGAGGCGTGGTGATCCCGAGAGGCTCATGTGGATACCATAGAGAGGTTGAACACGTCAACTGTTCAAGTTTCGTGATTCGACTCAACAGTTGGGTGAAATATCTCCACCAAACTAGGTATAAATTTTTGAACACCCGATTTACCCTGTTTTGCTTGGATCCTGGAAGGTTTTGGTTATCTTCCGCTACACTTGTTTGGCTCCCAAAACCTAACAGTGGTATCAGAGCTACTTGTGAAACCCTAAATTGGGATTAAGTGTCAAATCGCATGAGATGTTGTGTGTTCTTATGTTTTTATCATGATTAATTAGATTGATTCATGATGCATGAAACCGAAACTCGTAATGTATATATGAGATATATAAAGAAACTGCATACATTGGTTAATGATATTAACCCGAGATTGATTGGTATGAGATACCTATCTAAATTAGGATTGTTACAATAGTTGCGAAACCCTAGCAGTCCTCCGCAAGGGCGGCTCCCCTTGCCCCCCCTCCCCCCGGGTCAGTGGGACCGCCATCTGCTGACCGGCCAGTGTGACCACCGCCTGCTGATCAGCCAGTATGACCACTATATATGAAGCGCCACATTAATAAAATTAGATAATAAATGTGCGCTAATTGGCATGTATTTTTGTTGAATGAGATTTAACATGATATGCTGATTGGTGGCTGAAGCATGGTGCATGGTTATAGCCCTTGTTGGTTGCACTTGTAAATATGGCCTGCAAGTCGTGCCTTTTCTTATTGGTCTTATTGTACATTCTCTTCTCACCTTACTCCCCTCGAATGTAACTCGAGGATTCTGTTATTGATGTAATTGTACATTTTGGGATAATCTGAGGTGGCGTTTCTAAGGATGTGACTACAAAGAGACAACCAAGCAAGGAGGAGAAAGAGCTTGTGAAGACATTTTCTTTTCTTAGGCTTTTATGATATTCTCATTGGCTTGAGAATATCACATAGTTTGGGTTGTAATCATGTTACGTTTATTTTGCTGTTAGCATAAGATGCATGTTTTATATTTGTATGTGATGCATGTATAAGACAACCGGAGGTAATAATTGGTGAGATCAAAAGAAAATGTCTCAAACAAAATATTAAGTCATTAAATGTGATGCCTTCCAAATGTTGGCTCCTGTCAAGGCTTTGATCAACATTGGGTGGGTTTGCCAAAGCAAAACACCTATGTTCATCTCGGTAAGATGCGATCGGATAATAGTGATATCCAAATTACTAACTTTGGGTCTGACTTAACTAAGTCATCCCAATAGGATTGGGGACTTAGAGGCATAGGGTTGGGCTTAAATTCATGAGATGAGCTTGGACAAATGTTGTTCACCCAACTATCCAAGAGTTGCATGAGATGTAATTGGTAAGGAGTTGTCTACCTAAATAACTATAACTTGAGAGAAAAGCCAAAGCTAACTCAGGTTTTGGTGAAATATGGATCTTAGCCTACTAGAATACCTTAGCGCTGAGGTGTTCCAAAATAATATCGAGGGTTATTATTTTGAGTAAAATAGTTGGAGTATCGTTTAATAAAAGTCCTTATTAAATGAATTAAAATCCATGACTCTTCCACTACATATTTACTGTTGTAGATTACATGGCACAAAACACATCAACACTTTCATTGCGATCAATCCTTGAGAAGGAAAAACTGAATGAGACCAACTTTCTCAAATGGTACTGAAATTTGAGGATAGTCCTTAAGCAAGAGAGAAAGGCTTAAGTCCTAGAGCAGCTCATTCCAAATGAGCATGCTGCCAATGCTCCAAGAGTTGAAAGAGATGCTCGTAAGAAGCATTCTGATGATGCTTTGGATGTTATTTACCTTATGCTAACAACTATGGAATCTGAGCTTTAGAAGCAACATGAGAACATGGGGACATTCAATATGATCGAACATCTCAAAATGCTATTCCAAGAGCACGCTAGGCATGAGAGGTAAAGGAAGTCCTGTGAGTCCTCATGTGCTCAAGATGATTTTGTACATTGAGAATCTTAAGAGTTTAGGATTCGCTCTTCAGAAAGAGTTAGCTGTTAATGTAGTCCTACAATCGTTGTCGAAAAGCTACAGTTAGCTTGTCATGAACTACAACATGAACAATCTTGACAAGTCCCTTCCCGAATTGCTCAACATGTTGAGAACTACTGAGCAAAACCTTAAGAAGGCTAAGCCCATTATGATGGTACAAAAGGGCAAGAGAAAGGGAAAAGCCAACAAGAAGAAGGATAAAGCTAAAGGAAAGTCAATGCTAATTCTTCTTCAGCTGCTCTGAAACCATTTGGTGGTGTGGCTATGGAAGGGGAGTGCTTCCATTATAAGCAACCTGGACACTGGAAGCACAACTGCAAGCTCTATCTTGAAGAACTTGCTAAGGAGAAGGGAAGTGAGACTTCCAGTTTAGGTATTTCTGTTACAAAGCAGAATGTTTCTACTTCGTCATCTTGGGTATTGGTTACTGGATGTGGATCTCACATTTGTGCAAATGTTCATAATCTAAGTAGGAGCAAAAGATTAGCCAGAGGTGAAGTATGTTGGAAATGGAGCAAGAGTTGCTGCCTTAGCCGTAAGGACTTATGTTCTTGTTGGGTTTCGGGAGCCAAACAGCGCAGCGGAATATAACCGAAACCCTCCAGGATCCAAGTGAAACGGGGTAAATCGGGTGTTCGAAAATTTCATACCTAATTTTCGGTTGAGATCTCTCACTCAACTGTAGAGTCGAATCACAAAACCTGAACAGTTGACGTGCTCAGGCTCTCTATGGTATCCACACGAGCCTCTCGGGATCACCACGCTTCCACCGCGTCCCGGCATATGCGTTTCTCTTGCGCTCGCAGTGCTAGCTTGCGTCCTCCAAGGAATTGCAAGAGAAGAGTGCGGCTGTCCTTTTAGGAGGCTAGGGCAAGGAGACCTGCGAATTTCTCACTTAAAAGTTGTATTTATAGTGAGACTCAACTTCCAGGCCTAATGGGTTTCAAAGCCGTAATCCAATTAGGATTTAATTTCGGGCTTAATAGTGGCTCAACTCCTTGGCCCATTATTAATACGAAATTAAAGTGAAACCATAACCCAAATAATTAGCCCATGCACTCTAATGATCCAAATAGCTCTATGTGTGCGACCTAATAGGCTCTTGCCATGTTGGCAATGATCATAAATCACATTTATGATCATAAGCAATGAGCGGTGTCTAACAACACATCATTGCTACCCAAGTGACAAGATTGTCGGTGAATCGACTAAACCTTTATGATCATCACCGATATATGCCATTGTCCCTTTGTCCAAGATATCAAGACTAAGCACGAGACATGGAATGTGTCACTCTCGTATAGCCCAATCTTTGGTTTCTTGATTACCGAGTAGACCAACTTAAACTGACGACATTGATATCATATATCAACTCATCGGAGCATGGCCATGCATTTTCTAAGTCTCACTCTATCAAGGGGCCCAAAGATATCACTCCCGTTACATAGGAGGGACAAATCCCATCTTGATCATACAAATCCCTCCGCATGATATGTGACATACCCAATGACCTCCTTCAAGTTCACTCAGTTACGAGCAACAAAGGAAAGTATCAAAGTATGTGACTCACATGTAGGGAACCTTGATGATCTTAGGTCGAAGGACTACATATACCATGATCACTATGAGAATCACTTATGACACTCATATAACGATCCATGAAGTGTTCTCATGGTGGGTCGGTCCAGTACACAAGTTCTCCAACTTGTACCCATATGTAGACTACATATCTCATATTAGTCTCCACATATGCTAGTCATTATGTATTATTGCAACCCGCTCCACAATAATACTAGACTAGGGACGTTTAAGAATATCATTATTCTAGGGTTACAATTATGTTTATTACGTTACGCAGAAACAAAACAACAAACATAATTGCTGGATTAATGCCTCAATAAAATATCATGACTCAATGTGCAAAAATACAATCATCTCATGATTGGCTTTTTTTGGGCACAACACTAACAGTTCTCACTTTGCCTATTGGATAGTTTTAGAATTAGATAACTGGTACTTTGTGCCTACTATTAGTAGAAATTTGATTTCTATTTCTTGTTTGGACAAGAAAGGTTTTTCATTTATAATAAAATACAAATGTTGTTATATTTATTTGAATGAAATCTTTTATGGTAGTGCTCGACTTAGTAATGGTTTGTATGTTCTAGAACTCAAAAATCCAATCTATAATGTGAATACCAAGAAGGTCAGATTGAATGATCTGAACCCGACCTATCTCTAGCATTGTCGTTTGGGCCATATAAATGAGACCCACATATCTAAACTCCATAAGGATGAACTCTTGGACTTATTTGATTTTGAATCATATGAGATATGTGAGTCATGTTTATTGGGTAAGATGACCAAAACCCCTTTCACTGGATAAAGTGAAAAGGCTAATCACTTATTAAGACTCATACATAGTGATGTATGTGGCCCTATGTCTACACACACTAAAGGAGGTTTCCAATATCTCATGAGACATAAGTCAAAATCCTTTGAAAAGTTCAAAGAATTTAAGAATGAAGTAGAGAATTAACTTGGGAAGAGTATCAAAGTATTTCAATCAGATCGAGGTGGAGAATACTTGGATTAAGAATTCCCTGACTATCTAAAGGAGTGTGGTATAGTATCAAAATTCACTCCACCTAGTACATTTCAATGGAATGGGCTATCTAAAAGGAGAAATCGAACTCTATTAGACATGGTTCAATCTATGATAAGTCAAGCTGACCTTTCAAACTCATTTTAGGGACATGCTCTAAAGACAGCCGCTTTTACACTAAACTGAGTTCCATTTAAATCAGTTCAAAAGATACCATATGAGATATGGAGTGGGAGGCATCATAGTGTCTTTTATGAAGATTTGGGGCTGTGACACTTATGTGAAACGTCAATCCTTTGACAAGCTAGGGCCCAAATCTCATAAATGCCTCTTTGTTGGGTATCCCAAAGAAACAAAAGGATACTATTTCTATAATCCTTCTGAGAAAAAAATGTTTATTGCTCGAACTAGTGTCTTTTTAGAGAAAGATTTTATCTCTAAAGGAACTAGTGAGGGGAAAGTAGAACTTGAAGAAATTCAAGAACAACAAGGGGACATCGAACCTGAAATGGAACCTGAACAGACATCACAAGATGTTGTGGTTTAGGAGTCTGTTCTTGTAGCACAGAGCCCACATAGGTCTGGTAGGATTTGGCGTGAGCCCGAGAGATATAGATTTCTCATGACTCACACTGGTGATATGATGCTCATGGATCAGGATGAGCCCACAACCTACCAACAAGTTATGCCAGGGCCTGACTCTAAGAAGTAGCTAGAGGCTATGAAGTCCGAGATGAAATCCATGTATGAAAACCAAGTATGGACTTTGGTTGATCCACCTGAAATGGTAAAACCCATAGGGTGCAAATGGGTTTTCAAGAAGAAAACCAACATGGATGGTAATATGATTATCTTTAGGGGATGATTGGTTGTAAAAGGTTTTAAGCAAATTCATAGTATTGACTATGATAAGACTTTTTCACCAGTTGTCATGCTTAAATCCATCAGAATTTTATTGGCTATTGCTGTACACTATGATTATGAGATATGGAAACTGGATGTTAAAACTGCGTTCTTTAATGGAAAGCCACTCAATGATGTTTACATGATATAGCATGAGGGTTTTGTCACTCTAGAGAATGGCAATCAAGTATGCAAGTTACAAAGGTCCATTTATGGACTAAAGCAAGCTTCTTGGAGTTGGAATCTTCATTTTGATGAAGCAATCAAAGAGTTTGGTTTTATCAAAAAATGAAGATGAACCTTGTGTCTACAAAAAATGTTAGTGGGAGCGCTATTGTTTTCTTGGTGTTGTATGTAGATGATATACTACTTATCAAGAATGACATTCCTGAGCTATAGTCTATAAAGACTTGGCTAGGGAAATGTTTCTCTATGAAGGACTTGGGTGAAGCAGCCTATGTGTTAGATATCAGGATCTATAGAGATAGATCTAGAAAATTGCTCGGCTTAAGTCAAAGTACATACATTGACAATATGCTAAAGAGGTTTAGTATGCAAAACTCTAAGAAATGATTCTTGCCCATGTCACATGGTATAACTTTTTCTAGATCTCAGTGTCCAAGTACACTTGAGGAGAGAAAGCGCACGAGTAAGATTCCATATACCTCAGTAATTAGATCTATCATGTATGCCATGATATATACTGATCTCAATGTCTTGTATGCCTTGAGCATGACGAGCATGTACCAATCAAACCCCGGTGAGAGTCACTGGACAGCTGTTAAGAACATCTTTAATTACTTACAAAGGACTAAGGATGCATTCTTGGTCTTCGGAGGTGAAGATGAGCTCACTGTAAAGAGTTACACCGATGCTAGCTTCCAATCCGATAAGGATGATTTCAAATCGCAATCCGGTTATGTGTTTTGCACTGGTGGTGGTACTGTGAGCTGGAAAAGTTCAAAGCAAAAGACAATAACCGACTTTACAACAAAATTTCAGTACATTGCCATCTCTGATACTACGAAGAAGGAAATTTGGTTCAAGAAGTCCATCACAGAACTTGGAGTGGTTCCAAGCATTGCCGACCCAATAGAGCTCTATTGTGATAACAATGGAACAATCACATAGGCTAAAGAACCTTGATCTCACCAGTGATCCAAACACAGACTCTGACGCTATCATCTTATCAGGGAGATCATCAAAAAGGGTGATGTGAGGATATGCAAGACTTCGATAGATAGCAACATTGCTAATCCATTAACAAAACCCATTACACAGTAGAAGCATGATAGCCATTCTAAGTCCATCAATATTAGATAATTGGATGATTGGCTTTAGTGCAAGTGGGAAATTGTTAGTGTTGTGCCTAAAAGCCAATCATGAGATGACTGTATTTTGCACATTAATTCATGATATTTTATTAAGACATTAATCTAGTAATTGTGTTTGTTGTTTTGGTTTTGCATAACATAATAAACATAATTATAACCCTAGAATAATGATATTTTTAAATGTCCCTGGTCTAGTATTATTGTGGAGCGGGTTGCAGTAATACATAAAGACTAGCATATGTGGAGACTAATATAAGATATGTAGTCTACATATGAGTACAAGTTGGAGAACTTGTGTATTGGACCGACCCACCATGAGAATGCTACATGGATCCTTATATAAGTGTCATAAGTGATTCTCATAGTGATTATGTATATGTAGTCCTTTGACCTAAGGTCATCAAGGTTCCCTACATGTGAGTCACATACTTTGATACTTCCTTTTGTTGCTCGTAACTGATTGAACATGGAGGAGGTTATTGGGTATGTCACATATCATGCGAAGGATTTTGTATGATCAAGATGGGATTTGTCCCTCCTATATAACGAGAGTAATATCTTTGGGCCCCTTGATAGAGTGAGACTAAGAAAATGCATGGCCATACTTTGATGAGTTGATATACGATATCAATATCATCAATTTAAGTTAGCCTACTCAGTAATCAAGAAATGATAGATCGGGCTATACGAGAGTAATACATTCCATGTCTCGTACTTGGCCTTGATATCTTGGACAAAGAGACAATGGCATATACAGATAATGGTCATAGAGGTTTAGTCGAATCACTGACTATCTTGTTACTTGGGTAGCAATGATGTGTTGCTAGACTCCGCTCATTGTTTATGATCCTAAATGTGATTTATGATCATTGTGAATGTGATAGGAGCCTATTGGGTCGCACACATAAATCCAATTGGATTATTTGAGTGCATGGGCCAAATTGTTTGGTCTTGGTTTCATGATAATTTCGTATTAATAATTGAGCCAAAGGTTGAGCTAGTATTAGGCCAAAAATTAAACTTAATTGGATTAGGGCTTTGAAACCCATTAAGCTTTGGAGTTGAGTCCATTATAAATACATCATATAGTAAGAAATTCCTAGTTATTGCCCTAGTCTCCTTAAGGATAAAATCAGAAGAGTTTTGAGTGTTCCAACTACACTCTTCTCTTGCCATTCCTTAGAGGGCACAAGCTAGCATTACAAGCACAAGAGGAACATATCTGCTGGGATGTGGTGGAGGCGTGGTGATACCGAGAGGCTCGTGTGGATACAATAGAAAGCTTGAACACATCAACTGTTCAAGTTTCATGATTTGACTCAACGATTTGGTGAAAGATCTCAACTGAACTAGGTATAAATTTTTGAACACCCGATTTACCCTGTTTCACTTGGATCTTTGAGGGTTTCAGTTATCTTCCATTGTACTTGTTTGGCTCCTGAAACCCAACATAAATATCCAAATATTTGTATTTTGTGATAAGTAAATTATTTTTTTTATTTGAGTTGTTTAGTCTAAAGCTAATTTGTGAGAACCCTCAATTTATCAAGTAATTAATATATTTTAATTGCATGATCCTTGATTAGATTGCACTGGCAAGCTAGTTTTAAGTTAGATCATTCGGGTTCATAAGTCTTTGGAGACTATAAGAACATAATCTTAAGTATATTAACCATAAGAGAAACTAGGGATAAAATGGTAATTTCAAAAGTCAAAAGGTCAAACTTTGACCAAGAGAATTGAGTTTCTAGAGGTGAAACAAGTGCCTTGGTGAAATTTAAACTCAACTTGACCGAAGATTGACATTTTCTTACCAAGGAAGCAAGAAAGGGTAAGATTATAATTTCATGGTCAAACATGGTAAAAATGCATTTGATAATGTGAAAAATGATGACTAAAATCATTTGGTGAAATTTGGTGAAGTTTGGAGTTAAGTTGGCAAAGTTTGAGACTTTTCTTGCAAGAGAAGCTAGAGAGGGCATTTTAGTAATTTTGGTTGGGTAAACTAGAGTTAAACTTGGTCAACACGAATCATGTTTAGGCAAGGGTAGAAAAATACATGGTTCAAAGTATAGGGAATAAAACCTAGGATTTAAAGTTCAAATAGAGCACACTTAAGGAATTTATGGTTTTAAAGTTTAAATAGAGAGATACTTAAGTAAATTATGGATGAAGAAGGCTTCTACCCAAGAAGCAATAAGGCTTTAAAGCCTCTTAACTTAAGGGCACTTGGGGGAGGGAGACCAGCTGTTATTAAGGTTGAAAAACAGCCCCTAAAACATGGAATAAACCCTCATTTCATTTGGAAAATTGTCTCAAACCACTACTAATTATGCAAAAAACTCTAACCCCTTACAACCTTAACCCTTCATCCATTTTTCCATCCTCATCCATTCCTCTCCCACCCAAGCTCACTCACTTCTTCTCCTCACTCTCCACATACTAAACACTCAAATGCTGAAAAAACTCACAAAAACATCAAAGGAAAAAGGACAAATGAAGAGGTCTTAAAAAGGTTAGTAAAAGAAAAACTACGTATGCCTAGCTTAAGAACTTTGGGGTAGCTTGGATTTCTCTTGAAGTGGCCATAATTTTGGGATGTTTCTGAGGTGAGAAATATTTTTAAGTTCTGTTCAGTTCTTCCTTATTTAGATCAGCCTTTGTGTTCATGAAAAACCCATGTTTTGTGTGAGGTTAAGCTTTGAAAAACAAGGAAAATCGAGGAGCTTCTAGGAAGCGAGATATTAACACTTTGAGTGCTTAAATATAGTGATCATTTTTAGTGAGCTCAAGTCCTAGGCATTACATGTCTTGTAGGCCAAACAGAACATGCACAATTTGTTTATCCAAGTGACCCTCTTGGTCTTTATGCAAAAATGTGTATATTGGTCCAACTATCACACACATATTCACGTACAAGTTCATTTCACAGCGTAGACAATGATCATAACCTCATCTCATGTCATTACGGCATTCATGCAAAGTTTCATGCACTTGCACAATTACACGCACACTTAGTGCACTACGTGCCCGTTGATGTGTCCAAACTTTCACACCGTGTCCAACTCAAATTCTACCTTTGTCTTCCTATGCCCCAAAGGTTTTAAACCTATACACTTAAAAAATCATAGGGAAAGAGGTTTGAGGCATTAAATGCATCTAAGTTTGAAAATATGGATTTTACAATTAACCAGCTTGAAATTACCATATGAACAGTACACAGCAAAATCAGCCAATTTTGGTAGACCATAACTCTGGCTACAGGGAACCAAATCTAGTGATTAAAATGCCAAATCTTCATCTTGAAGATTTCTAGGTGTGGTCAAAATTTGATAGCTAAACAGAACTTGTATAGAAAGTTATGGCAGTTGGAGTACAGGGTACCAAATTTTACCAACTATTGACCATTGTAACCATACAAAATTTCATAATATTCATACATTTCATTTTTAGGTTCAAAACCCACTTAGTAGTGTCCATACATGTATTAGACACATGGTAAAACTATTCCCATGAATTTATAATCCTTCTAACCATCATTCATAAAAATTCCATCAAAACGGCCCATAGACACCATATGGAAAATGTTGAACACACACTTCAAACTACACTCCATTATTCCATATATCATTATCAAACTAAGCATACAACATACCCAGTGTACTTACATGCATTCATGTACTACATTCATGCCAATAACTTACTTGATATGTACACTAAGCCTCTTGGAGGACTTCAAAAGCACTAAGCACTCCAGAAATTTGGAGAGACCTGCTGCGTAAGGTAGAACGTGCCATTACTAAAAATATCTATTTTTCTCTAAAAGTCATGAAAAATTCTAGTTCACAAGTAAACATATTGAAGTTAATGTAATCAAAATTTCTCTTAGAAATTCAAACCACAACTATTATTTTGAATGCTCTATTTCAGGTGCTCTTGAAAATGGGCAGAAAGGGGATAAGTTTATTTGGAAAAACTTAGTAAGGGCCTATCATTAAGAACTTGAACTCCCAGCTATAGACCAGAAATCCAAAGACATAAAAAAAAAAACAAACAAACCACATATACACAAATATAGCCATCTAAGTTCACAAGAAAACAAAACACAAACAAATGCAATGCTAGCAGTAACACATCATTAGGGTTAGTCCATAAACAATCAAATAAACATTATGTAATCACTATGACAGCCCTCCTCAAGCTAATTCTTGGTATTATGAGGTTAATTCATCTTAGTTAGTACTAACTTGGGCTCTAGAAACCCCTGTAAGCATTGCTATCTTTGTGCACAAAAACAATAAGGCTGAAACCTTGGGCACACTTTCCCCCTTAACCTAAACTTAGTTCATTGAGCTATAAGCTCTCTTCCAATCTTAGTATTAGTTTCATGGATGGTTTATTATCATCTTAGGATAATAAACAACCATGAAAAATGAATATAAAACCTTTACCTAGGCTGTGAAGGACAAAAATTCCATGAAAACCTCAATAAACCCAAAAACTTGGGTTTTTCACTCTTTTGTTGAATCTGATTGCCTTATCTTGCTTTCTCTTGAGAGCTTGAGCTATGGTGGCTATGGAAGCTTATGAAGGATCTAAGGAAGGAAATCTAGCTGGTGATGGTCGAAAATGACAAATGAAAGGTAAAGAAATTAAGATATTTCCTTTCCTTGATTAGTTTAACCTAAACCTTCACTTAGGTCACTATAAATATGTTTTAAGCAAAGACTTTTTGGATAATCTTTAGCCCACTTTTTTGAATATATGAACCAGCTATGGAAGGGTGGGATAATGGTGACTATGATCCCATTCGACTTTTATTAAAGATCATCTCATCCTTAAGTTATTTTATGAACACTTGTGAACCTTGTTATCCTAGGTTCTTGAATAATGGCCTTTGTTTCCTTTATACAATTTAACCCCCAACAAATGCTTCTATAACATTCAATTCCTTCCAAAATCTCACTTTAAAAGGTTGTGCAATTGAGTACCTAATTCTTGAAATCTTACAGTAAAATCCATAGGTTACTTGTAAAAGAAGTAATCCTTTCGAGCTTTCTTGAGGGCTAAGTAACCATTGTGTGAACTTTTTAAGGAGGTGTAGATTATGCACTTTACCCCTCACATTCCATTCACTATGGTGAAAATTATGCTATATAATGGTTACATTTATACTGTAATTTTCCCATTTTTGGATGTGGTAACATTTCTCCCCCTACAAAGTTTGGTCCTCCGAAATTACCCTACTCATCTGGATACTTTTCCAGCATTTCTCTTTCTATTTCCCAGGTTGCCTCTCTTTCAGAATGGTGTGACCATTGTATCTTAACCATGGGAGTCCATTTGTTTATTAGCCTCCTAGTATCTTTAGCTAAGATAGTTATAGGTTTCTCTTCATATCCCAAATTAGGCTCTAACTATATGTCTTCCACTGCTATAACACGCTTTGTGTCCAAGAAACACTTCTTAAGCATACAGACATGGAAAACATTATGGACACTAGAATACTTGGCGGTAGAGCTAATCTATAAGCCACCTTGCCAACTCTGTCCAATATCTCATAAGGACCAAGGTATCTTGGAGCTAACTTACTTCTTTTTCCAAATTTGATAGTGCCTTTGGTTGGTGTTACTTTGAGCCACACTTTATCACCAATCTCAAACTCCAAGACTCTTCTTCTTTTGTTCACATAACCAGTGGTCCTTTCATTAGCTATCTTTAACCTTTCATGTATCTTCTTGATTTTGTTTGTTGTTTCTTTAATAATCTCAGGACCCAACTCTAGCCTATCTAAGGCATCTACCCAATAGTGGGGTGTCATGCACCTTTCCCCATAAATCACTTTATAAGGTGTCATACTAATAGTGCTTTGATAATTGTTATTGTCACACCTCACTCAGACCTTGGCCTATAAGTTTCTAAATTAACTCACAAGCCCAACTCCAAAACTAAGTTTCTAGCTTTCGGCCAAGCAAGCAATGGCAACTTTTAAGTCTTATTTTCTTAAGTTGAGAGGCCTGGGAGGTGGCCTAGGTGGCTTTTAAAACAATTCCAATAAACTTGCAGCAAGGCAAGGCCCAATACCACTAACTTGCACAACAAGCAAGGTTTTGATTGATTATTTGCATACCAAGCAAGGTAACACTTAATAAAATTTTAAGTGCATACTTGGTGTGCAATCAAGTGTACTACCTATATGGCAACCAAGAAGCCCACAATATTGGTTTGGATTTTGAAAACCACAAGTTGATATGTACATGATGCTCTCGGCCAAGTAAACACATATATAGTAGTGCACCACATTTTCATAAGCTTAGGCCCATGCTATTCACATCAAAGTGCCAAACCTTGGCTCATAATATTCAGCACACATATGCAAGCATAAAGCCATCCATAAGCCCATATATAACTTGGCATACAAACACAACAAAACCAACATTAGTCTAGGCATAAGAGACTACACATATATATATACACTCCAAAATGGTAGTCTACCTACCAACTAAACATGGCTACATACATGCCATGATCCCCAACTATTCATGCCAAGTTTACATACAAACCAAGACCATATCTACTAATGGTCAAACATAACCTTGAGAATCCCATACAGAAGTACACACTGCAGCACCAAGCCTATGGCCATATTCATGGTCATAAAGGTAAAAACCACAATCAGAGCTAAAGTCCAAGTATCCATGCTCTCCTAGACAGGTTCCCATTCTACAAGCCTGCAATCTTAGTCCTTAAGTCTCGGCCAACAATAAATAAGACTTGTAATGAACCCAAAAGTAATAAGCCAAGCACACATTGGCACATACCTTGGAAACTAAGCAAGCAAACACTAAGCACAAACACAAAGCAGCTTAGCACTACTCAGGCCGAATATCCTTGCCTGAAATAAAAGGATGGGCAGTGAGTATAACTCAGTAGGATTCACTTATATACATATACAACTCAAAATGAATCTATTTAGTTAAGCTGAGTATTCACTCAAGCTTAACCTCCCATTAGTTTGCTTTACCTGCAAAACAGACACAAAGACAAAGAAACCATGGCACATAATTCACAATATAAATAAAGGGGGGTTAGCAAGCACATTACAAGCACCAAAGCACACAGTACACACACACACCCCACTAGAATGCTCTCAGCCATAAAGAACCATACATGTACCCATGTGCACCATGCACACAATTCACCAACAACAACTTACTTACACTTAGAGCTCCAAAATGCCAAGCAAATAGGCCACATATACTTGCATTTCTAGTACATGTACATTAGTCAATTAGCTAATTAACATTTCAACCGAGTGAAACCTTTAAAGCCCATCAAGCAACTAAGGTCATTTGGCAATTTTTTTAACCATCACTTAGCCACTCTAAACACTTGAACCATGGCACATTACCAAGCAACATCAAGTGTTAGTGAACCCTACCTCAAGAGCTTTCGGTCACAACCAAGCTTCAATTGCCCAAGTGTTCTTCAACCACAATGCCTACCATAACAACACATAGGCATCAACAACACACAATCATGGACTAAACTACCATGACTTACATGAAGAACACTAAGATACACAAGCTTATGCTCTCGGCCATAATGCCCACTTCCATATATTTATACTATCCATCCTTCTAACTCACTACATGATCAACTAATCAAAAATGAATGCCACTCATGGCATCATTACCATGTAACCAAGTGAAATACACCATTATATACTAATTCAAGCTTTCGGCCAAAATGCCCATATTCACACATTAGTGTTCTTTATCAAATTAGCTCACACACAAACACCAAGTCACCAATGTTCATTGTTCATGGCACCAATACCATGTATTCAAGTAATGAGTACCCATTTACATTACCCTAAGCTCTCGGCCACAAAGCTTAATGCCAACCACTAATGTTCTTCACCCATTCAGTCCAACATACATTCACCAAATCATCATTAACCAATGCCCATGGCATCAATGCCATGTAATCAAAAGAAGAACATGAATTACCTCAAAAATGAACCTTTCGGCCAAATGCTAACTTGCACACATTGATGTTACTTGCTCAAAACAACCTAGTATAAGATCACATAGGCACCAATTAGCCTTAATCATGGACTAATTTCCATGTACGCAACAAAGAACATCAAGTTCTAACAATTAATCCTTTCGGCCATAAATAGGTTTCCACAATAACATCTCAAATGCTCAATTCACTTAACTTAACAACGTTTGAGCACTCAATATCCTTGTTCATGGAAAAAAATACCATGGATTCAAGGAAATTATCAAGGATTACCTTAACCCTAGCTCGAAATAGGCTCGGCCTTCCTTGAATCTCCAAGAACAAGCTTGATTCCAAGCAAGCAAAGGCCGAAACAACCTTCTTCAAGCTTGAATTCTCTAATGCCTTCAAGATGTCTTGAGTTCAAGAGCAAATCTTGGATGAGCTCTCAAGAACGCACTCGGCCAAGACAAGAACAAAGGAAGCCCAAAAATAGAACAAATGGCTTTGACTTGGTTTCGGCCGAATGATACAAGTACATTAGTGGGCCAAAATGCTAACTTTGCCTTCCATTAATTTGCATGGTGCAAGGTAGCCTTCCATTTCACAAGTCCACAATGCCGCCACTAAAACTTGTGTTTAAATGGACACTTAAGTCCAAACATGGCCCATAATGCCAAGCAAGTAGCAAACACAAGTACCAAGGTATCATAAACACCCATGCATAACCGGCCATGTAACTAGAATAAAGGCTAATTAGTTTAACTAGTAACTAGTGAATAGTACTTTAGTGGTAGACAAGATTTGACTAGTAATCATGGTTGTCCACCAAATTTGGTCTAGTCTTGCACTAGTCACCATAAAAACTTGCATGGCTGAAAATGCCAACTTTGAGTTTGTAGATTTAATTGTGCTACTCATCTCAGTGTACAATTTAATCCCCTTTCTCTGTTTTCTGTCTGTTTTTCCCTAGTATAGTTCCTATGTGCAATTAAGCCCTACAGTCTCCAGCTTTACACATAGACCACTGTACTAGACTCCATAGTTCCTCTTACTCTCCCTTTCTGTTTTCTCTTATTTTCCTTTGCTCTCCTTGGCCTAAGCCAAGCACTTAGGAGGTGCCTAACAGTTATTGTAAGAGAATTCTGCCAAAGCTAAGTGTTGGTCCCACCTTCCCTTGAAATTAAAAACACAACTTCTGTGCATGTCTTCCAATATCTGAATCACTCTATTAGTTTGTCCATCTGCCTAAGGATGGTAAGCAGTGCTCAAGTGGATTTTGGTTCCTAGTACTTTGTGAAAAGCACTCCAAAATCTAGCTGTAAACCTTGGATCTCTATTTGATAGTACGGAGTTTGGCACTCCATGCAACCTTACTATCTCCTTGATATACATTTGTGCCAACCTTTCCAGTGAGTTTGTGATCTTTATTGGCAAAAAGTAAGCACACTTGGTTAACCTATCCACAATAACCCAGATTGTGTCATGCCTTAATATGGTCATAGGCAACAAGTTAAGAAGTCCATAATAATGTTACCCCACTTTTTTACTAGAATGGGTAGAGTCTGTAGTGTTCCTGCTGACTTTTGATTCTCCGCCTTCACCCATTGGTATGTGGCACATTTAGAGACATATGTGACTATGTCCTTCTTCATATTTGGCCACCAAAAATGTGTTTTCAAGTCTTTATACATCTTTTCACTTCCAGGGTGGATATTTAGTTTGCTAGTGTGAGCTTTCTTAAGTATTTCATTTTTTAGTTCTTGCTCACTATGCACATATATTCTGTCCTTGAAGTACAGTAATCCTTGCTTATAAATGAAGGATTCATACAAGGAACCTTTGTCTTCTACTGAAATCTTCTTCATATTTGGGTCTGCTTCTTGTGCCTTTCTTATCTCCTCAACCCAACCAGACTAAATAATTAATGTACAGACTTGTGCTTTTTCCCACTGTTGCCATTTATGCCAAAGGCATAGCAAACTATTCTCCTCCCTTATGTCTGCCAAGGATCCACCCTTTAGCAAACCAGTGTACTTCTTACTTAAGGCATCTGCCACTAGATTGGCTTTGCCTTTAGTGTACTCAATGCTTCAATCATAGTCTTTAATATACTCCAACCATCTTCTTTGCCTCATGTTCAACTCTTTCTGAGTGAACAAGCACTTTAGGCTTTTATGGTCAGTATATATTACAAATGAGCTTCCCATTAGGTAATGCCTCCATTGTTTTAAGGCAAAGATCACTGCAGCAAGTTTTAGGTCATGAGTAGGGTAATTTTGTTCATGTGGTCTTAATTGCCTTGATCCATAAGCAATCACATTCCTTTCTTGCATTAACACACATCCTAACCAAGATCTAGATGCATTTGTATAAATGATGTAGGGCTTGCTTGGATCATGTATATTAACACTAGGGCTTGAATCGACTTGCTTTTTAGCTCCTAAAAACTCTTTTCACATTTTTTAGTCCACTTAAACTTTTGACCCTTCTTGATCAATTGGGTAAGGATTGAGGCAATCACGGAGAATTTTGATACAAATATCCTATAATAACATACCAATCCTAGAAAGCTTCTGATTTCTTTTATAGTCTTAGGTTTTTCCCACTCTTGCACAACCTTGACCTTTTCAAGGTCTGCTTTAAGGCATTGTGCATCAATGATGTGTCCTAGGAAAGACACTTCTTTTAACTAGAATTGGCACTTGAAAAATTTAGCATATAGCTGATTGTCTAACAATGTGTTCAAGATAATTCTTATAGTGATGCTCATGTTCACTTTCATCATTGGAATATACTAAGATGCCATCATTGAACACCACTACAAATTATCCAAGTATGGTCTGAACATACAGTTTATCGAGTCCATAAATGTAGTAGGGTCATTAGTCAAGCCAAAGTGCATGACTATTTACTCATAGTGCCCATATCTTGTTCTGAATGTTGTCTTGGGTATGTCCTCATCTTTTACCCTTAATTGAAAGTACCCAAATCTTAAATCAATATTAGAGAAGATCTTTTCTCCATTGAGTTAATCAAATAGATCCTCAATCCTAAAGAGTGGATACTTGTTCTTCATGGTCATAAAATTCAATTTTTTGTAATCAATGCACAATCTCAATGATCCATCTTTTTTTTTTTACAAAGAGAACTAGAGCTCCCCACGGTGAAATACTTGGTCTTATGAACCATTTTTCAAGCAGTTCATCAAGTTGTTTCTTGAACTCAATTGTCTTTGTGATTCACATTCTGTAAGGAGGTATGGATATTGATGTAGCTCCAAGTTATAATTTAATCTCAAATTCATTGATGTAGCTCTAAGATATAGTTTAATCTCAAATTCAATCTCTCTTGAAGGAGGAATACCTGGCAGGTTTTTAAGAAAGACTTGTGGAAAATCTCTTACTATAGGTATTCTACTAACCTTTTTTTTTCAATCTTAACATCATTCAATGGATAGTATTCATCTTAAAAAATCATAGGAATTTTATCTAACACTTATAGTCTCATGCCATACATTTCATACACTAATTCTTTAGAAGTCACTAATGCATGCACTTCATTACTAGGCAATGTGATTTCTCTTTTAGCATAATCAATCTTTATACCATGCATAGCCAACCAATTCATACCTAGAACAATATCATATTTTGGAATACTCAACACTAGCAGATCAGTCATGCTCTTAGTCTTTCTTACTTCTAACTCACAGTTCTTAGCTATTTCATTAGTGAAAAGACATTGACTAACTGCTGTTCTTATTAATGATATGTTAGGCATGAATTTAATAGGCAATTTCATGGATTTAACCAGTTTTCTAGCCATAATATACCCTGAGCTTCCAATATCAAATGATACACTAACAGGCACATCATTTAAGTAAATGTTACCTCCAAGTGCACCTTGCTAGGATGCCTCTCCTTTGTCAAGCTGAAATACTCTTCCAACTCTTTGCATTGGTGGCCTCGGTATTAGTGGAGGACATCTTGGTTGATTGTCCGTAGTAGCAGGCACATTAAGCCTATTCTAGCCTTGCTCCTCTTGCGCTCTTATTTGGACCAAAATGCAGTCCTTGATCCAATGATCTAAAGAGCCACATTGGAGACATGCTTGTGTCCTAAAGTAACATGCCTTCTTGCCATGGAATTTCTTGCATCTAGGGCACCTTAGGCCATTGAACTTGCCCTTAACCTTGCCATCCACACTAGGTTGAAAAACCCTGGTAGTGCCCATGCCTTACAGTGGCTTTCTCTATTTTCCCTGATAACTGGTTTCCTCTAGTCCACTGGGGAACCACTTATTCTCATGCTTTCCTTGTTTTACAAGTAGAGCCTTCTATAATGAATCATGATATGTGAGAGCATTAAATGATCTCATTGCTCTCCTAATATCTGGCCTCAAACCTCTGACAAACCTCTTGGCTTTAAATTCTTCTAACTCGTGGTATTGTGATGCGTACTTCACAAGTTGATTGAATCTGTGTTCATATTCTAGAACATTCTCCTGATTTTGCTCTAATATATCAGATTTGGCTTGCTTTAACTCTTTGATTGCATCACTAATATACTGATCCTAGAAAAGTCTAGTGAACTTTAGCTAGATCATCTCAAACTCATGGTTTACTTTTCTGCCCCTCTGAATAGTACACATATCTCTGATGCTCCTCTATCACATAAGTAGCCAGAAATACTTTCTTGGTAGAGCTCAAATGCATCCTATCAAACATCTTTTCAATGAAAGTCAACCATTCTTCAGCTTTCTTTGGCCCAGCTTTGCCATCAAACTGTGAAGGTTCTTAGGCTTTAAAACCTCTCCAATAGTCTAACATCATTACAGCCCTCAAGGTCCTCAACTCTATGTCTCCTGGACCTGTGGGATTCCACTGAATCCTGAGGCTTTCTATGTTTTCTTCTTCTTTTCCTTTCATTAGACCTCTTAGCTTCATTCCCTATAGAATGGTCATAAGCTGAGTGACTAGCCCTTGATACTTGGCCAATCTTAAACCTAACTCTTCTAGCCCTTGGGTGCCTTCTGTATTCATCCTCTGCTTCCTCATCATCTTCAATATCATTTTCATCAGAAGGAACATTATTTATGCCATCGTTCCCTGGAGCTTTTCTTGTAGCATCTTGATTATGTTCTACAGGCATAGATTATACTCCTTGTGCTCCTTATTATTGAGCCTGCACCAACCTTACTAAGCCTTCATAGATTTGGGCTAAGTTTCTTTGCAGCTCAACCCACACCAGAGGCATGTTCAATTTAGGTACAGGGTTCACTGCTCCTTGTGCTCTTGCCTGATCACCCCTTTTTCGGTTCCTCATTTTTGTTCCCCTAACTTTGCTCACAATGAGGCCTTAGGGGTCCCTGATCCCCTCTCTTTGTAGCAACCATCTAACTATTTCATGATAAACAAAAGAGCATAATATATATCGTGCATTAGGTACTTGACATTAGCAATTGAACCAAATAAGTTCTATGCATGTAACTATGTGCATGCATGATGCAACTATATGCAACTCCAATTCAAACCATGCTCTGATACCAACTTCTATTACCTTTGAGTGCTTAAATACATTGATCATTTTTAGTGAGCTCAAGCCTGAGGCATTACATATCTTCTAAGCCAAGCAGAACATGCACACCTTGTTTATCCAATTGGCCCTCTTGGTCCTTATGCAAAGATGTATATATTAGTCCAACCATCACACACATATTCACATGCAAGTTCATTTGGCAATGTAGACAATGATCATAACCTCATCTCATGTCATTTTGGCATTCATGCAAAGTTTCATGCACTTGCACAATTACATGCACACTTGGTAAACTAGGTGCCCATTCATGTGTCCAAACTTTCACACCGTGTCCAACACAAATTCTACCGGTGTCCTCCTGTGCCCTAAAGGTTTTAAATCCTTCAATACACTTAAACAATCATAGGGAAACAGGTTTGAGATATTAAATCCATCTAACTTTGCAAATATGTATTTTACACTTAACCGGGTAAAAATGACCATACGAATAGCAAACAGCAAAATCACCCAATTTTAATAGACCATAATTCTAGCTACAGAGAACCAAATCCAGTGATTCAAATGCCAAAATCTTCATCTTGAAGTGTTCTAAGTGTGGTCAAAATTTCATAGCTAAACGAAACTCTATTCCAGCAACATATTTTTGGGAGTCGCTACCAATCAGTTTCACCTAGATCGATTGGACACCTTAAAATGGTCTACGAGAGTTCAAAGGGTTTGGGAGTACGGTTACGCTAAAACAACTCTATTCTAGTGCCCAAAATTGGTACCTTAGTTTGATTTTAATTTTGTTTTGCGCGCTTTAAATAATTTCAATTAATATCCAAACCATGGATTCTAACCGAACTATCCGGATATGGACTTTTAAACTTTACTATTTGATTTTTTATTTGGTTTATGAAATTTTGATATTTCCAAACCATAGATCCTATTGGACCACTCAGATATGAATGTTAAACTTAATATATTTTTTTATTGAAAATTTTAGATAATTTTTCATCCAAACCATGGGCCTTATCGAATCAGCCGGATATAGATCTTGAAATTTACTACCATCCTAAATCCATCCTAGGGTTTTATTAAACCCACGCGGAATGAATTTTCCTAAGTGTGCTTTTTTCAGATGCATTATGTACAATTAAATGAATCTTAAAAATTATATTAGTTATAAAAAACATATATCTATCCTAAACCTGCAATCTTTACTTAATCTTAGTGACCAAATTAATTCATGACTTTAATAAACAAAATAAGTAAACAGCGAGAGAAATAAACAAAAACAATGTTATCAGTGGCCATTCTGCAAAATAGAAAACATGTTAGTTGACTTAATGGATGAAATAAATTATTGAAAGGACTAATCATGGGTTTTACCCAAAAGAATGGTAAACTGGATCTGATCCGGGTCGGGTCACGGGTTTTGAAAGCGGGTTTGGCCTCTTCCTCCTTCGATTCGACGATCAGACCGCGAAGGGCCGCCAGGACTGGGACGAGGGGACGGTGGCGACGATTGTGGCGGTGGGAGGAGGAGCTATGGTGCGATAGCGATGGCGGGAGGACAGGCCGATACTCCTCCTGGGTGTCGTCGGCGGCTAGTGCAGCGGCACGGCGTGGAGGGCGACAATGAGGGCAGGCTGGAGTGGCCGACAGTGGGGTTAGTGGCGGCGGAGCTGAGAAGTTGAAACGTCGGGGGGAGGCGAACCGTCAGGGGTGGAAGGCGAAGCATCGGGCAGCCAAAGGAGGGAGATCGGGATGGCGGCACTGTGGGTAGAAAACTAGGGTCTTCTATGAGGGGCTACGAGAAACTAGGGACTAGAGACTGCAGTTTTACTTTTTCTCGATGGGAGCTCAGGGTTTCGTATTTTCTCTCCCTTTTCATGTCAATAGTGATCCATATTTAGACTAGAGAGTCTTAGGCGAGATTAGTTTAGTTTTCCCAAATTAAAACTGATCAAAATTCAATTTAAGAAGATTAGGATATAATATGGTAAAGTATCAATTTAAGTCCAATAAAACTCTCAAGCTGCTAATCTTACCCCAAATTCTGTGCGAATTTCAATTTAACCCAAAACTTCTCTAATCTGTCAATTAAGCCCAAAACTTCCAGGATTTATCCAATTAGCCCAAATCTTCACAACTTTGACAGATTTGCCTCAAACTCTCCAATTTTGCCTAGAATCTTCTAAAATCCCTCGGTTTTCACCTAAACTTTTCCTTTGTCCCTAAATTGACCCTACAAGACCTTTAAGGCTCCAGATTAGTACCTAAACTAAATTAACTCTTATTTCTACCCTAGATGACAACTTTAAATTTCTAAAGATTTGTAGACAAAAATAACAATGTAACCTATATGTGACTAGATCAACTAACTATGCAAAACCTTAAAATGACAAAAATGACCCAAACTCCTAACAAATGACCAAATAGTCCCAAAAAATGAAAATGCCTCATAAACTAATTTTCTTAACCTAAAACTTAAGCAAAAGTCAATGGCTGGACAAAATTGGGTGTCAACAGCTGCCCCCCTTTGCATGTCTAATAGAATATGACGCATGCAAAAACCATTATCAAATTTTGTCCGATCTTAGCTAGAAGTTGAGAGCTTTCTCACCGCCGAAACCTTGAGGAGGAAAATCTTCTTTTCCTCCCATTTGAGGTTAAGAAACCTTCCCCATTACCTCTATGATAGAAACCTTTCTATCATTTAGGAATCTAAGGAGCAAAACTCTTTCCTCCTTGATTACCAAGCCTAGGAACTTTCGTAGCCTTTTGCAATAAGAACCTTCCTATTGATTCCAAACCTAAGAGGAAAACTCTTTCCTCTTTTCTTGAGGGATTAAGGAACCTTCCTTACTCTTGTCTCTATAGAAACCTTTCTATAGAAGAAAGAAACTTTTCTCTCATTTTTAACGTTGGTAGAGAACTCTTTGTCACCATGGTCTAAGAGGTAAAGAACCCTCTCTTTACCACCTCTTGTCGCCTTAGAGGTAGAGAACACTGTCTCTTCACAACCTCCAAATTTCTTTGAGGTAGAGCACCCTAACTCTTTACCACCTCCAAATTCCTTTGAAGTAGAGCACCCTGACTCTTTACCACCTCTAAATTCCTTTGAGATAGAGCACCCTGACTCTTTACCACCTCTAAATTCTTTTAAGGTAGAGAACTCCGTCTCTTTACAACCTCTAAATTTCTTTTGAGGTAGAGCTCCCCGGCTCTTTTACCACCTCTGATGACCTTTGAGGTAGAGAACTTGGTCTCTTTACCACCTCTAAATTCCTTTGAGGTAGAGCACCCTGACTCTTTACCACCTCCGAATTCCTTTGAGATAGAACACCCTGACTCTTTACCACCTCTAAATTCCTTTGAGGTAGAGCACCTTGACTCTTTACCACCTCTAAATTCTTTTGAGGTAGAGAACTCCGTCTCTTTACAACCTTTAAATTTCTTTTGAGGTAGAGCTCCCTGGCTCTTTTACCACCTCTAATGACCTTTGAGGTAGAGATCTCGGTCTCTTTACCACCTCTAAATTCCTTTGAGGTAGAGCATCCTGACTCTTTACTACCTCTAAATTTCTTTGAAGCCTTACTTTTGCCTTGTTGTGAGATTAAGGAACACCCCTTGTTATCTCAAGTAAAAATTTCCAATAAATCATCTGAACTTAGAATAATTCCATCAAAAGTGTGAATTTCCAAAATGGGTGAATTCAAAATTTAAAATTCCACGACATGAGCGAATTTTAAAAAAGTCAAAGATTCCATGAAATGAGTGAATCTTAAGAGAACTGAAGATTCCACAAAATGAATTAATCTTCAAAGTGAAAAGCTGGTCGAATGAGAAACCTTGAGAGTTGAAAATGTCTTCAGATATCTTAAAAATACCTTGAAAATGTCCTAAAATGAGTTTTGAGAACAATTGTCCAAACAAGATGAAAATTGCTTTCAAAAATGGTATGACAACTTATGGATTTCCACCTCTCAAATATGCCCCCCATCATGAAAATAAACCATGATTTCTTTGATGGTGAGAACTTACCAAGATTTTGATCTTTAAAAACTTAGTTTAACCTTGGAGTGGTTGTGATGATGTAGAGAAACCTTTCTCATTTAAAACCTCAGTTTGACTTAAATTACGAGGAAGAGAATTACATTCTCTTTGGAACCTTGGCTTTGGCTTTTCTTTGCATGTGATGAGGTAGAGAAACCTTTCCCATTTAAAACCTTAGTTTGACCCAAGTGATTAAGAAGAGAATTGTCTTCTCTTTGGAACCTTGGTTTAACTTTTCTTTAAATGTGACGAGGTAGAGAAACCCTTCTTATTTAAAACCTCGGTTTGGCCTAAGTTACGAGGAAGAGAATTATCTTCTCTTTGGAACCTCGGTTTAGCTTTCCTCTAGATGTGACAAGGTAGAGAAACCTTTCTCATTTAGAACCTCGATTTAACTCAAACATCAATTAATCTCAATTTTTGTGAACTTACCTAGACTGTAAAACTTCCTTCACTCAGATGATATCAATAAATTATAACCTCTAACTCTTGGCAGATATGAAGTGATTGAAACACTCTCTCTTTTTCCATTCTGTAAAATGTCTCCCCCCTGATGTGCTTGGACTGAATTCCTCTTTATCTATCTGCACCAAGCTTTATTGAAACCTGCTTGTGATAAAAACATGATGAAAATGATGCGATGATGCTCATGATGCATGCTTTTTAATCTTTGCAATTTTAGAATGACTTTGGTGAAAGCCATGATGCATGAGTGAATTCTATGCTTCTTTCAACATTACCTCTTATGATTCTTTTCCTTGAGTTATTTCGAACTCTCCTTACCTCACCATGGATTTCATACCATCTGAAGGCTTAACTTTCAATGTCCCTTTGTTCTCTTCCTTTTCTTGTGGCCGTGCCGACGCTTACTCATCCTGATGTTATAGTATGAATGATTGCTCTTCCTTGGACTCAAGTTCTGATCCATAAAACTTGCCCCCTTGTCTATTGAGCTTCTTTGCTGGTAATACTCTTCTTGCGCTCCGTAAAGACTACTTTACCCCCTTGAATTTGGTGTCAATGTGGATGATGGTATCATCTCCCTTTGATTTATAAGGATCATGCATTTCTAGACCTTCGTGATGGCACTTGATTGTGAATTTCTCTTGCAAGAACTACACCTTCTTAAGGAAAGTCTCAAGCTATCTCCTCACTTTTAAGTCCACACACATTAATGAATAAACGTTTGGCCTTGAAGAAAAAGTTTCATCAATTTGCAGAGCTTGAAAAAATAACTTATGGTCTTTGTATTTGATTAAAATGTCCAGTTATTCTTCACCTTTCCAACTTGAAAACATAAAATGTACAAGGCAAAAAGTAGAAACAGGTTTCAAAATGATAGCCTTTTAAATGAATGAGAATGATATCAAGAGGCAAATGTTAGGTTGAGGGAAGTTAAGTTTGAGTGGTGTGAAGCAATGTTCTCTTAATGCCACTCATGAGTAAATCTGATTGCCTTGAAAAACTCAATAGTGATGACCTCAAACTTACCACCTTTTCCAGAAAGTTAGACCTCATCTGTTGCCCCCCAACTCTCGTAATCTGTATGTACGCTTGCTTTGAAGGTTGCTTTTATCTTCTAAACCGCCTTTGCAAGTTTTCAGTCTAGAATCCATAGCTCACTTTCCTTTTTCTTTTTCTTTTTTTTCTTTTTTTTTCTTCCTTTGCTCTAAATTTTGTCTAGGTTGTGTTGGAGACTAACAACCTAGTGAGCCCCCCCCCCCATTTTTTGTGTGAGCTATGATTTTGACACGTGATGTGCCAGGTAGCTCTCTTTAAGTGAGATGACTCAAGTAGCCTTACTTGCTCGTGCTTGCTCTCTCGGTCTTTTCTTTCTTTTGAATTTCCCTTGTTGTCTTTTGATGGAAGGGAAGAACTTCTTTTCTTTGTGGAATCTATGTTGTGGAGAACTAAGAACCTTTTCTTGTGTTGAGCATTCATGAGAATTGGGATGCCACCCAAGCCATTTAATATGAGAGCTACTTTGTTTGGAGGTTAACCAAAGACTTCTTGCAAGGATGTTGATAACCACTGTGACCTTCCTTTTGAGAGTTGAGGTGCAACATTTAAGATATTTCTGACTAGATTTAGTAGCACTTTCAAGATCACTACCATCAAATCTCCCTTAACTTTCATTTCCACCCACGAGTAGCATTGTTTACGAAATAAAGTGTGATGGCAATAATGGATGGTGTAGTGGCTAAGAGTGAGAGATAGATGTAAAAATGGAAGTTTGGTAAAAAGTGGTAGAATGTACACATTACATCATTTATTAGACAGGAAAAGAATAACAGGTGTCCATTTAACAAAGACTACACCCTAGATTCTAGACTAAATCTAGGAGATTTTTACTATTAAATTACTTTGGCAAGCCCTCAAAGATACAAGTTTACTCAAAGGATTCCCTATCATTTAAAAGTGTGTGCGAACTACCAAGTTGGATCTAACTTGGAGCCCTTCCAAAATCAATGTAATTCCAGCTCAAAATCTTCACTTTTAATTACCAATCACATCAGGATCTAGCAATTTGGAATTGATCAACTGTTGAACCTTAAGTTTTAGTGCCACACAATTTTTAGTTGAATGCCCAATTAAGCCTATACGGTAATCACATTTGGCATTTGGGTCATACCAACTTGGAAGAGGAGGCCATTTGATCCTCGCTGCTGTTGGTATGGGTGATAGCATGTTTAACTCTATGAGCTTAGGGTGTAGCTCAGTGTAGCTTGTGCAAATTGAATCAACTTGAGTAGCTTTTTTTGCATGAGTGGTATGTGGTACTGATGAGGGAGCCTTGAAGACTACCACCTCAATAGGACATCCTTTCGCCTGTAATGTGAGTGGTGTTGAACCATAGGACTTAGAGATGATGTTTTGGACAACTCCGCTTCTTTCATTACAAGATCCCCCAGTTGAAGAATTGACCAGCTTTCCTGTTTTGATTCCAAATTAAATCCTTTCTCCGGACATCACCATATCTGAAAGCTACTCGGAGTGTTCCCAACTAGCTTTTCATAAAATGGTCCTTTCAATGTTTTGATAAAAAGAGTGATCATTTCTTTTTCTATCATAGGTGGTCGAACTTGTGCTGCCAAGTCTCTCCATCTTTGAGCATACTTCTTAAAGGTCTCTTGTTTCTTCTTTTCCATATTCTGAAGAGTTTGACGATCAGGAGCCAGGTCCATAACATGCTGTAATTGTTGATGAAAGCTTGAGCGAGGTCATTCCACGTCTTGATGTTTTTCGGACCTTGACTAAGATACCACTATAACGCAGATTTTGTAAGGCTCTCATGGAAAAGAGCCATCCACACTTTTGCATCCTTTGTGAGCGGTTGTAGCTTTCTTAGGAAAAGTGTTATATGAGTGACAGGGCAACTTGTCCCATCATATTTCTCAAACTCTAGTACCTTGAAGTCTGAGGGAACGCCTGGCACCAAGCAAAGATCGTCCACTGACAGGGATCCAAATAAAGTGCCACCTTCAATGGCCCAAAGTCTCTTCTCTATGGTCTCGAGTTTCTGAGTATCCTCTTCTTCTTTAAAAAGTAACTTCTTTTCTTCAAAAATTGGATTGTGCCTTAAATGAATGTCATCAGGTGGGCTTGAGTCTTGAAAGAGCTTATCTTGAACTGAGACCCGTTGTTGAGTGAATCCGGGAGGGTAGATCGGATCTTGTAGGTCTCTGATAGGGGTTTGCACCGCCTTCCCCTTAATTAGCTCCATTAGATGCTTCATTTGTTCAGCCATACCCTCTATCTTTGACTCAATGTCACTGAGACATCCTTCCATTTGCTTTGCCATTAGTCTTTTTTGAAGCCGAGTTGGATATCAATGTTGAGGGCCAATTTTTACCTTCTCTAAAGTGAGATTCATTTTATTAAACTTTGCATATATGTGATTGATGTAATAAATGCATGCAATGAATGAGCTTAATTGTCCACTATCGTGGAACTTCAAGACTTCTTGTTGTCATCAGAAAGACAGAAGTTAGTATAGTTTGGTGCGTGGTTTTGATTCATGAAGAAAATCGCGCTTGAAAAATTAAAAGCACAGCAAAAGAAAAGCAAGGTTAGCAACACGTTAAATAGCATATTTCTTAAAGATGAAGCAATTAATAACTCATGAGCTAATATGAGAAAAGAAGTTAGAGCCATAAATATAAGACACAAAGAAAACAAAAGTGTAAGGCAACAAAATGGCATAACAATGACATGCTTATGGCATTGCTAAATGGTAAGAATTCTATGAACAGTTCTATGGTTAAGTGGGATATTCTATATGCATAGGGTGGCTTGTCAAAAAGGCTGAGGGTGGTTCCCGAATCCCATCACTAAATCATAGTGATAGCCCAATTCCTTACCCACGAGGGTTTATGTAAGGAGATGATTAATTCGGGTCATAGCGTTTCGTGGGCCCATGCAGAGACTACCGTCTTAGGAGGTAAATACACTACTTTGCTACTTGAAACTAGTGAAGGCTTGGAGACCATGGTCTCACAAGGACAACAACACCAATTCTGCTTTGAAAGAATGTAGTTGAGTTGAGAAAGCTCGGGTATAGAGCTTCATGTCATGAATGCATATTGTATGCCTACAACAAACAAATACAGTACATGAGTCACACAAAAATAAGCAAAGCAAAACAAAATAAAACAAATCAAACTTTTAGGCTTGACTCACGAGATGTCCCCAGTGGAGTCGCCAAGCTGTAGCAACGTGTTTTTGGGAGTCGCCACCAATCGGTTTCACCTAGGTCGATTGGACACCTTAAAATGGTCTATGAGAGTTCAAAGGGTTCGAGAGTATGGTTACGCTAAAACAACTCTATTCTAGCACCCAAAATTGGTACCTTAGTTTGATTTTAATTTTGTTTTGCTTGCTTCAAATAATTTCAGTTAATATCCAAACCATGGATTCTAAGCGAACTATCCGGATATGGACTTTTAAACTTTACTATTTGATTTTTTATTTGGTTTTATGAAATTTTGATATTTCCAAATCGTAGAACCTATCGGACCACCCGGATATAGATGTTAAACTTAATATATTTTTTTATTGAAAATTTTAGATAATTTTTCATCCAAACCATGGACCCTATCGGATCAGCCGGATATGGATCTTGAAATTGACTACCATCCTAAATCCATCCTAGGGTTTTATTAAACCCACGCAGAATGAATTTTCCTAAGTGTGATTTTTTCAGATGCATTATGTAAAATTAAATGAATCTTAAAAATTATATTAATTATAAAAAACATATATCTATCCTAAACCTACAATCTTTACTTAATCTTAGTGACCAAATTAATTCATCACTTAAATAAACAAAATAAGTAACCTGTTAGTGTTGTGCCCAAAAATCCAATCATGAGATGATTGTATTTTTTGCACATTGAGTCATGATATTTTATTAAGGCATTAATCCAGCAATTATGTTTATTGTTTCGTTTCTGCATAATGTAACAAACATAATTGTGACCCTAGAATAATGATATTCTCAAACGTCCCTGGTTTAGTATTATTGTGGAGTGGGTTGCAATAATATATAATGACTAGCATATGTGGAGACTAATATGAGATATGTAGTCTACATATGGGTACAAGTTGGAGAACTTGTGTACTGGACCGACCCACCATGAGAACACTACATGGATCGTTATATGAGTGTCATAAGTGATTGTCATAGTGATCATGATATATGTAGTCCTTCGACCTAAGATCATCAAGGTTCCCTACATGTGAGTCACATACTTTGATACTTTCCTTTGTTGCTCATAACTGAGTGAATTTGAAGGAGGTCATTGGATATGTCACATATCATGCGGAGGGATTTGTATAATCAAGATGGGATTTGTCCCTCCTATGTAACGGGAGTGATATCTTCGGGCCCATTGATAGAGTGAGACTTAGAAAATGCATGGCCATGCTCGGATGAGTTGATATACGATATCAATGTCATCAGTTTAAGTTGGTCTACTCGGTAATCAAGAAACCAAAGATTGGGCTATACGAGAGTGACACATTCCATATCTCGTGCTTAGTCTAGATATCTTGGACAAAGGGACAATGGCATATATCGGTAATGATCATAAAGGTTTAGTCGAATCACCGACAATCTTGTCACTTGGGTAGCAATGATGTGTTGCTAGACACCGCTCATTGCTTATGATCATAAATGTGATTTATGATCATTGAAAACGTGGTAAAAGCCTATTGGGTCGCACACATAAAGCTATTTGGATCATTAGAGAGCATGGGCTAATTATTTGAGTTATGGTTTCACAATAATTTCGTATTAATAATGGGCCTAAAAGTTGAGCCATTATTAAGCCCAAAATTTAAGCCTAATTGGATTAGGGCTTTGAAACCCATTAGGCCTAGAAGTTGAGTCTCACTATAAATACAACTTTTAGTGAGAAATTCGCAGCTTCTTGCCCTAGCATCCCAAAAGGACAGTCGCACTTTTCTCTTGTAATTCCTTGGAGGACGCAAGCTAGCACGGCGAGTGCAAGAGAAACACATCTGTCGGGACATGGTGGAAGCGTGGTGATCCCGAGAGACTCGTGTGGATACCATAGAAAGCTTGAACACGTCAACTGTTCAAGTTTTGTGATTCGACTCTACAGTTGAGTGAGAGATCTCAATCGAAAATTAGGTATGAAAATTTTCGAACACCTGGTTTACCCCGTTTCACTTGGATCCTGGAGGGTTTCAGTTAAATTCCCCTGCGCCTGTTTGGCTCCCGAAACCCAACATAAACAGTGAGAGAAATAAACAAAAACAATGTTGTCAGTGGCCGTTCTACAAAATAGAAAACATGTTAGTGACTTAATGGATGAAATAAATGATTGAAAGGACTAATCATGGGTTTTACCCAAAAGAATGGTAAATTGGATCTGATCTGGGTCGGGTCACGAGTTTTGAAAGCGGGTTTTGGCCTTTTCCTCCTTCGATTCGGCGATCAGACAGCGAAGGGCCGCCAGGACTGGGACAAGGGGACAGTGGCAACAATTGTGGCAGTAGGAGGCGGAGCTACGGTGCGATAGCTATGGTAGAAGGACGGGCTGATACTCCTCCTGGGTGTCTTCAGTGGCTAGTGCGGCAGCACAGCGTGGAGGGTGACAGCGATGGCAAGCTGGAGTGGCTGACAGTGGGGTTAGTGGCGGCGGGAGTTGGGAAGTTGAAACGTCAGAGGGAAGCGAACCGTTGGGGTGAAAGGCGAAGTGTCGGGCAGCTAAATGAGGGAGATAGGGATGGCGTTGCTGTGGGTAGAAAACTAGGGTCTTCTATGAGGGGCTGCGAGAAACTAGGGACTTGAGACCGCAGTTTTACCTTTTCTCGATGGGAGCTTAGGGTTTTGTATTTTCTCTCCCTTTTCATGTCAATCCCATATTTAGACTAGGGAGTCTTAGGCGAGATTAGTTAGGTTTTCCCAGTTTAAAATTGATCCAAATTCAATTTAAGGAGATTAGGATATAATATGCTAAAGTATCAGTTTAAGTCGAATAAAACTCTCAAGCTGCTAATCTTGCCCCAAATTTTGTGCAAATTTCAATTTAACCCAAAACTTATCTAATCTGTCAATTAAGCCCAAAACTTCAAGGATTTATCCAATTAGCCCAAATCTTCACAACTTTGACAGATTTGCCTTAAACTCTCCAATTTTGCCTAGAATCTTCTAAAATCCCTCGGTTTTCACCTAAACTTTTCCTTTGTCCCTAAATTGACCCTATAAGACCTTTAAGGCTCCAAATTAGTACCTAAACTAAATTAACTCCTATTTCTACCCTAGATGACCACTTTAAATTTCTAAGATTTGTAGACCAAAATAATAATGTAACCTAAATGTGGCCAGATCAACAAACTATGCAAAACCCTAAACTGACAAAAATGACCCAAACTCCTAACAAATGACCAAATAGCCCCAAAAAATGAAAATGCCCCCTAAACTAATTTTCCTAACCTAAAACTTAAGCAAAAGTCAATGCCCGGACAAAATTGGGTGTCAACAACAGGGTAGAAAATTTTAGCCACTATTGACCATTCCCTTGAATTTAGAACCCTTCAAACCATCATTCATAAAAATGCCATCAAAATAGTCCATAGACTCCATATGGACACTGTTGTACACATACTTCAAACTACACTCTATTGCTCCATATATCATTCTCACACTAAACATACAACATACCCAGTAGTACACAATAGGCATGAGGTTTATGGGTGGAATGAGAGATTAAGGTTCGAGCATAGTAGTACACATTGGATGTGTGTTTATAGGGTAGACCTAGTGTACAAAGGTGCACCAATTAAGTGCACTTACACATGTCTGTAGTGCATGGCGGGTTTGCTACCAAGGGCATGTGGGCTAGTGTCCAAGAGCACACTAGGGTGGCCTAGGCAACCATCTTGGGCTCAATAGAGCACTTAGGCCTAGAAAGTAACATGGGCTACTAGGGGCACGCACATGGGCTTAGTGGGCCAAAAGGCTCATGGACGGAAAATTACACACTTAGGGCTTATAGGCCCATAGTAGTTGGTCAAACCCTACTATACACAATGAGGGATTTTTAGGCTAGCAAAAGCTAGGAAGCCCAAAGGCAAATGCATAAATGCGTGCTCAAGGGCAAAATATACCAATAGGTGTTTTTGTGTGTTTGTTAATTTGTTTATTTGCTTGTGTGCAAGGTAAGAGGGGTCATGTATAAAAAAAAGGCATGAAATGATGATCATTACATAATACTTCACACCATAAAAGCTTGTGGCATGCCCATATAGATAGGCGCAAGGTTCATCCATGCATAGCTATGTGTGCATATGGTGCATTATATGTGATGTTGTTATAACTTGTTTGTTATAGAATTTCTTACTAAGTATTTTATATACTTACTCTTATTGTTAATGTGCAGATAATATTGCGATGGAGTTGAATAATCAATAATGATTATTTGGTACTTGCTTGTTAGTTCTCATTGGTACATATTGCATATATTACATATCATTTTTTTTGTCTACTGCATGCACTTATGATCATAGTCTAACTCCAAACTCATTTGCTTTATATAGTAAGGTAGTCTAGCATGAACTTCTTGTGTTGCTCCTAACTTGGGTTTCCTTCTCCCAGGCAAAGATAAGCCTTTAGACCAATTGGGTCACTATTATTTTATAGCACGACTTTAGTAGCTACTAGGAGGTCTACTAATATTGACTTTAACTCAGTAAAATTGTGGCGTGTATTATTATTTACTTTGGGTTAGGCTTATGAACCCGTGACATTGCTTGCTTAGGTTGATAGGTAAAACACTTAGACATGGTATAATTGCTGCAGTATTTACTTACTATGGATGTAGTTTTTCACCCATGGTTTGACTTGATATATTACTTATTCATGCATGAACACTAAAACATTTTTCTTACATGGCCATACATATTTTATACATATTTTCTTTAACTCACACCAAACCACCATCTTAGTTTCACAAACTTAAGTGTTTTATTGAAACAAAGTAAATGTTTCCTTAACTTACAAGTAAACACTAAATGCTAAGTAAGTAGCTAAGCTTTATGTAGTAAGTCTTCATAAGAAATTCTGGAAATGAGGAACAATTCTGGCTTGATTAAATGAATATATTAGGCAACAGAATGATCTTGAATAATTAAGGGATTAACTGGGTATAAATGAAATGTTTCCTCACATAATTGATTATTATTATGAAAGTAAATTGGCATAGCATTCCAAAATAAGAATAAAAATAAAAATGGCATTTTTTATAAATAATTTAACTCATAAAAAATATTACCACAAAATGAAACAAACTCATTGGTTTTGAATGGAGTAAATTTTGTGAATAGCCCCTAACCTTTAGTCATTGTTTCCTTTTAGTCCCTAACCTATTGAATATCCTGTTTTAGTCCTAAACCTATTAAAAATGCTTCATTTTAGTCCTAAATCTATTGAAAATATTTCATTTTGGTCCCAATTTAATGAAATTTATTAACTCAAAGTATTTGTGTGATAATAATTATTTAGATCATAATTTAAACTATCCAGTAAATATTTTATAGTAAATTTAATCTGTATAATAATTTTTTTTAAGGTAAATGGCATTCATCATTCTTGAATTAAGAGTCATGTTACGGATTCATCCTGGAACTAAAAAATGTTACACCATTCATCCTCTAACTATAAAAATGTTACACTATTCGTCATGCTGTCGAATTTTTCATTAAAATGGATGGGAAAAAATGTGAAAAACAAGTTTTAACCCTAAAAAAACTTTCCATTTACGTTAGAAACCTCACATTTTTAAATCTAGCAATCAAACTACATTCTCCACTTTCTTTCAACCATTTAACCCAAACCTATAGTTTTCCTTCAACCATTTTCTTCTTCTTCCCACCAAAACCTTATTCAGACAATATTTATTTTTTATTACTTAGATATAATCACTATCTAGAGAGCGTAGGATTAAACTACTTAGTTTGTTCGTTTCAAGTATTTAGTTTTTTTAGTATCTGATCTATATTTTTTAAAATTAGAAACTTAATCAAAACTTTACACTTTTAAATATTATTCAAGTGGTTATTAAAAATATATAGTATTTACTTTTAAATAATATTAATTTTTTTAAAAAAAAATATATAGTATTAACTTTCAAATAATATCATATATAACATATATTAGAAATTACCCAAAAATATCATATATAAAAAACAAAAATAATCTATTTTTAATTTAGATAATTTATGAAGCCCTTCATTACTCTGATTATAAATCTTTATGCCTGTTTAGTTTCTAATATTTTTATACTATGCATTACTTTGACCCTTCTACTGTTTTCTTTGAACAAAATTAATATTATTTGAAAGTTAATACTATATATTTTTAATAATCACTTGAATAATATTTTAAAGTGTAAAGTTTTGATTAAGTTTTTAATTTGAAAAAACATAAATCATATACTATAAAAACTAAATACTTTCAATACATTATTAATTATATTTGAAACAAACAGACTAGGTAGTTTAATCCTATGCCCTATAGATAGTAATTATATCTAAGTAATAAAAAATAAATATAGTCCGAACAAGGTTTTGGTGGGAAGAATAAGAAAATGGTTGAAGGAAAATTATGGGTTCAGGTTAAATGGTTGAAAAAAAGTGGAGAAGGTTGTTTGATTGCAAGATTTAAAAGTTTTGATATTTTTAAGGCAAATGGAAAATTTTTTTAGGGTTAAAACTTGTTTTTCACATTTTTTTTCCTGTATATTTTAACAAAAAATTTAACGGCATGATGAATAGTGCAATATTTTCATAGTTAGAGGATGAACGATATAACATTTTTTAGTTCTAGGATGAATCCGCAACATGACCATTAGTCAAGGATGATGGTTGCCATTTACCCTTTTTTTTACAGTTATTGAAAACTTCAAATCACATTTTTTTCCTCTTTGTAAATTGAACTTATTTCATTAAAAAAAATTACTAATTTCAATTATCAATTTACTGTCAAAAAAATAGTAAACTATTTACATTGGCTGGAAGATAGTTACCGAATGTTTAAATGAAATAATTTTAATAGGTTTAGGACCAAAACAGAACATTCAATAGGTTAGGGACTAACAGGAAACAATGACTAAAGGTTAGAGACCATTGATGCGATTTACTCATTTTGAATGAAAAGAAAAAAGAAAAGAAAAAAAAACCATAACCATAATACTTTTTTGGCATCCCCAAACCCATATAGCTTATATACATATATTTAATAAATTTGAAGCCTAGTCATGAATATTAACAAAAAAAACCTGGCTCCCACATGCAATATTCAATGGATGAGAATCAGTAAAGTGCTAAATAACAATTTTAAGACTATAGGGGAATTTGTGCAATGCAGAGAAGAAATTAGTGTTTGATGCTGTAAATTGGGGTAGATATGAATGACTTTGTAAAAAAATGCCGACACAATCTCCAAATCCGCCATCTCTATATTCTATCATATCTTCTATCCCCTCTCTTCTCACGTATCTTCCATTAGCTATACGCTTGAATTTGCTAGTTTTTTGTAGGTATGATTTTAAAATTTCAAGGGAAGCCTCTTTTAGCTAGAAATATTGCCAGTTTCTTGGTTTCATAGGTGGCAATGTTAGAGTTAATATCTTTCTAACGATGGTCCTGACATACACATAAGTCTACCAGTAGCCGCTCGCCACTTTTATAAGTTCTTCGGTGGTGACGTTGCTGTGTTGGAGAGTTCTTTTTCCAAAATCCTAAATATTATACATGAATGGATTCATCTCTAACACCATTTTAACATTGTTTTGAACCATTTCTGAGATTCCCAATGACAGTCCCTCAGGGCCTGCCAGGAAACTTATGAGAAATTATCCCACACTAGTCATAATTGGGTAAATAATTATATACACACTAGTTAAAACCTTCATGCTTCTACTGATTTAACCTATTATGCAAACATGCATGAGCAATACTTTGGCTTCACCGACAATAAAAAGAAGAACACATAAAATGTCACTAGGAATTTCATTAAGAACTAAGTTCAAAATAGTCAAAATGTAAAAATAACTATGGAGTTAACAACACATAATCAACCACGTGCAAGCATCTATACAAAAGTAGACTATGCTCACACCCAAGAGCGACTCTTGCCCTTTGTTTGGATACAAGGGAGAGCATGGAAAGGGGAAGGTACACTCCTTCCTTTGTGGGTTTGGGTGAAAGGAAATAGGAGGGAGTACACCAATGCCTCACACCCAAGCAAAGGCAAACCGTCCTCCAAGAAATTCACCACGGGAATTGCGAAGCCCACATTGGTGCTAATTCCTTGCCTCACAAGACTCTGGGACAAGCTATTTTTGGCCTACAACTCAAGCTAATGTCAGAAAGTTTGTTCAATGATGCCTCACCTGCCAGCTTAACTCACAAATATAGAGGATGCCCTCTTCCAATGCCTCAATGGCTGTTGATCCTTGGCTCTTTGCCATGGGTGGGCTAAACTTGGTTGAGGCACTCCCCATGGCTTTAGGGTAGGTCAAGTACTACATTATGACAGTAGACTATTTCACTAGTCTCCATCATTGCGTCCTAGATCACCAAATTCTTATGGAAAAATATCAATTGTCAATTTGGATGCCCCCAAGCTATTATTACTAATAACAATCCTAAAGAAGGATTTAGGAAAGGCTTAAAAAATATTGCCTTTGGTCATTGTTCAAAAGGGTAATACCAACGGCTTTGTGTATAACGAGCCGCATCTTTTGGGCAACACTAAAGCCTATAAGGGCTACGAGCCCTCATAAGTACATTGCAAGGCACCGTAGGCTATGACCCCCATAAGCTGCAAGCCCCTCATGGATCAACTAGGAAGCCTAACAAGAAGGTTGGGGAATTTCTTGAATATTATTAATAAGAGCTTAGAATTTTCTTAACGATCAAACACATTCAAAGCCCTCTTACTAAATGAGAATTCAATATTCCTACAATAGGAAAACCCTTGAAAAGTGCATTGCACTCATAAGAAAAATAACAAGCTCTAATGAATCCATGTTGGAAGAGGAGCCCCCAATGAGGCTACATAGAACAAAATAGTTCTACAAATAAGACAAGAAATAGGCATCTTTGACTAGCCTTGATGGAAGGTCATCCCGCTTACTGCAAGACCTCAAACAAAAGAAGGCTTCTCAAAGCCTTGGATAGATACAGGGTCACGCCTTCTGATAAATAACTATGACCACTTCACGAGTTCCCTACTCTATGAGAACTGAGACCCTTATTGCACTACTGGATTTAGGGTTACATAACCTACATGAGTACCTTGAGTGAGTCGATTAATGATACATAATGAGCACTATGGCTTCTGAGGACTCACGTGTCCCCTGTTCTCTAGATTAATGCAAAGTTGGTCAATAGATTGGCCCCGTTAGACAAAATAACCTTATGTGATGGAGTTAATGTTCCTAAAAAAATCATCCTTGAAGGAACAAAAGATTGCAGTCTTTTCCATGTTTCAAATTTGAAGATCAGGCGTCCACAAACTTCTAAGCTTGGACCCTAAAGGGTTTAAGAGCTGATGATACTTGACACTTTGTTGAGTATTCCTCCAATGGGTCAAGGCCTATGAAGGTGAGTGTAAAGAACAAGGGACATGTGAGTCCTCGGAAGCCAGAGTGCTCACTAGAAGCTATTCGACCAAATACAACATAAGCATCTCACTAGAGAAAAAAGTGAATACGACTATCTGAACAAATTCCCACATCCGGGATTCTCCATATATGAAGAACTTAAAGCTTGAATTATACCCAATTATTTATGGGTTATTAGGCACTAAGGCTGATTTATGAATAGAGGCCTAATAAAGCCCATCAAACTTAGAAACTAGGGCACAAGCCCACTAAGCTCACATACTGGCTATATATACTAGGAGTATCTCTCTTACTCCTACCTATGTTTTTACAATACAATCATACTAGCTTGAGCGTTGAGAGGCCTTCCAAGCCCTAGGCCTGATTTACCAATAAAGGCCCAATGAAGCCCATCAAACTTTGAAACTATGGCACAAGCCCACTAAACCCACATACTGGCTATATATACAAGGAGTATTTCTCTCACTCCTACCTATGTTTTTACACTACAATCATACTGACTTGAGCATCGGAGAGGTCTCCCTTAGGACACACTTGAGGGCTCTCCTAATGACCTTCTTCCATGTCTTTGTATGCAGGTGACCAGAGCTGGCTGATGATTAAGGCTCTCCACTATCCAATCCAAAACCCTAGGTAGTTTAGCTATCAACATACAAGAGTGTTAGATGGTAAAATACATGGTTAAGTGTGTGGATAGGATACTAAATGGAAAATTGAAGAAATTAGGTGGCAAAATTACATCCTTGAGATGTTAGGTAGTGTGGAGGATCTACAACTTACTTGTCCTTCATGGTTAGTAATTGTCCAAAGTGAGATACATATATATATGGTGGAGGTTTCTTACCCTATTGGCTTAAGCTTTTAGGAACATATGTGAAGTCATTATCATATGTGGTATATCACTTGAAGAATCTCTCAAGTTCAGACCTCCTAATAGGTGGTATTAGAGCTAATGGTTCAACTAGGAAAGATGTTGGTGTGTTAGAGTTTAATGCTTGTTGGGTATACTCTTAATGTGTGATGTTGGTGTGCTGAAGTTTGATACTCGTTGGGTATACTACCAATGACTCAAGGGTTCCACTCAAGAGGGAGTGTCGTGAACATGTATAGCGGAGTCACTTGTGATGGGAAGATTGTTAAGGATGTAAGTGACTTGTTCCACATGGTAGTAATTGCTAAAGGTGAGAAACGTATTTATGGTAATTACCTCTTATCCCATTGGCTTAAGCTTTTAGGAATATGTGTAACACCATTATCATGTGGTATCTTGCTTGATGGATTATACCTCCCTAACAAGTAGCAAGATGAATGGGCTAGGTTATGGCATGAAGGCATAAGAAGGCTCAAATTGCTAAAATGGTATAGTTTTAGTTTTACACCTCACTAAATCATGCACGGCCAACATGGTTATACATATTGCTCCAAATTTCCTTCTAATTTGTTCATAGCCTTCTTTAAACATACTTCTTAGTATAAGAAACTAATAGTGAAAATGAACATAAATTGATTCCAATTTCCTATTGAGAAAGTTCATAATGATTAAAGGCAAAGGAGGTTTAAAGTCGGATTCCAAAAGGTCTGATTCACTTGAGTGTAGTAAGGAAATGAGGACTTTCTTGTATTTCTAAAATTTATTATAAGCTAATAATTTTGTATTTGGTTGAGTAATCCCAATGCATGAATAAAGAACATTTGGAGTTTATAAGGCATGATTGTTCCTGGATGATCAGAACATTATTTTTCTTTATTAGGTTAATTTCTTAGGGGAAATCAAGTGTTATTCTATTTACCAAGCTTGTTCCTAGGATAATAACGAGTAAACTAGGTAACTTAATGCCTTATTAGTACAAGTGTTTGGCCAAATATATTCTATTTACTATTCCTGAAGCTCACCTTTTATTGATCTAATTATCTATTGTTATTGTTCTTGTTGATATGTAATAATTCTTTATCTATATTTCCTTTCTGAGTTTCATATAAGATTCATCTTTTATATATTTTATACAAAGAATCCATAATAGCTTAAATAGAGTTTCATTTCTTGAAAGTTGTATTTCTATATTTTGCTTGTACCGGTGTGTTAAGAAATAGTTTTTAATGCAATACTTGTTTTGGTTATCTAAGCTTTCGTGGAGGCCTTTTGTAGCTTATACTACTCACTCCCGATGGTTTAAGTACTTTTGCAGATCTTGTGGACTTGAGCAGTGGCTCAAGAAATATCTAACCAGTCAAAACCCAAACTACTATTTTTGCACTGCCTTATGTGGTGATCTATTATAGTCTATAGTTTTTGTGAAAGGATTCCTAGTCCCTAAAGGTCTTGCTTCTTGATGGCCAAAGTACTAATGCATTGAGTCTGTCACATTTGGCCAAAAGTTGAGGAACCGAAAGCCTATAAGAACTCAACAAGGCAAGGAAATCTAGCAATGTCTTTACCTCGGAGAATGTAGAAGGGCGTAGATATCTATCCACAACTAAGATCATTGACTAAACATTACGGAAGCTACTCTGGGAGCATGGGAAAGCCCTCGAGGAAAACCTACCTCTAATGATCAAGGAGGAACTTGGTTAGTGCAGGGCCGAGGTCCTTATCCTACACCCTCACTGAACTACCTTAGTGCCTCATGCTGATGACCAAACACTTATCATTATATGTTGAGGTCCTTCAAGGGACCTTAACGTGACCTTTACCACCATACTTTAGTTGATACTATAAAGATGTTTGTTGTAAGTGTCAAAGTAATGGTTCGTGGGGACAGGTCAAGGTATGATCTTCAGAAATTCGAATATGGTTGAACACATAACCTGCTCAACCCCATTTATCTCGAAATGGCCTTGTCACCCCTACCCAATAAATATAGGGACTTTAGCCCTATAGGTAACATTCACTCTCCTCATCCTTTTGTACTCTACTCCTCTAGAATCTCCCAAATCTTTCACTTGACTTGAGCATCAGAGGTTTTTTTCCTGGAAAAACTCATGGAGCCTCTTAGCTCTTCCTTTGTGTTTCAAGAGACACTCACTACAAAGCTCATCCTGTCTCCCCTAGCATGACCTCCTCATCTAGCAATCATGATGAAGGACATCAGTTGTCATCATTTGTGGGAACCTAGCCACAAATCGTCATGGTGTAAACGTGTCGCTCAAACGAAAAAAAACTTCTGAATCCCCAAATAGAGGTTAACCCACATCCCTTGCAAGACACTTTTGTCCTTGAAGATGAGTGACTTTGTCACCATGATGATGTGTTTTCTATGCATTTTCTAGTGCGCCCTTGTCACTAAATGATGCAACAACATGAGCAATGCCTAGAACCATCAAATAGGATAACTTAGAGATATATGCAGTCTTAATAAGTGACTAATTCCCTAAGCAGACATCCAATCCTCGAATAGGTAACTTATAAAAAAGACATGGTCATAGAGCCTAAGGTTATGTGCTTAAAAGGACCACCTATGATCAAATCAGGCACCAATTTCAAAATATGACTAACTATTGAGAAGATCAATTAAGAATTGTGTGAAAGTCAAGATTGAAATAGCTAGTAAGATGTTGTAATCTTTATATCATTGGAGCTTGATTGATCTTTACCATGTAAGAGTTATGGCATGAATTTTGTAATTGGCAAATTATCCCAAAGAGTTAATTAGAACTAATAAAGACTTTCAGCCTTATGATATATGTTGTTGGTAAAGTATAACATTAAGAGATTACCTACCCCCTTTATTAAAAGTCCTCAACCTAGCAATAGTCCTCTTAGGTGGTTGTTGTCAAACAGGGAGTTTTGACCGCTCAATCATGCTAGGCTACTGGGGCTTCATTGGGCTCAATTTTGGATTGATGTGTCACCTTTACTATGTGTATCCTAAAGATAAGGTGAATGACATAACCTAAGCCTATTTTCTCTTTAGAGTTTACAGTTTATTACTTTATTCGGTAGAAGTTGTATGTCATATGTTTAAATGAATAATAACTTTCATAAAGAAAAAATCTATTCTTATGTTACAAGCATGGCTCATATCCATTTTTATGTCATTTATCGAAATGCAATTGATTAAAGGCTAATCATCATTTACCGATTTTCATATTGAGTCAATTTATTTTAACTTAAGTCAACTTAATCTAAAATCTTTTATTTTTATTTTCACATCTTTTTTGTTTTAACCAATTTCTTTTGAAAGCTAAAATTATATAGGTGTAATAGTCCATTCAAAATAAATTTGTTATGAATTTTTTTATTTTTTAATTCTAAAAAATGCCATAAAAATTTAATGATATCATAAAGTTTTAAAATCAATGGATTTTTGCACCTAAATGATATTTTGGCTTTCAAATGAAATTAGTTATAGGAAAAAAATGTAAAAATAAAATTAATTCATTTTAGATCAAGTTAACTTAAATTAAAATAAATTGTTCTAAGTTAATTACATCTGATAGATCATGATTAATTAATTTTAATTGTTAAATTAAACTTCATACTCCCATGTGATTTCCAACTTTCTTTAAGAGAGATTTTGATGTAGTTAACATGAATGCTTGTATATTAAATTCTTTATATTTGTAGCTTAAGAAGGTGGGATGATTCTTTTTTTTTTTTAATCTTGTTTCCCACAATGTATGTTTAAACAATTTGACTAAATATTTTTCTCAGTTCATAAAATTGTGTATGCCATTCATGTATTGGGATATGAACTCTAAACCTCTAGGGAGCATATTGGTGGGGAAGCTATTGAACCAACCTAATTACTAGGTTTTTATTCTTTATTTGTAATTTTTTTTGCACGCATTAAATTTTTTGTTAAATTTAAATAAAAATTGGATGAAATTAAAATTGTGTATGCCATTCATGTATTGGGATATGAACTCTAAACCTCTAGGGAGCATATTGGTGGGGAAGCTATTGAACCAACCTAATTACTAGGTTTTTATTCTTTATTTGTAATTTTTTTTGCATGCATTAAATTTTTTGTTAAATTTAAATAAAAATTGGACTAAAAAATTGAATATACAAGCCACAAAAAAATTGGCTTTTGGTACAATATTAAGGAATAAGCCAACTTGTTACTGCTTCTACTCAAGTTGTATGATTCGTTTGCCTTTTCCACAACTTTTCAAACTTGACCCTGAAAAATGTATTTATTACATATCAGATATCAAAGCTTTTGAGAATAAAATAGTAAATTGATGATAATGAACTACTTTTTCAAGAAAATGAATCATCACTTTGAGACATCCTAAAATAGAAAATAGCTCATAATAGTTTTAGATGAAGGAAATACAATTTTAGTGAATGTGTGATGGCTCATTTACCAAAGGCTTTAGCAATATGTGATTTTTCTATGAAGACATGTGCACTTTTTTTTTTAGAAATTAGTTACATCTCTACAAAGAATAACAAAAATTATTCTACATGCTTAATGAAAATTTTTCATAATCAATCAATCAAAAATAACAAAAAATTATTTTTTTATGAAATCTAAATTTAAGTTAATGGCTTGTGTTATTGCTCCTCATGCAGGATGGAGGTGTGAAGCAAAATCATTTTTCAAAAAAAAAAAAAAATAAGCTTTAACCAAAGTAATGAAACAACCCAAAAATGAAATGATTGGTGACTAAATCTAGAGAGTGAAAAAGATGAGATGGATAAGAAAAATCAAATGTCGCTTCAAATGCAATTATAAATTTAAAAAACACATTAAGTTCACTTTTATTGTAGTCAAACTAAACAATATAACTTCATTATTCTTTATCCGAAATAGGTCATACATACACATAAATTTGAGATTCACCATACTATTTATTGTTGGTTGACTATCTAATTCCAAAATTTTAGACACACTTAGTGGTGCAGTGTAATCTATATATATATATATATCTATATAAATGAGAAACATGCAAAATTTCAAATTCATTTGTGACCAATAAATTTTTTTATCTCTATTAGCTTTAAATAATATAGTTGATGGGCTTCTTTATTATCTCTACCATTCTAAGTTTAACTTTTTTTGACATCCATACTTGTTTTTAACTTTAGCAAATTGATCCTTAAAATTTTTCTCACATTATCTTAATAACTTTGCATGCTCAAAAATTTCATCATTAATGTGATTTATGTTTATTCTTTCTTTCCAGTTAGAAAAACCATTTGTGAAATCAATAGTAATTTACATTTCTAACAGTTAAACAGTTCTTAATTACTTATACATATTTGTTAATTGCAATCAAAGGTGTTGTTTGTTACATTTCTTAATTGCTTATAGATGTTTTTCAGTTATGTCTCCAAAAATTTTACATTTACTCCTAAATAGTTGTCTTTTTATCTTCATAGCCTTCTATGGTTCCAATCCTAAGTATATACTAATTTTTTTTCCATACAATGTACAGGTTTATTTTTATATATTTTAATTGTATATATAATTGTCTAATTATTTTTCATAGTAATAATAATAATTATGTATAAGAGATTGAAAATAGATATATATTTCATACATTTAATACAATTTAGCTATTTTTAATTTTTTTTGTTATAAAGCAATGAATGTAACAATCAAAGAACAATCATCCATTTAAAATCTAAAAAGTGAGTTCAATCTTCAACATTTTTCTCTTTTAAGTTCTCCCAAACCAAATAAAGAATAGAGCATCAATCCCTAATCATCTAACTTGGAAATGCAACTTCAAGTTAATCCTTGAAACTTAAATTGTAACAATAAAATATGTACAATTTAGATGATATTTTATATTTTTATCTTTATATTAATATATATTTAATAAAAAATCATTTAAATTAGTTGTTAGTAGGTAAAGAGAATGAAAAGAGAAACGGAAATTGTAAAAATAGATTAATTTTTTTAGCTAAATAGAGAAAGATTAGTGTAGTAAAATTGAAAATAACATAATTAAATGTATTTAATTATAACTCAAACTACTGTTCCTTTAAAGGTTGTCTCTTCTCCTCCATGGTTACCAATCTGGCAACTTCTTTCTTTGAGAATTTGACTGATCTTGGTTGTTTTCTTTTTAAAGGCAAAATCATTTGTTGTTTTTTTTCTTTTTCTTTTCTTTCCCCTTGACTTGTTATTTTTTTTTTAAATGTGAACTCAGCCAGTTCTTCTTGTTTTCTCATATTGGGTAACTCAGATGTTCAATTTATCAAAGGCTAGTGCAGCAGTGGTTAAGGCTCTGTTGACAATGATTAAGGACTCCAAAACTAAAGTTTAGGCACTATTTTCGTTTAAAATATTTTTCTTTATTTTTTTAAATTGTGAATAACCACTCTTGGTTTTAAATTTGTGAGCCTTTAAAATAATTGTGAATATTTGTTCTGGGCTTTAAATAGTGAGCTTATGTACATTTAACGTCATAAGGTGTATATTCAATATATCTTATACCACCAACTAGGCAAATAAATGTACAACTAACATTGCAGAATAATTCATATGATTACCTATCATATTTTTTTTTTGGGTTGAATTCTTAATGTAAAGTTGTTTGTTTCTTCATATTGCTTTTCTTTGATGTACCAATCCAATTTCATTCCACCTAGCCCAACCAAAAGTATAAGAAGAAAATCATACTTCAGAAAAAGTGATCAATACATATTGGTTTCTAGTTCATAATAATGAAACATGTAAATAAAAAATATTTGCAAACTACCTGAGCATTATCAGTTTTATACTTTTGGAGTTCTTCTTGTACACGTATTAGCCTGTAAAATAAACTCTCTATTATAAAACATTTAGGACTATGATATAAACTTTATAGGTAAGAAGCATTCTAAGTCTAAAGATACCTCCATTGAAGATCAGTTATTTCATGAAGCAATTCTTTCTCCCTATCGTGGGCATCTTCTAGCTACAACAATGTGTAAATACATTATCAAAGAGATAACAAGAGAAGCAATAATAGGTATTCAATTTTATATGTTTAGCTTAAAATTGAATTTTTTTTTTAGTCATTCAATTAATTTAGATGTCAAATTTTGTATTAAATGAGTTTAGGAATCAAATGGCCAAAAATAGACAATAAAATTATTGATATATTCAAATTTTTCTATCCAATTTTAAGAAGTGTATATTCCTCCTAAAAAGAGCTCTAAGAGTAGCTTTTTGCCACTATGTTGATATACAATGATTGCTAAACTGAAATAATGTGAAAGTAGAATTAATATTGTTTTGCTATATAAACTTACTTGAGGGCTATTTTACATTGAATGAAAGAATTGAGCAATTATATTAGTCATATAAGCTAATATGATCAATTTATATTAAACATATTATGCATGCTAAGATATGTTTATTATCCATATAGAAAATAATAATAATAATAATAATAATAACAACAACAACAACAAAAATACCAATAACTAAATTTATCTTGGTGCCTCAAAATTTGTTAACCGAAACATGTTCACCCTTGTAACTTGACTTAGATTAGCTTGTCCCTTGAACCATGGAAAATGCAAATTTGATCTAAAACAAAGGGTTAAAAGCATTTTGTTTTAATAATTTAACGGATAAGTTAATCAAAGTCAAGTTGTAGGTGGTAAAGTACATGAGTCAACAAAGTTAAGTGAGTGAAAATAAGTTTCAAGGAATAAAATGGATTAAATAATAATAATAATAATAATAATAATAATAATAATAATAATAATAATAATAATAATAATAATAATCAACATCATTACTATCATTTAAATAATAGTAAGAAATTATATGCAACTATTTTATAAGGAAGTAAACATAAAAGTCTATGCCTTAAATTTGATGTCAATTATTTGTAGTCATTCAGAAAAATCATATATATTGTTTCACAAAAAAAACTACCAACATAGTTTTCTACAAACAATAAAAAAAAAAGTGACCTTATTATTCTGATTCATTTTATCACATAATTTTAGACATATTAATTTTTATAACGTTAAAAGGATCATGTAAAGAGAATTTTGTGCACATAAAATAGAAAAAAACTTGGGTGATTCTAAGAGCTATTGAAAGTCATTAATAGTGTCAAAGAGAAAATCATCTTCCCATAGGATCTTACACTTAATATATGAAGGTGGATTTTTAAAAAATAATTTTAATTTGCTATCTTAGGGTTATCAATATGTTAGTCTAAGCTTGCAACTACTTTAAGAGTTTACTCCTCATTTTTAGTGGTTACTATAGATGAAATTTATCATAATTCATCAACCTTTTTATTCATCTGTAGGTCTAACGACCATTAATCATAGTCAACTAGGTTTAGGCCATAGTGAGTTCATTTTTTTTCGAGTTCAACCACTAGCTCCATTTGATTAAGTAATATATCTCACATTGGATGCATGTTTTCTCATACCAATTTCCTTTACAAGTTAGAGGGCATTTTAGAGTTATAAGAGCTACTTGGAGCCAAGGTTTAAATGGGTATTGATAGTATTGAAATATTTGTAATATGTTAGGTTTTCCTTTTAGGTGATGAAACTAGTGGATTTTTTTTTTATAATCTAAAAAGAATGATCCCTAATTCATGTAGCTTTATGGAAATACCATATAATAATCTTGATTGTTTAATAGGTGTTTGGGATTATTTAGTTATTTTGGGCAATAATTTTAAATATTTACAACATTCTTTTAGATTTGACATCTTATAAAGTTTTAACTTGAAACTTTTATTGGTAAGCAAACTCCTATTTCTTCTCATAAATTAGTTTTGGTGCCATGAGACCGCCTTCTAGCAAATTTGGTGAAAAAAAAACTCTTTTATGTCATAAAAGTTCTAAATTACTAGTTGAGAAAAGTGATTCTCTTAAAAAGATTTTTTTCTTCTATCTTCTCCATTGTAATAGTATTTTTAATAATATAGTTGTAACACTATCATATCCCACTTGGGATAAATATGTGAAACCTTGTATTTGCATGTGGCTCCAAGTTTCAAAACATAAATAGCCAACATTTATTATCCATATCAATAAATTTTTTAGGCTAGAGTTGGTGTTAAGTAATGAAATCATATAAAAAAATTAAAATTTACTAACTCAAAATATTCTAGAGTTCACAAACTTGTTAGGTTTGAAAGAAGATTAAATTACATTCATGAAGAGGACACCTTTCTTATTATCAATAGATTTCAAAAATTATAGTTAAGGATTCACTCATTTTAGATTATTCCCCTTTCCTGCCTCTTTAAGGTTCTTCTCATCATCAAAAGTCATGTTTTCAACTTGCATTCTTATTTTACAATTTTACTTTGTTTTTTTTTTGTTCTATTTTTGGGTTTTTTTCCTTTCAAATTTTGATCAATCAACCCCTCCCTAGAGTTTTGAATAAGTTGTTTTTCTCAATTGCTCCCTTGTTTCCTTTTTAGTAAAAATCTTCTACTAACAATGATGGCTATGATAATATAGACATAGTGAAATGAACTAGGGAATTTTATGAGATTAAATAGCACTTACAAAATGATGAGAGATTTATAAGCCAATACCAAGATGAAAAAGCATGCGTCTTGTTCTCATTACTCTTAATTTTGACCATTATTAGTTCATAGAACAAATAATATATCAATAATTTTTTGAAAAATTGTAATTGGTAATTTATTATTGTTCATGTCTTTATTAAGATAGTGGTTATCTTATTTTGTTCTACTTTCACATTTGGATATTAATAAGAACACTTGTAGATACTAACTAGCAGATTGTATTCATGGATATAGTAAATACTTGAAAATGTATTAGTTAATTTAAAGTTATTACTAAAGCCTTAAAAATTCATCCTCCTTCATTGATTTAACATATAAAGAAAAAACGTTAAAATTTTGTAGTTTGTAAATGTTTTGGTTTGTTTAAGAAATTTATCTAGAATGATTAATGTGACAATAGGTATGCTGACAAAAAATTGTAAACAATAGGTAAAAATATATGTACAAAATCTTAAAATATAAGAATACTAATTAAGCATTAACTTAAAAGCTTAAGTCATACCACAGATTTCTCAAAGGAAGCTACATTTGATGTTATATTTCCTCCATCAACTACTTTATTGCCTAGATCATTAGAAATAATGTTTTATTAACAAATTTAAGTATATTGATAAATGACAAAGTAACATCTTAGTAATATTAACGATGAAAACCTGATAAGTTAATCGAAGATATTTGTTTCATCATACTAAGGATGCTTTCCTGTAAAGTAAGTAATAAATAAAAATAAGTGAAATTTATGTCCTTTAATTATATATAACCCCAAAATAGATAACCCCAAAATAGAGACCCATAGACACATACCCTTTGACTAATATTTTTTTGTAAAATAGTTTGTAATGTAGGGTAAAGGAAATGAGATGGTGTTAGTGGTCCAACATCAGGCGACGAGTTTAGAGAAAGTCCTGGATGTTGAGTAAGCACCTAAAGAATGAACAAAAATTTTATAAAGTATATGAGAAACAAAGAAATAGATATATATTCATATCATTGTATCATTATCATAAAATAAGTATAAGAATAATCTTCTTAAATGAGAAATAATGAGTTTTAATTTACCTTTTTGAATCTAGTATGTTTATATTATAGTATTTTGCATTGCACATAAAACACTTTTTCTAAAAATAATGTTGGAAAAAAGCTTGCTATTCTTTTTTTTTTCTTTACTTTTTTACTAATTTTTTCTTATTAGTTTTTCTCAATTTTTACTTCTTATTAGCCACTTTTCTTTATTTATTGTGTTTTGACATGAATCTTGCTTCCTTTTGCTATTATCTTTGTTTTCACAATCACTTTGTTACTTTGAAAATTATCTTCTCTCATTTCTAATATTTTGATCTAGTTTCAATTATTAATTTAAGTTGTGTTCAATTGTTTAGCATTTAGTTGTTTTAGGTTCCTATTCCATTGGCTCTATTTTATGTTCATTTAGGTTAGATAGCCGAAGGGCTATCGCCCAAAAAAACCTTCTCTCTCAAAGGAACTTGACACCGCCCTCGGGACTTTATTACACTGACCTTGGAGGAATCTCTCCACCACCCTCAGTGAAACACATAGCCGACTCTGGGAAAAAGGCTCCTTGCCACCCTCGGATTTGTACACTACCAATCCCAGGAGTATAGGTCCATCATCCTCGGCAGAGGAAAAGGTCTTCCGAAGATGGTCCGCCCATCCAAAGTGCCTTCTCTAATAAGCCCTTGGGGAAGATTTTTCCTCGAAGGGGTATTGTACCTTCGAAGGAGTCTTACGGAGAAATGACAAATATGGTTAGGGAACCTTTGATTGCCGGAACCACTTACTGCTAGTTGGAGGTGCCTGCCTCCAAAGGTACGGACCAAATCTGGCCGAACACATGTCATGATCTGGGTAAGCTGTGCAAAACGGCCTCCTCCCTCCATCCTCCTATAAATACTTAGGAGGCTCATTGGTAAGGACAATGGGACTCTCTCCTTCATACTCTCTGCTCTTAAACCACTTCTCTCCCGTATACTGACTTGGGAGTTGGAGGCTCCTCCCCTGGAAACACACTCCGGAGAGCTCCTAACCCACATTCTTCAAAGTCTTGCAGATATCTTCTCATCGAAAGTCTCCCCTTCAAGCCAACATGTCATGCAACGCGGATGCCAACGGGCATAAGATACTAGTCCTTTTTTTGTTTGTTCACTCAATGCAATATTATGTTCCTTTCATATTTTTTTTATTTGATTTAATTTTCTATTCTTTTGGATCTCTTACATTTGAGCTAATTCTTTATTCTTTCAATAAATAAAAAATCACAAATTAATAATAAATACAAAATGATGTTAAGTAAAGTGGGAAAAAGCTTAACTTCCCTTAAGTGAGATTTCAGAGTATTGAAAGATATACTATCAAACATTTAGCAAATAAGTTGAAAGTGGCCTTGATTATCTGAATTTCTTTAAAATCATTATTTGTCATATAATTACAAATTACGTAGCCAATACTTTTAATGCAAATTTACTTTTTCTTGAAAGAAATAGAATTTACTATTAATATATAATTAGAAGTAGCTAGTAGTTAAATTACATTAATAATTAAAATATTGTTGCTTAGAATAAAATTTATTATGACTTAATATAAAATTATGATCATTTATGCACACAAATATGTTTATGAAAATGGTAAATGTATTCTTTTCCAAATGTGCTTGGTAATATGTTGATTATATTTAAATGATAATCTTGAAAATGCGTTGATTTATAAAAAAATTCTATTTATTTACTATTGATATATAAGGAAAAAATATATTTTTCATAATATTCATTGAAGAAGATTTATTATTCTATTGTTGTGCATGTGATGTTTATTATTTGTCTATATTGTATACTGTAGATGCTTTTAATGCAGATAAGTTATACTTTATATACATAAATATGGTTGTGTATAGAAAAAATATATATTTTTATTTGGGATAATTAGAAGTTAGACATCAAGATTTAGGTGAAATTACAATTTTTCTCATTTTGTTTCAAAAATTCTACACTTCTACCCTAGATATGACATTATTTTATGTTGTGTCTAGCATCAACTTTTCAAATTCTATTTTTAACCGTACAATGTCTACCTCTCATTAAAGTTGAACTATTTAATAATATTTTGATTTTGAATTAATATTTTAATTTTTTTTATTTATCTAAATATCAAATAGTGTTTTTCCTTTAAAATGGGGGGGGGGGGGAGTGTAGATTCTTTAAGCAAATGAAGCTAAGAAAAGTGTTAATTCATCTAAACCTCTAGAATTAAACTGTGATTAGTCATTTCTCTTTTTATGTAAACCTTTTATTTTATACATTTATGAGAAATATGTTTCATAAGTGAGAAATTCAAATTATCTAATTTGTTCAAGAAAGCACAAAAGTATATATTTCAATATGTAATAGCAATGTAAGTTTAAAATCTCTCAAGTTTAAGGTAAACTTTTAGTTTTTGCTTACCTAAAACATTTGATTCTTACTAAAATGATATGTTAGTATATATAAGACAACCTAAAAATTTAATGTTTAAAAAATAAACAAAAAAATATATATATGTAACAAGCTTATAGATAAAATCCATATGAAATCATCAGATAATTAAAGAGAAGTTAAAAGTAAAAATGTTGATATTAAACTCAATTTTTTTAGATTTGTTTATATGAATTTACATATATCAATAGAAAATTATACGATATTAAAATTTCTGTTTCACTTTAACCAAGTTAAAACTATTAGCCTTTTCTTTTTTTTTTTTTGGTCAACTTGCCTTGGGTTGAAATTTCCTTATAAATTCTAAAAATGTTTTAAAGTAGTATTCTATAACCAAAATATAAATATTTTATTTATGCATCACTAGTTTATCAATTTATCAAGTTAACTATAAGTAAAAAACTGTGAAAATTCTCTTTCTTCATAAAACATAGAGTACATGCTGAAGCATAAATTACTCTAGAAAATGAATACATTTCATATAAATTTATGTCCTTACAAACTCATATGGACACACACACATACTAACTCACCTATATTGTTTTTACAATTTCAAAAGTTCACAAGTCACATGTATCATACTGCTTTCAAAATATTTAATTTGTCAATAAAAATTTTGTAACACCTAAAGTTATTTTACATTCAAAGTATTGTGTTTCATGAGCATGTATAAACAATTTTTAAGAAATAGTAGGTATCATTAAATGATACTATAATTTTTTGTCAACTTTTGAAACTAAAAAACTATTATCATGGGTTCATTTTTGGATTCACAGTATTGCATTGATAGTACTTATTTACTAAATTGCATGATTATTTAAATTATATACTTTAAGAAGATAAAAAATTATTTTTAAAATAACTTTTAAAAATTACTTAAGAACTTTAGTTGCACTTGAACATTAAGATTCTTTAGCAATGCAATGAGTCACTTTTATACTAAAATATTTATTAATCAATTAACAATCAAATTTTGTTAATATAATTTGATAAGATATGTTACTTTCTTAAGCATCCATAAATTAAAAATTACTTTAGTTACCATCACAAATTACATACAATATTTATTGGACAGAATTTTGCACACCTAATTCAATACTGCCCTTATGTAAATAAACTCAAATACATGAAAAATTTTTAGCTTTAGCTAAAAAATTTTATTGAAGTTTTGTGGTCACTTTGCATTACTTTGAGAACTACAGCTCAAATAAACATTTTGAAAAAGTGTAAGACCACATTGCATCTTGTTGAAAATTGGAGACTATATGATAATTCAAAAATTTTTTGAAATGAGGAGAGCATCATAAATAAATTGAGAAAGCTTTCAAAATGTATAAATATTTCATTGATCTTATCATTGGAAAAAAATTATAGTTGTTGCATATAATTTAGGAAGGAAGAAATATAAGATAAGTTATTAGAAAATATATATTTAGAGAAAGAAAGAGAGAGGAGAATTAGCCTAAAAGATATTTCAACATATATTGCTAACCTCCAAATTACTACTAACCTGTATACTATAGCTTTTTTGTAATAGAGGGCATTGTCCAACCTAAAAAAGATAGTGAGTTAAGTTCCATAATGGACTAAAATAAGCATGAGATAGGAAGATTAAAATACCTTTTCAAGATCTACATTCTCAGAAGTTACTTTGAAACGTCCTTTTTGTTGAATAACTGGTGGCTTTGCCTTCTCATCATCTTCAGTACTTGCTGTTTTCAAGAATAACTTTTGTTAAACAGAAAAGTAATACAATCTTAGAACTAATTAATTTTTTTCAGAACTTGCATAAAAAAAGGTTAAGTAGATGAAATGAATATATAATTTTCTACCAATTGATTTAGGCTGCTTCATAGTAACATCAGTAGAGATATCATTAATTCCTGTTACAATTGCTGCTCCATTAAGGCCGTAAATATTTTCAGGTTGATATTGCTTCACACTGTAACAATTATGCATGTAACTCAGTGACAGATTGTTAAAACTAAAATAACCCATGCAAATATGGATATGTTGGTGCCCAAAATTTACATGCTGATTTTTTATTTAGAAAATTAACTTTCCAAAATAATCCACTATCGAATTTGTGTTTGTAGATGATTAACATTCACCAAGCAATTACTTTAGTGAGTTTGCTTTTTCTAAATCTTATAGTATGATTAAGGTGGAAATTTTTTTTTATTAATTTAAAAAATAAATAAGTGCTATATCAATGTTAAGTATGTTTCACATAAAGAAATTTATGTCTATTTAAATCACAATTCTTATAATCTATATATAACATTATTGAGTATGATCAAGATAGATAGTTATATATATGTTTAGTACACAAACCTCTCTTCTTTGATCAAAGCATTACTGCTTTCTTCCAATTCTACATTGCTTGAAAGGTCATCTAATCTTTGCTGAGAAACAATAGGCATATCATCTGAAGATTTTTTATTGACCTCAACTTCACATGGATTACTCTCACGCTGAAAATCTTGTCGAGGAGAAAGCACAAGTTCATTACTTGAACTAGCAATGCTTGGGTCATCATCAGATTTGTTGCATGCAACTCTGGAGCATTAACTCTAATTAGAGTAATCAATGGACACACAGAGAATTTTTTTTTTTTCACATATGCTATCAATGATAAGATTATAAATATATATATTAAATAAATTCTTATGATTATTAAACTTTGGAATTGTATGACATAAAAATCAAATCATTTATATAAAAAGAATAAACTATACTTTACAGTGTTTATTGTTGGCTGAAGTACTGTGGATAGAGTTGATTGATATTGGATAGGACAATTCATTTCCTAGAAGAAAACTATAAAGCATTATTAACACATGCATACAGCATCTCAAAGAAGAGAATGTCATAAATAATTTTAATTTAAAACCATTATAAATTTTAAAGTTGATAAGTAATAAACATATTTTACACCTGTAATGGCTGTGTAGACAAGGAGCTTCGAGAATTTGTTTGCTTTTCAGAATAATCAAGAGCACAAAATGAACTTGAACTTCCTTGGTAAGCATATGACATAAACTCCTCATCTTGAATCTTATAAATGATGTTAGAAAGATTAGGACTGACCTGTAAATTGTAAAACAAACTTATATGTTTTGTGAAAGAAAAAACAAATGTTATTACCAAGGAAGCCTGAGCTTTCATATTGTCAAGATTGAAATTCCAGCCACTTATCCCACGTTTGTACTCATTCTGCAAATGTTAATAAAAATATTTCATAGCTAAGTACTATGAATATTTGATAATAAGTCATCCTTATTAAAGTAAGCTAAAAGGATTTTAGTGCCTATCAGATAAGAGTGAGGTGGATAAAATAAAAATATTAATATTAAGTGGAACTTCTATGTTAGAATATTGACTTTTTTTTAACATTAAAGCAAATGAGATTTATTGGATATCAAATAACACAAATACAAAGAGTGTTGTTTAGGATAGGCAGGAGCTAGACTAAAGGCAGAAGATACTATAAAATCCCATAGTCTACGTGCATAATCAAAGCATGACCTAAACTCCCATTACACCCAATTTTTAACAGACTGTAAAGGATTCGATACCCATTCAACTTCTTGAACCTATTACTTAACCTCAAATAAGACAAGACATGTATGTTGTTTAGCAATTCAGCTTTTAACTATTGAGTATTATTGAAAATTTAGGCTTTCTTTCTCTTCCACAAAGTGTAAGTAGTTATGAATAAAATAGCTTCCCATACCTTTTTCTTAGTTTGGGACAGTATACAAGATTAGGCTATTTCATTGCAAAAAATTAAAAAGTTTTTCTTAGTTTGAGAGAGTAATAATGGTTGGGGATCTCTAGAAAGTATTTAAATTTTCAAACTTTTGATGGGACATAAGAACATTGCCAAATGGATTATATGATACGCATATTGGTGTTCTACCCACTTAAATCTATTTTCTTAATTTTTTTATTGTTTCTAGTTTAACTTCATTATTATATATATTTGGTTAAAATATTGGGGAGTGTGTGGTTAGTAGGTTTTATTTTTTTCAAACAAAAAATGTTCATTATCCACTTTTTTGAGTTGACGTGGTTTATGTTAATCACCTAATATTGTTGATACGCAAAAATGAAATCATTGTAAGAAAGGAAGGTTTTGGGTTAAGCACTATTAACCACAATAAAACATTTATTTTTTGGTAAGAGGAGATTTAAGGTGGGATTGGTGAATAGAATATTGGATTTCCTTATAATAATCATAATTCAAAATCATTAGATCAAGACTTAGTTATTGTTGAAATTAAAGTACTATCATTATTTTATAATTATACAAAAATAAGTTCTAATGTTTATTTAGTTAACAACTATGACAAATGGAACCTTTGAAGCTTACAACAAATATTTATTTTATCTCAATAATTTAAAAAGAAAAGTTTTAACTGACCATAATTTTTTATTTATCCCACCATCATATTTTTCATATAGTATTTTTGTTAGTAGTGTTCACAGATAGCTTTTCCACAAAATAAAAAAAAATGATCGCATGATTTATTTACACTACTAGTGTAAAGGATATACTTTTCTGATCTAACAATATATAACAAATAATCACTACCATTGATCAAGGATTAGTAATTAAAAAACTATAAATTTATGGCTATATTAGTCATGCTTTCAAATAAGAGAATATTGTAAAGTTAAAATTGTTAAAGATCATAAACCTGTGAAAGCTCTTCCTTCTGGCCATCTGGCATTTTCTTTTGTGCAAGCATTTCTTCTTCTTTTTTCTAAATTTCAAAGTGCAGGAAATTTGGCATAAATATTTATGCAAAAATATGTATATATAAGGCATGATAATAACCACACATGTTGAGATATATAATCACACTCACCTTTAGAGCCTTTATGCGTTCTCCTAGGGCAGGCAATCCTTCTAGAAGTGTTTTGCTTATATACTCATTTGACTTAGCTTGTTTAAAGAAAGAATTCTTCAATAACTTTTTAGCTGAAGGTCGTTTTGAAGGATCTTTTACCAAACAACTTGCGATCATCTGCTTGAATGACTGAGGAAGGATAGAGAGAGAAAGAGAGAGAAGTTAAAAGACAATTGATTAACTAATTTTTCCCAAAGATTATAAAAAAAATTAGTTCATTAAATTGAAGTATACCTTAGAGAACTTTTTGTCACGTTCATAATCTAAACTAGGAGGTGCATTTTGCAAGGTCATAAGCAATACCTATAAAAGCAAGAAATGAAATTAAATTAAGGTATGTTGTAAAAATTAGTCATTTAAAATAAATTAAAAAAGAACCACCTTCATTGGAGGATATTTGGAAAATGGAGCATGTCCGTGAGCAAGCTCTAATGCCGTGATACCAAAAGACCATATATCAGCCCTACACATAACTCATAATAGATTATTAACTAGCATATGAATTCTAATTGAATCTAACCTTTTTGTAAAGATCTGTTTACTTGAAATCATAACCATGTAACTGTTCCATGACCTCTGGAGCCATCCTATAAAAGAAGAAAAGTAATTTATGTTATTGGAAAATATTGTATTGTTTAGTAGAAAAGTATCAATTTTTTTAATCATGACATTTAAATAAATATGAAGCATTAAATAATGAAAATAATAATTTCAAATCTTCTAACTATTGCAAAACTTGAAAGTATGATATGTTAAAGTTCATAAATTTGCCCTATATAGTTCTTAGAATGGTAAAATACAAGGGTACATGACTCTTCCTCCCTTGAAGCCTCCCATTCTTTCTTTTCCTTAAACTTTAAATTGTAATACTTGATTCTGTGTACTAAAAAAAATATTTCAAGTAGACATAGAGATAACGTACACTAGATATAACCCCAAATTACAAAAGACGTATAATTTAAGCTTTGGTCCCTAGAGATAATTGCACTAAGGCATCTCCTTGATATTCGTTTCAATACCTCATAAGGACTTGAGTTTCAAAAATATCAATTTTTACCCTACCTTATAATAAGGTCCATTCCACCTTGACATTAAGATGTATTTAACCATTTATTTTATATTAAAGTTTAAAATCCAAATTTTGCCACTGAACATCCACAAAGTCTAACAAATTAGTTACTTGATGAGTATAATAAATTAGTTCCTTGGTGACCAAATTGATTATCCCATCGAATGTCCAACAAGCATTTGTAACGGGAACATGACAAACTATAAATGATATTATTTCAAAACTTTTGTTATGTTTATAAAGCATAAAAATGACTTAAAAATCCAAAAAGCTCTAAAATCCTCATTCTAAATTCACTGCTTTCCTACTCTTAATGTTCCATCAATTGGAAAGACGTGAGATTAGTGGTCTTAGGGCTAACATATTGACACTTACAATGCCTTCCTTACAAGATATATGTCATATGACCCAGGAAGTTGTAGTTTCTTAAGTCATGTCCTACTCTAGTCAATAATTTCTTTTTAGCTATCATAAATCTTATTAATCCAATTCATGGTAAACTACTGCCTACTCAAAATCGGGCATTAATTTCACTTAAAATTATTCAAAACATGGAAAATTTAACTAGCATTCCTAGCAGTCTTTTTGTTTTTATACACGAAATTTAATACAATTTATTACAAGAGTAGGGATGAGAGTAAACAATCCTAAACTTATGGGGTGAAGGGGTTTACTACACGAACCCTGGAGAACCTCAACTGCAATTAGTTTACTTTTGGGTGTCTGTATTTGTGTAGAGTGCAGCTTCACTCATTGAAATCTGGCGTTATCTATGAGTGTTCCTTCATGTTGCCAAGTTACTGGCCAACATGGGACTCCTAACAGTGTTATCATTTGATCAAAATAACATCCAAATTTTGTAGGAATAACTAGGCTCAATTATGATGAAATATTACCTATGAAAAACTTATTATTAAAACCAGTCTTTATAAGCAACAATCATTGCCAATGTGGGTGACTAGAGTAAGCCATAATGGAAACCATTTAGCTATAGAAATAAAAGATACACAAAAAGTATATGAAGGAATGTAATGTTTTCTTCTTTGCTTTCTTTCAAATACATAAAATAGCAATAAGTTACTTGAATACACATATATTGTCATAGCTAGCTAGTTGATCAAAACAATCTTTATTTCTTACTAAGAGCCAATTTGTATTAACATAAGTTATTTTAGATTAAGTTGACTCCATAAAAAATAAAAATATAGGAGACAATTACATGAAAAAACTTACCAGCAAGGTGTTCCTACAAATGTATTTCTTACGCGTTGCCTATCACCTGAATCAAAGAGACAAGCAGAGACACCAAAATCTCCCAACTTAATTGCTCCCTTTGCACCAATCAAGACATTCCCAGCCTATGAAGAGATGGTTAGTGAGGGGTTGGGAAGGAATTTAAATAGATTTCTAAGTTGTTATAAGTTGTCATTTTATGACTATGATTAATAGCTTTTTGCTAAAACCTTATAAATTGTGTAGATTAAGCTCGTTGTTGGGGCATATGACAAATAATTTACATTGACAGAGTAAATATATCAAGCATACACTAATTTGTTACTTAAAAAAGTTCAACCACTTGATTGTCTATGAATCTTTACCTAATTGAATACCATTTATTTTGCCCTTATTTGGGAATATCTTTTCTGATTAGCATCAGAATTTTGGATAATTTATTAATGATAGAGATGAAATCGTTAAAGCTAAAAACTAAAACTACCCTTAGATAGTTTTTTTCAAAACTTTAATGCTACTCACTAAAACTAATACCAAATGGGGCCTTTAGACTTTCATAATTCCTCAATAAAAGTATTCTTTTATTCATAAAAATTAAAGATGTAGAACTTATGAAAATTCTTCAAAGAAAGTGGTGCATACTTTTACATCTCTATGGATGTGTCCATGATGATGAAGATATTCTAAACCCTTTAACACCTCACGAAGTATAGTTGCTATAATCACTTCTTCAAAGCCATCAGGATATGCTGCTTTCAATATATGGAGGCAAGATCCTCCAGCCATATATGGCATCACAACCCATAAGTTATGATCATTAACAAAGGAGCAGTGAGATTTAAGAACATTAGGATGGTCCACCAACACCATTGTCTGTGCTTCACGAGAAATGTTGTTCTACAATTGTGAATTGAGGAGAATACTTTTAGGCAAAAGAATTTATAAAAAAGTAGACTTCTACTAAAGTTGGTCACTTAAAAGAAACAAAATAATATATAAAAATGGAAGGTCAATATAACATATATAGAAAGATTTAAGTCGACGCATTATGAAGATGTTTAATAATTTTAACTTCTAAGTTGAAGTTCATGAACATATGAACAATACTTACAATAAGATCACAAACAAATACTACATGATTTTTTAATGAGTACTTGAGAAATGATAAATTGTTCATATAAATTTGATAGTACACTTTTCAACAAGTAAATTTTTTTTTGCTATAGACTCTAAAAAAAGAAAGTTATGTACAACAATCAAAGTAGAATGATATTTTTTAAAATAAAAAATTGAAACAAATGAACTGAACACTTAAATGGTTATAGCTAATTGTAATAATTATTGTTTGCATAATGAGGTTTTCTTCTAATGGTTAAGATGAAGCTCAAAATTTAGGAATCTTAGGACAAAGTCTCACACTACTAAAAAAAGGTATATACCTTTCGTGATAGCTAAATTAATGACTATTAAATACTATCGCTAAATAACGTAGTAAACTGTTGCTAAAAGTTAGTTTGTTATTTATAAGTTCCTTAATCCAGCTTGTACTATGCTTACCAGTTTGGTCATATATAAAACTCATGAAGAATTGCCTTGGGTAGTATTACAATCTTGTAGTTGTTAGATTTTGTTCTTATAAAAAGATTGTTGTTGTAGTGTTGGCTCATTTGGGCAATGTAAAATAAGTTTTTTTCTGAGCTAGAGTGTTTGATTTTTAATTTGTGAAAACATTTTCTCAACAATAGAGCTAAGTTAGGTGAATTAGCCGTAAGTTATTGCGGCAACTCATTGTTGGGAGGCTGATAGCAAGGAAGCAAAGTTTGGAGACTAAGAGGACAGAAACCAATAACTTAAGGGCTTAAATTCTACAACATTTAGAGGTCAAACGGTAGATATTATAGTTTGAGGACCAGTAAAACAATGTCCTTGAATAGAGAGGCCTTTTCCATTAATTCACCATTTTGTTTATTCCTGGAGAGTTTCTTGGATTGGGTCAGTTCAGTTCCGGCCCAATTCTAATTATTACACTATTCATCTACAATATTTTTTAACTCTTATTTAGTATATAGATATAAGTCAAATAGAGAAAAGATAGTGGGAAAGAGGGAGTATAACTTTGTTTACTAATAGATTGATTCATTTATCTTTTTAAATAACTTATAGACACAAAACAGATGGAGTAAACTTTGCAACTATTATTGCATATTTATTTTTTGATTTCAAAACATAAATAAAGTGATAGCATAAAACATAACATAAAAAGAAATTTTGCATTTTATAATTGATAGTTCAATTATCTATTATTTATAGTTGCTTCGATTATGTATTGTGATTTGTGGAATAAGTGGCAAAAAAGGAAGAAAGGGAACCTAGAATTGCTTCTGACACATAACATAATAACAAGTTGTACTCCTTGCCACCTAATCTATAGGACACTTTGCCTTCGCAATTGTCAGGATTCAAAATCCTTCCCCCTCTCCCCATCCCAAACAATCCCATTGAATGTTGGTTTAGTTATCTTTGGTTTCTGAAAAATAGGCAAATTTTTTTTATCTTTGTACTATATAAATACCTTCTCAAACCTTATACTTGTATGCCTGATTTTTAATAAAAAATAATAATAATATATTGTAGAAGTAATATTAAATGAAGAGGAAATTACCAAGTCAACGTTGTCTCGTTCAAAATCAAGAATCTTGATTGCAACAATTTCATTAAATGACAAACAAAGAGCTCGATGCACTGAGGCGCTAACTCCATGTCCTACCTCCTCATACAATGTATAGTGCTCAGGTCCAATTGGATACTTTCTTTTTTCCATCACATGAGTTGTCTATTCACTACGACATAGTAAACAAAACTTTTATCAAGGTTTCTAGCCAAATAATAACTAATTTTGATAAATCTAATAAAATAAAAGTATACTAGAAACCTAATTTCTCATTAGATAAAGAATAGATTTTTAATGCAAAATAGTACTCACATAAGAAATATATTTTCATTAGACGTAAATCTTCCAATGTAATAATTAAAAAATCTCAAAAATATCAACATGAACATAACTCAAGTAAAATTATAAATCACCAAGTAAAATCTAACCTTGAGAATATTAATTAGAATCACATAAACAACACCAGACAAGGTTTTACCTATAGAAAAAATTATTCAAATCAACCAACAAATTGAGCAAGAAACTAAGCCAACAAACAAAGAAAAGATGGTAATATACATAGGCTCATGCAAAAAAACTTCTTCGTTGTATACCTGAATCAAAATCTTAAGTAATTACAATGGCAAATTCAATTAATGTGGAAGAGAAGTGAAACCAATAGAGAATAAAAGCTAAATGAATGACAATGAGCATTCAATTGTTCACTAATTACCCCAACTCAGAGGAAGAAAGAGAGAAATTACCCCAACTCAGAGGAAGAGAGACAGAAAGGATGAGGAGTCAAGGTGAGAGAAAAATTGAATTCAATTGTTTGACAACCCCTTATTGAGAGAGATGGGGGAGAAGGGTGGGCCAAGGTGAGAGAGAAATCGAGGGTATCGGATCGCCTCTTATTTTGGAAAAGATTTTACGTATAAGAGTTTTACCGCTAGTTTTCTTTTTCTTTTTTTTTTTTAATCTTCAAATGTTCTAACTTGTTCTTGGAATATTATTTATATAGTTTATTATAATTTCTCCATTTTTGTCCATGTTCACGATTGAATTAATTTTAATTTTATCATGATAAATAATAAAAGATGATATTTGTTTATTGAAGTAAATATGGAATATATCTTTAAAACCCAATCTTTAGGCCTCCACTAAAGCTTGCAGAATTTGCTTTACTTCCACAAGTGTAGGCTCACCATTCCGTCCATGGGGAGGAAGCCACTTAGGTGGGCTTATTACAGGAAATGAAGCTAAAGGGGTAGATGGACTTGTTTACAACCAATTCATGCACCATTATGCTGCAGCTTTACCTTATCAGTGGCAGAGCCAAGATTTTACGATTGGGTGGGCTAATATTAAAATTGTTTACCAAACTATTTTCTTATAAGCAAAATTGATGGATCCTGCTTTTGCTTTTAAATGCTAACAAATTTCTAAAAAAAGTGCAATTTGTGTGATTGCTGGTTTAGACTTTTATCCCTAAAACATACTTTTTGAAAATCCATACTTTAAGAAACATGGAAACCACTTTTAAAATATTTTTTTATAAAAATGATGAATGTTTATTAATTTCCTTTTTTTTTTCAAGTTATGTGAGTAAAAAAAATATGAAATTCTAATTACTTTCTAAAAGTATACTATCAAATTGATTCTTAGACATATAGTATTAGTTTGCAAATGAAATTGGCTCCAAATAAAAATGAAAATAATGCATTTTAAAAATGCGCACTAGTTAGTTTAAAAAGCTTACTACGAAATCAGTATTTTCTACAAAAAAATTAGTCTAGAAAAAAATTATTTAATGCAACATTTTATTTGCCTAGAATAAAAAAAATATTTTAAAATTTCAGAAGATTGTATTGTTCCACAAAAAAAAAAAGAAAAGAAAAGAAAAGAACGGCTTTACGTATTTAGTATAGAATTAACAGTGAGGGATTGTTTGAGTTGGGAAAGAGTATGTGTTTGTATAGTTACAAAAAACAACTAAAATAAACGAAGGCAAAAAAGTAAATGATTTGATAAAATGAGTTTGATGTTGTGCAGTGGAGTGGAACACTAAAAATAAGAAATAAATAACATATTAAAACCATGTATAAGAAGAAGGAGCACTCAAAATTAAAAGAAAAAATAAAAAATTGGTCGAATCTTTAACAACATGTAAACCTTTGGTACTATGTATTATATTTATAAATGATGAAATCAAACTTTGAGGATGGGCCAATTAAACTATAACTCCGCCATTGCACCTAACCTTTATAGAATGAAACAATTCCTTCAAGTACTGATTGGTTTCACTTCCACAAAAGAAACTTGTTGGAACTATTTGAGCATAAATAAGTGCACAAAACACTTCATAGGTGCACTAAGATACATTTGATGCATCTAATTTGATGCACTAAGTTAGCTCACATAAACTTTAAGGAGCTTATGCTAGCTCACATTAACTCACATATAGTTGACCCTAACCAAATTTAACTCGAAGTAGATGACGTTAGCTCATTAGAACTCAAAGAAGCTTAGTGTATCAAATAAGAGCTTTAAGGAGTTCTAGCGGCTCATACTAAGCTTTATCAAAGTGATGAGAGCTAATAGCTAGCTCAATTTTTCTAGACTTATCACACTATATCTAAACACAACTCAATTCTAACTCACTTAGCTTACTTCAGCTTTGTAATAACCCTAAAAATTAAGAAAAAGAAAATTCCCCAATTACCTTAAATGTAAAAATTATCATTTTGCCCTCAAAGGTATTTTCATAATTTTACCTATCAATTTAGAAAATAAATATTAAACTAAGAATCTTGATCCTTAGATAATTTCTTTGGTGGTTACTAAATCAAATTCCAAGTTGGAACTCAAAGTCATCTTCTTTGGGCTAAGGGCATTTTGTTCTTTTCCAATCAAGCATCAAACTAAAAATCTGAGAGCGCCACTAGAATCTCCTTATGAAAATGAGTTAAAAGAACTTTGTCTCACTCAAGTCTGAATTTGTTTGCTTAGGTTTCTAAAAATTTAGCCTATATGCATGCACAATTTAAATCGGGTTCGTGTTTTGTTGCATGGGATAATTTCTCACTTAACCTTAATCTTTAAACTCTTAAAAATTTTATAGCCACATATTGCCCCTAAAATATTAGGATTTTTTAAGTTAATTTCTATGTTCCATTAATCTATATTTTCCCTTTCCAATCGTATTTAATATTGTCCTAATATAACTATAACTCTTCCTCTCTTTTATTATTCTTTATCCGTATCACTACCTAGGTCAAGACACTAGTTGGTCCTAAACTAAAACCTACAAACCTACTGCCATTTTCTTCTTCCTTTCTTCTCCATTAATTCATACCGTTTAGTCTACAAGAAAAATAAAGTGACACCCATGTTCTTGCACTTTCTTCTAGCTTTGGCCATATTTTGTGCTCCTATTCTTTTATTCAATTAGATAGCCTCATAATTTTGCCATTGCTCTTGGTTTTGCTCATTAGAATGGAGAAGAAGGCATCATACTAAAAGCTTGCCATTGCACTCTCCATACCGTTGCCGTCGTGATCTTGCTATTTGTTGAACCGGTGTAAGTTCAGCCTTTTTGGCTTTGTTTTTCTATCATCCAAGCAATCACGAATGTTACTTAATTCTCTATTTTTGCCTTTGTTCATTAAGTTGAGTGGAAACCCCATCTAGACACCAAAAGCCATCCTATGCACGCTGGCAATTCTGAATTCATTTGTCTGAGTCTAAATCATTCTATATCACTATTTTATTTTTATTTCCAGCACCTAAATACCTTCTATTTTTATTTATATCTCTAGTATATCATTGATATTTAAAATTTTGGGTTTGTGCACTTTTTCTTGGTGTGATTGAACCCCTACTTGCACTCGAGCCACTGTAGTCTCTTTTGGAGTTCTTTTGGCCGCCGATTTCAACCTTACAGACCTTGTTAAGTCTTTTCTCCTTACTACCCATGTTGTTACAAAGACCTACGAAATCCTTACTGAAAGGTTTAGCGGTTCTTTAGACTCTCAAAGTGCCACAGATCCCAAAAACACATCAGTAATTGAAATCAAATTTTGTGCTTCCAAGTTCAGTTTTTAACGGCCATTAAATGAGCATTTAACTCAATGTGTTGGCTACTATAATTTTAGGATCATCATAAATAAAGGCTCCCAACATAATTCCGAGTAGGCACAAGGCTATCAGAGACTCATCAAAACCAATTTTGCCTATTCGGTAAAATTTTGGCCTAGACATCAAGAATGTGAACCTTTCAAGTACCAGCTCCCGACATAATTCTGAGTAGGCACAAGGCTATCGGAGACTCATCAAAACCAATTTTTCCTATTAGGTAAAATTTTGGCCTAGACATCAAGAATGTGAACCTTTCAAGTACCAGCTCCCGACATAATTCTGAGTAGGCACAAGGCTATCGGAGACTCATCAAAACCAATTTTTCCTATTAGGTAAAATTTTGGCCTAGACATCAAGAATGTGAACCTTTCAAGTACCATTTAAGAAATTTTCAAATTTTAGCATATTTTTTAATTTTCTACCTTACTAATATTTTGTTGGACCATTTTAGGAAACCGTCCCATTTTGTTGTGTTATTCCGAACAAGAATTAAGTTAGAAGTATGCTAGGACCATTTGAATAAACTCTGGTAGCATCTTGTTTAAGGTCGATAAGACAAACATTTCTAGTACTATATTTAGGGCTGACAAACTCTCTAGCAGCATGATTAAGGCTGAAAGCTACCGTTAGTGGCATGCTAAGGCCGTAAGAAACTACTATAAGCTAGTAGATAAAGGATTAGGTTTGTAAATGCTAATTGACAAACTTGAAAAGAATTTATGAGGAGGAGACGGACATTTATCATAAATATACTTAAAAAGATATCATTGATGGCCATATCATCATGCAAAACTAAACCAAGATAACAAGATAAAAGAAATAGGATGCACTAGAATCATGGCAGCATACTAAAATGGGGTTAAAATAAAATGAGCAACAATAATGCATCAATTGGTTGTTGCATGTGATTGATGTTTATTATACACAAGACTTCATTAAGTAAAACATTTGAGGAGTAAGCTAGCTATGTAAGGTAGGTGCTGTACCAAATCTGCATGACTTGATGTTATAGAATGGGGTCCCAATAACCCGATGACCTTGAGCTTGTAGGCTCTTAGGAACTGTGAATCCCACTTGGTTACTATTGGCTAACTATTACTTGTATGTAAATTAAAAAAATTTACGTGAAACTAGTTTCTTAGCCTACCCTGTAAGAAGATATGCATGCATTTGTCCTAACAATGCAACAATTAAGTAAACCATTTCCAAAACATCGCTCGAACTTTGCATTTAAAAGTACTTAAATCGTGCCAAGACAATAAAATACTAGTTACTTCTACTTCAAGTAATAGTTTGTGCACACTTAACATCACTAGCATGCACCCAATAGTAACTCAATGGTTTTACACCACAATATATCCTAATAGAGGCAACATCTTAGTACACAAGGTACCATATAGATTCAAGGCAAAATTCCTTAACTAAGATCCTTTTCTTGAGCCCCACCTTTGAGCTATCAAGCTCCAAGTGCAAGCCCTTCCTTATCCTTGTGCACCACTTAGCCTTTATACTAAAAAGGCAGAATACTTAGTTAGTACATAGCTTAGTCCATAAAATTTTAGAATCACAAGGATTCTCGTAAAAGAGTACCTGTAAAAAGAGGAAACTTAGCTCACAACTATCCACTATTTGTTAGGCTTGGGGTTAGAACCTGTAGAACAAACTTAAGGGAATGAGTATATGAACGTACTTAGTAAGGGTCCCTTAGGGTACTTATAAAGAAGATAACAAGTAAGCAAGCAAGTGTTGGGTTTCGGGAGCCAAACATCGCAGCGGAATTTAACCGAAACCCTCCAGGATCCAAGTGAAACGGGGTAAACCGGGTGTTCAAAAATTTCATACCTAATTTTCGGTTGAGATCTCTCACTCAACTGTAGAGTCGAATCACAAAACCTGAACAGTTGACGTGTTCAGGCTCTCTATGGTATCCACACGAGCCTCTCGGGATGACCACACTTCCACCACGTCCCGGCAGATGCGTTTCTCTTGCGCTCGCAGTGCTAGCTTGCGTCCTCCAAGGAATTGCAAGAGAAGAGTGCGGCTGTCCTTTTGGGAGGCTAGGGCAAGGAGACCCTGCGAATTTCTCACTTAAAAGTTGTATTTATAGTGAGACTCAACTTCCAGGCCTAATGGGTTTCAAAGCCCTAATCCAATTAGGATTTAATTTTGGGCTTAATAATGGCTCAACTCCTTGGCCCATTATTAATACGAAATTAAAGTGAAACCATAACCCAAATAATTAGCCCATGCACTCTAATGATCCGAATAGCTCTATGTGTGCGACCCAATAGGCTCTTGCCATGTTGGCAATGATCATAAATCACATTTATGATCATAAGCAATGAGCGGTGTCTAGCAACACATCATAGCTACCCAAGTGACAAGATTGTCGGTGAATCGACTAAACCTTTATGATCATCACCGATATATGCCATTGTCCCTTTGTCCAAGATATCAAGACTAAGCACAAGACATGGAATGTGTCACTCTCGTATAGCCCAATCTTTGGTTTCTTGATTACCGAGTAGACCAACTTAAACTGACGACATTGATATCATATACCAACTCATCGGAGCATGGCCATGCATTTTCTAAGCCTCACTCTATCAAGGGGCCCAAAAATATCACTCCCGTTACATAGGAGGGACAAATCCCATCTTGATCATACAAATCCCTCCGCATGATATGTGACATACCCAATGACCTCCTTCAAGTTCACTCAGTTACGAGCAACAAAGGAAAGTATCAAAGTATGTGACTCACATGTAGGGAACCTTGCTGATCTTAGGTCGAAGGGCTACATATACCATGATCACTATGAGAATCACTTATGACACTCATATAACGATCCATGAAGTGTTCTCATGGTGGGTCGGTCCAGTACACAAGTTCTCCAACTTGTACCCATATGTAGACTACATATCTCATATTAGTCTCCACATATGCTAGTCATTATGTATTATTGCAACCCGCTCCACAATAATACTAGACTAGGGACGTTTAAGAATATCATTATTCTAGGGTTACAATTATGTTATGCAGAAACAAAACAACAAACAAAATTGCTGGATTAATGCCTCAATAAAATATCATGACTCAATGTGCAAAAATACAATCATCTCATGATTGGCTTTTTGGGCACAATACTAACAGCAAGTATGGCATACAACAAACAACAACCAAGCAACCAACAAACAATCACAAGACAATAACAAAAAGATATGCAATGCATGAATGTATGATATGCAACACACATTCTTTGGGGCTTCTTGCACCTTAGGTGCCTTATACTTGCCGTGAGCTCAAATGGTAGAGGTACTTGAAACACTGGCCCTCGTATCCCGAATCCTTTACCTCCCTTAAGTCTTACCTACGGGCCCTAGAGTAGGTCGTCACCTTCTATCAAAACTTGCCGGTCTTATCCTTAATTTATTGTATAGGGTAGCCATCTTATTTAGTTTAACTTGCCAAGCTCTTGGAGCTTAGCTTAGAGCTCTTTAGTGGCTCACTTACCAAACCAAATGATTTGGTTGGGATCTTCTTAGGTTTCTTCTTCAATTCCCTTAGGTCCGAGACCTCTTTCTTAGACCAATGAAGCCTCTGAAACCCGATTTAGTCCCCTTAGTGCCTCATTGACATCTTGAGCACTTTTAGCCCCTAGCCACTTTACTTAGCTCTACCTTAACCACACCATTTAGCTACCTATTAAATAATGTGTAATTCTTAATTTAGTAATGAGTCTTAGATTCAACCGAGGCTACGGAACATCTTAAAATAGCCTAGGGATCATAACTGAGAGTTTGAGACATTCTTAAAATGCCCTGAGATGCCTTGGAGACGCCATCGGCAACGTGTAGCCAACGGCGTCAATGCTTGGGACCTTGGAGGTTTACCGGTGACGCATTGCCAATGCACTACAGCATTGCGCGACAACGTGTGAACTTGCACCAAACTTGCTTAAACTTTCCCATCTTAAGGCCAATTTACATGGGTCTTATTTCTACTTCATTCCATACATAATACTACCTTTCTATATATTATTTGAGCTAAATTAACTTGAAACCTTACCTCAAACTCAGCCATGAAGCAAGAATCAAAGAATAAGCACACTTGAGCTCAACCAAGTCCTCTGGAGTTCTAATCGTAAAATCAACATGATATGGCACCAAGAACCTCAAATCAAGAGCACATTTAGCTACTCAAACAACTTAGAACTAGCTCAATCAAAACCAATAAGCTTACCTTAGGTTTCAAGCCTAAAACAAGCATCAAAGAGCCAATTGGGAGCAAGAATACCAAGAACAAGTTGGACGCTTTTTGTAATCACCTTGGGGCCTTCAAATTCAATGAAAACTTGTGGAATTGGGGAGGTTTAGAATAGAAATTATGGTAGGGAGAGGGAGCTATGAATTTTGGGAAGAAAACAAATGCGTAAAGGAAGTCAACTAGCCCAAAATGTCCTAACCACCCTACTAAAGCATACTTCTAGTTTTCTTGCTCTTTGACCCTTAAGTTCTCATTTGTTTTACTTTGGCCACTAAACACTCACCCAAAACCATCCCTCCTTGGTCCTAAAAGATGTCCAAAAGCCTCTTACTCTTAGTCTCCTGGACACTTAAGCCACTTAAGACATAAATTGCTCAATTGAGTACTTAGTGCAATTTTTGCACTTTTCTTTTAAATGATGATTCTAATAGCTAGGATAACTAATGGCCTCGACTTAACTAGTCAAATTTCCTTACATGACCCTAATTTCATCAAAATTATAGTCATACCACTCACTTGGGCCAAAATTACCATTTTGCTTTTGACCCTTAGGTGCCGAATCACACTTAGGAACTCATCTTTACTTAAACTTAGTTTGTCTTTCTTGCTTAATAAGGTGCTAGCTTGAGGTGCTTAAGTGAAAAAACTTAAATAAAGTACATTTACCTAGTTAAATGCAGTCATTGACTAGGAGAGCCATCAGATCCTCCCCTTGTTTAGAAGTTTGGTCCCCCAAATTTTGACTTAATCAGGCGAAAACACTTGAATAATGCTTTTGTATGTCCTGCTCGGTCTCCCAAGTGGTCACTTCCTCCCCATGGTTAGACCATAGTACCTTGACCATTAGGATCCACATTGTTCTTAGTTTCCTGACTTGGCGGTCAAGAAACTTAATGGGGTACTCTTTATAACTTAGGTCCTTCTTTATTGGAATGACGGATGGGGCTAACACTTGCTCGGGGTTCACATTGCATTTCCTTAAGGAAATCACATGAAAGACATTATGAACATGGGCCAAACTTGGTGGCAAAGCCAACCGATAAGCCACTTTTCCCACCATTTCAAGAATTTCAAAAGGACCAATATACTTTGGAGCCAACTTACCCCTTTGGCCAAACCTAGCCACACCTTTCATCGGGGAAACCTTAAGGAGTACCTTGTGTCCTATATCAAACTCCAAATCCTTTCTTCACACATTGGTGTACTTGGCCTGCCGATCTAATGTAGCCTTGATCCTTGCTTGGATCAACTTAATCTTTGCTGTGGTCTCAACAATGATTTTTGGGCCAACAATCACTTCATTTGCTTTATCTGCCCAACAATGAGGTGTCATATACTTATGCCCATACAACGCTTCATAGGGCACCATCTTAATAGCTTTTTGATAGCTATTATTGTAAGTAAACTCAATCAATGGTAGGTGTTGGTCCCAATCCCCTTTAAAGTCCATCACACAACTTTGTAACATGTCTTCCAAGATATGGATCATCCGCTTAGTTTGCCTATCAGTCTGAGGGTGATAAGCAGTACTTAAGCTCACAATGGAAACCATAGCCTTTTGAAAGACATTCCAAAACCTTGAGAGAAAATGAGGATCTCTATCAAATACAATCTGATCGGGGATTCCATAGGGTCTTACCATTTCTCGGATATATAACTGGGCCAACTTCTTCATGGTATAAGTAATCTTAATGGGTATAAAGTGCACTAACTTTGCTAACCTATCAACCACCACCCAAATTGAGTCGTGCTGACTTCTTGTGTTGGGCAACCTGACACAAAAGTCCATGGTGATGGATCCCCATTTCATTTTTAGGAGGGGTAAACTTTGCAACATTCCTAATGGCCTTTGGTGCTCTGCCTTCACCATTTGACAAGTGAGGCACTTAGACACATATTCATATATGTCATTCCTAAACTTTGGTTGTGAAAAATGAGTCCAAGGTCATGGTATATCTGTTAGTGTTGTGCCCAAAAAAAGCCAATCATGAGATGATTGTATTTTTGCACATTGAGTCATGATATTTTATTGAGCCATTAATCCAGCAATTATGTTTGTTGTTTTGTTTCTGCGTAACGTAATAAACATAATTGTAACCCTAGAATAATGATATTCTTAAACATCCCTAGTCTAGTATTATTGTGGAGCGGGTTGCAATAATACATAATGACTAGCATATGTGGAGACTAATATGAGATATGTAGTCTACATATGGGTACAAGTTGGAGAACTTGTGTACTGGACCGACCCACCATGAGAACACTTCATGGATCGTTATATGAGTGTCATAAGTGATTCTCATAGTGATCATGGTATATGTAGTCCTTCGACCTAAGATCATCAAGGTTCCCTACATGTGAGTCACATACTTTGATACTTTCCTTTGTTGCTCGTAACTGAGTGAACTTGAAGGAGGTCATTGGGTATGTCACATATCATGCGGAGGGATTTGTATGATCAAGATGGGATTTGTCCCTCCTATGTAACGGGAGTGATATCTTTGGGCCCCTTGATAGAGTGAGACTTAGAAAATGCATGGCCATGCTCCGATGAGTTGATATATGATATCAATGTCGTCAGTTTAAGTTGGTCTACTCGGTAATCAAGAAACTGAAGATTGGGCTATACGAGAGTGACACATTCCATGTCTTGTGCTTAGTCTTGATATCTTGGACAAAGGGACAATGGCATATATCGGTGATGATCATAAAGGTTTAGTCGATTCACCGACAATCTTGTCACTTGGGTAGCAATGATGTGTTGCTAGACACCGCTCATTGCTTATGATCATAAATGTGATTTATGATCATTGACAACTTGGCAAGAGCCTATTGGGTCGCACACATAGAGCTATTTGGATCAGTAGAGTGCATGGGCTAATTATTTGGGTTATTGTTTCACTTTAATTTCGTATTAATAATGGGCCAAGGAGTTGAGCCATTATTAAGCCCCAAATTAAATCCTAATTGGATTAGGGCTTTGAAACCCATTAGGCCTGGAAGTTGAGTCTCCCTATAAATACAACTTTTAAGTGAGAAATTCGTAGGTCTCCTTGCCCTAGCCTCCCAAAAGGACAGCCGCACTCTTCTCTTGCAATTCCTTGGAGGACGCAAGCTAGCACTGCGAGCGCAAGGGAAACGCATCTGCCGGGACGTGGTGGAAGCGTGGTCATCCCGAGAGGCTCGTGTGGATACCATAGAGAGCCTGAACACGTCAACTGTTCAGGTTTTGTGATTCGACTCTACAGTTGAGTGAGAGATCTCAACCGAAAATTAGGTATGAAATTTTTGAACACCCGGTTTACCCCGTTTCACTTGGATCCTGGAGGGTTTCGGTTAAATTCCGCTGCGCTGTTTGGCTCCCGAAACCCAACAATATCTTATTCACACCGGGGTGAACATTAAGCTTGCTCGTATGTGTCTCTTGCAACACTTCTTGCCTTAAGTCACTTGGCACATAGAGACAACCACCATAGTATAGTAACCCATCCTTATACTAAAATTTTTTCAGTACAGTACCATGTCTTTCTTCCCCAGAAATTCTCTTTAAGTTTGGGTCCTTGTCCTGAGCTTCCTTAACCTTAGTCAGCTATGTTGACTGAATCTCGAGGACTACAACAGAGAACTATTCGATATTGGAACCCTTTGAGGTAGTAGTCACTTGATCCTTGGAAATAATTACCCCAGAATACTTACGGCTCAAGGCATTAGTAACCACATTGCCTTGACCAGAACAATAGTCTATTGAGTAATCATAATCCTTGATATACTCGATTCACCTCCTCTGCCTCATGTTCAGGTCCTTTTAGGTAAAAAAATACATCAAACTCTTTTGGCCCTTAAAGATCTTAAAGGACCTTCTCATAAGGTAGTGTCTTTAGAGCTTCAAGGCAAACACCACAACCACCAACTCAAGATCATATACCGAGCAGCTCAACTTGTTAGGCCGTAATTGCCTAGACCTATATGCAATTGCTTATCCTACATCAACACACATCTTAATGATAGCCAAACGCTATCGCCTCTATCTGGCCGAACTCCCTGCCACAAGAATGGCCAGAAGAAGCTGGCGCTACCCGAGGAAAGGTGTGATCATGCACCTCGGGAGATAGCCGAAGAGCTCCGAGCCCGGCACACCAGGAAAACCCGAGGACACTACTTACCCCCCCAAGGTTGTGAACCGATCGCCTTCGGAAAAGTGGCACCCGACATAACGAGCCGAACATGATATCCCCGAAGGCGGAACTCCCTGAAACTGGGAACCCCCGAACTGAGGGCTTGTTTCCCGAAAAGGCTCTGTCCGTACCAATGGACGACCTCACCCAGGGACCTCGGGAGTACGGCAGAAGCATTTATGGAAGCATTTAAGGAAGCCTCTGACACGTCCTTTCACAAACGTCACAAGCCGCCTCAAAAGGCGCTCTGACACACGGACGCCATCAGAATCACATCATGGCCCCTCTCAGCACGTGGCTCAAGGCAACCTGCTACCAGCTATCTGTCTCCTACGCCCTGAAACTCAGGGAACATCCGACTGAACACGTGTCGCGATCTGAACGGGCTAGGCACTCCTATAAATACCAGGAATTAATACTTGGCAGGAGGTTGGTTGGCAAAACACTGCTCCCCTACTCTGAGAAAATTACCAGGCAAGACTCTTGAGCCCTGTGTATTATTACCTTTGCCTTTTTCTCAGCCACCACTGACTTGGGCGTCGGAGGCTCTCCCCCCGGAAAAACACTCCGGGGGCCTCCTAACCCTTTGTTTCTGAGTGACTCAGGTATTATCCCTTGGGCGCACCATTCTCCAGGCGTTCTTCCTCCCAGAAGTCTCTCCACCAGTCACTATGACTACAAACGATGAGGCCCCAGGCCATCATTTGGCGCCGTCTGTGGGAACCCGCTCTGAGATTGCCGTCGTTGAAACTCGGCGTTCTAAGGACAAGGGACTCCCAAGGTCCCCGTCTGCGCCTGAGACACAACCGGCTGCTGAGAAACACTCCCAGGGACTTCTACGTCCGAGGAAGATCGCCCAATAGTGATCACCATGAGCTTCCTGAGGGACTTTCAGCGTTTGGTCGTGTCTGAAATGACACAGCAGATCGACCGAAGGTGGCCACAGCAAGGCAAGCCCAGAGGCCTCCCTCACCAGCACGCCCTCGGGAGAGAAGCCCCAAGTCTACTCATCGTAGTTCGGGAAGCGGAGACCAGCGCGAAGAATCCTCCACAGAAAATGTACCCCTCGGGAAACGGCCTGTGGGACAAACTGGGTCCAAACGACCGAAAGTCTCACGGCGAAGGAGTTCGTCGCCTGAGGCGAGGTCCGTATCCCCCCGGCGCCGAACTCGCTCCCCGAAGAGGTGCCGACGATCTCCCTTCCCTGAAGAAGGGCCTAGTGCCAGCATGCTTATGGAGAGGATATTAGCACGGTTAGATAGGGTGGAGAAACAAATGGCCAGAAAACCCGTTTGGGACAGGCTCACGGGAGCCTTCTGCGAAGATGGGTCCCCATTCACCCGGACCATGGCCGAGGCAGCCATGCCAGGTGACTTCAGAGTACCTCGGCTGGAGATCTATGATGGCCGTACTGATCCACAGGCCCATCTGACGAAGTACAGACGCAGCATGATAATGCACGGTGCTGACGACGCTACCATGTGCAAGTGCTTCGAAGTCACCCTCACAGGGCCAGCAACTGCATGGTACAATTCATTGCCTTCAGGGACCATCACTGAGTTCCAAGAGTTGTCCACGGCCTTCACACAGCAATTTATTGGGAGCAGGCCAACGGCGAAGATGCCTGTTCAAATGTTCGACATAGAGCAGAGAAACGGAGAGACCATCCGGGACTATGTCGAAAGGTTCAACAGGGAAGCACTGAGCGTCCCAGACTTCCGGCCCGAAATCCGTATTCTCGCCATGACACGGGGCCTTCGGCGAGACTCACAGATGTTCTACGAGTTCTCAAAGGACCCCCCAGATACCCTCGGAGAATTTTACCGGAGGGCAGAACAGCATATGACTGCCGAAGAGCTACGAATGGCCGGGCCGAAGTCGGATCACCACCGCGCCGAAGGGTCCAATCAACAAGCTCGGCATCCGACCGAACAGGCAGGACGACCTCGGAGGATGCGTGGAAGGAAACCCCAAAGTTTCACACCACTGAGCACTTCACGGACCAACATCCTCATGGCGCTGGAAAGGCAAGGGACGCAGATTCGGCGACCAAGGGCCATGACCGCCGATAATAAGAAGAATGCAAAGAAGTTCTGCCAGTTTCATCGGGACCACGGTCATGACACCGAAGACTGCTTCCAGCTGAAGAAGTACATAGAGTCGCTGATAAAGCAGGGCCAACTTCAAAAATACCTGCGGATGCCATCCCCAAAAGGCAGAAAAATGGAGGAAGAAAGGGCCGAAGATGAGGACTATGACTCCGACAGGCGGAGAAACCGGAGTCCAAAAAGGCGCCCTCCACCTCCGACAGGGGTTATCCAAACGATCACCACGGGGCTCCCATCCTCGGAAAGAAAGCGGAAGGCCAGAGAAATTGCCATCATGGAATATCAAAATCCAGCAAAGAAGCTGGTCCGCAAAAACGGATCAACCATCGTCTTTCCCCACGACGATCGCTGCTGATCATGGCAAGGATAGGGAACTGGGACGTCAAAAGGGTGCTGCTTGATGACGGATCAAATGCGGACGTCCTATTCTCGCACTTACTGCCAAGCTTGGGCATTTCCAGCAGCGAGCTTAAGCCAGTCACCTCACCAACCTTCGGGGTGGGACCATCTGAACTTCCTGTTCTCGGATGGATCGACCTCCCACTGATGATGAGAGGGACTTCGGTAGATGGAGCAACTGAGTTGTACGCCTCCACAATGGCAAGGTTCATCGTCATGGACGTCCCGTCCTCATACAACGCCATCCTTGGAAGGCAGACACAGGGAAACCTGCACATTCGCCCTGATGTGAAGTACTTGACTGTCACATTCGCCACCAAGGATGGAGATGCAGAGATCTTCATAGACTAGGCCGAGGTAAGAAAGGTGTTTGTGAAAGCACGAAAGGCCCCGGCGAGCAACTTCGCACAAACAATGGAGGCAAAGGCGCCAGAAAAAGGCAAAGAAGAAGATCTTGCAAAAGCGAAAATGGAAACAGTAGAACTTATCCCGGGACAATCTACCCGAATAGGGAAGAGCTTGGCCGAAGGTGAGAAAGAAAACCTTGTATCTTTTCTGCTGAAAAATAAAGATCTGTTTGCCTACTCGCCGAAAGATATGCCAGGGGTAAACTCTGGCATAATACAGCATAGCCTCAAAGTAAGCCTGGGAGCAAAACCTGTCCGGCAAAAGAAACGAAGCATCTCAGGCCATAAAAGCGACTTTGTCAAAACCGAAGTCCAGCGACTGTTGGACGCCAAAGTCATCAGGGAGGTGAAGTACCCCGAATGGTTAAGCAACGTGGTCATTGCCACAAAAGAAGGTAGCAGCAAACTTCGGATGTGCATCGACTTCAGAAACTTAAACGATGCTTGCCCAAAAGACTCATACCCTCTGCCGCCAATAGATCAACTGGTAGATTCAACTGCTGAATATGGGCTCCTAAGTTTCCTAGACGCCTTCAGTGGCTACCATGAAATAAGGATGGACCCCGAAGATGAAGAGAAAACTGCCTTCATCACTGAGGGAGGAACATACTGCTATATCAGGATGCCCTTCGGGCTCAAAAATGCAGGAGCCACCTACCAAAGGTTGATGAACAAGGTCTTTAAAGACCAAATCGGGAGAAACATGGAGGTATATGTTGATGATATGATAGTCAAAAGCAAGCTGCCTGGCTACCACGTTGCAGATCTAGAGGAAACCTTCCAAAAACTCACAGCCTTCGGGATCTGGCTCAATCCTGAAAAGTGCATCTTCGAGGTAACCTCGGGAAAATTTCTTGGGTACATGGTATCCGAAAGAGGCATTGACGCTAACCCGGAGAAGATTAAGGCGCTACTTGAGTTCCGAACTCCGGCTACAGTCAAAGACGTTCAAAGGCTCACCAGAAGAATAACCTCCCTGAGCAGGTTTATTTCCAGGTACGGAGATAGGTGTCGACCTTTCTTCAAAGTCCTTACAAAGGCAGCAAAAATGGAAGGCAACCTCGGAAGGAATGATCATCCATGGGATGAAGATTGCCAAAAGACCTGGGAAGAACTCAAAGTCTACCTCGCCAGCCTGCCGACTCTGCGACAACCTCGGGAGGGAGAGCCGCTTGTATTGTACCTCGCCGTCACGGAGAAAGCTGTAAGCTTGGTCCTCGTGAAAGAAGAAGGCCCAAAACAATGGCCCGTCTATTACGTCAGCAAGTCCCTGCATGGCGCCGAAATCAGGTACCCTTTGCTTCAAAAAGCTATATACGCCTTGGTGCTTGCAGGAAGAAGGCTGCGACCGTACTTTCAGGCACACCCCATCATCTTCCGAAGTAGTCTACCACTACGGGATGTTATGAAGAAATTGATCATTCGGGAAGGCTCTCCAAGTGGTGCATAGAGCTTGGCGAGCATGAAATCATATATGAGCCTCGGAAGGCCATAAAGGCCCAAGCATTGGCAGATTTTATCGCCGAAGTACCCACCCCTGAGGACAATCACCAAGATCCGAACGAGGGTGAGGCAGAATGGATCTTGCATGTTGACGGAGCCTCGGGGACCGAACACCAGGGAGTTGGAGTAATTATCAGAGGACCCGAAGGCCTAGAGGTAAAAAAGGCTATTAAGTTCAGCTTCAGCGTCACTAACAATGTGGCACAGTATGAAGCCCTCATAGCGGGATTAAGCTTGGCCAGAAGGATTGGCGTGAGAAACTTAAAGGCTCACAGCGATTCCCAGCTGGTAGTTCGGCAGACGGCAGGAGATTATGGGGCGAAGGACCCAATCTTGGCAAAATACCACGAGCTGGTAGCAAAACTCATCCAAGAGTTTGACGCCGTACGGATCGAAAATGTACCTCGGCGGAATAACACAGAGGCAGATTGCTTGGCGAAGTCAAAAACATACACCGGGGTGCTAGATCAACCGAGCATCTCAGTGCTGAGCATAGCGACCTCGGGAAAGGGATGGAAAGATCCCATAAAAAGATACCTCGCAGAAAATGTGCTCCCCGAAGACCCCGACGACGCTGCAAAACTGTGAAGACGCTCAGGCCGATTCTTCCTGATTGGTGAAGAATTATACCGACAGGGATATGCAAACCCGCTGCAAAGATGCGTGGATGAAGAGGATACTGAAATGGTCCTTGAAGAGGTCCACGAAGGCATGTGTGGTTCACATATCGGAACTGATGCCCTTGCGGCGGTGATACTTTGTCAAGGATACTTCTGGCCTACCCTGAGAAAGGATGCAAGGCAGTTCGTCCGAAAATGTGGTAGTTGCCAGAAACACGCGAACATCCAGAGGGCACCCTCGGAAATGGTATCCTCGGCCGACTATCCTTGGCCCTTCGCAGTCTGGGGTATAGACCTTATTGGGCCACTCCCCACAGCACCCGGAGGCGTGAAATTCTGCGTTGTAGCAGTGGACTATTTCTCTAAATGGGTCGAGGCAGAACCGCTGGCAACTATCTCGGCAAAAGAAGTGCAGAAGTTCGTATGGAAGAACATTGTATGCAGATTTGGCATACCGAGGGTACTAGTAACTGATAATGGATCCCAATTCATAGACAAAGGATTCCAGGAATTTATCAGCGACCTCGAAATAAAGATGCACTTCGCCCCAGTAGCTCACCCCCAAAGTAACGAGCAGGTGGAAGTATCGAACAGGACCATAAAAGATGGCCTAAAAAAGAGACTGGGAGAAGCAAAAGGGAAATGGCCAGGAGAACTCCAAAGCGTATTGTGGAGCTACCGAAAGACGCCCCGAAGGGCCACAGGGGAAACTCCCTTCTCACTAGTCTTCGGGACAGAGGCCATTATCCTAGTCGAGATAGTTAGACCATCAATACGGGTGCAAAGATTTGATTAAGGTGGAAACGACCTCGGCCTCAGAACCAAGCTCGACCTCGTCGGCGAACACAGAGAAATAGCTGAGCTGAGAAGAAAAGCTTTTCAGCAAAGAGTGGCCGCGGCTATAAACTTACGGGCCAGGCCGAAAGAGATCAAGAAAGGAGATCTCGTCCTCAGAAAGGCTGACTTCGCACCCCGAAGGCCGTCCCACGGAGTACTTCGCGCGAACTGGGAAGGACCATATGTGGTCCTTGCCGAAGTACGAAAAGGCGTGTACAAGCTTGGCAACGCCGAAGGTGTAGAATTGAAAAACACTTGGCACTCAGACGCCTTGAAAAAATTCTACGCCTAAGGTTGAGCGGAGGAATCGCGTTGTACGAAAAATATTCTAAGTACATAAGTGTCTTGAGAAAATTTCTTAAGTGCAGAATTGTACAAAATTCCACGAAGATGCTCACCACAAGCGCAGATATGACTTTCCGAAGTCCCTTGAGCCATCACGCTCGGGAAAGATGGAAAAATGTCCCAGCAGTACTCGCCGAAATAAGCGTAGAGACAGTTTTCCGAAGTCCCTTGAGCCACCACGCTCGGAAAAATGGAAAACAGAAAACTCTCGAAAGATTTCCTAAGTCTCTTGAGCAAACATGCTCGGGACAGGAGGAAAAGAAGGAAAATTTTGACTAAGTGTTTTCCGAAGTCCCTCGAGCAAACGTGTTCGGGACAAAATGGAAATACAAAACCTACAAAAAGACTTAGTCAAATTTTTTCAGACTTTCCAAAAAGCCTCTGGAGCGCACAGGCTCGGCCAAGGGAAGGTAAACAAGTTTCTTTGACTGCAGGTTTTCCGAAGTCTCTTGAGCACATGCGTTCGGGACAATGGAAATAAAGAAACTTGAAGAAACACTTAGCCAAAAAAAAAAAGTCTTCATTAAGGAGTAAGCTGCTTTACAATAAAGAAGTGCCCGAAGAAGGAATACAAAATAGAAGGGAGGGAAAAGGGGCCCTAAAATAGCCTAAGGGTTCGCAGCGTCCCGAGAGCCACTTGCTGGCCCACCCTTTTCCACCACCTTCGGCACTGGAATTGAAGGAGGAAGCTTCAAGTGTTTGACCTTGGACCATTCCCACCGAGGTCCCTCAGGAATGTTTAGAGCCTCTATAAAAGAGAGGTCTAGATCTGGGAACCTCTGGAGGACTTGGTGCCGAACAAGGCAGAAGCCGTCCTGAAAGGCGACCTTGGCCATTTGGTCAGACTTGTTCTTCTCAAGCTCGAGGTCGTCAAGCTCGTCCTTCAGATCCGCGATCTCCTTGTCCAGCGCCTTTATCTGCTTCTTCCCCTTCGGATCCTTCTTTAAGGACTTGACCTCGGCAGCAAGGATGTTTTTCTCTGCTGTCAGCGCCAGTATGAGCTTGTCAGAATTTGACTTCTCCTTTAGGAGCTCCTCGTTGGCGGCCAGCAATCCATTTATCTGCTCGCCGAGGTCAGCAGTCTTCCGGGAGGAATCCTTCTCAAGTTCTTCTTTCTCCTTCCGGAACTCCTCCTGAAGAGTGGCAACTTCTTCCTTCACAGCATGTGACAGCTGCTGGTTCTCGGCGATCAATGCCAAGCGAGTGGCCTTCGCCTTCTTTAAGGCCTCTAAGGCCGAAGCTCGGAACTTCGCCTGCCTGGCCACCCGAACTCGGAGAAAGCCGGCGTATCCCAGCAGCTACAAAAAGATGAACGCAAGGTCAGTAAGAGCCAGGCACTTAGGAAAAATTGAAGGGAATAAGGTGTGAAGAACATACCTGAGTAGCATGCTCGGTGACTTTGGCGGCAAGGGTGTCATCATCCGGATGCGCCGCCGCAATAGCCTTGAAGGAGGCCTCTGTAAGCACCCCCTTCGAAATTTGCTTCGCCATTTCTGGACAGTCCTCGGAGTACAAGTTCATGTCCTCCGTGAATGTCCAGAAAGGCTCTTTGGGAACCTTCCCTTGCGGGACTTTGGCGTCGTGAAGGGCCCACGCCTTCGCGTGTTTGGTCGCCCACCCAGGGGCAAGCAACTCCCCTGCATGGCAAAAATGAGAAGGAGGTTAAAGACAAAGAAGAAAATCTAGAAAAGCAAAGGGACTGTACCATACTTGTCTTAAAAGCAACTAACCTGGAGGGACCTCGACAACGACGTCCTCGGAGTCCTTAGCCTCCTCGGTCGAAATGCCCTTACCCTTTTGCCGGCGCCACTCCACGGCAGAAGGTGCCTTTACCACAGCGTCCAGAAGAACTTGCGACGGGGTAGGACTTTGGGGAGGGGCGTCGGTGTGAGGGACGTCGGTGGCGGAAGGAACCTCGGCCGAAGGTTCGGGCAGCGAAGCCACAGCGGCCTCAGCGTCCTCGCTTTCCTCCCCAATACTTTCCAAAGGGGAGGAAAGAACAGTCTTCTTTGCCCGTTTAGCCGAAGGACCAGCACCGACAGACTTCCGCCTTCGGGAAGTTGCCTTCTTTGTCTGCTCCCCCTTCTCCACTTGGCCAGGGAAAAGGGACTTGTAATAGGCGGCAGTCCCGTTGCCCATCTCTGAAAAATAAGAGAAATATCAGCGTAAGTCCGAGGAAGAAAATAGCAAGGGAGTAGAAGGCAACTCACTTTCGACAAGCGTTTCGAAAGAAATTTCCTCCTTAAGAAGCTTGACCAACCAGGAATCCTTCCCGGCGATGGCAGGAGCTGGCATCTTGTGGTTAGTCTCGTGCTCCTTCACCACCTTTAGCTCCCGAAGGACCTCTTCGGTCATCAACTTCCAGTTGATAGGAAAAGGGTAAAGGGCACGAGGAGCGACCTCGGGAGTCCAGTCAGAGACAGCCCGAATGCGGGCGTCGAAATCCGCGAACACGGGAGCCAACTCTGGAGTCAGCAGCATCCTCGGATCAACGACGTCCACATTCAGTATTCCCTAAGCCCATTTGGTCGGGACGTACGACCAGGCCTCAACCATCTTCAGGAAGAAGAACTTCTGTTGCCACCCCCGCCAGCTATCCTTAGTGGCGAAGGTAAACATGAATTTCTTGCTCCCGGATCCCCGAGGTAGCATGAAATAGAAGCCACCCTTCGGGACCACAGAGAGCTTGTAGTACTGCATAAAGATTATGAAGTGGGGTTCTATCCCGAACACACCACACATACAGAGGAAGGCGTTAAAATAGCAGAACGAGTTCGGGGGAAGCTGGTTCACAGCAATGCCATGAAATTGGCAGAACTCGCAAACCATCTTCGGGGGAGGATACCGAAGACCGGCCTTCAGCTGGGCTCAGAAAATGGTAACCTCGTTTCTATGGTTTGAAAAAGCATAATGGCTAGAACGAGGCAGCCTAGTAATGGCGTAAGAGAGAAGAAAGAACTTTTTCTTCCACCTCTCTAACTTTGCAGGGGTGGTGCAACAAGGATGGGCTAAAAGAGGCTGCCAGCTCTCAGGGATAGGCATTGTAGACATGAAAACGAGTTTGGAAAAGATAAGAAAACAGTTTCCAGAAAAACTCCAAAGAACAGAGGGATCAAAACGCTCTGGAAAACAAAAACCCACCGAAAGACTTGCCAAAATCTGAGGACACCGTCGTGAAAGCTGGCTGGAAAAAAGCTCTGATTAAGGTAGCTCCGCCACAGAAAGCAAGAAAGTGCAGGAACAGGGGCAAAGCAGAGAAAAGAGCAGAAGAAAAAGGAAAAGGAACTTATGATGGAAAGGGCTATTTATAAGCCTGAGGTGGGTAACCGAAACATCGTCATAAGTACCCTTTGGAGGTGAACCGTCGCCGTAACTGCTCTCTGCACCTGAAAAGGCGCACCCTCTGTAACCGACGCGACTCTCCTCCAATGGCAAAGCGCCACGTGTCAACCGCTGCGCCAAAATGGGGGACACGTCCTCCAAACATCCCTTGAAAACTGGGACACGTCCCCTGATTGGGACACGTCTTCTGATATCCCTGGAAAACTGGGACACGCCGCTCAGACTGACACGTTTGGCCAAACAGACCTGCAGAAACAAAGAGCAGGCCAACTCGAGGACGCCAAGAGACAGGCTATGGCCGAACAGCCCATGATCTTCGGGCAAAAGGCGCATCCTCGGAATAGGTTGAGCTTCCAAGAGACTCCCACGAACAACCTCGGAAAGAGATGCAAAACCGAAGTCTTCACTTTGGCTTTCCGAAGGGGGGCATGTGATAGCCAAACGCTATCGCCTCTATCTGGCCGAACTCCCTGCCACAAGAATGGCCAGAAGAAGCTGGCGCTACCCGAGGAAAGGTGTGATCATGCACCTCGGGAGATAGCCGAAGAGCTCCGAGCCCGGCACGCCAGGAAACCCCGAGGACACTACTTACCCCCCCAAGGTTGTGAACCGATCGCCTTCGAAAAAGTGGCACCAGACATAGCGAGCCGAACATGATATCCTCGAAGGCGGAACTCCCTGAAACTGGGAACTCCCGAACTGAGGGCTTGTTTCCTGAAAAGGCTCTGTCCGTACCAATGGACGACCTCACCCAGGGACCTCGGGAGTACGGCAGAAGCATTTATGGAAGCATTTAAGGAAGCCTCTGACACGTCCTTTCACAGACGTCACAAGCAAGCCTCAAAAGGCGCTCTGACACACGGACGCCATCAGAATCACATCATGGCCCCTCTCAGCACGTGGCTCAAGGCAACCTGCTACCAGCTATCTGTCTCCTACACCCTGAAACTCAGGGAACATCCGACCGAACACGTGTCGCGATCTGAACGGGCTAGGCACTCCTATAAATACCAGGAATTAATACTTGGCAGGAGGTTGGTTGGCAAAACACTGCTCCCCTACTCTGAGAAAATTACCAGGCAAGACTCTTGAGCCCTGTGTATTATTACCTTTGCCTTTTTCTCAGCCACCACTGACTTGGGCGTCGGAGGCTCTCCCCCCGGAAAAACACTCTGGGGGCCTCCTAACCCTTTGTTTCTGAGTGACTCAGGTATTCTCCCTTGGGCGCACCATTCTCCAGGCGTTCTTCCTCCCAGAAGTCTCTCCACCAGTCACTATGACTACAAACGATGAGGCCCCAGGCCATCACTTAACCTTGTCACAGATGCATCGGTATACACCACAAAAGTCTTATGCGGATTTGGTAGGATTAAGATGGGAGCAAAAATCAACCTTTTCTTAAGCTCTTGGAAACTTTCTTCACACTTAGAAGTCCAGATGAACTTCTGTTTCTTCTTTTTCAAGGTAGTCAATGACGAAGCTATCATAGAAAATTTTTCAATGAACCTTCGGTAATAACCCGTCAAACCTAAGAAACTTCAAATTTTAGTCACTGTTGTTGGGCGTTTCCATTCCACCACTGCCTATACCTTTTTTGGGTCAACACTTAGTCCTTAAGCATTTACGATATGCCTGAGGAAAGGAATCTCACTTGCCCAGAATTGGCACTTAGATAGTTTTGCATAATATTGGTTATCCTTAAACACTTGCAAAGCTATCTTAAATGTTCCTCATGTTCGTGGAGAGTCTTTGTTAGTGTTATGCCCAAAAGCAAATCATGAGATAATTGTATTTTGCACATTGAGACATGATATTTTATTGAGGCATTAATCCAGTAATTATGTTTGTTGTTTTGTTTCTGTGTAACATAATAAATATAATTATAACCTAGAATAATGATATTCTTAAATGTCCCTGGTCTAGCATTGTCATGGAGCGGGTTGTAATAATATATAAAGACTAGCATATGTGGAGACTACATATAAAATATGTAGTCTACATATAGGTACAAGTTGGAGAACTTGTATACAAGACCGACCCACCATGAGAATGCTACATGGATCGTTATATGAGTGTCATAAGTGGTTCTTATAGTGAGCATGTATATGTAGTCCTTTGACCTAAGGTCATCAAGGTTCCCTACATGTGAGTCACATACTTTGATACTTCCCTTTATTGCTCGTAACTGAGTGAACATGAAAGAGGTCATTGGGTATGTCACAAATCATACGGAGGGTTTTGTATGATTAAGATGGGATTTGTCCCTCCTATGTAACGGGAGTGATATCTTTAGGTCCCTTGATAGAGTGATATCTTTAGGTCCCTTGATAGAGTGAGACTAAGAAAATGCATGGCCATGCTCGGATGAGTTGATATACGATATCAATGTTATGAGTTTAAATTAGTCTACTTGGTAATTAAGAAACCATAGATCGGGCTATACAAGAGTGACACATTCCATGTCTCATGCTTGGTCTTGATATTTTGGACAAAGGGACAATGACATATATGGATAAGGATCATAGAGGTTTAGTCGAATCATCGACTATCTTGTCACTTGGGTAGCAATGATGTGTTCCTAGACACCACTCATTATTTATGATCATAAATGTGATTTATGATCATTGCCAATGTGATAGGAGCCTATTGGGTCACACACATAGACACAATTGGATTATTTGAGTGCATGGGCCAAATTATTTTGTTACCGCCTCACAAAAATGGGAGAATTACAAAGTGTGGCATAATGGTAAAAAACCATTATATTGCGTAATACTCACCATAGTAATTGAAGTGTGAGGGGTAAAAGACATGATCAACACCTCCTTAAAAGTGTTTTAAGTTGGTAACTTGGCCTCCAAGAAAAGTCTTAAGGATTGCTTGTTTGTCAAGCAACCTATGGACTTTTTTGTAAGGTTTTGGAAATTTGGGTACTTAATTGCAAAACTCTCAAAAGAGAGCTTTGGAGAGTTATGGGAAGGATATGAATGGTATGAAAGTGCTATTGGAAGACCAAATTGCTTATGGAAGACAACTAAGGACAAAGAAAACACAAAAAGGCATAAAGGACCTAAGTGTTCTAATGTAGGCCTTAAAATGCATATGTCTTTGACTTAAGTCAAATGGTGAAATTGTGGGGTTATTCCACCTAAGGAGGGCCTGTTATGGCAAGATAAGGTTATAAAAAATGTGGGCCATGAGTTTAAGACTAAAAAACTATGGTTTGGAATTAAGGAAAAAGACATAAAGTAAGGTTAATGCTACTTAAGTGTGTTTAGTGTACTTTTGACCATTTAAGTAGTTGAGACCACCTTTTCTTCTCTCATATTTTGCCATACTAGCCAAGGGATGCAACCCACCCTCCTCCACACTTCCTCCATAGCCATCATACTTTCAAACTTAAGGCTGCTTGAAATTGAAGGCAAAAGGAAGCAATTGGAAGCAAACTAGAGCTATTGCTTGGGTGCTTCAAGGATCAAGCTTAACATTCAGCCTAACCATCTTGGTAAGGGTTCTCTTGCTCTTATGGATTGTTTACTATATTTTCAAGCATCCATGGAGCTAGGGCTAAGCTTGGAAGAGAGCCATGAGCTTGATGAACCAAGCTTAGTGAGGGGAGTGCACTGATTGAAGGTTTTGTGACCTAGTGTGAAGTGCATAGTGATGGCAGCAAATTGAAGGGTTTCTAGAGCCCAAAGTTAGTACTAACTAGTGTTAAAACTCTTCTAAGACCAAGCTTAAGCTTGAGGTGGGCTGCCATAGTGATTTAATTAAATTTATTGCATGTTTTATGGATTAACCTATGCTTTATGTTGCTGCCACATTTCATGTGTTTGTTGTTGTGAATAGCTGCTGCATTTGGTTGCTATATCTTGTACATATTCATTGTGGTTTTGTGTTTTAGTGTCTTTATATTTAGGTTTTAATGAGGGTCAAATTTCCTTAAGAGTACAAGTGTTACCCTTACTAAGTTTCACAATGAAACTTACTCCCCTCAAATTTGCCCATTTCAGGTCCAGCAGAAAGATGATATTCAAACTAACCTTTTTGGTTTGAGTTTTGATCTAAAATTTCAGGTACTTAAACTTCCATATGTCTAGTTGTGATCTGAAAATTTTGGTCATTTTAGGAGCACATTTGGTATTTTTAGTTGTGGTGCTTACTGTACTATGCAGGAGTAATCCAGAATTCTATTTCTAGAGTGCATTGTGTCTAAAGCTCTCTTGTAACTTGAGTGCGTGTTTTAGCTGAGTTAAGGCCATTATGTAGTGCATGGATGCATGTACATGTAAGACACGTAAAATGAGACAAGTATGTGAACATTTGAGTAATGTTTTGGCTGTCTATGTGATGCGGTGTAAAGCTGCCTAAGTGTGAATGATAGGCTACTTACTTGTAAATATTGTTTTGGCCACATGTTTTTGTTAAATGCAGGAGCATGTATTTCCTATGTGTATTGGACATATATGGGATAGCCTTGGAGGGCTTACCCCTTGTGAATGAAGTCTTTGCATGGTTTGGAAAATTTGTATGGGCAAAATGGTCCAAAAGTGGCCAAATTTTTGACCCTGCACCTAAAGTTTAAGATCTCTTTGTGTTAAATGAATCTTAGTATGAAATTTTGACCACATCTAGAGAACATTTATAGGTTGAACTGGGATTTTGAATTTCTAAATTTGGAGCACTGTATCCAAAACATATGATGTTGTAAAGTTGGCTAAGTTACTATTTATTTGGTCATAATTTTGTAACCAAATTAAAACATCTATAACTTGGTCCATAGGTGGGCTATTGATATAAAACCAAAGTCCTTATTTTGATTAAAGAATCTACTTGATAATGAAGCAAATTAAATAAGGGTTTACATGGCCAGATTAATACATTTTTTTAGAAGAAGTTTCAGATGCAGTGGCTAGTCACTTACACTTAATAAGATTGCCTAATGTGTGGTAGCCAAGAGTAAGACTTGTGCTAGTGTTTTCCTTCCTTCCTGCCATGGTGTGCATAAAATGTGAATATGTGTGTAATTTTTAGACCAATATGCATGCATTTACATAGTGCCCAAGAGGGCCACTTGAGTATGCATACTAAGGGTATTGTTCTGATCGCCTCCAGAACATATCAATCCCGGGAGTTTTAAATGCACAATTTTGGCACCATAATTGGACTACCCCAGAGTGGTTAACAATATGCATGCATTTACATAGTGCCCAAGAAGGCCACTTGGGTATGCATACTAAGGGTATTGTTCTGATGGCCTATAGAACATACCAACCTTAGGAGTTTTAGATGCACAATTTTGGCACCATAACTGGACTACCCTGGAGTAGGTAACATGTTTGGTCTTGGTTTCATGATAATTTCATATTAATAATTCACCCAAAGGTTGAGCCATTATTAGGCCCAAAATTAAACCTAATTGGATTAGGGCTTTGAAACTCATTAGGCTTGGGAGTTGAGTCTTACTATAAATACATCATATAGTGAGAAATTCGTAGCTTTTTCCTTAGCCTCCTTAAGGATGAAATCAGAAGAGTTCTAAGAGTTCCAACTGCACTATTCTTTTGCCATTCCTTGGAGGACATAAGCTAGCACTGCGAGCTTAAGAGGAACACATCTGTTGGATCATGGTGGAGGTGTGGTGATCCCAAGAGGCTCATGTGGATACTATAGGGAGCTTGAACACGTTAACTATTCAAGTTTTATGATTCGAATCAACAGTTGGGTTAAAGATCTCAACTAAACTAGGTATAAAATTTTCAAACACTCAATTTACCCTGTTTCACTTAGATCATGCAGGATTTTGATTATATTATGCTATGCTTGTCTGGCTCTCAAAACCCTACAATGGTATTAGAGCTACTTGTGAAACCTTAAATTAGAATTGAGTGTCAAATCGCATGATATGTTTGTGTTCTAATGTTTTGATCATGATTAAATAGATTGATTCATGATGCATGAAACTGGAACTTGTAATGTATATATGAGATATATAAAGAAACAGTATACACCGGTTAATGAGATTAACCCTAGATTGATTAATATGAGATACCTATCGAAATTAGGATTGTTGCAATAGTTGCGAAACCCTAGTAAGGACGGATTAGGCCTGTTCGGGCACCTTGAGTAAAGTACTTTTGTTGCCTCAGCCGGAGCTGGTCTTGGGTACTTAGTTGCTCGAAATAATAGATCTCAGGCAACATAATTGTAAGACAATTTTTTACGCTGGGGGGTGCTGCCCCTAGTATCCCCCCACAAGGGCGATACCCCTTGACCTCGCTCGTTAATCGGCCAGTGGGACCACCGTTTGCAAAGCACCACATTAATAAAACTGTTTAACAAATGTGCGTTAATTAGCATGCATTTTTGTTGAATGAGATTTGACATGATATCCTGATTGGTGGTTGAAGGATTGTGCACGGTTATAGCCTTTGTTGGTTGTACTTGTAAATATGCCCTGCGAGTTGTGCTTTTTCTTGTTGCTCTTATTGTACATTCTCTTCTCACCTTGCTCCTCTCGAATGTAACTTCAGGATTCTATTATTGATGTAATTGTACATTCTGGGATCATCTGAGGTGGTGTTTCCAAAGAGGTGACTACAAAGAGACAACCAATCAAGAAGGAGAAGGAGCTTGTGAAGACTTTTTCTTTTCTTAGGCTTTTATGATATTCTCATTGGCTTGAGAATATTGTATAGTTTGGGCTATAACCATGTTACATTTATTTTGCTATTAGCATGAGATGCATGTTTTATATTTGTATGTGATGCATGTATAAGACAACTAGAGATAATAATTGGTGAGATCAAAAGAAAATCCCTCAAACAAAATATTAAGTCATTAAATGTGATGCCTTCCAAATGTTGGCTCTTGTCAAGGCTTTGATCAACATTGGGTGGTGTGCCAAAGTAAAGCACCTATGTTCATATTGGTAAGATGTGATGGGATAATAGTAATATCCAAATTACTAACTTTGGGTCTGACTTAACTAAGTCATCCCAATAGGATTAGGGACTTAGAGTCATAGGGTGGGGCTTAAGTTCATGAGATGAGCTTGGACAAGTGTTGTTCACTCAACTATCCAAGAGTTGCATAAGATGCAATTGGCAAGGAGTTGCCTACCTAAATAACTATAACTTGAGAGAAAAGCCAGAGTTGACTCAGGTTTTGGTGAAATGTGGATCTTGGCCCTCTAGAATACCTTAACACCGAGGTGTTCCGAAATAATATCGATGGTTATTTTGAGTAAAATAGTGGGAGTATCACTTAATAAAAGTCCTTATTAAATGAATTAAAATGCATGACTCTTACACTGCATATTTACAGTTGTAGATTACCATGACACAAAACACATTGACACTTTCACTGCAATCAATCCTTGAGCAGGAAAAACTGAATGGGACCAACTTTGTACTTTTACATAGCACAGTGTTCTTTGGTGCCTAACTTCCTTCGGTGCTCATTGTGAACCTTAATTGACATGGCCCCTTATGGGTCTACCTAGGAAGCCTATGGGAAAGGGTCCCATACTAGTCATAATTGGCTAATTGATTACGTGCACACTAGTTCAAACTTTTATGCTTCTAGTTATTAATCCTACTATACAATCATGCATGAATATGTGCTTTGACTTAATTAATAAATTAATGAAATAAAACTATAAATATCACCATGGAATTTCATTAAAACCAAACATCAAAATCATCAAACCATACAAAGCATTTATGTGGTTAACTACACATAATCAATAACGTGAACATCTAAGCGTAGGAAGACTACATCCACACCCAAGAGTGACTCTATAGTACACTACTCATACATGAACATTAGATGCAAACTAGTGTGTGATGACTATACACTTAACAATACCACAAAGATCCATAACTAAGCTCCTACCTTAGAGCAACTCCCGGTGGCAAGCTCCAAAGCCATCCCTTATGCTTCACTAGCCTCTGTCGGCTAAATAAACAACTATAGTTAGTACAACAACCTAACCAACAAGTGAACCACAAAACTAGAATCACAAGATTCAAATAAACTATATACTTGCTCTTAAGCTTAGCTCAACAACCCTTAACAGTTGCCAGTCATATGGAACATATCTGCACAATGAAGACTAAGGGAGTAAGAATCAACGATTCTCAGTAAGGGATCTTCAACCTACAGGGAAAACACTAAGGACAACATATATATATAACTAAGCAATCTACTGTGAGCTCACACAACGTGAGGCTAAACTTATATGCAAACATTTCAGTCCCTTGGGACTTGTCCTCTACCTAGTCCTCCAATAGGCATCACTCTGTACTTAGCGAGTTCTAGCCCCTAACTCACTCCTAGTAAGCTTTAGCTTACTAATGCAATAAGTTCAACCTTTCCTTGATTGTTGTGCAGGTGAGCATGGTGGATGCGCCTCACTTGAGTTTCCAAGAACTCACTAAGTGTACTAAGCCTCCACATAGTGCCTCAAGTCCTTAGACTTGGCTAGTCACTTGTGTACTATGCTTCCACCTTAAACCCTTATGAAGAGTGCACTAGGTTCTCACTTGCACCACAACTAATCTTGCCTAGGCTGCAAGAGCACTAAACCTTCACTCAAGGCTAAAACTTATGAACCATTACTTGGTTCATACTAGTGGAATTGTAATGGCCATGGTTGGACTCATTTATTAGGTTGTTTGGAACCCACCTAGGTGCCCTAAGGTTCCCACATTGGAGCCTCATATCTGAAGGCCCAACTAGGCTTCCAATGGTACTAAACCTTTCATTCGAGTAACAGTGCTTTATTATGGCCAAACATGCCTTCACTTTAAACTAAAATAAATCTAAACTTGGGCAATTATAGGCTTTGTGAAGACATGAAAATGATATTTCTCCCTCTTAGCTTAATGTGGAATCTTGAATCGCCTCAATCAGACACCCGAGCAAAAAGTTATGACAAAAATACTATCGGGTGTCAAAGCTGGCGAATAGGCTTCGGTACTATGTCACTGAATGGAGCTGTAGCGCCACTGGCCAAGCATTCTGGCCTCCTCTAGCATGGTTTGGGTGGTATAGCACCAACTAGCATCAGGGTGCTAGTGTGTCATGCCCAGAACTTGCAAATGGTGCCCAAATCACCTTGGGAGGCCTCCAAAGTCTCCCAAACAAGTTGGGGATGCCATCCCATTTTGCAAACCTGAAAAACACACTTCCTGGGCCACAATGCACCATTCATTCCAAGCTTGGAACATATACAAACATTATAATAAGCTTGGAAACCTAACTAGTCCACCATGAACACATCCCTCCATAGCTAATGCCAACCATCAAATTCACAAGAATTTCACTGCAAACAAACTATAAATACCATCAAAAGGGTATGCTCATAAATCCCTTACCTCTATTCCAAGATATAAGTAAAGATAAAGCATTCCTTCACCATGAACAAAGCCTGACAAGGTTCTACCTAAGCTCCAAGCAAACCAAGGCAAATGACACCAAATTAACATCAACCAAGCAAAACCTAAGCCCCAAATCACCAAATAAACAAGAAATCAACAAGAAATCTTTGTTACCTCACATAAAAAATAGGGGACCAGTTGGAAACATGATTTCAAGCTTGAAAAACATAAAATCCTATTGAATCAAGCTTCCCAAAGCATAGATACCTTTGGTGGCTTCAAATTTCAACAAAAAGCATTTGATTTTGAGTTAAAATTCATGAAGAAATCAAAGTGTGAAGGGGGAGCTTGGGTTTAATGTGAATAGGAGAAAAAATGGTAGCCTCCCTATACTTTACCAAGTTTTATAACCTTTAAAACACTGAGCCACCAAACTTTATAAAATGTTACTGATAGCCAAAGGCTATCGCCTCTATCTGGCCGAACTCCCTGCCACAAGAATGGCCAGAAGAGACTGGCGATACCCGAGTGAAAATGAGATCATACACCTCGGGAGATAGCCGAAGAGCTCTGAGCCCAGCACGCCAGGAAACTTGAGGATACTACAAGCCCCCCGAGGTTGCAAACAGATCGCCTTTGGAAAAGAGGCACCAGCTATTGCGGGCCGAACATGATCTCCCCGAAGGCGGAACTCCCTGAAGCTAGGAACCCCCGAACTGGGTGCGTGTTTCCCGAAGAGGCACCGTCCGTACCAAAGGACGACCTAGCCCAGGGACCTCGGGAGTACGGCAGGAGCATTTAAGGAAGCATTTAAGGAAGCCTCTGACACGTCCTTTCACAGACGTCATAAAGCCGCCTCAATAGGCGCTCTGGCACGCTGACGCCATCAAAATCACATCATGGCCCATCTCAGCACAAGGCTCAAGGCAACCTGCTACCAGCTATCTGTCCCCTACGCCCAGAAACTCAGGTAACATCCGACCGAACACGTGTCGCGATCTGAACGGGCTAGGCACTCCTATAAATACCAGGAAATAAATACCTGGCAGGAGGTTGGTTGGCAAAAGGGCTGACTCCCAGACTCTGAGAAAATCACCAGGCAAGACTTTTCAGCCCTTTGTGCTATTTCCTCTGCCTTTTCTCAGCCACCACTGACTTGGGCGTCGGAGGCTCCCCCCCCGGAAAAACACTCCGGGGGCCTCCTAACCCTTTGTTTCTGAGCTTTCAGGCACACTCCCTTGGGCGATCCATCCTCCAGGCGTTCTTCCTCCCAGAAGTCTCTCCACCAGTCACTATGACTATAAACGATGAGGCCCCATGCCATCATTTGGCGCCGTCTGTGGGAACCCGCTCTGAGATCGCCGTCGTTGAAACTCGGCGTTCTAAGGACAAGGGACTCCCAAGGTCCCCGTCCGCGCCTGAGACACAACCGGCTGCTGAGCAAACACTCCCAGGGACTCCTGCGTCCGAGGAAGATCGCCCTCTAGTGACCACCATGAGCTTCCTGAGGGACTTTCAGCATTCGGTCGTGTCTGAAATGACACAGCAGATCGACCGAAGGTGGCCACAGCAGACGCAAGCCCAGAGGCCTCCCTCACCAGCACGCCCTCGGGAGAGAAGCCCCAAGTCTACTCATCGTAGTTCGGGAAGCGGAGACCAGCGCGAAGAATCCTCCACAGAAAATATACCCCTCTGGAAATGGCCTGTGGGACAAACTGGGTCCAAACGACCGAAAGTCTCACGGCGAAGGAGTTCGTCGCCTGAGGTGAGGTCCGTATCCCCTCGGCGCCGAACTCGCTCCCCGAAGAGGCGCCGACGATCTCCCTTCCCTGAAGAAGGGCCTAGTGCCACCGTGCTTATGGAGAGAATATTAGCACGGTTAGATAGGGTGGAGAAGCAAATGGCCAGAAAACCCGTTTGGGACAGGCTCACGGGAGCCTTCTGCGAAGATGGGTCCCTATTCACCCGGACCGTGGCCGAGGTAGCCATGCCAGGTGACTTCAGAGTACCTCGGTTGGAGATCTATGATGGCCGTACTGATCCACAGGCCCATCTGACGAAGTACAGACGCAGCATGATAATGCACGGTGCTGACGACGCTACCATGTGCAAGTGCTTCGAAGTCACCCTTACAGGGCCAGCAACTGCATGGTATAATTCATTGCCTTCAGGGACCATCACTGAGTTCCAGGAGTTGTCCACGGCCTTCACACAGCAATTCATTGGGAGCAGGCCAACGGCGAAGATGCCTGTTCAGATGTTCGACATAGAGCAGAGAAACGGAGAGACCATTCGGGACTATGTCGAAAGGTTCAACAGGGAAGCACTGAGCGACCCAGACTTCCGGCCCGAAATCCGTATTCTCGCTATGACACGGGGCCTTCGGCGAGACTCACAGCTGTTCTACGAGTTCTCAAAGGACCCCCCGGAGACCCTCGGAGAATTTTACCGAAGGGCGGAACAGCACATGACCGCCGAGGAACTAAGAATGGCTGGGCCGAAGTCCGATCACCACCGCGCCGAAGGGTCTAATCAACAAGCTCGGCATCCGACCGAACAGGCAGGATGACCTCTGAGGATGCGTGGAAGGAAACCTCAAAGTTTCACGCCACTGAGCACCACACGGACCAACATTCTCATGGCGCTGGAAAGGCAAGGGACGCAGATTCGGCGACCAAGGGCCATGACCGCCGATAATAAGAAGAATGCCAAGAAGTTCTGCCAGTTTCATCGCGACCACGGTCATGACACCGAAGACTGCTTCCAGCTAAAGAAGTACATAGAGTCGCTGATAAAGCAGGGCCAACTTCAGAAATACTTGCGGATGCCATCCCCAAAAGGCAGAAAAATGGAGGAAGAAAGGGCTGAAGATGAGGACTATGACTCCGACAGGCGGAGAAACCGGAGTCCAAAAAGGCGCCCTCCACCTCCGACAGGGGTTATCCAAACAATCACCACGGGGCTCCCATCCTCGGAAAGAAAGCGGAAGGCCAGAGAAATTGCAGTCATGGAATATCAAAATCCAGCAAAGAAGCTGGCCCGCAAAGATGGATCCACCGTCGTCTTTCCCCACGACGATCCGCTGCTGATCATGGCGAGGATAGGGAACTGGGACGTCAAAAGGGTACTACTTGATGATGGGTCAAATGCGGACGTCCTATTCTCGCATTTACTGCCGAGCTTGGGCATTTCCAGCAGCGAGCTTAAGCCAGTCACCTCGCCCACCTTCGGAGTTGGACCATCCGAACTGCCCGTTCTCGGATGGATCGACCTCCCACTGATGATGAAAGGGACTTCGGTAGACGGAGCAGCTGAGTTGTACGCTTCCACAATGGCAAGGTTCATTGTCATGGACGTCCCGTCCTCATACAACGCCATCCTTGGAAGGTAGACACAGGGAAACCTACACATTCGCCCTGATGTGAAGTACTTGACTGTCACATTTGCCACCAAGGATGGAGATGCAGAGATCTTCATAGACCAGGCCGAGGTAAGAAAGGTGTTTGTGAAAGCACGAAAGGCCCCGGCGAGCAACTTCGCACAAACAATGGGGGCAAAGGCGCCAGAAAAAGGCAAAGAAGAAGATCTCGCAAAAGCAGAAATGGAAACAGTAGAACTTATCCCAGGACAATCTACCCGAATAGGGAAGAGCTTGGCCGAAGGTGAGAAAGAAATCCTTGTATCTTTTCTGCTGAAAAATAAAGATCTGTTTGCCTACTCGCCAAAAGATATGCCAGGGGTAAACCCTGGCATAATACAGCACAGCCTCAAAGTAAGCCCGGGAGCAATACTTGTCCGGCAAAAGAAACGAAGCATCTCAGCCCATAAAAGCGACTTTGTCAAAACCGAAGTCCAGCGACTGTTGGACGCCAAAGTCATCAAGGAGGTGAAGTACCCCGAATGGTTAAGCAACGTGGTCATTGCCACAAAAGAAGGTAGCAGCAAACTTCGGATGTGCATCGACCTCAGAAACTTGAACGATGCTTGCCCAAAAGACTTATACCCTCTGCCGCCAATAGATCAACTGGTAGATTCAACTGCCAAATATGGGCTCCTAAGTTTCCTAGATGCCTTCAGTGGCTACCATCAAATAAGGATGGACCCCGAAGATGAAGAGAAAACTTCCTTCATCACCGAGGGAGGAACATACTGCTATATCAGGATGCCCTTCGGGCTCAAAAATGCAGGAGCCACCTACCAAAGGTTGATGAACAAGGTCTTTAAAGACCAAATGGGGAGAAACATGGAGGTATATGTTGATGATATGATAGTCAAGAGCAAGCTGCCTGGCTACCACGTTGCCGATCTAGAGGAAACCTTCCAAAAACTCAGAGCCTTCGGGATTCGGCTCAATCCTGAAAAGTGCATCTTCGGGGTAACCTCGGGAAAATTTCTTGGGTACATGGTATCCAAAAGAGGCATTGACGCTAACCCCGAGAAGATTAAGGCGCTACTTGAGTTCTGAACTCTGGCTACAGTCAAAGACGTTCAGAGGCTCACCGGAAGAATAACCTCCCTGAGCAGGTTTATTTCCAGGTACGGAGATAGGTGTCGACCTTTCTTCAAAGTCCTTACAAAGGCAGCAAAAATGGAAGGCGACCTCGGAAGGAATGATCATCCATGGGATGAAGATTGCCAAAAGGCCTGGGAAGAACTCAAAGTCTACCTAGCCATCCTGCCGACTCTGCGACAACCTCGGGAGGGAGAGCCACTTGTATTGTACCTCGCCGTCACGGAGAAAGCTGTAAGCTCGGTCCTCGTGAAAGAAGAAGGCCCAAAGCAATGGCCCGTCTATTATGTCAGCAAGTCCCTGCATGGCGCCGAAATCAGGTACCCTTTGCTTTAAAAAGCTATATACGCCTTGGTGCTTGCAGGAAGAAGGCTGCGGCCGTACTTTCAGGCTCACCCCATCATCGTCCGAAGTAGTCTACCACTACGGGATGTTATGAAGAAAGTTGATCACTCGGGAAGGCTCTCCAAGTGGTGCATAGAGCTTGGCGAGCATGAAATCATATATGAGTCTCGGAAGGCCATAAAGGCCCAAGCACTGGCAGATTTTATCGCCGAAAAACCCACCACTGAGGACAGCCACCAAGATCCGAACGAGGGTGAGCCAGAGTGGACCTTACATGTTGACGGAGCCTCGGGATCCGAACACTAGGGAGCTGGAGTAGTTATCAGAGGACCCGAAGGCCTAGAGGTAAAGAAGGCTATTAAGTTCAGCTTCAGCGTCACTAACAATGTGGCAGAGTATGAAGCCCTCATAGCGGGATTACGCTTGGCCAGAAGGATTGGCGTGAGAAACTTAAAGGCTCACAGCGATTCCCAGCTGGTAGTTCGGCTGACGGCAGGAGATTATGGGGCGAAGGACCCAATCTTGGCAAAATACCACGAGCTGGTAGCAAAGCTCATCCAAGAGTTTGATGCCGTACGGATCGAAAATGTACCTCGGCGGAATAACACAGAGGCAGATTGCTTGGCGAAGTCAAAAACATACACCGAGGTGCTAGATCATCCGAGCATCTCAGTGCTGAGCATAGCGACCTCTGGAAAGGGATGGAAAGATCCCATAAAAAGATACCTCGCAGAAAATGTGCTCCCCGAAGACCCCGGTGACGCTGCAAAACTACGAAGACGCTCAGGCCGATTCTTCCTGATTGGTGAAGAATTATACCCACAGGGATATGCAAACCCGCTGCAAAGATGCGTGGATGAAGAGGATACTGAAATGGTCCTTGAAGAGGTCCACGAAGGCATGTGTGGTTCACATATTGGAACTGATGCCCTTGCGGCGGTGATACTTCGCCAGGGATACTTCTGGCCTACCCTGAGAAAGGATGCAAGGCAGTTCGTCCGAAAATGTGGTAGTTGCCAGAGACACGCGAACATCCAGAGGGCACCATCGGAAATGGTATCCTCGGCCGACTATCCTTGGCCCTTCGCAGTCTGGGGTGTAGACCTTATTGGGCCACTCCCCACAGCACCCGGAGGCGTGAAATTCTGCGTTGTAGCAGTGGACTATTTCTCTAAATGGGTCGAGGCAGAACCGCTGGCAACTATCTCGGAAAAAGAAGTGCAGAAGTTCGTATGGAAGAACATTGTATGCAGATTTGGCATACCGAGGGTACTAGTAGCTGATAATGGATCCCAATTCATAGACAAAGGATTCCAGGAATTTATCAGCGACCTCGGAATAAAGATGCACTTCGCCCCAGTAGCTCACCCCCAAAGTAACGGGCAGGTGGAAGTATCGAACAGGACCATAAAAGATGGCCTAAAAAAGAGACTGGGAGAAGCAAAAGGGAAATGGGCAGGAGAACTCCAAAGCGTATTGTGGAGCTACCGAACGACGCCCCGAAGGGCCACAGGGGAAACTCCCTTCTTACTAGTCTTCGGGACAGAGGCCATTATCCCAGTCGAGATAGTCAGACCATCAATACGGGTGCAAATATTTGATGAAGGTGGAAACGACCTCGGCCTCAGAACCAAGCTCGACCTCATCGGCGAACACAGAGAAATAGCCGAGCTGAGAAGAAAAGCTTTTCAGCAAAGCGTGGCCGCGGCTATAAACTTACGGGCCAGGCCGAAAGAGATCAAGAAAGGAGACCTCGTTCTCAGAAAGGCTGACTTCGCACCCCGAAGGCCGTCCCACAGAGTACTTCGCGCAAACTTGGAAGGACCATATGTGGTTCTTGCCGAAGTACGAAAAGGCGTGTACAAGCTTGGCAACGCCGAAGGCGTAGAATTGAAAAACACTTGGCACTCAGACGCCTTGAAAAAATTCTACGCCTAAGGTTGAGCGGAGGAATCGCGTTGTACGAAAAATATTCTAAGTACAGAAGTGTCTTGAGAAAATTTCTTAAGTGCAAAATTGTACAGAATTCCGCGAAGATGCTCATCACAAGCGCAGATATGACTTTTCGAGGTCCCTTGAGCCATCACGCTCGGGAAAGATGGAAAAATCTCCTAACAGTACTCGCTGAAATAAGCGTAGAGACAGTTTTCCGAAGTCCCTTGAGCCATCACGCTCGAAAAAATGGAAAACAGAAAACTCTCGAAAGATTTCCTAAGTCTCTTGAGTAAACATGCTCGGGACAGGAGGAAAAGAAGGAAAATTTTGACTAAGTGTTTTCTGAAGTCCCTCGAGCAAACGTGTTCGGGACAAAATGGAAATGCAAAACCTGCAAAAAGACTTAGTTAGATTTTACAGACCTTCCAAAAAAAGCCTCTAGAGCAAATAGGCTCGGCCAACAGAAGGTAATAAAGTTTCTTTGATTACAGGTTTTCTGAAGTCTCTTGAGCAAAATGCGTTCGGGGCAATGAAAATAAAGAAACTTGAAGAAACGCTTAGCCAAAAAAGTCTTCATTAAGGAGTAAGCTGCTTTACAATAAAGAAGTGCCCGAAGAAGGAAAACAAAATAGAAGGGAAGGAAAAGGGGCCCTAAAATAGCCTAAAGGTTTGCAGCGTCCCGAGAGCCACTTGCTGGCCCACCCTTTTCCACCACCTTCGACGCTGGAATTGAAGGAGGAAGCTTCAAGTGTTCGACCTTGGACCATTCCCACCGAGGTCCCTCAGGAATGTTTAGAGCCTCTAGAAAGGAGAGGTCCAGATCTGGGAACCTCTGGAGGACTTGGTGCCGAACAAGGCAGAAGCCGTCCTGAAAGGCGACCTTGGCCATTTGATCAGACTTGTTCTTCTCAAGCTCGAGGTCGTCAAGCTCGTCCTTCAGATCCGCGATCTCCTCGTCCAGCGCCTTTATCTGCTGCTTCCCCTTCGGATCCTTCTTCAAGGACTTGACCTCGGCTGCAAGGATGTTTTTCTCAGCCGTCAGCGCCAGTATGAGCTTGTCAGAATCTGACTTATCCTTTAGGAGCTCCTTGTCGGCGGCCAGCATTCCATTTATCTGCTTGCCAAGGTCAGCAATCCTCCGGGAGGAATCCTTCTTAAGTTCTTCTTTCTCCTTCCAGAACTCCTCCTGAAGGGCGGCAACTTCTTCCTTCGCAGCATGAGACAGCTGCTGGTTCTCGGTGATCAATAACAAGCGAGTTGCCTTCGCCTTCTCTAAGGCCTCTAAGGCTGAAGCTCGGAACTTCGCCTGCCTGGCCACCCGAACTCGGAGAAAGCCGGTGTATCCCAGCAGCTGCAAAAAGATGAACGCAAGGTCAGTAAGAGCCAGGAACTTAGGAAAAATTGAAGGGAAAAAGGTGTGAAGAACATACTTGAGCAGCATGCTCGGTGACTTTGGCGGCAAGGGTGTTATCATCCGGATGGGCCGCCGCAATAGCCTTGAAGGAGGCCTCTGTAAGCACCCCCTTCGAAATTTGCTTCGCCATTTCAGGACAGTCCTCGGAGTACAAGTTCATGTCCTCCGTGAATGTCCAGAAAGGCTCTTTGGGAACCTTCCCTTGCGGTACTTTGGCGTCGCGAAGGGCCTGCGCCTTCGCGTGTTCGGTCGCCCATCCAGGGGTAAGCAACTCCCCTGCGTGGCAAAAATGAGAAGGAAGTTAAAGACAAAGAAGAAAATCCAGAAAAGCAAAGGAACTGTACCGTACTTTATCTGAAGACTAACCTGGAGGGACCTCGACAACGACGTCCTCGGAGTCCTCAGCCTCCTCGGTCGAAATGCCCTTACCCTTCTGCCTGCGCCGCTCCACAGCAGAAGGTGCCTCTACCACGGCGTCCAGAAGGACTTGCGACGGGGTAGGACTTTGGGGAGGGGCGTCGGTTTGAGGGACGTCGGTGGCAGCAGGAACCTCGGCCGAAGGATCGGGCAGCGAAGCAACAGCGGCCTCAGCGTCCTCGTTTTCCTCCCCAATACTTTCCAAAGGGGAGGAAAGAACAGTATTCTGCGCCCGTTTAGCCGAAGGGCCAGCACCAACAGACTTCCGCCTTCGGGAAGTTGCCTTCTTTGTCTGCTCCCCCTTCTCCACTTGGCCGGAGAAAAGGGACTTGTAATAGGTGGCAGTCCCGTCGCCCATCTCTGAAAAAGAAGAGAAATATCAGCGTAAGTCCGAGGAAGAAAACAGCAAGGGAGTAGAAGAAAACTCACTTTCGACAAGCGTTTCGAAAGAAATTTCCTCCTTAAGAAGCTTGATCAACCAGGAATCCTTCCCAGCGATGGCAGGAGCTGGCATCTTGAGGTCAGTCTCGTGCTCTTTCACCACCTTTTGTTCCCGAAGGACCTCTTCGGTCATCAACTTCCAGTTGATAGGAAAAGGGTAAAGGGCACACGGAGGGACCTCGGCAGTCCAGTCAGACACAGCCCAAATGCGGGTGTCGAAATCCGTGAACACGGGAGCCAACTCTGGAGTCAGCAGCATCCTCGGATCAGCGACGTCCACATTCAGTATTCCCTGAGCCCATTTGGTCGGGACGTACGACCAGGCCTCGACCATCTTCAGGAAGAAGAACTTCTGTTGCCACCCCCGCCAGCTGTCCTTAGTGGCGAAGGTGAACATCAATTTTTTGCTCCCGGATCCCTGAGGTAGCATGAAATAGAAGCCACCCTTCGAGACCACAGACAGCTTGTAGTACTGCATGAAGATTATAAAATGGGGTTCTATCCCGAACACGCCACACATGCAGAGGAACGCGTTAAAATAGCAGAACGAGTTCGGGGGAAGCTGGTTCACAGCAATGCCATGAAATTGGCAGAACTCGCAAACCATCTTCGGGGGAGGATACCGAAGACCGGCCTTCAGCTGGGCTCGGAAAACGGTAACCTCATTTCTGTGGTTTGAAAAAGCATAATGGCTAGAACGAGGCAGCCTAGTAATGGCGTAAGAGGGAAGAAAGAACTTTTTCTTCCACCTCTCTAACTTTGCAGGGGTGGTGCAATAAGGATGGGCTAAAAGAGGCTGCCAGCTCTCAGGGATAGGCATTGTAGACATGAAAGCGAGTTTGGAAAAGACAAAAAAAATAGTTTCCAGAAAAAACTCCAAAGAACAGAGAGATCAAAACACTCTGGAAAACAAAATCCCACCAAAAGATTTGCCAAAGTCTGAGGACACCGTCGTGAAAGTTGGCTGGAAAAAGCTCTGATTAAGGCAGCTCCACCACAGAAAGCAAGAAAGTGCAAGAATAGGGGCAAAGCAGAGAGAAGAGCAGAAGAAAAAGAAAAAGGAACTTATGATGAAACGAGCCATTTATAGGCCAGAGGTGGGTAACCAAAACATCGTCATAAGTACCCTTTGGAGGCGAACCGTCGCCGTAACTGCTCTCTGCACCTGGAAAGGCACGCCCTCTGTAACCGACGCGACTCTCCTCCAAAGGCAAAGCACCACGTGTCAGCCGCCGCGCCAAAACGGGGACACGTCTCCTGACATCCCTAGGAAAAAGGGCGCACGTCTTCTGACATCCCTAAAAAGCTGGGACGCGTCACTCAGACTGACACGCTTGGCCATCAGACCTGCAGAAACAAAGAGCAGGCCACCTCGAGGACACCAAGAGACAGGCTATGGCCAAACAGCCCATGACTTTCGGGCAAGAGGTGTATCTTCGGCACAGGCTCCGCCTCGAAGACACCAAAGAACAGGCCAAGGCCGAACAACCCTTTGGGCAGAAGGTGCATCCTCGGAACAGGTTGAGCTTCCTAAGAGACTCCCAATAACAACCTCGGAAAGAGATGCAAAACCGAAGTCTTCACTTCGGCTTTCCAAAGGGGGGCATGTGATAGCCAAAGGCTATCGCCTCTATCTGGCCGAACTCCCTGCCACAAGAATGGCCAGAAGGGACTGCCGATACCCGAGTGAAAATGAGATCATACACCTCGGGAGATAGCCGAAGAGCTCTGAGCCCGGCACGCCAGGAAACTTGAGGATACTACAAGCCCCCCGAGGTTGCAAACAGATCGCCTTCGGAAAAGAGGCACCAGCTATTGCGGGCCGAACATGATCTCCCCGAAGGCGGAACTCCTTGAAGCTGGGAACCCCTGAACTGGGTGCGTGTTTCCCGAAAAGGCACCGTCCGTACCAAAGGACGACCTCGCCCAGGGCCCTCAGGAGTACGGCAGGAGCATTTAAGGAAGCATTTAAGGAAGCCTCTGACACGTCCTTTCACAGACGTCATAAAGCCGCCTCAATAGGCGCTCTGGCACGCTGACGCCATCAAAATCACATCATGGCCCATCTCAGCACAAGGCTCAAGGCAACCTGCTACCAGCTATCTGTCCCCTACGCCCAGAAACTCAGGTAACATCCGACCGAACACGTGTCGCGATCTGAACGGGCTAGGTACTCCTATAAATACCAGGAAATAAATACTTGGCAGGAGGTTGGTTGGCAAAAGGGCTGACTCCCAGACTCTGAGAAAATTACCAGGCAAGACTCTTCAGCCCTTTGTGCTATTTCCTCTGCCTTTTCTCAGCCACCACTGACTTGGGCGTCGGAGGCTCCCCCCCCGGAAAAACACTCCGGGGGCCTCCTAACCCTTTGTTTCTGAGCTTTCAGGCACACTCCCTTGGGCGATCCATCCTCCAGTCGTTCTTCCTCCCAGAAGTCTCTCCACCAGTCACTATGACTATAAACGATGAGGCCCCATGCCATCAGTTACAAAAAGCTCCCTTCCCCAAATAGTAGCTCTTGGTCAAAACTTGGTCAAACCTTACATACTTAGGCTAATTTTTGGGTTTCACACTAGGTTTGGGTTATAAAACACATTTTTTATTCTTAGGATTTGGCCTCACTTTGGGATACAAAGTTACCATTTTACCCTTGATTCCAATTTAGTGTCATAAACTCCTCAAAACCTAGTAAACTTTGCTTAACATTCTTAATCTTGCTACGTGAGCTTAAAATAAGGTTCCAAACTAAGATTTAAATTACTTTACCTCCCTCGGTCCAGCTTCCCTGCTAGGAGGGCTGTAACATTCTCCTTACCCTGGAGAATTTGGTCCTCTAAATTTAATCTCCCCACCTTGGTGATGCACTCCTGGGCTATAGTGCCAACGTATCCTGAACAAACCTACCAAGTGGAGTTAATTCCATAACAACCCTCTTGGCGCAGAACTACTTGACTTATTTAGCTAATGACTTCAGCCACTTGAATCGGGTCCTATCTCGTATAGGTACTATGGCTAGTGCCATATTTGTGCTTAAACCCAAAAGCATACCAAGAACTGTCAACTGTTCTCCCTACCTTGGCCTAAACTTACACGATCTAAAGTAAATTAATGTAATTCCACTCTTGAAGACTATGTTATGGTCCTTTACTACCCCTAGCACATGGTGCTACTAAAGGACATTTGACTATTCAACTTGTCCCAGTGAAGCCGGTGATCACAACTGTTCAACACCAATCCCTGTGCTCAAGCCTCTTAGTGCAAGTTAGCTTAACAAATTCTTTTTTTTCTTTGAAAACTTGTCCACGCACCTTACACTGATAGCCACCTATTAAAAGCTCAACATTGAGCAACTTCCCCCTTTCTTTCCTCTATCCTAAACCTACTGGTGTAAGCCAACTTAACAAGTTAAACTTGTCCATTAACACACACTGAAAAATACTCATTCTACATTTGGCACCCAATGTCTCTGTACCAAGCCACTTAGTGCAAGCTAGCTTAATGAGCATACGACTCATCCACTATTTTTCACATAGTCAGTTCCTTACTCTAGGTTTGGTACCCGTTAATTCCCAATGATCACTAGACCAAGTGTGTCATTAGTGTACTATGGCCACACCGTATACACCACTAACACTTTAAGGCATCCTCTGCTCAAAGCTCTATTATACTCTAGGGCTCTTCTAATAGGTGACCTACTGAGAGTTGTAGGTTTCAGTAAACCCTAGAATATGAGTCTTGGATACGCCTTTTGGGCAGCCCATATGCATTAGGCATACTAGTGCACTAAGCAAGATACCTATGCACTACTCGAGTACTGTGATCTTACTACCCTCGCTACTTTAGAGTCTCTTAGACATGCATGCCTACTAAAGAAAATTTCTCAGGCATGAGTGCCAAGACCTCCAAGTAGCTAGTGCCCTTTGGCCCTCATCCGTGGCCCCTTAGTTTAGGCCTTCTAGCACCTGGTGATTAAGCTACCGACATGCTACTCAAGCCGAAGGTCTTGATGCTTCAGTTGCTCCACTCGAAGTATGGTAGGTGCTCAACGCCTACACACTAAGTCTCTTCATTTCGTTGCACTCAGAGCCAACACCTTACACACACAAGATTAGTTTCTCAAGTGCGTCCTTAGTACACTTGCTTCCCGGCCTTTAATACTTGCTCTGTGCCTGAAGCCCCTATGGGATCCTTAGTCAAGTTACAAGGTATTACCCAATCCTAGGCCAACTAGGCATCCTTGGCTTGGTAGTTGACTCGGCACCTTAGCCCCATTCATTAGGCTTCGATACGCCTCTAGTCTTACTCGAGACCTTGATAACCTTACAGGCCTCCTGACCTCTAACACTATTAAGCGACCCCTTAATGACAGCTATTCTTCAGTTAAACTATGGATACAAAGAACCATTTTTTCCATACTCAACTACCATACCATAAGTATACCATGACAGGATGTTGTACCCGCGGCTTTGCCATGCCCACTCAACTTACTTGGTCGGAGAACTAACTTTAGTTAACAATCTGCAAGTGGTTGGCCATGGAAAATCACTTGGGTGGCTCACCCCATACAACTCTGCTTAGTGTTCCAGCTATGCACGTCATGACTAGTTTTATCCCTTAGAGTTGTTCCTACCCACTAGCCTTAGCCAATCTCACAGATCACGAGCCCTTCCTTTTGAAAGTGCTAGGGTTTTGTTAAATACTCTAACTCTTGAATTTAACTATCTCAACCAATATCCTTATTGACTATGCTTCCAACCTTTGACTTCCTTCAACTTCGGTAAACTTGGTAACTACCAGAGTCACAAATAGATACTTGGGCATAACTGTACCTATACTAGACTTGGCACTTTAAACTATTAAGCGAAGTCCTCAACTAGGTAGGAGATTATTTCACCTTGTGGCTACTTGTGAGTTGACTCTCGACTGGTTGTAATGAACTATGCCTCATGGGCACTCCTCAGACACTACCCTATAGGGTTAAAGCAAAACATCCTCTTTTTGGCATGATTTGGTCGTTTCTAACTAGACGGTTCAAAGTTATAAAAAGCTACTGGCACTAAAATAAACAACAGGCGATCATCACGATGTCCTCGATGCCACTTAGGACCTAGTCCTTAACCTACTTAACTAGCTTCACTAGCCAAGTCTTTCTTCTTCCATAAGTCATCTAAGTGGCCTATAACCCTACTTAACCTCAGGATGATGACCACAAGTCACCGGCTATTCCTTGGTCCAGTTGCTTCAGCTCTCTCACTACTTTCTAGTGGTTGAGCAAAAACCCATCAACAACTTTACTTTGACTGGCTCAACCTTAGGGTATACAGCTAACGGATGGACAAACCTATCCATCGGTTTACACTTGGATGAGTTACTTGCATGTGTCCCTTCCATGGTTACATCCTACATTCAATGGTTAGAAACAAAATAAATACTTACCTACTTACCTCATTGGCATTTGATTAAACTACTCCATTACTTGGGTACTCTAAGGAACTCATCCGTTAAACTTGCCAGTCATTTACTACCAATTAGGCCAAACAAACAACTTAAGGAATAAGAACACCTATGGAACCTTAGAATATTTCCAATCTAAAGCATTTAAGCATGTACTTATATGGGTTCACACGCTAGCAAGTAGGTCCTAGGGTTTTAGGTATCACTCGATACTTGGTGCGTCTTTAGGTCCTAATGCACTTGGGTTAGCCCTTAACCCCACTCAAAATTACCACCCAATAAGCCAAATAAAACTATGCCAATAATTGATGCAAAAAATTACCAAGTGACAAATGACTAGTGGGAGGGTAAAGACTTACCTCACACCAGCCACACATTACTAATGAGTTCACTACAGCTACTAGTTGCACTTGGCTGGTGGTTGCCTACTTTGACCACTTGACTAATTGAAGTAAAGCTTAACTATTGCTCTAGTGTACCAAGCCGACTCCTTCTAGCAACAACTGTTAAGGACAAGCTTTCTAGCCAGCTCTTAACTCATCCGACCCAAATATGATACTAGTCTGATGACCACTTAAACCGTTGATAATAGTTCTTAGGCATAACCTAATAGTCATGCACTCTTTGCACCCTAGGCTTAAGCCTTACTCTTACATGATCCATTCTTGTTCCATGGTCTTCGGTTGACTTTTGTACTATGGGCGATTTGCCCATCCTCCTACTAGGTTGGATGAGCCAAACTTCACCTTACCATCTCATGTCTTCAACTCCTTTAACTTTTTTTTGAGAGCTACTGCATGTTAGACTATTCACTGGTGGTCCAACATCTACAATCATCAAAGGCCTCAACATACTAGCTTAACGCCTTGTTGGTCTCGGTCCCAAGCTTCCACTCTCAATGGGAAAAGTAAGAGAGTGTTACCGTTTGTCACTTTGTAGCCTTTCATGACCAAGTGTTTATCACTTAGGTTAGTGTATCCTTAGGTCTCTCCGGTATTGCCTAACCCATCCAAGTTGGTGGGTTTAAGTTCTGACACTTTGGAAGCAATCGACTTGGCCTAGTTATACTCCCCGCCTTGGAGGTTTTCATACCCTCCCAGTCCTATAGATCATGTAACCTACCTTATGCTTGAGGTCTCAAAACAACTTCCTAGGATGGTGGTCGCATTATAACTGCTTGCACCAATGTGTTGCCTTACCTTGAAGCAAGCCAAACTAACCGCCCTAACATTACCACACCAGACTACTAGGATCCATCCTAGGACCCTTTAGCATCTGAAGCACACTTGATCTAGTTTCACCGCCACAACCTGCAGCGAAAGCTGGATGATAACTCATAGATGTTGGTTAATACTAACTACCCTAGCACAAGGACAATCGATTAGATCTTAATTCCTAGCCTCCAATGACCATGACTGAGCTCTGATACCAAACTGACACTGGTCCTCGTGTGCCTGCCCAAGAAGCCTATGGGAACAGGTCCCATATGAGTCACAATTGGCTAATTGATTATGTGCACACTAGTTAAAACCTTTATGCTTCTAGTTAATTAATCCCACTATGCAATCATTCATGAGTATGTGTTTTGACTTGATGAGCAAATTAATGAAATAACACTTTAAATATCACCATGGCATTTCATTAAAACCAAACATCAAAACCATCAAAGCATATAAACCATTTATGTGGTTAACTACACATAATCAACAGTGTGTGCACATGCAAGCTTAGGAAGACTATGTTCACACCTAAGAGCGACTCTAGAGTATACTACTCATACATGAACATTAAAGGCAAACTAGTGTATCAAGACTATACACTTAACAATACTATTGAGATCCATAACTAAGCTCTCACCTTAGAGAAAGTCCCGATGGCTAGCTCCAAAGCCCTCCTTTATTATTCATTAGCATTTGTTGGTTGAATAAACAACTGTAGTTAGTACAACATCTTAACCAACAAGTGAACCACAAAACTAGAATCATAAGATTCAAATAAACTATATACTTGCTCATGAGCTTAGCTTAACAACCCTTCATGGCTGCCAGCTATACGGAACATATCTGCACAATGAAGACTAATAGAGTGAGAATAAAAAATTCTCAGTAAGTGATTTTAAGCTACAAGCAAAACACTAAGGACAAAACATATATAAAAATATGTAATCTGCTGTGAGCTTGTACAGCGTGAGGCTAAATGTATGCACATACGTTTCAGTCCCTTAAGACTTATTCTCTACCTTGTCCTTCTATGAGCGTCACTTCGTAACTAGTGAGTTTTGGCTCCTAACTTGCTCTTAGAAAGCCTTAGCTTATTGACGCAATAAATTGAACCTTACTTTGATTGTTGTGCAGGTGAACATGATGGATGTGCCTTGCTTGAGTTCTGAGGAAATCACTAGGTGTACTAAGCCTCCACATAGTGCCTCAAGTCTTTAGACTTGTCTAGTCACTTGTGTACTAAGCTTCCATCTTAAACCCTTACCAAGAGTGCACTATGTTCTCAGCTGCACGTCAAGTAATCTAGCCTATGCTACAAGTGCACTAAACCTTCACTTAAGGCACAAACCTGTCCACCATTACTTGGTTCACACTAGTTGAGTGGCATTGACCCTAGCTAGACTCATTTACTAGGTTCTTTGGAATCCACCTAAGTGCTCTAAGGTTCCTACATCTGAGCCTTAAATCTAAAGGCCTAATTAGGCTTTTGATGATACTAAATCTTGCACCCGACTAATGGTGCTATATTTGTGGCCAAAGAAACCTTCACTTTGAACTAAAACAAATATAAACGTGAGCAACTCCAAGCTTGGTGAAGGCATGGAAAAAATGGTTCTCCCTCTTATCTTTGAGTGGAATCTTGAATCACCTTAATTGGATGCTCGAGCGAAAAGTTATGATGAAAATATTACTAGCCGTTAAAGCTAGCGAATAGGCTCTGGCGCTCTGGCACTAAGTGTGGTTGCAGTGCCATAGGACAACCATTCTGGCCTCCCCTAGGTTGCTCTAGGCACTGTAGCTCTAACTGGTACCACGATGCCAGTGCCTCATGGCTAGAACTTGCAAATGATGCCTAAAGTACATTGGGAGGCCCCCTAAGGTTCCCAAACAAGTTAGGGATGCCATCTCACTTCGCAAACCCGCAAAACACACTTCCTAAGCCACAATGCACCATTCATTCCAAGCTTGTGACACACACAAACATCACAATAAGCTTGGAAACCCAACTAGTCCACCATGAACATCTCCTTCCACAACTAATGCCAATCATCAAATTCACAAGAATTTCACCACAAACAAGCTATGAATGGCATCAAGTGGGTATGAACCATAAATCCCTTGCCACTATTCCAAGCTAAAAGAAAAGATAAAGCACTCCTTCACCATGAACAAAGCCTCACAAGGTTCTACCTAAGCTCCAAGCAAACAAAGGCAAATTACACCAAATTAACATCAACGAAGCAAAACCCCTACCTCAAATCACCAAACAAACAGAAAATCAATAAGAAATCTTTGTTACCTCACATAAAAAATAGAGAACCAGTTGGAAACATGATTCCAAGCTTAATAGACATAACATCCTCTTGAATCAAGCTTCCCAAAGCATATATACCCTTAGTAGCTTCAAATTTCACCGAAAGCACTTGATTTTGAGCTAGAATTCATGAAGAATTAGAAGGTTAAGGGGGAGCTCGGGTTTGAGGTGAATAGGAGAAAAAATGGCAGCCTCGCTCTACTTTACCAAATTTTATAACCTTTAAAACCCCAAGCCACCAAACTTTATAAAAGCTTACAAAAAGTCCCTTTTCCCAAATAGTAACTCTTGGCAAAAACTTGGTTAAACCTTACATTCTTAGGCTAATTTTTGCATTTTAAACTAGGTTTGGGTTTTAAAACACATTTTTTAATTCTTGAGACTTGGCCGACACATTGGGATACAAAATTACCATTTTACCCCAATTCCAATTTGCTGTCATAAGCTCCTCAAAACTTAGTGAACCTTGTCTAACATACTTAATCTTGCTATGTGAGCTTAAAATAAGGTTTGAAACTAGGATTTAATTCACTTTACCTCAATCAAGCTTCCCGCCAGGAGGGCCGTAACACCAATTGTTCATGATCTAAGGTTATCATTTTAGTTAGTGCATTTCCAACATCGTAAACCATAGTAGTTTACTTATTAGACAAGACATTACGTGCAAAATCAAATGAACAAACAACCACTCTAGGTGTTGTTGGGCTCTTCAACAATACCAGTATCTGCACACAATTATATAAGGGATGAGAATTCAAAGAATTACCAATAAGGGTCTTTCACTAACAAGAAAACATACTATAGGACCACAATATATGTACAACAAATATACGTGCAGTTCTACTGTGAGCTCATACAGTTTAGAGCCATAATATTGATCAAAGTTCAAGGTCAACTTTGGCTCCATGTGTAACGACCCTCAATATATTGACCTGAAATTATGAAGGTAACTACAGTATTTTAGTAATTATAACACTTAAAATATTAATTAAAAACTAAATCTCACATTTTTAGAATATAGTAGCTGATAAAAGGAAAATTGGTCATTTAGGTAATGCCAGAACAAGAAATACATTTAAGGTATCTTAATAAATTGACATGCACAAATTAATCATAACCAAGAAATTAGCAATTCCTACAAACCCTAAAGCATCATTACTTTACTGACATACACAATAATCTAAATCCATCCATATATCAAAATCAAGCAATAAACTCAAAATCATCCATAACACCATCAAGATTTTATCCATTAACATCAAATAACACAAGACCATAGAAAGAAATCATTCAAATCATCATCAAATCCTCAAGAAAACTTAGAGAGAGTGTTACCTCTAGAGAGAGAAATGTAGAGAGAGAAAACTAAAAATCAATGCAGAGAAGCTTTAAAACAATCCTCTGATGAAGGGGAACCTTGCCTGGTGGTGATGGAGGCTAGGGTAGAGATTTGGAGTCAAGCGGAAAAAGGAAAACTGAGAATCATGTGAAGTGGGAAATAGGGTGGTCGCTGTTTGTGACCCCTCTTTTATTTTGATGTAACACAGTTAGAAACAAGGGCGTGTTTTTTATCGTGTCTATGGACACACTTTTGAAATAAGCGTGTTACAAACCATGCTTGACGTTTTAACCTTAAAATTTTTAAAAATGAAGCTGGAACATGATTTTGAACATAGGCATGCAATAAACCTTATGCATTTAACACGTTTCGTAACATGGGCATTTTTCATGCCATGTTTGCGGTCTGAAGCTTAAAATTTTGAAAAATAGAGGACTTGCATGGTCTTGAACACTGATGTGAACGCAATTGTGTTTAGGAAACATGTTTTAAAACATAGGTACATTCAGGATCGTGTTTTGACTTTAGAATTGTTGTACAAAGGCAAACACAGTTTCAAACATGGGCATGTATTGAACTGTTTGATCTTTTGTAGCTAAATTTCAAAAATCATTTTAAAATTATTTTTTTTCAAATCAATCAGGCTCATGTTCTGGCATATGTTGACTAACACAAGCATGTTAGGCTCCTGAAACTTGAATTTCTTCAAGAATTTCTTCCCTATTTGCATTCAATCTCTTGCAAGAAAGCATATTGACTTGACATGAATAATTCTTGGAAATTTAAAAGAACTAACACACACATAAAAAATAATTTAAAGTGAAAATAAAAAATGATTAAAATTATAGTAGGTGATATTTTTTCTTTGGTTCCTTCCCACGAAGCGCCTAATTTAACATCTTTGGCTCAACTTCTTTCTCCTTTAATTAAGTAGGTTCTTCCTTCATCTCCAACAACTTGACCTCCACATGGTCATCTACTTTTTGAAGGTAGTTTGGATTGTATGGCCCTTTTGGGTTTGACTCTTTATTGGCTGGCAAAACACCTTATAGCCTTTCTGAAAGCATCATAGCTACCTGTCCCAATTGAGTCTCCAGATTCTATGTAAACACTTATTAGTTTCTCAAAGCGATATCCATAATTTCCATCTTAGCATCAGTTCACTACATAAACTTAGAAAATTCATCATATGCAAATTGCCTCCTTCCCAGTAGTGGTTGTCGTGGTTGAAAATGAAGCGGTTGTGTTGCTTTTGATTAGTCCATGAAAGATTTAGGTGATTCCTCCATTTAGGATTGTAGATATTATTTTATATGTCTTGAAGGAATTCCCACAAAATCTACCTGATTAGTCTTTCATTCCATTGTATGCCTGACAATCTTGAGTTGGGTGAACATTTCCACATAAATCACACTGTGTCATTACAGCTTTCCTTTGAGCAATAGAAATTACTTCAACTTGCATTGATAAAGCTTCCAGTTGATTGGCTAGTGCAGTAACTATATCATAACTCTTAGCTGAGGCTGTTTTACTCGATTTATTTTTGAAAGATGATTTCAATTGATAATTATTCATTACCATCTCTTCAATACGATCCTTGGCTACCTCTGGAGTTTTGTTATTCAAAGTACCATTAGCTGCCACATTAATCATTTGCTTGAAAGTATAATTCAGACCACTATAGAATGTCTGAACTTGCAACTAAGCCTGTAAACCATGATGTGGACACTTTCTTCGGCAAATCATTAAATATTTCCCAAGTCTCATAAAGTGTCTTTAAATCCATCTAAGTAAAACTAGAAATATCATTACAAAGCTTAGAAGTTTTAACTAAAGGAAAGTACTTCATTAAAATTTTTTCAGCAAGAGCATTCCAAGTAGCAATAGAACCTCTTGGAAAATAAGTTTACCATTGCTTAGCTTTTCCACTCAATGAGAATGGAAATAATCTCAACCAAACACTAGCTTCACTAGCTTTATTAATTCTGAATCTATCACATATCTCCAAGAAACTGGTAATGTGCGTTTTCAAATCTTCATCCACCAAACCATCAATTTGAACACAAATTTAAACCATCTAGATAGTATTTGCTTTAATCTCAAACTTATTGACATTGGCAGGCAGTCTAACAATAATTGATTTCAACCCTTCAAAAAATGGTTTTACATAATCAAACATAGTCCAAACTGGATTTTGCATTTCTATGATTAAATGCTCTTGATTTTCTCCTTGTTCCAACTTTAGAGGTAGAATTTTGTAACTCAAGGCACCTTATATGGTGAAGTCTCCTTAAAGTTCTTTCAATTTCTGGATCAGTAGTTTGGACTTAAGTAGAGTTGCTTCGAGTCATACACCAATTCTCCTACAAGAAAAGAACAAGGAATCGATAAAAAAATAAAAAAAATATGAAAGAAAATACAACAAGAAAATAAATGGCTAAATTCATAGAAAATAGACTTTCAAATAGCAATCTCAAACATTCCTAGGCAATGACACCAAAACTTGATAGCTCATAAACTACATACTAAAAATATTCAGCCGGGGCTTTGAATGATAAGGAACCTTTAAGGCAAGTGCACCTATCATCTAGTATAGCATCCGAAGAGTATTAATGTCATATTCCATAGGGACAGAGTTGTCTAGCATACTAAACCTCTTTCTATTATTTAACCGATCAGTTAGGAAAGTTGATCAATTGACTAATAAGAACTAAACTAATGTAGCAAATTAAAATAACTCAGCAAAAAAAAAATAAATAAATAAAGCAAAGTAATAGGAAATAAATTAGATAAATCAACAATCAAAATATATCATACTTAGATTAAAATCCCCTAGAAATTAATTATGCTACACTTATGTTGGTTTAGCAAGCATATCTCCTAGATTAGACTATCTCTTCTCTTGAGGAAAGTAACCTTTATTCCCTGGTTGATTAATCAAAATATTTTTGAAATTGGAACCCTAAAATGAACATTACTAGTTCTTTCAGTCTCACTACCAGGCTTGAGCCTAGTCTCGAGGTCTTACATCGACCTATCTCTAGACATGTGTTCAATCCATTCTACCTAACAGTGATCTAATCAAACATATGAGTGGTTAGCTTAACATGCTCAAATCATACATTGAATCCAATCAAAACAATTATAGGAACAATATAATCCTATGGTTCATCTACTCAAACCATGAGTACGAATTTAGCTCATCATCCTGATAAAGAAGCACAAGAAGAACAAAAGAAAACTAGGAATCAAAGACTACATCTCTGAATGTCCTCTTATTTAAGCATTCCTTGCTCTAGCACAAATTAATAGGTGTTGATCATCTGATTGCCTTTTGCAGCCTTCTACCATGAACCCTAAACTTTAAAACTCTCTCCCTTTTCTTCTCTTCTAGCTTTCCTTTCTAAACTATGAGAGAAACTCGAGCAAACACTAATAGTAGTTGAGCATGGTCATTAACATGGCCTTGTTCTAGATAATGTCTTGTCTTTGAATAAAAACTTCACTAAAACATTAATGGCATAGTTCTAGGCACAAGTGTGACGGGTAGACACAGGTATGTTAACTTACAGAAAAATAACCTAAGAAGGTACACAATATTTGACATGGATGTGTTTAGGGGCATGCTTGTATAATTTCTCCAAAAACTACCCAAATCAGCTAAAAAACCTTTCAAAATCCTTTCCTTTTGCAAAAGAGCTTAAATTTGGCCTGAAAATAAAATATAAAAGATTTAAGCACCAAATATTACAGAAACTACTCAAAACACAAGCAAATATCAAAGAATGTCATAGTAAAAAGTACGTATAATTTTGCACATGCACTCCTATATGAGATTTTGAGGAGTTTTCCTAGATAAGTCGATGAGTACACCAGAGATGTACCATCAGTACTAAGTATGAAAATTTGATGCAAAAACAATCTTTAAAAATATCACAACCTAGCTTGATTGAAATTTTCAAAAATATTTGGAAAATTTACTTCAATTCATACATAAAGACCTAAAGATCACTACATAATACTTAAGTTAAGCAATAAAAAAACCCAAGTTATCAGTCATCTCTTCAATTCAATTCACATGCTTAAAAAGTATTAATAGGAAAGTTTAGCTCAGAATTGCAAAGAAGAACAAATTTTAGTAATTAGGGTCTTAAGCTAGTCACTCCCTTACAGCCTTCAACATACAGGCATGAAAAGCACAAAATGAAAAAAAGGGGATGGTGCTAGAAATTGATATTGCCCAAAAGAATTGTTGATTGCTTTGATAAGTTAGAGTTCCATGTACTCCAAGAATTGTAGGCATCGGGTTCTAGAGAGGAGGCCTTTTAAAAAACAAAATAATATATCAGATACTAAAAATTGGGATATAATTTCTATTATGAAACTAGACTAAAAGTTTAAGAATCAAAATAAAATAGAAATATTGTTACCCACTCCGGGGTAGTCCAGTTATGGTGCCAAAATTGTGCATTTAGACTCCCAGGATTGGTAATGTTCTATAGGCCATCAGAACACTACCTTTAGTGTGCATACCCAAGTGGCCCTCTTGGGCACTATGTAAAGACATGCATATTGGTCCAACCATCACACACATATTCACATTTCATGCACACCATGGCAGAAAAGAAGGAAAACACTAGCACAAGTCTTAATCTTGGCTACCACACATTAGGCAATCTTGTTAAGTTCTAGTGACCAGCTACTGCACCTGTAACTTCCACTAATAAACTGTATCATTCTAGCCTCATACCCCCATTTTTTATTTTCTCCATTACCAAGTAGAGACTTAGATCAAACCAAGGAATTTTTTTTTACATCAATAGCCCACCTATGGACCAAGTTATGGATTTTTGAAGTTGGTCACAAAATTCTGACCAAATGAACAGTAACTCAGCCAATTTTGCAACATCATATCTTTGGCTACAAGGATTCAAATTCAGAAATTCAAAATTACAGTTCAACCCCTAGATGTTATCTAGGTGTGGTCAAAATTTCATACCAAGATTTATTCTACACAAGGAGATATTAAACTTTAGGTACATGGTCGAAATTCTGGCAACTTTTGGACCATTTTGCCCATACAATTTTTTCCAAACCATGCAAACACTTCATTCACAAGGGGAAAGCCCTCCAAGGATATCCCATACATGTCCAATACACATATTAATTACATTCTCTTGCATCTAGCAACTTTATGTGGCCAAAACAGAATTTGCAAGTAAGCAGCCTATCATTCACACTTAGGCAGCATTGCACCACATCACTTACATAGCCAAAACATTACTCAAATGTTCACATACTTGTCTCATCTTACATACACTACATGTACATGCATACATGCACTACAATATGGTATTAACTCAGCTAAATACGCACCCTAGTTTACAGGAGGTCCTGAGACACAATGGACTCCAAAAACAGGATGCTGGATAGCTGCTGCATAACACAATAAGTACCACCATTAAAAATACCAAATGTGCTGCTAAAATCACCAAAATTTCCAGATCATAACTAGACATATGGAAGTTCATGTACTTGAAATTTCAGATTAAAACTCAAACCACAAAGGTTAGTTTGAAGGTGATCTTTCAGCTGGACCTGAAATGACAGAATTGAGGGGAGTAAGTTTCGTTGAGAAACTTAGTCAGGGTAGCACTTGGATTCAATAGGCAATGTAACCATCATTAAAACCTGGATCCAAAGACACTAAAACAAAAAAACCACAATGCACATGTACAAGATATAGCAACCAAATGCAGCAGCCAAACACAAACAACAAACACATGAAATGTGGCAGCAACATATACCATAGGTTAGTCCATAAAACACATAATAAACAAACCAAATCACTATGGCAGCCCTCCTCAAGCCAATGCTTGGTCTTAGGAGGATTTTAACACTAGTTAGTACTAACTTTGGGCTCTAGAAATCCTCATTTTACTGCCATCTTTGTGCACTTGACAATAGGTCACAAAACCTTCAATAAGTGCACTCCCCTAAATAAGCTTGGTTCATCAACCTCATGGCTCTCTTCCAAGCTTAGCCCTAGCTCCATGGTTGCTTGAAAAATATAGAAAACAATCCATGAGAGCAAGAGAACCCTTACCAAGGTGGGTAGGCCGAAAATCAAGCTTGATCCTTGAAGTATGCAAGATATAGCTCTAGTTTGCTTCCAATTGCTTCCTTTTGCCTTCAATTTCAATCAATTGCAAGTTTGAAGGTGTGGTGGCTATGGAGGAAGTATCGCTGTGCTCTTGGGCTAGGGGAGGACGAAAATGAGAGAGGGATAAGTGATTTGGCCACTTAAATGGCCTTAAATGAGCTTAAGGGCACCAAAACACACTTAACAAGCTTAACCTTGCTTTATGTCATTTTCCTTCTCACTAATTATTGTTTCTTTGTCTTAAACTCATTGGTACACATGTGCCCAACATTTTTGACTAATTATCAAGTCTTGGCTGCCTCCCCATAGTGGGATAACCCCACAATTCACCATCAGACTTAAGTCAAAAGCTTGAACACCTTACGGTTTACACTAGGACATTTAGGTCCTTATTGCCTTTAGTGTTTCCTTTGTCCAAAATTGTCTTCCATGAGCAATTTGGTCCTCCAATAGCACTTTCATACCATTCATATCCTTCCCATTACTCTCCAAGTCTCTTTCTTGAGAGTTTTGCAATTGAGTACCTGAATTTCCAAAACCTTACAAAAAAGTCCATAGGTTGCTTGACAAACAAGCAATCCTTAAGGCTTTTCTTGGGGACCAAGTTACCAACTTAGAACACTTTAAGGAGGTGTTGATCATGCCTTTTACCGCCCACACTTCAATCACTATGGTGAGAATTACACAATATAATGGTTTTTTAGCCATTATGACACACTTGTAATTCTCCCATTTTGTGAGGTGGTAACAAATATAATGGAGGACAATTGATGCCCTAATATCCAAAAAGATCCATGATAAGTCTATAATAGAACTAAAGGAAATAAAAGGAGTAATTGTGCAAGTCAAGCATTCCCGACCAGCAACTTGGAAGTAGATGTTTGAAGTGGTGGACCTGTGTTAGTCAAGTTAGTGTGGGTTTCCATGGTGGCTACTAGCTGAAAACCCCTAGTAGTCTTGGCCTCTATAGTCTCCATCCCACCACATTCTTATGCTTAACTGGCGGTTCGAGCTCCTCAACATGCTTCATAGTTGGATCCTTAGTTATCACAATGCTAGTATTACCTTCTCCAAGTGTCTCTCCCTATTGCCAGGTAGGGTGTTACCCATTCTAGGGTAGTCCAGTTATGGTGCCAAAATTGTGCATTTAAAACTCCTAGGGTTGGTATGTTTTGTAGGCCATTAGAACAATACCCTTAGTGTGCATACCTAACTGGCCTTCTTGGACACTATGTAAATGCATGCAAATTGGTCCAACCATTACACACATATTCAAATTTTATGCACACCATGGCATCAAGGAAGGAAAACACTAGAACAAGTCTTAAGTTTGGCTACCACACATTATGCAATCTTGTTAAGTTTATGTAACCAGCCACTGCACCTGAAATTTCCTCCAAAAAACTGTATTAGTCTAGTCATGTACCACCCTATTTTCTTTGCTTCAATATCAATTAGAGCCTTAAACCAAACCAGGGAATTTGGTTTTTCATCAATAGCCCGCATATGGACCAAGTTATAGATTTTTTCAGTTGGTTACAAAATTCTAACCAAATGAACAGTAACTCAGTCAAATTTGCAATGTCATAACTTTGGATACAGGGCTCCAAATGCATAAATTCAAAAACCCAATTAAACCTCTAGATGTGTTCTAGTTATGGCCAAAATGTCATACAAATATTCATTCTACACAGGGATATATAGAACTTTGAGTGTAGAGTCAAAATTTTAGTCACTTTATGACCATTTTGCTCATACGAAATTTCATGAGTGTGCAAACACTTCATTCACAAGGGGTAAGCCCTTCAAAGCTGTTCCATACATGTCCAATACACATAAGGATTACATGCTCTTGCATCTAGCAACTTTATGTGGCCAAAACAGAATTTACAAACAAGCAGCCTATCATTCATACTTAGACAGCTTGTGGACCACATTCACATACATAGCAAAATAGTCCTCAAATGTTCACATACTTGTTTCAAATTTACATGTATTACATGTACATTCATCCATGCAATACATAATGGCCTTAAGTCAGCTAAAACATGCACCCAAGTTACAGGAGAGCTTTAGAGACAATGCATTCCAGGAACAGGATGTTGGACGGCTGCTGGATAGTACAGTAAGCACCATCACTAAAAATACCAAATGTACTCCTAAAATCACCAAAATTTCCAAATCATAACTAGATAGATGGTGTTACCACCTCACAAAATGGGAGAATTACAAGTGTGTCATAATGGCTAAAAAACCATTATATTGTGTAATTCTCACCATATTGATTGAAGTGTGAGGGGTAAAAGGCATGATCAACACCTCCTTAAAAGTGTTCTAAGTTGGTAACTTGGTCCCCAAGAAAAGCCTAAAGGCTTGCTTGTTTGTCAAGCAACCTATGGACTTTTTTGTAAGGTTTTGGAAATTCAGGTACTCAATTGCAAAACTCTCAAGAAAAAGACTTGGAGAGTTATGGGAAGGGTATAAATGATATGAAAGTGCTATTGGAGGACCAAATTACTCATGGAAGAAAAGTTTGGACAAAGTAAACACTAAAGGCAATAAAGACCTAAATGTCCTAGTGTAAACCTTAAGGCGTTCAAGCTTTTGACTTAAGTCTAAGGGTGGAATTGTGGGGTTATCCTACCATGGGGGAGGCAGCCAAGACTTGATAATTAGTCAAAAATGTTGGGCACATGTGTTCCAATGAGTTTAAGACAAAGAAACTATAATTAGTGAGAAAGAAAATGACATAAAGCAAGGTTAAGCTTGTTAAGTGTGTTTTGTGCACTTAAGCTCATTTAAGGCCATTTAAGTGGCCAAATCACTTATCCCTATCTCATTTTCATCCTCCCCCAGCCCAAGAAAACATCCATACCTCCTCCATAGCCACCACACCTTCAAACTTGCAATTGATTGAAATTGAAGGCAAAAGGAAGCAATTGGAAGCAAACTAGAGCTATTTCTTGGATACTTCAAGGATCAAGCTTGATTTTTGGCCTACCCACTTTGGTAAGGGTTCTCTTGCTCTCATGGACTATTTTTTAAAATTTCCAAACATCCATAGAGCTAGGGCTAAGCTTGGAAGAGAGCCATGGGCTTGATGAACCAAGCTTAGTGAGGGAAGTGCACTTATTGAAGGTTTTGTGACCTATTGTCAAGTGCACAAAGATGGCAATGAAATGAGGGTTTCTAGAGCCCAAAGTTAGTACAAAATACTGTTAAAATCCTCCTAAGACCAAGCATGAGCTTGAGGAGGGCTGCCATAGTGATTTATTTATGTTTATTATGTGTTATGAACTAACCTATGGTTATTGTTACTGCTGCATTTCATGTGTTTGTTGGTTGTGAATGGCTGCTGCATTTGGTTGCTATATCTTGTATATATGCATTGTGGTTTTTGTGCTTTAGTGTCTTTGGCTGCAGGTTTTAATGAGGGTCACATTGCCTACTGAATCCAAGTGTTACCCTTACTAAGTTTCTCAATGAAACTTACTCCCCTCAATTCTGTCATTTCAGTTCCAGCTGAAAGATCACCTTCAAACTAACCTTTGTGGTTTGAGTTTTAATCTGAAATTTCATTTACATGAATTCCATATGTCTAGTTATTATCTGGAAATTGTGGTGATTTTAGGAGCACATTTGGTATTTTTAATGGTGGTACTTATTGTGTTGTGCAGCAGCTGTCCAGCATCCTGTTCTGGAGTCCATTGTGTCTCAGGCACTCCTGTAACTTAGGGTGTATATTTAGCTGAGTTAAGACCATTTTGTAGTGCATGTATGCATGTACATGTAGTGTATGTAATATGAGACAAGTATGTGAACATTTGAGTACGGTTTTGGCTATGTAAGTGATGTGGTGCAAAGCTGCCTAAGTGTGAATGATAGGCTGCTTGCTTGTAAATTCTGTTTTGGTCACATAAAGTTGCTAGATGCAAGAGAATGTAATTCATATGTGTAATGGACATATATGGGATAGCTTTGGAGGGTTTTCCCCTTGTGAATGAAATGTTTGCACACTTATGAAATTTTGTATGGGCAAAATGGTCATAAAGTGACCAGAATTTTGACTCTGGACCTAAAGTTTAATATCTCCCTGTGTAGAATGAATCTTGGTATGAAATTTTGACCACACCTAGAGCACATCTAGAGGGTTAACTGAGATTTTTAATTTCTAGATTTAGAGCCCTGTACCCAAAGATATGATGTTGCAAAGTTGGCTGAGTTACTGTTTATTTGGTCAGAATTTTGTAACCAACTTAAAAAATTCATAACTTGATCCATAAATGGGCTATTGATGTAAAAAAAAATTCCTTAGTTTTCTCTAAGTCTTTGTTTGATAATGTAGCAAAGAAAATAGGGGGGTTACATGGCTAGAATGATACAGTTTATTAGTGGAAGTTACAGGTGCAGTGGCTAGTCACTAGAACTTACCAAGATTGCCAAATGTGTGGAAGTGAAAACTATGACTTGTGCTAGTGTTTTCCATCTTAGCTTCCATAGTGTGCATAAATGTAAATATGTGTGTTATGGTTAGACCAATATGCATGTTTTTACATAGTGCTCAAGAGGGTCACTTGAGTATGCACATTAGGGGTGTTGTTCTGATGACCTAAGGACACACCAATCCTGGGAGTTTAAATGCACAGTTTTGGCACCATAATTGGACTACCCCGGAGTGGATAATAGATGGAAGTTAAAGTAACTAAAATTTCAGATAAAAAATCAAACTAAAAAGGTCAATTTGAATGTGATCTTTCTGTTGGACCTGAAATGGGCAGATTTGAGGGGAGTAAGTTTCATTGTGAAACTTAGTAAGGAGAACACTTATACTCTTTAGGTAATGTAACCCATAGTATTACTTGCATCCAAAGAACTAAAACAAAAAAAACACAATTCATATCTACAACATATAGCAATCAAATGCAGCAACCAAACACAAACATCAAACACATGAAACGCGGTAGCAACAATATGCATTGGTTAGTCCATAAAACATGTAATAAACACAAGTAGATCACTATGGCATCCCTCCTCAAGCATAAGCTTGGTCTTAGGAGAGTTTTAACACTAGTTAGTATGAACTTTGGGGTCTAGAAACCCTTAAATTTGCTGCCATCACTGTGCACTTCAAACTAGGTCATAAAACCTTCATTAAGTGCACTCCCCTCTCTTCCAAACCTAGCCCTAGCTCTATGGATGCTTGAAAATATAGTAAACATTCCATGAGATCAAGAGAACTCCTTACCTTGAGTGTATGCCCAAATTGGAGCTTGATCCTAAGTGCACTCAAGTCTTAGCACCAAATAGCTTCCAATTGCCCTTTCTTGCTTTCAATTGCAACTAATTGCAAGCTTGGAGGTATGGTGGCTATGAAGGAAGTGTGAAGGTGGAGAGGCTGAATTTTTTATGCTGGAAGAGATCAAATGTAGGAGATAAAGACTAAGATAACCACTTATAAAGACTTTAGTGCACAAAACACACTTAAGTAGCCTTAACCATGCTTTATGTCATTTTCCTTGCTACAAGACTAGGTTTCTTAGTCTTAATCTCTTGGCCCACATTTGACCATCCTTATCTTGCTTGGGCTGCATTTTCTTAAGTGGGATAACTCCAAAATGCTTGCATTTTGACTTAAGTGATAAGCATAAACAACCAAAGGCTTACACTCGGACACTTAAGTCCTTAAAGCTCTTTACGCTTTTCTTCGTCCACAAATGCCTTCCATATGTATTTTGATCCTCCAATAGCACTTTCATATCATTCATATCCTTCCCATAACTCTCCAAAGCTCTTTCTTAAGATTTTTACAATTGAGTACCCGAATTTCCAAAACCTTACAAAAAAGGCCATAGGTTGCTTGACAAATAAGCAATCCTTGAGATTTTTCTAGGGGGCTAAGTTACCAAGTTAGAACACTTTTAAGAAGGTATTTATCATGCCCTTTACCCCTCACACTTCAATTACTATGGTGAGAATTACATAATATAATGGTTTTTGACCATTACGCCACACTTTGTAATTCTCCCATTTTTGTGAGGTGGTAACATAAGGTCCTTTCTACCCTCCTCAACATGGCCCTCATCTCCCACTCCCTCAGCTCACCTAATAGCATCTACGGCCAAGGAAATAATAGTATTTGATTCATCGTTCCTCTCGACACACATGGGAGATAACCTAATTAATCTTTATTCTTCAAGATCACCCTTCTAATCAATCAAGATAGTGATAAGGCCATTTATTTCATCGCCCTTATCATTCAAGCTCTACGTTGGCACCTCACTCGTTGGTACTGAGGGTTGTGCAAATAAAGATGGTCCAGCTTCGATGGACAACCATGGTGGAATACCAAGGTGCATAATAATGGTCCTTACAGCGTACTCTAAACTCAAAGAATGTGCCTCCACTGCTGTCATTTGGATCTCAACATTAGCTAAGTGGGTGGCATCAATATCCAACCTCTCCAAGATTTGTTGTTCCGTTGCATAAGACATCTTCAAAGTGGGAGTAATAGCATATGTGGACAGACAAGCCTCAATTTGAGTATCTGTGGCTGTAGGCTTTTTAGGATTTTGTTGTCCATCATGATCCTTTAGAGACCATAAGTATCTAGCGTCAGGCAAGGTCTTTTTGTTCATCATGCTCATTGTAAAGAATGACTCCATGTTAGTTGACAAGGCTTACCATGTTCTTCACATGGTGGGTGATAAAAGATCCATCACAGATAACACCAACCTACCACTGATATGTGAGGTCCTGGAGATACGATACAACAGTGTGGCTTAGGTGACAATGAGTCCTCATCTTCATGTAGTATAAATAAAAGAGATCCTTATTGGTGGCCATTTTGATGTTGTCTCGTTTACCCAACAATGAATATATGAGAGGTAGTGCATATGTAAAAGAGCTAGAAACTTCAATGTAGAAGCCTTAGACCCCTTTGGCTCATAATGTAAAGAACCTAGGCCCAGTTGTTACATCTTCACAAAATGAAAAAATTACAATATAAGGATCTAAACTTATATGCTTTAATTTTCACTATAGTGTATGATGTGTGAGGTTTAAAGTATTCAATATACACTCCCTAAAGTGGCCTACATGGTTATAGTTTGGTCCTTAAGAAAGCATTAACACATTGCCTAAATTTCAAGTAATCTACGGACTAAATTGTAAGGTTACAAAAAGTTGGGTACTCAATTGCACAAATTTTCAAAGATGGTGATATAAAGTACATGGATGGAATTATGAAGAAAGGATATGGATGGAATTAAAGATATTGAGGACCAAAGTGCTCAAAGAGGCAAAGGTTTTCCATTTATGGCATAATGCCAACTAAGGTGCTTAAGTGTCTATTTTTTTCCTAAAGTTATAATGAACTTTTGACTAGGTTAAAAGAGGTCAAAATTTTTCATTTTCACATCCCAAATGGCTGTCCATGACCTTGTACAAATGTGGGCTTAAGTTGTTAAAATTTCACTTATTCCATGTAATCAACTTGGGCATAGGTCAAAGATAGAATAAATAAGGAAAAACTAAAGAAATATATATATTTCTTTCATTTCTTCTTCCATATTCGGCCCCTAGCAGCTAGTGTTCTCCCGTGAGCTCTTCCACCTTCTTCCATAGCTACCATACCTCAAGAAATCAAGAGAAAGCAAGTGAAAGAAAGAGAATGCAACAAAGAGCACAAAAACCCTAATTTTTGGGTTCATCTAGGGTTTCAGCTTTTTCATAGGCAAGGTAAGGGTTTATGTTACCACCTCACAAAAATGGGAGAATTACAAGTGTGTCATAATGGCTAAAAACCATTATATTGTGTAATTCTCACTATAGTGATTGAACTGTGGGGGGTAGAAGGCATGATCAACACCTCCTTAAAAGTGTTCCAAGTTAGTAACTTGGCCCCCAAGAAAAGCCTTAAGGATTTCTTGTTTGTCAAGCAACCTATGAACTTTTTTGTAAGATTTTGGAAATTCGGGTACTCAATTGCAAAACTTTCACAAAAGAGATTTGAAGAGTTATGAGAAGGATATGAATGGTATGAAAGTGCTATTAGAGGACCAAATTGCTTATAGAAGACAAGTATGGATAAAGGAAAACACAAAAAAGCTTTAAGGACTTAAGTGTCCTATTATGCGCCGTTGGTTGTCCATGCTTATGATTTAAGTCAAATGAAAGTTTTGTGGTGTTATCCCACATAAAAAGGGGCTGCCATGGCATGGGATAAGGAAGTCAAATGTAGGCCAAGAGATTAAGGTAAAGAAACCATGGCCTTGTAGCAAGGAAAATGACATAAAGCTTGGTTATGCTTGTTAAGTGTGTTTAGTTCACTTAAGACCATATAAGTGTCCATTCTTGTCCTTATCTCTGAAATTTCATCCTCTACCAGAAAAAAGGAAGCCAACCATCTCCTCCACACTTCCTCCATAACCACCATACCTTCAAACTCAAAACTACTTGCAATTGAAGTCAAGGAAGCACAATTGGAAGCTATTTGGTACTATTGCTTGAGTGCACATAAGATCAAGCTCCAATTTCAGCTTACCAATCAAGGTAAGGGTTCCCTTGCTCTCATGGGTTGTTTTCTATATTTTCAAGCAACCATGGAGCTAGGGCTAAGCTTGGAAGAGAGCCATGAGCTTGATGAACCAAGCTTAGTGAGGAGAGTGCACTTACTGAAGGTTTGTGACCTAGTGTGAAGTGCACAATGATGGCTGTGAAGTGAGGGTTTCTAGAGCCCAAATTTAGTACTAAATAGTTTTAAATCCTCCTAAGACCAAGCATTAGCTTGGGGAGGGCTGCCATACTGATTTACTTAAGTTTATTGCATGTTTGATGGACTAACCTATGGTGTATGTTGCTGCCGCATTTCATGTGTTTGTTGGTTGTGAATGGCTATTGCATTTGGTTGTTATATCGTGTATATATGCATTGTGGTTTTTTTTATTTTAGTGTCTTTGGGTGCAAGTTTTAATGATGGTTACATTGCCTATTGAATCAAAGTGCTATCCTTACTAAGTTTCTCAATGAAACTTACTCCCCTCAATTTTGTCATTTCAGGTCCAGCTGAAAGATCACCTTCAAACTAACCTTTGTCGTTTGATTTTTTCCATGAATTTTTAGGTACTTTAACTTCCATATGTTTAGTTTTGATCTGGAAATTTTTGTGATTTTAGGATCACATTTGGTATTTTTAGTGATGGTACTTATTGTGTTGTGTAGCAGATTACCAGCATCCTGTTCTGGAGTCCATTATGTATCACGCACTCCTGTAACCTAGGGTGCATATTTAGCTGAGTTAAGACCATTTTGTAGTGCATGTATGCATGTACATGTAGTGTATGTAAAATGAAACAAGTATGTGAACATTTGGGTAATGTTTTGACTATGTAAGTGATGTGGCGCAAAGCTGCCTAAGTGTGAATGATGGGCTGCTTACTTGTAAATTTTGTTTTAGCCACATATGGTTGTTAAACGCAAGGGAATGTATTTCCTATGTGTAATGGACATATATGGGATAGCCTTGGAGGGCTTTCCCCTTGTGAATGAAGTGTTTGCACACTTATGAAATTTTGTATGGGCAAAATGGTCATAAAGTGACTAGAATTTTGACTCTGCACTTAAAGTTCCATATCTCCTTGTGTAGAAAGAATCTTGGTATGAAATTTTGAGCAAATCTAGATAACATCTAAAGGTTGAACTGAAATTTATAATTTCTGAATTTGAATCCCTGTAACCAAAGATATGGTGTTGCAAAGTTGGCTTAGTTACTGTTCATTTGGTTAGAATTTTGTAGCCAACTTAAAAAATCCATAACTTGGTCCATAGGTTGGCTATTGATGTAAAACAAAATTTCTTGGTTTGATCTTAGTCTCTAATTGATAATGGAGCAAATAAAATGGGGGGTACATGGCTAAAATGATACATTTTATTAGTGGAACTTACAGGTGTGGTGGCTAGTCATTAGAACTTAACAAGATTGCCTAATGTGTGGTAGCCAAGATTAAGACTTGTGCTAGTGTTTTCCTTCTTTGCTGCCATGGTGTCCATGAAATGTGAATATGTGTGTGATGGTTGGACCAATATGCATGTGTTTACATAATCCCAAGAGGGCTACTTGGGTATGCACACTAAGGGTAGTGTTCCGATGGCCTACAGAACATTACCAATCCTGGGAGTCTAAATACACAAATTTGGCACCATAATTGGACTACCCCGGAGTGCGTAATAGTTTATCTTCAAGTTTCATGGCTGTTTAGTGTTCTATGATGGTGATAAAACATCCATGGAGCTAAGACTATTCTTGGAAGGGAGCAAAAAGCTCTATGAACCAAGTATAGGTTAAGGGGGCATGCATGAACAAGGTTTTAACCTTACTGTTTTTCTTGGACAAAGATGGCAGCTTATGAAAGGGTTTTTAGAGCCCAAGTTAGTACTAAATAAGACCTAATAGCCTCTTAAGGCCAAGATTTAGCTTAAGGAGGGCTGCCATAGTGATTACATATTTATTATGTGAATGTTTATGGACTAATTGTAATGTGTTATTGCTGCCAGCATTACATATGTTTGTTGCTGTGTTTGTTTGTGCATTTGGATGCTATATCTATGTATATGTGCTATGTTTTTATGTTTTAGTGTCTTTGGATTTCATGTTTGTGGCTGAAAAATGAAGCTCTAATGATATGCCCTTACTAAGTTTCTTCAAAGAAGCTTACCTCTCTTTTTGTCCATTTTCAGGAACACTTGAAAGGGAACATTCAAACTAACATTTTAGTTTGATTTTTCCTGTGACATTTCATTTAAATGAACTTCCACATGTCTAGCTTTGAACAGGAATGGTCCATGATTTTTGGAGTACAATAGCTATTTTTAGTAATGGTACTTTCTGCCTTACACAGCAGCTGGTCCCTTCAAATTTCTGGAGTGTTTAGTGCTTTTGAAGTTCTCCAAGAAGCTTAGTGTATGTATCAACTGTGTTATGGCATGTATATAGTGCATAAATTCATGTAAATAAGTTGGTTGTGTAGCATGCATAGTCTATGAATGATATATGGAGCAATGGAGTGTAGTTAAAGTGTATGTACAATGCTGTCCATATGGTGTTTATGGGCTGTTTTGATGGCACTTTTATGAATGATAGTTAGAAGGGTTCTAAACTAGGGGGAATGGTTTTTTTATGTGTATAAGAAATCTATGGACACTATAAAGTAGGTTTTGTACCCAGAAATGAAGTGTGTGAATATTATGAAATTTTTTATGGGCATACGGTCAATAGTGTCTAAAATTTGATACCCTGTACCCCAACTGCCATAACTTACTGTACATAATGAGTTTGGCTATGAAATTTTGAACATGCTTAAAAAACTTGAAGATAAAGAATTTGGCTTTTAAATCACTAGATTTGGTGCTCTGTAGCCCATGTTGTGGACTGTCAAATTTGGCTAATATTGTTGTGTACCGTTTATATGGCCATTTTTACTCGGTTGAGTGTAAAATCCATAACTACAATCCTAGATGGATTTAATCTCTCAAACATGTTTCCCTATGAATTTTTAATTATTATAAAGGCTTTAAAAGCTTTAGGGCATAGGAGAACATGGGTAGATTTTGAGTTGGACAAGTGTGAAAGTTTAGACACATGAATGGGCACCATAGTGCACTAAGTGTGCATGTAATTTGTCTATGTGCATGGAACTTTGCATGAATGCCCTATTGACTTGAAATGTGGTTTTCGTTATTGTGTACACTACCAAATAAATTAGTATGTGAATATATGTGTGATGGTTAGACCAATATGAACATATTTGCATAAAGACGAAGAGGGCCCCTTGGATAAATATAGTGAGCATGTACAACTTGGCCTACAGGACATGCATTGCCTGGGAGTTGAGCTCACTAAATTTGGTCATTGTGTTTAAGCACTCAGAGTGGTAACACAAGTGGTGTCTTCCTAGGAAGACAATAGAACCATGTTCCATGTTAGTTATTGTTAGCTAGTTAATTACTTATCATATTTTAAAACTTTCATGCATCTAGTTATTAATCTACTATGCATTATGCATGAGCTTGCCTCGACTTAAATTTCACTTTAAGAAAATAAACTTAAAACATTGTTGGGATTTCTAAAATGAGACTAAACATAGGTAAAAAAATAAAACATAGTGTGTTTAACTACAAGTAACACATGCAAGCCAATACACATACCCAAAAGCAACTACAAACATACTATTAAATATAGGAACATTGGATGTAAACTAGCATACATACTTATACCAAAAAGCTACTACTAAGATCTAAGCTCCACTATGTCCATGTTTGTGCCACTAGCCTCTGTAAGGCCATAAAAAAACAATAGTTAGCAACCAAACACATAAACTGTAATAAACTAGAATTGTAAAGATTCACTACGTGGTTATTGATACAAAGGCATTAACACCCTTAACAGTTGTGAGCCCTTATAGACACAATCTGCACAATAACACTAAATGGAGTGAAAATATGAAGTGTCTCATGATTTAGTTACCTCATAAAAAAAGGATAAACATATATGCAAAATATATGAAGTCTACTATGTGTGTTTATAGTCTAAGGTCTAAACATATGTACATAGGTCAAATCCCTTAGGATTTCTTCCTCAACCCAGTCCAAATTGTAACCTTGGGACTTTAATGTGGAACCCTACCACAAGCTTTAAATCTCTTTAAGTACTACAATAGGACTAGTCCATGCCAAACTAACCAAGCATCAAGCGCCCAATGATACTATATAAGAGCTTAAATCACCATATTCTATCACAAACAAAATTTACCATAACCTATGAATATCTTCCAATTCACTTGAAACCATTCAGCAAACAACTAAGACAAGCATCATTGGAGTATATAAACTAAATCCCTTACCTTAATTGAAAAGAACAAGCAAGCATCAAGCTTCCATATGTAACAAAGGCTCCTCTAGATTGGTTCAATTCAAAGGCTTTTTGGTCACATCCTTAGTCACCAAGATAGTTCCCAGGATGTCCTTATGCCTCTAGCAAACCATGCCTCCCACCCAAGGCCGTTGGCCCATGGAAAACTCTCTCAAGCTTTTCCATGAACAACTTATGACATGTGTGAATTTATGAGGCCAAGATAAGCACAACAAGAAAATAAAGCTTTGATTTGAACAATAGACAAACCACAAACATGCTTAGGGACATATTTCAACCATACAATTCACAATCACCCTAACCCTTAGATGTTTGAGTGATCACTCATTCATGAACACAAAAATAGGAGAAAAGAGGTGAGAACAGACATAAGAAAAGACTAGTCTACAAGGAAAGATAAACTAAAAGGAAGAAATCATCAATAACCAAGATTAAATATCCACTAGAGACCTAAAGGTGAAACCTTTATGCCTTTTAACTCCAAGCTCCAAGGACCAATGTTATGACCCTTTTAGTGAAAAGTTGTAAAGTAAACTAAATCCTAGTTTGGAACCTTATTTTAAGTTCACATAGTAAGATTAAGCATGTTAGGCAAAGTTTACTAAGTTCCAAAAAGTTTATGACACCAATTTGGGTTTAGGGGCAAAATGATAATTTTGTGTCCTAAAGTCTTGGCCCAAATCCTGGCAGTAAAAAATGTGTTTTAAAAGCCTAATCCCAGTTTAAAACCTAAAATTAACCTAAGCGTAAGAGTTCTGAAAAGGTTTGACTTGGGGTTACAGTTTAGGGAAAGGGTCTTTTTATCACCTTTTAAAAGGTTGGGTGGCTTATGGGTTAAAGGCTTTAAACTTACAAGAGAAAGAGTGGAGGCTACCATTTTTGCTTCTTTCCACTCCCAAACCTGAGCTTCCTCTTCTCCATTTGATTTCTCCTTCAATTCTTGGCCAAAATCAAGTGTTCTGGTGGAATTTGAAGGCCCAAGGGGTATAGAAGCTTTGGTAGCTTATTTCAAGCTTGATTTGTGATCTTCAAGTTGTTTTCCACATTTTTCCAGCTAGGATTACGTTTGCTCATGAGGTAACAAAGATTTCTTGGTGTTTTCTTGTTTATTTGATATTTTGAAGCATGGGTTTATCTTAGTTTTGTTAATTTGGTGTCATTTGCTTTGGTTTGCTTGGAACTTAGGTAGAACCTTGTGGAACTTTGTTCTTAATGAATGGTTGCCTAATTCTTGCTTATGACTCAAGATCAAGGTAAGGGATTTAGGGTTTTGAGCTTAATTGATGTTCTATAGGTATGCAGAGTTGGAAGGTCATCAAGCATGTTTGGCATCCTTGGGAAGCCTTCTAAGGTGCATATGGTAAAAGTTAGGATTTTCAGGGCATGAAGAGGTTGGTGACACATCACTAAATCCTTATGAAACATATATGAAGTTGTATACTGTGGCAACATGTCACCACAGTTATGCAGGCCATAAAAATCAACTTTTTCTAGGGGGCTGGAGGCACGGCTCGAGGGGGAGCCTATTATGCCTAAGAGTTGAGGTGTTACAATGGTACCAAAAGACTTCCAAAACTCCTCCAAGCCTTACAAGTTATCTTGAGTTTTCTCAATACTTATACCATAAGCAAGGGAACTAGGTTAAGAAGGCCACAATGAAGTATCACTAGCTTGGATGTTAGGTTTCATGCCATCGAGGCCCTAGCTATGCCTTCAGGTGTGAGGTTTTGATGTGGGAACCTTAGCACACCTCATGGGTCTTTGAAACCTAGTTAACATCAATCCAACCATAATTCCCTTGTACAACATAAGGGTGGTTCAACTAGTGAAAACTTCACTAGTTAGGCTAGTAAGCTATGCTTGCTAGTAGACAAGGCCTTGCCTTGTAGTTTAAAGACTAGGAAGAGGATAAGTCCTAAAGGACTAAAACATATGCGCAGTGGTTTAGTCTCACACTGTATGACCTCATAGTAGATTACATATATTTGTATATATCTTGTCCTTAGTATTTTTCCTTGCAGGTGAAGAGAATTCTCAATCCTTAGTTTATGTTGTGCAAATTCTTGCGCTGTTAAGCTTGATAACTGCTGAGGGTTGTCGAGGTAGTTTTTGTTTTAGGTAATTTTTTATGAGAATTTCTATGATTCTAGTTTTTATAGTTACTTGTTGGTGAAGTCAAGGAACTAACTAGAGCCTTCTTGGCCGCAGAGGCTAGTAGCTTGTGGAAGGACATTTTGAGTCTTGCCACCAAGAATGAACTTTAAGGTGGGGGTTAGTTAAAGGATCTCAATAAGAACGTGTATGTAAATAGTGTGCCTAGTTGCCTCCCATGTTTATGGATAGAGCATAAGATTCTATGGTTACTCTTGGGTGAGGAGAATTAGTCTTCTTTTATTGAATGCCCTCACATTGTTATTATGTATAGTTATAATGATACAAATGTTGATTTTATATGCTTTGACTACTTAAACTTTTATTTCCATGGAATATACCTAGGCAATGTGAATGTTTTATGGTTTTCCATTTACTCAAGTCAAAGCTAAAAGGGCATGCATGCTTGCATTTTTTAAGGTTAACAACTAGTGACATGAAGTTTTAATTTGGAACAAATAAATAGCTAGCCAATTGCAACCACCGTGAGATCTATTCTTACAAGTTTCCTAGGTAGGGTTGTGGGTGGCTGTGTTAGTTTGGTATCAGAGCTCAGTTCATAGACATTGGAGGCTATGAACTGAGATCTATGTGCTAGGTTATTTGGTACTAACCTAAATAGGTGGAATGTCATCTGGTTTTGGTTGAAAGTTGATATGGTTGACATAAGGTCAAGAGCTTTAGGAGGAGATAGGGAACCTTGTGAAGCTTTTAGTGATCCAGTTATGGCAAGATTGGATAAGATATCCAGGGTGCTTCAAGGGATCACTCAGACCTTGATGTAAGTGGCACAAGGCATGACCACCATTTTGAGTGAATTGTTTCAAGACTAAAAGCACAGAGGAATTATTTAGGAAGAAAATGACCAAGGGAACCCCAAGTTCAAGAGAGACATGTCGACTACCAACAAGTGCCTAGACCTTATGAGGGACAAGATCCTGTTTATAAGCACAATGAGGAGCCAAAAGTTATGGAGGCTCCAAGGAAGGGAGAAACTCCACATCAGATGAGATTACTTGAGAAGTTCGAGATGGTTGACCCACTAGGTTTTGATGGGTTAAGTGACCCTGATAAGGTGGAAGATTGGTTGACTAGGATGAATCAGCTTTTCACTTATGGAGGTTATGAGTCAAAGTAGAGGATGACCTTAGTACCTTTTGGTTTTAAGAGAAAGGGCTAGCTTATAGTGGGATGATATGTTAGATATGTCAAAAAAAGGCAATGGAAATCAACTAAAGAATAAGAAGAAGGTGATCAAGTGGTCAGACTTTAAAAGGAAGTTCGGACAATAGTAGATTAGTGAGGTGGCCTAAGATCAGAGGAGGATTCAGTTTGAAAACCACTCTTAAGAAGAGATTTCTATAAGGGAGTATATGAGCATTCATTCGGTATGCTTCATATATGGCCAAAAATGATGAATTGAAGGCCAAAAAAGTTCTTTGAAGGTCTTAAGTCCATGCTTTAGAGGTATATGGAAACGGTTCACATCCAGAGCTATCGTCAAGTGGCTTAGAAGACATTGGCTTTAAAGAGGGAGAACAAGGACTTAAGGACTCAAATGAAGAAGGAAAAGGTTGGATCATCCAACCTAGGAAAGAGCATTAGAAAGTGTGTGATGGTGGGAAAGGTAGCCAAGAGCCAATGGTCGGTTAAGAGAAAGAATGGGGGCTTATGCCTTAGATGTAGAAGGTTTCATGGCACGAAGCCATGTACTTTAGGGACAAACATTTGTATCAATTGTGGTCGGAGTAGTCATTGGACCAGAGAATGCCCACAGGCTTGGCCCTTGCTAAGTTCACCTAGGAGTCCACCCCTTACACCCTTTGCCATAAGAAATCAACCGAGTGCGGCCGTAGCAGCAGTTTAGCCAAAGGTCTTCACCTTGGCTAGTCAAGTGACCAGAGAGCTAGTTGCCATTTGAGGTAACTTTACATTTTAGAATGGTAGTGTTGGAATACTGTTCGATACTAGTGCTACTCTTTCGGTGATATCATTTGCCTTGGTAGATAGACTAAAGCTGCAGTGTGAAATCTCCAATGAGTTGAACCTCATTAGAATTGCAGGGAGGAGTTTTATTATAACCAATGAGTTGGTTGCTAGATATCCCTTGCAGTTAGGTAACCATGGCTTCTCTAGTGAGTTATGGGTTATAGACTTGAAATCTTATGATCTAGTGTTGGGAATGGATTGGCTAAGTAAGCACAAGGTGCAAATTGACTATACTAGTCACTTAGTCAACAATGCAAATGCTAAAAGTACAAGAGTGACTTGCATATGAGGGTTAGTGATGAGTGCTAAAAGTTTGCACCTTAGACTTATGGATTCCATTGCTAGAGCTGATGAGGAGGGATATTATGCTTTGAATGGGATGGCCATAGAAGAGGAACTTAAGGAAATTCCTACAGCCAATTAGTTTCTCGAGGCTTTCCTAGTAGAATTGTCTCAATTGCCACCCAAGCGAAACACCAAGTTTTCCATTCACCTATTGTTTGGAGCAAAACCAATTTTGATACCTCATTATCGAATGTCAGCTCCTAAAATGGGTGAGCTGAAGAAGTAATTAGAGTAGCTATTAGAGAAAGGCTTTCTAAGGCCTAGTGTATTATCGTGGTGAACCCTATTGTTGTTTGTGAAGAAGAATGATGGAAATTTGAGACTGTGCATCAACTACAGAAAGTTGAATGCGGTAACAATCAAGAACAAGTATCTGCTTCTTAGGATCGACGTCCTATTTGATAGGCTGATGGGAGCAAAGGTGTTCTCTAGGATTGACTTCTGGTCTAAATACTTCTAGATGAGAGTTAAGGTGGAAGATATCCCGAAGGCCACCTTTAAGACAAGATATGGGCACTACGAGTATACAGTTATGTTGTTTGGTGTGACCAACGCCTCGGCAGTATTCATGAAAACCATGAATAAGATCTTCAGGCCATTCTTGGATTGGTTTGTTAAAGTCTTTATTGATGCAATCTTAGTATACTCGCAATCTACCCAAAAGCATGAGGAGCACCTTAGAACAGTTTTACAAGTGCCAAAGGATAATTAGTACTATGCAAAATTTTGTAAGTGTGAGTTTTGGTCCGAAAGGATACTGTTTCTACGACACATGTTTTCAAGGTTTGTTAGTTGCCTAAGACGGTTTAGGCAGTGGTAGAGTCGAAGAGACTAACCACGGTCACATAAGTCTGGAGCTTCTTGGGCTTGGTAGGTTACTGTAGGAGATTCATGCAGAATTCTCTATGAGAGCAACACTGTTGACAGCCTTGACCAAGAAAGCTCAGAATTTTGATTGTACACAAAAGTGTGAGGAGGCTTATTTGGAGTTGAAGAAAAGGTTGACAAGTGCACAAATACTTATTTGGAGGCATTACTTAATGGGGAAGTAATTTCGGAATCTTACCGACCATAAGAGTCTAAACTATTTGTTCACTCAAAAGAAGTTGAACATGAGGTGCTGACAGTGGATTAAATACATATAAGATTATGATTCCTTGATTGAGTACTGTACAGCAAAAAAAAATATGTGGTGGCAGATGCTCTTAGTGAAAATTACATAAGAGTGGTCCTATCTAAGGATCATGCTACAAGTTCTTTAGAAGGAACATTAGGGGATTGTTTTAGCTTTGCATGAATTATGGCAAGAGTAGGAAAGGCCCCTAGTCTTTACTTTGGAGATTTAATCAGCTTGGTTGGCTAAGGTCAAGGATGATCAAAGCAAAGATTCGTTGTTGAGAAAGATTTCAGGAAATGAGGCATTTGGTACTGTGGGAAAAGAGCTCAAATGCAAGGATAGGATGCTACACCATGGAGATCGACTCTATATACCAAATGTAGATGGACGTAGGTAGCAAGTCCTACAGGAGGCACATAGTAGTAGGCTAAATGTTCATCCTAGTGTTAGTAAGATTTACCATGACTTGAAGACACACTTTTGGTTGCCGGGACTTAAGAGGGATGTACCTGGGCATGTAACTAAATGTTTAACATGCCAAATGGTTAAGGTGGATCATAAAAAATCATTGGGCACACTTCAAAGTTTACCTCTCCTAGAGAGGAAGTGGGGATCCATTACAATGAACTTCCTAGTTGGGCTACCAAATAACCAAAGTCAGCATGATGCAATATGGGTAGTGGTTGATAGGTTGACTAAGTCGGCACACTTTATACCCATAAGGGTTACTTTTACATTGGAGAGGTTAGCTTAGTTATATATCAAGGGGATTGTGAGGTTGCATGACATACCAAATCATATCATATCATATAGGGACCCTCAGTTTGTATCAAGATTTTGGAGCACCTTCCAAGAAGCATTAGGAAGTAAGGTTAGTTTTAGTACTACTTTCCATCCTCAGACCGTTGGAGAGTTTGAGAATATGATATAAACTTTCGAGGATATGCTATATATGTGTGTCATAGATTTTCGAGGCAATTGGGACCAACACTTTCCACTTATTGAGTTTGCTTACAATAATAGTCACCAACCTGTTATAGGTATGGCACCTTACGGGGCATTGTATGGTAGACGATGCATGGTGCCCCATTGTTGGCCTGACCCTTCTGATAGGGTAGTCATTGGTCTTGAGATCATAGCTTGACCCCATAACTAAAATTAAGTTAATCTAAAATTGATTAAAGCAGCAAATGACCTCTAGACTAAGTATGCAAATTTGAGGAGACAGGAATTGAGTTTTGATCTTGGAGACAAGGTACTTTTCAAAGTGTCTCCCATGATGGGAGTAAATTGGTTTGGGTTGAGGGGTAAGTTAGCGTTGGGCCCTATGAAATCTTGGAGAAACTAGGTGAAATTACTTATCAGTTGGTGTTACTGCCTAACTTGTCCCAAGTGCACAATGTGTTCGACATTAGTCTTTTGAGAAAATGCATAATTGATATGGGATAGGTAGTCAACCTTACGGTGGTTCACATCTATGAGGACTTGACCTACGAGGAGAGGCCCATTAAGATTCTCGATAAACAAGTTAAGAAACTCTAAACCAAGTGGATTCCAATGGTTAAGATCCTTTGGTCAAACCACAATGAAGAGGAAGCTACTTGGGAGACAGAGCAGGATATGCTAAAAAGGTATCCTAGTATATTTCCATAGTCATAGCAAAATTTGGAGGACCAAATTCCAAAGTCAAGGGAGAATGTTATTGCCCTCTTAGTGGAAAGCTCAACTGAGAGAGGTAAAGTAAACTAAATCATAGTTTGGAACCTTATTTTAAGTTTACATAGAAAAATTAAGTGTGTTAGGCAAGGTTTACTAAGTTTCAAAGAGTTTACGACACCAATTTGGGTTTGGAGGTAAAATGGTAATTTTGCTTCCCGAAACATCGGGCCAAATCCTAGTAGTAAAAAATGTATTTTAAAAACTTAATCCTAGTTTGAAACCTAAAATTAACCTAAGTGTCAGAGTTTTGACCAAGTTTGACTTGGGGTTACTATTTAAGGAAAGGGCATTAGTAACTTTTTAAAAAGTTGGGTGGCTTATGGTTAAGGGCTTTAAACTTGCAAGAGAAGGAATGAAGGCTGCCATTTTTGCTTCTTTCCACTCCCAAACCCGAGCTCCCTCCTCTGCCTTTGATTTCTCCTTCAATTCTTGACCAAAATCAAGTGTTCTTGGTGGAATTTAAAGGCCCAAGGGGTTTACAAGCCTTGGGAAGCTTATTTTAAGCTTGATTTGTGATCTTGGAGTTTTTTTCCACATTTTCCCAGCTAGGGTTGGGTTTGCTCATGAGGTAACAAAGACCTAGGGTTTGGTTTGCTCATGAGGTAACAAAGATTTCTTGGTGTTTTCTTGTTTATTTAATGTTTTGAAGCATGGGTTTTGCTTAGTTGTTGTTAATTTGGTGTCATTTGCTTTTGTTTGCTTGGAACTTAGGTAGAACCTTGTGGAATTTTGTTCTTGATGAAGGGTTGCTTAATTCTTGCTTGTGATTTGAAATCAAGGTGAGGGATTTATGGTTTTGGGCTTCATTAATGCTATTGCAGTGTTGTTGCTTGATGAAATCAAGTAGTTTTGGCAATAGCATTAGTTGGTGGGCAAGTTTGTTCATGGTGGACTAGGTGATTGATTGAGCTTGGCATGATATTTTGATGCATCATAGTTGTGTTTATGGTAGTTTATTGTGGCATTTGCAACATGTTTTACAGGTATGAGGAGTTGAAAGGCCATCCAAGCATGTCTAGCATGCTTGGGAAGCCTCCCAAAGTGCATGTAGAAAAAGTTTGGATTTTCTAGGCACGAAAGGGTTGGTGACGTGTCGCCAAGGTTGAGGACACATCACCAAATCATCATGAAACATCTAGTAACTTGTATACTATGGTGACACATCACCATAGGTATGTTGGCCAGAAAAATCAACTTTTGCTAGAGGGTTCAAGGGGAAGCCTGAGGGGGTGCTTAGGGTACCTAAGGGTCGATGTGTCATTGTGGTACCTCGACACTTCCAAAACTCCTCTGAGTCCTAGGAGTTTTCTTGAATTTTGTGGTTACTTGTACCATAAGCAAAGGAACTAGGTTAAGAAGGGCCACAATGAAGTATCATAAGCTTCATTGTGAGGTTTAGTACCATCAAGGACCTAGCCATGCCTTTGGGTGTGAGGTTTTGATGTGGGAACCTTAGTACACCTAGTGGGTCTTCGAGACCTAGTTAACATCAGTCCAACCATAATGCCCCTGTACAACGTAAGGGAGATTCAACTAGTGAAAACTTCACTAGTTAGGCTAGTAACATATGTTAGCTAGTAGGCAGGGCATTGTCTTATAGTTTAAGGACTAGGTAAAGGATAAGTCCCAAGGGATTGAAATGTATGCTCATAAGTTTAGCCTCACGCTGTATGAGCTCATAGTAGATTACATATATTTGTATATGTGTTATCCTTAGTATTTTTCCTTACAGGTGAAGACCCCTTTCTAATAATTCTCAAATTCTCACTCCCTAGTTTATGTTGTGCAGATTCTGATGCTGGTGAGCCCGATAACCGCTGAGGGTTGTTGAGGTAGTCTTTTGTTGTAGGTAGTCTGTTATGAGAATCTCTATGATTCTAGTTTTCATACTTACTTGTTAGTGAAGTTAGGGTACTAACTATAGTCTTCTTAGCCGCAAAGGCAAGTAGCATGTGGAAGGACATTTTGAGACTTGCCTTCAAGAATCAACTCTAAGGTGGGAGTTTGTTGAAGGATCTCAGTAAGAAGGTGTATGTACATAGTATGCCTAGTTGCCTTCCATGTTTATGGATAGAGCATAGAACTCTGTTGCTCTTGCGTGAAAAGCATTAGTCTTCTTTTATCAAATGCCCTCACACAGTTATTATGTGTAGTTATTGATAGCTGAAGGGCTATCACCCCTTGAAGGACTTCGCGTGTGTGCACCACCCCTAGCTAGCGCACCACCTCTGGTTGAAACAAACATGGCAAAACCACGAAAAAAAGAGAGCCGCGGCACGCTTGGACAAGCCGGATAGGTGCTACCCTCAGGAAACCCAAGGGACCAACTTCGGTCAGAAGGGGACACCACCCCCCCCACCCTCGAGGGTAACCTCGCGTCGACTTCATGTGCCTAAAACCACCTTCAGATATTCTTTGGGCCACCCTCGGAGCGCGTTCAAGAAGTGCCATTATAAGGTACCCGGGCCTGACCTCAAAAGATCCCAACCGAAGGTGCCTCAAGGGACCTCCCTTCGAAAGAGCTCACCTCCCCGAATGAGCTTTGTACTTTGAAGGAGTTTGGTCCCCCAAAAAGGTCACATGGGCATATGACAAAATGGTTGAGGAGCCTCTGACACGCCACCCTCGTACAGTCCCCGACACACTACTCTCAGACACGCTTTGACACACCGCCCTAGGTTCCTGACCAGGCGGCCTATGGCCGACTAGAGGCCCCCCCTCTCTCGAGGTACGGACCACATCCGACCGAACACATGTCACGATCTGGGCAGGCTGTAGCAAACGGACTTCTCCTGTACACCTCCCTATATATATTCGGGAAACGCCCCAGGTAAGGGGATCTAACTCCAAGGGAAAAATCTCTCCACTCCTTACTTATTCTCCATTCCCAAACACTGACTTGGGCGTCGGAGACTTCCCCCCCCGGAAAAACATTCTGGGGATCTCCTAACCCTTGCTTTTCTGAGTCCTTGTAGTCCTTTTCTTACCGGAGGCTTTTCATCCAGGCGTCCCTTCACCGGAAGTTCCTACTCCAGATTCGTCATGTTGCACAACGAAGATGTGGAAAGGTATCATTTGGCGCCGTCTGTGGGAACCCTTTCCCAGGTCGCCATCGTGGAGACTCGGCGTTCCAAAGCCAAGGGACTCCCGAAGCACCCTCTACGCCGGAGGCTCAGCCGGCGACCAAGCAACCCACTACAGAGACTTCTACGCCGGAGGATGACCGCCCTCTAACAGTGACGTTAGGTTTCTTACGAGACTTCCAGTGCTCTATTGTCACTGAAATGACTCAGCAACTCGACTAGAGACGGCCCCAGCCTCCTCCGGTTTAAAGGGCCTCCCCCTTGGCAGCGTGCCGGGAGAGAAGCTCAAGGTCCACCCACCAGAGTTCCAGGAGTGAGGGCTCTCACGATGCATATTCTACGGAGGACGTGCCCCCTAGGGTACCACCCACCAGAGAAAGGGCCCTAAAGGAAAATAGGACCTCCTGTCGGCGGAGTACGTCCCCGTACCGAAGGTCCCAGTCTCCTCTTCGCTGAAGTTACTCTCTGAAAAGGAGAAAAAGTTCGCCATTGCCAGCGACCACGAGGCAACAAGGGGAAGCTAACACAGCTAGCCTCATGGAGAAGATCCTTGGAAGACTGGAAAAGGTTGAGAGGCAGAACTCCCGAAAACAAGTCTGGTCAAGATTGTCTGACACCTATACCGAAGAATAGTCACCCTTTGTACGGGAAGTGGTGGAGGCGCCCATGCCTAGTCACTTCAGGGTGCCACGCTTGGAAACCTACGACGGGCGTAGTGACCCCAGGCGCACCTGACAAAGTACAAGCGAAGCGTGGTGCTCCACGACGTAGATGACACTACCCTCTGCAAATGTTTCGAGGTAACCCTCTCTAGTCCAGCAACGGCATGGTATAACTCCCTGGCCCACGGAGCCTTGCTGAGTTTCCAGGAGCTGTCTACTGCCTTCACCCAACAGTTCATTGGCAGCAGGCCAATGGCCAAGATGCCGGTACAGATGTTCGACATAGCACAGTGAAGTGGGGAAACCATTCGCGACTACGTCGAAAGGTTCAATCGAGAAGCACTAAGCGTGCCCGACTTTCGGACCGAGATTCACATCCTCACAATGATAAAAGGACTTTGGAGAGATTCCCAACTCTTCTATGAGTTCTCCAAGGACCCCCAGACACTCTCGGGGAATTCTACAGAAGGGCCAAACAGCATATGATAGCCGGAGAACTCAGAATGGGGGGACCTAAAGGGGAACACCCTCAGCCCGAAGGACTAAGCCACCAGCCTCGTTACCAGAATGAGGTTGGAGGAAGGCCCCGAAAACAAAGGGGGTAAAAGGCCAATAATGTTTACTCCCTTGAACACCACGAGGGCTAGCATCCTCATGGCCTTAGAAAGGAAAGGGACTACAGTTCCGAGGCCAAAGGCCATGACTTCAGAGAACAAGAAGAACAGGAAGAAGTTCTGCCAGTTCTACCAGGATCATGGCCATGACACCGAAGACTGCTTCCAGCTGAGGAAGTACATTGAGTCGTTGATAAAGCAAGGCCAACTTTGCCGGTACTTGCGAATGCCTTCTCCGAAGGGGAGAAAGGAAGAACAAAGAAATGGGGACTAGGAGGAATATGACTCCGACAGACGTCAAGACCGAAGTCCTCGAAAGAATCCGCTAGCATCAGTAGGGGTCATCCGAACCATCATTACAGGGATACCCTCAGCTGAGAGGAAAATAAAGATAAGAGAAATCTCCACAATGGAGTATGGGAACTCGCCAAACAGGCTTGTTCGCAAAGACAGGTCCACTGTGAAGTTTCCGTACGATGACCCACTCCTTGTCATGGCAAGGATAAGGAGTTGGGATGTCAAAAGAATACTTCAACACAGTCAATTCCCCCACCTTCGGGGTTGGGCCATCCGAGCTCCCCATCCTCGGATACATCGATCTGCCCCTAATGCTGAAAGGGACCTCGCTTCAGAGTCAGGAGGAACTGTTCACCTCCGTCATGACAAGGTTCATTGTCATTGATGTTCCCTCATCATACAACGCCAACCTCGGAAGGCAGACTCGAGGCAATCTCTACATCCGCCCGGATGTAAAGTACTTAACAGTCACCTTCGCACCTAGAGAAGGAGATGCGGAGATCTTCATTGACCAAGCCGAGGTCAGGAGGGTCTTCACCAAGGCTAGACAAAGCCCGGCGAAGGTCCAAGTACAAACTTCGGCTACTGAAAGAGCCATCTTGACAGGAGAAGAGACAGCAAAAGAGGGGGTAGAAGAGTTGGAAAAAGTAGAAACAGAAGATGTAGAGCTGGTCCCTGGCCGAAACACCCAAATGGAAAAAAAATTGGCAAAGAATAACAAAGATAGGCTTGTATCTTTTTTACTAATGAACAAAGATCTATTCGCCTACTCTCCGAAAGACATGCTTGGGGTCGACCTCAGCATAATCCACCATAGTCTCAAAGTACGCCCTGATGCAAGGCCGGTTCGGCAGACAAAATGAAACCTGTCGGCTCATAAGAATTCCTTCATTAAAACGGAAGTTAAGTGCCTGATGGAGGCAGGGGTAATAAGAGAATTTAAATACCCCGAATGGCTCAGCAACGTTGTTATCGCCACAAAATAAGGGAGTAAAAAGCTCCGAATGTGCATCAATTTTCGGAACCTGAATGATGCCTGTCCAAAGGACTCCTACCCTTTGCCAGCCATAGACCAATTGGTGGATTCAACCGCCGAATACTGTCTTCTCAGTTTCCTCGATGCCTTCAACGGGTATCATCAAATTCGGATGAACCCTGAAGATGAAGAAAAAACCGCCTTCATCACCGAAATTCGTACCTTCTGCTATGTCAAGATGCCCTTCGGGCTTAAGAACGCAGGGGCTACCTATCAAAGGTTGATGAATAAAGTGTTCGACTCCTAGATCGGGAGGAACATGGAAGCGTATGTCGATGATATGATAATTAAGAGCAGAATGCCTAGTAATCATATCTTGGACATAGACGAAACCTTCCAACGACTTCGGTAGTTTTGGCATTCGTGTTAACCCTGAGAAGTACGTGTTTGGAGTACGCGCAGGAAAGTTCCTCGGGTTCATGGTGTCAGAAAGGGGAATAGACGCCAACCCCGAAAAGGTCAAAGCCTTGTTAGGATTCTGAACACCTACAACCATTAAAGGTATACAAAGGCTCGCCGGAAGAATCACTTCTCTTAGTATATTCATTTCCAGGTACGACGACCGATGTCGACCATTCTTCAAGGTGCTTACCAAAGCAATCAAAAGCAAAGGCAACTTCAGAACTGAGGAGCACCCCTGGAACCAAGAATGTCAGAAAGCTTGGGATGAGCTTAAAAGCTACCTAACCCGATTACCAACACTTCGGCAACCTTGGGAAGGAGAGCCTCTCATCCTCTACCTCGTTGTCACTGAAAAAGCTGTAAGTTTAGTCCTAGTGAGAGAAGAGGGTGGGAGGTAGTGGCCGGTGTATTATGTAAGCAAGTCCCTGCACGGCGCCGAGGTCAGGTACCCATTGCTCCAAAAAGCCATTTATGCCTTAGTACTCGCAGGTAGGAGGCTACGGCCCTACTTTCAAGGACACGCCATCATTGTCCGAAGTAACCTACCTCTTTGTGACATAATGAAGAAGGTAGAGCATTCGGGAAGGCAGTTAAAATGGTGTATCGAGCTCGGAGAATATGACATCACTTACGAGCCAAGATGGGCAATAAAAGCCCAAGCATTAGCAGACTTCATCGCCGAAGTTCCAGAAATCGAGAATGCTGAAATCACCTCAGAAGACCTGATAAGGATTAAACCAGAGTGGAAACTCTTTGTCGATGGTGCCTTAGGTGACGAACACTAAGGCGCTGGAGTGATTCTCCGGGGGCCCGAAGGTATGGAAGCGACGAAAGCCATCAAATTCGGTTTCAATGTCACCAATAATATCGCCGATTATGAGGCCCTCATAGCAGGATTAAAACTGGCTAGAAAAGTTGGTGTGAGAAACCTTAAGGCCTACAGCGACTCACAGCTAGTAGTCCAGCAAATGACAGGAGATTACGCTGCAAAGGATCCGACCTTGGCCAAATATCATGACCTCGTCAAGAAAGTCATTAAAGAGTTTGACTCGGTACATATAGAAAATGTGCCTTAGAAAGATAATGCTGAAGCTGACACCTTGGTTAAGTCCAAAGAACACACTGAGGTGCTGAGTCAACCTAGCACAGAGATAATGTGCGTAGAAACCTCGGGAGAAGGATGGCAAGATCCCATCAAGAAATACCTTGCAGCTTCGGCACTCCTCGAAGACCCTGCCGAGGCCGCAAAAGTGCAGAAACGCTCTGGGAGATACTTCCTCATCGGGGAGGAACAATACAGACAAGGGTATGCAAGCCCCTTGCAGAGGTGCATAAGTGAAGCGTATGTCAGAACAATCCTCGAAGAAGTTCATGAGGGGGCTTGTGGTTCCCACATAGGAACAGACGCCCTCACCGGAGTACTACTTAGCCAAGGTTACTTTTGGCCTACCCTAAGAAAGGATGCAAGGGAATTTGTTCGAAAATGTGATGATTGCCAAAGACATGCCAACATCCAGAGGTTACCCTCGGAAAAGATAACTTCGGCAAATTACCCTTACCCCTTCGCCGTCTGGGGTATTGACCTCATTGGGCCTCTCCCAAGCGCCCCTGGTGGAGTGAAATATTGCATAGTTGCAATAGACTACTTCACTAAGTGGATCGAAGCAGAGCCTTTGGCATCGATCTTGGTGAAGGATACCTAGAAGTTCGTCTGGAAGAACATCATATGCCGATTTGGCATACCAAGGGTAATAGTGGCCGACAATGGTACCTAGTTTACTGACAAAGGGTTCTGAGAATTCGTAACTAACCTTGGCATAAAAATACATTTCGCCCCGGTAGCCCATCCTCAAAGTAATGGGCAAGTCAAGGTGTCCAATAGGATAATAAAAGATGGCCTGAAGAAAAGGCTAAAAGAGGCAAAGGGGAAATGGCCAGGGGAACTCCCAAGTGTACTATGAAGCTATCGCACAACTCCCCGAAGGGCCACAGAAGAAACTCCTTTCTCGTTCGTGTTCGGTACAGAAGCCATTATTCCCATTGAGGTCATACAGCCATCAGTGAGAATACAGGTGTTCGACAAAGGAGGAAACAACCTTGGCTTGAGGAAAAAATTAGACCTCGCCGAAGAACACCGAGAAATGGCCGAACTTAGGAGGAAGGCTTTTCAACAAAGAGTAGCTGATGCTACTAACTTGGATGTGAAGAAAAAAAGAATCAAGAAGGGGGACCTCGTCCTCCGAAAGGCCGAATTCGAGCCGCGAAGACCATTAGATGAGGAACTTCGGGCAAACTGGAACGGACCTTATCTGGTCCTTAACGAAATCCGCCCATGAGTCTACAAATTGGGCGACGCCGAAGGAGGAGAGTTGAGAAACACTTGGCATTCAGATTCTTTGAAAAAATTTTACACTTAGACATTTTTTCTGAAGAAAAGCTTGTGATTACCCCTCTCCGAAATCGCCAGTAAATAAAAGTATACGTGTCAACCGAATATGGTTTATAAACCAAATATGGTGGTAGTTCCCTAGCAAAAGCCTAAGACCCGGCAGAATACGTTTGAAAAAGTAAAAATGGTCCACATACTAGAAAAAATTTCACTAAGGGAAAGACAGTGCGAAGCTTCCCGAAGGCATGATTTCGAATGTGGATGATTGCTGAAGACGCGTACATAAAATCATACAAGCTTCTGAAGAATGATGACCAAAGAAGAGAATGGGAACTTAGGTAAATGTTCAAAAGAATTTTCATTCATAGCTCTGAAGCAATAAGTACAAGAGAGCAGGTTACAAGAAAAGAGATAGAAGAAAAAGCCTATTGCTGAGCTTGAGCGTCCGATGCTTCCTCGACATTGGTACCCTTCTCTTGGGTGGGAGCATTCGAAGGCGCGGGTACAACAGGCGGGAGGTTCGCACAACAGGTGGGAGGTTGAGGTACTCCAACTTTGACCACGTCCACCTAGGCTCTTTGGGGAAATCCAAAGCGGCCAGGAAGGAGAGGTCGATTTCGGGGTGCCGAGAAAGGACTTGATGACGGGCCAGCAGAAACCGTCTTGATAAGACACTTTTTTCATCTGGTTGGACTGGTCCTTCTCAGCACTTAGAGTTGCCAGTTCGGAAGTGAGCTCAGCAACCTCCCTCTTGAGCTTCTTCTTCTTGGTCTCCTTCCTCAACAGATTGACCTCGGCTTGGAGATTGGCGTTCAAAGCAAGCGCCTTCGTAAGGATTTTAGCATCATCTGCCTTTTCCTTTTGAAGGACTTCATTCTCGGAAGAGAGAATGGCACACTTTGCGTCGAGGTCCTCGACACCTTGTGCCCTCTTGCGGGCATGAGCCTCCACCCAAGGAGCAGGTGTCACTTCCTTTGCAAGATCACGCCGAAATTCCATTAGCACGTCATCTATAAGAACATAGATACCAAAAACACCAAGATTCATAGAGAAATGGCTAAGGAACAAACCTGGTGGAACCTTGGTGACGACATCCTCGGCCTCGTCCGTCTCACGGACTTCACCAGGAATGCTTTTTCCCTTCCTTCTCTGACTCTCCTCAAGCTCCTGAGCCGAAGTACCTTCGACCGAAGTCTCAGTTCCAACATCTAGACTCAAAGGTGCCTCGAGGGTGGCAGGATCTGAAGGTGGGTCAGCGTGGGCAAGGGACTGGGCAGGTGACTAATCTCGCACCTCCACAACATCTTCGGGGGGAGGGGGAAGGACATCCGCTTTGTCTTTCTTCGCCTTGGACGGCCCCTCCGTAGTCTTCTTCCTCTTCGCAGACGCCTTCCTTCGTGTCTGCTCTCCCTTCTTGGCCTGATCGAGAAAAAATAACTTATAGAACTCCGCAGATTGATCACCCATCTCTGCAAAAGGAAAAAACATCAGTGTAAGTCCAAAAGGAATACAGGTAGCAAAACCTAGGAGATAACTTACTCTCGGAAAAAGCCTCTTATGAGATCTCGGCCCGAAGAAGCATCACCAACCATGCCTTCTTTCCTGGGAGAACAGGCACGGGCAGGTTCAAGTCGAACTTATGCTCATGGATTACCCCCAATTCCTGGAGAACCTCTTCGGACATAAGGTCCCACTTAATGGGAAAGGGATATAAGGAACGCGGAGGGACCTTGGAGTCCTAATCCGCAACGGCCCAAATGCGGTAGTCAAACTCGTCAAACTCCGTGGCTAACCCAGAGGTTAGCAGCTTCCGAGGGTCAACAACGTCAGTCTTCAACACCCCAGAAGTCCATCTGGTTGGAACGTAGCTCCATCTTCCAGGAACTGACAGGAAAAAGAACTTTCCTTGCCACCCCGCCAACTGTCCTTCATCACGAAGGTAAAGGTGAACTTCTTACTCCCGGATGCTCGGGGAAGCAAGAAGTAGAAACCACCCTTCGGGACCGGGTGGAGCTTATAGTATTGCATGAAGAAAAGAAAATGGGGCTTTATCTAAAAGACCCCACACATGCAAGGAAAGGCATTGAAATAAGAATAAGAGTTTGGAGGAAGCTAGTTCAGGGCAATCCCATGAAACCTGCAGAACTCACACATCATTCACGAGGGAGGATATTGAAGACCGACCTTCAGTTGGGCTCGGTAAACGGTGATCTCATCAGAATTGGCCATGTAACCATACGTGCCCGAGGTAGGTAATCTCGGGGTGGCATAAGTAGGGAGAAAGAATTTCGCTACCCACTTCGTCATTTTCTCCAAAGTAGTGCAGCATGGATGAGACTTAAGGGGGATAAAACTCTCGGGAATAGGACGGACGATCATCAATGGAACCGGGTTTGACATTTCTCAAAAGTGAAGAGAGGTAACTTCGGGAAAACTAAAGAAAGAGAACTGAAGGACTTCGAAAAAAACAAAACTTCGGAACAAACGACTCTGGAAAGAAGGAAGAACTTCGGAAAGAAAGACCCACCAAAAGTTTTGCCGAAATCTGGATTCCTAAACGCCGTCGTAAAGGGTTGTCGAAAATCGCTCTGCCGCTAGAATCACTGCCGGAAGGAGAAAAAAGACGAGAGAGAGTTCTGGAGCAGATAAGAGCGAAGGAAAAGAGTGTAAAGATTTGAGGCAAAAGGGGTTTATATAGGCCAAATGGGGCAGGCGAAACGTCGTCATTATTGCTCCTTGAAGGCGAAGAGACACAATTGATGTAACCGACGTAACCGTTCGCCACTCATCAGCTGTCACGTGTAAGGCAACATGAGAAACGAGGGCACGACCCTGACAACTAGCAGGCCTACATAAACCTATCCGAAGTAACACGCCTATATGTAATGGGAAGACGAAACGATTCACTGACAGAAAGGTCAGTGGAAGTACGCGCCTCAGTCGATGACCTGGGCGGAAGAACCAAGGACACCACTCAAACACCAGAGGAATTACCTCGGTAAGGCACCTTAGTTCTCCGGAGTTCCCTCCTAGGAAGAAGGAGACTTTGGATGGAAGCCCATCATGGCAACGACACCAAGCATCGCTTGCCAACAAAAAGGCTCCCGAAACTCCCCAAACCGAAGAAACATCTTCGATTTTTCGAAGGGGGGGCATGTGATAGCCTAAGGGTTATCGCCACCTAAAGGACTTCGCGTGTGCGCACTACCCCTGGCCAGCGCACCACCTCCGGTCGAAACAGACACGACAAAACCATGGCAAAGAGAGAGTTGTGGCACCCTCGGATAAGCCGGATAGGCGCTACCCTAAGGAAACCCAAGGGACCAACTTCGGTCAGAAGGGGACACCACCCCCCCCCAGCCTCGAGGGTAACCTCGCGCCGACTTCATGTGCCTAAAACCACCTTCGAATATTCTTTGGGCCACCCTCGGAGCGCGTTCAAGAAGTGCCATTATAAGGTACCCGGGCTTGACCTCAAAAGAGCCCAACCGAAGGTGCCTCAAGGGACCTCCCTTCGAAAGAGCTCACCTCCCCGAATGAGCTTTCTACTCCGAAGGAGTTTGGTCCCCTGAAAAGGCCACATGGGCGTACGACAAAATGGCTGAGGAGCCTCTGACACGCCGCCCTTGTACAGTCCCTGACATGCCTCCCTCGGACATGCTCTAACACGCCGCCCTAGGTTCCCGACCAGGCGGGCTATGGCCGGCTAGAGGCCCCCCTTCTCTCAAGGTACGGACCACATCCGACCAAACACGTGTCACAATCTGGGTAGGCTGTAGCAAACAGACTTCTCCTATACACCTCGCTATAAATATTCGGGAAACGCCCCAGGTAAGGGGATCCGACTCCAAGGGAAAAATCTCTCCACTCCTTACTTATTCTCTATTCCCAAACACTGACTTGGGCGTCAAAGACTCCACCCCCGAAAAAAGATTCCGGGGATCTCCTAACCCTTTATTTTTTGAGTATTTGTAGTCCTTCTCTCACTAGAGGCTTTTCATCCAAGCGTCCCTTCACCGAAAGTTCCTGCTCTAGATTTGTCATGTTGCACAACGAAGATGTGGAAGGGCATCAGTTATGATGATACAAATGTTGATTTTATATGCTTTGACTACTTAAACTTTGATTTCCATGGAATATGTGTTACCCACTCTGGGGTAGTCCAGTTATGGTGCCAAAATTGTGCATTTAAAACTCTTAGAGCTGATATGTTCTGTAGGCTATCAGAACAATACCCTTAGTGTACATACCCAAGTGGCCTTCTTGGGGACTATGTAAATGCATGCATATTGGTCCAACTATTACACACATATTCACATTTTACGCACACCATGGCGGAAAGGAAGGAAAACACTAGCACAAGTCTTAATCTTGGCTACCACACATTAGGCAATCTTATTAAGTGTAAGTGACCAGCCACTGCACATGAAACTCCTTCCAAAAAATTGTATTAATCTAGCCATGTAACCGCCTATTTTCTTTGCCGCATTATCAAGTAGAGTCTTTAAGCAAACCAGGAATTTGGTTTTACATCAATAGCCCACCAATGGACCAAGTTATGGATTTTTAAAGTTGGTTACAAAATTCTAACCAAATGAACAGTAACTTAGCCAACTTTGCAACGTTATATCTTTGGCTACAGGGCTCCAAATTCAGAAATTCTAGATCCCAGTTCAACCGCTAGATGTGCTCTAAATGTGGTCAAAATTTTATCCCAAGATTCATTTTACACAGGAGATATTAAACATTGGGTGCAGGGTCAAAATTCTATCCACTTTTGGACCATTATGCCTATACAAAATTTCATAAGTGTGCAAACACTTCATTCACAAGGGGTAAGCCCTCCAAGGCTCTCCCATACATGTCCAATACACATAGGAATCACATGCTCTTTCATCTAGCAACTTTATGTGGCCAAAACAGAATTTACAAATAAGCAGCTTATCACTCACACTTAGACAACTTGTGCACCACATTCACATACATAGCAAAACAGTCCTCAAATGTTCACATACTTGTTTCAACTTTACATTTCTTACATGTACATGCATCCATGCACTACATAATGGCCTTAACTCATCTAAGGCATGCACCCAAGTTATAGGAGAGCTTTAGACATAATGCACTCTAGAAACGGGATGCTAGACAGCTGCTGCATAACACAGTAAGCACCATCACTAGAAATACCAAATGTGCTCCGAAATCACCAAACTTTCCAGATCACAACTAGATACTTGGAAGTTCAAGTACCTAAAATTTCAGACCAAAAATCAAACTACAAAGGTCAGTTTGAATGTGATCTTTCTACTGGACCTAAAGTCGGAAGATTTGAGGGAAGTAAGTTTCATTGTGAAACTTAGTAAGGGTAACGCTTGTACTCTTAAGGAAATGTGACCTTCATTAAAACCTGCATCCAAATACACTAAAACACAAAACAACAATGCATATGTACAAGATATAGTAACCAAATGCAGTAGCCATTCACAACCAACAAACACATGAAATGCGGTAGCAACACAAGCCATAGGTTAGTCCATAAAACATGCAATAAACTCAAGTAAATCACTATAGCATCCCTCCTCAAGCTTACACTTGGTTTTAGGAGGGTTTTAACACTAGTTAGTACTAACTTTAGGCTCTAGACACCCTTCAATTCGCTGCCATCATTGTGCACTGCACACTAGATCACAAAACCTTCAATAAGTGCACTCCCCTTACTAAGCTTAGTTCATCAAGCTCATGGCTCTTTTCCAAGCTTAGCCCTAGCTCCATGGATGCTTGAAAATACAGTAAATAATCCATGAGAGCAAGAGACCCCTTACCTTGATGGGTATGCTAAAATTGGAGCTTGATCTTAGGTGCACACAAGTCTTAGCACCAAATAGCTGCCAATTGCCCTTTCTTGCTTTCAATTGCTTCTAGTTTCAAGCTTGGAGGTATGGTAGCTATGGAGGAAGTATGGAGGAAAGGGCTGGCTTTCTTTTTGTTGGTGGAGGCTGAAATTATGGAGAGATAAGGACCAAGCTAGACTTTAAATGGTCTTAAGTGCACAACACACTTAACTAGTCTTAACCATGCTTTATGTCCTTTTTCCTTGCTACAAGGCCATGGTTTATTAACCTTAATTTCTTAGCCCACATTTGATTTCCTTATCCCATGCCTTAGCTGCCCTCACTAGTGTGGGATAACCCCACAATTTCACCATTTGACTTAAGTCAAAGACATACATTTCTTAAGGCCTACATTAGAACACTCAAGTCCTTTATGCCTTTTTGTGTTTTCTTTGTCCTTAGGTCTTCCATAAGCAATTTAGTCCTCCAATAGCACTTTCATACCATTCATATCCTCCTCATAACTCTCCAAATCTTTTTTGTGAAATTTTTGCAATTGAGTACCCAAATTTTCAAAACCTTACAAAAAAGTCCATAGGTTGCTTAACAAACAAGCAATCCTTAAGTCTTTTCTTGGGGGCCAAGTTACTAACTTAGAACACTTTTAAGAAGGTGTTGGTTATGCCTTTTACCCCTCACACTTCGATTACTATGGTGAGAATTACATAATATAATGGTTTTTGATCATTTTGCCACACTTTGTAATTCTATCATTTTTGTGAGGTGGTAACAATATGCCTAGACAATGTGAATGTTTTACAGTTTTGCATTGACTCAATTTAAAGCTAAAAGTGCATGCATGCTTGCATTTTTTTAGGTTAATCAACTAGCGACATGAGTTTTAATTTGGAACACATAAATAGCTATAGCCAATTGCAACCACCGTGAGATCTGTTCTCACACGTTTCCTGGGCAAGGCCGTGGCCGGCCATGTCAACTAAAGTGTTACAAGATTTAGAAGAGAAAAGGATGTGTGATATATGTATCATCCTTGAGCAATTCAAGGTATTAAACTTCTAAAAAAAACTAAAATATCATACAGCCACATTGGACCAATTGCAAGAATGATTGGTGAGATATCTAGGTTGACCTAGACCGAAGTCCTGGCAGACATCAAATTTGAAGGGGGGGCATGTGATGGCCAAAGTACTGACACACTTACGACCAAAGTGCTGACCAGCAAAGGGACACTTGACCAAGGGAACCTTGGCAGCACAAGGAGCTTCGAAACTCAAACCTACCTCAGAAAAAAAATTGGAGTCACATTGGTAATACAAAAAACTGAGGTCCCTACCCGAACACCAGAGAACATCACCCTGGTGCCCTGCTCCATGGCAGAAACTCAGCTTCACTCACCAAGGTCCTCCATGGGAGATTGACATGATCATTACAACCATATAGTGGACGGCTTGCTAAGGGCTTGGCTATAGGTGTCAGAGGGCCAGCTTGTAGAAGGCACTCCAGGGTATGGACTCTGTAATTCCAAATCTGGTTGGACATATAACCTAGTTAATTCAAGACATTACAAAATGATGCTTTCCCTTCTTTTCTTATATATATAAGAGGCTTCTCCCCCTCAAGGTAACCAAGCTCTTTCCTCATCTTCTGTGCTCTACTTCTCTGAATCCTCTCCATGATTTGCCTGACTTGAGTGTTGAAGGTTTCCCCTCCCACTCCTAGAAAAAACTCTTGGGCCCCTTAGCTCCCTTCTTTGCTATTTCAAGCTACATTTCCTAAAGGAACATTGTACCAACCTTGTTCATGGTGACCTCATCTGCCACTAGTTATAAAGGACATCACTAACACTAATTCTTTAAGTCATAATTCCTTGAGCCATTTCATGTACAAATAGCTAGAGAACTTAATTATATATAGTAATTACCTAACGCATGGCAGTCACATTGTTACAGTGTTGGTTGCTTCTTTTTCTTGATTTTTTTGGTTTTTTTTTACTAACAATGATAAATTACACAATTAGTCCTCAATTTGTTCGTAGCCGTGTTTTTTGGTCCTCAAACTTTGAAAGCATGCATTTTTACCCTTATTTTTCCAAAATTGCTTTTTTGGGGCTTATTTTTTGTCAAAGGGAAGATTACAAAACTGGTCATTTTTTTGTCTTCAATGATGTCTTCAAGAAAGTATGCATGTTTACCACTTTTTCCTAAATTGTTGGCTTTTGTGTTTTAGACCCTAAACTTTCATGAGTGATACTTAAAGTTTAGATTTATCCTGAAATTTCAAATTCACTATATTAGTCTTATGTTGTATGTTTTCTATTTACCAAATTGGTTACTAATATCTTTTAGACATTTCAAGTTTTTTAGATCTTTTAAATTGATCATATCCGTTTTAATACTTTTTCCCTCTGAAAGTGTAATTGACATAAAAAATTTGTATCTTCAATGGTTGCCTCACAATGAAGTGTGTGATGCAATCTAATGTTTAAGTTAATTAATTCTACAATCCTTACCTGGAATTATTTTTGGCCTCAGATCACTCTTGGACCGGCTACTCTTTATCTTGATTCTAATTCTGACTAAGCTTCTTGAATGAGTAGCCCTAATTCTTCTTCAAGTCTCTACAAATCCAAAGCTGAAGTGCTAAGTTTTGACTTTAAACTTTACTTGATTGATGCTAAACCTTGTTGATCGAGTTTAGTTTTGGGCTTGATAGTCACAAAGATTGTTTCTGGTCAAGATTAGGCAAGTTTGAGCTAATGGATAGGGATTGACGACTCAGCACATACAAGAGGATGACTAAACACCAAATTGGCCCCTAAATTTCCTTATTCCGAGCAATCAAGTCCTCGTACTCTAGCCAGCTTCCAGTTTAACCCTTCGAACTCACCAAAACCTCGCCTAACTGGCTAATACTCAACTTTTCCTATTCAATCAAACTAGTTCCCAACCCCTTGATTCTGGGCTCCTGATAACCTTCAGAAGGACTCCAACAACCTTCAGTCACTCAAAACTCTTACTAGGGATTAATTCTAACCCTTCAATCTTTATAACCCGAGCCTAAATTAGAGATTGACCTTCTAATCTAACTAGCAAACAAATATTCATGGTCATTCATAAACTTCATTTGTACTTCTAACAACAATTAGATGTGGCCAAAAGATTTCATAATCTTACTCTTAACATGCATGGTCAGAGTTTAGCAGGGGTTGCAAAATGTCTATTTACTTGGATAACCTTTTTAAATTTTTCCCTACTCTTTAAAATTTTAGCTGATTATTCTTGGGGCAAATCTATTTATTGTTCAAAATAATAAAAAGAGAGTTATAACTAATTAGAAATTGTCCAACGTATCAAATGAATTTTTATTCTTAAGATTTATTAAAATCTTGAATTCTTTTGGTACTTATACGCTAAAAAAATATTAACTCGCACGCAAAAAATTTGTAAAATCTCTATTTTCATTCTTCCATCCCTGGCACCCGTTCCAATGTGCCAAAAAAGGGTGAAACCCACCATCCGGGCTATCATCTAAATACCTTACAGAACTGAATTTTGAACTTCTCCAGTTCCTCCCGTAGACTTTGGAAATCTCTCTACTTCTTTAGCATAGGAAAATCCTATGCTACGGTACACTTTAGCGTCTCAAAACTTGAGCAATTTCTTCTCTTTTTCTCGGCCTGCTAAAGCACTTAATGCAGATGCTTGGGCAGCTTCAGCATTTGCCAGTGCTTCCCGAGTTTCATTTAGCTTCCTCAAGGCAGCCTCATAAACAGCTTTCTCTCTTCTGTTCCTGCTCACCATTTCCTCGAGCTTCACCACCCGCATCTTCAGATCCTTCACCTTGTCATCATATGCAACCAAAGCCCGCCTATTTACTTTCTTTTCTGCCGAAACTTTGTCTTGTTTCTTAGCTGATCCACCATTTAATACTTCACCTTGCATTGCTAGTTGAGTATTTATGAGGTTGAAAACATCCGGCCTAGCCTCATTTTCATCTCTTGCGGCCCTAGCTGCTGTAGCAAATTTCTTTTCACGCTTTCTCCTACCACCTCGACTTCTCTTTTTCCCTTTATTCTCTTTGCCATCATTGTGCTCACGAGACTGTTCTGCATGACCAAGTGATTGCTTGGGAGGACGGGCTTTCACAGAGATGGGATTCAGCATTCCCTGCCCCGATGCACCTAGCCCCATTCCTTCACGATAACCCATGTTAGCCATCATCTTGGAAGCAACGCCCCTGGTGTGGTTCTCCCATGTAGCAAAAATGGTTGTTTCTGTCTGTATACCCCTCTGAAGTGCAGTGTACCCAAGGAAGCCCAAACCTTCTGACCTATCTTCTTCATAATCACTAGAGTCACTGACATCTGTGCTTACATCACTTACATCTTCATGATCAGCAATTTGTGCATACTCAGATAGTGCTAGGGCTTCAGTTCCAAGCTGTGCAATGTTTCCATTTTCTCGAAAAATAACTTCTCCCACATTATGCTCATCATCCAATGACAAAAGCTCAGCCTCCTTCCAGATACCCCCTTTAATATCACTGACTGCCCAAATGCTAGATCCAACCATAGACTTTTCCCATATGGTTGGAACAAACTCCTTGAGGGAGGATAATGGCACGTCAACCCCTATAGAAATAGACATTACAGTTACCAGTAGAGACAATTCCAAGTAGATAATAAAACAATAGAATGGCACTAATGCACATATTGATAACAAATACATCTGAAGCGGAACAACAAAAAACTCCAAAAATCATTGAATATCATTGGCAATGTTTTCTGTAACACAGCAAATATGTGGGAGAAATAATCCCAGAGTAAATGTATGCAATTCCTTCCAAGCCCTTCATCTTAGCAATCAGAAACAAAAAAACAGTAAAACATAAAGTTACATTTCATTGATAAAGCAGAAGAATATTCTACAAAAGGTACTAATCACTTATTTGCCAAGAAGTTACTTTCCACTGCATACACAAGCTACACATATAGGTTATTTCATGATACATGCTAGTCTACCATGAATGGAGAACCAACAAGAATATAAAGTCAGTGAGAACCCTAAATTAAGGCTTCCAGAATACAAGTGATGGCAGCATACCATGTGATAAGCGGCAGCTAGAACCAAATCGGCACCGTTGTTGCATAAAGAATTTGCATATCTGCACTAGCATGTTCTAGGATCAGTAACATGTTCTAGAAGTGTCACTAACTGACTGGAGACCAAACAAACATATGTTATCTCAATACTTCAGAAAAAGTTGTTTTGCGATACAACCATTGACTGTCATCAGCCATCTATTGCAAAACGCACATATCCTGTTCATTTACCATCAATTTACAAATTTATGTAGCCAAGAAAACTTGGAACAAGATGAAAAGAAAATAAACAAATAAAAACATGTCTGATGATTTAAAGGATCAGTTTGCATCAAATAGTCATTTCGTAATGCATATATCTACTGAGAACTCAAGCCACAGAAGGGCAAGTCCAGGAGCCAGATCTATATGTAAGGTCCATCTTTGCAAAAGATGGATAACAAAAGGACATTGGCAGGGTTGAAAGCAAATAAACCAGAAGCGCTACACCAGTAGCTTCAACAGCTAGCAATTAGTTTGATGAAACTCACCTACCAAAGAACAAAAAAGCAATGAACCACTAGTAACTGGTCACTGGAAAACCCATCTTGTCGGTAAGTTTATAGAATTACTTAATACTTTTACTTATCTACCATGAAAGGAATCAGTAACTTAAGTCCACTACACTCTCTTGTAACTGAAAGCAATCAGTACCATGCTTGTATTTCCCCATTCTCGCAACACCCAGAGTAAATCAATCTCAGGGCCACAATAAACAGCTCAATCTTCATAAGCCTCAACATAATTCAAGACAACAATATGGCCGAACATTTCAACCACAAACAACGAAACGGTTATGTTATACATTTGGGAACAAGACCTATACAAATGACAATGTGATCTCCTGCCAATAAAATCCAAGAATATACAACTATAAGCCTTTCATGTAACAGGTGAAGTTTGAACTCACCAACATGTTCTCACAAGTGGGTGTGAGGAAAGACACTTTTGCAGAATCAGAGCCTTCCAGTCCAACAACTAGACCATTATACCAGCGTCCATCAGTAGACCGAAATCTACATTTTGACCCGATAGAAAAGCTACGATCCTCCAGTGACTGTGCTTCGACATCGACATGAACATCGCCCGGCTCAGTTGGCTCCGCCTTGGAAAAGTCATCACGCACACTACGATTTGAACTATCAAGAGCCGAATGGACTTCGCGAAGCAACCGAGCACGCTTTAGGCTAAGAAGTCCTTCCTCTGCGTCCTTGATCGCCTCGAGAAGCTCCTCCTGAACCTGAAAGCGGAATCTTGTGAGAAAATAAAACCGAAATGAAAAAAGAGGAAAGAAGCGTATGTATTATTCACCGAAAGGAGTTCTTCGTTAGAAGGATCAGAGGCGAGAGCGTCATCTATGGCGGAAAGCGAGTCCCTCTGTTCCTTCAATTGAAGTTCCAGCTGGTCCTCTACGGCTTTCTCTTCATGGCTTGCCATTGCTTCCCAAGAGCCTTGGAATTCTGAGGCCAATTACCGACGCGCCCCTGTCCGTCAATCAAGGTGGTTCGTGGCTATGGCTAATTGCGCGGTTAATCCACTTTTAACCCTTGAACTTTGCTGACCCGAACAATTTGTACCCTAAACTTGAAAATCGTACAAATCAGGCCCTAAACTTGGTAAAGTAGGATTGCCAAGGTAGAAGCCCCTTGACTATAAACACTAGTTCCCTCAATTCAGCAGACCCACAGGAATCTATTAAATCAAGTTTGAACCATGCACACTTTTGTCCTGATAGCCAACTGATGGCTACCACATAAAGTCGACAAAGAGCTAATATGGAGAACCCCACAATTCCTACACAGGTAAACAACGTTTTAAGGCCCCCGATGTGTGTGTTCCCAAGGAGGGCCCTCCAACTCTCAAGTCAACATTGGTTGTTGAAGATAAATGTATAAGAGTGGGAGTATGGACTTACCTTGCTAGGTTGTTAAAATGATCTTTTGTATTGGAGCAATTGCAGTGATTGGGTAGTGAATCATGGGAGGTTGCTAAAGATCATGAATGGACAAAAGAGAATCCCTAACATATAGAAGTTGTGGAAAAGATTAAGAGGATCATTCTTTAACTAATTTGGTGTGATTTTCTTGCCATTAGTAGAACGATCCCAAATTCAGGGATGATTCCTTGGTGATAAGAATGGAAGTAGCATAACGGGCTACAAGGACCTTTTCTAGCCCAAAACAATGGTGCAGGTGCCTGTCTTACTTGTTGTGAAGCAAGGTGTACTATATGTGATGATGTTGTTAGCAAATTGGGCTGGTATAGCTTGCGAGATTTAACTCTAGCCCAATATAGTATCAAAAGGCCCATTAAAAATTAGAATGCGAAGTTGAGCATAGCAAGCAAATGGGGTCCCATTTAAGGAGTTTTGCTTATGAACTTGGAATGTAAGAGGTAACTTATGTATGAACAATGTCTCTATCAAAAGTGCTCGAAGAGGGAAGACTAGGTCCCTACTATGGACGCTTATAAAGGTGCATGTGTAGGATGTATGTGTATAGAGGGGGGGTGAGAGAGAAAAAGAAAGAGAGAGAGAGAGAGAGAGAGAGAGAGAGAGAGAGAGAGATCCTTATTAAGGGCACTTGTGGAAGGAAGCCTAGGTCCTTATCAAGGATGCCTATTTCAAGGGTGGTTGTACTCAAATTAAGTTACTATATAGGGGTAGCAAAATGTCCGAAACACTAACTAGCTTTTACTATATGTGTCCAAAGCGATTAGTGAAAGGTTTGCGTAGTGTAAGAGTATAATTGGATAATGATGAGATTTGTACTAAGAAATGAGACTCTTACATTGTAAGAAATTTGTCATGCCTCTGACTTGCATAGGGCTAGGGTTGAAAGAGAAGGAAGAAAAATTTTATGCAAGCAAATAAATGTGGGAGTTGAATGCTAAAATTGGCATGACAAATGTTTCATGTTAACCAGGTATAAGAAAAGTGTGAGTTATTAGGCACTGTTTACACTAAGGCTGTATTTATGTCAAGAGAGGATTATAGGGCTCAATTGATAAAAATAAAAGTGTATTGGGTATTAAAATTGAATCAAACAGAAGAGGAAGGGGTCATTTGTATCATGCAAGAAATTGGGAACATTAAGTAGAGGTTTAGGCAAACTTTGTTCATACTTGTCCATGGCTGGGTGTTGCATGCCTCCAATAGTTTTGTCTCTAAATTTGGCTGTGTTTCTGGGCAAGCCTTGATGGAACAAAAAGGAAATTAGAGAACTAAGGTAATGGATAAAAGTTTTCTTAGAAGAAAGAGGAAGACTCAAGTGCAATTTCAAGATGAGAGCATTACCTTGGCCACAAGGCAACAATTTCTAGTGGCAACAAGCTTTTTTTAGTTTCTGTAGGCTTTGATTTTGTGGTAAAGGCTGAATAAGTTTAATTTCCCTTGGATTCAGAAGCTTGACTTATGATTCATGTGTAGATGTTAGGTTTTAAGGGATGGTTTCATTCCAAATGAACCTATATGTGTTTATGGGCTAGGGTTACCTTCAGGTGACTGTATTTCTAGCTAGATATGTGCAAAGCAATCATTAGGATTCTATTTTGGGTATGACCAACCCATTATGGAGTCTGGAGCTCTAAGTTATTTAGCTAAATAGCTTAATTAAGATAACTAAATGAATATGGGGTTATGAAATGCTTGCTTGGCCCTGGAGGCAATTAAGTTGGGTTATGGAGTGTGTGTTTTGTGTGCATCTCTAATTGGATGCATGTATTGACCATATTATTCATATATCTAGTTGATTGTATTATGTATATTTTATGTGCTTCTTATTGTCTTTTGATGCAAGACAAGTTCTAGAGATCAATTTTGAGCTACATTATTATGTTAGGCATTATTGTTATTTGGCCCTTACTGAGTTATATAACTCATGCCTTGAATGTTTACATTTTCAAGGAAAGTTTTAGTTAACTAAGTATGGTGTTGTGTGGCTTGATCTGTGTTTTTGTGTATTCCAGGTAAATTTTGGTACTAACTGTTAGTTAACCAGATAATGATCAATATATGTTAAAGTCAAGCTTAGTGTTACTTTGCTTGTAGGCAATAGTTCTTGGATTAGTGGGAACTAGTTGAAGTTTGGGTTTGTTCTAATGCATAGGATAATTAGTTGTTTGGTTCAATGCTATAAATATGGGTTTGTGAAAGTGTGGTTGTTATAGCCTTCCTAGCGAAATGCTCAGTGAGCGAGGTAAGTTTGTAAATCCATAACTTAAATTCCTTAATTAAAGGTGAATTAACAAGATCAAGTAAGTTATTAAAGATTTAGTTGGTTTTAAGTGGTTTATGGCACTAGGTTCGTTCACCAGTGAGCAAAATGGTCATTTTTCACCTCGCAGGGTCATTTAGTTAATTAAGGTTTTATTAAGTGTGTTAATCCTTAGTACTATTTGGAGGTGGGGTATTTTTGTAACTTTAAAAAAAGTTTGAAGGGGAGGGGCTTTGTTGGCTTAAAAGACTTGTGGGAGGGGTTGTTTGCAACTATTCCCTTATCCTCCTAACTCATTTTTGCAGCTTTCTCTTTCCCTTTCCATCTTTTGCTCAAATCTTAACAAAACAATGATTTCTTGGTGAAATTGTAAAGTTTTCTTGGTGCCCAAGTGGATGGATGCTTCCCTTGCTTTTATTTTGTGATTTTGAAGCTTCAAGAGGCATTTGCTTGCTTGGGCAAGTATGTGTGCATGTGATAAGCTTCAATCCTTGTTGTTTTAATGTTTCTTAAGCTTAATCAAGCTTAGGTTTTGTCGAGTTAGTGTTAATTAGGTGCCATATACCTTGTTTGTGCCTTGGAACCTAGGAAACTTGGAGGAGCCTTTGGAATTAGAAATTCTTAGCTTGTGGTGCTTGATTCTTGCTAGTTCTTATATAATTGAGGTAAGGGATTTATGATTCATGCATATTTGATGCCATTCTTAGCTTGCTTATGGTATAATTCAAGTAGTTTTATGAATGGTGTTAGTTGGTGGGTGGTGATGAACATGGTGGACTAGTGAGGTTTTGATAGTTTGTGTGATGTTTATGGACACTATAGGACTGGTTTAAATGGTGCATTGTGGCCTAATGGATGTATAAATGTAAGTTCGATGCAATTGGAGGTGCCTTAGGGCCATTGGGAGGCTTTATAAGCCCCTAAAGTGCCTACAAGGCAAAATCTGAATTTTTCTCGGAATGAAAGGTTGAGGACTCATTGTCGAGGCTAGAGATGTGCCACGAAGCCCTCATGTAAGAAACTACAGCGTTTTGTACTTTGGCGACACGTCCACATAAGCAAAATGCCTGGACTTGCTAGCTTTGACACCCTTGTAGTACTTCTGACTATAACTTTTTACTCAGGTGTCCGATTAAGGCAATTCAATATTCCAAACAAAGCTAGGAGGAATGGCTAACATTTCCATATTTTTCTCACGATTGAATTGGCCCAAATTTAGCTACATTTTTGTTGAAAGTAAGGAGATATTTGGCCACAATAAATGACACGGCCATCCTTGGCCCCTGCCCAAGAAGCCTGTGAGAGCTGGTCTCACGGTGGTTGCAATTGGCTAGTTGTATATATGCACGAATTAAAATCCCATGATACTAGTTGATTAACCTAGAATATGCAAAATGCATCCTCTTCATGCTTTGACTTGGATTAACAAAATTTCATAAGACATTGACTTGGCCAAAACATTTCCAAAGAAAATAAGTTCAAATAGCCAAAACATACAAAATTAACATTTGTGTGAGTTTACTACACATAAAAAACTGTGGGAGCATTCATACATAAAGTAGACTAATGCCCTCACCCAAGAGCAACCTTAGAGTCTAGGACTTCTCAAAACATAGATAATGAAGGCAACTAAGAGTACTATATATATAAGCCTCAACTGAGATCTTTTTGAACTAACTCCCACCTTGGATGAAAGTCCCAGTGGTGAGTCACAAAAGTCTTTGTCCACATGGTGCTAGGCTCTGCAGCCAAAGGAAGACTGTAGTTAGTATCGTTACTTAACCAACAAGTTACCTATGTAGGCTAGAATCATAGAGATTCTCAAGTACAATACCTACAGCAAGAGCTAACTACCGTGATAACCCTCAGTGGTTACCCGGCCCAACAACTTCAGAATCTGTACAACATAACTAGGGAGTGAGAATTCAGATATTCTCAGTAAGGGTCTTCACTGTACCTACAAGAAAATTACTAAGGACTCCACGCATGATAACATATGTAACCTGTTGTGAGCTTATACAACTTGAGGGTCTAATATATGCATATACCTAGGTCCCTTGAGACCTCTCCTCATCCTGGTCCTTGGACTACAAGGCATTGTCTTGTCCTTTAGCAAGCTTAGCTTGCTAGCCTAACAAGTGATAAATCACTAGGCTCTGCAGCCAACGGAAGACTGTAGTTAGTATCGTTACTTAACCAACAAGTTACCTATGTAGGCTAGAATCATAGAGATTCTCAAGTACAATACCTGCAGCAAGAGCTAACTACCGTGATAACCCTCAGTGCTTACCTGGCCCAACAACTTCAGAATCTGTACAACATAACTAGGGAGTGAGAATTCAGATATTCTCAGTAAGGGTCTTCACTGTACCTACAAGAAAATTACTAAGGACTCCACGCATGATAACATATGTAACCTGTTGTGAGCTTATACAGCTTGAGGGTCTAATATATGCATATACCTAGGTCCCTTGAGACCTCTCCTCATCCTGGTCCTTGGACTACAAGGCATTGTCTTGTCCTTTAGCAAGCTTAGCTTGCTAGCCTAACAAGTGATAAATCACTAGTTGAACCTCACCCGTTTATGTTGTGTAAGGGCATTATGGTAGGACTATTGTAGACTAGGCCATAAAGTCCTTTTAGACTAAGTGGACTAAGGTTTCACCTTGCATAAAGACCTTGTAGACTAAGTGCACTAAGGTTACACCTTGCAACCTCGTGGCTAATGGCACGGCTAGGTTGCAAAGGGTTCTAAACCTCTCACCCAAGCTAGTGGTACTTAGTTGTGATCCTTAGTAAACTAGTTTTCTTGCTTATAGTAGAAGTAAGCATAAAATGTTACAAAAATAAGAACGCTTCTAGGTCTCGAAGGACTTTTGTAAGTCTTGGAGTACCCCCAGAATGCTTATACCCCAAGGTACCTTAAGAACCCCCTTAAGTCTCCCCTTGACCTTCCTACAAGAACTGGAAATTTCAACCAATATGCCTTTGGCGACGCGTCGCCACAGTTGGTAACGTTCTACCAGTTTTCTTGTCATGGCGACGCGTCGTGGGTACTGGCGACGATTGGCGACACGTCGCCAATACTTGCAACAGCCCAGAAAATTCCCAGTTTTGCTGCTATGAACTTTGGAGACTTCCCAAACATATCAAACATGCTTGGATAGCCTTCGAACTTCACATACATGTAAAACATGTTGCATATATCATAACCAACTATCACAAGCCAATCTAGGATGCATTATAACATCATTCCAATCATCACAAACCTCATAGTCCACCATAATTTAACCTTGCCCACTAACTAATGCTATTCCTAGAACTACTCGAATTCATAAAGCAAACTCATTCCAATAGCATTAATTGAACTCGAAAACACAACTCCCTTACCTTAACTTCACTTCGTAAGCAAGAAACAAGTAACTCTTCCTAAAAAATTCGAGATCTACAAAGCTCCACCTAGTTCTAAGCAAATATGTGCACAAAACATCAAGTTACTAACTTCCAACCAAAACCCAATCCCCCAATCAACTAATAAACATGAAATCAATCAAGAACATATTGATTACCTCATATAAAAAATAGGGGATAGAAGGAAACATGCTTCCAAGCTTCAAAACCATGATTTTATGCTTGAAACAAGCTTCCAATGGCCTATATACTTATGGTAGCATTTCTTTTCACCAAAAACTCTTAATTTTTGGCTCCAATTGGTGAAGAAAATGATGGTGTGAAGGATGAACTCAGGTTATGGCAGCCATCCCCTACTTTACCATCTTATAAACCCTGTTTAACACTTAAGCCACCAAAGTATTAGACATGGAACACTTAAACCCCCTCTTTTTGATAACCTTAGTCATTCTTGATCGATTTTGTTTATTTCAACTAAGTTTGGGTTAAAGTTAAAAGTTAGGTTATAAAAACTCATTTTTAACCACTCGGGACTTAGCCTTACTAGTTGAGATGCAAAATTACCATTTTGCCCCCGAACCTCATTTAGTGCATTAACCTTCTCGGAAATTAGTGAACTTTGCTAAACTTTCCTATTCTTTCATGTAAAGTTGAGTTAAGGTTCCAAACTTGATTTGGAGCACTTTACCTTCCTCATGCATGCTTTCCACTAGTAGGGCCACAACAATAAAGCACCATTAGTCAAGTGTAATGTTTGGTACCATTGGGGAGCGTGGCTGGGCCTTCAGGTTTGAGGTCCTAATGTGGGAACCTTAGTGCACCTAGGTGGGTTCCAAAGAACCTAGTGAATGAGTACAACCATAGTCATTACCACTCCACTAGGGTGAATCAAGTAATGGTGGATAGGTTTGTGTCTTGAGTGAAGGTTTAGTGCACTTGAGCCTGAGCAAGGATACTGATGGCCTAAGGCCTCATCGTTGTGAGTCATGATGACTGTTGAGGAGACTTCTAGGAGGAAGAACGCCTGGAAGGTGGATCGCCCCAAGGAGAGTACCTGAAAAGCTGGTAAACAGGGTTAGGAGGCCCCCGGAGTGTTTTTCCGGGGGGGGAGCCTCCGACGCCCAAGTTAGTGGTGGCCGGAAGAAGGAGAAAGTCACTAGCTCAAAGAGAAAGGCAGAAAAGTCTCGCCTGGTATTTTCTCAGGGTGTGGGAGCTGTATATCCGGCCTGCCAACCTCCTGTCAAGTATTTATTTCCTGTATATATAGGAATACCTAGCCCGTTCAGATCATGACACGTGTGCGGTCGGATGCTCCTGAACGTCTGGGCGTAGGGGACAGATAGTTGGTAACTAGATGGCCTCGAGCCTTGTGCTGAGACGGGCCATGATATGATTCTGATGGCGTCTGCGCGTCAGGGCGACTTTTTACGTCTGTGGTGGGACGTGTCAGAGGCTTCCTTAAATGCTTCCTTAAATGCGCCTGCCGTACTCCCGAGGTCCCTGGGCGAGGTCGTCCTCTAGTTCGGACAGAGCCTCTTCGGGAAGCCTACCCTCAGTTCGGGGGTTCCCAGTTCCAGGGGGTTCCGCCTTCGGGGATATCATATTCGGGCAGCAATGTCTGGTGCCACTTTTCCGAAGGCGCGTTGTTCACAACCTTGGGGGGCGAATGGAGTCCTCAAGTTTTACTGGCGTGCCGAGGCTCGGAGCTCTCAGGCTATCTCCCGAGGTGCATGATTCCACCTATTCCCGGGAAGCGCCAGTTCTTCTGGCCGTTGTTGTGGCAGGGTATTCGGCCAGATTGAGGCGACAGCCTTTGGCTATCACATGCCCCCCTCTGGAAAGCCGAAGTGAAGACTTCGGTTTGCATCTTTTTCCGAGGTTGCCGTTGGGAGTCTTGTTGGGAAGCATAACCTGTTCCGAGGTCGCACCTTTTGCCCGAGGGTCTGGGCTGTTCGGCCTTGGCCTATTCTTTGGTGTCTCCGAGGCAAAGCCTGTACCGAAGATACACCTCTTGCCCAAAAGTCATGGGCTGTTCAGCCATAGCCTGTCTCTTGGTGTCCTCGAGGTGGCCTGCTTTTTATTTCTGCAGGTCTGATGGCCAAGCGTGTCAGACTGAGCGGCGCGTCTCCATTTCTCAGGGATGTCAAACGACGTGTCCCAATCAGGAGGCGTGTCCCGGTTTTCCAGGCACGTTTGGGGAGGCACGTCCCCCATTTCTGCGCAGCGGTTGACACGTGGCTTCTTGCCATTGGAGGAGAGGCGCGTCATTTACAGAGGGCGCGCCTTTTTGGGTGCAGCGGGCAGTTACGGCGACGGTTCGCCTCCAATGGGTACTTATGATGTTCTTTGGGTTACCCACCTTTGGCCTATAAATAGCCCATTCCATCATAAGTCCCACTTACTGTTTTTCTGCTCTTTTTCTGCTCTGCCCTCTGTTCTTGCGTTTTATCTTGCTTTCTGTGGCGGAGCTTCTTTAATCAGAGCTTTTTCCTACCAACTTTCACGACGGCGTCCTCAGGCAAATCTTTTGGTGGGTTTTGATTTCCAGAGTACTTGATTCCTCTGTTTTTCTGAGTTTTTCTGGAAAACTGTTGTTTTTTCCAAACTCGTCTTCTGAGTTTTTTCTGGAAACTATTTTCTTTTCCATCTCAAACTCTTTTTCATGTCTGCGATGCCTGTTCCCGAGAGCTGGAAACCTCTTCTGGCCCATCCTTGCTGTACCACCCCCGAAAAACTAGAGAGGTGGAAGAAAAAATTCTTTCTTCCGTCTTACGCTGTGACCAGACTGCCTCGTTCTAGCCATTTTGCTTTTTCAAACCGTGGCGACGAGGTTACCGTCTTCCGAGCCCAACTGAAGGCCGGTCTTCGGTATCCTCCCCCGAAGGTGGTTTGCGAGTTCTTCCAATTCCATGGCATTGCTGTGAACCAGCTTCCCCCGAACGCGTACTGCTATTTTAACGCCTACCTCTGCATGTGTGGCGTGTTCGGGATAGAGCCCCACTTCATCATTTTCATGCAGTACTACAAGCTCTATGTGGTCCCGAAGGGTGGCTTCTATTTCCTGCTGCCTCGGGGATCCGGGAGCAAAAAATTCACCTTCACCTTCGACACGAAGGATAGCTGGCGGGGGTGGCAGCCTAAGTTCTTTTTCCTCAAGGTGGATAAGAACTGGTCTGGTGTCCCGACCAGATGGGCTCAGGGAGTGCTGAACGCAGACGTCGTTGATCCGAGGATGTTGCTGACCCCACCGTTGGCTTCCGTGTTCGCGGATTTCGACGCCCGCATTCGGGCAGTCGCTGACTGGGCTCCCGAGGTTTCTCCTCGTGCTCTTTACCCCTTTCCTATCAACTGGAGGTTGATGACCGAAGAAGTCCTTCGGGAGCTGAAAGTGGTTAAGGAGCATGTGACCGACCTCAATATGCCCGCTCCCGCCATCGCCGGGAAGGACTCCTGGCTGGTCAAGCTCCTTAAGGGGGAGACTTCTTTCGAAACTTTTGCCGAAAGTGAGTAATCTTCCATCCCTTTATACTTTTTCCTCGGACTTACGCTGATATTTCTTCTCTTTTTCAGAGATGGGCGATGGGGCTGCCGCTTATTACAAGGCCCTCTTTTCTGGCCAAGTGGAGAAGGGGGAGCAGACAAAGAAGGCGGCTTCCCGAAGAAGGAAGACGACAGGGGCGGGACCCTCGGCGAAGCGAGCTAGGAAGGCTCTCCAGCCTTCAGAGCTTTTGGAAGAAGAAGCTGGCGAAGACGCTGGTCTTGTTGAAATTCCACCGGCCGAGGTCCCCGCTACTTCCGCCGAGGTGCCTCCTCTCGACCTCGAGGCCCCCAGAAACACTGTAGTGGTAGAAGTACCCACCGCCGAGGAGCGGTACCGGCAGAAGGGTAAGGGTCTTTCTTCCGAGGGGCCCGAGGATCCCGAGGACACTGTCTCCGAGGTTCCTCCAGGTATGCCTTTAGGCGAAGTTCAGCTCCTTTTCCTTTCGCGAATTTTTCTTCTGCTCCTAACTTCCTTCTCACTTTCAGGGGAGCCTCTTACTGCTGGCTGGAGGGCCATTCATGAGAGGAAACGGGCCCTGCGCGATGCCACAATCCCTGAGGGGAAGATCCCCTTGGAGCCCTTTTGGACAATCACGGAGGATATGAATTTGTTCTCCGACGATTGTCCGAAGATGACAAAAGAGATTTAGAAGGGGATCACCACTGACGCCTCCTTCCGGGCCATTGCGGCGGCTCACCCGGGGGATAATACCCTCGCCGCAAAAGTCACCGAGCATGCTGCTCAGGTATAGTCTTTACACTTTTTTCCTCAATTTTCTAAGTGTTTAGACTTGTACTAACCTGGACTTTTGCCTTGCCGTAGCTGCTGGAGTACGCTGGTTATCTCCGAGTTCGGGTGGCCAGACAGGCTGCCTCCAAGGATGCGACTTCGCGGGAACTCAGTGAAGCGAAGGCTTCGCTTGCGAAGGTGATCGCCAGCAACCAGCAGCTGACAGCGGATTGTTCTCAGCAACTTGCTACCGTTCGGGAGGAGTTCTCGAAGAAAAGAGAAGAACTTGAAAAGGACTCCTCCCGGAAGATTGCCGACCTCGGCGACCAAGTAAAGGGGCTGCTCGCCGCCAACGAAGATCTTGTCAAGGACAAGGCTGTTTCCGACAGTCTTGCGTCGAGGTTGACGGACGAGAACAATGCTCTTCAAGCCGAGGTCGAGGCTCTGAAGAAGGAGTCCGGAGAGACGCTGGGGATAAGCGAGCTCGAAGAGGAGGTTGCTGAGCTGAGGGACGAGGTCAATGTCCTTGGCATTCAAAAACGTACTTCTGATGACATGGCCAAGGTCGCCTTTCAGGACGGCTTCTGCCTCGCTCGGCACCAGGTGCTGCAGAGGTTCCCAGATTTGGACCTCTCTTTTCTGGAGGGCCTAAATATTCCTGAGGGACCTCGGTGGCAGTGGTCCAAGGTCGAGCATCTGAAGCTTCCTGGTCTTCGTCCGCCCGGCTCTCCCTAGTTTGTTTTAGGGCTCCTCTTATTTTTCTCCTTTGTGCTCCTTCTTTGGGCACTTCTTTTGTAAGGCGATTTGCTCTAAATGAACAATCTTTTGGCTAAGTCCTTTCTTGCAAGTTTCTTCATTTCCACTGTCCCGAACACGTTTGCTTCAAGAGACTTTCGGAAAACCTGCAACCAAAGAAACTTTTTACCTTCCTTTGTCCCGAGCGTGCTCGCTCAAGAGACTTTCTGGAAAGTTTGTAAAAATTTGGCTAAGTCTTTTGCAGGCTTTTTGTTTCCTTTTATCCCGAACATGTTCGCTCAAGGGCCTTCGGAAAACCTTCAGCCAAATTTTTCTGTCTTCCTATTGTCCCGAGCATATTTGCTCAAGGGACTTAGGAAAATTTTCACGAGATTGCTCATTCCCTTTTTCCCGAGCACGTTCGCTCAAGGGTGTTCGGAAATTACCTCTGCTTTTGTTTTGGCGTGTACTTTTGCGAGATTCTTGCTTTCCCTTTTTCCCGAGCATGTTCGCTCAAGGGTGTTCGGAAAATTTTCTCTGCACTGATTATGCCGAGTACTTTTGCAAGATTCTTGTTTCCCATTTTTCCCGAGCATAGTGGCTCAACGGACTTCGGGAAGTCATATCTGCTTTTTTCGTGGCGAGCACCTTCGCGGAATTTTGTCCTGGACAATTTGGTATGCTTAAAAATTTTCTCAAGACCATTCTTCTCCGGACCATCCTGTACTTAGAATATTTTTTGTAAAATATATTTCTTCCGCTCAACCTTAGGCGTAGAATTTTTTCAGGGCGTCTGAATGCCAAGTGTTTTTCAATTCTACGCCTTCGGCGTCGCCAAGCTTGTACACGCCTTTTCGTACTTCGGTGAGAACCAGATAAGGTCCTTCCCAATTTGCGCGAAGTACTCCGTGAGATGGCCTTCGGGGTGCAAAGTCGGCCTTTCGGAGAACGAGGTCTCCTTTTTTGATTTCTTTTGGCCTGGCTTTTAAGTTGATAGCCGCAGCCACTCTTTACTGGAAAGCTTTTCTTCTCAGCTTGGCTATTTCTCTGTGTTCGGCCACAAGGTCGAGCTTAGTTCTCAGACCGAGGTCGTTTCCGCCTTCATTAAATACTTGCACCCGTATTGAAGGCTGAACTATCTCTATTGGGATAATGGCCTCTGTTCCGAAGACGAGTGAGAAGGGAGTTTCCCCTGTGGCTCTTCGTGGCGTCGTTCGGTAGCTCCACAATACACTTTGGAGTTCTCCTGGCCATTTCCCCTTGGCTTCCCCAAGTCTCTTTTTCAGGCCATCTTTTATGGTCCTGTTTGATACTTCCACCTGCCCATTGCTTTGGGGGTGAGCTACTGGGGCGAAGTGCATCTTTATTCCGAGGTCGCTGATGAATTCCTGGAATCCTTTGTCTATGAACTGGGATCCATTATCAGCTACTAGTACCCTCGGTATGCCAAATCTGCATACGATGTTTTTCCATACGAACTTCTGCACTTCTTTTGCCGAGATAGTTGCTAGTGGTTCTGCCTCTACCCACTTTGAGAAATAGTCCACTGCTACCACGCAGAATTTCACGCCTCCGGGCGCTGTGGGGAGTGGCCCAATGAGGTCTATACCCCAGACTGCGAAGGGCCAAGGATAGTCTGCCGACGTTACCATTTCCGAGGGTATCCTCTGGATTTTTGCATGTCTCTGGCAACTACCGCACTTCTGGACGAACTGCCTTGCGTCCTTTCTCAGGGTAGGCCAGAAGTATCCTTGGCGGAGTATCACTGCTGCAAGGGCATCAGTTCCAATGTGCGAGCCGCACATGCCTTCGTGGACTTCTTCGAGGACCATCTCAGTATCCTCTTCGCCCACACATCTCTGCAGCGGATTTGCATATCCTTGCCGATATAACTCTTCACCAATCAGGAAGAATCTTCCGGCGCGTCTTCGCAGTCTTGCAGCATTGCCGGCGTCTTCGGGAAGCTCATTCTCTGCGAGGTATCTGTTTATGGGGTCCTTCCACCCCATTCCCGAGGTCGTTACGCTTAGCACGGAGATGCTTGGATGGTCTAGCACCTCGGTGTATGTTTTGGACTTCGCTAAGCAATCTGCCTCAGTGTTATTCCGCCGGGGTACATTTTCGATCCGCACGGCGTCAAACTCTTGGATGAGTTTTGTTACCAGCTCGTGGTATTTTGCCAAGATTGGGTCCTTCGCCCCATAATCCCCTGCCGTCTGCCGAACTACCAGCTGGGAATCGCTGTGAGCCCTTAAGTTTCTCACGCCAATCTTTCTGGCCAAGCGTAATCCCGCTATGAGGGCTTCATACTCAGCCACATTATTGGTGACGTTGAAGCTGAACTTGATAGCCTTCATCACCTCTAGGCCTTCGGGTCCTCTGATAACTATTCCAGCTCCCTGGTGTTCGGACCCCGAGGCTCCGTCAACATGCAAGGTCCATTCTGGCTCACCTTCTTTCGGATCTGAGTGGTTCTCCTCAGTGGTGGGTATTTCGGCGATAAAATCTGCCAATGCTTGGGCTTTTATGGCCTTCCGAGGCTCATACGTGATTTCGTGTTCGCCAAGCTCTATGCACCACTTGGAGAGCCTTCCCGAATGATCAACTCTCTTCATAACATCCCGTAGTGGTAGACTACTTCGGACGATGATGGGGTGAGCCTGGAAATATGGTCGCAGTCTTCTTCCTGCAAGCACCAAGGCGTATATAGCTTTTTGAAGCAAAGGGTACCTGACTTCGGCGCCATGCAGGGACTTGCTGACGTAGTAGACCGGCCATTGTTTCGGCCCTTATTCTTTTATCAGGACCGAGCTCACGGCCTTTTCTGTGACGGCGAGGTACAGTACGAGGGGTTCTCCCTCCCGAGGTTGTCGCAGAGTCGGCAGGCTGGCCAGGTAGACTTTGAGTTCTTCCCAGGCCTTTTGGCAATCTTCATCCCAGGGATGATTGTTTCTTCCGAGGTCGCCTTCCATCTTTGCTGCCTTTGTGAGGACTTTGAAGAAAGGTCTACACCTATCTCCGTACCTGGAAATAAACCTGCTCAGAGAGGTTATTCTTCCTGTTAGTCTCTGCACGTCTTTAACTGTGGCAGGAGTTTGGAACTCAAGCAGAGCCTTAATCTTCTCAGGATTGGCGTCGATGCCTCTTTCGGATACCATGTACCCAAGGAATTTTCCCGACGTCACCCCGAAGATACACTTCTCGGGGTTAAAGCGAATCCCGAAGGCTCTGAGCTTTTGGAAGGTTTCCTCCAAATCTGCAACGTGGTAGCCGGGCAGCTTGCTTTTTACTATCATATCATCAACATATACTTCCATGTTTCTCCCCATTTGGTCTTTAAAGACCTTGTTCATCAGTCTCTGGTAGGTGGCTCCTGCATTTTTCAGCCCGAAGGGCATTCTGATATAGCAGTACGTTCCTCCCTCGGTGATGAAGGCAGTTTTCTCTTCATCTTCGGGGTCCATCCTTATCTGATGGTAGCCGCTGAAGGCATCTAGGAAGCTCAGGAGCCCGTATTCGGCCGTTGAATCTACCAGTTGATCTATTGGCAGGAGGGGAAATGAGTCTTTCGGGCAAGCATCGTTCAAGTTTCTGAAATCAATGCACATCCGGAGTTTGCTGCTACCTTCTTTTGTGGCAATGACCACGTTGCTTAACCATTCGGGGTATTTTACCTCCCTGATAACTTCAGCATCCAATAGGCGCTGGACTTCGGTTTTCACGAAGTTGCTTTTGTGGGCTGAGATGCTTCGTTTCTTTTGCCTGATAGGTTTTGCTTCCGGGCTTACTTTGAGGCTGTGCTGTATTATGCCAGGGTTCACTCCTGGCATGTCTTTCGGCGAGTAGGCAAACAGATCTTTATTTTTTAGCAGAAAGGATACAAGATTTTCCTTATCACCTTTGGCCAAGCTCTTCCCTATTCGGGTAGATTGTCCTGGGACAAGATCTACTGCTTCCGTTTCTGCTTCTGCGGGATCTCCTTTTTTGCCTTTCTCCTGCGCCTTTGCCTCCACCGTTTGTGTAGAGCTGTTTGCCGGAGCCTTTCGTGTTTTTACAAACACCTTTCTTACCTCGGCTTGGTCGATGAAGACCTCTGCATCTCCATCCTTGGTGGCGAATGTGACAGTCAAGTACTTCACATCGGGGCGAATGTGCAGGTTCCCCTGAGTCTGCCTTCCAAGGATGGCGTTGTACGAAAACGGGACGTCCATGACGATGAATCTTGCCATTGTGGACGCGTACAACTCAGCTGCTCCGTCTACCGAAGTGCCTTTCATCATCAAAGGGAGGTCGATCCATCCGAGGACGGGTAGTTCGGATGGCCCAACGCCGAAGGTGGGCGTGGTGACAGGTTTCAGCTCACTGCTGGAGATGCCCAAGCTCGGCAGTAAGTGCGAGAATAGGACGTCAGCATTTGAGCCATCATCAAGCAACACTCTCTTGACGTCCCAGTTCCCTATTCTCGCCATTATCAGCAGCGGGTCGTCGTGGGGGAAGACGACAGTGGAGCCATCTTTGCGAGCCAATTTCTTTGATGGACTTTGATACTCCATAACCGCAATTTCTCTGGCCTTCCGCTTTCTTTCCGAGGATGGGAGCCCCGTGGTGATGGTTTGGATGACCCCTACTGGAGGTGGAAGGCGCCTTTTTGGACTTCTGTTTCTCCACCTGTCGGAGTCATAGTCCTCGTTTTCGGCCCTCTCTTCCTCCTCTTTTCTGCCCTTTGGGGAGGGCATCCGCAGGTACTTGCGAAGTTGGCCCTGTTTGATCAGCGACTCTATGTACTTCTTCAGCTGGAAGCAGTCTTCGGTGTCATGACCGTGGTCGCGATGAAACTGGCAGAACTTCTTGGCATTCTTCTTATTATCGGCGGCCATGGCCTTTGGCCGCCGAATCTGCGTCCCTTGCCTTTCCAGCGCCATGAGAATGTTGGTCCGTGTCGTGCTCAAGGGTGTGAAACTTTGAGGTTTCTTTCCTCGCATTCGCCGTGGTCGACCTGTATGTTCAGAAAGATGCCGAGCTTGCTGGCTGGACCCTTCGGCGCGGTGATGATCAGACTTCGGCCCCGCCATCCTCAATTCCTCGGCTGTCATGTGCTGCTCTGCCCTTCGGTAAAATTCTCTGAGGGTCTCCGGGGGGTCCTTTGAGAACTCGTAGAACAGCTGTGAGTCACGCCGAAGGCCCCGTGTCATAGCGAGGATGCGGATTTCGGGCCGGAAGTCCGGGACGCTGAGTGCTTCCCTGTTGAATCGTTCGACATAGTCTCGGATCGTCTCTCCGTTTCTCTGCTCTATGTCGAACATCTGTACAGGCATTTTGGCCGTCGGCCTGCTCCCAATGAACTGCTGGGTAAAGGCTGTGGACAACTCCTGAAACTCAGTGATAGTCCCTGGGGGCAACGAATTGTACCATGCTGTTGCTGGGCCCGTGAGGGTGACTTCAAAGCATTTGCACATGGTAGCGTCATCAGCTCCGTGCATTATCATGCTCCGCCTGTACTTCGTCAGATGGGCCTGTGGATCAGTCCGGCCATCATAGATCTCCAGCCTAGGCACTCTGAAGTCGCCTGGCATAGCTGCCTCAACGACGGTGTGAATAAACGGGGAGCCATCTTCGCATAATGCCCTCGACAGCCTGTCCCAAACGGGTTTTCTGGTCACTTGCTTCTCCACTCTGTCCAGCCGTGCCAATATCCTTTCCATAAGCGCAGTGGCGCTAGGACCATTTTCGCGGGAGGGAGATCGACGGCGCCTTTTCGGGGAGCGAGTTCGGCGCGGAGGGGTCAGGGCCCTCGCCTCGGGCGACGAACTGCTTCGCTGTGAGACTCTCGGTCGCTTGGACCCGGTTTGTCCCACAGGCCGTTTCCCGAGGGCTATATCTTCTGTGGATGATTCTCCGCGAGGATCTCCACTTTCTGAACTGCGGTGTGTAGACTTGGGGCTTCTCTCCCGAGGGCGTGTTGATGAGGAGGGTTTCTGGGCCTGTGACTGCTGTGGCCATCTTCGGTCGATCTGCTGAGTCATTTCAGCAACGACCGAGCGCTGAAAGTCCCTCAAGAAGCTCATGGTGATTACCAGAGGGCGGTCCTCCTCGGGCGTAGAAGTCTCTGGGAGTGTCTGCTCAGCAGCCGGTTGTATCTCAGGCGCGGACGAGGACCTTGGGAGTCCCTTGTCCTTAGAACGCCGAGTCTCAACGACAGCAATCTGCGAGCGGGTTCCCACAGACGGCGCCAAATGATGGCCTAAGGCCTCATCGTTGTGAGTCATGATGACTGTTGAGGAGACTTCTAGGAGGAAGAACGCCTGGAAGGTGGATCGCCCCAAGGAGAGTACCTGAAAAGCTGGTAAACAGGGTTAGGAGGCCCCCGGAGTGTTTTTCCGGGGGGGGAGCCTCCGACGCCCAAGTCAGTGGTGGCCGGAAGAAGGAGAAAGTCACTAGCTCAAAGAGAAAGGCAGAAAAGTCTCGCCTGGTATTTTCTCAGGGTGTGGGAGCTGTATATCCGGCCTGCCAACCTCCTGTCAAGTATTTATTTCCTGTATATATAGGAATACCTAGCCCGTTCAGATCATGACACGTGTGCGGTCGGATGCTCCTGAACGTCTGGGCGTGGGGGACAGATAGTTGGTAACTAGATGGCCTCGAGCCTTGTGCTGAGACGGGCCATGATATGATTCTGATGGCGTCTGCGCGTCAGGGCGACTTTTTACGTCTGTGGTGGGACGTGTCAGAGGCTTCCTTAAATGCTTCCTTAAATGCGCCTGCCGTACTCCCGAGGTCCCTGGGCGAGGTCGTCCTCTAGTTCTGACAGAGGCTCTTCGGGAAGCCTACCCTCAGTTCGGGGGTTCCCAGTTCCAGGGGGTTCCGCCTTCGGGGATATCATATTCGGGCAGCAATGTCTGGTGCCACTTTTCCGAAGGCACGTTGTTCACAACCTTGGGGGGCGAATGGAGTCCTCAAGTTTTACTGGCGTGCCGAGGCTCGGAGCTCTCAGGCTATCTCCCGAGGTGCATGATTCCACCTATTCCCGGGAAGCGCCAGTTCTTCTGGCCGTTGTTGTGGCAGGGTATTCGGCCAGATTGAGGCGACAGCCTTTGGCTATCAGATACTTGAGGTGCAAGTGAAAATGTAGTGCACTCTTAGTAAGATTTTGAGTTGGAAGCTTAGTACACAAGTAACCTAGGTAAGTCTAAGGACTTGAGGTACCATGTGGAGGCTTAGTACTCCTAATGAGTTCTTTGGAACTCAAGCAAGGTGCATCCACCATGTTCATATGCACAACAATCAAGGAAGGTTAGTTAGTGAGCTTAGCTCACTAGGACATTAGTGAGCTGAGGCTTGCTAGAGGCAAGTAAGGGGCCAAAATTTGCTAGGCAGGGGGTAATGTCTGTGCGAGGACTAGGATGAGGAGGGGCCACAAGGAACTCTATGATATGTGCATATGTTAGCCCTTAGACTGTAAATGCACGCTGTAGACTTCATATGTATATTGTATATATGTGTGCCCTCAGTATTTTCCTTACAGGTTGAAGGATCCTTTACTGAGAATCATTCATTCTTACTCCTTAATCTTTGTTGTGTAGGTATGTTTTATAAGGCCGGTAACTATTGAGGGTTGTTGTGCTAGGCTCGAAAGTCAGTATATTATTTGTTTGAATATTTATGATTCTAGTTTGTGGTTTACTTGTTGGTTACATTATGGTATGAACTACAATTGTTTACTTTGCCAATAAAGGCTAGTAAAGCATAAGGAATGGCTTATGGAGCTTGCCACTTGGAGTTTACTCTAAGCTAGGAGCTTAGTTACAAATCTCAGTAGTGTAATTTTGGTGTATTGTTTTTATACACTAGTTGCCTCCAATGTCCATGTTGAGTAATGAACTCTAGAGTCGCTCTTGGGTGTGAACATAGTTTTCTTATGCTTGAACATTCACATGCAGTTGATTATGTGTAGTTAACCACATAAATGTTTTGTATGCGTTGATGATTTTGATGTTCGGTTTTAATGAAATGCCATGGCATTGTTTAAAGGGATATTTCCTTATTTTATTCATCAAGTAACAACACATACACATGCTTGATTGCATAGTAGGATTAATTAACTAGAAGCATAAAGGTTTTAACTAATGTGCACATAGTCAATTAGCCAATTATGACTAATGTGGGACAAGTTCCCATAAGCTTCATGGGCAAGGCTGTGAGGGGCTATGCCAGTGGCTATCGCTAATGTATATGTGCACTTGCATATGTAACTGAGGGTGGCCTTTGGTAGGCTTACTAGGGCACTATGTGAACCTCCCTACATCCATTGTCTCGGATCATGCTTACAACTTAATGTATGATATGTGTTCATTCTCCAAGTTATTTTTACCTTGAAGTAACATTTAAAACTAGCATAAATCCAATTTTTTGGCATAAAAAAGACTATGACAACTATCCTTAACAAATTATGTTGTTTTGGTTAAAAATCGAGAAGTTAAGTGCTAGTTTTTCTTAAGTGTCTTAGAACTCATGTCCTAAGCCACTTGATAGAGTTGATTGACTAAGTTTTTCTTCAACACACTTGAAATTCCTAGAAAGGCATAGGCTAAGGTTTAGGGCATGACAAAGTTGGTATCAAAGCATGGCTATTAGGAGTTATAAGTCTGGTTAGGCAGTTCACACATAAAGTCATAAAGACTTGTACATTGAGCATTTGGTTACCTATTATGTGTATTTCAGGATGATGACTAGAAGTAGAGAAAATGAGGTTGAAGAGCAAGAAAGAGCTAGGGTAGATCAATCCATAAGGATTGATTAGCTTGGAAATGAAGAAGGGAATGAAAATAGGGATTAAGAGCTTGAGACTAGGGCTAATATGCCTGAACCCAATAGAGATGTGTAGCAAAGAAAAGAGCAAGTGATGGAGGTGATGCAAGCAACTATTACTCAACTAGTAGTGGGTATTCAGACCCTAACATGGGGTCAGCTCAAGCACCAATAGGTGTTGAAGTTACTAGGGAACCTGAAGATGAAATGAGAGAGAGAAGGCCTAGAAAGAAGCTAGTAGGTGATGATCAGGCTAGTGAAAATGATGAAAGACATGGGATAAGCAAGATGAAGAGAGAAGATACGCCTGTGTTAGAAGAGTAAAATTTGAGGTGAGGCAAGAGACTAAGTGTGATATGGAAGTTTGTCAAGACCTGGAGGAAGAAGACATATGTAGAAATTTTGGAAAACTAAAGCAAGCTTCTGAAAGTACTAGAAGACATGTACCAGGGAGGGTTAGATCTAGAAATCATGCTAGAAGGGAGAGAAGATGGAGAGGTGAAAGGCTAATAGAAGGCCAAATAGAAGGGTTCTTGGCCCTCAAACCTTCAGTATTTAAAGGATGTGGTGATCTGAAAGAGGTTGAGATTTAGATTTACCAAATTGATAAGGTGTTTAAAAGCCTAGAAGTTACATCATCACAGAAGTTACTCTTGGCAACTTTCAAGCTTGAAGGAAGTGCTACATTATGGTAAAGAGTTGTACAAATGACTTATCAAAGCAAGAATAATAGGAGACTAGAAGAAGGGCCATGAGATGGGCTGAGTTCTTTCAAGTCTTCAAACATTAGTATGTAAGTGAAGCACTCGAAGATCAAAAACAAGTTGAGTTTGATCAACTTGAGCAGGGGAAGTAGTTTGTAATGGAGTATGTGTTAGTGTTGTGCCCAAAACCCAATCATGAGATGATTGTATTTTTGCACATTGAGCCATGATATTTTATTAAGGCATTAATCCAGGTTTGTTGTTTTGTTTCTGTGTAACGTAATAAACATAATTGTAACGCTAGAATAATGATATTATCAAATTTCTCTGGTCTAGTATTAGTGACCAGCCCTAGAGGCAAAGAAAGAAATAAGAAAGGAAAAGGATCCACAGAAGTTTGGGCCTCAGTGCTAAACTTGTGGCAAACACATGGCGATAAGCCAAGTTATAAAGCCATTGGTGGTTGTTGCTCATAAGAGCACTAGGTGAAAGATTGCCCAATTAAGAAGGTGGAAAGGAAGTTATTAGGAAGGTTTGGTTCATAGTGGCCTAGAACACAACAAACCAGGGAAGGATGTTATTGCCACCAACTAAGCCAAACCTGGAAGGACCCAGCAACCAAATGCTACACAAAAGGTAGCAGTAACAATAAGGAAAGGTGTTTCACATGGAGACATCAAGAAAACCATAAAAACAAGAGTTAGAGAGAAAGAAGCCAGGCCAGGAAAGGCTGAAAAGGGAGGCATTTAAAGGTAAGCTTTATCTTAATGATATGCTTGTCTATATGCTGTATGATACTTGAGCTTCTATCTATATTATCTTTGATAAGCTTGTGATATAAATGAAGTTAGAAGTAACTACATTGCCTAAAATGTATTTGGCTTGAACTGCAGGGCAACAAATAATGTTTACTCATCACATAATCAAAGATTATGTAATTGGGCTAGGAATGTTGGAACTAAAAGCTAGTCTGATTATACTTGAAACTGGTGGTTATGATGTGATACTAAGCATGAATTGGTTTTTTGAAAACCATGTGATAATAGATTTCCAAGCTAGTGATAGCCGAAAAGCTATCACCTAGGTGACCCTCGGATAAGTTGTTTGCACCACCCTCGGAACATAAGGTGACCAACCTTGGTAGAAGACTTATGACCTACCTCGGTAACCATCTCAACTCACCTTGGCTTGACATCTGATACCACCCTAAAAAAATAGCATAACCAACCTCGGTAAAGGATTTACATCACCTTCGGGTAATAGCCCAGTCATCTTTGGAAAGTGGCCTACACCATCTCCGGGTAACCAACTTCAAGTTGTGCATCAACCACCCTCGATGATAAACATATCTTCCGAAGGGGTTTTGAGAATTGCTGAAGGCCTATCCTGTAAACTGACAAAGGCCCTATCCTTGGGACCATTGACAAGAACCTTGCATATGCCCTCTGGGCATAACTACCTACGATAGTTGGAATCGCCTACCCCTAAGGTACGGACCAAATGTCCCCTGAATCTAGCCGAACACGTGTCATGATCTGCTTAGCTTAGGCATAACATTCTTTTCTCCTAAGTTTCCTATAAATACCGAAGAGGCTCTTAGGTAAATATAGGCAAGACTCCTCATTTTTGCTTTCTACTTTTACCAACCTCACTCCCATATACTAACTTGGGCGTTAGAGATCCCTCCCCCAGAAAACACTTCGGGGAGCTTTTAACTCTTATTTTCCCAATGTTGCAGATACTATTCAGGAAAGGTTTTTCTAGAGATAAACCATGTCCTACATTAAAGATGTCCTGAAGCATCATTTGGCGTTGTTTGTGGAAACCCATTTCCAAGTTGTCATGGTAGATAATAGGCAGTCTAAGGACAAGGGCATTCTGCAATCCTAGTCTGCACCTAAGCCTTCGGTGCCAAATGATCAAGCATGCCTGTAGCAGATTTGTGGACGAATCCTTCTAAGGAGGGGGGAGTTGATATGATCAATGAAGGCACACATGGAGAAGGCAAGGACCCATTGAAGGTTTCTAGTGGACCTATGACAAGGAAGAAAGCTAAGGAGCTCTCAAGTGCACTACAAGGCTTTGTTTCAAGTTTCTTCATGGAGAATGGACATGAAACTTCACAAGGAGCTGCTGGAACTTTCAAGACACCATATGGACATGATGGATATGCTTGGTACTCAGTTCTGGAGTGCTTAGATAAGTCACAAAACAAGGACACCAAGGACACCACTCAAAGTGCACCATTTGAGCCACCTTAAGTGTTCTTATTGCATTTTGTGTCCATAAGCTGGATTTTTGAGCTCTAACTTTCCAGACCTTCATTACCACATCTAATATGAAGATTCATGCCATTGGAACTCAAAGATTCAAGCTTGGAGCTGAAGATACAAGAGAGAACCTTAAAGTGCCCAAAATGCACCCAAAAAGGCTATTTGGGAGTTTTCGGGTTTAATCTTGTATTTATATTTTATTTTCGTTCAAATCCTATTTAGATACATTATTTAGGAAGTTATTTAGGCTATGGAATAGTTTTAAATCGTTTTGGACAAGTGGCATACGCTGCATTCATTAAACTTGTTCAAACTAGGAATTAGAGTCCTAATTTGACTAGGATTTCCTATGTCTTTGTATCTAGGATTCCTAAGGGATTTAGGCTGCGAATTTTGCCCAGATTTTAACCCTAGTTTAGGCCTATATAAAGGCACATATTCTGGATGTAAACATACAAAAAAATTTCGAAATAATATTGCTCTTTGGAGAGGTTTTCTCTTTGGTTCTTTGTGGACTGCCTTGGTGCACAAGTGTGCTTGTGTTCTTGGAGTTCATTACTTCTCGTTTCTAATCACAGGTTGATTAGGGGTGGGGGTTTTAAACCTAGTCTCTTTGATGTCTTGTGGAGCTTGAATCACATCTTGGGTGCGTTTCATGGTCTTTATACCATCGGGGTTCGCGTCAGTTGGTATCAGAGCCACAAGTTCCATTGAAGGACATATCTTGTGTTCTTGTTTCCCTTCATTTTTCTTTCAATTCTGTCCAGTAATTTTCGTGTTTTAGTTCTCTGTTTTAATCTGTTTTCTTCTTGTTTCAGGTCTGTTCTTTTTATTCCATCCTTGTTCAAGTCCGAAAATCACAAAAACAACAAACAGAAGTCAATCCGTGTTGTCTAGTTTTCTCGGTTTCAATTTGTTTGTTCTTGTTCAATTCTTATCTTTCTGTTTCGTACCAGCCATATTAATCTCTTATGTTTTCATTGTTTCCAGCATCCTAGAGTCAAGAAAACACCAAAAAAAGAAGGATCCAAGTTGAGGAAGTTTCGGTATCAAAAGTTGTTTCAAAATTGTGCAAGTTTCAATAGTTTCTTGTTTTGGCCAAATTGAAAACTGACTTTTTGTCTTTGGCAGCAAGGAATTTCAAGGAGAACGTTTGTTTAGCATCAAAACAGCAAGCAAAAAGAAAAAAAAAGAGAAAAAAAAAGGAAGAAAAGAAAAGAAAAGAACAAAGAAAGGAAAGCTTGCAAAAAGAGAAGTTTTTACAAAGTGTTGAAAGTTTTGCGCCCCAAAACCTATCTCATTGTTTTTGAGCCAAAAAGCTTTCTTTGTGGTTCTTGTGATCATTAATTGCAAGAGCTTCCTAGAGTCTTTTAAAGCTTGTTTAGCCCACCTCTTTTGGAGTCAAAATAGTTCTTCGAAAATTCAAGTTTTCTTGTGTGCTTTGAGGATAGTTTTCTTAGAACTTTTGAGAACTCTTTGAATAACAATATCTCACTAACAAATTGAGTGTTTGAGTGTTCATCTTTTGAGTGAAACATGTGTGGTGAGTGGTTGTGAGGATCTTTGTTATTTTCAGGAGTATGGAGGGCCAAGAGGATAGGAGGATGGAAGTGAGGAACAATGATGAGCCAACCATGAGAGAGCTTCAAGAAACTCTCAATAGACTTGTTGGGAGGATTGAGGACATTGATTTGAGGTTGCCAAGGAGACCAAATCCCATCTTGCAACCAAGGAGAGGTCCAAGGAGAGAAGAACCCGAGGAGGAAGAAGGACATTGGCATGACCATGGGCTTCCAAGGAGGGGGGAGCCAAGGGAGGACAACAATCTAAGCTCCATCAAATTGTCCATTCCACCTTTTCAAGGGAGGAGTGATCCAGATACATATTGGGAGTGGGAGCAAAAGATTGAGATGGTGTTTGAGTGCCATCACTATTCTGAGGAATAGAAAGTTAAATTGGCTACTATTGAATTCACTGATTATGCTCTTGTATGGTGGAACCAGGTTGTCACTTCTAGGAGGAGGAATGAGGAGGAACCCATCAATACATGGAGAGCTCTTAAAGCCATGATGAGAAGGAGATTTGTCCCAAGTTACTACTATAGAGATCAACACCTCAAACTTCAAAGGCTTGTGCAAGGCCAAAGGAGTGTGGAGGACTATCACAAGGACTTGGAGATGACACTAACCCGAGCCAATATCATTGAGGATGAGGAGGCAACCATTGCTAGATTCATCAATGGCCTTAACCATGAGATTGCCAACAAAGTGGAGATGGTGCCATATGTCAACATGGAGGATTTGCTTCACCATGCCACCAAGGCCGAAAGAATCATCAAGAGGTCTAAGGCATCCAAGATGGCTCAAGGAGAGAGTTCCACATGGAGGGGAACATGGAGCAAGGAGGCACCAAAGCCAAGAATGGAGGCTACCAAGGGAAGCATGTCTCGGCCTCAACAAGACAAGCCCAAGGTGCCACCCAAAGATGTGCCAAAGTCAAGGGGGATTGAGTGCTTCAAGTGTAGAGGCAAGGGGCACTACATGAGAGATTGTCCTAATAAAAAGGTGATGATTCTCAAAGATGATGGTGAGATCACATCCGAGGAGGAGGATGCCATGGAGGAGACCCCACCATTGGAGGAGGATGAGCAAGACACACTTGAGCCCGAGGAGGGTGACTTTGCTTTTGTTGCTAGGAGAGCTCTAAGTGTGCAAGCCAAGGAGGAGGCCAATCAAAGGGAGTGCATCTTTCACACTAGATGCCGAATTAAAGATCAAGTGTGCAGCCTCATTGTTGATGGAGGAAGTTGCACCAATGTAGCAAGTTCAACCATGGTGGAGAAATTGAAGCTTCCAACACAAAAACACCCACAACCATATAAGCTTCAATGGTTGAATGATGCCGGGGAGGTAAAAGTGGTAAAGCAAGTTTCGGTTAAATTCAAAATTGGTACTTACCATGATGAAATTCTTTGTGATGTTGTTCCTATGCATGCTTGCCATATTTTTCTTGGAAGGCCGTGGCAATTTGATAAAAAGGTCACACATGATGGAGAGAAAAACTTGTACTCATTTTTCCATGAAGGAAGGCCGATTACACTTAGTCCACTTTCACCACAACAAGTTTTGGAGGATCAAAGGAAACTTCAAAGTAAGGTTGAGAGAAAAATAAATGAGGGGAAAGTTGAGGGCAAGAGTGAAGAGGGGAAAGCCGAGAGACAAAATGAGAGAACAAGTGAGGTGAGTGACCATGAGGGAAGAAGAGTGGAGAGTTCCCGAGAGAAAAGAATGAGAGGAAGTTGAGTGGCAAAAAAGAGTGCTATATTGCTAAAATGAGTGATGTGAGGAAAGCCATTCAAGCACAAAGACCAGTGCTTCTTCTAATTTACAAAGAATCTTTACTTGTTGTCAATAATCTAACACATCTTCCTAGTGTCGTTATGTCTTTATTGCAGGACTTTGAAGATGTTTTCCCTAAAGATCCGAGGGGTTTGCCTCCAATTAGAGGCATTGAGCATCAAATAGACCTAGTCCCGGGAACACCAATTCCAAATAGGCCAGCCTATAGAACCAATCCCGAGGAGACTAAAGATATTGAGAAGCAAGTAAATGAGTTGTTGGACAAAGGCCTTGTGAGGGAAAGTTTGAGTCCTTGTGCCGTGCCTGTACTTTTGGTGCCAAAGGAGGATGGCTCATGGCGCATGTGCATGGATTGTAGGCCTATCAACAAGATCATTGTAAAGTATAGACATCCTATTCTTAGACTTGATGATATGCTTGATGAGTTGCATGGTTCTACTTTGTTTTCAAAGATTGATTTAAAAAGTGGGTACCATCAAATTAGAATGAGGGAAGGGGATGAATGGAAAACTGCTTTCAAAACCAAGTTTGGACTTTATGAATGGTTAGTTATGCCTTTTGGACTAACTAATGCTCCTAGTACTTTCATGAGACTTATGAATCATGTCTTGCGTGACTTCATTGGAAAGTTTGTTGTTGTGTACTTTGATGATATCCTAGTATATAGCAAGAACTTAGAAGAGCATGTTGGACACCTCACACAAGTACTAAGCACCTTAAGAGGACAAAAGTTGTATGCTAACTTGAAGAAGTGCTCTTTTTGTGTTGACAAAGTTGTTTTCCTTGGATTTGTTGTGAGTTCACATGAAATTGAGGTAGATCAAGAGAAGGTGAGAGCCATACAAGAATGGCCGACGCCAACATCCATTATTGAGGTGAGATCATTCCATGGGTTAGCTAGCTTCTATAGGAGGTTTGTTAGAAATTTTTCTACCATTGCTGCACCTCTAACTGAAGTTATAAAGAAGAATGTGGGATTTAAGTGGGGAAAAGCTCAAGAAGATGCTTTCGGGTTGTTAAAAGACAAGTTATGCCATGCACCACTTTTAGCTTTGCCTAACTTTGCTAATACTTTTGAAGTTGAGTGTGATGCTTCAGGTATAGGCATTGGAGCTGTGTTGATGCAAGGAGGCCGCCCCATTGCATACTTTAGTGAGAAGTTGAATGGTGCTAGCTTGAACTATCCCACATATGACAAGGAGCTCTATGCTTTGGTAAGAGCTTTGGAGACTTGGCAACATTATTTGTGGCCAAGAGAGTTTGTGATTCACACTGATCACCAAGCCCTTAAGTTTCTTAGTGGGCAAGGTAAGTTGAATAGAAGGCATGCTAAATGGGTAGAGTTTATTGAGTCATTCCCATATGTTATCAAATACAAGCAAGGTAAGGATAATATAGTGGCGGATGCACTTTCAAGAAGGTATGCTTTACTTTCGGCTTTAGATGCAAAAGTTTTGGGTTTTGAACACTTGAAGGATTTGTATGCTAGTGATGATGATTTCGGTGAGATTTATTCTAAGTGTTCTAAGTTTGCTTTTGAGAAGTTCTATCAAGTTAATGGCTTTCTTTTCAAAGAAAACAGGTTGTGCATACCAAAGACATCTTTGAGGGAATTGCTCACAAAGGAAGCTCATTGTGGAGGACTTATGGGTCACTTTGGACAAGCCAAGACTTTGCATACTTTGAAGGAACATTACCATTGGCCGAATATGGTAAAGGATGTTAAGAAGGTATGTGAGCAATGCATTGCATGTAGGAAGGCAAAATCCACTCACACTTCACATGGGTTATACACACCACTTCCTACACCTAGTCATCCATGGGTAGATATTTCTATGGACTTCATTGTTGGATTGCCTAGGACTAAAGGAAACTGTGACTCAATCTTTGTTGTTGTTGATAGGTTTTCTAAGATGGCTCATTTTATTCCATGCAATAAAACTGATGATGCTATTCATGTGGCTGAATTGTTTTTCAAAGAAATTGTTAGACTTCATGGTGTTCCTAGAACAATAGTTTCGGATAGAGATACTAAGTTTCTAAGCCACTTTTGGAGGACTTTGTGGGGTAAGTTAGGAACTAAGCTTTTGTTTTCTACATCTTGTCACCCACAAACTGATGGGCAAACTGAGGTAACTAATAGGACTTTAGGTTCCATGCTTAGGGCTATCATTGGTAAAAATTTGAAAGCTTGGGAAGATTGTTTGCCTCATGTAGAATTTTCTTATAATAGATCCATGCATTCTACTACTAATTTGTCACCTTTTGAGATTGTTTATGGTTTTAATCCTTTAACTCCATTGGATCTTTTACCATTACCTACTCATGAGGTATCTAGTTTGGATGGTAATAAGAAGGCCGTGAGCATCAAGAAGTTGCATGAGAAGGTTAAGCAACAAATTGAACTCAAAAATCAACAAGTTGCTAAAAAAGCCAATTAAGGCCGAAGGAGAGTTGTGTTTGAGCCTGGAGATTGGGTTTGGTTACACATGAGAAAAGAAATATTTCTAGCTGCAAGGAGGACTAAGCTTCATCCAAGAGGAGATGGTCCATTCCAAGTCATTAAAAAGATCAATGACAACGCATACATGCTAGACTTGCTGGGTGAGTATAATGTGAGTGCTACTTTTAATGTTTCTGATTTGTCTCTATTTGAACATGCAGATTTGTGGACGAATCCTTCTAAGGAGGGGGGAGTTGATATGATCAAGGAAGGCACACATGGAGAAGGCAAGGACCCATTGAAGGTTTCTAGTGGACCTATGACAAGGAAGAAAGCTAAGGAGCTCTCAAGTGCACTACAAGGCTTTGTTTCAAGTTTCTTCATGGAGAATGGACATGAAACTTCACAAGGAGCTGCTGGAACTTTCAAGACACCATATGGACATGATGGATATGCTTGGTACTCAGTTCTGGAGTGCTTAGATAAGTCACAAAACAAGGACACCAAGGACACCACTCAAAGTGCACCATTTGAGCCACCTTAAGTGTTCTTATTGCATTTTGTGTCCATAAGCTGGATTTTTGAGCTCTAACTTTCCAGACCTTCATTACCACATCTAATATGAAGATTCATGCCATTGGAACTCAAAGATTCAAGCTTGGAGCTGAAGATACAAGAGAGAACCTTAAAGTGCCCAAAATGCACCCAAAAAGGCTATTTGGGAGTTTTCGGGTTTAATCTTGTATTTATATTTTATTTTCATTCAAATCCTATTTAGATACATTATTTAGGAAGTTATTTAGGCTATGGAATAGTTTTAAATCGTTTTGGACAAGTGGCATACGCTGCATTCATTAAACTTGTTCAAACTAGGAATTAGAGTCCTAATTTGACTAGGATTTCCTATGTCTTTGTATCTAGGATTCCTAAGGGATTTAGGCTGCGAATTTTGCCCAGATTTTAACCCTAGTTTAGGCCTATATAAAGGCACATATTCTGGATGTAAACATACAAAAAAATTTCAAAATAATATTGCTCTTTGGAGAGGTTTTCTTTTTGGTTCTTTGTGGACTGCCTTGGTGCACAAGTGTGCTTGTGTGCTTGGAGTTCTATACTTCTCGTTTCTAATCACAGGTTGATTAGGGGTGGGGGTTTTAAACCTAGTCTCTTTGATGTCTTGTGGAGCTTGAATCACATCTTGGGCGCGTTTCATGGTCTTTATACCATCGGGGTTCGCATCATCCATGGTACTGATGATGCCACCCTCTACAATGTTGGGTTTCGGGAGCCAAACAGCACAGCGGAATTTAACTGAAACCCTCTAGGATCCAAGTGAAATGGGGTAAATCGGGAGTTCAAAAATTTTCATACCTAATTTTCGATTGAGATCTCTCACTCAACTGTAGAGTCGAATCACAAAACCTGAATAGTTGACGTGTTCAGGCTCTCTATGGTATCCACACGAGCCTCTCGGGATCACCGCGCTTCCACCACGTCCCGGTAGATGCGTTTCTCTTGCGCTCGCAGTGCTAGCTTGCGTCCTCCAAGGAATTGCAAGAGAAGAGTGCGACTGTCCTTTTGGGAGGCTAGGGCAAGGAGACCTACGAATTTCTCACTAAAAGTAGTATTTATAATGAGACTTAACTTCCAGGCCTAATGGTTTTCAAAGCCCTAATCCAATTACACTTTAGTTTTGGGCTTAATAATGGCTCAACTCTTGGGCCCATTATTAATACGAAATTAAAGTGAAACCATAACCCAAATAATTAGCCCACGCACTCTAATGATCCAAATAGCTCTATGTGAGCGACCCAATAGGCTCTTGTCACGTTGGCAATGATCATAAATCACATTTGTGATCATAAGTAATGAGCGGTGTCTAGCAATACATCATTGCTACCCAAGTGACAAGATTGTCGGTGATTCAACTAAACCTTTATGATCATCACCGATATATGCCATTGTCCCTTTGTCCAAGATATCAAGACTAAGCACGAGACATGGAATGTGTCACTCTCGTATAGCCCAATCTTTGGTTTCTTGATTACCGAGTAGACCAACTTAAACTGATGACATTGATATCGTATATCAACTCATCCGAGCATGGCCATGCATTTTTCTAAGTCTTACTCTATCAAGGGGCCCGAAGATATCACTCCCGTTACATAGGAGGGACAAATCCCATCTTGATCATACAAATCCCTCCGCATGATATGTGACATACCCAATGACCTCCTCCAAGTTCACTCAGTTACGAGCAACAAAGGAAAGTATCAAAGTATGTGACTCACATGTAGGGAACCTTGATGATCTTAGGTCGAAGGACTGCATATACCATGATCACTATGAGAATCGTTTATGACACTCATATAACGATCCATGAAGTGTTCTCATGGTGGGTTGGTCCAGTACACAAGTTTTCCAACATGTACCCATATGTAGACTACATATCTCATATTAGTCTCCACATATGCTAGTCGTTATGTATTATTGCAACCCGCTCCACAATAATACTAGACCAGGGACATTTAAGAATATCATTATTCTAGGGTTACAATTATGTTTATTACGTGACGCAGAAACAAAAACAACGAACATAATTGCTGGATTAATGCCTTAATAAAATATCATGACTCAATGTGCAAAAAATACAATCATCTCATGAACATATGAGATATATGAAGAAATGACACAAATTGGTTAATGAGATTAACCCGAAATTGATTGGTATATGATACCTATATGGATTAGGATTCTTGCAATAGTTGCAAAAACCCTAGGTTTGTTCGGATTCAACCTGTTCGGGCACTGAAAGTAAGGAATTTTTGGTGGCTCGAGTGGAGGAGTCTCGGGTGCCTACTTTCTCGAAAATACCGCCCGCTGACCGGCCAGCAGGACCGTCGTATGCGAAGCGTCACATAAATAAAAACTGGTTAATCAACACGTGAAAATTGGCATGCATCTTTGTTGAATGAGATTTGACATGATATGCTGATTGGTGTTTGAAGCATGGTTCATGGTTATAGCCCTTGATTGGTTGTACTTATAAATACGGCCTGCGAGTCGTGCCTTTTCTTATCACTCTCATTGTACATTCTCTTCTCACCTTACTCCCCTCGAATGTAACTCGAGGTTTCTATTATTGATGTAATGGTGCATTATGGGATCGTCCAAGGTGGTATGTCCAAGGAGGTGACAACAAAAGGGCAACCAAGAAAGGAAGAGAAGGAGCTTGTGAAGACTCTTTTCTTTTCTTAGGCTTTTATGATATTCTCATTGGCTTGAGAATATCGCATAGTTTGGGCTATAACCATGTCACATTTATTTCTTGTAAGCATGAGATGCATGTTTTATATTTGTATGTGATGCATGTATAAAACAACCGGAGATAACAAATTGGTGAGATCAAAAGAAAAAAAAACCCCTCAAAAAAATATTAAGTCATTAAATGTGATGCCTTCCAAATGTTGGCACTCGTCAAGACTTTGATCAACATTAGGTGGGTTTGCCAAAGCAAAGCACCTAAGTTCATCTTGGTAAGGCGCGATGGGATAATAGTGATATCCAAACTGCTAACTTTGGGTTCGACTTAACTAAGTCATCCTAATAGGATTAGGGACTTAGAGGCATAGAGTTGGGCTTAAGTTCATGAGATGAGCTTGGACAAGTGTTGTTCACCCAACTATCCAAGAGTTGCATAAGATGCAATTGGCAAGGAGTTGCCTACCTAAATAGCTGTAACTTGAGAGAAAAGCCAAAGCTGACTCAGGTTGTGGTCAAATATGGATCTTGGCCCACTAGAATACCTTAGTGCCGAGGTGTTTCGAAATAATATCGAGGGTTATTATTTTGAGGAAAATAGTGGGAGTATCATTTAATAAAAGTCCTTATTAAATGAATTAAAATACATGACTCTTACACTGCATATTTACTGTTGTAGATAACCATGGCACAAAACACATCGACACTTTTGTTGCGATCGATCCTTGAGAAGGAAAAACTGAATGGGACCAACTTTCTCAAATGGTACCGAAACTTGAGGATAGTCCTCAAACAAGAGAAAAAGGCTTATGTCCTAGAGCAGCCCATTCCGAATGAGGCTGCTGCCACTGCTCCAAGAGCTGAAAGGGATCCTCACAAGAGGCATTCTGATGATGCTTTGGATGTTGCATGCCTCATGCTTATTACCATGGAATCTGAGCTTCAGAAGCAACATGAGAACATGGGGGCGTTCGATATGATCGAACATCTCAAAATGCTTTTCCAAGAACAAGCTAGGCATGAGAGGTTTGAGACCTCTAAGGCATTGTTTCAGTGCAAGATCTCTGAGGGAAGTCCCGTGGGTCCTCATGTGCTCAAGATGATTGGGTACATTGAGAATCTTGAGAATTTGGGATTTGCTCTTCAGAAAGAGTTGGCTATTGATGTAGTCTTGCAATCGTTGCCTGAAAGCTACAGTCAGTTCGTCATGAACTATAACATGAACGACCTTTACAAGTCCCTCCCTGAATTGCTCAACATGTTGAGAACTGCTGAGCAAAACCTTAAGAAGGCTAAGCCCATTTTGATGGTTCAAAAGGGCAAGGGAAAAGGAAAAGCCAACAAGAAGAAGGATAAAGCTAATGGAAAGTCCAATGCTAGTTCTTCTTCAGCTGCACTGAAACCAAAGGGTGGTGTGGCAAAGGAAGGGGAGTGCTTCCATTGTAAGCAACCTGGACACTGGAAGCGCAACTGTAAGCTCTATCTTGAAGAACTTGCTAAGGAAAAGGGAAGTAAGACTTCCACTTCAGGTATTTTTGTTATAGAGGCTAACTTTTCTACTTCCTCATCTTAGGTATTGGATACTGGATGTGGATCTCACATTTGCGCAAATGTGCAGGATCTAAGTAGAAGTAGAAGATTGGCTCGAGGTGAAGTGGACCTACGTGTTGGAAATGGAGCAAGGGTTGCTGCCTTAGCCGTAGGGACTTATGTTCTCACTTTACCTAGTGGATTAGTTTTAGAATTAGACAACTGCTACTTTGTGCCTACTATTAGTAGAAATTTGATTTCTGTTTCTTGTTTGGACAAGAAAGGTTTTTCATTTATAATAAAGGAAAAATGTTGTTCTATTTATTTGAATGAAATCTTTTATAGTAGTGCTCAACTTAGCAATGGGTTGTATGTTCTAGACCTTGAAGATCCAATCTATAATGTGAATACCAAAAAGGTCAGATTAAATGATTCAAACTCGACCTATCTCTGGCACTGTCACTTGGGCCATATAAATGAGACCCGCATATCCAAGCTCCATAAGGATGGACTCTTGGACTCATTTGATTTTGAATCATATGAGACATGTGAGTCATGTTTGTTGGGCAAGATGACCAAAGCCTCATTCACAGGGCAAAGTGAAAGGGCTAATGACTTACTAGGACTCATACATAGTGATGTATGTGGCCCTATGTCTACACAAGCTAGAGGAGGTTTCCAATACTTCATTACTTTCACTGATGACTTCAGCAGATATGGCTATGTGTATCTTATGAGACACAAGTCAGAATCCTTTGAAAAGTTCAAAGAATTCAAGAATGAAGTAGAGAATCAACTCGGGAAGAGTATCAAAGTGCTTCGATAAGATCGAGGTGGAGAGTACTTGGATCGAGAATTCCTTGACTATCTGAAGGAGTGTGGTATAGTATCACAACTTACTCCACCAAGCACACCTCAATGGAATGGTGTTTCTGAAAGGAGAAATCGAACTCTGTTAGACATGGTTTGCTCCATGATGAGTCAAGCTGACCTTCCAAACTCCTTTTGGGGACATGCTCTAAAGACAGCCGCTTTTACACTAAACCGAGTTCCATCTAAATCGATTCAAAAGACACCATATGAGATATGGAGTGGGAGGTGTCCCAATTTGTCCTTTATGAAGATTTGGGGCTGTGACGCTTATGTGAAACGTGAATCCTCTGACAAACTAGGGCCCAAATCTAAAAAATGCCTTTTTGTTAGGTATCCCAAAGAAACAAAGGGTTACTATTTCTACAATCCCTCTGAGCAAAAAGTGTTTGTTGCTCGAACTGGTGTCTTTTTGGAGAAAGAGTTTATCTCTAAAGGAACTAGTGGGAGGAAAGTAGAACTTGAAGAAATTCAAGAACAACAAGGAGACATCGAACCTGAAATGGAACCTGAATAGACACCACAAGATGTTGTGGTTCAAGAGTCTGTTCCTGTAGCACAGAGCCCACGTAGGACTGGTAGGATTCGGCATGAGCTCGAGAGATATGGATTTCTCGTGACTCACACCAGTGATGTGATGCTCATGGATCAAGATGAGCCCACAACCTACCAACAAGCTATGTCGGGGCCTGACTCTGAGAAGTGGCTAGTGGCCATGAAATCCGAGATGGAATCCATGTATGAAAACCAAGTATGGACTTTGGTTGACCCACCTGAAGGGGTAAAACCCATAGGGTGCAAATGGGTTTTCAAGAAGAAAACTGACATGGATGGTAATGTGATTACCTTTAAGGGACGATTGGTCGCAAAAGGTTTCAAGCAAATTCATGGTATTGACTATGATGAAACTTTTTCACCAGTTGCTATGCTTAAATCCATCCGAATTTTGTTTGCTATTGTTGCACACTATGATTATGAGCTATGGCAAATGGATGTCAAAACTGCATTCCTAAATGGAAAGCTACTTGAGGATGTGTACATGACATAACCTGAGGGTTTTGTCACTCCTGAGAATGCCAATAAAGTGTGCAAATTGTAAAGGTCCATTTATGGACTGAAGCAAGCTTCTCGAAGTTGGAATCTTCATTTTGATGAAGCAATCAAAGAGTTTGGTTTTATCAAAAATGAAGATGAACCTTGTGTCTACAAGAAGGTTAGTGGGAGCGCTATTGTCTTCTTGGTGTTGTATGTAGATGACATACTACTCATCGGGAATGACATTCCTGAGCTACAGTCTATGAAGACTTGGCTAGGAAAATGTTTCTCTATGAAGGACCTGGGTGAAGCAGCCTATGTGTTAGGCATCAGGATCTATAGAGATAGATCTAGAAAGCTTCTTGGCCTAAGTCAAAGTACATATATTGACAAGGTGCTAAAGAGGTTTAGCATGCAAGATTCCAAGAAAGGATTCTTGCCCATGTCACATTGTAGCACTCTTTCTAGATCTCAGTGTCCGAGTACAACCGAGGAGAGAGAGCGCATGAGTAAGATTCCATATGCCTCAGCAATTGGATCTATCATGTATGCCATGATCTGTACTCGTCCTGATGTCTCATATGCTTTGAGCATGACGAGTAGGTACCAATCGAACCCCGGTGAAAGTCACTGGATAGCTGTTAAGAACATCCTTAAATACTTACGAAGGACTAAGGATGCATTCTTAGTCTTTGGAGGTGAAGATCAGCTCGTTGTAAGGGGTTACATCGATGCAAGCTTCCAATCCGATAAGGATGATTTTAGATCGCAATCTGGTTATGTGTTTTGTATTGGTGGTGGTGCTGTGAGCTGGAAGAGTTCAAAGCAAGAGACAGTAGCTGACTCTACAACAGAATCTGAGTACATTGCCGCCTCTGATGCTGCGAAGGAGGCAGTTTGGATCAAGAAGTTCATCACTGAACTTGGAGTGGTTCCAAGCATTGTCGACCCGATAGAGCTCTATTGTGACAACAATGGAGCAATCGCACAGGCTAAGGAACCTCGATCTCACCAGCGATCCAAACACATACTCTGACGCTATCATCTCATCAGGAAGATCATCGAGAGGTGTGATGTAAGGATATGCAGGACTTCGACAGACAGCAACATTGCTGATCCATTGACAAAGCCCCTTACGCAGCAGAAGCATGATAGTCATTCTAGGTCCATCGGTATTAGATACATGGATGATTGGCTTTTAGTGCAAGTGGGAGATTGTTAGTGTTGTGCCCAAAAAGCCAATCATGAGATGATTATATTTTTGCACATTGAGTCATGATATTTTATTGAGGCATTAATCCATCAATTTTGTTTGTTGTTTTTTTTCTGCGTAACGTAATAAACATAATTGTAACCCTAGAATAATGATATTCTTAAACGTCCCTAGTCTAGTATTATTGTGGAACGGGTTGCAATAATACATAATGACTAGCATATGTGGAGACTACTATGAGATATGTAGTCTACATATGGGTACAAGTTGGAGAACTTGTGTACTGGACCGACCCACCATGAGAACACTTCATGGATCGTTATATGAGTGTCATAAGTGATTCTCATAGTGATCATGGTATATGTAGTCCTTCGACCTAAGATCAGCAAGGTTCCCTACATGTGAGTCACATACTTTGATACTTTCCTTTGTTGCTCGTAACTAAGTGAACTTGAAGGAGGTCATTGGGTATGTCACATATCATGCGGAGGGATTTGTATGATCAAGATGGGATTTGTCCCTCCTATGTAACGGGAGTGATATCTTTGGGCCCCTTGATAGAGTGAGACTTAGAAAATGCATGGCCATGCTCCGATGAGTTGATATATGATATAAATGTTGTCAGTTTAAGTTGGTCTACTCGGTAATCAAGAAACCAAAGATTGGGCTATACGAGAGTGACACATTCCATGTCTCGTGCTTAGTCTTGATATCTTGGACAAAGGGACAATGGCATATATCGGTGATGATCATAAAGGTTTAGTCGATTCACCGACAATCTTGTCACTTGGGTAGCAATGATGTGTTGCTAGACACCGCTCATTGCTTATGATCATAAATGTGATTTATGATCATTGCCAACATGGCAAGAGCCTATTGGGTCGCACACATAGAGCTATTTGGATCATTAGAGTGCATGGGCTAATTATTTGGGTTATGGTTTCACTTTAATTTCGTATTAATAATGGGCCAAGGAGTTGAGCCATTATTAAGCCCGAAATTAAATCCTAATTGGATTAGGGCTTTGAAACCCATTAGGCCTGGAAGTTGAGTCTCACTATAAATACAACTTTTAAGTGAGAAATTCACAGGTCTCCTTGCCCTAGCCTCCCAAAAGGACAGCCGCACTCTTCTCTTGCAATTCCTTGGAGGACGCAAGCTAGCATTGCGAGTGCAAGAGAAACGCATCTGTCAGGATGTGGTGGAAGCGTGGTGATCCCGAGAGGCTCGTGTGGATACCATAGAGAGCCTGAACACGTCAACTGTTCAGGTTTTGTGATTCGACTCTACAGTTGAGTGAGAGATCTCAACCGAAAATTAGGTATGAAATTTTTGAACACCCGGTTTACCCCGTTTCACTTGGATCCTGGAGGGTTTCGGTTAAATTCCGCTGCGCTGCTTGGCTCCCGAAACCCAACATATGCGATTGCTCCATTATTGTCACAATAGAGCTCTATCGGGTCGGCAATGCTTGGAACCACTCCAAGTTCAGTGATGAACTTCTTGATCCAAACTGCCTCCTTCAGAGCATCAGAGGCGGCAATGTACTCAGATTCTGTTGTAGAGTCAACTACTGTCTTTTGCTTTGAACTCTTCCAGCTCACAGCACCACCACCAATACAAAACACATAACTAGATTGCGATCTAAAATCATCCTTATCGAATTGGAACCTTGCATCGGTGTAACCCCTTACAACGAGCTCATCTTAACCTCCAAAGACCAAGAATGCATCAGTGAGTCTCACTGGGGTTCGATTGGTACCTACTCGTCATGCTTAAGGCAGATGAGACATCGGGACGAGTACATATCATGGCATACATGATAGATCCAATTACTGAAGCATATGGAATCTTACTCAGGCGCTCTCTCTCCTCGGGTGTACTCGGACACTGAGATCTAGAAAGAGTTATACCATGTGACATGGGCAAGAATCCTTTCTTGGAATCTTGCATGCTAAACCTCTTTATCACCTTGTCAGTGTATGAACTTTGAATTAGGCCAAGAAGCTTTCTAGATCTATCTCTATAGATCTTGATGCCTAACACATAGGCTACTTCACCCAAGTCCTTCATAGAGAAACATTTCCCCATCCAAGTTTTCACAGACTGTAGCTCAGGAATGTCATTCCCGATGAGTAGTATGTCATCTACATACAACACCAAAAAGACAATAGCGCTCCCATTAACCTTCTTGTAGACACAAGGTTCATCTTCATTTTTGATAAAACCAAACTATTTGATTGCATCATCAAAATGAAGATTCCAACTTCGAGAAGCTTGCTTCAGTCTATAAATGGACCTTTTTAAATTGCACACTTCATTGGCATTCTCAGGAGTGACAAAACTCTCAGGTTGTGTCATGTACACATCCTCAAGTAGCTTTCCATTTAGGAATGCAATTTTGACATCCATTTTCCATATCTCATAATCATAGTGTGCAGCAATAGCAAACAAAATTCGGATGGATTTAAGCATAGCAACTGGTGAAAAAGTTTCATCATAGTCAATACCATGAATTTGCTTGAAACCTTTTGCAACCAATCATCCCTTAAAGGTAATCACATTACCATCCATGTCAGTTTTCTTCTTGAAAACCCATTTGCACCCTATGGGTTTTACCCCTTCAGGTGGGTCAACCAAAGTCCATACTTGGTTTTCATACATGGATTCCATCTCGGATTTCATGGCCACTAGCCACTTCTCAGAGTCAGGCCCCGACATAGCTTATTGGTAGGTTGTGGGCTCATCCTGATCCATGAGTGTCACATCACCAGTGTGAGTCATGAGAGATCCATATCTCTCGGGCTCACGTCGAATCCTACTAGACCTATGTGGGCTTTGTGTTACAGGAACAGACTCTTGAACCACAACATCTTGCGATGTCTGTTCAGGTTCCATTTCAGGTTCGATGTCTCCTTGTTGTTCTTGAATTTCTTCAAGTTCTACTTTCCTCCAACTAGTTCCTTTAGAGATAAACTCTTTCTCCAAAAAGACACCAGTTCTAGCAACAAACACTTTTTGCTCAGAAGGATTGTAGAAATAGTAACCCTTTTTTTCTTTGGGATACCTAACAAAAAGGCATTTTTGAGATTTTGGCCCTAGTTTTTCAGAGGATTGACGTTTCACATAAGCGTCATAGCCCCAAATCTTCATAAAAGACAAATTTGGATGCCTCCCACTCCATATCTCATGTGGTGTCTTTTGAACTGATTTAGATGGAACTCGGTTTAGTGTAATAGTGACTGTCTCTAGAGCATGTCCCCAAAAGGAGTTTGGAAAGTCAGCTTAACTCATCATAGAGTGAACCATGTCTAACAGAGTTCGATTTCTCCTTTCAGATACACCATTCCATTCAGGTGTACCTGGTGGAGTGAGTTGTGATACTATTAGACTCTCCTTCAGATAGACAAGGAATTCTCGATCCAAGTACTCTCCACGTCGATCTGATCGAAGCAGTTTAATACTCTTCCCGAGTTGATTCTCTACTTCATTCTTGAATTCTTTGAACTTTTCAAAGGATTCTGACTTGTGTGTCATGAGATACACATAGCCATATCTGCTAAAGTCATCAGTGAATGTAATGAAGTATTGGAAACCTCCTCTAGCTTGTGTAGACATAGGGCCACATACATCACTATGTATGAGTCGTAGTAAGTCATTAGCCCTTTCACTTTGCCCTGTGAATGGGGCTTTGGTCATCTTGCCCAACAAACATGAATCACATGTCTCATATGATTCAAAATCAAATGAGTCCAAGAGTCCATCCTTATGGAGCTTGGATATGCGGGTCTCATTTATATGGCCCAAGCGACAGTGCCAGAGATAGGTCGGGTTCGAATCATTTAATCTTACCTTCTTGGTATTCACATTATAGATTGGATCTTCGAGGTCTAGAACATACAACCCATTGCTAAGTTGAGCACTACCATAAAAGATTTCATTCAAATAAATAGAACAACATTTGTCCTTTATTATAAATGAAAAACCTTTCTTGTCCAAACAAGAAACAGAAATCAAATTTCTACTAATAGTAGGCACAAAGTAGCAGTTGTCTAATTCTAAAACTAATCCACTAGGTAAAGTGAGAACATAAGTCCCTACGGCTAAGGCAGCAACCCTTGCTCCATTTCCAACACATAGGTCCACTTCACCTCGGGCCAATCTTCTACTTCTATTTAGATCCTGCACATTTGCAAAAATGTGAGATCCACATCCAGTATCCGATACCCAAGATGAGGAAGTAGAAAAGTTATCCTCTATAACAAGAATATCTGAAGTGGAAGTCTTACTTCCCTTTTCCTTAGCAAGTTCTTCAAGATAGAGCTTGCAGTTGCGCTTCCAGTGTCCAGGTTTCTTATAATGGAAGCACTCCCTTTCCTTCGCCACACCACCCTTTGGTTTCAGTGCAGTTGAAGAAGAACTAGCATTGGACTTCCCAGTAGCTTTACCCTTCTTTTTGTTGGCTTTTCCCTTTCCCTTGCCCTTTTGAACCATCAAAATGGGCTTAGCCTTCTAAAGGTTTTGCTCAGCAGTTCTCAACATGTTGAGCAATTCAGGAAGGGACTTGTCAAGGTCGTTCATGTTACAGTTCATGACTAATTGACTGTAGCTTTCAAGCAATGATTGCAAGTCTACATCAACAGCCAACTCTTTCTGAAGAGTAAATCCCAAATTCTTAACATTCTCAATGTACCCAATCATCTTGAGCACATGAGGACCCACGGGACTTCCCTCAGACATCTTGCACTGAAACAATGCCTTAGAGGTCTCAAACCTCTCATGCCTAGCTTGCTCTCGGAAAAGCATTTTGAGATGTTCAATCATATTGAACGCCCCCATGTTCTCATGTTGCTTCTGAAGCTCAGATTCCATGGTAATAAGCATGAGGCATGCAACATCCAAAGCATCATCAAAATGCCTCTTGTGAGCATCCCTTTCAGGTCTTGGAGCAGTGGCAGCAGGCTCATTCGGAATGGGCTGCTCAAGGACATAAGCCTTTATTTCTTGCTTGAGGACTATCCTCAAGTTTCGGTACCATTTGAGAAAGTTGGTCCCATTCAGTTTTTCCTTCTCAAGGATCGATGGCAACGAAAGTGTCGATGTGTTTTGTGCCATGGTTATCTACAATAGTAAATATGCAGTGTAAGAGTCATGTATTTTAATTCATTTAATAAGGACTTTTGTTAAACGATACTCCCACTATTTTCCTCAAAATAATAACCCTCGATATTATTTCGAAACACCTCGGCACTAAGGTATTCTAGTGGGCCAAGATTCATATTTGACCACAACCTGCGTCAGCTTTGGCTTTTCTCGCAAGTTACAGCTATTTAGGTAGGGAACTCCTTGCCAATTGCATCCTATGCAACTCTTGGATAGTTGGGTGAACAACACTTGTCCAAGCTCATCTCATGAACTTAAGCCCAACTCTATGCCTCTAAGTCCCTAATCCTATTAGGATGACTTAGTTAAGTCAAACCCAAAGTTAGCAATTTGGATATCACTATTATCCCATCGCGCCTTACCAAGATGAACATAGGTGCTTTGCTTTGGCAAACCCACCTAATGTTGATCAAAGTCTTGACGAGTGCCAACATTTGGAAGGCATCACATTTAATGACTTAATATTTGTTTGAGGGATTTTTCTTTTGATCTCACCAATTTGTTATCTCCGGTTGTCTTATACATGCATCACATACAAATATAAAACATGCATCTCATGCGTACAAGAAAGTAAACGTGACATGGTTATAGCCCAAACTATGCGAAATTCTCAAGTCAATGAGAATATCATAAAAGCCTAAGAAAAGAAAAGAGTCTTCACAAGCTCTTTCTCTTCCTTTCTTGGTCGCCCTTTTGTTGTCACCTCCTTGGACATACCACCTTGGATGATCCTTGGACATACCATTACATCAATAATAGAAACCTCGAGTTACATTCGAGGGGAGTAAGGTGAGAAGAGAATGTACAATGAGAGTGATAAGAAAAGGCACAACTCGCAGGCCGTATTTACAAGTACAACCAATCAAGGGCTATAACCATGCACCATGCTTCAAACACCAATCAACATATCATGTCAAATCTCATTCAACAAAGCTGCATGCCAATTTTAGCGTGTTGATTAACCAGTTTTTATTTATGTGGTACTTCGCATATGGCGGTCCCACTGGCCGATCAGCGGGCGGTGGTTCCGCTGACCGGTCAGCGGACGGGGTCAAGGGGGGCCGCCCTTGCGGGGGGTTGCGAGGGGGGCAGCGCCCCTCGGCGCAAAAAATTTTCTTACAATTGCTTAGCCCGAGATCTTCTATTTCGAGCAAGTAGGCACCCGAGACTCCTCCATTTAAGCCACCCAAAATACCTTATTTTCGATGCCCGAACAGGCTTAATCCGAACCAAGCTAGGGTTTTTGCAACTATTGCAAGAATCCTAATCCATATAGGTGTCTTATACCAATCAATTTCAGGTTAATCTCATTAACCAATTTGTGATATTTCTTCATATATCTCATATGTTCATTACGAGTTCCGGTTTCATGCATCATGAATCAATCTAATTAATTATGGCCGAAAAGCAACCGAACACACAACATCATGCGATTCAACACTCAATCCCGATTTAGGGTTTCACCAGTAGCTCTGATACCACTGTTGGGTTTCGGGAGCCAAACAGTGCAGTGGAATTTAATCGAAACCCTCTAGGATCCAAGCGAAACGGGGTAAATTGGGTGTTCAAAAATTTTCATACCTAATTTTCAGTTGAGATCTCTCACTCAACTGTAGAGTCGAATCACAAACTTGAACAGTTGATGTGTTCAGGCTCTTTATGGTATCCACACGAGCCTCTCGGGATCACCATGCTTCCACCACGTCCCGGCAGATGCGTTTCTCTTGCGCTCGCAGTGCTAGCTTGCATCCTCCAAGGAATTGCAAGAGAAGAGTGAGGCTGTCCTTTTGGGAGGCTAGGGCAAGGATACCTGTGAATTTCTCACTAAAAGTAGTCTTTATAGTGAGACTCAACTTCCAGGCTTAATGGGTTTCAAAGCCCTAATCCAATTAGGCTTTAATTTCGGGCTTAATATTGGCTCAACTCTTGGGCCCATTATTAATATGAAATTAAAGTGAAACCATAACCCAAATAATTAGCTCATGCACTCTAATGATCCAAATAGCTCTATGTGTGCGACCCAATAGGCTCTTGCCACGTTGGCAATGATCATAAATCACATTTATGATCATAAGTAATGAGCGATGTCTAGCAACACATCATTGCTACCCAAGTGACAAGATTGTCGGTGATTCGACTAAACCTTTATGATCATCATCGATATATGCCATTGTCCCTTTGTCCAAGATATCAAGACTAAGCATGAGACATGGAATGTGTCACTCTCGTATAGCCCAATCTTTGGTTTCTTGATTACCGAGTAGACCAACTTAAACTGATGACATTGATATCGTATATCAACTCATCCGAGCATGGCCATGCATTTTTCTAAGTCTTACTCTATCAAGGGGCCCAAAGATATCACTCCCGTTACATAGGAGGGACAAATCCCATCTTGATCATACAAATCCCTCCACATGATATGTGACATACCCAATGACCTCCTCCAAGTTCACTCAGTTACTAGCAACAAAGGAAAGTATCAAAGTATGTGACTCACATGTAGGGAACCTTGGTGATCTTAGGTCGAAGGACTACATATACCATGATCACTATGAGAATCACTTATGACACTCATATAACGATCCATGAAGTGTTCTCATGGTGGGTCAGTCCAGTACACAAGTTCTCAAACTTGTACCCATATGTAGACTACATATCTCATATAAGTCTCCACATATGCTAGTCGTTATGTATTATTACAACCCGCTCCACAATAATAGTAGACCAGGGACATTTAAGAATATCATTATTCTAGGGTTACAGTTATGTTTATTACATTACGCAAAAACAAAAACAATGAACATAATTGTTGGATTAATGGCTTAATAAAATATCATGACTCAATGTGCAAAAAATACAATCATCTCATGATTGGCTTTTTGGGCACAACACTAATGTACAAACGCTTTGAAGTGACTCTCTCCGTGCCAGTAACCGCATGGTGCAACTCTCTGGCACCTAGAACCATTATGGCTTTCTGGAAACTGTCCACCGCCTTCACCTAGTAGTTCATATGGAGCAGGCTGACGGTGAAGATGCCTCTCTAGATGTTTGACGTAGCCTAGAAAAATAGGGAGACCATTTGGGACTATGTCAAAAGGTTTAACTGAGAGGCCTTCCGCATCCTTGACTTCTGTCCCAAGATTTGGATCCTCACAATTATCTGAGGTCTTAGAAGATATTCACAGCTTTTGTATGAGTTCTCCAAGGACTCTCTAGATACCTTAGGGGAGTTCTACAAGAGAGCCGAGTAGCACATGACTATTGAAGAACTAAGGATGGGAGGGCAAAAGATGGACCACGAATACCCCAAAGGTTAAGGTCACCAACTTAGGTTCCATAGTGACCAACCTTGGAAACCAAGAGGCAAGAGACCAATGATGTTCACCCCCTTGAACACCACAAGGGTAAGTATCCTGATGGCCTTGGAGAGACAGGGAACATCAATACAGTGGCTAAAGCATATAAGTTCATAAAATAAGAAGAACATGAAAAAATACTGTCAATTCCATCGAGACCAAAGCCATGAAACTAAAGATTGCTTTCAACTGAGGAAATACATCGAGTCCCTTATCAAACAAGGCCAACTTCAGAAGTATTTGAGAATACCCTCACCCAAACCAAGGGGCAAAAGAGAGGAGAGGAGGGGAGAAGATGAGGAGTATGATTCAGATAGACATCAGACGAACCAAAGTCCAAGGAAACACCCACCACCTTCGACTAGGATAATCTAGACAATCTCCTATGAATACCCTTAATTGAGAGGAAAAGAAAGGTGTGGGAGATAGCAATGATGGAGTTTGATAGCCCCATAAATAAGCTCACCCAAAGGGATGGGGTCTGTAGTGAAGTTTCGTACGATGATCCTCTCCTGATCATGGCTAGGATCAGAAGTTGGGATGTCAAGAGAGTAATCCTAAATGATCATTCAAACGCCGACATCCTTTTTGCCCATCTGTTACCAAGCTTGGGCATTACCGAGAGAGAGATCAAATGAATGACTTCAACCACATTTGGGGTTGGACCTGCCGAACTCCCTGTGTTAGGATGGATTGACCTCCCACTTATGCTGAAAGGCATTTTGGTGGAGACGGAAGAGGAGATCTTTGCCTTTACTATGACCAAATTCATAGTCATAGATGTTCCATTATCCTACAACACCATCCTTGGTAGATATAAGTAGGGCAACCTGCACCTCCAAACTGACGTGAAGTATCTGACTATCACGTTCAAGTCGAAAGAAAGGGATGCCGAAATTACATCGACCAAGCCAAGGTTAAGAAGGTGTTCATCAAAAGAAGGAAAAATCATGCCAAAATCCACCTACATAGTTCGGTGAAGGAGAGCACACTCACCAAAGATAGTATAAAGGTGAAAAGGGTGATATTGAGAAAATAGAAACTAAGGATATAGAGTTAGTCACTAGCTGAAGTACCCAAATTGGGAAAAAACTAGCCAAAGGTGAAAAAGAAAGACTTGTATCCCTTCTATCAATGAACAAAGATCTATTTGCTTACTCCCTAGAGAACATGCCCAGAATAAATCTGGACATAATCTAGCATAGTCTTAAAGTACATCCCGAGGCAAGGCCTGTTCGACAAAAAAAGTGTAGCATCTCTATACATAAGAATAGGTTTGTTAAAAAAAAAATCAATGACTATTGGAAGCCGGTATAATAAGGGAAGTCAAATACTCTAATTGGCTGAGCAACATTGTTTGGGTATAATGTGCATCGTCTTCTAAAACATCAATGATGCTTGTCCTAAGGACTCGTATCCTTTACCTTCAATAGACTAGTTGGTAAACTTTACTACCGAATATGGGCTATTGAGTTTCCTTGACGCATTTAGTGGGTGACACCAAATTTGGATGAACCCTAAGGATGAAGAAACAACTGCATTCATTACCGATGTCAGGACATTTTGTTACGTTAGAATGCCCTTTGGACTCAAGAATGCAAAAGCCACATATCAAAGGCTGATGAATAAGGTGTTCGACTCCTAGATTGGGAGAAACATGGAAGTATATGTCAATGATATGATAGTTTAAAGGAAAGTAACCAACGATAATATCGCAGACTTACAATAAACCTTCTAATGACTCTAGAAATTTGGAATCCATCTCAACCCCAAAAAATGCATATTTGGGGTAGCAGCTTGCAAGTTCTTTGGTTTTATGGTGTCCAAGAGAGGCATAGACGCCAATCCAGAAAAAGTCAAGACTTTGCTTAGATTCCAAACCCCCACAACCACCAAAGACATACAAAAGCTTATTGGAAGAATATTGGCATTTAGTAGATTCATTTTTAGATACGGGGGTCAGTGTCGACCCTTCTTCAAGGTGCTTACCAAAGTAGGCAAAAGCAAAGATAAACCTAGTGCCAAAGAACACCTTTGGAATGAAGAATGTCAGAAGGCTTGGGACAAACTTAAGAATTACCCATCCTATTTACCGACACTCCAGCAACCTAGGGAGGGCGAACCCCTCATCCTCTATCTCGTTATTAGCAAAAAAGCCATGAGTTCAGTGCTTGTCATAGAGGAAGGAGGAAAATAGTGGCCGGTATATTATGTTAACAAGTCCTTGCATGGAGCCGAAGTAAGATATCTGATGTTGTAAAAAGCAATTTATGCCCTGGTTACGGCAAGTATAAAACTTCGGCCATATTTCCAAGGACACTAAATTAAAGTATAAAGTAACCTACATCTTCGGGATATTATGAAGAAGGTGGATCATTTAGGCCAATTATCAAATTGGTGTATCAAGCTCAGCAAGTGCCATATTACATATGAACTGAGGAAAGCAATAAAAGCTCAAGCTTTAGCATATTTTATTGCTGAATTATCAGAAACTAAGGGTACCTTGAGCAACCTTGGAGACGAGGAACCTAAATGGATGCTGTTCGCAGATGGCACTTCAGGATCAAAACACCAGGGGGTCAGAGTAATCCTCTGAGGTCCTGAAGGTATAGAAGCATTGAAGGCCATAAAATTTGAATTTCATGTCATTAATAATATTGTCGAATATGAAGCTCTCATAGTAGGCCTTTGGTTGGCAAAAAAGATGGTGTAAAAAATATAAAGGCTTACAGTGACTCCTAGCTAGTCATTCAGCAAATGACTGGAGAATACAGCAGTAAGGACCCAAAGTTAGCGAAATATCATTACCTTGTCAAAGAGCTAATCCAAGAATTTTCCAAGGTACAAATAGAAAAGGTACCCAAAATAGAAAACATGGAAGCAGCTATATTGGCAAAGTCCAAACACTCCACCAAAGTACTTGATTCTCTGAGCATAGCCTTAATGGCATTCATGACCTCAGAAAAAAGGGTGGAAGGATTCTATAAGGGAATATTTGACAAATTCCTCCTTACCCAAGGACCTTTGGGAAGCTGCGAAAGTATGAAGGCACTTAGGAAGCTACTTCAAGATTGGGGAAGAGTTGTACTGATAAGGGTACTCAAACCCCTTGCAAAGGTGCATCAACAAAAAGGACGTTGAAGCAGTATTGAAAGAAGTCCACAAAGGGAATTGTGGATCCCATATCGGGATAGACGCCTTGGCCGGAGTCCTACTTCAGCAAGGATATTTCTGGGCTACCATAAAGAAGGATGCTCGACAGTTTGTCAAAAAATGCTTCAAGTGCCACTGACATGCGAGCATCCAAAGAACACGTTTGAAAGTGGTAACCTTGGCCAATTATCCATTCCCCTTTTCCATTTGAGGAATTGACCTCATTGATCCTCTCCCAATAGCTCTAAAAGGAGTCAAGTTCTGTGTCATTGTAGTAGACTATTTCATAAAGTGGATCGAAGAAGAACCCTTGGCAATGATCTTGACAAAAGATATTTAGAAGTTCATCTAGAAAAACATCATATGTCACTTTAGTTGAATGAGGGTGATAATAGCAAACAATGGTTCCCAATTCATTGACAAAGGGTTCTAGGAATTTGTCACCAACCTCGGTGTAAAATTGCACTTCGCTCCAATTGTTCATCCTCAAAGCAATGGACAAGTTGAAGTGTCCAATAGAATATTGAAAGATGGTCTGAAGAGAAGGCTGAGTGAAGCCAAAGGAAAATGGCATTGTGAACTACCAAGCGTACTACAGAATTACTGAACAACTCCTAGAAGAGTGACTAAAGAAACCCTTTTTTTCACTTGTATTCAGAATAGAGGCCCTAGTCCTTATTGAGGTCATAAAACATTCCATAAGAATACAAATGTTTGACAAAGAGGGAAACAACCTTGGGTTAAGAGCCAAAGTTGACATGATCGATCAACATAGGGAGATGGCCGAACTTAGAAGAAAAGCTTTCCAACAAAGAGTAACCATCGCAACAAATTTTAAGGTCAAACCTAAAGGAATGAAGATAGGAGACCTTGTTCTCTCAGAGACTGAGCTGGAAGGCTGAAAACCATCTCAGGGTGAACTTCGGCCAAATTGGGAAGGGCCTTATTTGGTCACAGATAAAGTTTGGCCTGGGTCTACAAACTCAAAATTGCTGAAGGAGAAGAATTGAAAAACACTTGGCATTCAAATTCTTTGAGTAAATTCTACATTTAGAAATTTTCAAAGGACTTTGAAAATTTCAAGAACATTGTACTAACAAGAGATTTCCCAAGTTGTCAAGGAAAATGTCTGAAGTCACACAAGTACCTTGTCAATGAAAAATTCTCCAACGACATTGTACGAATGCCAGAAATTACTCCAACACTTAGACATTTTATTTTTTAAAATTGCTGAAAAGGGTGAAATATTGGTCTCTATAGCATTTGAACAGAATGTGGTACCTACGTCTTTGAATGTGTTGAGCTATCATTGTTCTGAAGATGGAACCTTAAACACTTTACCAAGGATGGTGAGTGAGCAATCTCATCTAACAATTTAAAGAACGTGATAGTTTCACTGAAGATGGTGAACAAGTTGTCTATGCGAACAAGTTTACCAAAGGTGATAGTTTCACCAATGATGTTAAATGCGTTACCTGACTAAACATTCCACTGAAGTTGGTAAACATGTCAAAGACTTCATTGAATGTGGTAACTTAGCCAAAGATGGTGAATGTAATGAACATGTCACTTTGAAGTAAATAGTAAACATATTCAAACACTTTGGCAAAAAAATGGTGAATATTGGGCTTTTTGTGGACTTGGATAATTTTGATCGCAAACGTGAAAGCAAAAATCATTTCACTAAAGATGGTGAATATTTTAATCATTTTGCCGAAGATGGTGAGTATGTTGTTTGATTAAGCACTTTTGCCGAAGATGATGAATCTGTTAATCATTTTTCCAAATAAAAATTTCAAAATAATGGCAAATATGTGATTCAACTGAATATCATTTCTGAAGTTGGTAAAATTGCCAAAGGTGGCTAGCCAACTAAGAAGTGCCAACACTTTTTGTGGACTTAGGGAAAATTTTGAAAATAGAAGGACATTTCATTAAACCGAAGGAAGAAGAGTACAAGATGAAGGGTACATTGATTCCTAAGACCACTCCCCTCTTTCTTTGTCTTGAGACTCCTTAGGGTTAGCCTCATTTACGGGCTGTGGAAGTTGCTCAGGAAGACCAAGGTACTCCTTCCACCACTCTTAGGAAGGACTTTCTAGCATATTAAGGGCCCAAAGAAAGGAAAGGTTGAGGTCAGGATAGCGCATGAGCACTTGAAGGCAAACTAAGCAGAAACCATCTTAGAATGCGGTCTTCGTTGCCTCGTCAGCCTTTTCCTTCTTCACCTTCAAAGTCTTTGCATCCTTCTTAAAGGCCTCAATTTCCTCTTTCTTCTTCTTCCATTTCTTCAACTGGTTGACCTCGGCACCAAGCTTGGCATTGATTCCAAAGGCCCTGTCAGATTAGTCCTTAGATCTTCCCGTTCTTTCTAAAGAGCCTCCATGGCAGTATCCTTCTCAGCTAGCTTCACTCTAAGGCTGGTAACCCTGGAGGAATAATCATCCAAGAGAGCCTGCCTACTCTCTGTCACTTTTTGGCAAAGTTGTGCCAGACCCTCCTTGGCGATCTTATTGAGCTCGCCATACTTGAGGCAAGTACTTGCAAAACCTTTTATGGCCTTAGCCAAATTCTCCTCTAACTGGCTTCAGACTACGGACTGTTTTGCTACCCAGGCCCGAAAGTATCCTCCATAGGTGAGCAGTTGCAAAAAGAAAGAAGGTGCTAAGTGTGATGCAAAAGCTTAGATAACAAATTTTTCCAAGTACTAAAGACAGAAGGAGTACCTAAGCGGCATGCTCAGTAATCCGAGCAACCAAAATCTCGTCATTCGAACAAGACTACATCAGAGATTGAAACATCATGTTCATCGTAATCCCCATGGCCATCTGGGCAACCATCTTTTGGTAGTCTTCCGAGAACAAATCCATGTCCTCGGTAAAACTATTAGGGCTCCCTCAAGACTTTATTAATGAGGATCTTCACATCCCGAATGGCACGCTTCCAAGTTTGTTCGACCATCCAGTCAATCAGGGACAACTCCTCTACAAAGTCATGCTGAAGTTCCATTACCATATTATCCCTTAACCATTCATCTATAAAGTCTAAAATCTTAACAAATCTGAAACTTATAGATGAAAGGTTAAAAGATGAACCTAGAAATGGAGGAGCTTCGGTGTCCTCGACGTCAGAATCACTAAGGTCAAGAATGTCAATAGGGACCTCTTTCCCTTTTTGTCTTCTTCCCTCCTCGGCCTTTTTGGTAGAAACCATGGCCAAGGAAGTCCTCAACATCTCAGCGGCTGAAGAAAGGCTGATAGGCACAGAAAGAATGGCCGCCTCGGGCAAAGGATCCATGACTTCAGGCAGAAAGGGAATGTCATCCCCCTTGGACTTTTTCTACTTTCTTTCCCCTAAAGGTTGCCCTTCTTCCTCTTTGGGGCCTTTTTCTTTTGTTCACCTTTCTAGGCTTGGCTGAGGAAGAGGCTCTTATAAGAGGCAGCTGACTTGTCAACCATCACTGTAAAGAAAAAAATATCAGTGTAAGTACAAAAATTCACTAGGTAACACTTGAAAAGTAACTTACTCTTTCCAGGGCCGCATAAGACAGTTCACCCTAAAGAAGCAGAACCAGCCATGACTTCTTTCCATTTATCATTGGCTTAGGCATATCCTTGGTAGTAAGATGTTCCTTGATGATGCCCAGCTCCCAAAAAACCTTTTCGGTCATGAAGTTCCATTTGATGGGAAATGGGTAGGGTGGTTGTGAAAGTGCCTAATCATCCCAATCGATGATTGCTTGAATATGGCTATCAAACTCCTCAAATTGAGACTTTATTTCAAGAGTCAACAACCTTGACAGATCCATCACGTTGATAGTTGAGGTCGCAAAAGCCTACTTCGCTGGTAGACCCTTCCACTTCTTGTTTATCTCCATGAAGAAGTACTTCTTCTACCACCCTTACCAACTATCCTTGGTAGCAAAGGTGAAAGTAAAATTCTTGCTCCCAGACCCCTAAGGAAGTAAAACATAAAACCCCTCATTCAGGACAGGGTGAAGTTTGTAGTATTGCATAAAAAAGATAAAGTAGGGGACTACTTTGAAAACTCCACACATACAGAAAAAATTGTTGAAATAGGAATATGAGTTTGAGGGCATTTGGTTAATGGCTATGCCATAAAACTAGCAAAAATCAGAAACCATATTCGAAGAGGGGTACCGAACACCTGTTTTGGGTTAAGACCATAATACGGTTACCTCTTTCTCTTGAGGAAGGTAACTCAGTTTGCCATGACCGGGAACCCTAAATTTGGCATAAGAGGGTAAGAAGAACTTGCTTAGCCACTTCTGCACCTTCTCCGGGGTAGCACAACTTAAATGAACATCAAGAGATGACCAACATTCTTTGGGGATACTAACCTTGCCACTCTGAGCTTCCATCTCAGAATCCTAAAGCCATAACCTTGGATGGGAAAAAGAGAACAGAGAAGAGAAAGATGACTTCAGAAAAAGTACCCACCTATGATATTCCAAAGATGCTAAAAATCATTGCCTAAGCTTGCCAGAAATTGCTCCATCATAAGAGCTGCCACCAACAAAAAAAAGTAACTTTCAAAAGAAAGAAAAGAGGCAAGGAACTCAAATGAGAAGTGAGGAGAAGTGAGGAACTTTTGAAGCAAGATGGAGTTTATATAGCCCAAAGAAGGTAAGTGAACAAGCACAATAAATATTGATTGATGATGAAGAGACATAACTGATGGGAAAGGAACCATTAGTCTAGCTACATGTGTCACCTAATGCATAGAACGAGGGCAAACCCCTTGAAATGTCATGTCTATAATGCAAAAACTAAGATGGTAGGCTTGCTCAACCTTGAAGATGGAGTGGTCGTACTCTAACATTGGCGGGAAATAGAAACCCTAAGAGAGAAAATTGCTCATCCCTGCCAAAGGGGTAACTTTGGTGAAAAGAATAGGTCTTCAGCAAGAGATAGTTCATCTTCTTGATGGTGTATGTTTCCCAAAGATTAAGCCTTTGGCTAGAAGTAAGTCATCTCTGCCAAATATCCACTTCACCAATCTTGGAATAAAAACTAGCCTAAAGCTTGTCAAAGATACAAGAAAATTTAATCCTCTTTTGGCCCATGATTGCCGAAGGTATTGCCTTGGAAACCTGAGGATCTTAGACTTTGGAAGCCTAAAATGTGACTTCGGCAAGTAAAGGAATCTTGTGTCGAAGGTGTCCCATGCTGGCCGCATGTATGATCATGTGAAAATGTTCTTGGTTAAGGACGCGCACATCAAAATTGAAGGTACAACTTCACTTCTTCCGGGGGAGGGCATGTGATAGCCGAAGGGCTATCACCCAGGTGACCCTCGAATAAGTTGTCAGTGCCGCCCTTGGAACATAGGGTGACCAACCTCAGTAAAAGACTTATGACCTACCTTGGTAACAATCTTAGCTCACCTCGGCTTGAGGCCTGATACCACCCTCGGAAAAGAGTATAACCAACCTCAGTAAAGGATTAACATCACATTTGGGTAATAGCCCAGTCATCCTTGGAAAGTGGCCTACACCACCTCCGGGTAACCAACTTTAGGAGGTGCATCAACCACCCTTGGTGATAAAGATATCTTCTAAAGGGGTTTTAAGAACCTCTGAAGGCCTATGCTGGAAAATGATAAAGGCCCTATCCTTGGGACCACTAACAAGAACCTTGCACATGCCCTCTAAGCATAACTAGCTACAATGGAAAATGAGGTACGGACCGAATGTCCCCTAAATCCAGCCGAACACATGTCACAATTTGCTCAACTGAGGTATAACGGCCTTCTCTCCTCTCCTATAAATACCAAGGAGGCTCCCAAGTAAACATTTGGCAAGACACCCCATTTCTGTTATGTACTCTTACCAACCTCACTCCCATATACTGACTTGGGCGTCAGAGATCCCTCCTCTGGAAAACACTCCAGGCAGCTCTTAACCCTCATTTTCCTAGTGCTATAGATGCTATTCAGGAAAGGTTCTTTCAGATACAAACCATATCCTACATTAAAGATGTCCCGAAGCATGATCTAGAAAATTGATCTTGCCAGGTTTAGAAGTGCATGATTTGAATAATTCACTAGGAAGTGATAAGGAATGGAAAGTGAAATGAGTGGTCTAATTCTTACAATCTTTGAGGATGAGTATATGGGTCTGAATGAGGACATGGTAGTTGATGAATTGAGTAAAATCCCTATTATGAGGGAATTTCTAGAAGTGTTTCCCTTAGATTTGCTAAGACTTCCAACTCTACAGGAAGTTGGCACAAGGAGCAACTCTTGTGCCCATAGCCCTATATAGAATGGTCATATCACAAATGAATGAGCTCAAGATGTAGCTTGATGAGCTTCTTGAGAAGGGTTTCATTAGGTCAAGTGTGTCTCCATGGAGAGCACCAGTGTTGTTTGTAAAGGAAAAGAATGAAACCCTTAGGCTATGCATTAACTATAGAAAGCTCAATGCATTGGCCATAAAGAATAAGTATCCTCTTCCTAGAATAAAAGATCTATTTGATCAACTAAAAGGGGCAAGAATAATTTCTAAGATTGATCTCAGGTCTGGATACTTGCAACCGAGAGTTAAAGAATCGGATATTCCAAAGACTACCTTTAGAATAAGGTATGGTCACATTGAGTATGCAGTGATGCCATTTGGGCTCATAAATGATCTTACCTTCTTTATGGATTTCATGTAAAGAATGTTTTAACCCTATCTAGATGACTTTGTAGTGGTGTTCATAAATGATATTTTGCATACTTAAAGGATGAGAAAGCATATGAAGAACACTAAGATTAGTGCTTGACTTGCTAAGGAAACATTAATTTTATGGTAAGTTACGCAAGTGTTATTTTTTTACCATAGAAGTGGGATTTCTAGGCCACAACGGCTGGTTGTGGATCAAGAAAAGATCAAGGCTATCATAGAATGGAAGCAACCTTAGAATGTAAGGGAAGTATGAAGTTTTATAGGGTTGGCAGGCTATTACAGAAGGTTTGTGCTTATGTTCTTTGTAATAGTTGCTCCTTTGACCCCATTGACAAGAAAAGACTAGAAGTTTGAGTGGGCAAAGGAATGTGAGCAAAGCTTCCATGAGTTGAAAGAGATGCTAGCTATAGCTCTTATTCTAATACTACTTAACCCTATAATGCCATTTGAGGTATACACAAATGCATCCATGATAGGGTTAGGTTATGTGTTAATGCAAGGAAGACAATTCATTGCTTATGGGCCAAGATAATTAAGACCACATAAAAAGAATTATGCAGTGCATGACTTGGAATTGGCAGCTATGTTCTTTGCCCTTAAGTAATGGAGTCATTATTTTTTGGGAACCAATTTCAAGTCTTTATTGATCACAATAGTTTGAAGAATCTCTTCACATAAAAAAAATTGAATATGAGACAAATGAGGTGGAAGAATACCTCAAAGATTTTGATTGTACCATTAAGCACATTTCAAGCAAAATCAATGCTGTGGATGGTGCCTTAAGTAGGAATTACACTGGAGTGTAAAAAGCTAATGGTAAAGGAGATAGGAATAAGTTAAATAGCCTGACTTGGATAGCAAGCAAGTGGAGGCAGTGGGAATTGGACCAAGTAAATGATGTGGCTATAAGGTCATCTTGGAAGGAAGAAGTGATGAAGGCACAACACCTTGATGAACACCTTACAAAGGTGTCTAGGCAAGCACATGGAAAGCTATTCCAGGGGTTGTCTTATAGGCAAGGATTGATGTACTTTTAAGATAGAATTTATGGGCTGGATGGGCAAAGGTTAAGGGAGCATATCCTAAATAAAGCCCATAGTACCAAAATGAGTATTCACCCAGGAACACTAAAGATGTATAAAGACATAAAGAAGCACTTTTGGTGGTCTAATATGAAGCAGGATGTTGGTGGTTTTGTGTCCAAATGCTTAACTTGTCAACAAGTAAAGGTTGAACACCAAATGCCAAAAGGTAAATTGCAAAGTTTACTTATACCTGAGAGGAAGTGAATCTCTATGGCAATGGATTTCTTTGTAGGCATGTTAATGACTAGGAGAAAACATGACACCATCTAGGTTTTTATGGGTAGGCTTACCAAGTCTACCCATTTTTTTTTCCTTTTAACCTCACAAATCCATTGGATAGGCTTGTAAAACTATACATACAAGGTATAGTAAGGTTACATGGAGTCCTAGATAATATTGTTCTAGATAAAGGCCCAAGATTTGCTTCTAAATTTTGGAGGTCATTGCACCAAGCCTCAGGCACATAGTTAAGGCTTAATTCAACTAGTCAAGCCCGAATAAATGGGAAAATAAAAGGACAATCCAAGTCCTGAAAGATTTGTTGAAATGTTATGCCTTGGACTTTCAAGGGGATTAGGATAACACTTGCCTCTAGAAGAGTTTTCCTAAAACAATAGTTATCACACAGTGATCAAATGGCTCATTATGAGGGACAGTATAGAAGAAGGTGCATCACACCCTATTGTTGGCATGAATCTAGTGATAGAATTGAAATTGGACCATATCTTATTTGTGAAACTAGTAATAAGATTAAAGTGATTCAAAGAAGAATCAATGTTGCTAATAGTATAGAAGAAGCATTTGCCAATGTCAATAGGATGAGAGATTTGCAGTTCTAGGTTGGAGACTATGTTTGGTTAATAGTGTCACCAATGAAAGGGGTAGTTAGATTTGGGAAAAGAAACAAGTTAACACCAAAATATATTGGGCCTCTCTAAGTACTTGCAAGGATAGGTAATGTGGCTTATAAGCTAGACTTACCTTTTGAACTAAGACACATACATGATACTTTTCATGTAAGCATGCCCAAGAAGTACATATTTGACCTTAGTCAAGTGTACTAGCAAGTAGTGTCCCTGTAGCCCCAAACCTTACTTTTGATGAGGAACCACTAAAGGTACCAAGTAGGGACACTAGAAAATTGAGAAACAAATGGATAAGGATGGTGAAAGTCCAACAGACACATCACACAAAGAATGAGGTAACTTAGGAAACAAAAGCTAAGATGCTAAGAAGATACCAAAATCTTTTCCCTAAGTGGCTAGAAAATTTGGATGACCAAATTTATTTGGGGGAGATTGTCATGCCATTGACTTGCACAAGCCTAGGGTAGGAGAAAAGGAAGAAAAGTCTTGTGCAAGCAAAAAAATGTTGGAGTTGGATGCTAAAAAAGGCATGACAAATGTTTCATGTTAATCAGGTCTAAGAAAAGTATAAGCTATTGGACATTACTTAAGCTAAACTTGTATCTGTGTCAAGAAGGGATTATAGGGCTCAATTGATAGAAAAAAAAGTGTACCAAGTGATGAAATTGCATCAAATAGAAGATGAAGGGATCACTTGTATCATGCAAGAAGGTGGGAATATTGAGTAGAGGTTAATGCTAACTTTATTGACACTTGTCCATGGCTGGATGTTGCATGTCTCTATAAGTTTTATGGTCGGATTTGGCTGTGTTTCTGGGCAAGGCTTGATGAAAAAGAAAGAAAATTAGAGAACTAAGGTAGTGGGTTAAAATTTTCTGTGGAGAAAAAGGAAGATTGAAGTGCAATTCCAAGATAAGAGGGTTACTTTGGCCACAATGCAACAATTTAAATGGCAATAAGCTTCTTTTGGCTTCTGTAGGTTTTGATTTATGGTAAAGGTGGAATAATTTTAATTTCCCTTGAATTTAAAAGCTTGACTTGTGATTCATGTGAAGATGTTAGGCCTTATGGGATGGTTTCATGTAGAAGGAACTTATGTGTTGTTTAGGGGCTACAGTTACCTTCAAGGTGGCTATGTGTTTCTAGCTAGATATGTGCATAGCAAGCATTAGGATTCTATTCTGGGATGGCCAACCTATTATGGAGTACAGAGCTCTAAGTTGTTTAGCTAAACAACATAACTAAGATAACCAAATGAATATAGGATTATGAAATGCTTGCTAGGCCCTGGAGGTTGTAAAGCTGGGTTGTGGAGTATGTGTTTTGTGTGCTTCTCTAATTGGATGCATGGGCTGGCCATATTATTCATTTATCTGGTAGATTATATTGTGCATATGGTATGTGCTTCTTATTGTCTTTGGATGCAGGACAAGCTCTAGAGATCAATTTTGAACTATATTATTATGTTAGGCATTATTGCTGTTTGGCCTTTATTATGTTGTATAATTCATGTTGTGAATGCTTATCTTTTCAAGGAATGGTTTGGCTAACTAAGTGTGGTGTTGTGTGGCTTGATTAGCATTTTTTGTATTCCAGGAAAATTTTAATACTAAGTGTTGGTTAACCAAATGATGCTTAATATATGTTGTGCTTAGGCTTAGTGCCATTTTCCTTGCAGGCACTAGTTGTTGGATTAGTGGGAACTAGCTAAAGTCTGGGTATATGTTAGTGCATAGGATAACTAGTTGTTTGGTTCAATGTTGTAAATATGGGTTTGTGAAAGTGTGGCTATAGCTAATGTATATGTACACTTGGACATGTGATTGTAGCTAGCCTTTTGTAGTCATATCAGGGCACTCTATGAACCTCCCTGCATCTATTGTCTTAAATCATGCTTACAACTTAGTGTATGATATGTGTTTGTTATCCAAGTTTTTTTTTTACTTGAAGTAAGATATAAAACTAGCTTAAATCCAATTTTTGGCACAAAAATAAGCTACGACAACTTGCCTTAACAAATTATGCTGTTTCAGTTAAAAATTGAGAAGTTAAGTGCTAGTTTTTCTTAAGTGTCATAGAATCATGTCCTAAGCCACTCGATAGAATTAATTCACTAATCTAAATTTTCCTTCAAAGCACTTGAAAAGCCCGGAATGCCGTAGGCTAGGGATGGTTTAGGGTATGAAAAAATTAAGAAGGAGCCATTAAGTAAAGACATGCAATGATAGCTTGGATCATATAGGATTCACCCATTTTGTGGGTGTGCGAGTGAGATATGATTGATTTTCAAGAGCTTGTACCTTGCTGAGTGAGCTTATATGGAGGAGCAAGTAAATGTTTTGTAGACACTTGTCTTTCAAATATTTCAAACTTCTTATCCTTTAAGTTGCTTCTTTGTTTATATAAGTCAACTATTTGGATGACTTTCTTGATCACCTTATTCCTTGTTTCTGATGTGCCAAAAAGCCAATCATTGGATGATTGTATTTTATACAATGAGTCATGATATTTTATTAAAGCATTATTAGAATAATTGCATTTGTTCTTTTATATTTGTGTAAAAAAATAAAATGTCTTTATAACATTGGAATAATAGTACTATTAGAAGGTAAAAATAATTTATGGTCCCTAACCTTTTCACGTTATCCTAAATAGGTCCCTAGCTTTCATTTTCTCCTCTTAAAGTCTCTAACCTGCCTATTTTTTTCCCAAACATAGTCCTTTTATCAATTTTACAGTTAAAATTAATGGAATCCAGGAAAAAAAATGCCAACTTGTAACTAAATTTTCTACCTTTCACTCAAAGCACACTCAAGCCTTTAAATTTAACATTTTTTTCCTTACTTTCATAAAAAAAACTAGAACATACCTTTGGTCTCTCTCCATCCTCCTCATTGATAATCACTACTGTTGAACTAGAATGTCCCTTTTGTAGTTACCTATGAAGCACAAAATAGGACATCATTGTTCAATCTTGGATTATTTCAACTTCAGTTCCATCAGCAAACTTTCACTTTTTTTAACTCAGATCTTGAGCACTTTCTTCTCAATCCAATCAAAGTGTGATAATCCATGTTTCCTGTTCCACCAATATTAGCAATTCACTTAATTCCTCAATTTTTTCCAGTAAAGTAAGGAGCCTTTTCTGAAATTTCAATGTATCTAACACTATGGAAGCAAATTGAGCAAGCATCAAATTATTTCATAATGGTTGGCTCTAGTCTTGAGAACTTCAATACAGGAAGGGTCAAGGTTGAGGGTCTTGTTGAAATTGGTGATGGCCTCGTCGATTCTTTCAGTGGCATAGGCAAAGGCATAGTTCAAGTAGCACAACTTGAAGAACCCTTGTGGTTAGGAGCAGTGGCCGTTGACGATGGTTATAGTCCTAGATCATTTTGGAGTAAAGGCCCTAATTTGGATTGAATCACAAAATCCATTTAGCTACGGGTCTATAGGGGGTTTAACTGTGAGATTGAGTCGGCTCTTTTGAGGCTTTAGGATGTAATCCAGCATGGAAGCGTAAAGGGAGAGCGATTAAGAAGTCCAAGGAAATTGAAGGAAGGAAACATAATCAAATACTTTGGAAAAGTGGTAAAGTAAGGGAAGGCCGCATCGTCATCTTTTTAGAAGAGGATTTGGGGTGATTTGAGGTTGCGGATGGCAAAAAGGCTGAGAAAAATTGTAGAAAGGCTAGTAAGGTTTATGATTTTCTATGGGAATGGATGTGTGTGTGTGAGAAAGAGAGAGAGAGAGAGAGAAAGAGAGAGAAGGTGATAGTGACACTGGTAGAGCACGAGCAAAGTTTTGAGGACAAATTGGTGATGAATATTCAAATTTTTTTTTCAATTGGTAAAGTATAGATTTTGCTAGCTTAAGGGTGCTTTAGGGGAGACAAAGAAAAATTAAGGACCAAAGTTGGTATTCTCCTAGAAACTCCATTTATTTTAACTATAAAATTGACAAAAGAATCGTAATTAAGACAAAAGTAGGGCAGTTAGGGACTTTAAGAGAAGAAAATGAAGGTTAAGGACCTATTAGGACAACGCGAAAAGGTTAGGAACCATTAATGAATTTTACCCCATTATTAAATGCTCCTTGTTGAGTATTATTATGGAATAAGTTGCAATAAGACATAGAAACTATTGTATGTGGAGACTTATATAAGATGTGAAGTCAACATATAGTACAAGTTGGAGCACTTGTGTATTAGAAGAACGCACCATGAGAATGCCACATGGATCATTATGTGAGTGGTATAAGTTGTTCTCAAAATAATCATGGTATATGTGGTCCTCTAACCTAAGGTCATCGAGGTTCCTTACATGAAAATCACATACTTTGATAGTATTCTTTATTGCTTGCAATTGAGCTGATATGATGGTAGTCATTGGATATATCAAATATCATGTAGAGAGAATTGTGTGATCAATATGGGATTTGTCCCTCATTTTTAACATGATTGACATTTGTGGGCCCTTTGATTGATTATGTTACCACCTTAACAAAATGGTAAAATTACAGCATAAGGACCTGAACTTGTATGCTTTAATTTTCACCATAGTGTATGAATTTTGAAGTGCAAAGTATTCAACATACACTCCCCTAAGTGGCACAAACAATGATAGTATGATCTTTAAGAAAGAATTGGCATATTGCCTAATTTTCAAGTAACCTATGAACTAAATTGTAAGGTTACAAAAGTGGGGTACTCAAGTGCACAAATTTCCAAAGATGGCTATGGAAAGGATATGGATGGAATTATGAAGAAGACATGGATGGAATTAAGGATATTGTTGGGGACCAAAGTGCTTAAGAAGGCAAAGTTGATCATTTATGGCATAATGCCAACTAAGGATCCAAGTGTCCACCTTTTTGTCTAAAGATTATAATGACCTTTGACAAGGTTCAAGGTGGTCAAAAACTCACTTTCCCAGCCAAAATAGCTGGATATAATCTGTCCAAGTGTTGGCCAAAGATTCAAAATTTTGCATATATGCCACTAAGGTCAAAATGATGTATAAATGAAGAAAAAACATCATTTTCTTGCCATTTCCTCTAAATTTCATCCCCTAGAAGCCAGGGGTTCTTCCTTAACCTTTTCCACCATCCTCCATAGCCATCATACCTTAAGAAAGCAAGAGGAAGCAAGAGAAAGCAAAGAAGACATCAAAGAGTGCAAGAAAACCTATTTTTAGCTCTATTAAGGTTCATCAAATTTCTAGCAAAAGGTAAGAGTTTTCTAAAGTTTCTTGGATTGTTTACTATATTTCAAAGATCCACGAAGCTAAGACCATGCTTGGTAGAGAGCAAAAAGCTCAAGGAACCAAGTATGGGTTAAGGGGAAAGAAGCATGGCAAGGTTTCGGCCTTAGTGTTACTGTGCTAAAGATGGCAGCAAGAAAGAAGGGTTTCTAGAGCCCAAGTTAGTACAAACTAAGACCTAAAAGACTCCTAAGACCAAGAAAAATCTTGAGGAGGGCTGCCATAGTGATCTTATTGTGATATCTTATTGTTTTATTGAATGTTTATGACTAACCCTAATGTTATTGTTGCTGGCGCATTTCATTTGTTTTGTTGGTGTGTTTGTTGATGCATATGGTTGCCATATTTGTGTGTATGTGTTGCCTTTGTGTGTTTTTATGTATTTGGATTTCATGTGGTACATTGCTATGGAAGACTTTACATTGAAAGCCCTTACTAAGTTCTTTACAAAAAGCTTACTCCCCTTTCTGTCCATTTTCAAGAACACCATAAAGATCACATTCAAACTACCATTTTTAGTTTGATTTTTTATCTAAATTTTTAGGTACATGAACTTCCATATGTCTAGTTATGATCTAAAAATTTTGGTGATTTTAGGAGCACATTTGGTATTTTTAGTGATGGTGCTTATTGTATTATGCAGCAGCTGTCCAGCATCCTGTTCTGGAGTCCATTGTCTCTTAGGTACTCTTGTAACTTAGGATGTGTATTTAGCTGAGTTAAGACCATTATGTAGTGAATTTATTCATGTACATGTATTGTATGTAAAATGAGACAAGGATGTGAACATTTGAGTAATGTTTTGGCTATGTATGTGATGTGGTGCAAAGCTGCCTAAGTGTGAATGATAGGCTGCTTACTTGTAAATTATGTTTTGGACACATAAAGTTGCTAGATGTAAGAGCATGTAATTCCTATGTGTAATGGACATATATGTGGTAGTTTTGGAGGGCTTTCCCCTTGTGAATGAAGTGTTTTCACACTTATGAAATTTTGTATGGGCAAAATGGTCATAAAGTGACCAAAATTTTGACTCTACACCCAAAGTTCTATAACTCCCTGTGTAAATTGAATCCTGGTATGACATTTTAACCATGCCTAGAGAACATCTAGAGGTTGAACTAGAATTTGGAATTTATGAAATTTGGAGCCTTGTAGCCAAGATATGACATTGTAAAGTTGGCTAAGTTACTGTTTATTTGGTCAGAATTTTATAACCAACTTAAAAAATCCATAACTTGGTCCATAAGTGGGCTATTGATGTAAAAAAAAATTGCTTGATTTTCTCTAAGTCTTTACTTGATAATGGATCAAAGAAAATAGGGTGTACATGGCTAGAATGATATAGTTTATTAGTGGAAGTTACAGGTGCAGTGGCTGGTCACCAGAACTTAACAAGATTGCCTAATGTGTAGTAGCCAAGATTAAGACTTGTGCTAGTGTTTTACTTCTTTGCTGCCATGGTGTGCATGAAATGTGAATATGTGTATGATGGTTTGACCAATATGCATGTGTTTTCATAGTGCCCAAGAGGGCCACTTGGGTATGCACATTAATGGTAATGTTTTGATGGCTTGTAGAACATTACCAATCCTGGGAGTCTAAATGCACAATTTCGGCACCATAATTGGACCACCCCGAGGTGGGTAATAGATTAAGAATGAGAGAATGCATGACTATGCTTAGATGTGTTGATATAGGATATCAATGTTACCTATCTTTGTCATTGTTATGTGTGTGAAAGTTTTAAAATCAAAACAAATCACTACACATAAGTGCACGACGTGAAAATGTAGTATTGGCAAGTTCGGATTATTCCTACAGAGATATTCTTAGTGAAATTGTTAATTAACTACAGCAACACTTAAGCCCATTTTAGCTAGACAATCAAATAAATGGAAAATTAATTAAGTGTTGGTTAATTAGAAAGGCTAACTAACTAACTAGTGAAGCTAAACTAGTAAATGCAACTGACTAAGAAATAACAGAAGCTATAGATGAAGTAATGAACCAAGGTTGAAGAGCACTCCTTAAAGTTTTCACTAATTGAATAGTTAATTATGCTAATTAAGCCTACTTCCAAACTCTAAGAATGAGTTCACTACTCCCTTAAGCACCTAGTTGGATTCCCATCCTAACCAATTTACTCAAGCTTTTTTAAGCCTCCAACTCCTTTTTTCACTCACCTAACAATTTAGAAGTCTCCTAACCTCTCCTTTTTTCACTCACCTAACAATTTAGAAGTCTCCTAACTCTCCTAGAATTACTACAATTTTTCCTTCTTCTAATTTAGCTAGGCTTCCCAAGCACTAACCAAATTTATAAAACCAAGTCAAAGTTTGGCCACACTCCAACAAGCATAAACATAAGCATAGGAAAAATTGAGTGAACAAAATGAGAGTTCATGGAAATAAACCTTAAATTAGCATTAATTAACCAAGTCAAGTAGCTATAACTCTAGGGAGTAAAATAAATCTACTCCAAGTTCAACATAATTAAAAGCACAAATTCTATAAAAAACATGAACAAATTGAGACAAAGAAACAAAGAAAACCCAGTTAAGGAGTATAAGTTGCAGGGATAGCCAAGTCCCCTTGCTTTCTCCTTCAAACTCTTGTTCTTGTTCTTTAGATTTCTAGCCATTTCGTTTGTAACTTGGAGAGAGAAAGATGAAGGTAAAGATGAAAAATGGAAGTTCAAACCCTAGGAGAGTAATGGTGGGAGGGAAGATACTTTGCTAGTGAAGTCTTGGCTTTATTTTTTTTGTCAAACTTGTATCTAATCAAGGCAAACACAAAAAGATAGGATCCATGGCCCTTACTTCTAGAAGCCATGACTCTAATACAAAATTTATAATTTTTTGTGTTAGGGGAAGTTGGGGGATTGTAGCCTTCACTTTTGGGTGCTACGGCTCTAGGGTGCTTGGAGTGTTTCTAGAATTTTGGGTGCTAGGAGCCATAACCTTCACTTTTGGGGGCTGTGGCTCTAGTTCTTCGTACCCATTTCTAGCATTTTGATGCTTTAAAGTAGTGGCCCTAACTTCTAAAAGCCTAAGCTTTGGCTGTTAGGTTGTTCTAGGCATGGGGGCTGTAGCTCTCACTTTTAAAAGCCTAAACTTTGATGCTTCATTGTTGTTTTTTGCCTAAATCCTCTCCAACTTGGTTGTACAGCTTTAAGCTCTTCTCAATGTAAAGAGCTAGCATATTTGTAGAGGTTTACAAGAGATTTTGGAGTTGGCAATTCAAAAATTTAGGCATTTAACCATGGAAAAATTTGTAAATAATAGTCATTCTACTTGTGTATAAAAAAATTGATAGCTTGGGTTATATAGGAATGACACATTCCATGCCTTATCCTTAGTCTTGATACCTAAGATGTGGAGACAAAAGTATATACGAGTAATAATCATAGAGGTTTAGTTGAATCACCAATGTTCTTTCACTTGGGTAGCAATGATATGTTTCTAGGCACTGCTCATTGTTTATGATCGTAAATGTGATTCATGACCATTGCTAAGGTAATAGGATTCTATAGGATCCCACACTTAAATCCAATTGAATTTGAGTGTTCAGACAAAATTGTTTGGCTAAGGTTTCATTATAATTTCATATCAGTTATTCGCTCAAAAGTTAAGCCCATAAGTGTGTCTAAAATTAAGCCTAATAGGCATAGGATTTGAAATGTTAGGACCCTGCAACCTTTATATATTGAAATATAAAGTGTGTGAACTTAAAATGGGTCTTTTTGCTATTCGAATGCCAGTTACACTCTCCTATTTCAAAACCCTTAAAGAATGCAGCTAGTATTGTGATGCAGCATCGTGATCTAACTGGTTCATTTGGACGCCTCAAAGAGCTTGAACAAGTTAACTATTCAAGTTTTGTGATTTGACTAAATAGTTGGGTGAAAGATGCTAATGTTGAATGGGTGTAAAACTTTAAACATTTGATTTACCCCATTTCATATTGATCCTAAAGGATTTCAGCTATTTTTGTTGTGTTTTTTAGCTTTCAAAACCAAGGTCCTTGCTACCTTTATAGCATTTTATTAAATTTTTCATACTTTCTCAGAATTGATAGGCATCTTGAAGATAAACATATAAGGTTAAAGCATGGCATGGTAAGGCCTAGTGGTAGTGTCCCTAACATTCACCTAAAAGGGAGTGGGCAAGTTTTACTAATTACTATTACCATTCATGCTTTTAGTGTTAGAAAATTCTAGAAAATTTTGAATCTATTTCTTACCCTATTTGCAGGGGTCTTATGTTGCACATGTCCTTACATAGAAGGTCCCCCTTATTAACAAGTTGTGTATAGAGAATCTCTTCAATGAGAACTACCATTTGAAGGTAGATTTTCTTGAAGGGAGGTTGGCTCATGGCCTAAACTGAATTTTTAGCATTAAGGAGTTCATTTTTTAAGATGAGTTTTCCACATTAAAGCTATTGGATAGGTTGGAGCTAAAAAGAGTTGTGCAGTATATGGTTCCCTTAAGAATTAGTGTCCAAAAGTTGGTATCAATGCCCTTCACCAACCTATAACCTATTGTTTATGGTTGAACCTTTTTCTTTTTATTATGCTTGTTTTAAAGGAGCCCAAGTCTCATAAAGGTTTTTTTGTACTTTGCCTTGGTGTGTGCCCAACAACTACATATGTAAAGGGTTTGCATGCACACATTCGTAGACAGAAAAAGAAAGTGGAGTACTTCAACGATCCTCAAAAGCATCAACAAGTGAAGATGGAGGCTTTAGAGAAAAACTGGCCCCCACCAACACATTTTTAGAGGAAGTTATAAATAGGAACCCTTATCATTCATCACCAGATGCTTAATTTTTTGTCACTTAGTGAGTCTTTACTGGCATCTATGCTTTTGAAGGGTGTTGTTCACCTTTATTTGCTAACTCCTTCTAAGCATATTGTAGACACAAATATTTACCATCAACTAGTGGGTCTTTCACTTTTACATTTTGACCATTTTTATTTGTTGATTCCTACAAGTAGGAGTGTCAAAAGAAGGAGTTTATTAAGACTTTAAAGCATCTTTCCTAGGGATAATGTGTTTCCTCATCAATTTGAGTATGTATTTCTTGGTAATGTCATATGTAGTCTCAAGCTCTTGTTAAGATCATGAAATTCAAGTAAGATGGCAAAAGACACTATAAGCCTTTGAGTATTGAATATCATACTAAGAGTAAATGTGATTGCTCCAAAGTTAAAGATTGTTTCATTACCATGAGTAAGGCCTACAAAAATGAAACTCAAAGGGAGAAGTCTTTTGCTAGTTCTGATAAGTATCTTGCCTTATAACTTTTATTGCACAATAATTTCAAATATTTTCCAATAAACAATTTCAAAACTTATTTTTGTGTCCCAAAAAATGTTGCTGAGAGTATCCTCTCCCCACTTCAAAATGTTCATAACTCCTACTTAGATAAAGGGCCCTACAACAATTTTGAATGAGGCATTAAATAAATATTATCAAATACTAAATAGTTAATTAAAGGAGCATTAAGCATGAAGATGTAAGAGCACAATTATAGTAAATGGTTAAATAGCATCACAAACACTCTTAAATAGGCTATTTCATGGCTATTCCTTGTTGGCTGAGATAGATTTGTACCATTTCTACTTTTTGGTTAACCTTTTAACTTGGCTAGGTATATTGTTTTCCAACTTGCACGAGAATTTTCTGTCCAAATCCTTGTTGCGAGATTATGGAACATGCCTTTATCAGCTTGCTTGTTTAATTATTCATCCTTTTGAAAGGAAATTATGATCTTTTTTCTACTTGAGAAACGTAGTATGTTAGCTATTTTAAACATTCTTGGGTTAGGGTTTAGTGGATCAGCCTATAAGCCCTATGTTTAACTGAAGGCAAGAAATGATTGGTACAGGTTATTACTTTGATCTTGGCACTAGTATTTGGCATTAAGTCTATTGGAATAGTGGAGGTTATAAATGGAGCCAAAGAGGGCAAAACTAGGGGGCACTAAGACATAGGAATGCCTCAGGTTAGTGGGCCATAGCCAAAACCCTAGAAACCACCTATTAATGGATACAGCTATATAAGAGGACTTTCAATGCCTCAAAGGAATGAAATTCTTGTAAATTTCCCAAAAGATGAGTTCTTCTTCATAAGATGATTGGTGAGCCTAAGAAAGTAAAGACTGTCTAATTAGATTGGATGAGTTCCTTAGGGTATCAAGATTCTATCAAGGATTAGAAGCTAAATAGGTAAGTTTCAATTGATTATTTGTGAAATACAGGTAAAGTATGCTTTTGGGTAAGGAATGAGGACCTTGCCCAATAAGGGGGAGAGTGAGTAATAAAGACTTAGCCTACTCATAAGTGAAACTTCCCATGTGAAAAGCTAGTAAAAGGCAACATTGCTATGGGCATAAGACCAAACCTATAAGTTTGATATGGCTTGGAAATTATATAACTTCCACATGACATTTAGGAAGCCATAATAATAGAGACCTTGGGGTAAGACTGAAAATCATCATCCTTAGGCCAAAGAGAATCAAAGGCTACTAAAGTGCTTGATCAGAGAAAAGCATATTTATCAAGTCTAAATGAAGAGCACCAAAAGATTAAACCCTTTATATAAGTAAAAGAATTGCGGTAGCAAGTTGTGTTGCCAAGTGAGTTAATACCATCATAACCTATGAGTGTACAGCCATTGGATCATGAATTGACCTAGAAATGCTAAAAGAGGTTAATACCTCAACAATGAGGAATGGCATAGGTAGTTGCCCATAATAAAGAATTCACAATCCTCAGCCAAAGAGAGGTAAAAAATAGCCACAATATCTGATAGATTTCCATCTATGAGAGTGCCATTAGATAAGTGCCAAATGAGATAGGTACCATCGTGCTCGGCATGAAAGAATGAAAGCTCCAATTTATGGATAGGCTAACTAAAGGAGTTAGTACGAGGTTATTCGCTAGAGTACGATATAGATTTGAGCGTTGAATTAGAGAAGGATTAATTAAGCCAAAGTAGTATGTGAGTTAACAACTCCATGGACAAGAATTTGTCCCAATAATGCCTAGGGATTATAAAGAGCAATAATTGGAGCTGTAAGGGAGCTACAACTAATGAAGTTCCTATGGCTATTACTATTTCCCAATGGTTTACCCATTCAACTAATCAAAATTTCTCTAAAGTAAAGACAAATGGAAGCACTTTAGAAAGGTTTGTGATTCTTAGAACTAGTGCAGTCTGTGTTAAGACTATTATGATACTCACATACTTTAATTGGGTACGAAATTGAATTACCAAAGGTATGTGTAAGGTATGACATGTTTATATGATGTTCATTTTTGTAAGTGCTATATGACCTTAAAAGGGATGTGTAAGGGTAGGCATGTATGGGTGCATTGGGTTACAAGGCTAGTAAGGCATGAGAGTTCCAAGTACAAGGTTGGGACCATAATATCAGCTGTAGCACACCTAGGGGTGAAAAAATGAACAAACAACTTGAGCTCGACTTGAGTTAGGCATGGTTCAAAGCACTTTTGTAGCTCATTCAAACTGTTATCAATCTAACCTATACAAAATTTCAAGCTTGCTATGCAATTCAAAGAAAGCTTAATTTGCTTATTACTCGTCTCAGCTTGATTCTAGTTTTTTCCCTTTAATTTAAGTGAACTACGTAAGCTTGACTTAAGCTCAATCATTAAAAGCTAATGCATGGCTTGTTTCTATAGTTTTCAATCTAAACATGGTTAAAATATTAAGTTCAATAAATATTTCAAGAAGAACAGATTAGCCTAGTACTCAGCTCATTTCCAGCCATAGAGGCAAGAAGAACATGAATTTGAAAAAAGAATATGAGGTTTGAGGGATTAGTTGCTCAAGATGGCAGACAAAAAGAACATGAATTTTCAAGCAAGGTTTTTTCCAACATCTGAGAAGGCATGAGTCAAAGTTTTAGGTAAGGGAACTTATGTTTTTTTCTTTAATTACCTATGAATGGTGTGCTTCAGAGATCTTAGTTGAGATCCTCATCCCTACATGTGAGGAACCGTCCCAATAAATTGCTATTTAGTACTTTAATTAGGCTAGATCATTTTCTTGCCTAATCCCAACTCTTAATTAGGCTAGAACATTCTTATTTTTAGGATCTTTTACTGAAATTTACTATGTAAACTCTATCCCCTTGCTTAGCATTTAGAACTTGAAAGTTAAGAAAAACATTTACTTAGTAAAAATAAAACAGTTAAGTTTATTAAACTAAGAAAATGGTTTGGTGGGATTTAAAGAGAACTTGAATAAACTATGTATGGTCATGTAAGAAAACCTTTTAATGCTCATGCATGCACAAGTAATATATCATGCCAAACCATGGATGAAAACTTCAGTCATAGCAAGTAAATACTACTACAACACAATATCTAAGTGTTTTGCCTATCAACCTAAGCAAGTAATGTCATGGGTTGATAAGCCTATCTTGAATTAATAATAATACAGGCCATGATTATACTAAGTGAAAGTCAATACTAGTGAGGAGCTACCTAAGAAGTTCCTGCCCAACTACCTTCTCGTATAAGACAAATAAGTTTGGAGTTAGACTCTAACCATAAGTGCATGCAGCATATGAGAAATGAACATGTTGTGCATGCAAAATGTGCCTATGAGAAACTAACAAATAAGTACCAAATAATCACTATGGATTACTTGGCTCATGTACAATGGTATCTGCACATTAACAATAAGGGTAAGTACATAAAATACTTAGTAAGGTATTCTAAAACAAATAAGACATAATGACATCACACATAATGGACCACATGCACATATTGCCATGCATGCATGAACCTTGCCTAGAATTTATGTGAGCGTGCCATGAGCTCTTATGGAATGAAGTATTATATAATGATCATCATATCATGCCCTTTTTGATACATGACTCCCCATACTTTTCACACAAGCAAACAAACAAACAAAAAAAATCACTCATTGGTCCATTTTTCCCTAGTACATGCATCCTTGCATTTGCCCTTAAGCTTGCCTGCTTTTTCTAGCTCAAAAACTCAGTTATTGTATGCAATAGGGTTTGACTATGTTTTCTATGGGTCATAATGCTAATGGATGTGTCTTGCCCCTTTTAAGTCCTCTTGGCCCAATATGCCCATATATATGCTTACTTATGGCCCAAGTCATTTATTGGGCCCAAGTGTCCCTTGGGTCTTAGGGCTTTGCCTTGAGATTCACCTCATAGGGCATGCCTAAAGTGCATCTTAAGGCCCACAAGAAACTAAGGCCTTTAGGATATGCCCATGCAGCCCACATTTGGTGCGCACAGCCACGAGCTTGTGAGCATGTGCACAGGTGCAACCATAGGCACCCTCAGGTGCCCATTGGGCACAGATGGCTATGTACGCACCTAGGCACACTCGTGTGCACCTCGGCATACTAAAATCACCATGCTACTAGGCACCTAAAAATACTAATGCACCTTGGAGGCTATGCCGCACACACACACACACATATACTAAGGCCTTGAGCTCAATGACAAAACATTCACACCCAAACTGAGGACACCTCTCTTGTGCTTGCCAAACCTTGAAAGTTTAGCCACACTCATATACCAACTATCCGAGGCTTAGTCCACAAATTATTTTACAGCCCACCCACCATGGACATCGCCTGTTGCCCAAACTAAGAGCTTGCTCTGACCTTAGTGCCACTTAAGCCCTTTTTAGCTCCATTGGTCACCCTGTGCCTTTTTTTCTCTAAAATTTTTGCTAAATTTCCCCAAGCTAAAATGTGGCTAGAGGTTCTTAAGGAGAGAAGGGCTAGAACACCTTATGCTTGTGTAGATTTCATACTTGCAAGCTTAAAGATTCACCTCCTACAAGCCCAATTTTAGTCCTTTGGAGTTCCTTTTGTCAGACCCTTGCCTCAGTGCTTGGCCCAGGCCAAAAATATAAGAAAGATACATTAAATACATGAGGGACTCAAGTGAAAATGTGCATAGTGGTGTAAATGCAAAATCGAGAACTATCGAGTTTCAATCACAAAATTAAAATGGCTTAGGTGCTAATGGCGAAAAACAAAGATTGAAGACCATTTTGAATGTTCTTTCAGGTGCTAATCATGACACTAATAGTTATGGAAGGACTATAGTGAGCCATGCAACTGATGGAAGTATTAAGGCTAAAATTAGCCCACTTTTAATGCCATTTGGCACTAACCCAGAATGCATGACTCCACCTAAGCCGAAAGCCATTAGTTTCAGTCAAAGCTCTAATTTGCAAGTCAAGGAAGTATTCTTCGTGTTCTTGGGTGGAAGGTTTTGGGTTTACGCCAAATTATTGGTGATTAAATCTTGAATTGTATAATCAAGCTTGGAATTGATTGTTTCGGCACTAGGCGACCTTGGACTTGAAGTTTCAAGCTTGGTCTTGAACATTCAAGTGTTAATCGAGAGCTCAAGCTTGTGTTTTGGTAAGGTTTCATGAATTCTACTTGATTTTGGTAATGATTCCATGTTTAAGTAGATTAATGGCATCTAAGTGATAGTAAATTGAGCTATATGATCTTAGTTTGCTAGATGGGGCATATGGAAACCTACAGGTTTATATAGTTATTGATTAGCTAATCAATAATGGCAAGTACTAAAGTTCTTGGTAAGTAGGCCAACTTATCCTTGAACTTGGACCTCTAGTGGATGAGAGATTAAATGGAAAAGCTTGGAGTGTAAGGATTGTGTTTGTACTTGCTAGTGGTTTCGGCCAAGAAAGGCAATGTGTTGTGGTGTGTGTGTTGTGTGCTTGGTTGATTGGATGTGCATGCTAACCCCTTTATAGTTAGTGTTATCTTGTATATATGCCTTAGTTAGCATGTGTACATGTATTATGTTTGTGTTTTCTTGTCTTTCTTGCAGGTTAAGTAAGCTTTGTGGAGGTTAAGTTTTTGGGCTTAACTAAATTAGCTCATTGAGCTGTAATGAACCTTACTGAGTTTATAAACTCATGCCCCTTATTGATCATGTTTCAGGAAAAGGTTTAGAACTTGAGTGATTGTCTGTGTGGCTTGCGTACTAAGTAATTGCACTTTTGCTAAGGTATGTGCCAAAACTGAATGCTTGGCTTGTTAAGTACAATGTGCAAGTCTTATGAATATGGCTCAAACTTATGTGTTTGAGTTTTGCAAGCTTTGTATAGAGTTGTGGGACAGTCTAGGAGGAGCTATGGATGTGTGTTCATGGGCATTAGTGTGGTGGTTTGCTTTTATGACCATGAACTTGGTTATAGGACTTGTTCTTCAATGTTTGATCTTGTATGGTACCTTTAAGGTACTTCTCAGCTATTATAGGTAGGATGGACCTGTAATGCATAACTTGTGCTTGTTTTTGAACAATGAGTACTCTTGGTATGTTGCCAAGTAGGTAGTACTTAAGTGTAGGCTACTTTTGTGTATATTTACCCTCGGTTGAACCATGGTTTTGTGTGTACACTATGGATGGATGTAATGCCAAGTTATGCTTGTTTATATATGCCTTCGAATTGCCTTTGTGAGTTAAACCTCTCATGTTCTTTGTTTGGCCGAATGTACATGGACATGAAAAGTGTGATTTCAAAACTTGAAATGGTGTGGGCGTCTTGGTTCCATGCATTGAATAGCACACTTGAGGAACACACACCATAGACACTTAGAGAAAAAAGTGTAATGCCTTGCCTTGTGTTGCAAGTTATTGTTAAAGCCTTGCCTTGTGCTGCAAGTAAAGTATACATAACAACTTAGTAAGCCTCTCGGGGCACCTCCCAGGCCTTAACCTTAAGAAAATAAGACTTAAGCTACAAGTTGAAAGTTGGCCGAAACTAAAGGGTACTCATAACACTTAAAACACCAGTGTTCAATATCTTTCATGGTAGCTTGGTGAATGGCACTAAGAGTGCACAGGCTGGGGCTTGTGTGGGGTGTGACACCTTGTTTAACGATAGTAAATTAACCATATTACTAACATATTCTTGAGATTAGGGGTAGTATCTTCATTCAAGAACTAGAATAAAAAATGATACACTCCTTACCTTAAGAAAACAAACACGTAGAATCGTAGCTCCCTTCCTAGAGGCTCACCGATTTTCCTTGTTTTCCCTAAGCTTAATCTCACACAAAATCATGGGCTTTTGATGAGTAGAAAGGCCAATATAAACAAGGATGAACTAAGCTTAAACCAAAACACATGCTCTCCTAAAAAAGATACCAAAACCATAGCCACCTCTTGGAGAAAATGAACTCTTAAGCCTTCCCTTACAACACGTACACTCTTCCCTTGAATTCTCACTTTCAAGGTCTCCTTGTAGCAACCTCTTGAAGAAAATGAACTCTTAAGCCCTCCCTTACAACATGCACACTCTCCCATTGATTTCTCACTTACAAGGTCTCATTCTCTTATTTTTATTTCATTTATTTGATGATTTTCTATGTGTTTGAGGGTTTAGGATGTGATGAATGAGCATATGAAGAGAAGAAAGTGCGTTTGTGGGTTTGGGGATGAATTAAGATAGAAAATGGGTGAAGGGGTTAAAGTTGGTTAAGGGTTAAGGTTTTTGCATGGTCAGTAGAGGTTTAGGCTATTTAACCAAGGGAAAAGGGAGCTCACCTATATTTTTTAAGCAAATTTTTTTTCCCCATTAACAGGTTGCTTCCCTCTCACAAGTGCACAAAGGTTGTATGGGTGAAAAGAAGCTTAAATTGTTGGATAAAAGGATGCCACCTCCATAAACTTGTCAACTATGTCTCCAAATGGACTTTAAATCTTAGATTTTATTTCCTCCACTTACCACCATGTGTTTTCCTACCCTTGACCAGGTTTGACTCCGGTTTGAACATGTTTGACCAATTAAAAATACAAAAATGCCCTTCTTAGCTTCTCTTTTAAGAAAAGTCTCAAACTTGGTCAGTTTAACTTTAAACCTGACCAAACGTCACCAAATGGTTACAAACACCATTTCTCATCCTTCTAAATCCATTTTTGACCATATTTAACCTAAATTTACCATTTTGCCTTCTTTATTTCCTTAGCAAGGAAAAGCTAATCTGTGGTCATATTGAGTTCAAATTTCATCAATATGCTCGTTTCACCTTTAAAAGCTCAATTCCATCTCTCTTGGTCACATTTTGAACTTTTCCCTACCAAATTGTCAATTTTCCCCTAGTTACCCTTATGGTCAATTTACCTTAGACTTTTGATCCTATGAACTCCAAGGACTATTTGACTCATTGGCTTGACTTAAACCTATCTTGCAAGTGTAATCTAATAAAGGGTTATGTAAATAAAATAAATTAGTTACTTGATAAATTGAGGGTTCTCACATCCTCCCCCTCTTTAGAGAATTGGTCCTCCAGTTCACGCTTTAACTCTAAGAATAGGCTAGGATATTGAGTCTTTATATCTTACTCTATCTCCTATGTGGTCTCATCTTCTAAATGGTTGGACCATTGGACCTTAAGCATGGGTATCCACTTGGTCCCTAGCTTTCTGACATGTTGGTGAATAAGCCTAATTGGGCATTTCGCATAGGTCAAGTCCTTACCCACTACTTGATATAAAGGGGTATCATTGATTGTCCGTTAGGTGCATTGCATTTCTTCAATACATTGACATGGAACACATTATGTATGTGAGCCAGGGTTAGTGGTAGTGCCAATCTATATGCAACTTTGCCAACCTACTCCAGAATCTCATAGGGTCCAATGTACCTAGAAGCCAACTTGCCCCTTTAGCCAAATCGTACCACTCCTTTAATTTGTGATACCTTGAGGAACACCTTTTTCCCTACTTCAAGGTTCACTTCACACCACTTGATGTTGCCATATACTTGCCACCTGTCAATAGCTACCCTTAATTAGGCTTGAATCTGCGTAATCTTGGCTGTGGTCTCCTCTATAACCTGTGGCCCCACTTGGTCGACTTATACCTTATTAGCCTAGTGGCACGGTGTCGTGCATCATTGGCCATAGAAAGCCTCATATGGAGCCATCTGAATCAATGCCTGATAACTATTTTTATAGGCAAATTCAATGAGTGAAAGATGGTCAACCTAATCTTCCCTGAAATCCAAAGCATAACTCTGCGTAATGTCCTCTAGGGTTTGGATATCCTTCAAGTTTACCTTTGACCCAATCGCCTGTTGAAAGGAATTCTAAAACCTAGAGACAAACCTTGGATCTCGATTAGATATGACCAAATCTGGCACACCATGAAGTTGAACGATCTCTTATATATATAAGTTTCCAACCTTTCTAATGGATAATTGATCTTAATTTGTAGGAAATGGGCACTCTTAATCAGCCTATCCATTATGACCCATGTGGCATCATGCTGTTTCCTTGTACTTGGTAAACCTACCAAGAAATCCATAATGATTGCCCCCTACTTCCTCTTTGGAATGGGTTGGCTTTATAAGTTACCAACTAGCTTTTGGTGTTCTACTTTTACCATTTGACAGGTAAGGCATTTAGTCACATGATTCTTAATATTCACCTGGAACCTACGACACCAAAACAGAGTTCTCAGGTCATGGTACATTTTGGTGACCCTTGGGGTGGATACTAATGGGACTATTATGTGCCTTTTAGGCCACCTGTTTCCTCAACCAATTGATATTGGGCACTTAGAGTCTTTTCCTAAGGAAAAGTAAACCATCCTAATAATCATACCCTTCTTGAAGGGCTCTATGCTCAGTCTCCCCTAAAACCTCATTCATCTTAGTGTCCAACCCATGGGCCTATTAGACCCTATTCTGCCATCGACAACTAAATTCAAAACTCGAAGACTTGGTAAATTTCCCATTTGGACCAATACCCATATAGGGCCATAAAACTCTTGGCCTTAGGACCTCTCACTTGATCCTTGGAGACTATTACTCCAGTATACTTTTGGTTGAGGCCATTAGCCACAACATTGCACTTCTTAGTTGTGTACTTAATGACATAAACATAATCCTTAATGTACTCTATCCACCACTTTTGCCTCACGTTGAAATCCTTCTGGGTGAACAAGTACATAAGGCTCTTATGATCACTATATATCTTAAAGGATCATCCTAATAGATAATCACTCTAGAGTTTTAAGGCAAAGACTATGGTTGCTAGTTCCAGATCATGTGTCAGCTAACCTAGCTTATTTGGATTGGGCTTAATTGCCTTGAACCATAGGTAACTACTTGCCTATCTTACATCAGTACACAACCCAAGCTAATTTGAATGCATTTGTATAGATAGCATATGCCTTACCTGGGTCTGGCACTATTAAGATTGGCACCATGGTTAGCCTCCATTTAAGTTCCTAGAAGGCTACCTCACACTTCTGTCCAAACAAATTCATATACCTTTTTAGTCAAGGTAGTTAATGGCTTAGCTATTTGGGAGAATTCTCAGCTCAGTGGGGTTGGTAAGTCGTTTCCACTTTGTCATTGCCTATTCCTTCCCTTGGTCCACACTAACCCCTTTGTCACTGATCACATGACCAAGGAAGGGTATCTCATTTGCCTAGAATTAACACTTAGAAAATTTTGCATAGTACTTATTATGCTTTAGCACTTGCAAGACCATCTTAAGATGTTTATCATGTTGAACAGGAGTCTAAGGGTCTATGAGTATATCATCAATAAAAAAATTCCACAAATTTATCCAAATAAGGAATGAATATCCTATTCAGGGCCACCATAAATGCTGCAGGAGCATCGCTCACACAAACGGCATCAATGTATACTGAAAGTGTCCATAGCATGTTCGAAAAGCAGTTTTATGTATGTCTTCCTCCTTGACCAAAATCTAAAAATAACCACTTTTTAGATCAATCTTTGAGAATACCTTGGCTTCATTGAGCCTATCAAGGAGTTCATTAATTCATAGAAGAGGGTACTTGTTCTTTACTATTCCTTGATTTAGCTTTCACTAATCAGTCACCAACCTAAGAGTACAATCTTTCTTTTTCACAAATAACACTAGTGTACCCCATGGTGGCATACTAAGCCTAATGAAGCCTTTCCTTAATAGCATGTCTAGCTATTCCTTTAATTCATCCATCTTAGGAGCGGACATCCTATATGGAGGAATCGATGTAGGCTAAGTTCTTGGAAATAAGTGAATAGGAAACCATATCCCTTTCTTAGGTTGTAACCCTTATAAGTTAGCAGGAAAAACTTTTGGGAACATATTCACAACTGGTATGTCCTTCAGTTCCTCTACCACTTTACCACTATTCAAGCCATAGTACTCCTCCTCATCTGCAATGGGAACCACATCAATCAATCTCAATGAAGTGGACTTGACATTAGTTGCCAACCCATATTCACAAGTCACCACCTCCCCTTCCTTTAGTTTTAAGGGTAATGGTTTGACTTGTAGAGTTGATCTTAGCCTGGTGTCATCCTAACCAATCTATACCAATGACCAAGTCATGACCTCCCAATGACATTACCCAAAAGTCATAGTAAAATCTATAGTGGCCTATGTCAAAAGGGCAGCTCAATACTTTTTCTTTGATAAAAGTTAGATGAAGACCTACTGTCCTGACAACCCTCATCTCTGGTACCTTGGTCCTAACTAAACCCAATCTTTCTACGAATCTACTAGATATAACAGATAGTGATGCACTAGTATCAAATAATACTCCAACACTATTATTATTTAACATAAAAGTACCTTGTGCCACTTGATGCCCATCTTAGTGCACCAGGACGAACACTCGCTATAAGTTTGGTCATGGTTGGTATGCCCCTCCTCTAGCTCCTAGTTGTGCTCCTCCTGCTTAGGGTGCTCCAGCTCCATTGGGTCCCCCCTTGCCCTGACCTAAGCAAAGGCCTTTAGGCCACCCCTTGCCCATCACAACATGCTCGGGGGCAATCCCGAGGTCCATGGTCCAACACCCCAAATGTGTAGTAGCCCACCGAGCAATTACCGGGCTGTTGCTGTCTTCCCAAGCGAAGGCACATCTTCTTGCTAAGATACTTGCCATAAGTCTTGCATGAGCCCTTCCCAGACTTGGCTTTCTTAGCATTGTTGCCATTGCCTCCTGTCTCAGGGGTAGCTAGCCTCTTGCCCTATGCTTTAGTGCCTGAAGGCCCTCCCCTCTCACAGTTGCCCTTGACCTTGGCAGTGTTCATTAATCTTTCTAACTAATATGCTTTTTGCACTACCTAAGAATAAGTGCTAAAATCTATAACTACCATAAATTTTAGCAAATGGGGCCTAAGCCCTTCAACAAACTAAGCTATCTTAGTATGCTCTTAGCCAACCAAGTATTGTACATGTCTTGCCAATGCACTAAATTTCTTAAAGTTCTCGATCACAGTCATCTTACCTTGGGTGAGTCTCTTAAACTCCAGTCTCTTGTGACCCCAAGCAACCTCACTGATGTACTCCCCTTGGAACCTTTTCAAAAAATACTGCCAAGACAAAGGCCTAGCTTTATACTCAAAGTGTTAGTGTTGTGACCAAAAGCCAATCATAAGATGATTGTATTTTGCACACAGAGTCATGATATTTCATTGAGGCATTAATCCACTAATTGTGTTTGTTTTTTGTTTCTGTGTGACATAATTAAACATAATTATAACCCTAGAATAATAGTATTCTTAAATGACCTAGGTCTAGTATTATTGTGGAGTGGGTTACAATAATACATAAAGACTAGCATATGTGGAGACTAATATAAGTTATGTAGTCTACATATGGGTACAAGTTGGAGAACTTATGTACTAGACTGACCTACCATGAGAATGCTAAATGAATCGTTATATAAGTGTCATAAGTGATTCTCATAGTGATCATGTATATGTAGCTCTTTGACCTAAGGTCATCAAGGTTCCCTACATGTGAGTCATATAGTTTGATACTTCCTTTTGTTGCTCATAACTGAGTGAACATCAGAGAGGTCATTGGGTATGTCACATATCATATGGAGGGTTTTGTATGACCAAGATGGGATTTGTCACTTCCATATAATGGGAGTAATATCTTTGGGGCCCTTAACAAAGTGAGACAAACAAAATGCATGCCCATGCTCAGATGAGTTGATATATGATATCAATGTCATTAGTTTAAATTAGTCTACTCAAGAATCAAGAAACCATCAATTGGGCTATATGAGAGTGACACATTCCATGTCTCATGCTTGGTCTTGATATCTTGGACAAGGGGACAATGGCATATACGGATAATAATCATAGAGGTTTAGTCGAATGACCGAGTATCTTGTCACTTGGGTAGCAATGATGTGTAGCTGGACACTACTCATTGTTTATGATTATAAATGTGATTTATGATCATTACCAATATGATAGGAGCCTATTGGGTCACACACATAAAGCCAATTGAATTATTTAAATGCATGGACCGAATTGTTTGGTCTTGGTTTCATGATAATTTCATATTAATAATTGGCCCAAAGGTTGAGCAATTATTAGTCCTAAAATTAAACCTAATTGGATTAGGGCTTTGAAACCCATTTGGATTGGGAGTTGAGTCTCACTATAAATACATCATATAGTAAGAAATTCATAGCTCTTATCCTAGCCTACCTAAGGATGAAATTAGAAGAGTTTTGAGAGTTCCAACCGCACTCTTCTTTTGGAATTCCTTGGAGGACACAAGCTATTACTGCGAGCACAAGAGAACGCATCTGTCAGGATGTGATGGAGGTGTGGTGATCCTGAAAGGCTTGTATGGATACCATAGAGAGCTTCAACATGTCAACTATTCAAGTTTAGTGATTCAACTCAATAGTTGGGTGAAAAATCTTAACCGAACTAGGTATAAAATTTTTGAACACCCGATTTACCCCATTTTACTTAGATCCTAGAGGCTTTTAGTTATCTTTTGCTACACTTGTTTGGCTCCTAAGACCCAACAGTGGTATCAGAGCTATTTATGAAACCCTAAATCAGGATTGAGTGTCAAATCTCATGATATGTTGTATGTTTTGGTGTTTTGATCATGATTAATTAGATTGATTCATGATGCATGAAACTAGAATTCGTAATGTATATATGAGATATATAAAGAAACAACATACACTGGTTAATGAGATTAACCTTATATTGATTCGTACGAGATACCTTCTAAATTAGGATTATTGTGATAGTTATGAAACCCTAGCAGGGATGGATTACGGCTATTCGGGCACCTTGAGTAGAGTACTTTTGGTGGCTCGAATGAAGGTGGTCTCGGGTGCTTAGTTCCTCGAAATAATAGATCTTAGGCACCTTGAGTAAAGTACTTTTGGTAGCAGGACCAACGTATGTGAAACACAACATTAATAAAACTGGTTAATAAATGCGCATTAATTGGTATGCATTTTGTTGAATGAGATTTGACATGATATGCTAATTGGTGGTTGAAGCATGGTGCATGGTTATAGCCCTTGTTGGTTGTACTTGTAAATACGGCTTGTGAGTCGTGCCTTTTCTTATTACTTTTATTGTGTTACCACCTTCACAAAATGAGAAAATTACAGCATCAGGACCTAAACTTGTATGCTTTAATTTTTACCATAGTGTATGAATTGTGAAGTGTAAAGTATTCAATATGCACTCGCCTAAGTGGCACAAACAATGACAATTTGGTCCTTAAGAAAGCATTGGCATATTGCCTAATTTTCAAGTAACCTATTGGTGCCCATTGGCATCCTCGTTGTGTCACATAGTGGCCTGAAGTAGGGACTTTCGATGTAAAGGAGTCTTAATGAGAGACTTCTGATATGAGGGTAGCTGCAAGACTCAGAAAAACAAGGGTTAGAGACTCCCCGGAGTGTGTTTCCGGGGGAAGAGCCTCTGACGCCCAAGTCAGTATTTAGGAAATAAGGAGCAGAAAGTGGAAAGCAAAGAGTAGAGAATTTTGTGTCTCTCTTACCAAGGTTACTCCCAGGTATTTATAGGAAGGCATAGGGAGGAGGCCGTTTGGCACAACCTACGTAGATCATGACACGTGTTTGGCCGGATGTGATCCCTACCTCTATGGATGGTTATCTCCTACTGGCCATAGCCTGTTCTAGCCAGAGGTCAAGGCCATATGGGAGGTCTTTGTGTTAGAGGCGTGTTCAAAGTGTCTTTGTCAGAGGCCCCTTAACTATTTTTGTCTTATCTCCATAAGACCCCTTCAGGGAACGAGACCCCTTCGGAACAGGAGGCCCCCTTTGGCTAGATATCATCATCGAGGGCCGCTAGGATAAGTTCTTTGGCGGTACGGGGCACCTTCGGGAGACGTTCTCCCTTGCCGAGGATGGGGAATTACTTTTCCGAGGTCGGTAGGTTCGTAAAGTCTGAGGGTGGTGAAAGACACCCTGCCCCATAGTTGGTCGTGTCACCTTTCTGAGGATGGTGAGGGCCCCATCTTCCCCGAGGTTGGTCACCTGTACTTTGTAAGGGTGGTGCTCATCAAACCGATTTGGTAGTTCTCCAAGGGTAATAGCCCTTTGGCTATCACATGCCCCCCTCAGAAAGCCGAAGTTACATCTTCGGTACTCGAGGTTTTGCAAGTGTTTTGTGGGACTATGGTGGATGATCGATGTCTCAACAAATATTAGATAACTTTTTGAAAGAGGTTACCTTCCTCGGTGAAGGTTCCTCTTCGGCTCAGAACATCTCTTCTAACCGAGGTAGTAGTATCTATTTTTCAGAAGAGCTTTTGGTGTTCCCACAGTTACTTTTTCATCCGAAGTGTATACTTGTCTCTTGTGTTTTTTATTCCCTACCAGTGAATCGTCACATCTTCTAAATAGATAGACGCGTCTCCTCGGGAAAGACTTGCCTAGGTCTGGCAGCTGTCAGGAGGCATGCCCTCGTTTCCCACATCGGGTAACACATGTCACCTGGTGATTGGCAAACAGTCACGTCTGTTACATCAGTTGCGCCTCTTCGCCTTCGAGGGTTCATTATGGCGACGCTTCGCCTACCTCCTTCAACTTATATAAACCCTTCCTCCTTAGTTTTTTCACACTTCTATTCTTTTGCTATCTTCTGATCTTGAATTTTCCTCCTCTTTCTTTTCTGGTGGCGGCGCTAGCGGCAGAGTGATTTTCGGCATTACCTATGGTGTCTTGCGAAGTCCTTTCCTTGTTCCGAGCTAGGTGTGTCTTCTTTCCGAAGTCGTTCTTCAATATTTGTTTTTTTCTCCCCTATTCTTTTTCACCTTCCTAAGGTTAGACTTCTTTTTCTCGAACATGTTTACTCTAGTCCGACTTATGTCTATTCAACCTATCCCCGAGAGTTGGCTTCCCCTTAACTCTCATCAAAGTTGTGCTACTCCGAAGAAGTTAAAGAAGTGGATAGCTAAATTCTTTCTCCCCTCTTACGCTATTACTAGGCTACCTAGTCCCGGTATGCCTAGGTATATGAATCATTCAGACGAGGTTACCATCTTTCAGGCCCAGTTGAAGGCCAAACTTCGGTATCATCCGCCGAAAATGGTTTGCGAGTTCCGCCAATTCCATGGCATAGCCGTGAATCAACTTCCTCCAACCTCTTATTCTTACTTCAACGCCTTCCTCTGCATGTGTGGGGTCTTCAAGATAAAGCCTCACTTCATCTTCTTCATGCAATACTACAAACTCCACCCTATCCCAAAGGGTGGGTTCTACTTCTTGCTTCCTCAGGGATCTGGGAACAGGAAGTACACGTTCACCTTCGGGATGAAGGACAGCTGGCGAGGGTGGCGGAAGAAGTTCTTCTTTCTAAAGGTGGCTGAGCAGTGGAAGCACGTGCCAACCAAGTGGGCTTGGGGGACTTTGGATATGGATGTGGTCGATCCCTGGAAACTGCTAACCTTAGAGTTAGAAGCCCAGTTTGAGGAGTTCAAGAGCCACATTCAGGCTGTTGCAGACTGGGATCCCGAGGTCCCTTCACGTTCCTTGTACCCCTTTCCTATTAGATGGAACCTCATGACCGAAGAGGTCATTTGGGAGCTGGGGGTGATCAAGGAACACGTTACCCCTGAACATGCCGAAGCCTCCTTTTGACAGGGAGAAGGCATGGTTGGTAATGCTCCTTCAAAGCGAACTCACGTTTCTGGCCCTTCAAGAGAGTAAGTTACTTCCCATATTTTTCATATATCTCCTTTTGTACTTACACTGATGTTTTTCTTGTTGCAGAGATGGGTGGCAAGTCTGCTGCCTTCTACAAGTCCCTTTTCCTCGGTTAGGTCAAGAAAGGAGAGCAATAAAGAAAGAAGGCAGTGGTGAAGAGGAAGAAGGCATCAGGGGGACCATCTTCGGCCCCGAGTTTGAAGAAGACGAATGAGGACCCCCTTCCCCTGCCCCCCGAGGATAAAGTAGGGGCTATGGACTAGACCCCTACTCGGGCAGACCCACCTTCGGAGCCCGCCATCTGTTCAACTCCCCTGAGTCCAAATACTGCGGCGAAGACCTTGGGGACCTCAGTTGGGGGGTTTTCGGTCGAGGAGCTTGAGGGGTGCTGAAGGAGGAAAGGCAAGAATGTTCCCACTGAGGTCCTCGAGGTCAGTGACTTCGAGGGTGATGATGCCGAGCTTTCGCCAGGTTTGTCCCTCAGCCATTCTTCTATGAGTTTGGGAATTTTTGATATTTTAGACATTATATATGAGTGGCTAAGGGATAACGTACTGATGGAACTTTGGCGTGATTTGCAAGTGAATCCGCGCAGGCTCCCTGGGTGGAAGATCATGCTCAAAAGAGGGCCCTTCGGGATGCCAAAATCCCGAAAGGGAAGGTTCCAATGAAGCCCTTTTGGACCTTCACAGAGGACATGAACTTGTTCTCCGAGGATAGCCATAAGATGGCTCCTTAGATGGCGACGGGTGTCATCACACACGCCACTTTTCAGTCTTTAATTGAGGAGGGTCTAAACGAGGAGATCCTCATCTCAAGGATGAGTGAGCAGGCTGCCCAAGTAAACTCCTACCCTTTAATACTTAGGAATTTTCTGTGCTGTTGTTGCCCTTTGTTCCTTACTCGGGGTTTTTCCTTTTTGTAGCTGTTGGCGTATTCTTGTACTTCCGAGCTTGGGCAGCCAAGAAATCTTTGGTCCGCAGTCGGTTCGACGAGTCCTTGGCAAAGGCCAAGGAACTTTTGGCTAGCTCTGTCATCAAGTACAGCGAGCTGAATAAAATAGCCAAGGAGGATCTGGCTAATCTTCGGGATGAGATGCTCAAAAGCCAAGTGAAGCTCATCCAAGACTTCTCCGTGAAGATGTCAGACCTTAGTGGGAAGGTGATAACTCTGACCTCGGTCAATGAGGTTCTTTAAAAGGAGAATGAGGACACTGCTGCCAAAGTGGTGAAGGCATTCGACCTCAACTCCAAGCTTCAGGCCAAGGTCGATTAGCTAAAGAATGAGGGAAAGAAGAAGAAGAAGAAGTTGGAGAAGGACGTCATGGAGCTCAGAAAAGAACTGGCCGACCTAGACGCGGAGAAGGCTAAGTCCAATCAGGCAACCAAGAGGTCTTATCATGATGGCTTTTGCCTCACTCGTCACCAGGTTGTGTCCAAATTTCCCAACCTCGACCTCTCCTTTTTGGCAGCCCTAGACATCCTTGAAAGACCATCTTGGTAGTGGTCAAGGGTTGAGTTCCTCAATCTTCCTGCTATTTCTCCTTCAATGCCTAAAGTAGCTGCTATCGAAAGAGACTCCAGAGGCGAAGATGCAGAAGATGCTGAGGAGTCGGCGGATGCCCAGGACCCCGAATAGGACTCATTTTTCTTCTTTTTCTTTTATAATCCATCCTTTGTACTTTATCACCGTATTAATGAAGTCTCTCTTTTCTTCAATTAATGAAGTCTCACTTTTCTTCAAAATTTTGGCTAAGGACCTTACTGGACCATCTGATGCCCTGAGACATCTTCACTAGAAGGCATGGTGACTTCCGGGAGGACTTCCTGTGAGGGAGAGCGTCTCGAGTTGAGGTTTCCCAGGGGAATGTGCCTGAAAAGCTCAGAGAACCGGGTTAGGAGGTCCCCGGGGTGCTTTTCCGGGGAGGAACCTCCGACGCCCAAGTCAGTTTCCTGAGCAGGTAAAGGGGGAAGCACTAGAGTTTCTAGTGGGCTTGCCTGTATTTTCTCGAGGATGAGGAGTCGAACCGTTTGCCAGGGTCTATTCCCTGGTATTTATAGAGAAGCCCAGCCCCTCTAGATGACGACACGTGTTCGGTCGGATGTTCTCTGAGTTTCTGGGCGTAGGGGGCGAGTAGCCGATGATAGGCTCCTTGAGTCTTGAACCGAGACAGGTCGTGACAAGACCTGGACGGTGTTGGTGTGTCAAATCACCATTTGAGGTGACATGTAGCATCTGTGGGTGACATGTCAGAGGCTCCTTAAATGCTCATACCATACTCCCGAAGTCCCTGGACGAGGTCGCGCTCTGACGCAGACGGTGCCCCTTCGGGAAATGTGCCCGTAGTTCGGGGAGTTCCCTGATTCAGGGTTCCGCCTTCGGGGAGATCCTCTTCGGCTTGCAATAGCTGATTCTCCATCTCCGAAGGTGATCTATTTAGTACCTCAGGGGGGCTAATAGTATCCTCGCGTTCCCTGACGCTCCGAGTTCGGGTCAGATAAAGGCGATAGCCCTTCGGCTATCACATGCCCCCCTTTGGAAAGCCGAAGTGGAAACTTTGGTTTGTAGTCTTTCCGAGGATGCTCTTTGGGAGTTTTTAGGGAGTAAAACCTGTGCCGAAGGTACACCTCTTGCCCGAAGATATGGGCTGTTCGGCTATGGCTTGTCTTTTGGTGTCTTCGAGGCAACTTACTTCTTTCCTTTTTCCTTTTGCAGGTCTGTGCAATGTCGCGTCTCATGGCCAGGCGCGTCAGTCTAGAGCGGCGCGTCCCAGTTTTTTAGGGTTGTCAGAAGGCGTGTCCCCTATTTTGACGCAGCGGCTGACACGTGGCACACTGTCATTAGAGGAGAGTCGCGTCGGTTATAGAGGGCGCGTCTTTTCAGACGCAGGGAACAATTATGGCGACTGTTCACCTTTAAGTGGTACTTATGACGCCAGTTCGTCTACCCACCTTCCGCTTATATATAGCCCATTCCATCATAAGTTCCTTTTTTGGTTTTGCTTCTGCCCTTTTCCCTGCTGGCAACTGTTTTTTCCCCTTCTTTCCGCGCCGGTGCTGTTTGACAGAGTTTTTTCTGGCAATCTTTCACGACGGCAACTTCAAACCCAGATTTTGGCAAGTCATTTGGTGGGTTTTTGATTTCCAGAACCTCTGATTTTTAGAGTATTTCTGGAAGTTGTTTTCTTTCCTTTTTTTCTTTCAAACTCGTTTCTCAACCAACATGCTTGTTCCCGAGAGCTGGCAACCCCTTTTGTCTCACCCTTGCTGCACCACCCCCAAAAAACTAGCAAAATGGAAGAAAAAGTTCTTTCTTCCTTCGTATGCCGTTACGAGGTTGCCACGTTCTGACCAATTTTTCTTTTCGAACCGTAGTAATGAGGTTACCGTTTTCCGAGCCCAACTGAAGGTCGGACTTCGGTACCCTCTTCTGAAGATGATTTGCGACTTCTGCCAATTCCATGGCATTGCCGTAAATCAACTTCCGCCAAACTCATACTGCTATTTTAATGCCTTCATCTGCATGTGTGGCATCTTCAGGATAGAACCCCACTTTGTTATTTTTATACAGTACTACAAGCTTTTCGTGGTCCCGAAGGGTGGCTTTTATTTCATGCTACCTCGGGGATCCGGGAGCAAAAAATATATGTTCACTTTTGGCACCAAGGACAGCTGGCGAGGGTGGCAACAAAAATTTTTCTTTCTGAAGATGGGGGAGGCCTGGTCGCATGTTCCGACCAAGTGGGCTCAGGGAAAGCTGGAGATGGACGTCGTTGATCCGAAGATAATGCTAACTCCGAAGTTGGCTTCTGTCTTCGTGGACTTCGACGGACGTATTCGGGCTGTCTCTGACTAGGGTCCCGAGGTCTCCTCGCGCTCTCTCTACCCCTTCCCCATTAATTGGAGGTTAATGACCGAGGAGGTTCTTCGGGAGCTAGGGGTAGTGAAGGAGCACAAGACTCACCTCGAGATGCCAGCTCCTGCCATCACTGGGAAGGATTCTTGGTTGGTGAAACTCCTTCGGGGGGAAGCTACTTTCGAAACTTTATTCGAGAGTAAGTTATCTCTGGCTCTCTTTGTTATGGTTTTCATCTTGGACTCACGTTGATATCTTCTTTCTTTTCCAGAGATGGGCGACGGCACTGCTGCCTTCTACAAATCCCTTTTCACTGCCCAAGTTGAGAAGGGTGAGCAGACAAAGAAGGCTGCTTCCTGAAGGCGGAAAACGTCTGGGGCTGGGCCATCTGTGGCCAAACGGGCGAAGAAGGATGCGCCCCCTCCTCTCCCAGAGATTCCCGAGGAGGTGGGCGAAGAGCCCTAGGCTGCTGCTGTCCCGCTGGCCGAGGTCGTTGCTGACCTCGCTGCTCAGAGTCCTACTCCTTTGGTGACTCTTTTGGATGCTTTGGTAGAGGCCCCTTCCGCCGAGGAGTGACGTAAACGCAAGGGCAAGGGGATTTCTACCGAGGAGGCTTCCGACGACGACGTCGCCAAGGTGCCAACAGGTTTGTTTTTCTAACCAACTAAGGTGCCTTCTTTTTTGTGGGCTTTGAGATTTTCTTGCCTTGACCAATTTTTTGTTTTTGCCATGCAGGGGAGATATCATCTCTGGGCTGGGTGGCCAAGCACGCCCGAAAGCGGGCCCTTCGGGATACCCATATCCCGAAGGGGAAGGTCCCGAAGGAGCCTTTCTGGACGTTTACGGAGGACATGAATTTGTACTCCAGAGACTGCCAGCAAATGGCTAAGGAGATCTCAAAGGGGGTGCTTACTGAGGCCTCCTTCAAGGCCATCGTGGAGGCTCACCCTGATGATGACTCTCTTGTCGCGAAGGTTTCTGAGCACGCTGCCCAGGTATGCCTTTGGCCTTTGTCTTTTTCCTTTTGATTTCCTCTAAATGTCTGCCTCTTCTTATTTGCCTTACTGACTTTGTCTTTGTTTTTTTGCAGCTGCTGGGGTACGCCGGTTTCCTCAGAGTTTGGGTGGCGAGGCAGGTGTTGTTCCGAGCCTCGACCGTAGGCACCATAGACCAATATAAGGCCAAGTGCTCGGAACTGGTCACGCAGAACGCGCATCTGGCTCAAGCTGCAGAAAAGGAGGTTGCTCCTGTTCGGGAGGAGTTCCTGAAGGGAAAGGAAGAACTTTTGAGGGACTCCTCCCAGAAGATTTCTGACCTCGGCTCCCAGGTGGCGGAGCTGATTTTGGCGAACGAGGCAGTTCAAAAGGAGAAGTCAGAATCTGAGGCTCTCCTAGCGAAGGTGCTTGAAGAGAAAGCTACGCTTCAAGCCGAGGTCGAGTCTTTGAAGAAGGAGCCGGAGAAGAAGAAGATGAAGGCGCTAAAGAAGAAGGTCGTGGATCTGAAGGAGGACCTTGAAGACCTCGGTGTCGAGAAGGACAAATCCGACCAGATGACCAAAGTTGGTTTTCAGGACGGGTTTTGCCTCGCTCGGCATCAAGTTCTTCAAAGGTTCCCAGATTTGTACTTTTCTTTTTTGGAGGCTCTGAACATTCCCGAGGGGCCTCGGTGGTCTTGGTCCAAGATTGAGCATCTGAACCTACCGCCCTCGCTTTCGGCGCCGAAGGTTGTGGAGAAAGACGTAGGAGCTGGTGGCTCCCGGGATGCCGAGAATCCTTAGTTTGTTCTAGGGCCCTTTGCCTTATTTTCCTTCTCTTTTGTACTTCTTCTTCTGGCAGTCTCCCTTCTTTGTATGCAAATTTATCTTAATAAAAGACTTTTTTTAGAAAATTTGGCTAAGTATCTTTGTGAGATTTTTCGTTTCACTTTGTCCCAAACTCATTCGCTCAAGAGACTTCGGAAAACCTTATCTGTGCTTAGCATGGCGACCTTCTTCGCGAAATCTTGACTTGTACAACTTATGCCCAAGAATTTGGCTAAGTCTTTTGCCAGGTTTTCTCCATTGTCCCAAACACGTTCGCTCAAGAGACTTCGGAAAACCTTATTTGGTCGGCCACTTTTGAGGAATTTGCACTTCTTATGCTTAAGACTTTTTGGCTAAGAGACTTTCGTACTTAGAGAATTTTTCTAACTTGTACAGCACAATCTTCTTCGCCGAGATCCTAAGTATAGAATTTTCTCCAAGCGTCCGAATGCCACGTATTTTTTAATTCTATACCTTCGGAATTGCCGAGCTTGTACACCCCTTTTCGTACTTCGGCAAGGATCAGATAGGGACCTTCCCAATTCGCGCGAAATACCCCGTGGGATGGGCGACGAGGTGCAAATTCAGCCTTTCGGAGAACGAGGTCTCCTTTCTTTATTCCTTTTGGCCTAGCACGCAAGTTTATAGCTGTGGCCACTCTCTGCTGAAAAGCTTTTCTTCTCAGCTCCGCTATTTCCCTATGTTCACCGACGAGGTTGAGCTTGGTTCTTAGGCTGAAGTCATTTCTACTTTCATCAAAAACTTGTACTCAGATTGATGGTTGCACTACCTCGATTGGGATGATGGCCTCTGTACCGAAAACAAGTGAAAAAGGCGTTTCCCCTGTGGCTCTTCGGGGTGTTGTTCGGTAGCTCCACAGTACACTTTGGAGCTCTCCTGGCCATTTCCCTTTTGCTTCCCTCAGCCTCTTTTTCAGACCATCTTTTATGGTCCTGTTGGATACTTCTACCTGCCCATTGCTTTGGGGGTGAGCTACTGGGGCGAAGTGCATTTTTGTTCCGAGGTCACTGATAAATTCCTGGAACCCTTTGTCTATAAACTGGGATCCATTATCAGCTACTAGTACCCTTGGTATGCCAAATCTGCATACGATGTTCTTCCTTACGAACTTCTGCATTTCTTTTGTCGAGATAGTAGCCAACGGTTCCCCCTCGACCCATTTGGAGAAATAGTCTACTGCTTCTACGCAGAATTTCACGCCTCCAGGCGCTGTTGGGAGTGGTCCTATGAGGTCTATGCCCCAGACTGCGAAGGGCCAGGGATAGTCAGCCGAAGTCACCATTTCCGACGGTGTCCTCTGGATATTTGCGTGTTTTTGGCAGTTACCACATTTTCGGACGAACTGCCTAGCGTCCTTTCTTAGGGTAGGCCAAAAGTATCCTTGGAACAGTATTACTGCCGCCAGGACGTCGGTTCCAATGTGTGAACCACAATCGCCTTCATGGACTTCTTCGAGGATCATTTCAGTGTCCTCTTCGCCAACACACCTTTGTAAAGGACTTGCATATCCCTGCCGATATAGTTCTTCGCCTATTAGGAAGAATCGCCCGGAGCGTCTTCATACTTTTGCAACCTCGATGGGGTCTTCGGGGAGCGCGTTGTTCGCAAGATACCTTTTTATTGGGTCTTTCCAGCCTTTTTCTGAAGTTACTATGCTCAGTACTTCAATGCTCGGGCGGCTTAGTACCTCGGTGTATGTTTTTGACTTCGACAAGCAGTCTGCTTCAGCGTTATCCCATCGAGGTACATTTTCGATCCATATGGTGTCGAACTCTCAAATGAGCTTTGTCACCAGTTCATGATATTTTGCCAAGATTGGGTCCTTCGCCCCATAGTCTCCTGCCGTTCGCCGAACTACTAGCTGGGAATCGCTGTGGGCTTTTAGATTTTGCACGCCAATTCTTCTGGCTAGGCGTAATCCTGCTATGAGGGCTTCATACTCAGCCACATTGTTGGTGACGTTAAAGCTGAACTTAATAGCCTTCATTACTTCAAGGCCTTTGGAACCTCTGATAATTACCCCAGCTCCCTGGTGTTCGGACCCCGAGGCTCCGTCGACATACAAAGTCCACTCTGGCTCACCTTCGCTTGGATCTGGATGGCTATCTTCGGTGGTGGGTACTTCGGCAATGAAATCTGCCAGAGCTTGAGCTTTTATGGATTTTCGAGGTTCATAAGTGATGTCGTGTTCACCAAGCTCTATGCACCATTTGGAAAGCCTTCCCGAATGATCAACTTTTCTCATGACATCGCACAGAGGTAGACTGCTTTGGACTATGATAGGGTGAGCCTGAAAATATGGTCGCAGCCTTCTTCCAGCTAGCACCAAGGCATATATAGCTTTTTGCAACAGAGGGTACCTGACTTCGGCGCCATGCAGGGATTTGCTTACGTAGTAGACTGGCCATTGCTTCGCCCCTTCTTCTTTCACAAGGACCGAGCTTACGGCTTTTTCTGTGATGGTGAGGTATAACACGAGGGGCTCTCCCTCGCAAGGTTGCCGCATAGTGGGCAAACCAGCTAAGTAGATTTTGAGTTCCTCCCAGGCCTTTTGGCAGTCTTCACCCCAAGGATGGTCATTACTCCCGAGGTTGTCCTCCTTTTTTGCTGCCTTAGTGAGGACTTTGAAGAATGGTTGACACCGGTCTCCATATCTGGAAATAAACCTGCTGAGGGAGGTTATCCTTCCGGTGAGCCTTTGCATGTCTTTTATTGTGGCAGGAGTTTAGAACTCGAGTAGAGCCTTAATTTTTTCTGGGTTGGCATCAATGCCTCTTTCTGATACCATGTACCCAAGGAACTTTCCTGAGGTCACTCCGAAGATGCATTTTTCGGGATTAAGGCGGATCCCGAAGGCTCTGAGCTGGTGGAAAGTTTCCTTTAGATCTGCGACGTGGTCGCCAGGCAGTTTGCTTTTGACTATCATGTCGTCCACATATACTTCCATGTTTCTCCCTATTTGGTCGTTGAAGACCTTGCTCATCAACCTCTGGTAGGTGGCTCCTACGTTTTTGAGCCCGAAGGGCATCCTGATGTAGCAGTATATTCCTCCTTCGGTGATGAAGGTGATTTTTTCTTCATCTTCAGGGTCCATCCTTATTTGGTGATACCCACTGAAGGCGTCTAAGAAAGTTAGGAGCCCGTATTCGGCAGTTGAGTCTACCAATTGGTCTATCGGTGGGATAGGGTATGAATCTTTCGGGCAAGCATCGTTCAAGTTTCTGAAGTCGATGCACATCCGGAGTTTGCCGCTTCCTTCTTTTGTGGCAACTACCACATTGCTTAACCATTCAGGGTACTTGACTTCCCTGATGACATCAGCTTCTAATAGTCGTTGGACTTCGGTTTTGACAAAGTTACTTTTATGAACCGAGATGCCTCACTTCTTTTGCCGGATAGGCTTTGCTTCCGGACTTACTTGAGGCTATGTTGAATTATGTCAGGGTTTACCCCTGGCATGTCTTTCGGCGAGTAGGCAAACAGATCTTTATTTGTCAGTAGAAAAGATACAAGTTTTTCCTTGTCACCCTCGGCCAAGTTTTTCCCTATTCGGGTATTTTGGCCTGGGACAAGTTCTACTTCTTCCATTTCCACCTTCGCGGGATTCTCTGCCTCGCCCTTTTTTGGTGCTTTTGCTTCCACAGCTTGCGCGAAGTTGTTTGCTGGAGCCTTTCGTGTTTTGACGAACACCTTCCTTACTTCGCCTTGATCTATGAAGATTTCCGCATCTCCATCCTTGGTGGCGAAAGTGACGGTTAAGTACTTGACATCAGGGCGAATGTGCAGGTTTCCCTGTGTCTGTCTTCCATGGATGGCGTTGTACGATGAAGGGACATCCATAACGATGAACCTTGCCATTGTGGAGGCGTACAACTCTGCTGTCCCAATCACCGAAGTCCCTTTCAGCATCAAAGGGAGATCGATCCATCTGAGGACGGGCAGTTCGGATGGACCTACCCCGAAGGTAGGCGAGGTGACGGGCTTGAGGTCACTGCTAGATACACCCAACCTCGGCAGCGAGTGTGAAAACAGGACGTCGGCATTTGATCCGTCGTCAAGCAGCACTCTCTTGACGTCCCAGTTTCCTATTCTCGCCATGATCAATAATGGGTCGTCATGGGGAAAAATGACGGCGGAACCATCCTTTCGGGCCAGCTTTTTTGTTGGACTTTGATACTCCATGACTCCTATTTCGATGGCCTTCCTCTTTCTTTCCGAGGATGGCAATCCCGTCGTAATTGTTTGTATGATTCCCGCTGGAGGTGGGGGGCGCCTTTTCGGACTTCGGTCTCTCCGCCTGTCGTAGTCGTAGTCCTCATCTTCTGCCTTTCCTTCCTCCTCTTTTCTCCCTTTTGGGGAAGGCATGCGCAGATAACGCCGAAGTTTGCCCTGTTTTATTAGCGACTCTATATATTTTTTCAATTGGAAGCAGTCTTCGGTGTCGTGGCCGTGGTCGCGATGGAACTGGCAGAACTTCTTCATATTCTTTCTGTTGTCGGCGGTCATGGCCCATGGCCCATGGCCGCTGAACCTGAGTTCCCTACCTTTCCATTGTCATAAGGATGTTGGTCCTTGTGGTGTTCAGGGGTGTGAAAATGGGGAGTTTCCTTCCTCACGTTCTCCGAGGTCGGCCTGCCTGTTCGGTGGGATACCGGGTTTGCTGGCTGGACCCTTCGGCCCGGGTGTGATCGGACTTCGGTCCCCCCATTCTTAGTTCTTCGGCTGTCATGTGCTGTTCGGCCCTTCGGTAAAATTCGCCCAACGTGTCCGGGGGGTCCTTGGAGAATTCGTAAAACAGCTGCGAGTCCCTTTGAAGGCCCCGTGTCATCACAAGGATGCGTACTTTGGGCCGAAAGTCTGGGACACTCAAGGCCTCTCTGTTAAATCTCTCGACATAGTCGCGGATGGTCTCTCCAATTCTTTACGCTATGTCGAACATCTGAACCGGCATCTTCGCCTTTGGCCGACTTTCGATAAACTGCTGCATGAAGGCCGTGGACAACTCCTAGAACTCCGTGATGGTTCCTGGGGCCAATGAATTGTACCAGGCTGTTGCTGGCCCAGTGAGAGTGACCTCGAAGCATTTGCACAGGGTAGCGTCGTCGGCACCGTGCATCATCATGCTGCGTCTGTACTTGGTAAGATGGGCCTGTGGATTAGTACGGCCATCATAAGTTTCCAGCCAAGGTACTCTGAAATCACTTGGCATGGCTGCCTCAACTACATCTTGGGTGAATGGGGACTCATCCCCACAAAAGGTTCCAGACAGTCTAGCCCAGACGGGTTTGCGGGCCACCTGTTTCTCCACTCTGTCCAACCTCGCCAATATCTTCTCCATAAGGATCGTGGCGCTAGGTTCTTCTTCTGGCACGGGAGATTGTCGGTGCCTCTTCGGAGAGTGAGTTCGGCGCTGAGGGGATGGGGACCTCGCCTCAGGTGACTGGCTCCTCCTGTGTGTGATTTTGGGTCGTCTTGACCCGCGAGCCGTGCCTCGAGGGGCATGTTTTCCGTTGAAGACTCCTCTCGTGAGTCTCCGCATCCCGAACTACGATGGGTTGGTTTGGGACTTTTTTCCCGAGGGTGTGCTGGCGAAGGAGGCCTTTGGGCTTGAGCTTGTTACGGCCACCTTCGGTCTATCTGTTTTTTCATTTCAGCCATAACAGAACGTTGAAAGTCGCACAGAAAGCTCATGGTTATGACCAGTGGGCGCTCTTCCTCAGGCGTCGAAGTCCCTGGGAGGGCTTGCTCAGTGGCCGGTTGGACTTCAGGCGTGGACGGGGACCTCAGGAGTCCCTTGTCCTTAGAACGCCGAGTCTCAACGACGGCGACCTGAGGATGGTTTCCCACAGACGGCGCCAAATAATGCCCTGAGACATCTTCACAAGAAGGCATGGTGACTTCCGGGAGGACTTCCTGTGAGGGAGAGCGTCTGGAGTTGAGGTTTCCCAGGGGGATGTGTCTGAAAAGCTCAGAGAACCGGGTTAAGAGGTCCCCGGGGTGCTTTTCCGGGGAGAAACCTCCGACGCCCAAGTCAGTTTCCTGAGAAGGTAAAGAGGGAAGCACTAGAGTTTCTAGTGGGCTTACCTGTATTTTCTTGAGGATGAGGAGTCGAACCGTTTGCCAGGGTTTGTTCCCTGGTATTTATAGAGAAGCCCAGCACGACACGTGATCGGTCGGATGTTCTCTGAGTTTCTGGGCATAGGGGACGAGTAGCTGGTGACAGGCTCCTTGAGTCTTGACCCGAGACAGGTCGTGACAAGACCTAGACGGCGTCGGCGTGTCAAATCGCCGTTTCAGGTGACATGTAGCGTCTGTGGGTGACATGTCAGAGGCTCCTTAAATGCTCATACCGTGCTCCCGAAGTCCCTGGACGAGGTCGCCCTCTGACGCGGACGGTGCCCCTTCGGGAAATGTGCCCGTAGTTCGGGGAGTTCCCTGATTCAGGGTTCCGCCTTCGGGGAGATCCTCTTCGGCTTGCAATAGTTGATTCTCCATCTCCGAAGGCGATTTGTTTAGTACCTCGGGGGGGCTAATAGTATCCTCGCGTTCCCTGACGCTCCGAGTTCGGGTCAGATAGAGGCGATAGCCCTTCGGCTATCACAATCTTCGGACACGAAGGGTGTCACGACCATGTTCGGTCAGTACCCCTCCAAAAAAATCATCCTCTACGGAATTTAACCCCTGTTCAAGTCAGTCAAGCGCCTTTTACGCCGATCACATTCGATCAACGTCTTTCAGGCAAAGTTGCCCTTCGGTCATACCCTGATTCGGACAACCACTTTCGTTGTACTTAGCATCTTTTCATTTTTGAAAATTTTTCTAAGTTCTAGTCATGCATGTTAGAAAATACTACCCTTTGGCAACCACGTTCGGGTGAAGGAGATATTCATCTTCGGAAGTAACCATCTTCGGTTATACCTCCTCGGTGTTTTTTCATGACTTTCTACTTGAAAATTTTTCTAAGTGTGCACTTAGGTGCTTTTATGGGATGAGCAACTATGCTTGGTTGACCATCTTCGGCGCAATTTAACCTCCATCGTAGTTTTACCCCTTTTTCTTCAACCATGTTCGATTGCCATAATTTAGCAAAGACTGACCATTTCCATGAGTTTACCCCTTTGGTGTTACCATGTTTGGCCTTCTCCCTCAGAATCGGGCGCTTTTTACTCTCATTCAGAAGCGAACATGTTCGGTCAAATATGCCTTCGGTAAAAAATGGAAATAATTTTAGAGGCATTTTCAGAAAGAAGCTCCTTCGGTAATTACATCATGTTCAGTATTTTTCAAAGACTCTGAATGCCACATTTTTTTCAATTCTCCTCCTTCGGTTTCGCCAAGCTTGTAGACTCCAGGACGAACTTCCTCGAGGACCAAATAGGGTCCATCCCAATTTGCCTGAAGTACCCCATGAGATGGCCTTTGGGCTTCAAATTGAGCTCTTCGGAGAACAAGGTCCCCCCTTTTTTATCCCTTTTCATTTGACATGCAAGTTTGTAGCGACGGCTACTCTTTGTTGAAAATCTTTTCTTCTGAGTTCGGCCATTTCTCTATGCTCGTCAATTAAGTCCAACTTGGTCCTTAATCTGAGGTTATTTCCTTTTTTTTTTGAACACTTGTATACTCAAGGATGGCTATATGACCTTGACAGGAATAATGGCCTTCGTGCTGAACACGAGTGAGAAGGGTGTTTCACCCGTGGCCCTTCTCGGAGTGGTTCAGTAGCTCCACAGCACGCTCGGATGCTCTCCTGGCCATTTTCCTTTCACTTCTTTTAACCTCTTTTTCAAACCATCTTTTATTGTTCTGTTGGACACTTAAACTTGTCCATTGCTCTGAGGATGGGCCACCGGGGCAAAGTGCATTTTAATTCTAAGCTCAGTTATGAATTCCTGGAACCCTTTTTCAGTAAATTAGGAACCATTATCAGCTACTATCATCCTCGGTATGCCAAATCTGTATATGATGTTCTTCCAAACAAACCTCTATATGTCATTCGCCAAGATTGCCACTAATGGCTCTGGCTCGATCCACTTGGTGAAATAATCTATTGCGATTACGCAGACCTTCACTTTTCTTGGAGCTGTTGGGAGAGGTCCAATAAGGTCAATACCTTATACGGCGAAGGGGCAAGGGTAATTGGCTGAAGTTAACATTTTCGAGGGTAGTCTCTAGACAGGAACGTGTCTTTGGCAATTTTCGCACTTTTGGATGAACTACCTTGTGTCATTCCTTAGAGTAGGCAAAAAATATCATTGCCAGAGGAGGACCACAGCAAGGGCATTGGTTCCTATGTGCGAACCACAGGCTCCCTCATGGACTTCTTTGAGGATCATTTCAACATCTTCTTCATTGATACACCTCTATAATGGAGTTGCATACCCTTGTCGGTACAGCTCCTCCCTAATCAAGAAGTATCTTCCTGAACGCTTTCACACTTTGGCTGCTTTAAGAGGGTCCTTGGGAAGTTCTGAGGTTGAGAGGTATTTTTTTATAGGGTCCTTCCACCCTTGTCCTGAGGTTGTTACGCACATTACTGCTATACTCGACTGATGTAGTACCTCAGTAGACTCTTTTGATTTCGCCAGTATGTCGGCCTCCATATTATCTCGTTGAGGTACATTTTCTATATGCATTGTGTCGAACTCCTAGATGAGCTTTTTGACGAGGTCATGGTACTTTGCCAAGGTTGGGTCCTTTGTACCATAGTCTAACGCCATCTGCCGGACTACTAACTGGGAATCGCTGTGGGCCTTCAAATTTCTCACACCAACTCTTTTTGCCAGGCGCAAGCCTGCTATAAGGGCTTCATATTTGGTGGTGTTGTTGGTGACATTGAATCCGAATTTGATGGCCTTCATGGTGTCCATACCTTCGGGACCACAAAGGATCACTCCGGCTCCTTGATGTTCAAAACCAGAGGCTCCATCAACAAATAGTGTCCACTCAAGTTCATTCTTCCCGAGGTCCCCAGGGGTATCCTCGGCTTTTGGGACTTCGGCGATGAAGTCTGCCAGTGTTTGGGCATTTATTGCCCTTCTTCACTTATAAATGATGTCATAATCTTCCCGAGTGATCTACTCTCTTCATGACGTCTCAAAGAGGTAGGTTTCTTTGGACAGTAATAGGGTGTCCTTGGAAGTAAGGTCACAACCTTTTGCTCGCCAATACTAAGCCATAAATAGCCTTCTGTAGAAGAGGGTACCTAACTTCGGCACCATGTAGGGATTTACTCACATAGTATACTGGGGGGTGTGATGAATACTCATAAGTGTATTGTTATTAAGGGTTTAAATCATCATTATACACTTTGAGTATGATTAATTTCTATATTTTGAGCATTTTTCCACTGGGTTACTATTCACACATTTTTACTATTCATACACGTATTCACTGTACATACGCAGTTTACTGTTTATTAATATTAAATAATTATTTTTTATGTAGGTAAAAATCATCACTTGGCGACCCTTCACGAGAAAAAAATCATATCTGGAGCTGTAGGCATTGGAACTGAGTGATTCTAAATTCATCTGAAAGCCAACACATAGATCTTCAACTCTGCTTCATTCCACAAGCTAGTTTGATCATTTTCATTGTCGAAATCTAATTATAGATGAGACCCTTCGTTATTTCTTGTGCTGAAGAGCAGTTTCGGTAGAAAAATCATAACTTGAGCTACGGATGTCCAATTTGAATGAGCAAGCTATTGATTCAAAGCTACAGAGGAGATCTACAACTTCTATGTGTTGAGGAAAAGCTGATCTGATGTCTACAATGGCCAAAAAATTAAAAGAACTTGCGGCGTGCCATTGCTGATTTGTATTTACCTACATTTTACCATTTTATTTTTACCATTTCACCCACCCAAAAACTCTATAAATAGGCACCTTGGGGGGAGGGTGAAGGTGGCCATTTTCTTAGGCAATTTTCTTAGGCCATTTCCATGTTCTTTAGTTTTTCTCCTTTGTTCTTGTTCTAGTTTTCAATACCGAAACTCTGTCCAAGTGTTTTCTCGGTCTTCTTCTTGTTCTTTCTTTGATCTTTTAATCTATGTTCATTTCATCTTTCTACATGTTGTTTACTTTTATTATGTCTAACTAATCTTTTTTTTGCTAAGGTGAAAGGGTGAAGCTTTTGGTGTAGAGGTTATGATTGATTTGAATGGATCACAACGTTAATCGTATTTTCTTCCTTAATCTATTTAACTTCCTTCCTTGTTAAGTAGAAGTCTTGATTCATCATAGTTAAATCATTGGCACAAAAGCTGCTTGATTCCCTCTGTAGAACATGGCTCTGCCGGCTATATTGGAATCTTGAGTTATTGTCGACAAAGGTTGGCATGATGGATACTTGAGTCCATTAGCAAGTGTTGGCGTTTTAAGATCAATGAATGTTAATACTAACTAAATTCTCCTTTTGGGACCTCCTTTATGTGTGGATCTCAATTGAGTGGTAAGATGGGCTAAAATTAATCATAACCGATATACTAAAAGTGGATCCCCTAACCTTAGCTATTTCTTTGAATTTCAATTTTAATTCACACTTATTCACACCTTGCACCAAAACTTTCTTTATTAAAACTTCAACTTGTATTTCTTAATTCACTTCGCTGTTGTTCGACACTCGGACTCCCTAGATTTTATTGCTTGCGACAACCTACACTTGGGTTACAACTGCTAGAGTGCAGCAAGTTTTTGGTGCCGTTGTCGGGGAAGTAAAATTAGAGTACAAGTTTAGTTTTTTTCTTTTTGTTCTTTTTATTTTATTTTATTTTATTTTTCTTTTGTTCTTTATATGGCAAGCTGAGCCTCCTACCTCTTAATTTATGTTAATCTTATTTTTCTTTATTTTTCTTTATTGTTGAATGGAAGGCTGAGCCTCCTACCTTTTATTTTTTGTTCATATTCCTTCCTTTTTATTTATTTTTCTTATTATTATTGTATGGAAGGCTGTGCCTCCTACCTAACTTGTTATTGATATTTTTTTTTCTTGTTGTTATTTTGTTTATGTATGAAAGCTTGGTCACGTACATCAAGTGGTAGACTGGTAAGAGAATCTTCATCTTCTTCAATCATGGCTGAACATATTAATGAACAAGAAGATAACCATTCTTTACATAATAACCAATATCGACCTAGGACACTTAGAGAATACATGAATCCCATAAGAAATAACATACCATCATGTCTAATTTCTTCTGCTGATGCATGTCACTTCAACTTTAAGCCAGGTATTATTCAACTTTTACCAACTTTTCATGACTTTGATTCTGAAAATCCTTACTTGCATCTGAGAGAATTTGAGGAAGTCTGTCACATTTATAACACCCTAAACTGTTGCATGAACACCATCAGGTTTAAGATTTTTTCTTTTTCTTTAAAAGATAAAGCTAAAACTTGGTTACAAAATCTTAGGTTAGGCTCCATTAATTCATGGGATGAACTGCAACAACAATTTTTGAAATTTTTTTTCCTTCTAATAGAACAAATTCTTTCAAAAGGCAAATCACCACTTTCACACAAAAACCAGGAGAAACTTTTTACCAATGTTGGGATAGATACAAGGATTTACTTAACACATGCCCACACCATGGTTTTGAAACTTGGAGATTAGTCTCATATTTTTACGAAGGTTTGTCACCTAGGGAAAGAAAAATGGTAGAAATGATGTGCAATGGAGCATTTGAGGATAAAGATCCTGACGAGGCAATGAATTTTCTAGACACGTTAGCAGAGAATGTACAGAATTGGAACACCGCTGGTACCTATGAGGCCCCAAGTAAGACTCAAACCCTTGCATCTAATGGAGACTTATATCATCTTAAAGAATATAATGACCTTCAAGCAAAAGTTGCATATCTAGCTAGAAAAGTTGAGGCTTTAGAAATTAAGAAAATTGGTCAATTAAAATCCGTTGAAGAAATTGTTTGTCACATTTGTGAGACCAATAACCATCCCACTAGCAATTGCCCAACCTTGCCCTCTTTCAAAGAATGTTTCCATGAACAAGTCAATGCATTGAACAACTTTGAGAGACCAACCCAAAATCCATACTCACAAACTTACAATCCTGGTTGGAGGAATCATCCAAATTTCAGTTGGAGAAATGATAATCATGCTCAACCGTCACAACCACTTTTGCACACCCAACAAAATTTTAAACAATCTCAAGGGTATGCATCATATGTTCCTCCTTTTAGAAAGAATCTTGAAGATACATTGCATTCATTCATTGAAAAGCAAGAGTCAATCAATGCTCAAACAAGTCAAACCATGATTGATTTGAAAGATACTTTTGCAAAAATTGCATTTGCACTCAACATTCAAGAGAAAGGAAAATTTCCTTCTCAACCACAAGAAAATCCCAAATGTCAAACCATGGATCAAGTAAAGTCAACCATTATACTCCGCAACGGTAAGGTTGTTGAAAAATCCATTCCTGATCCTTGTGAAGGAGACGATGAGTCAACTTCTAAGAGTAAAAAAGGGGTTGAACCTTTACCAAGTTAAGAAAAAATTAAATCTCCACCAGCACCTCCATTTCCACAGGCATTAACTGTTCCTATGAAAGTGAACCGAAATCTTGAAATTTTGGAAATTTTCAAGCAGGTAAAGATCAATATCCCTTTGTTAGATGCGATTAAACAGGTACCTTCTTATGCCAAAATTTTGAAGGATTTATGCACTGTTAAAAGAAAAATGAATGTGAAAAAGAAAGCCTTCTTGGCCGAGCAAGTAAGTTCTGTTATTCAAAATAACACTGCTTTGAAATACAAGGATCCTGGTTGTCCAACAATTTCATGTTTCATTGGAGAACATAAAATTGAGCAAGCATTACTTGATCTGGGGGCTAGTGTAAACTTACTTCCATATTCAGTTTACCAAAAACTAAATTTGGGTGAAATAAAACCAACCAAAATAACTCTTTTGCTTGCTGACAGATCAGTGAAAATGCCTAGAGGAATCATTGAAGATGTGTTAGTCCAAGTTGATAAATTTATATATCCTGTGGATTTTATTATTTTGGACACACCATCAGTGGAAATCAAGAATTCAATACCTGTTATATTGGGACGCCCATTTTTAGCAACATCTAATGCTTTGATTAATTGCAGGAATGGATTGATGAAGTTGTCATTTGGAAATATGACATTAGAGCTAAATATTTTTAATTTGCTTAAGCAACCTCCTGAAAAATAAGATGAAAGTGAAGATGTCTGCATCACTGGTGAAATTGTAGAAAACTATAACCAAGAAGGAAGTATTTTTGATCCTCTTAAAAAGTGTTTAGTTAATTCATTTGAATCAAGTATGCAAATGGATCAGGATACTTCTAACATATGTGCATTACTTAATTCTTCACAGGTGGAAGGAAACACATGTTGGAAACTGAAAATTGAAGAGCCAAATAAAATTCACACAATTGAGTTGAAGCTTTTACCCAAACAATTGAAGTACCTAATGTTAGAGAAATATGCTAAGTCAAGGCTAAGAACAGATTCAACAATTGAGGCTACACCCTTAAATTATTGTCTTTTTTGACAAATTTCTATTTCCTGTCACTACAGTACCTTGGTTTGCTACTATTGTCAATTTTTTGGTGACAAGACAGATTCCAGCTCAATGGAGTATCCAAGATAACAAGAAATTTCTACATGAGGTGAAAATTTTTTATTGGGATGACTCTTATCTTTTCAAATACTGTCTTGACCATATATTTATGAGATGCATACCAAAGGATAAGGTAAAAAGTGTCATTGAATTTTCTCATTTTGAAACGTGTGAAATGCATTTTTTGTCAAAGAAAACAACTGTAAAGATTTTGCAGTCTAAATTTTACTGGCCCTCTTTGTTTAAAAATGTACATGCATTCTGCAAAGCCTTTACAAATTGTCAAAAAATAGAATCCATTTCTTCCCGGTTAAGTGGCGGATACGGTACTCCGTGGCTCTCAAGTCGGTTATCTCAGTTTCCCATAACAACTGATTTATTTCTTTCCTCTCTTAAATTTTTCTCACCAATGGATTCTACTCTTTCTACCTTGTGAAAATACTTTCCTTCTCTCCCAATAAATATTCTTAAAAAGATTTACCAAGCTAAATGTCAATGATTAAGAGTTTTTATGCACAAGGGCATTCCCGACAATGTACGTTGGTTAATTGAAGCTAAGGTCTGTTTGGCTAGCGAAATCCCAGATACATTTGTGTCTCATATGCCTGTCTTAGGCAAAAACTCTTATGCCAAAAAGCGTAGAGCGAAAAGGTTACGAGTCTGTCACAAATGTAGTCGATGGACTTGTGATACTAGATGTCGTTCTTTAGGAATGGTGTCCAATAATCGAGAAGATAAAACACAATTCATCAAGAATGGCTTGAGTAAGGATTCTTTGGATAATATCCAATTGACTCATGAGACGCATTCTTGTGGATTAGTGCAAAATGAACTTCTTGGTTTATGGAGTATTTTTCATAAAGAACGGGAGCGTTATAGTCTTGGGAATCTGACTTTAAAAAATCCTGTTTGCCAATTTGTAAGAAAACTGGATGGGAAGCAAATCTCCGACTCATAGAAGGCGTTGAAGCCGTTACTGGACGTAAAACCAGAGGAAGCTGTGAGCCACATCACAACTACTGTACATACACGCTGTTATTGTTGAAAATTTTCTTTTTCTTCTGAAAATAATCTACCTACTCCTGTAGGTGTAATCATTGCATTATCCTTTCATCTCTATAAATACATGTTCTTCTTTTCATTTTTCACAGGGTTAAGGATAGAAATGGAAGGAACCTCAACTCGTAGATTTTGAAATATTTGTGTATTTTATGGAGCTTTTCCTAGAAAGGATGAAGAGTTTTTTAGGGCAACCAACCATTTGGGTAGAGTACTAGCTAAGCAAAAAATACATTTGGTTTATGGGGGAGGTAGTTTCGGATTGATGGGAGGTGTAGCAACAGCAGCATCTGTAGGGGGTAGCCAAGTTTTTGGTATCATCCCCACACCTTTGAAATTGATTTCTAGAGGCACGATTGGAGAAGAATTAGTGGTTAAAAACTTGCAAGAGCGTTTGTTGCAAATGCTCTGTAATTCTGATGCCTTTATTGCTCTACCAAGAGGGTTTGGCACATTGGCGGAAAGTTTCCAAATTGCCTCCATGGCTCAACTTAATTTGCACTAGAAACCCATTGGGCCGTTGAATGTTAATGATTTCTTTGCAGGTCTATTATCTTTTATGGATCATGCTATGTAGGAGAAATTTATTTCAGAGACGGCACGACGAATCCTAATATCTGCATCAACTCCTGAAGAATTGCTAGACAAAATGCAAGCTTTCATTCTTGAACCAGATCCAGCAGTGATTCAGATAGACTGGATACGATAGTCTTTCCCAATCAGTTCCATCCCATAAGTATCCTTTACTCTGCTTGTCATTTTTATTTTTGTTAATAAGTGAGAAGCACTGTGGATGAGAGAGCAATCAGACTTTTGGATCTTTTTATCTTGTCTTTTAGTTTTATTATCAGCATTTTCTTTATTTTGGTTTAAGTTATTTTAGGTTTTTCATTTTCAATAACTACCATTTCAGGTAATTTCTTCTCCACTCTTCTTTTCTATGTTTTGACATTGGGGACAATGTCTTAATTTGGTTAGGGGGAGGGATAGTTGATATTTGATTTTTTTTTAGTTTAGTTTTTCTCATGCTGATATTAAAACTATTGGACAAAGATCTTAGTTTAGGATGGCTGAGTAAGGAGTAATCTTACTCTTGAGATGCATCCTATTAGGCATGCTAGTCATAACATTTTGGGGTAGCTAGGTTTCAACCCTATTTGGATCACATATCTCACAAGTAATCTATATTTTCTAAAGAAAATATTAGATGAAACCTAAATATTGATTCCAAACATCCATTCCCTTACATAATTTGTCAGTTTTATTGTCATTTTTTTTTATTTTTGTAGTAGTGTTGATTATTGATTTTCATTTTTAATTTTATTTTTTTCATGTTCAAGTACATGTTTGCATGATAGTTGCATGTAGGAACATTTAGCATGAATTTAGGTTGTTTGTTTGCATTTAGGAATTCAACTCATGGAAATATCATCATTTGATGTATACCTTGTAAATTTGAAATGGTTGTTAATTTTTAAAAGAAATTAAAGTATGTTGCTTGTTACCTAATGAAAATAAATAACCGGTGAGCACTTTTGAGCCTTTCGTGTTTATTAGGATGTGTGAATTTCTTTGTTGAGAGTACTTACTTTGTGTTTTGAGCTAGACCTTGCTTGGATGGGTGACCTTAAGGACCCACGCAACCTCACTTCTTGTATGTAAATTTAAGGAAGAAGATGGCATTTTAGGGTCAACCACTTACCAAAAGGCTAACCTTGTACATTATCCCTTAGTAAACCCCTTTGAGCCTTATAGCCTTATTCTTTGTTTGAACCCTATATGTTTAAACACGTCCACTTCATTTTGATCCTTTATTGTCCTTGGAACTAATGATGCTTATATGATTATGGGCTTAGAGAATTAAAATGAATGTGTTATTTTTTGTAAAATAAAGAATAAATGTGAGGTATACTTTAGAATATGTTGGGTTACCTGATGCTTAATTTGTCATAATGGAAAAATTGGGGTGAGTTGAGCTTAAATCATAAAAATTGAGTGTATATTATTGGATGGTTGAGTTTTAAACAAATTTTGATTTATGGTAGAAAAAGGCAAAAAGCGAGATCATAAGAAAAAAGCCATCGCAAAATAAAGTTAAAATAATAATAATAAATTTAAAAATAAAAAACTCTTTCGTTTCATAATACTTGGCCTCTGTTTCTTTATGGCAGTCTAAAAAAAAAAATTTTTATCTTTCCTTTTCAAATTATATATGCTCATACCCATGTGGAATCCTTACTAAAGCAAAGATGAAAGACTTCTTCTTTTATCTTTTTCTGACAGATAAACGCATAATCATGGGAGACAATTAAAAAAAAAATAGCTTCAGCCTTAATATTTGTGCAAATCAAATGAGGCCAGCCATTTTGAAACGAAGAGAGGTAAAAAAAATGAAAAAAAAAAAAAGAAAAAAGAGAGAAAAAAAATGTTAAATTCAATAAGTTTGAAACTCAACCATATTTGTTTTCTAAACTCATGTGTTGTTAAGGAATTGTGTTTTGGAGAGGACTTGGAGACTAGGGTTGATTTGGGTATTTAGTGTTTTAGGTACCCATAATTATTGTTCATTGTATTACTAGTTCTCTTAAACTCCACCATTAAAAAGCTTCTATCCGATTCCCGCTTTCACCAAACCCAACCTCATTACAACCTTGTATAAAGACCATTTGACTTAAATTTACATGCAGTCCCCTTTTGGGAATCTAGTGAGGGTGAAGTTGGATCCCCTTGCAAGCTCCAGATTGAGAAATACAAAGTAAGTTATTCACAGACCCACCTTAAAATAAGTGCAAATACTTAGAGAATAATCATCTACCTCTGGTAACAAGGACCTAACTTTTTCTCCTTTCATTAATTACTTGCAAGTCAAGTTTACAAGTGTTATATATTCATAGCATGATCTGTCATGAGTTGTTAGATTATGTATTTTGTTTATTTTCTTAGGTTACACTTGCTAGGGACTAGCAAGAACTTGGTTAGGGGGTGTGATGAATACTCATAAGTGTATTGTTATTAAGGGTTTAAATCATCATTATACACTTTGAGTATGATTAATTTTTATATTCTCAGCATTCTTCCACCGGGTTACTATTCATATGCATTTTTACTATTCACCTGTCACTTTTCACCGACTTACTGTTCATACGCATATTCACTGTACATATGCAGTTTACTGTTCATTAATATTAAAATATATATATTAAATAATTATTTTTTATGTAGGTAAAAATCATCACTTGGCGGCCCTTCACGAGAAAAAAATCATATCTGGAGCTGTAGGCATCGAAACTGAGTGATTCTAAATTCATCTGAAAGCCAACAAACAGATCTTAAACTCTGCTTCATTTCACAAGCTAGTTTGATCGTTTTCATTGCCGAAATCTGATTATAGATGAGACCCTTTGTTATTTCGTGTGCTGAAGAGCAGTTTCGGTACAAAAATCATAACTTGAGCTATGGATATCCGATTTGAATTAGCAAGCTATAGATTCAAAGCTACAGAGGAGATCTACAACTTTTGTGCTTTGAGGAAAAGCTGATCTGATGTCTACAATGGCCGAAAAATTAAAAGAACTTGCGGCGTGCCATTGCTGAGTTGTATTTACCTACATTTTACCATTTTATTTTTACCATTTCACCCACCCCAAAACTCTATAAATAGGCACCTTGGGGGAAGGGTGAAGGTGGCCATTTTCTTAGGCCATTTCCATGTTCTTTAGTTTTTCTCGTTTGTTCTTGTTCTAGTTTTCAATACCGAAACTCTATCCAAGTGTTTTCTCGGTCTTCTTCTTGTTCTTTCTTTGATCTTTCAATCTATGTTCATTTCATCTTTCTACATGTTGTTTACTTTTATTATGTCTAACTAATCTTTGTTTTGCTAACGTAAAAGGGTGAAGCTTTTGGTGTAGAGGTTATGATTGATTTGAATGGATCACAACGTTAATGGTATTTTCTTCCTTAATCTATTTAACTTCCTTCCTTGTTAAGTAGGAGTCTTGATTCATCATTGTCAAATCATTGGCACAAAAGCTGCTTGATTCCCTCTGTAGAACATGGCTCTGCTGGCTATATTGGAATCTTGAGTTATTGTCGACAAAGGTTGGCATGATGGATACTTGAGTCCATTAGCAAGTGTTGGCGTTTTAAGATCAATGAATGTTAATACTAACTAAATTCCCCTTTTGGGACCTCTTTTATGTGTGGATCTCAATTGAGTGGTAAGATGGGCTAAAATTAATCATAACCGATATACTAAAAGTGGATCCCCTAACCTTAGCTATTTCTTTGAATTTCAATTTTAATTCACACTTGTTCACACATTGCACCAAAACTTTATTTATTAAAACTTCAACTTGTATTTCTTAATTCACTTCCCTGTGGTTCGACAGTCGGACTCCCGAGATTTTATTACTTGTGACAACGTACACTTAGGTTACAACTGCTAGAGTGCAGCAAGCCTTTCGTCCTATTCCTTTACAAGCACCGAACTCACCGCTTTTTCACTGATGGCGAGGTAAAGGATGATAGGTTCTCTTTCCTTCGGTTGCCGAAGTGTCGACAGACGGGTTAGGTAACTTTTGAGCTCATCCCAAGCCTTTTGGTGGTCTTCGGTCCAAGGATGTTCCCCCGAACCAAAGGTATCTTCATTTTTCGCTACTTTGGTGAGCACTTTGAAGAACGGTCGGCACTGATCCCCATATCTGGAGACAAATCTACTGAGTGAAGTGATTCTCCCAGTCAGCTTTTACATGTCCTTGATTGTTGTGGGAGTTCAGAATCCTAGCAAGGCCTTAATCTTTTCTAGGTTGGCGTCGATTCCTCCTTTCGATACCATGAATCCAAAGAACTTGCCCGCATTCACCCCCAACTCGTACTTCTCCGGGTTGAGACGGATTCCGATTTTCCAAAGTCGGTGGAATGTTTCCTTTAAGTCTAAGATATGACTACTAGGCAGTTTGCTCTTAACTATCATATTGTTGACATATACTTCCATATTCCTCCCGATTTGGGTGTCAAACACCCTATTCATCAGCCTTTGGTACATCGCTCCTACATTCTTCAAATCGAAGGGCATTTTGACATAGCAGTAGGTCCCGACGTCTGTGATGAAGGCAGTTTTTTCCTTGTCTTCGAGATCCATCCGAATCTGGTCGTATCCACTGAAAGCATCGAGGAAGCTGAGCAGTCCGTATTCAATGGTGGAGTCCACCAATTGATCTGTTGGTGGTAAAGGATACGAATCCTTAGGACAGTCATCGTTTACATTTCGGAAGTCGATACACATTTGGAGTTTATCGCTCCCTTCTTTCGTAGGAAAGGCAACATTGCTAAGCCATTCAGGGTACTTCACCTCTCTTATTATGCCTGCTTCCATTAAACGTTGGACTTCTGTTTTGATGAAGTTGTTCTTATGCGCCAAGAGGCTTCACTTTTTTTTTTGAACAGGCTTCACCTCCAGGCGCACTTGAAGGCTATGTTGGATTATGCTACCCCAAGCATGTTCTTCGGAGAGTAGGAAAACAGATCTTTGTTCATTAACAGAAAAACATACAAGTTTTTCCTTGTCACCTTCGGCCAGTTGTTTCCCCACTCGAGTACTTCGGCCTGGGACAAGTTCTACATCTTCTGTTTCTATTTTTTCAAGGTCTCCTATTTCTTCCCCACTTGCTTATTCTCCGAGCATGGTCTTTTCTCCCGAAGTCTGTGCATGGATCTTCGTTTGGCCTTGTCTTGCTTCCACAAATACCTTCTTTACTTCAGCTTGGTCAATGAATATCTCAGCGTCCCCGTCCTTCATCACGAAGGTGACAATTAGGTACTTCACGTCTGGATGGATATGAAGATTCCCCTGCATCTGCCTCCCGAGGATGGCATTGTATGACAAAGGTGATGGCCTGGTGCCTCATCGTTTATAGTCATAATGACTGGTGGAGAGACTTCTAGGAGGAAGAACGCCTGGAGGATGGTGCGCCCAAGGGAGAGTACCTGAGTCACTCAGAAACAAAGGGTTAAGAGGCCCCCGGAGTGTTTTTCCGGGGGGGGGAGCCTCCGACGCCCAAGTTAGTGGTGGCTGAGAAAAAGGCAAAGGTAATAATACACAGGGCTGAAGAGTCTTGCCTGGTAATTTTCTCAGAGTAGGGGAGCAGTGTTTTGCCAACCAACCTCCTGCCAAGTATTAATTCCTGGTATTTATAGGAGTGCCTAGCCCGTTCAGATCGCGACACGTGTTCGGTCGGATGTTCCCTGAGTTTCTGGGCGTAGGGGACAGATAGCTGGTAGCAGGTTGCCTTGAGCCTTGTGCTGAGATGGGCCGTGATGTGATTTTGATGGCGTCAGCGTGCTAGAGCGCCTATTGAGGCGGCTTTATGACGTCTGTGAAAGGACGTGTCAGAGGCTTCCTTAAATGCTTCCATAAATGCTCCTGCCGTACTCCCGAGGTCCCTGGGTGAGGTCGTCCTTTGGTACGGACAGAGCCTCTTCGGGAAACAAGCCCTCAGTTCGGGGGTTCCCAGTTTCAGGGAGTTCCGCCTTCGGGAATATCATGTTCGGCTCGCTATGTCTGGTGCCACTTTTCCGAAGGCGATCGGTTCACAACCTTAGGGGGGTAAGTAGTGTCCTCGGGTTTTCCTGGCGTGCCGGGCTCGGAGCTCTTCGGCTATCTCCCGAGGTGCATGATCACACCTTTTCTCGGGTAGTGCCAGCTTCTTCTGGCCATTCTTGTGGCAGGGAGTTCGGCCAGATAGAGGCGATAGCGCTTGGCTATCAAAAGGGACATCTATGACGATGAACCTTGTCATTGTGGAAGCGGAGAGCTCTTTCTTGCTCTGAACCGAAGTTCCTTTTAACGTCAAAGGTAGGTCGATCCACCTGAGGACAGGGAGTTCGGACGGACCAACCCCAAAGGTAGGGGAGGTGACAGGTTTGAGATCGCCTTTTGAGATTCCCAAGTTCGGCCGGAGGTGCAAGAACAGTACGTCGACATTGGAACCATCATTGATGAGCACTCTTTCGACATCCCAACTCTCTATCCTTACCATGATTAGGAGGGGATCGTCATGATGGAATTTCACGATAGACCCATCTTTCCGAACGAGCTTGTTCGATGGGTTCCCGAACACCATCTTTGAGATTTCACAAACTTTCTTTTTCCTCTCGGCTAAGTGCATCCCACTAGTAATTGTTTGGATCACTCCAGCTGGAGGTGGTGGGTGCTTTCTAGCACTTCGGTTCCAATGTCGGTCAGAATCGTAGTCCTCATCTTCTGGTTTTCTTTCCTCCTCCCTCTTCCCCTTTAGGGAGGGCATGCGCAGGTAACGCCGAAGTTGGCCCTACTTTATTAAAGACTCGATGTACTTCCTCAGCTAGAAGCAATCCTCAATATCATGCCCATGGTCCCGATGGAATTGGCAGAACTTCTTCAAGTTTTTCTTGTTTTTTGAGGTCATGGCCTTCGGATGTTGAATAAGGCTCCCTTGCCTTTCTATGGCCAACAGTTTGTTTGTTCTGGTGGTGTTCAGAGGGGTGAACGCCACTAGCTTCTTGCCCCTTTGCTTCCGAGGTCTACCTCCAGCCTCGGCTGGACAGTGAGGTTGATGGCTTGGACCCTCGAAGCGAATATGGTTGGACTTCGGCCCTCCCATCCTTAGTTCCTCAAGTGTCATGTGCTATTCTTCCCTTCGGTAGAATTCTCCGAGGGTGTCCACGGGGTCTTTGGAGAACTCGTAGAAAAGCTGTGAGCCCCTCCGAAGTCCCATGATCATTGCGAGGATACGAATTTTGGGGTGGAAGTCCAGAACACTCAGGGCTTCCTGATTGAACCTTTCGACATAGTCAGGAATGGTTTCCCCATTCCTTTGTGCTATGTCAAGCATCTGGACAGGCATCTTCACCATCGGCCTACTTCCGATGAACTGCCGAGTAAATGCAGTGGACAACTCCTGGAAACCCGCTATGGTTCCGAGGGCCAGGGAGTTATACCACACAGTTGTCGGCCCTGAAAAGGTGACGTCAAAGCACTTGCAGAGGGGGGCGTCATCAGCACCATGCAGCACTGATAGCCAAAGGCTATCGCCTCTATCTGGCCGAACTCCCTGCCATAAGAATGGCCAGAAGAAACTGGCGCTACCCGATTAAAGGTGGGATCAAACACCTCGGGAGATAGCCGAAGAGCTCCGAGCCCGGCACGCCAGGAAACTTGAGGATACTACTAGCCCCCCGAGGTTGCAAACAGATCGCCTTCGGAAAAGAGGCACCAGCTATTGCGGGCCGAACATGATCTCCCCGAAGGCGGAACTCCCTGAAGCTGGGTACCCCCGAACTGAGGGCGTGTTTCCCGAAGAGGCACCGTCCGTACCAAAGGACGACCTCACCTAGGGACCTCGGGAGTACGGCAGGAGCATTCAAGGGAGCATTTAAGGAAGCCTCTGACACGTCCTTTCATAGACGTCATAAGCCGCCTCAAAAGGCGCTCTGACACGCTGATGCCATCAAAATCACATCATGGCCCATCTCAGCACAAGGCTCAAGGCAACCTACTACCAGCTATCTGTCCCCTACGCCCAGAAACTCAGGGAACATCTGACCGAACGCGTGTCGCGATATGAACGGGCTAGGTACTCCCATAAATACCAGGAAATAAATACTTGGCAGGAAGTTGGTTGGCAAAGATCTGACTCCTAAACTCTGAGAAAATCACCAGGCGAGACTCTTCAGCCCCTTTGTGCTATTTCCTCTGCCCTTTCTCAGCCACCACTGACTTGGGCGTCGGAGGCTCCCCCCCCGGAAACACATTCCGGGGGCCTCCTAACCCTTTATTTCTGGACTTTCAGGCACACTCCCAAGGGCGAACCATCCTCTAGGCGTTCTTCCTCCTAGAAGTCTCTCCACCAGTCACCATGACTCTAAACGATGAGGCCCCCGGCCATCATTTGGCGTCGTCTGTGGGAACCCGCTCTGAGATTGCCGTCATTGAAACTCGGCGTTCTAAGGACAAGGGACTCCCGAGGTCTCCGTCTGCGCCTGAGACACAACCGGCTGCTGAGCAAACACTCCCAGGGACTTCTGTGCCCGAGGAAGACCGCCCTCTAGTAATGACTATGAGCTTCCTGAAAGACTTTCAGCGTTCGGTCGTGTCTGAAATGACACAGCAGATCGACCGAAGGTGGTCACAGCAGACACAGGCCCAAAGACCTCCCTCACCAGCACGCCCTGGGGAGATAAGCCCGAAGTCTACTCATTGCAGTTTGGGAAGCGGAGATCCGCGCGAAGAATCATCCACAGAAAATACGCCCCTCGGGAAACAGCCTGTGGGGCAGAAGAGGTCTGAGTGACCGAGGGTCTTGCAGCAAAGAAGTTCGCTGCCTGAGGCGAGGTCCCTGAAGAGGCGCCGGCAATCTCCATTCCCTAAAGAAGGGCCTAGTGCCACAGTGCTTATGGAGAGGATATTAGCACGGCTAGATAGGGTGGAGAAACAAATGGCCAGAAAACCCGTTTGGGCCAGACTTTCGGGAACATTCTGCGAAGATGACTCCCCATTCATTCAGGCCGTTGTTGAGGCAGCCATGCCAGGTGACTTCAGAGTACCTCGGTTGGAGATTTATGATGGCCGTACTGATCCACAGGCCCATCTGACGAAGTACAGACGCAGCATGATAATGCACGGTGCTGACGACGCTACCATGTGCAAGTGCTTCGAAGTCACCCTCACAGGGCCAGCAACTGCATGGTACAATTCATTGCCTTCAGGGACCATCACTGAGTTCTAGGAGTTGTCCATGACCTTCACGCAGCAATTCATTGGGAGTCGACCTACTGCGAAGATGCCTGTCCAGATGTTCGACATAGAGCAGAGGAAGAGAGAAACCATCGGAGACTATGTCGAAAGATTCAATAAGGAAGCTCTGAGCATCCCAGACTTTCGGTCCGAAATCCGCATTCTTGCGATGACACGGGGCCTTCGGCAAGACTCACAGCTGTTTTATGAGTTCTCAAAGGACCCCCCGGAGACCCTCGGAGAATTTTACCGAAGGGCAGAACAGCACATGACCGCCGAGGAACTAAGAATGGCTGGGCCGAAGTCCGATCACCACCCCGCCGAAGGGTCCAATCAACAAGCTCGGCATCCGACCGAACAGGCAGGACGACCTCGGAGGATGCGGGGAAGGAAACCCCAAAGTTTCAGACCACTGAGCACTACACGGACCAACATCCTCATGGCACTGGAAAGGCAAGGGACGCAAATTTGGCGGCCAAGGGCCATGGCCGCCGATAATAAGAAAAATGCAAAGAAGTTCTGCCAGTTTCATCGCGACCACGGTCATGACACCGAAGACTGCTTCCAGCTGATGAAGTACATAGAGTCGCTAATAAAGCAGGGCCAACTTCGGAAATACCTGCGGATGCCATCCCTGAAAGGCAGAAAAGTGGAGGAAGAAAGGGCCGAAGATGAGGACTATGACTCCGATAGGCGGAGAAATCGAAGTCCAAAAAGGCGCCCTCCACCTCCGGCAGGGGTTATCCAAACAATCACCACGGGGCTCCCATCCTCGGAAAGAAAGCGGAAGGCCAAAGAGATTGCGGTCATGGAATATGAGAGCCCGGCAAAGAAACTGGCTCACAAGGACGGATCCACCGTCATCTTCCCCCATGACGATCCGCTGCTAATCATGGCAAGGATAGGGAATTGGGACGTCAAGAGAGTGTTGCTTGATGATGGATCAAATACTGATGTCCTATTCTCGCATTTACTGCCGACTTTGGACATCTCCAGCAGCGAGCTTAAGCCTGTCACCTCGCCCACCTTCGGGGTTGGACTGTCCGAACTCCCTGTTCTCGGATGGATCGACCTCCCCCTGATGGTAAAAGGAACTTCGGTCGACGAAACAGCTGAGTTGTACGCCTCCACAATGGTGAGATTTATCATCATGGACGTTCCTTCTTCGTACAACGCCATCCTTGGAAGGCAGACACAGGGAAACTTGCACATTCGCCCTGATGTGAAGTACTTGACTGTCACATTCACCACCAAGGATGGGGATGCAGAGGTCTTCATAGATCAAGCCGAGGTAAGGAAGGTGTTTGTGAAAGCACGAAAAGCTTTGGCAAATAACCTCGCACAAACAATAGAGGCAAAGACACCAGAGAAGGGCAAAGAAGGAGAACCCCCAAGAGCGGAAACAGAAACAGTGGAACTTGTCCAAGGACAATCTACTCGAATAGGGAAGAGCTTGCCCGAAGGTGACAAGAAAAACCTTGTATCTTTTCTACTGGGAAATAAAGATCTCTTTGCCTACTCGCCGAAAGACATGCCAGGGGTGCACCCTGGCATAATACAGCATAGCCTCAAAGTAAGCCCGGAAGCAAAGCCTGTTCGGCAAAAAAAGTGAAGCATCTCAGCCCATAAGAGCAACTTTGTGAAAACCAAAGTCCAACGCCTGTTGGACGCTGAAGTCATCAGGGAGGTCAAATACCCCGAATGGTTAAGCAACGTGGTGCTTGCCACAAAAGAAGGCAGCAGCAAACTTCAGATGTGCATCAACTTCAGAAATTTGAACGACGCTTGCCCGAAAGACTCATACCCTCTTCCGCCAATAGACCAACTGGTAGACTCAACTGCTGAATACGGGCTCCTGAGTTTCCTAAACGCCTTCAGCGGCTACCATCAAATAAGGATGGACCCCAAAGATGAAGAAAAAACCGCCTTCATCACCAAGGGAGGAACATACTGCTACGTCAGGATGCCCTTCGGGCTTAAAAATGCAGGAGCCACCTACCAAAGGTTGATGAACAAGGTCTTTAAAGACCAAATGGGGAGAAACATGGAGGTGTATGTTGATGATATGATAGTCAAGAGCAACCTGCCTAGCTATCACGTTGCAGATCTAGAGGAAACCTTCCAAAAGCTCAGAGCCTTCGGGATTCGGCTCATTCCTGAAAAGTGCATCTTCGGGGTAACCTCGGGAAAATTCCTTGGGTACATGGTATCCGAAAGAGGCATTGACGCTAACCTCGAGAAGATTAAGGCGCTGCTTAAGTTCGGAACTCCTGCCACAGTCAAAGACGTGCAGAGGCTCATCAGAAGAATAACCTCCCTGAGCAGATTTATTTCCAGGTACGGAGATAGGTGTCGACCTTTCTTCAAAGTCCTCACAAAGGCAGCAAAAATGGAAGGCGACCACGGAAAGAATGATCACCCTTGGGACGAAGATTGGCAAAAGGCCTGGGAAGAACTCAAAGTCTACTTGGCTAACCTGCCGACTCTGCGACAACCTCGGGAGGGAGAGCCCCTCGTTTTGTACCTCGCCGTCACGGAGAAAGCTGTAAGCTCGGTCCTCGTGAAAGAAGAAGGGCCAAAGCAATGGCCAGTCTATTACGTCAGCAAATCCCTGCATGGCGCCGAAGTCAGGTACCCTCTGCTTCAAAAAGCTATATATGTCTTGGTGCTTGCAGGGAGAAGGCTGCGACCATACTTTCAGGCTCACCCAATCACCGTCCGAAGTAGTCTACCACTACGGGATGTTATGAAGAAAGTTGATCATTCGGGAAGGCTCTCCAAATGGTGCATAGAGCTTGGCGAACATGAAATCATATATGAACCTCAGAAGGCCATAAAAGCTCAAGCACTGGCAGATTTTATCGCCGAAATACCCACCACTAAGGAAAGCCATTTGGATCCGAACGGAGGTGAGCCAAAGTGGACCTTGCATGTTGACGGAGCCTCGGGATCCGAACACCAGGGAGCTGGAGTAATTATCAGAGGACCCGAAGGCCTAGCGGTAAAGAAGGCTATCAAGTTCAGCTTCAGCGTCACTAACAATGTGGCTGAGTATGAAGCCCTCATAACGGGATTACGCTTGGCCAGAAGGATTGGCCTGAGAAACTTAAAGGCTCACAGCGATTCCCAGCTGGTAGTTCGGTAGACGGCAGGAGATTATGGGGCGAAGGACCCAATCTTGGCAAAATACCACGAGCTGGTAGCAAAGCTCGTCCAAGAGTTTGACGCCGAACGGATCGAAAATGTACCTCGGCGAAATAACACTGAGGCAGATTGCTTGGCGAAGTCAAAAACATACACCGAGATGCTAGATCACCCGAGCATCTCAGTGCTGAGCATATCGACCTCGGGAAAAGGATGGAAAGATCCCATAAAAAGATACCTCGCAGAAAATGTGCTCCCCGAAGACCCCGGCGACACTGCAAGACTGCGAAGACGCTCCGGCCGATTCTTCCTGATTGGCGAAGAGTTATACCGACAGGGATACGCAAACCCGCTGCAAAGATGCGTGGATGAAGAGGATATTGAAATGGTCCTTGAAGAGGTCCATGAAGCCATGTGTGGTTCGCATATTGGAACTGATGCCCTTGCGGCAGTGATACTTCGCCAAGGATACTTCTGGCCTACCCTGAGAAAGGACGCAAGGCAGTTCGTCCGGAAATGCGGTAGTTGCCAGAAACACGTGAACATCCAGAGGGCACCCTCGGAATTGGTAACTTCGGCTGACTATCCCTGGCCCTTCGCAGTCTGGGGTATAGACCTTATTGGGCCACTCCCCTCAGCGCCCGGAGGCGTGAAATTCTGCGTGGTAGCTGTAGACTATTTCTCCAAATGGGTCGAGGCAGAACCACTAGCAACTATCTCGGCAAAAGAAGTGCAGAAGTTTGTATGGAAGAACATTGTATGCAGATTCGGCATACCGAGGGTACTAGTGGCTGATAATGGGTCCCAATTCATAGAAAAAGGATTCTAGGAATTTATCAGCAACCTCGGAATAAAGATGCACTTTGCCCCAGTAGCTCACCCCCAAAGCAACGGGCAGGTGGAAGTATCTAACAGGACCATAAAAGATGGCCTGAAGAAGAGACTGGGGGAAGCAAAAGGGAAATGGCCAGGAGAACTCCAAAGCGTGTTATGGAGTTACCGAACGACGCCCCGAAGAGCCACAGGGGAGACTCCCTTCTCACTCATCTTCGGAACAGAGGCCATCATCCCTATCGAGATAGTTAGACCATCAGTACGGGTGCAAGTATTTGATGAAGGTGGAAACGACCTCGGCCTAAGAACGAAGCTCGACCTCGTCGGCGAACACAGAGAAATAGCTAAGCTGAGAAGAAAAGCTTTCCAGCAAAGAGTGGCCGCGGCTATAAATTTACGAGCCAGGCCAAAAGAAATAAAAAAAGGGGACCTCGTTCTCCGAAAGGCTGACTTTGTACCCCGAAAGCCATCTCACGGGGTATTTCGCGCGAACTGGGAAGGACCTTATCTGGTTCTTACTGAAGTACGAAAAGGCGTGTACAAACTTGGCGACACTGAAGGCGCAGAATTGGAAAACACTTGGCACTCAGATGCCTTGAAGAAATTCTACGCTTAAGATGGAGCGGAAGGATTGTGATGTGAAAAAAGTATCCTAAGTACAGAATGTCCTTGAGAAAAAATTCTTAAGTGTACAAAATGGTGCAAGACAGAATTCCGCGAAGGTGTTCGCCATAAAAAAGCGCAGATGTGATTTTCCGAAGTCCCTTGAGCCATCATGCTCGGGAAAATGGAAAACAAAAATTTTGCGAAAGTACTCGCCGCAAAAAGCGCATATGTGATTTTTCGAAGTCCTTTGAGCCATCATGCTCGGGAAAGTGGGAAACAAAAATCTTGCGAAAATACTCGTCGAAAAAAGCGGATAATAAATTTTGGTGATTGCAGGTTTCCCGAAGTCTCTTGAGCGAACTTGTTCGGGACAATGGAAATGCAAAATCTTGCAAAAAGACTTAGCCAAAAAATATATTCATTGAGAATGATCAGGCTTACAAAGAAGAAGTGCCCGAAGAAGGAACACAAAAACGAAGAGGAAAAAAGGAAAAGGCCCCTAAAACAGCCTAAGGGTTCTCGGCGTCTCGGGAGCCACCAGCCACTGTGCCCTTTTCCACCACCTTCGACGCCGGAATTGTGGAAGGCAGGTTCAAGTGCTCGATTTTGGACCAGGACCACCGAGGCCCCTCGAGAATGTTGAGAGCTTCCAAAAAAGAGAGGTCCAGACCTGGGAACCTCTCAAGGAATTGGTGCCGAGCAAGGCAGAATCCGTCTTCGAAGGCGACCTTGGTCATTTGGTCAGATTTGTCCTTCTCAACCTCAAGGTCCTCGAGCTCGTCCTTCAAGTCTGCAACCTCCTTCTTCAGCGCCTTCACCCTCTTCTTCGCATCGGGCTTCTTCTTCAAAGACTGGACCTCGGCTTCGAGGGCCTTTTTCTCACTCACCAACGACCGAATGAGATTGTCAGAATCTGACTTATCTTTGAGAAGGTCTTGGTTGGCAGCGAGCATCTCTTTCACCTGATCGCCGAGGTCAGCAATCTTCAGAAAGGAGTTCTTCTCAAGATCTTCCTTCTCCTTCCAGAACTCCTCCCGAAGGGCAGCAACTTCTTTCTTCGCAGCATCTGATAGCTGCTGGTTCTTGGCAATCAATGCCGAGCACGTGACCTTCACTTTCTCTAAGGTCTCTAAGGCCGAAGCTCGGAACGCCGCCTCCTTGGCCACCCGAACTCGGATAAAGCCGGCGTACCCCAGCAGCTGCAAAAAGATGAACGCAAGGTCAGTAAGAGCCAAGCACTTAGGAAAAATTGAAGGGAAAAAGGTGTGAAGAACATACCTGAGTAGCATGCTCGGTGACTTTCGCGGCAAGGGTGTCATCGTCCGGATGGGCCGCCGCAATAGCCTTGAAGGAGGCCTCTGTAAGCACCCCCTTCGAAATCTGTTTCGCCATTTCAGGACAGTCTTCGGTGTACAAGTTCATGTCCTCCGTGAACGTCCAGAAAGGCTCTTTTGGTATCTTCCCTTGCAGGACTTTGGCGTCGCGAAGGGCCCGCGCCTTCGCGTGTTCGGCCGCCCAGTTCGGGGTAACCAACTCCCCTGCATGGCAAAAATGAAAAGCAGGTCAAAGACAAAAGAAAATTCAGAAAAACAAAAGAGCCATACTTGTTCTGAAAAGAACGAACCTGGCGGCACTTCGAACACGGCGTCCTTGGAATCCTGAGACTCCTCGGTCGAAATCCCCTTGCCTTTCTTCTTGCGCCGCTCCTCGGCAGAAGGAGCCTCTACCACGGCCTCCAGAAGGGCCTGCGGCGCGGAAGGGCTCTGGGGAGGGACGTCGGCGGAAGAAACTTTAGCAGCGGCAGGGACTTCGGCAGCTGCCTCAGACGCCGGAATCTCGGCTGTCCCAGGCTCCTCGGCAGCTTCCTCGAAAATTTCCTCCAGAGGAACCTGGGCAGTTTTCTTCGCCCGTTTTGCCGAAGGCCCAGCGCCAGTAGACTTCCACCTTCAGGAAGCCGCCTTCTTTGTCTGATCGCCCTTCTCCACCTGGCCGGAGAAAAGGGACTTGTAAAATGCAGCAGTCCCGTCGCCCATCTCTGAAAAAGAAAAAAGACATCAGCGTAAGTCCGAGGGAAAAACAACAAAGGAGTAGAAGATAACTCACTTTCGACAAGCGTTTCGAAAGAGATTTCCTCCTTAAGAAGCTTGACCAACCAGGAATCCTTCCCGGCGATGGCAGGAGCTGGCATCTCGAGGTCGGTCTCGTGCTCCTTAACCACCTTTAACTCCCGGAGGACCTCTTCGGTCATCAACCTCCAGTTGATAGGGAAGGGGTACAGAGAACGCGGCGCGACCTCGGGAGCCCAGTCAGAGACGGCGCGGATGCGGCCGTCGAAGTCCGCAAAAGTGGAAGCCAACTCTAGAGTCAGCAACAACCTCGGATCAACGACGTCCACATCTAGCCTTCCCTGAGCCCATTTGGTCGGAACATACGACCAGGCCTCCTCCATCTTCAGGAAGAAGAATTTCTCTTGCCACCCCGGCCAGCTGTCCTTGGTGGCGAAGGTGAACATGAATTTTTTGCTCCCGGATCCCCGAGGTAGCATAAAATAGAAGCCACCCTTCGGGACCACAAAGAGCTTGTAGTACTGCATGAAGATTATAAAATGGGGTTTTATCCCGAACACGCCACACATGCAGAGGTAGGCGTTAAAATAGCAGAACGAGTTCGGGGGAATCTGGTTCACAGCAATGCCATGCAATTGGCAGAACTCGCAAACCATCTTCGGAGGAGGATACTGAAGTCCGGCCTTCAGCTGGGCTCAGAAAACGGTAACCTCGTTACTATGGTTTGAAAAAGCATAATGGCTAGAGCGAGGCAGCCTAGTAATGGCGTAAGAGGGAAGAAAGAACTTTTTCTTCCACCTCTCTAATTTTGCAGGGGTGGTGCAACAAGGATGGGCTAAAAGAGGCTGCCAGCTCTCAGGGATAGGCATTTTCGACATGAAAATGAATTCGGAAAAGGCAAGAAAACAGTTTCCGGAAAAAACTCAAAAGAACAGAGGAATCAAAACACTCTGGAAAACAAAAACCCACCAAAAGATTTGCCAAAGTCTGAGGACGCCACCGTGAAAGTTGGCTGAAAAAAGCTCTGATTAAGGCAGCTCCGCCACAGAAAGCAAGAAAGTACGAAAACAAGGGCAAAGCAGAGGAAATAGCAGAAGTAAAAGCAAATGGGACTTATGATGGAATGGGCTATTTATAGGCCAAAGCTTGGTAACCGAAACGTCGTCATAAGTACCCTTTTGGAGGTGAACCGTCGCCGTAACTGCCCTCTGCACCTGAAAAGGTACGCCCTCTGTAACCGATGCGACTCTCCTCCAATAGCAAAGCGCCACGTGTCAATCGCCGCTCCAAAACAGGGGACACGTCTTCTGACATCCCTAAAAAGCTAGGACGCGTCACTTGGACTGACACGCTTGGCCATCAGACGCAACGTTACACAGACCTGCAAGAAGAAAAAGCAGGTTACGTCGAGGACACCGAGAGACATGCTATGGCCAAACAGCCCATGACCTTCGGGCAAGAGGTGTATCTTTGACACAGGCTCCACCTCGAAGACACCAAAGAACAGGCCAAGGCCGAACAACCCATACCTTTGGGCAAGAGGTGCATCCTCGGAACAGGTTGAGCTTCCTAAGAGACTCCCAAGAACAACCTCGGAAAGAGATGCAAAACCGAAGTCTTCACTTCGGCTTTCCAAAGGGGGGCATGTGATAGCCAAAGGCTATCGCCTCTATCTGGCTGAAGTCCCTGCCATAAGAATGGCCAGAAGAAACTGGCGCTACTCTAGTAAAGGTGGGATCATACACCTCGGGAGATAGCCGAAGAGCTCCGAGCCCGGCACGCCAGGAAACTTGAGGATACTACTAGCCCCCCGAGGTTGCAAACAGATCACCTTCAGAAAAGAGGCACCAGCTATTGCGGGCCGAACATGATCTCCGCGAAGGCGGAACTCCCTGAAGCTGGGTACCCCCGAACTGAGGGCGTGTTTCCCGAAGAGGCACCGTCCGTACCAAAGGACGACCTCACCCAAGGACCTCGGGAGTACGACAGGAGCATTTAAGGGAGCATTTAAGGAAGCCTCTGACACGTCCTTTCACAGACGTCATAAGCCACCTCAAAAGGCGCTCTGACACGCTGACGCCATCAAAATCACATCATGGCCCATCTCAGCACAAGGCTCAAGGCAACCTGCTACCAGCTATCTGTCCCCTACGCCCAGAAACTCAGGGAACATCTAACCGAACGCGTGTCGCGATCTGAACGGGCTAGGTACTCCTATAAATACCAGGAAATAAATACTTGGTAGGAAATTGGTTGGCAAAGATCTGACTCCCAAACTCTGAGAAAATCACCAGGCGAGACTCTTCAGCCCCTTTGTGCTATTTCCTCTGCCCTTTCTCAGCCACCACTGACTTGGGCGTCGGAGGCTCCCCCCCCGGAAACACATTCCGGGGGCCTCCTAACCCTTTATTTCTGGACTTTCAGGCACACTCCCAAGGGCGAACCATCCTCCAGGCGTTCTTCCTCCTAGAAGTCTCTCCACCAGTCACCATGACTCTAAACGATGAGGCCCCCGGCCATCAAGCACCATGCTACATCTATACTTCATGAGGTAGGCTTGAGGATCATTGCGCCCATCGTACATTTCCAAGCATGGTACTCGGAAGTCACTTGGAATGGGTGCCTCTACTACTATGCAGATGAAGGGTGACTCTTCTCCGATCAAGGTCTTTCACAGCCTTGACCAGACAGGCTTCCGAGAAATTTGCCTCTCTACTTTTTCCAACCTCTCCAGGATTTTTTCCATGAGGGCGGTAGTACTGGTTTCTTCTCATTGCTTGGTGACCTCCGGCAACAAAGAGTAATGTCTCTTTTTTGGGAAGTAACTTCATCGGCGTGGGGATTATGACCTCTCATCCGGTGATGAACTCCGTCAGCGGGAAGTTTTGGGTGCTTTTGACCCCGTTTCTCCAGTAGAACGACCTTTGGGGGGTACGTCCTCTGTTGAGGACTCGTCATGGTAGTCCCCACTTCCTGAACTCCAGTGAGTAGATTTAGGACTTTTCTCTCGGTGAGTAGTTGGCAAAGAGGCCCTTCAGACCGAAGGTGGTTGAGACCAACTTGTATTACCCACTCCGGGGTAGTCCAGTTATGGTGCCAAAATTGTGCATTTAGACTCCCAGGATTGGTAATGTTCTGTAGGCCATCAGAACATTACCCTTAGTGTGGATGCCCAAGTGACCTTCTTGGGCACTATGTAAACACATGCATATTGGTCCAACCATCACACACATATTCACATTTCATGCACACTATGGCAGCAAAGAAGGAAAATACTAGCACAAGTCTTAATCTTGGCTACCACACATTAGGCAATCTTGTTAAGTTCTAGTGACCAGCCACTGCACCTATAACTTCCACTAATAAACTGTATCATTCTAGCCACATACCCCCCTATTTTATTTGCTCCATTATCAAGTAGAGACTTAGAGAAAACCAATGAATTTTGTTTTACATCAATAGTCCACCTATGGACCAAGTTATGGATTTTTTAAGTTGGTTACAAAATTCTGACCAAATGAACAGTAACTTAGCCAACTTTGCAACGTCATATCTTTGGCTACAAGGCTCCAAATTTAGAAATTCCAAATTCAGCTCAACATATATATGTTCTCTAGGTGTGGTCAAAATTTCATACAAAGATTCTATCTACACAAGGAGATATAGAACTTTAACTGCAGAGTCAAAACTCTGATCACTTTATGACCATTTTGCCCATACAAAATTTCATAAGCGTGCAAACACTTCATTCACAAGGGGAAAGCTCTTCAAGGCTACCCATATATGTCTATTACACATAGGAAATACATTCCCTTGCATTTAACAACTTTATGTGGCCAAAACAGAATTTACAAGTAAGCAGCCCATAATTCACACTTAGGCAGCTTCGCACCACATCACTTAGATAGCCAAAACATTACTCAAATGTTCACATATTTGTCTCATTTTGCATAGAATACATCTACATGCATACATGCACTACAAAATGGTATTAACTCAGCTAAATACACCTTAAGTTATAGGAGTTCCTGAGACACAATGGACTCCAGAATAGGATGCTGGACAGCTGCTGCATAACACAATAAGTACCACCATTAAAAATACCAAACGTGCTCCTAACATCACCAAAATTTCCAAATCACAACTATAAATATGGAAGTTCATGTACCTAAAATTTCAGATCAAAAATCAAACCAAAAAGGTTAGTTTGAAGGTGATTTTTCAGCTGGACCTGAAATGACAGAATTGAGGGGAGTAAGTTTCATTGAGAAACTTAGTAAGGGTAGCACTTGGATTCAATAGGCAATGTAACCATCATTAAAACCTGCATCCAAAGACACTAGAACACAAAAACCACAAATGCATATATACAAGATATAGCAACCAAATGTAGCAGCCAAACACAAACAACAAACACATGAAATGCAGCAGCAAACAATAACCATAGGTTAGTCCATAAAACACATAATAAACATAAATAAATCACTATGGCAGCCCTCCTCAAGCTAATGCTTTGTCTTAGGAGGATTTTAACAATAGTTAGTAATAACTTTGGCCTCTAGAAACCCCATTTGACTTCCATCTTTGTACACTTGGACAGTAGGTCACAAAACCTTCAATAAGTGCACTCCCCTCACTAAGCTTGGTTCAGCAAGCTTATGGCTCTCTTCCAAGCTTAGCCCTAGTTCCATGGATATTTGAAAATTGCAGAAAATAGTCCATGAGAGCAAGAGAACCCTTACTTTGATGCGTAGGCTCAAAATCAAGCTTGATCCTTGATGTATCCAAGAAATAGCTCTAGTTTGCTTCCAATTGCTTCTTTTTGCCTTCAATTTCAATCAATTGCAAGTTTAAAGGTGTGGTGGCTATAGAGGAAGTATCGCTGTGTTCTTGGTCTGGGGGAGGACAAAAATGGGAGAGGGATAAGTGATTTGGCCACTTAAATGGCCTTAAATGAGCTTAAGGGCACAAAACACACTTAAACAAGCTTAACCTTGCTTTATGTCATTTTCCTTCTCCCTAATCATGGTTTCTTTATCTTAAACTCATTGGTACACATGTGCCCAACATTTTTGACTAATTATCAAGTCTTGGCTGCCTTCCCCACGGTGGTATAACCCCACAATTCCACCCTTAGACTTAAGGCACAAGCTTGAACACCTTAGGGTTTACACTAGGACATTTAGGTCCTTATTGCCTTTAGTGTTTCCTTTGTTCAAACTTGTATTCCATGAGTAATTTGGTCCTCCAATAGCACTTTTATACCATTCACATCCTTCCCATAACTCTCCAAGTCTCTTTCTTGAGAGTTTTGCAATTAAGTACCCGAATTTCCAAAACCTTAGAAAAAAGTCCATAGGTTGCTTGACAAACAAGCAATCCTTTAGGCTTTTCTTGGAGACCAAGTTACCAACTTGGAACACTTTTTAGGAGGTGTTGATCATGCGTTTTACCACCCACACTTCAATCACTATGGTGAGAATTACACAATATAATGGTTTTTAGCCATTATGACACACTTGTAATTCTCCCATTTTGTGAGGTGGTAACAACCTTTGGTCAAGCTGTTGTGTCATCTCAGCCACAACAGAGCACTGAAAATCATGGAGGAAGCTCATCATGACTATCAGAGGATGCTCATCCTCAGGCAAAGAAGTCCCTACGGCGGGTTGTTCAGTCGCCGGTTGACTCTCCAGCGCAAACGGGGACTTCGGGAGTCCTTTGTCCTTAGAACGTCGGGTCTTAACATCGGTGACCTGGGAGTGAGTTCCCACAGACGGTGCCAAATGGTGCCCATTAGCATCCTCGTTCTGTGACATAATGGCCTGAAGTCGGGACTTCCGGTATGAAGGCGTTTGAATGAAAGACTTTTGATATGAGGGTAGCTGCAAGACTCAGAAAAACATGGGTTAGAGACTCCCCGTAGTGTGTTTCCAGGGGAAGAGCCTCGCGCAAGTCAATATTTGGGAAATATGGAGCAGCAAGTGGAGAGCAAAGAGTAGAGAATTTTGTGTCTCTCTTACCAAGGTTACTCCTAGGTATTTATAGGAGGGCGTAGGGAGGAGGCCGTGTAGCAGAACCTACTTAGATCATGACACGTGTTCGGCCTGATGCAATCCGTCCCTCTGTGGACAGGTATCTCCCGCTGGCCCTAGCCTGTTCTAGCTAGAGGTTAGGGCTATGTGGGAGGTATTTGTGTCAGTGGTGTGTGCGAGGAATCTTTGTCAGAGGCTCCTTAACCATTTTTGTCTTATCTCCGTAAGACACCTTCAGGGAATGAGACCCTTTCGAGGTATGAGACCCCTTCGGAATAGGAGGCTCCCTTCAGCTAGATATCATCACCAAGGGCCACTAGGATAAGTTCTTCGGCGGAGCAGGGCACCTTCGGGAGACGTTCTCCCTTGCCGAGGATGGGGAATTACTTTTTCGAGGTCGGTAGGTTCATAAAATCTGAGGGTGGTGAAAGACACCCTTCCCCGAAGTTGGTCATGTCACCTTTCCAAGGATGGTTAGGGCCCTCTCTTCCCCGAGGTTGGTCACTTGTACTTTCTGAGGGTGGTGCTCATCAGACCAATTTGGGAGTTCTCCAAGGGTAATAGCCCTTTGGCTATTACCTATGGACTAAATTGTAAGGTTACAAAAGTTGGGTACTCAATTGCACAGATTTCCAAAGATGGCTATAGAAAGGACATGGATAGAATTGTAAGGAAAGGACATGCATAGAATTATGAAGAAAGGACATGGATAGAATTATGAAGAAAGGACATGGATGGAATTAAGGATATTGTTGGGGACCAAAGATGACACGGCCGTCCTTGGCCCCTGCCTAGGAAGCCATGTGAGAGCTAGTCTCATGGTGGTTGCAATTGGCTAGTTGTATATGTGCACGGATTAAATCCCATGATACTAGTTGATATCCTAGAATATGCAATATGAATGCTCTTCATGCTTTGACTTGGATATATAAAAACATAAATGTTAACTTTGGCCAAGTAATTACTACAGAAAATAAGGACAAATAGCCAAAGCATACAAAATCAACATTTGTGTGAGTTTACTACACATAACAACTCGTGAGAACATTCATACATAAAGTAGACTAATGCCCTCACCCAAGAGCAACTCTAGAGTCTAGGACTCTTCATAACATAGACTATGGAGGCAACTAAGAGTATTGTATATAAATACAAGCCTCAACTGAGATCTTCTTGAAATAACTCCCACCAGGGATGGAAATCCTAGTGGCGAGTCTCAAAAGCCCTTGCCTAAGTGCTACTAGGCTTTGTAGCCAAAAGAATGTTGGGTTTCACGAGCCAAATAGCGCAGCGGAATTTAACCAAAACCCTCCATGATCCAAGTGAAACGGGGTAAACCGGGTGTTCAAAAATTTTCATACCTAATTTTCGGTTGAGATCTCTCACTCAACTGTAGAGTCGAATCATAAAACCTGAATAGTTGACGTGTTCAAGCTCTCTATGGTATCCACACAAGCCTCTCGGGATCACCACGCTTCCACCACATCCCGGCAGATGCGTTTCTCTTGCACTCGCAGTGCTAGCTTGCGTCCTCCAAGGAATTGCAAGAGAAGAGTGCGGTTGTCCTTTTGGGAGGCTAGGGCAAGGAGACCTACGAATTTCTCACTAGAAGTTGTATTTATAGTGAGACTCAACTTCCAGGCCTAATAGGTTTCAAAGCCCTAATCCAATTAGGCTCTAATTTCAGGCTTAATAATGGCTCAACTATTGGGCCCATTATTAATACGAAATTATTGTGAAACCATAACCCAAATAATTAGCCCATGCACTCTAATGATCCAAATAGCTCTATGTGTGTGACCTAATAGGCTCTTATCACGTTGGCAATGATCATAAATCACATTTATGATCATAAGCAATGAGCGGTGTCTAGCAACACATCATTGCTACCCAAGTGACAAGATTGTCGATGATTCGACTAAACCTTTATAATCATCACCGATATATGCCATTGTCCCTTTATCCAAGATATCAAGACTAAGCACGAGACATGGAATGTGTCACTCTCGTATAGCCCAATCTTTGGTTTCTTGATTACCGAGTATACCAACTTAAGCTGATGACATTGATATCATATATCAACTCATCTGAGCATGGTCATGCATTTTTCTAAGTCTTACTATATTAAGGGGCCCAAAGATATCACTCCCGTTACATAGGAGGGACAAATCCCATCTTGATCATACAACTCCCTCCGCATGATATGTGACATACCCAATAACCTCCTTCAAGTTCACTCAGTTACGAGCAACAAAGGAAAGTATCAAAGTATGTGACTCACATGTAGGGAACCTTGATGATCTTAGGTCGAAGGACTACATATACCATGATCACTATGAGAATCACTTATGACACTCATATAACGATCCATGTAGTGTTCTCATGGTGGGTCGGTCCAGTACACAAGTTCTCCAACTTGTACCCATATGTAGACTACATATCTCATATTAGTCTCCACATATGCTAGTCGTTATGTATTATTGCAACCCGCTCCACAATAATACTAGACTAGGGACGTGTAAGAATATCATTATTCTAGGGTTATAATTATGTTTGTTAAGTTACGCAGAAACAAAACAACAAACATAATTGTTAGATTAATGCCTTAATAAAATATCATGACTCAATGTGCAAAAAATACAATCATCTCATGATTGGCTTTTTGGGCACAACACAAACAAAGAAGACACTAGTTAGTACTGTTACTTGACCAACAAACCAACTAAGTATACTCATGTAGACTAGAATCACAAGGATTCTCAAGCACAATACCTGTACAAAAGTTACTACCGCGAAAACCCTCAGTAGTTACCCGGCCCAACAACTTTAGTATCTGCATAACATAACTAGGGAGTGAGAATTCAACATTCTCAGTAAGGGGTCTTCTGTGCACCTGCAAGAAAATTACTAGGACTCTACATATGATAACATATGTAACTTGCTGCGAGCTCACATACCATGAGGGTCTGATATATGCACATATAACTAGGCCTTTAAGACCTCTCCTCAAACTAGTCCTCCTCATGGGGCATCACTCCGTGCCTAGCGAGTTCTGATCACTAACTCTCTCCTAGTAAGCCATAGCTTACTGATGCAATCATGTAGCCTTCCCTTAGTCGTTATGCAGGGGATTTATGGTGGAGCTTTGTAGACTAGGCCATAAGACCTCCTTGTAGACTAGATGAACAAGGTTTCACCTTGCAACCTCATTGCTAATGGCACGGCTAGGTTGACAAGTGTTCTAAACCTTTCACCTGAGCTAATGGTACTTAGTTATGTTCATTTGCAACATAGTTTCCTTGCTTGTTGCACAAGCAACCTCAAAACCTTACAAAACTCAAGGAAACTCTTACTTCTTGTGGGACTTCTAGAAGTCTTGGAGCACCCCTGGAATCCTTGGACCCCAAGGTACTCTAAGAACCCCCTTAGGTCTCACTTGGATCATCCTAGCAAAATGTGGAAAATTCAACCATTTTGTCTGTGGCGACTCATCGCCATAGTTGGTAAAGTTCTGTGAAGGTTTTCTGGACTGGCGACACGTCGCAGGCCTCGACCTGTAATTGGCAACCTGTCGCCAATCTACATTTCTGCAGAATTTGGCGCATTTTGCTGCTATAAACTTTGGACGCTTCCTACACATATCAAACATGCTTAGAAAGCCTCCAAATTTCATACACTCATAGACCATGTTGCATTGAACATAACCAACTATCACAAGCCAATCTATGATGCTCTATAACATCATCCAAATCCTCTCAAACTTCATAGTCCACCACAATTCAACCAAAACCTCTAATCAATGCTATAGCTAAAACCACTTGAATTCTTCAAGCAAACTCAAGCTAATAGCATTAATTGAACTTGAAAACATAACTCCCTTACCTCAACTCCAAGTAACAAGCAAGAATCAATCTCTTTTCCAACCAATCTCACCAAAGTTCTACACAACTTCCAATCCAAAAACAAAGCACCAATCACCAAAACTTCGCTCTCTACCCAAAACCCAATCTCCAAACCAAGCAAATAACATGAATTCAATCAAGAACACATTGATTACCTCACTAAAAAATAGCGGATATGGAAAAATGCCCTTCCAAGCTTCAAAATCATGGTTTAAAGCTTGAAATTAGCTTCTCCGAGCATGTACACCTTGGATTGCACCTCTTGACACCAAGAACACTTGATTCCAAGCTTAATTTAAGAGAGAAATGAGTGAGGGAAGGATAAAAATGTGGTTATGGCAGCTTCCCCATTCTCTTTCCCTTCTTAAACCCTTACTTAGCATCAAAGTCACCAAGGTATCAAGTTTAATGCAAGTAAGTCCCCCATCTTTGTAACTTACTCCTTTTTTATTAAATTCTTGTTTATTCTTCAAGTTTGAGTTAAGGCTGAAAGTTAAGTTATAAAAACTCAGTTTAAAAAACTCGGAACTTAGTGAACTTTGCTAAACTTGTCTATTCTTGCTATGTAAACTTGAAATTAAGGTTCTAAACTTAATTTAGAACACTTTACCTTCCTCTGGAGTGCCTGCTACTAGGAGGTCCATAACAAAAAAGCTCGAGGTAAAGTTAGACATTTAATGCTTAAGGACGCTTAAGGGCTTAAGTGTCCCAAACCTTTCTAAGGTGAAAATGACCCTTGACCAAGGTTAAAATAGGTCAAAAACTATCATTTTCTCATCCGAAATGGCTAGTAAAAACGTTGTCCAAGTGTGGCCTAAAGTTTGAAAAATTTGCAAACATGCCATTACTAAAGACCAACAAAGAAATAAAGCTAGAATAAAATCATTTTCTCCCCGTTTTCTTCTAAAAATTTGACCTCCACCTACTAGGGTTCTTCCTTGAACTCCTTCACATCCCTCCTAGCCACCTTACTACAAACAATCAAGAGAAGGCAAGAGAAGATAACCAAAGCATCAAGGAAGACCATAAACCCTAGTTTTTGGGTTTATCTACGGTTTATTGGATTTTCAGCAAAACAAAAGGGGTTCTCTTGCTCTCATGGGATGTTTACTATATTTCCAAGCATCATGGACCTAGGGCTAATCTTGGAAGAGAGCCATCAGCTTGATGAACCAAGCTTAGTAAGGGGAGTGCACTTAGTGAAGGTTTTATGACCTAGTGTGAAGTGCACAGTGATGGCAGCAAATCTAAGGGTTTCTAGGGCCCAAAGTTAGTACTAACTAGTATTAAAAATCTTCTAACTCTAAGCTTATGCTTGAAGAGGGCTACCATAGTGATCTACTTATGTTTATTACATGTTTTATGGACTAACCAATTGCATTTTTTTTCTTATGTTTTAGTGTCTTTGGATGCAGGTGATTGCTTAAGGTTACATTACCTTAGTGCTAAAGTTTTCTCCTTACTAAGTTTCTGCATGAAAATTACCTCCCTTCAAATCTGCCCATTTCAAGTCCAGTAGAAAGATCACATTTAAACTGACCATTTTTGTTTTTGTTTTGATTTGAAATTTTAGGTACATGAACTTCCATGTGTCTAGTTATGATCTAAAAGTTTTGGTGATTTTAGGAGCACATTTAGTAGTTTTAGTGATGGTGCTTATTGTGTTATGTAGTAGCTGTCTAGCATCCTATTTTGGAATGCATGTGTCTCAAGCATCTCTTGTGACTTGTGTGTATGTATTTAGCTGAGTTAAGGCCATGATGTAGTGCATGGATGCATGTACATGTAGTGTATGTAAAATAAGACAAGTATGTGAACATTTAAGTAATGTTTTGGCTATGTATGTGATATGGTGCAATGCTGCCTAAGTGTGAATGATAGGCTGCTTACTTGTAAATTCTGTTCTGACCACATAAAGTTACTAGATGCAAGAGCATGTAATTCCTATGTGTATTGGACATGTATAGGATAGCCTTGGAGGGCTTACCCCTTGTGAATGAAATGTTTGCACACTTACGAAATTTTCTATAGGCAAAATGGTCATAAAGTGACTAGAATTTTGACTTTGTATACAAAGTTCCATATCTCCCCTTGTAGAATGAATGTTGGTATGAAATTTTGACCACACATAGAGCACATATAGAGGTTAAACTGGGATTTAGAATTTTTGAATTTGAAGCTCTGCAGCCAAAGATATGACATTGCAAATTTGGCTAAGTTACTAGTCATTTGGTCAGAATTTTGTAACGAACTTAAAAATCCATCACTTGGTCGATAGGTGGGCTATTGATGTAAAACCAAATCCCTTGGTTTTCTTCAAGACTCTACTTGATAATGAAAAAAAGAAAACATGGGGTTACTGTTATGGCCCTACTAGTAGGAAGCATACTTGAGGAAGGTAAAGTGTTCTAAATTAAGTTTGGAACCTTAATTCAAGTTTACATACCAAGAAATGGAAAGTTTATCAAAGTTCACTAAGTTCCGGGGAAGTTAAGGCACTAAATGAGGTTCAGGGGTAAAATGGTAATTTTACATCCTAAATAACCAAGCTTGGTCCCGAGTGGTTAAAATGAAGTTTTATAACTTAAGTTTCAACCTTAACCCAAACTTGAAGAAATAAACAAGAATTATTCAAGAATAACTAAGTTACCAAAAGATGGGGGCTTAAGTGTATTAAGTCTAATACTTTTGTGGCTTTTGTGTTAACCAAGGGTTATAAGAAGGGAAAGTAAGGGATGGCTACCACAATTTCGAGTTCATCCTTCCCACCCTTTATTTTTCCTTCCAATTGACCTTGAAATCCAAGTTCTTGGGGCAAAGAGAAGCCATCAAAGGTATATAGACCATTAGGAGCCCATTTGAAGTGTTAAACCATGGTTTTGGAGCTTGGAGGCATGTGTTCTCCCATCCCTTATTTTTAGGTCGAGGTAACCAATGTGTTCTTGATTGAATTCATGTTTATTGGTTGGTTAAGAGCTTGGGTTTTGGTTAGGAAACAAGAATTTGATGCTTGGTGCCCATGTTTTGCTTGGAACTTAGGTGGTACTTTGGAGAGGTTAGTGGATTGGAAAAGAGTTTGATTCTTGCTTGTTACTTGGAGTTGAGGTAAGGGAGTTATGTTTTGAAGTTCAATTAATGCTATTGGCATAATTTTGCTTAAAGAAATTGAGTGATTCTACCAATAGCATTAGTTAGAGGATATGGTTGAATTATGGTGAATTATGAGGTTTGTGAGGATTGGAATGATGTTATAAGGCATCATAGATTGGCTTGTGATAGTTGGTTGTGATCTATGCAGCATGTTTTACGTGTATCTGTAATTTGGAGGCATTCCAAGCTTGTTTGATATGTTTGGAAGGTGTCCAAATTTCATAGCAGCAAAATACATGAGAATTCTACAGAAATGCAGGTTGGCAATGCGTCACCAATTTCGTGCTCCAGTCCATGACACGTCGCCAATCTCGGAAAGAGTCGACAGAACATCACCAGCTCTGGCGCGTCGCCAATGCAGGAGAAAGTTGGCAAAACGTCATCAACTATGGCGACGCGTCGCCACAGACAAGTTGGCAAAATTTTCCAAGTTTTATTAGGAGGGTCAAGGGGATACCTAAGGGGGTTCTTGGGTCTAAGCATTCCGGGGGTACTCCAAAACTTCCAAAAGTCCTCCAAGACCTAGGAGTTTTCTTGACTTTTATAAGGTTTTATGGTTACTTGTGCCATAAGCAAGAAAATGAGTTTACAAGATATCACAACTAGGCATCACTAGCTTGGGTGAAAGGTTTAGAACCCTTGGTGACCTAGCCATATTGGTAGCCACAAGGTTAGTCTACACGGTCTTTATGGCCTAGTCTACAATAGTCCCACCATAATTCCCTTGTATAACATAATAAGGGAGAGGTTCAACTGGTGATTTATCACTAATTAGGTTGGCAGGCCATGCTTGCTGGAGGACAAGGCAATCCCTTGTAGTTCAAGGACCAGAATAAGGAGAGGTCTCAAGGGACATGGTTATATATGCATATATTTCAGACCCTCAAGCTATATGAGCCCACAGCAGGTTACATATGTTATCATATGTGGAGTCCTTAGTAATTTTCTTGTAGGTACAATGAAGACCCTTACTAAGAACGTTTATGTTCTCACTCCCATGTTATGTTGTGCAGATTCTGAAGTTGTTAGGCCAGGTAACCGCTAAGGGTTATCGCGGTAGTAGCTTTTGTACAGGTATTGTACTTGAGAATCCCTATGATTCTAGTCTACATAGGTAACTTGTTGGTTAAGTAACAATACTAACTAGAGTCTTCCTTTGGCTATAGAGCCTATTGGCACTTGGACAAGGACTTTTGAGACTCGCCACTGGGACTTGCATCCAAGGTGGGAGTTAGTTAAAGAATATCTCAGTTGAGGCTTGTATATATAGTACCCTTAGTTGCCTCCATGGTCTATGTTTTGAGGAGTCCTAGACTCTAGGGTTGTTCTTGGGTGAGGGCATTAGTCTACTTTATGTATGAATGCTCGCACACAGTTGTTATCTGTAGTAAACTCACTAAATGTTGATTTTGTATGCTTTGGCTATTTGAACTTATTTTCTATGGAAATATCTCGGCCAAGTTAATGTTTTATGGGTTTAGTTAATCCAAGTCAAAGCATGAAGAGCATGCATCCTACATATTCTAGGTTAATCAACTAGTATCATGAAGTTTTAATCCGCACACATATATAGCTAGCCAATTACAACCACCGTGAGACCAGCTCTCACAGGCTTCTTGGGCAGGGGCCAAGGACGGCCGTGTCAGTTTTTGGTATCAGAGCTTAGAGCTCATTTCATAGATATTGGAGGCTAAGGCTGAGATCTAATTTTGGAAAGTCCATGTGCTAGGAAAGTTAGTACTGACCAACATTTGGGGAATGTTGTCTGGCTTTGGTTACAAGTTGCTATGGTTGACACTAGGTCAAGAGCTTCGAGAGGGGCTAGAGAACCTGGTGAGGGTTTTAGTTACCCAGTTCTGGCAAGGTTGGATGAGATATCTAGGGCACTTCAGGGGTTGACTCAGACTATGGCCCAAGTGGCATATAGCATGAATACTATCATGACTGAGTTGTTTCGAGAATATGAGGACAGAGAAGCTGTCCAAGAAGAGAATGATCCACGCCAAAATCAGGAGAGGCATGTTGAGCAGTAGCAGGTGCCTAGGGCTCATGAACGGAGAAATCATGTTCATAAGGAGGTAGAGGAGCCAAAGGTTATGAAGGCTCCATGGAGGGGAGATACCCCACATCAGTTGAGGTTGTTAGAGAAATTTAAAATAGTTGGCCCACCGATCTTTGATGGGACAGGTTATCCCAATCAAGCAGAGGATTGGTTATCCAGAATTAATCAAATTTTCACCTATGGAGGCTATGAGTCGATGCAAAGGATGGCCTTAGTACCCTTCTTTTAGAGAGGGAGGGCTAGTTTATGGTGGGTTGATGTGATGGAAATGTTGAGGGAAAACAATGATACCCGACCAGAGCACAAGAAAAAGGTGCTCAAGTGGTCAGACTTCGAAAAGAATTTCTGATAGGAATACATTAGGGAAGCTGCACAAGACCAAAAGAGGATTCAGTTTGAGAACCTAGTACAAAGAGAAATGTCTGTACGAGAGTTTGAGCAGCGCTACAATTCACTCATTTAGTATGCTGCTTATATGGTTGGTAATGATGAGTTGAAGGCTAAGAAGTTCTTCCAAGGTTTAAAACCCGTGCTTTGGAGGTATATGGCGACGGTAGATATTATGAGCTATCACCAAGTAGTTCATAAGGCATTAGCCTTAGAACGGGAATTTGAGGATTCAAGGACACCTAGCAAAAAGGTGGAGGTTGGACCAGCCAACCTAGGAAAAAGTGCCAGAAAGCGACCGATGGTTGAAAGCCAAGGTCCTTTCAAGAGAAGGAAGATGGGCTTATGTCTTAAGTGTAAATGGTCCCATGGCACGAAACCATGTACCTTGGGAACTGATATTTGTAATATCTATGCTCAGAAAGGACATTGGACGAAAGACTGCCAGAGGGCTTGACCTTTGTTAGATTCGCCTGGTAATTTACCCTTGCACCCTTTGCCATAAGAAATTGACCTGGTGTAGCCACAGCAGTAGTTGACCCGAGGGTTTTCACCTTGGCGAGTTAGGTGACTAAAGAACCAGCCGCCATTTGAGGTAATTTTACTTTTCAGAATGGTAGTGTTAGAGTGCTTTTTGATACAGGAGCTACTCTTTTAGTGATACTGCCTTGGTAGATAAGTTTAAATTGCAACGAGAAATCTCCAGTGAGTTAAGACTCATCAAAACTGCAGGGAGGAGTTTTATTGTGACCAATGAAATGGTTACTAGGTATCCCTTACAGTTAGGCAACCATGATTTCTGTTGTGAGTTATGGGTGATAGAATTGAGGTCGTATGACCTAGTGCTGGCAATGGATTGGCTAAGTAAGCATAAGGCACAAATTGACTGTGCGAATCACTTAGTCGACATTACTGATGCTCAGGGAGCTAGAGTGACTTGCATAGAAGGATTAGCATCTAGTGTTAAAGTTTACATCATAGACTCAGGATACCATCCCCATAGTTGGTGAAGAAGAGTATTATTCATTAAATGGGGTAGCCATAGAGGAGGAACTTGGGAAGATTCCTATAGCCAATCAGTTTCCTGAAGTGTTTCCTGTAGAATTGCCTGGGTTACCACCTAAGAGGGACACTGAGTTCACAATCCATCTTCAACCTAAGGTTGAACCTATTTCAATACCAACTTATAGGATGTCAACTCCTGAGATGGATGAGTTAAAGAATTAGTTAGAGGAACTACTAGAGAAAGGCTTTATAAGGCCAAGTGTATCACCGTGGGGAGCCCCGGTGTTGTTTGTGAAGAGAAAGGACAGAACTTTTAGATTGTGCATCAACTATAGAAAGTTGAATGTAGTAACAATCAAGAATAAATATTCGCTTCCTAGAATTGATGATCTATTTGATAGACTCAGAGGAGAAAAAATGTTTTCTAGGATTGACCTCCGGTCTATATACTTTTAGATCAAAGTTAAGGAGGAAGATATCCCAAAAACTGCCTTTAGGACAAGGTATGGACACTATGAATATACAGTTATGCCTTTTGGTGTAACGAATGCTCCAGCAGTATTAATGGAAGCTATGAATCGGATCTTTAAACCATTTTTGGATCAGTTTGTTGAAGTATTCATCAATGACATTTTGGTATATTCACAGTCTTCATCAGAACATGAAAGACACCTTAGGACAGTTTTGCAAGTACTGAAGGATAATCAGTACTATGGAAAGTTGTCTAAGTGTAAGTTTTGGTCTGAAAGGATTCAGTTTTTGGAGCACATCATTAGTGCTCAAGGTCTATCAGTTGATCCTGAAAAGGTTCAGGCGGTAGTTGAGTGGAAGAAACCAACTACAGTTATAAAAGTGAGGAGTTTCTTGGGCTTGGCAGGCTATTACAGGCGATTCATAGAGAAATTCTTTGTGATAGCTACACCGTTAACGGCCTTGAGCAAGAAAACTCAGAAGTTTGAATGGAGACCAAAGTGTGAAGAAGCGTATATGGAGTTGAAGAAAAGATTAACTAGTGCACCTATACTTATTCTACTAGATCCGAACATAACTTTTACAGTATATACTGATGCATCAGGTTCTGGTCTAGGGTGTGCATTGATGCAGGACAATTAGGTAATAGCCTATGGTTCAAGATAGTTGAGACCTAATGAATTGAACTATCCTATTCACAATCTTGAGCTAGCAGCAGTAATTTTTGCACTTAAGCTGTGGAGACATTATTTGATGGGAAGGTCGTTCAGGTCTTCACTGATCATAAGAGTTTGAAGTATCCGTTTACACAGAAAGATCTGAACATGAGGCAATGTCGATGGATTGAATACATAAAAAATTATGATTGTTCAATTGAGTACTATGCTAGCAAGGGAAATGTGGTAGCAGATGCATTGAGTCGGAAGTACACAGGAGTAATCCTATCTAAGGATCAGACAATGAATTCCTATGAAGGAGTGTTGAGGGATTGTTTCTTAGTGTGGCATGAGTTTTGGAAAAACCAAGAGAAATGCCTAGTCTACGTTCTGGAAATACAATTAGCTTGGCTAGCTAGAGTTAAGGAAGCTCAGATGGAAGATCCATTGTTGAAGAAAATTTCAGGAAAAGTGAAACTTGGTACTGTGAGGAAGGAATTTCGATACAAGGATGGAATACTACATTATGGAGATCATCTCGATGTACCGAATGTGGAAGGACTTAGGTAGCAAGTCCTACAGGAGGCACATAGTAGTACTTTGAATATTCACCCTGGTGTTAGTAAGATGTATCATGATCTGAAGACACATTTCTGGTGGCCAGGACTGAAAAGAGATGTAACAGGACATGTGGCAAAGTGTCTAACATGCCAAATGGTTAAAGCTGAACATCATAAACTAGCAGGTACACTTCAGAGTTTACCTCTTCCAGTGAGGAAATGGGGATCCGTTACTATGGATTTTCTGGTAGGATTGCCAAATATTCGGAGTTAGCATGATGCTATATGGGTAGTGGTTGATCGGTTGATGAAGTCGGCACACTTTATACCTATCAAGATCACTTATACATTAGAGAAGTTGGCTTAGTTGTATCTCAAAGAAATTGTGAGACTCCATGGCATACCAGATCAAATTATATCTGATAAAGATCCTTGGTTTGTGTCACAATTTTGGAATGCTTTCTAGGAAGCATTAGGAAGCAAGGTTAGTCTCAATATTGATTTCCATCCTTAGACCGATGGGCAATCTGAGAGAGTAATTCAAACTTTGGAGGATATGTTACATATGTGTGCTATTGATTTCAGAGGTGATTAGGATCAGCATTTACCACTCATCGAGTTTGCTTATAATAACAGTCATCAAACTGTCATTTGTATGGCACCATACGAGGCTTTGTATGGAAAGCGTTGTGTGATGCCCCATTGTTGAGCAGACCCTGCAGATAGGGTAGTTATCGGTCCTAAAATCATAGTTGATACCATAGCTAAGATCAAGTTAATCCAAAAATGGATTAAGGCAGCCAATGACCGGCAAACTAAGTATGCAAACTTGAGGAGAAGAGACTTAAGTTTTAAAGTTGGGGACAAAGTACTTCTTAAAGTGTCGCCCACGAAAGGAGCTAGTCATTTTGGGCAGAGGGGAAAATTAGCCCCTAGGTACATTGGACCCTATGAAGTATTGGAAAAAATAGGGAAAGTTGCTTATCGGTTAGCGTTACCACCTAACCTATCCCAAGTGCATAACGTGTTTCACATTAGTCTACTCAAAAAATGCGCAATGGATCCTGGACAGGTAGTTAATGCTTCAGTGGTACCAATTCAGGAAGACTTGACCTACGAAGAGAAGCCCATTCAAATACTTGATAGGCAAGTCAACAAACTTCGAACTAAGTGGATTCCAATGGTTAAGATCCTTTCATCTAACCATAGTGAAGAGGAAGCTACCTGGGAAATGGAGCAGGATATACTGAAAAGATATCCTAATGTTTTTCCCGAGTTCTAGCAGAATTTGGGGGACCAAATTCCAGAATGAGGGGAGAATGTTATGGCCCTACTAGTGGGAAGCATACTTGAGGAAGGTAAAGTGATTTAAATTAAGTTTTGAACTTTAATTCAAGTTTACATATCAAGAATAGGAAAGTTTATCAAAGTTCACTGAGTTCCGGGGAAGTTAAGGCACTAAATGAGGTTCAGGGGCAAAATGGTAATTTTACATGATGAATAACCAGGCTTGGTCCCGAGTGGTTAAAATGAAGTTTTATAACTTAACTTTCAACCTTAACTGAAACTTGAAGGCATAAATAAGAATTATTCAAGAATAACTAAGTTACCAAAAGATGGGGGCTTAAGTGTATTAAGTCTAATACTTTTGTGGCTTTTGTGTTAAGCAAGGGTTATAAGAAGGGAAAGTGAGGGATGGCTGCCACAATTTCGCGTTCATCCTTCCCACCCTCATTTTTCCTTCCAATTGACCTTGAAATCCAAGTTTCTTGGTGCAAAAAGAAGCCATCAAAGCTATATAGACCATTGGGAGCCCATTTGAAGTGTTAAACCATGGTTTTGGAGCTTGGAGGCATGTGTTCTCCCATCCCCTATTTTTAGTACGAGGTAACCAATGTGTTCTTGATTGAATTCATGTTTATTGGTTGGTTAAGAGCTTGGGTTTTGGTTAGGAAACAAGAATTTGATGCTTGGTGCCCATGTTTTGCTTGAAACTTAGGTGGTACTTTGCTGAGTTTAGTGGATTGGAAAAGAGTTTGATTCTTGCTTGTTACTTGGAGTTGAGGTAAGGGAGTTATGTTTTGAAGTTCAATTAATGCTATTGGCATGAGTTTGCTTGAAAAAATTGAGTGATTCTAGCAATAGGATTAGTTAGAGGATATGGTTGAATTGTGGTGGACTATGTGGTTTGTGAGGATTGGAATGATGTTATAAGACATCATAGATTGGCATGTGATAGTTGGTTGTGATCTATGCAGCATGTTTTACGTGTATGTGAAGTTTGGAGGCATTTCAAGCATGTTTGTTATGTTGGGGAGGTGTCAAAAGTTCATAGCAGCAAAATGTGTGAGAATTCTGCAGAAACACATATTGGCGACGCGTCGCCAATTTTGTGCTCCAATCCATGATGCATCGCCAATCCCAGAAAGAGTTGGCAGAACATCACCAATTATGGTGACGCATAGCCACAGTTGGCGATGCATCACCAATACAGGAGAAAGTTGGCAGAACATCATCAACTGTGGCGATGCGTCGCCACAGGCAAGTTGGCAGAATTTTCCAACTTTTGTTAGGAGTGTCGAGGGGAGACCTAAGGGGGTTCTTAGGGTACCTTGGGGTCTAAGCATTCCAGGGGTACTTCGGGACTTTCGAAAGTTCTCCAAGACCTAGGAGTTTTCTTGACTTTTGTAATGTTTTATAGTTTCTTGTGCCATAAGCAAGAAAACTAGTTTACAGGAGATCACAACTAGGCATCACTATCTTGGGTGAAAGGTTTAGAACCTTTGGCGACTTAGTCGTGCCGATAGCGACGAGGTTGCAAGGTGACACCTTAGTCCACCTAGTCTACAAGGTCTTTATGGCCTAGTCTACAATAGTCCCACCATAATTCCCCTGTATAACGTAATAAGGGAGAGGTTCAACTGGTGATTTATCACTAGTTAGGTTGGCAAGCTATGCTTGCTAGAGGACAAGGCAATGCCTTGTAGTTCAAGGACCAAGATGAAGAGAGGTCTCAAGGGACCTAGTTATATATGCATGTATTTTAGGCCCTCAAGCTGTATAAGCTCACAGTAGGTTACATATGTTATCATATGTGGAGTCCTTAGTAATTTTCCTGTAGGTACAATGAAGACCCTTACTGAGAATGTTTATGTTCTCACTCCCTAGTTATGTTGTGTAGATTCAAAAGTTGTTGGGCTGGGTGACCGCTGAGGGTTATCACGGTGGTAGCTTTTGTACAAGTATTGTACTTGAGAATCCCTATGATTCTAGTCAACATAGGTAACTTGTTGGTCAAGTAACAGTACTAACTAAAGTCTTCCTTTGGCTGTAGAGCCTATTAGCACTTGGACAAGGACTTTTGAGACTTGCCACTAGGACTTGCATCCAAGGTGGGAGTTAGTTCAAGAAGATCTCAGTTGAGGCTTGTATATATAGTACTCTTAGTTGCCTCCATGGTCTATGTTTTAAGGAGTCCTAGACTCTAGAGTTGGTCTTGGGTGATGGCATTAGTCTACTTTATGTATGAATGCTCGCACACAGTTGTTATGTGTAGTAAACTCACTAAATGTTGATTTTGTATGCTTTGGCTATTTGAACTTATTTTCTATGGAAATTTCTTGGCTAAGTTAATGTTTTATGGGTTTTGTTAATCCAAGTCAAAGCATGAAGAGCATGCATCCTGCATATTCTAGGTTAATCAACTAGTATCATGAAGTTTTAATCCACACAAATATACAGCTAGCCAATTGCAACCACCGTGAGACCAGCTCTCGTAGGCTTCCTGGGTAGGGGCCAAGGATGGCCGTGTCAGTTACATGGCTTGATTAATACAGTTTTTCGGAAGAAGTTTCAGGTGCAGTGGTTGGTCACTTACACTTAATAAGATTACCTAATGTGTGGTAGCCAAGATTAAGACTTATGCTAATGTTTTCCTTCCTTGATGCTATGGTGTGCATAAAATGTGAATGTGTGTAATGGTGTCATGCCCTAAACTGCCCCTGGCCCATTCGGGCCTAATTATTTAAAGCATGCAGCAGAAGATTTTAATGCACAAAAGGGGCTTTTATTTCTTTCTAAGACTTGTGGGCACGAACCCCAGGATACTTTCTGGTACTAGCTCATTGTGTTCTTATTAAAGGTTAAGTTTTAGTGCTCTCAGAACAAGCTAGCACCTATGTAGATTTCATGTGTTCATTTCATGGTCTTTACCAAGCTTAGCCAAGATTATGCATGGCAACCAAAACACCAACTTAAGTTTTAAAACTTATTTTCATGCATATGCTTCAAGTGCTTATGTGTTTTGGTGTTCACTAGTGCACATAATCACTTAAGGCCTTTATATGCAAACTAGTGCTTAGGCATGCATTGATTCACCTACATGCACATAAATTCCTTATAAGCCATTCTTTACACATGCACCCAATTTCATGTTTCTCCAAGTTTATTTGCATGTTTTTATTTAAGTGTGCATACAAAGCCAACATGGCATGCTTTCAACATACACATGGGCTGATGGGTCTTTTTAGTACTTAACATGCATATGGCCCAAAATTAACAAAGAACATATCAAATTTGTCCAAGTTCTTATTTAAGCTCATTACATGCATTTAAGCCCAATTTCAACATGCTTCAAGTTTCATGAAAACATAACCCATAAATTCATGCATGGGCCTTGGTAAGTCCACCAAGCAATAAAACACCCAAAAATGTCCAAGTCCATAATACAAGCCAAAAAATAAAATTTGGCCAAATTTTAGCTAAGTCTATAATTTGGTCATTTAACTAAGACCAACTATTACACATGCTTAAAAGCAAACCATAAACCAAAATGGCATGGAACATAAATATCCACCTTAATAGACCTTGTTCCCACAACTCTAGACCTCAAGTCCTGCACACAAAATTCACACTAATTAGCTTGAATTTCAAGCAACTTATATACTTAAAATACTTTGAATAATTGAGCAATAACATACACATACCCAACCTTTATACAACAAAAAAAGTACTCGAGACTCTTAGCTTAATCTTTCGAGCACACTTTTACCTACAAAAGTAGAGTAGGGCGGGTGAGTTATAAAACTCAATAAGGATTTCGTATGGCTTCCAAAGCCTAACTTATGGCCTTTAAGGCCTAACATATGCCAAGAATGTAATGGAAATAATTATTCCAAGTTCCTGCAAAGAAAACATAAAAACAAAGAAAACACAAAGATACATGCATATACAATAATAATCGAAATCGGGGGTTAGCATGCACAACAATTTCATAGAAGCACGCAAACACACACCACTTAACACTTTGATTTCAGAAGGGTAGCAAGCATCCCTCAAGTTTTATTTCATTAATTTCACATACTTTACAATTTTGGAGATCTCACTTAGCATAGGAATTTAAGGTGGCCTACTTAAATCCTAGCCCTTAATGCTTGCTTAACTTAGCTCATGAGCAAAACGGAATTGCCGAAGCAATAATTTAACTTAAGCCCTCTTAGCACACCTAGGATCACATGGTTCTTTGATCATCACCTAGGGGCCCGAATACACAAAAGAGTATAGGAATCCTTATCTAGTATCGAAAGCTCTTAAGAGCTTGTTCTCCTTCATTTTCCTTGCTTGTTGACTCTAGAAATTGTTTTCTAGAACAAGAACCAAAATGGCCAAATTTTATTAGTAACCATAAAATATCAAGAACACTTGGTAATTAGCTTAAAGAATGAAAAATACCAAGAATACTTGGTGTATACTTACGGAACCTCACAAAGGAGGTAAGGCCGAAACTTTGACCTTGATGTTCTTCAAATTTCCACTTGATTTCTTTCTTCCAATGATCTTAGAAGCTCATGCACACAAAGAGCTCTTTGAGTAGAGCTCAAAACCTCCAAGAAATGGAGATGGCCAAAATTTCTTCCCTGGTTTTCTTTGAATCCTTCACTTGATTCTTGCTCCTTATGGCCTTAGAGCTTGAAATCTACCAAGAACACTTGGTTTTTGTTTAAGGAAGGGTATGATTTTGCTATGGCTGAATGTTTAGAGGAAGAAAAGAGTTGGAAAATATTATGGAATGGTAAGAACTTGTATGGCCAAAAATGAGAGAGAATGAGAGAAGAGTTTAGAGTGTTTGACCTGTTTGGAGGTGAAATAGTGTAAAATGAGCAGGAGAATGAAATGAATTGTTTTGGGAGTGTTTTGGGCATGTAATGGCTGGCCATATGGAGGGGTACTAAAATAAAATCATGTGATTCACATGGAGACAAAGTGGGAGACAAATTGGAGACAAATTGGAAGAATTGGGTGAATTTGTCAAAAGTGGGGGACAAGTAGGTGTAGAAAAGAATCCTAAGTGATGACTTGGATGGAGGTGGATTAAAATAATGGGGAAATGGAGGGAGGTGGCAGCCATGGCATCCAATGCCTTTAAAATTGGCTAATCCCCCCTTAGTCCCTCAATTCTTCGCATTTGGGCAATTGAGTCCAACCAGCAAAAGTCCCCTTTGTCCAATTGAGTCCATCACTTTAAAATTTTTGCCACTAATTATCTTGGCCTAAGCCAAGCTTATTTTCAAGAGTTTTCATCACTCATTTATGTCCATGCCATACTTAATTCAATGTCTCCTCAAAATAATTGAGCTAAATTCCCAAATTAGGAATTTTTTTTTTTATGCTCCCAATCCACTTAGCCTAGGACTTAATCATTTCAGATTGTCTGGGCATTACAAATGGTTGGACCAATATGCATGCATTTATATAGTGCCGAAGAGCGCCACTTGGGTATGCACACTAAGGTAGCCTACAGAACATACCAATCCTAGGAGTTTTAAATGCACAATTTTAGCACCATAACTGGACTACCCCAGAGTGGGTAACAATATGTCTCTCTTTGACCACAATGCCTTCCAGAAGATGATCCCACAACTTTCTTAGGGGTGGCTACAAATGCCACCCTCCAGGAGCTTACTGAGGATCTCTCGAATAACGAGCGCATCACGGCAGTTTTAACAAACTATTCTACTAAGGTTTGGCCTTTCATCGTTTGCCCCCTTTTTATTACAAGCTTTCCTTTACTTGACTTTTTGCTACTGATGACCCTCATTTCCCTGTTATACTTTTAGGATAGTTCTTTTTCATCTTCAAGTACTTTAGGGACTTCATCATGAAGCAAACGGAGATTTAGAACAAGGCAAAAGAAAGTCTGGTCAAGGTCAAAGGGGCCCTTGTTGATATGGCCTTCAATTTCAGTGAGTTAAAGTACAAAACCACCACCGAGCTTGCTAAACTTAAGAAACAGGTCAGTGAGGAGGTGAAGGCCATCACTCAGAAGGCCAGCTCTCATGTTAAGGACCTCAACCAATGGCTTTCACTAATGTCCATCAATCCGGACCTCATCAAGGTCAGTCATGATGATCTTGAACAAAAGGTGAAGCAGTATGCCAAGGATAGGAAGGATCATCGGAAGGAGCTCCGTGAAGCCAAGCTGAGGATTAAAGAGTTGGAGCTGGAGAAGAAAGGGATGGGGGAAGAGTTGTAAAAGACTACGAACATTCCCATCTCTAGACTTCGGGATGGGTTCTACCTTGCTCATCCCCAAGCTTTGGAGAGGCACCCTCATCTTGACCTTGCTTTCCTGAATACCCTCCAAAAGCCCGAGGGGGAAGTGTCGGCAGGGTCCAAAGACGAGTACCTCAATGAGCCTGATGACCTGGCTATCGAGACCAAGGATGAAGGGGATCAATAGGAGGAGGAAGAGGAGGAAAACAAGGAGGAGGAGGAAGAAAGTGGAGACAGTGCGAGTCATAGCCCTTGAATTTGTTGTCCTTTAATTTTTCTTCCTTCTTTTTTATTTCATCTATGTTAATTATTCCTTTTTTTCTTTCAACATGTACTTCATTTGTAGACCAGCCTTCAACATGTAATTCAGTTATTGAGCAGCCTTTTAAATGTTAATAAACCAATGTTTTTCCTTCCTCTTTCTTTGTCACCTTATTTTGAGCTACTTTTCTACTTTACTTCATTGACATTATTACTTAGGGTATCCATCAGTTGGTCCACCTGGTTTGGCGTTATATCATTGTTCCATAGCTTTTTAAAGTTGGAAGCACTTTTCCAAACATTAAAGGTTCGGCTCTTTTTCCTGGCCAAATTAGTTGAGGTTTATTTAGAGCTTTGACTTTGTCCTACCTTCTTTTTTTATTCCTTTGAAAATAGTAATGGCCTTCACTATTCTTATGATTTTTCTAAGTATGTAGGCTTAATTCACGAGTTCGGGGAAGGATTTCCCGTGAAAGCTTTTCATTGCCATGTATTTTGTACATAATGTTTATCGCCATCGGTGGCCACATCGGCTACATTAAGAAAAGTACATTTTTAGGCAATCTACATGCCATGTGTTCTACAACTCATTTCCCAAGTTGTCTGCTAACTTGAAGACCCCAGGTCTAACTTTGGTGACGACCATATAAGGTCCTTTTCGATTTGCTTTCAGAACACCATGTGTAGACTTTCGGGGCTCTACCTCAGTGGTACGGAGTACTAGATCCCCTACACTGATTCCTTTTAGTTTAGCTTTCCTATTTGCCAAAGTGGATACTCTCTGTTGAAATGCCTTTCTTTGGAGTTCAACAAGCTCTTTGTGTTCATCCAATAGGACTAGTTTGACCCTCAAGCCTTCATCGTTGGAGTCTTTATTGAAGACTTGTACTCTTAGGGATGAATCAACTATTTTGACAAGGATCAGTGGCTCTATACCATAGGTGAGTGATAATAGAGTTTCCTGGGTAGCCTTCCTCAAAGTCATCCAGTAGCTCCACAATACGCTAGGGAGTTCTCCTAGCCATTTTCCTTTGTCTTCCCCTAGACTTTTCTTCAAGCCATCATTTATGGCTCTGTTAGTGACTTCCCCTTGGCCATTGCTCTAGGGATGTGCCACAGGGGCAAATTGAATTTTGATACCAAGGTCAATCAAGAATTTCTAGAACCTCTTATCGATGAACTGGGTTCCATTGTCGACTACCAGAACTCTCGGATAGCCAAACATACATATAACATTTGTCCACATGAACTTCTAGATTTCTTTAGCTGATATGGATAGAAGTAGAGCCATTGATATGCCCTAGGGCAGTGGAAACTAGAGTGGCATATGGATATCAATGGCTCTACTTCTATCCATTTTGTGAAATAATCTACTATTACTATGTAGTATTTCACTCCTCCTAGGGCAGTGGAAACTGCACCAACCAAATCTATGCCCTATACCGTAAATGGTCAAAGGTAATTTTCCGATGTAATGACTTTGAATGGTACCCTTTGTCTAGGAGCATGGCGTTGGCATTTGTCATAACTTCTCACTAGTTTTCATGCATCCTACTTCAAGGATGGCCAAAAATATCCTTGCTGAATGACCAACCTTGCCAAAGTGTCTGTACTAATGTGTGAACTATACCTCCCTTTGTGCACTTCCTTCAGGATAGATTCTACTTCAGCCTCCTCTTCACAGGGGATTAACATAGCCTTAACGGTAAAGTTCCTCCCCGATGAGAAAGTACCTTCCAAATCTCTTTTTGAATTTTGAGGCTTCTATTGGATCATCGAGAATTTTTCCCTCAACTAGGTATTTTCAAAGTGGTGCTCTCCACCCTTCCTGAACATTCAATATGAAATTTAAATCTATGCATGGTGCTTTTTTTTCCTCAGTCTACCCATCCATTTTGGATAAGCTATCTGCTTGAGCATTCTCTTGTCGGGGCACCTTTTCTATGAGCACCTTATCGAACTTCTCCATCATTTCTTTTTGTGAGGCTGGAGTATTTCTTCAGTTTTGGTTCTCAGACCTCATACTCCACCTTCAGCTGCTAAACTAGGAGTTGAGGATCACGAGAAGCTCAGAGTGATTTTATGCCTATGCCCATTGCTAGGTGTAGTTCGGCGATGAGAGCTGCATATTTGGCCACATTATCTGTCACCTGGAAGCCCTATTTGATGGCTCTGGATACTTTTAGTCCTTTTGGCCCTCTCAAAATACTGCCTGCACCTTGATGCGCCACTCCTGATGCATAGTCGACAAATAGCTCTTATTTCGGCTTGCAGTCCTCTTCGACCGATGCTTGTCCTTCAAGGTTTGGAGGTTCTTTGGCAATAAAATTTGTGAATGCTTGTGCCTGATTGCTTTTCTCAGCCTGTAGCTTATTTCATATTCACTGAGCTCTATGCACCATTTTGAGAGCCTTCCTAAATGATCTATCCTCTTCATCACATCCCTAGGAGGAAGATTACTTCGGATGACAATTGAATGGCTTTGAAAATATGGCTAAAGGCATCGTCCAGTGAGAACTAAAGCATATATGGACTTCTGCAGCATTGCGTAGTTTACCTCCACCCCCATGGAGTGATTTACTTACATAATATATGGGCCATTGCTTCCCAAGCTTGTCCTCATACAATAGGACCGAGCTTACGGCTTTTTCACTAATGGATAAGTATAAGATGAGGGATCCCCCTCATTCAATTACCAAGTGTGGGCAGCTCGGCGAGACATGTTTTGATTCCTTCCCATGTTGTCTGGCATTCTTTATTCCATGGGTTCTCAGTTCTGGTGTCAATTTTTGCTGCCTTTGTGAATGTCTTGAAAAATGGCTTGCACTTGTCGCCATACTATAAGAAAAAGTGACTTGGGGCTGTTATTTTTCCCATCAACCTTTGTATATCCTTGACCGAGCTAAGAGTTTTACACTTGAGGAGAGCTTTCACTTTGCTCGGATTTGCCTCTATACCACACTTTGAAACCATGAATCCCAGGAACTTACCCCTACCTATGCTGAAGGTACATATTTTTGGATTCTAGCATATGCCAAACTTCCTAAGTTGTTGGAATGTTTCTCATAAGTCTTCAATGTGGCCTATGCCACTTGAACTTTTGACTACCATGTCCTTAACGTAAACTTCCATATTCTGACCGATTTATTTCATGAACAGCTTATCCATCAACCGTTGGTAGGTGGCTCCTGCATGTTTTAGTCCAAAAGGCATTCAAACATAGTAGAAGATGCCTTCATTGGTGATGAATGAAGTTTTTTCTTCATCGGCTGGATTCATTTGGATGTAGTGGTATCCACTAAAAGTGTCTAGAAAACTCAATACCTTGTACCTCGAAGTGGAGTCTACCAGTTGATCTATCACAAGGGGTGGGTACAAATCTTTTGGGCATGCGTTGTTCACTCTGGTGAACTTGATGCACAGTCAGAGTTTGCCACTCCCTCCTTTTATGGCTATCACCATGTTGCCCAACCAATCGTGGTACTTAACCACCCTAATTACTCCTGTTTTAAGGAGTCATTGTATTTCCTGCTTGATAAAGGCTATCTTGTTTAGGGCCAATTTTTTTTTTTTTTTTTTGCCTTATGGGCTTTACAAAAAGGTCAACATTTAAACTATGTTGAATTATACTTGGGTCTATCTCAGGCATGTCTTTTAGCAAGTAGGCGAAGAGATCTTTGTTTGATTTTAAGAAATCTAGAAGTTTGGCTTTTTCCCTAACGGGTAGATTTTTCCCAACTTTGGTACTTCGGCCCTCAACAAGTTCTAAGCTCTCTACCTCAACATCTATTCCCTGAACTCTATCTTTCGCATTCATTGGAGGTTTTTCTAAAGTTTTTACTATTGATACATGAGCTCTCTTCTTTGTCGAAGGCTGGTGTGCCTTTAGAAAGACCTTCTGGACCTCGCCTTGATCAATAAAGGTGACTGCATTACCTTTATTGGCTTCAAAGGTCATGGTCAGGTATTTTACATCTGACCTCATATGCAGCTTTCTCGGGGTTTATCTTCTAATTATGGTGTTAAATGGCGAGGCACATTGACAATGATGAATCTTGTCATGACTGAGGCATATAACTCCTCATCGCTCCCCATACTTCTTCCCTTGACCATGAATGGTAGTTCTATGACACCCAAGACTGGGAGTTCATCGTGGCCCACTCCATACATCGAGGACACCATTGGTTTAAAGGCTTATACCAATATCCCTAACTTCGAGAGTATATGAGTGAATAGCATATTGGTGTTCAATCCATCATCGTATATGACTCTTTTAACATCCCAGTTTGCTATTCTGGTGTAATCAGTAGGGGTTCATCATGGGGAAAGTTGATGGTGCTTCCATCAGGTCTTGTCAACAAGTTCTGTGTTTTTTCGAAGCAAAGGGTAGCTATTTCCTTTGCATTCCTTTTCCTTTCTGACTAAGGAAGTCTCGTAGTTATGGTTTAGATTATGCCCACAAATGGTGGGGGCAACCTTTTGGGACTTCGGTAGTTCTTTCGCTGGTCGGAGCCATAATAATCCTCATCATACTTTGGATCATCATCTCTACCGCTTGCCTTCGGTGACCAAAATCTGAGATACCTTCTTAGCTGACCTTGTTTGATGAGAGTTTCATTGTACTTTTTCAACTGATGGCAATCTCTAGTATGATGACCATAGTCTCGATGCTACTGGCAATACCCTTTCATGTTCTTTTTGTTCCTAGGAACCATCAGCTTTGGCCTCTAAACCCTTCATTATTTCTCAAAAGCTGAAAAGATGCTAGTTCAAGAAGTGTTCAATGGGGAGTAGGCTAGCATTTGTCTTTTGCCCTTATTCTTCTTCGATTGTCTACTGCTTTCACCACCCTGTGGGATTGGTTTTGGAACCAATGCTTTGTTTGGTGAGTATCCAATTTCTCTTGTACTGCTCAACCAGTTGGTAGAGTTCTCCCACCATGGTTAGCATCTGCTTCAAAAGCTCAAAGGCCAAGTTTGAACCTTTTTGGAGGCCTTTTGTTATCATGAGGATGCGTACCTTGGTAGACAAGTCTATGACTTTTAGGGCCTCTTGGTTGAACCCATTAATGTAGTCTCGAAGGTACTCACTTTCTCTCTGAACAATGTTGAACAATTGGGCCATTTTTTTCACCAAAGGGCGAATTCTGATGAATTGATGAGTAAAAGCAATAGATAATTCATAGAAAGATACAATAGAAGAGGGAGACAGGGTATTATACCAAGTAGTGGCCAGACCTGAAAGCATTATTTTGAAACACTTACACAATGTGGCTTCATTGGCTCCGTTGAGAACCATGTTCTTTCGATACTTCATCAAATGTACTCGAGGATCTCCTCTTCCATCATACTAGTCTAGCCAAGGTACCCTGAAGTCTGGCGGGATTGGAGCATATCGGATAGCCAAAACAAAGGTAGCCTCATCGCTGATGGGAGTTCCAGTTGATAGAGTCTAGATCAACTTTCTCGTAATCTGTTCCTCCATTTTGTCCATCCTTTCTAGCAACTTCTTCAGGAAAAGGTCCGACTGACCATCATCATGCCTCTAGGGTGAAAGAAAAGTCTGATGAGTAGATTTTTGTTAAAAAATAGCTAGATCCTTCCCTTTACAACCATGCTTTGGACTTCAAGGCAGCAAGCTCTCAATGTAGGACTTGTTTTGCATGCTACTTTCTAATGTAGGAGTAGAATTTTTTTCCGAAGTCAGAGACTTCTCCGGTGAGGGTTCTTTCCTCGTCTGCCTCCTAGAGGTATTCTAGCCGAACTGCTAGGCTATCTCCATGGACCTCACACAGGAATTCTATCATTAGTGTTACTAGGTGATTGTCCTCAGGCAGATTTGTTGGGTTGCTTGTTTCTTCCCCCAATAAAATGGAGTTCTTCTCCGGCGGGGAATCTTGGCAATGTTTGTTTTTAGATGCCCGAGTCGTCACCACAGCTATGTGTGGCTAGGTTCCCACAGGCGACACCATTTGATGTCCTAAGGGACTTCGGTCATCTAAGCTCCACATATGTGTTGAGGTTAGCATACATAGTGGCTAGATATTTGTCCTTAAAAAACACCATAGAAAGGGGTGAAGGGAATCCCCGAAGTGTTTTTCAGGGGGAATTCTCCAATGCCCAAATAAGAGAGTGATGTTGCTAATAATATTACATAAGCTCAACTAAGTGTTCCCTTGTTCACATACCAAGGAATGGCTCCTTTTATACTGGCTCCGAGGGGTGAAGCTTTCATATTAGCCCTAAATGTGTTCGGCTAGATTAGGGAGTAATGGCCTATATAATTTCAACTATTCTCTATAGTTAGCTACTCTGACACAGGCCTCAAAAGAACATTTTGCATGCACCTAAGAGCATGGTATTTGTCCTTATTCGGGACATTGATACCGAGGTAGGTGGGGTGAGGTACGGCAAATGGACAAAGGACAAAGTCTGAGTATCTTGAGGTCCCTGTACATAGCAGAAGTATCGAGCCTTGGATGGACCTCAGGCAGACATTGTGACTTTATGGCCTTGTGGCCTTCGGCCATCATAAGTGTCAAACAATCACTATTGACTATCTGGCTTTTGCCCAATGTTGTCTGCACATTAACAATAAGGTAAGTATACAAAATACTAAGTTATTATAAAACAAACAAGACATAACAACATCACACATAATGGACCATATGCACACATTGCCATGCACGCATGAACCATGCCCATAATCTATATGAGTGTGCCTCAAGCTCTTATAGCGTGGAGTATTATATAATGATCATATCATGCCCTTTTGGGTACAAGACTCCCCATACTTCTCACATAAGAAAACAAACAAACAAACACTAAATGGTCTATTTTGCCCTTGAGCATGCATCCTTGCATTTGCCCTTAAGCTTGCCAACTTTCGCCAGCTCAAAAACTCTCTTATTGTATGTAGTAGGGTTTGACCATGTTTTTTGCAGCTCATAATGCCTAGGATGTGTCTTGCCCTTTGGCCTAATTGGGCCATGTATATGGTTTCTTATGGCCCAAGTTATTTATTGGGCCTAGGTGTCATTTGGGCCTTATGGCTTTGCCTTAGGCTTTACCTCATAGGTCATGCCCAAAGCACAACCTAAGGCCCACAAGAAACTAAGGCCCTTAGGTTATGCCGATGCGGCTCCTATTCAGTGTGCATAGCCATGAGCCCGCTAGCACACACAGCTACATGCACACTTGGGCATACTCATTTGCACCTCGGCGCATTAAACTCACCATGCCCCTAAGCACCTAAAAATACTCATGCGCCTAGAAGCCCATGCTGCACACACACATACACATATATTGAGCCCTTGAGCTCAATCACAACATATTCACACCTAAACCTAGCCACACCTCTCTTGTGCTGGCCAAACCTTGAACGTTTAGAAACACTCATATACCAAGCATCCAAGTCTTGGTACATACACCATTTTAGAGCCCATGAACCAAGGACACCACATATTGCCCAAACTAAGAGCTAGGAATGACTTGAGTGCCACTTAAGCCCTATTTAGCTTTATTGGTCACCCTGTGCATTTTTTCCCTACCATTGGCCCTAGCTTTCCCCAAGCTAAAATATGGGTAAAGCTTCTCAAAGAGAAAAGGGCTAGAACACCTTACCCTTGTGTAGATTTCACACTTGCAAGCTCAAAGATCCACCTCATACAAGCCCAGTCCTAGTCCTTTAGACTTCTTTGTTAAACCATAGTCAATTAACCATATTACTAACATATTTTTTAGCCTAGGGGTAGCATAATTATTCAAGATCTAGAACCAAAAATGCTACACTCCTTACCTTAAGAAAACAAACACTTAGAATCATAGCTTCCCTCCTAGAAGCTTTTCAGTTTTCCTTGTTTTCCCTAAGCTTAACCTCACACAAAAGCATGGATTTTTTATAAGCACAAAGGCCAATACAAACAAGGATGAACTAAGCTTAAACCAAATCACATTCTTACCTTAAAAACATGCAAAAACTGTAGCCACCTTTTAGAGATAATGAACTCTTAAGCCCTCCTTTGCAGCACGTACACTCTCCCATTGATTTCTCACTTACAAGTTCACATTTTCTTATTGTTATTTCATTTATTTGGTAATTTTATATGTGTTTGAGGATTTTGGACATGATAAATGAGCATAGGAAGAGAATAAAGTGAGTTTGTGGGTTTAGGGATGATTAATGATGGAAAATGGGTAAAGGGGTTAAGGCAGTAAAGGGTTAAGGCTTCTGTATGGTTAGTAGGGGTTTACGCAACTTAAACAAGGGAAAAGGGATCTCACTAAAATTTTTTAATCTATCTTTATGCCTCATTAATAGGTTTTTTCCCTCCCACAAGAGCACAAAGGTTGGATGGGTGAAAAGAAGCTTAAACCATTGGATAAAAGGGTGTCACCTCCATAAACTTCTCAACTATGTCTCCTCATGAAATTTAAACCTTAGATTTTCTTTCCTCCACTTCCAACCATCTATTTTGATACCATTGACCAGGTTTGAATCTTGTTTACCAGGTTTGACCAAATTTGACCAACCAAAAATACCAAAATGCCCTTCTTAGCTTTTCTTGTAAGAAAAATCTCAAACTTTATCAATTTAACTCCAAACTTTACCAAATTTCACCAAATGATTTCAAACACCATTTATCACCTTCCCAAACTCATTTTGACCACATTTGACTTGGAAAGTACCATTTTTCCTTTCTTTGCTTCCTTAGCATGAAAAAGTCAGTCTTTGGTCAAATTGAGTTCAAATTTCATTAAGATGGTCACTTCAACTATAGAAGCTCAATTCCATATCTCTTGGTCACATTTTGACCTTTAAATTTACAAATTACCATTTTGCCCCTAGTCACCCTTTTGGTCAATTTACCTTAGATTTTTAATCCTATGACATCCAAGGACTATTTGACTCATTAACTTGACTTAAACCTAGCTTGAAAGTGTAATATAATAAAGATTATGTAAATAAAATAAATTAATTACCTAATAAAATGATGGTTCTCCCACTGCCAAGCAGGAAACAATAATAACAAAAAGGTTAGTGAGACATATTTGTTTATGCACTACCTTGATGGCTGTAGTTAGTGTGATTCTTAGGCATCATGTTGAATTGGTGTAATGCCTGCATAATTTAGATAAATGGCATGTGATAATGGATTAAGTGATTTATGGGCAACGTGATTGATCAATTACTTTGTGTGAAATCCATCAAGAGCTCAAAACTAGTGTTATTATACTTGTATCTATACTATTGTGATACATTTCTAATGTTGCTTACCTTTGTGAGCTATTCAATAGCTTAACACTTCCTTATTAAGTTTTCAAAGAAAACTTGCCTGTTAGGTGTCTTACTATGGAGTTAATTAGAATCAGTAAAGTTCCACTGGAGTAACTTGTACTTTGAGTTTTGATCCTGAAGGTTTGTGGCTAATGATATGCTTTTGTGGTTTTAATTTCAGATAATAATGGACTAAACTCACTAACAATACTACTTTAGTGTTTGTAATGTTCTATGGAAATAATTCAGCATAGTGGACAACTAGCAATTCAAAGGAGCTTAAGAAGAGTAGCCAAAGTAATTTGCACTCATTGTGTTAAATACTGAAGTTTAGTTTTGATGTAGGATCTCTGGCATCCAAATCCTTTGCAGTGTTGTGTATGTTGTGTCATACTAAAGTTTTTTGTATTTAACTATGTAAGGTTTCAGCATATGAACCTATCAGTGTGAATTCTATGTTATTTTCTAAAGTTTCAAGCTTAATCCGAGATTGTTTATATTTCTGTAGAAATAATGAAATAGTGTTCTTACATAAATTGATTAGATTTTTGGCTTTTGGCTTGCAAAATTATTTTATTCTAAACCCTTCAAGTCATGCCTTATTATGGCCCTCCTAGAGGGAAACTCGACTGAATGAGGTAAAGTAGATAAAATCCTAGTTTGGAACCTTATTCTAAGTTCATATAGCAAGATTAAATGAATTCCTTAAGGTTTACTAAGTTTTGATAAGTTTATAACACTAAAGGAGGTCTAGGGGTAAAATGGTAATTTTTAATCTTGAGGTGTCATGCTGAGTCCCAGGAGTAAAATAATGTGTTTTAAAACCTAATCCTAGTTTAAAACCCAAAAAAATAGCCTAGGTGTGAGAGTTTTGACCAATTTTGACATGGGGTTACTATTTATGAAATGAGGCTTTTTGTCACTTTTTCAAAAGTTGGGTGGCTTGTAAGGCTCATCCTTTAGTGCTTGGCTCAGGCCAAGAAAATAAAAGAAATACAAAGAAAATGGCATGAAAACTTGAAGGACTTGAATGAAATTGTGCAAAGTGATGAGAGTGCAAAACTGAGAAGTCTCGGGTTCAATGTGCACATGAAATAATGACTATGTTGCCAATGGTGAGGAACAAAGTTAAGTGGCCTTTATGAACTTCTAACCGATTGATTTAACTGGGACTATAAGATTTTGAGGACTTAATAGCGCCATGCAAAGTTGGTTAAGCCGAGAGTGGACATTTGCCCATTTTTAGTGACATTTGGCACATGCCCGGTAATGCATGCTTCCACTCACAAATTAAGCCATCATTTAGGCCTTAGCCTTGGTTTAGCCGAGTCTTTTGACTTCTTGGAGGAGCTCTTAGTGTTGCTGCCATTTTCATGCCGGAATTGCGTGAAAGTAAAGCTTGGTAGAGGAATCAAGCTTAGAGCTCTTGTTTTTGACACTTGGTGAAGCTACCATTGAAGGCCAAGCTCAGTCCTTGAAGGCTCAAGGCAAACCGAGACATTCAAGCTTGTTCTTAAGGTAAAGATTCATAGTTCAGTTGGATTTCTTGGTAATTTTCCATGATCAAGTGATTATGATGACTAAATGAATGCCTTGTTGTGTTAGGGAACCTTGATTTGGAAGTTTGATCTCGGCCTTAGACACACAAGCTCAACCGAGAACTCAAGTTTTGTTTTGTAGAGGTAGGGTTTCACTTCTACCTGAATGCTTGGTGGAATTCCATGATCAAGTAGTTAAAGTGATTAAGTGATGGTTAAGATTAAGCCATATGATCTTAGTTACTTGATGGGCATATTGAGGAGATTCGGCTTCATGAGAATTGATTAGCTAATCAAGTAATGGCATGTGCTAGGAACTCTAATGAGTGAGGCCAACTTGCTAGAAGTTTCGAAGCTCTAGTGGAATGTGGATTGAATTTTTTAAGAGTCTTGACCAAAAAAAGCACTTGGGCACATGCTAGTGGCTTCGATCGAGTGTACATTGTGGAGTGTGTGTGTGTTTTGCATGCTTTAATGCTTTGTTGTGCTTGCTAACCATTGGTAGTTATGTTCATATTTATATATGCCTCGGCTATCATTGCTTATATGTATATTGCTTGTATCTTGGTGTTTTTATGTTTTCTTTTGCAGGACAATATGAGCTTGAGGAGGTTAAGTCTTGAGATTAGGCTAGACTTAACTAAATAAACTCATGAAAGAGTTGTTATGATAGTGAACCCTACTGAGTAATTGTACTCACTGCCCATACATTTGTGTTTCAGGAAAGGACATTCAGCTTGAGTAGTTGTGGTTGTGTAGGTTTTGCTTATGTGCTAGTGTACCTTGGAGTTCAAGGTAAGTGCCAATGATTGCTTGGCTTATGGTTATGGTTATATACTTACAAGTCTTATGTAGTGAGCTTTTGGCAGAAACTTATTCTCTAAGTTTTGTAGGCTTGAGTAGTTGTGGGACTGTCTAGGCATGCAGCTATGGATGTTTGGACCATTGCACTGATAGTGGTTTTTACCTTCATGACTATGAACATGGCTATATGCCTTGTTTTGCAGTGTGTGCTCCTTTATGGCACACTCAAGGTGCTCTTTGGAAAGTTGGTCCCTTGGGTAGTAAGCATGACTTGGTGGGCTTGGTTATGGGTTAGTATTGGCATGTGGCCAGGCTAGGTGTGCCCTTTTAGACTACCCTTTTGTTGTACATATATATGGTCTCGGGTGCCCTTTGGTTTTGTTGTATATGGAGTACTTTGTTTACCAAGTTATGCTTGGTTGTTGATGGTTCATAGTATGTATATGTTGGATATTTCTAAGCCAAGCTATGGCATGTATATATATATGACTAATGGATGTGTTTGGTTGGAAAACCTCTTGTGTACTAGTTTGGCCGAATGATCATATGCATATGAAAGTTGGTTTTCAAACCTTAATGACTTAGGTGGGCTTCTTTGTTGCCATGCATGGTAGTACACATGAAAAAAGTCACAAATCCTAGACACTTATTTACATGAGTGTATGCCTTGCTTGCATTGCAAGATATCTTTTATGGCCTTGCTTGTTATGCAAGTTATTAATTACAGCCTTGCTTGTATTGCAAGTTAGTGGTAGTGGGCCTTGCTTCTGTTGCAAGTAACTATTTTAATTCTTTTAAAAGCCTCCTAGGCCACCTCCCAGGCCTATTAACTTAAGAAAATAAGACTTAAAGCCCAATAACAAAGGTTGGCCGAATTGAAAAGTCTGGTAACAACATTTGAAAATTATTAGTTTGGCAACTTTTGAGCAACAGTGGTTGAGTGTTACAGAGTGTGCATGGGCCGGGGCTTGTGTGGGGTGTGACATGGCTTATGCATTAAGGGCTTTAAACTTGTAGGAGAAGGTGGAGGTTACCATTTTTGCTTCTTTTCACTCCCAAACTCGAGTTCCTCCTTGCCCTCACCATTTCTCCTTGATTTCTTAGCCAAAACCAAAGTTTATTAGCGGAATTTGAAGGCCCAAGGGGTACACAAGGCTTGGGTAGCTTATTTCAAGCTGGCTTCAAGCTGGCCTTATGGTCTTGGAGTTGTTTCTTATGTTTTTCTAGCCAGGGTTGAGTTTGATCCTGAGGTAACCAAGATTTCTTGGTGTTTTCTTGTTTATTTGATGATTTAAGGCATGGGTTTTGCTTAGTTGGTGTTAATTTGGTGTCATTTTCTTTGGTTTGCTTGGAACTTTGGTAAAACCTAGTTGAATTTTGTTCTTGGTGAAGGGTTGGTTAATTCTTGCTTGTGACCTGAAATCAAGGCAAGGGATTAAGAGTTTTAAGCTTAATTGATGCTATTGGAGTATTGTTGTTTGTTGAAATTAAGTAGTTTTGGCAATAGTGTTGATTAGTGGGCATGTTTGTTCATGGTAGACTAGGTGATTGATTGAGCTTGGCATGATGTTTCAATGCATCATAATTGTTTTTTTAATGGTGCATTGTGGCCTTTCCAACATGTTTTACAGATATGAAGAGTTGGAATACATTCCAAGCATGTTTAGTATGCTTGGGAAGCCTTCCAAAGTGCATATGGCAAAAGTTGGGATTTTCTGGGCACAAAAGGGTTGGCGATGCATCACCAATATTAAAGATGCATCGCCAAGACCTCGTGTAACAACTAGAAGGTTGTATACTATGATGACACATCGCCATAATTATGTTGGCTAGAAAAATCAACTTTTGCTAGAGGGTTCGAGGGGAGGTCTGAAGGGTTGCTGAGGGTACCTAAGGGTCAAGGTGTTGCGGTGATACCCCGAGACTTCCAAAGCTACTCTGGGTCCTAGGAGCTTCCTTGAGTTTTGTGGTTACTTATACCATAAGCAAGGAAACTAGGTTTTTAAAATGCCACAATGTAGTATCATTAGCTTGGGTGTGATGTTTAGTACCATCGAGGACCTTGCCATACCTTTGGGTCTAATGTTCTAGTGTGGAAACCTTAGTACACCTAGTTGGTTCATCAGAACCTAGTTCAAATTGGTCCAACCATAGTGCCCTTGTATAACATAAGGGAGGTTCAACTTGTGAAAACTTCACTAGTTAGACTAGTTAGTTATGCTTGCTAGTAGACAAAGCTTTGCCTTATAGTTTAAGGACTAGGTGGAGGATAAGTCCCAAGGGACTAAAACATGTGCACATAGGTTTAGTCTCATGCTGTATGAGGTCACAGTAGATTACATATGTGTTGTGCATAATATTTTTCGTTGCAAGTCAAGATTCCATGCTGAAAATTCTCAAATTCTCACTCCCTAGTTTATGTTGTGCAAATTCTAACATTTTTTAGCCCAATAACAACTAAGGGTTGTTGGGGTAGTCTTTTGTTGCACGTATTTTGTTATGAGAATCTTTTTTATTCTAGTTTTTATAGTTACTTGTTGGTTTAGTCAAAATGCTAACTATAGCTTTCTTGGCTGTAGTGGTTCGTAGAGGACACGAAGGAGTTTTGAGGCTCACCACCGGGGTTACATCTAACGTAGGAGTTAGATGAAAAGATCCTAGTCAGAAAGCCTTATGCACAGTGCATGCACTAGTTACCTCCTTTATTCATGGATAGAGTAAAAGACTCTAGGGTTGCTCTTGTGTGAGGAGCATTAGTCTTCTTTTGTTGAATGCCCTCACATGGTTATTACGTTTAGTTATAATGATACAAATGATGGATTGATATGCTGACTATTTGAACCTTGGTTTCCATGGAAAATGCATAGGCAATGTGAATTGCTTAAAGTTTTAATTTGGCACACATAAATAACTAGCCAATTACAATCGCTATGAGATCCATTCTCATATGCCTAGAGATTATGTTTAAAGTGTGTTTGTATAACTTCTTAAAGGTTTTCACCTTAACCTAATCTACAAGCATAAAAAAGCACTTGATTTCCTAATTCTTCAAGAAAAAAGAAATAAGCCCTTATCATTGTTTGACTTTAGTTATAACTTTCTGTTTTTGAAGATGGTTAAGATTGAGCTTTGAAATACATGCATAATGTTTTAGTATTCTGACTTATCTACATTTAGTTTTAAAGGTTTCTTGATCAAATTAGCTTTCTAGCTAGTAAAGTAAATTAGTTAAGGTAAAATCCAAATTTAGTCCCTTAACTATTCGGTTTGTCGTAAAACAGTCCCCTATCTCTAAAAGTGACTATTAGGGTCCCTTAACTAAAGCAATACGTTCAATTTGAGTCCAGCTGTTAATTCTGGTGTTATTTCTAATAGAAAATGCATACATGGCATTTAATACCCTCTGCTTAATCCCACTTGCCGCATGGCAAGTCAATAAGTAACAATACTGAGAGAATAATAAATCTTAGGCTTGAATTGATAAAAAAATAAAATTTTAGATACTTACAAGATTAATAATCCAATCTTCCTAAACTAATAACACCAGTCGAACAACCGGCGGCGGCCAATCTTTTCTTCGCAACAAGCGCCACTGCCACCATCTCACTGCCGTCGAGATCGGGCCAATCGGGAGCAGCTGGGCAAAGGATTGTCGGCAAGTTCGTTGGTGAGCTAAGGGTTTGAGTGGCCTTCGATTTCAGCTGGTGATTAGAGAGGAAAAGAAGATTCAACCGGCGATTCGAATGGAGTAGAAGATTTCAGGCAATGATTCACTCTGGTTCCCTGTCTCTCACCCACAAACCCTTGTCCCTCAACAATCGTAGCCGCCACCGTCGGAGATTCTCTCCATCTCTGTCCCATGAAACCGCTGTCTTTGTTGACTACTGTGACTCTTCCCATTCGACACAGCCCCAAGCCGATTGCCTCCCACAAGCGTACATGGAATTGGTGTTCGACATAGAAATCCATTCGACAGAGTGTGGTTGGCATCGCAAGTGCCATGGTTGGTTCTCCAATGGTGGTGGTGGTGGTGGTGGTGCTCGTTACAAAGAGAAGATTGGCGGCAGCCGATGACCCGTGGCAATCGTCTGACTGGTGTTATTAGTTTAGGTTTGGAGTTGGGGAAGATTTGGTTATTAATCTTTTAAGTATCTAAAGTTATATTTTTTTGTCAATTTGAGCCTAAGATTTATTATTCTTTCAGTATTGTTATTTATTGACTTGCCACATGGCATGTGTTAATGCCATGTATGCATTTTCCGTTAGAAATAACACCAGAATTAACGGATGGACTCAAATTGAATGTATTGCTTTAGTTAAGGGACCTTAATAGTCACTTTTAGAGATAAGGGGCTGTTTTAGGACAAACCGAATAGTGAAGGGCCTAAATTTGGATTTTACCCAAATTAGTTACCTTGACAGAGCAATTTCTGTCAAGTCAATTTTTGTGGTGCTGTTTCTTTTGCACATCTAAGGGCTTTGATAAGTCTAAATAGATGCTATATAGTACTCCCTTCGTCCCATGTTTTCTGCTCAATTTGGGATTGGCATGGAGATCAGGAAATAATGAAAAAAAGTACATTTTTCCAATTTTGTCCCTAGTTTTTCCCCCAATCCACATAGTAGCCACGATCAAACCCATATTCACCGCAATCCCCACTGGCCACCATCACACAATCTATTTCTTCTCCACGCCATCCTCATTGCACGCCATCCTCGTCGCACAACGTCTGCACCCTCCACCTTGAATCTGAAACTAAATTTCAATGAAGTCAAACCTTGCCCTCTAGTTTCACCATCTAGTCACCTCATTCACATCTGATCTCTCAACCTGTCACCCGCTGTCAACTGCCTTGGCCTCCTAGCCCTGATTTTCTCAAGCCGTTACCAACCTGCCACCCAATATGCTTGATTTCCATGCCCATATCTTCTCACCTCGTTGCCCGTTGCACCAACCTGGTTACCCAGATCTCCCTCACCTCGATATTCTCACCTCACACTCAACCACCCTGACCTCTTCACCCCATCGCTCACCACCCAACCTCCTCATCCCGACACTCGCCGGCCCGATTGCCCATCTCAACCACACTAGAGGTGGTCGGCAATGGGATCAAAAAAGTAGAACAAAAACAAAACAGTAACAGTAGTAGATGGAAGGGGTATAATTGTAAACTTGTCTAATGAAACATACTAAAAACAGAAATGGTACAAAGAATTTAGGATGGCCCAAAATGGCAAATGGAGCAGAAAACTTAGGACGTGGGGAGTATTAGTTAATCCAATAGGGTGGTTGCAGACATCTTCACCAACTAAGAGCTCTATTTCCAAAAGAGGTTGTCCAAGCATTTCTCTATTAGACCAGAAGGAATCCTTTAAGGAAAGATTGGCATATTTTGTACAATGCAAAGAATGGAATCTATACCATGAAAAAGGGATATGCTTTGTTGGACTCTACCCCAATATAGGTAATCACCCAATGGATTCAAGTATGCCTCCAATTGTCATAGGATTTTGGGCTACGGATATTTTGGCAAAATTTAAGTTCTTTTTTTGTGGAAGTGCACTCATAATGCCCTCCCTACTAAAATGGAGTTAATGAATGGGTGGTTTTGACTTCTCTAACTTGCTTTCGATGCAATACAGCAATTGAGGATCTCAACCATATGTTATGCCATTGCCCAACCTCGACTCAAACATGGTCATTAAATGTTTGATCCCATAAGTGCAGGCTCAAGAGTCCTTTGGGTGCATTTGTTGTGTGATGTAGCTTGTGTCAAGATGAGATTTAAGCTTCCTGGATGGTTTGATTGCTACATTGTAATGTTTTTGGATAAGCCATAATGATGTTCTTCATCAAGGTATCCATTAATATCATTGTTGGATCTTAATCCAAGCTAAAGCGATTATGCAAGAAATCAAGGTTGCAAGAGAATATAGATCTCAATTTCTAACTTGGTTTTAGTCTGCACCCCCTCTATGTGTTATCCCTTGGGGATCAATCAAGGCTCCTACTCCACCTATTATTTTATTTGTGGATGGTGCAAGGAATCTTGCTTCCAAGCTTGAGGCAGTGGGTTGGGTCACTCTTGGCTTTCTAACTCTTGTTAGCTCTGCAAGACAGATTTTTGTGGATCTATTGACTGCCCTTATTTACAAAAACTAGGGCAATTTGGATGCTATCAATTATATGATTTCTCAGTGTTATGGCCCTTTAGGCAGTGAACTTTCAATGGCTAGGTGAGACTTGTCAAACAAGTCAAACTCCCTAGTTTAATGCCTCAATTAGCTTGAATAAGCAAGTCAAGCAACTTTTTAAAACGGTAGATGGTTCACAGTTCAATTTGGCACCTAAGTGTCACTCGGGGTAAAATGGTCATTTTTGTACCCCAAGGTGATAGGTTTAGAAATTAAGCTCATAAGTTGTTCTTTTGGACCTAAGTGACAAGAAACCAAAGAGTTTGACTAAATTGCCAAGTCTTATGGCAGTATTTGAGCATGGGTTTTTTTTTTCGCAAAACTTAAGAAGTTGAAGGGCTTAAGTGAGAAGATTGTTTTTTAAGCCATTTTGGGACTTTTGGTAGCCACTATTCATCATCTTCAACCTCCCATTTTCGTAGCTCCCTCTTCCCTCTCAAATTCAATAACCAAAACTTCAATTTCTCATCAATTCTGTAGGGTTTCGGGAGCCAAACAAGCATAGCGGAATATAACCGAAACCCTCCAGGATCCAAGTGAAACAAGGTAAACAGGGTGTTCAAAATTTTCATACCCAATTCGGTTGAGGTCTTTCACCCAACTGTTGAGTCAAATCACAAAAACCTGAACAGTTTGGGATGTTCAAGCTCTTTACGATATCCACATGAGCCTCTTAGGATCATCACGCCTCCACCACATTCTGACAGATGTGTTTCTCTTGCACCCGCAGTGCTAGCTTGAGTCCTCCAAGGAATGGCAAGACAAGAGTGCAGCTAGAACTTTTTGGGAACCTAGGGCAAAAGCCGCGAATTTCTTACTCTATGATGTATTTCTTACTATATGATGTATTTATAGTGAAACTCAACTTCCAAGCCTAATGGGTTTCAAAGCCCTAATCCAATTAGGCTTTAATTTTAGGCTTAATAATGGCTCAATTTTTGGCCCAATTATTAATATGAAATTATCATGAAACCATAACCCAAATAAATTAGCCCATGCACTCAAATAATCCAAATAGGTTTTATATGTGCGACCTAATAGGCTTTTACCACGTTGGCAATGATCATAAATCACATTTATGATCATAAGCAATGAGTGGTGTCGAACAACACATCATTGCTACCCAAGTGACAAGATTATCGGTGATTCGACTAAACCTTTATGATCATTATTCGTATATGCCATTGTCCCTTTGTCCAAGATATCAAGACTAAGCATGAGACATGGAATGTGTCATTCTCGTATAGCCCAATCTTTGGTTTCTCGATTTCTGAGTAGACTAACTTAAACTGATGACATTAATATCGTATATCAACTCATTCGAGCATGACCATGCATTTTCTAAGTCTCACTCTATCAAGGGGCCTGAAAATATCACTCCCGTTACATAGGAGGGACAAATCCCATCTTGATCATAGAAAACCCTTCGCATGATATGTGACATACCCAATGACCTCCTTCAAGTTCACTCAGTTACGAATCGCAAAGGGAAGTATCAAATTATATGACTCACATGTAGGGAACCTTAATAACCTTAGGTCAAAGGACTACATATACCATGATCATTATGAGAATCACTCATGACACTCATATAACGATCTATGTAGCATTCTCATGGTGGGTCGGTCCAGTACACAAGTTCTCCAACTTGTACCCATATGTAGACTACATATCTCACATTAGTCTCCACATATGTCAATCGTTATGTATTATTGTAACCCACTCCACAATAATACTAAACCAGGGATGTCACACCCCACACAGGGCCCAGCCTGTGCACTCTCAATGCCACTCACCATTCTACCCAGAAAGTTATTAAACAAATGAGTTCTTGAGGGTTATGAGTGAGCAATTAGATTCGGCCATGTCACATCCTACACAGGTCCCAGCCTGTGCACTCTCAGTACCACTCACCCTATTTACCCAGGATTCAATTGATTTCACTTAAGACCAAGTGTTGATAACTCCCTATTGTTTAAGTCTTATTTTCTTAAGCTGAGAGCTGTGATATGTCCCAGGAGGCTTATGAGTTATTTAGAACAACAACCTGCAGCTTAAGTAGGCCCAACCACTAACTTGCAACACAAGGCAAGGCTGTAAATCAATAACTTGCAATACAAGCAAGGCATACACTTTATCTGTTAAGTGTCTAGGGTGTGTGCTTATCAAGTGTGCTACTTTCATGAATGACAACCAAGAAGCCCACATCTTTGTAGTTTGAAAATCAAGTTTCCATGCACATGTACATTCTGCCAAACATAATAACTCAAAAGATTTCTTCATGAAACATAACCATAAGCTCATAAACTTAACATAACTTGGCACATAAGCATCCATCATATGTACATACAAACCATGTACAAGCAAGGCTATATATATACACACAAAATAGCCTAAGTACCAGCATCACTAGCTTGGAAACATACCAAGGATGCTATAAGTCCAAAATAGCCAAGGTTAAGTTTTACAAGCCATGTACCCCACTCTCTCAGAAGAAACCTAAGTGTGCAGTACAGTAGCACCCACCGCAAAACCAACCCAATGACCATGTTCATGGCCATGAAAGTAAATACCACAACCAGGGTCCAAGTCCACACATCCATCCTGCACCTAGACTGATCCCACAACTACAGAAGCCTGCAAACTTAGAACATAAGTTTCGGCCTTAAGCCATAAGACTTGTAATGCACGTATTCAAGCCAAGATTAAGTTGGCACATACCTCGAGCAAATAGTGTATTAACTAGCACACAAACTAGCAACTCAAGCAAACTACTCAAGCTGTATATCCTTTCCTGAAACAAAAATGTATGGGCAATGAGTAACAATTACTCAGTAGGGATTCACAAACGACCATATAAGGTCTATTTAGTTAAGTCCAATGACTTAACCTCCACAAGCTTACTTGTCCTGCAAGAAAGACATGAAAACATGGAAAACACAAAAATACCAATACTTATAATCATCATAAACCATCCATATAAGGGTTAGCATGCACAAACAAACAACCAAGCACACAGAACTCACACACACACCACAAGATACATTCGGCCATATTCACTAGCATGTGTCCATGTGCACTTTCTGCACTTCCACCTTCACAACTTTACTCCCATTCCACTAGAGCTCCAAATTCACTAGCAAGTTGGCCTCCCTCACTAGGAATTTTAACACATGCCATTACCTTGACTAGCTAGCCAATTAACTCATAACCGAATCTCCTCAATATGCCCATCTAGCAAGCTAAGATCATATATCATTATATAACCATCACTTAGCTGCCATATTTACTTGCTCATGGAAAAGTACCAGGAATACAAGTAAATGTGAAACCCTACCTCAAAATCAAAGCTTGAGCTCTCGGTTGCTTGAGTAACTAAGGCCGAAACTCAAATATATTGCCTCCTTAATCCAAGCTTGATTTCTCTTCCAAGCTTCAACTTCATCAATAGTATGGCAAAAACTCCAAGTTTCGCTCAAATCATGCTTTGAAGCCTTTTGTTTCTCTCGGCCAATTAGCCTAAATACATATGAACCGAAACTTTGAAGCCTTTTGTTTCTCTTGATTCTCGGCCAACTACAAATAGTACCAGTAAAACGAAGGCAAGCCGTGTATAAATGGGTTTTAACGCATTAATGAGAATATGGCAGCCGATTACACATGTCCAACAGATTGGTTCAATGCCATCATTGGTCCCTAAGTATTTTGCATGGGGCAATTCCCCCCCCCCCCCCTCAAGTCTCCATGTGCACACTTTAGTCACTAGAATGTAGGATCATTTCGGCTCCATTCTTAACTCATCGCTCAAATTGCCAAGCTTTCATTATCATGGCCCAAAATGATAATTAACCCATGACCAATTTCAGCATTTTACCATTTTAATTAAGCTTATAATATTGGTATGGTGGAAGACCGAATTATGACCGGCCATTTTAGTCAACATAATTTTGGTCTAATTCCACCTTTATCCATGCACTTATTTGCATGGTGCATTTCACCCTTCAAGTTCCCATAGTTTCATTTACATCACCAATTCAAGTGTACATTGTAGTCCTCCAACCTTATTTCATGCCAAAAACATCATGGCCTAATTTTCCCATGCACACTTACAACCCAACTTTCTCAGGCTTACATTTACACTCTCATCCTCATTTTCAATCAAGTCCCTCATGTTTTAAATTGGTGTTTCTCTATATTCTTGGCCTAAGCCAAGTATTTAAGGGATGGTCCTAACAGGCCAACTTTCTTTTAGGTAGTTTAAGTCTTATTTTCTTAAGCTTAAGGCCTGGGAGGTGCCCTAGGAGGCTTATGAGTTGTTCTATCTTCTTACTTGTAGCTTAAGGCAAGGCCTATAACACTAACTTGCATCACAAGGCAAGGCTAAAGCAATAACTTGCAACACAAGGCAAGGCATACACTTATATATTTTTAAGTGTCTAGGATGTGTGCTCATCAAGTGTGCTACTCCAATGCATGATAACCAAGAAGCCCATCTCATCAAGTTTTGGAAAACACAAGTTTTAACGTTCATGTACATTCGGCCAAGTAAAGTTCACATGAGATTCATCACAAAAAGATATATATCCATAAACACATAAACATGGCATAACTTTGCATTCAACCATCCATCATATATACATCAAAGCTAAGTTCATCTGAGGCTAAATGTTACCGCCTCACAAAATGGGAGAATTACAAGTGTATCATAATGGCTAAAAACCATTATATTGTGTAATTCTCATCATAGTAATTGAAGTGTAGGGAGTAAAAAGCATGATCAACCCCTCCTTAAAAGTGTTCCAAGTTGGTAACTTGGCCCCCAAGAAAAAGCCTTAAAGATTGCTTGTTTGTCAAGCAACCTATGGACTTTTTTGTAAGGTTTTGGAAATTCGGGTACTCAATTGAAAAACTCTCAAGAAAGAGACTTGGAGAGTTATGGGAAGGATATGAATGGTATGAAAGTGCTATTGGAGGACCAAATCGCTCATGGAAGACAAGTTTGGACAAAGGAAACACTAAAGGCAATAAGGACCTAAATGTCTTAGTGTAAACCTTAAGGTGTTCAAGCTTTTGACTTAGGGTGGATTGTGGGTTATCCCATCATGGGGGAGGCAGCCAAGACTTGATAATTAGTCAAAAATGTTGGGCACATGTGTACCAATGAGTTTAAGACAAGGAAACCATAATTAGTGAGAAGGAAAATGACATAAAGCAAGGTTAAGCTTGTTAAGTTTGTTTTGTGCCCTTAAGCTCATTTAAGGCCCTTTAAGTGGCCAAATCACTTATCCCTCTCTCATTTTTGTCCTCCCCCAGCCCAAGAACATAGCCACACTTCCTCCATAGCCACCACACCTTCAAATTTGCAATTGATTGAAAAAGAAAGCAAGAAAGGGAAATTGGAAGCTATGTGGTGCTAAGACTTGAGTGCACCTAGGATCAAGCTCCAATTTTAGCATACCCATCAAGGTAAGCATTTTCTTGCTCTCATGGATTGTTTTCTACAATTTCAAACATCCATGGAGCTAGGGCTAAGCTTGGAAGAGAGCCATGAGCCTGATGAACCAAGCTTAGTGAGGGGAGTGCACTTAGTGAAGGTTTTGTGCCTACTGTCAAGTGTATAAAGATGGCAGTGAAATGTGGGTTTCTAGAGCCCAAAGTTAGTACTAACTACTGTTAAAATCCTCCTAAGGCCAATCATTAGCTTAAGAAAGGCTGCCATAGTGATTTACTTATTTTTATTATATGTTTTATGGACTAACCTATGGTATATATTGCTACTGCATTTCACGTGTTTGTTGGTTGTGAATGGCTGCTGCATTTGGTTGCTATATCTTGTATATACACATTTTGGATTTTTTTTTTTTAGTGTCTTTGGATGCAGGTTATAATGATGGTCACATTGCCTATTGAATCCAACTGTTACCCTTACTAAGTTTCTCAATAAAACTTACTCCCTTCAATTCTGTCATTTCAGGTCCAGCAGAAAGATCACCTTCAAACTGACCTTTTTGGTTTGAGTTTTAATCTGAAATTTCAGGTACATGAACTTTCGTATGTCTAGTTGTGATCTAGAAAGTTTGGTCATTTTAGGAGCACATTTGGTATTTTTAATGGTGGTACTTATTGTGGTATGCAGCAGCTATCCAGCATCCTGCTCTAGAGTCCATTGTGTCTCAGGCACTTCTGTAACTTAGGGTGTGTATTTAGCTGAGTTAAGACCATATCGTAGTGCATGTATGCATTTACATGTAGTGTATGTAAAATGAGACAAGTATGTGAACATTTGAGCAATGTTTTTGTCAGTGTTGTGCCCAAAAAGGCCAATCATGAGATGATTGTATTTTTGCACATTGAGTCATGATATTTTATTAAGGCATTAATCCAGCAATTATGTTTGTTGTTTTGTTTCTACGTAACTTAACAAACATAATTGTAACCCTAGAATAATGATATTCTCAAACGTCCCTAGTCTAGTATTATTGTGGAGCGGGTTGCAATAATACATAACGACTAGCATATGTGGAGACTAATATGAGATATGTAGTCTGCAAATGGGTACAAGTTGGAGAACTTATGTACTAGACCGACCCACCATGAGAACACTACATGGATCATTATATGAGTGTCATAAGTGATTCTCATAGTGATCATGGTATATGTAGTCCTTCGACCTAAGATCATCAAGGTTCCCTACATGTGAGTCACATACTTTGATACTTTCCTTTGTTGCTCGTAACTGAGTGAACTTGAATAAGGTCATTGGGTATGTCACACATCATACGGAGGGATTTGTATGATCAAGATGGGATTTGTCCCTCCTATATAACGGGAGTGATATCTTCGGGCCCCTTGATAGAGTAAGACTTAGAAAAATGCATGGCCATGCTCGGATGAGTTGATATACGATATCAATGTCATCAGTTTAAGTTGGTCTACTCGGTAATCAAGAAACCAAAGATTGGGCTATATGGGAGTGACACATTCCATGTCTCATGCTTAGTCTTGATATCTTGGACAAAGGGACAATGGCATATATCGATGATGATCATAAAGGTTTAGTCGAATCATCGACAATCTTGTCACTTGGGTAGCAATGATGTGTTGCTAGACACCGCTCATTGCTTATGATCATAAATGTGATTTATGATCATTGCCAACGTGGTAAGAGCCTATTGGGTCACCCACATAGAGCTATTTGGATCATTAGAGTGCATGGGCTAATAATTTGGGTTTTGGTTTCACAATAATTTTGTATTAATAATGGGTCCAATAGTTGAGCCATTATTAAGCCCGAAATTAAAGTCTAATTGGATTAGGGCTTTGAAACCCATTAGGCCTGCAAGTTGAGTCTCACTATAAATACAACTTCTAGTGAGAAATTCACAGGTCTCTTACCCTAGCCTCCCAAAAGGACAGCCGCACTCTTCTCTTGCAATTCCTTGAAGGACACAAGCTAGCACTGCGAGCGCAAGAGAAACGCATCTGTCGGGACATGGTGGAAGTGTGGTGATCCCGAGAGGCTCGTGTGGATACCATAGAGAGCTTGAACACGTCAATTGTTCAAGTTTTGTGATTCGACTCTACAGTTGAGTGAGAGATCTTAACCGAAAATTAGGTATGAAAATTTTCGAACACCCGGTTTACCCCATTTCACTTGGATCCTGGAGGGTTTCGATTAAATTCCGCTGCGCTGTTTGGCTCCCAAAACCCTACAGTTTTGGCTATGTAAGTGATGTGGTGCAAAGCTGCCTAAATGTGAATGATAGGCTACTTACTTGTAAATTCTGTTTCGGACACATAAATTTGCTAGATGCAAGATCATGTAATTCTTATGTGTAATGGACATATACGGGATAGATTTGGAGAGTTTTCCCCTTGTGAATGAAGTGTTTGCACACTTATGAAATTTTGTATGGGCAAAATGGTCATAAAGTGACCAGAATTTTGACTCTACACTTAAAGTTCTATATCTCCCTGTGTAGAAGGAATATTTCTATGAAATTTTCACAACACCTAGAGAACATCTAGAGATTGAATTGGGATTTGGAATTTCTGAATTTGGAGTCCTATAGCCAAAGATATGTTGTTGCAAAGTTGGCTAAGTTACTGTTCATTTGGTCAGATTTTTGTAACGAACTTCAAAAATCCATAACTTGGTCCATAGGTGGGCTATTGATGTAAAAAAAAATTCCTTGGTTTGCTCTAAGTCTCTAGTAAATAATGGAGCTAAGAAGACATTGGGTTACATGGGTAGAATGATACAGTTTATTAGTGTAAGTTACAGGTGCAGTGGCTGGTGACTAGAACTTAACAAGATTGCCTAAAGTGTGGTAGCCAAGATTAAGACTTGTGCTAGTGTTTTCCTTCTTTGCTGCCATAGTGTGCATGAAATGTGAATATGTGTGTGATGGTTGGACCAATATGCATGTGTTCACATAGTGCCCAAAAGGGCCACTCGGGTATGCACACTAAGGGTGGTGTTCTAATAGCCTACAGAACATTACCAATCCTGGGAGTCTAAATGCACAATTTTGGCACCATAATTGGACTACCCCAGAGTGGGTAATACTAAATATACACAAAATAGCCTACATAAAAGTACTATCAATTTGGAAACATACCAAGAGTACTTATAGTCCAAAACAAGCCAAAGTTATGCATTACAAGCCATTCTACCTATAGTACCCGAGAAGCACCTTGAACGTGCAATACAAGATCCAGCATTGAAGCACAAGACCTATGACCAAATTCATGGTCAAGAATGCAAACCACCACACAAGAGCCCAAGAACACACATCCATATCTCTCTCCTAGACAAGTCCCACAAATTTACAACAAGCCTACAAACCCCAATATGTAAGTTTCAGGCAATACTATAAGACTTGCACATGTACTTAAACAAGCCAAGTTTCGATTTTGGCACATACCTTGTCAATAGTGTACTAACTTAGTACACAAGCAACAACAACAATATTGATCACTCAAGCTCAATTCCTTTTCCTGAAACATTATCAATAAGGGTATGAGTATTGATACTCAGTAAGGTTCATCACAACTCACGAATGAGTTTATTTAGTTAATCCGAGGCTTAACCTCCAATAAGATAGCTTAACCTGCAAGGAAGACATGAAAACACAAGAAAATGCATGCTACCAGAGACATACATATATATAAAAACACTATCTACTCGGTTAGCAAGCACAAACAATCAACCAATGCACACAACTCACACACACACCACATTTTCAATCTCGGCTGAAACCACTAGCAAGCACAATTCCAATTCTTGCACTCCAAGCATTTCCAATCAATCTCCAATCCACCAAAGCTCCAAGTTCATTGGTAAGTTGGCCTACTAACTAAGAACCTTAGTGTTTGCCTTTAACTTTGACTAGCTAGCCAAACCATATGAACCCAAAAGTTCAACCATATGCCCATCTAGCAAACTAAGATCACATAGCATAATTTACTATCACTTAGATGCCATTAATCTACTTGAACATGGAATTATAAAAAAATCAAGTAGACTACATATCTCATATTAGTCTCCACATATGCTAGTTGTTATGTATTATTGCAACCTGCTCCACAATAATACTAGACTAGGGACATTTGAGAATATCATTATTCTAGGGTTACAATTATGTTTGTTACATTACGTAGAAACAAAACAACAAACCATAATTGCTAGATTAATGCCTTAATAAAATATCATGACTCAATGTGCAAAAAATACAATCATCTCATGATTGGCTTTTGGCCACAACACTAATAATCTCCCATTTGCACTAAAAGCCAATCATCAATGTATCTAATACCGATGGACCTAGAATGGCTATCATGCTTCTATTGCATAAGGGCCTTTGTCAGTGGATCAGCAATGTTGCTGTATGTCGAAGTCCTGCATATCCTTACATCACCCCTCTCAATGATCTCCCTGATGAGATGATAGCGTCGGAGTATGTGCTTGGATCGCTGGTGAGATCGAGGTTCCTTAGCCTGTGCGATTGCTCCATTGTTGTCAGAATAGAGCTCTATCGGGTCGGCAATGCTTAGAACCACTCCAAGTTCAGTGATGAACTTCTTGATCCAAATTGCCTCCTTCACAGCATCAGAAACGGCCACGTATTTAGATTCTGTTGTAGAGTCAACTACTGTCTCCTACCTTGAACTCTTCCAGCTCACAACACCACCACCAATACAAAACACATAACCAGATTGCAATCTAAAATCATCCTTATCGGATTGGAAGCTTGCATCGGTGTAACCCCTTACAACGAGCTCATCTTCACCTCCAAAGACCAAGAATGCATCCTTAGTCCTTCGTACGTACTTAAGGATGTTCTTAACAACTGTCCAATGACTCTCACCGGGGTTCGATTGGTACCTACTCGTCATGCTCAAAGCATATGGGACATCAGGACGAGTACATATCATGGCATACATGATAGATCCAATTACTGTGGTATATGGAATCTTACTCATGCGCTCTCTCTCCTCGGGTGTACTCGGACACTGAGATCTAGAAAGAGTTATACCATGTGACATTGGCAAGAATCCTTTCTTGGAATCTTGCATGCTAAACCTCTTTAGCACCTAGTCAATATATGTACTTTGACTTAGGCCAAGAAGCTTTCTATATCTATCTCTGTAGATCCTGATGCCTAACACATAGGCTACTTCACCCAAGTCCTTCATTGAGAAACATTTCCCTAGCCAAGTCTTGACAGATTGTAGTTCAGGAATGTCATTCATAATGAGTAGTATGTCATCTACATACAACTCCAAGAAGACAATAGCGCTCCCACTAACCTTCTTGTAGACACAAGGTTCATCTTCATTTTTGGTAAAACCAAACTCTTTGATTGCATCATCAAAACAAAGATTCCAACTTCAAGAAGCTTGCTTCAGTCCATAAATGGACCTTTGCAACTTGCACACTTTATTGGCATTCTCAGGAGTGACAAAACCCTCAGGTTGTGTCATGTACACATCCTCAAGTAGCTTTCCATTTAGGAATGCAGTTTTGACATCCATTTTCCATATCTCATAATCATAGTGTGTAGCAATAGCGAACAAAATTCGGATGGATTTAAGCATAGCAACTGGTGAAATAGTTTCATCATAGTCAATACCATGAATTTGCTTGAAACCTTTTGCAACCAATCGTCCCTTAAAGGTAATCACATTACCATCCATGTCAGTTTTCTTCTTGAAAACCCATTTGCACCCTATGTGTTTTACCCCTTCAAGTGGGTCAATCAAAGTCCATACTTGGTTTTCATACATGGATTCCATCTCGGATTTCATGGCCACTAGCCACTTCTCAGAGTCAGGCCCCGACATAGCTTGTTGGTAGGTTGTGGGCTCATCCTGATTCATGAGCATCACATCACCAATGTGAGTCACGAGAAATCCATATCTCTCGGGCTCACGCCGAATCCTACCAGACCTACGTGGGCTCTGTGCTACAAGAACAAACTCTTGAACCACAACATCTTGCGGTGTCTGTTCAGGTTCCATTTCAGGTTCGATGTCTCCTTCTTGTTCTTGAATTTCTTCAAGTTCTACTTTCTTCCCACTAGTTCCTTTAGAGATAAACTTTTTCTCCAAAAAGACACTAGTTCGAGCAACAAACACTTTTTGCTTAGAAGGATTGTAGAAATAGTAACCCTTTCTTTCTTTGGGATACCCAACAAAAAGGCATTTTTGAGATTTGGGCCCTAGTTTGTTAGAGGATTGACAATTCACATAAGCGTCACAGCCCCAAATCTTCATAAAAGACAAATTGGAACACCTCCCACTCCATATCTCATATGATGTCTTTTGAACTGATTTAGATGGAACTCGGTTTAGTGTAAAAGCGGCTGTCTCTAGAGCATGTCCGCAAAAGGAGTTTCGAAGGTCAGCTTGACTCATTATAGAGCGAACCATGTCTAATAGAGTTCAATTTCTCCTTTCAGATAGACCATTCCATTGAGCTATACCTGGTGGAGTGAGTTATGATCCTATACCACACTCCTTCAAATAGTCAAGGAATTCTCGATCCAAGTACTCTCCACCTCAATCTGATTGAAGCACTTTGATACTCTTCCCGAGTTGATTCTCTACTTCATTCTTGAATTCTTTGAACTTTTCAAAGGATTCTGACTTGTGTCTCATAAGATACACATAGCCATGTCTGCTAAAGTCATCAGTGAAAGTAATGAAGTATTGGAAACCTCCTCTAGCTTGTGTAGACATAGGGCCACATACATCACTATGTATGAGTCCTAGTAAGTCATTAGCCCTTTCACTTTGCCCTGTGAATGGGGCTTTGGTCATCTTGCCTAACAAACATGACTCACTTGTCTCATATGATTCCAAATCAAATGAGTCCAAGAGTCCATCCTTATGGAGCTTGGATATGCAGGTCTCATTTATATGGCCCAAGCGACAGTGCCAGAGATAGGTCGGGTTCGAATCATTTAATCTGACTTTCTTGGTATTCACATTATAGATGGGATCTTCGAGGTCTAAAACATACAACCCATTGCTAAGTTGAGCACTACCATAAAAGATTTCATTCAAATAAATAGAACAACATTTGTCCTTTATTATAAATGAAAAACCTTTCTTGTCCAAACAAAAAACAGAAATCAAATTTCTACTAACAGTAGGCACAAAATAGCAATTGTCTAATTCTAAAACTAATCCACTAGGTAAAGTGAGAACATAAGTCCCTACGGCTAAGGCAGCAACCCTTGCTTCATTTCCAACATATAGGTCCACTTCACCTCAGGCCAATCTTCTACTTCTACTTAGATCCTGCACATTTGCACAAATGTGAGATCCACATCCAGTATCCAATACTCAAGATGAGGAAGTAGAAAAGTTAGCCTCTATAACAAAAATACCTGAAGTGGAAGTCTTACTTCCCTTTTCCTTAGCAAGTTCTTCAAGATAGAGCTTGCAGTTGCGCTTCCAGTGTCTAGGTTGCTTACTATGGAAGCACTCCCCTTCATTTGCCACACCACCCTTTGGTTTCAGTGCAGCTGAAGAAGAATTAGCATTGGACTTTCCATTAGCTTTATCCTTCTTCTTGTTGGCTTTTCCTCTTCCCTTGCCCTTTTGAACCATCAAAATGGGCTTAGCCTTCTTAAGGTTTTGCTCAGCAGTTCTCAACATGTTGAGCAATTCAGGGAGGGACTTGTCCAGGTCATTCATGTTATAGTTCATGACGAACTGACTGTAGCTTTCAGGCAAAGATTGGAAGACTACATTAACAGCCAACTCTTTCTGAAGAGCAAAACCCAAATTCTCAAGATTCTCAATGTACCCAATCATCTTGAGCACATGAGGACCCATGGGACTTCCCTCAGACATCTTGCACTGAAACAATGCCTTAGAGGTCTCAAACCTCTCATGCCTAGCTTGCTCTTAGAAAAGCATTTTGAGATGTTCGATCATATCGAACGCCCCTATGTTCTCATGTTGCTTCTGAAGCTCAGATTCCATGGTAATAAGCATGAGGCATGCAACATCCAAAGCATCATCAGAATACCTCTTGTGAGCATCCCTTTCAGCTCTTGGAGCAGTGGCAGTATGCTCATTCGGAATGGGCTGCTCTAGGACATAAGCCTTTCTCTCTTGCTTGAGGACTATCCTCAAGTCTCGGTACCATTTGAGAAAGTTGGTCCCATTCAGTTTTTCCTTCTCAAGGATCGATCGCAACGAAAGTGTCGATGTGTTTTGTGCCATGGTTATCTACAACAGTAAATATGCAGTGTAAGAGTCATGTATTTTAATTCATTTAATAAGGACTTTTATTAAATGATACTCCCACTATTTTCCTCAAAATAATAACCCTCGATATTATTTCGGAACACCTCGGCGCTAAGGTATTCTAGTGGGCCAAGATCCATATTTGACCACAACCTGACTCAGCTTTGGCTTGTCTCTCAAGTTACAGTTATTTAGGTAGGCAACTCCTTGCCAATTGCATCTTATGCAACTCTTGGATAGCTGGGTGAACAACACTTGTCCAAGCTCATCTCATGAACTTAAGCCCAACTCTATGCCTCTATGTCCCTAATCCTATTAAGATGATTAGTTAAGTCGGACCCAAAGTTAGCAATTTGGATATCACTATTATCCCATCACGCCTTACCAAGATGAACATAGGTGCTTTGCTTTGGCAAACCCACCTAATGTTGATCAAAGTCTTGACAAGTGCCAACATTTGGAAGGCATCACATTTAATGACTTAATATTTTTTTTTAGGGATTTTTCTTTTAATCTCACCAATTTGTTTTCTCCGGTTGTTTTATACATGCATCACATACAAATATAAAACATGCATCTCATGCTTACGAGAAAGTAAACGTGACATGATTATAGCCCAAACTATGCGATATTCTCAAGCCAATGAGAATATCATAAAAGCCTAAGGAAAGAAAAGAGTCTTCACAAGCTCCTTCTTTTCCTTTCTTGGTTGCCCTTTCGTTGTCACCTCCTTGGTCATACCACCTTGGATGATCCTTGGACATACCACCTTAGATGATCCCATAATGTACCATTACATCAATAACAGAAACCTCGAGTTACATTCGAGTGGAGTAAGGTGAAAAGAGAATGTACAATGAGAGTGATAAGAAAAGGCACGACTCGTAGGCTGTATTTACAAGTACAACCAATCAAGGGCTATAACCATGCACCATGCTACAACCATCAATCAGCATAACATGTCAAATCTCATTCAACAAATGCATGCCAATTTTCGCGAGTTGATTAACCATTTTTATTTATGTGGCGCTTCACATACAGCGGTCCCGCTGGCCGATCAGCAGGTGGTGGTTCCGCTGATCGGTTAGCGGACAGGGTCAAGGGGGACCTCCTTTGCGGGGTGTTGCGATGGGGGCAGTGCCCCCCCGGCACAAAAAATTGTCTTACAATTGCTTAGCCCGAGATCTTCTATTTCGAGCAAGTAGGCACTCGAGACTCCTCCATTCGAGCCACCAAAAATACCTTACTTTTGGTGCCCGAACAGGCCGAATCCGAACAAAGCTAGGGTTTTTGAAACTATTGCAAGAATCCTAATCCATATAGGTATCTCATACCATTCAATTTTTGGTTAATCTCATTAACCAATTAGTGTCGTTTCTTCACATACGTCATATGTTCATTACGAGTTCCGGTTTCATGCATCATGAATCAATCTAATTAATCATGCCCGAAAAGTAACCGAACACATAACACCGTGCGATTCAGCACTCAATCCCGATTTAGGGTTTCACCAGTAGCTCTGATACCACTGTTGGGTTTCGGGAGGCAAACAGTGCAACGGAATTTAACCGAAACCCTCCAGGATCCAAGTGAAACGGGGTAAACCGGGTGTTCAAAAATTTTCATACCTAATTTTCGGTTGAGATCTCTCACTCAACTGTAGAGTCGAATCATAAAACCTGAACAGTTGACGTGTTCAAGCTCTCTATGTTATCCACACGAGCCTCTCGGGATCACCACGCTTCCACCACATCCCGGAAGATGCGTTTCTCTTGAGCTCGCAGTGCTAGCTTGCGTCTTCCAAAGAATTGCAAGAGAAAAGTACGGCTGTCCTTTTGGGAGGCTAGGGCAAGGAGACCTGCGAATTTTTCACTAAAACTTGTATTTATAGTGAGACTCAACTTCCAGGCCTAATGGGTTTCAAAGCCCTAATCCAATTAGGCTTTAATTTCAGGCTTAATAATGGCTCAACTCTTGGGCCCATTATTAATACGAAATTAAAGTGAAATCATAACCCAAATAATTAGCCCATGCACTCTAATGATCCAAATAGCTCTATATGTGTGACCCAATAGGCTCTTGCCGCATTGGTAATCACATTTATGATCATAAGCAAAGAGCAGTGTCTAACAATACATCATTGCTACCTAAGTGACAAGATTGTCGATGATTCAACTAAACCTTTATGATCATCACCGATATATGCCATTGTCCCTTTGTCCAAGATATCAAGACTAAGCACGAGACATGGAATGTTTCACTCTCGTATAGCCCAATCTTTGGTTTCTTGATTACCGAGTAGACTAACTTAAGCTGATGACATTGATATCGTATATCAACTCATCCGAGCATGGCCATGCATTTTCTAAGTCTCACTCTATCAAGGGGCCCGAAGATATCACTCCCGTTACATAGGAGGGACAAATCCCATCTTGATCATACAAATCCCTCCGCATGATATGTGACATACCCAATGACCCCCTTCAAGTTCACTCAGTTACAAGCAACAAAGGAAAGTATCAAAGTATGTGACTCACATGTAGGGAACCTTGATGATCTTAGATCGAAGGACTACATATAGCATGATCACTATCAAAATCACTTATGACACTCATATAACGATCCATGTAGTGTTCTCATGGTGGGTCGGTCCAGTACACAAGTTCTCCAACTTGTACCCATATGTAGACTACATATCTCATATTAGTCTCCACATATGCTAGTCGTTATGTATTATTGCAACCCGCTCCACAATAATACTAGACTAGGGACGTTTGAGAATATCATTATTCTAGGGTTACAATTATGTTTGTTACGTTGCGCAGAAACAAAACAAGAAACCATAATTGCTGGATTAATGCCTTAATAAAATATCATGACTCAATGTGCAAAAATACAATCATCTTATGATTGGCTTTTGGGCACAACACTAACAGAGAAGTGATACCATTGGCAACATGTCACCACTACATCACCATTTCCGACAACGTGTCGCCAAGACCCTAACAGCATTGACATGTTATAGTATTTTTTTTCATAACTTTTTTTCTCAAGTGTCTGATTGAGGTGATTTAAGATTCCACACAACTAAGAGAAAGATCTACAACTTCATACATTTTCCTAGGCCTAAATAAGACCAGGTGAGACGATATTTCAAATGGAAGTGAGGGCATTATGACAAGGGAAAATGATCTTGGTTGAATGACTAGTATTGGTGAACTACTATTACTACAATATCATGCCATTAGTATGAGTGAATGATGAAAGATAATTTGAAAGATGTTTCATGTACTACAATGGGGCCATTGGGAAGGTCAAAGGGGTTTAGCACTATTGGTGGTCTAGTTGAAGGCTTAAGGCTTAGAACACCAATGAGAAACCCTAGTGTATATGTTGAGTCCATCCATAGTAAGTCTTACCATAATAGTGTGAACTAAGTAATGGTAGATAGTGGAGTACCATGGATGAAGGCTTAGTGCACTTGTGGCCTAGCCAAGTTATGACTTGAGGCACAAGTGAAAGATTAGTGCATCCTTGGTAGGTTAACAGGCGAGGCTTAGTACCTTGGTGGTCTAAGTGACCTTATTAGCTCAAAATACCAAGTGGAAGCCTACTATTTGGGTGAAGGCTTAGTACCATAGCGGCCTAGGTGAGCCAATGGCTTAAAGCACTATGTGGAGCCTAGTACACCTGGTGAATTTCTTGGAACTCAAGCAAGGAGCATCTGCCATGTTCATCTGCACAATAATCAAGGGAAAGTTAATGTTACTGCATTAGTAAGCTAAGGCTTTATGAAGAGCGTATTAGTGGCCAGAACTCACTAGGCACAGAGTGACACCCGTGGAAGGATTAGGATGAGGAGAAGTCTCAAAGGACTCAGATATATGCGCATATATTAGGCCTTCAGACTTCATTAGGTCTGTAGTAGATTCCATATATTCTATATATATGAGTGTCCCGAGGTTTTTATTGAAAGTTCTAATATTTCTTTCTAAGTACCCAAATCCCTTACTGGGTTGGAGCCAGTGACCAAAGGGCGTGATAAGCTTATATTTATTATATTTATATCTCTCATATTTAGTACTCCCTACGTCCCAATTTACTTGAAACGTATTCCATTTTAGGATGTCCCAAAAGGTTGAAACGTTTCCTCTTTTGGAAAAGTTTAAACAATTAAATTATCCTTTTACATAAAACTCAATAAAAACTCTTTTTTTAATCTCCACTCAATCTCTCACTGCACAAAACCCAAAAAAAGAATCTTTTCTTTTTTAATCATTATTTAAACTTTCACTACAAAAAAAAGTAACACAAATTATATACTTCTTAATCTCCGTGCCTAGAGAAACGTTTCAAGTAAATTGAGACGGAAGGAGTATGTTTTAATATGTTTTGAACCTTAAAGATATATTTTGAGTATGTTTTGTAGCTTAGAGCATATTTGGACTCAATTGATTGAAACTGGATTTAATTGCAATTTTACAATTTTTAATTTGGTTTTGTTCTTTCAGGATTTTGATAGATTGGCGATATTCTTGTAGAAAAATCATATCTTCAGTTAAAGAGATCGGAATGAAGTGATTCTTCATTCATTGGAAAGCTAACATCTGGAGCTAAAATTCACATTCAGACCATGAAACCTAGCTTGCAAGTTAAGAGGGTCAAATTTAGCTTCAAAGTCACAATTTGCAAGTCATTGCTGGTTCAGAAGCAATTGCAGTATTTTGGGCATATCTTTAGCTGTTGATGTTCGCTTTATATGATTCAAGTATTGTTTTGAAGCTAAGAAAAAGCTCTACAACTTTCATGCTTTGAGGTTTGAGAAATAGTGATTGCATCAAGGTCGAATCTCAACTTGAAGTTGTTGTTGCTGTTCTGAAGCATTGCTTGACTAACAACTTTGAAACCTTTTAGTTATGATAAATCTTTTTATTTGTTTAGGGTAATTTTGTAACAATATAGAAAGTTTAGAGAGATTTTATGAATTTATTACACTAGGTTACATTTTTTTTGTTTTCAAGGCAGGGACTGCGCACCCTCTCGGATCTCTTTTTTTTTTTTTACAGCCTTAGGTTTTTTTTTATTCTTCTTTGTTTTTCTTTCAAACATGAGTGACTAATTTTTTTTGTTCAGATCTAAGGACGATTTCCATCGCCAGCACTGGTTGTGAGGATTGATTTTACTTGCTTAAATTCTCTTTAATTTCAAGTATATACTTCTTTGTTATTCAGATTTATTACAATTAATTTTCCTGTTCTCGCTTGTTGAATTGGTTATGTGATTGCAAATCTGCTTGATTTTCTTTCAACCACTTAGATGAATAATTCGATTTAGAAGCAAGTGAATTGATAAGAGATTACTTTTATTTCTGGTTAGTTCATACGGAGAAGTAATACAGGTTAAATTGTTCAAGCTTTTGGATTATTACCTGAAATAAACTTTTGTTCATTGTTCCAATGCTAATTTTGGGTTTATTAGAAATTGTTTTTCAATATCTAATTACTCAAAATTAAGAAAGTAATCTGAAGCTTTTTCTGGTTAATTTTATTGTTGAATTCTTTGGGTTCTTTTTAGCTTTAAAGAGAATCCTATTTATTTGCTTAGATTGAAGAAAGATGATCAATTGCGTGATTGAAATAGATAATTAACCCTGAACTGAGCATTTTTAGTATTAGTTAATTTCATTTTAATTTTATAGTTGATTTCAACCTTCAATTCAAGAAAACTTCCTAATCTTTTATTTCAGTTTTCTGACAGGAAGTTTTCGGTTAAAAAAATTTCCTTTGGGATTTAACTTGATTTTCACTACTAGACTACAAATTTATTTATTCTGAATTGTTAGGGATACCAAAATTATTTTTGGCGATTTCGACGACCGACCAGGGGGTTGTTGAGCTAGTGTTTTGTATGCAAGTAAACCACCTAGTGAATAATTTATTGATTCTAGTTCTACTGGTTAAGTTGTTTGTGCTAACTATAGTTGTTTTACAATCTTGCAAAGGCTAGTGGCACAAGAATGGACATAGTCGACCATGGATCTTAGAAGCAATCCTTCACTATACACATGTATGCTAGTTTGGCCTCTAATGTCTCTAGTTCAAGTAGTATTTCAATTGCTTTTGAGCTTATGCTTAGTCTTTACTTATATAGTGATACATATGCGTAGTTATTACTTAAAGTAAACACACTTATCTTTTATGCTTTAATTTGGGTTTTAGTTATGTTTTAGTTATGTTTTATAAATGCTGCCAAAATTTTTATTCATTTTCTTAAAGTAAAATTCAAGTCAAATCAAATACATACTTAATGCATATTAGGTTAATAACCAAATGTATGAAATGTCTTAAAATATGACAAATAATTAACTAGCTAATTACAACTAGCACAGGACTCTATTTTCATAATTTTCCTAAGAAGACCCTATTCAGTGTAGGCAACGTACACCCAGGGTGTGCCAATTTTTAGAGGCTACCCATTTCCTTTTTTTGCAAAGTTTTTAACATCTAATTTAACGTACTATAATTGTATATGCTCTCCTTATACAAAATAAAAAAACTATATAGAACCAAAAAATGAATTTTTTTTTTCTAATCATCATTTGAACACACTACATAAAACCCAAAAGGAAACTTTTTTTTTATTTTAACTTCACTTGTAAAGAATAAAAAAATAATATAAATTACACTCACCTTAATTTCCATGCATAAAAAAACACATCATCTAAGATGAAATAGAGTGAATATTTCTCAAATAACGAAGGTATAACAATAAGTTGATGCATGCCTTAGGGCTTCTGTAAGCTTGCCAAAAGAAAAATAAATTTCCAGAGGAAACCAATACTGACTCTAATTGTGCGTCAAAATAGACAGGGATAAATGAGGAGCCAAAGAAAACTCATCAAAAAATAAGATGAAGCGCCGCAGTGCAAGTAATCACATTCACAACCATGTACAGAAATTCAACCTTGTAACGTGAGAAAATCTTATAGCTCTCCGCTTCTGTTTCCTGTCGGAACTAGGTACCATTTTCGATTCCTTTCATTCATACAACAAGCTCGGGTATTTCCCTACCGTAAATCAGACCCGAGAACGTTTTGTCATTGCCTCTTTGCTAAAGTCTTCATTAGTCCCTTCAAGATCTTACCGAACCACATCAGCTTCATCACCGCTAGTACTGATGGCACCACGAATACCAGCATAAACCCAATCTTATGCATCAAGACAACCTATGCGGCCGAGAAATACCGTAAATCAGACCCGAGAACGTTTTGTCATTGCCTCTTTGCTAAAGTCTTCATTAGTCCCTTCAAGATCTTACCGAACCACATCAGGTTCATCACCGCTAGTACTGATGGCACCACGAATACCAGCATAAACCCAATCTTATGCATCAAGACGACCTATGCGGCCGAGAAAGTTTCTTAGTGGTAATAACAGTGACTTACTAAACACTAACAGAATCATTCAAGTTATCTTGGAAAATAGTAATTGTTCAACTGTTAATTGTAGACCTAGTGCTGAGTAGGGAGAAAACTGGAGATTGAAGGGACAGAAAACTTTGAGATGATGTCAGGTAACAAATTTCACATACGGATAGTTCAAAACTGATTTTGTAACAGACAAAAAAAAAAGGATGCAATCCGCTGATAGATAGACATATATATATATATGATATAATGCAGGCATGTAAGGAAAGCTCGACTCTCAAGTGCAATTTCATAGATTGACAATTACCTGTTCATAATGCAAGCTCATATGGTAAAACAAGTAACCAAACAGCAGAATTCTTGCAATCTGCAATTCAGAAATATTCTCAGCACACATGTCCATCAGAGGTTGCCAGAAATTATTTTTCACACAAGTTTGAGACTTACATATTTTTGAACAAGAATGATTCTCCACTGTTTCTATAGACATAACCTTTAATTCCTCATTATGTTACTACTAAAAAGCTTGCCCCACTAACTTATAGTACTAGACTAAAAAGGTAGTGGACTCACCAGCCAAGCAAAGAAAATCACAACGCCATTTATTAAATATGCCCTTGACCTCTTCATACCTGCCGTATCAAGAAGCCTTCATCGGAAAGCCATAAGATAATACAGTCAAAATTTAATGAGGAAAAGAAAAAAAGATTAAAAAAGAAAACGAAAGAAAAGATGATGACTCCGAATTCCAAGTCCCGAACTAATGTCGGAGTTTAGGGAACCTACCATCTCATATTAATCTCTGGAGTTGTGACCTCAGAAATGAGAACCATATATGTGTATAATTGCCCTTCACCAGTAAACATGGAATATGCAACTGCAACTCCCGAAAGGGAGTGATGGAGAACCTGCAACAATATGCGATCATTTTGCTAGATGATATGCGCTTTGGACACACATTAGGCATTGTCTATACTGCATTAGATTATCTAAATGCATTGAACCACACAAGTGACTATATCATCCTACCCTTCCATTAAGTAACATAAGCTCACATGGCTAAATTAAGAAATTTGTTTCCAAGTTGGGTATTTTGATACGGTATTAGAACCCAAGGTTGTTCTTGCCTTGTTTATATGTTATTTAGCACCATTTTCTGAATCGCATACAGTTGAGCTAAAGGGTTTGTCAGTGCTTTATACTCTAGTCAGTCCTCTTTACCTGTAAGCCTCCTAGTGCTTATTGAAATAATAACTTAAAAGTGTACATGGACATGAACGAATGTTGTATAACTGTAGATGTAGCCAAGTACTACTAAGCATTACAGGGCATATTGTCAAGTAAAATGTTTCATAGCAGTAGCAAAAAACTGCCTAAGCTGGAATTCATGCACAAGATAGTGCTAGTTTAAATTGTAAAGAAGATTAATGCAGTGTATAACGGAAACTGATGAGCATACTAGTGGAAGTGTAGCATGATTAGGACTTTTTTGAGTCAGTGAAAGGCTGGAAAGCCAGAAAGAGAAATCTTCGCTAGGAGGTGCTTACTCAATAAGAAAGAAAGCTTTCTGCAAAGCTTTACCATTAACATTTTGCAGTATGAACACTTTGTTGTGACATCTAGTTTCCTTTAACTTCTAAATGGAATCCCAAAATGAGGGACTATGTTATATTCCTGTCAATAAAATACCTCATAGCAGTAACTTCCGAAAAAGTTGTCGTTTCTGGCCTGATAGCTATTGTGTGTGTTTTGTGGTTTCCAAATGGCCTTAGGGACTCAAAAGGACTAGTTTGAATGTGCTGGAGTCGACTGAAGTGACTTGAGCATAACAAAAAAAGCTTTGATACCCCATCGTGTCAACACCATTGTCTTAGGCAAAGGAGTCTACCCACCTACTCTCACCCAATACAATCTCACATTCTCAATTACTCAAGGTCTTTCTCACTTGGCTTTAAGAGTTCCCCAAGCCTCTTGTGAGCTATTTAGAGCTCACATCTTACAGTTGGAAGTTTGAATTCTTAGAATCCTAGAGGAACCAAGCTGCCTAAATAAATGAAGAGGAGTCTCAAGTGCTTTGCTCAAGAAGCTTTCAGCCTTTGGACAGTGTGACCTTTACGTGCTTAATTTTCCAGGACAGTGTGTTAATGACTGAAAAATTGTTAAGTGATTTCAATATTGTAGTGTATTTCATGTGCTTTTTGCTCTCTGAACAAGTATTACTTTTCACACTATGTTTGTCATGAAATGTGAACTAAATATGTCAGGAAGCAGTTATGGAAGTACTTGCACACTTACTAGCGAATTTGGTACTTGGACTGATCAACCACTGCTAGTTTTTTTATAACTCGTAACTTGTTCAATGTGCTAACTTTTGTTAAAGCCTAGAGGTCTAATTCTCTAATCACAGTGTTTTTATGTTTCTGGCCTGGCTGAGAATAATTACCAAAGTGCAGTGTTCCATGTGTTAATAAAGGATCCAGACAATGAAGATTAGCATTTAGCTGCTAAGCACATCAATTTTAGATTCTGCAGCTTTAGGACTAAACAAATTTCTGAAGTTGCTTCTGTTCTTCTGGACTAGAGTAATTGAGTTTGAGTACAGGACAACATGAGCACAACTTTACTCTTCTCTGGCAGGCGGCAGCAAAGAAGTTGGCAGCAAGAAGCAGACTAGTGTTAAGGAAGCAAATCCTTTTCTTTTCAATGTAAGCTTGGAAGACATGAAACTAGTATACTGCTTCATAATCCTTTTCAATCATGTGTGATGGACAGACTGTATCATTCATGGTAATTTAACACTGTTTAAGCTCTCAAAGCTCTGTTAGTGTTGAAGACCTAGTGGATATGTGAGCTTATGCAATTTAAGTATTGTGCTTTTAATTTGCAATGAAACCTTCTTAACAATGTTTATTAAGTACCGCAATGAAGTATTTGAGTCAATTCTAATAGTTCTTGACTCTTCCATCCTAAGCGTTGTCTCCTGAGCTCAAGTGGCTTTTCTGTTTTATTTCAAAACACAACTGTAAGCTCCACCATTCTGATAGCCGAAGGGCTCTCGCCTGTGGGACCTTCGGATTCTAGGACCTAACACCACCCTTAAGAGGCCCTATGACCAACCTCGGAAGAATGATCAGCACCACCTTCAGAAACTCCACATATCCAACCTTGGAAAAGGTGACTCACAACCATCAGGGTATGCATCAACCACCCTTGGATGGAAAGCTAACACCACCCTGGGTAATAAACATATCTTCCAAAGGGGTTTTGAGAACCTCCAAAGGCTTATGCTGGAAAACGACAAAGGCCCTGTCCTTGGGACCACTGACGAGAACCTTGCACATGCCTTCTGAGCATAACTACCTACGACAGCCGGAATCGCCTCCCCCGAGGCATGGACCAAACGTTCCCCAAATCCACCCAAACACGTGTCACGATCTGCTTAGCTCAAGCATAACGGCCTTCTCTCCTAAGTCTCTTATAAATACCGAGGAGGCACCCAGGTAAACATATGCGAGACTCCCCTTTTCTACTTTCTACTCTTACCAACCTCTCTCTCGTATACTGACTTGGGCATCGGAGATCCCTTTCCCGGAAAACACTCTGGGGAGCTCCTAACCCTTGCTTTCCCAGTGCCGCAGATACTATTTAGGCGAAGTTCTTCCGGAGGCAAACCATGTCCTACATTGAAGATGTCTTGGAGCGTCACATTCCTTAAGTGGGCATAGTACTATGCTAGTGATTGCCAATGGGCTTTGGGTTGGATCAACTAAAACTTTCAGCAAGTAATTGATATCAATTGTTTCCTACCTCTTTCTTACCACTTAATAAGTTCAATACAAAACAAACCATTGTTCAACTACAAGAAACTATAAATCAGTGCATGCAGAATAATCTGGAGAAGTTTTTATTTTTGAGAATGCACTTACATACTCAAAACCACCTAGGGAGGGATAAAACCATAGAATCATTCCAAGATCAGAAAGGAAGTATCCAACAGAAACCTGCAGCATGTCAAAGAAAAATATTATGCTAAACCTAAAACTTATAAATCACAATTTGAAAGTAGTTTCTCCATGGAAAACCAAATGTAGCCTGTAAGAACATGTTGAAGGAAGATACATGTTTTGGTTAGTGGGAAGAAAGAAATGGGGAAGAAGGATTGCGTGGGTAATTGCAACACGTCTAGATCTCAGTATAACATTTATGTTAACAACAAGGTGGCTTTCAGGCAATATAATACAATCAAACGCCCTTCATTGTTTTCCTCATATAATGCTGATTCTAGCAACAAGAAATGAGTTCCGGAGGTAAAAGCCACAAGAAAATAAAAAAAAGGGTTAGAGAGAACACTGCTAGGCTGGGCATCTCACATAAAATATGCAAACAATGACCAAGAAACCATAGAAAAAACCTTGCAAACTTGACTGGTCATTGCACATCACATGAATGCTTGGGCCTTTGACTAAAATAGAATAAATATAGTACCACAGCATAAGAAAATAAACATATTACCACAGCTTCAAAGTGCAATGAGGCAGTTGATCAATCTGGTTGATTCTATGGCATAGAAATCATTGCTTGTTATAGGGAGAATTTCTTGTTTCTTTCTAACTCATTTATGTCTGTGTGCGTGAGCAATGTAACATCTTTTAAGTGAGAAAAGTAAATGCAAACTACATACCCCTAATCCAAAAGTAGAAATAGGAGAACGTCGGAAGGTAATGAACCCAGCAAGCCGTTGGTCAGAAAATAGGTCCGACCAGAACACAAAGTGTATGGACAGAGCTGTGATAAATAGTGCATGAATTGTTGAGATAGCACTGCCAAAACATAAACAATTATTGAGCAATGCAACATGCAACAATTATTTAGGGTAATCTGTTCGGTTTGGAAGGGGCAAACCGAGCATGCACTCACCGATTGTTCCACTCCAGCTTCTGCATTTTGGTAAGACCAGCATAAGCCTTGATGTAAAAGCTGCTGATTAACTGAGAGAGATCAAAAGCCTAGAGGAGAAGAGGAAGCAAAATGAAAAAAGCTTTACTCAAGGAGATGATGCTAAATGAAAGCAGGAATCTATATGTTGACTGGGATGACTAGATAAAAAAGGGGGGAAATATTGACAATACCACTTTGCAAGCTAGTATTCCACAAAGTACAGAAGTATATGGAACGAAGGAATCTGCTAATATATAGTTCTTGACAAGCAACTCTGCCTGATTTTGGTAAGTCTGTATAGCCAAAACTGTCTTTCTAGACGCTGCCATTGCAATTCAATCCTCTTAAAAATTACCCTCAGAGTCAGGCCAGAAGGTAACTTCTTCTAGTATCTATTCTTCTGCATTGTCTTTCACCTACTCAGAGTGAAAAGAATGTAGTTGTTAAATTCCCTAACTAATGTATAAAATTCAAGGAAAATGTTGTCTAGGAAGCATTAGATTAGCCTTCTATTAGCTTCTATTTTGAAATTTCAATTAGGTGAAACTGCAAGGACATTGTGTCCGCAAGGTTATATGTTGTCAATGTTTCTTGAAACTTCCAAGGAGTTATAAAGGTGGATATAGGATAAATGGTAAGTTGCATGAAAAAAATAAACAATAAAAGCATGAGAAGAAAGGATCAGGCAAGTATAAGGATAAGGATTAGGCAAGTATAAGGATTTCATACAAAAATATGGACAATGAATTGGTTTTGGCAACTAAACCTTTTCACAATTATAACAACTTTCCCTAATAACATAGGAATTGGCTTATACAGTAGGATAAGAGCTGCCTTGCAGAAATTAAAACAACATTACTAGGATTAAGAGGCACCAAGGGCTTTAACAATTATGTTTTTCTATATGAATTAGTATGAGATTAACAAAACATTCTTAAGAAAAGTTTCTAGATAGATAGACAGAGAAAAGAAAGGAGTTTGTCAAGTGACAAATGAGATGAAAATATTCAACAGATCACTTGCAAATCAGCCAAGTACGATAAATCTAGTTATGCTCAAAAGGAAATCTAGGCTTGTCAATCAGGAGATGAAATCCGAACTTCGCACGTTGAAACTAGATACATTCGAGCTCTAAAGCAAATTAGAGATAAGCCATCCAGATTGGTAATGATCAAGATTGGATATGATCAGTGGCCCCAGACTTGCTTGTAGATGCCTGGCAGTGATTTTCTCATTATGCAACTATCATAAATAGATAACTTCAGCAATTCATACCCTTTATATAGAGTGAAGAAAAACAAATGCTCAATCAGGTACTTGTAATGAGGCCAAGCACAAAACAGATCACTAAACACTCTGCGCACGATCTTCAGGGACAAAGCATGTCTGACAAGACAACGGTAACCAGCCAACAAGTTAAAGAGAAAAGAACAAATTTGAATAATTAAATTAGTAAGAGCAGCTTAAGTGCCATAAGGAAATCAAACAACTACTTGGAACTTTAGGAGACCAAGTAAGAACACCCAGAAGAAAGAAATCTCCTATCAATGAATCAACACAAAGCGACAAGTGAATCAGCCAAAACGAGCAAGGAACAACAGAATCAAACGCAGACACTAAGTACAAGAAATCTACATCAAAATCTCCGAAGCACATAAGCAGATCAATGAAACAGCAACAACATACGAAGGAGAACCCAGTAAAGGCTAATCACAGAAACAGAGTGGAAAAGACAATGCTGAAATACCTCAATGGAAAACGCAAAAACCAGGAACGAGAGAGATCCCCAAATTTGGGAAGACAAAGCCAGAAATCAAGGGAAAACTGAACGACCCATCAAGAAGAACCTCAAACGAAGCTCGAAAGCATGAGATGCCCGCATCATTGCAGACAACAAATCGACACTGAACGTAAGGTTTAGGAATCTATTTTGAGTGTCCAAATCTCAAGCTGGAACATAAATTTGAGATTCGAGACGAAAACATGGAAACAGGGCAGCCAACGAACGGACCCAGATGGACAGATTTGGAATCGGTTCAGTGGGGGCAATCCGTGTGAGTTCGTAATTTAGGAGATAGGTCGCTATCTCAATTCTCAACCGCTCTTTCTTGGTTGGTCCGGTTTGAAGATTCTAAAATACATTGCCGTCACTGGCACTCCCTCAATCTCCACCGCTCATCCATGGATATTGGAATTTGGTTTAAACTGCTCTTTGCAATTGTATTTTTTGTTTTTTGTTTTTGTCGTTATAGTCCCAAAAATTTATTCCAAACTCATTGGCCCATCAGACTAACATCGAATAAGAAGTAATTTGGTGGCAGCCGGTTGCTGCCGATTACAGATGGTCTTCTTCCTCGAATCAATCTCTCGCTCTCTCATATTCTTCCTCAAACGAGTGGTTGTTCATATCACTGCCATCCTTTCGTGCTCCTGATCACCATAGCCAGCCACTAGTTGTGGGAGGTAGGATTGAATCGGTCACTAAGTTCAACCTCGCCCAAAGCACAGTCATTACGTCAGTTGTCATTTGCATTTGAGAGAACTAATTGCTGCCACCCTTAAATGCATCATTGACTATGCGAATCAAAGGAGGAGGATGATTCTCATATGGCTTCAACATGTCCTCTCTTGAAAAATGTGGTATAAGGGTCTTACATTTTGCAAGTCCCATTGTGAAATGACGCCTCCTACTGGTCAAACGATTCCTATAAGAGATGTACGATGCCTTTCATGCAAATCAACATCTCAATGAGTGAAACAATGTCACCTTGGTGTTCAAGCAGTAGAATGACACCCCTTGGAAGACAGCTAAATGTAGCTATTACTTGGTAGTGGACACGCGTTGTCTCTCAATGGTTTAGTGGAAGTTGAAATGATGTCTACTTACTGTTTGCCAAATATGTGACTGAGTGTGTGATGTTTGCTACTTCCGAGGGCTGCATGGCACTCTATTAGTGATATGCTCAAGAAGTCACTATGGTGGCAGTTTTTCAGACGGGAAATGAAGAGGCCTCTTGATGTCTATAAAAGGCTATGGTTTAACCCTTCCCTTTTTGTACAGTTTGTCTTGTCAACCTTACTTTTAGACTTTCTTGCTTTCTCTTTATTGTTTTTGTTTCATTTTCCTTTTATCCTCTATTCATTTTTGGTAACCCTTTCAGTGTTTTTGTAGGTGTCAATCTCCTCATCGTCATATTTGTCCATCTAGCACCAATTTACCAAGTAAATAAGGTTCTTATGCGCCATTCTTGCTACCACCTCACAAAAATGGGAGAATTACAAGTGTGGTATAATGGTCAAAAACTATTATATTATGTAATTCTCATCATATTGATTGAAGTGCGGGGCGTAAAAAGTATGATTAACATCTCCTTAAAAGTGTTCCAAGTTGGTAACTTGGCCCCCAAAAAAAGCCTTAAAGATTGCTTGTTTATCAAGCAACCTATGGACTTTTTTGTAAGATTTTGAAAATTCGGGTAGTTAATTGTAAAACTTTCACAAAAGAGATTTGGAGAGTTATGAGAAGGATATGAATGATATGAAAGTGCTATTAGAGGACCAAATTGTTTATGGAAGACAACTAAGGACAAAGAAAACACAAAAAGACATAAAGGGCCTAAGTGTTCTAATGTTGGCCTTAAAATGTGTATGTCCTTGACTTAAGTCAAATGGTGAAATCGTGGGGTTATCCCACCTAAGGAGGGGCTACTAAAGCAAGATAAAGATGGTCAAATGGGGGCCAAGAGATTAAGACTAAGAAACCATAGTCTTGTAGCAAGGAAAATGACATAAGAAAAGGTTAAGACTACTTAAGTGTGTTTAGTGTACTTTTGACTATTTAAGTAGTCAAGACCATCTTTTCTTCTCTCATATTCGGCCATACTAGCCAAGGGATGCAGCCCACCCTCCTCCATACTTCCTCCATAGCCACCATACCTTTAAACTCAAAACTACTTACAATTGAAGTCAAGGAAGCACAATTGGAAGTTTAACTTCAATTGGAAGTTATGTGGTGCTAAGACTTGAGTGCACCTAGGATCAAGCCCCAATTTCAGCATACCAATCAAGTTAAGGGTTTTCTTTCTCTCATGGATTGTTTACTATATTTTAAAGAATCCATGGAGCTAGGGCTAAGCTTGGAAGAGAGCCATGAGCTTGATGAACTAAGCTTAGTGAGGAGAGTACACTTATTGAAGATTTTGTGACCTAGTGTGAAGTGCACAATGATGGTAGTGAAGTGAGGATTTCTAGAGCCCAAAGTTAGTACTAACTAGTGTTAAAATCCTCCTAAGACCAAGCATTAGCTTGAGGAGGGCTGCCATAGTGATTTACTTAAGTTTATCGCATGTTTTATGGGCTAACCTATGGTTTATGTTGTTGCCGCATTTCATGTGTTTGTTGGTTGTGAATGGCTGCTATTTTGTTTCTATATCTTGTATATATGCATTGTGGTTTTGAGTTTTTGTGTCTTTGGTTGCAGGTTTTAATGAGGGTCACATTTCCTTAAGAAACCAAGTGTTTCCCTTACTAAGTTTCACAATGAAACTTACTCCCCTCAATTCTTCCATTTCAGGTCTAGTAGAAAGATCGTATTCAAACTAACCTTTGTAGTTTGAGTTTTCATCTGAAATTCCAGATACATGAACTTCCATGTGTCTAGTTATGATCTATAAAGTTTGGTGATTTTAGGAGCACATTTAGTATTTTTAGTGATGGTGCTTATTGTGTTATGCAGCAGCTATCCAGCATAGGGGTGTTTGCGGGGCGGGTAGGACCGGGTTCATGCTCAACCCGACCCTACCCGCATCATTGACCAGATTTTACATTTCACTAACCGACCCTACCCGTAGACTCCAAAATTATATAAAAAACTGACCCTCATGAAAACCGATTAGGGTCAGTTCGGTATGAACGGATTTCTACATTCACCTGTAAGACAATAATTTTTATCCAAAACAATTATGAAAACACACAATAACTTCAAAATGTAATTTCTAAAAAAAGTGTCTCAATCTAAATAAAATTCATGTCGTTAACAAGCAATAATCCGAGGAACAATCGAACAAGTAATAACAAAACAAGGAATAACAGCCTAGACAAACACTAGCAGTAAAAAATTCCATGAAAGTAACATCATAATTAAGTAACATTAACAACCTTAATCACATTTCTCTGTCTACCACATGGAAAGAAGTAGAGCGAGTTTCTGGCTCCAAAAAGCAACAGTGTTGATCCTCTAAATTCTTAAACACCCCAGCTAAATGACCACAATCACACTTTATTCAGAAGCAATTACTTTCAAAGGAAGATACAAAAGATATGAAAGTTGCTAAGCTCAACTTATCAGAATCACTGAACCGTTGCTTGAATGCAAATGATAAAGAATTGCTGGGCAGGGAAATGCTTGGTATAAAAGAGAGTGCCTCATCCTGAAATCAATTGAAACACCAACGCTGGATCTGTGCGAAACGCCATTCGGAGTAGCCGTAGCTTGTGCGTGTGCATGCGACTCGGACTCGGACGAGCAGCAGATGCAGAGCAGCAGACGTCGGAGGTCGGACTCGGACTCGGAGTAGCAGATGTAGAGAGCAACAGCAGCCTGTGCATGCAACTATGAAGACTTGGGATTTGGGAGACGAGAATGATGTGGGACGAGAATGCTAGGGATTTGCTGATTTGGGATTTGGGTGAGTAGTCTGAGTTAGGCATTTAGCCAATTAAGCGGGTCGGGGTGGGTTTTACAGGTTTCAATTTTAAAACCCGACCCGCACCACATAACTCACCGGGTTTATGTTTTTACTACCCAACCCAACCCTAACCCTCATAGAACCCTCATCCCTTTCGGTTAGTTTCGGTTCGGATCAGCTGGATTTATGGGTTATGCAGTTTGGATGAACACCTTTAATTCCAGCATCCTGTCTCTGAAGTCCATTATGTCTCAAGCACTCCTGTAACTTAGGGTGCATATTTAGCTGTGTTAAGACCATTATGTAGTGCATGTATTCATTTACATGTAGTGTATGTAAAATGAGACAAGTATATGAACATTTGAATAATGTTTTGGTTATGTATGTGATGTGGTGCAAAGTTGCCTAAGTGTGAATGATAGGCTGCTTACTTGTAAATTATGTTTTGGCCACATAAAATTGCTAGATGCAAGAGCATGTGTTTCCTATGTGTATTGGACATGTATGGAATAGCCTTGAAGGGCTTACCCCTTGTGAATGAAATATTTGCACACTTATGAAAATTTCTATGGGCAAAATAGTCACAAAGTGACCAGAATTTTGACTCTACACTCAAAGTTCTATATCTCCCTGTGTAGAATAAATCTTGGTATGAAATTTTGACCACACCTAGAGCACATCTAGATATTGAATTGGGATTTAGAATTTCTGAATTTGAAGCCTCGTAGTCAAATATATGATGTTGCAAAGTTGGCTAAGTTACTGTTTATTTGGTTAGAATTTTTTAACTGACTTAAAAAATCCATAACTTGGTCCATAGGTGAGCTATTGATGTAAAACCAAATTCCTTGGTTTGCTTAAAGACTCTACTTGGTAATAAAGGAAAGAAAGTAGGGTGTTACATCGCTAGATTAATATAGTTTTTCTAAAGAAGTTTCAGGTGCAGTGGCTGGTCATTTACACTTAATAAGATTGCCTAATGTGTGGTAGCCAAAATTGAGACTTGTGCTAGTGTTTTCCTTCCTTACTGCCATAGTTTTCATAAAATGTGAATATGTGTGTAATGGTCAGACCAATATGCATGCATTTACATAGTGCCTAAGAGGGCCACTTGGGTATGCACATTAAGGGTATTGTTCTGATGGCCTACAGAATACACTAACCCTGGGAGTTTTAAATGCACAATTTTGGCACCATATCTGGACTACCCTAGAGTGGGCAATAGATGTTGGTATAAGAGCATGGTCAGATCAAGGTTTACACATGTACATAGCATATAATTGCATTTGCATGCTAGCCACATACATGAACTCAGTGTGGTCAGCTGCTAGTGTTAAGTACCATTGGAATACCTATGATCTTTATATGTGCTCTATGATAAATCATCAATGCAAGAAGTAAACATGGTTGCCACAAGAAAAGGGGAACCACCCCGAAGGGCTCCTACTAAATCTGGGCAACAAAGAAGTGGACAGAATAGAAGGAATCAGGGCTAACAGGTGGCACTAAACTATGACGTGCCATAGGTTTGGTTAAAGCTTCAGATTACTTAGCTTTAATCAATGAAACCTTAGTAAGGCTGATTCAAGCACAACATCAGGGAGTCCCAGAAGCACAGGTAGAAACATTTCAGGATCAACAGCAGCAACCAGAAGAGGAAGCTAGGAACACATCTAAACATGTTCCTTCTAGAAGAATAGGGAACAGAAATGATGAAGCTGATGAAGTGGAAGATGAGAATAGAAGAAATCCAAGAGGAAAAAGAGTGAGATATGAGATTGGTCAGGTATCTAGGACCAATCCCTCACTCTATGACCATTCCTCTACTAGGAATGAGATTGAGGAAGATCTTGAGAGAAGAAGTATGAGAAGACATAGAGACCATAGAAAGCATCACCATGTTGAGGGTTCTCATAGATTCAGAAGACATAGAGTAGAGGATCTAGAGGGCCTAGATGAGGTTAGACTGTTGGAAAGGTTCCAAGGACTAAGGCCTCCATAGTTTGATGGAAGAGCTGGGCCTGAGAAAGCTAAGGAGTGGTTAATCTTCATTGAGAAGATGTTTGAAAGGATGCCACTCAGCTCAACCAAGAAGGTGTCACTCGCTACTTACAACTTGGTAGACAGTTCAGAGATGTGGTGGAGAATCACTAGAGATAGGTATGTTGTCTAGAAAGGCAGAAGGCTAGGAAGAGATATTGAGATGAGTTGGCTAGAGTTCACTTAACTGTTTTAGAGTAGTACGTCAGTGATGCCATCAAGGATATGAAGTAAGCTGAATTTGATGCTTTAAGGCAGGACAACCTCAGCGTCTTAGAGTATGAGCACAAATTCAATTAGTTGGCGAGGTATGCTCTTCAATATCATGGACTAGAAGAGTTAAAGGCCAAAAGATTTGTCAGAGGCCTAAGGTCAAACATTAGAAAGGCTGTAAGACCTTTTGGAGTAGTCACCTAATATGAAGCAGTGTAGAAAGCTTTATTACTAAAGCAAAAGGAGTATAAGGCTAGGTACTTTCCTAGTAGACCAGGGAAAGTAGCCAGGCAGGAGGCAAGCAGAAAAAGGCACCACATGGTAAGGGAATTGCCAAGAGTTCCCATCTTGGTGGTGAGGGCAAGGTTAAGGGGAAGTCCCCTGGCCTAAGGTGCCCTAAGTACAAGAAGTTTCATGGAAAGAAACCTTACCATTTTGATACTCAAGCTTGCCTAAGGTTTGGTGCAATAGATCATTGGATCAAAGATTGCCCACATGTGCAAGGAAGAAGGCCAGAAGACCAAGGTCCAATGAGACCAACTAGAGTAGGACCCAGAAAGGCAGTACCCAGGGAGGGATATCAGAGGCTAGTTCCCCCAATGCAAAGGTCTCCAATGCAAAGAGCTGGCAGAGTGTTCCAAGTGGAAAGGCCAGAGACATCACAATAGGGAAAAGCACTAGGAGGTAACATTTACTTTAATAGTATGCTTGTTAGTGTTCTGTTTGATATTGATGCATCTGTGTCTATAGTGGCTAGGAAATTTGTTGATGCCATGAAATTGACTACTGAAATCATGCCTAGGATACCCTGAAAACAGCAGGTAGTCAATGTCTTTTCACTAATGACCTAGCTAAGGATTGTGAGCTAGTAGTAGGAAAGACTAAGGCTATGACTAATCTGCCAGTATTGGACATTCCTACGTATGATATAATTCTAGGTATAAATTGGTTTGCTATGCATAACATAAGAATTGATTGTACTAAGAGAAAAATCACATTGCCCAATGGTGAAGTGTATGCATTAATGAATTCTAAGGAATTAGTGTATAAAAATGCATGGCATAGGCCTAGAGGTACTAGATGAGATACCTGTGATTTTTTAGCATGATTATTATTATGCATTTAATGAATTGTATTGTGAAGAAGAATTTGATTGAATACCTGAAGTGAGAGACTTTCCACAAGTCTTTCCTAAAGACCTGCCAGGTATTCCTCTACCAAGGGAGATTAAGTTTGAGATCAAGCTGCAACTAGGAGTTAGTCCAATATCTATTCCTCCTTATAGAATGCCTATCACAGAGATGAATGAGCTCAAGAAACAACTTGATGAACTTCTTGAAAAAGGGTTCATAAGGCCAAGTGTTTCACCATGGGGAGCTCCAGTTCTCTTCGTGAAAAAGAAGGATGGATCATTGAGACTATGCATTGACTACAGGAAGCTCAATGTAGTGACTATCAAGAACAAGTATCCACTCCTTAGGATTGAGGATCTATTTGATCAACTTAAGGGAGATAAGATTTTCTCCAAGATAAATTTGAGATCTGGATACTTCCAGTTGAGAGTAAAGGAAGAGGACATTCTAAAGGCTGCATTTAGGATCAAATATGCGTATTATGAGTACATGGTCATGCCATTTGGTTTGACTAATGCCCCATCTGCTTTCATGGACCTGATGAACAGGGTGTTCAGACCACATCTGGACAAATTTGTGGTTGTGTTTATTGATGACATCCTAGTGTATTCTAAGGATGAAAATGAGCATGAACATCATCTAAAGATTGTCTTAAAGACTCTGTTGGAACATCAGCTTTATGCTAAGTTATCCAAGTGTGAATTTTGGATAAGGGAAGTGTCTTTCCTAGGACACATCATAAAAGCACGAGGCCTTAAGGCAGACCCTAAAAGGTCAAGTCAGTGCAAGAATGGGAAAGTCCAAAGACTGTAAAAGAAATCAAAAGTTTCCTAGGATTAGCTAGCTACTACAGAAGATTTGTATTAGGCTTTTCCATGATTGCCTCAGTTCTTACTCGTTTGACCAGGAAGGGTCAAAGGTTTGAGGGGGCTGAGTAGTGTGAAAAAATTTTCCAAGAACTCAAGCAGAGGTTGATTGAAGCTCCAGTATTGATTATTCCTGATCTAAGCAGGCCTTACGTCATCTATACAAACGCATCTAGATCTGGGTTACTGGCAGTAGTGATTTTTGTTTTGAAGTAATGAAGGCATTACTTGATGGGTAGTTCCTTTGTGATCTACACTAACTATAAAAGCCTAAAGTACTTGTTCACTCAAAAAGAGGTGAACATGAGGCAAAGGAGATGGTTAGAGTACATCAAGGACTATGACTGCACCATAGAGGACACAGAGGGCAAAAGCAATCTAGTAGCAAATGCCTTGAGCAGGAAGTACACAGGCCTTCTAAAAAGAGGATCCATAGCTGATCATGATGAGCAGAATAGTCTACTATGCCTACGGCATAAATGGCATAAGTGGGAGGAAGCTCAAATTTACACATTGACAATCCAATTAGAACTGATTGAAGAGGTCAGAAAGGCGCAGGAGATAGATCCTGAATTGAAAAAGATTTCTAGAGAGAAAAAAGGTTCCTTGTATGAATCCTTTGCCTACAAGCAAAAATTATTGTACTTCAAGGACCGAATCTATGTGCCTAAAAGAGTAAAGCTCATGGATGAAATACTTGAAGAAGCTCACACAAGTAACTTGAACATCCATCTAGGAAGTAAGAAAATATATAAAGACTTGAAGACTTACTTCTGGTGACCAAATATGAGGAGAGACATAGTTACTTATGTCTCTATATGTGCCACATGCCAGAGGGTAAAGGTAGAGCACCAGAAGCCAGTTGGTACCCTACAGACTCTACCTATACATAACCATGGACTTTTTGATTGGGTTGCCTATGACCAGATTAAGGCATGATATAGTCTAGGTCATTGTGGATAGGCTAACCAAATATGCCCATTTCTTACCTATGGAACTCATAGATTCTCTTGAGAAGTTGGCTCAGATATATATCCAAGAGATAGTGAGGCTGCATGGAATACCAGATTCCATTGTATCTTATAGAGATCCGAGATTTATAGCACGGTTTTGGACAAAGCACTTGGTACCAAAATCCACCTGCGTATAGGTGATATAGATATTGGCAGACATGCTCAGGAGTTGTGTGTTGGATTTCAAAGGTGAATGGGACAAACACTTGTCATTGGTGGAATTCTCATATAATAATAGTTATTGGAGCACCATTGACATGGCCCATTATGAAGCATTATATGGAAAAAGGTGCAGGACACCCTATTGTTGGGTGAAAGCCTCAGATAGGCTAGAGTTGGGTATCAAAATTATAGAGGAAACTACTGCCAAAATCAAGAAGATTCAAGAAAGATTAAAGGTAGCCAATGAAAGAACCATAGCCTATATGAATAAAAAAAGGAGAGACTTTGGAGTTTAAGGTTGGTAATAATGTTTGGTTGAAAGTTGCACCAACCAAAGGCACTGTCAGATTTCATAGAAAAACCAAGTTAGCTCCAAGATATATAGGTCCTTATGAGATCTTGGACAGAGTTGGCAAGGTAGCATATAGGTTAGTTCTACCGCCAAGAATGTCAAGTGGTCATAATGTTTTTCACATCAGTATGCTGAAGAAGTGTCTGTTGGACACAAAGCACGCTATTGCAGTGGAGGACATATAGTTGGAACCTAACTTGATATATGAAGAGAAACCTATAGCTATATTAGCCAAGGATACCAGAAGGTTAACAAACAAGCTCATTCCCATAGTTAAAGTTCAATGGTCACACTGTTAGTGTTGTGCCCCAAAAGCCAATCATGAGATGATTGTATTTTTTGCACATTGAGTCATGATATTTTATTAAGGCATTAATCCAGCAATTATGGTTTGTTGTTTTATTTATGCGCAAAGTAACAAACATAATTGTAACCTTAGAATAATGATATTCTCAAACGTCCCTAGTCTAGTATTATTGTGGAGCAGGTTGCAATAATACATAACAACTAGCATATGTGGAGATTAATATGAGATATGTAGTCTACATATGGGTACAAGTTGGAGAACTTGTGTACTGGACCGACCCACCATGAGAACACTACATGGATCGTTATATGAGTGTCATAAGTGATTCTGATAGTGATCATGGTATATGTAGTCGTTCGACCTAAGATCATCAAGGTTCCCTACATGTGAGTCACATACTTTGATACTTTCCTTTGTTGCTTGTAACTGAGTGAACTTGAATGGGGTCATTGGGTATGTCACATATCATGCGGATGGATTTGTATGATCAAGATGAGATTTGTCCCTCCTATGTAACGGGAGTGATATCTTCGGGCCCCTTGATAGAGTGAGACTTAGAAAATGCATGGCCATGCTCAGATGAGTTGATATATGACATCAATGTCATCAGCTTAAGTTAGTCTATTCGGTAATCAAGAAACCAAAGATTGGGCTATACGAGAGTGACACATTCCATGTCTCGTGCTTAGTCTTGACATCTTGGACAAAGGGACAATGGCATATATCGGTGATGATCATAAAGGTTTAGTCGAATCACTGACAATCTTGTCACTTGGGTAGCAATGATGTGTTGCTAGACACCGCTCATTGCTTATGATCATAAATGTGATTTATGATCATTGCCAACGTGGCAAGAGCCTATTGGGTCGCACACATAGAGCTATTTGGATCATTAGAGTGCATAGGCTAATTATTTGAGTTATGGTTTTACTTTAATTTCGTATTAATAATGGGCCCAAGAGTTGAGCCATTATTAAGCCCAAAATTAAAGCCTAATTGGATTAGGGCTTTGAAACCCATTGGGCCTGGAAGTTGAGTCTCACTATAAATACAACTTTTAGTGAGAAATTTGCAGGTCTCCTTGCCTTAGCCTCCTAAAAGGACAGCCGCACTCTTCTCTTGCAATTCCTTGGAGGACCCAAGCTAGCACTGCGAGCGCAAGAGAAACACATCTACCAGGACGTGGTGAAAGCGTGGTGATCCCAAGAGGCTTGTGTAGATACCATAGAGAGCTTGAACACATCAACTGTTCAGGTTTTGTGATTCGACTCTACAGTTGAGTGAGAGATCTCAACCGAAAATTAGGTATGAAATTTTTGAACACCCGGTTTACCCCATTTCACTTGGATCCTGGAGGGTTTCGGTTAAATTCCGCTGCGCTGTTTGGCTCCTAAAACCCAACACACACCACTCTGAGAAAAAAAGCAACCTGGGAAACTGAGAAATACTTTATGGAAATGTATCCTACAGAATAATCAAAGTTAAAGGCAATTTTGGAGGACCAAAATTTTTAAGGGGGGAAGGATTGTTACTACCTCACAAAAATTTGAGAATTACAAGTGTGGCATAATGGTAAAAAATAATTATATTGTGTAATTCCCATCATAGTGATTGAAGTGTGGGGGGAAAAAGCCATGATCAACACCTCCTTAAAAGTGTTCTAAGTTGGTAACTTGGCCCAAAGAAAAAGCCTTAAGGATTGCTTGTTTGCCAAGCAACCTTTGGACTTTTTTGTAAGATTTTGGAAATTCAGGTACTCAATTACAAAACTTTTACAAAAGAGATTTGGAGAGCTATGAGAAGGATATGAGGACCAAATTGCTTATGGAAGACAACTAAGAATAAAGAAAACACAAAAAGGCATAAAGAACCTAAATGTTCTAATGTAGGCCTTAAGATGTGTATGTCTTCGACTTAGGTCAAATGATGAAATTTTGGGGTTATCCCACCTAAGGAGGGGCTTCTAAAGCAAGATAAGGATGCTCAAATGTGGGTTAGGAGATTAAGACTAAGAAATCATAGTCTTGTAGCAAGGAAAATGACATAAGACAAGGTTAAGACTACTTAAGTGTGTTTAGTGTACTTTTGACCATTTAAGTAGTCAAGACCACTTTTTTATCCCTCATATTCGGCCATACCAGCCAAGGGACACAACCCACCTTCCTCCACCCTTCCTCCATAGCCACCATACTTTTAAACTCAAAACTACTTGCAATTGAATTCAAGGAAGCACAATTGGAAGCTATGTGGTGCTAAGACTTGAGTGCACCTAGGATCAAGCTTCGATTTCAGCAGACCCACCAAACTACTTGCTCTCATGGATTATTTATTATATTTTCAAGCATCCATAGAGCTAGGGCTAAGCTTGGAAAAGAGCCATGAGCTTGATGAACCAAGCTTAATGAGCAGAGTGCACTTATTAAAGGTTTTGTGACCTAGTGTGAAGAGTACAATGATGGAAGTGAAGTGAGGGTTTCTCGAGCCCAAACTTAGTACTAACTAGTGTTAAAATCCTCCTAAGACCAAGCATTAGCTTGAGGAAGGCTACCATAGTGATTTACTTAAGTTTATTGCATGTTTTATAGACTAACCTATGGTTTATATTGCTGCCGTATTTCATGTGTTTGTTGGTTATGAATGGCTGCTGCATTTGGTTACTATATCTTCTATATATGCATTATAGTTTTGTGTTTTTATGTCTTTGGATGCATGTTTTAATGAGGGTAATATTTCCTTAAAAAACCAAGTGTTTCCCTTACTAAGTTTCACAATGAAACTTACTCCCCTCAATTCTGCCATTTCAGGTCCAGGAGAAAGATTACATTGAAACTGACCATTGTGGTTTGAGTTTTGATCTAAAATTTTAGGTACATGAACTTCCATGTGTTTAGTTGTGATTTGGAAAGGTTGGTGATTTTCTGAACACATTTGGTATTTTTAGTGATGGCGCTTATTGTGTTATGTAGCAGCTGCCCAACATCCTGTCTCTGGAGTCCATTGTGTCTTAGGCACTCCTGTAACTTAAGGTGCGTATTTAGTTGGCTTAAGACCATTATGTAGTGCATGTTTTCATGTACATGTAGTGTATGTAAAATGAGACAAGTATGTGAACATTTGAGTAATGTTTTGACTATGTATGTGATATGGCGCAAAGCTGCCTAAGTGTGAATGATAGGCTACTTACTTGTAAATTTTGTTTTGGCACATAAAGTTGTTAGATACAAGAGCATGTAATTCCTATTTTTATTGGACATGTATGGGATAGCCTTGCAGGGCTTACCCCTTTGTGAATTAAGTGTTTGCACACTTATGAAATTTTGTATAGGCAAAATGGTCATAAAGTGACCAAAATTTTGACTCTGCACTCAAATTTCTATATCTCCCTATGGAGATTGAATCTTGGTATGAAGATTTGACCACACCTAGAGCAAATCTAGAGGTTGAACTTGAAATTTGTAAAATTGGAGCTTTGTAGCCAATAGATGATGTTGCAAACTTGGCTAAGTTACTATTTATTTGGTCAGAATTTTGTAACTGACTTAAAAAATCTATAACTTGGTGCATATGTGGGCTATTGATGTAAAACCAAATTCCTTAGTTTTCTTAAAGACTCTACTTGATAATGAAGTGATGAAAATAGGGGTTATATCTTTTTGTTAATACATTTTTTTGGAAGAGGTTTCAGGTGTAGTGGCTGGTCACTTACACTTAATAAGATTGCCTAATGTGTGGTAGCCAAGATTAGGACTTGTGGTAGTGTTTTCCTTCCTTCTGGTCATGGTGTGCATAAAATGTGAATATGTGTAATGATTGGACCAATATGCATGATTTACATAGTGCCCATGAGGGCCACTTGGGTATGCACACTAAGGATATTGTTCTGATGGCCTACAGAACATACCAACCCTGAGAGTTTTAAATGCACAATTTTGGCACCATAACTGGGCTACCCTAGAGTGGGTAACAAATTCTTTCCTATATTCCATTGTGCCTTTTCTTTCTATTTGTTTCCACAATAGCCAGCCACCTTGCTCAGTGTCCTCTGCCTTGTGGTTGTCTTCCTTATATCAGATGGTGCCTCATAAGTGTACTATGGGAAGAGTGACTCCCGTTGGTGAGTAGCCTACCACCACCATGGATGCTGATGCCCTGGGGCTTCATCGTTGGTAGTCATGGTGACTGATGGAGGGACTCCGGGAGTGGAAGAACGCTTGGCATGGTTGCCTCGGCCACAGTCCGGGTGAACGGGGACCCATCTTCGCAGAAGGCTCCCGTGAGCCTGTCCCAGACGGGTTTGTGAGCTACCTGCTTTTCCACCCTGTCTAGCCACGCTAGTATTCTTTCCATGAGAACTGTGGCATTAGGCTCTTCCTCTAGGAAGGGAGATCGTCGGCGCCTCTTCGGGGAGCGAGTTTGGCGCTGAGGGGACAGGGACCTCGCCTCAGGCGACGAACTCCTTCGCTATGAGACTTTCGGTCGCTTGGACCCAGTTTGTCCCACAGGCCATTTCCCGAGGGGTATATTCTCCGTGGATGACTCTTCGCGCGGGTCTACGCTTCCCGAACTGTGATGAGTCGACCTCTGACTTTTCTTCGGAGGGCGTGCAGGTGAGGGAGGTCTTTGGGCCTGTGTCTGCTGTGACCATCTTCGGTCGATCTGCTGTGTCATTTCGGCCACGACCGAACGCTGAAACTCCCTCATAAAGCTCATAGTGATTACTAGAGGGCGGTCTTCCTCAGACGCAGAAGTCCCTGGGAGTGTTTGCTCAGCAGCCGGTTGTGTCCCAGGCGCGGACGGAGACCTCGGGAGTCCCTTGTCCTTAGAACGCCGAGTTTCAACGACGGCAATCTCAGAGCGGTTTCCCACAGACGGCGCCAAATGATGCCCTGGGGCTTCATCGTTGGTAGTCATGGTGACTGATGGAGGGACTCCGGGAGTGGAAGAACGCCTGGTGGCCGTTTTGCCCAAGGGAGAGTACCTGAGATGCTCAGAAAAAGTGGGTTAGGAGGTCCCCGGGGTGTTTTTCCGGGGAGGAACCTCCGACGCCCAAGTCAGTGGTGCTGAGAAAAGGCAGAGGAAATAACACTGAGGGGTTCAGTGAACTCGCCTGGTAGTACTTTCTCAGAGTGAGGAGTCAGGATATTTGCCAGCCCCCTGCCAGGGTGTATTCCTTGGTATTTATAGGAGTGTCTAGCCCGTTCAGATCTTGACACGTGTACGGTCAGATGTTCCTGAATTTCTGGGCGTAGGAGGCAAGTAGCCGGTGGCAGGCCCCTCGAGCCTTGAGCCGAGACGGGCCATGATGTGACTTTGATGGCGTCGGCGTGTCAGGGCGCCGTTTGAGGCGACTTGTAATGTTTGTGGGCGACATGTCAGAGGCTTCCTTTAATGCTCCTGCCGTACTCCCGAGGTCCCTGGGCGACGTCGTCCTCTGGTACGGACGGTGCCTTTTCGGGAAACATGCCCTCAGTTCGGGGGTTCCCATCTTCAGGGAGTTCCACCTTCGGAAAGATCATGTTCGGCCCGCAATAGCTGGTGCCTCTTTTCCGAAGGCGATCTGTTGACAACCTCGGGGGGGCTAGTAGTATCCTCAGGTTTCCTGGCATGCCGGGCTCAGAGCTCTTCGGCTATCTCCCGAGGTGTAGGATCCCACCTTTTCTCGGGTAGCGCCAGTTTTCTTCTGGCCATTCTTGTGGCAGGGAGTTCGGCCAGATAGAGGCGATAACGTTTGGCTATCAGATGCCATTGCCAAACCAAGGGTTGCTAGTATAGATCCTATCTTCCCCAACTTAGGGAAGATAAACATGATGAAGAACAACTATTTTGTGGCAGCGTTTGAGGTTGCACGACAAAGGTGGTGCTAGCTAATGGACATTTGGACGTCCATAATAAGGAGTGATTCCCCTAATAAGGGCAAGAAGATCCTATCATGCCTATGACTTGTATAAGCCATGGGCTATAAATATGTAAGATAAAAGTCATGAAGAGGCTAGGAAAGGCAAATAAAGCCTAAGTGACCCAACGGGTGCCCAATGGTGCCCTTCGATGCATTTTAGGTGCATGTGTGTTAGTGCTATGTTTTAAAGGCTAAGATGGATGAATTGGATGTCAAATCAGGTTTTAAAATAAGGGTTAAACTGAGAGGGACTTGGTTAAGAAAACCCAAGAGCGCTAAGGTGCACCATGGAAGGGCACCAAGGAGCTCAAGTGCACACACATGTGTACCTATGTTTATAAGAGGTTTAAAGTAGCAATAGCATTTGGGTAATTTAAGGGGCTTGAGTACCTATGCTTAGAATAAGGCCTAAGGCTGGGAAAATTAAAAAGAATTGGCCAAAGGAGGAAAAGAAATAAAGGTTTACTATTGGGTGCACTAGGGTGCACTTAAGGTGCCTATATGTTTAGGTTAAAATTGAGGACTTAACTGTCCAAATGAAAGCGAAAAGTGGGTGTAAGAAATGAACTTAAAACTGTGAAGAGCTAGTTAAATCAACAAACAACAAGTTAAGTATCTTAATTTAATGGTTAAGCCAAGTTTTGGACACCTAGCTTAACCTTATTGGACCCCTTCCACTTCTTGGATGCCTTTCACTTCTTAGAACAGATTTTAAGCAGCTTCCTAGCATATTTTGGTGGTCTAAGATGAGAAAAAACTTGTGTAATTCATCCATGGTTGGTTGGGTGAAAGATTCTAAGAGAAGAAGGTGAAATCGCGAGCACTAATGAAGGGGGTTTTCTTGCTTCAGATAAGGGCTATGTAAATCGAGCTTAACTTGTTTGTTCAGCACCTACAAGCTTGGTAAGGGTTCAAATATGTTCCTTCTCTTGAATTCTAGATTTTATTCTAAAGGTTATTGAGTAAAGAAGATGCCCTAAGTGATGGCTTAAAGCCAAAGGAGCTTAAGTATATGTAGGGGCTCTATGTGTCAAGAGTACTATGGTTTCTAGCTAGACTATTTTAAGGCAAGCATTAGGATCTTGTTTCAAGTTTTTTTGAGCTTGTACAAGATCTAAAGCTCTCTAATTATTAATTAAATTGACTAAATTAAACTAATGAAATGCATAAAATTGTAAAAAATGCTTGTTATGCCCTAGGCTATATAGCCATGTGTTGTGGCATGTGTGTTTTGTGTGCTTTGTTGCTTGGATGCATGTGTAAACCTTATGTTAAAATTTATTATATTTCCTTGTGTCACCTTTGTGTTTTTTTTTTGTTTTCACCTTGCAGGTTTGCATGGAAAAAGAGCTATGTTTATGTTATGTAACAATGTTTAAGACATTGCAGGCACTTAGTGCCAGTTTGGACTCGTATTAAGTACTATGTACTTATGCCCTGTTTCTTCATATTTCAAGGAAGGGAGTGGAGGATTAGTGTATATCTAGTAGCTTGGAAAAGTATATGAATAAGCAGGTGTGGTTCGGATGCCTAAGGCTAATGGTAACCTACCAATGCTCAATGCGTAACCTAAGTGTTTATGGTTAGCTGCATTTGGGTCTATATTGGTGTTTGTAAAGGCTAGGAAATATGTGAAATACTAGCTACCAAGTTGGCATCTATAAGTAGAAGTGCATGTGTGTATGGGTCTAGAAAGTGCAAAGGAGGCCCTTGGGTGTGCCTCTCGAGACACTTATGTAACATATGTTAACCTAGCTAAGCTTAGCCCTGTACATAATGTTTTCGGCCATTTAATATTTGTATTACTCCTTTTGGCATGTAAATGTAATGGATGTATGGCTGATGGGCATGTGATTTGAAATGCTTTTGGTATGCCTGAAGGTAGGCTTACCATGCCATTAGTGCACATACTTAAACCCCCAAGGCATAACTTATTTATTTGACATGTTTTGGCTATGCAACTTGGAACTCACTTATTTTAGCCTTTGAGATCCATCTTAAACTAGCTTAACATGAATTTTTGGCACAAAACAACCATCATCTAATGGGCCAAATGAATTTTGCTATTTTTTTGTCTAAAATTGAGAAACTAAGTCAAAAATTTGGCTAAGTGTCCTAGGTGCTGAGTCTTAAGCCACCCTAAAGTACCAATTTGGCCATTAAGTGAATAACCCTCCTAAATGGTTTACAAATGCAGGGGTTGGGGGAGGTTTAGGGAATGATAGATCCTCCCAATTTTATTTGCTCGTCTTGAGGCAATGCTCCAATTTCCTCTTTAGCCATTAGTAAGTTGACTAGGTGAGTTCTACTATATCCCGACTATGCAGCTTGGGCCTAATTCCTTCACACATAGGAAAACCTTCATCATCTATTTTAGGTTGGTAAGGGCAAGCCTCTGATAGATGTTTTCCTGTAATTCTACAACTTGGCCCTGAGGGAGAGGTTTGTCTTCTTCCTCATTGCCCCCAAACATCATTAGGGCAATAAATCTTTTGCATTTGCTGCTTGCAAAGACTACTATGGGACATAGAAGGAATGGTTCTTCGTCACAATGAGTGAACCCAATGGTAATTCCATTGTGAGTAATCAAAGGACTTTACTATCCAGTTTTCTTTTGTTTCTGTTATGTTTTCTTTTTTTGGATGATAGGCTAATTTTCTACTCATGCTTTGAGTAGATGAACCTTAGAATGATCTTGTTTCTATGAATACTTTGTTTTAATTGAATATAATTTATTGTGATTTACCCATATGTGCTTTATGGTTTGATAGATTAATAGTTGTTGGCCTATTACTTAGATACTTGTTTTCAAGCATGTTAAGTTGACCACTTGTGTGTTTGATTTGATCACTGTGTGGGTAGAAGGGATTTTATGCAAGTCTAGTGGTAGGCTAATGTAAGACCTTTGAACTAAGGTCAAACTTCATAGTGAGATTCATAGAGCATTAATTCACTTTTAAGGGTTTTGGTAATAAGGACATTCTGATTGATCAACCTAAGGATATGGTTTAGCTACCTTAGGAGAAGAGTTAGATTATCCTAGGAGTTCTCTATAGTCCAAGCATATAATATTTTGATTGAACTAATTCAGAGAGTAGTTTGCACTAAAGTTCATGGGGGATTCATGTCTAAGCCTAACTTTTTGTTGATTGTTGATTCATTCAACCTACTTTCTCATTGCTTTCATTTGCTTATTAATAATAGTAGTTTAATTTTAGCTAGTTTTTAGTTCTAGTATGCATCACTCATATTTATCGGTTATATAATAAAAAAAGTAAAGGGTAGGGTAGATACCTTCAGAATCGTGGAATATGACCTTGATACTCGCCAATGCTATGCTACAGTGCAATAGGTGCAATTGCCTTTAGTTCTCATATAATTAGAGATTTTTTAGCTTCATATTTGATAGTTAGATTTGGGGACATGAAGTTTTGGGTACCACTGCCTAGGAACTTTCTTAAGAATGCCGAAGAGCCATTATTTTTCTTCCATTATTTGCTTTTCACTATAGTTAATTTTCATTCTCACTTGCTTATTTCTCATTCTTTTTTAGGAAAGTTAGTGTATGACTTGAAGCACTTTCAGTGAAGTTTTGAACATTGATCTAGAATTTAAAAGAACCATGAGGAGACTTTATTGTACGAGGAGCCTAGAGTTACAACCATTATCTTTAAGAGGTGAGCAAAAAGAAAGAGTCCTAAAGTAGTTGATCATGGATGGACAGAATTTATGGTTTATTCACCTATCCTATAAGCATGTGGAAGCACTTAGCTTGAGTTAGTGGAAATCAAGCCACTTAATTACAGTTGGCTAATTACTACCTAAGGCCCAAAAATGCATATATGCAACTACTATCTAACTTGCCATGGTCAAAAAATATGCATGAGCTACTTTAGCTATGCAAACAATAATAAAACATTGATAAATATAAACCATGCTGGCCAAACTTTTAAAACAAATATAAAACATGCCAATGCTTAAAAAAATATTAATTAGCTAGCCATTAGGAAAAAATTGAGTATTGTATATACAAAACTCTTTATGTACAACCTAAAAGTAACCCTTAATACTCTAACTCTAAAGACAACACTTAGTAAAGTACCCTAAATCAGGCAAAGAGAGATTTTAAAGTGTGTTTATATTGAGTCTCTTTCCATTTTGCTTCACCCCTTAACTACTTGAGTGGAAGCCTTATGGACCCTCATTATGCCACTTAGCCTCCTAATATGAGGAAACCATGAAAATAGTTGTAGTTAGTCCCAACACATAATCATGCAAACCTTGAATGAAAAAAGTTCATAGATTAGTACAAGCAAAGACACTTAGCTTAGTAACACCTAGAGCTGCTAGACCATTTATCCCATACTCTTATCCCTAAATCCACACAATAAGCAACATAAAGGGATGAGTACAATAAGTGCTCAATAAAGGGACTTCAAAGAAGTACCTACAAGGGGAAAAATAGGCAAACCACAAACATATGCATACATGCAAACATAATTCACAAGAAGCCCTCCAAGGAAACACAAACAAACAAACAAACAAAAACATAAACACATACACAACAAATATAATATGTACACATGCAAACATAATTCCCAACAAGCCCTACAAAGAAACATAAACAAACAAAAAAGCACGTACACAACAAACATATGCAAGGGGGAAAATAGGCAAACCATAAACATATGTATACATGTAAACATAATTCACACCAAGCCCTACAAAGAACAAAAACAAAGAAACAAGCACATACACAAAAAATATAATATGAAATAAAAATATGTATGGATGAATGGTTGGATGAAACACATGCACATACACTTGGGACTTTTCTTGTACCCATGGGTGCTTATCTTGTCATGAACTTATATGGCTGGGGTACTAGACACTGGCCCCTTGCATCTAAGATGCTTTACCTCTAAAGTTTTGATCAGTTCCCTTTGTGTAATTCATCACCCATACACCCTTACCCATCAATTTACGGGCACCTTAGAGTAAGTCATCACCTACTCGATCCTTACACACATATATTTCTTTTTCTTTTTGTGCCGGGTAGTTGGCTTTAGTGGCTCCACTTATGGGGCCCTTTAATGGCTTATACTTGCAAAGTCCAAGAATATTTAGGCCACCCTTAGATCCTCTATAGTGCTTAGGGGTTTACAACCTTGATCCTTGGGTCACTAAAGTCTAAGGCCCATATTTTCCCCTCTTTATATCCTTTTCTTTCTCCTTAAGGTACCATTCCTCCTTAGCCACTCTAAACAACCCTGGCCACCTTGTCCACCCCTTTTTAGCTTTTTTAGCAAGCAAATAATCTTATCAAGCTTAACAAGCTTGATTTGGGCCACCTAGGGTTCCACTAGCACTGGGGATCATAAGCCCCCAGCTTGGGTTGCTAGGTTTCCAACCTTAACACCTTAGCCAGTTTAGGCTTACCATGAGGATCTATGGTCAATTCCTTCATAGTTCTTGAGGTTTAAGAGGTCATTCTTAGGTCACTCTAAGCTCCGACCCACCATACACAAGCTTGATCGTCAAGGTGCTTGGTACCTTAGCCACATTACATGGTTTTCCAACTTTCAATGCATTAAATGACACATCCCTTTATGGGCATGCTCAGGAAGTCTACAGGAACTTGTCCCACACTAGTCGCAATTGGCTAATTGATTATGTGCACACTTGTTAAAACCTTTATGCTTGTAGTTAATTAATCCTACTATGCTGTCATGCGTAAGTATGCACTTTGACTTGAATGATTAAACAAGTAATAAAACATAAAACATTGCCATGGCATTTCATTAAAGCCAAATATCAAAACCATCAAAGCATGCAAAACATTTATGTGGTTAACTACACATAATCAATTATGTATAAAAGTAGACTATGTTCATACCCAAGAGTGACTCTATAGTACATTACTCATACCTGAACATTGGAGGCAAACTAGTGTATGGAAACTATACATTGAGACATAGTATTAAGATCTGCAACTAAGTTTGCACCTTAAAGTAAACTTTAGGTGAAAATCTCCATAAGCCCTCTCTTGTGCTTTACTAGCTTCTGGTGGCCAGATAAATAACTGTAGTTAGCACCATAACTTAACCAACAAGCAAACCACAAACTAAATTCAGAAAAAATCAAATAAACCATATACCTGCTTGTGAGCCTAGCTCAACAACCCTAAATGGTTGCCAACCTTATGGAACAAATCTGCACAACGAAGACCAAGGGAGTGAGAATAAACATTTCTTAGCAAGGTATCCTTTAACCTTTAGGAAAAATCCTAAGAATACACATATACATATAATACAGGAAGTCTATTATGCATGCTTGCAATCTGAGGGCTAACATAGCTCATATATTTAAGTCCCTTGGGACCCCTCATTTTCCTGGTTGTTGCACGGATGTCATCCCATGCCTAGTGAGTTAGCTTAGAACAATCAAAGGAAGGTTATTTAGTTAGCTTAGCTCACTCGGATGTCCGTAAGCCAAGTTTGCTAAGAATGAGTTTTGGCCCCAAACTCATTCTTAGCAAACTTGGCTTACGGACGTCCTAGTGAGCTAAGCTAACAAGATAACCTTCCTTTGATTGTTGTGCAAGTAAACATGGTGGATGCACTTTATTTGAGTTCCAAGGAACTCACTAGGTGTGCCAAACTCATTCTTAGCAAACTTGGCTTACGGACGTCCTAGTGAGCTAAGCTAACAAGATAACCTTCCTTTGATTGTTGTGCAAGTAAACATGGTGGATGCACTTTATTTGAGTTCCAAGGAACTCACTAGGTGTACTAAGCCTTCACATAGTGCCTCACATCCTTAGACTTGCCTAGGTCAGTTGTGTACTGAGCTTCCACGTTAAAACCTAATCAAGAGTGAACTAGGTTCTTACTTATGCCTCAAGTAATCTTGCCTTGGCTACGAGTATGTTAATCCTTCACTCAAGGCATATACCTATCCACCATTACTTAGTTCGCCACAGTGGACTAGTAATGACCATGGTTGGACACATTTACTAGGTTCTTTGGAATCACCTAGGTACACTAAGGTTCCCACATCAAGACCTTAAACTTGAAGGCTAGGCTAGGCTCCCAATGGTACTAAACCTTACATCTGACTAATGGGGCTCTGATGTGGCAAAAAGTCTTATTAGTTTGAACAAAGCTAAATCTAGTCCAATTCAAGCTTTGGAAAAACATGAAAATGGTATCCTTTCCTATTAGCTTCATATGAAATCTTGAATCCCTTCAATAGTATACTCAAGTGACAAGTTATAGACAAAATACTACAAGGTTTTGCCTGTGAGGACTCATCGACAACCCTTAGCAATACATCGCCATATTACAAAACTCTTTGGTTTCTTACACGAGGGTTGGCAATGCATCTCCAACCTTGATGACATGTCCCTAACCCATCGTTCTTAGAAAAATTTGAAAGTTAGCCCCATAGGCACTTTGGGGGTTCAAAAGCCTCCAAATGGTCTTAGGGATGCCTCTAATTGCCTCAAATCTACATGTACATATGAACTCAGCCAAATGCACCATTTAAACCAATCCTACGGTGTCCATAAACACCACACAAACCATCAAAACCCCACTACTCAACCATGCATCACCAAACACCAACTAATAGCATTCACAAAATTACTTGAATTATTCCACAAGCAAGCTATGAATGACATCAAATATGCACGAATCATAAATCCCTAACTTAATTAAGCTTAAACTAGCATGAATCAAGCAACAAAGGCTACATAGACCAAGTTTCAAAGGGTTCCAGTAGGTTCGTAGGTTCCAAGCAAAATAAAAGGTATATGGCACTAAATTAACACCAACCCAACAAAATGTAAGCTTATATGAGCTCAAGAAACATGAAATCATTAAGAGGAAAAGAGTATCTTATGCACAAATGGGAGCCCAAGTAAGAAAAATGCCACCAAGCTCCAAAACTAAGAAAAAACATGTAAACCACGCTTCACTTAACTTGGGCAACACAAAAGCCTTCCAATTATGTTGAGAAATATTGGTTTTGAAGAGGATTTGGCAAAAAATTGAGAGGAAGAAGGGGGGCTGCAAATTTTGGGCTAGAAATGGGATAAATAGTGGCAGAAATCCACTCTCCAAAAGTGTTTGAAACACAAAACCTCCCATTCCCCTTAAACTTTTTCAAATTTTGCAAATTTTCCCTTTCCCCAAATAGTAACTAGGTAATTAAATAATTGGGCAAAACTTTCTAACTTGGGCTTTGGTTTTAAATATACCATTTTTACTCTTGGGATTCATCTCGACCCTACAGGTGCAAACTGACAATTTTTTCCCCTGGGTGAACCTAGTGACCTAAACCATTCGGAACCAACTAACCCTTGAATAACCTACTTGATCTTGATAATTCACCTTTAATTAAGGCATTAATGCTAACGATTTATGAACTTACCTCGCTAACTGAGCATTCCACTAAGAGGGCTATAATATTTTCCCCATATTGGAGAATTTGGTTCTCTAAATTTAATCAGCCTACCTTAACACACTATCTTAGGATACGGTGTCGATGTATCCTGATCAACTTACCAAGGGGTGTTGATCACACAACAATCCACTTGGCGTCAAACCACCCGAGTCATTTAGCTAATTCACTCTGGTACTTGAGTCAGGCCTTGTCTTGCATAGGTACTATGGCTAAGACCATTCTTTATGCTCATACCCAACTATACACAAATTGTAACCCACTTTAGGGTAGTCCAATTATGGTGCCAAAATTGTGCATTTAAAACTTCCAGGATTGTTATGTTCTGTAGGCCATCAGAACAATACCCTTAGTGTGCATACACAAGTGGCCCTCTTCGGCACTATGTAAATGCATGCATATTGGTCGAACCATTACACATATATTCACATTTTATGCACACCATAGTAGCAAGGAAGAAAAACACTAGCACAAGTCTTAATCATGGCTAGCACATATTAGGCAATCTTATTAAGTGTAAGTGACTAGCCACTGCACCTAAAACTTATTCCAAAAAACTATATTAATCCAACCATGTAACCCCTATTTTCTTTACTTCATTATCAATTAGAGTCTTTAAGAAAATCAAGGAATTTGGTTTTACATCAATAGCCCACCTATGGACCAAGTTATGGATTTTTAAAATTGGTTACAAAATTCTAACCAAATGAACAGTAACTTAGCCAATTTTGCAACGCCATATGTTTGGTTACAGGGCTCCAAATTTAGAAATTCCAAATCCTAGTTCAACCACTAGATGTGCTCTATATCTGGTCAAAATTTAATACCAAGATTCATTCTACACAAAGAGATATAGAACTTTGAGTGCATAGTCAAAATTCTAGTCACTTTATGACCATTTTTGCCCATACAAAATTTCATAAGTGTGCAAACACTTTATTTAGAAGGGGTAAGCGCTCCAAGGCTATCCCATACATGTCCAATACACATAGAAATTACCTACTCTTACATCTAGCAACTCTATGTGGCCAAAATAGAATTTACAAGTAGGCAACCTATCATTTACACTTAGGCAGCTGTGCACCACATCACATACATAGCCAAAACATTACTCAAATGTTCACATACTAGTCTCATTTTACATACAGTACATGTACATGCATACATGCACTACATAATGGTCTTAACCTAGCTAAATACACACCTTAAGTTACATGAGTGTCTGAGACACAATGGACTCCAGAAACAGGATGCTAGACAGCTACTGCATAACAGAATAAGCACCATCACTAAAATACCAAATGTGCTCCTAAAATCACCAAAATTTTCAGATCACAACTAGATACATGGAAGTTAAAATAATTGAAGTTTCAAATAAAAAATCAAACAAAAAAGGTTAGTTTGTATGTCATCTTTCTGCTGGACCTGAAATGACAGAATTGAGGGGAGTAAGTTTTATTGTGAAACTTAGTAAGGGAAACACTTGCTTTCTTAAGGTAATGTGACCCCATTAAAACTTGCATCCAATGACACTAAACCACAAAACCACAATGCATATATACAAGATAGAGCAGCCAAGTGCAATAGCCATTCAGAACCAAGAACCACATGAAATGTAACAGCAACATAAAGCATAGGTTAGTCCATAAAACATGCAATAAACTTAAGTAAATCACTATGGCAGCCTTACTCAAGCTAATGCTTGGTCTTAGGAGGATTTTAACACTAGTTAGTACTAACTTTGTGCTCCAAAAACCCTCACTTCATTGCTATCATTGTACAGTTCACACTAAAACACAAAACCTTCAGTAAGTGCACTCCCCTCACTAATCTTGGTCCATCAAGCTCATGGCTCTCTTCCAAGCTTAGCCCTAGCTCCATTGATGCTTCAAAATACATTAAACAATCCATGAAAGCAAGAGAACCCTTACCATGATGAGTAGGTCGAGTTTGAAGCTTGATCCTTGAAGTATTCCAGCAACAACCCTAGTTTGCTTCAAATTACTTCCTTTTACCTTTAATTTCAATCTTGGAGGTATGGTAGCTATGAAGGAGCTATAGAAGAAGTGTGGATGAGGGTGGTGACTGGTTGCATTGAATATGAGAGAAGAAAAATTGAGTTTGGCTTCTTAAATTAGGTTTAGGGCACTAAACATCCTTATTAGCCTTAATCATGCTTTATGTCATTTTCTTTGCCCATAAGCATGATGTCTTTGCCCTAAACTTATTGGTCCACATTTTGCCCACCTTTTTAACTATTTATCAAGCCATAGCCACCTCCCCCATAGTGGGATAACCCCATAATTCCACCCTTTGACTTAATTCAAAAGCTTGAACATCTTAAGGTTTGCACTAAGACATTTAGGTCCTCAATGCCTTTAGTGTTTCCATTGTCCAAACTTGTCTTCCATGAGCAATTTGGTCCTCCAATAGCACTTTCATACGATTCATATCCTTCCCATAACTCTCCAAGGCTCTTTCTTGAGAGTTTTGTAATTAAGTACCCGAATTTCCAAAACCTTACAAAAAGGTCCATAGGTTACTAGGAAAACAAGCAAGCCTTAAGGCTTTTCTTGGGGGCCAAGTTAGCAACTTAGAACACTTTTAAGGAGGTGTTCATTATACCTTTTACCCCTCATACTTCATTCTCTATGAAGAGAATTACACTATATATTGGTTTTTTGACCATTGTGCCACACTTGTAATTCTCCCATTTTTGTGAAGTGGTAACACAAATGGCTATTCTCTGCTCTCCCCACCTCAGCCTAACCTTACTCAGTCTGAAACACCTTATGCAACCTCATTTTTTAAGACTATGGTATGGTCTTTCACTACCCTTAACTTATCGGTATTGCTGAAGGTCTCTGACTATGTAAAGTTGTACTAGTGAATTCAGTGATTATGACTCCTCAACACCAAACTTTATGCCAATTACTCTAGTGCAAGATAGCTGAACAAGCTTTTAGAAGCTTGTCCACTAACCTTAGATTGATAGGATCTTACTAAAAGCTCAACACCAATAAACTTCCTTCATTCCTACATCTGTGCCAGAACCCACTAGTGTAAGCTAACTTAAAGAAATTAAACTTGTTCATTAACACTCACTTTGAAAAAGATCCACTATAGGTTTGGCACCCAACGCTAGATACCAAATCCCTTTATGCAAGCTAGCTTAACAAATATGAAACTTGTTCACTTACCTTACACTATTAGTTTTTTCCTCTAGGTTTGGAACCAGAAAACTCCTAACGTTTGCTAGACTAAGTATGTCATTAGTGTATTATGGCCTCACCACATACACCACTTCCACCTTAAGGCATACTCTGCTCTAAGTTCCACTATACTCTAGGGCTCTCTCGAATGAATGAACTACCAAGAGTTGCAAGTCTTGGCCCAACCTAGCATACTAGTATTCCAATGCCCCCCTCGGATGGCAACCACGCATCAAGCATACTAGTGCATTGGGTAAGGTACCCATGCACTACCCAAGCACTATTATCCTATTTTCGTCATTGTTTTAGAATCTCTTACACTCGTATGTGTGATAACTCTCTTAGTTAATGACGGGTTTTGATAGGGTAAGTATTTTAATTTAAGTTTTTTTACTTAGGTACCTCAAGTTAACACCTTGTTAAGCAAGAAAGATGAGCTAAGTTAAATAAAAATGAGTTCTTAAGTGTGATTTGGCACCTAAAAGTAAAAAATGGGCAAATGGTAACTTTGACCCAAGTGAATGGCATGACTATAATTTTGATGAAATTTGGGTCATGTAAGGAATTTTGACTAATTAAGTCAAAGCCATTAGTTATCCTAGCTATTAGAACCATATTTGAAAGAAATGTGTAAAAAGTTTCACTAAGTGCTCAATTGAGCCATTTATGTCTTAAGTGCCTTAAGTGTCGAAGAGGCTAAGTGCAGGAAGCTTTTGGGCATCCTTTAGGGATAAGGAGGCATAGTTTTAGGGGAGTGTTTAGTGACTAAATTGAACAAAGGAGAACTTGAGGGCTAAGGGGCAAGAAATCAAGAAGTATGCCTTAGTGGGGGTGGTTAAGATCAAGGTTGTCAAAAATGGGTTTCTACCTAGAGTCATTTTAGATGTTCTAAAGTCGTAGAATCATAAAAAGTCGTAGAGTCATAAGACTTTACAAAAAATACAAAAAAAAACTTAGGAAAAAATTATGAAAAATATAGAACCATTTAAATTGTCTTAGAAAAGTATTAGAAACAACATGTGATTTGCACTCAAGGGTTCATTGATTTTATGCTTAATTTAGTGGAATAAGGCTGGTTTTTAGGTTGGCTAGGGCTTCAGGGTTCGGTCTTGGTGTTTTTGTAGAGAGGACGCAGGTTTTGGTTGGCTTAAGCTAGAAGAAGAAGCTTGGCCAGCTTAATCCTTAAAATTGCCACAAATCTGGTGCTTTAACTGGAAATTATACAAATATTGGGAGTATTATGAAACACGCTGGAGAATAAAGGACCAAAACTGGCATTAGGGCGCGCCTGTTTCGTAATTACAGCTCTAGTCCCCAGCTTTCAGAAATGTACAATTTAGTCCCAATATATATTTTTTTACAGATTTGACCCAATAAGGCTAGAGTCGTAGAATCTTAATGTTTCTACATTTCTAGGACTAGAAATGCATTTCTATTGATTTCTATCTAGAGTTACGTTTCTATTGCATTTCTAAACATCTTCCATCTCTAAATTCATAAAAATGTACGTTTCTACGACTTGAAACGCGATTTTAATAACCATGGTTAAGATATTTTTGGAAGTTTGACTCCCTTGTTCCATTTGTTGCTTTCCCAAACTCGTAGCTCCCTCTCTCCACCAGAATTTTTGCTCCAAAACTCCCCAATTCCATAAGTTTTCATTGAATTTGAAGGTCCTAAGGTGAATCCAACAAGACTCCAACTTGTTCTTGGTGTTCTTGCTCTTAAATGGTTCTTTGATGCTTGTTTTAAGCATAAAACCTAAGGTAAGCTTCTTGGGTTTGTTGGATCTAGTTATAACTTGTTAGTGTAGCTAGAAATGGTCTTGATATAAGGTTCTTGGTGCCATATCATGTTGGTTTTAGGATTGGAACTCAGGAGAGCTTGGTTGAGCTTAAGTGAGCTAGTGCCTTCATTCTTTCTTTGTGGCTGAATTTGAGGTAAGGGTTCAAGTTAATTTAGCTTAAATAATGCATAGAAATGTAGTATTATGTTAGAAATGAAGTAGAAATAAGACCCATGTGAATTGGACTTGGGATGGGAAAGTTTGAGCAAGTTCATGTAAGTTTGCATGCTCTCGTGCAATGTTAATGGCGACATGAACTGGAGACACATTGCCATTAGACCTTATGTTTCCCAAGTGTTGATGCCTTTGGAAATGTGTCATCAATGGTGTCACCAAGGTATTAGTCCCCCAAGTACGAGGTGTCCTAAGGGTGTCTCAAACTCTCGGTTATCATCCCTAGGCTAATTTAAGATGTTTTGTGGCCTCGGTTGGGTTTAAAACTCATTCCTAAGTTAAGAATTATGCATTATTTAAAAACAAAGCTAAGTATTATGGTTAAGGTAGAGCTAAGTAGAGTAGATGGATCAAAAGTGCTCAAGTTGTTAAGAGGGCACTAAGGGGGATTAGGTTAGTTTTAGGGGCTACATTGGCCTAGGAGAGAAAGGTCTCAGACCTAAGGGAATTGAACAAGAAACCTAAGAAGATCCTAATCAAACAATTTGGTTTGGTAAGTGAGCCATTAAGGATCTCTAGGCTAAGCTCCAAGAGCTTGGCAAGTTAAACCGCATAAGATGGCTGCCTTGTATAATGAATTAAGGGTAAGACAAGAAAGTTTGAGGGAAGGTGATGACCCACTCTAGGACATGTAAGTAGGACTTAAAGAAGGTAAAGTATTTGGGATACGAGCACCAATGTCTTAAGTACCTCCATCGTTTGAGCTCACGGCAAGTGTAAGGCACCTATGGTGCAAGAAGTCCCAAGGATTGTGTGAATTGCATATCATACATTCATGTATTGCATATCTTCCTTGTTGTTCTCTTGTATTGCTTGTTGGTTGATTACTTGTTTGTTTGTCATATTTGCATGCTTGGTTGTTTGCTATCTCTCTGTAGGTACCCCAAGGGTTACTGAGTACATTCATGTACTCACTCCCTTAAGTTTGTTGTGCAGGCTCTAACACCAGGCCTAACAATTAGTGGATAGTTGTGGGCTAAGCTTTCTCTTTTACAAGTACTATTTCTTTAGAACCCTTGTGATTCTAATTTTAATTGTGAACCAAGCTATGTACTAACTAAGTTTTATGCCTTTACAGTGTAGAGGCTAAGTGGTGCATGAGGACTAAGGAAGGGCTTACACTTGGAGCTTTGGTAACTCAAAGGTAGGGCTCAAGTAAAGGATCTTAGTTAAGTTTTTGTCTTGTGTATGTAGTACCTTGTGTACCAAGATGTCTATTAGTATACACTGTGGTGTAAAACCATTGAGTTATATTTTGGTGCATGCTATTGATGTTAAATGTGCACAAACTATTACTTAAAGTTGAAGAAACTAGTATTTCAATGTCTTAGCATGATTTAAGTAAGTTTTAAATGAAACACTTGAGCAATGTTTTTGAAATAGTTTACGTAATTCTTTGCATCTCCAGGACAAAAGCATGCATGATGCGTACCCCTATGGTAGAAAGACCATGAAACGCGCCCAAGATGTGATTCAAGCTCCACAGGACATCAAAAAGACTAGGTTTGAAACCACCACCCCTAATCAACCTGTGATTAGAAATGAGAAGTATAGAACTCCAAGAACACAAGCACACTTGTGCTCTAAGGCAGTCCACAAAGAACCAAAGAGAAAACCTTTCCAAAGAGCAATATTATTTTGGCAATAATCTATGTGTTTACATACAAAATATGTGCCTTTATATAGGCCTAAAGTAGGGTAAAAATCTGGGAAAAATTCGCAGCCCAAGTCACCTAGGAAACCTAGTTACAAAGGACTCAAGAAAACCTAGTCAAACTAGGACTCCTAAACCTTTCTAACCTTGTTTAGTGTATGCAACGTATGCCACTAGTCCTAAGTGACCTGAATTAATTCCATAGCCTAAATAACATCCTAAATAATGTATTTAAATAGGAATTGAACGAAAATAAAATGCAAATACAAGACTAAACCCGAAAACCCCCAAATAGCCTTTTCGAGTGCATTTTTGGGCACTTTAGGGTTTTCACTTGTATCTTCAGCTCCAAGCTTGAATCTTTGAGTTCCAATGGAATGAATCTTCCTATTAGATGTGGTAAAGAGGTCTGGAAAAGTTAGAGCTCAAAAATCTAGCTTGTGGGCACAAAATGCAATAAGAACACTTAAGGGGGCTCAAATGGTGCACTTTGAGTGGTGTCCTTGGTGTGCTTGCTTTGTGTCTTGTCTAAGCACTCTAGAACTAAGTACCAAGCATGTCCATAATCTTCGTATGGTATCTTGAAAGTTCCAGAAGCTCCTTGTGAAGTTCCATGTCCATTCTCTATGAAGAAGCTTGAAACAAAGCCTTGTAATGCACTTGAGAGCTCATTAGTTTTCTTCCTTGTCATAGGTCCACTAGAAACCTTCAATGGATCCTTGCCTTCTCCATGTGTGCCTTCCTTGATCATATCAACTCCCCCCTCCTTAGAAGGATTCATCCATGAATCTACATGTTCAAACAAAGATAAATCAGAAACATTAAAAGTGGCACTCACATTATACTCACTCAGCAAGTCTAGCATGTATGCATTGTCATTGATCTTCTTAATGACTTGGAATGGACCATCTCCTCTTGGATGAAGCTTAGTCCTTCTTGTAGTTGGAAATATGTCTTTTCTCATGTGTAACCAAACCCAATCTCCAGGCTCAAACACAACTCTCATTCGGCCTTGATTGGCTTTCTTAGCAACTTGTTGATTTTTGATTTCAATTTGTTGCTTAACCTTCTCATGCAACCTCTTGATGCTCTCAGCCTTCTTACTACCATTGAAACTAGATACCTCATGAGTAGGTATTGGTAAAAGATCCAATGGAGTTAAAGGATTAAAACCATAAACAATCTCAAAAGTGACAAATTAGTAGTAGAATGCATGGACCTATTATAAGCAAATTCTACATGAGGCAAACAATCTTCCCAAGCTTTCAAATTTTTACCAATGATAGCTCTAAGCATGGAACCTAAAGTCCTATTTGTTACCTCAGTTTGCCCATCAGTTTGTGGGTGACAAGATGTGGAAAACAAAAGTTTGGTTCCTAGCTTACCCCACAAAGTCCTCCAAAAGTGACTTAAGAACTTAGTATCTTTATCCGAAACTATAGTTCTAGGAACACCATGAAGTCTAACAATCTCTTTAAAAAACAATTCAGCTACATGAATAGCATAATCAGTCTTATTGCATGGAATAAAATGAGCCATCTTAGAAAACCTATCAACTACAACAAAGATTGAGTCACGGTTTCCTTTAGTCCTAGGCAATCCAACAATGAAGTCCATAGAAATATCTACTGCATTGCTCACATACCTTCTTCACAGCTTTTACCATATTCGGCCAATGGTAATGTTCCTTCAAAGTATGCAAAGTCTTGGCTTGTCCAAAATGTCCCATAAGTCCTCCACAATGAGCTTCCTTTGTGAGCAATTCCCTCAAAGATGTCTTTGGTATGCACAACCTGTTTTCTTTGAAGAAAAAGCCATTAACTTGGTAGAACTTCTCAAAACCAAACTTAGAACACTTAGAATAAATCTCACTGAAATCATCATCACTAGCATATAACTCCTTCAAGCGTTCAAAACCCAAAACTTTTGCATCTAAAGCCAAAAGTAAAGCATACCTCCTTGAAAGTGTATCCGCCACGACATTATCCTTACCTTGCTTGTATTTGATAACATATGGGAATGACTCAATGAACTCTACCCATTTGGCATGCCTCCTATTCAACTTACCTTGCCCACTAAGAAACTTAAGGGCTTGGTGATTAGTGTGAATCACAAACTCTCTTGGCCATAAATAATGTTGCCAAGTCTCCAAAGCTCTTACCAAAGCATAGAGCTCTTTGTCATATGTGGGATAGTTCAAGCTAGCACCATTCAACTTCTCACTAAAGTATGCAATGGGGCGGCCTCCTTGCATCAATACAGCTCCAATGCCTATACTTGAAGCATCACACTCAACTTCAAAAGCATTAGCAAAGTTAGGCAAAGCTAAAAGTGGTGCATGACATAACTTTTCTTTTAACAACCCGAAAGCATCTTCTTGAGCTTTTTCCCACTTAAATCCCACATTGTTTCTTATAACTTCAGTTAGAGGTGCAGCAATGGTAGAAAAATTCCTTACAAATCTCCTATAGAAGCTAGCTAACCCATGGAAGGATCTCACCTCAGTGATGGATGTGGGTGTCAGCCATTCTTGTATGGCTCTTACCTTCTCTTAATCTACCTCAATTGCATGTGAACTCACAACAAATCCAAGGAAAAGAACTTTGTCAACGTAAAAAGAGCACTTCTTCAAGTTAGCATACAACTTTTGTCCTCTCAAAGTGCTTAGTACTTGTGTGAGGTGTCCAACTTGCTCTTCTAAGTTCTTGCTATATCCTAAGATATCATCAAAGTACACAACAACAAACCTACCAATGAACTCATGCAAGGCATGATTCATAAGTCTCATGAAAGTACTAGGAGCATTAGTTAATCCAAAAGGCATAACTAACCATTCATAAAGTCCAAACTTTGTTTTGAAAGCTGTTTTCCATTCATCCCCCTCCCTCATTCTAATTTGATGATACCCACTTTTTAAATCAATCTTTGAAAGTAAAGTAGAACCATGCAACTCATCAAGCATATCCTCAAGTCTAGGAATAGGATGTCTATACTTTATAGTGATCTTGTTGATAGGCCTACAATCCATGCACATGCGCCATGAACCATCCTTCTTTGGCACCAAAAGTACAGGCATGGCACAAGGACTCAAACTTTCCCTCACAAGGCCCTTGTCCAACAACTCTTTTACTTGCTTCTCAATCTCCTTAGTCTCCTCGGGATTGGTTCTATAGGCTGGCCTATTTGGAATTGGTGCTCCCGGGACTAGGTCTATTTGATGCTCAATGCCTCTAGTTGGAGGCAAACCCCTTGGATCTTCAGGGAAAACATCTTCAAAGTCCTGCGACAAAAACACAACAACACTAGGAAGATGTGTTAGATCATTAACAACAAGAAAAGACTCTTTGTAAATTAAAAGAAGCACTGGTCTTCGTGCTTGAATGACTTTCCTCACATCACTTATTTTAGCAATATAGCACTCTTTTTTGCCACTCAACTTCCTCTCATTCTTTTCTCTCAGAAACTCTCCACTCTTCTTCCCCTCATGGTCACTCATCTCACTTGTTCTCTCATGTTGTCTATCAGCTTTCCCCTCTTCACTTTTGCCATTAACTTTCCCCTCATTTATTTTTCTCTCAACCTTACTTTAAAGTTTCCTTTGATCCTCCAAAACTTGTTGTGGTGAAAGTGGACTAAGTGTAACCGGCCTTCCTTCATGAACAAATGAGTACAAGTTCTTCTCTCCATCATGTGTGACCTTCTTGTCATATTGCCACGGCCTTCCAAGAAAAATATGGCAAGCTTGCATATGAACAACATCACAAAGAACTTGAACATGGTAAGTACCAATTTTAAAGTGAACCGAAACTTGTTTTACCACTTTTACCTCCCCAGCATCATTCAACCATTGAAGCCTATATGGTTGTGGGTGCTTTTGTGTTGGAAGCTTCAATTTCTCCACCATGGTTGAACTTGCTACATTGGTGCAACTTCATCCATCAACAATGAGGCTGCATACTTGATCATTAATTCGGCATCTAGTGTGAAAGATACACTCCCTTTGATTGGCCTCGTCCTTGGCTTGCACACTTAGAGCTCTCTTAGCAGCAAAAGCAAAGTCACCCTCCTCGGGCTCAAGTGTGTTTTGCTCATCATCCTCCAAAGGTGGTGTCTGCTCCATGGCATCCTCCTCCTCGGATGTGATCTCACCATCATCTTTGAGAATCATCACCTTTTTGTTAGGGCAATCTCTCATGTAGTGCTCATTGCCTCTACACTTGAAGCACTCAATCTCCCTTGACTTAGGCATATCTTTGGGTGGCACTTTGGGTTTGTCTTGTTGAGGCCGAGACATGCCTCCCTTGGTAGCCTCCATTCTTGGCTTTAGTGCCTCCTTACTCCATGTTCCCCTCCATGTGGAACTTTCTCCTTGAGCCATCTTGGATGCCTTAGACCTCTTGATGATTCTTTCAGCCTTAGTGGCATGGTGAAGCAAATCCTCCATGTTGACATATGGCATCATCTCCACTTTGTTGGCAATCTCATGGTTAAGGCCATTGATGAATCTAGCAATGGTAGCCTTCTTATCCTCAATGATATTGGCTCGGGTTAGTGTCATCTCCAAGTCCTTGTGGTAGTCCTTCACACTCTTTTGGCCTTGCACAAGCCTTTGAAGTTTGAGGTGTTGATCTCTATAGTAGTAACTTGGAGCAAATCTCCTTCTCATCATGGCTTTAAGAGCTCTCCATGTATTGATGGGTTCCTCCTCATTCTTCCTCCTAGAAGTGACAACCTAGTTTCACCATACAAGAGCATAATCAGTGAATTCAATAGTAGGCAATTTAACTTTTTTCTCCTTAGAATAGTGATGGCACTTAAACACCATCTCAATCTTTTGCTCCCACTCCCAATATGCATCTGGATCACTCCTCCCTTGGAAAGGTGGAATGGTAAGTTTGATGGAGCTTAGATTGTTGTCCTCCCTTGGCTCCCCCCTCCTTAGAAGCCCATGGTCATGCCAATTCCTTTCTTCCTCCTCGGGTTTTTCTCTCCTTGGACCTCTGCTTGGTTGTAAGATGGGATTTGGTCTCCTTTACAACCTCAAGTCAATGTCTTCAATCTTCCCCACAAGTCTATTGAGAGTTTCTTGAACCTCTCTCATGGTTGGCTCATCATTGTTTCTCACTTCCATCCTCATATCCTCCTGGCCCTCCATGCTCCTAAAAATAACAAAGATCCTTACAAACACGCCCCTCATGTGTTTTCACTCAAAAGATGAACACTCAAGCACTCAATTTGTTAGTGAGATATTGCTATTCAAAGAGTTCTGAAAAGTTCTAAGAAAACTATCCTTAAAACACACAAGAAAACTTGAATTTTTGAAGAACTATTTTGACTCCAAAAGAGGTGGGCTAAACAAGCTTTAAAAGACTTTAGGAAGCTCTTGCAATTGATGATCACAAGAACCACAAAGAAAGCTTTTTGGCTCAAAAAAATGGGATAGGTTTTGGGGTGCAAAACTTTCAACACTTTGTGAAAAACTTCTTTTTTGCAAGCTCTTTCCTTTGTTCTTTTCTTTTCTTTTCTTTTCCTTCCTTTTTTTTTTCCATATAGCTTGCTGTTTTGATTCTAGACAAATGTTCTCCTTGAAATTTCTTGCTGCCAAAGACAAAGAGTCAATTTTCTATTTGGCCAAAACAAGAAACTATGAAAACATACACAAGTTGAAACAACTTTTGTTGTACCGAAACTTCCTCAAATTGGGTCCTTTTTTTTTTGGTGTTTTCTTGACTCTAGGATGCTAAAAATAATGAAAACAAGAGAGATTAATATGGCTAGACATGAAACAGAAAGATAAGAAATAATCAGGAACAAACAATTTGAAACCGAGAACATAAGGTGACACGGATTAACTTCTTTTTGTTATTTTTGGTTGTTTGATTGGAAACAAGGCTGGAAACAAAGGACATAGACCTGAAACAAGATGAAAAAGGATTAACATAGAGAATTAAAACATGAATTTACTGAAAAAAATTGAAAGAAAAATGAAGAGAAACAAGAACACAAAGATATGTCCTTCAATGGAACTTGTGGCTCTGATACCAACTGATGCGAAGCCCTATGGTATAAAGACCATGAAACACGCCCAAGATGTGATTTAAGCCCCACAAGACATCAAAAAGACTACGTTTGAAACCCCCACCCTTAATCAACCTGTGATTAGAAATGAGAAGTATAGAACTCCAAGAACACAAGCACACTTGTGCACCAAGGCAGTCCACAAAGAACCAAAGAGAAAACCTCTCCAAAGAGCAACATTATTTTGACAATAATCTATGTGCTTACATCCAAAATATGTGCCCTTATATAGGCCTAAACTAGGGTAAAAATCTGGGCAAAATTCGCAGCCCAAGTAATAGTTAAGAGGGCTCCTGGTCCTTGGTGTCCTTGCTTTGTGGCTTGTTTAAGCACTCTAGAAGTAAGTACCAAGCATGTCCATCATCTCCATATGGTGTCTTAAAAGTTCCAGCAGCTCCTTATCTTCCATGTCCATTCTCCATGAAGAAGCTTGAAACAAAGCCTTGTAATGCACTTGAGAGCTTTTTAGTTTTCTTCCTTGTCATAGGTCCACTAGAAACCTTCAATGGATCTTTGCCTTCTCCATGTGTGCCTTCCTTGATGATATCAATGCATATCTTCTTGTAGGGTAGGCTAAGAAACTAGTTGCATGTAATATATTTTAATTCACTGATAAGTAATAGTTAGCCAATAGTAACTAAGTGGGACTCACTGTCCCTAAAAAGCCTACAAGCTAAGTAATTTTGGGTATTATGATGCCGTTTCATGATAGTTTGGTATCAGAGTGGGTCAATGGCCATAGTAAAGGCAATAAGTAAACTAAGATCTAGGTGTTCCATGTGCTAAGTGTAGTTAGTCTTGCTTATAAGTTGCTTTGGGTGTGGTGTTGTGGATTTTGTTGTAGTTATCATGGTTAATACTCGGTTAGGTGTTGATGCTGAGGCTTAGGCTCTTGGTTTGGGATATAGTGATCCCAATGGGGTAGATATGAGAGAAGTAGTTTCATTGTTGAAGAGGCTCAATAAGTCAATGCACTAGATGTTACATGGTATGGCTATTCTGCTTGAGGAGCATGCTCAACCTCCAAATGGAAGGGATACCTTGGAGAAACCTAATGGGGTAAAGGCTATCATGCACCAAGGCCCAATGGTGCACCAAGGTCAGGGGAGAAATCCCCTGCCCCAAGGGTAAGTGCAAGGTCAAGAGCAAGTGAATGAACGTTCTCAAGTGGACTTCAAAGAGGATAGTGAGGAAGAAGATGAAGAGGATATCCATCCATGAAGGAGAAAGAGGAGACCCATTATTCCGAACCATATGGGACTTGTTTTGATATGCCGAGATATCAACACTCCAAAGTTTAATGGTGTGGGAGATCCTGATAGGGCCGTACGATGGTTGTATCAAATCGACGAGATCTTTAAGAACATGAAGTTGGATGACAAGGCCAAGATGGATTTGGTGCCTTTCTTCTTGGAAGGGAAGGCTTCCTTGTGGTGGAAAGATGTCATGGAGAAACTTAACTCTTACAATGAGGGTAAACCCGGGCAAAGGCCCAAAGAACTTGATTGGAACAAATTTGAGAAGGAATTCTGGAATAAGTTCAATAATGAGGCAACCCATGATCAAAAGAGGATTGAATTTGATGACTTGGTTCAAAGAAGCTTGATGGTCCATGAGTATGAAAGAAAGTTTAGTTTTCTTTTCCAGTATGCTCCTCACTTGGCCGGGAAGGATGAACTTAAGGCAAAAAACTTCATTCGTGGGCTTAAGGTAAAGTTAAAGAGTTTCTTGACTGTGATTGGAGTTCGAACCTATCATCAGGCGATTCAAAAGGCCTTGGCATTGGAAAGGGAGTTGGTGGAGGGAAAACCTAAGGATAAGGCCGTTGAGCCAAGGGTCCCAGTGCACTCAAGGTTGTCAGGAAATAGGCATAACCCGAGAGAGACCAAGGTCCCTCTGAGAAAGTCAAGAAGATTATGAAGGGCTATTGTCCTAAGTGTCAGAGGTTTAACGGCAATAAACCTTGCACCCTCGGGACTGATCTCCATAACTGATGTCATCATCTTGGACATTAGGCTGAGGAGTGCCCGAGGCTTAGGAAAGACCAGGGCCAGGGAAGACCAGGAGCCTCAGAAGCTGGAAATGCATCTACAAGAGTGCTTGTGCAGCCACGTGTCTTTGCTTTGATGGGCTAGGCATCCAGAAAGTCGACAGCTATGCAAGATAACTTAATGTTCAAGATAGTAGTATTAGGATTCTGTTCGATATTGGTGCTACCATTATTGTCATTTCCTTGAGCATGGTTGTTAAGTTTGGACTATAAAGGACTTTGATAGATGAGATCAGGTTTGTTAAGACTGTTGGGAGAAATATTGTTTTCCCCAATGAAATGGTTAAGGGGTATCCTTTAGAGTTAGGAGGCCATAGGTTTTTGTGTGACCTTTGGATTTTGACTTCGATCCCTTATGATGTTGTTCCTGTAATGGATTGGTTAAGTAGGTATAAGGCTCAGATCGACTGTGGAGGTAGTAAGGTTACCCTTGAGGATGTCTTAGGGGTAAGTGTAACTTGCACCAGAGGTTTGGCAAGTAGTGCTAAGAGTTTGCACCTCAAGTTGATGGAGTTAGTTCCCATTGCAAATGAAGAAGTGTCTTACTCACTAATGGGGTGGCAGTCGTGGAGCAACTCAAGGAAATTCCAATAGCCAATTTATTTCCAAAAGATTTTCCTATAGACCTTCTAGGATTACCTCCAAGTAGGGAGATTGAATTCTTTATACACTTACAGCCTAGGGTAGAACTAATTTCCTTACCCCCATACCGGATGTCAGCACCTAAAATGGATGAGCTGAAAAAGCAGTTAGAAGAACTACTTGAGAAGGGCTTTATAAGGCCAAGTGTTTCCCTATGAGTTGCCCCAGTGTTGTTTGTGAAGAAAAATGATGGAACCTTATGGTTTTGCATAGATTATAGGAAACTAAATGTAGTGACTGTAAAGAACATATACCCATTGCCTCGAATTGGTGACTTATTTGATAAGTTAAGAGGGGCAAAGGTCTTTTCCTAGATAGACCCAAGGTTTGGATATTTCTAGGTAAAAGTAAGGGATGAAGATATCTCAAAGATGACATTCAGGACTAGGTATGGGCATTATGAGTACACGGTTATGCCATTTAGAGTGACTAATGCTCTGACAGTTTTCATGGATGTTGTGAATCAAATTTTTAGGCCCTACCTAGACCAGTTTGTTGAGGTGTTCATTGATTATATTTTGGTGTGCTCTAAGACTCCCCATGAATATGAGGAATATTTAAAGATAGCTTTTCAAGTGCTTAAGGATAACCAATATTATGCAAAACTATCTAAGTTCCAATTCTGGGCAAGTGAAATTACTTTCCTTGGGCATACCATAAATGCTCAACGACTAAGTGTAGACCTAGAAAAGGTAGAGGCAGTGGTGGAGTGGAAATACCCAACAACTGTAACTGAAATTCAAAGTCTCTTGGGTTTGGCAGGCTATTACCGAAGGCTCATTGAGAAATTTTCTATGATAGCTTTGTCATTGACTGCCTTGACAAACAAGGCACAGAAGTTCATCTGGACTTCTAAGTGCGAGGAAAGTTTTCAGGAGCTTAAGAAGAGGTTAATTTTTGCTCTTATCTTAATCTTACCAGATTCGCATAAGACTTTTGTGGTGTACACTGATGCACCTAGGACAAGATTAGGATGTGTGTTAATGCAGGATAAGCAAGTGATTGCATATGGGTCTAGGCAGTTAAGGCCTAGCAAGTTGGACTACCTGGTGCATTATCTTGGGTTGGTGGCGGTTGTGTTTGCCTTAAAGCTTTGGAGACACTACCTTATGGGGAGGTCATTTTAGATCTTTATAGACCATAAGAGTTTGAGGTATTTATTTACCCAAAAGGACCTGAACATGAGAAAAAGAAGGTGGATTGAGTATCTCAAGGATTATGATTACTTGATTGACTATTGTTCTGGTAAAGGCAATGTGGTGGCTGATGCCTCAAGCTGTAAGCATTTTGGGGTGATCCTTTTGAAGGATCAAGTGGCTAATACCTCAGGACATTCCATTATAGAATAGTTCTTAATCTTGTTTGAAACTTAGCAATACTGGGAAATGGCTCAAGTTGGGGTCCTTAAGATCCAGTCAGTGTGGCTGGTTAGGGTTAAAGAAGCTCAGGACAATGACCCAAACTTGAAGAGAGTGTCTAGGGAGGAAAGGAATGGTACTGTACTAGAGGAATTTTAGTACAAGGATGGGTTGCTTTACTATGGTGACTGGCTTTATGTGCCAAGTGACTTAAGGCAGCAAGTGTTGCAAGAGGCACATATGAGTAGCCTTAATTTTCACCCTAGTGTGAATAAGATGTATCATGACCTTAGGACTCATTTCTAGTGGCCAATGTTTAAGAAGGACATATATGAATTTGTGTCTAAGTGTCTTATTTATCAAATGGTGATTGTAGAGCACCAAAAGCTATCGGGAATGTTGCAAAGTTTACCCCTCTTGAAAAGAAAGTAGGGATCCATCATCATGGACTTTTGTGTCAGGTTGCCTAACACAAGAAGTTAGCATGATTCTATTTGGGTGGTGGGGTAGGTTGACAAAGTCTGCACACCTTATCCCCATTAAGATTACTTATACCATGGGGTAGGTTGGCTCTAAGATATGTTGGTCCTTTTGAAATCCTTGAAAGGGTGGGAAAAGTGGCGTATCAGTTGGCTTTGCCACCAAGTATGACCCATGTTCACAATGTCTTTCATGTGAGTTCCTTAAGGAAATGGATTGTGAGTCCTAAGCAAGTGTTAACCCCACCCACCATTTCGATAAGAGAGGACATAAGTTATGAAGAACACCTCATCAAGTTTCTTGACCGCCAAGTCTGGAAACTATGACCAAAGTGGATCACAATGGTCAAGGTACTATGGTTTAACCATTGGGAGCAAGAGTGTTACCCACTCCGGGCTAGTCCAGTTATGGTGCCAAAATTGTGCATTTAGACTCCCAGGATTGGTAATGTTCTATAACCATCAGAACACTACCCTTAGTGTGCATACCCAAGAGGACTTCTTGGGCACTATGTAAACACATGTATATTGGTACAACCATCACACACATATTCTAATTTTATGCGCACTATGGCAGCTAAGAAGGAAAACACTAGCACAAGTCTTAGTTTTTGCTTCCACACATTAGGCAATCTTGTTAAGTTCTAGTGACCAGCCACTGCACCTGTAACTTCCACTAAAAAAAAGTATCATTCTACCCATAAACCCCCTTGTTTTATTTACTCCATTATCAATTAGATACTTATAGAAAACTAAGGAATTTTTTTTTACATCAATAGCCTACCTATGGACCAAGTTATGGATTTTTGAAGTTGGTTACAAAATTCTGATCAAATGAATAATAACTTAGCCAAATTTACAACTTCATGCATTTGATTACAGGGCTCCAAATTCAGAAATTCAAAATCTCAGTTAAAATTCTATATGTCCTATAGGTGTAGCCAAAATTTCATACCAAAATTCATTCTACACAGGGAGATATTAAACTTTAGGTACAGTGTCAAAATTCTGGTAACTTTTGGACCATTTTGCCCACACAATTTTTCCAAACCATGCAAACACTTCATTCACAAGGGTAAAGCCCTCCAAGGCCATCCCATACATGTTCAATACAAATATGAATTACATTCTCTTGCATCTAGAAACTTTATGTGGCCAAAACAGAATTTACAAATAAGCAGCCTATCATTCACACTTAGGCAGCTTTGCACCACATCACTTACATAGCCAAAACATTACTCAAATGTTCACATACTTGTCTCATTTTACATACACTAAATGTAGACACATACATGCACTAGAATATGGTATTAACTCAGCTAAATACACACCCTAAGTTACAAGAGTGCCTGAGATACAATGGACTCCAGAAAAACGATGCTGGACAGCTGCTGCACAACACAATAAGTACCACCATTAAAAATACCAAATGTGCTCCTAAAATCACCAAAATTTCCAGATCATAACTAGACATATGGAATTTCATCTACATGAAATTTCAGATCAAAACTCAAATCACAAAGGTTATTTTGAAGGTGATCTTTCTGATGGACCTGAAATGACAGAATTGAGGGGAGTAAGTTTCATTGAGAAACTTAGTAAGGGTAACACTTGGATTCAGTAGGCAATGTGACCCTCATTAAAACATGCATCCAAAGACACTAAAAACCCAAAACCACAATGCATATATACAAGATATAGCAACCAAATGCAGCAGCCATTCACAACCAACAAACACATGAAATGCAGCAGCAACAATAACCATAGGTTAGTCCATAAAACACATAATAAACATAACCAAATCACTATGGAAACCTTCCTCCAGATAATGCCTAGTATTAGGAGGATTTTAACAGTAGTTAGTACTAACTTTGGGCTCTAGAAACCCTCACTTTACTGCCATCATTGTGCACTTCACACTAGGTCACAAAACCTTCAATAAGTGCACTCTCCTCACTAAGCTTGATTCATCAAGCTCATGGGTCTCTTCCAAGCTTAGCCCTAGCTCCATGGATGTTTGAAAATTGCAGAAAATAGTCCATGAGAGCAAGAGAACCCTTACCAAAGTGGGTAGACTGAAAATCAAGCTTGATCCTTGAAGTATCCAAGAAATAGCTCTAGTTTGCTTCCAATTGCTTCCTTTTGCCTTCAATTTCAATCAATTGCAAGTTTGAAGGTGTGGTGGCTGTGGAGGAAGTATGGCTGTGTTCTTGGGCTGGGGGGAGGACGAAAATGAGAGAGGGATAAGTGATTTGGCCACTTAAATGGCCTTAAATGAGCTTAAGGGCACAAAACACACTTAACAAGCTTAACCTTGCTTTATGTCATTTTCTTTCTCACTAATTATGGTTTCTTTGTCTTAAACTCATTGATACATATGTGCCAAATTTTTTGACTAATTATCAAGTCTTGGCTGCCTCCCCCATGGTGGGATAACCCCACAATTCCACCCTTAGACTTAAGTCAAAAGCTTGAACACCTTAAGGTTTACACTAGGACATTTAGGTCCTTATTGCCTTTAGTTTTTCCTTTGTCCAAACTTGTCTTCCATGAGTAATTTGGTCCTCCAATAGCACTTTCATACCATTTATATCCTTCCCATAACTCTCCAAGTCTCTTTCTTGAGAGTTTTGCAATTAAGTACCCGAATTTCTGAAACCCTACAAAAAAGTCTAGAGGTTGCTTGACAAACAAGCAATCCTTAAGGCTTTTCTTGGGGGCCAAGTTACCAACTTGGAACAATTTAAGGAAGTGTTGATCATGCCTTTTACCCCCCACACTTCAATCACTATGGTGAGAATTACACAATATAATGGTTTTTAGCCATTATGACACACTTGTAATTCTCCCATTTTTGTGAGGTGGTAACAAAGAGGCCACTTGGGAGACCGAACAGGATATGCTAAGGCAATATCCAAGTGAGTTCACCTGATTAAGTCAGAATTTGGAGGATGAAATTTCTGAATGAGGGGAGGTTGTGACAACTCTCCTAGTGAATGAATGGTTTTGATAGGGTAAGTATTTTTATTTTAGTGTTTTTCCTAAGTACATCAGGTTAGCACTTTCTTAAGCAAGAAAGATGAGCTACGTTAAATAAAAATGAGTTCTTAAGTGTGGTTTGGCACCTTAAAGTCAAAAATGGGAAAAATGGTAATTTTGATCCAAGTGAATGCAATGACTATAATTTTGATGAAATTAGGGTCAAGTAAGGAATTTTGACTAATTAAGTCAAGGGCATTAGTTATCCTAGCTATTAGAACCACATTTGAAGGAAACATGTAAAAAGTTTTACTAAGTTCTCAATTGAGCCATTTATGTCTTAAGTGCCTTAAGTGTCCAAGAGGCTAAGTGTAGGATGTTTTTGGGCATCATTTAGGACCAATAAGGGATGGTTTTGTACGAGTGTTTAGTGACTAAATTGAACAATGGAGAACTTGAGGGCTAAGGGGCAAGGAATCAAGAAGTATGCCTTAGTGGGGGTGGTTAAGATATTCTTAGAAGTTTTGACTCCCTTATACTATTTGTTTCTTTCCCAAACTTGTAGCTCCCTCTCGCCACTATAATTTTTGCTCCAAAACTCCCTAATTCCACAAGTGTTCATTGAATTTGAAGGTTCCAAGGTGAATCCAACAAGACTCAAACTTGTTATTGGTGTTCTTGCTCCCAAATGGTTCTTTAATGCTTGTTTTGAGCCTAAAACCTAAGGTAACCTTCTTGGTTTTGTTGGATCTGGTTCTAACTTGTTAGTGTAGCTATAAATGGCCTTGATTTGAGGTTCTTGGTGCCATATCATGTCGGTTTTAGGATTGGAACTCAAAATAGCTTGGTTGAGCTTAAGTGAACTTATGCTTTGATTCTTGCTTTGTGGCTGAAATTGAGTTAAGGGTTCAGGTTAATTTAGCTTAAAGAATGCATATAAATGTATTGTTATGTGTAGGAATGAAGTAGAAACAAGACCCATGTAAATTGGACTTGGGATGGGAAAGTTTGAGCAAGTTTTATGCAAGTTTGCATGCTATCGCACAATGCTGGTGGTGACACGAACTAGAGATGCATCATCGTTAGACCTCAGGTTTCCTGAGCATTGATGCCCTTGGTGATACATCACCAATGGAGTTGCCAAGGCATTAGTCCCTCAAGTATGGGACATCCTAAGAATGTCTCAAACTCTCGGTTATCATCCCTAGGCTAATTTAGGATGTTCCATAGCCTCGGTTGGGTCTAAGACTCATTCCTAAGTTAAGAATTATGAATTATTTAAGAGGTAGCTAAGTATTGTGATTAAGGTAGAGCTAAGCAAAATGGCTAAGGACCAAAAGTGCTCAAGTTGTCAAAAGGGCACTAGGGGGGATTAGCTCAGTTTCAGGGGCTACATTGGCCTAGGAAAGAAAGGTCTTGGACCTAAGGGATTGAAAAGGAAACCTAAGAAGATCCCAACCGAACCATTTGGTTTGGTAAATGAGCCACTAAAAAGCTTTAAGCTAAGCTCGAAGAGCTTGGCACATTATATCGCATAGTATGGCTGCCCTATACAATGAATTAAGGGTAAGACGGGTAAGTTTGAGGGAAGGTGATGACCTACTCTAGGACCCGTAAGTGGGACTTAAGGGAGGTAAAGTATATGGGATACGAGGGCAAATGTCTCAAGCACCACTATCATTTGAGCTCATGGCAAGTATAAGGCACCTAAGGTACAAGAAGTCCCTAGGATTGTGTGAATTCCATATCATACATTCATGCATTACATATCTTCCTTGTTGTTTCTTGTATTGCTTGTTGGTTGATTACTAGTTTGTTTGTCATATTTGCATGCTTACTTGCTAGCTATCTCTTTGCAGGTACCCTAAGGGACCCTTACTGAGTACATTCATGTACTCACTCCCTTAAGTTTGTTTGAAGGTTCTAACACCGGGCCTAACAACTAGTGGATAGTTGTGGGCTAAGCTTTCTCTTTTGTAGGTTCTCTTTCTCTAGAATCTTGTGATTCTAGGTTTACTTGTGGACTAAGCTATGTACTAACTTATTTTTATGCCTTTACAGTGTAAAGTCTAAGTGGTGCACAAAGACTAAAGAAAGGCTTGGACTTGGAGCTTTGATAGCTCAAAGGTGGGGCTCAATGAAAGGATCTTAGTTAAGTTTTTTCTTATGTATGTAGTACCTTGTGTAGTAAAATGTTGCCTCTATTAGGATACATTGTGGTGTAAAACCATTGAGTTACTTTCATTTGCATGATAGTGATGTTAAGTGTGCACAAACTATTACTTGAAGTTGAAGTAACTAGTATTTCATTATCTTGACATGATAAGTTTGAAATAAAAAACTCGAGTAATGTTTTTGAAATAGTTTACTTAATTTTTTGCATTGCCAAGACAAAAGCATGCATATCTTTTTGTAGGGTAGGCTAAGAAACTAGTTGCATGTAATATATTTTAATTCATTGACAAGTAATAGGTAGCAAATAGTAAATAACTGGGATTCACAGTCACTAAAAGCCAGGTAATTTGGGGTGTTGAGACCCCGTTCTGCAACAGTATGCCTACCAAAGAAAACCCCTTTAGCATGAGTGCCAAGACCTCCAAGTAGCTAGTAGCCCCTAGGCCTTATCTGTGCCCTTCGACTTAAGCCATCCAACACTTAGCCATTACGCTACTAATATGCTACCCAAGTCGAAGGTCTTAATGCTTTAGCTACTTCACTCAGAGTATCCTAAGTGCCTGAAGGCTACACACTCAGTCTTTTCACTTTCCTACTTGCAGAGCTCAACACCTTATACATGTTGAATAATCTTTCAAGTGTGTCCTTAATACACTTACTTTTCAGCCACCAAACTTACCCCATGTGTAAAGTACCTATGGGGTCCTTAGCTGAGTTGTAGGGTACCACTAAATTCTGAGCCAACCTAGGTATCTTTGTCTTGGTAGTTGACTACATAGCTCGGCCACCTTGACAAGGCTCTAACATGGCTCTAATCTTACTCGACTCTTAGACCACCTCCTAGGCCTCTTAGCCTCTAACACTATTAAGCATCTTCATGACAACCATTCCTCACTTAAACTATGCTTGCAAAGAACCATCTTTAACTTCCATGCTCAACCACTATACCGTAACTACACCATGCCAACCTCTTGTTGGGATGATGCGTTCATAGGTTCACCATGTTAACTCAACTTATTCTATGGGAGAACTGACTTCACCATTTACTTTAGTTAACTATCAAGAGGTAGCTAGCTAGAGAGAATAGGTCAAGTGTGGCTCATTTGTTACAACTCTGCTTAGTATAGCAAGATACGTAACTTAGGATTGGTTTATTTACTCGGAGTTTTGAGTTTCTCCTGCTAACCCTTGACCAATCTCGCAAGTCACTAGCCCTTCCATGTGAGACAATAAGGTCAAGTGAAATACTCAAACTTTGGGCTTAAAGTAGCTCGCCCAAAATCCCCTCTGACTAGGTTTCCAGCCCTCAACTTCCCTTAACCTTGGTGAACTTGGTAATTGATGAAGTCACAAATAGATACTTGAGCATAACTGTACCTATATTAGACTTGGGACTTTAGACTATTGAGCATAATACTTAACTAGGTGGGAGATTACTTTTACCTTGTGGTTACTTTTAAGTTGACTTTCAACTGGTCATAGTGAACTCTCCCTCACATGCACTCCTCAAATATTACTCTGTAGGGTTGAGGCAAAACATCCGTTTTCTAGCATCACTTGGTCATTTTTGACTTGATAGCTCAAGGTTCCACTAATTTATTGGCACTAATATAAAGTATCAAAGTGTTCACTACAGTGTCCTCAATTCAACTTAGGACTTAGTCATTTGCCTATTAATGCTCTAAGACATTTCAATGTATGACATTATTGCCTATAGAGTATCTTTGGCTTGAGTAGCACCTACAACAAGATGAGATAGGGGTCAGGGGGTTCCCTGAAGTATTACCAGGGAAGGGACCCCAAACTCACAAGTTAGTATATGGAGAACAGTAGATACAAGGTCAATCCCCTTACTTAGAAGCTTCCCAAGTATACATAGGGGATTCAGGGAGAAGGCCATTTTGCGTGAGCCCAGGGGATTAAGACACATGGTCAGTTAGATTTAAAGGACCTTTAGACCATACCTTGGGAAAGACGTATCTAGGTAGCATAAGCGGTTATGCTTGATTACTAGGTCAGGGAGTGTGTGGATGGTCTTCGTTAGTGGTCCTAAGGAATATGGGTTTGCTGTTTACTTCCAAGGTCCCTATGGGGCATATTAAGGGTGCAAGAGTGTTTGAAATACGTGCCTATACCTGAGGGTGATGGGCAAACTCTCTAAGGTCAGGGGCCATTTTGTTCCGAGGGTGGTGTTGAACATCTTTCTAACCGAAGACCTATCTGGCAATAGACTTTATTTTAAGGGTGGTGTTGAACGTCCTTCTGGCCGATGGCCTATTTAGCAATAGGCTTTATTATGAGGGCAGTGTTGAACGTCCTTATACCTAAGGGCCTATATGGCAATAGACCTTTGGCTATCATGTGCCTTTTCCAGGAAAAGACAAAGCTCCAATTTTGACTCAACTAGGCCAATCTTCACCTAGCAATGTTCCTTTATTAAGGTTTTCTTGATTTGTGCATAGTGGATTTGACAAGTCAGGAGGCATGTCCTCAATATATGCATTAGGTGACATGTGTCATCATTTCAGTGGTTGCTCCTTGCATCGGTTACATCAGTTATGTCTTTTTGATAGAGGTAAGTTATTATGGTGTCTTTTCATTTGCCTCACTTCGGCTATATATTCCTTGTTCGATTCAGAAGTTCTTCACTTCTCATTTTGCTATTTACTTTCCTTCTTTTGCTTGCAAATTTCTCCCTTCTCCTCGTAGCGATTCTTTGCGGTGGAGTGATTTTTGGCCACTTTTCACGGTAGTTACAAGATTCTTCATGACATTAACAGGTGGGTGTTCCGTCTGTATTGCTTTTTGTTTTCTTCTTTTTCCTTTTCTTCCGAAGTTAGAGCTTCAGGGTCCTAGGATGAAAGTTTGGGGTACCGAAGTTAGTGCTGGTGAAGAGGGTTAAAGCTTTCTTGATGCTCATTTGATGTATGCCACTTTAGAAAAAGTGAAGAAATGGTACACAATTTTTTTTTTGCTTTCATATGTTAAGACTAGAGCTTTCGAGCATGGTGAACCAAGCTATCATCCTCGAATAGGGAGGTCACTATTTTCAGATCCTAATTAAAAGTTGGTCTTTGATATCCTTCCCTAAAGATGGTTTCTGGTTTTTGCAAGTTCCATGGCATAGCCATTAATCAGTTACCCCCGAACTCTTACTCCTACTTCAACGCTTTCCTGTATATGTGTGGGGTTTTTAAGGTAGTTCCTCACTTCATCTTTTTCAAGCAATATTACAAACTTCATCCTATCCTAAAGGGGTCATTTTATTTGTTGGTATCATTGGGGAACTGGGAGTAAAAAATATACTTTCACCTTCACCACCAAGGATAGTTGGCAAGGTTGGCAGAAGAAGTATTTCTTTATGGAGGTGCCAGAGGGCTGGAAGGATTTGCCAACAAAGTGGGATTCTAGGACTTTGGCAATTGGCATGATGGAATCATCGAAGCTCTTGACTGAAAAGCTAGAGTCTTAGTTCAAAGCACAAACAAGCAACCAAAGCACACAACTCACACACCACACACTTAGTTCTTTCTCGACTGAAAGCCAACTAGGAAGTACACACACAATTTGCCATCAAGCTTCATTCTCAATATCACCCATTCCACTAGGGCTCCAAGTTTAACTATAGGTTGGCCTTACCATATTGAACCTTAGTACTTGCCAGTAGTAACTAGCTAGCCACCATTTCACATAAACCCAAAGGTATCACATAAGCTGTTATAGCATTCTAAGATTATCTAGCTCAAACTACTATCGCTTAGAGGCCAAAATACTAACTTGAACATGGACCAATACCAAAATCAAGTAGTATACCGTGAATCCTTACCAATTCCTTGCTTTGAACTCTTGGTCAACTTGAATCTCCAAGACTACTCTTGAAAACTCAATCACAAGGTCGCCAATGGCCGGGAACACCAAATGCAAGCTTGATTCTTCAATTCAAGCCCTAATTGCCAAGTTTTGTCATGAAATCGCCAAGAACCCAACCCTTCAATGCCAAGAACAACAACCTTGATTTGTAAATATAGCTTTGACCCAAGATTAGCATTTTCAGCTTAAGTGGAAGCATGTAATCCGGTTATGTACCAAATGGCATAAAAATGGGGCTAATGCTAGCCCTAGTAAGCCCACTTCTTGGATGGCACCATATAATCGTTATATTACACATATATTTAGTTTTAGACACCCGAATATAAGTACAATTCAGACCTTAAACTCTGTGTTCTACTACTTCCACCGCAAGCCATTTTATTTCACCATTCAAACCTAATAAGCCTCGGTTAAACGTACATATGATATTGCCCATTTTCATTTAAGTCCCTCACTATTTTAATGCATTTACCTTGCATTTTTGGCATGGGCCAAGCACTGAGGTAGGGTCTTGACAAAAAGGCCCCAGAGAGGAAGAAGGGGCAGCCTTCGGGAGAACCAAGGCAAAAGAAATCTAAGGAGGACCTTGTCCCTTCTCCTCCCCAGCTCACCAATAAGGTAAGAGATTTTATGACAGAGGTCACAATTTTATCTACCCCGATTGGTTCAAACTCAGCGGTGGAGACCTTGGGGGCTTCCCTGGCTATGGTTTTAATTGAAGAGGTCGAGGAAAATAGAAAGTAGAAGGGGAAGGATGTTCCTACCAACATCCTTGATGTGGGTGATTTTAAAGGTGGTGACCCCAAGGTTCATTTACTAGGTTCATCCTTTGACCTTTCTTATATGAGTTTTCCCTTTTCTGAAATTTTGGACTTTATACGTGAATGGTTAGGTACTAATGTGATGACCAAACTTTAATGAGATATTGTAGAAGAGTTGCTAGTTCCTGATTGGGTAGCCAAACATGCATGGAAGTGAGAGCTTCGTGACATGAAAATGCGGTTCAAGAAGCTTCTGATGGAGCCTTTTTGGAAGTTTACCAAGGATATGGATTTATTCTCAGAAGACTGCTAGAAGATGGCCCCTCATATGGTGAGAGGCTTCATGGCAAATGCTACCTTCCATTCTCTGATGGAGTCATGTCCAAATAAGGAGATTCTGGCTACTCTGATTACCAAGCATGTTGCCCAGGCATACCGTATTTCTAGTATTTAAGAATTTTTGCTATAACTTAGATCTTTTTCTTATCCATTGTGCTTCCTTTTTAGAAAATGCTTGCCTGCAGGAGGTATTTTTGAGCATGGTCTACTTCCGTACCCAAACGGAGGAGAGCTTGGCGAAGGCCAACCTAGCTTTGGTGACCACCTGCTACAAATATGGTGACCTCAGCAAAATTGCTAACAAAGGGATATCAGGTCTTCATCAAGAGGTCACCAAGGGTACCCAAAAGCTCATCAGGGAGTACTAATCTAAAGTGACTTACTTGGGATTGAAGTTGGTCGAGCGGACTTCTAAAAATGAGGCTCTTTGGAAGGAGCATGACTTTCTCATTGTTGAGGTAGCCCAAGCATTTTCAGGCAAGAAACAGCTCTTGGCCAAAGTTGAGTAGCTAAAGAAGTCAAAGAATAAGAAAAAGAAGAAAAAGATAGAGGCTTTGATGAAGTAAAAGACGATGGTTGATTAGACGATGAAGCAATCTTTCCAATATGGCTTATGCCTAGCTCACCATTAAGTCCTCTCCCATTATCCTGATATGGACATCTTTTCATTTTGGTGCTTGACTTCCCTGAAGGCCCTTCTTCCATATGGTCACAAAAGGCAATCCTAGGCCTACTTCAACAAGCCTCAGAGTCCAATGATCAAGATGATTTTGAGGACTCTCGGGGTGAAGATGCAGAGGAGTAGTATAGTTTTTTTCATCTATATTACACTTTTCTCTCTTCTGATATCAATGGAATGTTTTTCTATCATAATCACTTTTTTCCAAGTCCAAGGTCTTTCCCCATTGGTTTTGACATTTCAATTGTGCACATTCACCACCATTGGCCAAATGCTTAATGTATAGCACTTTCACCATATTTGGTAAAATGTTTAATGGATAGCACGTTCAGCATCTTCGGTGAAATGCTTAATGGATAGCACTGTTGGGTTTTAGGAACCAAACAAGCACAGTGGAAAGTAACTGAAACCCTCTAGGATCCAGGTGAAATGAAGTAAATCGGGTGTTCAAAAATTTTATACCTAGTTGGCTAGGATCTTTCACCCAATGGTTGAGTCAAATCATAAAGACTTGAGCAGTTGACATGTTCAAGCCCTCTACAGTATCCATACGAGCCTCTCAGATCACCACGCCTCCACAACATCCCAGCAAATGCATTTCTCTTGTACCCGCAGTGCTAGCTTGCGCCCTTCAAGGAATGGCAAGAGAAGAGTGTAGTTAGAACCTTTTTAGAACCCTTTTGATTTTGTCCATAGGGAGGCTAGGGCAAGAGCTATGAAAATTCTCACTATATGATGTGTATATAGTAAGGCTTAACTCCCAAGCCTAATGGGTTTTAAAGCCCGAATTGAATTAGGTTTAATTTTGGGCTTAATAATGGATAAACCTTTGGGCCAATTATTAATACAAATTTATCATGAAACCAAAGCCATACAATTCTACCCATGCACTCAAATAATCCAATTGGCTCTATGTGTCTGACCTTAGAGGCTCCTACCATGTTGGCAATGATCTTAAATCACATTTATGATCATAAACAATAAGTGGTGTTTAACAACACATCATTGCTACCCAAGTGACAAGATAGTTGGTGATTCAACTAAACCTCTATGATCATTATTCACATGTGCCATTGTCCCATTGTCCGAGATATCAAGACCAAGCACAGGACATGGAATGTGTCATTCTCATATAACCCAATCTTTGGTTTCTTGATTCCCAAGGAGACTAACTTAACTTGATGACATTGATATCATATATCAACACATCCAACCATGGCCATGCATTTTCTTAGTCTCACTCCATCAAGGGACTCAAAGATATCACTCTCATTATATAAGAGGGACAAATCCCATCTCGATCATAGAAAACCCTCCACATGGTATTAGCCATACCCATTGACCTCCTTCATGTTCATTCAGTTACGAGCAACAAAAGGAAGTATCAAAGTATTAGGACTTCCATGTAGAGAGCCTTGATGACCTTAGGTCAAAGTACTACATCTACATGATCACTATGAGAATCACTTATGACACTTGTATAACCATCCATGTAGCGTTCTCATGGTGGACCAGTCCAACACACAAGTTCTCTAACTTTAACCTATATGTAAACTGCATATTTCATATTAGTCTCCATATATGCTAATCTTTAAGTATTATTGCAACTCGCTCCCCAGTAATACTAGACTAGGGACATTTAAGAATATCATTATTCTAGGGTTATGATTATGCTTGATTACTTTATATAGAAACAAACAACAAACACAATTATGGAATGATGCCTTAATAAATATCATAACTCAATATGCAAAATACAATAATCTCCTAATTGGCTTTAGGCTCAATACTAACAATCTTCCACTTCCACTAAAGCCAATTATCCATGTGTCTAACATCGAAGGGCCTAGAATGGCTATCATGCTTCTGCCACATAAGGGGTTTTGTCAGTGGATCAACAATGTTGCCGTTTGTCAAAGACCTGTATATCCTCACATTAGCCATTTCGATGATCTCCCTAACGAGATGATAGCGTTAGAGTATGTGTTTGGATCACTGGTGAGATCAAGGCTCCTTAGCTTGTGCGATTGCTCCATTGTTGTCACAATAGAGCTCTATTAGGTCGGCAATGCTTGGAACCACTCTAAGTTCTGCGATGAACTTCTTGATCCAAATTGCCTCCTTGGTGGCATCAAGGCAGAAGTGTATTCAGATTCTATTATAGAGTCGGTTACTATCTGTTGCTTTGAACTGTTCCAGGTCACAGCACCACCACCAATGCAAAACACATAATCATATTGTGATATGAAATCATCCCTACTGGATTAGAAGCTAGCATCGGTATAACCCCTTACAATGAGCTCAGCTTCACCTCCAAAGACCAAGAATGCATCCTTAGTCCTTCATAATTACTTAAGGATGTTCTTAACAGCTATCCAAGGAATCTTATTGGGATTTGATTGGTACCTGCTCATCATGCTCAAGGTATATGAGACATTGGGATGAGTACATATCATGGCATACATAATAGATCCAATTACCGAGGCATATGGAATCTTACTCATGAGCTGCATTTTCTCTCATTGGGTGTACTCGAACACTAAAATCTGGAAAGAGTTATACCATGAAACATGGGCAAAATTCCTTTCTAGGAGTTTTGCATGCTAAACCACTTTAGCACCTTGTCAATGTATGTACTTAGACTTAGGTCGAGCATTTTTCTAGATCTATCTATATAGATCCTAATGCCTAACACATATGCTGCTTCACCCAAGACCTTCATAGAGAATTATTTCCCTAGCCAAGTCTTTACAGACTACAGCTCAGGAATGTCATTCTCGATTAGTAGTATGTCATCTACATGCAACACCAAGAAGATAATACCACTCCCACTAGTCTTCTTGCAGACACAAGGTCCATCTTCATTTTTGACAAAACCAAACTATTTGATTGCTTCATCCAATTGAAGATTCTAACTCCGAGAAGCTTACTTCAATCCATAAATGGATCTTTGCAATTTGGACACTTTATTGGCATTCTCTAGAATGACAAAACACTTAGGTTGTGTCATGTACACATCCTCAAGTAGTCTTCAATTAGGGAAAGTACTTTTGACATCCATTTGTCATATTTCATAATCATAGTGTGCAGCAATAGCCAACAATATTCAGATGGATTTAAGCATGGCAACTAGTGAAAAAGTTTCATCATAGTCAATACCTTGATTTTTCTTGAAACCTTTTACAACCAATTGTCCCTTAAAGGTAATCACATTACCATTCTTGTTGGTTTTCCTCTTGAAAACCCAATTGCATACTATGGTTTTTACCCTTTCAGGTGGATCAACCAAAGTTTATGCTTGGTTTTCATGCATGGATTCCATCTTGGACTTCATGGTATCTAGCCACTTCTTAGAGTCAGGCCCTAACATAGCTTGTTAGTAGGTTGTGGGCTCCTTTTGATCGATGAGCATCACATCACCAGTGTGAGTCATGAGAAATCTATATCTCTTAGGCTCATGTTGAATCCTACCAGACCTACATCGGCTCTATGCTACTAGAACAAACTCCTAAACCAAAACATCTTGTGGTGTCTACTCAGGTTCCATTTTAGGTTTGATGTTGATATGATCAAAGAAGGCATAACCAAGGATGGCAAGGATCCATTGAAGATAACTAGTGGACCATTGACAAGGAAAAAGGCTAAGGAGCTCACTAGTGCACTTCAAGCTTTTGTCTCAAGCATTTTCATGGAGAATAGGCTTGTAATTTCATATGAAGCTTCTGGAACATGCAAGGAATCACATGGAGATGATGGCCAAGCTTGGATGTTGACAGATTGATGATGTTCTGGTAGAAAATTTATATCTTGAGGTAAAAAGATTGGAATTGAGTGATTCTTGATTCACTAAAAACCTAACATTTGGAGCTACAAATTATATGCGATCATGAAACCTAGTTTGCACGTTAAGGAGGTCCAATTTAGCTTCAAAATCATGACTTGTGAGTCATCGCTGGTTCAGAAGCAGTTGTCGTATTTTGGGCATATCCTTGGCTTTAGATGTCTATTTTGTGTGGTTTAGGTGTCATATCAAAGATAAGAAAGAGATCTACAACTTGCATGCTTTGTATTTTGAGAAATCATGGCTGCATCAAGTTCAAATTTCAGCTTGAAGTTGGAGACACAAGCAAGAACCACCTAAGAAGTCTATTTTGGGGTTTTTATGGCCAATCTTGTTTTGTAACGTATTTTATTTTATTTTCCTGTTTATTTACATTATTTAGGATGTTATTTAGGCCATGGAAGTGATTCAAGTCACTTAGGATAAATGGAATTCGCTACACACCTTAAACATGTGTTAAAAGGGTGTAGGAATCCTAGTTTGACTAGGTTTTCTTGAGTCCTTTGTAACTAGGTTTCCTAGGTGACTTGGGCTGTGAATTTTGCTGAGTCTTTTACCCTAGTTTAGGCCTATAAATAGGCACATATTCTGGTTGTAAAAAAATAGCCTTGACATGAAATAATATTGTTACTTTGGAGAGAATTTCTCTTTGGTTCTTTGCGGACTACCTTGGTGCACAAGTGTGCTTGTGTTCTTGGTGTTCTTGTACTTCTTGTTTCTAGTCACAGGTTGATTAGGGGTGGGGGTCTTCAAATCCAATCTCTTTGATGTCTTGTGGAGCTTGAAAAACATCTTGGGCGCATTTCATGGCTTTTATACCATCGGGGTTCGCATCAGTTGGTATCAGACCCACAAGTTCCATTGAAGGACATATCTTGCGTTCTTGTTTGTCTTTGGTTTCTTTCAATTTGTTTCCAGTAATTTTATGTCTTAATTATCTGTTTTAATCCTTTTTATTCCATCCTTGTTCAAGTCCGAAAATCACAAAAACAACAAAAAGAAGTCAATCCGTGTTCTCTAGTGTTCTTGGTTTCAATTCATTTGTTCTTGTTTGTTTCTTATCTTTCTGTTTTGTTTCTAGCCATATTAATCTCTCTTGCTTTCATATTTTCTAGCATCCTAGAGTCAAGAAAACACCAAAAAAAAAGAAGGATCAAAGTTTAGCAAGTTTCGGTATCAAAAAGTTGTTTCAAAATTGTGCAAGTTTCAATAGTTTCTTGTTTTGGCCAAATAGAAAACTGACGTTTTGTCTTTGGCAGCAAGGAACTTCAAGGAGAAAGTTGTTTTAGCATCGAAATAGCAAGCAAAAAAAAAATTGAGAGAGAGAAAGGAGAAAAAGAAAAGAAGAAATGAAAAAGAAAGAACAACGAGAAGAGCTTGCAAAAGAAGTTTGCACAAAGTGTTAAATTTTTTGTGCCCACAAACCTATCCCATTGATTTGAGCCAAAAAGTTTTCTTTGTGGTTCTTGTGATCATCAATTGCAAGAGCTTCCTAGAGTCTTTTAAAGCTTGTTTAGCCCACCTCTTTTGGAGTCAAAAATTGTTTTCAAGAATTCAAGTTTTCTTGTGTGCTTTGAGGAAAGTTTTCTTAGAACTTTTGAGGACTCTTTGAATAGCAATATCTCACTAACAAATTGAGTGTTTGAGTGTTCATAGTTTGAGTGAAACATGTCAGGTGAGTGTTTGTGAAGATATTTGTTTTCTAGAGTATGGAGGGCCAGGAGGATAGGAGGATGGAGGTAAGACACAATGAGGAGCCAACCATGAGAGAGCTTTAAGAAACTCTCAATAGACTTGTGGGGAGGATTGAGGACACTGACTTGAGATTGCCAAGGAGGCCAAATCCCATCTTGCAACCAAGGAGAGGTCCAAGGAGAGAAGAACCAGAGGAGGAAGAAGGAAATTGGCATGACCATGGGCTTCCAAGGAGGGGGGAGCCAAGAGAGGGCAACAATCTAAGCTCCATCAAACTTACCATTCTACCTTTCCAAGGGAAGAGTGATCCAGATGCCTATTGGGAGTGGGAGCAAAAGATTGAAATGGTGTTTGATTGCCATCATTACTCCAAGGAAAAGAAGGTTAAATTGGCTACCATAAAGTTCATTAATTATGCTCTTGTATGGTGGAATCAGGATGTTACTTCTAGGAGAAGGAATGAGGAGGAGCCCATACACACATGGAGAGCCCTTAAAGCCTTGATGAGAAGGAGATTTGTGCCTAGCTACTTCACTAGAGATCAACGCTTGAAGCTTCAAAAGCTAGTGCAAGGCCAAAGGAGTGTGGAGGACTACCACAAAGACTTGGAGATGACCTTGACCCGAACCAACATCATCGAGGATGAGGAGACCACCATTGCTAGATTCATTAATAGTCGTAATCCTGAGATTGCCAACAGAGTGGAAATGTTGCCTTATTTCAATATGGAGGACTTGCTTCACCATGCCATCGAGGCTGAGAGGGGCATCAAGAGAGCAAAGGTATCCAAGATGTCTTAAGGAGGAATTTCCACATAGAGCAAAGATGTAAGAGAAGTACCCAAGCGAAACATGGAGACCACAAAAGGAGACTTGTCTCAATCTCAATAAGAAAAGTCAATCATGGTTGTACCACTTTTACCACAACAAGTCTTGGAGGATCAAATAAAACTTCAAAGTGAGGTTGAGAGAAAAGAAAAAGAGGGGAAAGTTGAGGGAAAGAGTGATAAGGGGAAAGCCGGGAGAACAACCAAGAGTTTAAGTGAGAAGAGTGAACTTAAGGGGAAGAAGAGTCAAGAGTTCCCGATAGAAGAAATTGAGTGTGAAGTTGAGAGAAGACAAGAGTGCAATGAACCCAAGCCGAATGAAGAAAGAAAAACCTACAGAGATGCCATACTTTCATCTAACATAATGGAGTCTTCTTCTAGTGTTGTGTTGTCTTCTTTTCAGGAATTGAGTGGAGATGAACTGCAAGAATCAAGTGATTTGCTACCCATCCAAGAAGTTGGTGTTCCTAATATTGCAAGTGATGTCCCATGCATTAAACCAATGAAGGAGGTTGAAAAGGAACTATTTGAGGTAAGTCCAAGTGATTTCATATGCAAAAGTTTGCCTAACATTGTTTTTTATCGTATGTTTCAAGGGGATGAAATTAATGCAACTCCAACCAAAGTCATTAAGTGCAAAGGTGAAAATTTTGTGGTTCCAAAGGAAGATACTTGGAGACTAAGTCCAACCACTGTAATGTATTTCTTCCTAACACCTAGATTTGATGTGATTTTGCATGAAAATCTCAAACAATGTGTGTTTTCTTGCAATGTTATTTTGACAAATGGTTTTCATGAAACTAGATAAAGAGAAGGAAGTAAGCATGAAAATTTGACAAAATATAGTTTTAGGGCTTCTAATTCTTTGGTTTTGTCAAATCCTCTTTGGAATTGCCTGAGTTTCTCTAAAGAAAAAATTGTTTTGGAGTATTTTGTTTTTGAATTTGTTTGTTTTGCATCCGTCTCACATTGTTTTGTTCCATCTCAAGTAAAATCTATTTCTTTGGAATTTTTCATACATAAATTGGTTGTTACCCATGCATTACATACTTCTTTGATTCACATTCATGTTCAGCCCATTTTTGTGTTTCAATCTTTAATTTTCAGCAAGCAATTTTTTGTCATGACACATGCATTACACAAACTTTTGAGCCTTGATATTTTTACTTTATGTCCAAACTTGAAAGTATTTATTTTGAGTGAAAATTCTGGTTTCAAATTCAGCCTTTTATGGAGGTATGTTGAGTCCTTTGTTTTGTGTCACATCCCATTCACAAATTTCATGCATTGTTGTACAAATACATGCAAAAATAAGTTTGCTACTAAATTGGTTTCACTTAATCCTATCTATTTGAATCTTGTTTCATTTAAAATGCTTAGGATTTTTGTGGAATTGGTGCATCCTAGTTTTGTTATTTTTATAGGCCACATGGTGTTCAATTCTTGTTTGCTTGAATGGCTGATGCAAACTATTATCTTGACATGCATAACTTGTGCTTTTCATAACCATAATACTTGTGTGAGTTTAGGTCCATTTGTTTTGAGTGCATACAGCATCCCTAAGGTAAATTATTCCTACACTTTTACTTGTTCTGAGAGTAATGTTTTTGAGATGGGAAAGGCAATGAATGTGATGCCTAGAGTTAAGATGAAAATTGTGCAAACTTTCAGATTTTTTGTGGTAATTGCTTTTAACTTTGTTTTCGAACCTGGAGGTATCATTGCATTTGGATATTGGTTCAGGTTTCTCACAAGATTAAAGTTCCATACACAAGCATTCCATGCTATTGGTGCTTATGTGAAAGGTAATTATTTCATTGTTATTGATTCAATTCCCTTTTCTAATGCAGGTTTTGATTCGAGGATGGATCCTTCTAAGGAGGGGGGAGCGGATATGATCAAAGAAGGCACAACCAAGGATGACAAGGATCCATTAAAGATAACTAGTGGACCATTGACAAGGAAAAAGGCTAAGGAGCTCACTAATGCAGTTCAAGCTTTTCTCTCAAGCATTTTCATGGAGAATAGGCTTGTAATTTCACAAGAAGCTGCTGGAACATGCAAGGAATCATATGGAGATGATGGCCAAGCTTGGATGTTGACAGATTGGTGATGTTCTGGTAGAAAATTTATATCTTGAGTTAAAAAGATTGGAATTGAGTGATTCTTGATTCATTGGAAAGTTAACATCTGGAGCTAAAAATTATATGCAGATCATGAAACCTATTTTGAACGCTAAGGAGGTCCAATTTAGCTTCAAAATCACGATTTGTGAGTCATCATTGGTTCAGAAGCAGTTGCGGTATTTTGGGGATATCTTTGGATTTAGATGTCTGTTTTGTGTGGTTCAGGTGTCATATCAAAGAAAAGAAAGAGATATACAACTTTCATGCTTTGTATTTTGAGAAATCATGGCTGCATCAAGTTCAAATTTCAGCTTGAAGTTGGAGACACAAGCAAGAACCACCTAAGAAGACTATTTTGGGGTTTTTATGGCCAATCTTGCTTTGTAACGTATTTTATTTTATTTTCCTGTTTATTTACATTATTAAGGATGTTATTTAGGCCATGGAAGTGATTCAATTCACTTAGGATAAATGGAATTCGCTGCACACCTTAAACATGTGTTAAAAGGGTGTAGGAATCCTAGTTTGACTAGGTTTTCTTGAGTCCTTTGTAACTAAGTTTCCTAGGTGACTTGGGCTGCGAATTTTGCTGAGTCTTTTACCCTAGTTTAGGACTATAAATAGGCACATATTCTGGTTGTAAAAAAATAGCCTTGACATGAAATAATATTGTTACTTTGGAGAGAATTTCTCTTTGGTTCTTTGTGGACTACCTTGGTGCACAAGTGTGCTTGTGTTCTTGGTGTTCTTATACTTCTTGTTTCTAGTCACAGGTTGATTAGGGGTGGGGGTCTTCAAATCTAGTCTCTTTGATGTCTTGTGGAGCTTGAAAAACATCTTGGGCACATTTCATGGTCTTTATACCATTAGGGTTCGGATCTGATGTCGCCTTGTTGTTCTTGAATTCCTTAAAGTTCTACTTTCCTTCCATTGGTTCCTTTAGAGATAAAATCATTTTTTATAAAGACACCAATTCAAGCAACAAACACCTTTTACTGAAAAGAATTGTAGAAATAATAACCCTTTGTTTCTTTGGGATATCAAACAAAAAGGTATTTATAAGATTTGGGCCCCAGCTTGCCAAAGGATTGACGTTTCACATAAGCCTCGTAGCCCCAAATCTTTATAAAAGATAGACTAGGATGCCACCCGCTCTATTTCTCATATGGTGGTTCTTGAACTGATTTAGATGGAACTCAGTTTAGTGTAAAAGCAGCTGTCTCTAGAGCCTGCCCCAAAAAGGAGGTTGAAAGGTCAGCTTGACTCATCATAGATCGAACCATGTCTAGTAAAGTTTGATTTCTTCTTTTAGATACACCATTCCATTGAGGTGTACCAGGTAGAGTAAGTTATGATACTATACCACATTCCTTGAAGTAGTCAAGAAATTCTCGGTCCAAGTATTCTCCACCTCGATCTGATCGAAGTACTTTGATACTTTTCCTGAGTTGATTCTCTACTTGATTCTTGAATTCTTTGAACTTTTCAAGGGATTCTGACTTGTGTTTCATAAGATACACATAGCCATATCTACTAAATCCATTAGTAAAAGTAATGAAGTATTGGATGCCTCCTCTTGCGTGTGTAGACATAGGGCCACATGCATCATTATGTATGAGTCCTAGTAAGTCATTAGCCCTTTCACTTTTCCCAGTGAAAGGGGTTTTGGTCAGTTTTGGCCAATAAACATGACTGATGTGTCTCACATGATTCAAAATCAAATAAGTCCAAGAGTCCATCCTTATAGTGCTTGGATATGCGGGTCTCATTTATGTAGCCCAGACAACAGTGCCAGATATAAGTTGGGTTTGAATCATTCTTGTTATTCACATTATAGATTGGATTTTTGTGTTCTAGAACATACAAACCATTGCAAAGTTTAGCACTACCATAAAAGATTTCATTCAAATAAATAGAATAACATTTGTCCTTTATTATAAATGAAAAACCTTTCTTGTCCAAAAAAGAAATAAAAATCAAATTTCTACTAATAGTATGCATAAAGTAATAGTTGTCTAATTCTAAAACCAATCCACTAGGCAAAGTGAGAACATAAGTCCCTACGACTAAGGCAGCAACTCTTGCTGAATTTCCAACATGTAGGTCCACTTTACCGTGGGCCAATCTTCTACTCCTATTTGGATCCTACACATTTGAACAAACATGAGATCCACATCCAGTATCGAATACCCAAGGTGAGGAAGTAGAAAAATTAGTCTCTATAACAAAAATACCTGATGTGGAAGTCTTACTTACCTTCTCATTAGCAAGTTCTTCAAGATGGAGCTTGTAGTTGCGCTTCCAATATCCAGGTTGCTTATAACGGAAGCATTCCCCTTTGTTAGCCACACCAACAGATGGTTTCAGTGCACCTAAAGAAGAATTAGCATTGGACTTTCCTTTAGCTACAATCTTCTTCTTATTCATCTTTCCCTTTTCCTTGCTCTTATGAACCATCAAAATGGGCTTAGCCTTCTTAAGGTTTTGCTCAACAGTTCTGAACATGTTGAGCAATTTGGGGAGGGACTTGTCAAGATTATTCATGTTGTAGTTCATGATGAATTGACTGTAGCTTTCTAGCAATGATTGCAGGAAAACATCAACAGCCAACTCTTTCTGAAGACCAAATTCCAAACTATCAAGATTCTTAATGTACCTAATCATTTTGAGCACATGAGGACCTATGGAACTTCCTTAAGATATTTTGCACTGAAATAATGCCTTAGAGGTCTTAAACCTCTCATGCCTAACTTACTCCTAGAAGAGCATTTTGAAATGTTCGATTATATCGAATGCCCCCATGTTCTCATGTTGCTTCTGAAGCTCAGATTCTATGGTTATCAACAACGAGGCAAGCAATATCCAAAGCATCATTAGAATACTTCTTGTGAGCATCCATTTCAGCCTTTAGAGCGTTGGTAGCAAGCTCATTTGGAATAGGTTGCTCTAAGACATAAGCCTTTTTCTCTTGCTTGAGAACTATCCTCAAGTTTTGGTACCATTGAAGAAATTTGGCCCTATTTAGCTTTTCCTTCTCAAAGATTGATTGCAATAAAAGTGTTGATGTGTTTTATGCCATGGTAATCTACAATAGTAAATATGAAGTGTAAGGGTCATGCATTTTAATTCATTTTGTAAGGAATTTTATTAAATTATACTCCTACTATTTTAATCAAAATAATAACCATTGATGTTATTTTAGAACACCTTAGCTCTAAGGTATTCTAGTGGGCTAAGATCCATATATCACCACAGCTTGAGTCAGCTATGGCTTTTCTCTCAAGTAATAGTTATTTAGGTAGGCAACACTTTACCAATTGCATCTCACACAACTGTTGGATAATGATATGATCAAGGAAGGCACACATGGAGAAGACAAGGACCCATTGAAGGTTTCAAGTGGACCTATGACAAGGAAGAAAGCTAAGGAGCTCTCAAGTGCATTACAAGGCTTTGTTTCAAGTTTCTTCATGGAGAATGGACATGGAACTTCACAAGGAGCTTCTGGAACTTTCAAGACACCTTATGGAGATGATGTACATGCTTGGTACTCAGTTGTAGAGTGCTTAGACAAGCCACAAAGCAAGGACACCAAGAGCAGCACTCAAAGTGCACCATTCGAGCACCCTTAAGTGTTCTTGATGCATTTTGTGCCCACAAGCTTGATTTTTGAGCTCTAATTTTTCCAAACCTCTTTAACACATCTAATAGGAAGATTCATGCCATTGGAACTCAAATATTCAAGCTTGGAGCTATAGATACAAGTGAAAACCCTAAAGTGCCCAAAAATGCACCCAAAAAGGCTATTTGGGGGTTTTCAGGTTTAATCTCATATTTTCATTTTTTTTTCGTGTAATTATTGTTTAGATACATTATTTAGGATGTTATTTAGTCTATGGAATTAATTCAGGTCACTTAGGACAAGTGGCATACGCTGCATACACTAAACAAGGTTAGAAAGGTTTAGGAGTCCTAGTTTGACTAGGTTTTCTTGAGTCCTTTGTAACTAGGTTTCCTAGGTGACTTGGGCTGCGAATTTTTCCTATATTTTTACCTTAGTTTTGGCCTATATAAAGCCACATATTTTGGATGTAAATGCATAGATTATTTCTGAAATAATATTGCGTTTTGGAGAGGTTTTCGCTTTGGTTCTTTGTGGACTGCCTTAGCACACAACTATGCTTGTGTTCTTGGAGTTCTATACTTCTCATTTCTAATCACAGGTTAATTAGGGGTGGGGGTTTCAAAACTAGTCTTTTTGATGTCTTGTGTAGCTTGAATCACATCTTGGGCACGTTTCATGGTCTTTATACCATTGGGGTTTGCATCAGTTGGTATCAGAACCACAAGTTCCATTGGAGGACATATCTTTTGTTCTTGTTTATCTTCGGTTTTCTTTCAATTTTTTTCCAGTAATTTCGTGTCTTAATTCTTTGTTTTAATCCTTTTTCTTCTTGTTTTAGGTCTGTCCTTTTTATTCCATCCTTGTTCAAGTCCGCAAATCACAAAAAACAACAAAAAACAGTCAATCCGTGTTGTCTAGTGTTCTCGGTTTTAATTCATTTCTTCTTGTTTGTTTCTTATCTTTCTGTTTCGTGTCTAGCCCTATTAATCTATCTTGTTTTCATTGTTTCTAGCATCCTAGAGTTAAGAAAACACCAAAAAAAAGAAGGATCAAACTTCAGCAAGTTTTGGTGTCAAAAAGTTGTTTCAACATTGTGCAAGTTTTAATAGTTTCTTGTTTTGGCCGAATACAAAACTGACTTTTTGTCTTTGGCAAGAAGGAACTTTAAGGAAAAAGTTGTTTTAGCATCAAAACAGCAAGCCAAAAAAAAAAAGAAAAAAGAAAAAGAAAAGAAAAGGAAAGAACAAAGAAAAGAAAAAGAAAGAACAAAAGAGCTTGCAAAAAGAAGTTTTCTCAAAGTGTTGAAAGTTTTGCGCGCCAAAACCTATCCCATTGTTTTTGAGCCAAAAAGCTTTCTTTGTGGTTCTTTTGATATCAATTGCAAGGGCTTCCTAGAGTCTTTTAAAAGCTTGTTTAGCCCACCTGTTTTTGAGTCAAAATAGTTCTTCAAAAATTCAAGTTTTCTTGCGTGCTTTGAGGACAGTTTTGTTAGAACTTTTGAGAACTCTTTTGAATAGCAATATCTCACTAAAAAATTTAGTGTTTGAGTGTTCATCTTTTGCGTGAAACACGTGAGGTGAGCGTTTGTGAGGATCTTTGTTATTTTTAGGAGTATGGAGGGCCGGGAGGATAGGAGGATGGAAGTTAGAAACAATGAGGAGCCAACCATGAGAGAGCTTCAAGAAACTCTCAATAGACTTGTGGGGAGGATTGAGGACATTGATTTGAGGTTGCCAATGAGACCAAATCCCATCTTGCAACCAAGGAGAGGTCTAAGGAGAGAAGAACTGGAGGAGGAAGAAGGACATTGGCATGACCATGGGCTTGCAATGAGGGGGGAGCCAAGGGAGGACAACAATCTAAGCTCCATTAAACTCACCATTCCACCTTTCCAAGGGAGGAGTGATCTAGATGCATATTGGGAGTGGGAGCAAAAGATTGAGATGGTGTTTGAGTGCCATCACTATTATGAGGAAAAGAAAGTTAAATTGGCTACTATTGAATTCACTGATTATGCTCTTGTATGGTGGAACCAGGTTGTCACTTCTAGGAGAAGGAATGGGGAGGAACTCATCAATACATGGAGAGCCCTTAAAGCCATGATGAGGAGGAGATTTGTTCCAAGTTACTACTATAGAGATCAACACCTCAAACCTCAAAGGCTTGTGCAAGGCGAAAGGAATGTGGAGGACTACCATAATGACTTGGAGATGACACTAAGCCAAGCCAATATCATTGAAGATGAGAAGGCCACCATTGCTAGATTCATCAATGGCCTTAACCATGAGATTGCCAATAAAGTGGAGATGGTGCCTTATGTTAACATGGAGGATCTACTTCACCATGCTACCAAGGCCGAGAGGATCATCAAAAGGTCCAAGGCATCTAAGATGGTCCAAGGGGGAAGTTCCACATGGAAGGGAGCATGGAGCAAGGAGGCACCAAAGCCAAGAATGGAGGCTACCAAGGGAGGCATGTCTCGGCCTCAACAAGACAAACCCAAGGTGCCACCCAAAGATGTGCCTAAGTCAAGGGAGATTGAATGCTTCAAGTGTAGAGGTAAGGGGCACTACATGAGAGATTGTCCTAACAAAAAAGTGATGATTCTCAAAGATGATGGTGAGTTCACATCCAAGGAGGAGGATGCCATAGAAGAGACACCACCTTTGGAGGATTATGAGCAAAACACACTTGAGCCCAAGGAGGGTGACTTTGCTTTTGTTGCTAGGAGAGCTCTAAGTGTGCAAGCTAAGAAGGAGGCCAATCAAAGCAAGTGTATTTTTCACACTAGATGCCGAATTAAAGATCAAGTGTGCAGCCTCATTGTTGATGGAGGAAGTTGCACCAATGTAGCAAGTTCAACCATGGTGGAGAAGTTGAAGCTTCCAACTCAAAATCACCCACAACCATATAGGCTTCAATGGTTGAATGATGTCAGGGATGTAAAGGTGGTAAAGCAAGTTTCGATTCACTTTAAAATTGGTACTTACCATGATCAAGTTCTTTGTGATGTTGTTCCTATGCAAGCTTGCCATATTTAGCTTGGAAGGCCGTGGCAATTTGACAAGAAAGTCACACATGATGGAGAGAAGAACTTGTACTCATTTGTTCATGAAGGAAGGCTGGTTACACTTAGTCCACTTTCACCACAACAAGTTTTGGAGGATCAAAGGAAACTTCAAAGTAAGGTTAAGAGAAAAGTGAATGAGGGGAAAGTTGAGGGTAAGAGTGAAGAGGGGAAAACCGAGAGACAACATGAGAGAACAAGTGAGAAGAGTGAAGATGAGGGGAAAAAGAGTGGAGAGTTCCCGAGGGAAAAGAATGAAAGGAAGTTGAGTGGAAAGAAAGAGTGCTATATTGCTAAAATGAGTGATGTGAGGAAAGCCATTCAAGCACAAAGGCCAGTGCTTCTTTTGATTTACAAAGAATCTTTACTTGTTGTCAATGATCTAACATATCTTCCTAGTGTTGTTGTGTCTTTGTTGCAGGGCTTTGAAGATGTTTTCGCTGAAGATCCGAGAGGTTTGCCTCCAATTAGAGGCATTGAGCATCAAATAGACCTAGTCCCAGGAGAACTAATTCCAAATCGGCTAGCTTATAGAACCAATCCCGAAGAGACTAAGGAGATTGAGAAGCAAGTAAAGGAGTTGTTGGACAAAGACCTTGTGAGGGAAAGTTTGAGTTCTTGTACCATGCCTATACTTTTGGTGCCAAAGGAGGATGGCTCATGGCGCATGTGCATGGATTGTAGGCCTATCAACAAGATCACTGTAAAGTATAGACATCCTATGCCTAGACTTGATGATATGCATGATGAGTTGCATGGTTCTACTTTGTTTTCAAAGATTGATTTAAAAAGTGGGTACCATCAAATTAGAATGAGGGAAGGGGATGAATGGAAAACTGCTTTCAAAACAAAGTTTGGACTTTATGAATGGTTAGTTATGCCTTTTGGATTAACTAATGCTCCTAGTACTTTCATGAGACTTATGAATCATGTCTTGCGTGACTTCATTGGTAGGTTTGTTGTTGTGTACTTTGATGATATCTTAGTATATAGCAAGAACTTAGAAGAACATGTTGGACACCTCACACAAGTACTAAATACTTTAAGAGGAAAAAAGTTGTATGCTAACTTGAAGAAGTGCTCTTTTCGTGTTGACAAAGTTGTTTTCCATGGATTTGTTGTGAGTTCACATGGAATTGAGGTAGATCAAGAGAAGGTGAGAGCCATACAAGAATGGCCGACACCAACATCCATTATTGAGGTGAGATCATTCCATGGGTTAGCTAGCTTCTATAGGAGGTTTGTTAGGAATTTTTCTACCATTGCTACACCTCTAGCTGAAGTTATAAGGAAGAATGTGGGATTTAAGTGGGGAAAAGCTCAAGAAGATGCTTTCGGGTTGTTAAAAGAAAAATTATGCCATGCACCACTTTTAGCTTTGCCTAACTTTGCTAATACTTTTGAAGTTGAGTGTGATGCTTCAAGTATAGGCATTGGAGCTGTGTTGATGCAAAGAGGCCGCCCGATTGCATACTTTAGTGATAAGCTTAATGGTGCTACCTTGAACTACCCAACTTATGACAAGGAGCTTTATGCTTTGGTAAGAGCCTTGGAGACTTGGCAACATTATTTGTGGCCAAGAGAGTTTGTGATTCACACTGATGACGAAGCCCTTAAGTTTCTTAGTGGGCAAGGCAAGTTGAATAGGAGGCATGCTAAATGTTTAGAGTTCATTGAGTCATTCCCATATGTTATCAAATACAAGCAAGGTAAGGATAATGTAGTGGCGGATGCAGTTTCAAGAAGGTATGCTTTACTTTCGGCTTTAGATGCAAAAGTTTTGGGTTTTGAACACTTGAAGGATTTATAAGCTAGTGATGATGATTTCGGTGAGATTTATTCTAAGTGTTCTAAGTTTGCTTTTGAGAAGTTTAACCAAGTTAATGGGTTTCTTTTCAAAGAAAATAGGTTGTGCATACCAAAGACATCTTTGAGGGAATTGCTCACAAAAGAAGCTCATTGTGGAGTACTAATGGGACACTTTGGACAAGCCAAGACTTTGCATACTTTGAAGGAACATTATCATTGGTCGAATATGGTAAAGGATGTGAAGAAGGTATGTGAGTAATGCATTGCATGTAGGAAGGAAAAATCCACTCACACTTCACATGGGTTATACACACCAGTTCCTACACCTAGTCATCCATGGGTAGATATTTCTATGGACTTCATTGTTGGATTGCCTAGGACTAAGGGAAACCGTGACTCAATCTTTGTTGTAGTTGATAGGTTTTCTAAGATGGCTCATTTTATTCCATGCAATAAGACTGATGATGCTATTCATGTGGCTGAATTATTTTTCAAGGAGATTGTTAGACTTCATGGTGTTCCTAGAACAATAGTTTCAGATAGAGACACTAAGTTTCTAAGCCACTTTTGGAGGACTTTGTGGGGTAAGCTAGGAACTAAGCTTTTGTTTTCCACATCTTGTCACCCACAAATTGATGGGCAAACTGAGGTAACTAATAGGACTTTAGGTTCCATGCTTAGAGCTATCATTGGTAAAAATTTGAAAGCTTGGGAAGATTGTTTGCCTCATGTAGAATTTGCTTATAATAGGTCCATGCATTCTACTACTAATTTGTAACTTTTGAGATTGTTTATGGTTTTAATCCTTTAACTCCATTGGATCTTTTACCAATACCTACTCATGAGGTATCTAGTTTGGATGGTAGTCATAAGGCTGAGAGCATCAAGTGGTTGCATGAGAAGGTTAAGCAACAAATTGAACTCAAAAATCAACAAGTTGCTAAGAAAGCCAACCAAGGTCGAAGGAGAGTTATCTTTGAGCCTGGAGATTGGGTTTGGTTGCACATGAGGAAAGAAGATTTCTAGCTGCAAGAAGGACTAAGCTTCATCCAAGAGGAGATGGTCCATTCCAAGTCATTAAGAAGATCAATGACAATGCATACATGCTAGACTTGCCGGGTGAGTACAATGTGAGTGCTACTTTTAATGTTTCTAATTTGTCTTTGTTTGAACATGCAGATTCATGGACGAATCCTTCTAAGGAGGGGGAAGTTGATATGATCAAGGAATGCACACATGGAGAAGACGAGGACCCATTGAAGGTTTCAAGTGGACGTATGACAAGGAAGAAAGCTAAGGAGCTCTCAAGTGCATTACAAGCTTTGTTTCAAGTTTCTTCATGGAGAATGGACATGGAACTTCAAAAGGAGATGCTGGAACTTTCAATACACCTTATGGAGATGATGGACATGCTTGATACTCAGTTCTAGAGTGCTTAGACAAGCCACAAAGTAAGGACACCAAGGGCACCACTCGAAGTGCACCATTTGAGCCCCCTTAAGTGTTCTTGATGCATTTTGTGCCCACAAGCTGGATTTTTTAGCTCTAACTTCTCAAAACCTCTTTACCACATCTAAGAGGAAGATTCATGCCATTGGAACTCAGAGATTCAAGTTGGAGCTGTAGATACAAGTGAAAACCCTAAAGTGCCAAAAAATGTAGCCAAAAAGGCTATTTGGGGGTTTTCAGGTTTAATCTTGTATTTGCATTTTTTTTCATGTAATTCCTATTTAGATAAATTATTTAGGATGTTATTTAGGCTATGGAATCAATTCAAGTCACTTAGGACAAGTGGCATACGCTGCATACACTAAACAAGGTTAGCAAGGTTTAGGAGTCCTAGTTTGACTAGGTTTTCTTGAGTCCTTTGTAACTAGGTTTCCTAGGTGACTTGGGCTGCGAATTTTTCCTAGATTTTTACCCTAGTTTAGGCCTATAGAAAGGCACATATTTTGGATGTAAATACACATATTATTGCCAAAAAAATATTGCTCCTTGTAGAGGTTTTCTCTTTGGTTTTTTGTGGACTACCTTGGTGCACAAGTGTGCTTGTGTTCTTGGAGTTCTATACTTCTCATTTCTAATCATAGGTTGATTAGGGGTGAGGGTTTCAAACCTAGTCTTTTTTATGTCTTGTGGAGCTTGAATGTGCATTTCATGGCCTTTATACCATTGGGAATCGCATCAGATAATTGGGTGAACAACACTTGTTCAAGCTCATCTCATGAACTCAATCCCAACTTGATGACTCTAAGCCCTAATCCTATTGGGATGACTTAGTTAAGTCCAACCCAAAGTTTATCAATTTGGATATCACTATTATCCCATCGCATTTTACCAAGATGAACATAGATGCTTTACTTTGGCAAACCCACCTAATGTTGATCCAAGTCTTGACGATTGTCAACATTTGGAAGGCATCACATTTAATAACTTAATATTTTGTTTGAGGGATTTTCTTTTTGATCTCACCAATTATTATCTCTGATTGTCTTATACATGCATCACATACAAATTTAGAACATGCATTTGACACTAACACCAAATTAAACGTGACATGGTTATAGCCCAAACTATGTGATATTCTCAAGCCAATGAGAATATCATAAAAGCCTAAGAAAAGAAAAGGTCCTCACAAGCACCTTCTCCTCCTTGCTTTGTTGTCTTTTTGTAGTCACCTCCTTGGACACACCAACTTAGATGATCCCAAAAGATACAATTACATCAATTATAAAAACCTTGGGTTATACTCGAGGGGAGTAAGGTGAGAAGAGAAAATACATTGAGGGCAACAAGAAAAGGCACTACTCGCAGGCTGTATTTACTAGTACAACCAACAAGGGCTATAACCATGAAACATGCTTCAACCACCAATTGGCATATCTTGTCAAATCTCACTCAATAAAAATGCATGCCAATTAATGTGCATTTATTAACCAGCTTTATAAATGTGGCACCTCACATATGGCGGTCATATTGGCCGATTAGGTAAACAAACGCAGTGAAAAGTAACCAAACCCTCTAGGATCCAGGTGAAACGGAGTAAAATGGGTGTTCAAAAATTTTATACCTACTTGGCTAGGATATTTCACCTAATTATTGAGTTGAATCACAAAGACTTGAATAGTTGACATGTTCAAGCTCTTTATGGTATCAACATGAGCCTCTCAGATCACCTCGCCTCCACCACATCCCGGTAGATGCATTCCTCTTGCGTGCTGTAGTGCTAGCTTGCATCTTTGAAGGATTGGTAAGAGAAGAGTGTAGCTAGAACCTTTTTAGAACCCTTCTGATTTTGTCCTTAGCTGCTAGGGCATGAATTGCAAAAATTCTCACTATATAATGTATATATAGTGATGCTCAACTTCTAAGCCTAATGGGCTTCAAAGCCTTAATCCAATTAGGTTTAATTTTGGGCTTAATAATGGCTCAACCTTTAGGCCAATTATTAATATGAAATTATTATGAAACCAAAGCCAAACAATTCGGCCCATGCACTCAAATAATCCAACTAGCTTTAAGTGTGCAACCCTATAGGCTCCTACCATGTTGGCAATGATCATAAGGGGCTCAAAGATAGCACTCCTATTACATAGGAGGGAAAAATCCCATATTGATCATACAAAACCATCCAAATGGTATGTGACATACCCAATGACCTCTTTCATGTTCACTCAGTTATGAGCAACAAAACGAAGTATGAAAGTACGTGACTCATATGTCGGGAGCTTTGATGACCTTAGGTCAAAGAACTACATATACATGATCACTATGAGAATTACTTATGACACTCATATAATGATCCATGCAGTGTTCTCATGGTAGGTCAATCTAGTACACAAGTTCTCCAACTTATACCCATATGTAGACTATAATTCTTATATTAGTCTCCATATATGCTAGTCTTTATGTATTATTGCAACCTGCTCCACAATTCGTTATAATTATGTTTAATTACGTTACACAGAAACAAACAACAAACACAATTACAAAATGATGCCATAATAAAATATCATAACTCAATGTGAAAAATACAATCATCTCATGATTGGCTTTGGGCACATTACTAACAAGCATGTTCTCCATGTTCGGTGAATTTTGAGCAATGCTTAATGGGTAAAAATTTGTCTAAGTGCTTTGAGAATAATAGTTCTTTTTAGCATTGGTACAACTTCCTCAGAAATTTTCTAAGGGTAGTACTTCTTCGAGGAATCTAAATGCCAAGTGTTTTTCAATTCTTCACCTTTAGTATTTCTGATCTTCAAAACTCATGGTCAAACTTCCTCCATGACCAAAAAAGGACTTTCCCAATTTGCTCGAATTATGCCATGATATGGTCTTTGGGGCTCCAATTCAACTCTTCAGAGGATGAAGTCTCCAACATTGATCCCCCTAAGCTTAACATTCATGTTTGTGGTGGGAGCGACCCATTGTTGGAAAGCCCTTCTTTGGAGCTCAGCCATTTCCTTATGTTCTTCAAGCATATTAAGCTTGGCTCTTAAGCTCAGGTTGTTTTCTTCTTCATTGAACACTTGTATTATTACTGAGGACTTTACTATTTCAATAAGAATCAGGGCCTCTATTCCGAATACAAGAGAAAATGGGGTTTCCTTGGCAACTCTTCTTGGAGTTGTTTCGTAACTTTATAGTACACTAGGTATTTTACTAGGCCACTTGCCCTTGGCTTCACCAAGTTTCTTCTTCAAGCCATCCTTCAAATTTTTGTTCGATACTTCTACTTGTCAATTGCTTTAGGGATGAGCAACTAGAGCAAAGTGCAATTTTATGCCAAGGTTGGTCGTAAATTCTTGGAGCCTTTTGTCAATAAATTGGTTACCATTATCTGCTACTATTACCCTCGGGCAACTGACCTTGCATATGATATTTTTCCAAATGAACTTTTGGATGTCCTTGGTTGAGATCGTTGCTCAAGGTTCTAGTTCTATCTATTTAGTGAAGTAGTCTACAAGCACTACATAGTATTTGACTTCTTCTGATGCCATTGGGAGCGACCTGATGAGATCAATTCCCTACATGGTAAAGGGGAATAGGTAGTTAGCTGAGGTGGCTACCTTAGAGGGTGTTGTCTATATAGGAATGTGCTGTTGGCACTTCAGGCACTTTTTGGTGAACTGCCAAGCATCATTTCTTATGGTGGGCCAAAAAGTAACCTTGTTGAAGTAGTACTCTTGATAAGGCATTTGTCCCAATGTGAGATCTATATATTCCTTCATGACCTTTTTTCAACATAGCTTCTATGTTCTTTTCATCAATACATCATTGTAAAGGGTTAGAGTACCTTTGCCTGTATATCAAGAAGTATCTTCCCAACCTCCTTCATATCTTTGCTGCTTCCTGAGCATCCTCAGGCAAGGAGTTACTTGTCAAGTATTCTCTTTTCAGATCTTTTCATCTTTTTTGAGGTCATTACTCCCACAATCGCTATGCTTGGGGAAGTGATCATCTTGATCGATTGCTTTGATTTGGCCAATGTATTCGCTTCTATGTTCTCTTTCTGAGGATGCTTTTTTTATCAGTACCTTATCAAATTTATGGATTAATTCCTAGATGAAGTCATGATACTTTGCCAACTTTAGGTCTTTAACCTCATATTCTCCTGTTAGCCATCAAACTACTAACTGGGAATCACTATATGCCTTTAGCGCTTTTACACCGACTCTCTTTGCCAACCGTAATCTCTCTATAAGAGATACATATTTAACAATGTTGTTGGTAATTTGAAATCCAAATTTGATAGCCTTTGAGGCTTCTATACCATTGGGCCCTCGTAGTGTTATATCTGCACCATGGTGTTCTGATCCTAATGCACCATCTATGAAGAATACCCATTCAGGGTCCTTGTCCTTGGCATTCTCTAAGATGTTCTCATTTTCTAGCAGTTTGGCTACAAAATCAGCCAAGGCACGGGACTTTATTACTTTTTTTCGCTCATAGAGGATGTCGTGTTCCCCAAGCCAGATGCACCATTTTGACAATTGCCCAAGATGATCTAGCTTTCTTATGATGTCCCATAGAGGCAAGTTACTTCTCACAATGATTGAGTGTCCATGGAAATATGGCCGAAGTCTTTTACTTGCCATAACTAAGACATATATTACCTTTTTTAATATTGGGTATCTTACCTCGGGACCGTGCAAGGACTTACGAACATAGTACACTGGCTATTGCTTTCCTCATTCTTCCTTGACATGAACTGAACTTACAGCTTTTTCGGTAATGTACATCACGAGGGGTTCTCCTTCCTTATGTTAATGAAGTGTTTGTAATCAAGATAGGTAACTTTTTAGCTCATCCCAAGCTTTCTGCCATTCTCCATTCTAAGGGTGGTCTAAGGAATTTCTTTAAATGTCTCCTTTTGATGCCTTAGTCAATACTTTAAAGAATGGTCAACACTGATCTCCGTACCTAGATACGAATCTGCTAAGTGCCATTATTGTGCCCGTGATTTTTTTAATATCCTTGATGGTATTGGGTGTTTGGGGATCAAATAGGGTCTTGATTTTTTCTGGATTAGCATCTATGCACTTTCTGGATACCATTAAACATAGGAACTTACAGGCCGTTACTCCGAATATGCATTTTACAGGATTTAGAAAAATGTCAAACTCACAAAGTTGCTGACGGTTTCCTATAAATCCATGATGTAATCACATGATAATTTACGTTTAACTATCATGTCGTCTACTTATACCTCCATATTCCTCCCAATCTGGGAGTCGAATACGTTGTTCATTAGCCTTTGATATGTAGGTCCTGCATTCGTTAGGCTGAACGGCATTCTCATGTAGTAGTAGGTTCCTACATCGGTTATGAATGCCATTTTCTGCTCATCTTTATGGTTTATCCAAATTTGGTGATATCCATTAAATGCATCGAGGAAGCTTAATAACCTATATTTAGCTGGTCAATTGAAGGTAAGGGATATGAATCCTTAAGGCAAGCGTCATTGACACTTTTGAAGTCGATACACATTTAGAGTTTGCTACCTCTTTCTTTGGTGGTAATGACGATGTTCCTAATCCAGTCATAATATTTATGTTACCCACTCTGGGGTAATCCAATTATGGTGCCAAAACTGTGCATTTAAACTCCCAAGATTGGTGTGTCCTGTAGGTCATTAGAACAACACCCCTAGTGTACATACTAAAGTGACCCTCTTGAGCACTATGTAAATACATGCATATTGGTCACACCATAACACACATATTCACATTTATGCACACCATGGCAGCTAAGAAGAAAAACAAGAGCACAAGTCTTAGTTTTGGCTTCCACACATAAGCATTCTTACTAGGTTCAAAAATTCCAGCCACTGCACCCAAACTTCCTCCAATAAACTGTATCATTCTAGCCATGTAATGCCATGTTTTATTTGCTCCATTATCAATTAGAGACTTAGGGAAAATCAAGGAATTTTTTTTTTCATCAATACCCCACCTATGGACCAAGTTATGGATTTTTTAAGTTGGTTACAAAATTCTGACCAAATAAACAGTAACTTAGCCAATTTTGCAACGTCATAACTTTGGCTACAGGGCTCTAAATCCATAAATTCAAATACCAGTTAACCATCTAGATTTCCTCTAGGTGTGGTCAAAATTACATACCAACATTCATTCTACACAGGGAGATATTCAACTTTAGGTGCAGGGTCAAAATTCTGGCAACTTTTGGACCATTTTGCCCATACAAATTTTCCAAACCATTCAAACACTTCATTCACAAAGATAAAGCCCTCCAAGACTATCCCATACATGTCCATTACACATATGAATTACATTCTCTTGCATCTAGCAACTTTATGTGGGCAAAACAGAATTTACAAGTAAGCAGCCTATCATTCCCACTTAGGCAGCTTTGCACCACTTCACATACATAGCCAAAACATTACTCAAATGTTCACATACTTGTCTCACTTTACATACACTACATGTACATGCATACATGCACTACAAAATTTTCTTAACTCAGCTAGATACGCACCCTAAGTTACAGGAGTGCCTAAAATGCAATGGACTCCAGAAACAGGATGCTGGACAGCTGCTGCACAACATAGTAAGTACCACCATTAAAAATACCAAATGTGCTCCTAAAATCACCAAAATTTCCAGATCCTAACTAGACATATGGAATTTCATGTACCTGAAATTTCAGATCAAAAATCAAATGATAATGGTCAGTTTGAATGTGATCTTTCTTCTGGACCTGAAATGGACAGGAAGGGGGTAAGTTTCTTGAATGAAACTTAGTAAGGGCTTTTCATTAGAAACTTGAATTCCCAGAAACATACCTGAAATCAAAAGACATAAAAAGACAAAAAAAAAGCACATATACAAAAATATAGCCATCCAAATGCACAAACAAACAGAACGCAATCAAATGCAATGCTGGCAGCAGTACATCATTAGGGTTAGTCCATAAACAATCAAATAAACAATATGTAATCACTATGGCAGCCCTCCTAAAGATAATGCTTGGTCTTAGGAGGTTAATTAGTCTTAGTTAGTACTAACTTGGGCTCTAGAAACCCCTGTAAACACTGCCATCTTAGTGCATGAAAATAGTAAGGCTGGAACCTTGTTCATGCACTCCCCCTTAACCCATACTTGGTTCCTTGAGCTTTTTGCTCTCTTCCAAGCATGGTCATAGCTTCATGGATACTTGATCATCATCTCAAGACAGTAAACAACCATGAAACATGAAGATAAAACCCTTACCTAACCTGTGAAAGCTGAAATCTTCAAGAGATACACAACAAACCCGAAAATTAGGTTTTTCTTGTTCCTGGTGCATCCGATTGCCTTCCTTTTTGATTTCTTGAGAGCTTGAGCTTTAGTGTTGATGGAAGCCTATGGAGGAGCTAAAGAAGAAGGCTGTGGCTGGTTATGGCCGAAATGGCCAAGGAAAGGCAAGAAATCAAGATATTTTACTTGATTTAATTAGTTTAACCTTAACCTTCACTTAGGTCACTATAAGTAAGCCTTAAGCAAGGACTTTTTGGCTAATATTTAGCCCACATTTTTTACCTTAGAACCTGGAAATAAAAGGCTGGGATAATCCTAGAAATGGCCATCTTTGACTCTTTTCAAAAGTTATCCCATCCTTAAGTTATTTTTGGGAACAATTGTACACCTAGTTGTCCTAGGTTCTTGAATCATAGCTTTTGTTTCCTTTATGTAATTGAGCCTCCAAAAATTGCTCCCATAGCATTCAAATCCTTCCAAAATCTCTCTTTTAGAGTTGTACAATTGAGTACCCAAGTCTTGAAATCTTGCAATAAGACCCATAGATTACTTGTAAAACAAGCAATCTTCTAGGGTTTCCTTTAGCACCAAGTAACCATTGTAATTTTGTAAGGAGGTGTAGATTATTTAGTTTACCCCTCACATTTCATTCACTATGGTGAAAATTACCCTATATAATGGTTTATAACCATTTTGCCTTTATACTGTAATTTTCCCATTTGTTGAGGTGGTAACAATTTAACTCCCTTATTATGCCGAATTCCAAGAGACGTTGAATTTGTTTTTTAACAAAGTCATTCTTGTGTGTCAATATGTTGTGCTTTTTCTGCCGAACAGGCTTGGCTTAAGGATTTACTTTTGACATTGAATAAACCCTTGTTCATTAATAAAAGAGATGCAAGCCTATCTTTGACCTCTTCGACTAGGTGTTTGCTTATTTGGGAACTTCAGCCTTGAACTAGTTCCAAGCTCTCAGTTTCTATTTTTTCATCATCACACTTCTCCTTTTCCACCCTTCCTTCAATAAGCACTTTTCCTGTGTCTTGGGTATGGACTTTGATGGGAGTCTGTCTTGCTTTGACAAACACTTTCCTCACTTTAGCTTAATCAATGAATATCTCCACATCTCCTTCCCTCATTCAAAAGGTGATTGTTAACTATTTCACATCAGTCTTGAGGTGAAGGTTGCCTTATGTTTGATGTCCAAGGATGGTATTGTACGATGATGGGATTTTTATGACAATGAACCTTGCCATGGTGGAAGTAAAGATATCCTCCCTTGATTCAACCAGGGCACCTTTTAACATTAATGGTTGATCGATCTATCCTAAGATGGGAAGTTCAACAGGACTAACCCCGAATGTGGGTGAAGTCATAGGTTTGAGCTAACTTTTGGGAATACCCAAGCTTGGTAACAAATGTTCAAATAGGACATTGACATTTGAACCATCATCACAAAGTCCTCTCTTAACATCCCAGTTTTTGATTTGAGCCGTAATTAGGGGAGGATCATCATGTGGAAACTTAACCACTAACCCATCACTTCGGGTAAGCTTGTTTGTAAAGCTATCAAATTCTATCATCACCATTTCTTTCACCTTCCTTTTGCTTTTGGCTGAAGGAATTCTTGTGGTGATTGTCTGGGTGATCTTGGCTAAAGAAGGTGGGTGCTTCCTCTGGCTTCAGTTTGGATGATGCCTGTCAGAGTCATACTTTTCATCCTTGCCTCTTCTATCCTCTTCTCTTTTGTCCCTCAACTTTAGTGACGACATTTGCAAGTATTGCCAAAGTTGCCCTTTCCTTAATTAGGGACTTAATATACTTCCTCAACTGGAAGTAGTCTTCAGTGTCATGCCTATGGTCTTCATGGAATTGACAATACTTCTTCATGTTTTTCCTATTATCTGAAGTCATGGGCTTCGGGCATTGAATGAAAGTCCTCTGTCTCTCTAGGGCGATCAAGATGTTAGTCCTTGTGGTATTCAAGGGGATGAAAGCTAGTGGCCTTTTGCTTCAGATTTTCCAAGATTTTTCCCTAGCTTCTGTTTGGTATCAAGATTGGGGATTCTACCTTTCTAGAGAGTGATGATCTAGCTTTGATCCTTCCATCCTCAGCTCTTTGACCATCATGTGTTGTTCGACCTTTTGATAGAACTACCAGAGTTTATTTGGGGGATCTTTTAAAACTCATAAAAAAGTTGGGCGTCCCTCCTTCGTCCTTGGATCACAGCCAATATCCTAGTTTCTAGGCTAAAGTCAGGGACGTTGAGGGCTTATCGATTGAACCTTTTGACATAGTCACGAACGGTTTTCCCATTTTTCTAGGCAATGTCGAACATCTGGATAGGCATCTTAACCATTGACCTACTTCCGATGGATTACTAGCTAAATGCCATGGATAGCTCTTGGAATCCTATGATCATTCCACGTGCAAGGGAGTTATACCATGTGGTAGCTAGCATTGATAGGGCCACTTGAAAACATTTGCAGAGGGTAGCCTTATTAGCTCAGTGCAGTGCCATGCTGCTTTTTTATTTGGTCAAGTAAGCCTAAGGTTCACTTCACCTGTCATAGCTTTCAAGGAGAGGTACCTAAAAGTCATTGGCATGTGAGCTTCCACCACTGTATGAATGAATGGAGACTCATCTCCAGTAAAGGTTTCAGACAACCTTGACCAAATAGGCTTTTGGGAGACTTCTGCCCAACCTTATCCAACCTTTCCAAGATTTTTTCTATTAAGATGGTAGTATTGCCTTTTCCCTATTGCTAGGAATGGTGTGGCAAAGGGGAATGGTGTTTCCTTCTGGGTGAATAATTTTGCCAACAAGGAGATGGGGTCTTCTACAGAAGAGAAGGACTCCATGACCGAGAAATCTTTTGCCTTCTTGACATTGACCTTGTCGTGTTGCGTCCATGAGACGAGGAGTCCTCCATTGAGGACTCATCATGAAGGCTTCTGCCAGCTAAGCTCCAGCAAGGTGATCTGTGACCTCTATCTGTATGGACCTCTAGGGAGGATGTCCTTGCATGTTCATGAGCTTGTGACCATCATTGGTCAAGTTGTTGTGTCATTTTGGCCACAATAGAACACTAAAAGTCGCATAGGAAGCCCATTGTGACTATCAGATGATGTTCATCCTCAGGCAAAGAAGGCTTCGAGGCTAGCTAAACTATTGTTGCCTAAGGTTCAGGCATGAACTAGGAGTTGGGAACTCCTTTGTCCTTAGAATGTCGACCTTCCACAATAGCAACCTGGGAATGGGTTGCTATAGATGGTGCCAAGTGGTGCTCTAGGACATCTTTTATGACATTGTGGCCTCCATAGTATTTTTGGCTTGAGCAGCACCTACATCAGGATGAGATTATGGTCAGGGGGTTCCCCAAAGTATTACCGTGAAAGAGACCTCCAACGCCCAAGTTAGTATGTGGAGAAAAAGCTTTTAGAGAATAATAGATAAAAGGTCGATCCCCTTACCTAGAAGCCTCCCAAGTATATATAAAGGGTTCAAGGATAAGGCCATTTCGTAGAAGCCTAGGGGATTAAGACACATGGTCAGTCAAATTTGGGGGACCTTCGGTCCATACCTTTGGAAAGACATCTTTAGTTGGCATATGTAGTTCTGTTTGGTTACAAGGTAAGGAAGCATGTGGATGGTCTCTGTTAGTGATCCCTAGGAATAAGTGTGTCTCGTTTACCTTTGAGGCCCTTCTAGGGCTTATTGAGGGTACAACGGTGCTTAGAATATGTGCCTATAGCCGATGTGATGGGTGGACTCTGTGAGGTCTGGGACTGTTCCGTTCCAATGGTGTTGTTGGACGTCCTTTTGGCCAAGGGCTTATCTGGTGATAGACTTTATTCCGAGGGTGGTGTTGAACATCTTTCTGCCCAAGGGCCTATCTGGTGATAGACCTTCAGCTATAACCTACTTGGCTAGTTTCACTAGTTAAGTCTTTTTTTTTCCACAAGTGAATTTAGTGGCCCTTGAGACCACTTAACCTCAAGGTGATGATCTTAGATCACCAACAATCCCTCAGTCCATGGCTATTATTCCTATTGCTCAGGTCCTCTAACTGCCATTTAGTAGTCTAGCTGAACCCCTAGCATTGACTCTACTCCTATTGGCCCAACCCTAGGGTTTACAGGTAGTAGATGAATATACCTATCCATCCACTTTCACAACCTACATTCCATGGTTAGAAATACAAATTTAAAACTCACCTACTTACCTTTTTAGCATCTGACTAAACCTCTCCATTGATTAACTACTTTAAGGAACTCATCCACTCAACTAGCCAGTCCTTACATTACTTGCCAGGCCAACCAAAAGTAATCTTGTGAAAGAACAAAACCTATAGAATCTTAGGACAAATCTAATCTAAGGGATTTGAGCCTCCATGTATGTGGTTTTACACACTAGGAAGTGAGTCCTAGGGTCCCAGGTATTACCCTAATACCTGGTGCATCCTTAGGTTCCTAAAGTACTTGGGTTAACTCTTAAACCTGCTCAAAACTACTACCCAACAAGTGAAACAAAAAATGTTAGTAAACTGAAGCCGGAACTGACCAACAGAGTAACTAGACTACTGGTGAAAGGTTAGAAACTTACCTCACAGTAGCCATTCACCTGCCCACAAGTTCACTACAGCCACATGTCATGTTTCGCTAACGTCTGCTTCCTATGACCACTTGACTAGCTAAGCAAAGCTTAAACTACTGCTAGGGTGGTACTAGGGAAACACCTTATGGCAACAACTATTAGGGACAACTTTTTAGGTTTCTCTTGACTTAACCAAGCCTAATAATACCACTAGTCTGATGACAACTCAGATCATTGACAACATTTCCTAGGGGCAAGCTAAAAGCCATGCACTCTTTGAACCACTGGGCCTTTGGCCACCTTCTCGTGATATATTCTTGCTCTTCGGACTTTAGCCAACTTTTGCACTATGTGCGTATTGCCCATGCTCCAACTAGGTTGGATGAGTCAACCTCCACCTTGCCATTTCATGTCCTTGACTCCCCTAAAAGAGCCAATGCATCCTTAACCACTTGCTAGTGCCCATGATGATGATTGTCAAGCACGTTTATATGTTAGCTTAAGGCGTTGGGGAACTTGGCCTCAAGCTCTTACTATCGATGGAAAAAGTACAAGAGTACTACTTTTTTTTGCTTTGTAGCTTACATGACCAATTGTTTATCACTTAGGTTAGTGCATCCTCAGGTATTTTTGGTGTTGCCTATCCCATGCAAGTTGGTGTGTTCAAGTTCTAGCACAATAGGAGTAACTAACTCGACATTGCGGTCCTCCCACCTTCGAGGTTTCAATGCCCTTCTAGTCCTATGGATCATATTGCCTATTTCATCTTTAAGGTTAAAAAAAACTTCCTAGGATGGTGACCACATCCCAACTACTTGCACCAAGGTGTTGCTGTACTTTGGAGGAAGCCAAAGTCACTACCCCAATAATGCCATATTAGGCTAATAGGATCCATTCCTTAATCCTTATAATGCAAATGCACCCTTAACCATTTTTGACCATCACAACCTGCTACGAAAGCCAGATGACAAGTCATAGATGTTGATTAGCACTAACTACCCTAGCACAGGGACAATCTACTAGATCTCAGTTCCTAGTATCCAATGACCATGACTGAGCTTGGATACCAAACTGATACCACCTTTCATGTTCCTACCAGGGAAGCCTATAGGAACTTGTACCACACTAGTCACAATTAGCTAATTGATTAAATGCACACTAGTTAAAACATTTATGCTTCTAGTTAATTAATCCTAGTATGAAGTCACGCATGAGTATGTGCTTTCACTTGAATAATTAAACAAGTAACAAAACATTGCCATGGAATTTTATTGAAACTAAATATCGAAACCATTAAAGCGTACAAAACATTTACATGGTTAACTAGACATACTCAACCGCGTGTGAACATCCAAGCAAAAGTAGACTATGCTTAGACCCAACAGAGGCTCTAGAGTACACTTCTCATACATGAACATCAGAGACAAACTAGTGCATGAAAACTATACAATGAACTATACTACTAAGATCTGCAACTAAGCTCCCACCTTACAGCAAACCCTCGATGGCAAACTCATAAGCCATTTTCTGTGCTTCATTAGCCTCTGATGGCCAAACAAATAGTTTTAGTTACTATGCTAACTTAACCAACAAGCAAACCACAAACTAGAATCATAAATATTCAAATAAACCATATAAAAGCCCGTAAGCCTAGCTCAACAACCCTTAATGGTTGTTAGCCTTTTAGAACATATTTGCACGATGAAGACTAAAAGAGTGAAAATCAATGATTCTCAGTAAGGGAACCTTCAACCTGCAAAAAAAATCTTGAGAATACAAATATACATATAATATATAAAGTCTACTGCCCACACTTGTAGTCTAAGTGCTAACATATGCATATATATTTGAGTGCTTTGGGACCCCTCATTTTTCTATTCCGTCCATGGATGTCATCTTGTCCCAAGTGAGTTTTGGCCCCTTACTCAGTCCTAGCAAGCATGGCTTGGAGATGTCCTAGTGAGCTAAGCTCACTAAATAATCTTTGTTTGATTGTTGTGTAGGTGAATATGGTGGATGCACCTCGTTTCAGTTCTTATGAACTCACTTGGTATATTAGGCCTCCACATAATGCCTCAAGTCCTTAGACTTGCCTAGGTCAATTTTGTACTAGGCTTCTACCTCAAAACCTTACCAAGGGTGCACTAGGTTCTCATTTGTAACTCAAGTAACCTTTGCCTAGGCTACAAGTGCATTAAACCTTCACTCAATGCACATACCTATCCATCATTACTTGGTTTCGCTATAGTGGACCACCAATGACCATGGTTGGACTCATTCACTAGGTCCTTTGAAAGCAACCAATTCCACTAAGGTTCCTACATCGAGACATCAAATCCAAAGGCTTGGATAGGCCCTGGATGGTACTAAACCTTACATCCAACTAATGGTGCTCTAATGTGCCTAAAAGTCTCATCATTTTCAACAAAAATAAAGCTAAATATGGGCCAATTCAGGCTTCAGAAAAATAAGGGCATTATATCCCTCCCTTTTGGCTTTGCATGAAACCATGAACCACCTAATTGGACACCTTAGCAAAATGTTATAGGCAAATTACTACAAAGGTGTCAAAGCTAGCGGGTCTAGATACTTTGGTTGTGGGGACACATGGCCAACCCTTGGTGAAGTATCACTATAGTAAAAAAACTCTTTAGTTTCTTACATGAGGGATTAGCAACATGTCCCTAACCTTGATGATGCATCCCTAACCTTTTGTGGTTAAAAAAATTCCAAATTTTGCCTCAAAGGCACTTTGGGGGGCTTTTAATGCCTCCCAATGGCCCTAGGGGCACCTTTAATTACCTTAAACCTACATGTACACATGCACTTGACCATAATGCACCACTTAAACGTACCCTATGGTGTCCATAAACACCACACAAACCATTAGAACCTCACTAGCCCACCATGTTGATTAGCAACCACCAACTAACACCATTCACAAAGCTACTTGAATTATACCACAAGAAAGCTATGAATGACATAAAATATGCATGAATCATAAATCCCTTACATCAACTAACCTTGAACTAGAATGAATCCAACATCACAAGCCACATAGACCAAGTTCCAAAGGGTTCCACTTAGTTGCTAGGTTTCAAGCAAAATACAGCGTATATAGCACTAAATTGACACCAATCCAATGAAACCTAAGCTTATATGAGCTTAAGAAACATAAAATCATCAAGAGGAAAAGAGTTCCTCATTCACAAATGGGAGGTCATGTAAGAAAAAAGCCACAAAGCTAAAAAAACCATGGAAAAACATGCAAACCAAGCTTCATTTGAGTTGGGCAACATAAAAGCCTTTTAGTTATATAAAGAAATCTTGGTTTTGAAAAAGATTTAGCTAGAGATTAAGAGGAAGAAGTGGAGCTATGAATTTTGGGTTGGAAATGCGATGAACAGTGGTAGAAATCCACCCCCTAAAATTGTTTTAAACATAAAACCTCTCATTCCCCCGAAACTTTTTTAAGTTTTACAAAATTATCCCTTCCCCAAACAATAACTAGGTAATTAAATACTTAAGTAAAACTTTCTAACATGAGCTTTGAGTTTTAAAAATGCCATTTTTACTCCGGGGACTCATCCCAACCTTCTAGGGTGCAAAATGACCATTTTGCCCTATCATTTTGCACCTTGGACGAACCTAGTTGCATAAGCCACTCAAAACCAACTAACCCTTGAACAACTTACTGGATCATGCTAATTCAGCTTTAATTAAGGTATTTATGCTAGGGATTTGTGAACTTACCTCGCTCACTGAGCATTCCACTAAAAGGGCTATAACATTAAACATACTCCAAACTAAGGTAATTCCTAATTTCAGCATTTTGTAGGTCTTAGGGATGTTGAAGGATACTTAAGTGTAGGGTTTTAGGAGCTAAAGAAGCGCAGTGAAATTTAACAGAAACCTTCCAGGATCCAAATAAAATAAGGTAGACCAAGTGTTCAAAAATTTTCATACCTTATTTTGGTTGAGATCTCTCACCCAACTGTAGTGTCGAATCACAAAACCTGAACAGTTGACATGTTCAAGCTCTCTATGGTACCCACATGAGCCTTTCGGGATCACCACGCTTCCACCACATCCCATAAATGCGTTTCTCTTACACTCACAGTGCTAGCTTGCATCCTCCAAGGAATTGCAAGAGAAGAGTGTGACTGTCCTTTTTGGGAGGCTAGGACAAGGCTCTGAATTTCTCACTAAAATTTTTATTTATAGTGAGACTCAACTTCCAGGCCTAATGGGTTTCAAAGCCCTAATCCAATTAGGCTTTAATTTTGGGCTTAATAATGGCTCAACTTTTGGGCCAATTATTAAAATGAAATTATCATGACACCATTGTTGGGTTTCGGGAGCCAAACAGCGCAGCGGAATTGAACCGAAACCCTCCAAGATCCAAGTGAAATGGGGTAAACCGGGTGTTCAAAAATTTTCATACCTAATTTTCGGTTGAGATCTCTCACTCAACTGTAGAGTCGAATCACAAAACCTGAACAGTTGACGTGTTCAAGCTCTCTATGGTATCGACACGAGCCTCTCGGGATCACCATGCTTCCACCACGTCCTGGCAGATGCGTTTCTCTTGCGCTCGCAGTGCTAGCTTGCATCCTCTAAGGAATTGCAAGAGAAGAGTGCAGCTGTCCTTTTGGGAGGCTAGGGCAAGGAGACCTGTGAATTTCTCACTTAAAAGTTGTATTTATAGTGAGACTCAACTTCCAGGCCTAATGGGTTTCAAAGCCCTAATCCAATTAGGATTTAATTTCGGGCTTAATAATGGCTCAACTATTGGGCCCATTATTAATATGAAATTATTGTGAAACCAAAACCCAAATTATTAGCCCATGCACTCTAGTGATCCAAATAGCTCTATGTGTGTGACCCAATAGGCTCTTACCACGTTGGCAATGATCATAAATCACATTTATGATCATAAGCAATGAGTGGTGTCTAGCAACACATCATTGCTACCCAAGTGACAAGATTGTTGATGATTCGACTAAACCTTTATGATCATCACCAATATATGCCATTGTCCCTTTGTCCAAGATATCAAGACTAAGCACGAGACATGGAATGTGTCACTCTCATATAGCCCAATCTTTGGTTTCTTGATTACCGAGTAGACCAACTTAAACTGATGACATTGATATCGTATATAAACTCATCCAAGCATGGCCATGCATTTTCTAAGTCTCACTCTATGAAGGGGCCCGAAGATATCACTCCCGTTACATAGGAGGGACAAATCCCATCTTGATCATATAAATCCCTCCACATGATATGTGACATACCCAATGACCTCCTTCAAGTTCACTAAGTTACGAGCAACAAAGGAAAGTATCAAAGTATGTGACTCACATGTAGGGAACCTTGATGATCTTAGGTCGAAGGACTACATATACCATGATCACTATGAGAATCACTTATGACACTCATATAACGATCCATGAAGTGTTCTCATGGTGGGTCGGCCCAGTACACAAGTTCTCCAACTTGTACCCATATGTAGACTACATATCTCATATTAGTCTCCACATATGCTAGTCATTATGTATTATTGCAACCCGCTCCACAATAATACTAAACTAGGGACGTTTAAGAATATCATTATTCTAGGGTTACAATTATGTTTATTACGTTACACAGAAACAAAACAACAAACATAATTACTGGATTAATGCCTCAATAAAATATCATGACTTAATGTGCAAAAATACAATCATCTCATGATTGGCTTTTTGGGCACAACACTAACAATCTCCCACTTGCACTAAAAGCCAATCATCCATTTATCTAATACCGATGGACCTAGAATGGCTATCACGCTTTTGCTACGTAAGGGGCTTTGTCAGTGGATCAGCAATGTTGCTGTCTGTCGAAGTCCTGCATATCCTTACATCACCCCTCTCGATGATCTCCCTGATGAGATAATAGCGTCGGAGTATGTGTTTGGATTGCTGGTGAGATCGAGCTTCCTTAGCCTGTGCGATTGCTCCATTGTTGTCACAATAGAGCTCTATCGGGTCGACAATGCTTGGAACCACTCCAAGTTCAGTGATGAACTTCTTGATCGAAACTGCCTCCTTCACAGCATTAGAGGCGGCAATGTACTCAAATTCTATTGTAGAGTCAGCTACTGTCTCTTGCTTTGAACTCTTCCAGCTCACAGCACCACCACCAAAACAAAACACATAACCAGATTGCGATCTAAAATCATCCTTATCGGATCGAAGCTTGCATCGGTGTAACCCCTTACAACGAGCTCATCTTCACCTCCAAAGACCAAGAATGCATCCTTAGTCCTTTGTAAGTACTTAAGGATGTTCTTAACAGCTATCCAGCGACTCTCACCGAGGTTTGATTGGTACCTACTCTTCATGCTCAAAGCATATGAGACATCGGGACGAGTACATATCATGGCATACATGATAGATCCAATTGCTGAGGCATATGGAATCTTACTCATGTGCTCTCTCTCCTCGGTTGTACTCGGACACTGAGATCTAGAAAGAGTGATACCTTGTGACATGGGCAAGAATCCTTTCTTGGAATCTTGCATGCTAAACCTCTTTAGCACCTTGTCAATATATGTACTTTAACTTAGGCCAAGAAGCTTTCTAGATCTATCTCTATAGATCCTGATGCCTAACACATAGGCTCCTTCACCCAAGTCCTTCATAGAGAAACATTTCCCTAGCCAAGTCTTCACAGACTATAGCTCAGGAATGTCATTCCCGATGAGTAGTATGTCATCTACATACAACACGAAGAAGACAATAGCGCTCCCACTAACCTTCTTGTAGACAGAAGGTTCATTTTCATTTTTGATAAAACCAAACTCTTTGATTGCATCATCAAAACAAAAATTCCAACTTCGAGAAGCTTGCTTCAGTCCATAAATGGACCTTTGCAACTTGCACACTTTATTGGCATTCTCAGGAGTGACAAAACCCTCAGGTTGTGTCATGTACACATCCTCAAGTAGCTTTCCATTTAGGAATGCAGTTTTGACATCCATTTGCCATATCTCATAATCATAGTGTGCAGCAATAGCAAACAAAATTCGGATGGATTTAAGCATAGCAACTGGTGAAAAAGTTTCATCATAGTCAATACCATGAATTTGCTTGAAACCTTTTGCAACCAATCATCCCTTAAAGGTAATCACATTACCATCCATGTCAGTTTTCTTCTTGAAAACCCATTTGCACCCTATGGGTTTTACCCCTTCAGGTGGGTCAACCAAAGTCCATACTTGGTTTTCATACATGGATTCCATCTCGGATTTCATGGCCACTAGCCACTTCTTAGAGTCAGGCCCCGATATAGCTGGCTGGTAGGTTGTGGGCTCATCCTGATCCATGAGCATCACATCTCCGGTGTGAGTAACGAGAAATCCGTATCTCTCGGGCTCGCGCCGAATCCTACCAGTCCTACGTGGGCTCTGTGCTATAGGAACAGACTCTTGAACAACATCTTGCGGTGTCTGTTCAGGTTCCATTTCAGGTTCAATGTCTCCTTGTTGTTCTTGAATTTCTTCAAGTTCTACTCTTCTCCCAATAGTTCCTTTAGAGATAAACTCTTTCTCCAAAAAGACACCAGTTCGAGCAACAAACACTTTTTGCTCAGAAGGATTGTAGAAATAGTAACCCTTTATTTCTTTGGGATACCCAACAAAAAGGCATTTTTGAGATTTGGGCCCTAGATTGTTAGAGGATTGACATTTCACATAAGCGTCATAGCCCCAAATCTTCATAAAAGACAAATTGGGACGCCTCCCAATCCAAATCTCATATGGTGCCTTTTGAACCGATTTAGATGGAACTCGGTTTAGTGTAAAAGCAGCTGTCTCTAGAGCATGTCCCCAAAAGGAGTTTGGAAGGTCAGCTTGACTCATGATGGAGCGAACCATGTCTAACAGAGTTCGATTTCTCCTTTCAGAAACACCATTCCATTGAGGTGTACCTGGTGGAGTGAGTTGTGATACTATACCTGTTAGTGTTGTGCCCAAAAAGCCAATCATGAGATGATTGTATTTTTGCACATTGAGTCATGATATTTTATTGAGGCATTAATCCAGCAATTTTGTTTGTTTTTTTGTTTCTGCGTAACGTAATAAACATAATTGTAACCTTAGAATAATGATATTCTTAAACGTCCCTAGTCTAGTATTATTGTGGAGCGGGTTGCAATAATACATAATGACTAGCATATGTGGAGACTAATATGAGATATGTAGTCTACATATGGGTACAAGTTGGAGAACTTGTGTACTGGACCGACCCACCATGAGAACACTTCATGGATCGTTATATGAGTGTCATAAGTGATTCTCATAGTGATCATGGTATATATAGTCCTTCGACCTAAGATCATCAAGGTTCCCTACATGTGAGTCACATACTTTGATACTTTCCTTTGTTGCTCGTAACTGAGTGAACTTGAAGGAGGTCATTGGGTATGTCACATATCATGCGGAGGGATTTGTATGATCATGATGGGATTTGTCCCTCCTATGTAATGGGAGTGATATCTTTGGGCCCCTTGATAGAGTGAGACTTAGAAAATGCATGGCCATGCTCCGATGAGTTGATATATGATATCAATGTCGTCAGTTTAAGTTGGTCTACTCGGTAATCAAGAAACCAAAGATTGGGCTATACGAGAGTGACACATTCCATGTCTTGTGCTTAGTCTTGATATCTTGGACAAAGGGACAATGGCATATATCGGTGATGATCATAAAGGTTTAGTCGATTCACCGACAATCTTGTCACTTGGGTAGGAATGATGTGTTGCTAGACACCGCTCATTGCTTATGATCATAAATGTGATTTATGATCATTGCCAACATGGCAAGAGCCTATTGGGTCGCACACATAGAGCTATTTGGATCATTAGAGTGCATGGGCTAATTATTTGGGTTACGGTTTCACTTTAATTTCGTATTAATAATGGGCCAAGGAGTTGAGCCATTATTAAGCCCGAAATTAAATCCTAATTGGACTAGGGCTTTGAAACCCATTAGGCCTGGAAGTTGAGTCTCACTATAAATACAACTTTTAAGTGAGAAATTCGTAGGTCTCCTTGCCCTAGCCTCCCAAAAGGACAGCCGCACTCTTCTCTTGCAATTCCTTGGAGGACGCAAGCTAGCACTGCGAGCGCAAGAGAAACGCATCTGCCGGGACGTGGTGGAAGCGTGGTGATCCCGAGAGGCTCGTGTGGATACCATAGTGAGCCTGAACACGTCAACTGTTCAGGTTTTGTGATTCGACTCTACAGTTGAGTGAGAGATCTCAACCGAAAATTAGGTATGAAATTTTCGAACACCCGGTTTACCCCGTTTCACTTGGATCCTGGAGGGTTTCGGTTAAATTTCGCTGCGCTGTTTGGCTCCCGAAACCCAACAATACCACACTCCTTCAGATAGTCAAGGAATTCTCAATCCAAGTACTCTCCGCGTCGATCTGATCGAAGCACTTTGATACTCTTCCCGAGTTGATTATCTACTTCATTCTTGAATTCTTTGAACTTTTCAAAGGATTCTGACTTGTGTCTCATAAGATACACATAGCCATATCTGCTGTAATGAAGTATTGGAAACCTCCTCTAGCTTGTGTAGACATAGGGCCACATACATCACTATGTATGAGTCCTAGTAAGTCATTAGCCCTTTCACTTTGCCCTGTTAATGGGGCTTTGGTCATCTTGCCCAACAAACATGACTCACATGTCTCATATGATTCAAAATCAAATAAGTTCAAGAGTCCGTCCTTATGGAGCTTGGATATGCGGCTCTCATTTATATGGCCCAAGTGACAGTGCCTGACAGTGCCAGAGATAGGTCAGGTTTGAATCATTTAATCTAACCTTCTTGGTATTCACATTATAGGTTGGATCTTCGAGGTCTAGAACATACAACCCATTGCTAAGTTGAGCACTACCATAAAACATTTCATTCAAATAAATAGAACAACATTTGTCCTTTATTATAAATCAAAAACCTTTCTTGTCTAAACAAGAAACAGAAATCAAATTTCTAACAAAGTAGCAGTTGTCTAATTCTAAAACTAATCCACTAGGTAAAGTGAGAACATAAGTCCGTACGGCTAAGGTAGCAACCCTTGCTCCATTTCCAACACGTAGGTCCACTTCACCTCGGCCCAATCTTTTACTTCTATTTAGATCCTGCACATTTACACAAATGTGAGATCCACATCCAGTATCCAATACCCAAGATGAGGAAGTAGAAAAGTTAGCCTCTATAACAGGAATACCTGAAGTGGAAGTCTAACTTCCCTTTTCTTTAGCAAGTTCTTCAAGATAGAGCTTGCAATTGCGCTTCTAGTGTCCAGGTTGCTTACAATGGAAGCACTCCCCTTCCTTTGCCACACCACCCTTTGGTTTCAATGCAGCTGAAGAAGAATTAGCATTAGACTTTTCATTAGCTTTATCCTTCTTCTTGTTGGCTTTTCCCTTTCCCTTGCCCTTTTGAACCATCAAAATGGGCTTAGCCTTCTTAAGGTTTTGCTCAGCAGTTCTCAACATGTTGAGCAATTCAGGGAGGGACTTGTCTAGGTCGTTCATGTTATAGTTCATGCCGAACTGACTGTAGCTTTCAGGCAACGATTGCAAGACTACATCAATAGCCAACTCTTTTTGAAGAGCAAATCCCAAATTCTCAAGATTCACAATGTACCCAATCATCTTGAGCACATGAGGACCCACGGGATTTCCCTCAGACATCTTGCACTAAAACAATGCCTTAGCGGTCTCAAACCTCTCATGCCTAGCTTGCTCTTGGAAAAGCATTTTTGAGATGTTCGATCATATCGAACGCCCCCATGTTCTCATGTTGCTTCTGAAGCTCAGATTCCATGGTAATAAGCATGAGGCATGCAACATCCAAAGCATCATCAGAATGCCTCTTGTGAGCATCCCTTTCAGCTCTTGGAGCAGTGGCAGCAGGCTCATTCGGAATGGGCTGTTCTAGGACATAGGCCTTTCTCTCTTGCTTGAGGACTATGCTCAAGTTTCGGTACCATTTGAGAAAGTTGGTCCCATTCAGTTTTTCCTTCTCAAGGATCGATCACAATGAAAGTGTCGATGTGTTTTGTGCCATGGTTATCTATAACAGTAAATATGCAGTGTAAGAGTCATGTATTTTAATTCATTTAATAAGGACTTTTATTAAACGATACTCCCACTATTTTCCTCAAAATAATAACCCTCGATATTATTTCGGAACACCTCGGCGCTAAGGTATTCTAGTGTGCCAATATCCATATTTGACTACAACCTGAGTCAGCTTTGGCTTTTCTCTCAAGTTACAGCTATTTAGGTAGGCAACTCTTTGCCAATTGCATCTTATGCAACTCTTGGATAGTTGGGTGAACAACACTTATCCAAGCTCATCTCATGAGCTTAAGCCCAACTCTATGCCTCTAAGTCCCTAATCCTATTAGGATGACTTAGTTAAGTCAGATCCAAAGTTAGCAATTTGGATATCACTATTATCCCATCACGCCTTACCAAGATGAACATAGGTGCTTTGCTTTGGCAAACCCACCTAATGTTGATCAAAGTCTTGACGAGTGCCAACATTTGGAAGGCATCACATTTGATGATTAATATTTGTTTGAGGGATTTTTCGTTTAATCTCACCAATTTGTTATCTCTGGTTGTATTATACATGCATCACATACAAATATAAAACATGCATCTCATGCATTCAAGAAAGTAAACGTGACATGGTTATAGCCCAAACTATGTGATGGCCGGGGGACTCATCGTTTAGAGTCATGGTGACTGGTGGAGAGATTTCTAGGAGGAAGAACGCCTGGAGGATGGTTCGCCCTTGGGAGTGTGCCTGAAAATCCAGAAATAAAGGGTTAGGAGGCCCCCGGAATGTGTTTTCGGGGGGGGAGCCTCCGACGCCCAAGTCAGTGGTGGCTGAGAAAGGGCAGAGGAAATAGCACAAAGGGGCTGAAGGGTCTCGCCTGGTGATTTTCTCGGAGTTTGGGAGCCAGATCTTTGCCAACCAACCTCTTGCCAAGTATTTATTTCCTGGTATTTATAGGAGTACCTAGCCCGTTCAGATCGCGACACGCGTTCGGTCGGATGTTCCCTGAGTTTCTGGGCATAGGGGACAGATAGCTGGTAGCAGGTTGCCTTGAGCCTTGTGCTGAGATGGGCCATGATGTGATTTTAATGGCATCAGCGTGTTAGAGCGCCTTTTGAGGCGGCTTATGACGTCTGTGAAAGGACGTGTCAGAGGCTTCCTTAAATGCTCATTCAGTACTCCCGAGGTCCCTGGGCGAGGTCATCATTTGGTACGGACGGTGCCTCTTCGGGAAATACGCCCTCAGTTCGGGGGTACCCAGCTTCAGGGAGTTCCGCCTTCGGGGAGATCATGTTCGGCCCGCAATAGCTAGTGCCTCTTTTCCGAAGGTGATCTGTTTACAACCTCGGGGGGCTAGTAGTATCCTCAAGTTTCCTGGCGTGCCGGGCTCGGAGCTCTTCGGCTATCTCCCGAGGTGTATGATCCCACCTTTACTCGAGTAGCACCAGTTTCTTCTGGTCATTCTTGTGGCAGGGAGTTCGGCCAGATAGAGGCGATAGCCTTTGGCTATCACATGCCCCCCTTTGGAAAGCCGAAGTGAAGACTTCGGTTTTGCATCTCTTTCTGAGGTTGTTCTTGGGAGTCTCTTAGGAAGCCCAACCTGTTCCGAGGATGCACCTCTTGCCCAAAGGTATGGGCTGTTCGGCCTTGGCCTGTTCTTTGGTGTCTTCGAGGCGGAGCCTGTGCCGAAGATACACCTCTTGCCCGAAGGTCATGGGCTGTTTGGCCATAGCCTGTCTCTTGGTGTCCTCGAGGTAACCTGCTTTTTCTTCTTGCAGGTCTGTGTAACGTCGCGTCTGATGGCCAAGCGTGTCAGTCCAACCGACGCGTCCCAGCTTTTTAGGGATGTCAGAAGACGTGTCCCCTGTTTTGGCGCGGTGATTGACATGTGGTGCTTTGCCGTTGGAGGAGAGTCACGTCGGTTACAGAGGGCGCGCCTTTTCAGGTGCAGAGGGCAGTTACGGCAACGGTTCGCCTCCAAAAGGGTACTTATGACGACGTTTCGGTTACCAACCTTTGGCCTATAAATAGCCCATTCCATCATAAGTCCCATTTGCTTTTACTTCTGCTTTTTCCTCTGCTTTGCCCCTGTTTTCATACTTTCTTGCTTTCTGTGGCAGAGCTGCCTTAATCAGAGCTTTTTTCAGCCAACTTTCACGACGGCGTCCTCAGACTTTGGCAAATCTTTTGGTGGGTTTTTGTTTTCCAGAGTGTTTTGATTCCTCTGTTCTTTTGAGTTTTTTCCGGAAACTGTTTTCTTGCCTTTTCCGAACTCATTTTCATGTCAAAAAAGCCTATCCCTGAGAGCTGGCAGCCTCTTTTAGCCCATCCTTGTTGCACCACCCCCGCAAAATTAGAGAGGTGGAAGAAAAAGTTCTTTCTTCCTTCTTACGCCATTACTAGGCTGCCTCGCTCTAGCCATTATGCTTTTTCAAACCATAGTAACGAGGTTTCTGTTTTCCGAGCCCAGCTGAAGGCCGGACTTCGGTATCCTCCTCCGAAGATGGTTTGCGAGTTCTGCCAATTTCATGGCATTGCTATGAACCAGCTTCCCCCGAACTCGTTCTGCTATTTTAACGCCTACCTCTGCATGTGTGGCGTGTTCGGGATAAAACCCCTTTTTATAATCTTCATGCAGTACTACTAGCTCTTTGTGGTCCCGAAGGGTGGCTTCTATTTTATGCTACCTCGGGGATCCGGGAGCAAAAAATTCATGTTCACCTTCGCCACCAAGGACAGCTGGCGGGGGTGGCAACAGAAATTCTTCTTCCTGAAGATGGAGGAGGCCTGGTCATATGTTCCGACCAAATGGGCTCAGGGAAGGCTAGATGTGGACGTCGTTGATCCGAGGTTGTTGCTGACTCCAGAGTTGGCTTCCACTTTCGCGGACTTCGACGGCCGCATCCGCGCTGTCTCTGATTGGGCTCCCGAGGTCGCGCCGCGCTCTCTGTACCCCTTCCCTATCAACTGGAGGTTGATGACCGAAGAGGTCCTCCGGGAGTTAAAGGTGGTTAAGGAGCACGAGACCGACCTCGAGATGCCCGCTCCTGCCATCGCCGGGAAGGATTCCTGGTTGGTCAAGCTTCTTAAGGAGGAAATTTCTTTCAAAACACTTGTCGAAAGTGAGTTATCTTCTACTCCCTTGTTGTTTTTCCCTCGGACTTACGCTGATGTCTTTTTTCTTTTTCAGAGATGGGCGACGGGACTGCTGCATTTTACAAGTCCCTTTTCTCCGGCCAGGTGGAGAAGGGCGATCAGACAAAGAAGGCGGCTTCCCGAAGGCGGAAGTCTACTGGCGCTGGGCCTTCGGCGAAACGGGCAAAGAAAACTGCCCAGGTTCCTCTGGAGGAAATATCCGAGGAAGCTGCTGAGGAGCCTGGGACAGCCGAGATTCCGGCGTCTGAGGCAGCTGCCGAAGTCCCTGCCGTTGCTGAAGTTTTTTCCGCCGACGTCCCTCCCTAGAGCCCTTTCGCGCCACAGGCCCTTCTGGAGGCCGTGGTAGAGGCTCCTTCTGCCGAGGAGCGGCGCAAGCAGAAAGGCAAGGGGATTTCAACCGAGGAGTCTCAGGAGTCCAAGGACGCCGTGTTCGAAGTGCCGCCAGGTTCGTTGTTTTCAGAACAAGTATGGCTCTTTTGTTTTTCTGAATTTTCTTTTGTCTCTGACCTACTTCTCATTTTTGCCATGCAGGGGAGTTGCTTACCCCGAACTGGGCGGCCAAACACGCGAAGGCGCGGGCCCTTCGCGACGCCAAAGTCCCGCAAGGGAAGATACCAAAAGAGCCTTTCTGGACATTCACGGAGGACATGAACTTGTACTCCGAAGACTGTCCTGAAATGGTGAAACAGATTTCGAAGGGGGTGCTTACAGAGGCCTCCTTCAAGGCTATTGCGGCGGCCCATTCGGACGATGACACCCTTGCCGCGATAGTCACCGAGCATGCTGCTCACCTTTTTCCCTTCAATTTTTCCTAAGTGCTTGGCTCTTACTGACCTTGCGTTCATCTTTTTGCAGCTGCTGGGGTACACCGGCTTTCTCCGAGTTCGGGTGGCCAGGCAGGCGGCGTTCTGAGCTTCGGCCATAGAGACCTTAGAGAAAGCAAAGGTCACGCGCTCGGCATTGATCGCCAAGAACCAGCAGCTATCAGATGCTGTGAAGAAAGAACTTGCTGCCCTTCGGGAGGAGTTCCGGAAGGAGATGGAAGATCTTGAGAAGAACTCCTCTCTGAAGATTGCTAACCTCGGCGATCAGGTGAAAGGGATGCTCGCTGCCAACCAAGACCTTCTCAAAGATAAGTCAGATTCTGACAATCTCATTCGGTCGTTGGTGAGTGAGAAAAAGGCCCTCGAAGCCGAGGTCTAGTCTTTGAAGAAGGAGCCCGATGTGAAGAAGAGGATGAAGGCGTTGAAGAAGGAGGTTGCAGACTTGAAGGACGAGCTCGAGGACCTTGAGGTTGAGAAGGACAAATCCGACCAAATGACCAAGGTCGCCTTCCAAGACGGATTCTGCCTTGCTCGGCACCAAGTCCTTGAGAGGTTCCCAGGTCTGGACCTCTCTTTTTTGGAAGCTCTCAACATTCCCGAGGGGCCTCGGTGGTCCTGGTCCAAAATCGAGCACCTAAACCTGCCTTCCACAATTCCGGCGCCGAAGGTGGTGGAAAAGGGCACAGAGGCTGGTGGCTCCCGGGACGCCGAGAACCCTTAGGCTGTTCTAGGGGCCTTTTCCTTTTTTCCTCTTCGTTTTTTTGTTCCTTCTTCGGGCACTTCTTCTTTGTAAGCCTGATCATTCTCAATGGATATATTTTTTGGCTAAGTCTTTTTGCAAGATTTTTCATTTCCATTGTCCCGAACATGTTCGCTCAAGAGACTTCGGGAAACCTGCAATCACCAAAATTTATTATCCGCTTTTTTCGACGAGTATTTTCGCAAGATTTTTGTTTCCCACTTTCCCGAGCATGATGGCTCAAGGGACTTCGGAAAATCACATCTGCGCTTTTTGCGGCGAGTACTTTCGCAAAATTTTTGTTTTCCATTTTCCCGAGTATGATGGCTCAAGGGACTTCGAAAAATCACATCTTCGCTTTTTACGGCGAGTACTTTCGCAAAAATTTTGTTTTCCATTTTCCCGAGCATGATGGCTCAAGGGACTTCAGAAAATCACATCTGCGCTTTTTTATGGCGAACACCTTCGTGGAATTCTGTCTTGCACCATTTTGTACACTTAAGAATTTTTTCTCAAGGACATTCTGTACTAAGGATATTTTTTGCACATTATAATCCTTCCGCTCCATCTTAAGCGTAGAATTTCTTCAAGGCATCTGAGTGCCAAGTGTTTTTCAATTCTACGCCTTCGGTGTTGCCAAGTTTGTACACGCCTTTTCGTACTTCGGCAAGAACCAGATAATGTCCTTCCCAGTTCGCGCGAAATACCCCGTGAGATGGCTTTCGGGGTGCAAAGTCAGCCTTTCGGAGAATGAGGTCCCCTTTTTTGATTTCTTTTGGCCTGGCTCGTAAATTTATAGCGCGGCGACTCTTTGCTGGAAAGCTTTTCTTCTCAGCTCAACTATTTCTCTGTGTTCGCCGACGAGGTCGAGCTTCGTTCTTAGGCCGAGGTCGTTTCCACTTTCATCAAATACTTGCACCCGTACTGATGGTCTAACTATCTCGATAAGGATGATGGCCTCTGTCCCGAAGACGAGTGAGAAGGGGGTCTCCCCTGTGGCTCTTCGGGGCGTCGTTCGGTAACTCCATAACACGCTTTGGAGTTCTCCTGGCCATTTCCCTTTTGCTTCCCCCAGTCTCTTCTTCAGGCCATATTTTATGGTCCTGTTAGATACTTCCACCTGCCCGTCCCTTGGGGGGTGAGCTACTGGGGCGAAGTGCACCTTTATTCCGAGGTTGCTGATAAATTCCTGGAATCCTTTGTCTATGAATTGGGATCCATTATCAGCCACTAGTACCCTCGGTATGCCGAATCTGCATACAATGTTCTTCCATACAAACTTCTGCACTTCTTTTGCCGAGATAGTTGCTAGTGGTTCTGCCTCGACCCATTTGGAGAAATGGTCTACCGCTACCACGCAGAATTTCACGCCTCCGGGCGCTGAGGGGAGTGCCCAATAAGGTCTATACCCCAGACTGCGAAGGGCCAGGGATAGTCAGCCGAAGTTACCAATTCCGAGGGTGCCCTCTGGATGTTCGCGTGTTTCTGGCAACTACCGCATTTCCGGATGAACTGCCTTGCGTCCTTTCTCAGGGTAGGCCAGAAGTATCCTTGGCAAAGTATCACTACCGCAAGGGCATCAGTTCCAATATGTGAACCACACATGCCTTCATGGACTTCTTCAAGGATTATTTCAGTATCCTCTTCGTTCACACATCTTTGCAGTGGATTCGCGTATCCCTGTCGGTATAGTTCTTCACCGATCAGAAAGAAATGACTGGAGTGCCTTCGCAATTTTGCAGCATCACCGGGGTCTTCGGGGAGCACATTTTCCGTGAGGTACCTTTTTATTGGATCCCTCCAGCCTTTTCCCGAGGTCGATATGCTCAGTACTGAGATGCTCGGATGGTCTAGCACCTCAGTGTAGGTTTTTGACTTCACCAAGCAGTCTGCCTCGGTGTTTTTCCGCCGAGGTACATTTTCGATCCGTACGGCGTCGAACTCTTGAATGAGTTTTGCTACCAGCTCGTGGTATTTTTCCAAGGTTGGGTCCTTCGCCCCATAGTCTCCTGCCGTCTGCCGAACTACTAGCTGGGAATCGCTGTGAGCCTTTAAGTTTCTCACGCCAATTTTTCTGGCCAGTCGTAATCCCGCTATGAGGGCCTCGTACTCAGCCACATTGTTAGTGACGTTGAAGCTAAACTTGATAGCCTTCATTACCGCTAGGCCTTCGGGTCCTCTGATAATTACTCCAGCTCCCTGGTGTTCGGATCCCGAGGCTCCGTCAACATGCAAGGTCCACTCTGGCTCACCTTCGTTCGGATCCGGATGACTGTCCTCAGTGGTGGGTATTTCGGCATTGAATTCTGCCAGTGCTTGAGCTTTTATGGCCTTCCGAGGTTCATAGTTGATATCGTGTTCGCCAAGCTCTATACACCACTTGGAGAGCCTTCCCGAATGATCCACTTTCCTCATAACATACCGTAGTGGCAGGCTACTTCGGACGATGATGGGGTGAGCCTGAAAGTATGGTCGCAGCCTTCTCCCTGCAAGCACCAAGCCGTATATAGCTTTTTGAAGCAGAGGGTACCTGACTTCGGCGCCATGCAGGGATTTGCTGACGTAATAGACTGGCCATTGCTTTGGCCCTTCTTCTTTCACGAGGACCGAGCTTACAGCTTTCTCTGTGACGGCGAGGTACAAAACGAGGGGCTCTCCCTCCCGAGGTTGTCGAAGAGTCGGCAGGTTAGCCAAGTAGACTTTAAGTTCTTCCCAGGCCTTTTGGCAATCTTCGTCCCAAGGGTGATCATTCTTTCCGAGGTCCCCTTCCATTTTTGCTGCCTTTGTGAGGACTTTGAAGAAAGGTCGACACCTATCTCCGTACCTGGAAATAAATCTGCTCAGGGAGGTTATTCTTCCAGTGAGCCTCTGCACGTCTTTGACTGTGGCAGGAGTTCGGAACACTCAAGCAACGCCTTAATCTTTTTGGGGTTAGAATCGATGCCTCTTTCGGATACCATGTACCCAAGGAACTTTCTCGAGGTCACCCCGAACATGCATTTTTCAGGATTGAGACGAATCCCGAAGGCTCTGAGCTTTTGGAAGGTTTCCTCTAGATCTGCAACGTGGTTGCGAGGGAGCTTGCTTTTGACTATCATATCGTCAACATACACCTCCATGTTTCTCCCCATTTGGTCTTTAAAGACTTTGTTCATCAACCTTTGGTAGGTGGCTCCTGCATTTTTTAACCCTTAGGGCATCCTGACATAGCAGGATGTTCCTCCCTCGGTGATGAAGGCGGTTTTTTCTTCATCTTCGGGGTCCATCCTTATTTGATGGTAGCCGCTGAAAGCGTCTAGGAAACTTAGGAGTCCGTATTCGGCAGTTGAGTCTACCAGTTGGTCTATTGGCGGAAGAGGGTATGAGTCTTTCGGGCAAGCGTCGTTCAAGTTTCTGAAGTCGATGCACATCCGAAGCTTGCTGCTGCCTTCTTTTGTGGCAATCACCATGTTGCTTAACCATTCGGGGTATTTGACCTCCCTGATGACTTCAGCGTCCAACAGGCGTTGGACTTCGGTTTTCACAAAGTTGCTCTTATGGGCTGAGATGCTTCGCTTCTTTTGCCGAACAGGCTTTGCTTCTGGGCTTACTTTGAGGCTATGCTGTATTATGCCAGGGTGCACCCCTGGCATGTCTTTCGGCAAGTAGGCAAAGAGATCTTTATTTCCCAGTAGAAAAGATACAAGGTTTTTCTTGTCACCTTCGAGCAAGCTCTTCCCTATTCGGGTAGATTGTCCTTGGACAAGTTCCACTGTTTCTGTTTCCGCTCTTGGGGGTTCTCCTTCTTTGCCCTTCTCTGGTGTCTTTGCCTCTATTGTTTGTGCGAGGTTATTTGCCGGAGCTTTTCGTGCTTTCAGAAACACCTTCCTTACCTCGGCTTGATCTATGAAGACCTCTACATCCCCATCCTTGGTGGTGAATGTGACAGTCAAGTACTTCACATCAGGGCGAATGTGCAGGTTTCCCTGTGTCTGCCTTCCAAGGATGGCGTTGTACGAAGAAGGAACGTCCATGACGATAAATCTCGCCATTGTGGAGGTGTACAACTCAGCTGTTCCGTCGACCAAAGTTCCTTTTACCATCAGGGGGAGGTCGATCCATCCGAGAACAGGGAGTTCGGACAGTCCAACCCCGAAGGTGGGCGAGGTGACATGCTTAAGCTCGCTGCTGGAGATGTCCAAATTTGGCAGTAAATGAGAGAATAGGACATCAGTATTTGATCCATCATCAAGCAACACTCTCTTGACGTCCCAATTCCCTATCCTTGCCATGATTAGCAGCGGATCGTCATGGGGGAAGATGACGGTGGATCCGTCCTTGCGAGCCAGTTTCTTTGTCGGGCTCTCATATTCCATAACCGCAATCTCTCTGGCCTTCCGCTTTCTTTTCGAGGATGGGAGCCCCGTGGTGATTGTTTGGATAACCCCTGCCGGAGGTGGAGGGCGCCTTTTTGGACTTTGGTTTCTCCGCCTGTCGGAGTCATAGTCCTCATCTTCGGCCCTTTCTTCCTCCACTTTTCTGCCTTTCGGGGATGGCATCCGCAGGTATTTCCGAAGTTGGCCCTGCTTTATCAGCGACTCTATGTACTTCTTCAGCTGGAAGCAGTCTTCGGTGTCATGACCGTGGTCACGATGAAACTGGCAGAACTTCTTTGCATTCTTCTTATTATCGGCGGTCATGGCCCTTGGCCGCCGAATCTGCGTCCCTTGCCTTTCCAGCGCCATGAGGATGTTGGTCCGTGTAGTGCTCAGTGGTGTGAAACTTTGGGGTTTCCTTCCCCGCATCCTCCGAGGTCATCCTTCCTGTTCGGTCGGATGCCGAGCTTGTTGATTGGACCCTTCGACGGGGTGGTGATCGGACTTCGGCCCAGCCATTCTTAGTTCCTCGGCGGTCATGTGCTGTTCTGCCCTTCGGTAAAATTCTCCGAGGGTCTCCGGGGGGTCCTTTGAGAACTCATAAAACAGCTGTGAGTCTCGCCGAAGGCCTCGTGTCATCGCAAGAATGCGGATTTCGGACCGAAAGTCTGGGACGCTCAGAGCTTCCTTATTGAATCTTTCGACATAGTCTCCGATGATTTCTTTATTCCTCTGCTCTATGTCGAACATCTGGACAGGCATCTTCGCAGTAGGTCGACTCCCAATGAATTGCTGCGTGAAGGTCATGGACAACTCCTGGAACTCAGTGATGGTCCCTGAAGGCAATGAATTTTACCATGCAGTTGCTGGCCCTGTGAGGGTGACTTCGAAGCACTTGCACATGGTAGCGTCGTCAGCACCTTGCATTATCATGCTGCGTCTGTACTTCGTCAGATGGGCCTGTGGATCAGTACGGCCATCATAAATCTCCAACCGAGGTACTCTGAAGTCACCTGGCATGGCTGCCTCAACAACAGCCTGAATGAATGGGGAGTCATCTTCGCAGAATGTTCCCGAAAGTCTGGCCCAAACGGGTTTTCTGGCCATTTGTTTCTCCACCCTATCTAGCCGTGCTAGTATTCTTTCCATGATAACTGTGGCATTAGGCTTTTCTTCTGGGAAGGGAGATCGTCGGCGCCTCTTCGGGGAGCGAGTTTGGCGCTGAGGGGACAGGGACCTCGCCTCAGGCGACGAACTCCTTCGCCGTGAGACTTTCGGTCGTTTGGACCCAGTTTGTCCCACAGGCCATTTCCCGAGGGGTATATTCTCCATGGACAACTCTTCGCGCGGGTCTACGCTTCCCGAACTGCGATGGGTCGACCTCTAACTTTTCTCCCGAGGGCGTGCAGGTGAGGGAGGTCTTTGGGCCTGTGTCTGCTGTGACCATCTTTGGTCGATCTACTGTGTCATTTCAGCCACGACCGAACGCTGAAACTCCCTCATAAAGCTCATAGTGACTACTAGAGGGCGGTCTTCCTCGGACGCAGAAGTCCCTGGGAGTGTTTGCTCAGCAGCCGGTTGTGTCTTAGGCGCGGACGGAGACCTCGGGAGTCCCTTGTCCTTAGAACGCCGAGTTTCAACGACGGCAATCTCAGAGCGGGTTCCCACAGACGGCGCCAAACGATGGCCGGGGGCCTCATCGTTTAGAGTCATGGTGACTGGTGGAGAGACTTCTAGGAGGAAGAACGCCTGGAGGATGGTTCGCCCTTGGGAGTGTGCCTGAAAATCCAGAAATAAAGGGTTAGGAGGCCTCCGGAATGTGTTTCCGGGTGGGGAGTCTCCGATGCCCAAGTCAGTGGTGGCTGAGAAAGGGCAGAGGAAATAGGACAAAGGGGCTGAAGGCTCTCGCCTGCTGATTTTCTCAGAGTTTGGGAGCCAGATCTTTGCCAACCAACCTCTTGCCAAGTATTTATTTCCTGGTATTTATAGGAGTACCTAGCCCGTTCAGATTGTGACACGCGTTCGGTCGGATGTTCCCTGAGTTTTTGGGCATAGGGGACAGATAGCTGGTAGTAGGTTGCCTTGAGCCTTGTGCTGAGATGGGCCATGATGTGATTTTAATGGCGTCAGCGTGTCAGAGCGCCTTTTGAGGCGGCTTATGACGTCTGTGAAAGGACGTGTCAGAGGCTTCCTTAAATGCTTCCTTAAATGCTTCTGCCGTACTCCCGAGGTCCCTGGGCGAGGTCATCCTTTGGTACGACGGTGCCTCTTCGGGAAACACGCCCTCAGTTCGGGGGTACCTAGCTTCAGGGAGTTCCGCCTTCGGGGAGATCATGTTCGGCCCGCAATAGCTGGTGCCTCTTTTCCGAAGGCGATCTGTTTACAACCTCGGGGGGCTAGTAGTATCCTCAAGTTTCCTGGCGTGCCGGGCTCGGATCTCTTCGGCTATCTCCCGAGGTGTATGATCCCACCTTTACTCGGGTAGCGCCAGTTTCTTCTGGCCATTCTTGTGGCAGGGAGTTCGGCCAGATAGAGGCGATAGCCTCTGGCTATCACTATGCGATATTCTCAAGCCAATGAGAATATCATAAAAGCCTAAGAAAAGAAAAGAGTCTTCACAAGCTCCTTCTCTTCCATTCTTGGCTGCCTTTTTGTTGTCACCTCCTTGGACATACCACCTTGGATGATCCTTGGACATATCACCTTGGATGATCCCATAATGCACCATTACATCAATAATAGAAACCTCGAGTTACATTCGAGGGGAGTAAGGTGAGAAGAGAATGTACAATGAGAGAGATAAGAAAAGGCACGACTCGCAGGCCGTATTTACAAGTACAACCAATCAAGGGCTATAACCATGCACCATGCTTCAAACACCAATCAGCATATCATGTCAAATCTCATTCAACAAAGATGCATGCCAATTTTCACGTGTTGATTAACCAGTTTTATTTATATGGCGCTTCTCATACGGCGGTCCCGCTGGCCGGTCAGCTTAGCCCGAAATCTTTTATTTCGAGCAAGTAGGCACCCGAGACTCCTCCATTCGAGCCCCAAAAAATACCTTACCTTCGGTGCCCGAACAGGCCGAATCCAAACAAAGCTAGGGTTTTTGCAACTATTGCAAGAATCATAATCCAAATATGTATCTCATACCTATCAATTTTGGGTTAATCTTATTAACCAATTTGTGTCGTTTCTTCATATATCTCATATGTTCATTACGAATTCCGGTTTCATGCATCATGAATCAATCTAATTAATCATGGCCTAAAAGCAACCGAACACATAGCCTCATGCGATTCCACACTCAATCCCGATTTAGGGTTTCACCAGTAGCTCTGATACCACTGTTGGGTTTCGGGAGCCAAACAGCGCAGCGGAACTTAATCGAAACCCTCCAGGATCCAAGTGAAACGGGGTAAACCGGGATCTCTCACTCAACTGTAGAGTCGAATCACAAAACCTGAACAGTTGACGTGTTCAAGCTCTCTGTGGTATCCACACGAGCCTCTCGGGATTACCACGCTTCCACCACGTCCCGCCAGATGCGTTTCTCTTGCGCTCGCAGTGCTAGCTTGCGTCCTCCAAGGAATTGCAAGAGAAGAGTGCGGCTGTCCTTTTGGGAGGCTAGGGCAAGGAGACCTACGAATTTCTCACTTAAAAGTTGTATTTGTAGTGAGACTCAACTTCTAGGGCTAATGGGTTTCAAAGCCCTAATCCAATTAGGATTTAATTTCGGGCTTAATAATGGCTCAACTATTGGGCCCATTACTAATATGAAATTATTGTGAACCCAAAACCCAAGTTATTAGCCCATACACTCTAATGATCCAAATAACTCTATGTGTGCGACCCAATAGGCTCTTACCACGTTGGCAATGATCATAAATCACATTTATGATCATAAGCAATGAGCGGTGTCTAGCAACACATCATTGCTACCCAAGTGACAAGATTGTCGATGATTCGACTAAACCTTTATGATCATCACCGATATATGCCATTGCCCATTTGTCCAAGATATCAAGACTAAGCACGAGACATGGAATGTGTCACTCTTGTATAGCCCAATCTTTGGTTTCTTGATTACCGAGTAGACCAACTTAAACTGATGACATTGATATCGTATATCAACTCATCCAAGCATGGCCATGCATTTTCTAACTCTCACTCTATCAAGGGGCCCGAAGATATCACTCCCGTTACATAGGAGGGACAAATCCCATCTTGATCATACAAATCCCTCCGCATGATATGTGACATACCCAATGACCTCCTTCAAGTTCACTCAGTTATGAGCAACAAAGGAAAGTATCAAAGTATGTGACTCACATGTAGGGAACCTTGATGATCTTAGGTCGAAGGACTACATATACCATGATCACTATGAGAATCACTTATGACACTCATATAACGATCCATGAAGTGTTCTCATGGTGGGTCGGTCCAGTACACAAGTTCTCCAACTTGTACCCATATGTAGACTACATATCTCATATTAGTCTCCACATATGCTAGTCATTATGTATTATTGCAACCCGCTCCATAATAATACTAGACTAGGGACGTTTAAGAATATCATTATTCTAAGGTTACAATTATGTTTATTACGTTACGTAGAAACAAAACAACAAACATAATTGCTGGATTAATGCCTCACTAAAATATCATGACTCAATGTGCAAAAATACAATCATCTCGTGATTGGATTTTTGGGCACAACACTAACAACCATAACACAAATAATTAGTCCATGCACTCTACGAATCCAAATAGCTCTATGTGTGAAACCCAATAAGCTCTTACCATGTCGGCAATGATCATAAATCACATTTATGATCATAAGCATTGAGCGGTGTCTAGCAACACATCATTGTTGTCCAAGTGACAACATTGTCGATGATTCAAGTAAACATTTATGATCACTACCCATATATGCTATTGTCCCTTTGTCCAAGATATCAAGACTAGGCACGAGACATGGAATATGTGGCTCTTGTATAGCCCAATCTTTGGTTTCTTGATTACCGAGTATACTAACTTAAATTGATGACATTGATATCGTATATCAACTCATCTAAGCATGGCCATGCATTTTCTAACTCTCACTCTATCAAGGGGCCTAAAGATATCACTCCCGTTACATAGGAGGGATAAATCCCATCTTGATCATAGAAAACCCTTTGCTTGATATATGACATACCTATTGACCTCCTTCAAGTTCACTCAGTTAAAAGAACAAAGGGAAATATTAAAGTATGTGACTCACATATAGGGAACCTTGATGACCTTAGGTCAAAGGACTACATATACCATGATCACTATGAGAATCACTTATGCCACTCATATAACGATCCATGTAGTGTTCTGATGGTGGGTCAATCCAGTAAACAAGTTCTCCAACTTGTACCCATATGTAGACTACATATCTTATATTAGTCTCCATATATGATAGTCATTATGTATTATTGTAGCCTGCTTTATAATAATACTAGAACAGGGACATTTGAGAAAATCATTATTCTACGGTTATAATTATGTTTATTACATTACACAGAAACAAAACAACAAAGGTAATTGCTGGATTAATACCTTGATAAAATATCATGACTCAACGTACAAAAATACAATCATCTGATGATTGGCTTTTAGGCACAACACTAACATTAAGGACCCATTGGGAAGTCTTGAGACACTGCCAACTCGAGCCCAAATGTGCCTTAGCACTACAACATGAAAGCTGATGCTGCGGCACCATAGGCCATTTCTTTCAGGTCTTTGTTGGCCTACCTAGCACTACTATAAGAACTGGCACTAGAGTGCCATGGCATAACTAGGTAAGCTTATCTGGGTGCTATAGTGTGGGCATGGGTGCTACAACACCAAGGGCCTAGAGCCCTTTGCCCATTGTGTGGTTTCTTGGTTCCACGTTGAACAATTCTTATCCGAATCACCCCAAACTTGATCTCTAGCTCAAATAAAACTAAAATGCATTAAGATTGCATAAAATACATTTAAAATCCTTGCATCAACCCCATTTATGCAAGATACAAACAAGTTTGGACATTATTCACCAATGAGCTTAATGGTGTTCTTTAAAGTTCCAAGCCAAATCCTTCAGTGGTGTTCTTTAAAGTTCCAAGCCAAATCCTTCAGAATGGGCTCCTAATTAAGCTTGAGCAAGACCAATATAAGCTACCTAATCAAGTAAGAAGGAAACCTGAGCTAGTGAAGGAGTAATTAACCTAATTTTGAGCTCAAACCTCCACGAATACCACCAACGCACTTCAATCTTCAAAATATTAGCTTGAGCTTTTTTCATTACCGATATGTCTAAATTATGACCTAAGCAAATAAGACTATACATAATTATGCCATGAGCATTAAAGCTTCATCTACAAGGGTCAATGTATGGCTATGGGTTTAGAGGTGGGAGAGATTCAATAGTGAGCTTTTTCATCTCCAAAACCCACAGTTTAATATACTTACCCCATTTTAGTCCCTTAATTTTGTTTTCTTGCTGAAATGACTCCCAGTCCTCATTAGCCTCACTTTCGGCCCTACTTAGAATTATCGTGCGTGTTAGCTACTCATGTTACCATAATTAACTCAAAAGCTTAACTTTGTACACTTAAGTTTTTCCACTAACTCCCCTGGTTTTGATGGGTTATAAACCTTATGGTCTTGTTTGCTTAGGTCATAATTTAGACTTATAACCTCATTTTTGCTAAATTTATGAACTTGCCACCAATTTTGGCCAAATTCCCAAAATAAGCCCCCATGAGCCTTAAGTGCTGCCAATTACTTTGGAACCTTCAAAAACTCAAGTAACTTGCTTGAGTTGCATAATAAAATATGAGATGATGTAATTACCTAGGATTTTATCTTACCTAGCCCATCTGAGATAGATCTTTACTTGGAAGGCCTTTACATTCCCTATTTGCTTGAAAATTTGGTCCTCTGAATTTTGATTCCTAACTGAGCTTAACACTCGTGTGCATCTCCTCTTACATTCTTCTTGGTTCTTATGCATGGTATTTTTCCTTACTATGGTTCTCGATGGCCTTTAACCATGAGCTTACTTCAAGATTTTAGCTTCTTAACTTATCTATAAAAAAACCTCCTAAGGTACTTATGGATAGACATTTCCTTGCAGACTTTACTTATAGGATGAACATTTTACATTACTTCATAAGGCACTTCCCCACACTCTGAGATTTTCACTTAGGCCCATGTAACTTAGCATTACTTGCTCTTCTTCAACCTCTTGCCCCCATGGAATGCTTTTTGAAATACTTAGCCTCATATTTACGTACTTAGTCCTTAGTCGGACATAGCACAACCTTGCACCACACTTAGGCTGTCAAGCCCAACATTGGTGTTTCTTAGGTCACCACCTCTTAAAGCTCATGGCATGCTTTATTTGGTAGCTCTTATAATTGAATTAGGCACTCAAGCTACCTTAGGTGCATCTTAGCCATGTTATAAAGGCACGTTACTTCTTGTCGTAACTTACCTTTGGCTTTTTTGGTGGTTTCTTTACACATGCTACAGAGGATCCATTAAGTCAAAACGTTTAAAAGCTTAACACCTATAGCCTTGGTATAGGAACCCAAATCTACATGGAGTCTTCGGCTCTCACATATTCTTAGGTGTGGTACACACAACTTCAGCCTTTAATGCTTGACTCCTCTAGGTAATCTCTTAACACACTTGGCCCTCAGTTACCCACTAGCCAACTAACCAAAAGTTTTAATCCTTAACGCATTAGATGCCCAAGTGTGCTATTTGACATTTTATTACTTAGGAGTCTTTCTTTATACAGCTCCATTTATAAATTTTACTTAGGTGCCCCAAACACCCCACGTTGCAAAACATGACACTACCGTGTCTTGGTAGGCTTTATTTAGGTTCTTAACTTTTTCAAGTATGCATTTGGGAAAGAGCTTTGTTTGACATCATGGCCTTTTTTAGCTCTTTTAGGACACTATTAGGATCTTTGGTTCTTGATAGCCAAAGGGCTATTACACTTCAAACCTCCAAGCTATGACGAGGCACCACCCTCGGAAAGGACGAGCACCAACCTCGGGAAAAGAGGGTCCACAGTCCTTGACCCTTGGACCTCGATAATCCACTATTACCTTCAGGAATAATAGGACTAACCTCGGGAAAATAGTACACTACAGCCATCAGTAAAATGACCTGACCAGCTTCGGAAAAAGTAGATTCACCATCCTCGGCAGGGCAAAGCATCCTCCGAAGGGGATCCTTTGTGCCGAGGGGCCTTTTGAGTAATTGGGGTGATCTCGGCAAGAAGCTCTCATGTCCCGAAGAGGTCCTTTACACCGAAGGGGTATTCTGAACACGACAAAAATGGTTAAGGAGCCTTTGACACAGAGCCCTTGCGCATGCCCCTGACACACAAGCCTCCCACGGCCTTGGCTTCTAGCCGGAATGGCCTATGGCCAGCTGGAGATCCTCGTTTCTAAAGGTACAGATCGCATCCAACTGAACACGTGTCATGACCTGAGTAGGCTGTGTCAAACAGACTTCTCCTGATGACCCCCTATAAATACTTGGGAAATGACCTTGGTAAGACAAGAGATTGAACTCTGAAAAGAACCATAGTCTTTACGCTCTACCCATTGCTCTTCACTTGCCAAATCCTGACTTGGGCGTCGTAGGCTCCTCCCCCAGAAACACACTCTGGGGACCTTCTAACCCCTGTTCTTTTGAGTGTTTCAGGCAATCTTTCCCAGGAAGTCTCTCCTTCAGACACCCTTCACACCCGAGGTCCCTACTTTAGGCCATTATGTCGTACAATGAAGATGCTGACGGGCATCATTTGGTGCCGTCTGTGGGAAACCACTCTTAGGTAGTCGTCATTAAGACTCAATGTACTAAGGACAAGGGACTCCTGAAGTCCTCGTCCACGCCGAAAGCTCAACCGACGACCAAACAACCCACCGTAGGGACTTCCTTGCCCGACGATGAACGTGCTACGATCATGATGAGCTTCCTACATGATTTTCAGCGTGTTGTTGTGGCTGAAATGATGCAACAGTTGGACCAAAGTTGGTCACAACCACATTCGGGCTGAAGGCCCCCTTCACCAACACACCGTCGGGAGAGAATCACGAAGTCCACTCACTGGAGTTCGGGAAGCGAGGACTTCCGTGATGAGTCCTCAACGGAGGACATGCTTCCCAGTGTCTGACGTATTGGAGAAATGGGGTCTAAATGGGCTAGGACTTCCCGCCGATGAAGTTCTTCACTGGAAGAGAGATCACAATCCCCCTGCCACCTAAGTTACTCCCCGAAAAGGAGGCGTCGTTCTCCGTTGCTAGAGGCCTCCAGGCAGCTAGAAGAGCCCAGGGCCACCATCCTCATAAAAAAGATCCTGGAGAGGCTGGAAAAAGTAGAGAGGCAGATTGCCTGAAAGCCAATATGGTCAAGGTTATCTGAGACCTTCATCGGAGAAGAGTTACCCTTCATCCGGATGGTAGTTGAAGCGCTAATGCGAAGTGACGTTCGAGTCCCTCGCTTGGAAACCTATGATGGGCGTAGTGACCTTTAAGCCCACCTAACCAAGTACAGATGTAGCATGGTGCTACACGGTGCTGATGATGCTACCCTCTGCAAATGCTTTGAGGTCACCCTCTCTGGTCCGGCAACTATGTGGTACAACTCCCTCGCCCCTAGGACTATAATGAGTTTCCAAGAGCTCTCCACAGCGTTCACGCAGCAGTTCATCGGCAGTAGGCTGACGGCGAAGATGCCCGTTCAAATGTTTGACATAGCACAGAGGAATGGAGAAACCATGCATGATTATGTTGAAAGGTTTAATTGAAAGGCATTGAGCGTGCTGGACTTCCGTCCCAAAATACGCATCCTTGCCATGATACGGGGACTTCGGCGAGATTCACAACTCTTTTACGAGTTCTTGAAGGACCCTCCAGACACCTTTGGCGAGTTCTACCGAAGACCTGAACAGCACATGATAGCGGAAGAGCTGAGAATGGGAGGACCAAAGTCTAATCAGCATCATCCCAAAGGCCAAAGTCACCAACCCCGGTATCCAGCCAAGGGCGGGGGAAGAACTCGGAAGCAGAACGGGAAAATACCCATGTCATTTACTCCCCTAAACACCTCTAGAACAAACATACTGCAAGCCATGGAAAGGCAAGGCAACCCAATCCAGCATTTGAAGGCCTTGACTTCAGAAAACAAGAAAAATATGAAGAAGTTCTTGCAGTTTCATCAGGATCATGGGCATGACACTGAGGATTGCTTCCAGCTGAGGAAGTACATCGACTCTCTAATAAAGCAAGGCTAACTTCGGCACTACTTGCGGATGCCCTCCCCAAAAGGGAGGATGGAAGAGGAAAGGAAAGGAGATGATGAGGACTATGATTCCAAGAGACGCCAGAATCAAAGTCCTAAAAGGCATCCACCACCTCCAGCCGGGGTAATCTGAACAATCACCACTGGACTACCTTCGGCCAAAAAAAAGAAGAAAGCCAGGGAGATCTTAATGATGGAATTAACCCATCGAACAAGCTTGTTCGAAAAAATGGGTCCACTGTAGTATTCCCTCATGATGACCCACTTCTAATAATGGCAAGGATAAGGAGTTGGGATGTCAAAAGAGTACTCCTCAACGATGGTTCTAACACCGACGTCTTATTTTCTCATTTGCTGCTAATTTGGGTATCTCAAAAGGCAATCTCAAGCCTATTACCTTCCCTACCTTCGAAGTAGGTCCGTCCGAACTCCCTATTCTCAAGTGGATTGACCTACCTCTAATGCTAAGGGGAACTTCGCCACAAAACAAGGGTGAGCTATTTGCTTCCACAATGATAAGGTTCATCGTCATAGATGTCCCTTCATCATACAATGCCATCCTTGGGAGGCAGACGCAAGGGAATCTCCACATTCGCCCAGATGTGAAGTACTTGAATGTCACCTTCGCAATGAAGGACGAAATGCTGAGATCTTCATCGACCAAGGGGAAATGAGAAAGGTCTTTGTGAAAGCAAGACAGGGCCTAGAAAAGGTCCACACACAGACTTCGGGAGTAAAGGCCGTGCTTGTAGAGGAGGCAAAGGGAGGAGAAACAGAAGACCTCAAGAAAATAGAAACAGAAGATGTGGAACTTGTCCCAAGCTGAAATACCCGAGTAGGGAAAAACTGGCCGAAGGTGACAAGGAAAAACTTGTATCTTTTCTGTCAATCAACAAAGATTTGTTTGCCTACTCGTTGAAGGACATGCCTGGGGTAGACCCTTGTATAATCCAACATAGCCTTAAGGTGCGCCCAGAGGTAAAGCCTGTCCGACAAAAAAAGTGAAGCCTCTCGGTGCATAAGAACAACTTCATCAAAACCGAAGTCCAATGCTTAATGGAAGCAAGCGTAATAAGGGAGGTCAAGTACCCCGAATGGCTTAGTAACGTGGCTATCGCCACGAAAGAAGGAAGTAATAAACTCTGAATATGCATCAACTTTCGAAACATAAACGATGCTTGCCCCAAAGGTTCATATCCTCTACCGCCAATAGACCAGTTGGTAGACTCAACCGCCGAGTATGGCCTCCTTAGTTTCCTCAACGCCTTCAGATGATATCATCAAATTAGGATGGACCCCGAAGACAAGGAAAAAACCACCTTCATCACCAAAGTTGGTAGATACTGCTAAATTAGAATGCCCTTCGGGCTTAAGAATGCAGGGGCCATGTACCAAAGGTTGATGAATAGGGTCTTCGACTCCCAAATTGGGAGAAACATGGAAGTCTACGTCTATGATATGATAGTTAAGAGCAAACTGCCTGGTAGTTATATCATAGACTTAGAAGAAACATTCCATCAACTGAGGACATTCGGAATTCATCTCAACCCCGAAAAATGTGTGTTCGGGGTGAATGAGGGTAAGTTCCTCAGATTCATGGTGTCGGAGAGAGGTATTGACGCCAATCTGAAAAAGGTCAAGGCCCTGCTGGGATTCCGAACTCCTACGACGACTAAGGATGTGCAAAGACTCACAGGGAGAATCACATCCCTCAGCAGATTCATCTCCAGATATGGGGATCGATGCCGACTGTTCTTTAAAGTCCTCACTAAGGAAGCAAAAAAAGATGGCGACCTCAGAATCGAGGTGCGCCCTTGGAACAAAGATTGCCAAAAGGCTTGGGAGGAGCTAAAAGTCTACCTAACTCATCTGCCGACACTTCGGCAGCCACGGGAAGGAGAACCCCTCATGCTCTTCCTCACCGTCACCGAAAAGGTAATAAGTTCAGTCCTTGTAAAGGAAGATGGCGGCAAAGCAATAGCCAGCATATTATGTGAGCAAGTCTTTGCATGGTGCTGAAGTCAGGTACCCCTTGCTACAAAAAGCTATCTATGCCTTGGTACTTGCAAGTATAAGGCTGCGACCTTATTTCCAAGGGTGCCCCATTATCGTCCGAAGTAACCTGCCCCTTCGGGATATCATGAAAAAGGTGGATCACTCAGGAAGGCTATCGAAGTGGTGGATCGAGGTCGGTGAGTATGATATCACCTATGAGCCAAGGAAGGCAATAAAAGCACAGGTATTGGCAGACTTTATTGCCGAAGTACCCGTTGCCGAAGATAGCCCACCTAGCCTCGGTAAGGACGAACCTGAGTGGACTCTGTTCATTGATTGAGTGTCCAGTTTCGAACATCAAGGAGCCGGAGTAATTCTCTGAGGTCCCGAAGGTATGGAAGCTATGAAAGCCATCAAATTCGGGTTTAATGTCACCAACAATATGGTAGAATATGAAGTCCTCATAGCAGGTTTGCGCCTTGCCAGAAGAGTTGGTGTGAGAACCTAAAGGCCCACAGCGATTCTCAGCTAGTGGTCCGACAGATGGCAAGGGACTATGGTGCAAAGGACCCAACCTTGGCAAAATATCACGACCTCGTATCAAAACTCATCTCGGAGTTCCATGCGGTACATATCGAGAACTTGCCTCGTTGGGACAACATTGAAGCAGATACTTTGGTCGAGTCAAAAAATTTGACCGAAGTGCTAAGTCACCCGACCATAGCAATAATGAGCATAGCAACCTCGGAACGAGGATGGAAAAATCCCATAAAAAAGTACCGTATGACTTCAGAGCTTCCCTCTTGAGGCAGCAAAAGTGTGAAGATGTTCTGGACGATATTTCCTAATCGGGGAGGAGTTATACCGACAAGGGTATGTGAGTCCACTACAAAGGTGTATCAGTGAAGAGGATGTAGAAACAATCCTCAAAGAAGTCCATGAGGGGGCCTGTGGTTCCCACATAGGAATTGACGCTCTGGCAGAAGTGCTACTCCGCCAGGTATACTTTTGGCCTTCCTTGAGGAAGGACGCGAAGTAATTTGTCTAGAAATGTGACAATTGCCAAAGACACGCTAACATCCAGAGGCTACCTTCGGCAATGGTAACCCCGGCTAATTACCCTTGCCCCTTCGCATATGGGGTATTGACCGCATCGGCCCTCTCCCAACTGCACCCGGGGGAATGAAGTTCTGCGTAGTTGCGGTAGATTATTTAACTAAATGGATTAAGGCAAAGCCTCTGGTAACCATTTTGGTGAGGGACATACAGAAATTCATCTGGAAGAACATCGTATGCAGGTTTGGCATACCGAGGGTGATAGTGGCTAATAACGGTTCCCAGTTTATTGACAGGGGTTCCAGGAATTCACCACTGACCTCGGGATAAAAATTCACTTCGCCCCGGTAGCTCATCCTCAAAGTAACGGACAGGTAAAGGTGTCCAACAGAACCATAAAGGATGGTTTGAAAAAGAGATTGAAGGAAGCAAAAGGAAGATGGCCAGGAGAACTCCCTAGTGTGGTATGGAGCTATCGGACAACCCCCCGAAGGGCCACAGGTGAGACACCTTTCTCACTCGTATTTGGTACACAGGCCATCATTCCTATTGAAGTAGTTCAGGCATCAATAAGAGTACAAGTTTCGATGAAGAGGGGAATGACCTCAGGTTGAGAACTAAGCTGGACCTCACTGACGAACATAGAGAAGTGGCTGAGATTAGAAGAAAAGCTTTTCAGCAAAGGGTAGTTATAGCTGCGAACTTGCATGTCAGGTGAAAAGGAATAAAAAAAGGGGATCTTGTCTTCTGAAAGGCTGAGTATGAGCCCCGAAGACCATTTCATTGAGCACTTCGGGCAAACTGGGAAGGGCCTTATTTGGTCCTTGACGAGGTTCGGCCAAAAGTCTATAAGCTCGGCGATGCCGAAGGTGGAGAACTAAAAAATACATGGCATTCAGATGCTTTGAAAAAATTCTACACTTAGAAAAATTTTCTATGGAAAATAGTCCCACCTAAGGAATCTAACCGAGCAAGGTGCAAGTATCTACTTACAAAAGTGACACGTGTTCTCCAAAGGTGCGTCAACCGAACATGGCTGATAAAAACAGGCAAAGCTTGGCCAAAAGATATTCACCGAAACTGACACCATCCGAAGATGGTTGGTAATAAGCGCAAAAGATATCTTCTCGAAGGTCCTAGACCAAAAATGGCCAAACTAACCCTTGGAACCGAAGATTATTTAAGGAGTAACTTGTCTTGGGACTTAGCAAAATTTTGGAGGAAAAAATGAGTTTTATTAATTTATGTCTCAGTAGAACAAGAAAGAGCTGAGAAGGAGAAGACTAAGAAGAAAAAGAAAAGTTCTGAACACCTAGGAGACCTCGCCGTCCCGAGCTATTTCACCACCAACTTCCTCTGTCACATGCTTTGGTGCCGGAGGGAGGGCAAAGGGAAGATTGAGGTGCTCTAAGTTCGACCATGTCTAGTGAGGCCCTTCGGGAATGTTCAGAGCCATGAAGAAGGAGACGTCGAGGTCCGGATACTTCGCCAGGACTTGATGCCGAGCCAGACAAAAGCCATCCTGGAACGCAACCTTCGTTGCCTGATCGGCCTTGTCTTTTTGAACAGACAAGTCGTCCAGCTCGTTCCTCAAATCGGCGACCTCCTTCTATAGTTTCTTCATCTTTTTCTTCTTTTTCTCCTTCTTCTTCATCGCGTCGACCTCAACTTGAAGTTCAGCATTGTCTGCGAGGGCCTTCGCAAAGAGTGCAGAATTCTCCTCCTTCTCCTTTCAATAGGCCTCATTCGCCGAAATTAGTTCACTGACCTTCGTGCTGAGGTCAGACACCTTATGGGAGAAATCCTGACAGAGTTCCTCCTGGCTCTTCAGGAACTCCTCCCGAAGTCTAGCAGTCTCCTCCTTGGCTATTTTGTTCAGCTCGGCGTACTTAACAACCGAGTTGGTACAAAATACCTTGGCCTTCTCCAAGCGCTCTTCGGTCCAGGATCGGATCGAAGATTGCTTTGCTGCCCAAGCTCTGAAGTAGCCACTGTACACTAAGAGCTGCAAAAAGAAGGACACTTGGTGAAGTTTTGCAAAGCAAAGAAAACACTTACAAAAATTTGGAGAGAGGATAAAGAGTTTGAGAATACCTAGGCAGCGTGTTCAGGCATCCTTGCGGCGAGGACCTCCTCATTCGGGCACTCTTCTGCCAGAGATTTGAACGTGGCTTGGGTGAGCATGCCCATCGCCATTTGGGGAGCCATTTGCTGGCTATCTTCGGAGAACAAGTTCATGTCCTCTGTGAAAGACCAGGAAGGCTCCCTCAGAACCTTATCCTTCGGGATATGGGAGTCCCAACGGGCCCGCTGTCGGGCATGCTCCACCTTCCACGTCGAGGGTGCCAGTTCCTCTACAAAATCAAGCCAAAGTTCCATCAGTACATTATCTTTTAGCCATACATCTAGAAGGTTAAAAATGCTAAAGATGTTTAAATTTATAAAAAAATGGCTAAGGGGCAAACCTGGTCGAACCTTGGCGATGTCCTCGTAGGAGTCATGAACTTCCTCCACTTCAGCAGGGACATGTTTGCCCTTGTTCTGTCTTCGCTCCTCAAGCTCTTCAGCAGAAGGGCCTCCTGAAGTGCCCAAGATGTCTATTGAAGTGACAGGACTCTGGGGAGTGGAGCTGACGGCCAGCTCCGATGGTGGGTGGACATGGACCGAAGGCTGGTGCCCGACCTCTATAACGTCTTCCGAAGGGGGGGAAGAAGGTCCTTCTTCAATTTCTTGGCCGAAGATGGCCCCCCTCTGGACAGCTTCTGCCTCTTTGGGGCGGCTTTCTTCTTCTGTTCCCCCGTCTCCACTTGGCCGAGGAAGAGGGACTTGTAGAAGGCAGTAGACTGGTCGCCCATCTCTGATAAAGGAAGAAAATATCAGTGTAAGTCCAAAGGGGGTACTTATAGCAAAATTTGGAAAGCGACTTACTCTCAACGAGGGCTTTGTAAGTGACCTCCTTTCGAATGAGCATCACCAACCACGCCTTCTTCCCATCTATGGCAGGCACTGGCATGCCGAGGTTGGTTTTGTGCTCCTTAATCACCCCTAACTCCTGAAAAACCTCTTCGATGATAAGGTCCCACTTGATGGGGAAGGGATACAAGGAGCGTGGTGGGACCTCGGCATCCCAGTCAGTGACAGGTCGGATATGGCTATCAAAGTCCTCAAACCTCACTGCTAACTCAGAAGTCGCAACTTCTTTGGATCAACAACATCCGTCTCCAGCGTCCCCGAGGCCCACCTGGTCAGCACGTGCGACCACACCTTTGCCACCTTCAGGAAGAAGAACATCTTTTGCCACCCTCGCCAACTGTCCTTGTTGTCGAAGGTGAACATATATTTTTTGCTCTTAGATCCCTTAGGTAGCAAGAAATAGAAGCCACCCTTCGGGACTGAATAGAGCTTGTAATACTGCATAAAGATGACGAAGTGGGGTTCTATCTTGAAAGCCCTACACATGCAGAGAAAAGCATTGAAGTAAGAATAGGAGTTGGGAGGAAGCTAATGCACGACTATGCCATGGAATTGGAAAAAGTCACAAACCATCTTTAGAGGAGGGTACCGAAGTCCGGCCTTTAGTTGGGCTTGAAAAATGGTAACCTCATCTGAATGGTACATGTAACTAAGCAGACCTGCAGTAGGTAGCCTAGTCATAGCGTAAGATGGAAGGAAGAACTTAGTTGTCCACTTCTCCATTTTTTCCATAGTGGTGCAACACGGATAAGAGTCGAGAGGAGCCCAACTCATGGGACTAGAACGAGCAGTCATAAGTGGGACTGCAGAAGACATATTCGGGAAAAAAAGTGACTTTGGAAGAAGGAGGATGACTTCAGAAAAGAAGAAAAGGCTAAAAACACAAAAAATCAAAGGACTTCAGGAAAGAAAACCCACCAAAAATTTTGCTAAAGTCTGCATTTGTGAACGCCATCGTAAAAGCTTGCCAGAAATCGCTCCGCCACTGGCACCACCGCAGAAAAGAAAGAAAAGCTTGAGAGCAAGCGAGAGCAGGACAGAAGCAAAAGAAAGCAAGTGAGAGCTATGAGGGGAAGGAAGGTTTATATAGACCGAAGGAAGGTTTATATAGACCGAAGGGGGGTAGGTGAATCGTCGCCATAACTACCCCTCGAAGGTGAATCGTCGCCATAATTACCTCTCGAAGGCGAAAAGATGCAGTTGATGTAACCGACACAACTGTCCCCCAATCACTGGGTGCCACGTGTCATCCAACATAGGAAATGGGGGCATGCCTTTTGACAACACGGAGGCCAAGGTGAGCTTATCGAAAGTGACGTGTTTGATCAGAAGACGTAACGACTCACTGACAAATGACAGCGGCCCATAGAAAGCAGATATCCACCTCGGGCTGACGGAATAACTTCGGGAACGTAGGAAATTCGGCTGAAAACTAAAAAGGCCACTTGAGTACTAGAGAAGCTACCTCGGCTAAGAATAGGCATCTCGTATCATTGAAACTCCGCCCGAAAAAGATAACCGTAGCTAAAAATTCAGTCATGACAACTGAATTGGCCACCATCTTCCACAAAGACTCCCATAATTTGCTTAAATAACTAAAGATATAACTTCAGCTTTCTGAGAGGGGGCATGTCATAGCCAAAGGGCTATTACACTTCAAACCTCCAAGCTATGACAAGGCACCACCCTCGGAAAGGATGAGCACCAACCTCGGGAAAAGTGGGTCCACAGTCCTTGACCCCTGGACCTCGGTAATCCACCATTACCCTCGGGAATAACAGGACTGACCTCAAGATAATGGTACACTACCGCCATCGGTAAAATGACCTGACCAGCTTCAAAAAAATTAGATTCACCATCCTTGGCAGGGCAAAGCGTCCTCCGAAGGGAATCCTCTGTGCCGAGGGGCCTTCTGAGTAACTGGGGCGACCTCGGCAAGAAGCTCTCATGTCCCAAAGACATCCCTTTCACCGAAAGGGTCTTGTGAACACAACAAAAATGGTTAATAAGCCTCTAACACAGAGCCCTCGAACACGCCCCTGACACATAGGCCTCCCACGGCCATGGCTTCTGGCTAGAACGGCCTATGGCGAGCTGGAGATCCTCATTTCTGAAGGTACGGACCACATCCAACCGAACACGTGTCATGATCTAAGCAGGCTGTGTCAAACAGACTTCTACTGACGGCCCCCTATAAATACTTGGGAAACAATCTTAGTAAGACAAGTGACTGAACTCTCAAGACAACCATACTCTTTACGCTCTACACATTGCTCTTCATTTGCCAAATCCTGACTTGGGCGTCGGAGGCTCCTCCCCCGGAAACACACTCCGGGGGCCTCCTAACCCATACTCTTTTGAGTGTTTCAGGCAATCTCTCCCCAGAAGTTTCTTCTTCAGACACCCTTCACACTAGAGGTCCCTACTTCAGGCCATTATGTCGTACAACGAATATGCCAATGGGCATCAATTCTCAACTTCATTTGATCCCTATATACCCACTCGGGTACACTTAAGGTACCTTCGAAACTTGTGCCATACCCTTCTTGGCCTAGCTTAGGAATCTTTGAGTAGATTTAATTGTCCTTCAGCTCTGAGGCACTTGGGAACCTTCTTATGTCTCGTTGGTCTTTAGGGATGACACCAAACACTTTAGACCCACCAAACTAAAAATTTTTATTTGGCCCCTCTTAGGTGCTACTCATAGTTGTGCACCAAGTGTATCCTTTATACCCATCCAACACTTGTGACTTTCATGCCTTCTTGGGGTCTACCTTGGTACAAATATTTTGCCTACCAAACACTTAGGCTTATGTTTAGGCCACTTGGTTTAGTCCAACATTATGCACCACTATGATTACTTAGCATGGTTCACACACTTATAGCCCACAATGTGCATTCTTAGTGTAACCAAGACCACAACCTCCTTATGGCCTAGGATGGTTTACTTATGTATCAGGTACAACCTTTATTTACACTTAGGCATTAAAACTTCTTAAGCCACCTTAACATATGTAGCTCTTACTAGTGCTCTATTTCATGGGCACTTAGACCTTTCAGACCTTTATCTACTAACTCAACTTCCAAGACTCAATAGGTAGTTTTGACCATTACATTCCATTAAACTTCTTTTTTTGGGGGTTCGAGTCTCTACTTATCTACCTCACTATCCAAAAGCCTCATTGACCCCTCAGGGCCCTTACTTAAGCTCTCTAAGAACATAGCTGCCTTGCTTAATATTAATTATGAGTCCTATACGCTTTTAGGCCTTTTTCAAACATTCATGTAACTCCAACAACCATTAATCCAACTTGAAATCTCTAAACCAATCATGCACCACCCCAAAGTCTTACTTTACTCTTTTAGTGTAACTTAGGTCACTAAGAGCATTAATTGGTGACTTGGCTAAACACAACACTAAGCTCTCCTTAACCACTTCCAGTTCATTTGGTGGTGCAAAATACTCAAATCTCAAGGACCTTCTTTAGGTTCATGTAGGATCAATCCTCAAGCTTTATGGCCTTTGGTTTCATTTTACAATCCCTTGCTACATTGTATCCTTTAGGGGTTTGGGATGTTACACTTAGTCTCAAGGCATAGGTTAAATCCCTCGAGCCTTAACTTTCTTACTTCCTAGCTAACTCTCATCCTTTAAGAGACTAGTTCTTAACAACCGACTCTTAGTTCTGGGACTTATGGGTTTTGGTTCTTAACTTTGACCACTGATATCCACTTGTAATTACCATAAGGTTCCAAGGTACCATTGTTCATTCTTTACCATGTAGCTTGTGCCATTCAACAAAACACTTGCCTCTAAAAGCTATTTTGGCCTATTACATTTCCAATATTCAAGTTCAATGACTATAATCCAAAGAAACCAACAACCTCTTAAGTCCAAGGCTTACTTCCTTACCAAACTAATGGTTCGGTCACAATTACTTTTGGCCCAATTATGGATTTGCCTATCCACACTCCTCTTGGAGTCCTAGTTCTTTAGCCAAGCTAGTCACAACCCCTGACATGGTAATAATTAAAAAAAAAGAAATAACTTACAATTACTATGCTGTAATCAAAGTTTAACTACTTTCACCTAGCTCTTTGATCACTCAGCTGATCCAAGAAAAAACCTTAGCTGGTATGAGTTTCCATTATATGCTTCTTTAATAGTTTAGGTGATCCTTCACATTTAGCCTTATAAAGGCCTTATGATGTGTTGAAATTTTGAATACATTTTACTTGATCTTTTAACTAGTTATTTGGCTCTATCATGTCTTCTTATATAATTCTTGATTGATTTGTGGGAGACTAAGTCTTAAGTGTTTTTGAAGTGAAAGAGCTTAAAATAGGGATAAAATAGATTAATATTAAAGCCCAAGGCAGGAGGAAAACTTGAAGATATAGCCCTAGAGCCTAGAATTACAACATTAGAGTAACAGAAATGAAGAACATCTTTAGAACAGCCAAAGATGCATCCCCAGATGCTAGAGACACATCTTCAATTGGGTGAAAATTAAAGTAAAACATGGTAGCCAAAGATGTATTTCCTAGAGTTAGAGAGCACCTTCAGCCGCCAGGGATAAGTCCCGAGGTTTTATGGCTACATCTTTAGAACTTCCAGCAGCCCATCATCAATCACCTGGATGCAGCCTCAGCTCCCATGGACTCAGTCACGTGCTTATTAGATCTTGTCCCCTTTTTAACCCCCACTTTGATCTCAATCCTTATTGGTTACACTATAGGGCTGCCTTATCTTTAAGAGTGGCTAAAATATTTGTGTAGGAGAGAGGACTCGATCTACTGGACATGCTTGATAATGTCTTATACAAAGCCATGGGATGGGGCACCCTACTCCTTTACTCTCTACCATTCTTCATAGACTTTCTCCTAGGTTTAGGATCATCTTCTTTTTTCTTTCTCTTCTCTCATATTATGGAGGCCATCATTGAAGCTTAATAGGAGTAGGCTTGGACTGCTCAAGAAGGGTTACTTAGGAGATTTGTGGAATGAAACTCTTCTAGTCATCTTGGGTTTACTCTTCCCTTTTCTATGTGGTTATTTATGGAGGCTATTTTTTTATTTTCATGTTTATGTTTACTATGAGCATAGAGTAATGTCTTCACATGGCCCCTAGTGGGCCTACCCAGGAAGCCTGTGGGAAGTTGTCCTACACTAGTCATAATTGGCTAATTGATTATGTGCACACTAGTTAAAACCTTTATGCTTTTAGTTAATTAAACCTACCATGTAGTCATGCATGAGTATGCGCTTTAACTTGAATGATTAAACAAGTGATAAAACATAAAACAATGCTACGACATTTCATTCAAAATTGAGCATCAAAATTGTTAAAGCATACAAAGCATCTATGTGGTTAACTACACATAATCAACCACGTGTGAACATCCCAACGAAAATAGACTATGTTCACACCCAAAAGCAACTCTAGAGTAAACTACTCATACATGAACATTGGAGGCAAACTAGTGTCCGAATCCTAAACACTGAAGAATACTACTGAGATCCACAACTAAGTTCCCACCATAGAGCAACACCCGGTGGCAAGCCCCAAAGCCCTTCCTTATGCTTCATTATCCTTTTTTAGTTGAGTAAACAACTATAGTTAGTACAACAACCTAACCAACAAGTGAACCACAAAACTAGAATCATAAAGATTCAAACAAGCCATATACCAGCTCATGAGCTTAACTCAATAATCCTTACTAGTTGCTGGCTCAACAACACCCAAAAACTACACAATAAAAGCTAATAGAGTGAGAAGCAAAGATTTTCAGTAATTGATCCTTTAACCTATAAGAAAAATATTAAGGACACACATATATATAATATATGAAGTCTACTATGGACGCTTGCAGCCTAAGGCTAACATATGCACATAAATTTAAGTCCTTGGGACCCCTACTCTTCCTAGTCCTCGATGGACGTTAGCCCACGCCTAGCAAGTTTTTCCCCTTTACTTATTCCTAGCAAGCTTGGCTTGCTGACGTCCTAGTGAGCTAAGCTCACTAAATAAACTTCCCTCAATTGTTGTGCAAGTGAACATGGTGGAGGCACCTCGCTCGAGTTCCAAGAAACTCACTAGGTGTACTAAGCCTCCATATAGTGCCTCAAGTCCTTAAACATGCATAGGTCACTTGCATACTAAGCTTTCACCTTAAATCCTTACCAAGAGTGTAGTAGGCTTTCACTTGTGCCTCAAGTAACTGTGCCCAGGCTACAAGCACACTAAACCTTCGCTCAAGGCGTATACCTATCCATCATTACTTGGTTAACATTACCAATGACAATGGTTGGATTGATTCACTAGGTTCCTTGGAATAACCTAGGTGCACTAAGATTCCCATATTGAGACCTCAAAGCCAAAAGCCTGCCTAGGCTCTTGATGGTACTAAACCTTTCACCCAACTAATGGTGCCCTACTGTCATGAAATTTCTCCTCACTTTGAACAAAAATGAAGTTACATCTAGGCTGATTCAAGCTTTGTAAAAGTATGTAAACTGTATCCCTTCTTCTTAGCTTCACGTAAAATCTTGAATCGCCTTAATCAGACAACCGAGTAAAAAGTCAAAATATTGCAAGGGTATCAAAGCTGGGCGGGTTCCAGCACGCACGCATCACTAGCCATTGGTGATGTGTTGCCACAGTATAAAACTCCATAGATTCTTGCAAGAGGGCTTGGTGACATGTTCCTGCCCCTTCACGCCCAAAAATTACAGATTTTGCGCCATAGTCATTTTGGAGGCTTTCGATGCTTCCCAATGGCTTTAGGGATGCCTCCAATTGCCTCAAACCTGCATATACACATGCACTAGGCCACAATGCACCATTGAAACCATGTCTATGGTATCCATAAACACCACACAACTCATCAAAAATTCACTGGTCCACCATGTTCATTACCATCTACCTACTAACACCATTCACAAAACTACTTAAATTCAACCACAAGCAAGCTATGCATGGAATCAAATATGCATGAATCATAAATCCCTTACCTCAATTCCACAAGAATTAGCAAGCATGAAGCACCATAAGCTTCAAACTTCAAGCACAAAGGCTCCACTAAGGTTTCCTAGGTTCTAATGCACAAACAAGGTTAAAGGCACTAAATTAACATAATCCAATCAAAACTTAAGCTCCTATAAGCTTAAGAAATAAGAAAACATTAAGGAAAGCTAGTTACCTCACGTACAAACCCTACCAATGGTGGAGAAACATCCCAACAAGCTTCAAAACACCAAAACAAGTGCAAAGTAAGCTTCTCTGTTCATGGATACCAAGAAAGCTCATCAATTTTGCCAAGAAACCATGAATTTGAAGTGAATTCAGTAAGAAAGTGAGGGGGAAGAGATGGCTACAAAATTGGAAGGGAAAGAATGAGTGAGTAGTGTCAAGTACTTAACCTTTCCAACTATTTTAATAACAAAACCCTTTGCCACCCCAAACTTTTTAAAAACTTGCAAATTTAGCCAATCCCCAAATAATAAGTAGGTAATTGAACATTTAGGCAAAACTTTCTAACTTAGGCTTTGGGTTTTGAAAACATCATTTTTACTCTCGGGACTTGTCCGAACCCTTCAAGGTGCGAAATGACCATTTTTGCTCTGGGTGAACTTAGTGCTATAAACCACTTAAAGCCTACTAAACCTTTAATAACTTACTTGATTTTGTTAATTAACCTCTAATTAAGGTATTTACGCTAAGGATTTATGAATTTACCTTTGCTCACTTAGCATTCCACTTGGAGGGCTATAACATTTCTCTTGCACTTTCTATAAGATGTAGCTACTTGACATTTTTATGCTAATTGAATGAATGGTTATTTGTCTTGGAGTTCCCTTCAATGCATGTTTACTATTTTATTGAACCTATCATTGTGCTAATTGATTTATTCCAACAATTAATTAAACCTTAGATTTCTTTTAAACTCTTAGAAAGGATTTAAAGGAGTTATAGTTAGGAGAAGAGTGCAGTGACCATAAGTTTGTTAAGAGACTAGTCTAAGACACCAAGTAAAGGCAAATTGAACTTGTAATGCTACTAGTGAACAAGCAATTTGGATGGGAGTCCATTATAGTTTAAGCTTAGGAGAGTGACCATTAACATAGGGAAAGAGGGCCCAACTAAATCACTTCAGCAACAAGTAAGAAAATCAAGGCTTTAGCCATAATTCACTAGCTAACCAAGTTAAGTGGTGAAACTATAGGAAGTGTGGCTTCATTAATTCATTAGAAAACACATTTTTTGTTCTTATTTTAGTGGTAATTTAATTAGTGTTACATAACTTAGTTTTGTAGTGTTACATATCATTAGTTATTGTTTGTTTTCCTAAAGTAAATCTTAAGGTAGTTGTAATTACAAAGCAATAGACTCAATCCTTATGGGAATAATACTCACTCAACCTATCTAAAAGTGTCAAATGCACTTCCAGATAGAAGTTTTAAAATTACACAACAAGTTTTTGACATCTTTGTTAGGGATTGATTGTGTTGAATTGAGCAATATCATTGCTAGGAGGTTAGCATTAGACTAAACTATTATTTATTTACTTATTTATTTCTTTGTGTTTGTATTTCTCATTGATATGTACCTTTGGTGCATGACCTATTCTTGAAGTACTAATTTGTTTCCATTGATTCTAGTGATAGAGAGACATCTTAGAGAACTTTGTGTAATATCACACTTGGGTGAACCTAGCTCCACTCTTACAATAATGGATGGTGGTGGAAAAATCTCAATGGTCTTAGGGGTAATAATGGATAAAATGGGGGCAATGAAGGAAATGGTGGTATGGATCATCAAGATAGAGTATATCCAAGGAATCCCATAAAGGCCAATTAGGGAGTACATTTAACCTTTGGTGATGAAGAATTATTCAGGAATTGTTAGGCCACCAATTCATATCAACAAATCTAAGTTAATGAAGGCAATAATCTCCCTTATTTAAGAAAACCAATTTGGGGACTTTGCTTTAGAGGATCCTAATACACATTTCAGATTTCTTGAAGGCGTGTGATACTTTCAATGGTAGTGAAATGTCTACCAATGCTAGTAGACTATAATTGTTTCTTTTCTCACTTTGGGACAAAGTTAAAGGATGGTATCAATCAGTTCAACTGAGGAGCATCACCAATTAGAATGAAATGACTGAAAAGTTCTTTGGCAAGTTTTTCCTTCCTTCAAAGTTTGCGTATTTGAGAGCATCCATTATGACATTTAAACAACACAAAATGTAGGCAATTTTGAAAGTTTGTGAAAGGTTCAAGGAATTACTTAGACAATTCCCTCAACATGGATTGTCAGATTGGAAAAAAGTCCAACTCTTCTATGAAGGTTTGGTAATGTCATCAATATTTATAATAGATGCTTCAGTTGGTGGATCTTTGATCTCTAAGACGGTGGGTGATACCTTCTAAATTCTAAAGCAATTGGCACTCAATGAAGAGCAATCGCCGAGTTAGAGAGAAATGCCAAAAGGAAGTGTTCTTAAGGCTGATCAACTAACTACTTTGTCAGCCTAAATGGCTTTCCTTATGTATCAAATGTACAAGTTGATTAACAAGAAAAAGCTGACCATTGAGCAAACCTCTGGTTCCACTTCTATCATGTACGGTGCAAATATAAAGAACAAATATGACCAAGCTAACTTCATGCGCAATTAGAACTTTGGTTGTAAAGGTAACCAACTTGGCAACCACTACAACCTTAATTGGAGAAACCATGAGAATTCTTTATGTGGCAACACATGAAATTTCCAAGAATCACCTCATCCTGAATTTAACCAAGCACCAACGGAGAACAAACCTACTATGAAGGAGGTAATGATGTCTTTCATAAAAGAAATAATGGATAGAATGGAGAAGAATGAGGCAAAGATAGAAAAATTGAGGGCTAACTTTGGCTAATAGGGAGGCCAACATTAGTGCAAGCATTAAGAAACTTAGGGGTCAAGTAGGAAAATAGGCAAAATCCATGAAGTCTCTTCAAAAAGGCAAGTTCCATGGTGACACTGAGTTGAACCTAAGGGAGCAATATTATGGAATCACACTTAGAGGATGAAAGAAGCTTAAAGATCCCTACATGAGAATGGCCACTCAAAAGAAACCAATTTTAGAAAGTGAAGTGCAAGTTCAAGAAGAAGAGAAAATGGTGGAGTCATCCAAGGAGGAACCTCAAACAGTGCAACAACTTCCACCCAACCCACCCTTACATTTCCCACAAAAGTCCCAAAAGAAGAAGCTTGATGAACAATATAGTAGGTTCATGGACATTTTTAAGAAGCTTTACATCAACATCCCATTCTTGGAGGCTTTAAGTTAAATGCAAAATTGGGGCAAATTCTTGAAAAAATTCATTGAGAAGAAAATTGAATTTTAAGAGTATGAGACTGTATGCCTCACGAAAGAGTGTAGTGCCATTGTCCAACAAAACCTTCCACCAAAATTGAAGGATCCTGGGAGTTTCACTATTCTATGCACAATTGGAGAAGTGTGAATTTAATGCCCTTATCTATTGCTAATAAGAAAGGGTTAAAAGTGAAGCCCCCCACAGTACAACTACAAATGAAGGATAGGTCTATAAAATATCCATGGGGAGTAATAGAAAATGTTTTGGTGAATGTTAGCAAACCTGTCTTCCCCATGGATTTTTTGATACTTCACATGAAAGAAAACAAGTTTTCCTTATCTTTGGAAGACCATTCTTGGCCATCATTAAAGCAACTATAGATGTGAAAGGAGGCAAGCTCACATTTAATGTTAAGGATGAAAAGTGATGTCCAACATGTATCTTTGTAGAACTCCCCCTCATAGGATGGAACTTTACAAGATTCATATGGTCATAAAATCCAACAAAAAACAATCCTCCTATTTTTGTTATGAGGGGTGGCCCAAGAAAAGTCAATGAATTTGAGCGTTCGAATCTCAAGGAGAAACAAAAAAAAAGCCAAGTCGCTTATGGAATAGAGAGAAGTAGAAGGAAAAAATGAAGAAGAAATGGTTGGGAATGAGAAACTAAAATAGTGAGAAGCCCAAAGTGCACAAAGAGGAAAGGGATAGGGACTCAAGGATGGAGAAAAGCATATCTTGTTGGATGGATCTTGGACTCTTGAAGCTTTCAAAAGGTTCTTGTAATGCAGATAGTGTGGAGCCATATCACCTACCCTACTACAAAAAAAAGGAGTTATTCTCTACCTAAAGACAATAAATCTAGCACTTATTTGGAGGCACCCCAACATTTATTCTTTATTTTTCATTTAATTATCCTTTGAATAAGTTAAGTTTTTGGAAAAAAGTGTCTCTTAGCTACTCCTTGTGTTGATTGTAGGTGCATGGTGGAAAAATCAAGAACAAATGAGAGAAGATGAAATGCCACCTTTACCAATAATTTGGGTAGGAGTAATTGGAGGCAGGAACATCTGCCTCTCGAGTATGATTCTTGACACAATTTCCCTTTTTTTTATTTATCAACATTGTAGCATCCCTACCTTGGATAGGATCCTCCTAGGAAGACTACGAAATGATGGTCTGGCAATAGTTACAGTTGGCTAGTTAATTACTTACCCCATTTGAAACTTATTGTCAGACTTGTGACTTGTATAGGCCATGGGCTGTGATGAAATGTATACATAATGTACATTATGTAGATATATGAATAATACAACTCACAAGTATGGGAATAAAGGCTACACAACGCAAGATGGCCAAAGGCCACGGGCCAAAACTGGGCCGAAGGTCATGATATCAAGAATTTGCCAAAGGCCACAAGGCCAAGAACTAGCCAAAGACAATGAGGCCCAAATATGGCTGAAGAGCATGACCAAGGCAAGTCAAAGGCCCGCTAACTCTGGCTAGGCACAGTGATCTTAAGAAGTCACATATCGGCCAGAACTCACTTACCGAATAAGCCACCACCTGCCTCGGCGATGACGTCCTGAATAAGGACAAATGCCATTTTGAAATAACTCCTAGGTGTGTGCTAAATGCTCTTCCAAACCTACGTCAGAATGGCTCATACCAAAGAATAGTTGGGATGATGTTGACCACCGGTCCCTGATCTGGCCGAACACGAGTAAGGCTGATATAGGGGTGCACCCCTGGGAGCGAATATAAAAGTAACCATTCCAGGAATATACAAAAGGGGGGGCAAGAGAGAAGCACTTAATTAAGTTTTAGCAATACCACTAGCAATATCACTCTTTTGCTTCGGCGTTGCATAAAACACTCTAGGGATTCTCTTAGCCTCCTTTTCTTTGGCGTCTTTCAGGGACAGCCTTCTAGCCATAGTGCATGCTGATGTAGAGCTCAGATGACCAAAGTCCCCAAGGACATTAAATGGTCCCATATATGGGAACCCAGCCACACATAGTCGTGGTGATGACTTGGGCGTGTATGAACAGACCTCACCAAGAGTACCCACTGAAGAAGAACCCTGCTCAATCAGAGGAACAAACATGTGACCCAATGAATACGCCTGAGGATGATCGCATAGTGACATTAATGATGAGATTCCTATGAGATTCCAGTGCACCATAGTCATAGAAAAAGCCCAACATTTTGGTTAAAATTCCCCAGGACACCTACTAAGAGGGAACCCTCAATCGAGAAGTCTTCGGCTCTAGCAAAAAATTCCCTCTTATGACGGATAGTGGCACATGGAGCGAGTCCCATGCTGAAATTTGACCATCTTAGAGCCTAAAATAGGGTTGCCAAGGGAAGGACTCAGTCATTTTTGAATGAAAGTCTACTCGTCAGACTTCCCCCTATGCTCGGAGCCATGATGATGGTCGGTCGGACTCTCTCCTCAAGAAGCTACTACAAAGGATGGAGAAAATAGAGGACCAGATCATAACAAAGACGGTTTAGACTCTGTTAACCGGAACTCCCATTGGCGATGAGGCTCCTTTTCTTCCTGCCATCCAGAACACCTCGATCCCACCAGACTTCAAGGTACCTTAGCTAAATTTGTATGATGTGAGAGGAGATCCCCAAGTGCATCTGACAAAGTATCTGAAGAACATGGTTCTTAGCAGAGCCAAGGAAACCATACTACGCAAATGTTTCAAGGTAACGCTATCAGGTCTGGCCACTGCTTGGTATAATACCCTGTCCCGCTCTTCTATTGCATCTTTCCATGATTATCTATTTCTTTTACTCATCAATTCATTGAGAGTCACCCTTCAGTGAAAGAAATAGCTCAATTGTTCAATGTGGTCTAGAGGGAAAGTGAGTCCCTTTGAAACTACATCAACAGATTTAACAAGGAGGCCCTAAAAGTTTTAGACTTGTCCCCTGAGGTATGCATCCTCGTGATAACTAGGGGCCTTCAAAAAGGTTCAAACCTGGCTTTTGAACTTTTGAAGCAAATGCCACTATGGTGGGAGAGCTCTACCAATTTGCCGAATGGTGTATGATCGCTAAAGAAATGACCGCCGATGAAGAGAAATTGGATACCCACTAAACTGAGCATTGTTTCCAAAATAAATCCCACAATGAGGGTTGAAGCAGCTGGCAATCCAAGAAGAACAAGGGCAACAGAGAAATGCAGACCTACTCCCCCTTAAACACTTCTCGAGCCAACATCCTTGCAACTTTAGAAAAGCAATGAGGGGTTCAAAGGCCCAAGTTGACGGTCCTTGACAACAAAATGAACATGAAGAAGGACTACCAATACCACCAGGACCATGTTCATGATACTGAAGGCTGCCACCAACTAAAAAAGTATATATAGACCCTTTTCAAGTAGGGCCAGCTGAGAAGGTATCTTAGGTGTTAGTCCTTGAAGGTGGGTAGAAGAGACAATGAAGCAAAATATGATGAAGATAAGTATGACTTTAACCAACAAAGGCATCACCAAAGTCCCAAAAGGTTGCCACCAACTTTGACAGAGGTAATACAAACCATCACTATAGGGCTTCCTTCGTTGGAAAGGAAAAGGAAAACAAAGGAGATAGCGAGTCTCAACCTCAAAAGAGCACATAACCTGCTATCAAGATCCAATAAAAAGACCATCAATTTTCGTCATGATGGCCCAATTCTGATCATTAGCCATAATAGCAAACTGGGATGTGAAAAGGGTCCTCTATGATGATGGATCAAATGCTAATGTACTATTTGTGCATAGGATGTCAAAGTTGGGATACTAGTTGAAGCCTTAGGAACCATGGAACTACCATTCATGATCATAGGGAGAAGTATGGGAGGTGGCGAAGAGTTGTACGCTTAGGTCATGACAAGATCCATCGTTATCGATGTCCCTTCCCCATACAATGCCATTGTTGGAAGGCAGACCCAGGTAAAGTTGCACACGAGGTTAGATGTGAATTACTTGACTATAACTTTTGAAACCAATAAGGGTGATGTAGTCATCTTTATCGATCAGGCCAAAGTCTGGAAAGCCTTTTTGCAGGTGCACCAACCCCCGGTAAAGAAAAGAATGCATATATGAGTAGTAAGAACCTTAGAGGAGCCTCTAGAAAATAAAGACCGAGGAATAGACATCAAGATAAAAGGCTTAGAACTTGTCAAAGGCCAAAGTACCAAAGTTGGGAAAAGTTTACTTGAGGGGGAAAAGGCCAAACTTGTAGAATTCTTGAAATCAAACAAAGAGCTCTTCACCCACTCACAAAAAGACATGCTGGGATATACCTGAGCATAATCCAACATAGTTAAAATGTTTCCCTTTCGCAAAGCCCATAAGGAAAAAAAAGTGAAATATGGCTCTGAACAAAAGAGCCTTTGTTAAAAAGGAAATACAATGACTCATTGGAGCAAGAGTAATTAGGGAGGTCGAGTACCTAGATTGGTTGAGCAATATGGTAATATCCATAAAATAAGAGAGTGCCAAACTCTGAATGTGCATCAACTTCACCAAAGTAAACGATGTGTGCCCAAAAGATTCGTACCCGCTGCTTATGATAGATCAACTGGTAGACTCTACTTTGGGATATAAGGTATTGAGTTTTCTAGATACTTTTAGTGGATACCACCAAATCTGAATGAATCCAACTGATGTAGAGAATACTTCATTCGTCACCGATGAAGGCATCTTCTGTTATGTTTAAATGCCCTTTGGACTGAAAAATGCAGGAGCCACCTATCAACAGTTGATGGAAAAAGTATTTATGAAGCAGATCAATCGAGACATGGAAGTATACATTGCTGATATGGTAGTCAATAGCCAAAATGGCATAGACCATATTGAGGATTTATGAGAAACCTTCCAACAACATAGGAAGTTTGGCATACGACTGAATCCAGAAAAGTGTACCTTCAGTGTAATCGGGAGTAAGTTCCTGGGATACATGGTTTTGGAGCATGGTATTGAGGTGAACCCGACCAAGGTGAAAGCTCTTCTTAAGTGCCGAGCTCTTTTTTTAGACAAGGACATACAAAGATTGATGGGGAAAATAACAGCCCTAAGCCGCTTGATTTCGCAATATAGCAACATGTGCATGCCATTTTTCAAAATGCTCAAAAACACTGCAAAGAATGACATTGAAGCTGAGAATTTCTAGAATGAAGAATGCCAAATAGTGTGGGAAGGAATCAAAGCATGTCTTGTTGAGCCTTCCACACTGTGCCAACCGATTATGCAACGGCGCCAAAAACTTGCTTCACTCTAGCAGTTGTAACTCAAGTGTAGGTTGTCGAAAGTAATAAAATCTCGGGAGTCTGAGTGTTGAACCAGGGGGAAGTGAATTAAGATATACAAATTAAAAAAGTGAAGGAAGGTTTTTGTGAAAGATGTGAACAAGTATTGATTAAAAATTCAAATTCAAATAAAATAGCGAAGGTTAGGGGATCCACTTTTAGTATATCGGTTATGATTAATTTTAGCCCATCTTACTGTTAGTGTTGTGCCCAAAAGGCCAATCATGAGATGATTGTATTTTTGCAAATTGAGTCATGATATTTTATTGAGGCATTAATCTAGCAATTTTGTTTGTTGTTTTGTATCTGCGTAACGTAATAAACATAATTGTAACCCTAGAATAATGATATTCTTAAACGTCCCTAGTCTAGTATTATTGTGGAGCGGGTTGCAATAATACATAATGACTAGCATATGTGGAGACTAATATGAGATATGTAGTCTACATATGGGTACAAGTTGGAGAACTTGTGTACTGGACCGACCCACCATGAGAACACTTCATGGATCGTTATATGAGTGTCATAAGTGATTCTCATAGTGATCATGGTATATGTAGTCCTTCGACCTAAGATCATCAAGGTTCCCTACATGTGAGTCACATACTTTGATACTTTCCTTTGTTGCTCGTAACTGAGTGAACTTGAAGGAGGTCATTGGGTATGTCACATATCATGCGGAGGGATTTGTATGATCAAGATGGGATTTGTCCCTCCTATGTAACGGGAGTGATATCTTTGGGCCCCTTGATAGAGTGAGACTTAGAAAATGCATGGCCATGCTCCGATGAGTTGATATATGATATCAATGTCATCAGTTTAAGTTAGTCTACTCGGTAATCAAGAAACCAAAGATTGGGCTATACGAGAGTGACACATTCCATGTCTCGTGCTTAGTCTTGATATCTTGGACAAAGGGACAATGGCATATATCGGTGATGATCATAAAGGTTTAGTCGATTCACCGACAATCTTGTCACTTGGGTAGCAATGATGTGTTGCTAGACACCGCTCATTGCTTATGATCATAAATGTGATTTATGATCATTGCCAACATGGCAAGAGCCTATTGGGTCGCACACATAGAGCTATTTGGATAATTAGAGTGCATGGGCTAATTATTTGGGTTATGGTTTCACTTTAATTTCGTATTAATAATGGGCGAAGGAGTTGAGCCATTATTAAGCCCGAAATTAAATCCTAATTGGATTAGGGCTTTGAAACCCATTAGGCCTGGAAGTTGAGTCTCACTATAAATACAACTTTTAAGTGAGAAATTCGCAGGTCTCCTTGCCCTAGCCTCCCAAAAGGACACCCCCACTCTTCTCTTGCAATTCCTTGGAGGACGCAAGCTAGCACTGCGAGCGCAAGAGAAACACATCTGCCGGGACGTGGTGGAAGCGTGGTGATCCCGAGAGACTCGTGTGGATACCATAGAGAACCTGAACACGTCAACTGTTTAGGTTTTGTGATTCGACTCTACAGTTGAGTGAGAGATCTCAACCGAAAATTAGGTATGAAATTTTCGAACACCCGGTTTACCCCGTTTCACTTGGATCCTGGAGGGTTTCGGTTAAATTCCGCTGCGCTGTTTGGCTCCCGAAACCCAACAGTGGTATCAGAGCTACTGGTGAAACCCTAAATCGGGATTGAGTGTTGAATCGCATGATGCTATGTCTTCGATTGGTTTTCGGCCATGATTAATTAGATTGATTCATGATGCATGAAACCGGAATTCGTAATGAACATATGAGATATATGAAGAAACGACACAAATTGGTTAATGAGATTAACCGAAATTGATAGGTATGAGATACCTATATGGATTAGGATTCTTGCAATAGTTGCAAAAACCCTAGGTTTGTTCGGATTCGGCCTGTTCGGGCACCGAAAGTAAGGTATTTTTCGTGGCTCAAATGGAGGAGTCTCGGGTGCCTACTTTCTCGAAATAGAAGATTTCGGGCTAAGCAATTGTAAGACAATTTTTTGCGCCGGGGGGCGCTGCCCCCCACGCCCCCCGCAAGGGCGGCTCCCCTTGACCCCGTCCGCTGACCGGTCAGCGGAACCACCGCCCGCTGACCGGCCAGCAGGACCGCCGTATGCGAAGCGCCACATAAATAAAAACTGGTTAATCAACACGCAAAAATTGGCATGCATCTTTGTTGAATGAGATTTGACATGATATGCTGATTGGTGTTTGAAGCATGGTGCATGGTTATAGCCCTTGATTGGTTGTACTTGTAAATACGGCCTGCGAGTCGTGCCTTTTCTTATCACTCTCATTGTACATTCTCTTCTCACCTTACTCCCCTTGAATGTAACTCGAGGTTTCTATTATTGATGTAATGGTGCATTATGGGATCGTCCAAGGTGGTATGTCCAAGGAGGTGACAACAAAAAGGCAGCCAAGAAAGGAAGAGAAGGAGCTTGTGAAGACTCTTTTCTTTTCTTAGGCTTTTATGATCTTCTCATTGGCTTGAGAATATCGCATAGTTTGGGCTATAACCATGTCACGTTTATTTCTTGTAAGCATGAGATGCATGTTTTATATTTGTATGTGATGCATGTATAAAACAACCGGAGATAACAAATTGGTGAGATCAAAAGAAAAATCCCTCAAACAAATATTAAGTCATTAAATGTGATGCCTTCCAAATGTTGGCACTCGTCAAGACTTTGATCAACATTAGGTGGGTTTGCCAAAGCAAAGCACCTATGTTCATCTTGGTAAGGCGCGATGGGATAATAGTGATATCCAAACTGCTAACTTTGGGTTCGACTTAACTAAGTCATCCTAATAGGATTAGGGACTTAGAGGCATAGAGTTGGGCTTAAGTTCATGAGATGAGCTTGGACAAGTGTTGTTCACCCAACTATCCAAGAGTTGCATAAGATGCAATTGGCAAGGAGTTGCCTACCTAAATAGCTGTAACTTGAGAGAAAAGCCAAAGCTGACTCAGGTTGTGGTCAAATATGGATCTTGGCCCACTAGAATACCTTAGCGCCGAGGTGTTCCGAAATAATATCGAGGGTTATTATTTTGAGGAAAATAGTGGGAGTATCGTTTAATAAAAGTCCTTATTAAATGAATTAAAATACATGACTCTTACACTGCATATTTACTGTTGTAGATAACCATGGCACAAAACACATCGACACTTTCATTGCGATCGATCCTTGAGAAGGAAAAACTGAATGGGACCAACTTTCTCAAATGGTACCGAAACTTGAGGATAGTCCTCAAACAAGAGAGAAAGGCATATGTCCTAGAGCAGCCCATTCCGAATGAGCCTACTGCCACTGCTCCAAGAGCTGAAAGGGATGCTCACAAGAGGCATTCTGATGATGCTTTGGATGTTGCATGCCTCATGCTTATTACCATGGAATCTGAGCTTCAGACGCAACATGAGAACATGGGGGCGTTCGATATGATCGAACATCTCAAAATGCTTTTCCAAGAGCAAGCTAGGCATGAGAGGTTTGAGACCTCTAAGGCATTGTTTCAGTGCAAGATGTCTGAAGGAAGTCCCGTGGGTTCTCATGTGCTCAAGATGATTGGGTACATTGAGAATCTTGAGAATTTGGGATTTGCTCTTCAGAAAGAGTTGGCTATCGATGTAGTCTTGCAATCGTTGCCTGAAAGCTACAGTCAGTTCGTCATGAACTATAACATGAACGACCTAGACAAGTCCCTTCCTGAATTGCTCAACATGTTGAGAACTGCTGAGCAAAACCTTAAGAAGGCTAAGCCCATTTTGATGTTTCAAAAGGGCAAGGGAAAGGGAAAAGCCAACAAGAAGAAGGATAAAGCTAATGGAAAGTCCAATGCTAATTCTTCTTCAGCTGCACTGAAACCAAAGGGTGGTGTGGCAAAGGAAGGGGAGTGCTTCCATTGTAAGCAACCTGGACACTGGAAGCGCAACTGCAAGCTCTATCTTGAAGAACTTGCTAAGGAAAAGGGAAGTAAGACTTCCACTTCAGGTATTTTTGTTATAGAGGCTAACTTTTCTACTTCCTCATCTTGGGTATTGGATACTGGATGTGGATCTCACATTTGTGCAAATGTGCAGGATCTAAGTAGAAGTAGAAGATTGGCCCGAGGTGAAGTGGACCTACGTGTTGGAAATGGAGCAAGGGTTGCTGCCTTAGCCGTAGGGACTTATGTTCTCACTTTACCTAGTGGATTAGTTTTAGAATTAGACAACTGCTACTTTGTGCCTACTATTAGTAGAAATTTGATTTCTGTTTCTTGTTTGGACAAGAAAGGTTTTTCATTTATAATAAAGGACAAATGTTGTTCTATTTATTTGAATGAAATCTTTTATGGTAGTGCTCAACTTAGCAATGGGTTGTATGTTCTAGACCTTGAAGATCCAATCTATAATGTGAATACCAAGAAGGTCAGATTAAATGATTCAAACTTGACTTATCTCTAGCACTGTCGCTTGGGCCATATAAATGAGACCCGCATATCCAAGCTCCATAAGGATGGACTTTTGGACTCATTTGATTTTGAATCATATGAGACATGTGAGTCATGTTTGTTGGGCAAGATGACCAAAGCCCCATTCACAGGGCAAAGTGAAAGGGCTAATGACTTGCTAGGACTCATACATAGTGATGTATGTGGCCCTATGTCTACACAAGCTAGAGGAGGTTCCCAATACTTCATTACTTTCACTGATGACTTCAGCAGATATGGCTATGTGTATCTTATGAGACACAAGTCAGAATCCTTTGAAAAGTTCAAAGAATTCAAGAATGAAGTAGAGAATCAACTCGGGAAGAGTATCAAAGTGCTTCGATCAGATCGAGGTGGAGAGTACTTGGATCGAGAATTCCTTGACTATCTGAAGGAGTGTGGTATAATATCACAACTCACTCCACCAGGTACACCTCAATGGAATGGTGTTTCTGAAAGGAGAAATCGAACTCTGTTAGACATGGTTCGCTCCATGATGAGTCAAGCTGACCTTCCAAACTCCTTTTGGGGACATGCTCTAGAGACAGCCGCTTTTACACTAAACCGAGTTCCATCTAAATCGGTTCAAAAGACACCATATGAGATATGGAGTGGGAGGCATCCCAATTTGTCTTTTATGAAGATTTGGGGCTGTGATGTTTATGTAAAACGTCAATCCTCTAACAAACTAGGGCCCAAATCTCAAAAATGTCTTTTTGTTGGGTATCCCAAAGAAACAAAGGGTTACTATTTCTACAATCCCTCTGAGCAAAAAGTGTTTGTTGCTCGAACTGGTGTCTTTTTGGAGAAAGAGTTTATCTCTAAAGAAACTAGTGGGAGGAAAGTAGAACTTGAAGAAATTCAAGAACAACAAGAAGACATCGAACCTGAAATGGAACCTGAACAGACACCACAAGATGTTGTGGTTCAAGAGTCTGTTCCTGTAGCACAAAGCCCACGTAGGACTGGTAGGATTCGGCGTGAGCCCGAGAGATATGGATTTCTCGTGACTCACACCGGTGATGTGATGCTCATGGATCAAGATGAGCCCACAACCTACCAACAAGCTATGTCGGGGCCTGACTCTGAGAAGTGGCTAATGGCCATGAAATCCGAGATGGAATCCATGTATGAAAACCAAGTATGGACTTTGGTTGACCCACCTGAAAGGGTAAAACCTATAGGGTGCAAATGGGTTTTCAAGAAGAAAACTGACATGGATGGTAATGTGATTACCTTTAAGGGAAGATTGGTTGCAAAAGGTTTCAAGCAAATTCATGGTATTGACTATGATGAAACTTTTTCACCAGTTGCTATGCTTAAATCCATCCGAATTTTGTTTGCTATTGCTGCACACTATGATTATGAGATATGGCAAATGGATGTCAAAACTGCATTCCTAAATGGAAAGCTACTTGAGGATGTGTACATGACACAGCCTGAGGGTTTTGTCACTCCTGGGAATGCCAATAAAGTGTGCAAATTGCAAAGGTCCATTTATGGACTGAAGCAAGCTTCTCGAAGTTGGAATCTTCGTTTTGATGATGCAATCAAAGAGTTTGGTTTTATCAAAAATGAAGATGAACCTTGTGTCTACAAGAAGGTTAGTGGGAGTGCTATTGTCTTCTTGGTGTTGTATGTAGATGACATACTACTCATCGGGAATGACATTCCTGAGCTACAGTCTGTGAAGACTTGGCTAGGAAAATGTTTCTCTATGAAGGACTTGGGTGAAGCAGCCTATGTGTTAGGCATTAGGATCTATAGAGATAGATCTAGAAAGCTTCTTGGCCTAAGTCAAAGTACATATATTGACAAGGTGCTAAAGAGGTTTAGCATGCAAGATTCCAAGAAAGGATTCTTGCCCATGTCACATGGTATCACTCTTTCTAGATCTCAGTGTCCGAGTACAACAGAGGAGAGAGAGCGCATGAGTAAGATTCCATATGCCTCAGCAATTGGATCTATCATGTATGCCATGATATGTACTCGTCCCGATGTCTCATATGCTTTGAGCATGACGAGTAGGTACCAATCGAACCCCGGTGAAAGTCACTGGACAGCTGTTAAGAACATCCTTAAGTACTTACGAAGGACTAAGGATGCATTCTTGGTCTTTGGAGGTGAAGATCAGCTCGTTGTAAGGGGTTACACAGATGCAAGCTTCCAATCCGATAAGGATGATTTTAGATCGCAATCTGGTTATGTGTTTTGTATTGGTGGTGGTGCTGTGAGCTGGAAGAGTTCAAAGCAAGAGACAGTAGCTGACTCTACAACAGAATCTGAGTACATTGCCGCCTCTGATGCTGCGAAGGAGGCAGTTTGGATCAAGAAGTTCATCACTGAACTTGGAGTGGTTCCAAGCATTGTTGACTCGATAGAGCTCTATTGTGACAACAATGGAGCAATCGCACAGGCTAAGGAACCTCGATCTCACCAGCGATCCAAACACATACTCCGACGCTATCATCTCATCAGGGAGATCATCGAGAGGGGTGATGTAAGGATATGCAGGACTTCGACAGACAGCAACATTGCTGATCCACTGACAAAGCCCCTTACGCAGCAGAAGCATGATAGCCATTTTAGATCCATCGGTATTAGATACATGGATGATTGGCTTTTAGTGCAAGTGGGAGATTGTTAGTGTTGTGCCCAAAAAGCCAATCATGAGATGATTGTATTTTTGCAAATTGAGTCATGATATTTTATTGAGGCATTAATCTAGCAATTTTGTTTGTTGTTTTGTTTCTGCGTAACGTAATAAACATAATTGTAACCCTAGAATAATGATATTCTTAAACGTCCCTAGTCTAGTATTATTGTGGAGTGGGTTGCAATAATACATAATGACTAGCATATGTGGAGACTAATATGAGATATGTAGTCTACATATGGGTACAAGTTGGAGAACTTGTGTACTGGACCGACCCACCATGAGAACACTTCATGGATCGTTATATGAGTGTCATAAGTGATTCTCATAGTGATCATGGTATATGTAGTCCTTCGACCTAAGATCATCAAGGTTCCCTACATGTGAGTCACATACTTTGATACTTTCCTTTGTTGCTCGTAACTGAGTGAACTTGAAGGAGGTCATTGGGTATGTCACATATCATGCGGAGGGATTTGTATGATCAAGATGGGATTTGTCCCTCCTATGTAACGGGAGTGATATCTTTGGGCCCCTTGATAGAGTGAGACTTAGAAAATGCATGGCCATGCTCCGATGAGTTGATATATGATATCAATGTCATCAGTTTAAGTTAGTCTACTCGGTAATCAAGAAACCAAAGATTGGGCTATACGAGAGTGACACATTCCATGTCTCGTGCTTAGTCTTGATATCTTGGACAAAGGGACAATGGCATATATCGGTGATGATCATAAAGGTTTAGTCGATTCACTGACAATCTTGTCACTTGGGTAGCAATGATGTGTTGCTAGACACCGCTCATTGCTTATGATCATAAATGTGATTTATGATCATTGCCAACATGGCAAGAGCCTATTGGGTCACACACATAGAGCTATTTGGATCATTAGAGTGCATGGGCTAATTATTTGGGTTATGGTTTCACTTTAATTTCGTATTAATAATGGGCCAAGGAGTTGAGCCATTATTAAGCCCGAAATTAAATCCTAATTGGATTAGGGCTTTGAAACCCATTAGGCCTGGAAGTTGAGTCTCACTATAAATAAAACTTTTAAGTGAGAAATTCGCAGGTCTCCTTGCCCTAGCCTCCCAAAAGGACACCCGCACTCTTCTCTTGCAATTCCTTGGAGGACGCAAGCTAGCACTGCGAGCGCAAGAGAAACGCATCTGCCGGGACGTGGTGGAAGCGTGGTGATCCCGAGAGACTCGTGTGGATACCATAGAGAGCCTGAACACGTCAACTGTTCAGGTTTTGTGATTCGACTCTACAGTTGAGTGAGAGATCTCAACCGAAAATTAGGTATGAAATTTTCGAACACCCGGTTTACCCCGTTTCACTTGGATCCTGGAGGGTTTCGGTTAAATTCCGCTGCGCTGTTTGGCTCCCGAAACCCAACACTTACCACTCAATTGAGATCCACACATAAAGGAGGTCCCAATCGGGGAATTTAGTTAGTAGTAACTTTTGTTGATCTTAAAAAGCCAACGCTTGCTAATGAGTTCAAGTATCCATCATGCCAACCTTTGTCGACAATAACTCCAGATTCCAATATAGCCAGTAGAGCCATGTTCTACAGAGGGAATCAAGCAGCTTTTGTGCCAATGATTGACTATGACGAATCAAGACTCCCACTTAACAATGAGGGAAGTTAAATAGACAATGATTGACTATGATGAATCAAGACTCCCACTTAACAAGGAGGGAAGTTAAATAGATTAAGGAAGAAAATACCGTTAACGTTGTGATCCATTCAAATCAATCATAACCTCTATACCAAAAGCCTTTCACCTTAGCAAAAGAAAGATTAGTTAGCCATAAGAAAAGTAGACAACATGTAGAAAGATGAAATAAACATTGATTGAAAGATCAAAAGAAGAACAAGAAGAAGAATGAGGAAACACTTGGATAGAGCTTCGGTATTGAAGACTAGAACAAAACTAAAGAAGAAAAGCTAAAGATGATACAAGAACATAAAGGAAGCCTAAGAAATGGCATGAATTCATCCTCCCTCCCCAAGGTGCCTGTTTATAGAGTTTTTGCGGTGGGTGAAATGGTAAAATAGTAAAATGTAGGTAAATACAAATCATTAAGGGCAAGCTAAAAATTATTTTAATTTTTTGACCATTATAGACAATGAATTAGCTATTCCTGAAAGCATGGAACTTGTAGAACTCTTCTTTAGCTTCGAATTGATAGCTTGTTCATTCAAATCAGACATCTGTACCTCAAGTGATGATTTTTCAACCGAAACTGCTCTTCAGCACACAAAAGAACGAATGGTCTCATCTATAATCAGATTTTGGCAATGAAAATGATCAAACAAGCTCATAGTATGAAGTAGAGTTGAACATCTACATGTTGGCTTTCAGATGAATTTGGAATCACTCAATTCCGATGTCTATAGCGCCAGATATGAATTTTCTTTTGAAGGGCACCAAGTGATGATTTTACCTACATAAAAAAATAATTATTTAATATATCTATATTTAATATTAATGAACAGAAAATCGCGTATGTACAGTAAATTTGCATATGAATAGTAAGTTGGTAAATAGTAACTATGAATAGTAAAATGTGTGTGAATAGTAAAAATGTGTGAATAGTAACCCGGTGAAAAAATGTTCAAAATATAAAAATTAATCATACTCAAAATGTATAATGATGATTTAAACACTTAATAGCAATACACTTATGAGTAATCATCATAACCCCTAACCAGGTTCTCGCTTGTCCCTAGTAAGTAAGGCGATGTACTCAATGAATACTCAAGCTTCATCCAATGTTTTATACCATAATCTCTATACTATAGATTAGAAACCATTGAAGTAATGAGCATCAAAATTATAGTACTAAAAATAAAATAAAAATTTCATAATGATTTACGTGCATTTCAACCCTCAAACAAGGGAAAAATGTGAAAGATTATGAGTTACTGAGTGCAATAAGTGTGTGATTGACTATCAGGAGTGTCTAAAAGATTTCAGTAAATCATACCAACATTTGTGACTTATCAGAAAAAATCTAATTCAAAACCATCGCTTTGCCGGTCTTTCACACTACCACGCTATAAAAGGTTTTTTTTTTTTAACTTTGACCCAAGCCTTATTTAGAGAACCCCGGTAATAGGCAGCCCTTTTCAATAGCAAACATCGCTTGTTGTTATTGTTTTTTTTCTCATTTTCAAGTCTTTTCAACACTTCTTGGTGTTGTTTTCTTTTCCAAGTTTTTTTATTCAAATCAAGCTAAGACATGGTTCATTAGAAGTCCCAACAGCCGTATAGTTGGAGTATTCTTTGAAATCTAAAAGACAATAAAGATTTTTAGTGTGCGTAAAAATATCAGTAATTCATAACTTAAACATCCTAATCCCTTGTCAAAGTGAATAAAATTTGACTAAATAATTATGTCAAATAAGATTTTAAAAATGTAAACTTTAATGTAGCTCATCATCTCAAGAATTTCATCACCAAGCATAGAAATTTTTAAGATAGAAAATATGGATTACTAGTGAGTGTGTCATCTTGTATGGGTTTAAAAACCTACTAAAAAAAATGTTATGACTAGCATGCCTAATAGGATGCGTTTCAAGAGTAAGATTACTCTTTACTCAACCATCCTAAACTAAGGGCTTTGTCCAATTGTTTTAATATCAGCATGAGAAAAACTATCCTAAAAGAAGAAAAAAAATGTGTGACAACTATCCCTCCCCCTAACCAGATTAAGACATTGTCCCCAATGTCAAAATAGATAAGAAGAGTGAAGAAGAGATTACTTGAAATGGTAGTTATTAAAAATGAAAAACCTGAAATAACTTAAACCAAAATAAAGAAAATGCTGATAGTAAAACTAAAAGAAAAGATAAAAAGATCTATAAGTCTAATTGCTCTATTCTACAGTGCTTCATCACTTATTAACAAAAATAAAAATGACAAGCAGAGTAAAGGATACTTATGGGATAAAACTGATTGCGAAAGGCTGTCGTGTCCAATCTATTTAAATCACTGCTGGATTTGGTTAAGAAATGAAAGCTTTCATTTTATCTAGCAATTCTTCAGCTGTTGATGTAGATATTAGGATCTGTCGTGCCATTTCTGAGATAAATTTCTCCTGCATAGCATGATCCATAAAAGATAACAGACCTACAAAGAAATTGTTAACATTCAATAGCTTAATGGGTTTTTGGTGCAAATTAAGTTAAGTCATGGAAGTAATTTGAAAATTTTCCCCCAATGTGCTAAACTCTCTTGGTAGAGCAATAAAGGCATTAGAATTATAGAGAATTTGCAACAAATGCTCTTGCAAGTTTTTAACCACTAATTCTTGTCCAATCGTGCCTCCAGAAATCAATTTCAAAGGTGCAGGGATGATACCTAAAACTTGGCAACCTTATACAGATGCTACTGTTGCTGCACCCTCATCAATCTAACACTACCTCCACCATATAACAAATGTATTTTTCGCTCAGCTAGGACTCTACCCAAATGGTTGGTTGCCCTCAAGAAGTCTTCATCCATTCCAAGAAAAGATCCACACAATACACAAATATTTGGGAATTTGTGAGTTGAGGTTCCCTCTATTTCTATCCTTAATCGTGTGAAAAAAAATCAAAAGAAGAACATGCATTTATAGAGATAAAAGGATAATGCAATGATTACACCTACTGGAGTAGGTAGATTATTGTTAGAAGAAAAAGAAATTTTTCAACAATAACGGTGTGTTTGTATAGTAGTTGTGATTGTGGCTCACAGCGTCCTCTGGTTTTACATCCAGTAATGGCTTCAACGCCTAGATTTGCTTCCCAACCAATTTTCTTACTAACTGGCAAGCAGGGTCTTTTAAAGTCAGATTCCCAAGACTATAATGCTCTCATTCTTTATGAAAAATACTTCATAAACCAAGAAGTTCATGTTGCACAATGCCACAAGAATGCGTCTCAAGAGTCAATCGGATATTATCCAAAGAATCCTTACTCAGGCCATTCTTAATGCATTGTATTTCATCTTCTTGATTATCGAACACCATTCCTAAAGAACAACATCTAATATCACAAGTCCATTGAGCACATTTATGACAGACTCGTAACCTTTTCGCTCTTCGGTTTCTGGCATAAGAGCTTTTGCTTAAGCCAGGCATGTGGGACACAAATGCATTTGGGATTTCACCAGCCAAACAGACCTTAGCTTCAATTAACCAACGCACATATTCAGGAATGCCATTGTGCATCAAAACTCTTAATCATTTACATCTAGCTTGGTAAATCCTTTTAAGAACATTGATTAGGAGAGTAGGAAAGTATTTTCGCAAAGTAGAAAGATTAGAATCCATTGATGAGAAAAAATTGAGAGGAGAGAAAGAAATAAGTTTTTATGGAAAACTGAGATAACCGACTTGAGAGCCACAGAGTACCATATTCGCCACTTAACCAGGGAGAAATGGGTCCTACTTTTTGACAATTTTCAAAGACTTTGCAGAATGCATGTCAGTCTTTAAAAAAAGAGGGCCAGTGAAATCCAAACTGCAAAATCTTTAGAGCTGTTTTCTTTAACAAAAAATGCCCTCCGCACATTTCAAAATGAGAAAATTTGATAACACTTTTTAGCTTATTTTCAGATATACATCTCCGGAATATCAGATCAGGACAATATTTGAAAAGATAAGGATCATCCCAATAAAATTTTTTCACCTCATGCAAAAGTTTCTTCTTATCTTGAGCATTCCATTGAGCTAGCATCCGTCCTGTCACAAAAAAAATTGACAATATTAGCAAACCAAGGTACTGTAGTGACAGAGAATAAAAATTCATCAGGAAAGCAATCATGTTTTGGTGCAGCCTCAATTGTTGAATCTGTTGTCAGCCTTGACAAATGGTCAACGACAACATTTTTGGTGCACTTCTTATCCTTGATCATAATGTTGAACTCTTGGAGTAATATGACCCATCGTATCAGCCTTGATTTAGCATCTTTCTTTGACATTAGGTATTTGAATTCTTTGGGTAAAAGCTTCAACTTAATTGTGTGAATTTATTTTGCTCTTCAATTTTCAGTTTCCAACATGTGTTTTTCACCTGTGAAGAATCAAGCAATGAACATACGTTCGATGTATCTTGATCCATTTGTATAATCGATTCAAATGAATTAACCAAATAATTTTTTAATGGTCAAAGATACTTCATTTTTCGATGTGGTTTTTCACAATAGTGTCAATGAGGCAAACTTCCTCACTTTCATCTTCTTTTTCAGGTGGCTGCTTAAGCAAGTTGAAAATATTTAACTCCAATGTCATGTTCCCAAATGTCTGCTTCATCAATCCATTCTTGCAATTAATGAAGGCATTAGAAGTTGCTAAAAATGGATGTCCCAGGATAACAGGTATTGAATTCTTGATTTCCACTGGCGGTGTGTCCAAAACAGTAAAATCCACAGGATATATGAATTTATCAACTTTGACTAATACAGCTTCAATGACTCCTTTGGCCACTTTCACTGATCTGTCAGCAAGCAAAATAGTTACTTCGGTTGGTTTTAACTCACCCAAATTTAGTTTTTGGTAAACTGAATATGGAAGTAAGTTTACACTAGCCCCAAGATCAAGTAATGATTGCTCAATTTTATGTTCTCCAATAAAACATGAGATTGTTGGACAACCAGGATCCTTGTATTTCAAAGTAGTATTATTTTGAATAATAGAACTTACTTGCTCAGCAAAGAAGGCTTTCTTTTTCACATTTAGTTTTCTTTTAACAGTGCATAGATCCTTAAAAAATTTGGCAGAAGAAGGTACCTGTTTGATTGCATCCAACAAAGGGATATTAATCTTTCCTGCTTGAAGATATCAAGAATTTCTAGATTCTTATTCACCTTCTTGGGAACAGTTAACGCCTGAGGAAATGGAGGTGCTGGTAGAGATTCAATTTTTTCTTCACTTGGTATAGGTTCAACCCCTTCTTCACTCTTAGAAGTCAACTCATCATTTTCTTCACAAGGATTAGGAATGGATTTTTCAATAACCTTACCATTACGGAGTGTAATGATTGACTTCACTTGATCCATAGTTTAACCTTTGGGATTTGGTTGTGGTTGAAAAGGAAAGTTTCCTTTCTCCTGAATGTTGAGTGCATATGCAAATTTTGCAATAGTATCTTTTAAATCAATTATGGTTTGACTTGTTTGAGCATTGATTGACTCTTGCTTCTCAATGAATGAATGCAATGTATCTTCAAAATTTTTCCTAGAAGGAGGAATATAAGATGCATACCCTTGAGATTGTTGAAAATTTTGTTGGGTGTGCAAAGGTGGTTGTGAAGATTGAGCATGATTATCACATTTCCAGCTGAAATTTGGATGATTCCTCCAACCAGGATTGTAAGTTTGTGAGTATGGATTTTGGGTTGGTGTCTCAAAGTTGTTCAAAGCATTGACTTGTTCATGGAGAAATTCTTTGAAAGAGGGCAAGGTTGGGCAATTGCTAGTGGGATGGTCATTGGTCTCATAAATGTGACAAACAATTTTTTCAACAGATTTTAATTGACCAATTTTCTTCATTTCTAAAGCCTCAACCTTTCTAGCTAGATATGCGAATTTTACTTGAAGGTCATTATCTTCCTTAAGATGATATATGCCTCCATTAGATGCAGGGGATTGAGTCTTACCTGTAGCTTCATAGGTACCAGCGATATCCCAATTCTGTGCATTCTCTGCTAGCAAGTCTAGGTAATTCATTGCCTCGTCAGGATCCTTATCCTCAAATGTTCCATTGCACATCATTTCTACCATTTGTCTTTCCCTAGCTATTAAACCTTCATAAAAATGTGAGACTAATCTCCATGTTTCAAAACCATGGTGTGGGAATGTGTTAAGTAAATCTTTGTATCTACCCCAACATTGGTAAAAAGTTTCTCCTGATTTTTGTGTGAAAGTTGTGATTTGCCTTTTGAAAGAATTTGTTCTGTGAGCAGGAAAAGTTTTTTTCAAAAATTGTTATTGTAGTTCATCCCATGAAATAACGGAGACTAACCTAAGATTCTGTAGCCAAGTTTTAGCTTTATCTTTTAAAGAAAAAGGAAAAAGCTTAAGCCTGATGGTGTTAATGCTACAATTTAGGTTGTTATATGTGTGACAGACTTCCTCAAATTATCTCAAATGCAAGTAAGGATTTTCGGAATGAAAGCCATGAAAAGTTGGTAAAAGTTGAATAATACCTAGCTTGAAGTTGAAGTTACATGCATCAGCAGGAAAAATTAAACATGATGCAGCACTATTTCTTATAGGGTTCATGTATTCTCTAAGAGTCCTAGGTCAATCTTGGTCATTATGCAGAGAATAATTATCTTCTTGTTCATTAATATGTTTAGCCATGTTTGAAGAAGATGAAGATTCTCTTACCAATCTACCACTTGATGCATGTGACCAAGCTTTCATGCATTAACAAAATAATAGCAAGAAAAAAAAATATCAACAACAAGTTAGGTAGGAGGCTCAGCCTTCCATTTAATAATAACAAGAAAAGTACACAAAAAGAAAGCAATATGAACAAAAAATAAAAGATAGGAGGCTCAGCCTTCCATTCAACAGTTATGTGTGGATTTGAATAAAAATATCTATTTATAAATAGGCAAGCCTATTGAAGTAATGAGTAAATTTTTGGCGCCTACAGCTCCAGATATGGTTTCAAAACCATGGTATGGGCATGTGTTAAGCAAATCCTTGTATCTATCCCAACATTGGTAAAAAGTTTCTCCTGGTTTTTGTGTGAAAGTGGTGATTTGTCTTTTGAAAGAATTTTTTCTATGGGTAGGAAATTTTTTTTTTCAAAAATCGTTGTTGCAGTTCATCTCATGAATTAACGGAGCTTGACCTAAGATACTGTAGCCAAGTTTTAGCTTTATCTTTTGAAGAAAAAGGAAAAAGCTTAAGCCTGACAGTGTTCATGCTACAATTTAGGTTGTTATATGTGTGAAAAACTTTTTCACACACAGTAGGTCGGTGAATAGTAACTATAAATAGTAAAAATGTGTGTGAATAGTAAAAATGTGAATAATAACCTGGAGAAAAAATGCTCAGAATATATAAATTAATTATACTCAAAGTGTATAATGATGATTTAAACCCTTAATAGCAATACACTTATGAGTATTCATCACACCCCCCAAGCAGGTTCTTGGTAGTCCCTAGCAAGTAAGGCGATTTACTCAATGAATACTCAGGTTTCAACCAATGTTTTCTACTATCAATCTCTATACTATAGATTAAAAACCATTGAATTAATGAGTATCAAAATTATAGTACTGAAAATAAAATAAAAATTTCATAATGATTTATACGCATTTCAACCACTCAAACAAGGGAAAAGTACGAAAGATTATGATTTACTAAGTGCGGTAAGTGCGTGACTGACTATCAGGAGTGCCTAATAGATTTCAGTAAATTATACCAACATTTGTGGCTTATTAAAACAAATTTAATTCAAAACCATCAGTTTGGCGGCCATTCACACTATTACACTATAAAATGTTCTTTTTTTTTTTTAACTTTGACTTAAGCCTTATTTGGAGAACCTCAGTAATAGGCAGCCCTTTCCAATATCGAACATCGCCTGTTGTTGTTTTTTTTTCTCATTTTCCAAGTCTTTTCAACACTTCTTGGTGTTATTTTTTTTTTCAAGTTTTTTTTATTCAAATCAAGGTAAGATATGGTTCAGTAGAAGTCCTAACAGCCGCATAGTTAGAGTATTCTTTGAAATCTAAAAGACAATAAAGATTTTCAGCATGTGTAAAAACATTAGTAATTCATAACTTAGACATCCTAATCCCTTGTCAAAGTGAATAAAATTTGACTAAATCATTATGTCAAATAAGATTTCAAACATGTAAACTTTAATGTAGCTCATCACCTCAACAATTTCATCACCAAGCATAGAAAATTTTAAGATAGAAAATATAGATTACTAGTGAGTGTATCATCTTGTATGGTTAAAAAACCTACTAAAAAAAATGTTATTACTAGCATGCCTAATAGGATGCATCTCAAGAGTATGATTACTCCATACTCAGCCATCCTAAACTAAGGGCTTTGTCCAATGGTTTTAATATCAGCATGAGGAAAACTATACTGAAAAAAAATGTGACAACTATCCTTCCCCCCAACTAGATTAAGACATTGTCCCCAATGTCAAACTATAGATAAGAAGAGTGAAGAAGAGATTACTTGAAATGGTAGTTATTGAAAATGAAAAACCTGAAACATCTTAAACCAAAATAAAGAAAATGCTGATAGTAAAACTAAAAGGCAAGATAAAAAAACCCAGAAGTCTGATTGTTCTCTTCCACAGTGCTTCATCACTTATTAAGGATTAACAACCTGTAAGAAGAAAAATAAAATAAAATGACATTAATGTACAGTAGTTGTGATTGTGGTTCACATCTTCCACTGGTTTTACGTCCAGTAACGACTTCAACACCTTCTATGAGTCGGGGATATGCTTCCCATCCAGTTTTCTTACAAACTGGCAAACAAGGTCATTTAAAGTCAAATTCCCAAGACAGTAACGCTGTCGTTCTCTATGAAAAGCTCTCCATAAACCAAGAAGTTCATGTTGCACTAATCCACATGAATGCGTCTTAAGAGTCAATTGGATATTATCCAAACAATCCTTACTCATGCCATTCTTGATGAATTGTATTTTATCTTCTTGATTATCGGACACCTTTCCTAAAGAACCACATCTAGTATCACAAGTCCATCGACCACATTAGTGATAGACTCGTAACCTTTTCGCTCTTTGCTTTTTGGCATAAGAGCTTTTGCCTAAGCCAGGCATTATCTTCCTTAAGATGATATATGCCTCCATTAGATGCAAGGGTTTGAGTCTTACTTGGAACCTTATAGGTACCAACAGTGCCCAATTATGTGCATTTTCTGCTAGCACGTATAGGTAATCCATTGCCTCGTCAGGATCTTTATCCTCGAATGTTCCATTGCACATCATTTTTACCATTTCTCTTTCCCTAGGTGTCAAACCTTCATAAAAATGTGAGACTAATCTCCATGTTTCAAAACCATGGTGTGGGCATGTGTTAAGTAAATCTTTGTATCTATCCCAACACTGGTAAAAATTTTCTCCCAATTTTTGTGTGAAAGTTGTGATTTGCATTTTGAAAAAAATCTCTTCTGTGGGCAGAAAAAGAATTTTTCAAAAATTGTTGTTGCAGTTTATCCCATGAATTAACGGAGCCTGGCCTAAGATATTGTAGCCAAGTTTTAGCTTTATCTTTTAAAGAAAAAGGAAAAAGCTTAAGCCTGATGGTGTTAATACTATAGTTTAGGTTGTTATATGTGTGACAGACTTCCTCAAATTCCCTCAAATACAAGTATGGATTTTCGGAATCAAAGCCATGAAAAGTTGGTAAAAGTTGAGTAATACCTGGCCTAAAATTGAAGTTACATGCATCAGCAGGAAAAATTAGATGTGATGGTGTGCTATTTCTTATGGGGTTCATGTGTTGTCTGATGGGTTTCGGGAGCCAAACAGCGCAGCAGAATTTAACTGAAACCCTCCAGGATCCAAGTGAAACGGGGTAAACCGGGTGTTCGAAAATTTTCATACCTAATTTTCGGTTGAGATCTCTCACTCAACTCTAGAGTTGAATCACAAAACCTGAACAGTTGACGTGTTCAGGCTCTCTATGGTATCCACACGAGCCTTTCGGGATCACCACGCTTCCACCACGTCCCGGCAGATGCGTTTCTCTTGCGCTCGCAGTGCTAGCTTGTGTCCTCCAAAGAATTGCAAGAGAAGAGTGCGGCTGTCCTTTTGGGAGGCTAGGGCAAGGAGACTTGCGAATTTCTCACTTAAAAGTTGTATTTATAGTGAGACTCAACTTCCAGTCCTAATGGGTTTCAAAGCCCTAATCCAATTAGGATTTAATTTCGGGCTTAATAATGGCTCAACTCCTTGGCCCATTATTAATACGAAATTAAAGTGAAACCATAACCCAAATAATTAGCCCATGCACTCTAATGATCCAAATAGCTCTATGTGTGCGACCCAATAGGCTCTTGCCATGTTGGCAATGATCATAAATCACATTTATGATCATAAGCAATGAGCGGTGTCTAGCGACACATCATTGCTACCCAAGTGACAAGATTGTCGGTGAATCAACTAAACCTTTATGATCATCACCGATATATGACATTGTCCTTTTGTCCAAGATATAAAGACTAAGCACGAGACATGGAATGTGTCACTCTTGTATAGCCCAATCTTTGGTTTCTTGATTACCGAGTAGACCAACTTAAACTGATGACATTGATATCGTATATCAACTCATCGGAGCATGGCCATGCATTTTCTAAGCCTCACTCTATCAAGGGGCCCGAAGATATCACTCCCGTTACATATGAGGGACAAATCCCATCTTGATCATACAAATCCTTCTGCATGATATCTGACATACCCAATGACCTCCTTCAAGTTCACTCAGTTACGAGCAACAAAGGAAAGTATCAAAGTATGTGACTCACATGTAGGGAACCTTGATGATCTTAGGTCGAAGGACTACATATACCATGATCACTATGAGAATCACTTATGACACTCATATAATGATCCATGAAGTGTTCTGATGGTGGGTCGGTCTAGTACACAAGTTCTCCAACTTGTACCCATATGTAGACTACATATCTCATATTAGTCTCCACATATGCTAGTCATTATGTATTATTGCAACTCGCTCCACAATAATACTAGACTAGGGACGTTTAAGAATATCATTATTCTAGGGTTACAATTATGTTTATTACGTTACGCAGAAACAAAACAACAAACATAATTGCTGGATTAATGCCTCAATAAAATATCATGACTCAATGTGCAAAAATACAATCATCTCATGATTGGCTTTTTGGGCACAACACTAACATTGTCTAAGTGTCCTAGGCCGATCTTGGTCATTATGTAGAGAATGGTTATCTTCTTGTTCATTAATGTGTTCAGCCATTGATAGCCAAAGTGTTATCGCCTCGAACACCTAAGGACCCCAGAAAGGAGGGAGCCAAACGCCTGAAGCACGCGACCTCGGCAGCCCGCCAATGCCTACCTCGGAAAACTACCGTATTGCCTCCACCGGGAGAGCGGCCGAGCTAGCTTCGGGGAGAAGTGCCAGCCACCTTCTGCAGGTGAAAGTCCCCCGAAGGGCTAACTTCGGAGCCAGGGAATGCGCCGAAGTACCACTGCGACTCCGGGAAAGGGTCCCTCACTCCGAAGTAAGACGTCAACCAAGGGGACCTCGGAGGTACGGTAGGAGCCATCAAGGAGCCTCTGACATTACGCCCGTACACCCTACATGCCATCCTCGCAGGCACTCTGACACATCGCCGCTGCCTAAGTCCTGTCATGTAGGGTTATGATTATCGCAGCTCGTGGCTCGAGGAGCTTGCAGACGGTTAGGGGCCCTCCATGCCCAAAAGTACGGATGGTGTTTGTCCGTACACGTGTTGCAATCTGAAGGACTCACCCCCTCCTATACATACCAGGGGAATGGTCACAAGCAAGGGCTCTCTCTCTGGAGCTCTCTCAACCTCTCTAGCTCTCTCTAAGCACTGACTTAGGCGTCGGAGGCTCGTCCCTGGAAGATCACTTTGGGGACCTCCTAACCCCTGTTTTCTGAGTGTTTCAGGCCAGTCCTGCTGAGGAATCCTCGTTTCAGACCTCTCTCTCATACCGGAAGTCCTTCTCGGCCTCACCGTGCCCGCCACGCGAAGATACTGCCGGCCATCACAAGCAGTCCGCACAGAGCACCTTCTTTCAAGGCTCGCCTACACCTCCAGAAACTCCTACTGCATTCTCCACAACACACAGTGGAGATACTGATGGCCCTTAGCGCCATCATTTGTCACTGTCTGTGGGAACATCACTCCTAGGTCACCGTCGTTCGAAACCAGGCGTTCTAAAGACAAAGGATGTTCGAGGTCCCCGTCCGCGCCAGAGGTTCAACCAGAAACCGAACGACTGCAGCAGGGACTTCCATGCCCGAGGACCAACGTCCTCTGACTACTACCATAGGCTTCTTACGCGAGTTCTCACGCCCTGCCGTGGCTGGAGTGACGCAGTAGTTAGACCAAAGATGACCATAGCTAAATTCGGACTGAAGGCCCTCTTGACCAGTACCTCGTCGAGAGAAGGGTCCCACTTCAACTCACGGGAGTTCGGAAGGAGATGTCAGCAAAGATGAGTCCTTAACGGGAAGCATGCCCCTCGGAACGTGACCTACGGGAAAAACAAGGTCAAGGGACCCAGACCTCCCTGTCGAAGGAGTTCTGCACCCAAAGAAAAGTTGTCGTCTCCTCGGAAACAGGGGTATATGCCCATTACCCAAAAAAGCCATCTACGCCTTACTATTTGCAGGGAGAAGGCTATGACTCTACTTCCAAGGTCATGCTACCACTGTCCGGAGTAACTTGCCTCTGGGTGACATCATGAAAAGGGTAGAACATTTGGTGAAGATCATCAAAAGGGTGCATCGAGCTCGGAGAATGCTACAACACGTACGAGCCAAGAAGGGCAATGAAAGCCTTGGCACTTGTAGACTTCGTTGCCAAAATTCTAGGAGTAGAAAATGATGAAACCAACGAGGGAAACTGAGAAAAGGTAGATCTAGAGTGGAAACTCCGTGGAAACCCGAGCGCAGAACATCAGGGCGCTTGAGTAGCCCCTCGGGAGCCCGAGGGCAGAGGGGCCACCGGAGCAATCAAAAGTGGTCACCAAAGTGCTGGGCCATTCGAGCATGGCAACGCTGAGTATAGCAGCCTCGGACAAAGGGTGGAAAGACCCTACAAAGAGGTATCTCACAACCAAAGAGTCCTGAAAATCCTCATAAAGTGGCAAAAAATGTGAAGGTATTCCGGACGACGTCTCTTAATTAAGGAGGAATTATACCGGTAGGGGTACGCAAGTCCGCTACAAAGATGTACCGGTAAAAAGGGTGTAGGACAATTCATCCAGAAGGTGTGAAAATTGCCAGAGACACACCAGCACCCAAAGGCTGCCTTCGGAGTGGATAACCCCGGAAGATTACCTTTGCCCCTTGGCAGTATGGGGCATAGACCTCACTGGGCCACTCCCGATAATACCCGAAGGAGTGAAGTTCTGCGAAGTAGCAGCAGACTACTTCACTAAGTGGGTGGAGGCAGAGCCCCTGGCAACTATTCTGGCAAAAAAATATATATACAAAAGTTCGTCTGGAAGAACATGATATGTAGATTCGGCATACCGACGGTGATAATGGCCGATAATGATTCCTAGTCTATGGACGAGGGATTCCAAGAATTCATCACCGACTTCGGAATAAAAACGCACTTCGACCCACTAGCTCAGCCCAGAGCAAAAAACAAGTGAAGATAGCCAACACAGCTATAAAAGAGGGACTACAAAAGAGGTTGGGGGAAGCAAGGGGAAAAAACCAGGAAAACTTCCTACTGTACTAGGGAGTCTTTAGACAACTTCCCGAGGGGCCACGGGGGAGACACCTTTTTCACTTATCTCCAGTACAGAGGCCATCATCCCCATCGGAGTAGTATGGCCATCAATTAGAATACAGGTGTTCGCCGAAAGAGGAAACGACCTCGGGTTGACGACTAAGCTCGACCTAGCTGAGGAACACTGAGAAATGGCCAAGCTCAGAAGAAAGGCCTTTCAGCAAAAGGTAGCCATAAATGCAAACCTGCATGATAGGCCAAAAGGAATAACGGAAGAAGACCTCATCCTCCGAAAGGCCGAGTTTGAACCCCGAAAATCATCCCATGGGGTACTTCAGCCAAATGGGAAGGGGTCTTATTTGGTCCCAGACGAGGTCTGAAAGGGAGTATACAAGCTTGGCGATGCTGAAGGAGGAAAACTGGAAAATGCATAGCACTCAGATGCCTTAAAGAAATTCTATAGTTAGAATTTTAGATGAGAAATTTCTCTAAGTACAGAAGTTTTCCCCTATCTGAAAGTACTCGCCGAACAAAGCTGAAGCACACGCTCCCGAAAGTCTTGTTTTCCTTCCAAGGATGATTAGGTTATACGCCCAAAAAAGGGTGAAGTCCATTGACTCCCGAAGGTCTTGTTTTCCTTCCAAGGATGACTGGGTTATACGCCCAAAAAAGGGTGAAGTCCATTGGCTCCTGAAATTCTTGTTTTCCTTCCAAGGATAACTGGGTTATACGCCCAAAAAAGGGTGAAGTCCATTGACTCCAGAAAGTCCTATTTTCCTTCCAAAGATGGTTGGGTTATATGCCCAGAAAAGGTGAAGTCCATCGAGTAAGGCCGACAAAGACAGGCTAAAACTTGCCTAAGCAAACTTTGAAAACAAAGAGAGTTTACCCGAAGGTTGGCCGTTGAAACGAGCAAAATGTACCTTTCCGAAGTCCCTTGACCGAAAGAGGTCTGGACAATTGGGAAACAAAAATCGCTCGTACATTTCCGAAGTCCGTTGACCAAAAGTGGTCGGGACAACAGGGAAAAAGTGCTCAAAAGACTTAACCAAATTATGAAGGAAAATTCATTGAAGAAGGTCTTAATACAAGGAGAAGGTTACAAGAAGAAAAATACAAAGAACAAGAAGAAGGCAAAGGTTTTAGAATATATAACGGGGCTCTGCATCGCAGGAAGCTTCGGCTCCTGTGTCTTTGGCCGTCACCTTCGGTGTAGGAGGAGGGGCAAGTGGTAGGTTGAGGAACTCAACTTTTGACCAAGTCCACCTAGGACCCTCGGGAATATCCAAGGCAGCCAAGAAGGAAGGATCAAGGTCAGGATATTTCTTCAGAAATTGGTGGCGAGCTAGGCAGAGGCCATCCTGAAAGGCGACCTTCGTCGCCTGGATGGCTTTGTCCTTTTCTATGTCCAATTCGTCCGCCTCATTCTGAAGATCTGAAACCTCATTTTGAAGATTGGTGACCTCCTTCTCCAACTCCTTTATCTTCTTCAGCGAGTCGACCTTGGCCTAAAGTTCGGCTTTGTCGGCAAGAGCCTTCGTCAGAAGAGAAGCTTCTTCTTCTATCTCCTTCTGAATGGCCTCGTTGGCCGAGGTTAAGCCCACAACCTTCTCAGCAAGGTCATACATCTTCTTGGAGAAGTATTTCAAGAGATCCTTTTGGCCCTTCAAGAACTCCTCCCGAAGTTGGGCAACCTTCTGCTTGGCTATACGGCTCAACTCGGTGTTTGTCACAACCAAGTTAGCACAAAAGACCTTGGCTTTCTCCAATTTATCTTCGGCCCAAGCTTGGATCGAAGACTGCTTTGCCGCCCAAGCTCAAAGGTATCCACTGTACCCCAGGAGCTGCAAAGGAAAAAGAGAAGGTACTTAGTAAAAGTCACACAAGGAAAGCCAAAACACTTAGACAAAAAGTGGGAGGAAAAATGAAGGAGCCTGAAGAATTACCTGAGTGGCATGCTCGAAAACTCTAGCGGCAAGGGAATCCTCGGAGGACACTCCTCGACAACTGCCTTGAAGGAAGCCTGAGTAAGTACGCCCTTCGCCATCTGGGGAGCCATTTCCCGGCAATCCTCGGAGAATAGATTCATGTCCTCCGTGAAAGAACAGAACGGCTCCCTCGAAACTTTGTCTTTTGGGATGTGGGAATCCCGAAGAGCCCGCCTTCGGAAATGCTCAACCATCCAAGCTGAGGGCGCCAAATCCTCTGCAAAATAGAAAACATGCGTCTCATCAGGAAAAAATCTTTGACTGAGAAAGCCATGAGATTGCGAAAACCAGAAAGGAAATAAGAGACAAACCTGGCGCAACCTTAGCAACGTCGTCATCAGAGTCCCGGACCTCTTCCACGTCAGCAGGGACATGTTCACCTTTGTCCCTTCGGCATTTTTCCAACTCTTCGGCAGAGGGACTCCTTGCCAAAGAGTCCAAAAGATCCACCGACGTTGCGGGACTCAGAGAAGCAATAACAGCGACCAGCCCGGCAGGAACCTCGGCGGGAGTTTCAGGTTCGGTGAGAGTTGCAACCTTGGTGGAAGTTGCAATGACACAACAAACCTCCGTGGAAGTTTTAATGACACCTCCGACCTCCGCCACATACTCCAAGGGTGGAAGAAGGGTATCCTTCTTTGCCTTCTTGGCCGAAGACGGTCTGCTCCCAGTAGTTTTGCGCCTCTTGGAGACGCGTCTCTTCGTTTGCTCTTCCTTTTCGGCCTGACCAAGGAAGAAAGACTTATAGTAGGCAGCAGACTCATCGCCCACCTCAGAAAAAGAGGGAAAACATCAATGCAAGTCCAGACAGGCACTTATGCTGAAAACCTTGAAAGGAAACTTCCGACATCAGAAAAAAAGGGAAAACATCAATGCAAGTCCAGACAGGCACTTATGCTGAAAACCTTGAAAGGAAACTTACTTTCAAAAAAGGCTTCATAAGTGAGCTCGCTTCGAAGGAGCTTCACTAGCCAAGAGTCCTTCCCCTCGGTAACAAGAGCTAGCATGCTAAGATCCGTCTTGTGCTCCTTAACCACCCCCAACTCCCGAAGAACATCCTCGATCATGAGTTTCCACATGATGGGGAAGGGGTAGAGGGAGCACGGAGGGACCTCGGCATCCCAGTCGGTGACAGCACGGATACGTCTGTCGTAGTCCTCAAACCTCGCCGCCAACTCGGGAGTCAGCAACTTCTTGGGATCCACGACATCCGTCTCCAGCTTTCCCCGAGCCCACTTAGTCGAAACATACGACCAGGCCTCCGCCACTTTTAGGAAGAAGAACTTCCTTTGCCACCCTCACCAGCTATCCTTGGTAGTGAAGGTGAACATAAATTTCTTGCTCCCAGATCCCCGAGGTAGCATGAAATAAAGACCACCCTTCAGGACCAGTTAGAGCTTATAATACTGCATGAACAGGATAAAATGGGGTTCTACCCCGAAGACCCCGCACATGCAGAGAAAGGCGTTGAAATAGCAGTACGAGTTAGGAGGAAGCTGATTTACGGCTATGCCATGAAATTGGCAAAAGTCTCAAATCATCCTCGCTGGAGGATACCGAAGTCCGGCCTTCAGTTGGGCTCAAAAAATGGTAACCTCATCATCCTGATTCATAAAGCTGAAATGACTGAGGTGGGGTAACCTTGTGGTGGCGTAGGAGGGAAGAAAAAATTTGGCTGTCCACTTCTCTAATTTTTCAGAAGTGGAACAACAAGGGTGAGACATAAGAGATTGCCAGCTCTCGGGAATAGCTGAAGACATGGCTGACCAAAAGAGAGACTTCGGAAAGGAGAAAAATGACTTCGGGAAGCTAAAAGAAAAGCAGAAATCGAAGGAAGAACTCACCAAAAGTCTTGCCGAAATCAGGATTCCTGGACACCATCGTGCAAAATACCGGGAATCACTCCACCGTAAAAATCATCGCTGGAAAAAGGAAAAAGGCAAGAGAAGATGCAAGAGCAAATGAGAGAAAAGTAAGAACAAAGAAAAACAAATGAGGAGAATGACAAGAGGAGGCTTATATAGATCAAGGAAGGGAAGCTGAAAAGGCGTCATAATTGCTGCGTGAAGGTTAAACGTCGCCATAATTGCCCCTCGCGCGCGAAAAGACATACCCATCCCAATCAGCACCTGCCACGTGTCGTCCGTCACGAGAAACTAGGACACATTTTCTGACATCTTGAAAACTCGGGTGCACTGCCCAGACTGACACGCCTTGTTTCAAAACATGACGATCCACTAACCTATGGTAGAAAAGAATAAAGAAGTTGGGGATCTCGAGGACACCAAAGGGCAGACAAGTGACACCTGTCCGAACAAACCATGCCCCCAGGTGGTAAAATGCCTCCCCTGCGAACGGCACACTCCAACTCCTGAAAGACGCCCACAAAAGGACCTCTAGCTGAAGTCTCCACTCCGGCTTCCCGAGGGGGGCATGTGATACCCAAAGTGCTATCGCCGCGAACACTTCAGGACCCCTGAAAGGAGGGAGCCAAACGCCTGAAGCACGCGACCTCGGTAGCCCGCCAATGCCTACCTTGGGAAACTACCGTATCGCCTCCACCGGGAAAGCGACCGAGCCAGCTTTGGGGAGAAGTGCCAACCGCCTTCTACAGGTGAAAGCCCCCGAAGGGCTAACTTCGAAGCCAGGGAATGTGCCAAAGTACCACTACGACTCCGGGAAAGGGTCTCTCACTCCGAAGTAAGACATCGACCGAGGGGACCTCGGAGTTACGGTAGGAGCCATCAAGGAGCCTCTGACATTACGCCCATACACCCTACACGCCATCCTCACAGGCACTCTGACGCATCGCCGCTGCCTACGTCCTGTCATGTAGGGCTATGATTATTGCAGCTCGTGGCTCGAGGAGCCTGCAGGGGGCTAGGGGCCCCCCAGACCTAGAAGTACGGACGGTGTTCGTCCATACACGTGCTACAATCTGAAAGGCTCACCCCCTCCTATATATACCAGGGGAATGGTCACTGGCAAGGGCTCTCTCTTTGGAGCTCTCTCGACCTCTCTAGCTCTCTCTAAGTATTGACTTGGGCGTCGGAGGTTCCTCCCCGGAAGATCACTCTGGGGACCTCCTAACCCCTATTTTTTGAGTGCTTCAGGCCAGTCCTCTTCAGGAATCCCCGTTTCGGACCTCTCTCTCATACCAGAAGTCCTTCTTGGCCTCACGGTGCCTGCCACGCAAAGATGCTGCCGGCCATCACAAGCAGTCCACATAGAGCACCTTCTTTCAGGGCTCGCCTACACTTCCGAAAACTCCTGCTGCATTCTCCATGACACACAGTGGAGATACTAATGGCCCTCATCACCATCAGCCATATTTGAAGAAGATGCATATTCTCTTACTAGTCTACCACTTGATGTACGTGACCAAACTTTCATACATTAACAAAATAATAGGAAGAAAAAAAATATCAACAACAAGTTAAGTAGGAGGCTTAGCCTTCCATTCAATAATAAAGAAAAATGAAGAAAAATAAAATTAACAGAAGTAAAGAGTAGGAGGCTCAGCCTTCCATATGATGAACACAAACAAAAAAAATGAAACAAAATAAAAAGGAACAAAAAGGGGAAAAAAACTTGAACTTGTACTCTAATTTCACTTCCCTAGTAATGGCGGCAAACACTTGCTGCGCTCTAGCAGTTATAACCCAAGTGTAGGTTTTCACGAGTAATAAAATCTCGGGAGTCCGAGTGTCAAACCACAGGGAAGTGAATTAAGAAATACAAATTACAGATTTTTAATAAAAGGTGTGAACAAGTGTTCATTAAAAATTCAAAATCAAATAAAATAGCTAAGGTTAAGGGATCCATTTTTAGTATACCGGTTATGATTAATTTTAGGCCATCTTACCACTCAATTAGGATCCACACATAAAGGAGGTCCCAATCGGGGAATTTAGTTAGTATTAACTTTCATTGATCTTAAAACGCCAACGCTTGCTAATGGGTTTAAGTATCCATCATGCCAACCTTTGTCTACAATAACTCATGATTCCAATATAGCCGGCAAAGCCATGTTCTAAAAAGGGAATCAAGGAGCTTTTGTGCCAATGATTGACTGTGATGAATCAAAACTCCCACTTAACAAGGAGGGAAGTTAAATAGATTAAGGAAGAAAATACCGTTAATTTTGTGATCCATTCAAATCAATCATAAGCTTTATACCAAAAGCTTCACCCTTTCACCTTAGAAAAAAGGAAGATTAGTTAGTCATGATAAAAGTAAACAACATGTAGAAAGATGAAATGAACATGGATTGAAAGATCAAAGGGAAGAACAAGAAAAAGAATGAGAAAACACTTGGACAGAGCTTCAGTATTGAAAACAAGAACATGAACAAAAGAGAAAATCTAACTTTGATACAAGAACATGGAAATGGCCTAATAAATGGAATAAATTTGTCCTCCCCCCAAGGTGCCTATTTGTAGAGTTTTTGGTGTGGGTGAAATGGTAAAATAGTAAAATGTGGGTAAATACAAATCAACAAAGGCAGGCTGAAAATTATTTTAATTTTTTTACCATCATATACATTCAATCAACTTTTCCTCAAAGCATGGAACTTGTAGATCCCTTCTTTAGCTTCGAATCAATAGCTTGCACATTCAAATCAGACATCCGTAGCTGAAGTTATGATTTTTCTACTGAAACTGCTCTTCAGCACATGAATGAACAAATTGTCTCATCTATAATCAAATTTTGGCAATAAAAATGATCAAACTAGCTTGCAAAATGGAGCAGAGTTGAAGATCTATGTGTTGGCTTTCAGATAAATTTAGAATCACTTAGTTCCAATGTCTACAGCTCCAGATATGATTTTTCTCGTGAATGGCCGCCAAGTGATGATTTTACCAACATAAAAAATAATTATTTAATATATATATTTTAATATTAATGAACAATAAACCGCATATGTACAGTAAATACGCGTATGAACAGTAAGTCAGTGAATAGTAACTTTGAATAGTAAAAATGTGTGTGAATAGTAACCTAGTGGAAAAATGCTTAGAATATAGAAATTAATCGTAGTCAAAGTGTGTAATGATAATTTAAACTCTTAATAGCAATACACTTATGAGTATTCATCAAAAGGACCCAAAGAACTGGAAGTATTTAGAACCGTTAAATTCGGCTTTCAAGTGACAAACAATATGGCTGAATATGAAGCTTTGATCACCGGATCATGCCTCGCAATGAGCATAGGCATAAAATCACTCCAAGCCTGGAGAAATTTTTAGCTCCTAGTCTGGCAATTAAAGGGGGTATGTGAGGTAAGAGAATGAAAACTTAAGAAATACTTCAACCTCATGGAAGAAATGATTGGGAAATTTGACAAGGTGCATGTAGAAAAGATCCCTCAACAAAAGAACACTCAGGGAGATGCCTTATCCAAAATGGAGGAGCGCACCGAGGAGCAGGAAGTACTGAGCATAGATCTGAATTATGGGTCAAACATTTGGGAAGGATGGAGGGCACCACTATGGAAATACCTAGTTGAAGGGAAGATGCTGGATGACCCGGTGGAAGCCTCAAAAGTCAGAAAAAAAATTGGAAAATACTTCTTTATCAGGGAGGAGACTTATCGCCAAGGCTACTCTAGTCCCCTGCAAAAATGTAAAGTAGAAGCCGAAGAAGAATCTATCCTGAGGGAAGTACATGAAGGGATATACAGATTTTAGATTGGTACAGATGCCCTAGAGCAGTGGTCCTTCACCAGGGATATTTTTGGCCATCCCTGTGGTAGGATGCACGAAAGCTGGTAAGAAGTTGTGATAAGTGCCAATGATATACTCCAAGACAAAGGGTATGATCTGAAGTCATTACTTTGGTGAAATACCATTGTCCATTCACTGTATGGGGCATAGATTTGGCAGGCCCATTTCCCACTGCCCCAGGAGGAGTGAAATACTACGTAGTAGCAGTAGACTATTTTACAAAATGGACAGAAATGGAACCATTGGCATCCAAATTGGTAAAAGAAATCCAAAAGTTTGTTTGGAAAAACATTATATGCTGGTTTGACTATCCGAGAGCACTGGTGGCTGATAATGGAACGTAATTCACTGATAAAGGGTTCCAAAAGTTCCTGACTAACCTCTGTGTTAAAGTACACATTGCCCTGGTAGCGCATCCCTAGAGTAATGGCCATGTAGAAGTCTCCAACCGAACCATAAAAGTTGCCCTGAAGAAAAGGCTTGGGGAGGCCAAAGGTAAATGGCCAGGAGAACTTCCTAGCATTCTATGGGGCTACTAAACAACTCCAAGGAGGGCTGCCTAGGAAACTCCATTCTTGCTCGCCTATGGCACAAAAGCACTGATTCTAGCAGAAATAGCTCACTCATCCTTAAGAGTACACATTTTCAATAGGGACTCCAACAATGAAGGCCTAAGGGTTAGACTAGACTTTTTGGATGAACATAGAAAGGTTGCAAAACTATAAAGAAAGGCATTTCAATAAAGAATAGATGCTTCAGCAAGTAAAAAGGCTAAGCTGAAAGGAATCAAAGTAGGGGACCTGGTACTCTGAACGGTTGAGGTCAATCCCCGAAAGCCAATGCTTCGTGTTCAGAGGGCTAACTGGGAAGCACGTTATGTGGTCATTGTTTAAGTTAGGCTTGGAGTCTTCAAGTTAGGAGATTACCTGGGAAATGAGTTGAAAAACACATGGCACGTAGATTGCCTAAAAAGGTACTTCATGTAATACAGCCGAAGTACTCACCGATGGTGATAAACACTATGAAAGAAATACTTGGCAATGAAAAGCTTTCACGAGAAGTTTCTCCCCGAACAAGTGAATTAAGTCTTGTACTTAGAAAAAGTTGTGAGAATTTTGACGATCATTACAATTGCCGAAGGAATAAAAATGCAAGATGGAAGAGAGGTTAACGCTCCAAAAGACCTCATCCAACTTTTAAGAAGGCTAGAAGATTACAAAAAAGGCTCAAAAGAAGATGATGAAGCAGGAGAGATGAAAAGTAAAGGCATATTAACATTTATTAGGCCGATATACGGCCAATGAACATAATTAAGGCCAGACGTGGCCGAAGTACATGTTCTAAAAAAAAAAAAAAGAAGAGAAGAAGAGAGATCGCTGATATACATAAGAGAAGGGAGGAAAGTCGATAGACAATGAATTTAAGGGCTAAGCCCTGCATTATCCCCACTTCCTTTCTCTTCCTCCTCCTCATCCTCATTCCCCTCCTCCTCCTCTTCATCCTTTTCATCCTCGGCCAAGCCTTTATGGTCCCTGAGATACTCATCCTTTGACCATGCCATTGTCTCCCCTTCAAGTCTTTGGAAGGCATTCAAAAAGGAAAGGTCTAAATGGGGGTGCCTTTCCCGGACTTGATAATGGACTAACTAGAACCCATCCTAAAGCATGGAAATGGTGATATTGGTGATCTTCTGTAGGTCCTCCCCCATTCTTTTCTTATCCAGCTCTAGCTCCTTGATGTTTAGCTTAGCTTCACGGAGCTCCTTTCGAAGGCCTTTTTTCTCCTTTGTCTACCACTTTACCTTCTGATCAAGATCATCATGGTTGATCATGATGATGTCACAATCAATGGACTTCAAGGAAAAATGATGGTTGAGTTCCTCAACAATTGCATTGGCCTTTCGAGTGATGGCCTTCTCTTCCTTACCAACTTGTTGCTTAAGCTCGGCAAGTTCAGCTGCGGCCTTATGCTTCTGTTGACAGAACGTGAAAGCCATGTTAGCCAAAACCCCCTAACCCTGGCTAGACTTTATTTTGCCTTGTTTCCAATCTCCAGCTACTTTATCACGAATTCTATGAAGTGCCTGGAGATGACAAAAAACTGCCCCAAAAGACAAAGCAAAATACAAGGGTCATCGGTGGAAAAAAGTCAAGTAAGAATAAGGTTTATATTGAAGTCACAAGAAAGTTAAAAGGATGAACCTTGGCAGAATAGTCTGTCAAAGTCACCATGATGCGCTCCTCATTCGGGTGATCCTGAGTAACCTCTTGGAAGGTGGCGTTCATCGTCACCCCTCAATAAAGCTATGAAAGCATCCTTCTAGAAACAATGTTGTCAAAAAGGGACATGTCCTCTGTCATGTCCCAGATTCACAACCTTGAAACTGCCCCCTTTGGCAGATGAGCATTCCTCATAGCTCGGTAGGCCTCGTCTTCTGCCCCCCACTCAAGCGCCGTGATCTCCGTTGGATGGTCATGAAGAAGTTTGTTTATAACATTAGTACCCAACCAATCGTCAATCCAGTCATAAACCGAAAAATGACTAATAAATATGGGAGTTGAAGTGAAAGAACCTTGGGGAGGGAACTTGGCCTATCTTGAAGTGCCCTCATTGTTAGAAATTTTGACACCATCAATGACTACCGCTTTCAATGCCTTGACTTTCTTTCTTTCGTTCTACTTCTAGGCTGCTTGAGTAGCCAGGGCCTTCATATCACAGCCTTGAGCAGAGCAGTTGCTGTATGATGACCTAGAGGGGGCATAGTGGTCTTCTTCTGAAACTCTTCATGCTCAGCAAGTTTGGAGTCATGTAGAAGAGGGATCTCGATGCCTTGAAGAACTCTACTTCAGGAACAACTTCTACAATAAGGGCACTGGTGGATGAGGAGATTACATGGGCCTTTCTTCTGGACTTTCTCTTGGCTGCCCTCTTATCACCATTTTTTTTCTATGCCTTGGCATGGATGGCTTTTCAGTAGAACTCAGCACTAAAGTCATCACCCATTTATGTCAAAGAGAAAGGTTCAGTGTGAGTTTCTGAAGCAAGTAAAGTAACTAAGTGAATAACACTTACAAGAATCAAAGAAGGAGCAAAAAAGATCTCCCTAAAGTAATAGAACCAGAACAGGGTCTTCCAGAGAATTCTCGTCAGGATCTTCAGTAGTAGGATTCTCTTTAGTGGAGTTCAAAGTGCCTTCGATGCTCAGTGCTACCTTGGCCAAAATAGGGGGTAGACATGCAAGGCGTGTAGCACCTCGACTGTCATTAAGTCCAGCTTGATTGGAAAAGGAAGAGGGTTAGAGTCCTCAGCCAAGTAACCCTAATCTACAATGGCCTGAATTCAAGCATCAAAAGCCTGAAAGCATTTCTTCATCTTCTTCTCTAAAAGTGAGGAAGGGTCATTAACATCTACCTTCAAGCTCTTAGAAGCCCACTTGCCCGAGATCCCCCAGGATTTTTTTATCTTCATGAAAAAATACTTCTTCTGCTAGTTATGCCAATCATCATGAGTACCAAACATGAATGAGTATGTTTTGCTTCCTGAACCCTATTGAAGAAAGAAGTGGAAGGACCCCTTTAGCGTAGTAAGCAACTTGTAGTACTGCGTGTTGGATGATGAGATGCAAATGATGGCCTTAAGATGAAGTGACATAACATACAATTGGCTGATGTAACCAACACTTTAGGTAGTCCAAACGATGCATTGGTAAGGAAAAGAAATAAATGACTAATGTACGTCATGCTAAAAGAACACCTAACCAATGAAGCATAGCTATATGGGAAGGCATATGATGGTCGAAGTCCATGGGGCCAAAAACTGGCTGAAGGTCATGATTTCAAGAGTTTGTGAATGGCCACAAGGCTAAGAACTGGCTGAAGACCATGAGGCACAAAAAAAGGCTGAAGTGCTCGACAGAACTAAATCAAAGGCTTGATTACTTTGGCTGGCTAGTGACCTTGAGAATCTACATCTTAGCCAGAAGTCACTTACTGAATCGTCTACCACTTGACTCGGTGATGGCGTCCCAAATAAGGACGAATGCCATTATGAAATAGCTCCTAGGTATATGCAAAATGCTCTCCTAGCCCTATGTTAGAATGGCTCATACTAGAGAACGGTTGGGATGATGTTGACCACTAGTCCCTGATCTGGACGAACACGTCTAAGGCTGATAGATGGGCTTCACACCTAGGAGCCAATATAAAAGGAACCATTCCAGGTATGAACAAAACGGTGCAAAAGAAAAACACTTGGTTAAGTTTGAGCAATACCACTAGCAATATCACTTTCTTATTTGGGCGTTGGAGAATCCCCCCCAGAAAACACTTCGGGGATTCCATTCACCCTCTCTTTTTTGGTGTCTTTTAGGGATGGATTTCTAGCCACAATGCATGCTGATGCAGAGCTCAGATGATCAAAGTCCCCAAGGATATCATACTTCATGAGAATGCTTTATCGGTACTTTATTTGTACCATAATAGAACCTAAAGAGAATGGCATGGTTATGAGCCAAACAAGCCTAAGCTTAAGTGCTAAGCCAAATTAAGGAGAGAACTTAAATTTGAGAACAAACTTGACCAAGAATCCAAGTGAATATGCTACTCCAAGGTAGGGCACCAAAGGGCTCTTAAACAAACCCTTGTGTGCATTATTGTGGACTTAAGGACTTTGAAGCCTAACATACTACAGGGGATTGTGTAAACTCAATGCCCAAGGTTATGATACAAGTGGGGGTAGTCACATAAACCCAACAAATGTAAAGACTACATAAGAAAGAACAAGAGCACCCTAGAGTGCACATGAAGACCCTTAAGTGCACCTTTGTATACAACCATGTGCTTATGAGGGCTCTAAAGCCTAATACCTTGCCAGGAATGAGATGATATTTATGCTTACCATTAAAATGAGAATAAGGGCTACAATGTGGGCTAAGAGAAAGTGGAAAACACAAAGAACCTATGAAAACACTTTAAAGACCACTAAGGTGCTCTTAGATGCACCCTAAAGTGCACTTATGTTCAATGCAAAGTTTATGAACCTAATTGGCCAAATCAATTGATGAAGTGGGTTCTTGATATGTGTCACTTCAATAGTAAAGTAGGACAAAAAGAAGTGTCAAATGAATTAATCTGTTTGGAAGGAGTTTTGACTAGGGACTAGTCAAAAGTCCTTGGTGGCTAAGTCATTTTGCCACCGTTTGATCCTTGGTCTTCTAGGAAGCTCTAACAAAGCTTCTTAGTTGGTTCTTGGTAGCTTCATGACCTTAATAAAGTCTAAAAAAAGGCCTATAAAACACTAAAACACAATTGAAACAAAACAAAAATTAAACTGGCCGAAACCAAAACCAACATAGTGGTACCTAGCATGGCAATGATGGTGTTCCTTGTGAGCTAATGTTTTCTTTATTTATTTTTATTTTCTCACCTTTTACTACCTATCCAAACCTTTAACAAGACACCCTAAATCCACCAGAAAAGAAAGAAGACAAGTAAGAACCAAAGCAAGGCAAATCTGAAGCATGATGGTGCAAACTAGTTCATGGTGTTGCCAACATTTTGTGTCTATGTTTTGTGGTATATGATCAAGCTTCCTTGACATCATTCTAACCATGGGTAAGGACCCATATAACATCTTCTCCTATATTTTGAATGGGAAAAGCTACCCTAGGGGATGGCTAAGGCCGAAGGACCCTAGAGGCTATGTAATGGGCTATATGTGCTTAAAGCACTATGGTAATATAACTAGTTTACTTTTGGCAAGCATAGGGTTTTTGTTCAAGTTTAGTTGAGATTGATGAATCACCTAGATCTCTATTTCAAGTGAAGCTAATCAAAGTGATCGCATGAAGAAACTAAAGAGAAATCATGCTTGCTATGTTAAGTAACCAAGTGTATGTGCTGTGTGTGTGTGTGTGCTTCTTTGCTTGTTTGCCTGTGCTAACCTTTATTTTATGTATTATTTTGTATATGCCTTTTTTGGTGTCTTCTTTGTTTTTGGATGCAAGTTATTAGGAAAAATTGGATGTTTATAAGTATAACAATGTTTTAAACATTATAAATGCATTAGGTGCTGTGTTAGGTCTTTACTTTGTACCTATGTACTCATGTGCTCTTTTGCCCATTTCCGGTGAAGAAGTGCAAGAGTAAAGGGCTGGGGAACCTCAGGAGTGGTCTATGTATAGAGATGTATACTTTGTAATTATGGCTTATGAAAAGGAAGCATTCAAAAGTTCTTCAGAATGAACTAATGTTTGTGTTCTATTGTCATGCTTGTAGGCCCTGATGGCTACTATAGGACTTGCTATGTTTGAATCTATTCTAGTATAGGTTAGGACTAGGAGAGTAATAAGGCAACTGTGGCCTAAGTGCCAAGTCAAACTGCAAGTCAAAGTATTAGTGGGTTAAAAGACAATCTAAATCATGCCCTGTATTATGCGTGATTTCCAATGAACTAAACTTTTTTTGTACATAACTTTGGGCCATGTAGTCCCTGAGTGCCCAATTTTGACCTATATAGATTTGTTTGTAACTAATGGCAATGAAACTTAGTGTAAAACATGGCTTGTGCCTTATATGTATTTTGGGCTTAGGAAATCCTTAAGGCACTATATGTAACAAACTAGGATGTAAGCATGCATATGTGTGCGTATGTTTTGGTTGATGCACTGGGTAGGCTTCTAATAAGCCTCCAAAGGACACAGAACAGACACATAAGTCACTTAGCTTCATTAAACCCCATATGTACTAAAAAACCACCTAAGTAGTTTTAACTAGTTGAAATTCAATCAATTGAATAAATTAAGTAAAACCTATTAGAAGTTCAGAAGCTTGATATTACCACCAAAGTAAATAAAAATTTGGGGTCAAGAATCCTAGGAGTCAGAGCCTAATTCACCTTTTGAAAAGAAACCGAATAATGAAAATCAACTGAGTGACTAAAGTAACTAGTTGAATTCCAACCTCTCAAAAAGGTTTAGGGTAAGGGTGAATTAGGTCATGATAGAGTTGGTATTCGAGCTTAAGGTTGTATAGGGCCTTAATGGTTAGTTAGGCAAGTCCCCACTATGATACATAATCATTCTTATGTTTTGCAAGATTAAATGGCCTAAGGTAAAAACAAAGAGATAAGAAACCATATTGATACTAGGGCTGATCAATTACATGATCAACAACCTGAAATTGAGGAAGTAGCTGAAACTGGAATAGGACTTCTTAATAGGGCCACAGGGCCTAAACCCAATGTGCAGGGTCAAAACAAGATGGAACACATGATGAGAGTGATGGAGGCTACTATTTCTCAAGTTATAGGTATGCAAGCTTTTACTAGGGGCTAGTCCCAAGCAACTAGAGGCAATATTGCTGATGAAGAATAGGAAATGGGAAGAAGAATAGAAAGAAGGCTAGGCAATGAACCAATAAGAGAAAAGCAAGCAAGTAGGCTTGCAAAAGAAAAACCTGAGCCTGATGATGAAAGAAGACATCCAAGAGGTAGAAGATTGAGGTTAGAGATTAGAAGAAGTAATGAGAACAAATAAATGAAGCAGTTAGGCATTAATACTAGAATAATGGATCCAGTCTCAGAAAGCTCAAAAGAACTGGCTTCTTAGGGAAAGACCAGAACTCCTGAAAGAAGAAAGGAAAGTTCTAGGAAGGATGGCTTAAAGGAAGGCTAACTAGAAGGCTTTCTACCACTTAAACCTCAAGTGTTTAAAGGTGATGGTGGTCTAGAAGAGGCTAAAATCTAGATTTACCAGATAGAAAAGGTATTTGAAAGAATGGAAGTCACATCCACCAAAAAGTTGTTACTAGCCACCTTTAAGCTGGAAGCCAATGTGGAGCTTTGGTGGAGAATAGTACAAAGGGTATATATGAGTAAGGATGAGAGAAATCCCACAAGGAAGAGATAACCAATGAGGTGGGCTAAATTCCTCTAGGATTTGAACAACTTATATTGATGCCCGGAGGCGTCTTCATTATTTGACATGTTGGCCTAAATGAGAGACTTTCGATGAGAAGATATCTGTAAAACTTTGAAGAATTTGGGTTAGGAGCTCCTTGGATTGTGTTTCTGGGGGAGGAGAAGTCAATATACGGGAGAGAAGTTGTTAAGAGCAGAGAGTAGGAAAGAGACTTGTCATCTTTACCAAGGAGCATCCCAAGTATTTGTAGGAGGGTGTAGGGAAGAGACCGTTTTACATAGCCTATGCAGATCATGACACTTGTTCGGCTAGATCTGGTCCATACCTTCAGAGGCAAGTATCTCCAGCTAGCCATAGGCAGTTTTGGCTAGAGGGTAGGGGCGTGTACGAGGCTTCTATGTTAAAGGTTCCTGAACCGTATTTGACATTTTATGAAAAAGACCCCTTTGTGGGTGTGAGATCCTTTCGGTCATGGATTTTTCTGACGGCTATTAGAGAAGGCCTTCCGGAAGGGTGAACCATCCTTGAGAGACTTTTACCTCTATCAAGGGTCATAGACCTATTTTCTGAGGTTGGTAGCTCGCAAATCCGAGGGTGGCGATAAGCCTTTTTCTAGAAGTTAGCCATATAACTTTTCGAGGGTGGTGCGGAGAATCCTCCAAGGTTGGTGCGGAGAATCCTCCAAGGTTGGTGCTATGACTACCCAAGGGTGGTGTCAAGTTAGCCACTTAGGAGGTCTCATGGGTGATAGCCCTTTGGCTGTCAAGTATGCCAGTGAAGCTCTCAAAGATTAGAAACAAGTAGAGTTTGACTTACAGGAATAGAGGAATATGTTAGACAGAGAATATGAACACAGATTCAATAATCTCCTATATTGTGCTCCACAGTGTGATGGACAAGAGCAGCTAAGCACTAAGAGGTTCATCAGGGGACTAAGGCTTTAATTGAGACAAAATTTGAAGGTTATTGGCATCAAAACCTATTATGAAGCTATTCAAAGGGCTTTGATATTAGAGTTGGAAGTTCAGCATCTTGTGGGAGGAAATGCTAAATGGGCTCCTATGGGACATCAAAGTGGAAGGTGATAGACAAAGGGCTACCACCCTTAAAGAACTATCAATCGGCTTGTTGAGCACGACTTTCAGAGAGTTTGTAACTCCACCTTCAGAAAATATATGTGCCCAACTTCAGGAGAACGGGCCCCTAATATCCTCGGAGGGAACACTACCAACCTCGGAAGCCTAGTACGCCCGACTCCGAAAAAAGACTCTCCACCACCTCGGAAAGACAATTGCCAACCTCAGGAATGTGGACCTACCACCCTTGATAGAGGGAAATTTCTCTTGAAGATGGTACACTCATCCGAAAGGTCTTCCCTAGTAGCCATCGGTGATAAATCTCTGCTTGAAGGGGTCTCACACCCCCGAATAGGTCTTACGGAGAAACGAAAAAAATGGTTTAGGTGCCTCTGACAAAGAGACCTCACACACGCCCCTACCCACTGGCCAAAACTACCTATGGCCAGTTGGAGATATCTGTCTTCGAAGGTACAGATCAGATCTAGCTGAACACGTGGCATGATCTAGATAGGCTATGCAAAATGGCCTCCTCCCTCCACCCTCTTATAAATACTTAGGAGGATCCTTAGTAAGAAGAACGAAAGTTCTCCTTTTTACCTACTCTCTATTCTCTACTACTACTTTTACAAATACTAACTTGGGAGTCAGAGGCTCCTCCCTCGGAAACACATTCTGGGGAGGTCTTAACCCTTGTTCTTCAAAGTCTTACGGACATCTTCACACACTGGAAGTCTCTCCTGCAAGTCAGCATGTCATACAACGAAGATGCCATCGGGCATCATCTGGTGCTATCTATGGGAAACCATTCTCAGGTCGTCATTGTTGAGACCTGATGTTCTAAGGACAAGGGACTCCCAAAGTGCCAATCCACGCCGGAGGCTCAAACAGCGACTGAAGAACCTGCAGTAGAGACTTCATTGCCTGAGGAAGAATGTCTTCTGACGGTCATGATGAGCTTTCTATGAGATTTTCAATGCTCTATTGTGGCTGAGATGACCTAGCAGCTCGACCAAAGGTGGTCTCAACCACCTCCGTGAGGAAGGGCATCTTCTCCAGCTACCCTCCGGGAAAAAAACCCAAATTCACCTCACCAAAGTTTAGGAAGTGGGGGTTTTCATGATGAGTCCTCAACGGAGAACATACCATCCAGGGGACGGTGCGCTAGGGGAATGGTGTCGAAAGAGTCCAGAACTTCCCGCCGATGAAGTCCATCCCTGGATAGGAAGTCCAAATCCCAGCACCAACAAAGTTACTCTCTGAAGAGGAGACATGCTCTCTGTTGCCGGTGACTACTAGGCAACAAGGAGAAGATAGCACTACCATCCTCATGCAGAGAATCCTGGAGAGGTTGGAGAAGCTAGAAAAATAGGTTTCTCAAAAACCTATCTGGTCAAGGTTGTCGAAGACCTTCACCAGAGAAAAGTCACCCTTCATCCGTGCAGTAGTAGAGGCACCTATGCCAAGTGACTTCCGAGTACCACGCTTCAAAATGTATGATGGGCGTAGTAACCCCTAAGCTCAGCTGACGAAATATAGGCGCAGCATGGTGTTGCATGGTGCTGACGATGCCACCCTTTGCAAATGCTTCGAGGTCACCTTGTCAGGGCCAGCAGCTGCATTCACCCAACTGTTCATTGAGAGTAGGCTGACGGTAAAGATGCCTATGCAAATGTTTGACATAGCCCAAAAGAATGGGGAAAGCATTTGAGACTATGTCAAAAGGTTCAATAGAGAGGCCCTCAGCATGCCCGACATCTGTCCTGAAATCCACACCCTTGCCATGATCAGGGGACTTAGGAGAGACTCACAACTCTTTTATGAGTTTTCCAAAGATCCCCTTGACACCCTCAGAGAATTCTACCGAAGGGCAGAGCAACACATGGCAATAGAAGAGCTAAGGATGGGAGGGCCAAAGTCTGATCATAATCACTTCGAGGGTCAGAGTCACAAATCTTGGTATCCCAGCGAGGGCAGGGGCAGACCTTGAAAACAAAGGGGGAAGAGGCCTATGTTGTTCACTCCTTTAAACATTACAAGGACAAACATACTCACGGCCATGGAAAGACAAGGAACCACTATTCAGCGTCCGAAGGCCATTACCTTGGAAAACAAAAAAAAACATGAAGAAGTTCTATCAATTTCATTGGGGCCACGGGCACGATACCAAAGATTGCTTCCAGCTAAGGAAGTATATCGAGTCTTTAATCAAGCAAGGGCAACTTTGACACTACCTGTGGACACCATCGTCCAAAGCCCGAGAAATGAGGGAAGAAGAGAGAATAGGGGAGGATGAGGACTATGATTTTGACCGACATCGAAACTGATGTCCCAAAAAATACCCACCACCTCCGGCAGGAGTAATGCAAACAATCACCACTGGAATATCCTCTGCTGAGAGGAAAATGAATGTCTGGGAAATCTCAATGATGGAATTCGACAACCCTGCGAGCAAGCTGGTTTCGAAGAATGGGTCTACCATGAAGTTTGCACACAATAACCCTCTCTTAATCATGGCGAGGATAGGGAGCTGGGACGTCAAGAGGGTGTTTATTGATGATGGGTCAAACACCAATGTTTTGTTCTCACATCTGTTGCTGAACTTGGGCATCTCCAAGAGTGACCTTAAACCCGTTACCTCTCCTACGTTCAGCGTAAGTCCCTCAGAGCTCCCAATACTCGGTTGGATCAATCTATCCTTGATGCTAAGGGGAACCTCGGTTCAGACTAAGGAAGAGCTCTTCTATTCCACCATGATGAGGTTCATCGTCATAGATGTCCCTTCTTCATACAATGCTATCCTTGGAAGGCAGACATAAGGCAATCTTCACATTTGGACAGATGTGAAATACGTAACGATCATATTCGGCACGAAGGAAGGGGACGCAAAAATATTCATCAATCAAGCTGAAGTAAGGAAAGTCTTAGTGAAGGCAAGAAAGAGCCCAATTAAAGTGCATGCATAGGCTTTGGGAGAGAAGAGTACGGCCGATGAAGATGCGATAGAAGATGAAACAAGTGACCTTGAAAAAATAGAAATAGAGGATGTAGAACTTGTCTTGGGCCGAAGTACCCAAGTGCGGAAAAAACAAGTTGAAGGTGACAAGAAAAAGCTTGTATCTCTTCTATTAATGAAGAAAGATCTATTTGGCTACTCTTCGAAGGATATGCCTGGGGTTGACCCCGGTATAATTCAACACAGCCTCAAAAGAAGATATGAGGCAAGGCTGGTTCGGTACAAAAAAAGAGGTCTCTCGGCGTATAGCAATTTCATCAAAACTGAAGTCCGACGACTAGAGGAGGTAGGCATAATAAGGGAGGTTAGGTACCCCGAGTGGCTGAGCAACGTTGTTGTCGCCACCAAGGAAGGGAGCAATAAACTTTAATTGTGCATTTACTTCTGAAACATAAATGATGCCTTCCCGAATGACTCATACTCTTTGCCGCCAATAAACCAATTAGTCCACTCCACTGCCAAATGCGGCCTACTTAGTTTCCTCGATGTTTTTAGCAGATACCACCAAATTTGGATGGATCTTGAAGACGAGGAAAAAACCACCTTCATCACTGAAGTCGAGACCTACTGCTACATCAAAATGCCCTTTGGCCTTAAAAATGCAGGAGCCTCATACCAAAAGCTGATGAATAGGGTGTTGGATTCCCAAATTGGGGGGAATATGGAAGTATATGTCTATGATATGATAGTTAAGAGCAGACAACCTATTAATCACACCGACAACTTGGCGAAAACTTTCCACCAACTTTAGAAATTCAAGATTCGTCTTAAACCCGAAAAATGTTTGTTCGGGGTTACATCAGGGAAATTCTTTGGATTCATGGTATCTGAGAGGGGCATAAATGCCAACCCTGAAAAAGTGGATGCTCTCCTGGCATTCCAAACTCCAACATCAATGAAGGGTATAGAGAGGCACACTGGAAGAATAACTTCCCTTGGCAGATTTATATCCAGATATGGAGACAGATGCTGGCTGTTCATCAAGGTACTTACAAAGGCGGCCAAAAATGAAGGCACCCTCAGAACTAAAGAGCACCTTTGGAACACGGAATGTCTGAGCGCATGGGAGGAGCTCAAAAATTACTTAACCCATTTGCAGAGACTACAGCAACCAAGGAAAGGAGAACCTCTCATCCTTTACCTATTTGTCATTGATAAAATAGTAAGTTCAGTACTCGTGAAGGAAGAGGGAGGAATGCAATGGCCAATGTGCTGGTGGGTAATTCCCTGCACGGTGCCGAAGTTAGGTACCCTCTTCTATAGAAGGCCATCTATGCCTTAGTACTGGTAGGAAGAAGACTTCAGCTATACTTTCGAGGACATCCAATCATAGTCCGAAGTAACTTAGCTCTTTAAGATATCATGAGGAAAGTAGACCACTCTGGAAGATTATCAAAGTTGTGCATTAAGCTCAGTGAATATGATATCTCCTATAAGCCAAGAAAGGCAATAAAAGCCTAAGCGTTGGAAAACTTCATCGCCGAGGTACCCAAAATCAAAGGTAGTCTAGAAAACCTCAGAAATGATGAGCCTGAATGAACATTAGTTGTTGGTGGTGCCTCAGGATCTGCACACCAGGGAGCCGGAGTAATCCTCCGTGGGCCTGAAGGTATGGAAGCTATGAAGGCCATCAAATTTGGATTCAATGTCACCAACAATGTCACCGAATATGAAGCCCTCATAGCAGGTTTGTAATTGGTGGAAAGAATCGGTGTAAGAAATCTGAAGGCCTACAACGATTCTTAACTAGCGGTCCAACATATGGCAGAGGACTACAGGGCAAAGGACCCAAACTTGAAAAAGTACCATGATCTTGTGAAAAAGCTTGTCCAGGAGTTCGACACGGTCCACATAGAAAACTTACCTCGAGGAGATAATATGGAAGCAGATTCTTTGGCCAAATCAAAGGAGTGCACCAGAGTACTGTATTAGCTGAGTATAGTGATAATGCCCATAGCAACCTCGGGAAGAGGATGGAAGGAACCAATCAAGAAATATCTCTCAACTTTGGAAGTTCCCAAAGACGCTTTTGAAACCCCGAAGGTGTGAGAGCACTCGAGAAGATAATTCCTGATCGACGAAGAATTGTACTGACAAGGGTACGCAAATCCATTGCAAAGGTGTATCAGTAAAGGGGACAATGAGATAGTCCTCAAAGAACTAACAGACGCCATAATAACCCTTCACAGATGAAGGGACGCAACCAATGTAATAAATGCGACTGTTTGCCTATCACCTAGTGACATGTGTCACCTGACGCAAGAAACAAGGGCATGCCTTCTGACATTAGTAGGCCTATATAAGCCTAGCTCGAAATCACACGACCACTTGGTTAAAAGACGTGATGATTCACTGGCAGGCAACAGAGAACAAAAAACTCGGAGGGGGAGCTCAATGCTGAATATACAACTTCAGCTTCCCGAGGGGGCATGTGATAGCTGAAGGGCTATGACCCCTGAAGTTTATAGATCAATTATCTTGAAACTACCCTAAGTAAGAATTTAGCCCCGACCTCAGGGCACACTCACACACCACCCTTGGGAAGGTAACATGGCCAACTTTAGGAAAATGTGTCTTTCACCACCCTCGGATTTACAAACCTACCAACCTCAAAAAAGTAGATCCACCATCATCGATAGAGGAAAATGTCTCTCGGAGGTGACCTATTTTGCCGAAGGGCCTTCCCCAATAACCCTGGGGGAAAATCTTCCCTTGAAGGGGTCTCATACCCCGAAGGGGTTTCACGGAGATACAAAAAAAATGGTTGAGGAGCCTTTGACAAAGAGACCTTGCACATGCCCCTGCCCTCTACCTATAATGCCCTACAGCCAGCTGGAGATACGTATCTCTAAAGGTATAGATTGAATCTGACCCCAACATGTGTCATGATCTGAACAAGCTGTGTAAAATGGCCTCCTCCCTTTTCCCTCCTATAAATACATAGGAAGGACCTTGGTGAGGACACGAGAACTCTCACTATTTTTCCCACTCTCTGCTCTTTACTACTACTCTCACAAATACTTACTTGGGTGTCAGAGGCTCTTGCCCTAGAAACACACTCTGGGGAGCTCCTAACCCTTGTTCTTCTAAGTGTTTCAAACATCTTCACATCGGAAGTACCTCCCTGCAGGTCAACATGTCATCAAATGAAGATGCTGCCAGGCATCAGCAGACTTGTCACCCATCTCTACGAAAGAAAAGATATTAGTGTAAGTATCAGCATTCTAAGGCAATGGCTTAAGGAACAGCCTTATTTTCTACAAGGCCGAGGTACAAAAGTTTGCCCCGAAGGAGCCGAACAAGCCATGACTTCACCCCATCCAGCAATGGCTTTGGCATATTTTCATCAGAAACATGCTCTTTAATCACTCCAAGCTACTGAAGAAACTACTCAGTCATAAAGTTCCACCTAAAGGGGAAGGGGTATAAAGAGCGCGGAGGAAATTTGGGTCCCAATCTGCGACAGCCCGAATACAGTTATCGAATTCTTCAAACTGGGTGTCCAATTCCAAGGTTAGTAGCCGCCTCGGGTCTCTTATGTTAGTGGCCAAGGTACCAGAACCCTATGTAGCAGGAAGAGCCACCCACTTCTTGTCAACCTCCAAGCAGAAGTACTTTTTCTGCCACCCTCACAACTGTCCTTGGCACCAAAGGTAAAGGTAAATTTCTTACTCCTGGATCTTCATGGGAGCAAGAAGTAAAACCGTCCCTTTGGGACAGGGTGCAGTTCGTAATATTACAGAAAGAAGATAAAATGTAGGGGAATTTTGAAGACCGCATCCATGCACAAGAAGGCGGTGAAGTAGGTGTAAGAGTTCAGAGGCATCTAGTTGATGGCTATGCCGTGGAATTGACAAAAATCTGAAATCATCATCGATGGTGGATAACAAAGACCCACTTTCAATTGAGCTCTAAAGACGGTGATCTCCTTGGGACGAGGGAGCTAGCTGGGTTCGGTAGGACCAAGTAGCCTAGTTATAGAGTAGAAAGGAATAAAGAACTTGAGCCAACACTTCAACAACTTCTCCAAAATGGTGTAGCTCAAGTAAGAATTAAGGGGAAGCTAGCGCTCGGGAACAGAACTAGCAATGACTTGTTCGGATGACATCTTTGGGACAAGGACACTAACCTCAGACTAATAGGGAAAAAAGAAAAGAATAGGGAAGAAGAAGAACAACTTCAAAAATGAACCCACCTAGTTTAGGAAGCAAAGAGAACTTTGGATATTGCCTTAAGCGACGCCGAAAATTGCTCCGTTGCTTACACCGCCGAAAGAAAAATGCTGGAGAATAAGAAAAAGACCAAAAGAAAGAGGAATAACGGTAAAAGAAGTGAGGAAACTCTAAAAGCGAGATGGTTTATATAGATCGAGGGGGGTAGGTGAAGCGTCAACATAATGACCCTTCATAAGCAAAGGGACGTAACCGATGTAACAGATGTGACTGTTCACCAATCACCAAATGACACGTGTCACCTGACGCAAGAAATAAGGGCACGCCTTCTAACATTAGTAGGCCTATATAAGCCTAACTCGAAGTGACGCAACTACCTGGTCAGAAGATGTGACGATTCACTGGCAGGCAACAAGGAACAAGAAACTCAAGAAGGGAAATAACTCTTTCCATCTGAAGATACAACTTTGGATACAGCAAGAGCTCAGTCAAAAGGGAGAAGCCCCATTTAATGGCGAAGATACTACTTCCGCCAAAAGAAGCATCTTGAGCCAAATAGATGCCCACCCTGAAGGATGTGACGTTGGTCAAAATTCAACTCTCCTAACAAGGATGTCTGTCGCTTCCAAAAAAGATTTCCATGGCATGCTCGTAAAGGCTTAGCGTCAAAGATACAACTTTGGCTTCCTGAGGGGGACATGTGATAGACAAAGGGCTATCACCCTTAAAGAATTGTCAATTGGCTTGTTCAGCACCACCCTCGAAGAGTTCATAATTCTACCTTCAAAAAATATATGTGCCTCACTTCTGGAGAAGGGGACCCCACTATCCTCAGAGGGAACACTACCAACCTCGGAAGCCTAGCACACCCGACTCCGGAAAAAGACTCTCCACCACCCTCAAAGAGCCAATTACCAACCTCAAGAATGCGAACTTACCACCCTGGACAGAGGGAAATTTCTCCTAAAGATGGCACGCCTATCCAAATGGCCTTCCCAAGTAGCCCTCGGGGATAAATCTCTACCTGAAGGGCTCTTACACCCCCGAAGGGGTCTTACGGAGAAACAACAAAAATGGTTTAAGAGCCTCTGACAAAGAGACCTCACACATGCCCCTACCCTCTAGCCAGAACTGCCTATGGCTAGCTGGAGATACTCCTCTCTGAAGGTACAAACCAAATCCAACTGAACATGTGGCATGATTTGGATAAGCTGTGCAAAACGGCCTCCTCCCTGCACCCTCCTATAAATACTTAGGAGGATCCTTGGTAAGGACAAAAACTCTCTCTTTTACCTACTCTCTGCTCTTTACTACTACTCTCACAAATACTCACTTGGGCGTCGGAGGCTCCTCTCCCAAAAACACTCTCTAGGGAGCTCTTAACCCTGGTTCTTCAAAGTCTCACAGACAACTTAACATCCAAAGTCTCTCCTTCAAGCTAGCATGTCATACAATGAAGATGCCACTGGGCATCAGAAGGAAAGGAGCTAAAGACAACTTGGGAAAGACAGAAGTGGGTAAAGAACAAAAAAAGCCGAAGAAGCCCAAAGGTTTGGACCTTATTGCCTGACCTGTGGAAAGTATCATGGTTTTAGATCATGTTACAAACTCACTGAAGGATGTTTAAAGTGTGGTTCCTGGGACAACTAGTTTAGAAATTGTCGAGTTAAGAAGGAAAAAAAGAAAACTACTGAGAAATTTGAAGCTCCTTGGCTAAGAAACCAACAACGCAAAGCAAAAGGGATGGCAATACCTCAGCCTCCCAGATAGACACAAAAAGGGGTAGGTGAATCCACCAATGCTAAAGCCCAAACACCAGCTGGGAAGGTATACCAAATTGAAGGATCAAGGAGAAATGAAAATGCTACCCTTGGAGAATAGGCTATAGGCTATGGAAAGCTAAGGAAGGAAGCACTGAAAGGTAACCTTTATCTTTATGATAAGCTCATTTCAGTGCTCTATGATAATGGTGCATCTATCTCCATTATTTTGGTGAACTTAGTAACAAAATTGGACTTGGAAGTTACAATATTACCTTAGATGTATATGGTTAGAACAACTAGGAAAGAAATGATGTTTTCACACCACATAGTTAAAGATGGTGTGATTAGGCTAAACAATCTGGAATTAAAGGCTAATTTAATCATTCTAGATACAATTGATATGATATAATATTGGGCATGAACTGGTTAGCTAAAAATAATGTTATTTTAAATTTTTAGGATAAAAAATTGACATTGCCAGGATTAGTAAAACACTCTTAGGAAGGTTCAATAAAATGTGATATTGGGCAAGTAAAGGTAATGGATTGTATACCTATACTTTCTGAAGAATGATATATGGGCTTAAAGGACAAAGAGTCTAAGACTAAGTTAGACAGCATTCCTATTGTGAAAGAATTTCTAGAAGTATTTCCTTCTGAGCTCCCAGGTTTACCTCCCTTAAGGGAGATAGAGTTTTAGGTTAAATTAACCCCATGAGCAATTTCTATATCTACTACACCCTACAGGATGGGAATTCCTGAAATGAATTAGCTAAAAAAAAGCTAGATGAACTCTTTGAAAAAGGATTCATTAGGCCATGTATGTCTCCTTAGGGGGCACTAATGCTATTTATGAAGAAGAAAGATGGAGGCCTTAGGTTATGCATTAACTATAGAAACCTAAATACTATAACTGTGAAGAATAGGTACCCTCTCCCTAGAATTGAAGATTTATTGATCAACTTAAGGAAGCCATAGTGTTCTCAAAGATTGATCTCTAATTAGGTTACTTCCAATTGAGAGTTAAAGAAGCAGATATTCCTAAGACTACTTTTAGAACAATATATGGTCATTTGAGTATATAGTAATGCCATTTGGGCTTACTAATGCTCCAACTTTCTTTATGGACCTGATGTAAAGGATATTTAGACCATATCTAGACCACTTTGTGGTGATCTTTATAAATGATACCCTAGTATACTCAAAAGATGTGGAAGAGCGTGAAAAACACTTGAGAATAGTGTTAGATGTGTTAAAAACACACCAACTATATGGAAAATTGAACAAATGCCATTTATGGACCAATCAAATTGAGTTCTTAATCCATGTAATAAATGGGGAAGGTATGACTATAGACCCAACAAAAATTAAAGCTATCCTACAATGGAAGCAACCATGGAATGTTTGAGAAATAATACGCTTCTTGGGTCTAGCTGGCTATTATAGAAGATTTACACCAAAATTTTCTGTAATGGTAGCTCATTTAACCAAGTTAACAAGAAAGGAGCAAAAATTTGAATCATCTAGGGAATGTAAATGGAGCTTCCAAGAACCTAAGGCTAAGCTCACTTCTACTCCTGTGCAAATACTGCCCAATCCTAATAAACCTTTTTAGGTTTATACAGACGCATCTATTGTAGGATTGGGGTGGGTATTAATGCAAGAACAACAAGCTAGAGCTTAGGAATTAAGGCAATTAAGACCCCATCAAAAGACTAATCCAATACATGAGCTGGAACTTGCAGCTATAATTTTTGCCTTCAAACAGTGGTGACATTACCTGCTAGGTAATAAATTTCAAGTCTTTATTGATCATAAAAGTCTCAAGTATCTTTTACTCAAAATAAGTTGAATATGAGATAGAGAAGATGGCTTGAGTATTTGAAGGGTTTTAACTGTACCATTGAATACAATGAAGGCAAGGTCAATAAAGTGGCTGATGCCTTAAGCAAAAAGTATAAAGGCATCCTGAAACACGGAGAAGAAGAACAAAATGAACTTAATAGCCTTACTTGTTTGGCTAACAAGTGACAAAATGGGAACAAGCCCAATTAAGAGTAGTGACTATTCAGTCAACTTGGAAAACTAAAATATTTGGGCAGGATGTAGATCTTGCTAGAATATTTGGGCAGAGACATGGGAAACTATTCCAAGGGTTCTCTTTTAGGTAGGGAATGCTATACTTCCAAGACAGAATTTATGTACCCAAAAGGTATAAACTAAGAGAACAAATTCTAAAAGAAGCCTACTCTAGTAAGATGAGCATATATCCTAGAACTATGAAGATGTATCAAAGTCTGAAAGAACACTTTTGGTAGCCTAATATGAAAAGAGAAATTTAAACATTTGAATCCAAATGTGTGGTGTGCCAATAAGTGAAGGTGGAAAAACAAAGACCAGGGGGCAAGTTACAAGATTTGCACATACCAAAAAGGAAATGAGGTTCCATATTAATGGATTTCTTAGTAAGGATGCCAATCATAAAAAGAAAGCATGATACTATTTGAGTAATTGTGGATAGACTTACAAAGTCAGCCCACTTTTTTCCCATTAATCTCACAGATATTTTGGATAGGCTATCACAGCTATACATTAAAGAAATAGTGAGATTACATGGTGTCCTAAATGATATAGTTTTAGAAAGAGACCCAAGGTTTGTGTCTAGATTTTGGAAATCATCACATCAAGCATTTGGTACTCAACTAAAATTAAGTTCAGCTTACCATCCTTAGACTGATGGGCAAACAGAAAGGATTATACAAATCCTTGAAGATATGTTAAGGTGATGTGTACTGATATGATCAAGGAAGGCACACATGGAGAAGGCAAGGACCCATTGAAGGTTTCTAGTGGGCCTATGACAAGGAAGAAAGCTAAGGAGCTCTCAAGTGCACTACAAGGCTTTGTTTCAAGTTTCTTCATGGAGAATGGACATGAAACTTCACAAGGAGCTGTTGGAACTTTCAAGACACCATATGGACATGATGGATATGCTTGGTACTCAGTTCTGGAGTGCTTAGATAAGTCACAAAACAAGGACACCAAGGACACCACTCAAAGTGCACCATTTGAGCCACCTTAAGTGTTCTTGATGCATTTTGTGTCCACAAGCTGGATTTTTGAGCTCTAACTTTCCAGACCTTCATTACCACATCTAAGATGAAGATTCATGCCATTGGAACTCAAAGATTCAAGCTTTGAGCTGAATATACAAGAGAGAACCTTAAAGTGCCCAAAATGCACCCAAAAAGGCTATTTGGGAGTTTTCGGGTTTAATCTTGTATTTATATTTTATTTTCGTTCAAATCCTATTTAGATACATTATTTAGGAAGTTATTTAGGCTATGGAATAGTTTTAAATCGTTTTGGGCAAGTGGAATACGCTGCATTCATTAAACTTGTTCAAACTAGGAATTAGAGTCCTAATTTGACTAGGATTTCCTATGTCTTTGTATCTAGGATTCCTAAGGGATTTAGGCTGCGAATTTTGCCCAGCTTTTAACCCTAGTTTAGGCCTATATAAAGGCACATATTCTGGATGTAAAGACACAGATTATTGCCGAAATAATATTGCTCTTTGGAGAGGTTTTCTCTTTGGTTCTTGGCGGACTGCCTTGGTGCACAAGTATGCTTGTGTTCTTGGAGTTCTATACTTCTCGTTTCTAGTCACAGGTTGATTAGGGGTGGGGATCTTCAAACCCAGTCTCTTTGATGTCTTGTGGAACTTGAAAAACATCTTGGGCGAGTTTCATGGTCTTTATACCATCGGGGTTCGCATCATGTACTAATTTTGAGGGAGAATGAGATTAGCTCGTATCTTTGATAGAATTCTCTTACAATAATAGTTATCACTCAGTTATAAAGATGGCATCTTTTGAAGCTCTATATGGGAGGAAATGTATTGTTCCTTACTTCTAGTAAGACCATAAGGATAAGATGGAGATAGGGCCATAAATAATTCATGAAACTACTGGAAAGAGCAAAATGATCTAGGAAAGGATTAAAGCTACCAATGATAGGGAGCAAGCCTATGCCAATGAAAGAGGGAGAAAAGACTTAGAGTACCAAGTAAGGGACTATGTGTGGATCAAAGTCTCTCCAATGAAAAGAGTTATGAGGTTTGGCAAGAAAGGCAAACTAGCTCCTAGATACATTGGCCCATTTTAAATAATGGCCAGGATTGGCAATTTGGCATACAAGCTAGAATTACCTACAGAAATGGCTCACTTACATGATATCTTCCATGTTAGTATGCTTAAAAAGTACTTGTCTGTCCCACAACATGAAGAATAACCTATAAAGATTCATACTAAGGAAGTGAGAAAGTTGACGAGTAAGTGGAAAAATATGGTGAAGATCCAATGGTCTCACCATTCTGAAGAAGAAACCACCTAGGAAATTGAAACTGAAATGCTTAAGCAGTACCTAAAATTATACCTTAAGTTGCTTGAGAATTTGGAGCACCAAATTGTTTAAGTTGGTGAGAATGTCAGACTTGTGACTTATATAGGCCATGGGCTATGATGAAATGTATACATAATGTACATTATATGGATATATGAGCAATACAAGTCACTATTATGGGAATAAAGGCTACACGGTGGAAGTATTCCATAAGAGTGCCCTGAGGGTACTTTGTTTGTACAATAGTGCCCTAAAGAGAATGGCATGGTTATAAGCCAAACAAGGCTAAGCTTAAGTGCTAAGCCAAATTGAGGAGATAACAAAAATTTGAAAAAAAACTTGACCAAGAAGCCAAGTGAACAATGTGCTCCAAGACTGGGCTTAGAGGGGCTTTTAAACACACCTTTGTGTACATTGATGTGGACTTTAGGGCTTTGAAGCCTAACATACTAGAGCAGATTTTGTGAGCTCAATGCCTAAGGTTAAGATACAAGTTCGAGTAGCCACATAAACTCAATAAATGTGAAGAATACACAAGAAAGAACAAGAGCACCCTAGAGTGTACTAGGAGACCCTCAAATGCACCTCTATATACAACCATGTGCTTATAAGGGATCTAAAGCCTAATTCCTTGAAAGAAATGACATGTGATTGATAATTATCATTAAAATGTGAATGAGGGCTGCAATATGGGCCAAGAGAAATTGGAAAACACAAAGAACCTATGAAAACACCTTAAAGACAATTAAGGTGCTCTCAAATGCACCCTAAAGTGTACCTATGTTCAATGCAAAGTTCAAGGGCCTAATTGGTTGAATTAATTGATGAAGTGGATGCCTAATATATGCCACTTGAAGCATAAAGTAGGACAAAATGACACATTAAAATAATTGAGCTGCATGGAAGGAGTTTTGACTAAGGACTAGTCAAAAGTCTTTAGTGGCTAAGTCGTTTGGGCACCATTTGATCTTTGGTCTTCAAGGTAGCTTTAATGAAGCTTCATAGCTAGTTATTGGTAGCTTCATGACCTCACAAACCATAGCCAAGGACCTATAAAACACCAAAACACAAGCAAAACCAAAAAAAAAACAAAAGCTAAACTAGCCAAAACTGAAGCCAACATGGTGATAGTTAGCATGCCAATGGTGGTGTTCTTGGCCAAACCTCTAACAAGATACCCTAAAGCCATGAAAGAAGAAAGGAGGCAAAGAAGAACAAAAGCATGTCAAATCCAAAGCATGATGGTGTAAACTAGTTCATAGCGGTACCTATGTTTGGTGTCTACGTTTTGTGGTGTATGATCAAGCGTCCTTGATGCCATTCTAGCCATAGGTAATAAACCTCATAAGGCTTCTTCTCCTATATTTTTAAGGGGAAAAGCTACCCTAGGGGATGGCTAAGGCCAAAGGAACCTAGAGCTTATGTAATGGGCTATGTGTGCTTAAAGCACTATGGTAAGCCAGCTAGTTTGCTTTTAGCAAGCAAAGGGTTTTTGTTCAAGTTTGGCCGAGATTGATCAATCACCTGGAGCTCTATGTTAAGTGAACCTAATTAAAGTGATCACACATGAAGAAACTGAAACAAAATCATGCTTTCTTTGTTAAGAAACCAAGTGTATGTGATGTATGTGTTTATGTGCTTCTTTTCTTTTTTGCATGTGCTAACCTTTATTTTATGTATATAAGTTTCATGTATTATTTTTTATATGTCATTTTTGGTTTCTTCTTTGTTTTTGGGTGTAGGTTATTAAGCATAATTCAATGTTTATAAGTACAGAAATGGTTGAAACATTGTAAAGGCATTGAATGCTGTACTGGATCTTTACTGAGTACCAATGTACTGTTGCCCTCTTTTGCCTATTTTTGGAAAAGAAGTTCAACAGTGAAGGGCTTGGGAATGTCTAGAGAGGTTTATGTATAAAGAGGTATACTCTGTCACTATGGCTTATGAAAAGGAAGCATGCAAAACTTCATCAGAATGAACCAATGGTTAGGTTCTATTGTCATGTTTGTAGGCCCTTATGGCTACTATGGGAATTGCTATGTTTGGATCTATCCTAGCATGGGTTAGAACTAGTAGAGTAATAAGGCAACTATGGCGTAAGTACAAAGTCAAATTAGAAGTCAAAGTACTAATGGGTTTAGAGACAGTCTGAAGCATGCTCTGTATCATGCATGACTCCCAGTGAACTAAACTTTTGTTGTACATAACTTTAGGCCATGTAGTCCCTAATTGTCCAATTTTGGCCTATGAATATTGGTATGTAACTAATGGCAATGGGACTTAGTGTCAAGCATGGCTTGTGCCTTTTATGTATTTTGGGCTTATGAAAGCCTTAAGGCACGTTATGTAACAAACTAAAATGTATGCATGCATGTGTGTGTGTGTGTGTATTGTGGTTGATGCACTGGAAGGCTTCCACTAAGCATCTGAAGGACACATAACACACACATAAGTCACCTAGTTTTATTAAACCCCATATGCACTCATAAGCTACCAAATTAGTTTTAATTGGATAAAACTCAATCAGCTGAGTAAATTAGGTAAAACCTATTAGAGTTTTAAAAGCTTAAGATTCTTACCCAAGTAAATAACAAATCAGGCTTAAGAATCCTGGGAGTCAGAGCCTAATTCACCTTATGGAAAAAAACTAGGTGATGAATATCAACTGAGTGGCTAAAAATAACTGGTTGATTCAAACATCTTAAAAGGGTTTAGGCACACAATTTATTAAAACACAGGCTGAAGCATAAAACATAAGTGTATTTAATACGAGTAATAATCATGCACGTGCATCATTACATTATTAAAGACTATGCACATGCCTAAAAGAAAATAAAATACAAGTTGACCTAGAGTCATTGTAGGCTCAACTAGCATGGATATGTATACTGAAGGACTGCTACTGAGATCCATGGAGCACTATGTCCTTCCTTGTGCCCCTAGCCTCTACAAGGCTGTAAGTCAACTGTAGATTGCACGGACAACTTAACCAGTAAAACTAGAATCAATAAATGATTCATGGGTTGGGTACCTTCATGAATGCACTAGCCCAACAACCGTGAACGGTTGTTGGCCCCTCATAGATACCATCTGCTCAACTACATTTAAGGGATGAGAATCTCTGGGTACCTACGAAGAGAAATAAAACCTGTGAACAAAAATAACACCTGTAAAGAAAAAATAAAGCCTACAAACAAAAACTTAAGGACAGTCATATATATACTATATGAAATCCACTATCGGCCAAATGCAGTTTGAGGGCTAACCTATGCACATATAGCTGGTCCCTTAAGACCGTTCCTCAACCTAGTCCCCGTACGAACATCACCCTGTGCCTAATGAATTTTCAGCTCCTAACTCACTCCTAGCAAGCCTTGGCTTGCTGATGTCCTAGTGGGCTAAGCTTACTAAATAACCGTCCCCTTGTTGTTGTATAGGTGAACATGGTGGATGCTCCTTGCTTATGTTCTAAGTAACTCACACTAGGTGTACTAGGCTTCTACATAGTGCCTTAAGCTATTTTCTCACTTAGGCTGCTATGGTACTAAGCATCCACCCAATTAGGTGCGTTAGGCTCCTATTTAGTGTCTTGTGCTAATAAGCTCACCTAGACCACTAAGTTACTAAGCCTCACCATTTAACTTACCATGGATGCACTAAGCTCTCACTTGTGCTTCAAGTCACGACATGGCCAGGCCACAAGTACACTAAGCCTTCATCCATGGTGCACCACTATCCATGATTGGTTGGTTCACACTATTATGTTAAGATTTACTATAAATGGATTAAATTTACTAGGTTCCTAAAATCCCATCACGCACACTATGGTTTCTTATTGGTGTCTTAAGTTCTGAGGCTCAAACTAGACTGCCAATGGTACTAAACCCCCTTAATCATCCCAATGGCCCTATTGTAGTGCTTGAAACTTCATTTAAATTATCTCCCATCATGGTCTTTTCACAACAAAGAAAGCTTGATTAACTACCTAGTGCTTTTAGAAGCCATATGAGGTACTAAGGCACCAATAGGCATATTCCACCCCAAGTCCCCTTAAGCACTCTAGGGCCCATTATGTTGGAAGTAAATTCAAAAATTGGGTAGATTTGAGCATGGTGAAACCATGAAATTATGGCTCTTCCTCTTAGAATCACATGGAATCTTGAACCACCTCAATTGGACACCCGAGCAAAAATTTATTGCAAAAATACGACATCATGTCAATGCTGTCGGGGTCTTGGCAATGCATTGCTAGGAATGGTGACACGGGATGAACAAAAACACTTGTTAGGTTCTAGATGCGCCCCGCTGCTGCACCAAGTGTCCATAGATACTTTAGGGGCATCAAACGCCTCCCAAACATCCAAGGCAAGCCTCCACAAGTTCCAAAACTCTATGAATGCTACAAGAGGCCATATTGGTGCTATGTAAATGAAGCTTGAGGTGTTTGAATACACCATAGTAAGCCTTGAATCAAACTAGTCCAACACAAGCAAATTCTACCATAAACTGTGCGTATCTTCCAAACTACTTATAACCATTCAACAAGCAACTAAGACATGCATCAAATAAGTGTAATAACTAAATCCCTTACATTAATTGGGAAGAATAAGCAAGATTCATGCATCTATACCAAGCATAAAGGATCCACTAGTGTATCCTATGGTTCCAAGAAAATTCAACATACGAAGCACCAAATTATGCTCAACCAAGCTAGACCCAAGCTCATACAACCTTAAGAAACAAAGAACAACTCAAGAACAAAGAGGGAAAAATGTTACCTAGGATCCCAAGCATGAAAAACACCATCCAAAGCGCACCACATTGAAACCATGCAGAAAGAAGATCTTTCATTCTTGTATACCCCATGGGGCTTTGATTTCCACAAAGAATTGAAGGGAAATTTGAGATTTGGCAATGGAATTAAAGATGAGAGGGGGAGCTATGGGAATGGGAGGTTCAAGATGATGAATAGTGAAGCCCTAAACCCTTCAAAATGGTTTAAAATTGTTTCTCCCACCTTTAGCTACATAACTTTTTTAATTTTGCCAAAAAGAGCCCATGCTCAAATAGTAACACTGGCTTAGGAAATTTTACTCCACACTTTGTTTTCTTTTCACTTAGTTATACAAGAATAACTTATGAGCCTGAAAATGAAACTTATGACCTTAGTGAACAAAATGACCGTTTTTCCCCCTGGTGACACTTAAGTGCCAAATTGACTTAGGAACCATTTACCTTTGTAAGCACTTACTTGACTTACATAATGAAACTAATTGAGGCATTAAACTAGGGATTTTAACCTATTTGATAAGTCTTACCATATCATTGAAGGCCTGCTGCCTAAAGGGCCATAACAAACATTATGGACAATGTTAGTTTTAAGTTTGGGGGAAAAAGGTGTTTCTGGATGATGCTTGTTCGAGTGCTTTCATATAACTTGACATTTAGTTGTGTGTTCCTTGTTTATACTAGTTTTAGGTAAAATTTTTTAGTTTTCATGAAAGCACATGCATTTTGGAGCTTATAGTATGGATATAGGTTGTTTGCATTTAGGGACCCAATGCATTCTATTTATTGTGTTTGGATGAGTTTAATCACAAGTTCAAATCAATTGCAACTTTTGTTAAATAAGGGATTCTCATTTTTTATTAATGGTGGAAACAATAATCAGTGAGCTTATTGGGCCTCAAGTGCACTATAGATGTTTTTTTCTTTTGAGTGGTGTTTGCTTTTACGGTTGCATCTTGAATTTGCTTATGGACCCCTTTCAAATCCAAATTGTTTCATGTGAATTAAGGATGAAAATGACAGGTTGAGGCTAACTACATATCCAAATGGCCAACCTTTCATTAAAATCATTAGTTAATCCCCTTTGAGCAATTAAACCTTATTTGTTGATTGAACCCATATGATGGGCCACTTCCATTCCTGTTTACCTTCTCTTGTCCTTGAAATAAGTTGAGCATTTTACTTGCGCACTTAGGAAGTGTAAGGACCTTAATCATTTGAGTTTGAGCAAGAAATAAGTTTGGGGGAAATGTTAGGCTTTGCGTAGGTCATGAAAACATGTGGCCATGGCTTGAATATTTTGATAAAATATGCATGGTTTTAGGTGCTTGAAAATCTAAGTGAATTGTTAGTTTTGATAAAATTTACTTGTCCATAAAAAAAAGGTAAAAATGAGTTTAACAAGAAAATGCAATATTTAAAAAAATATATAAAAAATAATGCTAAAATGAATAAATAAATAAAGAAGGAAATTAAAAATGATGCAATTAGTAACTTGAAGTTCACTTAAATGATTTGTTAAAATCATGAATGAAAAGTTATTTTGGAAGTCACTTTGAACCTACATATTTTTGGTGTTGAAGGCCTTAGGTGGGTCTTTAGAGTCAAATCTTATGTTTTCCCATCATGTAAAATGCTTGCATTGTTTCTTTAGCTCAACCAGAAAGTGCCTTCTATCGACTCCTTTCCAAACAAAGCCCAGTCCCTATACAATCTTAATTATTGTCATTGGACTTCCATTTTGCATGCAAGTTCCTTATGAAAATTAGTGGGTTGTTTAGATCCCCTTATATATTCATGGGTGAAGACCACAATGCGAGCCACCTCACACATTAGCACAATATACAAATTCATCAATGAAATACTAAGCGAGTGACCATTTGCTATCGGTAGCAATGTTCTTTTTTCTTTTCTTATCTTAACTTCTCTTGAGTTGGGTTTGTGAATTAGATAATTTCATAATGTGATATCTATTAGGTTTCAGGAGCCAAACAAGTGTAGCAAAAGATAACCAAAACCCTTTAGGATCTAAGTGAAATGGGGTAAATTAGGTGTTCAAAAATTTATACCAAGTTCAATTGAGATTTTTCACCCAACTGTTGAGTTGAATCACAAAACTTGAATAGTTGATGTGTTCAAGCACTCTATGGTATCCACATGAGCCTATTGGGATCACCACACCTGCACCAAGTCCTACCAGATGCATCCTCTTACACTCATAGTGCTAGCTTATGTTCTACAAGGAATGGCAAAAGAAGAGTGCGGCTGCAACTCTCAGAACTCTTCTGATTTCATCCTTTAGGATGTTAGGGCAAGGGCTGTGAATTTTTCACTATATGATGTATTTATAATGAGACTCAACACCCAAGCCTAATAGGTTTCAAAGCCCTAATCCAATTAGGATTAATTTCAGCCCTAATAATGGATTAACCTTTGGGCCAATTATTAATACAAAATTATCATGCTTTTACTATGTAAGGGGTTTTGTTCCTGGATAAGCAATGTCGCTGTCGTCGAACTCCTGTATATCCTTACATCATCCTTTTTTATGATCTCCCCGATGTGATGATAGTGTCAGAGCATATGTTTGGATCACTGGTGAGATCAAGGTTCCCTAGCCTGTGCAATTGCTCTATTGTTGTCACAATAGAGCTCTATCGAGTTGGCAATGCTTGGAACCACTCCAATTTTGTGATGAACTTCTTGATTCAAGCTACCTCCTTCACAGCATAAAAGGTGGCAACGTACTCAGGAGATTCTATTGTAGATTCTCCTTTCAGATACACCATTCCATTGAGGTGTACCAGGTGGAGTAAGTTGTGATACTATACCCCACTCCTTTAGATAGTCAAGGAATTCTCGATCGAAGTATTCTCCACCTTGATCTGATTAAAGTACTTTAATATGCTTCCTGAGTTGATTCTCTACTTCATTCTTGAATTCTTTGAACTTTTTAAAGGATTCTGACTTGTGTCTCATGAGATACACATAGCCATATCTACTAAAGTCATCAATAAAGGTAATGAAGTATTGGAAACCCCCTCTAGCATGGATAGATATAGGGCTGCATACATCAATATGTATGAGACTTAATATGTCATTAGCTTTTTCACTTTGCCTAGTGAAATGGGTTTTGGTCATCTTGCCTAATAAACATGACTCCCATGTCTCATATGATTCAAAATCAAATGATTCCGAGAGTCCATCCTTATGGAGCTTGGATATGCAGGTCTCATTTATATGTCCCAGGCGACAATGCCAAAGATAGGTTGGGTTCGAATCATTTAATGTGACCTTCTTGGTATTCACATTATAGATTGGATTTTTGAGTTCTAGAACATACAAACCATTGCTAACTCGAGCACTACCATAAAAGATTTCATTCAAATAAATAGAACAACATTTGTCCTTTATTATAAATAAAAAACCTTTCTTGTCCGAACAAGAAACAGAAATCAAATCTCTACTAATAGTACACACAAAGTAGCAATTGTCAAATTCTAAAACCAATCCACTAGGCAAAGTGAGCACATAAGTCCTTACTGGTGAGGCAGCAACGCTTGCTCCATTTCCAACATATAGGTCCATTTCACCTCTGTCCAATCTTCTACTCCTACTTAGATCCTACACATTTGCACAAATGTGAGATCCACATCTGCACAAATGTGAGATCCACATCCAGTATCCAATACCCAAGATGAGGAAGTAGAAACATTATCCTCAATAACAAAGTACCTAAACTAGAAGTCTTACTTCCCTTCTCCTTAACAAGTTCTTCAAGATATAGCTTGCAGTTGCACTTTTAGTGTCTAGGTTGCTTACAATGGAAGTACACCCCTTTCTTAGCCATACCTCCAGATGGTTTCAGTGCAACTAAAGAAGAATTAGGATTGGACTTTCCTTTAGCTTCATTCTTCTTCAAATTGGCTTTTCTATTTCCCTTGCCCTTTTATACCATCATAATGGGCTTAGCCTTCTTAAGGTTTTGCTCAGTAGTTCTCAACATGTTAACCAATTTGGGGAGGGACTTATCAAGATTATTCATGTTGTAGTTCATGATGAATTGACTATAGCTTTTCGGCAATGATTGCAAGGCTACATCAAGAGCCAACTCTTTCTAAAGAGAAAATCCCAACTTCTCAAGATTCTCAATGTACCCAATCATCTTGAGCACATGAGGACCCACAGGACTAGCCTTAGACATTTTGCACTGAAACATTACCTTAGAGGTCTCAAACCTCTCATGCCTAGCTTGCTCTTGGAATAGTTTTTTGAGATGTTTGATCATATCGAATACCTTCATATTCCCATGTTGCTTCTAAAGCTCAGATTCCATGGTTATCAGCATGAGGCAAGCAACATCCAAAGCATCATCAGAATATTTCTTATGAGTGTCCCTTTCAGCTCTTAGAGCATTGGCAGCAGGTTCATTCAAAATAAGCTGCTCTAGGACATAAGCCTTTCCCTCTTGCTTGAGCACTATCCTCAAATTTCAGTACAATTTGAGAAAGTTGCTCCCATTTAGTTTTTCCTTCTCAAGGATTAATCGTAATGAAAGTGTCAATGTGTTTTCTGCCATGGTAATCTACAACAGTAAATATGCAGTGTAAGAGTCATGCATTTTAATTCATTTAATAAGGATTTTATTAAATGATACTCCCACTATTTTACTCAAAATAATAACCCTTGATATAATTTCAAAATAACTCGATTATAAGGTATTCTAGTGGGCCAAGGTCCATATTTCACCAAAACTTGAGTTAGCTTTGGTTTTTTCTCAAGTTATAGTTATTTAGGTAGGCAACTCCTTGCCAATTGCATCTCATGTAACTCTTGGATAGTTGGGTGAACAACATTTGTCCAAGTTCATCTCATGAACTTAAGCTCAACCCTTTGCCTTTATGCCCCCAATCTTATTGGGATGACATAGTTAAGTCAGACCCAAAGTTAATAATTTGGGTATCACTATTATCTGATCGTATCTTACCATGATGAACATAGGTGCTTTGCTTTGGCAAACCTACCCAATGTTGATCAAAGCCTTGACGAGAGACAACATTTGGAAGGCATCACATTTAGTGACTTAATATTTTGTTTGAGGGGTTTTTTTTTATCACACAAATTATTATTTCTAGTTGTCTTATACATGCATCACACACAAATATAAAACGTGCATCTCATGCTAACAGCAAAATAAATGTAACATGGTTATACCCAAAGTATGTGATATTCTCAAGCCAATAAGAATATCATAAAAGCCTAAGAAAAGAAAAGGTCTTCACAAGCTCATTCTCTTCCTTGCTTGGCTGTCTCTTTGTACTCACCTCCTTGGAAACACCACATCAGATGATCCCAGAATGTACAATTACATCAAAATAAAATCCTTGAGTTACATTTAAGGGGAGTAAGGTGGGAAGAGAATGTACAATAAGAGCAGCAAGAAAAGGCACGTCTCGCTAGCCATATTTACAAGTTTATTAATGTGGCCCTTCACATATGGTGGTCCCGCTAGCTAAGATCTATTATTTTGAGCAACTAAGCACCCGAGACTACCTCCATCCAAGCCACCAAAAGTATTGTACTCAAGGTGCCCGAGCAGCCCTAATTCATCCCTGTTAGGGTTTTACAAATTGCAACAATCCTAGTTTAGATAAGTATCTCATACCAGTCAATCTAAGGTTAATCTCATTAACTAGTGTATGTCATTTTGTTATATATCTCATATATACATTACAAGTTCCAGTTTCATGATCATTAATCAATCTAATTAATCATGATCAAAACATCAGAACACATAACATGTCATGCGATTCGACACTCAATCCTGATTTAGGGCTTCAAAAGTAGCCCTGATACCATTGTTGGGTTTTGAAAGCCAAACAAGTGCAATGGACGATAACTAAAACCCTCCAAGATCAAAATGAAACATGGTAAATCAAGTGTTCACAAATTTATATCCAGTTCAGTTGAGATCTTTCACCCAACTATTGAGTCAAATCATGAAACTTGAACAATTGACATGTTCAAGCTCTCTATAGTATCCACACGAGCCTTTTGCGATCACCACGCCTCCATCACATCCTGACAGATGTGTTCCTCTTGCGCTTATAGTGCTAGCTTGAATCCTCCAAGGAATGGCACAAGAAGAGTGTGGCTAGAACTCTCAAAACTTTTTTGATTTTGTCCTTAAGGAGGCTAGGGCAAAAGCTGTGAATTTCTCACTATATGATGTATTTATCGTGAGGCTCAACTCCTAAGCCTAATGGTTTTCAAAGCCTTAATCCAATTAGGTTTAATTTCAGGCCTAATAATGGATCAACCTTTGGGAGAATTATTAATATGAAATTATCATGAAAGCAAGACCAAACAATTTGGCCCGTGCACTCAAATAATCCAATTTGCTCTATGTGTATGACCCAGTAGGCTCATATCACATTGGCAATGATCATAAATCATATTTGTGATCACAAAGAATAAGCAGTGTCTAGCAACACATCATTGCTACCCAGGTGACAAGGTAGTCGGTGATTCAACTAAACATCTATGATCATTATTTGTATATGATATTGTCCCATTGTCCAAGTTATCGTGACCAAGCATAAGACACGAAATGTGTCACTCTCATATAACCTGATCTATGGTTTCTTGATTACTGAGTTGACTAACTTAAACTAATGACATTGATATCGTTTATCAACTCATCCGAGCATGACCATGCATTTTCTTAGTCTCACTTTATCAAAGGACCTAAAGATATCACTGCCGTTACATATGAGGGAAAAATCCTATCTTGATCATACGAAACCCTCTACATGATATGTGACATAAACAATGACGTCCTTCATGTTCACTCAGTTACGAGTAACAAAGGGAAGTATCAAAGTATGTGACTTAAGGAACCTTGATGACCTTATGTCAATGGACTACATATACATCATCACTATGAGAATCACTTATGACACTCATATAACGATCTATATAGCGTTCCTATGATGGATCGATCCAGTACACAAGTTCTACAACTTGTACCCATATGTAGACTACATATCTTATATTAGTCTCCATATATACTAGTCTTTATGTATTATTGCAACCCACTCCACAATAATACTAGACCAGGGACATTTAAGATTATCATTATTCTAGGGTTATAATTATGTTTATTACATTACGTAGAAACAAAACAACAAACACAATTAATGGATTAATGCCTCAATAAAATATCATGACTCAATGTGCAAATTACAGTCATCTCATGATTGGCCTTTGGGCACAACACTAACAATATTAGACATGCATTGGTTGTTTCTCTAATTTGGTTGTTTTATCATTCTAGTTAGTATAGGCAAGGGAATATGAAAGTTTATGCATGGGGGAGTTTGACATATTGAAGTTTTCAATACATTTTACTCAATCTTTTATCTAGTTCTATCAGGGCCCAATTGACCCCACCCTAAATCTTTTAGAGGGGTGAGACCAACAAGTTATTTTTGACCACCCAGTTGGATTGTTTATTACCTAGTTGATTTCATAGGGTGAATTGGACTCTGAATCCCAGAATTCTTAAGCCCAATTTGTTATTTACCTAGGTAGGAATCTCAAGCTTTTGAAGACTTAATAGGTTTTACTTAGCTTTACCCAATTGGTGAAATTTTAACCAGTTAGAATTACTTAGGTGGTTTATGAATGCATATGGGGTTTAGTGGAATTAGGTGGCTTATGTGTGTGTCATGTGTCCTTTGGAGGCCCATTGGAACCCTACCTTGATACAATACTTAGTATCTCAATCAAACATCCACACACACACACACATGCATGCATACAGTCCAAATTAGTTAAGTAGCAACCATGCATGCCTAGCTTATTATAAAAGTGCCTTAAGGCTTTTCTAATCCCAAAATACGTACAAAGCACTAGCCATGTTCTAAACTAAGTCGCACTAACCTTAGTTATGTATACCAATTTACAGGCCAAAATTTTGGCAAACTGGGACTACGTGGCCCTAAACCATATACAACAAAAGTTTGATGTACTATGTATCAGGCATGGTACATCACTTGGTACAAATTGTGTCGGGGCCCACTGTAACCTTGGCCTCTACTTTGAATGATACTTAAGCCACAAATCTTTTATTACCCTCCTGGTCCTAGCCTAGCCAGGATCGAGTCATACACAGCAACTCCCGCAGCAGCCATTAGAGCCTACAAACCCAACAATAGAACATACCATTAGTTCATTTTGATGACTTTTTGCATGCTTCATTTTCATAAGCCATAATTCTAGAGTATAGCTCTTTGTACATACACCTTTCCTAAAGGCTACCTAGCCCTTCAATCTTCCCCTTTTTTACCTAAAATAGGCAAAAAAAGGGCATGAGTACATAGGTACTCAATGAAGAGCCCATACAGCATCTACTGCCTTTACAATGTTTAAACCATTGTTATACTTATAATTCTCTAATCTTTCTTAATAACCTGCATCCAAAGACATAAAAGATACCAAAAATAGCATAGACAAGGTAATATATAATACATATATAAGCAATAACGGGGTTAGCACATGCATACAAACAACAAAGCACCCATGCAGACACACCACATACACATGATTTCTTAACATAGCAAGCATGATTTCTTGGAGATTACTTCATGTGATCACTTCGATTATGTTCAATTAACATAGAGCTCCAGGTGATTGATCAAGCTTTGCCCAACTTGAACAAAAACCTTATGCTTGCCAACAGCAAACTACCTAGCTTACCATAGTGCTTTATGCCCACACATCCCATTACATAGCCTCTAGGTTCCTTTGGCTTAAGCTATCACCTAGGGCAGCTTTTCCCCTTCAAAATACAGGAGAGGAAGCTTCATATGGGTCTTCACATATGGTCAAAATGGTAGTAAGGAAGCTTAATCACACATCCTTGAACACCAGCATCAAGCATCGTGATATAAGCATGGAAGGCGTAACCAAGGATGTCAAGGACCCATTGGAGATAACTAGTGGACCTATGATAAGAATAAAGGCTAAGGAGCTCACTAGTGCACTTCAAGCTTTTTTCTCAAGCTACTTCATAGAGAATAGACTTGGAATTTCACAAGAAGTTGTTGGAACATTCAAGACATCATGTGGAGATGATGGCCAAGCTTGGTGCTTAATTCTAGAGTGCCAAACCAGGTCAAACAACATGGAATACCAAGGGCACCAAACAAGTGCACCTTTAGAGCCCCCTTGAAGTGTTCATGAGCTATTTTCTTCCACTAGTTGAATCTTTGAGCTTTAAAGTTTTAGGAGCTCTTTCCAACATCTATGAGAAGTTCTCAAGCCAATGGAACTCAATTGTTCAAGTTGGAAGTTGAAGATATAAGCAAAAATCCTAAGGAGCCCTTATGTGCACCTAAGAAAACCAATTTGAGGTTTTTGAGGCCAAACATGTATTTGCACTTTATTTTCTTTAAGTCATTATTTATCTACATTATTTAGGATTCTATTTAGGCTATGGAAGTGATTTAGGTTGCAAAGGACAAGTTTTCTACAATGCACACATTAAACATGTGGTAAATGTGTGTTAGAGTCCTAGTTTCACTAGGTTTTCTTAACTCCAATGAACTTAGGGTTTTGCTATGAATTTTGGCCTAATTTTTGCCCTACTTTTGACCGATAAATAGGCACATGTTCAAGGTAAAAAACATTGCTTTTACCAAAATAATATTGCTATTTTGAGAAGAAATTGTCTTTGGTTCTTCGAAGGCTACCTTGGTGCATAAATTGCCTGTGTTCTTATACTTCTTGTTTCTAATCACAAGTTGATTAGGGGTGGGCATTTAAAATCTAGTCTTTTTGCTATATTTATGGAGCTTTCTAGCATGTTGGGCACATTTCATGGTCATTATACCATTGAGGTTCGTATCAGCTGTATCAAAGCCACAAGTTCCGTCTAAAAGACATAAAGAAAACTAACATTTGGCCTTTGTTAGCAAGGAACTTCAAGAAGGAAAATGTTCTAGCATAAAAATAGGAAAGAAAAAAAAGAGGTTTCCAAAAAAAGGAAAAAAAAAAGAATGAAGAAGGAAAAAAAAGAGTTTGCAAAAAAAGCTTGCACAAAGTGATTGGTTTTTGTGCCCACAAACCCTAACCAATTGTTTTGAGTGAAAAGCTTTTCTTTATGGTTCTTGTGATTATTAATTACAAGGGATTCCTAGAGTCTTCTAAAGCTAGTTTACCAACCTCTATTTTAGAGTCAAAATTGTTTTCAAAGAATTCAAGTTTTCTTGTGTACTTTGAGGAAAGCTTTCTTAGAATTTTTGTGGATTCTTTTAATAATAATATTCTCACTAACTAATTGAATGTTTTGAGTGTTCATCTTTTGAGTAAAACATGTGAAGTTAGTGTGTGAGGATCTTTGATTTGAGGACTATGAAGGGCGATGTGGATAGGAGGATTAAAGTGAGGCATAATGAGGAGCATATCATTAGGCAACTTTAAGAAACCCTCAATAGACTCATCGGGAGGACTAAGGACATGGATTTGAGGCTACTAAGGAGACCTAATCCTATCTTGTAGCCAAAGAGATGTGCAAGGATAGATGAGCATGAGGAGGAATAAGGTGCTTGGCATGATCAAGAGTTTCCAAGGAGGGTGGAGCCAAAGGAGGACAACAATCTCAACTCCATCATGCTTACCATTCCATTATTCCAAAGGAAGAGTGATCTTGATGCATATTGGGAATGAGAGCAAAAGATTGAGATGGTGTTTGATTGCCATCATTATTATGAGGACAATAATGTTAAATTGGCTACCATTGAGTTCACTAACTATGATCTTGTATGGTGGAATCAGGATGTTACTTCTAGGATAATGAATGAGGAAGAGCCTATACACATATGGAGAGCCCTTAAGGCGTTGATGAAGAGGAGATTTGTGTCTAGCTACTACTATAGAAATCAACACCTCAAGCTTCAAGGCCTAGTACAAGGCCAAAGGAGTCTGGATGACTACAACAAAGACTTGGAGATGACCTTTGATAGCCGAAGTGCTATCGCCCTGGTCCACTGACTTCGGAGAAAGAGGGAGCCAAACACCTGAGGTATACGACCTCGGAAGCCCCATCGTACCAACCTCGGAAAACTACCATGTCACCTCTCCAACAGAGGATGAATAAACTGACTTCGGAAGAATAAGAACACCCCGAAGACATGGTATCACCCCGGGGAGAGGTCCTTGCTCATCCCCCTAAAAGGTAACGTCGGCCAAAGGGACCTCGGAGGAGCGATGGGTGCCACGAATGAGTCTCTGACATATTCGCCCGTACGCACTAGACGTCGACCTCAAGCACTATGACAGTCCACTGCAGTTTGCGCTCTGACACGCAGAGACATGCTTCTCGACAAACCACTGCCCGAGAAAAGCCTGCAGGTGGCTGGCCACTCTTCTGCTCAGAGGTACGGATGGCATCCGTCCATACACGTGTCACAATCCGAGGGGCTCATTTTCTCCTATTTACAGTAGGGGAGGCTCTCGGTAAAAGGGGGCCGGGAAGGGGCTGGACAGGGGCTTTTGGGCTCCAGGTTCTAGCTTCCCCCCCTCTTTCCTCTGGACATGCCAGAAAAATGCCTCCAGCGAGATTCTTTCCCTTCTGTGCATACCAGAGAAACACTCCCAGCAAGTCTATTTTGTGCTTACTCTTCATCATTTAGAGGCACTGACTTGGGCGTCGGAGGCTCCTCCCCGGAAAACCACTCCGGCGACCTCCTAACCCCTGTTTTCTGCATGTTTCAGGCCGGACTACTTGGGGGCATCCCCGTTTCAGGCTCTCTCCAGCACCGAAAACCCTTCTCGGCCACCACTATCCATCACCGGACAGCCACGCATGACATTCATCAGGAGGTCCCTGTTACCCCCGTCGTGGAGCCACGGCGGGAACATTTACGATGGCTAACCCAAGGCCATCAATTGGTGCCGTTTGTGGGAACTTTCCAAGCAGCCGTGGTCGAAAACTCGGCGTTCTAAGGACAAAGGTTCCTTGAGGCCCCCGTCCGCGCCGGAGACTCGCCCGGAGGCCGAACAATTAAGAGCAGGGACTTCCCATCTCGAGGACAATCCTCCTCCAGATGTCGCTGTGGCTTTCCTGCATAGTTTCCCACGCGTCGCCGTGGTCGAAGTAGTGCAACGGGTAGACCGAAGATGGTCGTGTGCAAATTCGAGCCGAAGTCTCCTCTCTCAATCGTTTTGACGAGAGAAGTAGTGGTGACCCAAGAGTTCAGGGGGAAAACAAAGATTAGTGGGATGAGTACCCAAAGGACGTGCTTCCCTTCAGAACATAATGGACGGGAAAAGTAGAGTCAGTGCTATCCAGACCTCCCCGTCGAAAGAGTTCGGGCCAAAGAAAGGTTGCTGTTCCTCCGGCAGCAACACCGAATCCACTACCCTGAGAAGACGCCTACTCTTTGATATTAAACAGGCAAAAGGCTACGATCCTACTCCAACGGACACACTACCATCGTCCAAAAATGAGTCGCCCCCGCGCGACGTCATAAGTGGGAGTAGGGTAATCGGGCAAGTGCACCGAACTCCAAAGATATTACATCACGCACGAGCCCAGAGGGCAATATAACCCCAGGCGCTAGCAGACTATTGCCGAAATTCCATAAACGGAAAAAAGGAAATCCAACGAGGACCGAATATAGGTGAAATCCAAAAGAAGGAACTCCCAGCCGAAGAAATCCCAGGCGCAAAAACACTGCGGCGTGGGAACGGTACCTCAGAGGCCCGAGGATAGGGAAGTCACCTGAGTTAGCATATTCGGTTAATAAAGTGTTGGACCACCCAAGCTCGACATTGGTAGGAATAAAAACCTAGGACAAGGGAAGGAAGAACCCCACAAAGAGGCATCTCCTGAGAGTCCCGAAAAACCCTTGCGAAGTGGTGAAGAATGCAAAAAATGCCCCGCAAAGAGGCATCTCCCAAGAATCCTGAAAATCTTCATGAAATGGCGAAAAGTATAGAAAATGTTCCAGACAGTCTTCCTTGATCGAAGAGGAATCACATCGGTAGGGAAGCCCAAGCTCGTTATAGAAAGGCATCGGCAAAAAGAGGTGCGGAACAGCGCGCAAAAAGAGGTGTGAACAAATGCGTGCAAAAAGGACGAGAATGGCCAAAAATGCACCAGCACCCGAAAGACTGCCTTTGGAATAAAATACCCGAAAGACTCCCGTCAGAGTGGGTAACCCCGAGAGACTGCCCTCAGCCTTCTACAAAAAAGGGCAAATATGGTCCACTGCCAACAACGCCTGAAGTGAAATGCTATGAGAAAGCAGTAAACTACTTCGTTTGGCGAGACAAGATAGAACCCCTACTGATCAAGCAGGCAAAAGGTATACAAAAGCGTGCTTAAAGGAACATGATGCACGAAGATGGCATATTATTGCCGGTAGCATAATGGCTTCAGTCTTTAGACAAAGGAGGCCAAAAAGTTTGCCATTAACTTCGGAGTGAAATGACATTTCGGTCCACCAGCTTAGTTTTGAAGCAATAAGCAAGTGGAGCCCCCGAATAGAATTATACACAAGGGACTACGGAAAAGTTGGGAGAAGCAAAGGGGAGAAGGTCCAGAATGGCCGAGAAAATTCCTTGATAAATTTGGGAATTATCAGACAAACTTCCCGAAAAACCACATGGAGAAAAAACCATCCTTACTCGCCTGCAAAGAACAGTGCCCACTTGGAGCAATAAAGCTACCAAGTGAAGCGCGAGTGTTCGGCGGAAAGAGGAAATAACCTCGGTTTGACCACTGAACTCGACCGATTAGCCAAACATCGAAGGAAGAACGAGCTCGGAAGGAATGCTCCGCAAAGGAACAAATAGCCTCGGATTGGGGAACCGAACTCGAGCCACTCGCCGAAGCCTGAATGAGCTCAGGAGAAGTGTTTTCTCCGCAAAAGGTGGCCGTGAGTGCAAAATTGTGCCAAACGCCAAAAGGAGATGTCATCCTTCGAAAGGCCAAGACAGAACCCCGAGAACTACCTCAGGGGAGAACTTCGGCCACTAGGAAAAAGGACCTCGCTTGATCCAGGGCGAGGTCCGAAAGAGAGGATTATCAGCTTGGCAGCGTCAAAGGGAGAAAATCGAGAAATACCCTAGAAGAATTCTATACTTAGAATTTCATTCTATACTTAGAATTTTTAGATGAACAAGCTATACTTAGAGAAATTTCTCTTTTCTCCTGTACAGGTTACCCGCTGAACAAAGCTGAAGCACACGTGCCCGAAGGCTATGTTTTCCTTCTAAAAAAAAAAAAGCACGAAGTCCATCAAAGGCAATCAACGAGGACAAACTAGTGTTCACCTGAAAAGTCTTTGTCAAATCAGGGTGGCCAAGAAAGTGAGATCGGCCAGCAGAAAGGGCAAGGAATGGCTTTCCGAAATCCCCTAGCCGAAAGTAGCCAGGGCAACTAGAAAACAAAAATTGCTTAAGCCCAACAGAGCGAAGAAATGAAGAAGAATCCATTAAAGAAGGTATTTTGTACAAGAGGAGCACAAGAGAAGCACGAAAATGAAAAACCCTAGAATATCTAAGGATCCCCAGTGACGCGAGAAGTTCCGGCTCCCGTGTCTCTAGCCGTCGCCTTCGGCACAAGTAGAGGAACAGGTGGCAGGTTGAGGTGATCAGCTTTCGACCAAGTCCACCGAGGACCCTTGGGAATATCCAGGGCCATAAGAAAAGAGGTCTTGAGGTCTGGGTATCGTTGCAGAAATTGATGATGAGCTAGACAGAAGCCGTCCTGAAAGGACACCTTCGACATTTGGACGACTTTGTCCTTTTCTACGTCTAGCGAGTCCGCCTCATTCTCAAGACCAATAACCTCTTTCTTGAGACCCAGGACCTCCTCCTTAAGATCGGCAATCCTCCTCACCAATCCCTTTACATTCCTTTTCTTCATCGCACTCCTCCTCAGAAAATAGACCCTGGCTTGAAGAGCCGCTTTTTCGGCAAGAGTTTTCTTCAGAAGGACAGCTTCTTCTTCTTTCTCTTTCTGAATAACCTCATTAGCCGAAGTTAAGTGCACAACCTCCTCACCAAGGTCACACATTTTGTGGGAAAAGTCCTTCAAGAGGTCCGATTGGCCTATCAGGAACTCATCTCGGAGCTGGGCCACCTTCTCCCTGGCTATGCGCCTCAACTCGACATTAGCTATGTCCGAGTTAATACAGAAGAGCCTGGCCTTCTCTAGTTCACTTTCAGCTCGAGCTCGGGTAGAAGACTGCTCTATCGCCCAAACTCGGAGGTGCTCACTGTACCCCAAAAGCTGCGAAGAAGAAGGAGAAAATCCTCAGGGAAAGCAGCATAAGGGAAGGCAAAACACTTGGGCAAAAAAGAGAAGGCCAAAAGGATCACCTGAGCGGCGCGCTCAGAAACTCTAGCGGCGAGGATATCCCCAGAAGCACACTCCTCGGCAACTGCCTTAGAAGAAGCCTCGATAAGAACGCCCCTCGCCATCTGGGGAGCCATCTCTTGGCAATCCCCGGAGAACAAGTTCATGTCCTCTATGAAAGACCAAAATGGCTCCCTCAGAACTTTGTCTTTCGGGAGAAGGGAGTCCCGAAGAGGCTGTCTTCGGGAATGGTCAACCATCCATACTGGGGCCGGTCGGTCCTTTGCAAAATGGAGGGGCGCGAGTCAGGAAGGCCTCCCTGAAAACACAAGTTATGAGGGAGCAGGTGTCAAAAAAGAATTCGACGCAAACCTGGCGCAACCCCGGTAGCCTCCTCCACAAAGGCCGGAATGTGCTTGCCTTTATCCTTGCGACGTCTCTCCAGTTTTTTAATAGTAGGACTCTCGGGCAAGGAGCCTAAAAGCTCCACCGACAAGGTAGGACTCGACGGAGTGAAAAGGGTGACTACTCTGGCGGGCACCTCGGCTGCAGCAGTATCAGCCTTAGAAGATGTCGCAGCTACTTCGGAGGGGGCAGCAACCCTGGTGGATATCGGAGTGACATCAACCATGGCGAAGGTTGCAATAACGTCGGTGGAAGTGGCTATCGCATCGGTTGAGATAGCAACCTTGGTGGAAGTAGTAATAACCTCATCGACCTCCACCACATCCTCCGAAGGTGGAGTAAGGGCCCTATTCTTTGACTTCTTGGCCGAAGACGGTCCGCTCCCAGTAGACTTACGTCTTTTGGAGCCACTTTTCTTTGCTTATTCTCCCTTCTCTACCTGACCAAGGAAGAGACTTTTGTAGTAGGCGGCAAAATCATCAGCCATCTCTAAAAAAGGGGAAAAGCACCATTATGAGTCCAAAAAGGTACTGAAGCTGAAGATGTGAGTCCAAAAACGGTTAGCCAAAAAAGGAGCTTCGGGAAGAAAGGAAAATGTCAGCAAAAACTGAAAAAATATGACTTCGGGAGGCTAAGAAGTTAGCAGAAGTCAAACGACTCCCGAGGAAGGCACTCATGGAAAGCCTTGCCGAAGTCAAGATTCCTGGATGCCGTCGTAAATAATGGCCGAAAATCGCTCCGACGTAAAGAGATGGAAAAGGCGAGAGAAAACGAGAGCAAGGGTGAGAGCAAAGAAAAAGCAAATGAGAAGAATGGCAGGAGGAGGCTTTTATAGAGCAGGGAAGGGCAATTGAAAAGGCATCAAAACTGCTGCGTGGGAGTGAAACGTCACCGTAATTACTCTTCCCACGCAAAAAGACGTGCCATCCCAATTGACGCTTTCCACGTGTTGACCATCATAGGAAACTAGGGCATGTTTTTTGACATCCTGAAGATTTGGGTGCATCCCCAGATTGACACGCCCGGTTTCAAGGCATGACAGTCCACTAATTTAAGACAGAAAAAATAAGATTGGAAATCTTGAGGACGCCGAAAGGCAAGTATGCGACATCCGCTCGAACAAACTATGCCCTTAAAATGGTGAAGTACCTTCCTTGCAAACGATATAAGCCGGATCCTCTGAAAGCGCTCCTGAAAGGGCTACAAGTCGAAGTTACACTCCGGCTTTCCAAAGGAGGGCATGTGATAGCCGAAGTGCTATCGCCATGGTCCACTGACTTCAGAGAAAGAGGGAGCCAAACACCTTAGGTATACGACCTTGGAAGCCCCATCGTACCAACCTCGGAAAACTACCACGTCGCCTCTCCAGCAGAGGATGAATGAACCGACTTCAGAAGAATAAGAACACCCCGAAGAAACGGTATCACCCCGGGAAGAGGTCCTTGTTCGTCCCCCTAAAAGGTAACGTCGGCCGAAGGGACCTCGGAGGAGCGATGGGTGCCATGAAGGAGTCTCTGACATATTCGCTCGTACGCACTAGACGTCGACCTCAAGCACTCTGACAGGCCACTGCAGTCTGCGCTATAACATGCAGAGACACGCTTATTGACAAACCACTGCCCGAGAAAGCCTGCAGGCGGCTGGCCACTCTTTTGCTCAAAGGTACGGACGGCATCCGTCCATACACGTGTCACAATCCGAGGTGCTCATTTTCTCCTATTTACAGTTGGGGAGGGTCTCGGTAAAAGGGGGCCGGGCTGGGGCTGGATAGGGGCTTTTGGGCTCCAGGTTCTAACTTCCCCCCCTCTTTCCTCTGGACATGCCAGAAAAATGCCTCCGGCGAGATTCTTTCCCTTCTGTGCATACCAGATAAACACTCCCGGCAAGTCTATTTTGTGCTTACTCTTCATCATTTAGAGGCACTGACTTGGGCGTCGGAGGCTCCTCCCCGAAAAACCACTCCGGGGACCTCCTAACCCCTGTTTTCTGCATGTTTCAGGCTAGACTACTTGGGGGCATCCCCGGTTTAGGGTCTCTCCAGCACCAGAAACCCTTCTTGGCCACCGCTTTCCATCACCGGACGGCCACGTACGACATTCCTCAGGAGGTCCCTGTTACCCCCGTCATGGAGCCACGGCGGGAACATCTACGATGGCTAACCCAAGGCCATCAACCTTGACATAAGCCAACATCATTGTCGATAAGGAGTCCACCATTACTAGATTCATCAACGATCTCAACACTGAGATAGCCAACAAAGTGGAGATGGTGCCTTATGTTAACATGGAGGATTTGCTTCTCTATGCCACTAAGGCTGAGAAAATCATCGAAAGGACCAAGGCATCCAAGATGTCTCAAGGATGAAGCTCCACATGGAGGGGAGCTTGAAGCAAATAAGCACCAAAGCCTAGAGTGGTGGCCATGAAAGAAGGCTTGTCTCGGGCCCAATAAGAAAAGTCCATACCTTCACCTAAAGATGCATCTAAGGCAAGGGAGATTGTGTGCTTCAAGTGTAGAGGGAAGGGGCACTACAAGAAGGATTGCCCAAATTAAAAGGTGATGATTCTTTAAGATGATGGAGAGATCACATCTAAGGATGAAGATGACATGAAGGACACACCACCTTCAAAAAGTGAAGAGCCAATCACACTTATTCCACTTTCACCATAGCAAGTCTTGGAAGATCAAAGAAAGCTTCAAAGAAAGCTTGAGGGAAAAAAAAAAGAGGGAGAAGTTGAAGGCAAGAGTGATGAGGGGAAACCTTGGAGAACAACCAAGAGATAAAGTGAAAATAGTGAACATGAGGGGAGGAAGAGTGGAGAGTTCCTAAGAAAAAAAAATGAAGGAAAGTTGAGTAGAAGGAAAAAATGTCAAATAGGAAAAATGAGCAATGTGAGGAAAGCCATACTTTCATCTAACATAATAAAGTCTTCTTCTAGTGTTATGCTATCTTTTTTTGAGGAATTAAGTGGAGATGAGCTACAAGAATCTAGTAAGTTGCTGCTAATCCAAGAGGTTGGTGTTTCCAATATTCTAAGTCATGTCTCATGCATCAAACTAACTAGGGAGGTTGAAAAAGAACAATTTGAGCTAAGTCCAAGTGATTTCATATGCAAAAGTTTGCCTAAAATTGTATCTTACCCTATTGTTCAAGGGGATGAAATTGTTGCAACTACACCTAAAGCCATTAAGTGTAAAGGTGAAAATTTTATGGTTCCTACACCTAAGGAAGATACATGGAAACTAAGTTTTTCCATTGTAATGAATTTTTTCTATAGACCTATATTTAAAGTGGTTTTGCATGAAAATCTCAAATAATGTTTGTTTGCTAGCAATGTTGTTTTGAAGAATGGTTTTCATGAAACTAGATTAAGGGAATGAAGTAAGCATGAAACTTTGACAAAATATGGTTTTAAATCTTCTAATTCCTTGGTTTTGTTAAATCCTATTTTGAATTCCATGAGTTTTTTTAAAAGAAAAATCTATTTTGGTGACTTTTGTTTTGATTTTGTTTATTTTGCATCCATCTCACATTGTTTTGTTTTGTCTCAAGTTAAATCTACTTTTTTGGAATTTTTTATGCATAAATTAGTTCTTACACATGCATTACATATTTCTTTGATTACCATTCATGTTCAACCCATTTTTGTGCATCAATCTTTAATTTCCAGTAAGGATATTTTTGTCTTGCACATTCATTACACAAACTATTTGATAGCTAAAGGGCTATCACCCATAAGACCTTCGGATACTCAGACCTGACACTACCCTCGAAAGGTGTTACCCTTAATCTCAGTAGGATACTAAAATCCATCCTTGGAAAATCAAAGGACCAACCTCGGAGAAGACTAGGCACCAACCTCGGATAGAAGCACAACTAACTTTGGTTTTGGGAAAGCATCACCTCTAGATGCTAACTTAACCAACCTTGAGAATAGAAAGCTGCCACCCTCGGCTTTCAGTGACCTCCCAAACATGGTATGGGCTCCTAATAGGCTATCTTTAACCACCTTCATAAGAGATCCAACCTCCGAAGGGGTCCTGGAATCACCAAAGGGCTGTGGCAGAAAATGACAAATATAGTTGAGGGATCTCTGACAGGAATGTTACATATGCCCCTACTCAGACATGCCCCAACCCTCTAAGCATAACTACCTATGAATAGCTGGAGGACCCTCTCCCCCAAGGTATGGACTAAATATGACTAAACACATGTCCTAATTTGGTTAGCTTTGGTTTAGCGACCTCTTCCCCTAAGTATCCTATAAATACTTAAGGAGACTCCTAGGTAATACATATAGAACACCCTTTTATGTTCTTTATTCTTAGCAACTTCTCTCCCATAAACTAACTTTGGTGTTGGAGATCCCTCCCTCAGAAAACACACTGGGGAGCTCCTAACCCATTTTCTTCAAGCGCTGCAGATACCACTCAAGCGAAGTCCTACTGGAGGTCCAGTATGTCTTACACCAAAGATGCCTTCAAGCATCATTTGGTGCCATCTATGGGAACACATCCCCAGGTCACCTTATTGGAGACCTGGCATTCCAAAGAAAAGGGTCACCTAAAGTCCCAATCTGTGCCTGAGCTTCCATCGATAGACGACCAAACACCCTAGAGCCTTCCCTGCCCAAGCATGAGCATCCTCTAACTGTCATTATGGGCTTTTTGTGCCACTTCCAGCGCTCCATAGTGACCGTAATGATATAGCAACTTGACCAAAGGTGGTCACATGCATGTACGTATGCAGGGACCCTATCCCCTACGGTTCTTCCAAAGGGAAGACGCTGGTCATCTCGCCACAATTCTTCTAATAAGAGCCACCATGGGGAATCTTCAATGAAGAACCCGCTATCCTATGCACGGTACATACTGAGGTCTAGGTGAAAAGACCCAAGGACTTCCAAGCATCGGAGCCCTTCTCCCTAAGAGAAGTCCCCATCCCATCATTGCCGAATTTATTCACCTATAGCAAAACATCATTCCCTCTTACCGCAACTTCCCCAGCAATGGGGAAAAGATAGTACAACCATTTTGATGGTGAAAAACCTGGAGGTTGAGGGGTAAGTCTCCTGAAAACCTGTCTGTTCGAGGTTATTGGAGACCTTTACTAGGGATGAATCCCAATTCATTCGAGTGATAGTCGAAGCACCAATGCCTAGTGATCTCCGAGTGCCCTGCTTGGAAACCTATGATTGGCAAAGTGACCCGCAAACCCACCTAATGAAATAGAGAAGAAGCATGGTGCTACAAGGAGCAGATGATGCCACCCTCTGCAAATGCTTTGAAGTTACGCTATGGGTACCAGCAACTGCGTGGTATAACTTTCTGTCACCCAACGCAACCTCAAGATTCCAAAAGTTGTCCATAGTGTTCACTCAACAATTCATCGATAGCAGGCCTGCCCTAAAATTCCAGCGCAGATGTTTGTCATAGCCTAGAAGAATAGAGAGACTATTCGGGACTATGTCAAGAGGTTCAACCGAGAGACACTTAGTGTTTCGAACTTCCGCCCTAATATCCGGATCCTTGCAATGACCAGAGGTTTTGGGAGGGATTTGCAACTCTTCAATGATTTCTCCAAGGATCCCCCGAACACCCTTGGTGAATTTTACTGAAGGGTAGAACAACACATGACTATCGAGGAACTTAGAATGGGAGGGCCAAAGTCTAAACATCATCAACTTGAAGGTCAGAGTCACCAACCTCAATATCATGCCAAGGGAGGGGGCAGACCTCAAAAAGCCGGGGGAAAAGGCTAGTGACATTCACTCCCCTAAACACTACAAGGACAAACATCCTGATGGCCTTGGAAGGGCAAGGAACTTCAATTCAACATCTTGAGGCCATGACCTTGGATAACAAGAAGAACATGAAGAAGTACTACCAATTTCCTAGGACCATGGGCACGATACCAAGGGTTGCTTCTAACTGAGGAAGTACATCGAGTTCTTAATTAAACAACGACAACTTTGGCACTATTTGTGGATGCCATCACCCAAGGCTCGGGAAAAAATAAATGATGAGAGAAAAGGGGAAGGGATGGAGTACGAGTCTGATAGGTGCCAAAGTAACTAAAGTCCCAGAAAGTAACCCCCACCCTCGGTTGGAGTGATCCAAACTATAACCACTAGATTACCTTTGGGGCAAAGAAAGGGGAAGGTGAGGGTGGTTGCAATGATGGAGGTCGATAGCTTGGTGAACAAACTCACCCGAAGTGATGGGTCGGTTGTCAAGTTCCGTCATGATGATCATCTCCCAATCATCGCAAGGATCAGAAGTTGGGATGTGGAGAGAGTGCTCATTGATGATGCCTCAAACACCGAGGTCCTGTTCACTCAGCTATTACCAAGATTGGGTATTTCGAAGCGTGAGCTCAAACCCATGACCTCACCCACATTTGGACTCGGTCACTCAGAACTCCCAGTGCTAGGATGGATTGACTTGCCGATAAAGCTGAGTGGCACCTCGGTCAAGACAGAGGAAGAACTCTCCGCTTCCACTATGATGAAGTTCATCATTAAACATGTCCACTCATCATATAACACCATCCTTGGAAGACAAACATAGGGAAACCTTCACCTCTGAGCAAATGTGAAGTACTTAACGGTCACATTCAGGGAAAAGGAAGGAGATGCATAGATACTAATAGATCGAGTTGAAGTGAGGAAAATGTTTGTCAAAGCATGACATAATCTTGCCAAAGTCGATATACAGACTTCACGGGAGAATGCCATTGTTACCCCCTCTAGGTTAATCCAGTTATGGTGCCAAAATTGTGTATTTAAAATCCTAAGAATGGTATGTCCTGTAGGCCATCAGAACATTACCCTTAATGTGCATACCCAAGTGGCCCTCTTGGGCACTATGTGAATACATGCATGTTGGTCCAACCATTACACACATATTCACATTTTATGTACATCATGGAAACAAGGAAGAAAAACACTAGCATAAGTCTTAACCTTGGCTACCATACATTAGGCAATCTTGTTAAGTTCATGTTTCCAGCCACTGCACCCAAACTTCTCTCAAAAAGCTATATTAATCTAGCCATGTATGGCTCTATCTTTTTTGCTTCATTATCAGTTAGAAACTTATACCAAAACAAGGAATTTGGCTTTACATCAATAGCCCACCTATGGACCAAGTTATGGATTGTTGAACTTGGTTACAAAATTCTGACCAAATGAACAATAAATTAGACAAATTTCAAATCCCAGTTAAACCTCTAGATGTGCTCTAGGTGTGGTCAAAATTTTGTGTCAAGATTCACTCTACTCAGGGAGATATAGAACTTTGAGCGCAAGGTCAAAATTTTATCCACTTTATGACCGTTATGCCCATACAAAATTTCATAAGTGGAAAACATTTCATTCACAATGGGTAATGTTAGCCACTTCGGGGTAATCCAATTATGGTGCCAAAATTGTGTATTTAGACTCCCAGGTTTGGTAATGTTCTGTAGGCCATCAGAACACTACTCTTAGTGTGCATACCCAAGTGGCCTTCTTGGGCACTATGTAAACACATACAAATTTGTCTAACTATCACACACATATTCACATTTCATGCACACCATGGTAGCAAAGAAGGAAAACACTAGCACAAGTCTTAATTTTGGCTACCACACATTAGGCAATCCTGTTAAGTTCTAGTGACCAGCCACTGCACCTGTAACTTCCACTAATAAACTGTATCATTCTAGCCATGTACCCCCTATTTTCTTTGCTCCATTATCAAGTACCGACTTAGAGAAAACTATGTAATTGTGCTTTACATCAATAGCCCACCCATGGACCAAGTTATGGATTTTTTAAGTTGGTTAAAAAATTCTAACCAAATAAATAGTAACTTAGCCAGCTTTGTAACGTCATATGTTTGGCTATATGACTCCAAATTCAGAAATTCCAAATCCCAGTTAAACCTCTTGATGTTCTCTATGTTTGGTCAAAATTTCATAGTAGGATTCCTTTTACACCGGGAAATATAGAACTTTAAGTACAAAGTCAAAATTCTAGTCACTTTATGACCATTTTTCCTGTACAAAATTTCATAAGTGTGCAAACACTTTATGCACAAGGGGAAAGCCCTCCAAAGCTATCCCATATATGTCCATTACACGTAATAAACCTAACCAAATCACCATGGTAGACCTCCTCAAGCTAATGCTTGGTCTTAGGAGAATTTTAACACTAGTTAGTATGAACTTTGGGCTCTAAAAACCCTCATTTCATTGCCATCATTGTGCACTTCACACTAGGTCACAAAACCTTCAATAAGTGCATTCCCCTCATTAAGCTTGGTTCATCAAGCTCATGGCTCTCTTCCAAGCTTAGCCCTAGCTCCATGATTGCTTGAAAATACAAAAAATAACCCATGAGAGCAAGAGCACCCTTTACCAAAGTGGGTAGGCCAAAAATCAAGCTTGATCCATGAAGTATCCAAGCAGTAGCTCTAGTCTACTTCTAATTGCTTCCTTTTGCCTTAATTTCAATCAATTGCAAGTTTGAAGGTGTGGTGGCTGTGGAGGAAGTGTGGCTGTGTTCTTGGGCCGGAGGAGACCGAAAATGGGAGAGAGATAAGTGAATTCGCCACTTAAAGGCCCTTAACTGAGCTTAAGGGCACAAAACACACTTAAACAAGCTTAACCTTACTTTATGTCATTTTCCATCTCACTAATTATGGTTTATTTGTCTTAAACTCATTGGTACACATGTGTCCAACATTTTTGACCCATTTACCAAGCCTTTGTTGGGTTTCGGGAGCCAAACAATGCAGCAGAATTTAACCGAAACCCTCCAGGATCAAAGTGAAATGGGGTAAACCGGGTGTTGAAAAATTTTCATTCCTAATTTTTGGTCGAGATCTCTCACTCAACTGTAGAGTCGAATCACAAAACCTGAATAGTTGACGTGTTGAAGCTCTCTATGGTATCCACACGAGCCTCGCGGGATCACCTTACTTCTGCCACGTCCCGGTAGATGCGTTTCTCTTGCGCTCGCATGCTAGCTTGCGTCCTCCAAGGAATTGAGAGAATAGTGTGGTTGTCCTTTTGGGAGGCTAGAGCAAGGAGACCTATGAATTTATCACTAAAAGTTGTATTTATAGTGAGACTCAACTTCCAGGCCTAATGGGTTTCAAAGCCCTAATTCAATTAGGCTTTAATTTCGGGCTTAATAATGGCTCAACTCTTGGGCCTGTTGTTAATACGAAATTAAAGTGAAACCATAACCCAAATAATTAGCCCATGCACTCTAATGATCCAAATAGCTCCTTATGTGCGACCCAATAGGCTCTCACCACATTGGCAATCATCATAATCATATTTATGATCATAAGCAATGAGCGATGTCTAGGAACATATCATTGCTACCCAAGTGACAAGATTGTCAGTGATTCGACTAAACCTTTATGATCATCACCGATATATGCCATTGTCCCTTTCTCCAAGATATCAAGACTAAGCACGAGACATGGAATGTGTCACTCTCGTATAGCCCACTTTTTGGTTTCTTGATTACTGAGTATACCAACTTAAACTGATGACATTGATATCGTATATCAACTCATCCGAGCATGGCCATGCATTTTCTAAGTCTCACTTTATCATGGGGCCCGAAGATATCACTCCCGTTACATAGGAGGGACAAATGCCATCTTGATCATACAAATCCCTCCGCATGATATGTGACATACCCGATGACCTCCTTCAAGTTCACTTAGTTACGAGCAACAAAGGAATCTATCAAAGTATATGACTCACACGTAGGGAACCTTGATGATCTTAGGTCGAAGGACTACAAATACCATGATCACTATGAGAATCATTTATGACACTCATATAACGATCCATGTAGTGTTCTCATGGTGGGTCGGTCCAGTACACAAGTTCTCCAACTTGTACCCATATGTAGACTACATATCTCATATTAGTCTCCACATATGCTAGTCGTTATGTATTATTGCAACCCACTCCACAATAATACTAGACCAGGGACGTTTAAGAATATCATTATTCTAAGGTTACAATTATGTTTATTACGTTACGCAGAAACAAAAGAACAAACATAATTGCTGGATTAATGCCTTAATAAAATATCATGACTCAATGTGCAAAAATACAATCATCTCATAATTGGCTTTTGGGCACAACACTAATAGCCTTGACTACCTCCGCCATGGTGGGATAACCCCATAATTCCACCCTTTGACATAAGTCAAAAGCTTGAACACATTAAGGTTTACACTAGAACATTAAGGTCCTTAATGCCTTTACTGTTTCCTTTGTCCAAACTTGTCTTCCATGACCAATTTGGTTTTCCAATAGCAGTTTTATAGCATTCATATCCTTCCCATAACTCTCTAAAGCTCTTTCTTGAGAGTTTTACAATTAAGTACCTGAATTTCCTAAACCTTACAAAAAAGTCCATAGGTTGCTCCATAAACAAGCAATCCTTAAGGCTTTTCTTGAGGGCCAAGTTACCCACTTGGAACACTATTAAGGAAGTGTTCATTATACCTTTACCCCTCACACTTCAATCACTATAAAGAGAATTATACAATATAATGGTTTTTTTACCGTAATGTCATACTTGTAATTCTCCCATTTTTGTGTGGTGGTAACAGGTAAGCCCTCCAAGGCTATCCTATGCATGTCCAATACAAGTAACAATTACATGCTCTTTCATATAGAAACTTTATGTGGTCAAAAACAGAATTTAAAAACAAGCAGCCCATCATTCACACTTAGACAGCTTGTGCACCATGTTCACATACATAGCAAAACCATCCTAAAATGTTAACATAGTTGTTCGAAATTTACAATCCTTACATGTATATGCATCCATTGACTACATCATGGCCTTACCTCAGGTAAAGACACACACCCAAGTTACAGTAGATGCTTGAGACATAATGCACTCCAAAATAGGATGTTGGACAGCTGCTGCATAACACAATAACCATCGTCACTAAAAATACCAAATGTGCTCCTAAAATGACCAAAATTTACAGATCATAACTAGACACATCTAAGTTCATGTAACTAAAATTTTAGATAAAAAATGAAATGATAAAGGCCTGTTTGAATGTGATCTTTCTGCTGAACCAAGAATGGGCAGATTTGAGGGGATGTAAGTTTCATGGAGAAACATAGTAAGGAGAACACTTTAACACTAAGGTAATGTAACCTTTATCAATTACCTGAATCCAAAGACATTAAAAAAAAATAAAACATAATGCCAATATCCAATATAGAGCATCCAAATGCAGCATTGAAACACAAACAACAAACACATGTGTGCAGCAGCAACAACATTCATTGGTTAGTGCATAAAACATGTAACATACATAAGTAGATCACTATGACTACCCTCCTTAAGCATAAGCTTGACCTTTGGAGAATTTTAACACTAGTTAGTACTAACTTTGGGCTCCAGAAACCCTTAAATTCGCTGCCATCACTGTGCAGTTCACTCTAGGTCACAAAACCTTCACTAAGTGCACTTCCCTCACTAAGCATGGTTCATCAAGCACTTAGCTCTCTTGCAAACCTAGCCCTAGCTGCATGGATACTTAAATATTATAGTGAGAAATCCATGAGAGAAAGAGAAATTCTTACCCATTTTTGGAAATCTAATAAACCTTAGACAAACCCGAAAACTAGGGTTTTTGGTCCTCCTTGATGCTCTAGTTGTCTTCTCACGCCTTTTCTTGATTGTTTGCAGTAAGGTGGCTATGGAGGGATGTGTAATAGCTCAAGGAAGAACTCTATCAGGTGGAGGTCAAATTTTTGGAAGAAAATGGGGAGAAAATGATTGTTTTTCTAGCTTTATTTTTTTTTTTGGTCTTTAGTAATGGCATGTTTGCAAATTTTGCAAACTTTAGGGCACAATTGGACAATGTTTTTACCAGCCATTTCAGATGGGAAAATGATAGTTTCTAGCCTATTTTAACGGTGGTCAAGGGTCCTTTTCACCTTTAGAAAAGTTGGGACACTTAAGCCCTTAAGTGTCCTTAAGCTTTCAATGACTAACTTTGCCTTAATGAGAACTTTGGTTCCCAGCAATATCATTAATTCTATCTGATGGCCAGGGGCCTCATCGTTTATAGTCATGGTGACTGGTGGAGAGACTTCTAGGAGGAAGAACGCCTGGTGGAATGGATAGCCCGAAGGAGAGTGCCTGAAAGCTCAGAAACAAAGGGTTAGGAGGCCCCCGGAGTGTTTTTCCGGGGGGGGAGCCTCCGACGCCCAAGTCAGTGGTGGCTGAGAAAAGGCAGAGGAAATAGCACAAAGGGCTGAAGAGTCTCGCCTGGTAATTTTCTCAGAGTGTGGGAGCAGTGTTCGGCCAACCAACCAGCCTTCTGCCCAATATTAATTCCTGGTATTTATAGGAGCGCCTAGCCCGTTCAGATCACGACACGTGTTCGGTCGGATGTTCCCTGAGTTTCTGGGCATAGGAGACAGATAACTGGTAGCAGGTTGTCCTGAGCCACATGCTGACATGGGCCATGATGTGATTCTGATGGCGTCCGTATGTCAGAGCGCCTATTCAGGCGACTTTATGACGTCTGTGAAAGGACGTGTCAGAGGCTTCCTTAAATGCTTCCATAAATGCTCCTGCCGTACTTCCGAGGTCCCTGGGTGAGGTCGTCCTCTAGTTCGGACAGAGCCTCTTCGGGAAACAAGCCCTCAGTTCGGGGGTTCCCAGTTCCAGGGAGTTCCGCCTTCGGGGATATCATGTTCGGCTCGCCATGTCTGGTGCCGCTTTTCCGAAGGTGATATGTTCACAACCTTGGGGGGCGAGTAGTGTCCTCGGGGTTTCCTGGCGTGCCGAGCTCAGAGCTCTTCGGCTATCTCCCGAGGTGCCTGATCGCACCTTTTCTCGGGTAGCACCAGCTTCTTCTGGCCATCATTGTGGCAGGGAGTTCGGCCAGATAGAGGCGATAGCGTTTGGCTATCACTATCCATATCCTTTCTTCATAATTCCATTAATGTCCTTTCCTCACAATTCCATCCGTGTCCTTTTCATAGCCATATTTGGAAATTTGTACAATTGAGTACCCAACTTTTGTAACCTTATAATTTAGTCCATACATTAATTGAAAATTAGGCAATATGCCAATGCTTTCTTAAGGACCAAATTATCATTGTTTGTGCGACTTCGAGGAGTGTATATTGAGTACTTTACACTTCATAATTCATAAAATATGGTGAAAATTAAAGCAAACAAGTTTAGGTCCTTATGCTGTAATTTTCAAATTTTGTGAAGGTGGTAACATTCTCCCCCCCCCCCCCCTAAAAAAGTTTGGTCTTTCAAAATTGCCTTTAGCTTGAGGTATTCTTCTGGATATCTCTCTTGCATTTCTTTTTTAGTTTCCCAAGTCACCTCTTTTTCAGAATGGTGTGACCATTAAACCTTGACCATGGGAATATGCTTGTTCCTTAACTTTCTGGTATCCTTGGCTAAGATAGCTATAGGTTTCTCTTCATATGTCAAGCTAGGTTCCAACTGTATGTCTTCCATTACATTAGCATGCTTTGTGTCCAATAGACACTTCTTAAGCATATTGATGGGGAATACATTATGAAAACTTGACACACTTGGGGGTAGAGCTAACCTTTATGCTACCTTGCCAACTCTATCCAAGATTTCATAAGGACCTATATATCTTGGAGCTAATTTGGATCTTCTGCCAAATCTGATAGTGCCTTTAGTTGGTGCAACTTTCAGCCAAATGTTGTCACTATTCTCAAACTCCAAGTCTCTTCTTCTTTTCCCCATGTTGAATTATTTATGAGTGAACAAGTACTTTAGGCTTTTTTGGTCAATGAAAATCACAAAGGAACTACCCATCAAGTAGTGCCTCCAATGCTTCAAAGCAAAAATCACTGCTACCGGTTCTAGGTCATGGGTAGGATAATTTTGCTCATGAGGTCTTAACTGTCTTGACCCATAAGCAATGACATTTCTCTCTTGCATAAGTGCATAACCTAACCTAGATCTAGATGCATCTGTATAGAAGATGTAGGGCTTGCTTGGATCAGGAAGAATCAATATTGGAGCTTCAATCAACCTTTTCTTGAGATCACATTTCTCAGTCTACTCAAACTTTTGACCTTTCTTGGTTAGATGAGTAAGAGCTGAGGCAATCATGGAGAATCTTGATACAAATCTACTATAGTATCCAGCTAATCCTAGGAAAATTCTGATTTCCTTTACAGTCTTTGGTCATTCCCATTCTTGCACTGCCTTGACCTTTTCAGGGTTTACCTTAAGGCCTTGTGCATCTATAATATGTCCTAGGAAAGACACTTCCTTTATCCAGAATTGACACTTGGATAATGTAGCATAAATCTAATGCCCCAATAGAGTCTTTAAGACAATCTTCAGATGATGTTCATGTTCATTTTCATCCTTGGAATACATTAGGATGTCATCAATGAACGCAACCACAAATTGATCTAGATGTGGTCTAAAGACCCTGTTCATCAGGTCCATGAAAGCAACTGGGGCATTAGTCAAACCAAATGGCATGATTATGTACTAATAATCTCCATATTTGATCTTGAAGGTAGTCTTAGGAATATCCTCTTCCTTTACTCTCAATTGAAAGTATTTACATCTCAAATCTATCTTGGAGAAGATCTTAGCTCTCCCTTGAGTTGATCAAATAGATTCTCAATCCTTGGGAGTGGATACTTGTTCTTGATAGTCACTACATTAAGCTTCTTGTAGTCAATGCATAGTCTCAATGATCCATCATTCTTCTTCACAAAGAGCACTAAAGCTCCCCATGGTTAAACACTTGGCCTTATGAACCCTTTTTCAGGAAGTTCATTAAGTCGTTTCTTGAGCTCATTCATCTCTGTGAAAGGCATTTTGTGATAAGGAAAATATATTGGACTAGCTCCTGGTTGTAGCTTGATCTCAAACTCAATATCCCTTGGCCGAGGAATACCTAACAGATCTTTAGGAAAGACTTGTGGAAAGTCTCTCATTACAGGTATTCTATCCACTTCTTCATCACAATCCAAGCCATTAAATGCATAACAATAATCATTCTTAGAAATCATAGGAATTTCATCTAATACCTTTAGTCCCATGCCATGTTTTTCATACACTAATTCCTTAGAATTCACTAATGTATGCACTTGACCATCAGGCAATGTGATTTCTCTCTTAACGCAATCAATTCTTAAGTTATGCATAGCAAGCCAATTCATACCTAGTACTATATCATACTTAGGAATAACCAACACTAGCAAATTAGTCATAACCTTAATCTTTCCTACTACTAGCTCATAATCCTTAGCTAGATCATTAGTGATAAGACATTTACTACCTGCTATTTTCACTAAGGATATGTTAGGCATGATTTTAGTGGACAACTTATTGGCATCAATAAATTTCCCAGCCATTATAGACACAAATGCACTAGTATCAAACAAAACACTAACATGCACATCATTTAAGTAAATGTTACCTCTTAGTGCTCCTCCCTGCTGTGGTGTCTATAGTCTTTCTATATCGAACACTTTGCCAACTCTTTGCATTGGAGGTCGTGGCATTGGAAGAACTAGTCTCTACTGTCCCTCCCTGGGTGCTTCAGGAGTCTCACTGGACCTTGATCTTCTAGTCTTTTTTCTTGAGCGTGTGGGAAATTCTAATCCAATGATCCATTGCACAACATCTCAGACATGCATGGTGTCAATGTAACAAGGTTTTTTCCCATGAAACCTCTTATACTTAAGGCACCTTAGGCCAGGGCGCTTCCCCTTAACCTCGCCCATACCACATTCATGGGAACTCTTGGCAATTTCTTTGCCATGTGATGACTTTTTCTGCATGCCTCCTGTGTGGCTACTTTCCCTAGGTCCACTGGGAAAGTACCTACTCTCATAATTCTCTATTTTTACCAAGAGGCCTTTTGGACTGGCTTATAGTATGTCATTGTTCCAAATGGCCTCATAGCCATTCTAATGTCTGATCTTAGGCTTCTGAAAAATCTCTTAGCCTCCAACTCTTCTAGTCCCTAATACTAAGGAGCATACCTCACCAACCGATTGAATTTGTGATCATACTCTAGGACACTCTGGTTTTCCTGCCTTAGAGCATCAAATTTAGCTTACTTCAAGTCCTTGATGGCACCACTGACATACTACTCCTGAAAAAGCTGAGTGAACTCTAGCCAGCTCATCTTTATATCTCCTCTTGGCCTTCGACCCCTTTAGATAGCATATCTATCTCTAGTGTTCCTACACCACATCTCTACATTGCCTACTAAATTATAAGTAGCCAGTGACACTTTCTTGATGGAGCTGAGTGGCATCATCTCAACCATATTCTCTATGATAATTAACCACTCCTTAACTTTTTCTGGTCCTACTTTTCCATCAAATTGTAGAGGTCTTAGTGCTCAGAGCCTTTACAACAGTCTGACCTCATCTAGGCCTTCCAGATCCTCTGCTCTCTATCTCTTGGATTTATGGGAACCTTCAGCATGATGATGCTCTCTATGATCTTTATGCCTTCTCCTGCTTTTTCTCTCATGGTCTTCCTCAATCTCATTCTTAGTGGAGGGATGGTCATAGATCAAGGGATTGCCCCTAGACACCTGACCAATCTTAGATCTCACTCTTCTTCCTCTTGGATTTTTTTTATGCTTGTCTTCCACCTCAACAATTTTATTGTTTGTATCTTTCGATCTTTTAGAATGACCATATTCAGATGTGTTCCTAGTCTCCTCTTCTACTTGTTGCTAAGTTCCTCTGACGCTTCAACTAAATCTGTGGTATTTCAAGGTTTGGTGCCCCTTGTTGGCCCTGATTCTTTCTTTCTTGTCGATTTCTTTGTTGCCTATGTTCAGTAGGAGGCCTTTGGGGTGGTGCCCTTCTCCTTATGGCAACCATAATTTCTTCCTGTGTTCATGATTCATCATAGAGCACATATAAAGATCATAGGTATTTTAACAGTACTTGACACTAGTAGCTGAGCAAACTGAGTTCATGTATGTACCCAGCATGCATGATGCAATGATACCATGCTTTGACACCAACATCTATTACCTACTTTGGGGTAGTCCAGTTATTGTGCCAAAATTGTGCATTGAAAATCCCAAGATTGGTATGTCCTGTAAGTGATCAGAACATTATCCTTAATGTGCACCCAAGTGGCCCTTTTGGGCACCATGTGAATGCATGCATATTGGTCCAACCATTGCACACATATGGGAGTAAGGAAGAAAAACACTAGCACAAGTCTTCATCTTGGCTACCATACATTAGGCAATTTGGTTAAGTTCATGTTTCCAGCCACTGCACCAAAACTTCTCTAAAAAAAAGGTGTTAATCTAGTTATGTAATTGACACAGCTATCCTTAGCCTCTACCAAGGAGACCTGTGAGAGCTGACCTCATAGTGGGTTGCAATTAGCTAGTTGTATATGCATGCAAATTAAAACTCCATGATACTAGTTGATTAACTTAGAATATGCAGGATGTATGCTCTTCATGCTTTGACTTAGATTAACAAAAACCATAAAACATTAATTTGGCCAAGAGATTTCCATAGAAAATAAGTTCAAATAGCCAAAGCATACAAAATCCACATCTATGTGAGTTTACTACACATAACAATTGTGTGGGAGCATTCATACTTAGTAGACTAATGCCCTCACCCAAAAGCAACCCTAGAGTCTAGGACTCCTCAAAACATAGACAATGGAGGCATCTAAAAGTACTATATATACAAGCCTCAACTGAGATCTTCTTAAACTAACTCCCACCTTGGATGCAAGTCCTAGTGACGAGTCACAAAAGTCCTTGTCCAAGTGCTACTAGGCCCTACAGCCAAAGGAAGACTCTAGTTAGCACTGTTACTTGACCAAGAAGTTACCTATGTAGGCTAGAATCATAAAGATTCTTAAGTACAATACCTGCACAAAAGCTAACTACCGCAATAACCCTCAACAGTTACCCGGTCCAACAACTTCAGAATTTGCACATCATAACTAGGGCATGAGAACTTAAACATTCTCAGTAAGGGTCTTCATTGTACCTACAAGAAAATTACTAAGGTCTCCACATATGATAACATATGTAACCTATTGTGAGCTCTTACAGCTTGAGGGTCTAATATATATGCACATATAACTAGGTCCTTTGAGACCTCTCCTCACCTAGTCCTTCAACCATAAGGCATAGCCTTGTCCTTTAGCAAGCATAGCTTACCAGCCTAACTAGTGATAAATCACCATTTGAACCTCTCCTATTTATGTTGTACAGGGGAATTATGGTGGGGCTATTGTAGACTAGGCCATAAAGACCTTGTAGACTAGGTGTACTAAGGTTTCACCTTGCAACCTCATGGCCAACGGCACGGCTACATCGCCAAGGGTTCTAAACCTTCCAACAATCTAGTGGTATTTAGTTGTGATCCTTAGTAAACTAGTTTTCTTGCTTATGGTACAACTCACCATAAAACTTTACAAAACTCAAGAAAACTCCTAGGCCTTGAAGGACTTTTGAAAGTCTCAGAGCACCCCCGGAACGCTTAGGCCCTAAGGTACCTTAAGAACCCCCTTAGGTCTCCCCTTGACCTTCTTAGCAAAACTTGGAAAATTTAGCGAACATACCTGGGGCGACATGTTACCACAGTTGGTAACGTTCTACCAACTTTTCTAGTATTGGCAACACATCGTGCACAATGGTACCAAACTGGTGATGCGTTGCCAATCTGCGCATCTATAGAATTTTCACAGATTTTGCTATTATGAACTTTGGACACTTACCAAACATATCAAACATGCTTGGTTAGCCTCCAAACTTCACATACATGTAAAACATGTTGCATAGATCACAACCAACTATCACAAGCCAATCTATGATGCATTATAACATCATTCCAATCATCACAAACCTCATAGTCCCCATGATTCAACCTTGTTCACTAACTAATGTTGTTGCTAGAATTACTCAATTTCTTCAAGCAAACTCATTCCAATAGCATTAATTGAACTTAAAAACACAACTCCCTTACCTCAACTCCAAGTAACAAGCAAGAATCAAGCACTCTTCCAATCCACTAAGCTCAACAAAGCACCACCTAAGTTCCAAGCAAAACATAGGCACCCAACATCAAATTCTTGCTTTTTAACCAAAACCCAAGCTCCTAACTAACCAATAAACATGAATTCAATCAAGAACACACTAGTTACCTCGTACTAAAAATAGGGATGGGAGCAAACATGCTTCCAAGCTCCAAAACCATGGTTTTATGCTTGAAATGAGCTATCAATGGCCTATATACTTATGATGGCTTCCTTTTTCACCAAGAAACTTTGATTTCAAGCTCAATTGGATGGAAAAATGAGGGTGGAGAGGATGAACTCGGGTTTATGGCAGCCACACTTCACTTTACCCTCTTATAACCCTTGGTTAACACAAAAGACACCAAAGTATTATACTTGATACACTTAAGCCCCCATTTTTGGTAACCTTAGCTATCCTTGATTAATCCTTGTTCATTTCAACAAGTTTGGGTTAAAGGTGAAAGTTAAGTTATAAAACTTCATTTTAACCACTCAGGACCTAACTTGGCTATTCAGGATGTAAAATTATCATTTTGCCCCTGAGCCTCATTTAGTGCCTTAACTTTCTTGGAACTTAGTGAACTTTGCTAAACTTTTCTATTCTTTTTATGTAAACTTGAATTAAGGTTTCAAAACTTAATTTAGAGTACTTTACCTTCCTCAAGCATGCTTCCCGCTAGTAGGGCCTTAATAGTAACCCCCTGTTTTATTTGCTCCATTGTCACCTAGAAACTTAGAGCAAACCAAGGAATTTGGTTTTATATCAATAGCCCACCTATGGACCAAGTTATGGACTTTTTAAGTTGGTTACAAAATTCTGACCAAATGAACAGCAAATTAGCCAAATTTGCAATGTCATAACTTTGGCTAAACGACTCCAAATTTATGAATTCCAAATCCTAGTTGTACCTCTAGATGTTCTCTAGGTGTGGTAAAAATTTTGTACCAAGATTCACTCTACACAGGGAGATATAGAACTTTAAGTGTAAGGACAAAATTCTGTCCACTTTATGACCATTATGCCCATACAAAATTTCATAAGTGTACAAAAATTTCATTCACAAGGGGTAAGCCCTCCAAGGCTATCCTATACATGTCCAATACATGTAGAAATTACATGCTCTTGCATATAGCAACTTTATGTGGTCAAAACAGAACTTACAAACAAGCAGCCCATCATTCACACTTAGACAGCTTGTGCACAACCTTCACATACATACCAAAACCATCCTAAAATGTTCACATACTTGTTCCAAATTTACATGCGTTACATGTACATGCATCCATGCACTACATCATGGCCTTAACTCAGCTATAGACATGCACCCAAGTCATAGGAGATGCTTGAGACACAATGCACTCCAAAACAGGATGCTGGACAGCTGCTGCATAACACAATAAGCACCATCACTAAAAATACAAAATTTGGCTCTAAAATCACCAAAATTTCCAGATCATAACTAGACACATGGAATTTTATGTACCTGAAATTTCAGATGAAAAATCAAACAAAAAACATCATTTTTAATGTGATCTTTCCGCTGAACCTGAAATGGGCAGATTTGAGGGGAGATAAGTTTCATGGAGAAACTTAGTAAGGATAAAAACATTAACACTAAGGTAATGTAACATTTAGCAATATCCTGCATCCAAAGACACTAAAATACAGGTAAACACAATGAAAATATCCAATATAGAGCATCCAAATGCAGCAATCAAACACAAACAACAAACACATGTTTGTTGCAGCAATAACATTCATTGGTTAGTCCATAAAACATGTAATAAACGTAAGTAGATCACTATGGCAGCCCTCCTCAAGCATAAGCTTGGCCTTAGGAGAGTTTTAGCACTAGTTAGTACTAACTTTGGGCTCTAGAAGACTTTAAATTCGCTGCCATCACTATGCACTTCACAGTAGGTCACAAAACCTTCACTAAGTGCACTCTCCTCACTATGCTTCGTTCATCAAGCACTTAGCTCTCTTCCAAACTTAGCCCTAGCTCCATGAATGCTCGAATATCACAGTAAGCAATCCATTAGAGCAAGAGAACTCCTTACCTTTTGTTGGAAATCCAATAAACCTTAGATAAACCCAAAAACTACGGTTTATGGTATTCCTTGATGCTTTGGTTGTATTCTCTTGCCTTCTCTTAATTATTTATAGTAAGGTGGCTATGGAGGGATGTGGAGGAGTTCAAGGAAGAACCCTAGTAGGTACAAGTCAAATTTTTAGAAGAAAATGGGAGGGAAATGATTTTTTTCTAGCTTTATTTCTTTATTGGTCTTTAGTAATGGCATGTTTGCAAATTTTGCAAACTTTAGGCCACACTTGGAAAAAAAATTTCCAGCCATTTCAGATGGGAAAAAGACAACTTTGACCTATTTTAACCTTGGTCAAGGGTCATTTTCACCTTTAGAAAATTTTGGGACATTTAAGCCCTTACGTGTCCTTAACCTTTAAATGACTAGCTTTGCTTCCATGAGCACTTTGGTCCCCAGCAATACCCTTAATTCCATCCATGTCCTTTCTTCATAATTCCATCCATGTCCTTCCCTCACAATTCCATCCATGTCTTTTGCATAGAGATCTTTGGAAATTGTACTTGAAAATTAGGAAATATGCCAATGCTTTCTTAAGGACCAAATTATCTTTGTTTGTGCACTTAGGGGAGTGTATATTGAATATGTTACACTTCATAATTCATACACTCTGGTGAAAATTAAAGCACACAAGTTGTTACCACCTCACAAAAAAAGAAGAATTAAAAGTGTGGCATAATGGCTAAAAACCATTAAATTGTGTAATTCTCTTCATAGTGATTGAAGTGCGAGGGGTAAAAGGTATAATGAACACTTGCTTAAAAGTGTTCCAAGTTGGTAACTTGGCCCTCAAGAAAAGCCTTAAGGATTGCTTGTTTGTCAAGCAACCTATGGACTTTTTTGTAAGGTTTTAAAAATTTGGGTACTTAATTGCAAACTCTCAAGAAAGAGCTTTGGAGAGTTATGGGAAAGATATGAATGCTATGAAAGTGCTATTGGAGGACCAAATTGCTTATGGAAGACAACTAAGGACAAAGAAAACACAAAAAGGCATAACGGACCTAAGTGTTCTAATGTAGTCCTTAAAATGTATATGTCTTTGACTTAAGTCAGATAGAGCAATTTAGAGTTTTCCCACCTAGGAAGGGGCGGCTATGATTTGGAAATTGGTAAAAAATGTTGGTAAAATGTGGACCAATAAGTTTAAGACAAAGAAACCATGCTTATGGGTAGGGAAAAGGGCATAAAGTAAGGTTAAGCTTGTTAAGTGTGTTTTATGCACTTAAGCTCATTAAGCCCATTTAACAGGCCAAATCACTTATCTCTCTCCCATTTTCAGCCTCCTCCACCCCAAGAGCATAGCCATATTTACTCCATAGCCACGACACCTTCAAACTTGCAATTGATTGAAATTGAAGGCAAAAGGAAGCAATTAGAAGCAAACTAGAGCAATTGCTTTGATACTTCAAGGATCAAGCTTAATTTTTGGCCTACCCACTTTGGTAAGGGTTCTCTTGCTCTCATGGGATTCCTTTTGTATTTTCAAGCAACCATGGAGCTAGGGCTAAGCTTGAAAAAGAGCCATGAGCTTGATGAACCAAGCTTACTGAGGGGAGGGGAGTGCACTGATTGAAGGTTTTATGACGTAGTGTGAAGTTCACAAAGATGGTAGTGAAATAAGGGTTTCTAAAGCCCAAAGTTAGTACTAACTAGAGTTAAAATGCCCCTAAGACTAAGCATTAGCTTGAGGAGGGCTGCCATAGCGATTTACTTAATTTTATTGCATGTTTTATGGACTAACCTATGGTATATGTTGTTGCTGCATTTCATGTGTTTTATGGTTGTGAATGGCTGCCGCATTTGCTTGCTATATCTTGTATATATGCATTATGGTTTTGTGTTTTAATGTCATTGGATGCAGGTTTTGATGATGGTTACATTGCCTATTGAATCAAAGTGCTACCCTTACTAAGTTTCACAATGAAACTTACTCCCTTCAATTCTGTCATTTCAGGTCCAGCTGAAAGATCACCTTGAAACTAACCTTTGTGGTTTGAGTTTTATTCTGAATTTTTAGGTACATAAACTTCGATATGTCTAGTTGCGATCTGCAAAGTTTGGTGATTTTAGGAGCACATTTGGTATTTTTAGTGATGGTGCTTATTGTGTTACACAGTAGGTGTCCAGCATCCTGTTTCTAGAGTCCATTGTGTCTCAGACAATCCTGTAACTTAGGGTGCGTATTTATCTGAGTTAAGACCATTATGTAGTGCATGTATGCATGTACATGTAGTGTATGTAAAATGAGACAAGTATGTGAACATTTGAGTAATGTTTTGGCTATGTATGTGATGTGGTGCAAAGCTCCCTAAGAGTGAATGATAGGATGCTTACTTGTAAATTCAGTTTTGGTCACGTAAAAGTTGTTAAATTCAAGAAAATGTATTTCCCATCTATATTGGACATGTATACGATAGCCTTGGAGGGCTTACCCATTGTGAATGAAGTGTTTGCATACTTATGAAATTTTGTATGGGCAAAATTGTTACCATTTTGAGTGCTTAAAGACAATGACCATATTTAATATGTCAATTCCCAAGAGCTATGCATGTTCTGTACGCCATCAGAACAATGTTGACTATATTACCCAAGTAGCCCTCTTGGTCTTTATGCAAATATATGTTTATTGGTCCATCCATTACACACATATTCACATAAAATTTCATCCGGAAGTAATGATGATGACAATCATTTCTTTATTCTAGCTCAGTATGGGATTTGAGTAAAATCCCCAAGTGCATGTACAATCATATGCACACTTGGTACCATTGGTGCCCATATCATGTGTCCAAACTTTCACACCATGTCCAACTCAAATTCTACTCATGTTCCCTTATGCCTTGAATGTCTTCAACCCTTTAATACAGTTAAAAATTCATAAGGAAATAAATTTGAGGCATTAAATCCATACAAGTTTGTGATTATGGATTTTATACTCAACCGGGTAAAATTGACCATATGAACAGTATACTGCAAAATTAGCCAAATTTTACAGGTTATAATTCTGGCTACAGGTCACCAAATCCAGTAATTCAAAAGCCAAATTCTTCATCTTGAAGTGTTCTAAATGTGGTCAAAATTTCATAGACAAACTCATTATGTACAATAATTTATGACTCTAGGAGTACAGGGTACCAAATCTGTACAACTAATGACAATAATGCCCGTACAAAATTTCATAAAATTCATACACTTCATTTCCAAGTGCAAAACCAACCTGGGTAGGCTTTTACATGTATTAAACACTTGGGAAAGTCATTCCCCTAAATTTAGAGGCATTCCATAAGCATTAAACATAAGTTTCTTTGAAACAGCTAATGAGTTGCAAAATGGACAGAATTGAACATTCAACCTCAAACATCACTTTATTGCTTCATTTATCATCCATACACCATCCATAGTGTATTTACATGCATATATGCATCATACATATGTCCTACCTTAGTTGGGTATGTACACTAGCTTCATGGAGAGCCTTACAAACATAATGCACTCTAGAAACTTTAAAAGGCAGCTACTGCGTAAGGCAGAATGTACTAACGCTAAAATTAGCAGTGTGTTCTAAAAATCATGAAGCACTCCAGTTTAATACTAGACATATTGATGTTCATGTACCTAAAATTTCATAGGAAAAATCAAACTAGAACTATTTGTTTGAACGTTCTCTTTCAGGTGTTCCTAAAAATGGACAAAAAGCAGAGTAAGCTCTTTGTAAATAACTTAGTAAGGGCTTTGAGTATAAAGTCTTCCATAGCAATGTACCACCTAAAATCCAAAGATATAAAGACATACAGAAAAAAAACACATACATACAAATATGGCAACTATATGCACCAAGAAACATAGTAATAAACACATGTAATGCTGGCAGCAATAACACATTAGGGTTAGTCCATAATCATTCAATCAAACAGTATGATATCATTTTAGTAACACTGTGGCAGCCCTCCTCAAATTTTTTCCTAGTCTTAGGAGTCTTTTAGTTCTTAGTTAGTACTAACTTGGGCTCTAGAAACCCTTCTTTCTTGCTGCCATCTTTAGCTTGGTAGCACTAAGGGCGAAACCTTGCCATGCTTCTTTCCCCTTAACCCATACTTAGCTCCTTGACCTTTCTACTCTATTCCAAGCATGGTCTTAGCTTCATGGATGTTTGGAATTGTAGAAAACAATCTAGGAAACTTTTGAAAACCCTTACCTTTGCTATGAAATCTGAAAACCCAAATAGAACCAAAATTAGGTTTTCTTGTACTCTTTGATGTCTTATTTTCTTTCTCTTGGTTCCTCTTGTTTTCTTAAGGTATGCTAGCTATGGAGGATGATGGAAGAGCTTAAGGAAGAGGTCTTAGCTGCTAGAGGCCAAAATTTAAGGAAAATGACAATGAAATGAAGATTCTTCTTCATTTATACATCATTTTGACCAAGGTGGCATATACGCAAATTTTTGGAAAATTTGGCCAACACTTGGACAGGTTATTTCCAGTTATTTTGGCTGGGAAAATGATGTTTTTTACCAGCTTTAACCTTTTCAAAGGTCATTATAATATTTAGACAAAAAGGTGGACACTTAGACCTTAGTTGGCATTATGCCATAAATGATAAACTTTGCCTTCTTAAGCATTTCGGCCCCCAACAATATCCTTAATTCCATCAATGTCCTTTCTTTATAATTCCATCCATGTCATTTCCATAGCCATCTTTGGAAATTTGTGCAATTGAGTTCCCAACCTTTTTAACCTTACAATTTAGTCCATAGGTTACTTGAAAATTAGGCGATCTGCCAATGCTTTTTTAAGGACTACGCTATCATTGTTTTTGCCACTTAAGGGAGTGTATATTGAATACATTACACTTCACAATTCATACACTATGGTGAAAATTAAAACATATAAGTTTCTATCCTTATGCTATAATTTTCCCATTTTGTCAAGGTGTAACAAAAATGGTCCAAAAGTGGCCAAATTTTTGACCCAACACCTAAAGCTTAATATCTCCCTTTTTAAAATGAATCTTGGTATGAAATTTTGACCACATCTATAGCACATAAAGAGTTTGAACTGGGATGTGGAATTTCTAAATTTGCAGCCCTGTAGCCAAAGATATGATGTTACAAAGTTGGCTAAGTTACTATCATTGGGTCAGAATTTTGTAACCAACTTAAAAAATACATAACTTGGTCCTTAGGTGGGTTATTGATGTAAAAAAAAATTCATTGGTTTGCTTGAAGACTATACTTGATAATGAAGCAAATAAAAGAAGGGGTTAGATGGCTTGATTAATACAGTTTTTTGAAAGAACTTTCAGGTGTAGTGGTTGATACTTACACTTAATAAGATTGCCTAATGTGTGGTAGCCAAGATTAAGACTTGTGCTAGTGTTTTCCTTCCTTGTTGACATGGTGTGCAAAAAATGTGAATATTTGTGTAATGGTTGGGCCATTATGCGTGCATTTACATAGTGCTCAAGAAGGCCACTTGGGTATGCTCACTAAGGGTATTGTTCTGATGGCCTATAGAATATACCAGCCCTGGGAGTTTTAAATGCACAATTTTGACACCATAATTGGACTACCCCAGAGTGGGCAACAACACTCATGAGGATTCTAACAATTCTTAAAGAGTTTAAAGTTGAGGAGCTTAAATTGGAACATTTAAGAATTTTTTGGAGGTCAAAGCGACCAAATCTTCGAGTATCTAAAGAAATACTATTTACAGGACTCAAGAAGGTAAATCTTGAGACAATGAGGCAAAAAAGGGCTATATAAGCACATTCCATACCGAAGCCACTTTGGAGGGGCATCAGTGAGCCCGTATAGGGCTCCTACACCAATGTTCTAGCAAAGGATATTTTCTTTGTACTATTTTCCCTACAAGTGACTTTATTTGTTAAGTGCAGGCTTTTGATGAATCGATACTGGCATGTATGTCAAAGGAAGGCCATGACACCAATGGAAGCCTTAAATTGTACATATAAGCCTTAATTGTGGAAATTCAAGCCTAAATGATCTATGGTCATTCAAAAGGATATATTTTAAGTTAATATGCATTTTACATGATAATTCATAGCTATTCAAGCCAAGAGAATATAGCATAGTATAAAGCAAGTAAAATAGCTAATTTATTATTCCATCATGCATAAATGAAGCCAAAAGAAGCTAATATGATGCCAAAAGGATTCTTATGCAAATTTGAACATTTGAGGATGCCTTCTAAGCTACCTAAAAGGATTTTTGTGGTTTAACTTGAAGGAGTGGTCAGGATACATTCAGAAATAAGTGGTCACTTAAAACATGTTTTGCACATGTTTTTGTGCATGTATGTAGATTATAGCATGTTTTGTCTCCTAGTTTGGTTATGAGTTGTTTGTTCTAGCTAGGTTATATTATTAGTTACAATTTCTATAAAGAATTATTTTATTCTAGTATTTTTAAGTATTTTAGCCGTAGAACTCCATAGTAGCTAAGTCTTTTATTTCTGTCATACTTAGAACTTCTATCTCAACTAGCACTAATGTGTTGTGGAGCCCTACAACCTTTCTAAGGTCTAGAATATCATTGAATAAGCCTAAATTCCCTATTGTAACATACAAATTTAAAAAGTTAATACAATTGCATGAGATGTATTCTCTTTTTTGTTTTGTTAGAGATTAACTTGGTGAGGAAGGAGTTGTGTGGTCTTTGTGAATCAAGTCATCAAATCCATTTGTTCTTTTTTATTCTTGGAGATTGAAGTATCCTTAGCACATTTTCTATGTGGTTTGTCATCATTAGGGATTTGTTGAAACCCTAATCCTACTTCAACTATGTCAAATGCACACAATGACTTAGAAAATGTGCAAACCCCTAGGGCAATTGATGTTCAACTGTGTGCCAATTAAAAACATTTATTAACAAGTAAAACATGCTAGAAAGCTAAAAGAACTAGGTTGGGCTTTAATTAGGCCCTTAAAGGGCTTTTGGGGACACCCTTGGCATGATGAGGGTGGATGTATGGGCTCCTTTGGTCTCCAACATGCAATCTTCCTAATCTTGTTGCATAAGCTTCAATGGATTCCCTTGCAAGTGCATTAAGATTTAGAAAAAACATTGCAAGGGTGTTATAGTAGTGAATTTAGGCCTATTTAAATGCATTCTAGGCCTTATAAAGGCTGTAGGTTCACACAACACAATAGTCCTAGTTAGATTTGAAGTTCTAAGTATGATCTAAATAAAAGAAGTAGCTTCTTATGAGTTGATATGCTCATATTTAGTCATGTTTTCTATATGTTTTTCATTTTTCCTGGCCTGTCTTTTGATATCTTTTTGTTAGGATTTGGTACTTAACTGATTCATATTCCATTTTTAGTCTATATTTTAGCTTCATTTGGGTTAGGAAAGGTTTTTCAAAACTTTTTGAGTTGAATAGCAAGTTTTGGAAAAGTTTGGGCCAAACATGAGTAGCAACACACTAAAGTAGCACCTTACACACCCTACTACATGCTAGTGTCTGAGTTACATGCTCATGTTCCAAACTTTATTTCATTTGGTGAGATTTTAAGTTCTAAAGGTGTTACATGGTCTCTAACATGGCCATGTACAAAACAATGTTTATCTATTTTTTAAGATTTTGTGGGTCATTTCAAGGGAGTGGAGGTTGACATGGCCTCGCATGGCCTTATCCAAAAAAGCTATAAGAACAGGTGTCATGCTAGTTGCAGTTGGCTAATTAATTATGTTCAGCCATGTTAAAACTTGATGCCACTAGTTAGTTAGCCTAGAAATACAATCATTCATGCAAGTTTTGCTTTGACTTGGACAAGTAAAAAACCATAAAAGAAGCATTTTCAATAACAACATTATTCAGGAGTCAAAGTAGACAAAACCACCATAGTGTTATCATAATAATCCTATAAATAATTAACTTCATGTAGGCATTTAAACAAAAGAAGATTATTCCTTACACTCAAAGGCAACCCTAGAGTCCATAACTCCATTCTTACATATTGGAGGCCACAACCATGCATCAAATATATACAAGACTAGTACTATTGAGATCCAATAAACTAGCTTCCACCTAGGATGAGATATCCCTTTGGCATGCCTCAATAATCCTTTATGTGCTCACTAGCCTTTGTGATCAAGAAAACTATAGTTAGAGCAATAACAGTTTAACTACCAAGTGGTCAAATAACCAGAATATCAAGGATTCCTAAAGTAATGTACTTGAATAAAAAGTACCATGAAAATCCTTAATGATTGTCAGGTCCATCAAACTCAGTATCTACACAACATAAAACTAAAGGAGTGAGAATCTTACTATTCTCAGAAAGGATCTTCAACCTACAAAGAAAACACTAAGGACAACACACACACACACACACACACTGGTGAAATTCATCATTAGTTCTAAGCTCCCTTATGTTGTACAAGCGAACATAGTGGGTGTGTGTCACTTGAGTTTTGAGGAACTCCCTAGGTGTACTAAGCCTCCACATAGTGCCTCAAGTGTCATAACCCTCATTTCCTTACTAGGGTTATGTGAAAAGTTAGAAAAAATTAAAGAGGAGGACTAATTCATGTGCATGATTGAAGGGGGCGTGTGATAAGCCTAGTGAGTACATGTAAGTACATTAAAATTTTGTCTACCGAGAGCACAAGAATAACCATTTGAATGACTTAAGGTTGTAGTGGTGAATTTGTAAGCTTGGGGACCATTTTGCACATAGATTTGGGTGGATTAAATGAGGTAAATGTATGTGGAAGGACCAACATGAGCCATGCAAGAAGTGAGAGCCTTAACATTAGCATTTTGCCCATTTTCACACCAAGTGGCACACCACCGGTTATGCATGCTTCCACTTAGTAAAAAATCTTCGATTTTCAGGTCAAGGCAGCTTGTTGAGATAATCATGTGTTCTCGACCTGAAGAGCTTAGGTTCTTGCAAAATTGTTGATGCATTGAGGTTTAATTGAATATTCAAGCTTGATTAAGAATGATTTGGACATAGGTGACCTTGGAGGTTGCATTTGAAGCTTGATTCTTTCCTTTGAGTGCTTGACCGAGAGCTAAGGTTAAGGTTTTGGTAAAGGTTTCATTATACTCTACTTTATTTTTGTGTACATTCCATGTCAAATTGAGTATTAGGCTTCTAAGTGATGGTTATTGAGTAAATGAGCTTAGAATGCTGTAAGAGCTATGCTTTACCTTTGAGTTGATGTGATATGTGTGCTAGCTAGCTATGTAATGGAAAGTACTAGAGTTCTTTCATGGGCCAGCCAACCTATGAAAGAGCTTAGAGCTCTATGTGAATTAGTGATCCAAAGAAGTATGACATGGTTATGTTATGGTGTGTACTTGCTAGTGTACTTGTTGGCCAAGACCAATGTCTAAGTATGTGGTGTGTGAATTATGTGCTTTGGTGCTTTGGATGTGCATGCTAACCTTTATTACATAGCATGTGTTTTCATGTTTTCGTGTATTAATGCTAGTTAAGCTAATCGATGGGTAGTTAAGCTCTCAAGCTTAACTAAATAAGCTCATAAGAGCTGTGTGAACCTTACTGAGTTGTGTATATAACTCATGCCCCGTAACTATGTATTTTCAGGAAAGGTTATTGAGCTTGAGTAGCTTGTGTGCCAGGGAATTATGTTCAGGTACCTTGGAGGTATGGTTACTATCTTGTAGTTTCTAGCTCAATAACTGTAAGTGCAAGTGTATGTAAATGTGAAAGCTTATATGTTTTATGTTGCTTGCAGGATTTGTGTTTAGTGTTGTGAAAATAGTCTAGAGTCATGGATGTGTGCTCATGGGCTTTAACCTTGTGGATGGCAATTTTGATTATGGGAGTAGTGGTGGGACTTGTTTTGTAAACCTCCATTATGTATTATGTGTTTAAGGGAGCTTCTGGGTACTATTAAGTACAATGGCATGTGTTATGTATATCGGATGCGTTTTGTATGAATGTTCTTGGTAGTGTTCCAAGGAACCATGTACTAGCTTTGTGTATGTTGTACGGTGGGCTTTAGATAAGCTACCTAAACTTTTGTATAAACTTAAGGTAGTGCGTGTTTGATATAAAGGTTATGTGAACTTGGGGGTGGAGTTATGCATATATAGTTTCGGTTGCATGCATATGTGTGGTATGGGTTATGCAAAATTTGCAGAATGCATCTAGTAAACCTCATTTGCCTATAAAAAATGGTTTTCAAAACTTGAGAATGGGCACCTTAGTTGACATGAATGGTGTATGCACACCTGATATGCACAAGAGCACTTCACCTGAAAAGTTGTATTAGATCTTTGCTTACGGCCCAAGTTTGATTTAAGGTTAGTTTAGTGGGCTCCTGGGGCGCTCCCCCGTGTTCTGCCGTGCTTGTAGTTGAATATGTGACTAGTGCCCCTAGGTGCTCAGTTGGTGCCTAGATAAGAACTTTTTTTGGTCTAGTTAGAGTAGGCCTTGTGTGGGGCATGACAACTTTGTTGGTGTCAGAGCAGGTTAAGACCTAATGATCTGTCTAGACTTGTTCCCACTTAAGTTTAAGTAGACTTGTACTTATTGATCATATGTGTGTGTATCTGATCTATTGTGTAGGATGATAGCCCAAGGCAAGGATAGAATAGTTATTGAGCAAGATTAGAGTAGGGCAGCCCATCTGAGGGATGGACAACCTAGCTATGAGTCTGAAAGGCAACAGGAGGCTATGGAGCCTATTGGGGCTAGGAGCCCTAATGCTAAGGATAACCTACCTGGAGCCAGTAGAAGGAGAAATGAGAAGATGGAATAGATGATGGAAGTTATGCAAGCCACCATTGCTCAATCAGTAGAGGGCATGCAAGCCTTGGCTAGAGGCCAAGCTCAGGCACAAGACAGTGCTAAAGAATTAGGGTAGTTGAAGAAGGGCAAAGAGGCAAAAGGCCTGGCAAAGAGCCAACGCATTATGACCAAGCAAGCAAGAATGAGAATGATGGAGATGAAGATGAAGTTGAAGAGGAAAAGAGGTAGTCAAGTGCAAGGAGAGTCATATCTGAAGTGAGGTAGGAAACCAGAGTAGAGGTGGAAAAAAGTCCAAGGTGGAAGAACTAAACACTGATATGGTTCTAAGGAGGACTGAGCCTCTTATAGAGGCTAGTGCAAGAGAAGAGCCACCAAGAAGTGGAACCTGAGCCACTGAAGTAGGAAGAAGAAGACCTAGAAGAAGTGGAATTAGCTAGGGCTAGTTGGAAGGATTCCTTGCGTTGAAACCTCCTATATTCAAGGGTGGGTGTGATGCTGAAGAAGAAGAGTTTTGGGTTTACTAGTTAGAGAAATTTTTTGAAAGGATGTAGGTGTCTTCCACAAAGAAAGTCATACTAGCCACCTTCATACTTAAAGGGAATGTAGAATTCTAGTGGAGACCTGTACAAAGGGAACCTTCAGACTTAAAAAGGCCACATGCTAGGGGGAGGTCTATGAGATGGGCTAAATTTGTCCAAGTCTTCTAACAATAGTATGTAAGCGAGGCCCTGAAAAATTAAAAGCAAGTAAAGTTTGATCAACTAGAGCAGGGAAGCCTTAGTGTTATGGAATATTAGCAGAAGTTTAATAACTTACTAAGATATGCTCCACAGTATAATGGGCAGGAGGAGCTTAGAACCAATAGGTTCCTAAGGGGCTTGAGGCATGAGTTGAGGCAAATCCTTAAAGATATGAGTGCTAAAGAGTGCTACCAAGTAGTACAAAGTGCCATAGCAGTTGAGCATGAGTTTAAGGGGTAGGCTAAGGGTAGCCCAGGAAGTTTGAGTGGTGCACACAAAGGGCATAAGAAGAGGATCAAAGAGGAGGCCGAATCTGTAAATTGGAGAAAAGAAGATAAAAGAGAAAGAGGACCTCAACAATATGGACCCTACTACACCACTTGTGGGAACTTCCATGGCAACAAGCCAAGCTTTAGACTTTCCAACGGTTGCCTCAAGTGTGGATCTCAAGACCATTGGGTGAAGAACTACCCAACTAAGAGAGATGATATGGGGCTTTAACCCCAGGTGGGCTAGGGGGCAGCCACCAATGAGAGGGCAGAATGTGGCTAACCCGAGGGGGGGTTGACTATCTAAGTTGGCATATGGCTTAAAGTGGAAAAATCCACCTCTAGGCAGGGTGTTTTAGCTTGAAACATCTAAGAAGGCGTAGGATGCATTACAAGTAGAGGTAGCAGAGGAGGAGGCTGGCCACCAAAGGCTAAGTAGAAAACACTTCAAAGGTACCATTTACCTTAATGGCAGTCTAGTTTCTACATTGTTTGAAATTGGAGCTTCATTGTCTATTGCTTTTTCTAAGCTTGCAAAAGTATTGAACCTAGAATAAGAAACATGACAAGTATGTACCTAGTCAAAATGGTTGGTAATGAAATCATGTTCACTAACCACATTGTTGAGAATTGTGTGATATGACTTGGTGAACTTGAACTTAAAACCAACCTAGTAGTCTTAGAAGTGTGTGATTACGACATAATACTAAGAATCAATTGGTTTAGTGAACATAAAGTGGTAATAGATTGCTATGCAAGGCAACTCATATTACCTAAGAGTGAGCAGTGAACCCTATAACCTTGAAAGTACACTTGATTTGGTCTTGAATTGCCAAGTGGACTTAGTACAACAAATACCCATAGTTAACGAACAAGAGTTTATGGGACTAAATGGAGATGGAGTAATGGCTGAGCTGGGTAGAATACCCATCATCCAATAATATCCAAATGTTTTTCCTACAGACCTACCTGGACTGCCACCTGTGAGAGACGTGGAGTTTGAGATTAAACTTGTACCAGGACCAATTCTTGTTTCTATAACTCCATATCGAATAGCCATACTTCGAATGGTAGGACTAAAGAAACAACTAGATGAGTTGCTTGAGAAAGGTTTCACAAGACCTAGTGTGTCTCCATGGGGAGCACCTGTCTAGTTTGTGAAGAAAAAGGATGAGACCCTTAGACTCTATATAGATTACAGGAAACTTAATGCCTTAACTATTAAGAACAAGTATCCTCTCCAAGGGATTAAGGATTTGTTTGAGCAGCTGAAAGGAGCAAAAGTGTTCTCCAAAATTGACCTCAGGTCAGGTTACTTTTACTTGAGAAGAAGAAAACATACCTAAAACAACTTTTAGAACTAGGTATGGACACTTTGGGTACACAATGATGCCATTTGGGCTCACTAATGTACCTGCATTCTTTATGGACATTATGTAAAGAGTGTTTAGAGCATACATAGACCACTTTGTAGTAGTCTTCATTGATGATATTCAGGTGTACTCAAAGAATGAGGAAACTTATAAAGAACGTTTCAGACTTGTACTTGGGTTGCTCCAAAAACACAAGCTGTATGGGAAGTTGAGCAAGTGTAAGTTCTCGACCCAAGATATTGGCTTTTTGGGCCATGTAATCAATGAGAAAAGGTTGGCTGTGGATCCTGAAAAGGTTAGAGCGATCTTGGACTGGAAGCAACCCCAGAATGTTAAAAAAGTTAAGAGTTTCCTGGGATTAGCTGGCTACTACAGAAGATTTATACCTAAGTTTTCTGCACTGGTAGCTCTGATGACACAATTGACCAAGAATGACCGAAAATTTACCTAGGGAAGTGAATGTGAGAATAGCTTCCAAGAGTTGAAGAAAAGGTTGACTATGGCTCCTATATTGGTGTTGCCAAACCCTAAAAATGTTGATGAGGTATACACTGATGCATCCCGAGTGGGATTAGGTTGTGCCCTGATGTAGGACAGACAGGCAATTACCTATGGTTCTAGGTAACTAAGACCAAATGAAGAGAATGATCTAGTGCATGACCTAGAACTGGCAGCTGTGGTCTTTGCACTCAAACAATGGAGGCATTATTTGGTAGGCAACAAATTTTAGGTCTATACTGACAATAAAAGCCTCAAATATCTATTCACCCAAAAGGACCTTAACATAAGCTAAAGAAGATGGTTGGAATACCTTAAAGAATTTGACTGTGTAATTGAATACACAGCTAGGAAAGCCAATGTGGTGGCAGAATACTTGGGTAGAAGTTACATTAGGGTGCTTAAAGGAGGTGAAGTTGGAGATAAGGCCAAGAGCCTAAGTTGAGCTTGCTTAGCAAAGCAATGGATGAAGTGGGAATTGGATTAGCTAAGTGTGCTCACCATTACACTTGACTAGAAAGAACTCACCAAAGAGGCACAAAATGATGATAAAAGGATTGATTTAGTATCTTGCCAAAAGAGGGGAGAACTATTCCAAGGCTTCTCCTATAAGCAAGGACTGTTGTACTTCTAGAATAAGTTGTTGTACCTGAAAAAGGATGACTTGAGACCTTAAATCTTGGAAGAAGCACACTTAAGTAAACTTAGTATGCATCCAAGGGCTACTAAGATGTATCATGCTTTGAAAGCTTATTCTTGGTGGCCTTACAAGAAGCATGACATTGGAACTTATGTAGCTAAGTGTGAAGTGTGCCAACAGGTAAAGGTTAGACACCAGAAACCAGGGGGGAAGCTTCAAAGCTTACCCATACCTAAAAGAAAGTTGGGGTCCATATCTATGGACTTTGTAGTGGGAATGGCACTAACAAGGAGGAAACATAATGCCATTTAGGTCATTGTAGATAGATTAACCAAGGTAGCCCATTTTCTACCTATGAATCTCACAGACTCATTGGATAAACTTGCCCAACTGTACATAAAAAAGACAGTGAGGCTTCATGGAGTACCTGATGACATTGTTCCAAAAAGGGATCCTATGTTTGTTTCTAGGTTCTAGAAATCCCTACATCATGTCCTAGGCACTAAACTCAAATTTAGCTCAACATACCATCCACAGACTGATGGACAAACAGAAAGGACAATTCAAATTCTGGAAGACATGTTGAGATGTTCTGTGACTGATTTCCAAGATGAATGCGACGTGCATCTACCCTTAGTGGAATTTTTGTACAACAATGGGTACCATTTAGTGATAAAAATGGCACCCTATGAGGCTCTCTATGGCAGAAAATGTATCACTCCCAATTACTGGCATGAACCAAGGGATAGGTTGGAGTTAGGGCCAGAAATCATCAAGGAGATCACTAAGAAAATAAAACTGATCCAGGTTAGGATCAAAGCTGCCAATGATAGGTAGCTGTCCCATGCAAACCTAAAAAAGGGAAAACCCCTAGAATTTCAAGAAGGAGATCGTGTATGGCTCAAGGTGTCTCCTTTAAGAAGAGTAGTGAGATTTGGTAAGAAGGGAAAACTAGCCCCAAGATACATTGGGCCATACAAAGTATTGGCTAAGATTGGGAATATGGCCTACAAACTTGAATTGCCACCTGAACTTGGGCATGTTCATGATACTTTTCATGTAAGCCTACTTATGAAGTATGTTCCAAGTTCTAAGTAAGTAGTTCTACCCACTAGAGAACCTATAACACCAAATTTGTCTTATGAAGAGGTGCTTATTCAATTCCTAGCCAAAGACACAAGAGAGTTGCGAAGTATATGCATTTCCATGGTGAAGGTCCACTGGAGTGATCATACCCAATAAAAGGCTACTTCGAAAGTGGAAGAGGAGATCACAAAGAATTACCCAAATATGTACCCAAAGCTAATGAAGAATTTAGATGACCAAATTCTTTAAGGGGGGGAGATTGTCATAATCCTCATTTCCCTACTAGGCTTATGTGAAAAGTTTCAATAAAGTTGAAGTGGAGGAATAATTCATGTGGATGATTGAAGGGTGCATGTGATAAGACTAGTGAGTACGTGTGAGTACATTAAAATTTTGTCTACCAATAGGACCAAAACAATCATTTGAATGACTTAAGGTTGTAGTGGTGAATTTGTAAGCTTGGGGACCACTTTCGACACAGATTCGGATGGCTTAAATGAGGTAAATGTATATGGAAGGACCAAAATGAGCCATGTAAGAATTGATGGGCCTAATACTAGCATTTTCCCATTTTCATACCAAGTAGCACACCACGGGTTATGCATGCTTCCACTTAGTCAAAACTCTTCCATTTTCAGGTCAAAGAGGCTAGTTGAGCTAGTCCTGTGTTCTTGGCCTTAAGAGCATGGTTTCTTGCAAAATTGGTGATGCATTGAGGTTGAATTGAAGATTCAAGCTTGATTAAGAGTGATTCGGACATAGGTGACCTTGAAGGTTGGATTTAAAGCTTAATTCTTTGCTTTAAGTGCATGGCCGAGAGCTATGGGCAATGTTTTGGTAAGGGTTTCACTATACTCTACTTGATTTTCAAGTACATTATGTGTTCAAGTGAATATTAGGCTTTTAAGTGATGGTTATTGAGCTAAATGAGCTTAGAATGCCGTAGGGGTTGTGCTTTACCTTCGGGTTTATGTGATATGTGTTCTAGCTAGCTAAGTAATGGCAAGTACTAAAGTTCTTACATAGGTTGGCCAACCTATAAAAGAACTTGGAGCTCTATGTGAATTAGTGATCAAAAGAAGTATAACGTGGTTGTGTTATGGTACTTACTAGTCTACTTGTTGGCTGAGACCAATGTGTAAGTGCATCATGTATGAGTTGTGTGCTTTAGTGCTTTGGATGTCCATGCTAATCTTTATTACATGGCTAGTTGTTATATTATTGTGTATAGCATGTGTTTTCATGTTTTCATGTCTTAATGCAGGTTAAGCTAATGGATGGGAGGTTAAGCTCTTGGGCTTAACTAAATAGGCTTATAAGAGCTATATGAACCTTTACTTAGTTATTTATATAGCTCATGTCTCGTAACTATGTGTTTTCAGGAAAGGATATTGAGCTTCAGTAGCTTGTGTACCAAGGAATTGTGTTCAGTACCTTGGAGGTATGGTTACTATCTTGTAGTTTCTAGCTCAATAACTGTAAGTGCAAGTCTATGTGAATGTGCAAGCTCATATGTTTTATGTTGCTTGCAGGATTTATGTTTAGTGTTGTGGGAACAGTCTAGAGTAATTGATGTGTGCTCATGGGTTTCAACCTTGTGGATGGCACTTTTGATAATGAGGGCAGTGGTGGGACTTGTTTTGCAAACCACCATTATGTATTATGTGTTTAAGGTGGCTTTCGGGTACTATTAAGTACAATGGCATGTATTATGTATCTCGGATGTGTTTTGTATGAATGTTCTTGGTAGTGTTCCAAGGAACCATTCACTATTTTGTGTATGTTGTAAGGTGGGCCTTATATAAGCTACCTAAACTTATGTATAAACATGAAGTAGTGTGTGTTTGAAATGAAGGTTATGTGAACATGGTGGTGGAGTTATGCTTATATAGTTTTGGTTTGCGTGCATAGGTGCGGTATGGCTTCTACAAACTTAGCTGAATGCATCTAGTTAACCTTATTTGCATATAAAACATGGTTTTGAAAGCTTGAGAATGGGCATCTTGGTTGACATTAATGGTGTATGCACACTTCATATACACAAGAGCACTTCGCTTGAAAGGTTGTATTAGATCCTTGCTTGTGGCCCAAGTTTAATTTAAGGTCAACTTAGTGGGCACCTAGGGCATTCCTCAATGTCCAGCTTCTGCATGTAGTTGAATGTATGACTAGTGCCCGTAGGTGCCTAGTTGGTACCTAGATAAGCACCTTTTTTGGTATAGTTAGGATAAGGCCTCTGTGGGTCGTGACATCAAGTGCTTACACTTTCATAGGTCACTTGTGTACTAAGCTTCCATGTTAAACTCTTGCCAAGACTGCACTAGGTTCTTACTTATGCCTAAAGTAATCTTTCCTAGGCTACAAATGCATTAAACCTTCACTCAAAGCACATGTGATGCCCGTCCGTATCTTCGTTGTATGACATAATGGCCTGAAGTAGGGACTTCCAGTGTAGAGGGTGTCTAAAGGAGAGACTTCCGGCATGAGAGTGCCTGGAACGCTCAAACGAACAGGGGTTAGGAGGTCCCCGAAGTGTGTTTCCGGGGGAGGACCCTCCAACGCCCAAGTCAGTATTTGGCAAGTAGTGAATGGAGAGTAGAGAGCAAAGTTTTGTTAGGAGTTCAGTCCTCTTGTCCTTACCAAGGTTGTTTCCCCAAGTATTTATAGAAGGAGATTGGGAGAAGTCCGTTTGACACAGCTCACTTAGATCATGACACATGTTCAGCTAAATGCGGTCCGTACCTTCAGGTATAGGGATCTCCAACTGGCCATAGGCCGTTCTGGCCAGAAGTCAGGGTCGTGGGAGGCCTGTGTGTCAGGGGCATATGTGTGGTCTCTGTGTTAAAGGCTCCTTAACCATTTTTGTCGTGTTCACAAGACCCTTTCGGTGAAAGAGACCTCTTCGGGATAGGAGGGCTTCCTTGCCGAGTTTGCTCCAGTTATTCGCAAGTCTCCTCAGCATAGAGGACCTCATTCAGAGGATGTTTTCCTCTGCCGAGGATGATGAGTCTACATCTCCTGAAGCTGGTCAGGTCATCTTACCAAGGATGGTAATGTACCATGTTTCCAAGGTTAGTATTGTTATTCCCCGAGGGTGATGGTGGATTTACCGAGGTCAGGGGGTCAGAGACCACGAACCCTCTTTTCCTGAGGTTGGTGCTCATGTTCCCCGATGATGATGCTCTTCCTCTCCGAGGGTGGTGCTTTGTCATAGCTTGGCGGTTTGAAGGGTAATAGCCCTTTGGCTATAACATGCCCCCCTTGGAGAGCCGAAGTTAGATCTTCGGTTATTTGAGCAAATTATGGGAGTCTTTGTGGAAGGTGGTGGCTAATTCAGTTGTCATGACTGAATTTTTAGCTGAGGTTATCTTCTTCGGATGGAGTTTGGGCGATATGAGATGCCTCTTCTTAACCGAGGTAGCTCCTCTGGAACTCAAGTGGCTTTCTCAGTTTTTGGCCAGATTTCCAACGTTCCCGAAGTTATTCCGTCAACCTGAGGTGGATATCCCCTTTCTCTGGGCCTACGTCATTTGTCAATGAGTCGTTACATCTTCTGATCAGACAAACGCGTCACTTCAGATAAGCTTGCCTAGGCATCCATGCTGTTAGGAGGCGTGCACCTGTTTCCTGTGCTGGGTGACACATGTCATGAGGTAATTGGGGGACAGTTGTGTTGGTTACATCAACCACGTCTCTTTGCCTTCAATGGGTAATTATGGCGACGATTCGCCTTCTAGGGGTAATTATGGCGATGATTCGCCTACCTCCTTCGGCCTTTATAAACCTTCCTCTCCCTCAGAGTTCCCACTTGCTTTCTTTTGCTTCTACTTTTGTTCTCGTTTGCTCTGAAGCTTTTCTCCCTTTTCTGCGGCGGTGCCAGTGGCAGAGCTATTTTCGGCAAGTTTTAGCGACGACATCCACAAATCCCTACTTTGGCATTCACGAAGTCCTTCAATTTTCTAGGTTTCTAGGCTTTTGTTCTTTTCCGAAGTCATCTTCATTCTTCTGAAGTCGTTCTTCGGCATTGTTTCCTTCTTTTCTTTTAACCTTTCCAAAGTTAAGTTTCCCTTTTTCGAATGTCTTCTCTAGTCCCACTTATGACTATTTGTGCTATTCCCAAGAGTTGGGCTCTTCTCGACTCTCATCCGTGCTGCACCACCACGGCAAAAATGGAGAAGTGGATAGCTAAGTTCTTCCTTCCATCTTACACTGTGACTAGGCTACCTACTGCAGGGTTGCTTAGTTACATGTACCATTCGGACGAGGTTACCATTTTTTGGGCCCAACTAAAGGCCGGACTTCGGTGCCCTCCCTCGAAGATGGTTTGTGAGTTCTACCAATTTCATGACATAGCTGTGAACTAACTCCTTCCAAATTCTTACTGTTATTTTAACATCTTCCTCTGCATGTGTGGGGTCTTCGGGATAGAGCCCCACTTCATCATATTCATGTAGTATTACAAACTCTAACCCGTCCCAAAGGCCCCTAATGGACTTCTCTGAGGACTATTTCTATGTCCTCTTCACTGACACAACTTTGCAGTGGACTCGCGTACCCTTGTCGGTATAACTCCTCCCCGATCAGGAAATATCATCTAGAACGTCTTCGCACTTTTGCTGCCTCAAGAGGATCTTCGGGAAGCTCTGAAGTTGTAAGGTACTTTTTTATTGGATTTTTCCATCCTTTTCCCGAGGTGGCTATGCTCGGTTGACTTAGCACTTCAGCGGACTTTTTTGACTTGGCCAAAGTATCTGCTTTAGTATTGTCTCGACGAGGCATGTTCTCGATGTGCACTGCGTCGAACTCTTGGATGAGCTATGATACACGCTCGTGATACTTTGGCAAGGTTGGGTCCTTTGCGCTGTAGTCCTCTGCCATCTGTTGGACCACTAGCTGAGAATCGCTGTGGGCCTTTAGGTTTCTCACACCAACTCTTCTAGGAAGGCGCAAACCTACTATAAGGGCTTCATATTCTACCATATTGTTAGTGACATTAAACCCGAATTTGATGGCTTTCATGGCTTCCATACCTTCAGGGCCACGGAGAATTACTTCAGCCCCTTGATGTTTGGAACCAGAGGCCCTGTCAGCAAACAGAGTCCACTCAGGTTCATCCGTTCTGAGGTTAGGCGGACTGTCTTCGGCAACGGGTACCTTGGCAATGAAATCTGCCAATGCCTGTGCTTTTATTGCCTTCCTTGGCTCATAGGTGATATCATTCTCACCAAGCTCAATGCACCACTTTGATAGCCTTCCCGAGTGGTCCAACTTCTTCATGATATCCCGAAGAGGCAGGTTACTTCAGACGATAATGGGGTGCCCTTGGAAATAAGGTTGCAACCTTCTGCTTGCAAGTACCAGGGCATAAATAGCCTTTTGTAGCAAGGGGTACCTGACTTCGGCACCATGCAAAGACTTGCTCACATAATATACTGGCCATTGCTTTCCCCCTTCTTCCTTTGCAAAGACCAAACTTACTGCCTTTTCGGTGACGGTGAGGTAGAGTATGAGGGGTTCTCCTTCCCGTGGCTACTGAAGTGTTGGCAGACGAGTTAGGTAGACTTTTAGCTCTTCCTAGGCCTTTTGGTAGTCTTCGTTCCAAGGGCGCACCTCGGTTTCGAGGTTGCCATCACTTTTTGCTGCCTTAATGAGGACTTTGAAGAATGGTCGGCAGCGATCCCCATATCTGGAGATGAATCTGTTGAGGGACGTGAAACTCCCTGTGAGTATTTGAACATCCTTAGTCATCGTGGGAGTTCGAAATCCCAGCAGGGCCTTGACCTTTTCTGCATTGGCATCAATACCCCTCTCTGACACCGTGAATTCGAGGAACTTACCCACATTCACCCCGAACACGCATTTTTCGGGGTTGAGACGAATTCCAAATGTCCTCAATTGGTGGAATATTTCTTCTAAGTCTATGATATGACTACTAGGTAGCTTGCTCTTAACTATCATATCATCGACATAGACTTCCATGTTTCTCCCGATTTGGGAGTCGAAGACCCTATTCATCAACCTTTGGTACGTGGCCCCTGCATTCTTAAGCCCAAAGGGCATTCTAATATAGCAGTATGTACCAACTTCGGTGATGAAGGAGGTTTTTTCCTTGTCTTCGGGGACCATCCTGATTTGATGATACTCGCTGAAGGCGTCGAGGAAACTAAGGAGGCCATACTCGGTGGTTGAATCTACCAACTGGTCTATTGGCGGCAGAGGATATAAATCTTTAGGGCAAGCATCGTTCACGTTTCGGAAGTCGATGCACATTCGGAATTAATCACTCCCTTCTTTCGTGGCGATAACCACGTTATTAAGCCATTCGGGGTACTTGACCTCCCTTATTACACCTGCTTCCATTAAGCGTTGGACTTCAGTTTTGATGAAGTTGTTCTTATGTACCGAGATGCTTTGCTTTTTTTGTCGAACAGGCTTTGCCTCTGGGCGCACCTTAAGACTATGTTGGATTATGCAAGGGTCTACCCTGAGCATGTCCTTCAGCGAGTAGGAAAATAGATCTTTGTTCATTAACAGAAAAGATATAAGTTTTTCCTTGTCTCCTTCGGCCAGTTTTTTCCCCAATCGGGTACTTTGGCCTGGGACAAGCTCCACATCTTCTGTTTCTATTTTCTCGAGGTCTACTATTTCTTCTCCCTTTGCCTCCTCTATGAGGAAGGCCTTTGTTCCCAAAGTCTGTGCATGGATCTTTGCTGGGCCCTGTCTTGCTTTCACAAAGACCTTCCTCACTTTTCCTTGGTCAATGATGATCTCAGCATCTCCATCCTTCGTAGCAAAGGTGATAGTCAAGTACTTCACATCTGGGCGAATGTGGAGATTCCCTTGCGTCTGCCTCCCGAGGATGGCATTGTATGACGAAGGGACATCTATGATGATGAACCTTGTCATTATGGAAGCAAAGAGCTCACCCTTGTTTTGTGGCAAAGTTCTTGTTAGCATTAGAGGTAGGTCAATCCATCCGAGGACAGGGAGTTCGGACAGACCTACCCTGAAGGTAGGGGAGGTGACAGGCTTTAGATCACCTTTTGAGATACCTAAATTCGGCAGTAGATGAGAGAGTAAGACGTCGGCGTTAGAACCATCATCGAGGAGTAGTCTTTTGACATCCCAACTCCCTATCCTTGCCATGATTAGGAGTGGGTTGTCATGAGCGAATACTACGGTGGTCCCATCTTTCCAAACAAGCTTATCCAATGGGTTACCGTATTCCATCACTGAGATCTCCCTGGCTTTCCTCTTTCTTTCTGTCGAAGTAGTCCAGTTGCGATTGTCTGGATTACCCCAGCTGGAGGTGGAGGATTCTTCTTGGGACTTCGGTCCCGACGTCGGTCGGAATTGTAATCCCCATCTTCCTTTCTTTCCTCCTCCCTTTTTCCCCTAGGCGAGGGCATGCGTAGGTACCTGTGTAGTTGGCCCTACTTGATCGGGGACTCAATGTACTTCCTGAGTTGGAAGCAATCCTTAGTGTCATGGCCATGATCCAGATGGAATTGATAGAATTTCTTCATATTTTTCCTGTTTTCCAAGGTCATGCTCTTCAGACGTTGAATTTAGCTCCCTTCCCTCTCCATAGCCGTTAGGATGTTCATTCTCGTGGTGTTCAAGGGGGTGAACACCATTGGCTTCTTCCCCTTCTGCTTCCGAGGTCTCCTTCCACCTTCGGTTGGATACCAAGGTTGGCTGCTTTATCCTTTGAGGCGCATGTGGTCAAACTTTGGCCCTCCTATCCTTAATTCTTCAGCAGTCATGTGCTGTTCGGCCCTTCAATAGAACTCGCCGAGGGCATCCAGGGGGTCCTTGGAGAACTCGTAAAAGAGTTGTGAGTCTCGCTGAAGTCCTCGTATCATGGCGAGGATGCGTATTTCGGGACAGAAGTCCGGCACACTCAGGGCCTCTTGGTTAAACCTGTCGACATAGTCGTGAATGGTTTCTCCATTCCTCTATGCTATGTCTGTTACCCACTCCGGGGTAGTCCATTTATGGTGCCAAAATTGTGCATTTAGACTCCCAGGATTGGTAATGTTCTGTAGGCCATCAGAACACTACTCTTAGTGTTCATACCCAAGTGGCCCTCTTGGGCACTATGTAAATACATGCATATTGTTCCAAACATCACACGCATATTCACATTTCATGCACACCATGGCAGTAAAGAAGGAAAACACTAGCAGAAGTCTTAATCTTGGCTACGACACATTAGGCAATCTTGTTAAGTTCTAGAGACCAGCTACTGCACCTGTAATTTCCACTAACAAACTGTATCATTCTAGCCTCATACCCCCTATTTTCTTTGCTCCATTACCAATTCGAGACATAGAGCAAACCAAGGAATTTTTTTTTTACATCAATAGCCCACCTATGGACCAAGTTATGGATTTTTGAAGTTGGTTACAAAATTCTGACCAAATGAACAATAACTCAGCCAATTTTGCAACATCATTTCTTTGGCTACAAGGATCCAAATCCGGAAATTCCAAATTACAGTTCAACCTCTAGATGTTCTCTAGGTGTGGTCAGAAGTTGATACCAAGATTCATTCCACATAGGGAGATATCAAACTTTAGGTACATGGTCGAAATTCTGGCAACTTTTGGACCATTTTGCCCATACAATTTTTCCAAACCATGCAAACACTTCATTCACAAGGGTAAAGCCCTCCAAAGCTATCCCATACATGTCCAATACACATATCAATTACATTCTCTTGCATCTAGCAACTTTATGTGGCCAAAACAGAATTTACAAGTAAGTAGCCTATCATTCACACTTAGGCAGCTTTGCACCACATCACTTACATAGCCAAAACATTACTCAAATGTTCACATACTTGTCTCATCTTACATACAATACATGTACATGCATACATGCACTACATAAAGTTCTTAACTCAGCTAAATGGGCACCCTAGGTTACAGGAGGTCCTGAGACACAATGGACTCCAAAAACAGGATGCTGGACAGCTGCTGCATAACACATTAAGTACCACCATTAAAAATACCAAATGTGCTCCTAAAATCACTAAACTTTCCAGATCACAACTAGACATATGGAAGTTCACTTACCTGAAATTTCAGATCAAAACTCAAACTAGAAAGGTTATTTTGAAGGTGATCTTTCAGCTGGACCTGAAATGACAGAATTGAGGGGAGTAAGTTTCATTGAGAAACTTAGTAAGGGTAACACTTGGTTTCTTAAGGTAATGTGATCCTCATTAAAAACTTCATCCAAAGAAAATAAAAATAAAAAAACATAATGCATATATACAATATATAGCAACCAAATGCAACAGCCAAACACAAACAACAAACACATGAAATGTGGCAGCAACATATACCATAAGTTAGTCTATAAAACACATAATAAACATAACCAAATCACTATGGCAGCCCTCCTCAAGCTAATGCTTGGTGTTAGGGGGATTTTAACACTAGTTAGTACTAACTTTGGGCTCTAGAAACCCTCACTTTACTGCAACCTTTGCGCACTTCAGACTAGGTCACAAAACCTTCAATAAGTGCACTCCCCTCACTAAGCTTGGTTCATCAAGCTCATGGCTCTCTTCCAAGCTTAGCCCTAGCTCCATGGATGTTTGAAAATTGTAGAAAACAGTCCATGAGAGCAAGAGAACCCTTACCAAAGTAGGTAGGCCAAAAATGAAGCTTGATCCTTGAAGTATGCAAGAAATAGCTCTAGTTTGCTTCCAATTGCTTCAAACCTTTGACCCTTCTTGGTCAGATGAGTAAGAACTGAGGCATTCATGGAAAAGCTTGGTACAAATCTCCTATAATATCCAGCTAATCCTTGGAAACTTCTGATTTCCTTCACAGTCTTTGGTCTTTCCCACCCTTGCACTGCCTTGACCTTTTTAGGGTCTACCTTAAGGCCTTGTGCATCTATGATGTGTCCTAGGAAAGACACCTCCTTTATCCAGAATTCACACTTGGATAACTTAGCATATAGTTGATGCTGCAACAGAGTCTTTAAGACAATCTTTAGAAGATGTTCATATTCATTTTCATCCTTGGAATACACTAGGATGTCATCAATGAACACAACCACAAATTTGTCCAGATGTGGTCTGAACACCCTGTTCATCAAATCCATGAAAGCAGCTGGGGCATTAGTCAAACCAAATGGCATGACTGTGTCCTCATAATGCCCATATCTAGTCCTGAATGCAGTCTTAGGAATATCTTCTTCCTTTACTCTCAATTGGAAGTATCCAGATCTCAAATCTATCTTGGAGAAGATCTTAGCTCCCTTGAGTTGATCAAATAAATCCTCAACCTTAGGGAGTGGATACTTGTTCTTGATAGTCACTGCATTAGGCTTCCTGTAGTCAATGCATAGTCTCAAAGATCCATCCTTCTTTTTCATAGAGAGAACAGGAGCTCCTCATGGTGAAACACTTGGCCTTATGAACCCTTTTTCAAGAAGTTCATCAAGTTGTTTCTTGAGCTCATTCATCTCTGTGATTGGCATTCTGTAAGGAGGTATGGATATTGGACTAGCTTTTGGTTGCAGCTTGATTTCAAACTCAATCTCCCTTTGTGGAGCAATACCTGGCAGGTCTTTAGGAAAGACTTCTGGAAAGTCTCTAATTATGGGTATTCTATCCACTTCTTCTTCACAGTGCAATTCATTCAATGCATAACAGTAATCATGCTCAGAAATCACAGGTATCTCATCTAATACCTCTAGCTCCATGCCATGCATTTCATAAACTAACTCCTTAGAATTCACTAATGCTTGCACTTCACCATCAGGCAATGTGATTTCCCTCTTAGCACAATCAATTCTTATGTTATGCATAGCAAGCCAATTCATACCCAGCACTAAATCATACTTAGGAATGTCCAACACTAGCAGATTAGTCATAACCTTAGTCTTTCCTACTACTAGCTCACAATTCTTAGCTAGGTCATTAGTGAAAAGACATTGACTACCTGCTGTTTTCACTAAGGATATCCTAGGCATGATTTCAGTAGGCAATTTCATGGCTTCCTAGCCACTATAGACACAGATGCACCAGTATCAAACAGAACACTAATAGGCATACCATTAAGGTAAATGTTACCTTTTAGAGCTCCTCCCTGCTCCAATGTCTCTGGCCTCTCCACTTGGAAGACTCTGCCAGCTCTCTGCACTGGAGGCTGAGGCACTGGAGGAACTGTCCTTTGCTGTCCCTCCCTTGGTGCTCCTCCTCTAGGTTCTGCTCCAATAAGTCTTACTGGACCTTGGTCTTCTAGCCTCCTTTGAGCTTGTGGGCAGTCTTTGATCCAATGATCCATGGATCCACATCTTAGACATGCTTGGGTATCAAAGTAGCAAGGTTTTTTTCCATGAAACCTCCTACACTTAGGGCACATTAGGCCAGGGAACTTCCCCTTAACCTTGCCCTCACCACCAAAATGGGAACTCTTGGCAATTCCCTTGCCATGTGGCAGCTTCTTCTGCTTGCCTCCTGCCTGACTACTTCCCCTGGTCCACTGGGAAAGTACGTAGTCTCATACTCCTCTTGCTCTACTAATAAAGCCTTCTGCACTGCTTCATAGTATGTAACTGCTCCAAAAGGTCTAATAGCCTTTCTAATGTCTGACTTTAGGCCTCTGAAAAATCTTTTGGCCTTCAATTCCTCCAGTCCACGATACTAAAGAGCACACCTCACCAACTTGTTGAATTTGTGCTCATACTCTAGGACACTGAGGTTGTCCTGCCTTAGAGCATCAAATTCAGCTTGCTTCATATCCTTGATGGCATCACTGATGTACTTCTCTTGGAATAGCTGTGTGAACACTAGCCAGCTCATCTCAATATCTCTTCCTAGCCTTCCCCCTTTCAGGAAAGCATACCTATCTCTGGTGCTCCTCCACCATATCTCTGCACTACCTACCAGATTCTAGATAGCCAATGACACTCTCTTGGTGGAGCTGAGTCGCATCCTTTCAAACATTTTTTTCCATGAAGATTAACCACTCCTCAGCTTTCTCTGGCCCAGCTCTTCCATCAAACTGTGGAGGTCTTAGGCCTTCGAACCACTTCAACTGTCTGACCTCATCTAGGCCTTCTAGATTCTCTGATCTGTCTCCTGGATCTTTAAGAGTCCTCTATATGGTGATGCTCTCTATGATCTCTCTGCCTTCTCCTAGATCTTCTTTCATTGCCATCCTCAATCTCACTCCTAGTGGAGGAATGGTCATAGACTAAGGGATTGGTCCTGGATACCTAACCAATCTCAGACCTTAGACTTCTTCCTCTTGGATTTCTCCTATCTTCATCTTCCTCCTCAACAGTTTCATCATTTATGTCTTTCAAGCTTCTAGAAGGAACATATTCAGATGTGTTCCTAGTATCCTCTTCTGGTTGCTGCTGTGCATCTTCAACTGGTTCTGTCGGAGCTACTTGGACTCCTTGCTATTGTGCTTGAATCAACCTCATTAAGTTTTCATTGATTAGAGCTAAGTTCCTCAGAAGCTATAACCAAACCTAAGGCACTTCAGGTTGGTACCCCCTGTTGCCCCTGATTCCCTCTATTTTGTTCATTTCGTTGTTCCCCAGAATCAGTAGGAGGCCTTCGAGGTGGTTCCCCTCTCCTTGTGGCAACCATCTTTACTTCCTGAATTGATGATCCATCATAGAGCACATATAAAGATCATAGGTATTTCAATGGTACTTGACACTAGCAGCTGACCAAACTGAGTTCATCTATGTAGATGCGTGCAATGAAACTATATGCTATGTACAGGTATAAACCATGCTCTGATACCAACTTCTGTTACCCACTCCGAGGTAGTCCAGTTATAGTGCCAAAATTGTGCATTTAGACTCCCAGGATTGGTAATGTTCTGTAGGCCATCAGAACACTACCCTTAGTGTTCATACCCAAGTGGCCCTCTTGGGCACTATGTAAATACAAGCATATTGGTCCAACCATCACACACATATTCACATTTCGTGCACACCATGGCAGCAAAAAAGGAAAACACTAGCACAAGTCTTAATCTTGGCTACCACACATTAGGCAATCTTGTTAAGTTCTAGTGACCAGCAACTGCACTCGTAACTTCTACTAATAAACTGTATCATTCTAGTCACATACCCCCTGTTTTATTTCCTCCATTACCAAGTAGAGACTTAGATCAAGCCAATGGACCAAGTTATGGATTTTTTAAGTTGGTTACAAAATTCTGACCAAATGAACAGTAACTCAGCCAATTTTACAACGTCATATCTTTGGCTAAAAGGATCCAAATCCGGAAATTCCAAATTACAGTTCAACCTCTAGATGTTCTCTAGGTGTGGTCATAATTTCATACCAATATTCATTCTATATAGGGAGATATCAAACTTTAGGTACATGGTCGAAATTCTCGCAACTTTTGGACCATTTTGCCCATACAATTTTTCCAAACCATGCAAACACTTCATTCACAAGGGGAAAGCCTCCAAAGCTACCCCATACATGTCTAGTACACATATCAATTACATTCTCTTACATCTAGCAACTTTATGTGGCCAAAACAGAATTTACAAGTAAGCAGCCTATCATTCACACTTAGGCAGCTTTGCACCACATCACTTACATAGCCAAAACATTACTCAAATGTTCACATACTTATCTCATCTTACATACACTACATGCACATGCATACATACACAACATAATGTTCTTAACTCAGCTAAATGCATGCCCTAGGTTACAGGAGGTCCTGAGACACAATGGACTCCAAAAATAGGATGCCGGACAGCTGTTTCATAACACAATAAGTACCACCATTAAAAATATCAGATGTGCTCCTAAAATCACCAAAATTTCCAGATCACAACTAGACATATGGAAGTTCATGTACCTGAAATTTCAGATCAAAACTCAAACTAGAAAGATTAGTTTGAAGGTGATCTTTCAGCTGGACCTGAAATGACAGAATTGAGGGGAGTAAGTTTCATTGAGAAACTTAGTAAGGGTAACACTTGGTTTCTTAAGGTAATGTGATCCTCATTAAAACCTGCATCCAAAGACACTAAAAAAAAAACACAATGCATATATACAATATATAGCAACCAAATGCAACAGCCAAACACAAACAACAAACACGTGAAATGTGGCAGCAACATATACCATAAGTTAGTCCATAAAACACATAATAAACATAACCAAATCACTATGGCAGCCCTCCTCAAGCTAATGCTTGCTCTTAGGAGGATTTTAACACTATTTAGTACTAACTTTCGGCTCTAGAAACCCACACTTTACTGCCTTCTTTGTGCACTTCACACTAGGTCACAAAACCTTCAATAAATGCACTCCCCTCACTAAGCTTGGTTCATTAAGCTCATGGCTCTCTTCCAAGCTTAGCCCTAGCTCCATGGATGTTTGAAAATTGCAGAAAATAGTCCATGAGTGCAAGAGAACCCTTACCAAAGTGGGTAGGCCAAAAATCAAGCTTGATCCTTGAAGTATGCAAAAAATAGCTCTAGTTTGCTTCCAATTGCTTCCTTTTGCCTTCAATTTCAATCAATTGCAAGTTTGAAGGTGTGGTGGCTATGGAGGAAGTATGGCTGTGTTCTTGGGTTGGGGGAGGATGAAAATGAGAGAGGGATAAGTGATTTGGCCACCTAAATGGCCTTAAATGAGCTTAAGGGCAAAAAACACACTTAAACAAGCTTAACCTTGCTTTATGTCATTTTCCTTCTCACTAATTATGGTTTCTTGTCTTAAAATCATTGGTACACATGTGCCCAAAATTTTTGACTAATTATCAAGTCTTGGCTGCCTCCCCATAGTGGGATAACCCCACAATTCAACCCTTAGACTTAAGTCAAAAGCATGAACACCTTAAGGTTTACATTAGGACATTTAGGTCCTTATTGCCTTTAGTGTTTCCTTTGTCCAAACTTGTCTCCCATGAGCAATTTAGTCCTCCAATAGCACTTTCATACCATTCATATCCTTCCCATAACTCTCCAAGTCTCTTTCTTGAGAGTTTTGTAATTGAGTACCCGAATTTCCAAAACCTTACAAAAAAGTCCACAGGTTGCTTGACAAACAAGCAATCCTTAAGGCTTTTCTTGGGGACCAAGTTACCAACTTGGAACACTTTTAAGGAGGTGTTGATCATGCCTTTTACCCCCCACAGTTCAATCACAATGGTGAGAATAACACAATATAATGGTTTTTAGCCATTATGACACACTTGTAATTCTCCCATTTTGTGAGGTGGTAACAATGTCGAACATCTGAATGGGCATCTTTGCAGTCGGCCTGCTACCAATGAACTACTGGGTTAATGCCATGGACAGCTCTTCGAAACTCATTATAGTCCTAGGGGCGAGGGAGTTGTACCACGCAGTTGTCGGGCCGGAGAGGGTGACCTCAAAGCATTTGCAAAGGGTGGCATCATCAGCACCGTGTAGTACCATGCTGTGTTTGTACTTGTTTAGGTGGGCTTAAGGGTCACTACGCCCATCATAGGTTTCCAAGAGAGGGACCCGAAAGTCGCTTGGTGTTGGTGCTTCCACTATCGTCTGGACGAAGGGTGACTATTCTCCGCTGAAGGTCTCAGATAACCTTGACCATACTGGCTTTCGGGCGATTTGCCTATCTACTTTTTCCAACCTATCTAGGATCTTTTCCATGAGGATGGTGGCCCTGGGCTCTTCTCGCAGCCTGGAGGCCTCTAGCAACGGAGAACGACGCCTCCTTTTCGGGGAATAACTTTGGTGGCGAGGAGAGTGTGATGTCTCTTCTAGTGAAGAACTTCACTGGCGGGAAGTCCTAGCCCCTTTGGATCCCGTTTCTCCAATACATTGGACTCTGGGAGGTACGTCCTCCGTTGAGGACTCATCCCAGAAGTCCCCACTCCCCGAACTCTGGTGAGTGGACTTCGGGCTTCTCTCTCGATGGGGTGTTGGTGAAGGGGGCCTTCTGTCCGAAGGTGGTTGTCACCACCTTTGGTCCATTGAGTCATTTTAGCCACAATAGAGCGCTGAAAATTGCATAAGAAGCTCGTCGTGATTGTTAGAGCACGTTCTTCCTCAGGCAAGGAAGTCCCTGTAGTGGGTTGTTCGGTCGCCGATTAATTCTCCGGCATGGATGGGGACTTCGAGAGTCCCTTATCCTTAGAACGCCGAGTCTCAATGATGGCTACCTGAGGGTGGGTTCCCACAGATGGTGCCAAATGATGCCTGTCGACATCTTTGTTGTACGACATAATGGCCTGAAGTAGGGACTTTCGGTGTGGAGGGTGTCTGAAGGAGAGACTTCCGACGTGAGAATGGCTGAACACTCAAAAGAGTAGGGGTTAAGAGGTCCCCGGAGTGTGTTTCCGAGGGATGAGCCTCCAACGCCCAAGTCAATACTTGGAAAGTACTAAATGGAGAGTAAAAAGCAAAGTTTTCTTAGGAGTTCAGTCCTCTTGTCCTTACCAAGGTCGTTTCCCCAAGTATTTATAGAAGGAGATTGGGAGAAGTCCGTTTGACACAGCTCGCTTAGATCATGACACGTGTTTGGCTAGATGCGGTCCGTACCTTCAGGTGTGGGGATCTCCAACTGGCCATAAGCCGTTCTCGCCAGAAGTGAGGGCTGTGGGAGGCCTGTGCGTCAAGGGCGTGTGCGAGGTCTCTGTGTCAGAGGCTCCTTAACCATTTTTGTCATGTTCACAAGACCTTTTTGGTGAAAGAGACCTCTTCGGGATAAGAGTGCTTCTTTGCGAAGGTTGCTCAAGTTTTTTGCAAGTCTCCTTGGTATAAAGGACCTCCTTCGGTAGAAGTTTTCCCCTGTCGAGGATGATAAGTCAACTTCTCCCAAAGTTGGTCAAGTCATCTTACCGAGGATGGTAAGGTACCATTTTTCTGAGTTCAGTACTGTTATTCCCCAGGGGTGATGGTGAATTTACCGAGGTCAGGGGGTTAGGGACTGCGGACCCTCTTTTCCCATGGTTGGTGCTCATGTTCCCCAAGGATGATGCTCGTCCTCTCCGAGGGTGGTGCTTTGTCATAGCTTGGAGGTTTGAAGGGTAATAGCCCTTGGCTATCAACATGCCTATCCTCCATTACCTGGTTCATAGTAGTGGAGTAGCCATGACCATAGTTGGACTCATTTACTAGGTTCTTTCTAACCCATTGAGGTGCACTAAGGTTCTTACACTAGAGCCTCAAATTTGTAGTCCCAACTAGGGTTTCAATGGTACTAAACCTTGTACCAGACTAATGGTGCTCCATTGTGGCCAAACATGCCTTCAGTTGGAACTAAAAATACATCTAAACCTGGGCAAATCCAGACATACTGAATGGGCAAAAATGCTAGTGTTCCCTCTTAGATTCTTGTGGTATCTTCAATCACCTCATTCAGACAACCAAGTGAAAAGCTATGAAAAAAATACTATCGGGTGCCAAAGCTGTTAGGGATATGTCACCATAATACAAAACACTCTGTTGTTGCCATGAAGGGTTGCCAACCCTTGGTGACATGCCACCAATTCTTGGCAAAGTGTCCACAGCTCTTTCATGCCCAAAAATTCCAAATTTCCCATCATAGCCCTTATGGGCTTCCAAGGCCTTCCAATTGCCTTAGGGATGCCTTCAAGTGTCTTCAACTTGCATTCATGCACTAGGCCACAATGCACCATTCCTCCTTAGCTTGCAATGCCCACAAACATCAACTTAAACAAGGCAAACACACTAGTCCACCATGATCAGCACAACGCACCAACTAATGTCATTCATCAAACTACTTTAATTTAACAAGCAAACAAGCTATGGATGGCAACAATTATGCATGAATCATAAATTCCTTACCTATATTCCAACCTACAAGCAATCACCAAGCATTCCTTCACCATGAACAAAGCTCCACTAGGATTTTACCTAAGTTCCAAGCAATTCTAACCAAATGGCTTCAAATTAACACAACCCAACCAAAACCCAAGCAACCAAGGGGCAAACCAACAAGAAAATCAAGTTACCTCCCATGTAAAATAAGGCCTTAGCTAACAAATGTGAATTCAAGCTCCAAAAACACAAAATCTCCTTAAAATGAGTGCCCATTGCTTATACACCCCTACGAAGTTCAAATTTCACCAAGGAAATAAGTATTTTTGAAGAAATTGGCGTGGATTTAAAGAATGCATGTAGGAGATCAGGTTTGGGGAGGAAAAATTGAAGATGATAGCAATGAAAAGGCCTTTTCCATGAAGTTCTAAGCCTTTGATCACTATAACCTCAAACTTTTTTAATTTTGTCAAAAAACCCCTTTCCCAAAATAGTAACCTGTGGTCAAAATGGGTCAAACCTCCTATACTTAGACAAATTTTTGCGTGCTAAGAAAAGGTTATGCTTTAAAACACATTTTCACTCCAAGCATTTGACTCGACACCTAAGGATGGAAAATTACCATTTACCCATGCACTTCTTTTGATACGATAATTTCCTTGGAACCTAATACACCTGAACTAACTTGCTTGACCTTGCTAAATAACTTAGATGAGGAATTAAACTAAGGATTTATTAATTTATAAACCTTAAATGAGTTTCCTGCTAGGAGGGTTATAACAGGGGTATTTTGAAAAAAGAAGAAAAACACAGAGAAATAAGAGGGTTTTTTCGGAGCAAGGTTCCTAGAGGCAGTATTGAAGATGAACACCGTTAATGCACACCAAATCATAGATTTATTGAAGGAGAAGCAATTTAGAGATGGATAATTTTCTTAGTTTTCTTTTGGATTTAGGTGTGTTGATTTTACGGTATCATGAGCTAAACGTGTCGTACACATGCTTTAAGTAAATGAACACAAGGATGACTTTGTGATTGTGATTATTCTTTTGTTCAAAATGATTACGCCTTTCTTGTGGTCTATCCAATGTTCTTTATTGTGTTTATTGATTGTTGCCGGCCTATTAATTTGATGTAGGATGATGAAGATATGTTAGGTAGTATCTGGCATGTTTGTTTTGGATAACCGTTGGATGGAAGGCATAGTTTCATAATTGGGAGAAATAGGTGCGACATGACACCTATGGGCAAAGGTAAAACCTAATAGTCGGTTGTATGAATTGTAATGCATTTCTAGGAAGCGCGGTAGGCCTAGACACCTTACTGGTGACTTAAGAATAGTAATTAGTGTCACGGGAATAATAGGAAGTTAATCTAAAATATGTAGTACTCCATTTTCCATGTTAACCATAAACCTATTAAACTGAAATAAAAACTATATAAGGGATTTCCAGGGGAATTCAATTCTAAGTATGAGGTTTACTATAGTTGATTGTCTTAATTGTTTTTGTGTTAGCTAGTAACTGATTTTCATTGCATTTGTTAGTTTTATTAATTCATAATAAATAGTTAAACAAATTTTTTAATCATGGTCAGATAATAGTGAAATGTTGAGCACGGTAGACAACCATCGTTCTTTGGGGAAAATGATATTGGTACCTGCCACTGCCATACTTTGATGATAGGTGCACCTGCCGCTAAGTTATTTTATTTGTGAGCATAAAGAGATTTGACACATCCACATTATTTGTTAGTCTAGTGGGAAAGGTTTGTGTGAACTAAGAACACATCAACTTTTTTTTGCCATTGTGCAGGAGCATTTCTTGAGTTTGCTACCTTTAAGATTGATCTTTATTAATCTAGCAATTAATTTTATTACAATATTTTTCTTTTCTTTTTTAGTTTTTTTGGTTTATTGATCTATTTTTTTTTCTTATAGGAATTTTGTTGTATGAATCATAGCCAACTTGGTGAAATTATTGAAGTGGATCTAGAAATCAAAAGGTCCATATGAAGATCCTGAGAAATCTGTTGTCTACAAGGGGTACTGAGTGACCGGTTTTGTTCTGAAGTGGAGCAGCAAGGAGGAAATTTGGAACACTTAATCATGGAAGATACTGACCAAGCAAGAATTGTGTTAGAATATGTTAAGCCTTCTCCTGAAGAGATAAAATCGAATATAGTTTGATCTCCTGTCAATGCCAACAATTTCAAGATTAAGCCAAATATTATCCATGACACGGCTCTTCATGGGCCTACCCATGAAACCTATGGCAACTTGCCCCATGCTAGTCACAATTGGCTAATTGATTACATGTACACTAATTAAAACCTTCATGCCTATATTTAATTAACCTATTATGCAACCACGGAGTAATGCTTTGACCTGAGTATTAAAACAAGCAAATAAAGCACAACACAATCCCATGGCATTTCATTAAAACATAACATAAAAACAATCAAAGCATACAAAACATTAATGAGCTTAACTACACAAAATCAACAGCATGTGGACATCCAAGCATGAGAAGACTATGTTCGCACCCAAGGGTGACTCTAGCGTACACTACTTATACATGAACATCAAAGGTAAACTAGTGTATGAAACCTATACACTGAACAACACCATTAAGTTGCATAGCTAAGCTCCTACCATAGAGAAATTCCCAATGGTAAGCTCTAAGGCCCTCCCTTGTGTTTTACTAGCCCCTATCAACCAAAAAGATAACTACAGTTAGAACCGTATGTTAACCAACAAGGAAACCACTAACTAGAATCATAAAGATTCAAATAAACAATATACCTACTCAAGAGCTTCGCTCAACAACCCATAATGGATGCTAGCTGAACAACATCCTAAATCTACACAACAAAAGTTAAGGGAGTGAGAATCAAAGATTCTTAGAAAGAGATCCTTTAACTTGCTAGAAAAACCTTAATGACACACATATATTGATGCCCCAAAGCATCTTCGTTTACTGTCATGTTGACAGGTGGAGAGACTTCCTGAGGAGGCAAGCGCCTGGAGCTCTGGTTTCCCAGCTGAGTGTGCCTGAAAAGCTCAAAGAAGAGGTTAGGAGGTCCCTGGTTTGCTTTTCCGGGGAGGACCCTCCGACGCCCAAGTTAGTTTTCTGAGTGAAAGTGGAGGAAGAACACTAAGGGATCAAGTGTCTTGCCTGTTTTGTGTTTTCTGAGAGGGAGGAAAATGCCCATCCTTTGCCTAGTCCCATTTCCTAGTATTTATAGGAGTAGCTGGTCGGTTCAGATCATGACACGTGTTCGGTTGGATTTGATCTGTATTTTTGGACCTAGGGGACAGGCAGCCGTTTGTAGCCTCCTTTAGCCCTGGACCCGGACAGGTTGTGTCAGGACTGGGGCGGCTACGGTGTGTCAGTTTGCCATTCTGATGTGACGTGTAGGGCTTGTGGGCGGCATGTCAGAGGCTCCTTAAATGCTCATACCGTACTCCCGAGGTCCCCTGGGCGAGGTCGCCCTTCGGTGCGTGCACCCTCTTCGGATTCTATCCGTCCTTCGGTGCGAGCACCTCCTTCGGGATCTATCCCATAGTTCTGGGAGTTCCCTTGATGAACACCTTCTTCGGGACTCACACCCATAGTTCGGGGATTCCCTTGTTCAGGTGTTTCTTGTTCGGGGAAGACCTCTTCGGGGCCTCTGCCTTCGGGGAGATTCTCCCTTGCTTCAGAGAGATGGCTCTCTTACCCGAAGATGGTCAGTTTGGCCCCTCGATGGAGACGGTGTTGTCCTCGGAATTCCTGACGAGCTAACCAAAGTCTCGAGCTCATAGTGTTTGACTTCGCACCTTTCGAGGTCAATGAAAAGATCCTCTCTTGGGTGACGTCAAACTCCTCGGCCAATATTCTGGCAGGGAGTTACTACCGAGGAGGTAATAGCTTTTGGCTATCACAGGCCCCCCTCCGAAAAGCCGAAGTGAGAAACTTCGATTCATCGATTTTCGGGTCCTGTGGTTGTGATATCTGCGCCGAAGATGCCTTCTTCTGCCTGGAGCGATGGGCAGCCCTTTTTGCGTCCTCGAGGCGCGAGAAGATAGGCTGTCCGTGTGCCGAAGATACACCTTCTGCCCGAAGTCACAGGCTGTCTCTTGGTGTCCTTGTGGCGAGGGGAAATAGGATAACCTTGTACCGAAGATAGACGTTTTGCCCGAAGTCACAGGCTGTCTTTTGATGTCTTCGAGGTAACCTACTTTTTTGCCTTTATAGGTCTGCTCATGCGTCGCGTCCTGTATCCAGCAGAGTCAGTCTAGGGCGGTGCCTCTAGACCAAATGGTGTCAGAGGGCGTGCTCGACGTGATGGACGACACGTGGCACGTTTGCTGCGCGATGACCGACACATGGCACACTTTTATTGGGTAAGAATGTACTGAGTACGGCTGGTGCGACTTTTCAGGCGCTCTTAGCAGTTATGGCGACGCTTCGCCTTCCGAGGGGTACTAATGACGACGGTTCTCCTGGCCTTCTCGGCCTATATATATCAGTCCTGTCATAACCGTCTTTCTTCTTTTGCTTTTGCTTTCTTTTGCCTTCTAATTCTCTCCCAATTTTCCGTGGCGGTTCTCCTTTTTCAGGCATTTTTCTGACCACTTTTCACGACGGCTTCCAGAAATCCAGATTCCGGCAAGACCTTTGGTGGGTTTTAGTCCTTCTGCTTTTTTCAAAGATTCTTCTTTGTTTTTCCCGAACTCGTTTTCCTTGTTTTTCCGTAACTCGTTTTCATCATGCCTGTTCCCGAGAGTTGGCAACCTCTTCTTTCTCACCCCTGCTGCACTACTCCGGCAAAACTAGCTAAGTGGAAGAGAAAGTTTTTCTTACCCTCTTACTCTGTGACGAGGTTGCCCCGTCCTGACCAATTTGCTTTCTCCAACTGAAGTGATGAAATCACCGTTTTCCGAGCCCAACTGAAGGCCGGACTTCGGTATCCCCCCCCGGAGATGGTTAGTGCGTTCTGCAACTTCCATGGCATTGCCGTTAACCAACTCCCACCGAACTCGTACTGCTATTTCAACGCCTTCCTCTCTATGTGCGGCATTTTCAAAATAAAACCTCACTTTGTAGTTTTTCTTCAGTACTACAAGCTCTTCGTGGTCCCGAAGGGTGGCTTCTACTTTATGCTACCTCGGGGATCCGGGAGCAAAAAGTATACGTTCACCTTCGCCACCAAAGACAGCTGGCGAGGGTGGCAACAAAAATTCTTTTTCCTGAAGAAGTCAGAGGCTTGGTCGCACGTCCCGACCAAGTGGGCTCAAGGGAGGCTCAAGATGGATGTTGTTGACCCTAAGATACTGCTAGACGCCGACGTAGCACCTATCTTTGAGGACTTCGACAGGCGCATCCGGGCCGTCTCTGACTGGGCTGCCGAGGTCTCTCCTCGTGCCCTTTACCCCTTTCCGATCAACTGGAGGCTCATGACCGAAGAGGTCCTTCGGGAACTCAAGGTGGTAAAGGAGCATGTGACAGACCTCAACATGCCGAAACCGGCTTCTTCGGGGAAGGACTCCTGGCTCGTGAAACTCGTTCGGGGGAAAGAGACTTATGAGTCTTTTTACGAGAGTAAGTTACTTTCTCATTTTTTCCTTCATAACTTCATCTTGGACTTACACTGATCTTCTCTTCCTTTTTTCAGAGATGGGCGACGACGCGGCTGCCTTCTACAAGGCTCTTTTTACCGGGCAGGCCCAGAGGGGCGAACAGACAAAGAAGGCCGCCTCTCGGAGGCGGAAGCAGACTTCGGGCGGCCCTCCCTCCAAATGGGCAAAGAAAGCTGCTCCTTCCTCTCTTCCGCAAATTCCGGAGGAGGTAGGCGAGGGGCCCGAAGACCTTGCTGCCCCTTTGCCCGAGGTTCCTTCTGTCGACATCCCTTCTTCCGACGTCCTTCCTCAAAGCCCCACACCTTCGCATGCTCTTCTGGAGAGCGATGGGGAGGAGACCCCTTCTGCCGAGGAACGGCGCCAAGTAAAAGGCAAGGGGATCTCTACTGAGGCGACGTCGATTCTTGACGACGATGTTACCGAGGTGCCAGCAGGTTTGTACTTTGTCGAAGAACCCTTTTCTTCTCTTGTAAATCCTTAAGGGTTTTCTGGCCTTAACCAATTTTCCTGCCTTGTTGTGCAGCGGAGGTGGCCGCTCCTGACTGGGTTGCCGAACACGCCCGCAAGAGGGCCCTTCGGGATGCCCAAGTCCCAGCAGGGAAAGTTCCGAAGGAGCCCTTCTGGACATTCACGGAGGACATGAATATGTACTCCGAGGACTGTCCCGAGATGGACAGGCAGATGTGCAAAGGGGTGTTTACTGAGGCCTCTTATAAGGCCCTTACGGAGGCTTACCCAGGCGACATCTCTTTGGCCGCCAAACTCACTGAACATGCCGCCCAGGTATGCTTCACTGTTTCCGTAGTGCCAATTTCACCTTTGCTTTTTACTTAGCGTCATTTTCCCTTTGTTTTGCCTTTCTTGCAGCTGATGGGGTATGCCGGGTTGCTCTGTGTTCGGGTGGCGCGAGAGACAGAACGGAGGGCATCACTCTGGGACCTTTACACCAAGATGAAGGCCCAGTGTTCGGCGTTGGCTGCCGATAATGCTCAGCTGAAGCAGTCTTCGGAGAAGGAAATTGCTGAACTTCGGGAGGGGTTCATAAAAGAGAAAGAGGAACTTGAGAAAGGCACCTCCCAGAAACTTTCCGACATCGGCTCTCGGATGGCGGAGCTGACTTCGACCGTAGAAGCGATTCAAAAGGATAAGTTAGAAAGTGACGCAATCCTTGCGAAGACGCTCGAGGAAAAGGCCCAGCTCGAAGCCGAGGTCGCATCTCTGAAGAAGCCTTCGGAAGAGAAGAAGAAGATGAAGGCATTGAAGAGAAAGCTTAAGGATCTGGAGAAGGATTACGCGGATCTGGAGAAGGACTATGCAGATTTGGCGGTCAAGAAGCGGGAGTCCGATGATATGACGAAGTTGGGCTTTCAAGACGGCTTCTGTCTTGCTCGGCACCAAATTCTGCAGAAGTTCCCAGATTTTGTCCTCTCCTTCCTGGAAGGCATGAACATCCCGTAGGAGCCTCGGTGGACTTGGTCCAAGATCGAGCACTTAAAACTGCCTCCTTCTTTCTCGGCGCCGAAGGTTGCTGACAAAAGCACAGAGGCTGGCAGCTCTCAAGACGCCGAGGTTCCTTAGTTTGTACTAGGGCCTTTTGTCTTCATTTTCTTCTTCTTTTCTGTAGTCTTTCAGCAACTTTCTTCTCTGTAAGCACTCTTTGGCTCAATAGATAGAAATTTGGGTAAGTATTTTTTGCCAGATCCCTTTGTTTCCCTTTGTCCCGAACATAATTCGCTCGAGAGACTTCAGAAAACCATACTTTTGCTTTCCTTTGTCCCGAACATATTCGCTCCAGGGACTTCGGAAAACCATACTCTTGCTTTCCTTTGTCCCGAACATATTCGCTCAAGAGACTTCGAAAAACCATACTTTTGCTTTCCTTTGTCCTGAACATATTCGCTCAAGAGACTTCGGAAAACTTACTTTTGCTTTCCTCGGCGATTGCTTTCGTGAGACTCTTGTTTTGTACTTCTTCACTTCAGAACTTTTTACTTAGACAAATTTGTCCAACTTGTGCAATACAACTTTCCCACCAAACTTTTTAGGCATAGAATTTTTTCAAGGCCTCTGAGTGCCAAGTGTTTTTTAATTCTATGCCTTCGGCATCACCGAGCTTATAAACTCCTTTTCGTACTTCGGCAAGTACCCCGTGGGACGGCTTTCAGGGTGTGAATTCAGCCTTTCGGAGAACAAGATCTCCCTTCTTTATTCCTTTTGGCCTGGCGCGTAGGTTTATGGCTGCTGCCACTCTTTGCTGGAAAGCTTTTCTTCTCAGCTCAGCTACTTCTCTGTGTTCGCTGACGAGGTCGAGCTTGGTTCTCAGGCCGAGGTCATTTCCTTTTTCATCGAACACTTGGACTCGTATTGACGGTTGTACTACCTCGACAGGGATGATGGCCTCTGTACCGAAGATGAGTGAAAAAGGCGTTTCCCCTGTGTCTCTTCGGGGTGTTGTTCGGTAGCTCCATAACACGCTTTGGAGTTCTCCTGGCCATTTCCCTTTTGTTTCTCCCAATCTCTTCTTCAGACCATCTTTTATGGTCCTGTTAGATACTTCCACCTGCCCATTACTTTGGGGGTGAGCTACTGGGGCGAAGTGCATTTTTGTCCCGAGGTCGCTAATGAACTCTTGGAATCCTTTGTCTATGAACTGGGATCCGTTGTCCGCTACGAGTACCCTCGGTATGCCGAATCTGCATACGATGTTTTTCCATACGAACTTCTGCACTTCTTTTGCCGAGATAGTTGTCAGAGGTTCTGCCTCGACCCACTTAGAGAAATAGTCAACTGCTACTACGCAGAACTTTACGCCTTCAGGCGCCGTTAGGAGTGGCCCAATGAGATCTATGCCCCAAACTGTGAAGGGCCAAGGATAGTCTGCCGAAGTCACGAACTCTGAGGGTGTTCTTTGGATGTTCGCATGTCTCTGGCAACTACCACATTTCTGGACGAACTGCTTGGCGTCCTTTCTCAGGGTAGGCCAGAAGTATCCTTGGCGAAGTATCACTGCTGCTAGGGCATCGGTTCCGATGTGCGAACCACAGGCACCTTCGTGAACTTCTTCGAGGATCATTTCAGTATCCTCTTCACTAACACACCTCTGTAGTGGGTTTGCATATCCTTGCCGATATAGTTCTTCTCCAATTCAGAAGAAACGTCTGGAGCACCTTCGCACTTTTGCGGCTTCGCTAGGTTCTTCGGGGAGTGTGTTGGTTGTGAGATACATTTTGATTGGTTCTTTCCATCCTTTCCCCGAGGTCTCTATGCTTAACACCGCGATGCTGGGGTGGCTTAGCACTTCGGTGCAAGTTTTGGACTTCGCCAAACAGTCTGCCTCAGCATTTTCTCATCGGGGTACGTTCTCGATTTTCACGACGTCGAACTCCCGAATAAGCTTTGTTACCAACTCATGGTATTTCGCCAAGGTCGGGTCTTTCGCGCCATAGTCCCCTGCCATTTGCCGGACCACCAGCTGGGAATCACTATGGGCTTTCAAGTTTCTCACGCCAATTTTTCTGGCCAGGCGTAATCCTGCTATGAGGGCCTCATACTCGGCCATATTGTTGGTGGCGTTGAAATTGAAATTGATGGCCTTCAATACTTCTAGGCCTTCAGGGCCTCTGATAATCACTCCAGCTCCCTGGTGTTCGGATCCTGAGGCCCCGTCAACATATAACGTCCATTCTGGCTCGTCTTCGCCCAAAAACGAATGTCCCTCCTCGGTGTTTGGTACTTCGGCGATGAAGTCTGCCAAAGCTTGAGCTTTTATAGCTTTCCGGGGTTCATACGTGATGTCGTGTTCACCAAGCTCTATACACCACTTGGGAAGCCTTCCCGAGTGATCAACTTTCCTCATAACATCCCGTAGAGGTAGGGTACTTCGGACGATAATGGGGTGAGCCTGAAAGTATGGCCGCAGCCTTCTCCCTGCAAGCACTAAGGCATATATAGCTTTTTGAAGAAAAGGGTACCTGACTTCGGCGCCATGCAGGGACTTGCTGACATAGTAGACCGGCCATTGCTTTGGCCCTTCTTCTTTCACGAGGACCGAGCTCACAGCTTTTTTCGTGACGGCGAGGTATAATACGAGGGGCTCTCCCTCCCGAGGTTGCCGCAGGGCCGGCAGGCTGGCCAAGTAGACTTTGAGTTCTTCCCAGGCTTTTTGGCAATCTTCATCCCAAGGATGACCATTCCTTCTGAGGTCGCCTTCCATCTTTGCTGCCTTTGTGAGGACTTTGAAGAAGGGTCGACACCTATCTCCGTACCTGGAAATAAACCTGCTTAGAGAGGTTATTCTTCCGGTGAGTCTTTGCACGTCTTTGACTGTGGCAGGAGTTCATAATTCAAGCAGAGCCTTAATCTTCTCGAGGTTAGCATCGATGCCTCTTTCGGATACCATGTACCCAAGGAACTTTCCCGAGGTCACCCCGAAGATGCATTTCTCAGGATTAAGGCGGATCCCGAAGGCTCTGAGTTTTTGGAAGGTTTCCTCTAAATCTGCAACGTGGTAGCCAGGCAGTTTGCTTTTGACTATCATATCATCAACATACACCTCCATGTTCCTCCCCATTTGGTCTTTGAAGACTTTGTTCATCAGCCTCTGGTAGGTGGCTCCTGCATTTTTGAGTCCGAAGGGCATCCTGATATAGCAATATGTTCCTCCCTCAGTGATGAAGGCAGTCTTCTCTTCATCTTCGGGGTTCATCCTTATCTGATGATACCCACTGAAAGCGTCCAGGAAACTTAGGAGCCCGTACTCGGCAGTTAAGTCTACCAGTTGGTCTATTGGCGGAAGCGGATATGAATCTTTCGGGCAAGCATTGTTCAAATTTCTGAAGTCGATGCACATCCGGAGCTTACTACTTCCTTCTTTTGTGGCAATTACCACATTGCTTAGCCATTTGGGGTAGTTTACCCCCCGGATAACGCTAGCGTCTATCAGACACTGGACTTCGGTCTTGATGAAGTCACTTTTGTGAGCTGAGATGCTCCGTTTCTTTTGCCGGACAGGTTTTACTTCCGGACTTGCTTTGAGGCTATGCTGGATTACGCGAGGGTTTACCCCTGGCATGTCCTTCGGCGAGTAGGCGAACAGATCTTTATTTGTAAGCAGAAAAGATACAAGTTTTTCCTTGTCTCCTTCGGCCATGCTTTTCCCTATTCGGGTACTATGGCCTGGGACAAGCTCTACTTTTTCTGTTTCCGCTTTTGTGGGATCTTCTGCCTCGCCCCTTTCCAGCTCTTTTGCTTCTACAGCATGTGCTAGGTTGCTTGCTGGAGCCTTTCGTGCTCTGACGAACACCTTTCTCACCTCACCTTGATCAATGAAGATCTTTGCGTTTCCTCCTTTGGTGGCGAAGGTGACGGTCAAGTACTTTACATCAGGGCAATGTGCAAATTTCCCTATGTCTGTCTGCCGAGGATGGTGTTGTATGATGAAGGAATGTCCATGACTATGGATCTTGTCATGGTAGAGGCGAACAACTCAGCAGTTCCTTTCTCCGAAGTTCCTTTCATCATCATGGGGAGGTCGATCCACCCGAGGACAGGTAGCTCAGATGGTCCTACGCCGAACGTGGGTGAAGTAACAGCCTTGAGGTCACTCCTGGATACGCCCAAGCTTGGCAGCAAATGTGAGAACAAGACGTCTGTGTTTGACCCATCGTCCAGCAGTACCCTCTTGACGTCCCAGTTTCCTATCCTCGCCATTATCAGCAATGGATCGTCATGGGGAAATACGATGGTGGAGCCATCCTCGCGGGCCAATTTTTTCGTTGGGCTCTGATATTCCATCACCGCTATCTCTCTGGCCCTTCTTTTCCTTTCCGAGGATGGAAGTCCGGTTGTGATCGTCTGTATTACTCCTGCCGAAGGTGGAGGACGCCTTCTCGGACTTCGGTTCCTTTGCCTGTCTGAATCATAATCCTCATCATCGGGCTTTCCTTCTTCCTCTTTTTTCCCTTTCGGGGAAGGCATTCTCAAATAACGCCGAAGCTGGCCCTGCTTTATCAGTGATTCAATGTACTTTTTCAACTGAAAGCAGTCTTCGGTGTCATGACCGTGATCACGGTGGAACTGACAGAACTTCTTCATGTTCCTTCTGTTGTCAGCAGTCATGCCCCTCGGTCGTTGGATTTGAGCCCCCTGTTTTTCCAACGCCATGAGGACGTTAGCCCTCGTGGTGCTCAGAGGTGTAAAGTTTTGGGGCTTCCTCCCTCCTACTCGCATTCTCCGAGGTCGGCCTAACTGTTCCGTTGGACACCGGGCTTGCTGGCTGGATCCTTCGCCACGAGTGTGAATGTGTTCAGCCTTCGGTCCAGTCATTCTCAGCTCTTCGGCTGTCATATGTTGTTCAGCCCTTCGGTAGAATTCTCCCAGCGTGTCCGGGGGATCTTTGGAGAATTCATAAAACAAGTGCGAATCCCTCCGGAGGCCCCTCGTCATGGCGAGGATGCGGATTTCGAGGTAAAAGTCCGAAACGCTGAGGGCCTCTCTGTTGAACCTCTCGACATAGTCACGGATGGTCTCCCCGTTTCTCTGTGCTATGTCAAACATCTGGACGGGCATCTTCGCCGTTGGCTTGCTCCCAATGAACTGTTGGGTGAACGCTGTGGACAGCTCCTGGAACCCCCTGATGTTTCCGGGAGGCAGGGAATTGTACCAGGCAGTTGCTGGTCCTGCGAGGGTGACTTCAAAGCACTTGCAGAGTGTAGCATCATCAGCCCCATGTAGCACCATGCTGCGTTTGTACTTTGTTAGGTGGGCCTGGGGATCAGTCCGACCCTCATAGGTCTCTAGCCGAGGTAGCCTGAAGTCACTTGGCATGGCCGCCTCGACCACTGTTCGGGCGAAAGGTGTTTCATCTCCAGAGACGGTTTCAGTTAGCCTGGCCCAAACAGGCTTGCATGCCACCTGCTGTTCCACTCTCTCCAGTCTTGCCAAGACTTTCTCCAGGAGGAGCGCAGCACTGGGCTCCTCTTCCTGGTGCTTGGAGGTTCTTCGGTAAGAGGACTGTTGCCGTCTCTTCGGGGAGCGACTTCGGTACCGAGGTGAGGGGGACCTTGCCTCTGGCGACAAACTTCTTCTGGACGGGACTTCGGGTCGTTCAGACCTCGCTTTTTCCGCCAGACGTGCTCCGAGGGGCAAGTTATCTGTCGAGGACTCTTCCCGTGGCTCCCCACTTCCCGAGCTATAATGGGTTGCCCTTGGGCTTTTCTCCCGAGGTCGTGCTGGCGAAGTGGGTTTTTGCGCCCGGGCTAGTTGCGGCCACCTTCGGTCTATCTGTTGTGTCATTTCAGCCACAAGAAACCTCTGAAAGTCTCGTAAAAAACCCATGGTGATGACAAGAGGGCGTTCCTCTTCAGGCAAGGAAGTCTCTGGGGGGCTTTGTTTGGTAGCTGGTTGGGTCTCAGGCGCGGACGGGGACTTCGGGAGTCCTTTGTCCTTCGAATGCCGAGTTTCGACAACAGCTACCTGGGAGTAGGTTCCCACAGACGGCGCCAAATGATGCCCCAAAGCATCTTCGTTTACTGTCATGTTGACAGGTGGAGAGACTTCCTGAGGAGGCGAGCGCCTGGAGCTCTGGTTTCCCAGCTGAGTGTGCCTGAAAAGCTCAAAGAAGAGGTTAGGAGGTCCCCGGTTTGCTTTTCCGGGGAGGACCCTCCGACGCCCAAGTTAGTTTTCTGAGTGAAAGTGGAGGAAGAACACTAAGGGATCAAGTGTCTTGCCTGTTTTGTGTTTTCTTAGAGGGAGGAAAATGCCCATCCTTTGCCCAGTCCCATTTCCTAGTACTTATAGGAGTAGCTGGTCCGTTCAGATCATGACACGTGTTCGGTCGGATTTGATCTGTATTTTTGGACCTAGGGGACAGGCAGCCGTTTGCAGCCTCCTTTAGCCCTGGACCCGGACAGGTTGTGTCAGGATTGGGGCGGCTACGGCGTGTCAGTTCGCCGTTCTGATGTGACGTGTAGGGCTTGTGGGCGGCATGTCAGAGGCTCCTTAAATGCTCATACCGTACTCCTGAGGTCCCCTGGGCGAGGTCGCCCTTCGGTGCGTGCACCCGCTTTGGATTCTATCCGTCCTTCGGTGCGAGCACCTCCTTCGGGATCTATCCCATAGTTCTAGGAGTTCCCTTGATGAACACCTTCTTCGGGACTCACACCCATAGTTCGGGCATTCCCTTGTTCAGGTGTTTCTTGTTCGGGGAAGACCTCTTCGGGGCCTCTGCCTTCGGGGAGATTCTCCCTTGCTTCAGAGAGATGGCTCTCTTACCCGAAGACGGTCAGTTTGGCTCCTCGATGGAGACGGTGTTGTCCTCGGAATTCCTGACGAGCTAACCAAAGTCTCGAGCTCATAGTGTTTGACTTCCACCTTCCGAGGTCAATGAAAAGATCCTCTCTTGGGTGACGTCAGACTCCTCGGCCAATATTCTGGCAGGGAGTTACTACCGAGGAGGCAATAGCCTTTGGCTATCATATATATTGTTGAGTTTTCGGAGCCAAACAGCGCAGCAGAATTTAACCGAAACCCTCCAGGATCCAAGTGAAACGGGGTAAACCGGGTGTTCAAAAATTTTCATACCTAATTTTCAGTTGAGAGCTCTCACTGAACTGTAGAGTCGAATCACAAAACTTGAACAGTTAACATGTTCAAGCTCTCTATGGTATCCACATGAGCCTCTCGGGATCACCACGCTTCCACCATGTACCGGCAGATGCGTTTCTCTTGCACTCGTAGTGCTAGCTTGCATCCTCCAAGGAATTGTAAGAGAAGAGTGCAGCTGTCCTTTTGGGAGGCTAGGGCAAGGAGACCTGCAAATTTATCACTAAAAGTTGTATTTATAGTAAGACTCAACTTCCAGGCCTAATGGGTTTTAAAGCCCTAATCCAATTAGGCTTTAATTTCGGGCTTAATAATGGCTCAACTCATGGGCCCATTATTAATACGAAATTAAAGTGAAACCATAACCCAAATAATTAGCCCATGCAGTCTAATGATCCAAATAGCTCTATGTGTGTGACCCAATAGGCTCTTGCCACGTTGGTAATGATCATAAATCACATTTATGATCATAAGCAATGAGCGGTGTCTAGCCACACATCAATGCTATCCAAGTGACAAGATTTTCGGTGATTCGACTAAACCTTTATGATCATCACCGATATATGCCACTGTCCCTTTGTCCAAGATATCAAGACTAAGCACGAGACATTGAATGTGTCACTCCTGTATAGCCCAATCTTTGGTTTCTTGATTACTGAGTAGACTAACTTAAGCTGATGACATTGACATCATTTATCAACTCATCCAAGCATGGCCATGCATTTTCTAAGCCTCACTCTATCAAAGGGCCCGAATATATCACTCCCATTACATAGGAGGGACAAATCCCATCTTGATCATACAAATCCCTCCAAATGATATGTGACATACCCAATGACCCCCATCAAGTTCACTCAGTTACGAGCAACAAAGGAAAGTATCAAAGTATGTGACTCACATGTAGGGAACCTTGATGATCTTAGGTCGAAGGACTACATATACCATGATCACTATGAGAATCACTCATCACACTCATATAATGATCCATGTAGTGTTCTCATGGTGGGTCGGTCCAGTACACAAGTTCTCCAACTTGTACCCATATGTAGACTACATATCTCATATTAGTCTCCACATATGCTAGTCGTTATGTATTATTGCAACCCGCTCCACAATATTACTAGACTTGGGACATTTAAGAATATCATTATTTTAGGGTTACAATTATGTTTGTTACGTTACGTAGGAACAAAACAACAAACCATAATTGCTGGATTAATGTTACTGTCTGTCGAAGTCCTACATATCCTTACATCACCCCTCTCAATGATCTCCCTGATGAGATGATAGCATCGGAGTATGTGTTTGGATCATTGGTGAGATCGAGGTTCCTTAGCCTATGCGATTGCTCCATTGTTGTCACAATAGAGCTCTATCGGGTCGGTGATGCTTGGAACCACTCCAACTTCAGTGATGAACTTCTTCATGCAAACTGCCTCCTTCGTAGCATCAGAGGCGGCAATGTATTCAGATTCTGTTGTAGAGTCAACTACTGTCTCTTGTTTTGAACTCTTCCAGCTCATAGCACCACTACCAATACAAAACACATAACTAGATTGTGATCTAAAATCATCCTTATCGGATTGGAAGCTTGCATCGGTGTAACCCCTTACAACGAGCTCATCTTCACCTCCAAAGACCAAGAATGCATCCTTAGTCCTTCGTAAGTACTTAAGGATGTTCTTAACAGCTGTCCAGTGACTCTCACCGGGGTTCGATTGGTACCTACTCGTCATGCTCAAAGCATATGAGACATCGGGACAAGTACATATCATGGCATACATGATAGATCCAATTGCTGAGGCATATGGAATCTTACTCATGCGCTCTCTCTCCTCAGGTGTACTCGGACATTGAGATCTAGAAAGAGTTATACCATGTGACATGGGCAAGAATCCTTTCTTGGAATCTTGCTTGCTAAACCTCTTTAGCACCTTGTCAATATATGTACTTTGACTTAGGCCAAGAAGCTTTCTAGATCTATCTCTATAGATCCTGATGCCTAACACATAGGCTGCCTCACCCAAGTCCTTCATAGAGAAACATTTCCCTAGCCAAGTCTTCATAGACTGTAGTTCAGGAATGTCATTCCCGATGAGTAGTATGTCGTCTACATACAACTCCAAGAAGACAATAGCGCTCCCACTAACCTTCTTGCAGACACAAGGTTCATCTTCACTTTTTATAAAACCAAACTCTTTGATTACTTCATCAAAATGAAGATTCCAACTTCGAGAAGCTTGCTTCAGTCCATAAATGGACCCTTGCAACTTGCACACTTTATTGGCATTCTCAGGAGTGACAAAACCCTCAGGTTGTGTCATGTACACATCCTCAAGTAGCTTTCCATTTAGGAATGCAGTTTTGAAATCCATTTGCCATATCTCATAATCATAGTGTGCAGCAATAGCGAACAAAATTTGGATGGATTTAAGCATAGCAACTGGTGAAAAAGTTTCATCATAGGCAATACCATGAATTTGCTTGAAACCTTTTGCAACCAATCGTCCCTTAAAGGTAATCACATTACCATCCATGTCAGTTTTCTTCTTGAAAACCCATTTGCACCCTATGGGTTTTACCCCTTCAGGTGGGTCAACCAAAGTCCATACTTGGTTTTCATACATGGATTCCATCTCGGATTTCTGGCCACTAGCCACTTCTTAGAGTCAGGCCCCGACATAGCTTGTTGGTAGGTTGTGGGCTCATCCTGATCCATGAGCGTCACATCACCAGTGTGATTCATGAGAGATCCATATCTCTTAGGCTCATGCCAAATCCTACCAGACCTACATGGGCTCTGTGCTACAGGAACAGACTCTTGAACCACAACATCTTGCGGTGTCTGTTCAGGTTCCATTTCAGGTTTGATGTCTCCTTGTTGTTCTTGAATTCCTTCAAGTTCTACTTTCCTCCCACTAGTTCCTTTAAAGATAAACTCTTTCTCCACAAAGACACCAGTTCAAGCAACAAACACTTTTTGCTCAGAAGGATTGTAGAAATAGTAACCCTTTGTTTCTTTGGGATACCCAACAAAAAGGCATTTTGGAGATTTGGGCCCTAGTTTGTTAGAAGATTGACATTCCACATAAGTGTCACAGCCCCAAATCTTCATAAAAGACAAATTGGGATGCCTCCCACTCCATATCTCATATGGTGTCTTTTGAACCGATTTAGATGGAACTCGGTTTAGTGTAAAAATGGTTGTCTTTAGAGCATGTCCCCAAAAGGAGTTTGGAAGGTCAGCTTGATTCATCATAGAGCGAACCATATCTAACAGAGTTTGATTTCTCCTTTCAGATACACCATTCCATTGAGGTGTACCAGGTGGAGTAAGTTGTGATACTCTACCACACTCCTTCAGATAGTCAAGGAATTCTCGATCCAAGTACTCTCCACTTCGATCTGATCAAAGCACTTTCATACTTTTCCTGAGTTGATTCTCTACTTCATTCTTGAATTCTTTGAACTTTTCAAAGGATTCTGACTTGTATCTGATGAGATACACATAGCCATATCTGCTGAAGTCATGAGTAAAGGTAATGAAGTATTGGAAACCTCCTTTGGCTTGTGTAGAGATAGGGCCATATACATCACTATGTATGAGTCCTAGTAAGTCATTAGCCCTTTCACTTTGCCCTGTGAATTGGGCTATGGTCATCTTGCCCAACAAACATGATTCACATGTCTCATATGATTCAAAATCAAATGAGTCCAAGAGTCCATCCTTATGGAGCTTCGGTATGCGGGTCTCATTTATATGGCCCAAGTGACAGTGCCAGAGATAGGTTGGGTTTGAATCATTTAATCTGACCTGCTTGGTATTCACAATATAGATTGGATCTTCGAGGTCTAGAACATACAACCCATTGCTAAGTTGAGCACTACCATAAAAGATTTCATTCAAATAAATAGAACAACATTTGTCCTTTATTATAAATGAAAAACCTTTCTTGTCCAAACAAGAAATAGAAATCAAATTTCTACTAATAGTAGGCACAAAGTGGCAGTTGTCTAATTCTAAAACTAATCCACTAGGTAAAGTGAGAACATAAGTCCCTACGGCTAAGGCAGCAACCCTTGCTCCATTTCCAACACGTAGGTCCACTTCACCTCGGGCCAATCTTCTACTTCTACTTAGATCCTGTACATTTGCACAAATGTGAGATCCACATCCAGTATCCAATACCCAAGATGAGGGAGTAGAAAAGTTAGCCTCTATAACTAAAATACTTGAAGTGGAAGTCTTACTTCCCTTTTCCTTAGCAACTTCTTTAAGATAGAGCTTGCAGTTGCGCTTCCAATGTCCAGGTTGCTTACAATGGAAGCACTCCCCTTCCTTTGCGACACCACCCTTTGGTTTCAGTGCAGCTGAAGAAGAATTAGCATTGGACTTTCCATTAGCTTTATCCTTCTTCTTGCTGGCTTTTCCCTTTCCCTTGCCCTTTTGAACCATCAAAATGGGCTTAACCTTCTTAAGGTTTTGCTCAGTAGTTCTTAACATGTTGACAATTCAGGGAGGGACTTGTCCAGGTCATTCATGTTATAGTTCATGACAAACTAACTGTAGCTTTCAGGCAACGATTGCAAGACTACATCAACAACCAACTCTTTCTGAAGTGCAAATCCCAAATTCTCAAGATTCTCAATGTACCCAATCATCTTGAGCACATGAGGACCCACGGGACTTCCTTCAGATATCTTACACTGAAACAATGCCTTAGAGGTCTCAAACTTCTCATGCCTAGCTTGCTCTTGGAAAATCATTTTGAGATGTTCAAACATATCAAATGCCCCCATGTTCTCATGTTGCTTCTGAAGCTCAGATTCCATGGTAATAAGCATGAGGCATGCAACATCCAAAGCATCATCAGAATGCCTCTTGTGAGCATCCCTTTCAGCTCTTGGAGTAGTGGCAGCAGGCTCATTCGGAATGGGCTGCTCAAGGACATAAGCCTTTCTCTCTTGCTTGAGGACTATCCTCAAGTTTCGGTACCATTTGAGAAAGTTGGTCCCATTCAGTTTTTCCTTCTCAAGGATCGATCGCAACGAAAGTGTCGATGTGTTTTGTGCCATGGTTATCTACAACAGTAAATACGCAGTGTAAGAGTCATGTATTTTAATTCATTTAATAAGGACTTTTATTAAACGATACTCCCACTATTTTCCTCAAAATAATAACCCTCAATATTATTTTGGAACACCTCGGCACTAAGGTATTCTAGTGGGCCAAGATCCATATTTGACCACAACCTAAGTCAGCTTTGGCTTGTCTCTTAAGTTACAGTTATTTAGGTAGGCAACTCCTTGCCAATTTCATCTTATGCAACTCTTGGGTAGTTGGGTGAACAACACTTGTCCAAGCTCATCTCATGAACTTAAGCCCAACTCTATGCCTCTAAGTCCGTAATCCTATTAGGATGACTTAGTTAAGTCGGACCCAAAGTTAGCAATTTGGATATCACTATTATCCCATCGCGCCTTACCAAGATGAACATAGGTGCTTTGCTTTGGCAAACCCACCTAATGTTGATCAAAGTCTTGATGAGTGCCAACATTTGGAAGGCATCACATTTAATGACTCTATTTGTTTGAGGGATTTTTCATTTGATTTCACCAATTTGTTATCTCTGGTTGTCTTATACATGCATCACATACAAATATAAAACATGCATCTCATGCGTACAAGAAAGTAAACGTGACATGGTTATAGCCCAAACTATGCGATATTCTCAAGCCAATGAGAATATCATAAAAGCCTAAGAAAACAAAAGGGTCTTCACAAGCTCCTTCTCTTCCTTTCTTGGTTGCCCTTTTGTTGTCACCTCTTTGGACATACCACCTTGGATGATCCCATAATGCATCATTACCTCAATAATAGAAACCTCGAGTTAGATTCGAGGGGAGTAAGGTGAGAAAAGAATGTACAATGAGAGTGATAAGAAAAGGCACAACTCACAGGCCGTATTTACAAGTACAACCAATCAAGGGCTATAACCATGCGCCATGCTTCAAACACCAATCAGCATATCATGTCAAATCTCATTGAACAAAAATGCATGCCTATTGACGCATGTTGATTAACCAGTTTTTATTTATGTGGGGCTTCGTATACGGCGATCCAGCTGGCTGGTCAGCGGGCGGTGGTTCCGCTGACTAGACAACAGATGGGGTCAAGGGGGTGCGGGCCTTACGGGGGGTTACGAGGGGGTAGCGCCCTTCCGGCGCAAAAAATTGTCTTACAATTGCTTTGCCCAAGATCTTCTATTTTGAGCAAGTAGGCACCCGAGACTCCTCCATTCGAGCCACCAAAAATATATTACTTTCGGTGCCCGAACAGGCGAAATCCGAACCAAGCTAGGGTTTTTGCAACTATTTCAAGAATCATAATCCATATAGGTATCTCATACCTATCAATTTCGGGTTACTCTCATTAACCAATTAGTGTCGTTTCTTCATATACATCATATGTTCATTACAAGTTCTGGTTTCATGCATCATGAATCAATCTAATTAATCATGGCTGAAAAGCAACCGAACACATAACATCATGCGATTCAACACTCAATCCCAATTTAGGGTTTCACCAGTAGCTCTGATACCATTGTTGAGTTTTGGGAGCCAAACAGCACATCATAATTTAACCAAAACCCTCCAGGATCCAAGTGAAACGGGGTAAACCGGGTGTTCAAAAATTTTAATACCTAATTTTTGGTTGAGATCTCTCACTCAACTATAGAGTCGAATCAAAAAACCTGAATAGTTGACGTGTTCAAGCTCTCTATAGTATCCACACGAGCCTCTAGGGATCACCACACTTCCACCATGTCCCGGCAGATACGTTTCTCTTGCGCTCGCAGTGCTAGCTTGCGTCCTCCAAGGAATTGCATGAGAAGAGTGCGGCTATCCTTTTGGGATGCTAGGGCAAGGAGACCTGTGAATTTCTCACTAAAAGTTGTATTTATAGTGAGACTCAGCTTCCAGGCCTAATGGGTTTCAAAGCGCTAATCCAATTAGGCTTTAATTTCGTGCTTAATAATGGCTCAACTCTTGGGCCCATTATTAATACGAAATTAAAGTGAAACCATAACCCAAATAATTAGCCCATGCACTTTAATGATCCAAATAGCTCTATGTGTGTGACCCAATAGGCTCTTGCCACGTTGGTAATGATCATAAATCATATTTATGATCATAAGCAATGAGCGGTGTCTAGCAACACATCATTGTTAGCCAAGTGACAAGATTGTCGATGATTTGACTAAACCTTTATGATCATCACCGATATATGCCATTGTCCCTTTGTCCAAGATATCAAGACTAAGCACGAGACATGGAATGTGTCACTCTCGTATAGCCCAATCTTTGGTTTCTTGATTACCGAGTAGACTAACTTAAGCTGATGACATTGATATCGTATATCAACTCATCCAAGCATGGCCATGCATTTTCTAAGTCTCACTCTATCAAGGAGCCCGAAGATATCACTCCCGTTACATAGGAGGGACAAATCGCATCTTGATCATACAAATCCCTCCACATGATATGTGACATACCCATTAACCCCCTTCAGGTTCACTCAGTTACGAGCAACAAAGGAAAGTATCAAAGTATGTGACTCACATGTAGGAAACCTTGATGATCTTAGGTCGAAGGACTACATATACCATGATCACTATGAGAATCACTTATGACACTCATATAATGATCCATGTAGTGTCCTCATGGTGGGTCGGTCTAGTACACAGGTTCTTCAACTTGTACCCATATGTAGACTACATATCTCATATTAGTCTCCACATATGCTAGTCGTTATGTATTATTCACAATAATACTAGACTAGGGATGTTTGAGAATATCATTATTCTAGGGTTACAATTATGTTTGTTATGTTACGTAGAAACAAAACAACAAACCATAATTGCTGGATTAATGCCTTAATAAAATATCATGACTCAATGTGCAAAAAATACAATCATCTCATGATTGGCTTGTTGGGCACAACACTAACATATATTATATATAAAGTCTACTATGTGCGCTTGTATTTTGAGGTCCAGCATAGGCGCATATATTTAGGTCTCTTGAGACCCCTTATCAACCTAGTGCTCTTATGGGCATCACTCCATGCTAAGTGAGTTTTGGCTCCTAACTCACTCATTATAAGCCTTAGCTTACCAATGCAGTGACTTTAGCCTTTCCTTGATTGTTGTGTAGGTGAACAAGGTGATTTACCTCACTTGAGTTCTGAGGAACTCACTAGGTGTACTAAGCCTCCACATAGTGCCTCAAGTCCTTAGACTTACCTAGGTCACTTGTGTACCACGCTTCCACCTCAAAACCTTGCCAGAAGTGCATTAGGTTCTTAGTTATGCCTCGAGCAATCTTTGCCTAGGCTACAAGTGCATTAAACCTTCACTCAAGGCATATATTGATCCTCCATTACTTGGTTTACCGAAATGGAATGGCAATGACCATGGTTGGACTAAGTCACTAGGTTTTTTGGAACCCACCTACGTGCACCTGGGTTTTCACATCAAGACTTATAAATTGAAGGCTTGGCTAGGCTACTATTCATACTAACCTTCACTTAACTAATGGTGCTCTAATGTGGCCAAAAGTCTCCTTACTTTGATCAAAATTGAATCTAAATATAGACAAATTCAAACATTAATAAAACATGGAATTGATATCCCTTTCTATTAGCTTCACGTGGAATCTTGAATTGCGTCAATCGGACACTCGAGTAAAAAGTTATAGCCAAAATATTACAAGCGGGTTGAAGTTGGCGGGTTCCGGTGAGGACATGTTTCCAACCCTTGGCTATGTGTCACCATAGTCTAAAACTCCCTAGTTTCTTGCACATGGGCTCGGTGCTGCATCCCCAACCCCTTCATGCCCAAAAATTATGGATTTTGCCCCATAGGCATTTTAGGGGCTTCCAATGCCTCCCAATGGCTCTAGAGATGCCTCTAAATGCCTTAAACCTGCATGAACACAAGAAGTTGGTCATAATGCATCATTCAAAGCAATCTTATGGTGTCCATAAACACCACACAAATCATTAAAACATCATTATCCCACCATGTTCATCACCACCACCAAGTAACACCATACATAAAACTACTTCAATTCTACCATAGGCAAGCTATGAATGGCATCAATTGTGCATGAATCATAAATCCATTACCTTAACTGCATAAAAATTAGCAATCATCAACTACCATAAGCTTCAAGCATCAAGCACAAAGGCTACACTAAGGTTTCCTAGGTTCCAAAGCACAAACAAGATTTGTGGCACTAAAGTAAAGCAATCCTGGCAAAACCCAACTTCCACAAAGCTTAAGAAAAAAGAAAACAACATAGGCAAGTAGATACCTCATGACTTTAACCCATCCCAATCGTGAAAGCACCACAAGAAGCTTCAATGGTGCATAAACAATGCAAAGCAAGCTACCTTATGCTTGGGTATGCCAAACGCCTCCAAAATTTGACAACAAATCATGGTTTTGTGAAGATTTAAGGATGAGATGAAGAGAGGATGAGAGAGTTGCGAATTTGGGCTATAAATGGGTGGAATAGTAGTAGCCCCAACCCTTCTAATAAGCTTAAATACATTTAAAACATTTTAGCCCCTAAACTTTTAAGTTTTTGAAAAATATCCCTTCCCAAAATAGTAACTATGTAATTAAACACTTCAAAAAACTTTTCTAAGTTGGGCTTTAGGTTTGTCAAGACTCATCTCGACCTTCCTAGATACAAACTAAGCATTTTTCCACTGAGTGAACCTAGTGCCATAAACCACTAGCAACCAACTAAACCTTTAATAACTTGCTTGATCTTGCTAATTCACCTCTAATTAAGGTATTTAATGTATGGATTTATGAACTTACCTTGCTCACCAAGCATTCTAGTTGGAAGGCTATAACATTCTGCCCACCTTGGAGAATTTGGTCCCCCAAATTAAATCTCTCCATCTTAAGACACTATCCTTGGAAACAATGCCAATGCACCCTAATCAAACTTACCAAGGGGTGTCGGTCATACACCAACCCACTTGGCATGAAACTACCTGACTTGCTTGGCTAATGCCTTCTACATATTGGAGTCGGGATTTGTCTTGTATAGGTATTTTGGCAAACTACATTATTTATGCTCACACTTGATGGTGATTCCAATAACTGCTCATTGTTCTCCCTATCGTAGCCTAACCTGACTCGGTCTGAAGTATCTTAGTAAAGCCTCACTCCTGAAGGCTATGGTATGGTCTTTCACTACCTTCAACTTATGTGTATGGCTAAAGGTATTTGACTACTCAAAGTTATGTTAGTCAATACAGTGATTGTGACTCCTCAACACTAAACTTTGTCCCAAGTACCCTAGTGCAAGATAGCTTAACAAGCTTTTAGAAGTTTGTCCACTAACCTTACATTGATAAAATCTTAGTAAAAGCTCAACACTAACAAAATTATTCACTCACTCCTCTATGCAAGAACCTACTAGTGTAAGCTAACTTAACAAGTTAAACTTGTCCATTAACGCTCACACAGGAAAAGTTTCACTTTAGGTTCGGTACCCAACAATAGATATTAAACCCTTAGCATAAGCTAGCTTAACAAGTATGAAACTTATTCACTAGCCTTACACTGTCAGTCCCTTTCTCTAGGTCTAGTACCCTGTAACTCCTAACTTTCCCTAGACTACATGTGTCACTAGTGTTGTATGGCCTCGCCATATACCCCACTAGCACCCTAAGGCATACTCCATGCCAAGCTCCACTATACTTTAGGGCTTTTTTGAATGAGTGAACTATCGAGAGTTGCAAGTCCCAACCCACCTTAGAGTACAAGTCTTCCAATGCCCCCCTTGGACAACCCCTATGCATCAGGCATACCAGTGCACCAGGCAAGGCACCCGTACAACACCCAAGCACTATAATCTTACTGCCCTTGCTACTTTGGAAAATCTTACACTCGTATGCCTACTAGTAAAAATACCTATGGAAAGAGTGCCAAACTTCCAAGCAGCTAGCAAACCTCAAGGCATATCTGTGGCTCTTAGCTCATGCCATCTAGAACTTGGTGATTAAGCTACTGATATGCTACCTAAATCAAAATTCTTAACCCTTCAGTTGCTCCACTCAATGTATCTTAGGTGCCTGAACACTACACACTTAGTTTTTTTCTTTCACCTTCCTACACACGGTGCCCAACACCTTACATATGTTGGATTAGCTTAATGGTGTATCCATAGTACCCTTGTGTCTCGGCCATCAAAGCTACCCTATATGTAAAGCATTTATGGGGTTAGCTAAGTTGCAATGTAGCACTAGATTCTAAGCCAAACTAGGTATCTATGATTTGGTAGTTGACTATACACATTGCCTCTTACTACACTCTGATGTGCCTCTAGTGTTGTTTGAGTCATCAACCACCTCCAGGGCCTCCTGGCTTCTAACACTATTAAGCACCTTAATGACAATTGTTCTTCACTTAAACTATTGTTACAAAGAACCATCTCCAACTTCCATGCTCAACTGCCATACCATAAGCATACCATGCTAACCTCTCATAGGGACAATGTACCTGTGGCTTTGCCACTTCCACTCAACGTACTTGGTAGGAAAGCTAACTTTAGTTAACTATCAAAAGGTAGTTGTGATGGCCTGGGGCCTCATCGTTTGTAGTAATGGTGACTGTTGGAGAGACTTCTAGGAGGAAGAACGCCTGGAGGATGGTGCGCCCAAGGGAGAGTACCTGAGATGCTCAGAAACAAAGGGTTAGGAGGCCCCCGGAGTGTTTTTCCTGGGGGGGAGCCTCCGACGCCCAAGTCAGTGGTGGCTGAGAAAAAGGCAAAGGTAATAGCACACAGGCCTGAAGAGTCTTGCCTAGTAATTTTCTTAGAGTGTGGGAGCAATGTTTTGCCAACCAACCTCCTGCCAAGTATTAATTCCTGGTATTTATAGGAGTGCCTAGCCCGTTCAGATCGCGACACGTGTTCGGTCGGATGTTCCCTGAGTTTCTGGGCGTAGGAGACAGATAGCTGGTAGCAGGTTGCCTTGAGCCATGTGCTGAGATGGGCCATGATGTGATTCTGATGGCATCCGTGTGTCAGAGCGCCATTTGAGGCGGCTTGTGACGTCTGTGAAAGGACGTGTCAGAGGCTTCCTTAAATGCTTCCATAAATGCTCCTGCCGTACTCCCGAGGTCCCTGGGTGAGGTCGCCCTTTGGTACGGACAGAGCCTCTTTGGGAAACAAGCCCTCAGTTCGGGGGTTCCCAGTTTCAAGGAGTTTCGCCTTCGGGGATATCATGTTCGGCTCGCTATGTCTGGTGCCGCTTTTCTGAAGGCGATCGGTTCACAACCTTGGGGGGGCAAGTAGTGTCCTTGGGTTTTCCTGGCGTGCCGGGCTCGGAGCTCTTCGGCTATCTCCCGAGGTGCATGATCACACCTTTTCTCGGGTAGCGCCAGCTTCTTCTGGCCATTCTTGTGGCAGGGAGTTCGGCCAGATAGAGGCGATAGCGTTTGGCTATCACATGCCCCCCTTTGGAAAGCCGAAGTGAAGACTTCGGTTTTGCATCTCTTTTCGAGGTTGTTCGTGGGAGTCTCTTGGAAGCTCAACCTATTCCGAGGATGTGCCTTTTGCCCGAAGATCATGGGCTATTCGGCCTTGGCCTGTTCTTTGGTGTCTTCGAGGCGGACTCTGTGCTGAAGATACACCTTTTGCCCAAAGGTCATGGGCTGTTCGGCCATAGCCTGTCTCTTGGCGTCCTCGAGTTGGCCAGCTCTTTGTTTCTGCAGGTCTGTTTGGCCAAGCGTGTCAGTCTGAGCGGCACGTCCCAGTTTTCCAGGGATATCAAAAGACGTGTCCCAATCAGGGGACGTGTTCCAGTTTTCAAGGGACGTTTGGAGGACGTGTCCCTCATTTTTATGCAGCGGTTGACATGTGGCGCTTTGCCATTGGAGGAGAGTCACGTCGGTTACAGAGGGCGCGCCTTTTCAGGTGCAGAGAGCAGTTACGGCGATGGTTCGCCTTCAAAGGGTACTTATGACGATGTTTCGGTTACCCACCTCTGCCTTATAAATAGCCCATTCCATCATAAGTTCCTTTTCCTTTTTCTTCTGCTCTTTTCTCTGCTTTGCCCCTATTCCTGCACTTTCTTGCTTTCTGTGGCGGAGCTACCTTAATCAGAGCTTTTTTCCAGCTAGCTTTCACGACGGCGTCCTCAGATTTTGGCAAGTCTTTTGGTGGGTTTTTCTTTTCCAGAGCGTTTTGATCCCTCTGTTCTTTGGAGTTTTTTCTGGAAACTATTTTCTTATCTTTTCCAAACTCATTTTCATGTCTACAATGCCTATCCCTGAGAGCTGGCAGCCTCTTTTAGCCCATCCTTGTTGCACCACCCCTGCAAAGTTAGAGAGGTGGAAGAAAAAGTTCTTTCTTCCCTCTTACGCCATTACTAGGCTGCCTCGTTCTAGCCATTATGTTTTTTCAAACCATAGAAACGAGGTTACCATTTTCCGAGCCCAGCTAAAGGCGGGTCTTCGGTATCCTCTTCCGAAGATGGTTTGCGAGTTCTGCCAATTTCATGGCATTGCTGTGAACCAGCTTCCCCCGAACTCGTTCTGCAATTTTAACGCCTACCTCTGCATGTGTGGCGTGTTCAGGATAGAACCCCATTTTATAATCTTTATGCAGTACTATAAGCTCTCTGTGGTGCCGAAGGGTGGCTTCTATTTCATGCTACCTCGGGGATCCGGGAGCAAGAAATTCATGTTCACCTTCGCCACTAAGGATAGCTGGCGGGGGTGGCAACAGAAGTTCTTCTTCCCAAAGATGGTTGAGGCCTGGTCGTACGTCCCGACCAAATGGGCTCAGGGAATACTGAATGTGGACATCGTTGATCCGAGGATGCTGCTGACTCCAGAGTTGGCTCCCGTGTTCGCGGATTTCAACGCCCGCATTCGGGCTGTCTCTGACTGGACTCCCGAGGTCGCTCCTCGTGCCCTTTACCCTTTTCCTATCAACTGGAAGTTGATGACCGAAGAGGTCCTTCGGGAGCTAAAGGTGGTGAAGGAGCACAAGACTGACCTCAAGATGCCAGCTCCTGCCATCGCCGGGAAGGATTCCTGGTTGGTCAAGCTTCTTAAGGAGGAAATTTCTTTCAAAACGCTTGTCGAAAGTGAGTTACCTTCTACTCCCTTGCTGTTTTCTTCCTCGGACTTACGCTGATATTTCTCTTCTTTTTCAGAGATGGGTGACGGGACTGCCGCCTATTACAAGTCCCTTTTCTCCGGCCAAGTGGAGAAGGGGGAGCAGACAAAGAAGGTAACTTCCCGAAGGCGGAAGTCTGTCGGTGCTGGTCCTTCGGCTAAATGGGCGAAGAAGACTGTTCTTTCCTCCCCTTTGGAAAGTATTGGGGAGGAAAGCGAGGATGCTGAGGCCGCTGTTGTTTCGCTGCCCGATCCTTCGGCCGAGGTTCCTCATACCGACGTCCTTCATACCGACGCCCCTCCCCAAAGTCCTACCCCGTCGCAAGTCCTTCTGGACGCTGTGGTAGAGGCACCTTCTGCCGTGGAGCGGCGCAGGCAGAAGGGTAAGGGCATTTCGACCGAGGAGGCTGAGGACTCCGAGGACGTCGTTGTCGAGGTCCCTCCAGGTTAGTTGCTTTCAGGACAAGTATGGTACAGTCGCTTTGCTTTTCTGGATTTTCTTCTTTGTCTTTAACCTCATTCTCATTTTTGCCATGCAGGGGAGTTGCTTACCCCTGGGTGGGCGACCGAACACGTGAAGGCGCGGGCCCTTCGCGACGCCAAAGTCCCGCATGGGAAGGTTCCCAAAGAGCCTTTCTGGACATTCACGGAGGACATGAACTTGTACTCCGAGGACTGTCCAAAAATGGCGAAGCAAATTTCGAAGGGGGTGCTTACAGAGGCCTCCTTCAAGGCTATTGTGGCGGCCCATCCGGATGATGACACCCTTGCCGCCAAAGTCACCGAGCATGCTGCTCAGGTATGTTCTTCACACCTTTCTCCCTTCAATTTTTCCTAAGTGCCTAGCTCTTACTGACCTTGCGTTCATCTTTTTGCAGCTGCTGGGATACGCCGGTTTTCTCCGAGTTCGGGTGGCCAGGCAGGCGAAGTTCCGAGCTTTGGCCTTAGAGGCCTTAGAGAAGGCTAAGGCCACTCGCTTGGCATTGATCACCGAGAACCAGCAGCTGTCTCATGCTGTGAAGGAAGAAGTTGCCGCCCTTCGGGAGGAGTTCCGGAAGGAGAAAGAAGAACTTGAGAAGGACTCCTCTCGGAAGATTGCTGACCTCGGCAAGCAGATAAATGGAATGCTGGCCACCAACGAGGAGCTCCTAAAGGATAAGTCAGATTCTGACAAGCTCATACTGGCGCTGACGGCTGAGAAAAACATCCTTGCAGCCGAGGTCAAGTCCTTGAAGAAGGATCCGAAGGGGAAGAAGCAGATAAAGGCGCTGGACGAGGAGATCGCGGATCTGAAGGATGAGCTTGACGACCTCGAGCTTGAGAAGAACAAGTCTGATCAAATGGCCAAGGTCGCCTTTCAGGACGGCTTCTGCCTTGTTTGGCACCAAGTCCTCCAGAGGTTCCCAGATCTGGACCTCTCTTTTCTAGAGGCTCTAAACATTCCTGAGGGACCTCGGTGGGAATGGTCCAAGGTCGAACACTTGAAGCTTCCTCCTTCAATTCCAGCGCCGAAGGTGGTGGAAAAGGGTGGGCCAGCAAGTGGCTCTCGGGACGCTGCGAACCCTTAGGCTATTTTAGGGCCCCTTTTCCTTCCCTTCTATTTTGTATTCCTTCTTCGGGCACTTCTTTATTGTAAAGCAGCTTACTCCTTAATGAAGACTTTTTTGGCTAAGTGTTTCTTCAAGTTTCTTTATTTCCGTTGTCCCGAACGCATGTGCTCAAGAGACTTCGGAAAACCTGCAGTCAAAGAAACTTGTTTACCTTCCCTTGGCCGAGCCTGTTCGCTCAAGAGGCTTTTTGGAAAGTCTGAAAAAATTTGACTAAGTCTTTTTGCAGGTTTTGTATTTCCATTTTATCCCAAACACGTTTAGTCGAGGGACTTCGGAAAACACTTAGTCAAAATTTTCCTTCTTTTCCTCCTGTCCCGAGCAAGTTTGCTCAAGGGACTTAGGAAATCTTTCGAGAATTTTCTGTTTTCCATTTTTCTGAGTGTGATGGCTCAAGGGACTTCGGAAAACTGTCTTTACGCTTATTTCGGTGAGTACTGTTAGGAGATTTTTCCATCTTTCCCGAGCGTGATGGCTCAAGGGACTTCGGAAAGTCATATCTGCGCTTGTGATGAGCATCTTCGCGGAATTCTGTACAATTCTGCACTTAAGAAATTTTCTCAAGACACTTCTGTACTTAGGATATTTTTCGTACAACGTGATTCCTCCGCTCAACCTTAGGCATAGAATTTTTTCAAGGCGTCTGAGTCCCAAGTGTTTTTCAATTCTACGCCTTCGGCGTTGCCAAGCTTGTACACGCCTTTCGTACTTCGGCCAGAACCACATATTGTCCTTCCCAGTTCGCGCGAAGTACTCCATGGGACGGCCTTCAGGGTGCGAAGTCAGCCTTTCTGAGAACGAGGTCTCCTTTCTTGATTTCTTTCGGCCTGGCCCGTAAGTTTATAGCCGCGGCCACTCTTTGCTGAAAAGCTTTTCTTCTCAGCTCGGCTATTTCCCTGTGTTCGCCAACGAGGTCGAGCTTGGTTCTGAGGCCGAGGTCGTTTCCACCTTCATCAAATATTTGCACCCGTATTGATGGTCTGACTATCTCGACTGGGATAATGGCCTCTGTCCCGAAGACTAGTGAGAAGGGGGTTTCCCCTGTGGCCCTTCGGGGCGTCGTTCGGTAGCTCCACAATACGCTTTGGAGTTCTCCTGGCCATTTCCCTTTTGCTTCTCCCAGTCTCTTTTTTAGGCCATCTTTTATGGTCCTGTTCGATACTTCCACCTGCCCGTTACTTTGGGGGTGAGCTATTGGGGCGAAGTGCATCTTTATTCCGAGGTCGCTGATGAATTCCTGGAATCCTTTGTCTATGAATTGGGATCCATTATCAGCTACTAGTACCCTCGGTATGCCAAATCTGCATACAATGTTCTTCCATACGAACTTCTGCACTTCCATTGCCGAGATAGTTGCCAGCGGTTCTGCCTCGACCCATTTAGAGAAATAGTCCACTGCTACAACGCAGAATTTCACGCCTCCGGGTGCTGTGGGGAGTGGCCCAATAAGGTCTATACCCCAGACTGCGAAGGGCCAAGGATAGTCGGCCGCGGATACCATTTCCGAGGGTGCCCTCTGGATGTTCACGTGTTTCTGGCAACTACCACACTTTCAGACGAACTACCTTGCATCCTTTCTCAGGGTAGGCCAGAAGTATCCTTGGCGAAGTATCACCGCCGCAAGGGCATCAGTTCCAATATGTGAACCACACATGCCTTCGTGGACCTCTTCAAGGACCATTTCAGTATCCTCTTCATCCACGCATGTTTGCAGCGGGTTTGCATATCCCTGTCGGTATAATTCTTCACCAATTAGGAAGAATCGGCCTGAGCATCTTCGTAGTTTTGCAGCGTCGCCGGGGTCTTCGGGGAGCACATTTTCTGCGAGGTATCTTTTTATGGAATCTTTCCATCCCTTTCCCGAGGTCGCTATGCTCAGCACTGAGATGCTCGGATGATCTAGCACCTCGGTGTATGTTTTTGACTTCGCCAAGCAATCTACCTCTGTGTTATTCCGCCGAGGTACATTTTTGATCCGTACGGCGTCAAACTCTTGGATGAGCTTTGCTACCAGCTCGTGATATTTTGCCAAGATTGGGTCCTTCGCCCCATAATCTCCTGCCGTCTGCCGAACTACCAGCTAGGAATCGCTGTGAGTCTTTAAGTTTCTCACGCCAATCCTTCTAGCCAAGCGTAATCCCGCTATGAGGGCTTCATACTCTGCCACATTGTTAGTGACGCTGAGGCTGAACTTAATAGTCTTTTTTACCTCTAGGCCTTCGGGTCCTCTGATAACTACTCCAGCTCCCTGGTGTTCGGATCCTAAGGCTCCGTCAACATGTAAGGTCCACTCTGGCTCACCCTCGTTCGGATCTTGGTGGCTGTCCTCAGTGGTGGGTATTTCGGCGATAAAATCTGCCAGTGCTTGGGCCTTTATGGCCTTCCGAGGCTCATATATGATTTCATGCTCACCAAGCTCTATGCACCACTTGGAGAGCCTTCCTGAATGATCAACTTTCTTCATAACATCCCGTAGTGGTAGACTACTTCGGACGATGATGGGGTGTGCCTGAAAGTACGGTCGCAGCCTTCTTCCTGCAAGCACCAAGGCGTATATAGCTTTTTGAAGCAAAGGGTACCTGATTTCGGCGCCATGCAGGGACTTGCTGACGTAATAGACGGGCCATTGTTTTGGGCCTTCTTCTTTCACGAGGACCGAGCTTACAGCTTTCTCCGTGACGGCGAGGTACAATACAAGTGGCTCTCCCTCCCGAGGTTGTCGCAGAGTCGGCAGGCTGGCTAGGTAGACTTTGAGTTCTTCCCAGGCCTTTTCGCAATCTTCATCCCATGGATGATCATTCCTTCCGAGGTCGCCTTCCATTTTTGCTGCCTTTGTAAGGACTTTGAAGAAAGGTCGACACCTATCTCCGTACCTGGAAATAAACCTGCTCAGGGAGGTTATTCTTCCGGTGAGCCTCTGAACGTCTTTGACTGTAGCCGGAGTTCGGAACTCAAGTAGCACCTTAATCTTCTCCGGGTTAGCGTCAATGCCTCTTTTGGATACCATGTACCCAAGAAATTTTCCCGAGGTTACCCCGAAGATGCACTTTTCAGGATTGAGCCGAATCCCGAAGGCTCTGAGTTTTTGGAAGGTTTCCTCTAGATCTGCAACGTGGTAGCCAGGCAGCTTGCTCTTGACTATCATATCATCAACATATACCTCCATGTTTCTCCCCATTTGGTCTTTAAAGACCTTGTTCATCAACCTATGGTAGGTGGCTCCTGCGTTTTTGAGCCCGAAGGGCATCCTGATATAGCAGTATGTTCCTCCCTCGGTGATGAAGGCAGTTTTCTCTTCATCTTCGGGGTCCATCCTTATTTGATGGTAGCCACTGAAGGTGTCTAGGAAACTTAGGAGCCCATATTCAGCAGTTGAATCTACCAGTTGATCTATTGGCGGCAGAGGGTATGAGTCTTTTGGGCAAGCATCGTTCAAGTTTCTGAAGTCGATGCACATCCGAAGTTTGCTGCTACCTTCTTTTATGGCAATGACCACGTTGCTTAACCATTCGGGGTACTTCACCTCCCTGATGACTTTGGCGTCCAACAGTCGCTGGACTTCGGTTTTGACAAAGTCGCTTTTATTGGCTGAGATGCTTCGTTTCTTTTGCCGGACAGGTTTTGCTCCCGGGCTTACTTTGAGGCTATGCTGTATTATGCCAGAGTTTACTCCTGGCATATCTTTCGGCGAGTAGGCAAACAGATCTTTATTTTTCAGTAGAAAAGATACAAGGTTTTCGTTCTCACCTTCGGCCAAGCTCTTCCCTATTCGGGTAGATTGTCCTGGCAGAAGTTCTACTGTTTCCATTTCCGCTTTTGCAAGATCTTCTTCTTTGCCTTTTTCTGACGCCTTTGCCTCCATTGTTTGTGCGAAGTTGCTCTCCGGGGCCTTTCGTGCTTTCACAAACACCTTTCTTACCTCGGCCTACTCTATGAAGATCTCTGCATCTCCATCCTTGGTGGCGAATGTGACAGTCAAGTACTTCACATCAGGGCGGATGTGCAGGTTTCCCTATGTCTGCCTTCCAAGGATGGCGTTGTATGAGGACGAGATGTCCATGACAATGAACCTTGCCATTGTGGAAGCGTACAATTCAGCTGCTCCGTCTACCGAAGTCCCTTTCATCATCAGTAGGAGGTCGATCCACCCGAGAATGGGCAGTTCGGATGGTCCAACTCCGAAGGTCGGTGAGGTGACTGGCTTAAGCTCGCTACTGGAAATGCCCCAGTTCGATAGTAAGTGCGAGAATAGGACGTCCGCATTTGACCCATCATCAAGTAGTACCCTTTTGACGTCCCAGTTCCCTATCCTCGCCATGATCAGCAGCGGATCGTCATGGGGGAAGACGACGGTGGATCCATCTTTGCGCGCCAACTTCTTTGCTGGATTTTGATATTCCATGACTGCAATTTCTCTGGCCTTCCGCTTTCTTTCCGAGGATGGGAGCCCCGTGGTGATTGTTTGGATAACCCCTGTCGGAGGTGGAGGGCGCCTTTTTGGACTCCGGTTTCTCCGCCTGTCGGAGTCATAGTCCTCATCTTCGGCCCTTTCTTCCTCCATTTTTCTGCCTTTCGGGGATGGCATCCGCAAGTATTTCCGAAGTTGGCCCTGCTTTATCAGCGACTCTATGTACTTCTTCAGCTGGAAGCAGTCTTCGGTGTCATGACCGTGGTCGCGATGAAACTGGCAGAACTTCTTGGCATTCTTCTTATTATCGGCGGTCATGGCCCTTGGTCGCCGAATCTGCATCCCTTGCCTTTCCAGCGCCATAAGGATGTTGGTCCGTGAAGTGCTCAGTGGTGTGAAACTTTGGGGTTTCCTTCCACGCATCCTCCGAGGTCGTCCTGCCTGTTCGGTCGGATGCCAAGCTTGCTGATTGGACCCTTCGGCGCAGTGGTGATCCGACTTCGGCCCGGCCATTCTTAGCTCTTCGGCAGTCATATGCTGTTCTGCCCTCCGGTAAAATTCTCCGAGGGTATCTGGGGGGTCCTTTGAGAACTCGTAGAATAGCTGTGAGTCTCGCTGAAGGCCCCGTGTCATGGCCAGAATACGGATTCTGGGCCGGAAGTCTGGGATGCTCAGTGCTTCCCTGTTGAACCTTTCGACATAGTCCTGGATGGTCTCTCCGTTTCTCTGCTCTATGTCGAACATTTGAACAGGCATCTTCGCCGTTGGCCTGCTCCCAATGAATTGCTGTGTGAAGGCCGTGGACAACTCCTGGAACTCAGTGATGGTCCCTGAAGGCAATGAAATGTACCATGCAGTTGCTGGCCCTGTGAGGGCGACTTCGAAGCACTTGCACATGGTAGCGTCGTCAGCACCGTGCATTATCATGCTGCGTCTGTACTTCGTCAGATAGGCCCGTGGATCAGTACGGCCATCATAGATCTCCAACAGAGGTACTCTGAAGTCACCTGGCATGGCTGCCTCGGCCACGGTCCGGGTGAACGGGGACCCATCTTCGCAGAAGGCTCCCGTGAGCCTGTCCCAAACGGGTTTTCTGGCCATTTGTTTCTCCACCCTATCTAACCGTGCTAATATCCTCTCCATAAGCACGGTGGCACTAGGCCCTTCTTCAGGGTGGGGAGATCGTCCGCGCCTCTTCAAGGAGCGAGTTCGGCGCCGAGGGGATACGGACCTCACCTCAGGCGACGAACTCCTTCGTCGTGAGACTTTCGGTCGTTTGGACCCAGTTTGTCCCACAGGCCGTTTCCCGAGGGGTATATTTTCTATGGAGGATTCTTCGCGCTGGTCTTCGCTTCCCGAACTACGATGAGTAGACTTGGGGCTTCTCTCCCAAGGGCGTGCTGGTGGGGGAGGTCTCTGGGCTTGCGTTTGCTGTGGCCACCTTCGGTCGATCTGCTGTGTCATTTCAGACACGACCGAACGCTGAAAGTCCCTCAGGAAGCTCATGGTGATCACTATTGGGCGATCTTCCTCGGACGCAGAAGTCCCTGGGAGTGTTTGCTCAGCAGCTGGTTGTGTCTCAGGCGCGGACGGGGACCTTGGGAGTCCCTTGTCCTTAGAACGCCGAGTTTCAACGACGGCGATCTCAGAGCGGTTTCCCACAGACGGCGCCAAATGATGGCCTGGGGCCTCATCGTTTGTAGTCATGGTGACTGTTGGAGAGACTTCTAGGAGGAAGAACGCCTGGAGGATGGTGCGCCCAAGGGAGAGTACCTGAGATGCTCAGAAACAAAGGGTTAGGAGGCCCCCGGAGTGTTTTTCCGGGGGGGGAGCCTCCGACGCCCAAGTCAGTGGTGGCTGAGAAAAAGGCAAAGGTAATAGCACACAGGGCTGAAGAGTCTTGCCTGGTAATTTTCTAAGAGTGTGGGAGCAGTGTTTTGCCAACCAACCTCCTGCCAAGTATTAATTCTTGGTATTTATAGGAGTGCCTAGCCCGTTCAGATCGCGACACGTGTTTGGTTGGATGTTCCTTGAGTTTCTGGGCGTAGGAGACAGATAGCTGGTAGCAGGTTGCCTTGAGCCACGTGCTGAGATGGGCCATCATGTGATTCTGATGGCGTCCGTGTGTCAGAGCGCCTTTTGAGGCGGCTTCTGACGTCTGTGAAAGGATGTGTCAGAGGCTTCCTTAAATGCTTCCATAAATGCTCCTGCCGTACTCCTGAGGTCCCTGGGTGAGGTCACCCTTTGGTACGGACAGAGCCTCTTCGGGAAACACGCCCTCAGTTCGGGGGTTCCCAGTTTCAGGGAGTTCCGACTTCGGGGATATCATGTTCGGCTCGCTATGTCTGGTGCCGCTTTTCCGAAGGCGATCGGTTCACAACCTTGGGGGGGCAAGTAGTGTCCTCGGGTTTTCTGGCGTGCCGGGCTCGGAGCTCTTCGGCTATCTCCCGAGGTGCATGGTAACACCTTTTCTCGTGTAGCGCCAGCTTCTTCTGGCCATTCTTGTGGCAGGGAGTTCGGCCAGATAGAGGCGATAGCATTTGGCTATCAAGTTGGCCATGGAAAATCACCTAGGTGGCTCATCCCATACAACTCCATATAATGTTCTAGCTATGCACATCGGGACTGGTTCTATCCTTTGGAGTTGTAAGCCTACCCACTAGCCTTGACAAATCTCATGGATCATGAGCCCTTTCTTTCAAAAGCACTCGGGTTAAGTGAAATGCTCTAACTCTGGGCTTTAACTAGCTTAACTAATATCCTCACTGAGTAGGCTTCAAACCTTTGACATCTCTCAACCCTGGTAAACTTGGTCACTACTGGAGTCACAAATAGAAACTTGAGCACAGTTGTACCTATACTAGACTTGGCATTTTGGATTATCAAGCAAAGTACTCAACTAGGTGGGAGATTACTTTACCTTGTCGCTAGCTATGAGTCAACTCTTGACTGGTCAAAGTGAACTCCCCCTAACGGGTGCTTCTTGGATACAACCTCAAAGTTAAAGGCAAAACATTCACTTTCTAGCATCACTTGGTCATTTTTGACTTGATAGTTCAATATTCCACTAGCTTACTTGTTATCACCTCAACAAATGGGAAAGTTATAGTATGAAGGCTTAATAGTTATAAACAACTATATAGCATAATTTTCATCATAGTGAATGAAATATAAGGGGTAAAGTGAATAATCTATACTTCCTCGAAAGATTACAATGGTTGCTTGGTACTAAAGGAAGCCCTATAGGATTGCTTATTTTATAAGTAATCTATGGGTCTTATTGCAAGATTTTAGGACCTGGGTACTCAATTGTAGAACTCTAAAAGAGAGAGTTTGGAAGGAGTTGAATAGTATGGAAGAATTTTTTGGATGCTAAATTGCATACAGGAGACAAAGGCTATTATTCAAGAACCTAGGACAACTTGGTTTACAATTGTTCACAAAAATAACTTAAGGATGGGATAATTTTTGACAAGAGTCAAAGATGGCCATTTCTAGCATTATCCAAACCTTTTATTTCCAGGTTCTAAGGTCAAAAGGTTGGTTAAAGATTAGCAAAAATTCTTTGCTTAAGGCATACTTATAGTGACCTAAGTGAGGGTTAAGATTAAACTAATTATACCAAAGAAAACATCTTAATTTATTGCCTTTCCTTGGTCATTTTTGGTCCTCACCCACTAGACTTCATTACCTAGCTCGTCCATAAGCTTCCATAGTCACCATATCTCAATCTCCAAGTAAATCACAAAGGAAGGCAATCGGATGCAGGCAAAAAAAGAAAAACCCTAGTTTTTGGGTTTATTGTGTATCTCTTGAAGATTTCAACCTTCATAGCTTAGGTAAGGGTTTTATCTTCATGTTTCATGGTTGTTTACTATCCTAAGATGATGATCAAGCATCCATGAAGCTAATACCGTGCTTGGAAAAGAGAAAAAAGCTCAAGGAACCAAGTATGTGTTAAGGGGAAGTGCATGAACAAGGTTCCAGCCTTACTATTTTTCATGCACTAAGATGGAAGTGTTTACATGGGTTTCTAGAGCCCAACTTAGTACTAACTAAGACTAATTAAACTCCTAAGACCAAGAATTAGTTTGAAGAGGGCTGCCATAGTGATTAAATATTATTTATTTGATTGTTTATGGACTAACCCTAACGATGTATTGTTGCCATCACTGCATTTGATTGTTTTTGTTTGTTGGTGCATTTGGATGGCCATATTTTTGTATATGTGATTTTTATTTGTGTTTTTATGTCTTTGGATTACAGGTATGTTGCTTAGAATTCAAGTTTCTAATGATAAGACCTTATTAAGTTTCTTCAGAGAGACTTACACCTTTCTATCCATTTCAGGAGCACCTGAAAGAGAGCATTGAAAATAATAGCTTTATTTTGAATTTCTCCATGAAATTTCAGGTATATTAACTTCCATATGTGTGCCTATAAAATGGAAATTTTCATGATTTTTGGAACACATTAGCTATTTTTAGTAATTGTACTTTCTGCCTTACGTAGCAGTTGGTCCCTTCAAGTTTCTAGAGTGCTTAGTGCTTCTGAAGTTCTCCAAGAAACTTAGTGTACATATTAACTAAGTTATTATCATTTATGTGGTTCATAAATGCATGTAAATTATTTTGGTATGTTGTATGTGTCATGTGAGAAGGATATATGGATCACTGGAGTGTAGTTTGAAGTGTGTATAAAATGTTGTCCATATGGTATTTATGGACTGTTTTGATGGCATTTTTATGAATGATGGTTCAAAGGGTTGTAAATTCATGTGAATGGTTTTTCCAGGTATATGAGACACGTATGGACACTACCAAGTGGGTTTTCCACCTAGAAATGGAGTGTATGAATATTATGATATTTTGTATGGGCATAATGGTCAATAGTGACTAAAAAATTTGGTACCCTGTACTCCAGTTGCCATAACTTTTTTTACATAAATAATTTGGCTATGAAATTTTGACCACATGTAGAACACTTCATTATGAATAACTTGGTCTTTGAATCACTAGATTTGGTGCTCTATACCTAGAGTTATGGCTTGTCAAAATTGGCTAATTTTGCTGAGCCCTATTCATATGGTCATTTCTACTTAGTTAAGTGTAACATCCATAAGTGTAAAATTAGATGATTTAATGTCTCAAACTTGTTTCCCTATGAAGGTTTTAGTGTATTATAAAACCTTTAGGTCACAAGAGAACACGGGTAGAATTTGAGTTGGACATGATGTGAAAGTTTGGACACATAAAATGCACACCAATAGCATCATGTGTGCATATGATTGTGCATGCACTTAGGGATTTTACTCAAGCTCAATATTGGCTAGGAATAAAGAATTTCACTCTCATCATTACTTCCAGATGAAATTGTATGTGAAATTGTGTGTGATGGCTAGACCAATATACACATCTTTACATAATGACCAAGAGGGCCACTTGGGTAAACATAGTGTTGATGTTCTGCTTGGCGTATAGGACATGGACTACCTGGGGCTTGAGCTCACTAAATTTAACCACTATATAGAAACACTCAGAGTAGCAACAGAAGTTTGTATCAAAGCATGGTTTGAAATGGCGTTGCATATAGTTCCACCATGCATGCACATAGTTACATACATAGAACTTAGTTGGGTCAACTGCTAGTGTCAAGTACCTAATGTATAATATATATTGCGCTCTTTTGTTGATCATGAAACAGGAAAATGGTAGCCACAAGGAGAGGGGATCAGGGACCCTTAAGAGCTTCTACTGAGCAAACACAGGCCAATAGAGATGGAAGCAGTGTACAAGAGCAGCCAAGGGTTTAGGGAATAGAAAACCCAACACCTGAAATGAACGTACCACAGGTGTGGGTTAAACTACAAAGAAAATTGGTCTAGATAAATGAAAACTTAGTAAGGCTACTACAAGCCCAACAACAAGGAGTCTAGGTAGCACAGGCATTACCACAGGAGCAAAACCAGGAAGTTGCTAGAAATGACCCAGTGAATGTTCCTTTTGAAAGAAATAAGGATGAAGAATTTGAAGAAGATGAGGATAAAAGACATCCCAGAGGCAGAAGAATCAAGTCTCAGGTTAGCCAAGTGTCAAGGGCTGATCACTCAAAAGCTAGGAACCTTAGTGCAAGGAGAAAAAGAATGAGACCGAGAGAGCATCAGGAGTTCGAGGGATCACACAGGTCCAGGAGGCACAGAGCTGAAGATCTTGAGGGCTTTGATGATGTCAAATAGTTGGGGAGGTTTCAAGGCCTAAGACTTCCATAATTTGATGGTAAAGCTAGACCAAAGAAAGTTAACGAGTGGCTAAGATTCATTGAGAAGATGTTTGAGAGGATGCAGTTGAGCTCCACGAAGAAAGTATCTTTGGCTACCTATAATCTTGTAGGTAGTGCAAAAATGTGGTGGAGAAGTGTTAGAGATAGGTATGCTACCCGGAGGGGTAGAAGAGCAGATCATGAGCTAGGGATGACATGGTATCAATTTACAAGGATGTTCCAAGACCAGTATGTAAGTGACGCCATCAAAGACCTAAAACAAGCTGAGTTTGATGCACTAAAATAGAACAATCTCAATGTTTTGGAATACGGACACAAGTTCAACCAACTTGTGAGGTATGCACCATAATACCACGGGTTGGAAGAACTTAAAATAAAGAGGTTTGTCAAGGGTTTGAGACTAGATATCAGGAGAGCTCTTAGTCCTTTCATTGCTATTACATATCATGATGCTATTCAAAAGGACTTACTGGTGGAACAAGAAGAGTATGAAAGTAAATAGTTTCCCATTGGACTAAGAGCAACCAGCTAGGCTAGAAGATTGCAGAAGCCAATGAAAGGTAAAGACGTTACCAAGGTTGGAAGCCTAGTATGGATGGCAAGGCCAAGAGTAAGTTTGTTCGCCCAAGGTGTCCTTGATGCAAGAAATTTTATGGCAAGAAGCCATGTTAGTTTGAGACACAAGCATGTCTCAGATGTGATTCTTCGGATCATTGGATCAAAGACTGCCCTTTGGTCCAAAGAAGAGGGCAAGATGAGAAAGGTCAAAATAGGCTTAATATGCCAGCTACTAAAGATGTTTAGCCAAGGGGTGCTCCAGCAGAACCAATATTACCACCACACAAAAATAGGAGAATTACAAATGTGTCATAATGGCTAAAAACCATTATATTGTGTACTTCTCACCATAGTGATTGAAGTGTGGGGGGTAAAAGACATGATCAACACTTCCTTAAAAGTGTTTCAAGTTAGTAACTTGGCCCCTAAGAAAAGCCTTACGAATTGTTTCTTTGTCAAGCAACCTATGGACTTTTTTGTAAGGTTTTGGAAATTTGGGTACTTAATTGCAAAACTCTTAAGAAAGAGACTTGGGGAGTTATGGGAAGAATATGAATGGTATGAAAATGCTATTGGAGGACCAAATTGGTCATGGAAGACAAGTTTGGACAAAGGAAACAAAAAAGGCATTAAGGACCTAAATGTCTTAGTGTAAACTTTAAGGTGTTGAAGCTTTTGACTTAAGTCAAAGGGTGGAATTGTGGGGTTATCCCACCATAGGGGAGGCAGCCAAGACTTGATAAATAGTAAAAAATGTTGGGCACATGTGTACCAAATAGTTTAAGACAAAGAAACCATAATTAGTGAGAAGGAAAATGACATAAAGCAAGGTTAAGCTTGTTAAATGTGTTTTGGTGCCTTTAAGCTCATTTTTGGCCATTTAAGTGGCCAAATCACATATCGCTCTCTCATTTTCATCCTCCTCCAGCCCAAGAACATAGCCACACTTCCTCCATACCCACCATACCTTCAAACTCAAAACCACTTGCAATTGAAGTCAATGAAGCACAATTGGAAGCTATTTGGTGCTATTGCTTGAGTGCACCTAGGATGCAACTCCAATTTCAGTATACCCATCAAGGTAAGGGTTCTCCTGATCTCATGGGATATTTTCTATATTTTCAAGCAACCATGGAGCTAGGGCTAAGCTTGGAAGAGAGCCATGAGCTTGATGAACCAAGAGTAGTGAAGGGAGTTACTTATTGAAGGTTTTGTGACCTAGTGTGAAGTGCATAGTGATGGAAGCGAATTTTTGGGTTTCTAGAGCCTAAAAGTTACTAGTAACTAGTGTTAAAATTCTCCTAAGATCAAGCATTAGCTTGAGGAGGGCTTCCATAGTGATTTGGTTATGTTTATTATATGTTTTATTGACTAACCTATGGTATATGTTGCTGCTGCATTTTATGTGTTTGTTGGTTGTGAATGGCTGCTGCATATGGTTGCTATATCTTGTATATATGCATTGTGTTTTTTGTGTTTTATTTTCTTTGGATTCAGGTTTTAATGATGCTCACATTGCCTATTTAATTCAAGTGTTACGCTTACTAAGTTTCTCAATGAAACTTACTCCCCTCAATTCTGTTATTTCAGGTCCAGCAGAAAGATCACATTCAAACTAAAATTTGTGGTTTGATTTTTGATCTAAAATTTCAGGTACATTAACTTCCATATGTCTAGTTGTGATATGAAAATTTTGGTCATTTTAGGAGCAGATTTGGTATTTTTAATGGTGGTACTTATTGTGTTGTGCAGCAGCTGTCCAACGTCCTGTTCTAGAGTCCATTGTGTCTCAGGCACTCCCATAAATTAGGGTGTGTACTTAGCTGAGTCAAGACCATTGTGTAGTACATGTATTCATGTACATGTAGTGTATGTAAAATGGGACAAGTATGTGAACATTCAAGTAATGTTTTGGCGTGATGTGGTGCAAAGCTGCCTAAGTGTGAATGATGGGCTGCTTACTTGTAAATTTTGTTGTAGCCACATAAAGTTATTAAAAGCAAGGAAATGTATTTCCCATGTGTAATGGACATATATGGGATAAATTTGGAGTGCTTTCCCCTTGTGAATGAAGTGTTTCCACACTTATGAAATTTTGTATGGGCAAAATGGTCATAAAGTGACCAAAATTTTGACTATGTACTTAAAGTTCTATATCTCCCTGTGTTGAAGGAATATTTGTATGAAATTTTGACCACGCCTAGATAACATCTAGGGGTTGAATTGAGATTTAGAATTTCTGAATTTGGAGTCCTGTAGCCAAATATATAACGTTGCAAAATTGGCTAAGTTATTGTTCATTTGGTCAGAATTTTGTAACCAACTTAAAAAATTCATAACTTCGTCCATAGGTGGGCTAGTGATGTAAAAAAAATTTCCTTGTTTTTATGTAAGTCTTTAATTGATAATGGAGCAAGTAAAACAAGGGGCACATGGCTAGAATGATACAATTTATTAGTGGAAGTTACAGGTGTAGTGGCTGGTCAGAAGAAGTTAGCAAGATTGCCTAATGTGTGCTAGCCAATATTAAGACTTGTGCTAGTGTTTTCCTTCTTTGCTTCCATAGTGTGCATGAAATTTGAATATGTCTATGATGGTTGGACCAATATGCTTGTGTTTACATACTATCCAAGAGGGTCACTTAGGTATGCACACTAAGGTAGTGTTCTGATGGCGTACAGAACATTACCAATCCTGTAGGTCTAAATGCAAAATTTTGGCACCATAATTGGACTACACTAGAGTGGGTAACAGAAGTTGGTATCAGAGCAGGGTTTGTACATGTACATAGCATATGATTTTTATTTGTGTACTATGATGAATCATCAATTCAGGAAGTAAATGCACCACCTCGAAGGCCTTCTACTAATTTTGGGCAACAAGGAAATGGACAAAATAGAGGGAATGAAGGGCAATAGGGTGTACCAAACCTTGAAGTGCCTCAGGTTTGGTCAGAGGTTCAGAGGAACTTAGCTCTAATCAATGAAAACTTAGTAAGGCTGATTCAAGCACAACAACAGGAAGTCCAAGTACCTCCAGCGGAACTAGTTTAAGATGTACAGCAGTAACCAGAAAAGGATACTAGGAAAACATTTGAATATGTTCCTTCTGAAGCATAAAAGATACAAATGATGAAACTGTTGAGGAGGAAGATGAAGATAATAGAAAACCAAGAGGAAGAATACTAAGGTATGAGATTGGTTAGGTGTCCAGGACCAATCCCTCAGTCTATGACCATTCCCCCACTAGGAATGAGATTCAAGAAGGCCATGAGAGAAGATCCAGGAGAAGGCAGAGAGATGATAGAGAGTATCACCATACAGAGGGCTCTCATAGATCCAGGAGACATAGATCAGAGGATCTAGAAGGCCTTGATGAAGTCATACTGTTGGAGAGGTTCCAAGGCCTAAGACCTCCACAGTTTGATGGAAGAGCTGGGCCTGAGAGAGTTGATGAGTGGTTAATCTTCATTAAGAAAATGTTTGAGAGGATGCCACTTAGCTCCACCAAGAGAGTGTCACTGGCTACCTACAATCTGGTAGGCAGTGGAGAGATATGGTGGAGGAGCACTAGAGACAGATTTGCTATCCAAAAGGGTAGAAGGCAAGGAGAAGACATGGAAATGACTTGGCTAGAGTTCACACAACTGTTCCAGGAGCAGTACATCAATGATGCCATAAAAGATATGAAGCAAGCTGAACTTGATGCTCTAAGTCAGGAAAAACTTAATGTCCTAGAGTGTCAACAGAAATTCAATCAATTGGTGAGGTATGCTCCTCAGTATCATGGACTGGAGGATTTGAAGGCCAAAAGATTTGTCAGAGGCCTAAATTCAGACATTAGAAAGGCTGTTAGACCTTTTGGAGTAGTTACATACTATGAAGCAACGTAGAAAGCTCCATTAGTAGAGCGAGAGGAGTATGAGACTAAGTACTTTACCAGTGGAGCAGGGGAAAGTAGTTAGGTAGGAGGCAAGTAGCAGAAGCCACCACATGTGACACGGCCGCTCGTGCCCCTGCCGAGGAAGCCTGTGAGAGCTAGTCTCACGGTGGATTGCAATTGGCTAGTTGTGTATGTGTGCATATTAAATCCCATGATACTAGTTAATTAACCTAGAATATGCAATATGCAAGCTCTTCATGCTTGACTTGGTTTATTAAACCATAAAACATTAAAATATTAACATGGCCAAGTAATTTCTACACAAAATAAGTACAAATAGCCAAAGCATACAAAAATCAACATTTGTGTGAGTCTACTACACATAACAACTCGTGAGAACATTCATACATAAAGTAGACTAATGCCCTCACCTAAGAGCAATCCTAGAGTCGAGGACTCCTCATAACATAGGCTATGGAGGCAACTAAAAGTACCGTATAAATACAAGCCTCTACTGAGATCTCTTTGACTTAACTCCCACCTTGGATACACGTCCCAGTGGTGAGTCTCAAAAGTCCTTTGCCAAGTGCTACTAGGCTCTACAGCCAAAGGAAGATACTAGTTAGTACTGTTACTTGACCAACAAGCCAACTAAGTACTTATGTAGACTAGAATCGCTAGGATTCACAAATGCTGTACCTGTACCCACAAAAGAGCACTACCGTGATAATCCTCAATGATTACCCAGTCCAGCAACTTCAGTCTTTGCATAACAAAACCAGGGAGTGAGAATTCCACAATTCTCAGTAGGGGGTCTTCAGTGTACCTGCAAGAAAATTACTAGGACTCTTGCTGCGAGCTCACACAGCATGAGGGTCTATTATATGCACATATAACTAGGCCATAAAAACTCTCCTCAACTAGTCCTCCTCACGGTGCATCACTTCGTGCCTAGTGAGTTCTGATTACTAACCCGCTCCTAGCAAGCCGAAGCTTACTGGATGCAATCATGTAGCCTTCCCATAGTTGTTATGCAGGGGAATTATGGTGGAACTTTGTAGCCCTGTCTACATATAAAGATCATGTCAAATAATGGGTTCCTTAAGTAAATAATAAGTTCAAGATAACATTAATTTACACTTAGAAAACCACATTGCATTTTCCCTATATCCGAAAACTTTTATCAGCATGATATTTGTTCTTAGTCAATAAAGGTTCTTAATATCTAAGTTTGATGCATACTTTTATAGAAAAATAGTAACTGTTAGACTAACAATGCATGTATCCACATTGACATGTACAAACAATGGTTAGGTGATGAAAAGGTTTAGACGCACCTTCTTGGTGCGATTTTCCATTTCTTTCAGCTTCGCTTTATGATATCGTCTATTCCACTCGTCTAGTTTTGTACGCCTCAGAAAATATGCAGTGAAAAAATTGTTAAGCCAATGTAGATGTTAGATAAGGTTAAACAATAAAAAAAGATGAATAAGTTTAGTAAATTACCTTTTCTCCCCGCCTGGATCCAAACCAGATACACCATCCAGTCTTGTACACATAAAAAAAGATGGAAGAAAAAAAATAGTTAGGCCGGTGTAATATTAACCTAGCAGAGCAGGGAGGCGGCGGAACAGTTTTTTATTATGTATGTGATTTAAGTCATTTAGATAAAAACTAAATTATATTTGCTTATTATAACACGCATTTTATTCTTATTATATTTGCTTCTTGGCGTTCCGCCAAGTCTATCGAAGAACAACTAAAAAATCTAAACCTGATTAATCATTTAATTACTATGGGGAGGAACCCATAGGAACCCATAATAGGCTACAAACTTATTATTTACTTAAGGAACCCATAGTTATTTTCTTCTTGTGACCTCATGGCTACGGCACGGCTAGGCCGACAAGGGTTCTAAACCTCTCACCTGAGCTAGTGGTAGCTAATTATGTTTTTTTGCAACATAGTTTCCTTGCTTGTTGCATAAGAAACCTTAAAACTCTACAAAAATCAAGGAAACTCTTATATTTTGTGGAAATTTTGGAAGTCTCGGAGTACCCCAGAATCCTTAGACCCCTAGGTATGCTTAGAGCCCTCCTAGGTCTCACTGGGATCACTTGAGCAAAATGGGAAAATTTTAGCATTTCTGTCTGTGGCGATGTGTCGCTACAGTTAAGGACATTCGAAGACACTTTCTGGATTGGCGACGCATCACTAGGGTCGACCTATAATTGGCAACGCGTCACCAATCTGCAGAAATGCAAAAATTGGCGCATTTTGCTGCTATGAACTTTGGACGATTCCTACACATATCAAACATGCATGGAATGCCTCCAAATTTCATACATACACAGAACATGTTGCATAGAACATAACCAACTATCATAAGCTAAGCTATGATGCCTTGTAACATCAATCCAATCCTCTCAAATCCTCTAGTCCACCATAATTCAACCAAAATGTTTAACTAATGCCATAGCTAAAACCACTCAAATTCTTCAGGAAAACTCAAGCTAATGGCATCAAATGAACTTGAAAAATATCTCCCTTACGTCAACTCCAAGTAACAAGCAAGAATCAATCCCCTTTTCGATCAACCAAGTTCACCAAAGTTCTACACAAGTTCCAATCCAAAAACAAAGCACTAATCATCAAAACTTCACTCTCTAACCAAAACCCAAGCTTCAAACCAAGTAAATAACATGAATTCAATCAAGAACACTTTGCTCACCTTGTTCAAAAATAGGGGATGTGGAAAAATGCCCTTCGAAGCTTCAAAATCATGGTTTAAAGCTTGAAATTGGCTTCTCAAAGCTTAAATACTATGAATTGCACCTCTTGGCACTAAAATCACTTGATTCCAAGATTAATTTGAGACCAAAATGAGGGTGAGAAGGGTGGAAATGGGATTATGGCAGCCATAGTCCCACTTTCCTCTCTTAAACCCTCACTTAACCCCAAAGGCCATCAAAGTATTAAGCTTGTTACAATTAAACCCCCATCTTTGTAACTTAGTGATTCTTGATTAAATCCTTGTCTATTTTTCAAGTTTGAGTTAAGGTTGAAAGTTGAGTTATAAAAATTCATTTTAAAACACTCGGGTCTCGTCCCGGCTATTCAAGATGCAAAATTACAATTTTACCCCTGAACTTCATTTAGTGCTTTATTCTTCTTGGAACTTAGTGAACTTTGCTAAACTTCTCTATTCTTGCTATGTAAACTTGAATTAAGGTTTTAAAGTTAATTTAAAACACTTTACCTTCCTCAATTTCACCTCCCACTAGAAGGGCCATAACAACATCGCAAAGGAATTGCCAAGAATTGTCATCTTGGTGGTGAGGGCAAGGTTAAAGGGAAGTTCCCTGGCCTAAGGTTCCTTAAATGCAATAAGTTTCATGGAAAGAAACCTTACTATTTTGTCACCCAAGCGTGTCTGAGATGTTAATCCATGGATCGTTGGATGAAAGACTACCCACAGGCTCAAAGGAGGCCAGAAGACCAAGGTCCAACAAGGCTTATTAGGGCAGGACCTAGGGAGGGACAGCAGAGGCCAGTTCCTCCAGTGGCTCAGCCTCTAGTGCAGAGAGCTGGTAGAGTCTTTCAAGTGGAAAGGCCAGAGACATCACAGCAGGGAGGAGCACTAAGAGGTAACATTTACCGTAATGGTATGCCTGTTAGTGTTCTATTTGATGCTAGTGCATCTGTGTCTATAGTGGCTAGTAAATTTGTTGAAGCCATGAAATTGCCTACTAAAATCATGCCTAGGATATCCTTAGTGAAAATAGTGGGTTGTCAATGTCCTTTCACTAATGACCTACCTAAGGATTATGAGCTAGTAGTAGGAAAGACTAAGGTTATGACTAGTCTGCTAGTGTTGGACATTCCTAAGTATAATTTAGTGCTGGCTATGAATTGGCTTGCTATGCATAACATAAGAATTGATTGGGCTAAGAGGGGAATCACATTGCTTGATGGTGAAGTGCATGCAATAGTGAAGTCTAAGTAATTAATGTATGAAAGCATGGCATGGAACTAGAGGTACTAGATGAGATACCTGTGATTTCTGAGCATGATTACTGTTATGCATTGAATGAATTCCACTATGAAGAATAAGTGGACAGAATACCTATAGTGAGAGACTTTCCAGAAGTCTTTCCTAAAGACCTACCAGGTATTCCTCCACAAAGGGAGATTGAGTTTGAAATCAAGTTGCGACCATAAGCGAGTCCAATATCCATACCTCCTTATGGAATGCCTATCATAGAAATGAATGAGCTCAAGAAACAACTTGATGAACTTCTTGAAAAAGGGTTCATAAGGCCAAGTGTTTCACCATAAGGAGCTCCAATTCTCTTTGCGAAAAGGAAGGATGGATCTTTGAGACTATGCATTGACTATAAGAAACTCAATGTAGTGACTATCAAGAACAAGTATCCACTCCCTAGGATTGAGGATCTTTTTGATCAACCTAGGGGAGCTAAGATCTTCTCTAAGATAGATTTGAGATCTGGATACTTCTAGTTGAGAGTAAAAGAAAAGGGCATTCCTAAGACTGCATTCAAGACTAGATATGGGCATTATGAGTACATAGTCATGCCATTTGGTTTAACTAATGCCCCAGTTGCTTTTATGAACCTGATGAATAGGGTGTTTAGACCACATCTGGATAAATTTGTGGTTGTGTTCATTGATAACATCCTAGTGTATTCCAAGGATGAACATGAACATGAACATCGTCTGAAGATTGTCGTAAAGACTCTATTGGAATGTCGCCTTTATGCCAAGCTATCCAAGTGTGAATTCTAGATAAGGTAAGTGGCTTTCCTAGAACACATCATAGATGCATAAGGCCTTAAGGCAGACCCTGAAAAGGCCAAGGCAGTGCAAGAATGGGAAAGATGAACGGCTGTCAAAGATTTCAGGAGAGGAAAGAGGTTCCTTGTATCAATCCTTTGCCTACAAGAAAGAATTACTGTACTTCAAGGACCGAATCTATGTGCCTAAAGGACCAAAGGTCAAGGATGAAATACTTGAAGAAGCTCACACAAGTGAGTTGACCATTCATCCAAGAAGTAAGAAAATGTATAAAGACATGAAGATTCACTTCTGGTGCACAAACATAAAGAGAGACATAGTTACTTATGTCTCCAAATGTGCCACATGCCAGAGGGTAAAGGTAGAGTAGTAGAAGCTAGCTGGTACCCTACAAAGTCTACCTATACCAGTGAGGAAGTAGGGCAACATAAACATGGACGTTTTGATTGGGTTGCCTATGACCAGATTAAGGCATGATAGAATCTGGGTCATTATGGATAGGCTAACCAAATGTGCCCGCTTCTTACCTATGAAACTCACAGCTCGTTGGAGAAGTTAGCATAGAAGTATGTCCAAGAGATAGTGAGACTATATGGAGTGCCATACTCCATTGTAACTGAGAGAGATCCAAGATTTACATCTCAGTTTTGGAGTGCTGTTCATAAAGCACTAGAAACCAAAATCCATCTGAGTACTGCTTATCATCCTCAGATAGATGGGCAATCTAAATGGGTGATATAGATGCTGGAAGACATGCTCAGGAGTTGGGTGTTGGATTTGAAAGGTGAATGGCATCTACACTTTCCATTGGTGGAATTCTCATTTAACAATAATTACCCAAGCACCATTGGCATGGCACCTTATGAAGTATTATATGGAAGAAGGTGCATGACACCACATTGTTGGGTGGAAGCCTCAGACAGGCTAGAGTTTGGTTTCAAAATTATTGATGAGACAACTGCCGAAATCAAGAAAATTCAAGAGAGATTAAAGGCAGCCAATGAAAGGACCACAACCTATGTGAATAAAACAATGAGAGACTTGGAATTTGAGTTTGGTGACAATGTTTGGCCGAAAGTTGCACCAGCCAAAAGCACTACCAGATTTGGCAGAAGAACCATGTTAGATCCAAGATACATAGGCCCATATGAGATCTTGGACAGAGTTGGCAAGGTAGCATACATGTTAGCTCTACTGCCAAGCGTGTCAAGTGTTCATAATGTTTTTCACATCAGTATGCTTAATAAGTGTCTATTGGACACAAAGCATGCTATTGTAGTGGAAGACATATAGTTGGAACCTAACTTGACATATGAAGAGAAACCTATAGCTATCTTAGCCAAGGATTCTAGAAGGTTAAGAAACAAACTTATTCCCATGGTTAAACTTTAGTGGTCACACCACTCTGAAAGAGAAGCGGCTTAAGAAACTGAAAAAGACCTTATGGAAAGATATCCTGAAGAACACCTGAAGCTAAAGGCTATTTTGGAGGACCAAAATTTTTAAGGGGGAGAGGATTGTTACCACCACACAAACATGAGAGAATTACAAGTGTGTGATAATGGCTAAAAACCATTATATTGTGTAATTCTGACCATAGTGATTGAAGTGTTCCAAGTTAGTAACTTGGCCCCCAAGAAAAGTCTTAAGAATTGCTTGTTTGTCAAGTAACCTATGGACTTTTTTGTAAGGTTTTGGAAATTCGGGTACTCAATTACAAAACTCCCAAGAAAGAGACTTGGAGAGTTATGGGAAGGATATAAATGGTATGAAAGTGCTATTGAAGGGCCAAATTACTTATGGAAGACAAGTTTGGAAAAAAGAAACTATTATGGCCCTTCTAGTGGGAGGCAAAATTGAGGAAGGTAAACTATTTTAAATTAAGTTCAGAACCTTAATTCAAGTTTACTTAGCAAGAATAGAGAAGTTTAGCAAAGTTCACTAAGTTCCGAGAAGAATAAAGCACTGAACGAAGTTCACGGGGAAAATTGTAATTTTGCATCCTGAATAGTCGGGACGAGTCCCAAGTGTTTTAAAATGAATTTTTATAACTTAACTTTCAACCTTAACTCAAACTTAAAAAAATAGACAAGAATTTAATCAAGAATCACTAAGTTACAAAGATAGGGGCTGAATTGTAACAAGCTTAATACTTTGATGGCCTTTGGGATTAAGTGAGGGTTTAAGAGGGGAAAGTGAGACTATGGCTTCCATAATCCCATTTCCAGCCTTCTCACCCTCATTTTTCTCTCAAATTAAGCTTGGAATCAAGTGATTTTGGTGCCAAGAGGTGTAATTCAAAGTATGTAAGGTTGGAAAAGCCAATTTCAAGTTTGAAACCATGATTTTGAAGCTTGGGAGGGCATTTTTCCACATCCCCTATTTTTGAACGAGGTGAGCAAAGTGTTCTTGATTGAATTCATGTTATTTACTTGGTTTGAAGCATGGGTTTTGGTTAGAGAGTGAAGTTTTGACGATTAGTGCTTTGTTTTTGGATTGGAACTTGTGTAGAACTTTGGTGAGCTTGATTGATTGGAAAGGAGCTTGATTCTTGCATGTTACTTGGAGTAGAGGTAAAGGAGATGTGTTTTCAAGTTCATTTGATGCCATTAGCTTAAGTTTGCTTGGAGAATTTGAGTGGTTTTAGCTATGGCATTAGTTAAACATTTTTGTTGAATTGTGGTGTACTAGAGGAATTGGGAGGATTGGATTGATATTACAAGACATCATAGCTTACCTTGTGATAGTTGGTTGTGTTCTATGCAACATGTTCTATGTGTGTATGAAATTTGGAGGCATTCCATGCATGTTTGGTATGTGTAGGAATCGTCCAAAGTTCATAGTAGCAAAATGAGCCAATTTCTGCATTTCTGCAGATTGGTGATGAGTCACCAATTACAGGTCAACCCTAGCGACTCGTCGCCAATCCAGCGAAACTTCACAGAAGGTCACCAACTATGGCGACGCGTCACCATAGACAGAAATGCTAAATTTTTCACATTTTGCTCAAGTGATCCAAGTGAGACCTAGGAGGGTTCTTAGTGTACCTAGGGGTCTAAGGATTCCGGCGGTACTCCGAGACTTCCAAAAGTCACACAAAATATAAGAGTTTCCTTGAGTTTTGTAGAGTTTTAAGGTTGCTTGTGCAATAAGCAAGGAAACTATGTTGCAAACAAACATAATTAGCTACCACTAGCTCAGGTTAGAGCTTTAGAACCCTTGTCGGCCTAGCCGTGCTGTAGCCACAAGGTCACAAGGTGAAACCTTGTTCATCTAGTCTACAACAACGAGGCGCTGCGGCCTAGTCTACAAAGTTCCACCATAATTCCCATGCATAACGACTACGGGAAGGCTACATGATTGCATCCAGTAAGCTTCGACTTGCTAAGAGTGGGTTAGTGATCAGAACTCGTTAGGCACAGAGTGATGCACTGTGAGGAGGACTAGTTGAGAAGAGGTCTTATGGCCTAGTTATATGTGCATATAATAGACCCTCATGCTTTGTGAGCTCGCAGCAAGACTCCTAGTAATTTTCTTGCAGGTACACTGAAGACCCCTTATTGAGAATTGTCGAATTCTCACTCCCTGGTTTTGTTATGTAGAGACTGAAGTTACTGGACCGGGTAATTGTTGAGGATTATCACGGTAGTGTTCTTTTGTGTATACAGGTATGGCAGTTGAGAATCCCTGTGATTTTAGTCTACATAAGTACTTAGTTGGCTTGTTGGTCAAGTAACAGTACTAACTAGTGTCTTCCTTTGGCTGCAGAGCCTAGTAGCACTTGGGAAAGGACTTTTAAGACTCGCCACTGGGATGTGTATCCAAGGTGGGAGGTAAGTCAAAGAGATCTCAGTAGAGGCTTCTATTTATACAGTACTTTTATTTGCCTCCATAGTCTATGTTTTGAGGAGTCCTCGACTCTAGAATTGCTCTTGAGTGAAGGCATTAGTCTACTTTATGTATGAATGTTCTCACGAGTTGTTATGTGTAGTAAACTCACACAAATGTTGATTTTTGTATGCTTTGGCTATTTGTACTTATTTTCTGTAGAAATTACTTGGCCAAGTTAATGTTTTAATGTTTTATCGTTTTAATAAACCAAGTCAAAGCATGAAGAGCATGCATATTGTATATTTTAGGTTAATCAACTAGTATCATGGGATTTAATCTGCACACATACACAACTAGCCAATTGCAATCCACCGTGAGACCAGCTCTCACAGGGCTTCCTGGGCAGGGGCATGGGCGGCCGTGTCAAGCTAAGGGCGTGCTGACAAACACCACCTTTCAGTCCCTCATGGTCAAGTGTCCGAACGAGGAGGTCCTCGCAGCGAGGATGAGTGAACATGTTGCCCAGGTGACCTTTGAACCTTTTGCCCTTTTTTCAACATTTTCCTGAGTTTTTGCTTGTTTCCGAGCCTTATTAGAAGTTCACCCTTTTGCAGCTCTTGGCGTACAATGGATACTTCAGAGTTTGGGCAGCAAAATAGTCTTCGGTCCGATCTCGATGCGAAGAGTCCTTGACAAGTGCCAAGGCATTTTGTGCTATCTCAGTCATCAAGTACAATGAGCTCAATATGATAGCCGAGGAAAAGCTATACCAACTTCGGGAGGAATTTTTTAAGAGTTAGGGGGAGCTCATTCAGGACTTATCCTCGAAGGTGTTTGATCTCAGCGCGAAGGTCATCGCACTGACTTCGGCCAATGAGGCCTACCAAAATGAGAAGGAAGCAAATGTCGAAAAGCTTGCGAAGGCCCTTGCGCTTAACATCGAACTCCAAGCTGAGGTTGACACTATGAAGAAGGAGAAGAAGAAGCTGGAAAGGGAGGTTGTGTAACTTAAGAACGAACTGGAGGACTTAAGCATGGAAAAGGACAAGTCCGATCACGCGTGTAAGTCCTCCCATCAGGATGGCTTCTACCTGGCCCGCTACCAAGTCCTTTCTAGGTATCCCAACCTTGACCTTTCTTTCCTAGCGGGCCTGGACATCCCCAAAGTGCCAACTTGGGAGTGGTCGAAAATAGAATACCTCAACCTCCTAGTTAATCGTCCTTCGGCACCGAAAGTTACGGCCTAGGGAGACATCCTCGAAGGTGAAGTAGTTGGAGATATCGGGGATACAACGAATGTCCAGAACCCCAAATAGGCTTCCCCTTTTCTTCTTCATATTTGTAATTTGCTCCCTTTGTACTATTCTGAAAGTGTTTAATGAAAAATTCCTCTTTTCTTGACAATTTGGCTAAGTACTTGATCGATCTCTAAATATTGTTTTTCTTATTCGGCACTTAACCACATTCGGAATGAGGCTTTTAGCACCAATAATGGCAAGTACCTTTGGTGTCGACCATATCCGGCCAACTACCTTCGATATACTTAGCTCGGATTATGTTTGGCAAACGTTCCTTTGGCATACTTTGCACTATTTCCTTTTTGAAAGTTTTTCTAAGTTCTTCAGTTATGCACTTTAGGAGGTACTCACCTTTGGCAACCACATTCGGGTGAAGGCGATATTCATCTTCGTCTTCGGTCATACCTCCTTGGTGTTTTTGTAAGACTTTTCACTTGAAAATTTTTTCTAAGTGTGCCGTTAGGCACTTTTAGTGGATGAGCAACTATATTTGGTTGGCCATCTTTTGCACAACTTAACTCCCTCTTCTTCAACTATGTTCGGTTGACATAATTTAGAGAAGACTGACCATTTTCTTGTGTTTACCCCTCATTTGGAAAACACGCTCGGCCAAATATCTAGTAAGAAGTGGAAATAATTTCGAAGGCATTTTTGGAAAGAAACTCCTTCAGCATTTATATTATGTTCGGTTAGTTACCTTTGGGGAGAATTGTACAATTTTTCCTTGAAAATTTCTTCTAAGTATAGAATTTTTTCAAGGAATCCAAATGCCATGTATTTTTCAGTTCTCCACCTTTGGTGTCATCGAGCTTGTAGACGCCTGGCCAAACTTCATCGAGGACCAGATAAGCTTTGTCCCAGTTTGCCTGAAGTACCCCATGCGATGGTCTTTGGGCTTCAAATTCAGTCCTTCAAAGGATAAGGTCCCCTTTTGTTATTCCTTTTCATTTGACATGCAAGTTTGCATTAACAGCTACTCTTTGTTGAAAAGCCTTCCTTCTGAGTTTGGCCATTTATCTATACTCGTCAATGAGATCCAACTTGGTTCTCAAACCGAGGTTGTTCCCTTGTTCATCGAACACTTATACCCTGACTGATGGATGTTCGACTTTGACAGGGATAATGGCCTCTGCCCCGAAGGCGAATGAGAAAGGTGTTTCACTCGTGGCCCTTCTCGGAGTAGTTCGGTAACTCCACAGTACGCTCGAAAGCTCTCCTGGCAATTTTCCATTTTCTTCTTTCAACCTCTTTTTCAGACCATCTTTTATTGTTCTGTTGGACACTTCGACTTGTCCATTGCTCTGAGGATGGGTCACCGGCGTGAGGTGTATTTTGATTCTGAGGTCAGTTATGAATTCCTGGAACCCTTTATCAGTAAATTGGGAACCATTATCGGCTACTATCACCCTTGGTATGCCGAATCTGCATATGATGTTCTTCCAGACAAACCTCTGTATGTCCTTCTCCAAGATTGCCGCTAATGGCTCTGCCTCAATCCACTTGGTGAAATAATCTACTGTGACCACGTAGAACTTCACTCCTCCTGAAGCTGTTGGGAGAGGTCCAATGAGGTTATTACCCCATACAGTGAAGGGGCAGGGGTAGCTTCCTGAAGTTATCATTTCTGAGGGTAGTCTTTGGATGGGTGCATGTCTTTGGCAATTTTCGCACTTCTGAACGAACTGCCTTGCATCCTTCCTTAAGGTGGGCCAGAAGTATCCTTGCCGAAGTAGCACTTTAGCTAGGGCGTCAGTTCCTATGTGAGAACCGCAAGCCCACTCATGGACTTCTTTCAGGATAGCTTGAACATCTTTTTCACTGACACAGCTTTGCAGCGGACTTGCATACCCTTGTCGGTACAACTCTTCCGCGATCAGGAAGTATCTTCTCGAGCATTTTCGCACTCTCACAGCTTCAAGAGGATCTTCGGGAGTCCCGAAGTCGTGAGGTATCTCTTGCTAGGATCTTTCCATCCTCTACCCGAGGTTGTTACGAATAACATCACTATACTGGGCTTATACAGTACCTCAGTAGACTCTTTGGATTTGTCAATTCGTCGGCCTCCATATTAGTTCACCGACATACATTTTCTATATGGACAGTATCAAACTCCTAGATGAGCTTCTTGATGAGGTCATGGTACTTTGCCAAGGTTGGGTCTTTTGTGCCACAGTCTCCCGCCATCTGCCGGACTACTATCTAGGAATTGCTGTGGGCCTTTAGGTTTCTTACACCTAGTCTTTTTGCCAGACGCATGCCCACTATGAAGGCTTCAGATTCAGCAACGTTGTTGGTGACGTTGAATCTGAATTTGATGGCGTTCATGGCTTTCATACCTTCGGAACCATGAAGGATTACTCCGGCTCTTTGATGTTCAGAACCAGAGGCTCCATCAACAAATATTGTCCACTCAGGTTCATCCTTTTCGAGGTCTTATGGAGTATCTTCGGTTTATGGGATCTCGACTATAAATTCTGCTAATGCTTAGGCCTTTATGGCCCTTCTCGGCTCATAGGTGATGACATATTCACCAAGGTTGATACACCATTTTGACAGTTTTCCCAAGTGATCCACTATCCTCATGATGTCCCAAAGAGGTAGGTTACTTCGGACAGTAATAGGGCGTCTTTGGAAGTAAGGTCGCAACCTCGTGCTCGCCAATACTAAGGCATAAATAGCCTTCTGTAGAATAGGGTACCTAACTTTGGCGCCATGTAGGGACTTACTCACATAGTATACTAGCCACTGCCTTCCTCCCTCTTCTTTTACAAGCACCGAACCCATCGCTTTTTCACTAACGGCGAGGTAAAGGATGAGATAATCTTTTTCCTTCGGCTGTTGAAGTGTCGGCAGATGGGCTAGATAGCTTTTGAGCTCATCCCAGGCCTTTTGGCAGTCTTCGGTCCAAGGATGTTCCAACGAACCGAAGGTACCTTCATTTTTTGCTGCTTTAGTGAGCACTTTGAAGAATGGTCGGCATTGATCACCATATCTAGAGATGAATTTGCTTAGCGAAGTGATTCTCCCAGTCAGTCTTTGCAAGTCCTTGATTGTTGTAGGAGTTCAGAATCCTAGTAGGGCCTTAACTTTTCCTAGGTTGTCGTCGATTCTCCTCTCCGATACCATGAATATGAGGAACTTGCCTGCATTTAACTCAAACACACACTTCTCCGAGTTGAGATGGATTCTGAAATCCCGAAGTCGGTGGAATGTTTCCTTTAAGTCCAAGATATGCCTACTAGGGAGTTTGCTCTTAACTATCATATCGTTGACAGATACTTCCATATTCCTCCCGATTTTTGTGTCAAACACCCTACTCATCAGCTTTTGGTATGTCGTCCCTGCATTCTTTAGGCCGAATGGCATTCTGACATAGCAGTAGGTCCCGACTTCAATGATGAAGCTGATTTTTTCCTCGTCTTCGGGATCCATCCGAATTTGGTGGTATCCACTGAAAGCGTCATGGAAGCTGAGCAATCTGTACTCGGTGGTGGAATCCACCAATTGATCTATAGGTGGCAAAGGTACAAGTCCTTAGGATAGGCATCATTTACGTTGCTGAAGTCGATGCACATTCGGAGCTTATCACTCCCTTCTTTCGTAGCAATGACAACATTGCTACGCCATTCGGGGTACTTGACCTTCCTTATTTACGCCTGCTTACATTAATTGTTGGACTTCAGTTTTGATGAAGTTGTTCTTATGTGCCGAGAGGATTCACTTTTTTTATCGAATAGGCTTCACCTCCGGGTGCACTTTAAGGCTTTGTTGGATTATGCGAGGGTCTACCCCAAGCATGTCCTTCGAAGAGTAGGCAAACAGATCTTTGTCTATCAATAGAAAAGATATAAGATTTTACTTGTCACCTTCGGCCAATTTTTTCCCAACTCGGATACTTCGACCTGGGACAAGTTCTACATCTTCTGTTTCTATTTTTTCAAGGTCTCCTGTTTATTCCTCCCTTACCTCTTCTCCAAGCATGGTCTTATCTTTTGAAGTCTGTGCATGGATCTTCATTGGACCTTGTCTTGCTTTCACAAAGACCTTCATCACTTCGGCTTGGTCGATGAATATCTCCACGTCCCTGTCCTTCGTTGCGAAGGTGACAGTCAATTACTTCACATCTGGACAGATGTGGAGATTCCCCTACATCTGCCTCCCGCGGATGGCATTGTATGACGAAGGGACATCTATGATGATGAACCTTGTCAAGGTGGAAGCGAAGAGCTCTTCCTTGTTTCGAGGCAAACTTCCTCTCAGCATCAGAGGCAGGTCGATCCACCCGAGGACAGGGAGTTCGGACTGACCTACCCCGAAGGTAGGGTAGGTGGCAGGCTTGAGATCACCTTTTGAGATACCCAAATTTAGTAGTAGATGAGAGAATAGGACGTCGACATTGGAGCCATAGTCGATGAGCACTTTCTTGACGTCCTAACTCTCTATCCTTGCCATGATTAGGAGGGGATCATCATGAGGGAATTTCACGGTAGACCCATCTTTCTGAACGAGCTTGTTCGATGGGTTCCCGAACTCCATCGTTGAGATTTCATGAACTTTCCTTTTCGTTTCGGCCAAATGTATCCCAGTGGTGATCGTTTGGATTACCCCAGTCGGAGGTGGGGGATTTTTTCTAGGACTTCGGTTCCAACGTATGTCAAAATCATACTCCTCATCTTCTGCTTTTCTTTCCTCCTCCCTTCTCCCCTTCGGGGAGGGCATCCATAGGTAATGCCAAAGTTGGCCCTGCTTTATTAAAGACTCGATATACTTCCTCAGTTGGAAGCAATCCTCAGTGTCATGCCCATGGTCCCGGTGGAACTGGCAGAACTTCTTCGTGTTTTTTTTGTTTTCTGAGGTCATGGCCTTCAGACGCTGAATACAGCTCCCGTGCCTTTTCATGGCCAGCAGTATGTTTGTTCTGGTCATTTTCAGGGGGGTGAACGTCATTGGCTTCTTGCCCCTTTACTTCTTAGGTCTACCTCCAGTATTGGCCAGATAGCGAGGTTGATGGCTCGGACCCTCAGAGCGAATTTGGTCAGACTTCGGCCCCCCATCCTCAGTTCTTCAACTGTCATGTGTTGCTCCGCCATTCAGTAGAATTCTCTGAGGGTGTCCGGGGGTTCTTTGGAGAACTCATGGAAAAGCTGTGAGTCCCTCTGAAGCCCCCTAATCATTGCAAGGATATGGATTTCGGAGCGGAAGTCTGGAACACTCAGTGCTTCCCTATTGAACCTTTCGACATAGTCATGAATGGTTTCCCCATTCCTTTGCGCTATGTTGAACATCTGGACAGGCATCTTTGCTGTCGGCCTGCTCCTGATGAACTACTAAGTGAATGCCGTTGACAACTCCTGGAAATCCACTATGGTTTCGGGGGCTAGGGAGTTATATCACGCGGTCTCCGGCTCGGAGAACGTGACCTCAAAACATTTGTACAGGGTGGCATCATCGGCACCATGCTACATCTGTACTTCGTCAGGAGCGCTTGGGGGTCACTGTGTTCGTCATATGTCTCTAAGCGTGGCACTCGGAAGTCGCTCAGTATAGGTGCTTCTACCACTGCTCGAATGAAGGGTGATTCATCTCTAGTGAAGGTCTCTGACAACCTTGACCAGACGGACTTCCGAGCGATCTGCGTCTCTACCTTTTCCAGCCTCTCTAGGATCTTCTCCATGAGGGCTGTAGTACTGGTTTCTTCCCGTTGCTTGATGACCCCCGGCAACGGAGAGCAACGTCTCCTTTTTAGGGTGTAGCTTCATCGGCGCAGGGATTGTGACCTCTTGTCCGATGATGAACTCTGCCAGCAGGATGTTTTGGGCGCTTTTGACCCCGTTTCCCCAGCTCAATGTCCTCTGGGGAGTACATCCTCTGTTGAGGATTTGTCATGAAAATCCCCACTTCATGAACTTTGGTGGGTAGATTTCGGACTTCTCTCTCGGTGAGCAGCTGTAGGGGAAGTCCTTCAGCCCGAAGGTGGTTGAGATCACCCTTGATCCAGTTGCTGAGTCATCTCGGCCACAATGAAAAACTGAAAATCTCTCAAAAAGCCCATTGTGACCATTACAGGACATTCGTCCTCAGGCAAAGAAGTTCCTACCATAGGCTGCTTAGTTGCCGGTTGAGTTTCTGACATGGATGGGGACCTCAGGAGTCCCTTGTCCTTAGAATGCCGAGTCTCAACAACGGAAACCTGGGAGTGAGTTCTCATAGACAGCGCCAAATAATGCCCACTGGCATCCTCGTTGTGTGACATAGTGACCTAGAGTAGGGACTTCCAGCGCGAAGACGTCTGAATGAGAGACTCCCAACAGGAGGATGGCTGCTAGACTAAAAGAAATGAGGGTTAGAGACTCCCCGGAATGTGTTTCCAGGGGAGGAGCCTCCGACACCCAAGTTAGTAAGAGTAGGACAAGTAAGGAGCAAAAGTGAAGAGTAGAGAGTCGGGAGAGTCGCTTGCGTCCTCTTACCAAGGTCATCCTAAGTATTTATAGGAAGGCATAAGTAGGAGGCCATTTCACATAGCCTGCTGAGATTATGACACATGTTCGGCCAGATTTGGTCCATACCTCTGCAGACAAGTACCTCCAGCTGGGCCTAGGCCTTCTTAGCCAGGGGCGCCGGTGAGGTTACTACGACAGGGGTATCTGTGTCAGAGGCTCCTTAACCATTTTTGTCGTATCTTCTCAAGACCCCTTTGGTGTACCTAGATCCCTCAGAATATGAGTCCCCTTCGGGCCATCATCACTACTGAGGGCTATTACGAGAGGCCCCTCGGCAGAGTGGAGCACCTTCAGTGGATGCTCTTAATTTCCAAGGATGGGGATATGCTTTCTTGAACTCGGTGGGTTCACCATTCGAAAGTGGTAGTATGCTCCCTTTCTGAGGTCGGCCACGTTATTTACCGTGGATGTTGGCTGGCCACCGAGGTCGTGCCTGGCTCACTATGGGTGGAATTTGGTAAGGTGATCTGGAGATCTCGGGGACCCCGGCCCTTCGGTTATAGGGCATTATTCTTTTTCAAGAATGGTAAGGGTCCTCTCTTTCCCGAGGTCACTCACGTTCTCCGAGGGTGGTGCTTCTCAAGTCAATTCAAAAACTCTCCAAGGGTAATAGCCTTTTGGCTATTAGATAGTCACATTGCCCATTGAATCCAAGTGCTACCCTTACTAAGTTTCTCAACGAAACTTACTCCCCTCAATTATGTCATTTTAGGTCTAGTTGAAAAGATCACCTTCAAACTAACCTTCGTGGTTTGAGTTTTGATCCAAAATTTCAGGTATTTAAACTTCCATGTATCTAGTTGTGATCTGGAAATTTTGGTGATTTTAGGAGGACATTTGGTATTTTACTGATGGCGCTTATTTTGTTATATTTCTGGAGTCCATTGTGTCTTTGGCACTCCTGTAACTTATGGTGCATATTTAACGAAGTTAAGACCATTATGTAGTGCATGTATGCATGTAAATTTAGTGCTTGTAAAATGAGACAAGTACGTGAACATTTGAGTAATGTTTTGGCTATGTATGTGATGTGGTGCAAAGCTGCCTAAGTGTGATTGATAGGTTGCTTACTTGTAAATTCTGTTTTGGCCACATATTGTTGTTAGATGAAAGATAATGTATTTCCCATGTGTATTGGACATATATGGGCTGGACTTGGATGGTTTTCCCCTTGCGAATGAAGTGTTTACACACTTATGAAATTTTGTATGGGCAAAATGGTCATAACATGACCAAAATTTTGACTTTGCACCCAAAACAATGTTTCTCCCTATGTAGAATAAATCTTGGTATGCAATTTTGAGGCCACCAAGAGGAAATCTAGAGGTTTAACTGGTTTGGAATTTCTGGATTTAGATCTCTGTAGCCAAAGTTATGACGTGCAAAACTAGCTAAGTTACTGTTCATTTGGTCAAAATATTGTAACCAACTTAAAACATCCATAACATGGTCCATAGATGGGATATTGATGTAAACAAAAATTCATTGGTCTGCCCTAAGTCTACTTGATAATGGAGCAAAGAAAATAAGGGTTACATCTCTGGAATGATACAGTTTATTGGAGGAAGTTTGGGTGCAGTGGCTGAAATTTTTGAACCTAGTCAGAATGCTTAATGTGTGGAAGCCAAAACTAAGACTTGTGCTAGTATTTTCCTTATTAGCTACCATAGTGTGCATAAATGTGAATATTTGTGTCATGGTTAGACAAATATGCATCTATTTGCATAGTGCTCAAGAGGGTCACTTGAGTATGTACACTAAGGGTGTTGTTCTGGTGACCTACTACAGCACACCAATCATGGGAGTTTAAATGCACAGATTTGGTACCATAACTAGATTACCCCAGAGTGGGTAACACAACAACCCATTAAAAGTGTTCCAAGTTGGTAACTTGGTGCCCAAGAAAAGCCTTAAGGATTGCTTGTTTGTCAAGCAACCTATGGACTTTTTTGTATGATTTTGGAAAGTTAGGTACCCAATTGTAAAACTTTCAAAAAAAGAGACTTGGTGTGAATTTGGTGTGAAAGTGCTATTGGAGGACCAAATTACTTATGAAAGACAACGAAGGACAAAGAAAACACAAAAAGGCATAAAAGACCTAAGTCTTCTACTATAGGCCTTAAGATGTGTATGTCTTTGACTTAAGTCAAATGCTAAAATTGTGGGGTTATCCCACCTAAAGAGGAGCTGCTATGGCAAGATAAGGAAGTCAAAATGTGGGCAATGAGTTTAAGACTAAGAAACCATTGTTTGGATGTAAGAAAAATGACATAAAGCAAAGTTAAGACTACTTAAGTGTGTTTAGTGTACTTTTGAAAATTTAAGTAGTCAAGACCACCTTTTCTTCTCTGATATTTAGCCATACCAGCCAAGGGATGCAGCCCACCCTCCTCCATAGTTCATCCATAGCCACCATACATTCAAACTTAAAGCGATTTGAAATTGAAGGCAAAAGGAAGCAATTGGAAGGAAACTAGAGCTATTGCTTGGGTGCTTCAAGGGTCAAGCTTAAAATTTAGCCTACCCATCTTGGTAAGGGTTCTCTTACCCTCATGGATTGTTTACTATATTTTCAAGCATCCATAGAGCTAGGGCTAAGCTTGGAAGAGAGCCACAAGCTTGATGAACCAAGCTTAGTGAGGGGAGTGCACTTATTGAAGGTTTTGTGACCTAGTGTGAAGTGCACAGTGATTGCAGTGAATTGAAGGGTTTCTAGAGCCCAAAGTTTGTACTAACTAGTGTTAAAACTCTCCTAAGACCAAGCTTAAGCTTAAGGAGGGCTGCCATAGTGATTTCTTTAATTTTATTGCAAGTTTTATAGACTAACGTATGGTTTATGTTGCTGCCACATTTTATGTGTTTATTGGTTATGATTGGCTGCTGCATTTGGTTACTATATCTTGCACACATGCATTGTGGTTTTGTGTTTTAGTGTGTTTTGATGTAGGTTTTAACGAGCGTCACATTTCCTTAGGAGTACAAGTCTTACCCCTACTAAGTTTCACAATGAAACTTACTCCCCTCAATTCTACCATTTCAGGTTTAGTAGAAATATCATATTCAAACTAACTTTTTTGTTTGAGTTTTAATTTAAAATTTCAGCTATTTTAACTTTGATGTATCTAGTTGTGATATGGAAACTTTAGTGATGTTAGGAGCACATTTGGTTTTTTTAGTGATGGTGCTCATTGTGTTATGCAGCAGCTGTCCAGCATCCTGTTCTGGAGTCCATTGTGTCTCAAGCACTCCTGTAACTTAGGGCGTGTATTTAGCTACGTTAAGACCATTTTTTAGTACATGTATGCATGTACACGTAGTGTATGTAAAATTAGACAAGTATGTGAACATTTCAGTAATGTTTTGGCTATGTATGTGATGTGGTGCAAAGCTGCCTAAGTGTGAATGATAGGCTGCTTACTTGTAAATTCTTTTTTTGCCACATAAAGTTGCTAAATGCAAGAAAATGTATTTCCCATGTGTATTGGACATATATGGGGTAGCCTTGGAGGGGTTTCCCCTTGTGAATGAAGTGTTTACACACTTATGAAATTTTGTATGGGCAAAATGGTCATAAAGTGACCAGAATTTTGACTCTACACTCAAAGTTCTATACCTCCCTAGGTAGAAGGAATCTTGGTATGAAATTTTGGATAAATCTAGAGCACATCTATAGATTGATCTGGGAATTGGAATTTATAAATTTTGAGCTCTATAGCCAAAGATATAACGTTGCAAAGTTGGCTAAGTTACTGTTCATTTGGTCATAATTTTGTAACCAACTTAAAAAATCCATAACTTGGTCCATAGGTGGGCTATTGATGTAAAACCAAAATTCCTTGGTTTGATTAAAGACTCTACTTGACAATGAAGCAAAGAAAACATGGGTTTTCATGCCTAGATTAATGCATTTTTTGGAAGAAGTTACAGGTGCAGTGGCTGGTCACTTACACTTAATAAGATTGCCTAATGTGTGGTAGCCAAGATAAAGACTTGTGCTAGTGTTTTCCTTCCTTGCTGCCATGGTGTTCATAAAATGTTAATATGTGTGTAATCGTTGGACCAATATGCAAGCATTTATATAGTGCCCAAGCAGGCCACTTGGGTATGCACACTAAGGGTGTTGTTCCGATGGCCTATAGAACATACCAATCCTGGGAGTTTCAAATGCACAGTTTTGGCACCATAACTATACTACCCCAAAATGGGTAACATACTTGGGAGTTAGAGAATCCCCCCAAGGAAAACAATTTGGGGATTCCCTTCACCCCCCATTTTAGTGTCTTTCAGGGATAAGTTGCTGACTAGGGTACACGTCCGCTTTAACGTGAATGCTGAGCGCAGGTGACCTAAGTCCTTCAGGACATCAAGGATCATCTTCTTATTTTTTTTCATTCATATTGTGGAGCCACCATTAGAGTTGACTTAGAGGAGGCTTAGAGTGCTCATGAAGGCTTGTTTGGGAGACTTAGGGAATCAAGCTCTTTTAGTCATCTTGGGTATTATTCTTTCCTATTTTATGTAATTTTTCGTGGAGGCTACTTTGTTTATTTTCATGTTTATGATTAGTGTGAGCATGGAGTAGTTCCTCATGCACTTTCTATGGATGTAGCTGGTTGACGTGGTTATGGTAATTGAACGAATGGTTTTTCATCTTGGATTTTCCTTCAATGCTTATTTGTTATTTTATTGAACCTATTATTATGTTAATTCATTTGTGGCCAAATCTAATTGTACCTTGGATTTTTTTTGTAAATATTAAAAGGAATTGCAATTAGGTGAAAAGTGAAACAACCATGGTTTTGTTGAGAGACTAGTCTAGAAGACTAGGTGAAGGCAAATTGAACTTGTAATGCCTTTATTAAACTAGAAATTTGGATGAGAGTCCATTGTCATTTAAGCTTGGGAGACTGACCCTTAACATGGAAAAGTTAGAGCCTCACTAAATCACTTCACCAACAACTTGGAAAATCTAGGCATCAGCCATACTTCACTAGCTAACTAACTTAAGTAGTGAAACTATAAGAAGTGTGTGTTCATTAATTCATTAGAAAACCCTAATTTGCACTGTGTTTACTATTCTTGTTTTAGTGGTAATTTAAGTAGTGTTATATAACCTAGTTAGTCTTATAGTGAGTAAATCCACAAGTTTTGTTTGTTTAGCTAAAGTGGGTCTAAAGGCAATGGTAATTATGAACCAATACACTCAACGTATATGAAATTGATACTTACTCACCTTATCTACATGTGACAGTGTGCTTGTAGATAAAGGTCTTAAAACTTCACAACACCTTGCCCTTAGGCACCCTTCCTAACCATTGCCTACATGCTTACTTAAGCAAAACATTGCACAAAGGTGCTAAACTTGTTGCTTTAAGGTTTCTTGTACCTTGGGTACAAGCTCCCTTATGACTTTTTTTAAGGGGTTCAGTGTTCTCACTGTCAAACAATCCATCAATCAACCTGTTACTTTTACCCCATAAGCCATACATACTCTTACTGCCATAACGGTAATATTTTAAATAGCTCATGTGCATATATACTATAGTGCATCTTAGCTCTTACCCCATAAGCTTTACATGCTTTTGTTATTGATGACACCTCTTACTTTTGAGTGGTGACTATGTCACTTGGTCTCGGTGCACTTGTAGTGCCTTAGTGTGCCTTGGCCCTTACCCTCTGACCACTTTCCTTGTATCCCTTCCTTAGGGCCTAGTTATCCTTAAACAACAGAGTGAAGTCTCTTAGGCAACTTAGAATAGGGCTCAAAACTGTCCCTTATTTTGGTTTAACAACTTGCCAAAATCCACCAACAACAAAGACTTAGACCACCAATGGAGTTCCAACACCTATAAAAACTTGCAACCAAAAGCAAAAGAGTTCTTAAAGTAACAATGCAACATTTATGATTATTGTTAACTAACTAATACTTAGCAAAAGTTCTAAACTTCATCTTAGTATCTAATGCCTTACTTGTTGTCCCTTGCTAAGACCACTAACCCCTAGTCTGATATCAACTGTTGTGGAATGGATATGCTTTGGCCATGAAGATGTGCTTAGCCTGAGTCATTGGAACTCAATGTTCATAGTTACAATTGGCTAACTACTACCTAAGGTCCAAAAACCCTTATATGAAACTACTATCCAACCTACCTTGCACAGAAAATATGCTTGAGTTGCTTTGGATATCCAAATAGTAATAAAACATTAATGAATACAAACCATGATGGCCAGACTTTTAAAACCAATGCAAAACAAGCAAAATCTAGAAAAAAAAATACCAAACCATTAGGTAATAACCGACTATTGTACATACCAAATTCTTTACATATGTAGCCTAAATAAGGCAATCAAGCATTCTAGAGCATACTTATATTGAAACCTTTTCCACTTAGATTCACCAATTAATTACTTGAATGTAAGCCTCACGGACCCTTCCTTATGCCATTGAGTCTCATAAAGTGAGGAAACCATGAAAATTCTTGTTGTTAGTCCAACAAATAATCATGCAAGCCTTCAACTAGAAAAGGTTCATAGATTAGTGCCTATAAAGAAACTTAGCTTACCAGCACCTCTAGCTGCTAGGCCAGTTATCCCATACTCCTTTCACTTAATCTGCATGATAAGGAACTTAAGAGGATTAGTACAATGAGTACTTAGTAACAAATTTCAAAGAAGTACCTAAAAGGAAAAATAGTTAAACCACAAATATGTTCATACATGTGAACATAATGCACAACAAGTCTTGTCAGGAAACACAAAAAAAAAAAAAAAAGAAATAATCACATACACAATAAATATCATATGCAATGCAAATATGTATGGATGGATGGTTGGATGGATGAAACAAATGCATATGTACTTAGGACTTCATTTACACCTATGGGTGCTTATCTTGTTGTGAAGTCATACAGTCAAGGTACTGGAAACTGGCCCTTTCCAGCTAGGATACATTGCCTTTAAAGTCCTTATAGGTTCCATTCATCAAAATCAACAACTACACATCCTAACCCATCTACTAATGAGAGTCATTGGTTAAGGCATCACCCACTAAATTCTTACCCACATTTTTCCCTTTCTTATTATGCCAAGTACTTAACCTTAGTAACTTTACTTATTAGCCCCCTTAGTGGCTTATACTTACCAAGTCCAAACTTGGTTGGGACACACTTGTATCCTCCTTAGTGCCTGGGGGTTTACAACCCCAACCCTTGGTGTACTAGGGGTCTAAGACCCAAATTTGCCACTCCATAGTGCACTTTCTTCCTCTTTGTGCTAACATTGCCCTTTAGCAACTATACTTAACCTGACTACCTTGTCCACCTATTACTATCCCTAGGTGGCTTACTTATCAAGCAAACACACTTATCAAGCTTAACAAGTTTGATTTTGGCCCTTTAGGGTTCCACTAGCATCCGAGGACCATAAGCCTTTAACCTTGAGTTGCTAAGTTTCCATGTCACACCCCACATAGGCCCCAGCCTGTGCACTCTCAGTGCCACTCATCATTTTTACCCAAGAGTTATTTAAATACTCTTATGTTCAGGTGTTATTAACTACCTTTTATTTAACCATTGTTTGATAGGTAGTTTTAAGTCTTATTTTCTTAAGCTAAGAGCTGGGAGGTGCCCCAAGAGGCTTATGAGTTATTTAGAACAATCACCTGTAGCTTAAGTAGGGCCCAACCACTAACTTGCAACACAAGGCAAGGCTATAAATCTATAACTTGCAATACAAGCAAGGCATACACTTAATCTGTTAAGTGTCTGGGATGTGTGCTCATCAAGTGTGCTACTCCAATGCATGTCAACAAAGATACCCATCTCATCAAGTTTTGGAAATCATTTTCATGTTCATGAACATCTGGTCAAGTAAAGGAACACAAGAGATTCCATACATCAAAACTCATCCTTCCATATAACATAGCATAACTTGGCATTTAAGCATCCAAAATACTTACACAAAACCATAATTCAACCGAGGCTAATATACACAAAAGTAGCCTACATACAAGTACTACTAACTTGGCAAACATACCAAGAGTACCCATTGTCCAAAATCAGCCAAAGTTATGCATTACATTCAAGTTTACCTATAGTACCCAAGAAGGATCTTAAAGACTATATACATGACCATGGTCTGAAGTACTAAACCTATGAACAAGTTCATAGTCATAAAGGCAAACCACCACACTAGAGCCCAAGAACAAACATCCAACTCCTTTGCTAGACAAGTTCCACAATCTAATCTTAGCCTGCAAAACTTGTACCATAAGTTTTGGGCATAAACCATAAACATAAGACTTGTAAATATAACTAAATTAAGCCAAGTACAACATTGGCACATACCTTAAGCACAAAAGCACCATTAGCACACAAAAGCTAGCAACTCAAGAAAAATTATTCAAGCTGAATATCCTTTCATGAAACAAGAAACATATATGGGCAATGAGTAACAATTTCTTAGTAGGATTCACAAACGACCATATAAGGTCTATTTAGTTAGGTCCAAGACTTAACCTCCAATAGCTTAACTTGTCCTGCAAGAAAGACATTGAAAACACAAAAACATAATATACACATATAGTAACCAAGACATATTAAGCATAAATAAGCTACCTACAATTGGTTAGCACACACAAACAAACAAACAAGCACACAACTCACACATACACAACAATTTCACATTCAGCTGAATCCACTAGCAAGCACCAAATTCACCATTTGCACTTCAAGCACTTCAAATAACCACCATACCTCTAGAGCTCCAAGTTCACTAGTAAGTTGGCCTAACTTGTTAAGAACTCTAGGTGCTTGCCTTTACTTGGATTAGCTAGCAAATCCTATAAGAACCCAAAAGTTCATCATTTCAATTAGAACCTGAAAGTTCACTCAATATGCCCATCAAGTAAACTAAGATCACATAGCACACATTGACTATCACTTAGCTACCCATAACTACTTCTTCATGGAATATTTACCAAGCAAGCAAGTAGAACGTGAATCCTACCTCAACAAAACAAAGATTGAGTTCTCGGTTGTGCTTGAGTATCCAAATCTGAAATGTGTCTTCCAAACCAAACTTCCTAGCACATTTCAACTATCATTTAATCACTCATATCACTTGATCATGGAAAATTTCCAAGAAACCAAGTGAATTATGAATCTTTACCTCAAGAACAAGCTTGATTGTCTCGGTTTTGCCTTGAACTTTCAAGAACACCATGCAACTTCAAGAACACTTCATGAGCATGGGAAGAACAATTTCGGCCTAGCTTGGATTCTTCAAGAACAGGCTCCTATCTTCATGAACAACAAGCCATCTCCAAGCTTTTGGCATTGAACTCACATAAACTCTCAAGAATAAGCAATTTTCAGCCAAGAATAGTCAAGAACATGCAAAGCTCTCAAGAACACACAACCCGCATGAACACTTGAAGGTTTCGGCTATAAAAAAAAAATCACACACAATGGCAGAAACCCTAACCACCCTTGGACATTTCAGCCAATTTCCCAAAACAATGGCCTTCATCATGACCGAAAATGTTAATTTAATTCCTTAATGGGAGGCATGGCAGCCGGCCATGGACACATGTCCAAACAAAATTGGTTTAATGCTCCACTTAACCTTATACTAGTTTGCATGGTTCATTTAGCCCTTCAAAAATCCATGGCTTCATTTTAGTCACTAAAACACATGTTCATTTCGGCATTAACCTTGATTCATGGCCTACATTGCCAAGCATTATTTAAAATGGCTGAAAATGGCCATTATCCCATGTATATTTTAGCCAATTACCAAGACATTGGCTAATTAAATAAACCAAGAAATTGATGGCATAAATCTTGGTGGGAGACAAACTTGACCGGCCATCAAAAGTTACTAAAAGTTGGTCTAATTCTCCACTTTTCCTTGTATTTATTTGCATGGCCGAAATTGCTAGTTTAAGTTTCATAGTTTCACTTGTAGCACTAGTTTAAGTGTACAATATGGCCCCTAAACTTTGTTTTATGCCATAGACATCACAGTCTAATTTTTCATGTATACTTAAAACCCAAACTTTCTTAGTTTTGCACATACACCCTTATTCACATTTTCAATGTAGTCTTTCATTTTTAATTGGTGTTTTCTCTATATTCTTGGCCTAAGCCAAGTACTAAGGGATGGTCTTAACATTCCAACCCTAACCGTAGCCCCCCACAGTCATTATGAGCCTACCATAAGGTTCCATGGTTGGTTTCTTCACTATTTCTTAGGATTTAAGAGCTCATTCATAGGTTGCTCAAAGTTCTGACCCTTTCTTAACCATTAAAGACAACTTTAACCTTTAGGCTACTTGCCATCTTAGCCACATTACCTTGTTTTCAAACATTCATTTAATAAAACATATTTGTGAGTGGAGTAAGTCTTAATTTTAGCATTTCTTAGGTCTTTTTCATGCCCAAGGATGCTTAGGAACCCATCCAAAAGCTTTGAGACATCACAAACTTGAGTCTAAATGTGCCTAGGCACTGTAGCATGAGGGCTTGTGCTATGGAATTAAGAATCATGTCTCTTAGGTTCTAGTAGACCTACTTGGGTGCTATAGTATGGTCTAGTATTGGGGTGCCAGGGTACGACCAATGTAAGTTTACATGGTTGCTTTAGTACTAAGGGCCTAAAGCCTTTCTACTACTTCATACTTTTTTGGTTCCACCTTGAACAGTCCTCTTCCAAATCAATGCAAACTTTCTCCCAAGCCTAAATACAACATAAATTCATTGCGATTGCTTAGAAAACACTTTGATAGTTGATGGCCTGGGGCCTCATCGTTTGTAGTCATAGTGACTGGTGTAGAGACTTCTGGGAGGAAGAACGCCTGGAGGATGGTGCGCCCAAGGGAGAATACCTGAGTCACTTAGAAACAAAGGGTTAGGAGGCCCCCGGAGTGTTTTTCCGGGGGGGGAGCCTCCGACGCCCAAGTCAGTGGTGGCTGAGAAAAGGGCAAAGGTAATAATACACAGGGCTGAAGAGTCTTGCCTGGAAATTTTCTTAGAGTAGGGGAGCAGTGTTTTGCCAACCAACCTCCTTCCAAGTATTAATTCCTAGTATTTATAGGTGTGCCTAGCCCATTCAGATCGCGACATGTGTTCGGTCGGATGTTCCCTGAGTTTCTGGGCGTAGGAGACAGATAGCTGGTAGCAGGTTGCCTTGAGCCACGTGCTGAGATGGGCCATGATGTGATTCTGATGGCGTCCGTGTGTCAGAGCACCTTTTGAGGCGGCTTGTGACGTCTGTGAAAGGACGTGTCAGAGGCTTCCTTAAATGCTTCCATAAATGCTCCTGCCGTACTCCCGAGGTCCCTGGGTGAGGTCATCCTTTGGTACGGACAGAGCCTCTTCGGGAAACAAGCCCTCAGTTCGGGGGTTCCCAGTTTCAGGGAGTTCTGCCTTCGGGGATATCATGTTCGGCTCGTTATGTCTGGTGCTGCTTTTCCGAAGGCGATCGGTTCACAACCTTGGGGGGGCAAGTAGTGTCCTCGGGTTTTCCTGGCGTGCCGGGCTCGGAGCTCTTCGGCTATCTCCCAAGGTGCATGATCACACCTTTTCTCTGGTAGCGCCAGCTTCTTCTGGCTATTCTTGTGGCAGGGAGTTCGGCCAGATAGAGGCGATAGCGTTTGGCTATCACATGCCCCCCTTCGATTTCCGAAGTGAAGACTTCGATTTTGCATCTCTTTCCGAGGTTGTTCATGGGAGTCTCTTGGAAGCTCAACCTATTCCGAGGATGTGCTTTTTGCCCGAAGATCATGGGCTCTTCGGCCTTGGCCTGTTCTTTGGTGTCTTCTAGGCGGAGCATGTGCTGAAGATACACCTTTTGCCCGAAGGTCATGGGCTGTTTGGCCATAGCCTGTCTCTTGGCGTCCTCGAGTTGGCCTGCTCTTTGTTTCTGCAGGTCTGTTTGGCCAAACGTGTCAGTCTGAGTGGCGCGTCCCAGTTTTCCAGGGATATCAGAAGACGTGTCCCAATCAGGGGACGTGTCCCAGTTTTCAAGGGACGTTTGGAGGACGTGTCCCCCATTTTTGTGTAGCGGTTGACACGTGGCGCTTTGCCATTGGAGGAGAGTCACGTCGGTTACAGAGGGCGCGCCTTTTCAGGTGCAGAGAGCAGTTACGGTGATGGTTCGCCTCCACAGGGTACTTATGACGATGTTTCGGTTACCCACCTCTGGCTTATAAATAGCCCTTTCCATCATAAGTTCCTTTTCCTTTTTCTTCTGCTCTTTTCTCTGCTTTGCCCCTGTTCCTGCACTTTCTTGCTTTCTGTGGTGGAGCTACCTTAATCAGAGCTTTTTTCCAGCCAGCTTTCACGACGGCGTCCTCAGATTTTGGCAAGTCTTTCGGTGGGTTTTTGTTTTCCAGATCATTTTGATCCCTCTGTTCTTTGGAGTTTTTTCTGGAAACTGTTTTCTTATCTTTTCCAAACTCGTTTTCATGTCTACAATGCCTATCCCTGAGAGCTGGCAGCCTCTTTTAGCCCATCCTTGTTGCACCACCCCTGCAAAGTTAGAGAGGTGGAAGAAAAAGTTCTTTCTTCCCCCTTACGCCATTACTAGGCTGCCTCGTTCTAGCCATTATGCTTTTTCAAACCACAGAAATGAGGTTACCGTTTTCCGAGCCCAGCTGAAGGCCGGTCTTCGGTATCCTCCTTCGAAGATGGTTTGCGAGTTTTGCCAATTTCATGGCATTGCTGTGAACCAGGTTCCCCTGAACTCGTTTTGCTATTTTAACGCCTTCCTCTGCATGTGTGGCATGTTCGGGATAGAACCCCACTTCATAATCTTTATGCAGTACTACAAGCTCTATGTGGTCCCGAAGGGTGGCTTCTATTTCATGCTACCTCGAGGATCCGGGAGCAAGAAATTCATGTTCACCTTCGCCACTAAGGATAGCTGGCGAGGGTGGCAACAGAAGTTTTTCTTCCTGAAAATGGTTGAGGCTTGGTCGTACGTCCCAACCAAATGGGCTCAGGGAATACTGAATGTGGACGTCATTGATCCGAGGATGCTGCTGACTCCAGAGTTGGCTCCCATGTTCACGGATTTTGACGCCCGCATTCGGGCTGTCTCTGACTGGACTCCCGAGGTCGCTCCGCGTGCCCTTTACCCTTTTCCTATCAACTGGAAGTTGATGACCGAAGAGGTCCTTCGGGAGCTAAAGGTGGTGAAGGAGCACGAGACTGACCTCAAGATGCCAGCTCCTGCCATCGCTGGGAAGGATTCCTGGTTGGTCAAGCTTCTTAAGGAGGAAATTTCTTTCAAAACGCTTGTCGAAAGTGAGTTGTCTTCTACTCCCGTGCTTTTTTCTTCCTCGGACTTACGCTGATATTTCTCTTCTTTTTCAGAGATGGGCGACGGGACTGCCGCCTATTACAAGTCCCTTTTCTCCGGCCAAGTGGAGAAGGGGGAGCAGACAAAGAAGGCAACTTCCTGAAGGCGGAAGTCTGTCGGTGCTGGTCCTTCGGCTAAACGGGCGAAGAAGACTGTTCTTTCCTCCCCTTTGGAAAGTATTGGGGAGGAAAGCGAGGACGCTGAGACCGCGGTTGCTTCGCTGCCCGAACCTCCGGCCGAGGTTCCTTCCGCCACCGACGTCCCTCATACCGACGCCCTTCCCCAAAGTCCTACCCCGTCCCAAGTCCTTCTGGACGCTGGGTAGAGGCACCTTCTGCCGTGGAGCGGCGCAGGCAGAAGGGTAAGGGCATTTCGACCGAGGAGGCTGAGGACTCCGTGGACGTCGTTGTCGAGGTCCCTCCAGGTTAGTTGCTTTCAGGACAAGTATGGTACAGTCCCTTTGCTTTTCTGGATTTCCTTCTTTGTCTTTAACCTCCTTCTCATTTTTGCCATGCAGGGGAGTTGCTTACCCCTGGGTGGGCGACCAAACACGCGAAGGCGCGGGCCCTTCGCAACGCCAAAGTCCCGCAGGGGAAGGTTCCCAAAGAGCCTTTCTGGACATTCACGGAGGACATGAACTTGTACTCCGAGGACTATCCAGAAATGGCGAAGCAAATTTCGAAGGGGGTGCTTACAGAGGCCTCCTTCAAGGCTATTGCGGCGGCCCATCCGGATGATGACACCCTTGCCGCCAAAGTCACCAAGCATGCTGCTCAGGTATGTTCTTCGCACCTTATTCCCTTCAATTTTTCCTAAGTGCCTGGCTTTTACTGACCTTGCGTTCATCTTTTTGCAGCTGCTGGGATACGCCGGCTTTCTCCAAGTTCGGGTGGCCAGGCAGGCAAAGTTCCGAGCTTCGGCCTTAGAGGCCTTAGAGAAGGCGAAGGCCACTCGCTTGGCATTGATCGCCGAGAACCAGCAGCTGTCACATGCTGCGAAGGAAGAAGTTGCCGCTCTACGGGAGGAGTTCTGGAAGGAGAAAGAAGAACTTGAGAAGGATTCCTCCTGAAAGACTGCTGACCTCGGCGAGTAGATAAATGGATTACTGGCCGCCAACGAGGAGCTCCTAAAGGAGAAATCAGATTCTGACAAGCTCATACTGGCGCTGACAGCTGAGAAAAACATCCTTGCTGTCGAGGTCAAGTCCTTGAAGAAGGATCCGAAGGGGAAGAAGCAGATAAAGGCGCTGGATGAGGAGATCGCGGATCTGAAGGACGAGCTTGAGAAGAACAAGTCTGACCAAATGGCCAAGGTCGCCTTTCAGGACGGCTTCTGCCTTGTTCGGCACCAAGTCCTCCAGAGGTTCCCAGATCTGGACCTCTCTTTTCTAGAGGCTATAAACATTCCTGAGGGACCTCGGTGGGAATGGTCCAAGGTCGAACACTTGAAGCTTCCTCCTTCAATTCCAGCGCCGAAGGTGGTGGAAAAGGGTGGGCCAGCAAGTGGCTCTCAGGACGCTGCGAACCCTTAGGCTATTTTAGGGCCCCTTTTCCTTCCCTTCTATTTTGTATTCCTTCTTCGGGCACTTCTTTATTGTAAAGCAGCTTACTCCTTAATGAAGACTTTTTTGGCTAAGTGTTTCTTCAAGTTTCTTTATTTTCACTGTCCCGAATGCTTGTGCTCAAGAGACTTCGGAAAACCTGCAGTCAAAGAAACTTGTTTACCTTCCCTTGGCCGAGCCTGTTCGCTCAAGAGGCTTTTTGGAAAGTCTGAAAAAATTTGACTAAGTCTTTTTGCAGGTTTTGTATTTTCATTTTGTCCCGAACACGTTTGCTCGAGGGACTTCGGAAAACACTTAGTCAGAATTTTCCTTCTTTTCCTCCTGTCCCGAGCATGTTTGCTCAAGAGACTTAGGAAATCTTTCAAGAATTTTCTGTTTTCCATTTTTTCGAGCGTGATGGCTCAAGGGACTTCGGAAAACTGTCTCTACGCTTATTTCAGCGAGTACTGCTGGGAGATTTTTCCATCTTTCCCGAGCGTGATGGCTCAAGGGACTTCGAAAAGTCATATCTGTGCTTGTGGTGAGCATCTTCGCGGAATTCTGTACAATTCTGCACTTAAGAAATTTTCTCAAGACACTTCTGTACTTAGAATATTTTTCATACAACGTGATTCCTCCGCTCAACCTTAAGCGTAGAATTTTTTCAAGGCGTTTGAGTGCCAAGTGTTTTTCAATTCTACGCCTTCGGCGTTGCCAAGCTTGTACACGCCTTTTCGTACTTCGGCAAGGACCACATATGGTCCTTCCCAGTTCGCGCGAAGTACTCCGTGGGACGGCCTTCGGGGTGCGAAGTCAGCCTTTCTGAGGATGAGATCTCCTTTCTTGATCTCTTTCGGCCTGGCCCATAAGTTTATAGCTGCGGCCACTCTTTGCTGAAAAGCTTTTCTTCTCAGCTCAGCTATTTCTCTGTGTTCGCCGACGAGGTCGAGCTTGGTTCTGAGGCCGAGGTCGTTTCCACCTTCATCAAATATTTGCACCCGTATTGATGGTCTGACTATCTCGACTGGGATAATGGCCTCTGTCCCGAAGACTAGTGAGAAGGGAGTTTCCCCTGTGGCCCTTCGGGGCGTCGTTCGGTAGCTCCACAATACGCTTTGGAGTTCTCCTGGCCATTTCCCTTTTGCTTCTCCCAGTCTCTTTTTTAGGCCATCTTTTATGGTCTTGTTCGATACTTCCACCTGCCCGTTACTTTGGGGGTGAGCTACTGGGGCGAAGTGCATCTTTATTCCGAGGTCGCTGATAAATTCCTGGAATCCTTTGTCTATGAATTGGGATCCATTATCAGCTACAAGTACCCTCGGTATGCCAAATCTGCATACAATGTTCTTCCATACGAACTTCTGCACTTCTTTTGCCGAGATAGTTGCCAGCGGTTCTGCCTCGACCCATTTAGAGAAATAGTCCACTGCTACAACGCAGAATTTCACGCCTCCGGGTGCTGTGGGGAGTGGCCCAATAAGGTCTATACCCCAGACTGCGAAGGGCCAAGGATAGTCGGCCGAGGATACCATTTCCGAGGGTGCCCTCTGGATGTTCGCGTGTTTCTGGCAACTACCACATTTTCGGACGAACTGCCTTGCATCCTTTCTCAGGGTAGGCCAGAAGTATCCTTGGCGAAGTATCACCGCCGCAAGGGCATCAGTTCCAATATGTGAACGACACATTCCTTCATGGACCTCTTCAAGGACCATTTCAGTATCCTCTTCATCCACGCATCTTTGCAGCGGGTTTGCATATCCCTGTCGGTATAATTCTTCACCAATCAGGAAGAATCGGCCTGAGCGTCTTCGTAGTTTTGCAGCGTCGCCGGGGTCTTCGGGGAGCACATTTTTTGTGAGGTATCATTTTATGGGATCTTTCCATCCCTTTCCCGAGGTCGCTATGCTCAGCACTGAGATGCTCGGATGATCTAGCACCTCGGTGTATGTTTTTGACTTCGCCAAGCAATCTGCCTCTGTGTTATTCCACCGAGGTACATTTTCGATCCGTACGGCGTCAAACTCTGGGATGAGCTTTGCTACCAACTCGTGGTATTTTGCCAAGATTGGGTCATTCGCCCCATAATCTCCTGCCGTCTGCCGAACTACCAGCTGGGAATCGCTGTGAGCCTTTAAGTTTCTCACGCCAATCCTTCTGGCCAAGCGTAATCCCGCTATGAGGGCTTCATACTCTGCCACATTGTTAGTGACGCTGAAGCTGAACTTAATAGCCTTTTTTACCTCTAGGCCTTCGGGTCCTCTGATAATTACTCCAGCTCCCTGGTGTTCGGTCCCCGAGGCTCCGTCAACATGCAAGATCCATTCTGGCTCACCCTCGTTCGGATCTTGGTGACTGTCCTCAGCGGTGGGTACTTCGGCGATAAAATCTGCCAGTGCTTGGGCCTTTATGGCCTTCCGAGGCTCATATATGATTTCATGCTCGCCAAGCTCTATGCACCACTTAGAGAGCCTTCCCGAATGATCAACTTTCTTCATAACATCCCGTAGTGGTAGACTACTTCGGACGATGATGGGGTGTGCCTGAAAGTACGGTCGCAGCCTTCTTCCTGCAAGCACCAAGGCATATATAGCTTTTTGAAGCAAAGGGTACCTGATTTCGGCACCATGCAGGGACTTGCTGACGTAATAGATGGGCCATTGTTTTGGGCCTTCTTCTTTCACGAGGACCGAGCTTACAGCTTTCTCCGTGATGGCGAGGTACAATACAAGTGGCTCTCCCTCCCGAGGTTGTCGTAGAGTCGGCAGGCTGGCTAGGTAGACTTTGAGTTCTTCCCAGGCCTTTTGGCAATCTTCATCCCATGGATGATCATTCCTTCCGAGGTCGCCTTCCATTTTTGCTGCCTTTGTAAGGACTTTGAAGAAAGGTCGACACCTATCTCCGTACCTGGAAATAAACCTGCTCAGGGAGGTTATTCTTCTGGTGAGCCTCTGAACGTCTTTGACTGTCGCCGGAGTTCGGAACTCAAGTAGCGCCTTAATCTTCTCCGGGTTAGCGTCAATGCCTCTTTCGGATACCATGTACCCAAGGAATTTTCCCGAGGTTACCCCGAAGATGCACTTTTCAGGATTGAGCCGAATCCCGAAGGCTCTGAGTTTTTGGAAGGTTTCCTCTAGATCTGCAACGTGGTAGCCAGGCAGCTTGCTCTTGACTATCATATCATCAACATATACCTCCATGTTTCTCCCCATTTGGTCTTTAAAGACCTTGTTCATCAACCTTTGGTAGGTGGCTCCTGCATTTTTGAGCCCGAAGGGCATCCTGATATAGCAGTATGTTCCTCCCTCGGTGATGAAAGCAGTTTTCTCTTCATTTCGGGGTCCATCCTTATTTGATGGTAGCCACTGAAGGCATCTAGGAAACTTAGGAGCCCATATTCAGCAGTTGAATCTACCAGTTGATCTATTGGCGGCAGAGGGTACGAGTCTTTTGGGCAAGCATCGTTCAAGTTTCTGAAGTCGATGCACATATGAAGTTTGCTGCTACCTTCTTTTGTGGCAATGACCACGTTGCTTAACCACTCGGGGTACTTCACCTCCCTGATGACTTTGGCGTCCAACAGTCGCTGGACTTCGATTTTGACAAAGTCGCTTTTATGGGCTGAGATGCTTCATTTCTTTTACCGGACAGGTTTTGCTCCCAGGCTTACTTTGAGGCTATGTTGTATTATGTCAGAGTTTACCCCTGGCATATCTTTCGGCGAGTAGGCAAATAGATCTTTATTTTTCAGCAGAAAAGATACAAGGTTTTCTTTCTCACCTTCGGCCAAGCTCTTCCCTATTCGGGTAGATTGTCCCGGGATAAGTTCTACTGTTTCCATTTCCGCTTTTGCAAGATCTTCTTCTTTGCCTTTTTCTGGCGCCTTTGCCTCCATTGTTGGTGCGAAGTTGCTCACCGGGGCCTTTCGTGCTTTCACAAACACCTTTCTTACCTCGGCCTGGTCTATGAAGATCTCTACATCTCCATCCTTGGTGGCGAATGTGACAGTCAAGTACTTCACATCAGGGCGAATGTGCAGGTTTCCCTGTGTCTGCCTTCCAAGGATGGCATTGTATGAGAACGGGATGTCCATGACGATGAACCTTGCCATTGTGGAGGCGTACAACTCAGGTGCTCCATCTACCGAAGTCCCTCTCATCATCAGTGGGAGGTCGATCCATCCGACAACGGGCAGTTCAGATGGTCCCACCCAGAAGGTTGGTGAGGTGACTGGCTTAAGCTCGCTGCTGGAAATGCCCAAGCTTGGCAGTAAGTGCGAGAATAGGACGTCCGCATTTGATCCGTCATCAAGCAGCTCCCTTTTGACGTCCCAGTTCCCTATCCTCGCCATGATCAGCAGCGGATCGTCGTGGGGAAAGACGATGGTGGATCTGTCTTTGCGGGCCAGCTTCTTTGCTGGATTTTGATATTCCATGACGGCAATTTCTCTGGCCTTCCGCTTTCTTTCAAAGGATGGGAGCCCTGTGGTGATTGTTTGGATAACCCCTGCCGGAGGTGGAGGGCGCCTTTTTGGACTCCGGTTTCTCCGCCTGTCGGAGTCATAGTCCTTATCTTCGGCCCTTTCTTCCTCCATTTTTCTACCTTTTGGGGATGGCATCCACAGGTATTTTTGAAGTTGGCCCTGCTTTATCAGTGACTCTATGTACTTCTTCAGCTGGAAGCAGTCTTCGGTGTCATGACCGTGGTCACGATGAAACTGGCAGAACTTTTTTGCATTCTTTTTATTATCGGCGGTCATGGCCCTTGGTCGCCGAATCTGCGTCCCTTGCCTTTCCAGGGCCATGAGGATGTTGGTCTGTGAAGTGCTCAGTGGTGTGAAACTTTGGGGTTTCCTTCCACGCAGGCTCCGAGGTCGTCCTGCCTGTTCGGTCAGATGCCGAGCTTGTTGATTGGACCCTTCGGCGCGGTGGTGATCCGACTTCGGCCCGGCCATTCTTAGCTCTTCGGCAGTCATATGCTGTTCGGCCCTTCGGTAAAATTCTCCGAGGGTATCTGGGGGGTCCTTTGAGAACTCGTAGAACAGCTGTGAGTCTCGCCGAAGGCCCCGTGTCATGGTGAGAGTACGGATTTTGTGCCGGAAGTCTGGGACGCTCAGTGCTTCCCTGTTGAACCTTTCGACATAGTCTCGGATGGTCTCTCCGTTTCTCTGCTCTATGTCGAACATTTGAACAGGCATCTTCGCCGTTGGCCTGCTCCCAATGAATAGCTGTGTAAAGGCCGTGGACAACTCCTGGAACTTAGTGATGGTCCCTGAAGGCAATGAATTGTACCGTGCAGTTGCTGGCCCTGTGAGGGTGACTTCGAAGCACTTGCACATGGTAGCGTCGTCAGCACCGTGCATTATCATGCTGCGTCTGTACTTCGTCAGATGGGCCTGTGGATCAGTACGGCCATCATAGATCTCCAACCGAGGTACTCTGAAGTCACCTGGCATGGCTGCCTCGGCCACGGTCCGGGTGAATGGGGACCCATCTTCGCAGAAGGCTCCCGTGAGCCTGTCCCAAACGGGTTTTCTGGCCATTTGTTTCTCCACCCTATCTAACCATGCTACTATCCTCTCCATAAGCACGGTGGCACTAGCCCCTTCTTCAGGGAAGGGAGATCGTCGGCGCCTCTTCGGGGAGCGAGTTCGGCGCCGGGGGGATACGGACCTCACCTCAGGCAACGAACTCCTTCGCCGTGAGACTTTCGGTCGTTTGGACCCAGTTTGTCCCACAGGCCGTTTCCCGAGGGGTACATTTTCTGTGGAGGATTCTTCGCGCTGGTCTCCGCTTCCCGAACTACGATGAGTAGACTTGGGGCTTCTCTCCCGAGGGCGTGCTGGTGAGGGAGGCCTTTGGGCTTGCGCTTGCTGTGGCCACCTTCGGTCGATCTGCTGTGTCATTTCAGACATGACCGAACGCTGCAAGTCCCTCAGGAAGCTCATGGTGATCACTATTGGGCGATCTTCCTCGGATGCAGAAGTCCCTGGGAGTGTTTGCTCAGCAGCTGGTTGTGTCTCAGGCGCGGACGGGGACCTTGGGAGTCCCTTGTCCTTAGAACGCCGAGTTTCAACGACGGCAATCTCAGAGCGGTTTCCCACAGACGGTGCCAAATGATGGCCTGGGGCCTCATCGTTTGTAGTCATAGTGACTGGTGGAGAGACTTCTGGGAGGAAGAACGCCTGGAGGATGGTGCGCCCAAGGGAGAATACCTGAGTCACTCAGAAACAAAGGGTTAGGAGGCCCCTGGAGTGTTTTTCCGGGGGGGGAGCCTCCGACGCCCAAGTCAGTGGTGGCTGAGAAAAGGGCGGCAAAGGTAATAATACACAGGGCTGAAGAGTCTTGCCTGGTAATTTTCTCAGAGTAGGGGAGCAGTGTTTTGCGAACCAACCTCCTGCCAAGTATTAATTCCTGGTATTTATAGGAGTGCCTAGCCCGTTCAGATCGTGACACATGTTCGGTCGGATGTTCCCTGAGTTTCTGGGCGTAGGAGACAGATAGCTGGTAGCAGGTTGCCTTGAGCCACGTGCTGAGATGGGCCATGATGTGATTCTGATGGCGTCTGTGTGTTAGAGCGCCTTTTGAGGCGGCTTGTGACGTCTGTGAAAGGACGTGTCAGAGGCTTCCTTAAATGCTTCCATAAATGCTCCTGCCGTACTCCCGAGGTCCCTGGGTGAGGTCGTCCTTTGGTACGGACAGAGCCTCTTCGGGAAACAAGCCCTCAGTTCGGGGGTTCCCACTTTCAGGGAGTTCCGCCTTCGGGGATATCATGTTCGGCTCGTTATGTCTGGTGCCGCTTTTCCGAAGGCGATCGGTTCACAACCTTGGGGGGGCAAGTAGTGTCCTCGGGTTTTCCTGGCGTGCCGGGCTCGGAGCTCTTCGGCTATCTCCGGAGGTGCATGATCACACCTTTTCTCTGGTAGCACCAGCTTCTTCTGGCCATTCTTGTGGCAGGGAGTTCGGCCAGATAGAGGCGATAGCGTTTGGCTATCAATAGTGAAAGGGCTATCACCCTCAGTGAACTATGAAATCCATGCAAACTATTTTGACACATTATGTTCCCCGATCTCAAAACTATAGAAAAAAATCAAGATAAAGGCATTGTCGACGAAGGCACCTATGGACACCTCACACTATGTCAAGCCTGCCAGTGAGCCACCTCACCTATATCCATAATGCTTAGGCAAGCTAGGTTCCTTGATCTCAAAATTGTAGGACAAAGTAGAGATAGAGGCATTGCCGACATAGGCATTTTGAGACACCTTACACAACGACAGGCCTACCAGTGAGCCATCTTACTCACATCATGAGAACTCCTATTAGGGTGACCTTACAAGTATAAACTCTAGATTTTTAGATTTAGTTGGCCAGCTAGCTGGCCTCTTCTGACCTATGAATAAACTAAGGAGACCCAAAGGCAAGGTACCTGTTACCCACTCTGGGGTAGTCCAGTTATGGTGCCAAAACTGTGCATTTAAACTCTCGGGATTTGTGTGTCCTGTAGGTCATCAGAACAACACCCCTAGTGTGCATACTCAAGTGACCCTCTTGAGCACTATGCAAATACATGCACATTGGTCTAACCATAACACACATATTTACATTTATGCACACTATGGCAGCTAAGAAGGAAAACACTAGCACAAGTCATAGTTTTGGCCTCCATACATTAAGCAATCTTGTTAAGTTCTAGTGACTAGCCACTGCACCTGTAACTTCCACAAACAAACTGTATCATTCTAGCCATGTTGTACCCCCTATTTTATTTCCTCCATTATCAATTAGAGACTTAGAGCAAACCAACGAATTTTTTTTTACAACAATAGCCCACCTATGGACCAAGTTATGGATTTTTTAACTTGGTTACAAAATTCTGGCCAAATGAACAGTAACTTAGCCAATTTTACGACATCATATCTTTTTCTACAGGACTTCAAATTTAGAAATTCAAAATCCAAATTCAACCTATAAATGTTCTCTAGATGTGGTAAAAATTTCATACTAAGATTTCTTCTACACAGCGAGATATCGAACTTTAAGTACAAATTCAAAATTCTGTTCACTTTATGACCATTTTGCCCATACAAATTTTCATAAGTGTGTAAACACTTCATTCACAAGGCGAAAGCCCTCCAAAGCTATCCTATATATGTCCATTACACATATGAATTACATTCTCTTGCATCTAGCAACTTTATGTGGCCAAAACAAAATTTACAAGTAAGCAGCCTATCATTCACACTTTGGCAACTTTACACCACAACACTTACATAGCCAAAACATTACTCAAATGTTCACATACTTGTCTCATCTTACATACACTACATGTACATGCATACATGCACTACATACTGGTCTTAACTGAGCTAAATACACACCCTAAGTTACAGGAAAGCCTGAGACACAATGGACTCCAGAAATAGGATGCTGGACAGCTGCTGCACAACACAATAAGTACCACCATTAAAAATACCAAATGTGCTCATAAAGTCATAAAAATTTCCAGATCATAACTAGACATATGGAAGTTTCGAAACCTAAAATTTCAGATGAAAACTCAAACCAAAATGGTTAGTTTGAATGTGATCTTTCTGCTGGACCTGAAACGACAGAATTGAGGCGAGTAAGTTTCATTGAGAAACTTAGTAAGGGTAGCACTTGGATTCAATAGGCAATGTAACCATCATTAAAACCTGCATCCAAAGACACTAAAACAAAAAAACAAAAATGCATATATATGAGATATAGCAACCAAATGCAGCAATCATTCACAATAATCAAACACATGAAATGCAGCAGCAACAATAACCATAGGTTGGTCCATAAAACACATAATAAACATAATCAAATCACTATGGCAGCCTTCCTCTAGCTAATGCTTGTTCTTAGGAGGATTTTAACACTAGTTAGTACTAACTGTGGGCTCTAGAAACCCTCACTTTACTGCCATCATTGTGCACTTCACACTAGGACACGAAACCTTTAATAAGTGCACTCCCCTCACTAAGCTTGGTTCATCAAGCTTGTGGCTGTCTTCCAAGCTTAGCCCTAGCTCCATGGTTGCTTGAAAATATAGAAAACAACCCATGAGAGAAAGAGAACCCTTACCAAAGTGGGTAGGCCAAAAATTAAGCTTGATCCTTGAAGTATCCAAGTAATAGCTCTAGTTTGCTTCCAATTGCTTCCTTTTGCCTTCAGTTTCAATCAATTGCAAGTTTGAAGGTGTGGTGCCTATGGAGGAAGTGTGGTTGTGTTCTTTTGCTAGAGGAGGACGAAAATGAGAGAGGAATAAGTGATTTTGCCACTTAAATGGCCTTAAATGAGCTTTAAGGGCCCAAAACACACTGAACAAGCTTAACCTTGCTTTATGTCATTTTCCTTCTCACTAATTATGGTTTCTTTCTCTTAAACTCATTGGTATACATGTTTCCAACATTTTTTACTATTTATCAAGCCTTGGCTGCCTCCCCCATGGTGGAATAACCCAACAATCTCACACTTTGACTTAAGTCAAAAGCTTGAACACCTTAAAGTTTACACTAGGACATTTACGTCCTTATTGCCTTTAGTGTTTCCTTTTTCCAAACTTGTCTTCCATGAGCAATTTGGTCCTCCAATAGCACTTTCATACCATTCATATCCTTCCCATAACTCTCCAAGACTCTTTTGTAAAAGTTTTGCAATTGAATATCCAAATTTTCAAAACCTTACAAAAAAGTCCATAGGTTGCTTGACAATCAAGAGATCCTTAATGCTTTTCTTGGGGGCCAAGTTACCAACTTGGAACACTTTTAAGGAGGTGTTGATCATGCCTTTTACCCCCCACACTTCAATCGCTATGGTGAGAATAACACAATATAATGGTTTTTAGCCATTATGACACACTTGTAATTCTCAAATTATTGTGAGGTGGTAAGAAAGAGTGTGCTAGGCTTTTACTTCGGCCTCAAGTAATCTTGCCTAGGAAACAAGTGCACTAAAGCTTCACTCAAGGCACAACCTATCGACCATTACTTCATTCACACTAGTGGAGTAGTAATGACCATGGTTGGACTCATTTACTACGTTCTTTAGAACCCCCATCCCCTTGGTGCATTAAGGTTTCAACATTGGAACCTCAAACCTGAAGGCCTGGCTAGGCTTTCAATGGTACTAAACCTTGCACCTGACTAATGGTGCTCTCTTGTGGCCAAACATGCCATCATTTTGAACTAAAATACATATAATCCTAGGCATATATAGGCTTTAGGAATGCATGAAAATGGTAATTCTCCCTTTTAGCTTCGACTGGAACCTTGAATCGCCTCAATCCAATGCCTGAGCGAAAAGTTATGGTGAAAGCCCGAGAACATGTTAGGGTTGTCGAGTGCTAGTGCCTAGGCGCCAGGAGAGGTGCCACTGAGGCCTAGGTGCCAGGAGCACTTGAGGCCTAGGCGCTGGTTGCACCCTACTCCATGTGGCTGAAAATGCACCTTGGGCGTTGGGGCGACAGGACCCCATGTCCTGAACCTGAATCACCCTCCTAATTGTCTTTGGAGGCTTCCACACCCCTTCAAACCTCCATAGGGCATTTCCAAACACCATATACCTGTAGAAGACACCTACTAGGCTAGATTGCACCATTCAGACCAAGCTTGAAGTTCACATAAACAACACACCAAGCTAGGCAAACATACTAGTCCACCATGATCAACACAACCCACCAACTAATACCATTCATCAAACTACTTGAATTTAACAAGAAAAGAAGCTATGAATGGCATCAAATGTGCATTAATCTTAAATCACTTACCTTAGTTCTAAGCTATGAACAAAGATCAAGCAATCCAACACCAAGAATAAAGCTCCACTAAGGTTTTACCTAGGTTCCATGCAATTCAAGGTTCACAGCATCAAAAGAAGGGCAACCAAGCCAAACCCAAGCAACTGAGGCCAAACAAACAAGAAAACATCATGGAAATCAACTTACCTCTCGTGTAAAACAGGGCCCTAATTGGAATATGTGATTTCTAGCTTCAAATGCACCAAACTCACTTGAAATAAGCTACCCATTGCTTATACACCCATGGAACTGTCAATTTTCACCAAGAATTCTTGAATTTGAGCAAGAATTGAAGTAGAAATGAAGAGGGAAAAGTTGAACTCGGGTTTGAAGAGGAAGAAGATGAATAGTGGCAGACCAAGGCCACCTTTTCCATATTTAAAAAAGTTCAAACCATTAAGCCCTCAAACTTTCTTAAGTTTGTCAAAAAGCTCCCTTCCCAAAATAGTAACATTAGGTCAAATCTTGGCCAAATCTTTAACACTTAATGAAATACTTGGGTGCTAAGCAGGGGTTAGGTTTGAAAACATGTTTTTGACACTCGGGACTTGGCCCGATACCTTGGGATGTAAAATTACCATTTTGCTCCCAAACCTTTTTTGATGCCATACTTTCCTTGGAACCTAGTGAACCTCAACTAACTTGCTTGACCTTGCTAAATGATCTTAAAATGAGGTATTAAACTAGGGATTTATTAATTTATATGCCTTAAATGTGCTTCCTGCTAAGGGTGCTATAACACTCGGGATGGCTAGCACAACTGGCAACAGAAGTACTTTTTCATGGCAGTGCCAAAGTCTAGGGGGATATCAGACAAGTGGTCTATTGGAAATCTAGAGGTGGATGTGGATCATCCCTTCACACCTTTTTATGGTAAATTGAAGAAGCAATTTCTTGACTTCCTTGATAGAAAATTGAAAAAGCCCTTGCCAATATGGCCTTCAAATTTGGTGAGATGAAGCATAAGGCCACAACCAAGCTTGGTGAATTGAAATGGCAAGTAGGCATGGAAGTGTGGGCAATTGCCTAATAGGCCAACTTTTGTGTGGAGTACCTCGGTCACCAACTCACTATCATGTCCCTTGAGCGTGACATCATCTAGGTTAATCATGATGACCTTGACCACAAAGTGAAGTGATATTCGAAGGACAAAAAGGAACTTTAGAAGGATCTCCAGGAAACAAGAAAAATGTCAGAAAGCTAGAGATAGAGAAGGGAAGCATGGGGGTTAAAAGATCACGATAATCACCATGTTTGGACTTTTGGGTGGCTTTGTCCTTGCCTGCCACTAAGTCCTATAGAGGCACCCCCATGTTCACATTCTTTTCCTGAATGCCTTCTAGACTACATAGTGTGATGCTTCCATTTGGTCTAAGGATGAATACCTCAGCAAGCCCGATGAAGGGAGGAAGAGGATGAGAAGGAAGATGAGGGAGAAGAAGAGGTAGAAGAAGACAAAGTGGACCAAGAATTTTGAATTTTTCACTCCTTCACGCTAGTGTTTTTATTATTCTTTTTTTTCTTTTTATTTTATTTTTATTTTTATTTTTATTTTGTATCTTCCTCTGTACTTCTTTTAGCTTTCAGTCGATTATCTAATATAATTAGATGTTCACTTGGCTATTTTATCTTTTCATTTCCTCTTATTTGGTGATCCTTAACCCTTTTTCCCTTATCATCTTTGTAATCTTGCTTGTTCAGCGTTTGTACTAAAAGACCTTTGTGGTCCACTTTGCTTATTCAGTAACGTACTGCATTTATTTAGTGCCTACCATTCAGCTACTTCGTGCACCTTTTGGACTTAGAAAAATTTTCTAAGTCTCACTTTTTCTTTTTCCTCTTTCCTTTTTTTCTTTAGTGAGATTGGTGTGTTCATGCACTTCTGGGACTGATTGAGTTTCATCATTTGGCATTTTGGCCAAGGTTTCTATAGGAATTTGGTCCCAATTTGCCTATTTCATGACCCAAACCACCTGTACCTTCTGGAGATCAATGCTTATGAGGGGTTTAGCAACCCTAAAGGCCAATTTATAGACACAAGTCGTCTAAGTAACAATAGCCCAGGATGCTTAGCCAATTTCTTTTCCCTTAAGCTATTGTTTAATGGAGTTAGTGACAAATCAGCATTATCTTGTAGCCTATTTTTATTATGAGTGGAATACTTGTTATGACCCTTCTAGTGGGAGGCAAAATTAAGGAAGGTAAAGTGCTTTAAATTTAGTTTAGAACCTTAATTCAAGTTTACATAGCAAGAATAGAGAAGTTTAGCAAAGCTCATTAAGTTTTGAGAAGAATAAAGCACTGAATGAAGTTCAGGGGCAAAATGGTAATTTTGCATCCTAAATAGCCGAGACGAGTCCCGAGTGTTTTAAAATGAATTTTTATAACTTAACTTTCAACCTTCACTCAAACTTGAAAAATAGACAAGGATTTAATCAAGAATCACTAAGTTACAAAGATGGGGGTTTAATTGTAACAAGCTTAATACTTTGATGGCCTCTAGGGTTAAGTGAGGGTTTAAGAGAGGAAAGTGGGGCTATGGCTGCCATAATCCCGTTTCCAACCTTGTCACCCTCATTTTGCTCTCAACTTAAGCTTGGAATCAAGTGATTTTGGTGCCAAGAGGTGCAATTCAAAGTATATAAGCTTGGAGAAGCCAATTTCAAGCTTTAAACCATGATTTTGAAGCTTGGGAGGGCATTTTTCCACATCCCCTATTTTTGAACGAGGTGAGCAAAGTGTTCTTGATTGGATTCATGTTATTTACTTGGTTTGGAGCTTGGGTTTTGGTTAGAGAGTGAAGTTTTGATGATTAGTGCTTTGTTTTTGGATTGGAACTTGTGTAGAACTTTGGTGAGCTTGGTTGATCGAAAAGGGGATTGATTCTTGTGTGTTACTTGCAGTAGAACTTTGATGATTAGTTCATTTAATGCCATTAGCTTAAGTTTGATTGAAGAATTCGAGTGGTTTTAGCTATGGCATTAGTTAAACATTTTGGTTGAATTGTGGTAGACTAAAGGATTTGGGAGGATTGGATTGATGTTACAAGACATCATAGCCTAGCTTGTGATAGTTGGTTATGTTCTATGCAACATGTTCTATGTGTGTATGAAATTTGGAGGCATTCCATGCATGTTTGATATGTATAGGGATAGTCCAAAGTTCGTAGCAGCAAAGCGCACGAATTCTGCATTTCTGCAGATTGGCGACACGTCACCAATTACAGGTCAACCCCAGCGATGCGTCAGCAACCCAGAAAAATGTCTCTGAACCTCCCTAACTGTGGCGACACATCGCCATAGAGAAAAGTGCTAAATTTTTCACATTTTGCTCAAGTGATCCAAGTGAGACCTAAGGGGGTTCTTAGCATACCTAGGGGTCTAAGGATTCCGGGGGTACTCCGAGACTTCTAAAATTCCCACCAAATATAAGAGTTTCCTTGAGTTTTGTAGAGTTCTAAGGTTGCTTCTGCAACAAGCAAGGAAACTATGCCACAAACAAACATAATTGGCTACCACTGGCTCAGTTGAGAGGTTTAGAACCCTTGTGGGCCTAGCCGTGCCATAGCCATGAGGTCACTAGGCGAAACCTTGTTCATCTAGTCTACAACAATGAGGCCCTTTAGCCTAGTCTACAAAGTTCCACCATAATTCCCCTACATAACGACTACGGGAAGGCTGCATGATTGCATCTAGTAAGCTTCGCCTTCCTAGGAGCGGGTTAGTGATCAGAACTCGCTAGGCACGGAGTGATGCATCGTGAGGGGGACTAGTTGAGGAGAGGTCTTATGGCCTAGTTATATGTGCAGATAATAGTCCCTCATGCTGTGTGAGCTCGTAGCAAGAGTCCTAGTAATTTTCTTGCAGGTACACTGAAGACCCCTTACTGAGAATTTTTGAATTCTCACTCCCTGGTTTTGTTATGCAGAGACTAAAGTTGCTGGACTGGGTAATCATTGAGGATTATCACGGGAGTGTTCTTTTGTGTGTATAGGTACAACATTTGAGAATCCTTGTGATTCTAGTCTACATAAGTACTTAGTTGGCTTGTTGGTCAAGTAACAGTACTAACTAGTATCTTCTTTTGGCTGCAGAGCCTAGTAGCACTTGGCAAAGGAATTTTGAGACTCGCCACTGGGATGTGTATCCAAGGTGGGAGTTAAGTCAAAGAAATCTCAATAGAGGCTTGTATTTATATAGTACTTTTAGTTGCCTCCATAGTCTATGTTATGAGGAGTCCTTGACTCTAGGATTGCTCTTGGGTGAGGGCATGAGTCTACTTTATGTATGAATGTTCTCATGAGTTGTTATGTGTAGTAAAGTCACAAAAATGTTATTTTTGTATGCTTTGGCTATTTGTACTTTTTTTGTGTAGAAATTACTTGGCCAAGTTAATGTTTTAATGTTTTATAGTTTAATAAACCAAGTCAAAGCATGAAGAGCATGCATATTGCACATTCTAGGTTAATCAACTAGTATCATGGGATTTAACCCGCACACATACACAACTTGCCAATTGCAATCCACTGTAAGACCAGCTCTCACAGGACTTCCTGGGCAGGGGCACGGGCAGTCGTGTCAATACCAAACTCAAATTATCCATTTTATGACAAGCAAAGTCAAAACATGTGGTAGAAGTCAACTTTCTCATGCATTGCTATATTTATGCATGCATTTATCCGGCCACATCAAATTTCCATTAGTTGGTATTTTACATTCCATTTCAAAACTACTTTTATAAGCCTTACATAGTTATCTCACAAGTAAGGATCAAAAGTGAGTCAAACTATTTAGACTAGTCCTTTTTAGATATTCCATAATTTTTCACCTAAGTTATCTACAAATCTCCCAGACATGTTCTTTGTGTCACTTCATTCTTGACTTGCCAAGTGGGCATCTAATGGAAAACATATCATATGGCCTTCTTATAAATTCTCACAGTGCCATAGGCCGTCAAACCCACCACGGCTACAAAAGCCTATACCATACACATATGGTCACATATTAAGCCTATTAGTATACCAAAGTTTATATCAACAGCTAAGCCATATGAAAAAGTTTATATGTGAACCAATCAGGCTAGAAGATGCCAACTTTTAGGGCCTCTTCTTGAAAAATAGGGAAAAAATGGGGCATGAGCAACTAGCACTCAGTAAGAGACCAACACAGCACAGGGGGCCTATAATACTATAAGCATAATATTAAGATAAACACCTTCATAAGCTAACCTACATCCAAAAATAAGGAAATCAGAAAACAAACAAGGTTCAAGAATATATAACATATATAAAATAAGGGCACATGCATCAAAGTAACTAAGCATACACACGCACACACCACACACAAAGTTTTGAAAGCGCAGGGCATAACAAGCATTCATTTTATTCTAATAGTTTGGTTTGAAAACAAAGAGCTCTAGACCAAATCTCAAGCCTTGACCATAACTTGAAAAAGATCCTAATGCCTACGGATATTCATAGCTCTAGCTAGAAACCATAGTGCATAAAACACATAGAGCCCCTTGTAGAGCACTTAGGTTCAATTGGCTTTAAACCATCGTTTAAGGCACTTTCTTCCTATGAAATTTACAGAATATGGCTTGTATTTCAAGAGAAGAAATAAATTTGAACCCTTACCTCTTTATAAGAAATAATGGTTTGATTGCTCTCCAAGTATTCGGCCAAGTCACCTTGGTTGAAATCCAAGGCTTCAACACTTAACATCTTGTTCTTTTGCTTGGTATTCCAACCAAGTGAAAACAATATATACTATAGGCACAACTCCCTTTTTATCTTGTTTATACACCCTTGGAAAGGGCTAACAAATTGCTAAGAAGTTTCCTTGGATAGCCTGTTAAAAGCCTTGGAAATTAAATGTTAACTTGACCTTGAATTAATCATATTTTACCTTCCTTCTTCAAGACTTTTATATACCAAAATTTTCACACAATTTCTAGGTAGTTATAGCTAGATGTACTAGAAAATTTTATCCCCTCGTTCTACCATGTTCAGGCTTAGAAATTTCTAGGAAAATGCGAATCAATTGCGTTAGACAATCGGTTACCAACTTAGTCCCCAAGATTGGATTTAGTCTCAGTTTTATCCCTACATTTCTTGGTGAATTTTTAGTGATTCTAGTCCCTAACATTTCTTGCCCCATTTTCCATAACTTAGCAACAAAAATTTGCCAAGAAACTTCCAAGAGGATGTCATAAAATTTGGTCAATGTTAGGTAGCAAAATCAATTAAAACACTTGTGCTTTAGCCTTGCTTACCATTGGTTTTTGCTTACCACTTTGTCTAGTTTTGTTCTTCGCTTATAATTCCAGGCATTGTACCCTTATTTAATGCAAGCAAAAGTCCTAGAAATTGCTCAAAATGAGTTTGGACAACTAGATGAGAATTTAAAAACTTAAAGTTGACTTAAGTTGGGTTTAGTCTTCAATTCTTTTCCTTTCCTTACTTTTGCCTAATTATTCAGCCGTTTGTGATCCTATTTGATTACTTAAGTCATAAGCCACACACATGCACTTTTTGGTGCCATATTGTACTCAATTTTTGCACCCTTATTTGTTTTGACCTTTTTAAGCAATTTCACTTGTTTCTCCAACCCACTTGGCATCCATTTAAATTAGATTTCCAAATCATAACATGGGCATGAAGGCTTTGCCACCCTAGTGCATTGTATGCACTTGAACACACAATTAAGCTCACTAACACTTGTAGTGAAACTACCTTCATACTTGATTGATTCATCTCCACTTGCCTGGTCTTTAATAACCATTTTCTCTCATTGCGATGAGTTTAGAATATACATTGTGCATCGCCCTAGGCCTATGCCAATTATAGGCATGACAACCTACTTCAGCCATTCAAACAATTTTTGCTCTCCTTATCATTTTTATAAGTACCAAGACTTGATTTATAAGTGTGGGGGTGCTTTTACCATAAAAGTTCTTTTTTTCCATAGCTTTTTTTCCCTAGAGCATTCAATTGCAAAATGCCTATTTTTGCACTAACTTCTGCCTTTTCAAAGAAATACTTTGGCTAAGTTAAGCGAAGTACTTTTTTAGACAATCTGTGTGCCTTGTATTTTCAACTCTTCTCCAAACGTATCTTCCAATTTGAAGACTTTGAGTCTAACTTCGTCAGCAACAAGGTAAGGTCCTTTTGACTTTGACTTTAGCACTCCATGCTTAAGCCATGAGGATTTGACTTCTACACTATAGAGCACTATGTCTTTGACCTTTATTCCTTTTGGCTTGACTTTCCAGTTTGGGGAAGTGGCCACTCTTTGCTAGAATGCCTTCTTATAAAGTTCAACCAATTCATTATGCTCTTCTAGTACATATTGCTTGCCCTTAAGCCTACTTCATGAACTCCTTGGCTGAAGGTTTACGCACTCAACGATGCGTGTGTTATTTTGATGGGAATTAGGGCTTCATTTCCTTACACTAGAGAGAACAGGCTCTCTTGTGTTGCCTTTCTTAGGGTTTTCCTATAGCTCCATGGGATGCTAGGTGGTTCTCTGGCCAGTTTCCACTGCCTTCCCCTAGTCATTTCTTCATAACATCTTTTAAAGATTGGTTGGACAGTTTCACTTGCCTATTAATTTGGGGATGTGCTACTAGGGCAAAGAGTATCTTGATGCCATAGTTAGTGGTGAACTTCTAGAATCCTTTATCAGCAAATTGTGTTTTGTTATTAGCTATCAGCACCTTTAGGTATCCAAAGCTGCAAATGATGTTTTTCAACAGGAACTTTTAGATTTCTTTTGCCAATATGGTTGCTAATGGTACTACTTCCATCCACTTTGTTAAATAATCTACTACCACAACACAGTCCATCACCTCTTCTAGGGTAGTAAGGAGTGGACCTATAAAGTCTATACCCTAGAAGGAAAAGGGATAAGGGTAATTCATCGACATTTCTACCACAGAAAGCACCCTTTGTTATAGTGCATGCCTTTGGCATTTGTCACAATTCTTGATGAGCTTTTATGCATCTTACCTTTGGGTTGGCCAAAAATAACCTTGTTAAAGTACCACCATAGCCAAGGCATTGGTACCGACGTGGGAACCATACTGTCCTTCATGTACCTCACTTAAAATGGATTCTATTTCCCCATATTCAATGCATTTCTATAAATGACTAGAGTAACCTTTTCGATAAAGTTCTTCACCAACAATGAAATATCTACCAATCCGCCTTTTGACTTTTAAACCTTTTAGCATCAGATATCATTTCTTTAGATAGCAATTTCTAAAGCAGTGCTCTCTATCCTTATTCAATGCTCAAAACATGGATTGTATCTATGCTTGACATTATTTATTCTTCAGCATATTCATCTGACTTAGCTAGAGTGTTCGTTTGTGCATTTTCTTACTATGGAACCTTTTCAATGAAAATTTTATCAAACTTTTCCATCATTTTCTTTATGAGGTCAAAGTATTTTCTAAGCCTCAGCTCCCTGATGTCGTACCCCCTATAACTACCAAACTAACAATTGTAAGTCACTACAAGCCTGAAGAGGCTTAATGCCTATGTTTTGGTGAGCTGTTGTCCTGTAATGAAGGCATCATAATCGGCCACATTATTCATGACTTGTAAACCAAATTTCATGGCCTTGAATTCTTCCATCCTGTTTAGTGCCTTCAAAACTATGGTTGTTCCTTGGTGCTCCATTCCTGATGCTCCATCAATGAATAAAGACCATTTTAGTTCATTGTCTTTGTCAATGGTGACCGTTCATTCGATAATTTCTGGTAGTTCAGTGATGAAATTTGCCAAGGCCTGCGCTTTTATCATTTTCCTTGGCTCATAATTTATGTAATATTCACCGAGTTCTATATACCACTTGGAAAACCTCCTTGAGTGACATACTCTTTTCATCATGTCTTAGAGGGGAAGGCCACTCTGCACTATGATCAAATGGCCTTGAAAGTAAGGGTGAAGACGTCACCAGGGCATTTGTCGCATTCTATAGTGCTGGATAGTTCACCTAAGCTGCAAATAGTGATTTACTTACATAATACACAGGCCATTGCTTTCCTATCTCATCCTCATACACTAAGACCAAGGTCATAGCATTTTCACTAACGGCAAGGTAGAGAATGAGGAGCTCACCCTCCTTCAGCTGCCTTAGAGTAGGTAGTTCGGTGAGGTATACCTTATATCCTTCTCAAGCTACCTAGTATTGCTTGTTCCAATGGTTCGTGGAATCATTGAGACCAAATTTTCCCTTGCCTTCCGTTACCCACACCGGGGTAGTCCAATTATGGTGCCAAAATTGTGCATTTAGACTCCCAGGATTGGTAATGTTCTGTAGGCCATCAGAACTCTATCGTTAGTGTGCATACCCAAGTGGCCATCTTGGGCACTATGTAAACACATGCATATTGGTCCAACCATCACACAAAAAATTCACATTTCATGCACACCGTGGCAGCAAAAAGGGAAAACTGACAAGATCATTCTTTAGTACTTGGCCCAGGCCAAGAATGCAAGGAAAATGTAAAATAAACATGAGGCACTTGATTGAAAATGAGAACGGTGGTGTAAGTGTAAAATCAAGAACTTTTGGGTCCTAATTATACATGAAAAATGACTATGTAGCTAATGGCGAGAAACAAAACTTAAGAACCATTTTGATTACTCGTTCGGGTGCTAATCTTAACACTAAGATGCATGGGAGTATTACAATGGAGCATGCAAAATTAAGTAAGGCCGAGAAGGTGATTAAGACCAATTATTGAGCCATGTGGCAATTAAACAGAATTTCCATGCTTCCACTCAAGTCGAAAACTGAATTTCAGGTTTGACTTCCTTGTTTTTGCAAGTTTCAGTTGTTCTTGGCCAGGGAAGGCCGAGTTCTTGATGGGTTCAAGCCAAATTGGAGTGGAATTGAAGCTTGAAGGAGGAATCAAGCTTGGAATTGTTGGTTTCAGCATTAGGCAACCTTGAGTTTCCATTTTCAAGCTTGGAGTTGAAGAATTCAAGGTTGGCCAAAACCTCAAGCTTGTGATTTTGTGGGTAAGGTTCATGATTCTACCTCATTCTTGGTACAATTCCATGTTCAAGTGCTTAATGGCATCTAAGTGACAGTAAATTATGCTATGTGATCTTAGCAAGTTAGATGGGCATACGGTTGAACTTTCGGGTTCATATGGTTTGGCTAGCTAGTCCAATTAAAGGCAAGTACTAGAGTTCATGTTAAGAAGGCCAACTTAACTTGAAACTTAGAGCTTTAGTGGATTGGAGATGATTTGGTAAAGTTTAGAGTACAAGGTTGCATATGTGTACTTGGTAGTGAAATTTGCCGAGAAGAACAATGTGGTGTGTGTGTGAGTTGTGTGCTTGAATGACTATATGTGCTTGCTAACCTTTGTAGTTAGTATTATTATGCTTATATGCCTTGGGTAGTTAAGTGTACATGTATTATGCTTGTGTTTTCCTTGTTTTCTTGTTTATCTTGCAGGTTAGGTTATGCTTATGGAGGTTAAGCTTTGGCTTAACTAAATAAACACATTATGAGTTGCAATGAACCTTACTGAGTTGTAAAACTCATGCCCATATTATTTGTATTTCATGAAAAGGAATTGAGCTTGAGTGATTGTGGTATTGCTTGCTTGCTTGTGTACTAAGTTAGAACATTATAGCTCAAGGTATGTGCCAAACCGAAACTTGGCTTGTTAAAGTACTTGTGCAAGTCTTATGTTATGTGCCTGAAACTTATGTGTTAAGTTTTGTAGGCTTGAGTAGATTGTGGGACTTGTCTAAGAGAAAGATAGATGTGTGGATTTTGGCTTTGGTATTGGTATTCACTTTCATGACCGTGAACATGGTCATAGGTCTTGTACTCCTGTGTGTGCTCCTGTCCTGCACACTTAAGGTGCCTTACAGGAAACATAAGTAGTATGGATTGTAATGCGTAATCTTGGCTATTTTTGGACATTTAGCACTCTTGGTATGTTGCCAAGTAGGTAGTGCTTGTACTTAGGCTATGTTTGTGTATATGTAGCCTCGGATGACTTTGTTTTTATTGTACATATGTTGGATGTTGGAATGCCAAGTTGTGCTTTGTTTATGAGTTATTGGAATTACCTTTGTGTATTAAACCTCTTGTGCACCTTACCTGGCTGAATGCTCATGGACATGAAAAACTTGTTTTCTAAACTTGTAAAGATGTGGGCTTCTTGGTTGTCATGCATGGAAGTAGCACACTTGATAAGCACACATCCTAGCACTTAAAAACATTAAGTGTATGCCTTGCTTGTGATGCAAGTTATTATTCTAGCCCTGCCTTGTGATGCAAGTTAGTGTCATGGGCCTTGCCTTAAGCTGCAAGTAACTATACAGAACAACTCATAAGCCTCCTGGGGCACCTCCAAGGCCTTAAGCTTAAGAAAATAAGACTTAAACTACCTTAAAGAAATTCGGCCGATTCTAATGCTCATTCATAACACTTAAGTATACAAGTGTTTAATAACTTTCTGGGTAGAATGGTGAGTGGCATTAAGTGTGCACGGGTTGGGGCTTGGGTTAGGTGTGACAAGCTTTGTTGGTATCAGAGCCTAAGTTTTACAGTTTCTGATTAAGTAGAGTGTTTAGCCTAAACTTGTTCATACATAGGATCTATATAAGACTTGTACATATTGGACATATGTGAATAGTTGCATCTTAAAGTACAGGATGAGAGCAAGAGGTAGGGAAAGAGAATCCATGGTACAAGCAGAGGATACAACAACCCATCATAAAGATGGTATGCATATAGATGTGCCTGAGTGGCAGGTAGAGGCCAATGAGCCTAATTTGGCCAATGAGCCAAATGCCAAATTGCAAGTACCTGGACCTAGCAGAGGAAGACAAGATAGGATGGAACTAATGATGGAGACATTGTAGGCTACTATAGCTCAGCTTGTATTGGGAATGCAAGCCTTGGCTATAGGCCAAGCTCAGTCACAAGAAAATCCAGAACAAGTAGGAGCAGGAGAGAACTTTAAGGTCAAGGGTAGGAAAGGAAGCAGAAGGCCTGGCAAAGAGCCGGTTGACTATGACTAGTTTAGCAAAAATGGGGGAAATCAAGAAGAAGAAGAAGGTGATGAAGAGAGAAGACATCCAAGGGCTAGAAGGTTAAGGTCAAAAGTCAGACAGGAGCCCAGGACTGAGGAAAAGGATAAGGATAGTCCAGATATAGGGGAACTGGATGACTACATATATTTAAGGAGGACCGAACCTCCTATAGAGACCATAGCCAGAGGAAGGAAATCTAGGGATAGAACCAGAAACACATAAGCCAGAGAAGAAAGGTCAAAGGGAGGTAGACTAAAGAAGGGTCGGCTGGAAGGATTCCGGGCACTAAAACCTCTAGTTTTCAGGGGTGGTTGTGACCCTAATGGAGCAGAATTCTGGGTGTACCAAGTGGAGTAAATTTTTTAGAGGATGGATGTATCCTCCACCCAGAAAGTATTGCTAGCCACCTTCAGACTTGAAGGTAATGTAGAGCTCTGGTGGAGAGCCGTGCAGAGGACATACCATGAGAGAAATCAGAGGAGACCACCAGCCAGGAGGAGATCTATGAGGTGGGTAGAGTTTCTTCATGTCTTCCACCAGCAGTATATTAGTAAAGCTGAGAAGGACCAGAAACAAGTAGAGTTTGATTAGCTAGAGCAAGGAGACCTCAGTGTGCTGGAGTATAAGCACAGGTTCAACAGTCTAATCAGATATGCTTCACAATATGATGGGCAGGAAGAGCTGAAGACTAAGATGTTTTTAAGAGGCTTGAGGCCTGAGCTGAGACAAATTCTCAGAACAGTAGGAGCCAGAGACTACTACTCTGTGATGCAGAGTGACGTTATAGTAGAGCAGGAGTTCAAAGAACAAACCAGGAGTGTACCTGAAAGTGGGAGTGGATCCTAAAAAAGGCAATAGAAAAGGCCGAGAGAGGAGGTAGAGCTTGGTGGAGGAAGAAAAGGAAATGAACAGGAAAAAGGACCATAACAATATGGTCCTCAGTGCAACATTTGTGGGAAGTTCCATGGTAGTAAGCCATGTTTCAAAGCTTCTGTTGGATGTAATAAGTGTGGGGCACCAGACCATTGGATAAGAGATTGCCTAAGGAGGGGAGATGATAGGAAAATGCTGGGAAGGTTTAATCCCAGATGACCTGGGGGACAAATTCCTATGCCCCAGTTAAGGACAAATCTGTCGAATCAAGGAGGTAGGCAGACACAGAGGGTACCTCAAGAGCAGAAGAGGCCTAATGTACCCCTTGGTAGGGTATTTCAGCTGGAGACTTCCAGAAAGGTGCATGAAGCAACAAAGGCCGAAGCTGCAGGTAGGGAGACTAGTCAGAATAAGACTAGCAGAACGGCCCTGAAAGGTACTATTTACCTTAATGGTCAGTTGGTGTGTGCATTGTTTGATATTGGAGCTTCATTGTCTATGATTTCTAATAGCTTGGTTAAGGCCATGAATCTAGAAGTAAAATACTTGGCAAACATGTACTTGGTTAAAACTGCTGGCAATAAAGTTCTACTCACATATCACATGGTTGAAAACTGTGAAATTCAAATGGACAAGCTGAAACTGAGAGTAGACCTAATAGTGCTAGATATATATGATTATGATGTGATATTGGGCATGAACTGGCTAGGAGGGAATAAGGTGATTATAGATTGTCATGCTAGACAATTATTGATGCCTGGTTGTAAACCATATGAACTAGATAAATCACTAGAGTTGGTATTGGATTCTTAAATTGAAGTATTGAAACTAGTAACTCTAGAGGATGAATATGAATGCCTGGAACTTAATGACCAGGAAGTAGCTAATGAACTTAGGCAGATACCTATAGTTCAGCATTTTCTAGAGGTCTTTGCTACAGACCTACCTGGATTGCCACCCTTGAGAGAAGTGGAGTTTGAAATTAGACTGGTACCAGGAGCAACACCAGTATCTATTGCTCCATATAGGATGGCACTACCTGAAATAGTATAACTGAGGAAGCAGTTATATGAACTGCTTGAGAAAGGGTTCATTTGACCGAGTGTGTCTCATTGCGGAGCACCGGTATTGTTTGTAAAGAAGAAGGATGGGACCCTTAGACTTTGTATAGACTACAGAAAACTTAATGCTCTGACCATTAAGAACAAGTATCCCCTCCCAAGGATAGAAGATCTATTTGACCAGTTGAAAGGAGCAAGAGTGTTTTCCAAAATAGATCTAAGGTCTGGATATTTCTAGTTAAGAGTTAGGGAGGAGGACATACCTAAGACTACTTTTAGAACTAGGTATGGACACTTTGAGTACACAATAATGCCAGTTGGGCTTACTAATTCACATGCATTCTTTATGGACTTAATGTAGAGGGTGTTTAGAGCACACCTTGACCACTTTGTGGTACTATTCATTAAAGATATTTTGGTGTACTCTAAATATGAGGAAACTCATAAAGAACACCTAAATGTAGTGCTTGGCTTGCTCCAAGAACATAAGCTTTATGGAAAACTAAGTAAGTGCAAATTTTGGACTTAGGAAATTGGGTTTTTAGGTCATGTGATAAATGTTCAGGGGTTGGTTGTGGATCCTGAAAAGGTAAGGTCAATCCTGGAGTGGAAGCAACCCCAAATTATATGGGAAGTCAGGAGTTTGTTGGGGTTGGCTGGCTACTACAGGAGCTTTATTCCAAAATTTTTTATGATAGCAGCACCTATGACCCAACTGACCCGAAAGAACCAGAAATTTGCTTGGGAAACCAAATGTAAGGAGAGCTTTCAAGAGCTTAAAAGGAGGCTAACAATAGCTCCTATGTTCATCCTACCAGACCCTGAAAAGGAATATGAGGTGTATACTGATGCCTCTCATGTAGGACTAGGATGTGTTCTAATGCAGGAAAAGCAAGCTATTGCTTTTGGGTCAAGAGAATTAAGACCACATGAGAATAAATACCCAGTGCATGACTTGGAATTAGTAGCAGTAGTCTTTGCTCTTAAGCAATGGAGACATTACCTATTAGGTAATAGATTTTAGGTTTATATAGACCACAAAAGTCTCAAATACCTTTTTACTCAGAAGGACTTGAATATGAGACAGAGAAGATGGTTGGAGTACCTGAAAGATTTTGACTGTGTGATTGAATACACAGCTGGGAAAGCTAATGTAGTGGCTGATGCCCTTAGTAGAAATTATACAGGGGTGCTCAAGGGTGGAGAAGTAGAGCATAAGGCCGAGACCCTTAGCCTTACTTGCTTGGCAAGTCAATGGCTAGCTTGGGAATGTGAGCAGCTTAGTGTACTCACTATTACATCAGAGTGGAAAAAGCTTAGTAGCGAAGCTCAGGCTGGTGATGAGCACATGGGGCTAGTGTCTGGACAAAATAAGGGAGAACCTTTTGAAGGATTCTCCTATAAGCAGGGGATGTTGCAGTTCCAAAATAGGTTGTATGTGCCTAAAAAGGATGACTTAAGATATCAAATTCTGGAAGAAGCACACTCTAGCAAGTTGAGTATGCATCCAAGAGCCACAAAAATGTACCATGCTCTTAGAGCTTACTTTTGGTGGCCATATATGGAAAGACACATTAGTGTTCATGTAGCAACATGTGAAGTGTGCCAACAAGTTAAAGTTGAGCACCAGAAGCAAGAGGGAAGCTTTAAAGCTTTCCCATGCTTGAGAGAAAATGGGGATCCATATCTATGGATTTCGTGGTGGGAATGCCACTGACAAAGAGAAAGCATAATGCCATTTGGGTCATTGTGGACAGATTGACCAAGGTAGCTCATTTTCTTCACATGAATCTTACTGATTCTATGGATAAGCTTGCGGAACTCTATATAAGGGAAATAGTGAGATTACATGGTGTGCCTAATGACATTGTATCAGAAAGGGATCCTAGGTTTGTTCCTAGGTTTTGGAAATCCCTACACTAGGCACTAGGGCTAAACTCATGTTTAGCTCAGCATACCATCCTCAGACTGGTGGACAAACTGAGAGAACCATTCAAACTCTAAAGGACATGCTGAGGTGTTGTGTCATTGACTTCTAGGGAGAATGGGATGTACATCTCTCATTAGTGGAGTTCTCTTATAACAATGGGTATCACTCAGTAATTAGAATGGCCCTATATGAAGCCTTGTACGGCAGGAAGTGTATCAGTCCTCATTGGTGGCATCAGCCAGAAGATAAGTTGGAGCTGGGGCCAGACATTGTTAGAGAGACCACAAAAAAGATAAGACTGATTCAGGCAAGAATCAAAGCTGTAAATGTTAGACAACAGTCTTATGCCAACCTGAAAATGAGGAGAGACCTGGAATTCCAGGAAGGAGACTGGGTGTGGATTAAAGTTTCTCCTATGAAAGGAGTCATGAGATTTGGAAAGAAAGGAAAACTTGCACCCAGATATATAGGGCCATATCAAGTGTTGGCCAAAGTTGGAAATGTGGCATATTAGTTGGACTTGCCACCAGAACTTGGTAACATTCATGATGTGTTTCATGTGAGTCTACTCAAGAAATATGTTCCAAGTTCTAAACAGATAGAGATACCTACTAGCGTACCTGTGGCACCAAATCTTTCTTATGAGGAAGTACCAATCCAATTCCTAGGTAGAGATACTAGGAAACTAAGAAGCTGGTGGATCTCTATGATAAAGGTTCAGTGGAGTAACCAGACTCCAAAAGAGGCAACCTCGGAAGTAGAACAGGAAATCGCCAAGAGTTACCCTCAGTTATATTCTAGATTGGTGAAGAATTTAGAGGACCAAATTCTTTAAGGAGGGAGGAGTTTTTAGGATCATTCATTAGCACTTGGCCCAGGCCAAGAATGCAAGGAAAATGTAAAATAAACATGAGGGATGTGATTGAAAATGAGAATGGTGGTGTAAGTGCAAAACCGAGAACTTTCGGGTCCTAATTGTTCATGAAAAAAGACTATGTGGCTAATGACAAAAAACAAAACTTAAGGACCATTTTAATTACTCTTTCGGGTGCTAATCTTAACACTTAGATGCGTGGGAGTATTACAATGGAGCATGCAAAATTAAGTAAGGGCAAGAAGGTGATTAAGACCAATTATTGAGCCATGTGGCAATTAAACAAAATTTGCATGCCTCCACTCAAGCCGAAAACGTAATTTTGGGTTTGACTTCCTTGTTCTTGCAAGTTTTGATTGTTCTTGGAAAAGGAAGGCCGAGTTCTTGACGGGTTCATACCAAACTGGAGCAGAATTGAAGGTTGAAGGAGGAATCAAGCATGGAATTATTGGTTTCGGCACTAGGAAACCTTGAGTTTCCATTTTCAAGCTTGGAGTTGAAGAATTCAAGGTTGGCTGAAAGCTTAAGCTTTTGATTTTATGGGTAAGGTTCATGATTGTACTTGATTCTTGGTACAATGCCATGTTTAAGTAGTTAATGGCATCTAAGTGTGTAAATTATGCTATGTGATCCTAGCTTGCTAGATGGGCATATGGTTGAACTTTCGGGTTCATATGGTTTGGCTAGCTAGTCCAATTAAAAGCAAGTACTACAGTTCATGTTAAGAAGGCCAACTTAACTTGAAACTCAGAGCTCTAGTGGATTGGAGATGATTTGGTAAAGTTTAGAGTACAAGGTTGCATATGTGTACTTGCTAGTGAAATTTGCCGAGAAGAACAATGTGGTGTGTGTGTGAGTTGTGTGCTTGAATGACTATTTGTGCTTGCTAACCTTTGTAGTTAGTATTATTATGCTTATATGCCTTGGGTAGTTTAAGTGTACATGTATTATGCTTGTGTTTTCCTTGTTTCTTATTTTTCTTGCAGGTTAGGTTATGCTTATGGAGGTTAAGCTTTGGCTTAACTAAATAAACTCATTATGAGTTGTAATGCATTGAGTTGTAAGACTCATGCCCATATTATTTGTATTTTAGGAAAAGGAATTGAGCTTGAGTGATTGTGGTATTACTTCCTTGCTTGTGTTCTAAGTTAGAACATTATTGCTCAAGGTATGTGCCAAACTAAAACTTGGCTTGTTAAAGTACTTGTGCAAGTCTATGTTATGTGCTCGAAGCTTATGTGTTAAGTTTTGCAGGCTTGAGTAGACTGTGTGACTTGTCTAGGAGAAAGATCGATGTGTGGATTTTGGCTTTGGTATTGGCATTCACTTTCATGACCATGAACATGGTCATAGGTCTTGCACTCCAGTGTGTGCTCCTAAATTGTACACTTAAGGTGCTTTTCAGGTAACATAAGTAGTATGGCTTGTAGTGCATAATCTTGGCTAGTTTTGGACATTAAGCACTCTTGGTATGTTGCCAAGTAGGTAGTGCTTGTACTTAGGCTATTGTTCTGTATATGTAGCCTCAGATGACTTTGTTTTTTTTGTACATATTTTGGATGCTTGAAGGCCAAGTTATGCTTTGTCTATGAGTTATTGGAATTATCTTTGTGGATTAAACCTCTTATGCACCTTACGTGGCCGAATGCTCATCGACAGGAAAAACTTGTTTTCTAAACTTGTAAAGATGTGGGCTTCTTGGTTGTCATGCATGGAAGTAGCACACTTGATGAGCACACATCCTAGACACTTAAAAAAATTATGTGTATGCCTTGCTTGTGATGCAAGTTATTGTTATAGCCTTGACTTGTGATGCAAGTTAGTGTTATGGGCCTTGCCTTAAGCTACAAGTAACTATACAAAACAAGTCATAAGCCTCCTGGGGCACCTCCTAGGCCTTAAGCTAAAGAAAATAAGACTTAAACTACCTAAAAGAAAGTTGGCCGAATCTAATGCTCAATCATAACACTTAAGTACACAAGTGTTTAGTAATTTTCTAGGTAGAATGGTGAGTGGCATTGAGTGTGCACAGGCTGGGGCTTGGGTGGGGTGTGACAAAAACACTAGCACAAGTCTTAATCTTGGCTACCACACATTAGGCAATCTTATTAAGTTCTAATGACCAGCCACTGCCCTATAACTTCCACTAATAAAATGTATCATTATAGCCATGTACCCCCCTGTTTCCTTACTCCAATATCAAGTAGAGACTTAGAGAAAACCAAGGGATTTTGTTTTACAACAATAGCCCACCTATGGACCAAGTTATAGATTTTTGAAGTTGGTTACAAAATTCTGACCAAATAAACAGTAACTTAGCCAACTTTGCAACGTCATATCTTTGGCTACAGGACTCAAAATGAAGAAATTCCAAGTCATAGTTAAACCTTTAGGAGTTTTATAGGTGTTTCAAAAGTCTCATACTAATATTACATCTACATAGGGAGATATAGGACTTTAAGTGCAGAGTCAAAATTCTGGTCACTTTATGACCATTTTGCCCATACAAAATTTCATAAGTGTGTAAACACTTCATTCGCAAGGGGAAAACCCTCCAAAGGTATCCCATATATGCCCATTACACAAAGTAATTACATTCCCTTGCTTTCAACAACTTTATATGGCCAAAACACAATTTACAAGTAAGAAGCCCATCATTCACACATAGACAGCTTTGCACCACATTACTTACATAGCCAAAACATTACTCAAATGTTCACATACTTGTCTCATTTTACATACACTACATGTAAATGCATACATTCACTACAAAATGGTCTTAACATAGCTAAATGTTGGGTTTCGGGAGCCAAACAGCGCAGCAGAATTTAACCAAAACCCTCCAAGATCCAAGTGAAACGGGGTAAACCGGGTGTTCGAAAATTTCATACCTAATTTTCGGTTGAGATCTCTCACTCAACTGTAGAGTCGAATCACAAAACCTAAACAATTGACATGTTCAGGCTCTCTATGGTATCCACACGAGCCTCTCGGGATCACCACACTTCCACCACGTCCCGGCAGATGAGTTTCTCTTGCGCTCGCAGTGCTAGCTTGCGTCCTCCAAGGAATTGCAAGAGAAGAGTGCGGCTGTCCTTTTGGGAGGCTAGGGCAAGGAGACCTACGAATTTCTCACTTAAAAGTTGTATTTATAGTGAGACTCAACTTCCAGCCCTAATGGGTTTCAAAGCCCTAATCCAATTAGGATTTAATTTCGGGCTTAATAATGGCTCAACTCCTTGGCCCATTATTAATACGAAATTAAAGTGAAACCATAACCCAAATAATTAGCCCATGCACTCTAATGATCCAAATAACTCTATGTGTGCGACCCAATAGGCTCTTGCCATGTTGGCAATGATCATAAATCACATTTATGATCATAAGCAATGAGCGGTGTCTAGCAACACATCATTGCTACCCAAGTGACAAGATTGTCGGTGAATCGACTAAACCTTTATGATCATCACCGATATATGCCATTGTCCCTTTGTCCAAGATATCAAGACTAAGCACAAGACATGGAATGTGTCACTCTTGTATAGCCCAATCTTTGGTTTCTTGATTACCGAGTAGACTAACTTAAACTGATGACATTGATATCATATATCAACTCATCGAAGCATGGCCATGCATTTTCTAAGTCTCACTCTATCAAGGGGCCCAAAGATATCACTCCCGTTACATAGGAGGGACAAATCCCATCTTGATCATACAAATCCCTCCGCATGATATGTGACATACCCAATGACCTCCTTCAAGTTCACTCAGTTACGAGCAACAAAGGAAAGTATCAAAGTATGTGACTCACATGTAAGGAACCTTGATGATCTTAGGTCGAAGGACTACATATACCATGATCACTATGAGAATCACTTATGACACTCATATAACGATCCATGAAGTGTTCTCATGGTGGGTCGGTCCAGTACACAAGTTCTCCAACTTGTACCCATATGTAGACTACATATCTCATATTAGTCTCCACATATGCTAGTCATTATGTATTATTGCAACCCGCTCCACAATAATACTAGACTAGGGACGTTTAAGAATATCATTATTCTAGGGTTACAATTATGTTTATTACGTTACGCAGAAACAAAACAACAAACATAATTGCTGGATTAATGCCTCAATAAAATATCATGACTCAATGTGCAAAAATACAATCATCTCATGATTGGCTTTTTTTGGGCACAACACTAACAATCTCCCACTTGCACTAAAAGCCAATCATCCATGTATCTAATACCGATGGACCTAGAATGGCTATCATGCTTCTGCTGCGTAAGGGGCTTTGTCAGTGGATCAGCAATGTTGCTGTCTGTCGAAGTCCTGCATATCCTTACATCACCCTTCTCGATGATCTCCCTGATGAGATGATAGCGTCGGAGTATGTGTTTGGATCGCTGGTGAGATCGAGGTTCCTTAGCCTGTGCGATTGCTCCATTGTTGTCACAATAGAGCTCTATCGGGTCAACAATGCTTGGAACCACTCCAAGTTCAGTGATGAACTTCTTGATCCAAACTACCTCCTTCGCAGCATCAGAGGTGGCAATGTGCTCAGATTCTGTTGTAGAGTTAGCTACTGTTTCTTGCTTTGAACTCTTCCAGCTCACAGCACCACCACCAATACAAAACACATAACCAGATTGTGATCTAAAATCATCCTTATCGGATTGGAAGCTTGCATCGGTGTAACCCCTTACAACGAGCTGATCTTCACCTCCAAAGACCAAGACTGCATCCTTAGTCCTTCGTAAGTACTTAAGGATGTTCTTAACAGCTGTCCAGTGACTTTCACCGGGGTTCGATTGGTACCTACTCGTCATGCTCAAAGCATATGAGACATCGGGACTTGTACATATCATGGCATACATGATAGATCCAATTGCTGAGGCATATGGAATCTTACTCATGCGCTCTCTCTCCTCGGTTGTACTCGGACACTGAGATCTAGAAAGAGTGATACCATGTGACATGGGCAAGAATCCTTTCTTGGAATCTTGCATGCTAAACCTCTTTAGCACCTTGTCAATATATGTACTTTGACTTAGGCTAAGAAGCTTTCTAGATCTATCTCTATAGATCCTGATGCCTAACACATAGGCTGCTTCACCCAAGTCCTTCATAAAGAAACATTTCCCTAGCCAAGTCTTCACAGACTGTAGCTCAGGAATGTCATTCCCGATGAGTAGTATGTCATCTACATACAACACCAAGAAGACAATAGCGTTCCCACTAACCTTCTTGTAGACACAAGGTTCATCTTCATTTTTGATAAAACCAAACTCTTTGTTGCATCATCAAAATGAAGATTCCAACTTCGAGAAGCTTGCTTCAGTCCATAAATGGACCTTTGCAATTTGCACACTTTATTGGCATTCCCAGGAGTGACAAAACCCTCAGGTTGTGTCATGTACACATCCTCAAGTAGCTTTCCATTTAGAAATGCAGTTTTGACATCCATTTGCCATATCTCATAATCATAGTGTGCAGCAATAGAAAACAAAATTCGGATGGATTTAAGCATAGCAACTGGTGAAAAAGTTTCATCATAGTCAATACCATGAATTTGCTTGAAACCTTTCGCGACCAATCGTCCCTTAAAGGTAATCACATTACCATCCATGTCAGTTTTCTTCTTGAAAACCCATTTGCACCCTATGGGTTTTACCCCTTCAGGTGGGTCAACCAAAGTCCATACTTGGTTTTCATACATGGATTCCATCTCGGATTTCATGGCCACTAGCCACTTCTCAGAGTCAGGCCCCGACATAGCTTGTTGGGAGGTTGTGGGCTCATCTTGATCCATGAGCATCACATCACCGGTGTGAGTCACGAGAAATACATATCTCTTGGGCTCACGCCGAATCCTACCAGTCCTACGTGCGCTTTGTGCTACAGGAACAGACTCTTGAACCACAACATCTTATGGTGTCTGTTCAGGTTCCATTTCAGGTTCGATGTCTCCTTGTTGTTCTTGAATTTCTTCAAGTTCTACTTTCCTCCCACTAGTTCCTTTAGAGATAAACTCTTTCTCCAAAAAGACACCAGTTCGAGCAACAAACTCTTTTTTCTCAGAGGGATTGTAGAAATAGTAACCCTTTGTTTCTTTGGGATACCCAACAAAAAGGCATTTTTGAGATTTGGGCCCTAGTTTGTCAGAGGATTTACGTTTCACATAAGCGTCATAGCCCCAAATCTTCATAAAAGACAAATTGGGACACCTCCCACTCCATATCTCATATGGTGTCTTTTGAATCGATTTAGATGGAACTCGGTTTAGTGTAAAAGCGGCTGTCTCTAGAGCATGTCCCCAAAAGGAGTTTGGAAGGTTAGCTTGACTCATCATAGAGCGAACCATGTCTAACAGAGTTCGATTTCTCCTTTCAGAAACACCATTCCATTGAGGTGTACCTGGTGGAGTGAGTTGTGATACTATACCACACTCCTTCAGATAGTCAAGGAATTCTCGATCCAAGTACTCTCCACCTCGATCTGATCGAAGCACTTTGATACTCTTCCCGAGTTGATTCTCTACTTCATTCTTGAATTCTTTGAACTTTTCAAAGGATTCTGACTTTTGTCTCATAAGATACACATAGCCATATCTGCTGAAGTCATCAGTGAAAGTAATGAAGTATTGGAAACCTCCTCTAGCTTGTGTAGACATAGGGCCCCATACATCACTATGTATGAGTCCTAGTAAGTCATTAGCCCTTTCACTTTGCCCTGTGAATGGGGCTTTGGTCATCTTGCCCAACAAACATGACTCACATGTCTCATATGATTCAAAATCAAATGAGTCCAAGAGTCCATCCTTATGGAGCTCGGATATGCGGGTCTCATTTATATGGCCCAAGCGACAGTGCCAGAGATAGGTCGGGTTTGAATCATTTAATCTGACCTTCTTGGTATTCACATTATAGATTAGATCTTCAATGTCTAGAACATACAACCCATTGCTAAGTTGAGCACTACCATAAAAGATTTCATTCAAATAAATAGAACAACACTTGTCCTTTATTATAAATGAAAAACCTTTCTTGTCCAAACAAGAAACAGAAATCAAATTTCTACTAATAGTAGGCACAAAGTAGCAGTTGTCTAATTCTAAAACTAATCCACTAGGTAAAGTGAGAACATAAGTCCCTACGGCTAAGGCAGCAACCCTTGCTCCATTTCCAACACGCAGGTCCACTTCACCTCGGGCCAATCTTCTACTTTTACTTAGATCCTGCACATTTGCACAAATGTGAGATCCACATCCAGTATCCAATACCCAAGATGAGGAAGTAGAAAAGTTAGCCTCTATAACAAGAATACCTGAAATGGAAGTCTTACTTCCTTTTTCCTTAGCAAGTTCTTCAAGATAGAGCTTACAGTTGCGCTTCCAGTGTCCAGGTTGCTTACAATGGAAACACTCCCCTTCCTTTGCCACACCACCCTTTGGTTTCAGTGCAGCTGAAGAAGAACTAGCATTGGACTTTCCATTAGCTTTATCCTTCTTCTTGTTGGATTTTCCTTTTCCCTTGCCCTTTTGAACCATCAAAATGGGCTTAGCCTTCTTAAGGTTTTGCTCAGCAGTTCTCAACATGTTGAGCAATTTAGGGAGGGACTTGTCAAGGTCGTTCATGTTATAGTTCATGACGAACTGACTGTAGCTTTCAGGCAACGATTGCAAGACTACATCAATAGCCAACTATTTCTGAAGAGCAAATCCTAAACTCTCAAGATTCTCAATGTACCCAATCATCTTGAGCACATGAGGACCCACGGGACTTCCCTCAGACATCTTGCACTGAAACAATGCCTTAGAGGTCTCAAACCTCTCATGCCTAGCTTGCTCTTGGAAAAGCATTTTGAGATGTTCGATCATATCGAACGCCCCCATTTTCTCATGTTGCTTCTGAAGCTCAGATTCCATGGTAATAAGCATGAGGCATGCAACATCCAAAGCATCAGGCTCATTCGGAATGGGCTGCTCTAGGACATATGCCTTTCTATCTTGTTTGAGGACTATCCTCAAGTTTTGGTACCATTTGAGAAAGTTGGTCCCATTCAGTTTTTCCTTCTCAAGGATCGATCGCAACGAAAGTGTCGATGTGTTTTGTGCCATGGTTATCTACAACAGTAAATATGCAGTGTAAGAGTCATGTATTTTAATTCATTTAATAAGGACTTTTATTAAATGATACTCCCACTATTTTCCTCAAAATAATAACCCTCGATATTATTTCGGAACACCTCGGCGCTAAGGTATTCTAGTGGGCCAAGATCCATATTTGACCACAACCTGAGTCAGCTTTGGCTTTTCTCTCAAGTTACAGCTATTTAGGTAGGCAACTCATTGCCAAATGCATCTTATGCAACTCTTGGATAGTTGGGTGAACAACACTTGTCCAAGCTCATCTCATGAACTTAAGCCCAACTCTATGCCTCTAAGTCCCTAATCCTATTCGGATGACTTAGTTAAGTCGAACCCAAAGTTAGCAGTTTGGATATCACAATTATCCCATCGCGCCTTACCAAGATGAACATAGGTGCTTTTCTTTGGCAAACCCACCTAATGTTGATCAAAGTCTTGACGAGTGCGAACATTTGGAACGCATTGTTGGGTTTCGGGAGCCAAACAGCGCAGCGGAATTTAACCGAAACCCTCCAGGATCCAAGTGAAACGGGGTAAACCGGGTGTTCGAAAATTTCATACCTAATTTTCGGTTGAGATCTCTCACTCAACTGTAGAGTCGAATCATAAAACCTGAACAGTTGACGTGTTCAGGCTCACTATGGTATCCACACGAGCCTCTCGGGATCACCACGCTTCCACCACGTCCCGGCAGATGCGTTTCTCTTGCGCTCGCAGTGCTAGCTTGCGTCCTCCAAGGAATTGCAAGAGAAGAGTGCGGCTGTCCTTTTGGGAGGCTAGGGCAAGGAGACCTACGAATTTCTCACTTAAAAGTTGTATTTATAGTGAGACTCAACTTCCAGGCCTAATGGGTTTCAAAGCCCTAGTCCAATTAGGATTTAATTTCGGGCTTAATAATGGCTCAACTCCTTGGCCCATTATTAATACGAAATTAAAGTGAAACCGTAACCCAAATAATTAGCCCATGCACTCTAATGATCCAAATAGCTCTATGTGTGCGACCCAATAGGCTCTTGCCATGTTGGCAATGATCATAAATCACATTTATGATCATAAGCAATGAGCGGTGTCTAGCAACACATCATTCCTACCCAAGTGACAAGATTGTCGGTGAATCGACTAAACCTTTATGATCATCACCGATATATGCCATTGTCCCTTTGTCCAAGATATCAAGACTAAGCACAAGACATGGAATGTGTCACTCTCGTATAGCCCAATCTTTGGTTTCTTGATTACCGAGTAGACCAACTTAAACTGACGACATTGATATCATATATCAACTCATCGGAGCATGGCCATGCATTTTCTAAGTCTCACTCTATCAAGGGGCCCAAAGATATCACTCCCATTACATAGGAGGGACAAATCCCATCATGATCATACAAATCCCTCCGCATGATATGTGACATACCCAATGACCTCCTTCAAGTTCACTCAGTTACGAGCAACAAAGGAAAGTATCAAAGTATGTGACTCACATGTAGGGAACCTTGCTGATCTTAGGTCGAAGGACTACATATACCATGATCACTATGAGAATCACTTATGACACTCATATAACGATCCATGAAGTGTTCTCATGGTGGGTCGGTCCAGTACACAAGTTCTCCAACTTGTACCCATATGTAGACTACATATCTCATATTAGTCTCCACATATGCTAGTCATTATGTATTATTGCAACCCGCTCCACAATAATACTAGACTAGGGACGTTTAAGAATATCATTATTCTAGGGTTACAATTATGTTTATTACGTTACGCAGAAACAAAACAACAAACAAAATTGCTGGATTAATGCCTCAATAAAATATCATGACTCAATGTGCAAAAATACAATCATCTCATGATTGGCTTTTTGGGCACAATACTAACAGGCATCACATTTAATGACTTAATATTTGTTTGAGGGGGTTTTTTTTTTCTTTTGATCTCACCAATTTGTTATCTCCGGTTGTTTTATACATGCATCACATACAAATATAAAACATGCATCTCATGCTTACAAGAAATAAACATGACATGGTTATAGCCCAAACTATGCGATATTCTCAAACCAATGAGAATATCATAAAAGCCTAAGAAAAGAAAAGAGTCTTCACAAGCTCCTTCTCTTCCTTTCTTGGTTACCTTTTTGTTGTCACCTCCTTGGACATACCACCTTGGACGATCCCATAATGCACCATTACATCAATAATAGAAACTTCGAGTTACATTCGAGGAGAGTAAGGTGAGAAGAGAATGTACAATGAGAGTGATAAGAAAAGGCACGACTCGCAGGCCGTATTTACGAGTACAACCAATCAAGGGCTATAACCATGCACCATGCTTCAAACACCAATTAGCATATCATGTCAAATCTCATTCAACAAAGATGCATGCCAATTTTCGCGTGTTGATTAACCAATTTTTATTTATGTGGCGCTTTGCATACGGCGGTCCCGCTGGCTGGCGCAAAAAATTGTCTTACAATTGCTTAGCCCGAAATCTTCTATTTTGAGAAAGTAGGCACCCGAGACTCCTCCATTCGAGCCACCAAAAATACCTTACTTTCGGTGCCCGAACAGCCCGAATCCGAACAAACCTAGGGTTTTTGCAACTATTGCAAGAATCCTAATCCATATAGGTATCTCATACCTATCAATTTTGGGTTAATCTCATTAACCAATTTCTGTCGTTTCTTCATATATCTCATATGTTCATTACGAATTCCGATTTCATGCATCATGAATCAATCTAATTAATCATGGCCGAAAACCAATCGAACACATAGCATCATGCGATTCAACACTCAATCCCGATTTAGGGTTTCACAAGTTGCTCTGATACCACTGTTGGGTTTCGGGAGCCAAACAGCGCAGCAGAATTTAACCGAAACCCTCCAAGATCCAAGTGAAACGGGGTAAACCGGGTGTTCAAAAATTTCATACCTAATTTTCGGTTGAGATCTCTCTCTCAACTGTAGAGTCGAATCACAAAACCTGAACAGTTGACGTGTTCAGGCTCTCTATGGTATCCACACGAGCCTCTCGGGATCACCACGCTTCCACCATGTCCCGGCAGATGAGTTTCTCTTGCGCTTGCAGTGCTAGCTTGTGTCCTCCAAGGAATTGCAAGAGAAGAGTGCGGCTGTCCTTTTGGGAGGCTAGGGCAAGGAGACCTACGAATTTCTCACTTAAAAGTTATATTTATAGTGAGACTCAACTTCCAGCCCTAATGGGTTTCAAAGCCCTAATCCAATTAGGATTTAATTTCAGGCTTAATAATGGCTCAACTCCTTGGCCCATTATTAATACGAAATTAAAGTGAAACCATAACCCAAATAATTAGCCCATGCACTCTAATGATCCAAATAGCTCTATGTGTGCGACCCAATAGGCTCTTGCCATGTTGGCAATGATCATAAATCACATTTATGATCATAAGCAATGAGCGGTGTCTAGCAACACATCATTCCTACCCAAGTGACAAGATTGTCGGTGAATCGACTAAACCTTTATGATCATCACCGATATATGCCATTGTCCCTTTGTCCAAGATATCAAGACTAAGCACAAGACATGGAATGTGTCACTCTCGTATAGCCCAATCTTTGGTTTCTTGATTACCGAGTAGACCAACTTAAACTGACGACATTGATATCATATATCAACTCATCGGAGCATGGCCATGCATTTTCTAAGTCTCACTCTATCAAGGGGCCCAAAGATATCACTCCCATTACATAGGAGGGACAAATCCCATCTTGATCATACAAATCCCTCCGCATGATATGTGACATACCCAATGACCTCCTTCAAGTTCACTCAGTTACGAGCAACAAAGGAAAGTATCAAAGTATGTGACTCACATGTAGGGAACCTTGATGATCTTAGGTCGAAGGACTACATATACCATGATCACTATGAGAATCACTTATGACACTCATATAACGATCCATGAAGTGTTCTCATGGTGGGTCGGTCCAGTACACAAGTTCTCCAACTTGTACCCATATGTAGACTACATATCTCATATTAGTCTCCACATATGCTAGTCATTATGTATTATTGCAACCCGCTCCACAATAATACTAGACTAGGGACGTTTAAGAATATCATTATTCTAGGGTTACAATTACGTTTTTTACGTTACGCAGAAACAAAACAACAAACATAATTGCTGGATTAATGCCTCAATAAAATATCATGACTCAATGTGCAAAAATACAATCATCTCATGATTGGCTTTTTTTGGGCACAACACTAACACTAAATACATGCCCTAAGTTATAGGAGTTCCTGAGACACAATGGACTCTAGAGCAGGACGCTAGACAACTGTTGCACAACACAATAAGTACCACCATTGAAAACACCAAATGTGCTCCTAAAATCCCCAAACTTTCTAGATCATAACTAGACATATGGAAGTTCATGTACCTCAAAATTAAGATCAAAACTCAAACCACAAATTTCTATTTGAATGAGATATTTCTGTTGGATCTGAAATGGCAGAATTGAGGGGAGTAAGCTTCATTGAGAAACTTAGTAAGGGTAATTCTTGGTTTCAATAGGCAATGTGACCATCTTCAAAACCTGCACCCAAAGACACTAAAACACAGAAACCACATTGCATATATACAAGATACAGTAACCAATGCAGCATCCATTCACAACAAACAAGCACATGAAATGTGGCAGCAACATATACCATAGGTTAGTCTATAATACATGCAATAAACTTAAAATAAATCAATATGGTAGCCATCCTCAAGCTAATGCTTGGTCTTAGGAGGATTTTAACAGTATTTAGTACTAAATTTTGGCTCTAAAAACCCTCATTTCACTGCCATCTTTGTACACTTGACAGTAGGTCACAAAACCTTCAATAAGTGCACTTCCCTTACTAAGCTTGGTTCATCAAGCTCATGGCTCTCTTCCAAGCTTAGCCCTAGCTCCATGGTTGCTTGAAAATAAAGAAAACAACCCATAAGAGCAACAGATCCCTTACCTTGATGGGTATGCTGAAATTGGAGCTTGATCCTAGGTGCACTCAAGCAATAGCACCAAATAGCTTCGAATTGTGCTTCCTTGACTTCAATTGCAAGTGGTTTTGAGTTTTAAGCTATGGTGGCCATGGAGGAAGTGTGGCTATGTTCTTGGGTTAGAGGAGGATGAAAATGAGAGAGGGATAAGTGATTTGGCCACTTAAATGGCCTTACATGAGCTTAAGGGCACAAAACACACTTAAACAAGCTTAACCTTGCTTTATGTCATTTTCCTTCTCACTAATTATGGTTTCTTTGTCTCAAAATAATTGGTACACATGTACCCAACATATTTGACTATTTATCAAGTCTTGGTTGCCTCCTCCATTGTGGGATAACCCCACAATTCAACCCTTAGACTTAAGTAAAAAACTTGAACACCTTAAGGTTTACACTATGACATTTAGGTCTTTAATGCCTTTAGTGTTTCCTTTATCCAAAATTGTCTTCCATGAGCAGTTTGGTCCTCTAATAGCACTCTCATACCATTCATATCCTTCCCATAACTCTCCAAGTCTCTTTCTTGAGAGTTTTACAATTAAGTACCTAAATTTTCAAAACCTTACCAAAAAGTCAACAGGTTGCTTCACAAACAAGTAATATTTAAGGCTTTTCTTGGGGGCAAGTTCCTAAGTTAGAACACTTTTAAGTAGATGTTGATCATGCCTTTTACCCTCCACACTTCAATCACTATGGTGAGAATTACACAATATAATGGTTTTTTTTAGACATTATGACACACTTATAATTCTCCCACTTTTGTGTGGTGGTAACAGCTTCCCTCTTAAGGATCCTAAAAGTATGGCCTACATGGGTCACCATAGGGCAAAAAGAAATGGCTCAAAGCCATTATCCTCCCTATAAGCCTCTTGATATCTATGCTTGTTGTTGGGGCATGGGATTCAAGTAAAGGCCTGAATTTATTAGGATTTGCCTTTATGCCCCGCTCTGAGACCATGAAGCCTAGGAATTTGCCTACCATCATGCCAAAGTTTCATTTCTCAAGATTCAAATGTATGCCAAACTTCTTTAGCTTTTAAATATTTTCAATGGATTTTTCATGTGGTCCAAAGTGTTCTGGCATTTGATGATCATGTCATCAAAGCACACTTCCATGTTCCTCCTGATTTGTTTCACAAATACCTTGTCCATTAGCCACTAATGTATGGCCTTCACATTTTTTAGGCTAAAAGGTATTCGTATGTAATAGAACTTTCATCTGGATTTGATGGTATACACTGAAAGCATCTAGGAAACTCAACACTCTATACCCTGAAGTGGAATCTACCAATTGGTTTATTGAAGGTAGTGGGTACAAGTTTTTCGGGCATGCGTCATTGTCTAAAATGAAGTCAAGGCACACTTAGAGTTTAACACTCCATTCGTTCATAGCAATCACTACATTGCTTAACTAGTCTAGATACTCAGCTTCCTTCATTACTCTTGCCTCAAGGAGTCCTTGTGTCTCTTGTTTGATAAAGGCTCTCTTATTTAAAGTGATGTCTTGTTTGTTTTTGTCTTACCAGTTTTGCTAAATGGTCAACATTTAAACTAATGCTGAATTACGGGTAGATTTCTCTAGGTATATCCTTTATTGAATAAGCAAAAAGATCTTTGTTTGAATTCAAGAACTCTACAAGTTCGGTCTTTTCCTCTAACGGCCTATTTTTCCTCATTTTGGTACTTCAGCCTTCTATAAGCTCTAAACTGTCTATCTCTACATCTACTTTTTTCGTTCTAGCTCCATCACTCAATTGGGCCTTTTAGGTATTACTGCTGTAGATGCATGCATCATTTTCCACACTTGAGTCTACGGCGCCTTTTGGAAGATCTTTTGAACCTCAGCTTGGCCAATGAAAATAACTGCAACTCTCTTGTGAACTTCCAAGGTGATAGTCAGATACTTGACATCTGATCTCATATGTAGCATTCCTTAAGTTTGCCTCCCAATAATGGTATTGTAGGGTAAGGTATGTCAATGATGATGAATTTTGACATTACTAAAGTGTATAGATCCCCCTCACCCCGATGCTCTTCCTTTCATCATGAATGGCACATGAATGATGCCCAAAAATGGGAGTTCATCCTGGCCTACTCCATAGGTTGGAGACACCATTGGCTTCAGAGTTTCAACTGATATGCTCAATTTTGGCAATATGTGGGTGAACAAGGCATCAACGTTTGATTAGTCATTGCAAAGGACTCTTTTCACGGACCAATTTTCTATTCAAGTTGTGATTAGGAGAGGATCATTGTGGGGTAAGCTGACGGTCATCCTGTTATATCCCATCTATTCGGGCCCAACTCATCCCCACCCTAAACCTTTTTAGAAGGTTAAAATCAACCTGTTTTTTATCACTCGGTTGATTTTTCACACTCGGTTGTTTTTAATCATGCTGTTGATTTTCATAGACCAACCAGCTAGTTTCAGTTATCCAATTGATTTCAGCTTTAACTGGTTGGTTCTATAGGGTGAATTGGACTTTGACCCCAAGATTTTTAACCCCAATTCATTTACTTACCTAGGTGGGAATCTCAAGCTTTTGAAGTTTAGTAGGATGTACTTGATTTTACTTGATTAGTAGGTTTTCAACCGGTTGAATTTACTTAGGAGTTCATGTATGCTTGTAAAAGTATACATTTTAACACACAACCATGCACACACCATAGATTCAAAACCATGCATGTTTCTTTTTCATAGTCCAATATGGCCTACCTAGGCCCAAAACATGTACAGGCACAATTTGTATTCTAGCCTAGTCCTCTTGTGTTATATATATAGCTATATAAAACCAAAATTTCAGGAAGGACTGCATGGCCTAATAACACAAAATTTTGATGTTTCAAAAGTGTTATGCAGGGCACACTTCTTTTTGTTCATGCAGTATCCAAACCTACTGAGACTTCCACTTTCACTTTGACTTGGCACCTAGGCCGTAGATGATTCATAACCCTCATAGTTTTTGCCCATACCAGGATTGATCCAGCAACAACAATACCCACTATAGCCATCATGGCCTACATAACACAGAAACACAATCATCAGTTTAGTAGTAAACTTTTCATGCTTCCCTTTCTATAAGTCATAACTTAGAAAGTTTTACCTTTCTATACATAGACCTCCTGTAGAGGTTCTAGAGCCTCTCAATCCTCCACTTGTTTACCTAAAATGGGTAAAAGAGGGCATAAGTATATAGTTACTCAGTGAAGAACCCAAACAACACCTAGTGCTTATTCAATGTTTCAAACACTAATATACATAAAACTTGCATCCAAAGACATAAATACACCAAAAACAACAAGTATAGCACAATATATATAATCCATATATATATATATATATAATCCATATATAAGTGAGAAAGGGATTAGCACACGCATGGAATCAGAGAAGCACACAAACACACACACCATAACATTGGGTTTCCATAACATAGCAAGGATGATTCCTTTGCAGTTTCTTCATGTGGTCACTTGCATTAATGTTCATTTATCACAGAGCTCCAAGTGATTGTTAAGTTTGGCCCAACTTGAGCAAAACCCTATGCTTATTGAAAGCAAACAAGCTAGCTTACCAAAGTGCTTTAAACACACATATCCCATCAACATAGCCTTTAAATTCCTCTGGCTTTGGCCATCACCCGGGGTAGCTTTTGTTACCACCTCAGAAAAAAAGGGAAAGTTTCAAGTGTGGCATAATGTTCAAAAAACCATTATATTATGTAATTCTTATCATAGTGATTGAAGTGTGGGGGGTAAAAGGCATAATCAACACATCCTTAAAAGTGTTCAAAGTTGGTAACTTGGGCCCCAAGAAAATCCTTAAGGATTGTTTGTTTGTCAAGCAACCTATGGACTTTTTTCTAAGATTTTGGTAATTTGGGTACTCAATTGTAAAACTTTTATGAAAGTGATTTGGAGAATTATAAGAAGGATATGATTGGTATGAAAGTGCTATTAGAGGACCAAGTTGCTTATGGAAGACAACTAAGGACAAAGAAAACACCAAAAGGCATAAAGGACCTAAGTGTTCTAATGTAGGCCTTAAGATGTGTATGTCTTTGACTTAAATCAAATGGTGAAATTATAGGGTTATCCCACCTAATGAGGGGCTGCAAAAGCAAGATAAGGATAGTCAAATGTGGGCCAAGAGATTAAGACTAAGAAACCATCATCTTGTAGCAAGAAAAATGACATAAGATAAGGTTAAGACTACTTAAGTGTGTTTAGTGTATTTTTGACCATTTAAGTAGTCAAGACCACCTTTCCTTCTCTCACATTCGGCCATAGTAGCCAAGGGATGCAGCCCACCCTCCTCCACACATCCTCCATATCCACCATACCATCAAACACAAAACTACTTGCAATTGAAGTCAGGGAAGCACAATTGGAAGTTATTTGGTGTTATTGCTTGAGTGCACCTAAGATCAAGCTCCAATTTCAGCATACCCATCAAGGTAAGGGTTATCTTTCTCTCATGGATTGTTTACTGTATTTTCAAGCATACATGGAGCTAGTGTTACCATCTCACAAAAATGGGAGAATTACAAGTGTCATAATAGCCAAAAATCATTATATTGTGTAATTATCACCATAGTGAATGAAGTGTGGGGGGTAAAAGGTATGATAAACACATCCTTAAAAGTGTTCCAAGTTAGTAACTTGGCCCCCAATAAATGCCTTAAGGATTGCTTGTTTGTCAAGCAACCTATAGACTTTTTTGTAAGGTTTTGGAAATTTGGGTACTCAATTGCAAAACTTTCAAGAAGGAGACTTGGAGAGTTATGGGAAGGATATGAATGGTATGAAAGTGCTATTGGAGGACCAAATTGCTCATGGAAGACAAGTTTGGATAAAAAAGACACTAAAGGCATTAAGGACCTAAATGTCTTAGTGTAAACCTTAAGTTGTTCATGCTTTTGACTTAAGTCTAAGGGTGGAATTGTGGGGTTATCCCACCATGGGGGAGAATGCAAGGCTTGATAAATAGTCAAACATGTTGGGCACATGTGTACCAATGAGTTTAAGATAAAGAAACCATAATTAGTGAGAAGGAAAATAACATAAAGAAAGGTTAAGCTTGTTAAGTGTGTTTTCTGCCCTTAAGCTCATTTAAGCCCATTTAAGTGGCCAAATCACTTATCTCTCTCCCATTTTCATCCTCCTTTAGCTCAAGAAGATAGCCACACTTCCTCCATAGCCACCACACCTTCAAACTTGCAATTGATTGAAATTAAAGGCAAAAGGAAGCAATTGTAAGCAAACTAGAGCTATTGCTTAGATGCTTCAAGCATCAAGCTTGATCTTCAGCCTACCAACTTTGGTAAGGGTCACCTTGCTCTCATGGGTTGTTTTGTGTATTTTTCAAGCAACCATGGAGCTAGGGCTAAGCTTATAATAGAGCCATGAGCTTGATGAACCAAGCTTAGTGAGCAGAGTGCACTTAATGAAGGTTTTGTGCCCTATTGTCAAGTGCACAAAGATGGCAGTGAAATGAGGGTTTCTAGAGCCCAAAGTTAGTACAAACTAGTGTTAAAATCCTACTAAGACCAAGCATTAGCTTGAGGAGGGCTGTAGTAGTGATTTGGTTATGTTTATTACATGTTTTATGGGCTAATCTATGGTTATTGTTACTGCCGCATACATGTGTTTGTTGTTTGTGTTTAGCTGTCGCCTTTGGATGCTCTATATTGGATATATGCATTATAGTTTTTGTGTTTTGGTGTCTTTCGATGCAGGTTTTAATGATGGTGACATTGCCTATTGAATCCAAGTGTTTCCATTACTAAGTTTCTTAACGAAACTTACTCACCTCAATTCTATCATTTCAGGTTCAGCAGAAAGATCTCCTTCAAACTAACATTAGTGATTTGAGGTTTGATCTGAAATTTTAGGTACATGAACTTCCATATGTCTAGTTATGATCTGGAAAGTTTGGTGATTTTATGAACACATATGGTATTTTTAATAGTGGTACTTATTGTGTTGTGTAGCAGCTATCCAGCATCTTGTTTTGGAGTCCGTTGTGTCTCAGGCACTTCTGTAACCTAGGGTGCATATTTAGCTAAGTTAAGACCATTTTGTAGTGCATGTATGCATGTAGATGTAGTGTATGTAAAATAAGACAAGTATGTGAACATTTGAGTAATGTTTTGTCTATGTAAGTGATGTGGTGCAAAGTTGCCTAAGTGTGAATGATGGGTTGCTTACTTGTAAATTATGTTTTGGCCACATAAAGTTGTTAAAATTGAGGGAATGTAATTCCTATGTGTAATGGGCATATATGGGATAGCTTTGGAGGGTTTTCCCCTTGTGAATGAAGTATTTGCACACTTATGAAATTTTGCATGGGCAAAATGGTCATAAAGTGACCAAAATTTTGACTTAAACCTCTATATCTCCTTGTGTAGAAGGAATATTTGTATGAAATTTTGACCACACTTAGAGAACAACTATAGGTTGAAATAGAATTTGGAATTTCTGAATTTGGAGTCCTATAGGCAAAGATATGATGTTGCAAATTTGGCCAAGTACTGTTCATTTGGTTAGAATTTTGTAACCAACTTAAGAAATCCATAACATGGTCCATAGGTGGGCTATTTATGTAAAAAAAAATTCCTTGATTTTCCCTAAGTCTCTACTTGATAATGGACCAAAGAAAACATGGGGGTACATGGCTAGAATGACACAGTTTATTTGTGGAAGTTATAGGTGTAGTGGCTGGTCACTAGAACTTAATAAGATTGCCTAATGTGTGGTAGCCAAGATTAAGACTTGTGCTAGTGTTTTCCTTCTTTGCTGCCATTGTGTGTATGAAATGTGAATATGTGTGTGATGGTTGGACCAATATGCATGTGTTTACATAGTGCCCAAGAGGGCCACTTGGGTATGCACACTAAGGGTAGTGTTCTGATGGCCTACAAAACATTACTAATCATGGGAGTCTAAATGCACAATTTTGGCACCATAATTGGACTACCCAAGAGTGGGTAACAGCTAGGACTAATCTTGGAAGAGAGCCATGAGCTTGATGAGCCAAGCTTAGTGAGGGGAGTGCACTTATGGAAGGTTTTGTGACCTAGTGTGAAGTGCCTAGTGGTGGCAGCGAATTGAAACGTTTTCAGAGCCCAATACTAGTACTAACTTATGTTAACAGCATCCTAGAACCAAGCATTAGCTTGAGGAGGGCTTCCATAGTGATTTACTTAAATTTATTGCATGTTTTATGGACTAACCTATGGTTTATGTTGCTGCCGCATTTCATGTGTTTGTTGGTTGTGAATAGCTGCTGCATGTTGGGTTTCGGGAGCCAAACAGTGCAGCGGAATTTAACCGAAACCCTCCAGGATCCAAGTGAAATGGGGTAAACTGGGTGTTCAAAAATTTCATACCTAATTTTTGGTTGAGATCTCTCACTCAACTGTAGTGTCGAATCACAAAACCTGAATAGTTTATGTGTTCAGGCTCTCTATGGTATCCACACGAGCCTCTCGGGATCACCACGCTTCCACCACATCCCGGCAGATGCGTTTCTCTTGCGCTCGCAGTGCTAGCTTGCATCCTCCAAAGAATTGCAAGAGAAGAGTGCGGCTGTCCTTTTGGGAGGCTAGGGCAACGAGACCTATGAATTTCTCACTTAAAAGCTGTATTTATAGTGAGACTCAACTTCCAGGCCTAATGGGTTTCAAAGCCCTAATCCAATTAGGATTTAATTTCGGGCTTAATAATGGCTCAACTCCTTGGCCCATTATTAATACGAAATTAAAGTGAAACCATAACCCAAATAATTAGCCCATGCACTCTAATGATCCAAATAGCTCTATGTGTGCGACCCAATAGGCTCTTGCCATGTTGGCAATGATCATAAATCAGATTTATGATCATAAGCAATGAGCGATGTCTAGCAACACATCATTGCTACCCAAGTGACAAGATTGTCGGTGAATCGACTAAACCTTTATGATCATCACCGATATATGCCATTGTCCCTTTGTCCAAGATATCAAGACTAAGCATGAGACATGGAATGTGTCACTCTCATATAGCCCAATCTTTGGTTTCTTGATTACCGAGTAGACCAACTTAAACTGACGACATTGATGTCATATATCAACTCATCGGAGCATGGCCATGCATTTTCTAAGTCTCACTCTATCAAGGGGCCCAAAGATATCACTCCCGTTACATAGGAGGGAAAAATCCCATCTTGATCATACAAATCCCTCCGCATGATATGTGACATACCCAATGACCTCCTTCAAGTTCACTCAGTTATGAGCAACAAAGGAAAGTATCAAAGTATGTGACTCACATGTAGGGAACCTTGATGATCTTAGGTCAAAGGACTACATATACCATGATCACTATGAGAATCACTTATGACACTCATATAACAATCCATGAAGTGTTCTCATGGTGGGTCGGTCCAGTACACAAGTTCTCCAACTTGTACCCATATGTAGACTACATATCTCATATTAGTCTCCACATATGCTAGTCATTATGTATTATTGCAACCCGCTCCACAATAATACTAGACTAGGGACGTTTAAGAATATCATTATTCTAGGGTTACAATTATGTTTATTACGTTACGCAGAAACAAAACAACAAACAAAATTGCTGGATTAATGCCTCAATAAAATATCATGACTCAATGTACAGAAATACGATCATCTCCTGATTGGCTTTTTGGGCACAACACTAACACTGCATTTGGTTGCTATATCTTGTATATATGCATTGTGGTTTTGTTTTTTTAGTGTCTTTAGATGTAGGTTTTAATAAGGGTCACATTCCCTTAAGAAACCAAGTGCTTCCCTTACTAAGTTTCACAATGAAACTTACTCCCTTCAATTCTGCCATTCCGAGTCCAGTAGAAAGATGATTATCAAACTAACCTTTGTGGTTTTAGTTTTGATCTGAAATTTCACATAAATGAACTTCCTTATGTCTAGTTATGTTATGGAAATTTTGGTGATTTTATGACCACATTTCATATTTTTGGTGGTGGTGCTTATTGTGTTATGCAGCAGCTGCCCAACATCCTGTTTCTGGAGTCCATTTTGTCTCAGACACTTTTGATACTTAGGGTGCATATGGAGCTGGGTCAAGAATATTATGTAGCACATGTATGCATGTACATGTAGTGTAGTAAAATGAGACAAGTATATGAACAATTGAGTATTGTTTTGGCTATGTATGTGATGTGATGCAAAGCTGCCTAAGTGTGAATGATTGGCTGCATACTTGTAAATTCTATTTTGGGTACTTAAAGTTGCTAGATGCCAGAACATGTAATTCCTATGTGTGTTGGACATGTATGGGATAGCCCTGGATGACTTACCCATTGTGAATGAAATGTTTGCACACTTATGAAATTTTGTATAGGCAAAATGGTCATAAAATGACTAGAATTTTGACTCTACACTCAAAGGTCTATACTTCCCTATATAGAATGAATCGTGGTATGAAATTCTGACCACATATAGAGCACATCTAGAATTTGGACTAGGATTTTGAATTTCTAAATTTGGAGCCCTATAGCCAAATATACAATGTTGCAAAGTGGGCTAAGTTACTGTTCATTTGGTCTAAATTTTGTAACCAACTTAAAAAATCCATAACTTGGTCCATAGGTGGGCTATTGATATAAAACCAAAATCCTTGGTTTGATTAAAGAATCTACTTGATAATGAGGCAAAGAAAATTGGGGATTCTCTAGCTAGATTAATATAGTTTTTTGGAAGGAGTTTCAAGTCTAATGGCTGGTCACTTACACTTAATAAGATTGCCTAATGTGTGGTAGCCAAGATTAAGACTTGTGCTAGTGTTTTCCTTCCTTGCTATCATGGTGTGCATAAAATATGAATATGTATGTGATGGTTGGCTCAATGTACATGGATTTACATTGTGCCTGAGAGGGTCACCTGGGTGTGCACACTAAGGGTATTGTTCTGATGGCCTATAGAACATACCAACCTTGGGAGTTTTAAATGCATAATTTTGGCACCATAACTGGACTACCCTTGTTTTGGCCCTTCTAGTGGGAGGCAAAATTGAGGAAGGTAAATTGTTTTAAATTAAGTTTAGAACCTTAATTCAAGTTTACATAGCAAGAATAAAGAAGTTTAGCAAAGTTCACTAAGTTCCAAGAAGGATAAAGCACTAAATGAAGTTCAGGGGCAAAATGGTAATTTTCCATCTTGAATAGCCGGGACAAGTCCCGAGTGTTTTAAAATGAATTTTTATAACTTAACTTTCAACCTTAACTCAAACTTGAAAAATAAACAAGAATTTAATCAAGAATCACTAGGTTACAAAGATAGGGGTTTAATTGAAACAAGACTAATACTTTGATGGCCTTTGGGGTTAAATGAGGGTTTAAGAGGGGAAAGTGAGACTATGGCTACCATAATCCCGTTTCCATCCTTATCACCCTCATTTTGCTCTGAAATTAAGCTTGAAATCAAGTGATTTTGGTGCCAAGAGGTGCAATTCATAGTATTTAAGCTTGGGGAAGCCAATTTCAAGCTTGAAACCATGATTTTGAAGCTTGGGAGGGCATTTTTCCACATCCCTTGTTTTTGAACGAGGTAAACAAAGTGTTCTTGATTGAATTCATGTTATTTACTTGGTTTGAAACTTGGGTTTTGGTTAGAGAGTGAAGTTTTGATGATTAGTCCTTTGTTTTTGGATTGGAACTTGTGTAGAACTTTGGTGAGCTTGGTTGATCGAAAAGGGGATTGATTCTTGCTTGTTACTTGGAGTTAAGGTGATGGACATATGTTTTCAAGTTCATTTGATGCCATTAGCTTGAGGTTGCTTGAAGAATTCGAGAGGTTTTAGCTATGGCATTAGTTAAACATTTTGGTTGAATTGTGGTGGACTAGAGGATTTGAGAGGATTGAATTGATGTTACAAGACATCATAGCTTAGCTTGTGATAGTTGGTTATGTTCTTTGCAACATGTTCTGCGTGTGTATGAAATTTGGAGGCATTCCATGCATGCTTGATATGTGTAGGAATCGTCCAAAGTTCATAGCAGCAAAATGCGCCAATTTTTGCATTTCTGCAGATTGGCAATGCGTCGCCAATTACAGGTTGACCCCAGCGATGCGTCGCCAATCCAGAAAAGTGTCTCTGAATGTCCCTAACTATGGCGACGCGTCGCCACACTCAGAAATGGTAAATTTTTCACATTTTTCTCAAGTAATCCAAGTAAGACCTAAGCGTCCTAGGGGTCTAAGGATTCCGGTGGTACTCCGAGACTTCCAAATGTCCTACAAAATATAAGAGTTTCCTTGAGTTTTATAGAGTTTTAAGGTTGCTTGTGCAACAAGCAAGGAAACTATGCTACAACCAAACATAATTAGCTACCACTAGCTCAGGTGAGAGGTTTAGAACCCTTGTCGGCCTAGCTGTCTCGTAGCCACGAGGTCACAAGGCAAAACTATTATGGACCTCCTAGTAGTCAGCACTCCTAAGAGAGGTAAAATGTTCTAAATTAAGTTTAGAAGTTTAATTTTAAGTTTACAAAGCTAGAATAAAGGTGTTACAAAAATTCACTAAGCTCCAAGGAGGTTTAAGCACTAGATGAGGAGTGGGGCAAAATGGTAATTTTGCATCCTGAGTGACCGGGCGGGGTCCCGAGTGTTTTAAGTTAATTTTTGTAACTTAAGCTTTAACCTTAACTCAAACTTGAAACAATAACAAGAATTAATCAAGAAATGAGCATGTGTTAAAAGATGGGGGTGTATGTGTTTAAGGGTTGTAACTTGGATGGCTTAAGGGGTTGAGTGAGGGTTGAAGAAGGGAAAGGTGGCTAATGGCTGCCATAACCACGTTTTCCCCTCTCAAGCACTCATTTCTTTCTCAATTCAAGCTAGAAATCAAGTGATCTTGATTCCTAGAGTTGCCATCCAAGGATACCAACCAAGAGGAACTTGTTTCAAGCTAGAAGACAAGGTTTGGAGGCTTGGAAGCATGATTTCTCTACTCCCCTATTTTTGATACGTGGTAAGCATTGTGTTCTTGGTTAATTCTATGTTATTTGAGTGATTTGAGGCTTGGGTTTTGGTTAGAGAGGAAGATTGTGATATTTGGTGCTTTGGTTTTGCTTGGAGCTTAGGTGAGGATTTCTTGCACTTGGTTGCTTGAAAAGAGGAGTGATTCTAGCTTGTATATTGGAGTTGAGGTAAGGCAGTAGTGTTTTTAAGCTTGAACAATGCTTGTGGCTTGAGTTTGTTGTAAGAAATTGATTGAAATTAGCCATAGCATTGAGTATGAGTTTTGGTTGAATTGTGGTGAACTATGAGGTTTAAGGAAGATTTGATGATGTTATAGAGCATCATTAATGGCATTGTGATAGTTGGTTATGTTCCTTGCAACTTGAACTATGTGTGTGTGAAGTTTGGTGGCTTTTTATGCATGTTTGATATGTGTACTAAGTAGCCAAAGGTCATAGCAGCAAAATGCGTGCCAATTCTGCAGTTTCATAGATTGGTGACGCGTCACCAAGAGGTACCCATAATTGGCGACGAGTCGCCAATTGGAAAAAGGATCACAGAACGTCGACAACTGTGGCGACGCGTCGCCAAGACAGCATTGGAGACCCGATTTTGTTTTTAGCATAACTTTTCGCTCGGGTGTCCGATTGAGGTGATTCAAAGTTCCACATGAAGCTAAGAGGGTGTACTATCACTTCAAAGTTTTACAAACATCTAAAATTCCCTAGATTTAAAGGTTTTTTGAATCAAAGTGAGGATAATTTTTAAAGGTAGAATTTTGCACATTTTGCTAGGATGATTGAGGTGAGTCCCAAGGAGGTCCTTTGGGTACCTTGGGCCTTAAGTTTGCCGGGGGTAGTTCGAGACTTCTTGAAGTCCCTCGAGAAGTGGGAGTTTCCTTGAGTTTTGAAAAGTTTTGAGGTTACTTGTTAAGTAAGCAAGGAAACTAAGTTGCAAGCGAATATAACCAAGTGTCATGAGCTTGAGGTGTAAGTTTTAGAACCCTTGGCAACCTGGTAGTGTTGGAAATCACGGGGTTGTAAGGAGAGGCTTCAAATGCACCAAGGTTATGAGGTTTAATAACCTAGTTACATAGTTCTCACCACAATTCCCCTGGACAGCAAAGTTAAGGAGAGGTTATACAATAAGTCAGGCGTAAGCTAAGGCTTATGAGGCACAAGTCGTGAGCTAGACTTGTGAGCCACGGAGTGACGCCCGTGAGAAAGTAAGAAAATTATGTGAGGAGTGGTCCTTCGGGATCCGAGCATGCATATCCATATATTTACATATATGAGAGGTCCCTCACACTGTGAGAGCTAGCAGAGAGTATGCATGAGTTATTTCATATTTGTCCACAGTTTTACTGTTGGTACATGAGGTTACCCCTTATTGAGAATCTTGGATTCTCACCCTTACTATTTTGTTGTGAAGATACAAAAGGAGTTGGGCCGAGTGACCGTTGAGGGTTACTCTAGTAGTATTTTTTGGTGCACAGGTAGAATACCTGAGTTTTCATGATTCTAGTACTTATTGTTTGGATGCTTGTTGGTCTTGCACAGTACTAACTAAATTGCTCATTGGTTATAGAGCCTAGTGCACATTGGACATAGTCAGGCATAGGTAGACCTAGTTGGATCTAGAGGAGTCTCTAAAGCCCGCGATTGGGATTCACATCCATGGTGGGAGTTAGTATGAGAAGAACTCAGTAGCGGATTTTGCATGTGTACATAGTACTCTAGTTGCCTCCTTAGTTATGAAATGAAAAGTCATGGACTCGAGGATTGCTTTCTAGGCAGGGGCATTAGCTACTATATGTATGAATGCTCATGCATGTTGCTATGTGTAGTTAACTTATACAAAGGTTGATTTGTATGCTTTGACTGGTCTACTTATTTTATATGAAAAATTGTGGCCATATTAACATTTTATAGTTTTAAATAACCCGTCAAAGCATAAAGAGCATGCATATTGCATATTCTAGGATAATCAACTAGTGACATGGATTTAATCCGCGCACATATCAATGAGTACCAACTGCAATCTGCCGTGAGACCAAGTTCTCACAGGTGTCCTGGGCAGGGGCTAGGGACGGCCGTGTCAGAAACCTTGCTCATCTAGTCTACAACAACGAGGCCCTGCGGCCTAGTCTACAAAGTTCCACCATAATTCCCCTGCATAATGACTACGGGAAGGCTACATGATTGCATCCAGTAAGCTTTGACTTTCTAGGAGCGGGTTAGTGATCAGAACTCGCTAGGCACGGAGTGATGCACCGTGAGGAGGACTACTTGAGGAGAGGTCTTACATCCTAGTTATATGTGCATATAATAAACCCTCATGCTGTGTGAGCTCACAGCAAGAGTCCTAGTAATTTTCTTACGGGTACACTGAAGACCCCTTACTGAGAATTGTCGAATTCTCACTCCCTAGTTTTGTTATGCAGAGACTGCAGTTGCTGGACCGGGTAATCACTGAGGATTATCGCGGTAGTGTTCTTTTCTGTGTACAGGTACGACATTTGAGAATCCTTGTGATTCTAGTCTACATAAGTACTTAGTTGGCTTGTTGGTCAAGTAACAGTACTAACTAGTATCTTCCTTTGGCTGTAGAGCCTAGTAACACTTGGCAAAAACTTTTGAGACTCGCCACTGGGACGTGTATCCAAGGTAGGAGTTAAGTCTAGGAGATCTCACTAGGGGCTTGTATTTATACAGTACTTTTAGTTGCCTCCATAGTCTATATTATGAGGTGTCCTCGACTCTATGATTGCTCTTAGGTGAGGGCATTAGTCTATTTTATGTATCAATGTTCTCACGAGTTGTTATGTGTAGTAAACTCACACAAATGTTGATTTTTTTATGCTTTGTGATAGCCGAAGGGCCATCGCCCCCAAAGTACGTCACATGAGCACGCCACTTTCGGTCAAAGCAGGCTCGACAAAACCCCAGCAAAGAAAGGACTGCAGCACCCTCGGAGAAGCCAGATAGGCGCTACCGCTCAAGAAGTCCATGGGACCAACTTCGGTCAAAAGGAATCACCGCCTTTCCCGAAGATGACCTTGCACCGACCTCACATGGCCAAAACCACCTTTGGTTGCTCTCAAGGCCACCCTCGGGGCATACTCATGAAGTGCCACATCAGGTACCCAAGCCTGACCTCGGGAAAGTCTAACCGAAGTTGGCCCGTACAAACAGGGGACCTCCCTCCAAAGGAATTCACCTTCCCTAATGAGCCCTATACCTCGAAGGAGTTCGGTCCACTGAAGAGGCCACGTAGGTGTATAACGAAACAACTGAGGAGTTTCTGACACACCGTACTCGTACAGCCTTCGACACGCCACCCTCAGACACTCTTTGACACGCCGCCCTTGTACTACACAAGGCTCCTGGCTAGGTGGCCTATAGTCAGCTAGATGCTCCCCTTCTCCCCGAAGGTACGGACCACATTTGACCGAACATGTGTCATGATCTAGGCAGGCTATGAGGAAATGAGTTTCTCTTGTTCAGCTCCCTATAAATATTCAGGAAGCACCCCTAGTAAGGGATCGAACACTAATGAAAAATCTTCCCTCTCCCTATTTATCTTTGGTACTGACTTGGGCGTCGGAGACTCTTACCCCGGAAAAACACTGCTGGGAGCTCCTAACCCTTACCTTTCTGAGTCCTTACAGACCTTCTCCCACAAGAGGTTCCTCACCCCAGCGTTCTCCCACCGCAAGTTCCTGCTCCAGGCTCAGTATGTTGGACAACAATGATGTCGAAGGCCATCATATGGCGCCGTCTGTGGGAACCCTGTCCCAGTCACCATCATAGAGACTCGGCATTCAAAAGAAAAGGGGCTCGCGAAGTCCGCCTCTACGTCGGAGGCTCAGCCAGTGACCCAGCAGCCCACTGGATAAACTTCTGTGCTGGGAGACGACCGCCCCCAAACAGTGATGATGGGCTTCTTGTGAGACTTCCAGCGTTCCATCATCACTGAAATGACTCAGCAGCTCAGCCAGAGGTGGGCCTAGCCTCCTCCGGCCCGAAGGGCCTCCCCCTCGGCGACACGATGGGAGAGAAGCCCGAGGTCCACCGACCAGAATTCTAGGAGTAAGGGCTCTCTTGACACATCATCGATGAAGGATGTACCCCTTAGGGCACAACCCACCAAAGAAAAGGGCCCAAAAAGAAACTAGGACCTCCTATAGGCGGAGTCCCTCCCCGCACCGAAGTCTCCTCGCCGCCGAAGTTACTCTCCGAAAAGGAGGGTAAGTTCGCCATTACCAGAGACCATCAAGCAGCAAGGGGAAGCTAACACAGCTGCCCTCATGGAAAAAATCCTTGGAAGACTGGAAAAGGTTGAGATCTAGATCTCCTGAAAACCAGTCTGGTCAAGATTATCCGACGCATATACAGAAGAAGAGTCACCTTTTGTACGGGAAGTGGTCGAGCCGCCCCTTCCTAGTGACTTCAGGATGCCACGCTTGGAAACCTATGACGGATGTAGTGAAACCCAGGCGCACCTGACAAAGTACAACTGAAGAATGGTGCTCCACGGCACAGATGACGCTACTCTATGCAAATGCTTCGAGGTAACCCTCTCTAGTCCGGCAACAGCATGGTACAACTCCCTGGCTCATGGAACCTTGCTAAGATTCCAGGAGCTGTCTACTGCCTTCACCCAACAGTTTATTGGCTGCAGGCCAACAGCCAAGATGCCGGTACAAATGTTCAACTTAGCGCAGCGAAGTGGGGAAACCATTCGTGACTACGTCGAAAGGTTCAACCGAGAAGCACTAAGTGTGCCCGACTTTCGGCCTGAAATTCGCATCCTCACAATGATAAGAGGACTTCGGAGAGACTCCCAGCTCTTCTACGAGTTCTGCAAGGACCCCCTAGACACCCTGGGAGAATTCTACCGAAAGGCCGAACAACATATGACGGCCGAGGAACTTCGAATGGGGGGACCAAAGGTGGAACACCCTCATCCCGGAGGACCAAGCCATCATCCTCGTTACTAGAATGAGGTTGGTGGAAGGCCCCAAAAACAGAAGGGTAAAAGGCCGAAGACATTTACTCCTTTAAACGCCACCAGGGCCAGCATTCTCATGGCCTTAGAAAGGCAAGGGACTACAGTTCCAAGGCCAAAGGCCATGACTTTGAAAAATAAGAAGAACGTGAAGAAGTTCTGCCAACTCCACCGAGATCATGGCGATGACACCCAAGACTGCTTCCAGCTAAGGAAGTACATCGAGTCTCTGACAAAGAAAGGACAACTTCGCCGGTACTTGCGGATGCCTTCTCCAAAAGGGAGAAAGGAAGAACAAAAAAGGGGGGACGAGGAGGACTATGATTCCGACAGACGTCGGGACCGAAGTCCTCAAAAGAATCCGCCGCCATCAGCAGGGGTCATCCAAACCATCACTGCAGGGATACCCTCGGCTGAGAGGAAAAAAAAGATAAGAGAAATATCGTAATGATGTATGGGAACTCGCCAAACAGACTTGTTCGTAAAGACGGATCCACAGTGAAGTTACCCCACGATGACCCACTCCTTGTCATGGCAAGGATAGGGAGTTGGGACGTCAAAAGAGTACTCCTGGACGACGGCTCCAATACCGACGTCATCTTCTCGCACCTATTGCCTAAAGTAGGCATCTCAAAAGCCGACCTCAACACAGTTAATTCGACCACCTTTGGGGTAGGGCCATCCGAGCTCCCAGTCTTCAGATGCATCGTGATGGCTGGGGGCCTCATCGTTTAGAGTCATGGTGACTGGTGGAGAGACTTCTAGGAGGAAGAACACCTGGAGGATGGTTCGCCCTTGGGAGTGTGCCTGAAAGTCCAGAAATAAAGGGTTAGGAGGCCCCCAGAATGTGTTTCCGGGGGGGGAGCCTCCGACGCCCAAGTCAGTGGTGGCTGAGAAAAGGCAGAGGAAATAGCACAAAGGGGCTGAAAAGTCTCGCCTGGTGATTTTCTCAGAGTCTGGGAGTCAGACCTTTGCCAACCAACCTCCTGCCAAGTATTTATTTCCCGGTATTTATAGGAGTGCCTAGCCCATTCAGATCGCGACACGTGTTCGGTCGGATGTTCCCTGAGTTTCTGGGCGTGGGGGACAGATAGCTGGTAGCAGGTTGCCTTGAGCCTTGTGCTGAGATGGGCCATGATGTGATTTTGATGGCGTCAGCGTGTCAGAGCGCCTATTGAGGCGGCTTTATGACGTCTGTGAAAGGACGTGTCAGAGGCTTCCTTAAATGCTTCCTTAAATGCTCCTGCCGTACTCCCGAGGTCCCTGGGTGAGGTCGTCCTTTGGTACGGACGGTGCCTCTTCGGGAAACACTGCTTTAGTTCGGGGGTACCCAGCTTTAGGGAGTTCCCCCTTCGGGGAGATCATATTCGGCCCGTAATAGCTGGTGCCACTTTCTGAAGGCGATCAGTTTACAACCTCGGGGGGCTAGTAGTATCCTCAAGTTTCCTGGCGTGCCGGGCTCGGAGCTCTTCGGCTATCTCCCGAGGTGTATGATCCCACCTTTTCTCGGGTAGCGCCAGTTTCTTCTGGCCATTCTTGTGGCAGGGAGTTCGGCCAGATAGAGGTGATAGCCTTTGGCTATCACATGCCCCCCATTGGAAAGCTGAAGTGAAGACTTCGGTTTTGCATCTCTTTCCAAGGTTGTTCTTGGGAGTCTCTTAGGAAGCTCAACCTGTTCCGAGGATGCACGTCTTGCCCAAAAGTCATGGGCTGTTCGGCCTTGGCCTGTTCTTTGGTGTCTTCGAGGCGGAGCCTGTGCCGAAGATACACCTCTTGCCCGAAGGTCATGGGCTGTTTGGCCATAGCCTGTCTCTTGGTGTCCTCAAGGTAACCTGCTTTTTCTTCTTGCAGGTCTGTGTAACGTCGCGTCTAATGGCCAAGCGTGTCAGTCTAAGCGACGCGCCCCAGCTTTTTAGGGATGTCAGAAGACGTGTCCCCTGTTTTGGCACGGCGATTGACACGTGGTGCTTTGCCATTGGAGGAGAGTCGTGTCGGTTACAGAGGGCACGCCTTTTCAGGTGCAGAGGGCAGTTACGGCGATGGTTCGCCTCCAAAAGGGTACTTATGACGACGTTTTGGTTACCAACCTTTGGCCGATAAATAGCCCATTCCATCATAAGTCCCATTTGCTTTTACTTCTGCTCTTTCCTCTGCTTTGCCCCTGTTTTAATACTTTCTTGCTTTCTGTGGCGGAGCTACCTTAATCAGAGCTTTTTTCAGCCAACTTTCACGACGGCGTCCTCAGACTTTGGCAAATCTTTTGGTGGGTTTTTGTTTTCCAGAGTGTTTTGATTCCTCTGTTCTTTTGAGTTTTTTCTGGAAACTGTTTTCTGGCCTTTTCTGAACTCATTTTCATGTCGAAAATGCCTATCCCTGAGAGCTGGCAGCCTCTTTTAGCCCATCCTTGTTGCACCACCCCCGCAAAATTAGAGAGGTGGAAGAAAAAGTTCTTTCTTCCCTTTTACGCCGTTACTAGGCTGCATCGCTCTAGCCATTATGCTTTTTCAAACCATAGTAACGAGATTACCATTTTCTGAGCCCAGCTGAAGGCCCGACTTCGGTATCCTCCCCAGAAGATGGTTTGCGAGTTCTGCCAATTTCATGGCATTGCTGTGAACCAGCTTCCCCCAAACTCGTTCTGCTATTTTAATGCCTACCTCTGTATGTGTGGCGTGTTCGGGATAAAACCCCATTTTATAATCTTCATGCAGTACTACAAGCTCTTTGTGGTCCCGAAGGGTGGCTTCTATTTTATGCTACCTCGGGGGTCCGGGAGCAAAAAATTCATGTTCACCTTCGCCACCAAGGACAGCTGGCGGGGGTGGAAACAGAAATTCTTCTTCCTGAAGATGGAGGAGGCCTGCTCGTATGTTCCGACCAAATGGGCTCAGGGAAGGCTAGATGTGGACGTCGTTGATCCGAGGTTGTTGCTGACTCCAGAGTTGGCTTCCACTTTCGCGGACTTCGACGGCCGCATCCGCGCCGTCTCTGACTGGGCTCCCGAGGTCGTGCCGTGCTCTCTATACCCCTTCCCTATCAACTGGAGGTTGATGACCGAAGAGGTCCTCTGGGAGTTAAAGGTGGTTAAGGAGCACGAGACCGACCTCGAGATGCCAGCTCCTGCCATCGCTGGGAAGGATTCCTGGTTGGTCAAGCTTCTTAAGGAGGAAATCTCTTTCGAAACGCTTGTCGAAAGTACGTTATCTTCTACTCCCTTGTTGTTTTTCCCTCGGACTTACACTGATGTCTTTTTTCTTTTTCAGAGATGGGCGACGGGACTGCTGCATTTTACAAGTCCCTTTTCTCCGGCCAGGTGGAGAAGGGTGATCAGACAAAGAAGGCGGCTTCCCGAAGGCGGAAGTCTACTGGCGCTGGGCCCTCGGTGAAACGGGTAAAGAAGACTGCCCAGGTTCCTCTGGAGGAAATTTCCGAGGAGGCTGATGAGGAGCCTGGGGCAGCCGAGATGGCAGCCGAGATTCCGCCGACCGAGGCTTCTGCCAAGGTCCCTACCGTTGGCGAGGTTCCTTCCGCCGACGTCCCTCCCCAGAGCCCTTCTGCGTCGCAGGCCCTTCTGGAGGCCGTGGAAGAGGCTCCTTCTGCCGAGGAGCGGCGCAAGAGGAAGGGCAAGGAGATTTCGACCGAGAAGTCTCAGGATTTCGAGGACGCCGTATTCGAAGTGCCGCCAGGAAGAGGCTCTTTTTTTTTTTCTGAATTTTCCTTTGTCTCTGACCTGCTTCTCGTTTTTGCCGTGCAGGGGAGTTACTTACCCCGAACTGGGCGGCCGAACACGCGAAGGCACGGGCCCTTCGCGACGCCAAAGCCCCGCAAGGGAAAATACCCAAAGAGCCTTTCTGGACGTTCACGGAGGACATGAACTTGTATTCCGAGGACTGTCCTGAAATGGCAAAGCAAATTTCGAAGGGGGTGCTTACTGAGGCCTCCTTCAAGGCCATCGCGGCGGCCCATCCGGACGATGACACCCTTGCCGCAAAAGTCATCGAGCATGTTGCTCACGTATGTTCTTCACATCTTTTTCCCTTCAATTTTTCCTAAGTGCTTGGCTCTTACTGACCTTGCATTCATCGTTTTGCAGCTGCTGGGGTACGCCGGCTTTCTCCGAGTTCGGGTGGCCAGGCAGGCGGCGTTCCGAGCTTCGGCCTTAGAAACCTTAAAGAAAGTGAAGGACACGCGCTTGGCATTGATCGCCAAGAACCAGCAGCTGTCAGATGCTGCGAAGAAAGAAGTTGCTGCCCTTCGGGAGGAGTTCCGGAAGGAGAAGGAAGATCTTGAGAAGAGCTCCTTTCTGAAGATTGCTGACCTCGGTGATCAGGTGAAAGGGATGCTTGCTGCCAACCAAGACCTTCTCAAAGATGACTCAGATTCTGACAATCTCATTCGGTCGTTGGTGAGTGAGAAAAAGGCCCTCGAAGCCGAGGTCCAGTCTTTGAAGAAGGAGCCCGATGCGAAGAAGAGGGTGAAGGCACCGAAGAAGGAGGTTGCAGACTTGAAGGACGAGCTCGAGGACCTTGAGGTTGAGAAGGAAAAATCTGACCAAATGACCAAGGTCGCCTTCCAAGACGGATTCTGCCTTGCTCGGCACCAAGTCCTTGAGAGGTTCCCAGGTCTGTACCTCTCTTTCTTGGAAGCTCTCAACATTCCTGAGGGGCCTCGGTGGTCCTGGTCCAAAATCGAGCATCTGAACCTGCCTTCTACAATTCCGGCGCCGAAGGTGGTGGAAAAGGAAACAGAGGCTGGTGGCTCATGGGACGCCGAGCACCCTTAGGCTGTTTTAGGCCTCCTTTTCCCTTTTCTTTATTTTTGTACTCCTTCTCCGGGCACTTCTTCTTTGTAAGCTAGCTTTCTTGTAAATGAAGATCTTTTTTGGCTAAGTGTTTTTGCAAGTTTCTTTATTTCCATTGCCCCGAACCCATTTGCTCAAGAGGCTTCAGAAAAACCTGCGATCAAAGAAACTTGACTAAGTGTGAAAGATCTTTCCATTGGCCGAGCCTGTTCGCTCAAGAGGCTTTTTGGAAAGTCTGAAAAATTTGACTAAGTCTTTTTGCAGGTTTTTGCATTTCCATTTTGTCCCGAACACGTTAGCTCGAGAGACTTCAGAAAACCTGCGATCAAAGAAACTTGACTAAGTGTGAAAGATCTTCCCCTTGTCCCGAGCATGTTCGCTCAAGAGACTTAAGAAACCTTTTGCGATATTTTTTGTTTTTCATTTTTCCCGAGCGTGATGGCTCAAGGGACTTCGGAAAGTCATATCTGCGCTTATTACGGCGAGTACCACTGAGAGATTTTCCCATCTTTCCCGAGCGTGATGGCTCAAGGGACTTCGAAAAGTCATATCTGCGCTTGTGGCGAGCATCTTCACGGAATTCTGTACAATTCTGTACTTAAGAAATTTTCTCAAGGCACTTCTGTACTTAGAATATTTTTCGTACAGTATGATTCCTTCGCTCAAGCTTAGGCGTAGAATTTTCTCAAGGCATCTGAGTGCCAAGTGTTTTTCAATTCTACGCCTTCGGTATCGCCAAGTTTGTACACGCCTTTTCATACTTCGGCGAGGACCAGATAAGGTCCTTCCCAGTTTGCGCGAAGTACTCCGTGGGATGGCCTTCGGGGCGCAAAGTCAGCCTTTCAGTGAACGAGGTCTCCTTTCCTGATTTCCTTTGGCCTAGCTCACAAATTTATGGCCACGGCCACCCTTTACTGGAAAGCTTTTCTTCTCAGCTCAGCTATTTCTATATGTTCACCAACGAGGTCAAGCTTCGTTCTTAGGCTGAGGTCGTTTCCACCTTCATCAAATACTTGCACCCGTACTGATGGTCTAACTATCTCGATAGGGATGATGGCCTCTGTTCCGAAGACGAGTGAGAAGGGAGTCTCCCCTGTGGCTCTTCGGGGCGTCGTTCGGTAACTCCATAATACACTTTAAAGTTCTCCTGGCCATTTCCCTTTTGCTTCCCCCAGTCTCTTCTTCAGGCCATCTTTTATGGTCCTGTTAGATACTTCCACCTGCCCATTGCTTTGGGGGTGAGCCACTGGGGCGATGTGCATCTTTATTCCGAGGTTGCTGATAAATTCCTGGAATCCTTTGTCTATGAACTGGGATCGATTATCAGCCACTAGCACCCTCGGTATGTCGAATCTGCATACTATGTTCTTCCATACAAACTTCTGCACTTCTTTTGCCGAGATAGTTGCTAGTGGTTCTGCCTCGACCCATTTGGAGAAATAGTCTACTGCTACCATGCAGAATTTCACGCCTCCGGGCGCTGAGGGGAGTGGCCCAATAAGGTCTATACCCCAGACTGCGAAGGGCCAGGGATAGTCAGCCGAAGTTACCATTTTCGAGGGTGCCCTCTGGATGTTCGGGTGTTTCTGGCAACTACCGCATTTTCTGACGAACTGCCTTGCATCCTTTCTCAGGGTAGGCCAGAAGTATCCTTGGTGAAGTATCACCGCCGCAAGGGCATCAGTTCCAATATGTGAACCACACATGCCTTCGTGGACCTCTTCAAGGACCATTTCAGTATCCTCTTCCTCCACGCATCTTCGTAGCGGGTTTGCATATCCCTGTCGGTATAACTCTTCGCCAATCAGGAAGAATCGGCCGGAGCGTCTTCGCAGTCTTGCAGCGTCGCCGGGGTCTTCGGGTAGCACATTTTCTGCGAGGTATCTTTTTATGGGATCTTTCCAGCCTTTTCCCGAGGTCGCTATGCTCAGCACTGAGATGCTCGGGTGATCTAGCACCTCGGTGTATGTTTTTGACTTCGCCAAGCAATCTACCTCAGTGTTATTCCGCCGAGGTACATTTTCGATCCGTACGGCGTCAAACTCTTGGACGAGCTTTGCTACCAGCTCATGGTATTTTTCCAAGATTGGGTCCTTCGCCCCATAATCTCCTGACGTCTGCCGAACTACCAGCTGGGAATCGCTGTGAGCTTTTAAGTTTCTCACGCCAATCCTTCTGGCCAAGCGTAATCCCGCTATGAGGGCTTCATACTCAGCCATATTGTTAGTGACGTTGAAGCTGAACTTGATAGCCTTTTTTACCACTAGGCCTTCGGGTCCTCTGATAATTACTCCAGCTCCCTGGTGTTCGGATCCCGAGGCTCCGTCAACATGCAAGGTCCACTCTGGCTCACCTCCGTTCGGATCCAAATGGCTTTCCTTAGTGGTGGGTATTTCGGCGATAAAATCTGCCAGTGCTTGAGCTTTTATGGCCTTCCGAGGTTCATATATGATTTCTTGTTCGCCAAGCTCTATGCACCATTTGGAGAGCCTTCCCGAATGATCAACTTTCTTCATAACATCCCGTAGTGGTAGACTACTTCGGACGATGATGGGGTGAGCCTAAAAGTATGCTCGCAGCCTTCTCCCTGCAAGCACCAAGGAGTATATAGCTTTTTGAAGCAGAGGGTACCTGATTTCGGCGCCATGCAGGGATTTGCTGACGTAATAGACTGGCCATTGCTTTGGCCCTTTTTCTTTCACGAGGACCGAGCTTACAGCTTTCTCCATGACGGCGAGGTATAAAACGAGGGGCTCTCCCTCCCGAGGTTGTCGCAGAGTCGGTAGGCTAGCTAAGTAGACTTTGAGTTCTTCCCAGGCCTTTTGGCAATCTTCGTCCCAAGGGTGATCATTCCTTCCGAGGTCGCCTTCCATATTTGCTGCCTTTGTGAGGACTTTGAAGAAAGGTCGACACCTATCTCCGTACCTGGAAATAAATCTGCTCAGAGAGGTTATTCTTCCAGTGAGCCTCTGCACGTCTTTGACTGTGGCAGGAGTTCAGAACTCAAGCAGCGCCTTAATCTTCTCAGGGTTAGCGTTAATGCCTCTTTCGGATACCATGTACCCAAGGAATTTTCCCGAGGTTACCCCGAAGTTGCATTTTTCAGGATTGAGCTGAATCCCGAAGGCTCTGAGCTTTTGGAAGGTTTCCTCTAGATCTGCAATGTGATAGCTAGGCAGCTTGCTCTTGACTATCATATCATCAACATACACCTCCATGTTTCTCCCCATTTGGTCTTTAAAGACCTTGTTCATCAACCTTTGGTAGGTGGCTCCTGCATTTTTTAGCCCGAAGGGCATCCTGACATAGCAGTATGTTCCTCCCTCGGTGATGAAGGCAGTTTTTTTTTCACCTTCGGGGTCCATCCTTATTTGATGGTAGGCACTGAAGGCGTCTAGGAAACTTAGGAGCCCGTATTCGGCAGTTGAGTCTACCAGTTGGTCTATTGGCGGAAGAGGGTATGAGTCTTTCGGGCAAGCATCGTTCAAGTTTCTGAAGTTGATGCACATCCGAAGTTTGCTGCTGCCTTCTTTTGTGGCAATCACCACGTTGCTTAACCATTCGGGGTATTTCACTTCCCTGATGACTTTGGCGTCTAACAGACGCTGGACCTCGATTTTGACAAAGTTGCTCTTGTGAGCTGAGATGGTTCGTTTCTTTTGCCGGATAGGTTTTGCTTTCAGGCTTACTTTGAGGCTATGCTGTACTATGCCAGGGTTTACCCCTGGCATATCTTTCGGCGAGTAGGCAAACAAATCTTTATTTTTCAGCAGAAAGGATACAAGGTTTTCCTTCTCACCTTCGGCCAAGCTCTTCCCTATTCGGGTAGATTGTCCTGGGATAAGTTCCACTGTTTCCATTTCCGCTTTTGCTAGATCTTCTTCTTGCCTTTTTCTGGCGCCTTTGCCTCCATTGTTTGTGCGAAGTTGCTCGTCGGAGCCTTTCGTGCTTTCACAAACACCTTTCTCACCTCGGCTTGGTCTATGAAGATCTCTGCATCTCCATCCTTGGTGGCGAATGTGACAGTCAAGTACTTCACATCAGGGCGAATGTGCAGGTTTCCCTGTGTCTGCCTTCCAAGGATGGCGTTGTACGAGGACGGGACGTCCACGACGATGAACCTCGCCATTGTGGAGGCGTACAACTCAGCTGCTCCATCTACCGAAGTCCCTTTCATCATCAGTGGGAGGTCGATCCATCCGAGAACGGGCAATTCGGATGGTCCAACCCCGAAGGTGGGCGAGGTGACTGGCTTAAGGTTGCTGCTGGAGATGCCCAAGCTCGGCAGTAAGTGCGAGAATAGGATGTCCGCATTTGATCCATCATCAAGTAGCACCCTTTTGACGTCCCAGTTCCCTATCCTCGCCATGATCAGCAGTGGATCGTCGTGAGGAAAGACGATAGTGGATCCATCTTTGCGGGCCAGCTTCTTTGCTGGATTTTGATATTCCATCACTGCAATTTCTCAGGCCATCCGCTTTCTTTCCGAGGATGGGAGCCCCGTGGTGATCATTTGGATAACCCCTGTCGGAGGTGGAGGGCGCCTTTTTGGACTTCGGTTTCTCCGCCTTTCGGAGTCATAGTCCTCATCTTCGGCCCTTTCTTCCTCCACTTTTTTGCCTTTCGGGGATGGCATCCGTAGGTATTTCTGAAGTTGGCCCTGCTTTATCAGCGACTCTATGTACTTCTTCAGCTGGAAGCAGTCTTCGGTGTCATGACCGTGGTCGCGATGAAACTGGCAGAACTTCTTTGCATTCTTCTTATTATCGGCAGTCATGGCCCCTGGCCGCCGAATTTGCGTCCCTTGCCTTTCCAGCGCCATGAGGATGTTGGTCCGGGTAGTGCTCAGTGGTGTGAAACTTTGGGGTTTCCTTCCCCGCATCCTCCGAGGTTGTCCTGCCTGTTCGGTCGGATTTCCTAGTATTTATAGGAGTAGCTGGTCCGTTCATATCATGACACGTGTTCGGTCGGATTTGATCTGTACTTTTGGACCTAGGGGACAGGCAGCCGTTTGCAGCCTCTTTTAGCCCTGGACCCGGACAGGTTGTGTCAGGACTGGGGCGGCTGCAGCGTGTCAGTTCGCCGTTCTGAGGAGGCGAGCGCCTGGAGCTCTGGTTTCCCAGCTGAGTGTGCCTGAAAAGCTCAAAGAAGAGGTTAGGAGGTCCCCGGTTTGCTTTTCTGGGGAGGACCCTCCGACGCCCAAGTCAGTTTTCTGAGTGAAAGTGGAGGAAGAACACTAAGGGATCAAGTGTCTTGCCTATTTTGTGTTCTCTCAGAGGGAGGAAAAATGCCCATCCTTTGCCCAGTCCCATTTCCTAGTATTTATAGGAGTAGCTGGTCCGTTCATATCATGACACGTGTTCGGTCGGATTTGATCTGTACTTTTGGACCTAGGGGACAGGCAGCCGTTTGCAGCCTCTTTTAGCCCTGGACCTGGACAGGTTGTGTCAGGACTGGGGCGGCTGCAGCGTGTCAGTTCGCCGTTCTGATGTGACGTGTAGGGCTTGTGGGCGACATGTCAGAGGCTCCTTAAATGCTCATATCGTACTCCCGAGGTCCCTTGGGCGAGGTCGCCCTTCGGTGCGTGCACCCTCTTCAGATTCTATCTGTCTTTTGGTGCGAGCACCTCCTTCGGGATCTATCCCATAGTTCTGGGAGTTCCCTTGATGAACACCTTCTTCGGGACTTATACCCATAGTCCGGTGATTCCCTTGTTCAGGTGTTTCTTGTTCGGGGAAGATCCTCTTCGGGGCTTCTGCCTTCGGGGAGATTCTTCCTTGCTTCAGAGAGATGGCTTTCTTACCCGAAGACGGTTAGTTTGGCCCCTCGATGGAGACGGTGTTATCCTCAGAATTCCTGACGAGCTAACTGAAGTCTTGAGCTCATAGTGTTTGACTTCGTACCTTCCGAGGTAGTAAAAAGATCCTCTCTTGGGTGACGTCAGACTCCTCGGCCAATATTCTGGCAGGGAGTTACTACCGAGGAGGCAATAGCCTTTGGCTATCAGGACCCTTCGGCGGGGTGGTGATCGGACTTCGGCCCAGCCATTCTTAATTCCTCGGCGGTCATGTGCTGTTCTGCCCTTCGGTAAAATTCTCCGAGGGTCTCGGGGGGGTCCTTTGAGAACTCATAGAATAGCCATGAGTCTCGCCGAAGGCCCCGTGTCATGGCAAGAATGCGGATTTCAGGCCGGAAGTCTGGGACGCTCAGACCTTCCCTGTTGAATCTTTCGACATAGTCTCGGATGGTTTCTCTGTTCCTCTGCTCTATGTCGAACATCTAGACAGGCATCTTCGCAGTAGGTCGACTCCCAATGAATTGCTGCGTGAAGGTCGTGGACAACTCCTGGAACTCAGTGATGGTCCCTGAAGGCAATGAATTGTACCATGCAGTTGCTGGCCCTGTGAGGGTGACTTCGAAGCACTTGCACATGGTAGCGTCATTAGCACCGTGCATTATCATGTTGCGTCTGTACTTCATCAGATGGGCCTGTGGATCAGTACGGCCATCATAAATCTCCAACCGAGGTACTCTGAAGTCACCTGGCATTGCTGCCTCAACAACGGCCTGAATGAATGGGGAGTCATCTTCGCAGAATGTTCCCGAAAGTCTGGCCCAAACGGGTTTTCTGGCCATTTGTTTCTCCACCCTTTCTAGTCGTGCTAATATCCTCTCCATAAGCACTGTGGCACTAGGCCCTTCTTTAGGGAAGGGAGATTGCCGGCGCCTTCTCGGGGACTGAGTTCGGCGCTGAGGGGACGGGGACCTCGCCTCAGGCAACGAACTTCTTTGCTGCAAGACCCTAGGTCGCTCAGACCTCTTCTGTTCCACAGGCTGTTTTCCGAGGGCTGTATTTTTTGTGGACGATTTTCATGCGGATCTCCGCTTCCCAAACTACAATGAGTAGACTTCGGGCTTCTTTCCCGAGGGCGTGCTGGTGAGGGAGGTCTCTGGGCCTGTGCTTGCTGTGGCCACCTTCGGTCGATCTGCTGTGTCATTTTGGACACGACCGAACGCTGAAAGTCTTTCAGGAAGCTCATAGTGATTACTAGAGGGCGGTCTTCCTCGGGCACAGAAGTCCCTGGGAGTGTTTGCTCAGCAGCCGGTTGTGTCTTAGGCGCGGACGGAGACCTCGGGAGTCCCTTGTCCTTAGAACGCCGAGTTTCAACGACGGCAATCTCAGAGCGGGTTCCCACAGACGGCGCCAAATGATGGCCGGGGGCCTCATCATTTAGAGTCATGGTGACTGGTGGAGAGACTTCTTGGAGGAAGAACACCTGGAGGATGGTTCGCCCGTGGGAGTGTGCCTGAAAGTCCTGAAATAAAGGGTTAGGAGGCCCCCGGAATGTGTTTCCGGGGGGGAGCCTCCAACGCTCAAGTCAGTGGTGGCTGAGAAAAGGCAGAGGAAATAGCACAAAGGGGCTGAAGAGTCTCGCCTGGTGATTTTCTCAGAGTCTGGGAGTCAGACCTTTGCCAACCAACCTCCTGCCAAGTATTTATTTCCTGGTATTTATAGGAGTGCCTAGCCCGTTCAGATCGCGACACGTGTTCGGTCGGATGTTCCCTGAGTTTCTGGGCGTAGGGGACAGATAGCTGGTAGCAGGTTGCCTTGAGCCTTGTGCTGAGATGGGCCATGATGTGATTTTGATGGCGTCAGCGTGTCAAAGCGCCTATTGAGGCGGCTTTATGACGTCTGTGAAAGGACGTGTCAGAGGCTTCCTTAAATGCTTCCTTAAATGCTCCTGTCGTACTCCCGAGGTCCCTGGGCGAGGTCGTCCTTTGGCACGGACGGTGCCTCTTCGGGAAACACTCCCTCAGTTTGGGGGTACCCAGCTTCAGGGAGTTCCGCCTTCGGGGAGATCATATTCGGCCCGCAATAGCTGGTGCCTCTTTTCCGAAGGCGATTAGTTTACAACCTCGGGGGGCTAGTAGTATCCTCAAGTTTCCTGGCGTGCCGGGCTCGGAGCTCTTCGGCTATCTCCCGAGGTGTATGATCCCACCTTTTCTCGGGTAGCGCCAGTTTCTTCTGGCCATTCTTGTGGCAGGGAGTTCGGCCAGATATAGGCGATAGACTTTGGCTATCAAAACCAACCCCCAAACTAGTCTTGGAGACCAAAATCAAATAGTGGCCGAAAAAACAAACCGAGCCACCAACCTAGTATTTTGACAAGTTTCTTTCCTTTCTTTTTTTTTTGGCATTTCTTTTGGTGCATGGTAGGTGCTTATCCAAGTTAAATGGGCTTAGGAAGCCACCAAGAAATCAACAAGAAGCTACCTTGAATAGCCATTGAAGACTATGAAACCAAAGTTGGCCGAATGTGTAGTTGCCATGACTATTAACTTAGGATTTTTGGTCCAACCTTCCTCCAAGTAGCTTAAGTCCTTTTGGACTTTGTTTTAACCTAGTTTCAAGTTGTACATATTATGCACCCAATTTGGCAATTCATTTAGCCAATTAGGCCCTCAAACTTTTTCTTAAATACAAGTGCACTTAAGAGTGCACGTAAGAGCACTTTTTTGTCACTTAAGGTGTCTTCTTGTTGCCTTGGTGTTTTCCACCTCTTATTGGTCCACATTGTAGCCCACATTGCCATTTGAATGATATATATCATTCCCATAAAATGCCTGTTATGGTTATCGTAGTGGGAAGCATGTCTGAGGAAGGTAAATTGCTCTAAATTAAGTTTGGAACATTAATTCAAGTTTACACAACAAGAATAGGAAAGTTTATCAAAGTTCACTAAGTTCCAAGAAAGTTAAGGTGCTAAATGAGGTTTGGGCACTAAATGAGGTTCGGGCGCAAAATGGTAATCCTGCATCCTGACGAGTCAGGCTAGGAACCGAGTGATTAAAATGAGTTTTTATAACCTAACTTTTAACTTTAACCCAAACATAGTTGAAATAAACAAAAATTGACCAAGAATGACTAAGGTTACCAAAAGTGAGGGGTTTAGGTGTGCCATGTCTAATACTTGGGTGGCTTGGGCTTTAAACTTGGTTTATAAGATTGTAAAGTGGGGGGTGGCTGCCATAACCCAAGTTCATCCTTCACACCATCATTTATTCATCTAGTGAAGCTCAAAATCAAGAGTTTTTAGTGAAAAGTTGAGCCACCATAAGTAAATAGGCCATTAGAAGCTCATTTCAAGCATAAAATCATGGTTTTGGAGCTTGGAAGCTTGTTTCCTTCCATCCCCTATTTTTGATATGAGGTAATCAATGTGTTCTTGATTGATTTCATGTTTATTAGTTGATTAGGAGCTCGGGTTTTGGTTAAAAGTTAGAAACTTGATGTTTTGCGTCCATATTTGCTTGGAACTTAGATTGGAGTTATAGAACTTGCTTGGTGCAAAAGAGTTGCATAATTGTTTCTTGTTACTCAGAGTTAAGGTAAGGGAGTTATATTTTTTTGTTCAATTAATGCTATTGGAATGAGTTTACTTGATGAATTTGAGTAGTTCTAGCAATATTATTAGTTAGTGGGCAAGGTTGAATCATGGTGGACTATGAGGTTGGTGATGATTGGAATGATGTTATAATGCATCATAGATTGGCTTGTGATAGTTGGTTGTGATCTTTGCAACATGTTTTAAATGTATGTGAAGTTTGGAGGCTATCCAAGCATGTTTGATATGGGTTGGAAGTGTCCAAAGTTCATAGTAGCAAAACTGGGAAATTTTTCTGGGTTTCGTAGATTGACGATGCATTGCCAATCCATACCATTTCCCCATGATGTGTCACCAATACCACAAAATAGACAGTTTGTTGACAAGTGTGGTGATGCATCACCAGAGGCATGTTGGCTTAATTTTTTAAGTTTTGCTAGGAAGCTCAATGGGAGACTTAAAGGGGTTCTTAGGGTACCTTCGGGTCTAAGCATTCCAAGGGTACTTCGATACTTTCAAAATTCCTTTGAGACCTAGAAGTTTTCTTGAGTTTTGTAAAGTTTTACGGTTACTTGTACCATAAGCAAGAAAACTAGTTCACAAAGGATCACAACTATGTATCACTAGGTTGGGTGAGAGGTTTAGAACCTTTGGCGACCTAGCCATGCCACTAGCCACAAGGTTGCAAGCTGAAACCTTAGTGCACTTTGTTTACAAGGTCTTTATGGCCTAGTCTACAATAGTCTCACCTTGCCCCTGTACAACATAAACAGGAGAGGTTCAACTGCTAATTTATCACCAGTTAGGCTGGCAAGCCAAGCTTGCTAGAGGCCAAGGCAATGCCTTGTAGTTCAAGGACTAAAAAGAGGAGAGGTCCCAAGGGACCTAGGTATATGCATATATTAGACCCTTAGGCTGTATGAGCTCACAGCAGGTTACATATGTTTTCATATGTGGAGTCCTTAGTAATTTTCTTGCAAGTACCGTGAAGACCCTAACTGAAAATTTCTAAATTCTCACTCCTTAATTATGTCGTGCAGATTTTGAAGTTGTTGGGCCAGGTAACCACTGAAGGTTATCATGGTAGTTGCTTTTGTTGTAGGTATTTCACTTGAGAATCTTTATGATTCTAGTCTACTTAGGTAACTTGTTGGTTAAGTAACAGTACTAACTATAGTCTTCCTTTGGCTATAGAGCCTAGTAGCACATGGGCAAGGACTTTTGTGACTCACCATTTCGACTTGCATCCAAGGTGGGAGTTAGTTCAAGAAGGTCTTAGTTGAGGCTTGTATATATAGTGCTCTTAGTTGCCTCCATTGTCTATGTTTTGAGGAGTCCTAGACTCTAGGGTTGCTCTTGGGTGAAAGCATCAGTCTACTTTATGTATGAATGCTCCAACACAGTTGCTATGTGTAGTAAACTCACATAAATGTTTATTTTGTATGCTCTGGCTATTTGAAATTATTTTCTATTGAAATGTTTTGGCCAAGTTAATGTTTTATGAATTTTATTAATCCAAGTCAAAGCATGAAGAGCATGCATTTTGCACATTCTAGGTTAATCAACTCTATCACGGAATTTTTAATCCACGCACATACACAACTAGCCAATTACAACCTCTGTGAGACTAGTTCTCACAGGCTTACTGGGTAGGGGCCAAGGATGGCCGTGTCAATGGCCTTCAAGTCTATAGGATTTAAAGCCACCATAAGCACACACTTGCACATAATGGTGCACAATGGTGCGCTTACGAGTGTTCTAGTGCACTCTAGTGTGTCTTTGCCACTTTCCATGTGTGTGTCATTGCTCACATTGGTTTCTTCACCATAGGCATAGTGTCTATATACTGCCATTTGGTGTTTCTGGGTTTTAGAGCCTCTGAGCTCACATATGAGTATACTAGAATGTGCTTAAGTCCTCCATTTCTATGTCTTTGCTCATATCACTTGGCTTCTTGGTTTCTCAACCAAGTTTGCCCATCATTTTTAATCACATTATCATAATGTGCCTTAGCACTTTGATATAGCTTCATTTGGTCCACTATTTTATTTTTTCCATCGAATTTCATCTGAAGTTTGGACAAAGTGTCTCCAAAGCAATCTTATTGAGCACTTACAATCTGCAGGCCTTAATTTCATACTTTTGACTTGTATATAATCATATATTCACATAATGTACTTTGTATGTACATTTCATTATAGCCTATGGCCTATACAAATCACAGGCATGACATCATCAACTTGGTTTGCACTTTCTCAAGGCTGAGGTAAGCTATCTGTTTTGCCTTCCATTTTATTTTCTATGAAGGAAGTCCCAGAGTGATGGTTTGGATTACTCTTGCTGGAGGGGGTGGTTGTCTTTGTGGACTTCAGCAGCTCCTACGTTGGTTAGAAACATACCCATCCTCATTATACTTTCCTTCCTTATCTTTGCCTCCCACTTTTGGCAAAGGAAACTAAAGGTACGTTCTCAACTAGCGTTGTTTAATGAGGGCACCAATATACTTCTTCAATTGGTGATAGTCTTCTATGTCATGGCCATGGTCTCGATGATATTGGTAGTAGTTCTTCATCTTCTTATTGTTATTGGACCCCATTGGCTTAGGCCATTGACCCCTTATTTCTTTTCCAAAGCTGCCAAGATGTTGGCTCAAAAGGTGTTTAAGGAGGCGTAGGTCAATGATTCTTTTTTTCCTTTACTTATTTGAGATTGTTCACCGCTTTTAGCCTCCTCATGTTGTTGGCTCTGGGACCAGTGATCCGTTCTTTGCATATCCACCTTTTTTTCATTGGCAATCATTTCTTCGATGATTATGTACTATTTTACTAACTAATAAAACTTTCTAACTGTTGTTGGCATTTTCTTTGAAAGCTTAAAAGTGAGGTTAGAACTTTTTCAATGTCCTTTGATTAATGCCAAGATTTAAACTTCAGGGGACAAGTTGACAACCTTCAGAGCCTTCTTGTTGAACCTGTTAAGATAGTCTTGGAAAGATTCATTCTCCCTTTGGACTACATTAAATAGCTAGGCATGTTTTTTTATTGAAGGATGCCTTTCAATGAATTAATGAGCAAAATCCAAAAACAACTCATGAAATGAACCAATGGAATAAGGAGACAAGGTATTGTACCAGGCTGTAGCTAGGCCCAAGAGTTTGACCGTAAAACATTTGCACAATGTCGCTTCATTGGCTCCACCCAGCACAATGTTCTTCTGATATTTGGTTGGATGTGCCTGAGGGTCACCCCTCCCATCATACAAATATAGCTGAGGTATATTTGAGCATGCTTGATGGATGACACAAATAGGGCCTCATCACCAATAGGGGTTCTAGGGAAGCATGTCCGTCCATACTTTCGCGTGATCTATTCTTCCATCCGGTCCATCCTATCTAGTAATTTTTTCAAAAGAAGGTGCAGTTGGTCGCCATTATGCCGATGGGGAGAGGGAGACCTCCGACGTGCAGACTTTCACTTTGAAAAAGCTGGACCTTGCAACTAATGATTGATTTTTAGGCTACCCTTTGATGTCAGAAGAGAACTTTTTGTCAGACTTCTAGATTTTTTCGGTGTGGGTTCTCTCCTACAAGGCCTCTAGCGAGTACGTTGTCCAAGGTCTTAAGCTATTTGAATGGCTATTGTATGTTGCAACACACATAGGAACGGCAACATCAGTGTCACCAGGTGATCATCCTCAGCAGGATAGTTTGCTCACCTATTTTATCTTGCAGCACGGGAGGATTCTTCTCAAGTGGGGGATCTTGGCAAAACTTGTTCTTGGATGCTCGAGTGGTCACCACAATGATGTATGCCTGGTTAGCCACAAACAGTGCCTTTTTGTTTCCTTGTACCTTTCGGTTACCTGAGTTTTCCATCTTGACCTTTAGATGTACATAATGCGATTAACTATGGACCCGAAAAACACAAGAAAAATGTGGGACGCGAGTCCTCGGAGTGTTTTCATGGGGGAACTCTCCGATGCACAAGTTATAAGTAGGTAATATGGCTATGAGCATGAAAAATGCTCAACAAAATTGCATTTATGTGTGTGCACCTGGGGTCTAGGGATGTCTCATTTTCATACCCATTTTGAAGGGTTGAGGTTTAGCTACTATACCTTAGATCTATTGTCCATTTGTTCGATAGAAAATGAGGCCATGGGTCTATTTTCCCCAATAGCATCTACAACCAGCTATCTTGACATAGGTTTGAGCTAGTAACTTGCACGCACTGGGTAGTACTTCCGTAATAACTTTTGTTAGTATTCATGGGGTACCTCAGTCAACAGACTATGAGGCACCTAATGCATCCCTCGATTAAGCAGGTCTATTGGCTCCTTAGCGCTTTGGAACTTTAGAATGATTGATGTGCCATTGTGCTTTTGATGTATTCTGATCGGGGCTTCTAATAGCCAAGGTTAGGACTTTGGAGAGATTTCAGAGGCTTAGGCCTATGGGCATTATGTTGATTCAATGGCACTATGAGCTAAGTTTCCCTACTCATCAAAGTAGATGAACCCTAGGATGATTTTGTGATTGTGATTACTTTTTGGTTTAAGATGATTTTTTTTAATGCAATTGATCCAATGTTCTTTGATATGTTGATTAATAATAGCTAGCCTATTAATTCATTTGTAGGATGATGAACATGCATCAGGTAGAATCTTGTATGTTTGTTGTGGATCAGTAGTTGAGCCTTCCTTATGTTGTGTAGGTAAACATGGCCGATGCACCTTTCTTGAGTTCCAAAGAACACACTGGGCACACTAGGCCTACACATAGTCACTAAAGTCCTTAGACTTGCCTAAGTCACTTGAGCATTAAGCTTCCACCATAAACCCTTACCAAGAGTGTGTTGGGTTTCAGGAACCAAACAAGCACAGTGGAAGATTACCAAAACCCTCTAAGATCCAAGGGAAACAGGGTAAATCGCATGTTCAAAAATTTTTATACCTAGTTTGGCTGAGATCTTTCATCCAACTGTTGAGTCGAATCACAAAACTTCAACGGTTGACATGTATGGTAACCACATGAGCCTTTCGAGAATACCATACCTCCACCAGGTCCTAACAGATGTGTTCCTCTTGTGCTCGCCGTACTACCTTACGTCCTCCAAGGAAGGAAAAAAGAAAAGTGCAGCTCGAACTCTCAGAACTCTACTGATTTCATCCTTTGAGAGCCTAGGGCAAGAGCTATGAATTTCTCACTATATGATGTATTTATAGTAAAACTCAACTGCCAAGCCTAATGGGTTTCAAAGCCCTAATCCAATTACATTTAATTTCAAGCCTAATAATGGCTCAACCTTTGGGCTAACTATTAATATGAAATTATCATGAAACCAAGACCACAAAATTTGGCCCATGCACTCAAATAATCCAATTGGCTCCACGTGTGTGACCCAGAAGGCTCATATCTCATGGGCAATGATCACAAATCACATTTATGATCATAAGCAACGAGCAGTGTCTAGCAACACATCATTGCTACCCAAGTGACAAAATTATCGGTTATTCAACTAAATCTTTATGATTATTACCCATATATGCCATTGTCCCTTTGTCCAAGATATCAAGACTCGGCACAAGACATGGAAAGTGTCACTCTTGTATAGACCAATCTTCGGTTTCTTGATTACTGAGTAGACTAACTTAAATTGATGACATTGATATCGTATATCAACTCATTTGAGCATGGCCATTGTTTTTCTAAGTCTCATTCTATCAAGGGGCCCAAAGATATCACTCCTGTTACATAGGAGGGGCAAATCCCATCTTGATCATACAAATCCCTCTGCATGATATGTGACATACCCAATGACCTCCTTCAAGTTCACTCAGTTATGAGCAACAAAGGGAAGTATCAAAGTATGCAACTCAGATGTAGGGAACCTTGATGACCTTAGGTCAAAGGACTACCTATACGATGATCACTATAAGAATCACTTATGACACTCATATAACAATCCATGTAGCATTCTCATGGTGGGTCAGTCCAGTACACAAGTTCTCCACATATGCTAGTCGTTATGTATTTTTGTAGCCTGCTCCACAATAATACTAGACTAGGGACATTTAAGAATATCATTATTCTAGGGTTACAATTATGTTTATTACATTACACAGAAACAAAAAAACAAACATAGTTGCTAGAGTAATGCCTTAATAAGATATCATGGCTTAATCTACAAAAATACAATCATCTCAAGATTGGCTTTGGGCAAAACACTAACATAAACTAAGGATTTGTCAATCTATATTCCTCAATCAAGCTTGCCACTAGGAAAGCTATAACATTCTCCCTACCTTGGAGAATTTGGTCCTCCAATTCAAATATCCCTACTTTGAGACACAATCCTAGGATACGGTGCCAATGTATCCTGATCAAACCTACGGAAAGGTCTCATTTTCACAATAACCCAAGTGGCACCAAGCCACTTGACTCACTTAACTAATGCCTTATATGTACTTTTGTTGTGCCCTATCTCTTATATGTACTATGGCTAATTCCATTCTTTGTGCTCACACCTAACTATAATCTGACAATTGCTCACTATTCTTTTTAGCTTGACCTGACCTTAGTTGGTTTAAAATGAACTAGTTCAACCTTGCTATTGAAAACTATGGTATGGCTTCTCCACCTACTTTTAGCTTATGGTTGCTATTGAAGGATCTCCAACTACTTAAGTTGTCTCTGTGAAAGTAGTGACCATAACTCCCTGACACCAATCCCTGTGCCAAGCCTTCTAGTGCAAGTTAGCTAAACAAACACTAAAACTTTGTCTGTTAACCTTACATTGATAGCCAACTACAAAAAGCTGGGCACTAGCTAACTTCCTTTACTATATCCTTTATGCCAAAAGCCTCCAATGTTAGCCAACTTTTCCAAGATCTCTCAGACTTGAACTGTCTTGCTCTAGGTTCAGCACCCAACATAGTCAAACCAAACCACTTAAGGCAAGTTAGCTTAATGAGAATATGAGGCATCCACTAACCCTCATGCTAACAAATCCTTACTATAGGTTTGATACCTGATGGCTTTCAATGATCACTAGACTAAGTGTGTCACTAGTGTGCTATGGCCTTGCCACATACACTATTAGCACCCCAAGGTAACTCTACTATAAGATCCAAAATACTTTAGGGCTCAGCTAAATGCATAAACTATTGAGAGTTGTAAGTCCTAATTTACCCAAGAATATGATTCTTTAAGTGCTTCCCTCAAATAGTTGCTATTTATCAGGCATACTATCACATTGGGCATGGCACACATGCACGACTTGAGCACTACAATTGTCCTACACTCGCTGCCCTAGATTCTCTTTCACTTGTATGCCTTGTAGAAAAAACACTACTGGCATGAGTTCTGAGACCTCCATACAATTAGGAGCCCTTATACCCTGTCCATGCTGTTACCCACTCTGGGGTAATCCAGTTATGGTGCCAAAACCGTGCATTTAAACTCCTAGGATTGTTGTGTCCTATAGGTGATTAGAACAACACCCCTAATGTACATACTGAAGTGAACCTCTTGAGCACTATGTAAATACATGCATATTGATCTAACCATAACACACAAATTTACATTTATGCACACTATGGCAGCTAAAAAGGAAAACACTAGCACAACTCTTAGTTTTGGCTTCCACATATTAAGCATTCTTACTAGGTTCAAAAATTCTAGCCAGTGCACCCAAACTTTCTCCAATAAACTATATCATTCTACCCATGTAACCCCTTATTTTACTTTCTTCAATATCAAGTAAAGTCTTTAAGCAAACCAAGGAATTTCATTTTACATCAATAGCCCACCTATGGACCAAGTTATGGATTTTTTAAGTTGGTTATCAAATTCTAACTAAATGAACAGTAACTTAGCCAAATTTGCAACGTCATAATAAATTTGGCTACAGGACCCTAAATCCAAAAATTCCATATCCCAGTTAAACCTCTAGATGTCCTCTAGGTGTGGTCAAAATTCTATACCAATATTCAATCTACACAGGGAGATACAGTGTTTTGATTGCAAAGCAAAAATTCTGGTCACTTTATGACCATTTTGCCCATACAAAATTTCATAAGTGTGCAAACACTTAATTCACAAGGGCAAGCCCTCCAAAGGCTACCCCATATATGTCTAATACACATGGGAAATATATTCTATTTCATTTAGCAACCTTATGTGGCCAAAACAGAATTTACAAGTAAGCAGCCCATCATTCACACTTAGGCAGCTTTGCACCACATCACTTACATAGCCAAAACATTACTCAAATGTTCACATACTTGCCTCATTTTACATACACTACATGTAAATGCATACATGCATAAAAAATGGTCTTGACTTAGCTAAACACGCACCCTAAGTTACAGGAGTGCCTGAGACACAATGGACTCAAGAAACAGGATGTTGGATAACTGCTGCATAACACAATAAGCACCATCACTAAAAATACCAAATGTGATCCTAAAATCACCAAAATTTCTTGATCATAACTAGACATATGGAAGCTTAAGTACTTTAAAATTTAGAGCAAAAGTCAAACAGCAAAGGTTAGTTTGAAGGTGATCTTTTAGCTGGACCTGAAATGACAAAATTGAGGGAAGTAAGTTTCATTGTGAAACTTAGTAACGGTACAACTTGGATTGAATAGGCATTGTAACCATCATCAAAACCTGCATCCGAAGACACTAAAACAGAAAACCATAATGCATATATACAAGATATAGCAACCAAATGTAGCAGCCATTCACAACCAACAAACATATGAAATGCGGCAGTAACATAAACCATAGGCTAGTCCATAAAACATGCAGTAAACATAAATAATGTTGGGGTTTGGGAGCCAAACAACGCAGAAAAATTTAATCAAAACCCACCAGGATCTAAGTGAAATAGGATAAACCGAGTGTTCAAAAATTTTCATACCTAATTTTCGGTTGAGATCTCTCACTCAACTGTAGAGTCAAATCACAAAACCTAAATAGTTGACGTGTTCAAGCTCTCTATGGTATTCACACAAGCCTATCGGGATCAGCGCACTTCCACCACGTCCCGGCAGCTGCATTTCTCTTTCGCTTGCAATGCTAGGTTGCATCATCCAAGGAATTGCAAAAGAAGAGTCCGGCTATCCTTTTGGGAGGCTAAGGCAAGGAGACCTGCAAATTTCTCACTAAAAGTTGTATTTATAGTGAGACTCAACTTCCAGTCCTAATGGGTTTCAAAGCCTTAATCCAATTAGGCTTTAATTTCGGGCTTAATAATGGCTCAACTTTTGGGCCCATTATTAATATGAAATTAAAGTGAAACCATAACCCAAATAATTAGCCCATGCACTCTAATGATCCAAATAGCTCTATGTGTGCGACCCAATAGGGTCTTACCATGTTGGTAATGATCATAAATCACATTTATGATCATAAGCAATGAGCGATGTCTAGCAACACATCATTGCTACTGAAGTGACAAGATTGTCGGTGATTTGACTAAACCTTTATGATCATCACTGATATATGCCATTGTCCCTTTGTCCAAGATATGAAGACTAAGCACGAGACATGGAATGTGTCACTCTTGAATAGCCCAATCTTTGGTTTCTTGATTACCGAGTAGACCAACTTAAACTGATGACATTGATATCGTATATCAACTCATCTGAGCATGGCCATGCATTTTCTAAGTCTCACTCTATCAAGGGGCTCAGAGATATCACTCCCGTTACATAGAAGGGACAAATCCGATCTTGATCATACAAATCCCTCCGCATGATATGTGACATACCCAATGACCTCCTTAAAGTTCACTCAGTTACGAGCAACAAAGGAAAGTATCAAAGTATGAGACTCAAATATAGGGAACCTTGATGATCTTGGGTCGAAGGACTACATATACCACGATCACTATAAGAATCACTTATGACACTCATATAACGATCCATGTAGTGTTGTCACACTGGGTCAGTCCAATACACAAGTTCTCCAACTTGTACCCATATGTAGACTACTACATATCTCATATTAGTCTCCACATATGCTAGTTGTTATGTATTATTGCAACCCGCTCCACAATAATACTAGACTAGGGACGTTTGAGAATATCATTATTCTAGGGATACAATTATGTTTATTACGTTACGCAGAAACAAAACAACAAACATAATTGCTAGATTAATGCCTTAATAAAATATCATGACTCAATGTGCAAAAAGACAATCATCTCATGATTGGCTTTTGGGCATAACACTAACAAATAAATCACTATGGCAGCCCCCCTCAAGCTAATGCTTGGTCTTAGGAGGATTTTAACACTAGTTAGTATTAACTTTGGGCTCGAGAAACCCTCATTTCACTCCCATCTTTGTGCATTTCACACTAGGTCACAAAACCTTCAATAAGTGCACTCATTTCACTAAGCTCTGGCTGATCAAGCTCATGGCTCTCTTCCAACCTTAGGCCTAGCTCCGTGGTTACTTGAAAATATAGAAAGCAATCCATGAGAGCAAGAGAACATTACCGAAGTGGGTAGGCAAAAAATCAACCTTGATCCATGAAATATCCAAGCAATAGCTCAAGTTTGCTTCCAATTACTACCTTTTGCCTTCAATTTCAATCAATTGCAAGTTTGAAGGTATGGTGGCTATGGAGGAAATGTGGCTATGTTCTTGGGCTGGAGGACACCAAAAATGGTTGAGAGATAAGTGAGTTGGCCACTTAAATGGGCCTAAATGAGCTTAAGTGCACAAAACACACTTAACAAGCTTAACCTTGCATTATGGCCTTTTCCTTGCCCATAAGTGTGGTTTCTTTGTCTTAAACTTATTGGTCCACATTTTGCCCACATTTTTTACCAATTTCCAAGCGATAGCCACCACTCCCTCGATGGGAGAAACTCTAAATTCCTCAATTTGACTTAAGTTAAGGACATACACATCTTAAGGCCCACATTAGAACACTTAGGTCCTTTATGCCTTTTTCTGTTTTCCTTGTCCTTAGCTATCTTCTATAAGGAATTTGGTCCTCTAGTAGCACTTCCATATCATTCATATCCTTCCCATAACTCTCCAAAGCTCTTTTTTAAGAGTTTACAATTAAGTCCCGAATTTCCAAAACCTTACAAAAAGTCCATAGGTTGCTTGACAAACAAGAAATCCTTAAAGGCTTTTCTTGGGGGCCAAGTTACCAAATTGGAACACTTTTAAGGATGTGTTCATTATATCTTGTACCCCTAACATTTCAATCTCTATGAAGAGAATTCTCAATATATAGGTTTTTAGCAATTATGCAACACTTGTAATTCTCCCATTTTTTGTGAGGTGGTAACAATCCTCCCCCACTATAAAATATGGGTCCTCCAAAATAGCCTTTAGCTTTGGGTATTCTTCAGGATACCTTTCCATAAGGTCTTTTTCAATTTCCCAGTTTGCTTCCCTTTCAGAGAGGTGTGACCACTAAACTTTAACCATGAGAATGAGCCTGTTTCTTAACCTTCTAGTATCCCTGGCTAAGATAGCTATAGGTTTCTTGTTATATGTCAAGTTAGGTTCCAACTATATGTCTTCCACTACAATAGCATGCTTTGTGTCCGATAGACACTTATTAAAAATGCTAATGTGAAAAACATTATGAACACTTGACAAGCTTGGCAGTAGAGCTAACCTGTATGCTACCTTGCCAACTCTATCCAAGATCTCATAAGGACATATGTCTCTTGGAGCTAACTTCGATCTTCTTCCAAATCTGACAGTGCCTTTGGTTCATGCAACTTTCAGCCAAACATTGTCACCAAGCTCAAAATTCCAAGTCTCTTATTCTTTTGCTCACAGAGGCTATGGTCCTTTCATTCGCTACCTTTAATCTTTCTTGAATTTTCTTGATTCTGGTAGTAGTCTCTTCAATAATTTCAAGACCAAACTCTACCCTGTCTAAGGCTTCCATCCAACAATGGGGTGTCATGCACCATTTTCCATATAAAGCATCATAAGGTGCCATGCCAATGGTGCTTTGGTAACGATTGTTGTATGAGAACTCCACCAATGCCAAGTGTTGGTCCCATTCATCTTTAAAATCCAACAAATAGCTCTTGAGCATGTCTTCAAGTATCTGAATCACCCTTTTAGATTGCCCATCTATTTGAGGATGATAAGCAGCACTCCAAAACCAAGTTGTAAAACTTGGATCTCTATCAGATACAAGGGAGTATGGCACTCCATATAGTCATACAATCTCCTGGACATACATCTACGCTAACTTCTCCAAGGATTCTATGAATTTCATAGGTAAGAAGTGGGTATATTTGGTTAACGTATCCGCAATAACCCAAATTGTATCATGCCTTAATCTGGTCATAGGCAACCTAGTCAAAAAGTCCATGGTTATGTTGCCCCACTTCCTCACTGGTATAGGTTGAGTCTGTAGGGTACCAGCTGGCTTCCGGTGCTCTACCTTAACCCTTTGGCATGTGGCACATTTGGAGACAGAAGTAAGTTTGTCTCTCCTCGTGTTTGGCCACCAGAAGTGAGTCTTCAAGTCTTTATACATTTTCTCACTTCCTGGATGGATGTTTAGCTTCCCTGTGTTAGCTTTTTTAAGTTTTTCATCCCTAAGCATTGGTCCTTTAGGCACACAGATTCGGCCCTTGAAATATAGTAATCCTTGCTTGCAGGCAAAGGATTGATACAAGGAGCCTTTTTCCTCTCTTGAAATCTTTTTCAGAGCAGGATTTGTCTCTTGTGCCTTTCTTGCTTCTTCAATCCATCCAAACTGAATTGTCAATGTGTAGATTTGTGCTTCCTCCCACTTATGCCACTTATGCCATAGGCATAGCAGACTATTCTACTCATCATAATCAGTTATGGATCCTCCTTTCAGAAGACCCGTGTATTTCCTACTCAAGGCATCTGCTACTAGATTGCCTTTGCCTTCTGTATACTATATATAGTGGTCATAGTCCTTAATGTATTCCAACCATCTCCTTTGCCTCATGTTCAACTATTTCTAAGTGAACAAGTACTTTAGGCTCTTATGGCCAATGTAGATCATAAAGGAACTACCCATCAAGTAATGCCTCCATTGCTTCAGAGCAAAAGTCACTGACTCCAGTTCTAGGTCAAGGGCAGGATAATTTTGCTCATGGGGTCTCAACTAGCTTACCCATAAGGAATGACATTTCTGTCTTGCATAAGCATACAACCTAACCCAGATTTAGATGCATCTGTATATATGATGTAGGGCTTGCTTGGATTAGGAAGAATCAATACTAGAGCTTCAATCAGCCTCTGCTTGAGCTATTGGAAACTCTTTTCACACTTCTAAGTCAACTCAAATCTTTGACCCTTCTTGGTTAGATAAGTAAGAACTGAGGTGATCATGGGAAAGCCTGTACAAATCTCCTTTAGTATCTAGCTAATCCTACAAAACTTCTAATTTCCTTCATAGTCTTTGGTCTTTACACTCTTGCACTACCTTGACCTTTTCAGGGTCTGCCTTAAGGCCTTGGGCATCTATGATGTGTCCTAGGAAAGACACTTCCTTTATCCAAAATTGGCACTTGGATAACTTTGCATAAAGCTGATTTCCAACAGAGTTTTTAAGGCAATCTTTAGATGATGTTCATGTTCATTTTCATCCTTGGAATACACTAGGATGTCATCAATGACCACAACCACAAATTTGTCCAAATGTGGTTTCAACACCTTATTCATCAGGTCCATGAAAGCAGCTAGGCCATTATACAAACAAAATGGCATGACTGTGTACTCATAATGTCTATAGCTGGTCCTGAATGTAGTCTTAGGAATGTCTGTTTCCTTTACCCTCAACTGGAAGTATCCAAATCTCAAATCTTAGCTCCCTTGAGTTGATTAGAAACATCCTCAATCCTATGGACTTGATACTTTTTCTTGATAATCATTGCATTGAGCTTCATGTAGTCAATGCATAGTCTCAATGATCCATCCTTCTATTTCATAGAGAGAACTGGAGCTTCCCAAGGTGAAACACTTGGCCTTATGAACCCCTTTTCAATAAGTTCATCAAATTGTTTCTTGAGCTCATTCATCTATGTGATCGGTATTCTGTAAGGAGGAATGGATGTTGGACTAGCTTCTGGTTGCAACTTGATCTCAAACTCAATTTCCCTTAGTGGAGGAATACTTGGCAAGTCTTTAGGGAAGACTTTTGGAAAGTCTCTCACTATAGGTACTCTACCCACTTCTTCTTCAAAGTACAATTCATTAAAAGCAGAATAATAATCATTTTCTAAAATCATAAGTTTCTCATCTAATACCTCTAGTTCCATGCCATGCATTTCATACACTAATTCCTTAGAATTCACTAATGGATGCACTTCACCATCAGGCAATGTAATTTCTCTTTTAGCATAATCAATTCTTATGTTATGCATAGCAAGCCAATTCTTACCCAACATTAAATCATACTTAGGAATGTCCAACACTAGCAGATTAGTCATAACCTTAGTCTTTCCTACTATTAGCTCACAATCCTTAGCTAGGCCATTAGTGAAAAGACATTGACTACCTGCTATTTTCACTAAGGATATCTTAAGGATGATTTCAATAGGCAATTTCATAGCATCAACAAATCTCCTAGGCATTATAGACACATATGCACCAATATGAAACAAAACATTAACAGTCATACCATTAAGGTAAATGTTATACCTTAGTGCTCCTCCCTGTTGTGATGTCTCTAGCCTCTCCACTTGGAAGACTCTGCCAGCTCTCCACACTTGAGGCCGAGGCGCTGGAGGAACTGGCCTCTGCTGTCCCTCGCTAGGTGATCCCGCTCTAGGTCCTACCCCAATAAGCCTTACTAGACCTTGGTCTTCTAGCCTTCTTTGAGCCCGTGGGCAGTGTTTGATCCAATGATCCATGGATCCACATCTTTGACATGCTTGGGTGTCAAAATAGCAAGGTTTCTTTCCGTGAAACTTCTTGAACTTAGGGCACCTTAGGCCAGGGGACTTACCCTTCTCCTTGCTCTCGCCACCAAGATGGGAACCTTGGCAACTCCCTTGCCATATGGTAGCTTTTTCTGCTTGCCTCCTGCCTCACAACAGTGTAGAAAGCTCTATTAGTAGAGCAAGAGGAGTATGAGAGTAGGTACTTTCCCCTAGTCCACTGGAAAGTACCTAGTCTCATACTCCTCTTACTCTACTAATAGAGCTTTCTACACTACTTTATAGAATGTGACTGCTATAAAAGTTCTTATAGCCTAAGTCACATACTATGAAGCAGTGCAGAAAGCTCTATTAGTAGAGCAAAACTACTATGAGACTAGGTACTTTCCTAGTTGACCAGGGGAAAGTAGCCAAACAGAGCCAAGAAGAAAAAGCCACCACATGGCAAGGGAGTTGCCAAGAGTTCCCTTCTTGGTGGTGAGGGCAAGGAGAAGGGAAGTCCTCTGGCCTAAGGTGCCTTAAGTGCAAGAAGTTTCATGGAAAGAAACATTGCTATAAGTGTGTCTAAGTTGTGGATCAATGGATCATTGGATCGAAGACTGCCCACAAGGCCAAAGGTGGCCAGGAGACCAAGGTCCAGTATGGCCTATTAGGGCAGGACCTAGAAGGGGAACACCTAGGGAGGCATAGCAGATGCCTATTCCTCAAATGCCTCTGCCTCCAGTGTAGAAAGCCGGTAGAGTCTTCCAAGTGGAGAGACTAGAGACATCACAGCAGGGAGGAGCTGTAAGGGGTAACATTTACCTTAATGGTATGCCTGTTAGTGTTCTATTTGATACTGGTGCATCTGTGTCTATAATGCCTAGGAAATTTGTTGATGTTATGAAATTGCCTACTGAAATCATGCCTAGGATATCATTAGTGAAAATAGCAGGTAGTAAATGTCTTTTCACTAATGACCTAGCTAAGTATTATAAGCTACTAGTAGGAAAGACTAAGGTTATGACTAATCTGCTAGTGTTGGACTTTCTGAACTTTGATTTAGTGCTGGGTATGAATTGGCTTGCTATGCATAACATAAGAATTGATTGTGACAAAAGACAAATCACATTGCCTGATGCTGAAGTGCATGCATTAGTGAATTATAAGGAATTAGTGTATGAAATGCAGGGCAAGGAACAAGAGGTGTTAGATGAGATACTTGTGATTTTTGGGCATGATTATTATTGCGCATTGAATGAATTACACTGTAAAAAAGAAGTGGATAGAATACCTATAGTGAGAGACTTTCCAGAAGTCTTTCCTAAAGTCTTTTCAGGTATTTCTCCACTAAGGGAAATTGAGTTTGAGTTCAAGTTGTAACTAGGAGCGAGTCCAATATCTATTCCTCCTTACAGAATGCCTATCACAGAAATGAATGAGCTTAAGAAAAAACTTGATGAACTTCTTGAAAAAGGATTCGTAAGGCCAAGTGTTTAACCATGGGAAGCTGTTGTTGTCTTTCTAAAGAAGAAGGACGAATCATTGAGACTATGCATTGACTACAGGAAGCTCAAAGTAGTGACTATCAGGAACAGGTTTCCATTCCCTAGGATTAAGGATCTTTTTAAAGGGAGCTAAGATCTTCTCCAAGATAGATTTGAGATCTGGATACTTCTAGATGAGAGTAAAGGAAGATGATATTCCTAAGACTGCATTCAAGACCAGATATGGGGTTTATGAGTACAGTCATGCCATTTGGTTTGACTAATACCCTAACTAATTTCATGGACCTGATGAACAAGGTGTTCAGACCGCATCTGGACAAATTTGTGGTTGTGTTCATTGATAACATCCTAGTGTATTCCAAGTTAAAAATGAACATGAACATCGTCTGAAGATTGTCTTAAAGCCTCTATTGGAACATCAAATTTATGCCAAGTTATCCAAGTGCCAATTTTGGATAAAGGAAGTATCATTCTTAAAACACATCATAAATGCACAAGGCTTTAAAGCAGACCCTGAATAGGTCAAGGCAGTGTAAGAGTAGGAAAGACTGAAGACTATAAAGGAAATCAGAACTTTCCTAGGATTAGCTAGATACTATAGGAGATTTATATCAGGCTTTTCCATGATTGCCTCAGTTGTTACCCACTTCGGGGTAGTCCAGTTATGGTGCCAAAATTGTGCATTTAGACTCCCAGGATTGGTAATGTTCTGTAGGCCATTAGAACACTACCCTTAGTGTGCATACCCAAGTGGCCCTCTTGGGCACTATGTAAATACATGCATATTGGTCCAACCATCACACACATATTCACATTTCATGCACACCATGATAGCAAAGAAGGAAAACACTAGCACAAGTCTTAATCTCGGCTACCACACATTAGGCAATCTTGTTAAGTTCTAGTGACCAGCTACTGCACCTGTAACTTCCACTAATAAAATGTATCATTATAGCCTCATACCACCTATTATATTTGCTCCATTACCAAGTAGAGACTTAGATCAAACCAAGGAATTTTTTTTTACATCAATAGCCCACCTATGTACCAAGTTATGGATTTTTTAAGTTCGTTACAAAATTCTGAACAAATGAACAGTAACTCAGCCAATTTTGCAATGTCATATCTTTGGTTACAATGATCCAAATCCAGAAATTCCAAATTCCAGTTCAACCTCTAGATGTTCTCTAGGTGTGGTCAAAATTTCATACCAAGATTCATACTACAGAGGGAAATATTAAACTTTAGGTACATGGTCAAAATTCTGGCAACTTTTGGACCATTTTGACCATACAAAATTTTCTAAACCATGCAAACACTTCATTCACAAAGGGAAAGGCCTCGAAAGATATTCCATAAATGTCCATTACACATAGGAATTACATTCCCTTTCTTTTAACAACTTTATGTGGCCAAAAAAGAGTTTACAAGGAAGCAGCCTATCAGTCACACTTAAGCAGCTTTGCACCACATCACTTACATAGCGAAAACATTTACTCAAATGTTCACATACTTGTCTCATCTTACATACACTACATGTACATGCATACATGCACTAAAATATGGTCTTAAATCAGCTAAATACGCACCCTAGGTTACAGGAGGTCCTGAGACACAATGGACTCCAAAAACAAAATGCTGGACAGCTGCTGCATAACACAATAAGTACCACCATTAAAAATACGAAATGTGCTCCTAAAATCACCAAACTTTCCAGATCATAGCTAGACATATAGAGGTTCATGTACCTGAATTTTAGATGAAAACTCAAACCATAAAGGTTAGTTTGAAGGTGATCTTTCGGCTGGACCTGAAATGACAGACTTGAGGGGTGTAAGTTTCATTGAGAAACTTAGTAAGGGTAACACTTGGTTTCTTAAGGTAATTTGATCCTCATTAAAACCTGCATCCAAAGAAACTAAAACACAAAGAAACACAATGCATATATACAAGATACAGCAACCAAATGCAGCAGCCAAACACAAACAACAAACACATGAAATGTGGCAGCAACATATACCATAGGTTAGTCCATAAAACACATAATAAACATAACCAAATCACTATGGCAGCCCTCCTCAAGCTAATGCTTGGTCTTAGGAGGATTTTAACAGTAGTTGGTACTAACTTTGGGCCCTAGAAACCCTCACTTTATTGCCATCATTGTGCACTTCACACTAGGTCACAAAACCTTCAATAAGTGCACTCCCCTCACTAAGCTTGGTTCATCAAGCTCATGGCTCTCTTCCAAGCTTAGGCCTAGCTCCATGGTTGCTTGAAAATACATAAAAAAACCAATGAGAGCAAGAGAACCCTTACCAAAGTGGGTAGGCCAAAAATCAAGCTTGATCCTTGAAGTATGCAAGAAATAGCTCAAGTTTGCTTCCAATTGCTTCCTTTTGCCTTCAATTTCAATCAATTGCAAGTTTGAAGGTGTGGTGGCTATGGAGGAAGTATAGCTATGTTCTTGCACTGGGGGAGGATGAAAATGAGAGAGGGATAAGTGATTTGGCCACTTAAATGGCCCTAAATGAGCTTAAGGGCACCAAAACACACTTAAAGAAGCTTAACCTTGCTTTATGTCATTTTCCTTTTCACTAATTATGATTTCTTTGTCTTAAACTCATTGGTACACATGTGCCCAACATTTTTGACTAATTATCAAGTCTTGGCTGCCTCCCCATAGTGGGATAACCCCACAATTCCACCCTTAGACTTAAGTCAAAAGCTTGAACACCTTAAGGTTTACACTAGCACATTTAGGTCCTTATTGCCTTTAGTGTTTCCTTTGTCCAAAATTGTCTTCCATGAGCAATTTGGTCCTCCAATAGCACTTTCATACCATTCATATCCTTCCCATAACTCTCCAAGTCTCTTTCTTGAGATTTTTACAATTGACTACCCGAATTTCCAAAACCTTACAAAAAAGTCCATAGGTTGCTTGACAAACAAGCAATCCTTAAGGCTTTTCTTGGGGACCAAGTTACCAACTTGGAACACTTTTAAGAAGGTGTTGATCATGCCTTTTACCCCCCACACTTCAATCACTATGGTGAGAATTACACAATATAATGGTTTTTAGCCATTATGACACTTGTAATTCTCCCATTTTGTGAGGTGGTAACATCAGTTCTTACTCATCTGACCGAGAAGGGTCAAAGATTTGCGTGGACTGCAAAGTGTGAAAAGAATTTCCAGGAGCTCAAGTTGAGGTTGATTGAAGCTCCAATAACGATTCTTCCTAATCCAAGCAAGCTCTACATCATATATATAGATGCATCTAGATCCGGGTTAGGTTGTGTGCTTATGTAAGGCAGAAATGTCATTGCTTATAGGTCAAGGCAGTTGAGACCCCATGAGAAAAATTATCCGACCCATGACCTAGAACTGGCAGCAATGATTTTAGAGGCATTACTTGATGGGTAGTTCTTTTGTGATCTACACTGACCATAAGAGCCTAAAGTACTTGTTCACTCAGAAAGAGTTGAACATGAGGAAAAGGAGATGGTTCGAATACATCAAGGACTATGACTGCTATATAGAGTACACAGAGGGCAAAGGCAATCTATTAGCAGATGCCTTGAGTAGGAAGTACATGGGTCTTCTGAAAGGAGGATCCATAACTGATTATGATGAGTAGAATAGTCTGCTATGCCTATGGATTTAGTGGGAGGAAGCCCAAATCTACACATTGGCAATTTACTCTGGATCGATTACGTTACCACTCTGAGTGTTTCTATACAATGATTAAATTTAATGAGCTCAAGCCCCAGGCAGATTATGTCCTATAGGCCAAGCAGAACATGAGCACTATGTTTACCCAAGTGGCCCTCTTGGTCATTACGCAAAGATGTGTGTATTGGTCCAACCATCACACACAATTTCAACTGAAAGTAATGATGACAGTGAAATTCTTTATTCCTGGCCAATATGGAATTTAAGTAAAATCCCCAAGTGCATGTACAATCATATGCACACATGATGCTATTGGTGCACATTTTATGTGTCCAAACATTCACAACATGTCCAACTCAAATTATACCCATGTTCTCCTATGCTTTAAAGGTTTTAAACCCTTTAATACACTAAAAAATTCATAGGGAAATAGGTTTGAGACATTAAATCTACCTAAGGTTACAATTATGGATTTTACACTTAACTGGGTAGAAATGACCATATGAACAGTGCTCAGCAAAATTAGCCAATTTTGATAGGCCATAACTCTGGCTACAGGGCACCAAATCTAGTGATTCAAAATCCAAGTTATTCATATTAAAGTATTATAGATGTGGTCAAAATTTCATAGCCAATTTTTTTATGGAAAAAAAGGTATGGCAGCTGGAGTACAGGGTACCAAATTTTTTAGCCACTATTGACCATTTTGCCCATACAAAATATCATAATATTCATACGTTCCATTTCCAGGTGCAAAAACCATGTGGTAGTATCCATACATGTCTTATAGACCTGCAAAAACCATTCCCATGAATTTACAATGCTTTTAACCATCATTCATAAAAATGCCATCAAAACAGCCCATAAACACCACATGGACAGCATTGTATACACACTTCAAACTACACTCCATTGATCCATATATCCTTCTCATACTACACATAAAAGAAACCCAAATAGTTTACATGAATTTATGCACCAAATACATGAAAATAACTTAGTTAATACATACACTAAACTTCTTGGAGAACTTCAAAATCACTAAACACTCCAGAAACTTAAAGGGACCAACTACTACATACGGCAGAAAGTACCATTACTAAAAATAGCTAATGTGCTCCAAAAATCATGAAAATTTCCAATTTAAAACTAAACATACGGAAGTTAACATATCTAAAATTTCATATAGAAATTCAAATGAAAGCTATTTTTCTGAATGCTCTCTTTCAGATGCTCCTGAATTGGATAGAAAGGGGGTAACTCTCTTTGAAGAAACTTAGTAAGGGCTTATCATTAGAAACTTGAATTCCCAAAAACATACCTAAAATTCAAAGACATAAAAACACCAAAAAAATCACATATATAAAAATATGGCCACCCAAATGCACAAAAAAATAGAACACAATCAAATGTAGTGCTGGCAGTAATACATCATTAGGGTTAGTTCATAAACAATCAAATAGACAATATGTAATCACTATGGTAGCCTTCCTCAAGATAATGCATGGTATTAGGAGGTTAATTGGTCTTATTTAGTACTAACTTGGCCTCAGAAACCCTTATAAACACTGCCATCTTAGTGCATGAGATATAGTAAGGCTGGAACCTTGTTCATGCACTCCCCCTTAAACCATACTTGGTTTCCTAAACTTTTTTCTCTCTTCCAAGCATGGTATTAGCTTCATGGATGCTTGATCATCATATTAGGATAGTAAACAACCATGAAACATGAAGAAAAACCCTTACCTAAGCTGTGAAGGCTAAAATCTTCAAGAGATACACAAAAAACCCAAAAACTAGAGTTTTTTCTCTCTCTTGCTGCATCTGAATCCCTTCCTTTGTGATTTCTTGGGAGATTAAGATAAGGTGGCTATGGAAGCTTATGGAGGAGCTAAGTAATGAACTCTGGCTGGTGAGGGCTAAAAATGACCAAGGAAAGGTAAGAAATCAAGATATTTTCTTTGGTATAATTAGTTTAATCTTAACCCTCACTTAGGTAACTATAAGTATGCGTTAAGCAAATACTTTTTTGCTAATCTTGAACCCACCTTTTTTACCTTAGACCCTGGAAATAAAAGGCTGGGATAATGCTAGAAATGGCCATCTTTCACTCTTGTCAAAATCATCCCATCCTTAAGTTATTTTTGTGAACAATTGTAAACCTAGTTGTCCTAGGTTATTGAATAATAGTCTTTGTGTCCTTTATGCAATTTAGCATCCAAAAATTTCTTCCATACCATTCAAAATCCTTCCAAAATCTACCTTTTAAAGTTGTACAATTGAGTACCCAAGTCTTGAAATCTTGCATTAAGATCCATAGATTACTTATAAAACAAGCAATCCTCTAGGGTTTCTTTTAGTACCAAGCAGCCTTTGTAACCTTTTAAGGAGGTATAGATTATTCACTTTACCCCTTACATTTCATTCACTAAGATGAAAATTATGCTATATAATGGTTTATAACCATTATGCCTTCATACTGTAATTTTCCCATTTGTTGAGGTGGTAACATTTATCCCCCCCTTAAAAATTTTGGTCCTCGAAAATTGCCCTTAGCTTGGGATACTCATCTGGATACCTTTCTAGAATTTCCTTATCAGTTTCCCAGGTTGCCTCTCTTTTAGAATGGTTTGACCATTGTACTTTAACCATATGGATCAGTTTGTTCCTTTTCCTTCTGGTATCCTTAACTAAGATAGCTTTAGGTTTCTCTTCATATGTTAGATTTGGCTCTAACTATATGCCTTCCACTGCTGTAGCATGCTTTTCATCTAGTAGACACTTCTTAAGCATACTAACATAGAAAAAATTATGAACACTTGACATACTTGATAGTAGAGCTAACCTATAAGCCACATTGACAATTTTGTCCAATATCTCATAAAGACCAATGTACCTTGGAGCTAACTTACTTCTTTTCCCAAATCTGATAGTGCCTTTCGTTGCTGCTACTTTGAGCTACACTTTATCAGCAACCTCAAACTCCAAGTCTCGTCTTCTTTTGTTCGCATAAGTAATGGTCCTTTCATTGGTTATCCTTAACCTTTCTTGCATCCTCTTGATTTATTTGTTGTTTCTTCAGTGATCTCAGGACCCAACTCTAGCCTATCTGAGGCTTCTACCCAACAATGGGATGTCATGCACCTTCTCCCAAAAAGGGCTTCATAAGGTGCCATACCAAGGGTGTTTTGATAATTATTGTTGTAAGAAAATTCCACCAAAGCTAAATGTTAGTTCCATTGTCCTTTGAAATCCAAGGTACAACTCCTGAGCATGTATTCAAGTATCTGAATCACCCTCTCAGTCTGCCCATCTGTCTGAAGGTGGCATCTAATGCTCAGGTGGATTTTGGTTTCTAGTGCTTTGTGAAATGCACTCCAAAATCAGGCTGTAAACCTTGGGTCTCTGTCTGACAGTATGGAGTCTGGTGCAACCTTACTATCTCCTTAACATTTATGCTAACTTTTCTAGTGAGTTTACGATCTTCATTAGTAAGAAATGAGCACACTTGGTTAGCCTATCCACAATGACCTAAATTGTGTCATGCCTTAATCTGGTGATAGGTAGCCAAGTTAAGAAGTCCATCGTGATGTTACCTCTCTTCCTTACTAGAATGGGTAAAGTTTGTAATGTTTCTGCTGGCTTCTAATGCTATACCTTTATCCTTTTGGATGTGTTACATTTAGAGACATATGTGGCTATGTCCTTCTTCATCTTTGGCTACCAAAAATGTGTTTTCAAGTCTTTGTACATCTTTTCACTTCTAGGATGGATATTTAGTTTACTAGTGTGAGCTTCCTCAAGTATCTCATTTTTCAGTTCTTGCTCACTAGGCACATATATTTTGCCCTTAAGGTGTAGTAGTCCTTGCTTGTAGGCAAAAGATTCATACAAGGACCCTTTATTTTCTCCTAAAATCTTCCTCAAATTGGGGTCTGCTTCTTGTGCCTTTCTTGTCTCATCAATCCACCCAGACTAAATAGTTAACATATTAACTTGTGCCCCTTCCCATTGTTGGCACTTATACCAAAGGCATAGAAAACTATTCTCCTTGCTTGTATCAGCTAAAGATCCACCCTTTAGCAAAGTAGTGTACGTCCTACTTAATGTGTCTGCCACTAGATTGCCTGTCCCCTCAAATACTCAATGCTATAATCATAGTCTTTAATGTACTCCAACCATCTTCTTTGCCACATGTTCAACCCTTTCTGAGTGAACAAGTATTTTAGGCTTTTATGGTCAATGTATATTACAAATGAGCTTCCCATTAAGTAATGCCTCCATTGTTTTAAGGAAAAGATCACTATAGCAAGCTCTAGGCCATGGGTAGGATAGTTTTGCTTATGGGGTCTTAATTACCTTGTCCCATAAGCAATCATGTTCTTATCTTGCATCAACACACATCCTAACCTAGATCTAGATGCATCTATATAGATGATGTAGGGCTTGCTGGGATCAAGTAGGACTAATACTGGAGCTTGAATCAGCTTGCCTTTTAGCTCCTGAAAGCTCTTTTCTCATTTTTCAGTCTACTCAAACTTTTGACCCTTATTGGTCAGTTAAGTAATGATTGAGGCAATCAAGGAGAATTTTGATACAAATCTCTTATAATAGCCTGCCAATCATAGAAGCTTTTAATTTCTTTTACAGTCTTAGGTATTTCCCACTTTTTCACAACCTTGACCTTTGCAAGATTTGCTCTAAGGCCTTGTGCATCAATGATATGTCCTGGGACAGAAACTTCCTTTAACCAGAATTGGCACTTGAAAAAATTAGCATATAGTTGATTGTCTAACAGTGTGTTCAAGATAATTCTTAAGTGATGTTCATGTTCACTTTCATCCTTGGAATACATTAGGATGTCATCAATGAACACCATTACAAACTTGTCCAAGTATGGTCTGAACACACGGTTCATTGAGCCCATGAATGCAGCAGGGGCATTAGTCAAGTTGAACGGCATAAGCGTGTGCTGATAATGTCCATATCTTGTTTTGAATGCCATCTTAGGTATATCCTCCTCTTTTATCCTTAACTAAAAGTACCTAGATCTCAAATCAATCTTAGAGAAGATTTTTGCTCCCTTGAGTTGATCAAATAAATCCTCAATACTAGGGAGTGAATACTTGTTCTTGATGGTCATAGCATTCAATTTTCTGTATTCAATGTAGAATCTCAATGATCCATACTTCATTTTCACAAAAAGTATTGGAGCTCCTCACAGTGAAACACTTGGTCTTATGAACCCTTGTTTAAGAAGTTCATAAAGTTTTTTCTTGAGCTCAGTCATCTCTGTGATGGCATTTTATAAGCAGGTATGGATACTGGTGTAGCTCCAAGTTATACTTTAATCTCAAATTCAATCTCTGTTGGACGAAGAATGCATGGCAGATCTTTAGGAAAGACTTGTAGGTAGCCTTTCACTACTGGTACCCTACTAACTTCTTCCTCACTTTCAACATCATTCAATGCATAGTATTCATCTTCAGAAATCACAGGAATCTCATCTAACACTTCTAGTTCCATACTATGCATTTCATACTCTAATTCTTTGGAATTCACTAATGCAAGCACGTCATTACTAGACAATGTGATTTCTCTTTTAGTAAAATCAATCTTTATACCATACATAGCCAATGAATTCATACCCAGAACAATATCATATTGTGGAATATTTAGCACTAGTAGATCAGTCATAATCTTAGTCTTTCCTACTTCTTGCTCACAATTCTTAGTTAGTTCATTAGTGAAAAGACATTGACTACCTGTTGTTCTTATTAATGATATGTTAGGCAGGAATTCAATAAGAAATTTCATAGATTTAGCTAACTTCCCAGCCACAGTTGACACTGAGGTACTAGTGTCAAACAATGCACTAACATGCACACCATTTAAATCAATTTTTCCTCTAAGTGCCCCTTGTTGGGATGTCTCCCCTTTCTCAATCTGGAATACTCTTCTAGCTCTCTACACTTGCAGCCTCGGTACTACTGGAGCACCTCTTAACTGAACATCTCTAACAGTTGGCATATTAGGCCTATTCTGGACTTTCTCGTCCTGCCCTCTTCTTTGGACCAAAGGGCAGTCTTTGATCCAGTGATTGAAAGAACCACATCTGAGACATGCTTGTGTCTCAAAGTAACATGGCTTCTTGCCATGAAATTTCTTGCATCGAGGACACCTTGGGCCAATAAACTTACTCATGGCCTTGCCATCCATAATAGGTTTTCCAACCTTAGCAGCATCTTTACCTTTCATTGGTTGGTGCAGTCTTTCAGCCTGGCCGGTTTCTACTGGCCTACTGGGAAACCCTTTACTTTCATCCTCTTCTTGTTCCATCAGTAAGGCCTTTTGAACAACATCATGATATGTAATAGCATTGAAAGGCCTAACAGCTCTCTTGATATCTGGTCTCAAACCTCTAGCAAAGCTCTTTGCCTTAAGTTCTTCTAACCTGTGGTATTGTGGTGCATACCTCACAACTTGGTTGAACTTGTGTTCATATTCCAAAACACTGAGATTGTCCTGTTTCAGTGCATCAAACCTAGCCTGTTTTAGGTCTTTGATGGCATCACTTACATACTTGTCTTGGAACATCCTTGTAAATTTAGACATGTCATCTTTAGCTCATGATCTAGTGTTCTACCTTTCTGTGTAGCATACCTATCTCTAACACTTCTCCACCACATTTACGCACTACCTAGCCAAAGATACTTTCTTTGGGGCACTTAAATGCATCCTCTCAAACATCTTCTCAATGAATCATAGCCATTCGTCAACTTTCTCCAATCCAGCTCTGCGATCAAATTATGGAGGTCTTAGGCCTTGAAACCTCTCTAACAATCTGACATCATCAGAGCACTCAAGATCTTAAGCTCTGTGCCTCTTGGACCTGTGTGATCCCATGAACTCCTGATGCTTTCTAGGTCTCCTTCTTTCTCTCATTTCACTAAAGTTCCTAGCTTCTGAGTGATCAGCCCTTGACACTTGGCCAACCTCAAACCTGATTCTTCTGCCTCTGGAATGTTGTCTATCCTCATCTTCTTCAAATTTTTCATCCTTATTTCTTTTAGAAGGAACATTCACTGGGTTGTTTCTAGCAACTTCCTGGTTTTGCTCACATGGTAATGCCTGTGCTACCTGGACTCCTTGTTGTTGGGCTTGCAATGGCCTTACTAAGTCTTCATGTATCTGGGCTAGATTTCTTTGTAGTTCGACCCACACTTGTGGTATGTTCATTTCAGGTGTTGGGTTTTATATTCCCTGAACCCTTGGCTGCTCTTGTACACTCCCTCCATTTCTGCTCACTTGTGTTTTCTCAGTATGAGCTCTTAGAGGTCCTGGATCCCCTCTCCTTGTAGCTACCATTTTCCTATTTCATGATCAACAGAATAGCACAATATATATTATACATTAGGTACTTAACACTTGCAGTTGACCCAAGTAAGTTCTATGTATGTAACTATGTGCATGCATGATGGAACTATATGTAACTCCAATTCAAACCATGCTCTGATACTAACTTCTGTTACCACTTTGAGTGTTTCTATACAGTGCTTAAATTTAGTGAGCTCAAGTCCTAGGCAGTCCACGTACTATAAGCCAAGCAGAACATGAGCACTATGTTTAGCCAAATGACCCTTTTGGTCATTATACAAAGATGTGTGTATTGGTCCAATGATCACACACAATTTCACATACAATTTCATCTGGAAGTAATGATGATAGTGGAATTCTTTATTACTGGACAATATGGAATTTGAGTAAAATCCCCATGTGCATGTACAATCATATGCACACATGATGCTATTAGTGCACATTTTATGTGTCCAAACATTCACATTATGTCCAACTCAAATTCTACCCATGTTCTCCTGTGCCCTAAAGGTTTTGAACCCTTTAATACACTAAAATGTTCATAGGGGAAATAGGTTTGAGACATTAAATTCATCTAAGTTTAAAATTATGGATTTTACATTTAACTAGGTAAAAATGACCATATGAATAATGCTTAGCAAAATTAGCCAATTTTGACAGACTATAACTCTTGCTATAGGGTACCAAATTTTGTGATTCAAAATCCAAGTTATTCATATTGAAGTTTTCTAGATGTGGGCAAAACTTCATAGCCAAATTCTTTATGTAACAAAAGTTATCGCAGCTGGAGTGCAGGGTACCAAATTTTTTAGCCACTATTGACCTTTTGCCCGTACAAAATATGATAATATTCATACACTCCATTTCCAGGTGCAAAACTCACTTGGTAGTGTCTATACATGTCTTATACAACTGGAGAAACCATTCCCATGAATTTACAACCCTTTTAACCATCATTCATAAAAATGCCACGAAAACAGCCCATAAACACCATATGGGCAGCATTGTATACACATTTCAACCTACACACCATTGACCCATATATCCTTCTCACACTACACATACAACATGCCCAACTCATTTGCTTACATTTATTCACCACATACATGAAAATAACAAAGTTAATACGTACAGTAAGCTTCTTGGACAACTTTAAAAGCACTAAGCACTCTAGAAACCTAAAGGGACTAGCTTTTGGATAAGGCAGAAAGTACCATTACTAAAAATAGCTAATGTACTCCAAAAATCATGAAAATTTTTAGTTTACAACTATACATATGGAAGCTAATATGCCAAAAATTTCATAGAGAAATTCAAATGACAGCTATTATTTTGAATGCTTTCTTTTAGGTGTTGCTGAAATGGATAGAAAATGGGTAAGTCTCTTTGAAGAAACTTAGTAGGGGTTATCATTAGAAAATTGAATTCCCAGAAACATACCTGAAATCCATAGACATAAAAACACAAAAAAAAAACTCATATAAAAAAATATGGCTATCCAAATGCATAAACAAATAGAACACAATCAAATGTAGTACTACGAGTAATACATCATCAGGGTTAGTCCATAAACAATTAAATAAACAATATGTAATCACTATGGTAGCCCTCCTCAAGCTAATGCTTGGACTTAGGAGGTTAATTGGTCTTAGTTAGTACTAACTTCGACTAGAACCTTGTTCATGGACTCCCCCTTAACCCATACTTGGTTCCATGAACATTTTGCAATCTTCCAAGTATGGTCCTAGCTTTATGCATGCTTGATCATCATTTGAGGATAGTAAAAAACCATGAAACATGAAGATAAAACCCTTACCTAAGCTATGAAGGCTGAAATCTTCAAGAGATACACAATAAACCTGAAAACTAGGGTTTTTCTCTTTCTTGCTACATCTGATTGCCTTCCTTTGTTATTTCTTGGGAGAATGAGCTATGGTGGCTGTGGAAGCTTATAGGGAAGCTAAGTAATGAACTCTAGCTGGTGAGGGCTAAAAATGACCAAGGAAAGGCAAGAATTCAAGATAGTTTCTTTGGTATAATTAGTTTAATCTTAACCCTTACTTAGGTCACTATCAGTATGCCTTAAGCAAAAAAATTTTTCGCTAATCTTGAACCAACCTTTTTGACCTTAGAACCTAGAAATCAAAGGTTGGAAAATACTAGAAATGGCCATATTTCACTCTTGTCAAAAATCAACCCATCCTTAAGTTACTTGTGTGAGAAATTGTAAACCTAGTTGTCCTAGGTTGTGGAATAATTGCCTTTGTCTTCTTTATGCAATTTAGCGTCCAAAAATTTCTTTTGTACCATTCAAATCCCTCAAAAATCTCTCTTTTAGAGTTGTACAATTGAGTACCCAAGTCTTGGAATCTTACAATAAGACCCATAGATTACTTGTAAAACAAGCAATCCTCCAGGGCTTCCTTTAGTACCAAGCAACCATTGTAATCTTTTAAGGATGCATAGATTATTCACTTTACCCTTTATATTTTGTTCACTGTGATGAGAATTATGCTATATAATGGTTTAGAACCATTATGCCTTTATACTATAATTTTCCCATTTGTTGAGGTGGTAACATTTCTCCCCTTCTTAAAAATTTTGGTTCTTCAAAATTGCCCTTAGCTTGGCATACTCATCTGGATACCTTTCTAGAATTCCTTTGTTAGTTTCCCAGGTTGCCTCTCTTTCAGAATGGTTTGGCCATTGTCCTTTAACCATGGGAATAAGTTTGTTCCTTAGCCTTTTGGTTTGAGAATTGTGCTTTAACCATGGGAAGCATATGAATGATATGAAAGTACTATCAGAGGACCAAATTGGTTAGTAACACAACTAAGGACAAAGGAAACACAAAAATTCATAAAGGACCTAAGTGTTCTAATGTAGGCCTTAAGATGTGTATGTCTTTAACATAAGTCAAATCGAGCAATTTGGAGTTTTCCCACCTAGGGAGGGGCGGCTATGGCTTGGAAATTGGTCAAAAATGTGGACCAATAAGTTTAAGATAAAGAAATGATGCTAATGGCCAAGGAAAAAGACATAAAGTAAGGTTAAGATTGTTGAGTGTGTTTTGTGCATGTAAGCTCATTTAAGCCCATTTAAGTGGCCAACTCACTTATCTCTCTCCCATTTCCAGCCTCCTCCAACCCAAGAATGCAGCCACATTTCCTCCATAGCCACCATACCTTCAAACTTGCAGTTGATTGAAATTAAAGGCAAAAGGAAGCAATTGGAAGCAAGCTAGAGTTGTAGCTTTGTTATTTCAAGGATCAAGCTTCATTTTTGTCCTACCCACTTTGGTAAGGGTTCTCTTGTTCTCATGGGTCATTTTCTATATTTTCAAGAAACCATGGAGGTAGGGCTAATCTTGGAAGAGAACCATGAGCTTCATGAACCAAGCCAAGTGAGGGGAGTGCACTTATTGAAGGTTTTGTGACCTAGTGTGTAGTTCACAAAGATGGCTATGAAATAAGGGTTTTTAGAGCCCAAAGTTTGTACTAACTAGTGTTAAATCCTCCTAAAACCAAGAATTAGCTTGAGGATGGTTGTCATAGTAATTTATTAAGTTTATTGCATGTTTTATGGACTAACCTATGGTATATGTTGCTGCCGCATTTCATGTGTTTCATGGTTGTGAATGGCTACTGCATTTGGTTGCTATATCTTGTATATATGCATTATGATTTTATGTTTTAGTGTCTTTGGTTATAGGTCTTGATCATGGTTACATTGCCTATTGAATACAAGTGATACCCTTACTAAGTTTCAGAATGAAACTTACTCCCCTCAATTCTACCATTTCACATCCAGCTGAAAGATCACTTTCAGACTAACCCTTGTGGTTTGATTTCTAATTTGAATTTTCACATAATTAAAGTTCCATATGTCTAGTTGTGATATAGAAATTTTGGTGATTTTATGAGCACATTTGTTAGTTTTAGTGATGGTGCTTATTGTGTTGTGCAGCAGCTGTCCAGCATCCTGTTCTGGAGTGCATTGTGTCTCAGGCACTCCTATAACTTTGGGTGCATATTTAGCTGAGTTAAGACCATTTTCTAGTGCATGTATGCATGTATATGTAGTGTATGTAAAATGAGATAAGTATGGGAACATTTGAGTATTGTTTTGGCTATGTATGTTATGTGGTGCAAAGCTGCCTTACTGTGAATGATAGGCTGTTTACTTGTAAATTATGTTTTGGAAACATATTGTTGTTAAATGCAAGAGAATGTATTTCCCATGTGTATTAGACCTATATGGGGTAGCCTTGGAGGGCTTTCCCTTTGTGGATGAAGTGTTTGTACACTTATGAAATTTTGTATGGGAAAAATGGTGATAAAGTGACCAAAATTTTTACTCTACACTTAGAACTCTATCTCTCCTTGTGTAGAATGAATCTTGGTATGAAATTTTGACCACACCTAAAGGACATGTATTGGTTTAACTGGGATTTAAAATTTATGGATTTACAGCCATGTAGCCAAATTTATGACATTGCAAATTTGGCTAAGTTACTGTTCATTCATTTAGAATTTTGTAACCCACTTAAAAAATCCATAACTTACTCCATAGATTGTCTATTGATGTAAAAAAAAATTCCTTGGTCTTCCCTATGTCTCTAATTGATAATGGAGCAAATAAAATAGGGGGTTACATGGCTAGAATAATATAGTTTATTGGAGGAAGTTTTGGGTGCAGTGGCTGGAATTTTTGAGCCTAGTAAGAATGCTTAATGTGTGGAAGCCAAAACTAAGACTTGTGCTTGTGTTTTCCTTCTTAGCTGCCATAGTATGCATAAATGTGAATATGTGTGTTATGGTTAGACCAATATTCATGTATTTGGATAGTGCTCAGGAGGGTCACTTTAGTATGTACACAAGGGGTGTTGTTCTGGTGACCTACAGGACACACTAATCTTGAGAGTTTAAAACCACAGTTTTGGCACCATAACTGGATTACCGCGGAGTGGGTAACACCTTTACTCTTACTAAACACCTTAACTACGTAGTACATCTCCCAACCTCTAACACTATCAAGCATCTCCTTGCCAACCTTTTCCCACCAAACCTATAGTTACAAATAACCACCATTACATTCAATGGTTAACTAGCATAACACAACCACACATTGTTTTTCTCATGTTAAAATGATGTACTTACAATTTCTGCCACATCAAACTAACTTATTTGGTGGAAGAACCAATTCCGTCACTTGTCTTGGCTAACTTTCAAGAGGTGATTAGCCTTGGAAAATCACTCGGGTGGCTCGTCCATGGAAATTCTACTTAGTGCACCCATTAGCCCTTAAAAAATCTCATGCTTGTCACATGTTATGGAGAGGTGAACAATACATGTTACCACCTCACAAAAAATGGGAGAATTACAAGTGTGGCATAATGGTCCAAAAGCCATTATATTGTGTAATTCTCTTCATAGTGATTAAAGTGTGAGGGGTAAAAGTTATAATGAACACCTCCTTAAAAGTGTTCCAAGATTGTAACTTGGCCACCAAGAAAAGCCTTAAGGATTGCTTGGTTGTAAACCAACCTATGGACTTTTTTGCAAGATTTTGGAAATTTGGGTACTTAGTTGCAAACTTTCACAAAAGAGCTTTCGAGAGTTATGGGAAGGATATGAATGATATGAAAGTGCTATTGGAGGACCAAATTGCTTATGGAAGACAACTAAGGACAAAGAAAACACAAAAAGGCATAAAAGACCTAAGTGTTCTAATGTTGGCCATAAGATGTGTTGTCTTTGACTTAAGTCAAATGGAGCAATTTGCACCTCTCCCACCTAGGGAGAGGCGGCTATGGCTTGGAAATTCATCAAGAATGTTGGGCACATGTGTACCAATAATTTTGAGACAAAGAAACCTTGCTTATGGGCAAAGAAAATGACATAAAGCATGACTAAGGCTAATAAGGGTGTTTAGTGCCCTAAAGCTAAGTTAACAAGCCTAACTTGAACTTTCATATCCTATATTTGACTCACATAGCTACCACCCTCGTCCACACTTCTTCCATAGCACCTTAATGGCCTAAGATTGAAATTGAAGGAAAAAGGAAGCAATTGGAAGCAAACTAGGGCTATTGGTTGAGTACTTCAAGGATCAAGCTTCAAATTTAGCCTACCACTTTGGTAAGGGTTCTCTTGCTCTCATGGGTTGTTTTTTATATTTTCAAGCAACCGTGGAGTTAGAGCTAAGCTTCAAAGAGAGCCATGAGCTTGATGAACCAAGCTTAGTGAGGGGAGTGTACTTATTGAAGGTTTTGTGACCTGGTGTGAAGTGCATAAAGATGGCAGTGAAATGAGGATTTCTAGGGCCCAAATTTAGTACTAACTAGTGTTAAATTCCTCCTAAGACCAAGCATTAGCTTGAGGAGGGATGCCATAGTGATTTGGTTATGTTTATTATGTGTTTTATGGACTAATCTATGGTCTATGTTGCTGCCGCATTCCATGTGTTTGTTGGTTGTGAATGGCTGCTACATTTGGTTGCTATATCTTGTATATATGCATTTGTGGTTTTGTGTTTTAGCGTCTTGGGATGTAGGTTTTGATGATGGTCACATTGCCTATTGAATCCAAGTGTTACTCTTACTAAGTTTCTCAATGAAACTTACTCACCTCAATTCTGTCATTAATGGTACAGCTGAAACATCACCTTCAAACTAACCCTTGTGGTTTGGATCTTGCTCTAAATTTTGAAGTACATAGACTTCCATATGTCTACTTGTGATCTGGAAAGTTTGGCGATTTTAGGAGAACATTTGGTATTTTTAGTGATGGTGCTTATTGTGTTATGCAGCAGTTGTCCGGCATCCTATTTTTGGAATCCATTGTATCTCAGACACTCCTGTAGCTTAGGTTGTGTATTTAGTTGAGTTAGGACCATTGTGTAGTGCATGTATGCATGTACATGTAATGTATGTGAAATGAGACAAGTATGTGAACATTTGCGTAATGTTTTGTCTATGTATGTGATGTAGTGCAAAGCTGCCTAAGTGTCAATGATAGGCTGCTTACTTGTAAATTCTGCTTTAGCCTCATAAAGTTTCTAGATGTGAAAGAATGTATTTCCCATGCGTATTGAACATGTATTGGATAGCCTTTAGGGTCTTACCCCTTGTAAATGAAGTGTTTGCACACTTATGAAATTTTGCATGGGCAAAATGGTCATAAAGTCACCAGAATTTTGACTATGCAGTTAAAACGTTGTTTCTCCCTGTGTAGAATGGATCTTGGTATGAAATTTTGACCCTACCTAGACCACATATAGACATTTAAATGGGGTTTATAATTTCCTAATTTGGAGCCATGTATCCAGAGATATGATGTTACAAACTTGGCCAAGTTATTGTTCATTTGGTAAGAATTTTGTAACTAACTTCGAAGGTCGATAACTTGGTCCATAGGTGGGCTATTGATGCAAAAAATAATTCCTTGGTTTACCTTAAGTCTATATTCTATAATGAAGAAAAGAAAATAGAGGGTACATGGCTAGAATGATATAGTTTGTTATAGGAAGTTATAGGTGTAGTGGCTAGTCACTAGAACCTAACAAGATTGCCTAATATGTGGTAGCCAAAATTAACACTTGTGCTAGTGTTTTCCTTCTTTGCTGCTATGGTGTGCTTGAAATGTGAATATGTGTGCGATGGTTGGACCAATAGGCATATATTTACATGGTGCGGAAGAGGGCCACTTGGGTATGCACACTAAGGGTAGTGTTCTGATGGCCTACATAACATTAGCAATCCTGGGAGTCTAAATGCACAATTTTGGCACCATAATTGGACTACCACAGAGTGAGTAATGGATGTTGGTATCAGAGCATGGTTTACACATGTACATAACATTTAGTTGCATTGCATGCTGGCTACATACATGAACTTAGTGTGGTCAGCTACTAGTGTCAAGTACCATTAAAATACCTATAATCATTATAAGTGCTCTATGATGGATCATCAATTAAGGAAGTAAACATGGTTGCCACAAGGAGAGGGGAACCACCTCGAAGGCCTCCTACTGAATCTAGTCAAAAAGAAATGGACAAAATAGAAGGAATTAGGGGCAACATGGGGTACGAAACCTTGAAGTGCCTTATGTTTGGTTAGAGCTTTAGAGGACCTTGGCTCTAATCAATGAAAAATTAGTAAGGCTAATTCAAGCACAATAGGTAGGAGTCCAAGTAGCTCCAGCAAAACTAGTTCAAGATGCACAACAACAACCAAAAGAGGATACTAGGAACACATCGATATATGTTTCTTTTGGAAGTATAGAAGACACAAATGATAAGAGCATTGAAGAGGAAGATGAAGATAGGAGAAATCCAAGAGGAAGAATACTAAGGTATGAGATTGGTGAAGTATCTAGGACCAATCCCTCAGTTTATGACCATTCCTTCACTAGGAATGAGGATGAGGAAGAGCATGAGAGAAGATCCAGGAGAAAGCAGAGAGCATCACCATATAGAGGGCTCTCACAGATCCAGGAGACATAGATCAGAGGATCTAGAAGGCCTAGATGAAGTCAGATTGTTGGAGAGCTTCCAAGGCCTAAGACCTCCATAGTTTGATGGAAGAGCTGGGCCAGGGAGAGCTGAGGAAAGGTTAGTCTTAATTGAAAAAAATGTTTAAAAGGATGCCACTCAGCTCCACCAAGTGAGTGTCACTGGCTACCTACAATCTGTTAGGCAGTGTAGAGATATGGCAGAGGAGCACCAGAGATAGATTTGCTGTCCAGATGGGAAAAAGGCTAGGAGAAGACATGGAAGTGACCTGCATAGATTTCACCCAACTATTCCAGGAGTAATACATCAGTGATGCCATCAAGGATATCAAGCAAGCTAAATTTGATGCTTTAAGGCAGGACAACCTCAATATCATAGAGTATGAGCACAAATTCAATCAATTGGTGAGGTATGCTCCTCAGTATCATGGACTGGAGGAGTTAAAGGCCAAAAGATTTGTCAGAGGCCTAAGGTTATGATGCCCCAAAGCATCTTCGGTTGCTGTCATGTTGACAGGTGGAGAGACTTCCTGAGGAGGCGGGCGCCTGGAGCTCTGGTTTCCCAGCTGAGTGTGCCTGAAAAGCTCAAAGAAGAGGTTAGGAGGTCCCCGGTTTGCTTTTCCGGGGAGGACCCTCCGACGCCCAAGTCAGTTTTCTGAGTGAAAGTGGAGGAAGAACACTAAGGGATCAAGTGTCTTGCCTGTTTTGTGTTTTCTCAGAGGGAGGAAAATGCCCATCCTTTGCCCATGTTGGGTTTCGGGAGCCAAACAGCGCAGCGGAATTTAACCGAAACCCTCCAGGATCCAAGTGAAACGGGGTAAACCGGGTGTTCGAAAATTTCATACCTAATTTTCGGTTGAGATCTCTCACTCAACTGTAGAGTCGAATCACAAAACCTGAACAGTTGACGTGTTCAGGCTCTCTATGGTATCCACACGAGCCTCTCGGGATCACCACGCTTCCACCACGTCCCGGCAGATGCGTTTCTCTTGCGCTCGCAGTGCTAGCTTGCGTCCTCCAAGGAATTGCAAGAGAAGAGTGCGGCTGTCCTTTTGGGAGGCTAGGGCAAGGAGACCTGCGAATTTCTCACTTAAAAGTTGTATTTATAGTGAGACTCAACTTCCAGGCCTAATGGGTTTCAAAGCCCTAATCCAATTAGGATTTAATTTCGGGCTTAATAATGGCTCAACTCCTTGGCCCATTATTAATACGAAATTAAAGTGAAACCATAACCCAAATAATTAGCCCATGCACTCTAATGATCCAAATAGCTCTACGTGTGCGACCCAATAGGCTCTTGCCATGTTGGCAATGATCATAAATCACATTTATGATCATAAGCAATGAGCGGTGTCTAGCAACACATCATTGCTACCCAAGTGACAAGATTGTCGGTGAATCGACTAAACCTTTATGATCATCACCAATATATGCCATTGTCCCTTTGTCCAAGATATCAAGACTAAGCATGAGACATGGAATGTGTCACTCTCGTATAGCCCAATCTTTGGTTTCTTGATTACCGAGTAGACTAACTTAAACTGATGACATTGATATCATATATCAACTCATCGGAGCATGGCCATGCATTTTCAAAGTCTCACTCTATCAAGGGGCCCAAAGATATCACTCCCGTTACATAGGAGGGACAAATCCCATCTTGATCATACAAATCCCTCCGCATGATATGTGACATACCCAATGACCTCCTTCAAGTTCACTCAGTTACGAGCAACAAAGGAAAGTATCAAAGTATGTGACTCACATGTAGGGAACCTTGATGATCTTAGGTCGAAGGACTACATATACCATGATCACTATGAGAATCACTTATGACACTCATATAACGATCCACGAAGTGTTCTCATGGTGGGTCGGTCCAGTACACAAGTTCTCCAACTTGTACCCATATGTAGACTACATATCTCATATTAGTCTCCACATATGCTAGTCATTATGTATTATTGCAACCCGCTCCACAATAATACTGGACTAGGGACATTTAAGAATATCATTATTCTAGGGTTACAATTATGTTTATTACGTTACGCAGAAACAAAACAACAAACATAATTGCTGGATTAATGCCTCAATAAAATTTCATGACTCAATGTGCAAAAATACAATCATCTCATGACTGGCTTTTTGGGCACAACACTAACAATCTCCCACTTGCACTAAAAGCCAATCATCCATGTATCTAATACCGATGGATCTAGAATGGCTATCATGCTTCTGCTGCGTAAGGGGCTTTGTCAGTGGATCAGCAATGTTGCTGTCTGTCGAAGTCCTGCATATCCTTACATCACCCCTCTCGATGATCTCCCTGATGAGATGATAGCGTCGAAGTATGTGTTTGGATCGCTGGTGAGATCGAGGTTCCTTAGCCTGTGCGATTGCTCCATTGTTGTCACAATAGAGCTCTATCGGGTCAACAATGCTTGGAACCACTCCAAGTTCAGTGATGAACTTCTTGATCCAAACTGCCTCCTTCGCAGCATCAGAGGCGGCAATGTACTCAGATTCTGTTGTAGAGTCAGCTACTGTCTCTTGCTTTGAACTCTTCCAGCTTACAGCATCACCACCAATACAAAACACATAACCAGATTGCGATCTAAAATCATCCTTATCGGATTGGAAGCTTGCATCAGTGTAACCCCTTACAACGAGCTGATCTTCACCTCCAAAGACCAAGAATGCATCCTTAGTCCTTCGTAAGTACTTAAGGATGTTCTTAACAGCTGTCCAGTGACTTTCACCGGGGTTCGATTGGTACCTACTCGTCATGCTCAAAGCATATGAGACATCGGGACGAGTACATATCATGGCATACATGATAGATCCAATTGCTGAGGCATATGGAATCTTACTCATGCGCTCTCTCTCCTCGGTTGTACTCGGACACTGAGATCTAGAAAGAGTGATACCATGTGACATGGGCAAGAATCCTTTCTTGGAATCTTGCATGCTAAACCTCTTTAGCACCTTGTCAATATATGTACTTTGACTTAGGCCAAGAAGCTTTCTAGATCTATCTCTATAGATCCTGATGCCTAACACATAGGCTGCTTCACCCAAGTCCTTCATAGAGAAACATTTCCCTAGTCAAGTCTTCACAGACTGTAGCTCAGGAATGTCATTCCCGATGAGTAGTATGTCATCTACATACAACACCAAGAAGACAATAGCGCTCCCACTAACCTTCTTGTAGACACAAGGTTCATCTTCATTTTTGATAAAACCAAACTCTTTGATTGCATCATCAAAACGAAGATTCCAACTTCGAGAAGCTTGCTTCAGTCCATAAATGGACCTTTGCAATTTGCACACTTTATTGGCATTCCCAGGAGTGACAAAACCCTCAGGCTGTGTCATGTACACATCCTCAAGTAGCTTTCCATTTAGGAATGCAGTTTTGACATCCATTTGCCATATCTCATAATCATAGTGTGCAGCAATAGCAAACAAAATTCGGATGGATTTAAGCATAGCAACTGGTGAAAAAGTTTCATCATAGTCAATACCATGAATTTGCTTGAAACCTTTTGCGACCAATCGTCCCTTAAAGGTAATCACATTACCATCCATGTCAGTTTTCTTCTTGAAAACCCATTTGCACCCTATAGGTTTTACCCCTTCAGGTGGGTCAACCAAAGTCCATACTTGGTTTTCATACATGGATTCCATCTCGGATTTCATGGCCATTAGCCACTTCTCAGAGTCAGGCCCCGACATAGCTTGTTGGTAGGTTGTGGGCTCATCTTGATCCATGAGCATCACATCACCGGTGTGAGTCACGAGAAATCCATATCTCTCGGGCTCACGCCGAATCCTACCAGTCCTACGTGGGCTTTGTGCTACAGGAACAGACTCTTGAACCCCAACATCTTGTGGTGTCTGTTCAGGTTCCATTTCAGGTTCGATGTCTTCTTGTTGTTCTTGAATTTCTTCAAGTTCTACTTTCCCCCCACTAGTTCCTTTAGAGATAAACTCTTTCTCCAAAAAGACACCAGTTCGAGCAACAAACACTTTTTGCTCAGAGGGATTGTAGAAATAGTAACCCTTTGTTTCTTTGGGATACCCAACAAAAAGACATTTTTGAGATTTGGGCCCTAGTTTGTTAGAGGATTGACGTTTTACATAAGCGTCACAGCCCCAAATCTTCATAAAAGACAAATTGGGACGCCTCCCACTCCATATCTCATATGGTGTCTTTTGAACCGATTTAGATGGAACTCGGTTTAGTGTAAAAGCGGCTGTTTCTAGAGCATGTCCCCAAAAGGAGTTTGGAAGGTCAGCTTGACTCATCATGGAGCGAACCATGTCTAACAGAGTTCAATTTCTCCTTTCAGAAACACCATTCCATTGAGGTGTACCTGGTGGAGTGAGTTGTGATACTATACCACACTCCTTCAGACAGTCAAGGAATTCTCGATCCAAGTACTCTCCACCTCGATCTGATTGAATCACTTTGATACTCTTCCCGAGTTGATTCTCTACTTCATTCTTGAATTCTTTGAACTTTTCAAAGGATTCTGACTTGTGTCTCATAAGATACACATAGCCATATCTGCTGAAGTCATCAGTGAAAGTAATGAAGTATTGGGAACCTCCTCTAGCTTGTGTAGACATAGGGCCACATACATCACTATGTATGAGTCCTAGTAAGTCATTAGCCCTTTCACTTTGCCCTGTGAATGGGGCTTTGGTCATCTTGCCCAACAAACATGACTCACATGTCTCATATGATTCAAAATCAAATGAGTCCAAGAGTCCATCCTTATGGAGCTTGGATATGCGGGTCTCATTTATATGGCCCAAGCGACAGTGCCAGAGATAGGTCAAGTTTGAATCATTTAATCTGACCTTCTTGGTATTCACATTATAGATTGGATCTTCAAGGTCTAGAACATACAACCCATTGCTAAGTTGAGCACTACCATAAAAGATTTCATTCAAATAAATAGAACAACATTTGTCCTTTATTATAAATGAAAAACCTTTCTTGTCCAAACAAGAAACAGAAATCAAATTTCTACTAATAGTAGGCACAAAGTAGCAGTTGTCTAATTCTAAAACTAATCCACTAGGTAAAGTGAGAACATAAGTCCCTATGGCTAAGGCAGCAACCCTTGCTCCATTTCCAACACGTAGGTCCACTTCACCTCGGGCCAATCTTCTACTTCTACTTAGATCCTGCACATTTTCACAAATGTGAGATCCACATCCAGTATCCAATACCCAAGATGAGGAAGTAGAAAAGTTAGCCTCTATAACAAAAATACCTGAAGTGGAAGTCTTACTTCCCTTTTCCTTAGCAAGTTCTTCAAGATAGAGCTTGCAGTTGCGCTTCCAGTGTCCAGGTTGCTTACAATGGAAGCACTCCCCTTCCTTTGCCACACCACCCTTTGGTTTCAGTGCAACTGAAGAAGAACTAGCATTGGACTTTCCATTAGCTTTATCCTTCTTCTTGTTGGCTTTTCCCTTTCCCTTGCCCTTTTGAACCATCAAAATGGGCTTAGCCTTCTTAAGGTTTTGCTCAGCAGTTCTCAACATGTTGAGCAATTCAGGGAGGGACTTGTCAAGGTCGTTCATGTTATAGTTCATGACGAACTGACTGTAGCTTTCAGGCAACGATTGCAAGACTACATCGATAGCCAACTCTTTCTGAAGAGCAAATCCCAAATTCTCAAGATTCTCAATGTACCCAATCATCTTGAGCACATGAGGACCCACGGGACTTCCCTCAGACATCTTGCACTGAAACAATGCCTTAGAGGTCTCAAACCTCTCATGCCTAGCTTGCTCTTGGAAAAGCATTTTGAGATGTTCGATCATATCGAACGCCCCCATGTTCTCATGTTGCTTCTGAAGCTCAGATTCCATGGTAATAAGCATGAGGCATGCAACATCCAAAGCATCATCAGAATGCCTCTTGTGAGCATCCCTTTCAGCTCTTGGAGCAGTGGCAGCAGGCTCATTCGGAATGGGCTGCTCTAGGACATATGCCTTTCTCTCTTGTTTGAGGACTATCCTCAAGTTTCGGTACCATTTGAGAAAGTTGGTCCCATTCAGTTTTTCCTTCTCAAGGATCGATCGCAACGAAAGTGTTGATGTGTTTTGTGCCATGGTTATCTACAATAGTAAATATGCAGTGTAAGAGTCATGTATTTTAATTCATTTAATAAGGACTTTTATTAAACGATACTCCCACTATTTTCCTCAAAATAATAACCCTCGATATTATTTCGGAACACCTCGGCGCTAAGGTATTCTATTGGGCCAAGATCCATATTTGACCACAACCTGAGTCAGCTTTGGCTTTTCTCTCAAGTTACAGCTATTTAGGTAGGCAACTCCTTGCCAATTGCATCTTATGCAATTCTTGGATAGTTGGGTGAACAACACTTGTCCAAGCTCATCTCATGAACTTAAGCCCAACTCTATGCCTCTAAGTCTCTAATCCTATTAGGATGACTTAGTTAAGTCGAACCCAAAGTTAGCAGTTTGGATATCACTATTATCCCATCGCGCCTTACTAAGATGAACATAGGTGCTTTGCTTTGGCAAACCCACCTAATGTTGATCAAAGTCTTGACGAGTGCCAACATTTGGAAGGCATCACATTTAATGACTTAATATTTGTTTGAGGGATTTTTCTTTTGATCTCACCAATTTGTTATCTCCGGTTGTTTTATACATGCATCACATACAAATATAAAACATGCATCTCATGCTTACAAGAAATAAACGTGACATGGTTATAGCCCAAACTATGCGATATTCTCAAGCCAATGAGAATATCATAAAAGCCTAAGAAAAGAAAAGAGTCTTCACAAGCTCCTTCTCTTCCTTTCTTGGCTGCCTTTTTGTTGTCACCTCCTTGGACATACCACCTTGGACGATCCCATAATGCACCATTACATCAATAATAGAAACCTCGAGTTACATTCGAGGGGAGTAAGGTGAGAAGAGAATGTACAATGAGAGTGATAAGAAAAGGCACGACTCGCAGGCCGTATTTACAAGTACAACCAATCAAAGGCTATAACCATGCACCATGCTTCAAACACCAATCAGCATATCATGTCAAATCTCATTCAACAAAGATGCATGCCAATTTTCACGTGTTGATTAACCAGGTTTTCTTTATGTGGCGCTTCGCATACGGCGGTCCCGCTGGCCGGTCAGGCACCCGAACATTGGCCGGTAAGGTTAAATACCTTACTTTCGGTGCTCGAACAGGCCGAATCCGAACAAACCTAGGGTTTTTGCAACTATTGCAAGAATCCTAATCCATATAGGTATCTCATACCTATCAATTTCGGTTAATCTCATTAACCAATTTGTGTCGTTTCTTCATATATCTCATATGTTCATTACGAATTCCGGTTTCATGCATCATGAATCAATCTAATTAATCATGGCCGAAAACCAATCGAAGACATAGCATCATGCGATTCAACACTCAATCCCGATTTAGGGTTTCACCAGTAGCTCTGATACCACTGTTGGGTTTCGGGAGCCAAACAGCGCAGCGGAATTTAACCGAAACCCTCCAGGATCCAAGTGAAACGGGGTAAACCGGGTGTTCGAAAATTTCATACCTAATTTTCGGTTGAGATCTCTCACTCAACTATAGAGTCGAATCACAAAACCTGAACAGTTGACGTGTTCAGGCTCTCTATGGTATCCACACGAGCCTCTCGGGATCACCACGCTTCCACCACGTCCCGGCAGATGCGTTTCTCTTGCGCTCGCAGTGCTAGCTTGCGTCCTCCAAGGAATTGCAAGAGAAGAGTGCGGCTGTCCTTTTGGGAGGCTAGGGCAAGGAGACCTGCGAATTTCTCACTTAAAAGTTGTATTTATAGTGAGACTCAACTTCCAGGCCTAATGGGTTTCAAAGCCCTAATCCAATTAGGATTTAATTTCGGGCTTAATAATGGCTCAACTCCTTGGCCCATTATTAATACGAAATTAAAGTGAAACCATAACCCAAATAATTAGCCCATGCACTCTAATGATCCAAATAGCTCTACGTGTGCGACCCAATAGGCTCTTGCCATGTTGGCAATGATCATAAATCACATTTATGATCATAAGCAATGAGCGGTGTCTAGCAACACATCATTGCTACCCAAGTGACAAGATTGTCGGTGAATCGACTAAACCTTTATGATCATCACCGATATATGCCACTGTCCCTTTGTCCAAGATATCAAGACTAAGCACGAGACATGGAATGTGTCACTCTCGTATAGCCCAATCTTTGGTTTCTTGATTACCGAGTAGACTAACTTAAACTGATGACATTGATATCATATATCAACTCATCGGAGCATGGCCATGCATTTTCAAAGTCTCACTCTATCAAGGGGCCCAAAGATATCACTCCCGTTACATAGGAGGGACAAATCCCATCTTGATCATACAAATCCCTCCGCATGATATGTGACATACCCAATGACCTCCTTCAAGTTCACTCAGTTACGAGCAACAAAGGAAAGTATCAAAGTATGTGACTCACATGTAAGGAACCTTGATGATCTTAGGTCGAAGGACTACATATACCATGATCACTATGAGAATCACTTATGACACTCATATAACGATCCATGAAGTGTTCTCATGGTGGGTCGGTCCAGTACACAAGTTCTCCAACTTGTACCCATATGTAGACTACATATCTCATATTAGTCTCCACATATGCTAGTCATTATGTATTATTGCAACCCGCTCCACAATAATACTGGACTAGGGACATTTAAGAATATCATTATTCTAGGGTTACAATTATGTTTATTACGTTACGCAGAAACAAAACAACAAACATAATTGCTGGATTAATGCCACAATAAAATATCATGACTCAATGTGCAAAAATACAATCATCTCATGACTGGCTTTTTGGGCACAACACTAACAGCCCAGTCCCATTTCCTAGTATTTATAGGAGTAGTTGGTCCGTTCAGATCATGACACGTGTTCGGTCGGATTTGATCTGTATTTTTAGACCTAGGGGACAGGCAGCCGTTTGCAGCCTCCTTTAGCCTTGGACCCGGACAGGTTGTGTCAGGATTGGGGCGGCTACGGCGTGTCAGTTCGCCGTTCTGATGTGACATGTAGGGCTTGTGGGCGGCATGTCAGAGGCTCCTTAAATGCTCATACCGTACTCCCGAGGTCCCCTGGGCGAGGTTGCCCTTCGGTGCGTGCACCCTCTTCGGATTCTATCCGTCCTTCGGTGCGAGCATCTCCTTCGGGATCTATCCCATAGTTCTGGGAGTTCCCTTGATGACACCTTCTTCGGGACTCACACCCATAGTTCGGGGATTCCCTTGTTCAGGTGTTTCTTGTTCGGGGAAGACCTCTTCGGGGGCTCTGCCTTCGGGGAGATTCTCCCTTGCTTCAGAGAGATGGCTCTCTTACCCGAAGACGGTCAGTTTGGCCCCTCGATGGAGACGGTGTTGTCCTCGGAATTCCTGACGAGCTAACCAAAGTCTCGAGCTCATAGTGTTTGACTTCGCACCTTCCGAGGTCAATGAAAAGATCCTCTCTTGGGTGACGTCAGACTCCTCGGCCAATATTCTGGCAGGGAGTTACTACCGAGGAGGCAATAGGCTTTGGCTATCACAGGCCCCCCTCTGAAAAGCCGAAGTGAGAAGCTTCGGTTCATCGGTTTTTGGGTCCTGTGGTTGTGATATCTGCGCCGAAGACGCCTTCTTCTACCTGGAGCGATGGGCAGCCCTTTTTGTGTCCTCGAGGCGCGAGAAGATAGGCTGTCCCTGTGCTGAAGATACACCTTCTGCCCGAAGTCACAGGCTGTCTCTTGGTGTCCTTGTGGCGAGGGGAAATAGGATAACCTTGTACCGAAGATAGATGTTTTGCCCGAAGTCACAGGCTATCTTTTGGTGTCTTCGAGGTAACCTACTTTTTTGCCTTTATAGGTCTGCTCATGCGTCGCGTCCTGTACCCAGCAAAGTCAGTCTAGGGCGGCGCCTCTAGACCAAATGGTGTCAGAGGGCACGCTCGACGTGATGGATGACACGTGGCACGTTTGCTGCGCGATGACCGACACATGGCACACTTTTATTGGGTAAGAATGTACTGAGTACGGCTGGCGCGACTTTTCAGGCGCTCTTAGCAGTTATGGCGACGCTTCACCTTTCGAGGGGTACTAATGATGATGGTTCTCCTGGCCTTCTCGCCCTATATATATCAGTCCTGTCATAACCCTCTTTCTTCTTCTGCTTTTGCTTTCTTTTGCCTTCTAATTCTCTCCCGATTTTCCGCGGTGGTTCTCCTTTTTCAGGCGTTTTTCTGACCACTTTTCACGACGACTTCCAGGAATCCAGATTCCGGCAAGACCTTTGGTGGGTTTTAGTCCTTTTGCTTTTTTCAAAGCTTCTTCTTTGTTTTTCCCGAACTCGTTTTCCTTGTTTTTCCCGAACTCGTTTTCATCATGCCTGTTCCCGAGAGTTGGCAACCTCTTCTTTCTCACCCTTGCTGCACTACTGCGGCAAAACTAGCGAAGTGGAAGAAAAAGTTTTTCTTACCCTCTAACTCTGTGACGAGGTTGCCCCGTCCTGACCAATTTCCTTTCTCCAACCGAAGTGATGAAATCACCGTTTTTCGAGCACAACTGAAGGCCGGACTTCGGTATCCCCCCCCGGAGATGGTTAGCGCGTTCTGCAACTTCCATGGCATTGCCGTTAACCAACTCCCACCGAACTCGTACTGCTATTTCAACGCCTTCCACTGTATGTGCGGCGTTTTCAAAATAAAACCTCACTTTGTAGTTTTTCTTCAGTACTACAAGCTCTTCGTGGTCCCGAAGGGTGGCTTCTACTTTATGCTACCTCGGGGATCCGGGAGCAAAAAGTATACGTTCACCTTCGCCACCAAAGATAGCTGGCGAGGGTGGCAACAAAAATTCTTTTTCCTGAAGAAGTCGGAGGCTTGGTCGCACGTCCTGACCAAGTGGGCTCAGGGGAGGCTCAAGATGGATGTTGTTGACCCGAAGATACTGCTAGACGCCGACGTAGCACCTATCTTTGAGGACTTCGACAGGCGCTTCCGGGCCGTCTCTGACTGGGCTGCCGAGGTCTCTCCTCATGCCCTTTACCCCTTTCCGATCAACTGGAGGCTCATGACCGAAGAGGTCCTTCGGGAACTCAAGGTGGTAAAGGAGCATATGACAGACCTCAGTATGCCGAAACCGGCTTCTTCGGGGAAGGACTCCTGGCTCGTGAAACTCCTTCGGGGGAAAGAGACTTATGAGTCTTTTTACGAGAGTAAGTTACTTTCTCATTTTTTCCTTCATAACTTCATCTTGGACTTACACTGATCTTCTCTTCCTTTTTTCAGAGATGGGTGACGACGCGGCTGCCTTCTACAAGGCTCTTTTTACCGGGCAGGCCCAGAGGGGCGAACAGACAAAGAAGGCCGCCTCTCGGAGGCGGAAGCAGACTTCGGGCGGTCCTTCTTCCAAACGGGCAAAGAAAGCTGCTCCTTCCTCTCTTCCGGAAATTCCGGAGAAGGTAGGCGAGGAGCCCGAACACCCTGCTGCCCCTTTGCCCGAGGTTCCTTCTGCCGATGTCCTTCCTCAAAGCCCCACGCCTTCGCATGCTCTTCTGGTGGGCGATGGGGAGGAGACCCCTTCTGCCAAGGAACGGCGCCAAATAAAAGGCAAGGGGATCTCTACTGAGGCGACGTCGATTCTTGACAATGACGTTACCGAGGTGCCAGCAGGTTTGTACTTTGTTGAAGAACCTTTTTCTTCTCTTATAAATCCTTAAGGGTTTTCTGTCCTTAACCAATTTTCCTGCCTTGTTGTGCAGCGGAGGTGGCCGCTCCTGACTGGGTTGCCGAACACGCCCGCAAGAGGGCACTTCGGGATGCCCAAGTCCCAGCAGGGAAAGTTCCGAAGGAGCCCTTCTGGACGTTTACGGAGGACATGAATATGTACTCCGAGGACTGTCCTGAGATGGCCAGGCAGATGTGCAAAGGGATGTTTACTGAGGCCTCTTATAAGGCCCTTACAGAGGCTTACCCGGGCGACATCTCTTTGGCCGCCAAACTCACTGAACATGCCGCCCAGGTCTGCTTCACTGTTTCCTTAGTGCCAATTTCGCCTTCGCTTTTTACTTAGAGTCATTTTCCCTTTGTTTTGCCTTTTTTGCAGCTGATGGGGTATGCCGGGTTGCTCCGTGTTCGGGTGGCGCGAGAGACAGAACGGAGGGCGTCACTCTGGGACCTTTACACCAAGGCGAAGGCCCAGTGTTCGGCGTTGGCTGCCGACAATGCTCAGCTGAAGCAGTCTTCAGAGAAGGAAATTGCTGAACTTCAGAAGGGGTTCATAAAAGAGAAATAGGAACTTGAGAAAGGCACCTCCCAAAAACTTTCCAACATCGGCTCTCGGATGGCGGAGCTGACTTCGACCGTAGAAGCGATTCAAAAGGATAAGTCAGAAAGTGACGCAATCCTTGCGAAGACGCTCAAGGAAAAGGCCCAGCTCGAAGCCGAGGTCGCATCTCTGAAGAAGCCTTCAGAAGAGAAGAAGAAGATGAAGGCATTGAAGAGAAAGCTTAAGGATCTGGAGAAGGATTACGCGGATCTGGAGAAGGACTATGCAGATTTGGCGGTCAAGAAGCGGGAGTCTGATGATATGACGAAGTTGGGCTTTCAAGACGGCTTCTGTCTTGCTCGGCACCAAATTCTGCAGAAGTTCCCAGATTTTGACCTCTTCTTCCTGGAAGGCATGAACATCCCGAAGGAGCCTCGGTGGACTTGGTCCAAGATCGAGAACTTGAAACTGCCTCCTTCTCTCTCGGCGCCGAAGGCTGCTGACAAAAGCACAGAGGCTGGCAGTTCTCAAGACGCCGAGGTTCCTTAGTTTGTACTAGGGCCATTTGCCTTCATTTTCTTGTTCTTTTTTGTAGTCTTTCAGCAACTTTCTTCTCTGTAAGCACTCTTTGGCTCAATAGATAAAAATGTGGCTAAGTATTTTTTGCCAGATCCCTTTGTTTCCCTTTGTCCTGAACATAATTCGCTCGAGAGACTTCGGACAACCATACTTTTGCTTTCCTTTGTCCCAAACATATTCGCTCCAGGGACTTCGGAAAACCATACTCTTGCTTTCCTTTGTCCCGAAAATATTCGCTCAAGAGACTTCGGAAAACCATACTTTTGCTTTCCTTTGTCCCGAACATATTCGCTCAAGAGACTTCGAAAAACTTACTTTTGCTTTCCTCGGCAATTGCTTTCGTGAGACTCTTGTTTTGTACTTCTTCAGAACTTTTTACTTAGACAAATTTGTCCAACCTGTGCAATACAACTTTCCCACCAAACTCTTTAGGCATAGAATTTTTTCAAGGCCTCTGAGTGCCAAGTGTTTCTTAATTCTATGCCTTCGGCATCACCGAGCTTATAAACTCTTTTTCATACTTCGGCAAGTACCAGGTACGGTCCTTCCCAATTTGCCCGAAGTACCCCGTGGGACGGCTTTCGGGGTGCAAATTCAGCCTTTCGGAGAACGAGATCTCCCTTCTTTATTCCTTTTGGCCTGGCGCGTAGGTTTATGGCTGCTCCCACTCTTTGCTGGAAAGCTTTTCTTCTCAGCTCAGCTACTTCTCTGTGTTCGCTGACGAGGTCGAGCTTGGTTCTCAGGCCGAGGTCATTTCCTTTTTCATCGAACACTTGGACTCGTATTGACGGTTGTACTACCTCGACAAGGATGATGGCCTCTGTACCGAAGATGAGTGAAAAAGGCGTTTCCCCTGTGGCTCTTCGGCGTGTTGTTCGGTAGCTCCATAACACGCTTTGGAGTTCTCCTGGCCATTTCCCTTTTGTTTCTCCCAATCTCTTTTTCAGACCATCTTTTATGGTCCTGTTAGATACTTCCACCTGCCCATTACTTTGGGGGTGAGCTACTGGGGCGAAGTGCATTTTTGTCCCGAGGTCGCTAATGAACTCTTGGAATCCTTTGTCTATGAACTGGGATCCGTTGTCCGCTACGAGTACCCTCGGTATGCCGAATCTGCATACGATGTTTTTCCATACGAACTTCTGCACTTCTTTTGCCGAGATAGTTGTCAGAGGTTCTGCCTCGACCCACTTAGAGAAATAGTCAACTGCTACTACGCAGAACTTTACGCCTCCAGGCGCCGTTGGGAGTGGCCCAATAAGATCTATGCCCCAAACTGCGAAGGGCCAAGGATAGTCTGCCGAAGTCACGAACTCTGAGGGTGTTCTTTGGATGTTCGCATGTCTCTGGCAACTACCACATTTCTGGACGAACTGCTTGCCGTCCTTTCTCAGGGTAGGCCAGAAGTACCATTGGCGAAGTATCACTGCTGCTAGGGCGTCGGTTCCGATTTGCGAACCACAGGCACCTTCGTGAACTTCTTCGAGGATCATTTCAGTATCCTTTTCACTAACACACCTCTGTAGTGGATTTGCATATCCTTGCCGATATAGTTCTTCTCCAATTAAGAAGAAACGTCCGGAGCGCCTTCGCACTTTTGCGGCTTCGCTGGGGTCTTCGGGGAGTGTGTTGGTTGCGGGATACGTTTTGATTGGTTCTTTCCATCCTTTCCCCGAGGTCTCTATGCTTAACACCGCGATGCTGGGGTGGCTTAGCACTTCGGTGCAAGTTTTGGACTTCGCCAAACAGTCTGCCTCAGCATTTTCTCGTCGGGGTACGTTCTCGATTTTCACGGCGTCGAACTCCCGAATAAGCTTTGTTACCAACTCATGGTATTTCGCCAAGGTCGGGTCTTTCGCGCCATAGTCCCTTGCCATTTGCCGGACCACCAGCTGGGAATCACTATGGGCTTTCAAGTTTCTCACGCCAATTTTTCTGGCCAGGCGTAATCCTGCTGTGAGGGCCTCATACTCGGCCATATTGTTGGTGGCGTTGAAACTGAACTTGATGGCCTTCATTACTTCTAGGCCTTCGGGGCCTCTGATAATCACTCCAGCTCCCTGGTGTTCGGATCCTGAGGCCCCGTCCACATATAACGTCCATTCTGGCTCGTCTTCGCCCGAAATCGAATGTCCCTCCTCGGTGTTTGGTACTTCGGCGATGAAGTCTGCCAAAGCTTGAGCTTTTATAGCTTTCCGGGGTTCATACGTGATGTCGTGTTCGCCAAGCTCTATACATCACTTGGAAAGCCTTCCCGAGTGATCAACTTTCCTCATAACATCCCGTAGAGGCAGGGTACTTCGGACGATAATGGGGTGAGCCTGAAAATATGGCCGCAGCCTTCTCCCTGCAAGCACTAGGGCATATATAGCTTTTTGAAGCAAAGGGTACCTGACTTCGGTGCCATGCAGGGACTTGCTGACATAGTAGACCAGCCATTGCTTTCGCGCTTCTTCTTTCACGAGGACCGAGCTCACAGTTTTTTTTGTGACGGCGAGGTATAATACGAGGGGCTCTCCCTCCCGAAGTTGCCGCAAGGTCGGCAGGCTGGCCAAGTAGACTTTGAGTTCTTCCCAGGCTTTTTGGCAATCTTCATCCCAAGGATGACCATTCCTTCCGAGGTCGCCTTCCGTCTTTGCTGCCTTTGTGAGCACTTTGAAGAAGGGTCGACACGTATCTCTGTACCTGGAAACAAACCTGCTCAGAGAGGTTATTCTTCCGGTGAGTCTTTGCACGTCTTTGACTGTGGCAGGAGTTCAGAATTCAAGCAGAGCCTTAATCTTCTCGGGGTTAGCATCGATGCCTCTTTCGGATACCATGTACCCAAGGAACTTTCCCGAGGTCACGCCGAAGATGCATTTCTCAGGATTAAGGCGGATCCCGAAGGCTCTGAGTTTTTGGAAGGTTTCCTCTAAATCTGCAACGTGGTAGCCAGGCAGTTTGCTTTTGACTATCATATCATCAACATACACCTCCATGTTCCTCCCTATTTGGTCTTTGAAGACTTTGTTCATCAGCCTCTGGTAGGTGGCTCCTGCATTTTTGAGTCCGAAGGGCATCCTGATATAGCAATATGTTCCTCCCTCAGTGATGAAGGCGGTCTTCTCTTCATCTTCGGGGTTCATCCTTATCTGATGATACCCACTGAAAGCGTCCAGGAAACTTAGGAGTCCGTACTCGACAGTTGAGTCTACCAGTTGGTCTATTGGCGGAAGAGGATATGAATCTTTCGGGCAAGCATCGTTCAAATTTCTGAAGTCGATGCACATCCGGAGCTTACTACTTCCTTCTTTTGTGGCGATTACCACGTTGCTTAGCCATTCGAGGTAGTTTACCTCCCGGATAACTCTAGCGTCTATCAGATGCTGGACTTCGGTCTTGACAAAGTCACTTTTGTGAGCTGAGATGCTCCGTTTCTTTTGCCGGACAGGTTTTACTTCCGGACTCGCTTTGAGGCTATGCTGGATTACGCGAGGGTTTACCCCTGGCATGTCCTTCGGCGAGTAGGCGAACAGATCTTTATTTGCAAGCAGAAAAGATACAAGTTTTTCCTTGTCTCCTTCGGCCATGCTTTTCCCTATTCGGGTACAATGGCCTGGGACAAGCTCTACTTCTTCTGTTTCCGCTTTTGTGGGATCTTCTGCCTCGCCCCTTTCCAGCTCTTTTGCTTCTACAGCATGTGCTAGGTTGCTTGCTGGAGCCTTTCGTGCTCCGACGAACACCTTTCTCACCTCGCTTTGATCAATGAAGATCTTTGCGTCTCCGTCTTTGGTGGCGAAGGTAACGGTCAAGTACTTTACATCAGGGCGAATGTGCAAATTTCCCTGTGTCTGTCTGCCGAGGATGGCGTTGTATGACGAAGGAACGTCCATGACTATGAATCTTGCCATGGTAGAGGCGAACAACTCAGCAGTTCCTTTCTCCGAAGTTCCTTTCATCATCAAGGGGAGGTCGATCCACCCGAGGACAGGTAGCTCAGACGGTCCTACGCCGAACGTGGGTGAAGTAACAGCCTTGAGGTCACTTCTGGATACGCCCAAGCTTGGCAGCAAATGTGAGAACAAGACGTCTGCGTTTGACCCATCGTCCAGCAGTACCCTCTTGACGTCCCAGTTTCCTATCCTCGCCATTATCAGCAATGGATCGTCATGGGGAAATACGATGGTGGAGCCATCCTCGCGGGCCAATTTTTTCATTGGGCTCTGATATTCCATCACCGCTATCTCTCTGGCCCAGCTTTTTCTTTCCGAGGATGGAAGTCCGGTTGTGATCATCTGTATTACTCCTGCCGAAGGTGGAGGACGCCTTCTCGGACTTCAGTTCCTTCGCCTGTCTGAATCGTAATCCTCGTCATCGGGCTTTCCTTCTTCCTCTTTTTTCCCTTTCGGGGAAGGCATTCTCAAATAACGCCGAAGCTGACCCTGCTTTATCAGTGATTCGATGTACTTTTCCAACTGAAAGCAGTCTTCGGTGTCATGACAGTGATCACGGTGGAACTGACAGAACTTCTTCATGTTCCTTCTGTTGTCAGCAGTCATGCCCCTCGGTCGTTGGATTTGAGCCCCCTGTTTTTCCAACGCCATGAGGACGTTAGCCCTCGTGGTGCTCAGAGGTATAAAGTTTTGGGGCTTCCTTCCTCCTACTCACGTTCTCCGAGGTCGGCCTAACTGTTTCATTGGACATCGGGCTTGCTGGCTGGACCCTTCGCCACGAGCGTGAATATGGTCAGCCTTCGGTCCAGTCATTCTCAGTTCTTCGGCTGTCATATGTTGTTCAGCCCTTCGGTAGAATTCTCCCAGCGTGTCCGGGGGATCTTTGGAGAATTCATAAAACAAGTGCGAATCCCTCCGGAGGCCTCTCGTCATGGCGAGGATGCGGATTTCGGGACAAAAGTCCGGAACACTAAGGGCCTCTCTGTTGAACCTCTCGACATAGTCACGGATGGTCTCCCCATTTCTTTGTGCTATGTCAAACATCTGGACGGGCATCTTCGCCGTTGGCTTGCTCCCAATGAATTGTTGGGTGAACGCTGTGGACAGCTCCTGGAACCCCCTGATGTTTCCGGGAGGCAGGGAACTGTACCAGGCAGTTGCTGCTCCTGCGAGGGTGACTTCAAAGCACTTGCAGAGCGTAGCATCATCAGCCCCATGTAGCACCATGCTGCGTTTGTACTTTGTAAGGTGGGCCTGGGGATCAGTTCGACCCTCATAGGTCTCTAGCCGAGGTAGCCTGAAGTCACTTGGCATGGCCGCCTCGACCACTGTTCGGGCGAAAGGAGTTTCATCTCCAGAGACGGTTTCAGTTAGCCTGGCCCAAACAGGCTTGCGTGCCACCTGCTGTTCCACTCTCTCCAGTCTTGCCAAGACTTTCTCTAGGAGGAGCGCAGCACTGGGCTCCTTTTCCTGGTGCTTGGACGTTCTTTGGTAAGAGGACTGTTGCCGTCTCTTCGGGGAGCGACTTCGGTACCGAGGTGCGGGGGACCTTGCCTCTGGCGACAAACTTTTTCTGGACGGGACTCCGGGTCGTTCAGACCTCGCTCTTTCCGCCAGCCGTGCTCCGAGGGGCAAGTTATCTGTCGAGGACTCTTCCCGTGGCTCCCCACTTCCCGAGCTATGATGGGTTGCCCTTGGGCTTTTCTCCCGAGGTCGTGCTGGCGAAGTGGGTTTTTGCGCCTGGGCTGGTTGCGGCCACCTTCGGTCTATCTGTTGTGTCATTTCAGCAACAACAGACCTCTGAAAGTCTCGTAAAAAACCCATGGTGATGACAAGAGGGCGTTCCTCTTCAGGCAAGGAAGTCTCTGGGGGACTTTGTTCGGTAGCTGGTTGGGTCTCAGGTGCGGACGGGGACTTCGGGAGTCCTTTGTCCTTCGAACGCCGAGTTTTGACAACAGCTACTTGGGAGTAGTTTCCCACAGACGGCGCCAAATGATGCCCCAAAGCATCTTCGTTTGCTGTCATGTTGACATGTGGAGAGACTTCCTGAGGAGGCGGGCGCCTGGAGCTCTGGTTTCCCAGCTGAGTGTGCCTGAAAAGCTCAAAGAAGAGGTTAGGAGGTCCCCGGTTTGCTTTTCCGGGGAGGACCCTTCGACGCCCAAGTCAGTTTCTGAGTGAAAGTGGAGGAAGAACACTAAGGGATCAAGTGTCTTGCCTGTTTTGTGTTTTCTCAGAAGGAGGAAAATGCCCATCCTTTTCCCAGTCCCATTTCAGATCATGACACGTGTTCGGTCGGATTTGATCTGTATTTTTGGACCTAGGGGACAGGCAGCCGTTTGCAGCCTCCTTTAGCCCTGGACCCGGACAGGTTGTGTCAGGACTGGGGCGGCTACGGCGTGTCAGTTCGCCCTTCTGATGTGACGTGTAGGGCTTGTGGGCGGCATGTCAGAGGCTCCTTAAATGCTCATACCGTACTCCCGAGGTCCCCTGGGCGAGGTCGCCCTTCGGTGCGTGCACCCTCTTCGAATTCTATCCGTCCTTCGGTGCGAGCACCTCTTTCGGGATCTATCCCATAGTTTTGGGAGTTCCCTTGATGAACACCTTCTTCGGGACTCACACCCATAGTTCGGGGATTCCCTTGTTCAGGTGTTTCTTGTTTGGGGAAGACCTCTTCGGGCCCTCTGCCTTCGGGGAGATTCTCCCTTGCTTCAGAGAGATGGCTCTCTTACCCAAAGACGGTCAGTTTGGCCCCTCGATGGAGACGGTGTTGTCCTCGGAATTCCTGACGAGCTAACCAAAGTCTCGAGCTCATAGTGTTTGACTTCGCACCTTCCGAGGTCAATGAAAAGATCCTCTCTTGGGTGACGTCAGACTCCTCGGCCAATATTCTGGCAGGGAGTTACTACCGAGGAGGCAATAGCCTTTGGCTATCAGGTTAGATATTAGAAATGTTGTAAGACATTTTGGACCAGTCACACACTATGAAGCAGTGTAGAAAGCTTTATTAGTAGAGCAAGGGGAATGTGAGACTTATACTTTCCCAGTGGCCTAGGGGAAAGTGGCCAGGCAGGAGGCAAGCAGAAAAGGTCACCACATGGCAAGGGAATTGCCAAGAGTTCCCATTTTTCTTGTTGGGGGAAGGAAAAGAGGAAGTCCTATGGCCTAAGGTGCCCTAAATGTGAGAAGTTTCATGGAAGGAAACCTTGCTATTTTGACACCCAAGCTTGTCTAAGATATTGATCCATCGATCATTGGTACCATAACGCCTATTGAGGTAGGACCTAGAGGGGGAAAACCTAGGGAGGGATAGCATAGGCCAGTTCCTGGAGTGCCTTGGCCTCCAATGTAGAGAGCTGGCAGAGTCTTCCAAGTTGATAGCCAAAGGCTATCGCCTCAATCTGGCCGAATACCCTGCCACAACAATGGCCAGAAGAACTGGCGCTTCCCGGGAACAGGTGGAATCATGCACCTCGGGAGATAGCCGGAGAGCTCCGAGCCTCGGCACGCCAGTAAAACTTGAGGACTCCATTCGCCCCCCAAGGTTGTGAACAGCGCGCCTTCGGAATAGTGGCACCAGACATTGCTGCCCGAATATGATATCACCGAAGGCGGAACCCCCTGGAACTGGGAACCCCCGAAACTGAGGGTATGCTTCCCGAAGAGGCTCTGTCCGAACTAGAGGACGACCTCGCCCAGGGACCTCGGGAATACGGCAGGCGCATTTAAGGAAGCATTTAAGGAAGCCTCTGACACGTCCCACCACAGACGTAAAAAGTCGCCCTGACGCGCAGACGCCATCAGAATCATATCATGGCCCGTCTCAGCACAAGGCTCGAGGCCATCTAGTTACCAACTATCTGTCCCCTACGCCCAGACGTTCAGGAGCATCCGACCGCACACGTGTCATGATCTGAACGGGCTAGGTATTCCTATATATACAGGAAATAAATACTTGACAGGAGGTGGGCAGGCCGGATATACAGCTCCCACACTCTGAGAAAATACCAGGCGAGACTTTTCTGCCTTTCTCTTTGAGCTAGTGACTTTCTCCTTCTTCCGGCCACCACTGACTTGGGCGTCGGAGGCTCCCCCCCCGGAAAAACACTCCGGGGGCCTCCTAACCCTGTTTACCAGCTTTTCAGGTACTCTCCTTGGGGCGATCCACCTTCCAGGTGTTCTTCCTCCTAGAAGTCTCCTCAACAGTCATCATGACTCACAACGATGAGGCCCAAGGCCATCATTTGGCGCCGTCTGTGGGAACCCGCTCGCAGATTGCCGTCGTTGAGACTCGGCGTTCTAAGGACAAGGGACTCCCAAGGTCCTCGTCCGCGCCTGAGATACAACCGGCTGCTGAGCAGACACTCCGAGAGACTTCTACGCCCGAGGAGGACCGCCCTCTGGTAATGACCATGAGCTTCTTGAGGGACTTTCAGCGCTCGGTCGTTGCTGAAATGACTCAGCAGATCGACCGAAGATGGCCACAGCAGTCACAGGCCCAGAAACCCTCCTCATCAGCACGCCCTCGGGAGAGAAGCCCCAAGTCTACACACTGCAGTTCAGGAAGTGGAAAGCCTCGCGGAGAATCATCCACAGAAGATATAGCCCTCGGGAAACGGCCTGTGGGACAAACCGGGTCCAAGCGACCGAGAGTCTCACAGCGAAGCAGTTCATCGCCCGAGGCGAGGTCCCTGACCCCTCCGCGCCGAACTCGCTCCCCGAAAAGGCGCCGTCGATCTCCCTCCCGTGAAAATGGTCCTAGCGCCACTGCGCTTATGGAAAGGATATTGGCACGGCTGGACAGAGTGGAGAAGCAAGTGACCAGAAAACCCGTTTGGGACAGGCTGTCGGGGGCATTATGCGAAGATGGCTCCCCGTTTATTCGCGCCGTCGTTGAGGCAGCTATGCCAGGCGACTTCAGAGTGCCTAGGCTGGAGATCTATGATGGCCGGACTGATCCACAGGCCCATCTGACGAAGTACAGGCGGAGCATGATAATGCACGGAGCTGATGACGCTACCATGTGCAAATGCTTCGAAGTCACCCTCACGGGCCCAGCAACAGCATGGTACAATTCTTTGCCCCCAGGGACTATCACTGAGTTTCAGGAGTTGTCCACAGCCTTCACCCAGCAGTTCATTGGGAGCAGGCCGACGGCCAAAATGCCTGTGCAGATGTTCGACATAGAGCAGAGAAACGGAGAGACGATCCGAGACTATGTCGAACGATTCAACAGGGAAGCACTCAGCGTCCCGGACTTCCGGCCCGAAATCCGCATCCTCGCTATGACACGGGGCCTTCGGCGTGACTCACAGCTGTTCTACGAGTTCTCAAAGGACCCCCCGGAGACCCTCGGAGAATTTTACCGAAGGGCAGAGCAGCACATGACAGCCGAGGAATTGAGGATGGCGGGGCCGAAGTCTAATCATCACTGCGCCGAAGGGTCCAGTCAGCAAGCTCGGCATCTTTCTGAACACACAGGTCGACCACGGCGAATGTGAGGAAAGAAACCTCAAAGTTTCACACCCTTGAGCACGACACGGACCAACATTCTCATGGCGCTGGAAAGGCAAGGGACGCAGATTCGGCGGCCAAAGGCCATGGCTGCCGATAATAAGAAGAATGCCAAGAAGTTCTGCCAGTTTCATCGCGACCACGGTCATGACACCGAAGACTGCTTCCAGCTGAAGAGGTACATATAGTCGCTGATCAAACAGGGCCAGCTTCGCAAATACCTGCGGATGCCCTCCCCAAAAGGCAGAAAAGAGGAGGAAAAGAGGGCCGAAAACGAGGACTATGACTCAGACAGGCGGAGAAACAGAAGTCCAAAAAGGCGCCTTCCACCTCCAGTAGGGGTCATCCAAACCATTACCACGGGGCTCCCATCCTCGGAAAGAAAGCGGAAGGCCAGAGAAATTGCGGTTATGGAGTATCAAAGTCCATCCAAGAAACTGGCTCGCAAAGATGGCTCCACCATCATCTTCCCTCACGACGACCCGCTGCTGATAATGGCGAGAATAGGGAACTGGGACGTCAAAAGAGTGTTGCTTGATGATGGCTCAAATGCTGACGTCCTATTCTCGCACTTACTGCCGAGCTTGGGCATCTCCAGCAGCGAGCTTAAACCTGTCACCACGCCCACCTTCGGCGTTGGACCATCGGAACTACCCGTCCTCGGATGGATCGACCTCCCTTTAATCATAAAAGGGACTTCGGTAGACGGAGCAGCTGAGTTGTACGCGTCCACAATGGCAAGATTCATCGTCATGGATGTCCCGTCTTCGTACAACGCCATCCTTGGAAGGCAGACTCAGGGGAACCTGCACATTCGCCCCGATGTGAAGTACTTGACTGTCACATTCGCCACCAAGGATGGAGATGCAGAGGTCTTTATCGACCAAGCCGAGGTAAGAAAAGTGTTTGTAAAAGCACGAAAGGCTCCGGCAGACAACTCTACACAAATAGTGGAGGCAAAGGTGCATGAGAAAGGCAAAGAAAGAGATCCCGCAGAAGCAGAAATGGAAGCAGTAGATCTTGTCCCAGGACAATCTACCCGAATAGGGAAGAGCTTGGCCAAAGGTGATAAGGAAATTCTTGTATCCTTTCTGCTGAAAAATAAAGATCTGTTTGCCTACTCGCCGAAAGACATGCCAGGAGTGAACCCTGGCATAATACAGCACAGCCTCAAAGTAAGCCCGGAAGCAAAACCTATCAGGCAAAAGAAACGAAGCATCTCAGCCCACAAAAGCAACTTCGTGAGAACCGAAGTCCAGCGCCTATTGGATGCTGAAGTTATCAGGGAGGTAAAATACCCCGAATGGTTAAGCAACGTGGTCATTGCCACAAAAGAAGGTAGCAGCAAACTCCGGATGTGCATTGATTTCAGAAACTTGAACGATGCTTGCCCGAAAGACTCATTTCCCCTCCCGCCAATAGATCAACTGGTAGATTCAACGGCCGAATACGGGCTCCTGAGCTTCCTAGATGCCTTCAGCGGCTACCATCAGATAAGGATGGACCCCGAAGATGAAGAGAAAACTGCCTTCATCACCGAGGGAGGAACGTACTGCTATATCAGAATGCCCTTCGGGCTGAAAAATGCAGGAGCCACCTACCAGAGACTGATGAACAAGGTCTTCAAGGACCAAATGGGGAGAAACATGGAAGTATATGTTGATGATATGATAGTCAAAAGCAAGCTGCCCGGCTACCACGTTGCAGATTTGGAGGAAACCTTCCAAAAGCTCAGAGCCTTCGGGATTTGCCTTAACCCCGAGAAGTGTATCCTCGGCGTGACATCGGGAAAATTCCTTGGGTACATGGTATCCGAAAGAGGCATCGACGCCAATCCTGAGAAGATTAAGGCTCTGCTTGAGTTCCGAACTCCTGCCACAGTCAAAGACGTGCAGAGACTAACCGGAAGAATAACCTCTCTGAGCAGGTTTATTTCCAGGTACGGAGATAGGTGTAGACCTTTCTTCAAAGTCCTCACAAAGACAGCAAAGATGGAAGGCGACCTCGGAAGAAACAATCATCCCTGGGATGAAGATTGCCAAAAGGCCTGGGAAGAACTCAAAGTCTACCTCGCCAGCCTGCCGACTCTGCGACAACCTCGGGAGGGAGAACCCCTCGTACTGTACCTCGCCGTCACAGAAAAGGCCGTGAGCTCGGTCCTGATAAAAGAAGAAGGGCCGAAACAATGGCCGGTCTACTACATCAGCAAGTCCCTGCATGGCGCCGAAGTCAAGTACCCTTTGCTTCAAAAAGCTATATACGCCTTGGTGCTTGCAGGAAGAAGACTGCGACCATATTTCCAGGCTCACCCCATCATCGTCCGAAGTAGTCTACCACTACGGGATGTTATGAAGAGAGTTGATCATTCGGGAAGGCTCTCCAAGTGGTGCATAGAGCTTGGGGAACATGAAATCACGTATGAGCCTCGGAAGGCCATAAAAGCCCACGCATTGGCAGATTTTATCGCCGAAATACCCACCACTGAGGAGAACCACTCTGATCCGAAAGAAGGTGAGCCAGAATGGACCTTGCATGTTGACGGAGCCTCGGGGTCCGAACACCAGGGAGCTGGAATAGTTATCAGAGGACCCGAAGGCCTAGAGGTGATGAAGGCTATCAAGTTCAGCTTCAACGTCACCAATAATGTGGCTGAGTATGAAGCCCTCATAGCGGGATTACGCTTGGCCAGAAAGATTGGCGTGAGAAACTTAAGGGCTCACAGCGATTCCCAGCTGGTAGTTCGGCAGACGGCAGGAGATTATGGGGCGAAGGACCCAATCTTGGCAAAATACCACGAGCTGGTAACAAAACTCATCCAAGAGTTTGACGCCGTGCGGATCGAAAATGTACCCCGGCGGAATAACACTGAGGCAGATTGCTTAGCGAAGTCCAAAACATACACCGAGGTGCTAGACTATCCAAGCATCTCCGTGCTAAGCGTAACGTCCTCGGGAACAGGGTGGAAGGACCCCATAAAGAAATACCTCGCAGAGAATGAGCTTCCCGAAGACGCTGGCAATGCTGCAAGACTGCGAAGACGCGCCGGAAGATTCTTCCTGATTGGTGAAGAGTTATATCGGCAAGGATATGCAAATCCGCTGCAGAGATGTGTGGGCGAAGAGGATACTGAGATGGTCCTCGAAGAAGTTCACGAAGGCATGTGCGGGTCGCACATTGGAACTGATGCCCTTGCAGCAGTGATACTCCGCCAAGGATACTTCTGGCCTACCCTGAGAAAGGACGCAAGGCAGTTCGTCCAGAAGTGCGGTAGTTGCCAGAGACATGCAAAAATCCAGAGGATACCCTCGGAAATGGTAACGTCGGCAGACTATCCTTGGCCCTTCGCAGTCTGGGGTATAGACCTCATTGGGCCACTCCCCACAGCACCGGGAGGCGTGAAATTCTACGTGATAGCAGTGGACTATTTCTCAAAGTGGGTAGAGGCAGAACCACTAGCAACTATCTCGGCAAAAGAAGTGCAGAAGTTCGTATGGAAAAACATCGTATGCAGATTTGGCATACCGAGGGTACTAGTAGCTGATAATGGATCTCAGTTCATAGACAAAGGATTCCAGGAATTCATCAGCGACCTCGGAATAAAGATGCACTTCGCCCCAGTAGCTCACCCCCAAAGCAATGGGCAGGTGGAAGTATCAAACAGGACCATAAAAGATGGCCTGAAAAAGAGACTTGGGGAAGCCAAGGGGAAATGGCCAGGAGAACTCCAAAGTGTATTGTGGAGCTACCGAACGACGCCACGAAGAGCCACAGGGGAAACTCCCTTCTCACTCGTCTTCGGAACAGAGGCCATTATCCCAATAGAGATAGTTCAGCCTTCAATACGGGTACAAGTATTTGATGAAGGCGGAAATGACCTCGGTCTGAGAAGTAAGCTCGACCTTGTGACCGAACACAGAGAAATAGCCGAGCTGAGAAGAAAAGCTTTCCAGCAAAGAGTGGCCGCAGCTATCAACTTAAAAGCCAGGCCGAAAGAAATCAAAAAAGGAGACCTCGTTCTCCGAAAGGCCGACTTTGCACCCCGAAGGCCATCTCACGGAGTACTTCGCGCAAATTGGGAAGGACCTTATCTGGTTCTCGCCGAAGTACGAAAAGGCGTGTATAGGCTTGGCGACGCCGAAGGCGTAGAATTGAAAAACACTTGGCATTCAGACGCCTTGAAAAAATTCTACGCCTAAGGTTGAGCGGAAGAGATATATTGTACAAGAAATATTCTAAGTACAGAATGGTCTGGAGAAGAATGGTCTTGAGAAAAATTCTTAAGTATACCAAATTGTCCCAGACAGAATTCCGCGTAGGTGCTCGCCACGAAAAAAGCAGATGTGATTTCCCGAAGTCCCTTGAGCCACTATGCTCGGGAAAAATGGGAAACAGGAATCTTGCAAAGGTACTCGGCATAATCAGTGCAGAGAAAATTTTCCGAACACCCTTGAGTGTACATGCTCGGGAAAAAGGGAAAGCAAGAATCTCGCAATAGTGCACGCCAAAACAAAAGCAGAGATAATTTCCAAACACCCTTGAGCGTACATGCTCGGGAAAAAAGGGAAATGAGCAATCTCGTGAGAATTTTCCTAAGTCCCTTGAGCAAATATGCTCGGGACAATAGGAAGACAGAAAAATTTGGCTGAAAGTTTTTCGAAGTCCCTTGAGCGAACATGTTCGGGATAAAAGAGAACAAAAAGCCTGCAAAAGACTTAGCCAAATTTTTGCAAACTTTCCAGAAAGTCTCTTGAGCGAGCACACTCGGGACAAAGGAAGGTAAAAAGTTTCTTTGGTCGCAGGTTTTCCAAAGTCCCTTGAGCGAACATGTTCGGGATAAAAGGAAACAAAAAGCCTGCAAAGGACTTAGCCAAATTTTTGCAAACTTTCCAGAAATTCTGTTGAGCGAGCACACTCGGGACAAAGGAAGGTAAAAAGTTTCTTTGGTTACAGGTTTTCCGAAAGTCTCTTGAGCAAACGTGTTCGGGACAGTGGAAATAAAGAAACTTGCAAGAAAGGACTTAGCCGAAAAGATTGTTCATTTAGAGCAAACGCTGCCTTACAAAAGAAGTGTCCAAAGAAGGAGCACGAAGGAGAAAAATAAGAGGAGCCCTAAAACAAACTAGGTAGAGCCGGGCGGACGAAGACCAGGAAGCTTCAGATGCTCGACCTTGGACCACTGCCACCGAGGTCCCTCAGGAATATTTAGGCCCTCCAGAAAAGAGAAGTCCAAATCTGGGAACCTCTGCAGCACCTGGTGCCGAGCAAGGCAGAAGCCGTCCTGAAAGGCGACCTTGGCCATGTCATCAGAAGTACGTTTCTGAACGCCAAGGACATTGACCTCGTCCCTCAGCTCAGCAACCTCCTCTTCCAGCTCGCTTATCCCCAGCGTCTCTCCGGACTCCTTCTTCAGAGCCTCGACCTCGGCTTGAAGAGCATTGTTCTCGTCCGTCAACCTCGACGCAAGACTGTCAGAAACAGCCTTGTCCTTGACAAGATCTTCGTTGGCGGCGAGCAGCCCCTTTACTTGGTCGCCGAGGTCGGCAATCTTCCGGGAGGAGTCCTTTTCAAGTTCTTCTCTTTTCTTCGAGAACTCCTCCCGAACGGCAGCGAGTTGCTGAGAACAATCCGCTGTCAGCTGCTGGTTGCTGGCGATCACCTTCGCAAGCGAAGCCTTCGCTTCACTGAGTTCCGGCGAAGTCGCATCCTTGGAGGCAGCCTGTCTGGCCACCCGAACTCGGAGATAACCAGCGTACTCCAGCAGCTACGGCAAGGCAAAAGTCCAGGTTAGTACAAGTCTAAACACTTAGAAAATTGAGGAAAAAGAGTGTAAAGACTATACCTGAGCAGCGTGCTCGGTGACTTTTGCGGCGAGGGTATTATCCCCCGGGTGAGCCACCGCAATGGCCCGGAAGGAGGCGTCAGTGGTGATCCCCTTCCAAATCTCCTTTGTCATTTTTGGACAATCGTCGGAGAGCAAATTCATATCCTCCGTGATTGTCCAAAAGGGCTCCAAGGGGATCTTCCCCTCAGGGATTATGGCATCGCGGAGGGCTCGTTTCCTCTCATGAATGGCCCTCCAGCCAGCAGCAAGGGGCTCCTCTGAAAGTAAGAAGGAAGTTAGGAGCAGAAGAAAAATTCGCGAAAGGAAAAGGAGCTGAACTTCGCCTGAAGGCATACCTGGAGGAACCTCGGAGACAGTGTCCTCGGGATCCTCGGGCCCCTCGGAAGAAAGACCCTTACCCTTCTGCCGGTACCGCTCCTCGGCAGTGGGTACTTCTACCACTACAGTGTTTCTGGGGGCCTCGAGGTCGAGAGGAGGCACCTCGGCGGAAGTAGCGGGGACCTCTGACGGTGGAATTTCAACAAGACCAGCCTCTTCGCCAGCTTCTTCTTCCAAAAGCTCTGGCTGAGAAGGCTGGAGAGCCTTCCTAGCTCGCTTCGCCGAGGGTCCCGCCCCTGTCATCTTCCTTCTTCGGGAAGCCGCCTTCTTTGTCTGCTCCCCCTTCTCCACTTGGCCAGAAAAGAGGGCCTTGTAATAAGCGGCAGCCCCATCGCCCATCTCTGAAAAAGAGAAGAAATATCAGCGTAAGTCCGAGGAAAAAGTATAAAGGGATGGAAGATTACTCACTTTCGGCAAAAGTTTCGAAAGAAGTCTCCCCCTTAAGGAGCTTGACCAGCCAGGAGTCTTTCCCGGCGATGGCGGGAGCGGGCATATTGAGGTCAGTCACGTGCTCCTTAACCACTTTCAGCTCCCGAAGGACTTCTTCGGTCATCAACCTCCAGTTGATAAGAAAGGGGTAAAGAGCACGAGGAGAGACCTCGGGAGCCCAGTCAGCGACTGCCCGAATGCGGGCGTCGAAATCCGCGAACACGGAAGCCAACGGTGGGGTCAGCAGCATCCTCGGATCAACGACGTCTGCGTTCAGCACTCCCTGAGCCCACCTGGTCGGGACATCAGACCAGTTCTTATCCACCTTGAGGAAAAAGAACTTAGGCTGCCACCCCCGCCAGCTATCCTTCGTGTCGAAGGTGAAGGTGAATTTTTTGCTCCCGGATCCCCGAGGCAGCAGGAAATAGAAGCCACCCTTCGGGACCACATAGAGCTTGTAGTACTGCATGAAGATGATGAAGTGGGGCTCTATCCCGAACACGCCACACATGCAGAGGTAGGCGTTAAAATAGCAGTATGCGTTCGGGGGAAGCTGGTTCACAGCAATGCCATGGAACTGGCAGAACTCGCAAACCACCTTCGGGGGAGGATACCGAAGTCCGGCCTTCAGTTGAGCTCGGAAGACGGTAACCTCGTCGGCACGGTTTGAAAAAGCAAAATGGCTAGAACGAGGCAGTCTGGTCACAGCGTAAGACGGAAGAAAGAATTTTTTCTTCCACCTCTCTAGTTTTTCGGGGGTGGTACAGCAAGGGTGGGCCAGAAGAGGTTTCCAGCTCTCGGGAACAGGCATCGCAGACATGAAAAAGAGATTGAGATGGAAAAGAAAATAGTTTCCAGAAAAAACTCAGAAGACGAGTTTGGAAAAAACAACAGTTTTCCAGAAAAACTCAGAAAAACAGAGGAATCAGAGTACTCTGGAAATCAAAACCCACCAAAAGATTTGCCTGAGGACGCCGTCGTGAAAGTTGGTAGGAAAAGCTCTGATTAAAGAAGCTCCGCCACAGAAAGTAAGATAAAACACAAGAATAGAGGGCAAAGCAGAGAGAGAGCAGAAAAACAGTAAGTGGGACTTATGATGGAATGGGCTATTTATAGGCCAAAGGTGGGTAACCGAAAGAACATTATAAGTACCCATTGGAGGCAAACCGTCGCCGTAACTGCCCGCTGCACCCGAAAAGGTGCGCCCTCTGTAAATGACGCGCCTCTCCTCCAATGGCAAGAAGCCGCGTGTCAACCGCTGCGCAGAAATGGGGGACGTGCCTCCCCAAACGTGCCTGGAAAACCGGGACACGCCTCCTGATTGGGACACGTCGTTTGACATCCCTGAGAAATGGAGACGCGCCGCTCAGTCTGACACGCTTGGCCATCAGACCTGCAGAAATAAAAAGCAGGCCACCTCGAGGACGCCAAGAGACAGGCTATGGCTGAACAGCCCATGACTTTTGGGCAAGAGGTGTATCTTCGGTACAGGCTTTGCCTCGGAGACACCAAAGAATAGGCCAAGGCCGAACAGCCCAGACCCTCGGGCAAAAGGTGTGACCTCGGAACAGGTTATGCTTCCCAACAAGACTCCCAACAACAACCTCGGAAAGAGATGCAAACCGAAGTCTTCACTTCGGCTTTCCAGAGGGGGGCATGTGATAGCCAAAGGCTATCGCCTCAATCTGGCCGAATACCCTGCCACAACAATGGCCAGAAGAACTGGCGCTTCCCGGGAACAGGTGGAATCATGCACCTCGGGAGATAGCCGGAGAGCTCCGAGCCTCGGCACGCCAGTAAAACTTGAGGACTCCATTCACCCCCCAAGGTTGTGAACAGCGCGCCTTCGGAATAGTGGCACCAGACATTGCTGCCCGAATATGATATCCCCGAAGGCGGAACCCCCTGGAACTGGGAACCCCCGAACTGAGGGTATGCTTCCCGAAGAGGGTCTATCCGAACTAGAGGACGACCTCGCCCAGGGACCTCGGGAGTACGGTAGGCGCATTTAAGGAAGCATTTAAGGAAGCCTCTGACACGTCCCACCACAGACGTAAAAAGTCGCCCTGACGCGCAGACGCCATCAGAATCATATCATGGCCCATCTCAGCACAAGGCTCGAGGCCATCTAGTTACCAACTATCTGTCCCCTACGCCCAGACGTTCAGGAGCATCCGACCGCACACGTGTCATGATCTGAACGGGCTAGGTATTCCTATATATACAGGAAATAAATACTTGACAGGAGGTTGGCAGGCCGGATATATAGCTCCCACACTCTGAGAAAATACCAGGCGAGACTTTTCTGCCTTTCTCTTTGAGCTAGTGACTTTCTACTTCTTCCGGCCACCACTGACTTGGGCGTCGGAGGATCCCCCCCCGGAAAAACACTCCGGGGGCCTCCTAACCCTGTTTACCAGCTTTTCAGGTACTCTCCTTGGGGCGATCCACCTTCCAGGCGTTCTTCCTCCTAGAAGTCTCCTCAACAGTCATCATGACTCACAACGATGAGGCCCAAGGCCATCACAAGTGGAGAGGCCAGAGACATCACAGCTGGGAGGAGCATTAAAAGGTAACATTTATGTTAATGGTATGCCTGTTATATGTTCTATTTAATACTGGTGCATCTGTGTCTATAGTGGCTAGGAAATTTGTTGATGCCATGAAATTTCGTACTGAAATCATGCCTAGGATATCCTTAGTGAAAACAGCAGGTAGTCAATGTCTTTTCACTAATGACCTAGCTAAGGATTATTGGCTAGTAGTAGGAGAGAATAAGGTTATGACTAATCTGTTAGTGTTGGACATTCCTAAGTATGATTTAGTGTTGGGTATGAATTGGCTTGCTATGCTTAACAAAAGAACTGATTGTGATAAGAGAGAAATCACATTGCCTGATGGTGAAGTGGATATGTTAGTGAATTCTAAGGAATTAGTGTATGAAATGCATGACATGGAACTAGAGGTATTAGATGAGATACCTATGATTTAAGAGCATGATTATTGTTATGCACTGAATCAATTGCACCGTGATGAGGAAGTGGACAGAATACTTGTAGTGACAGATTTTCAGAAGTCTTTCCTAATCACCTGCCAAGTATTCCTCCACTAAGGGAGATTGAGTTTGAGATCAAGTTGTAACCAAGAGCTAGTCCAACATCCAATCCTCCTTACAGAATGCCTATCATAAAGATGAATGAGCTTAAGAAACAACTTGATGAACTTCTTGAAAAAAGGTTCATAAGGCCAAGTGTTTCACTAAGGGGTGCTCCTATTCTCTTTGTGAAGAAGAAGGGCGGATCATTGAGACTATGCATTGCCTAAATGAAGCTTAGGGCAGTGACTATCAAGAACAAGTACCCACTCCCTAGGTTGAGGATCTTTTTTATCAACTCAAGGGAGCTAAGATCTTCTCTAAGATAGATTTGAGATATGGATACTTCCAGTAGGGAGTAAAGGAAGAGGACTGATGAGCATCAGCATCATCTCCATGGTGTGTCGTGGTAAGTGCGGCAGGGACTTCAGGAGGTGCAGGCGAGTCCTAACGGAAGGTGCTCTTTGTGGATCACCTGTGATGGCCGGCGGCACCTTTGTGTGGCAGGCATAGTGAGGCCGAGAAGGACTTCCGGTGTGGAAGGGAGCCCGAAACGGGGATTCCTCAGGAGGACCTGCCCAAAACACTCAAAAAATATGGGTTAAAAGGTCCCCGGAGTCTTTTTCCTGGGAGGAGCCTTTAACGCACAAGTCAGAGCTTTTAAAGGTGGAGAGGGAGTAGTAAGCACAAGAGACTATTGCCTGCCGTGTTTTCCCGGGGGCCAAGAAGAGAGGATGTTAGTGTTGTGCCCAAAAGCCAATCATGAGATGTTTGTATTTTTTGCACATTGAGTTATGATATTTAATTAAGGCATTAATCCAGTAATTATGTTTGTTGTTTTGTTTCTGCGTAACTTAACAAACATAATTGTAACCCTAGAATAATGATATTCTTAAACATCCCTGGTCTAGTATTATTGTGGAGCGGGTTGCAATAATACATAACGACTAGCATATGTGGAGACTAATATGAGATATGTAGTCTACATATGGGTACAAGTTGGAAAACTTGTGTACTAGACCGACCCACCATGAGAACACAACATGGATCGTTATATGAATGTCATAAGTGATTCTCATAGTGATCATGGTATATGTAGTCCTTCGACCTAAGATCATCAAGGTTCCCTACATGTGAGTCACATACTTTGATACTTTCCTTTGTTGCTTGTAACTGAGTGAACTTGAAGGAGGTCATTGGGTATGTCACATATCATGCGGAGGGATTTGTATGATCAAGATGGGATTTGTCCCTCCTATGTAATGGGAGTGATATCTTCTGGCCCCTTGATAGAGTAAGACTTAGAAAAATGCATGGCCATGCTCAGATGAGTTGATATAGGATATCAATGTCATCAGTTTAAGTTGGTCTACTCGGTAATCAAGAAACCAAAGATTGGGCTATACGAGAGTGACACATTCCATGTCTCGTGCTTAGTCTTGATATCTTGGACAAAGGGACAATGGCATATATCGGTGATGATCATAAAGGTTTAGTCGAATCATCGACAATCTTGTCACTTGGGTAGCAATGATGTGTTGCTAGACACCGCTCATTGCTAATGATCATAAATGTGATTTATGATCATTGCCACCGTGGTAAGAGCCTATTGGGTTTCACACATAGAGCTATTTGGATCATTATAGTGCATGGGCTAATAATTTGGGTTTTGGTTTCACAATAATTTCGTATTAATAATGGGCCCAATAGTTGAGCCATTATTAAGTCTGAAATTAAAGCCTAATTGGATTAGGGGTTTGAAACCTATTAGGCCTGGAAGTTGAGTCTCACTATAAATACAACTTCTAGTGAGAAATTCGCAGGTCTCCTTGCCCTAGCAGCCATACTCTTCTCTTGCAATTCATTGGAGGACGCAAGCTAGCACTGCGAGCACAAGAGAAACGCATCTGCCGGGATGTGGTGGAAGCGTGGTGATCCTGAGAGGCTCGTGTGGATACCATAGAGAGCCTGAACACGTCAACTGTTCAGGTTTTGTGATTCGACTCTACAGTTGAGTGAGAGATCTCAATCGAAAATTAGGTATGAAAATTTTTGAACACCCGGTTTACCCCGTTTGACTTGGATCCTGGAGGGTTTCGGTTAAATTCCGCTACGCTGTTTGGCTCCTGAAACCCATCAGTGGTATCAGAGCTACTGGTGAAACCCTAAATCGGGATTGATGTTGAATTGCATGATGTTATGTGTTCGGTTGCTTTTCTGCCATGATTAATTAGATTGATTCATGATGCATGAAACCGGAACTCGTAATGAACATATGAGGTATATGAAGAAACGACACTAATTGGTTAATGAGATTAACCCGAAATTGAATCGTATGAGATACCTATATGGAGTAGGATTCTTGCAATAGTTGCGAAAACCCTAGCTTGGTTCGGATTCGGCCTATTCGGGCACTGAAAGTAAGGTATTTTTGGTTGCTCGAATGGTGGAACCACCACCCGCTGACCGCCCAGCGGGACCACCATATACGAAGCGCCATATAAATAAAAACTTGTTAATCAATGCGTGAAATTTGGCATGCATCTTTGTTGAATAAGATTTGACATGATATGCTGATTGGTGTTTGAAGCATGGTGCATGGTTATAGCCCTTGATTGGTTGTACTTCTAAATACGGCCTGCGAGTCGTGCCTTTTCTTATCACTCTCATTGTACATTCTCTTCTCACCTTACTCCCCTCAAATGTAACTCGAGGTTTCTATTATTGATGTAATGGTGCACTATGGGATCATCCAAAGTGATATGTCCAAGGATCATCCAAGGTGGTATGTCCAAGGAGGTTACAACTAAAAGGCAGCCAAGAATGGAAGAGAAGGAGCTTGTGAAGACTCTTTTCTTTTCTTAGGCTTTTATGATATTCTCATTGGCTTGAGAATATCGCAAAGTTTGGGCTATAACCATGTCACGTTTACTTTCTGGAACGCATGAGATGCATGTTTTATATTTGTATGTGATGCATGTATAAGACAACCGGAGATAACAAATTGGTGAGATCAAACAAAAAATCCCTCAAACAAATATTAAGTCATCAAATGTGATGCCTTCCAAATGTTGGCACACGTCAAGACTTTGATCAACATTAGGTGGGTTTGCCAAAGCAAAGCACCTATGTTCATCTTGGTAAGGCGCAATGGGATAATAGTGATATCCAAATTGCTAACTTTGTGTCCAACTTAACTAAGTCATCCTAATAGGATTAGGGACTTAGAGGCATAGAGTTAGGCTTAAGCTCATGGGATGAGCTTGGACAAGTGTTGTTTACCCAACTATCCAAGAGTTGCATAAGATGCAATTGGCAAGGAGTTGCCTACCTAAATAGCTGTAACTTGAGAGAAAAGCCAAAGCTGACTCAAGTTGTGGTCAAATATGGATCTTGGCCCACTAGAATACCTTAGCACCGAGGTGTTCCGAAATAATATCGAGGGTTATTATTTTGAGGAAAATAGTGGGAGTATCGTTTAATAAAAGTCCTTATTAAATGAATTAAAATAAATGACTCTTACACTGCATATTTACTATTGTAGATAACCATGGCACAAAACACATCGACACTTTCATTGCAATCGATCCTTGAGAAGGAAAAACTGAATGGGACCAACTTTCTCAAATGGTACCGAAACTTGATGATAGTCCTCAAGCAAGAGAGAAAGGCCTATGTCCTAGAGCAGCCCATTCCGAATGAGCTTGCTGCCACTGCTCTAGGAGCTAAAAAGGATGCTCACAAAAGGCATTCTAATGATCCTTTGGATGTTACATGCCTCATGCTTATTACCATGGAATCTGAGCTTCAGAAGCAACATGAGAACATGGGGGCGTTTGATATGATCGAACATCTCAAAATGCTTTTCCAAGAGCAAGCTAGGCATGAGAGGTTTGAGACCTCTAAGGCATTGTTTCAGTGCAAGATGTCTGAGGGAAGTCCCGTGGGTCCTCATGTGCTCAAGATGATTGGGTACATTGAGAATCTTGAGAATTTGGGATTTGCTTTTCAAAAAAAGTTGGCTATTGATGTAGTCTTGCAATCATTGCCTGAAAGCTACAGTCAGTTAGTCATGAACTATAACATGAATGACCTAGACAAGTCCTTCCCTGAATTGCTCAATATGTTAAGAACTGCTGAGCAAAACCTTAAGAAGGCTAAGCCCATTTTGATGGTTCAAAAGGGCAAGGGAAAAGGAAAAGCCAACAGGAAGAAGGATAAACCTAATGGAAAATCTAATGCTAATTCTTCTTCAGCTACACTGAAACCAAAGGGTGGTGTGGCAAAGGAAGGGGAGTGCTTCCATTGTAAGCAACTAAGACACTAGAAGTGCAACTGCAAGCTCTATCTTGAAGAACTTGCTAAGGAAAAGGGAAGTAAGACTTCCACTTCAGGTATTCTAGTTATAGAGGCTAACTTTTCTACTTCCTCATCTTGGGTATTGGATATTGGATGTGGATCTCACATTTGTGAAAATGTGCAGGATCTAAATAGAAGTAGAAGATTGGCCCGAGGTGAAGTGGACCTACCTGTTGGAAATGGAGCAAGGGTTGCTGCCCTAGCCGTAGGGACTTATGTTCTCACTTTACCTAGTGGATTAGTTTGAGAATTAGACAACTGCTACTTTGTGCCTACTATTAGTAGAAATTTGATTTCTGTTTCCTGTTTGGACAAGAAAGGTTTTTCATTTATAGTAAAGGAGAAATGTTGTTCTATTTATTTGAATGAAATCTTTTATGGTAGTGCTCAACTTAGCAATGGGTTGTATGTTCTAGACCTCGAAGATCCAATCTATAATGTGAATACCAAGAAGGTCAGATTAAATGATTCAAACCCGACCTATCTCTGGCACTGTCGCTTGGGCCATATACACGAGACCCGCATATCCAAGCTCCATAAGGATGGACTCTTGGACTCATTTGATTTTGAATCATATGAGACATATGAGTCATGTTTGTTGGGCAAGATGACCAAAGCCCCATTCATAGGACAAAGTGAAAGGGCTAATGACTTACTAGGACTCATACATAGTGATGTATGTGGCCCTATGTCTACACAACCTAGAGGAGGTTTCCATTACTTCGTTACTTTCACTAATGACTTCAGCATATATGGCTATGTGTATCTCATGAGACATAAGTCAGAATCCTTTGAAAAGCTCAAAGAATTCAAGAATGAAGTAGAGAATCAACTCGGTAAGAGTATTAAAGTGCTTCGATCAGATCGAGGTGGAGAGTACTTGGATCGAGAATTCCTTGACTATCTGAAGGAGTGTGGTATAGTATCACAACTCACTCCACCAGGTACACCTCAATGGAATGGTGTATCTGAAAGGAGAAATCGAACTCTGTTAGACATGGTTCGCTCTATGATGAGTCAAGCTGACCTTCCAAACTCCTTTTGGGGACATGCTCTAGAGACAGCTGCTTTTACACTAAACCGAGTTCCATCTAAATCGGTTCAAAAGACACCATATAAGATATGAAATGGGAAGCGTCCCAATTTGTCTTTTATGAAGATTTGGGGCTGTGGCGCTTATGTGAAACATCAATCCTCTGACAAACTACGGCCTAAATCTCAAAAATGCCTTTTTGTTGGGTATCCCAAAGAAACAAAGGGTTACTGTTTCTACAATCCTTCTGAGAAAAAAGTGTTTGTTGCTTGAACTGGTGTCTTTTTGGAGAAAGAGTTTATCTCAAAAGGAACTAGTGGGAGGAAAGTAAAACTTGAAGAAATTCAAGAACAACAAGGAGACATCGAACCTCAAATGGAACCTGAACAGACACCATAAGATGTTGTTCAAGAGTCTGTTCCTATAGCACAGAGCCCACATAGGACTGGTAGGATTCGGCGTGAGCCCGAGAGATATGGATTTCTAGTGACTCACACCGGTGATGTGATACTCATGGATCAAGATGAGCCCACAACCTACCAGCAAGCTATGTCGGGGCCTGACTCTGAGAAGTGGGTAGTGGCCATGAAATTCGAGATGGAATCCATGTATGAAAACCAAGTATTGACTTTGGTTGACCCACCTGAAGGGGTAAAACCCATAGGGTGCAAATGGGTTTTCAAGAAGAAAATTGACATGGATGGTAATGTGATTACCTTTAAGGGACGATTGGTTGCAAAAGGTTTCAAGCAAATTCATGGTATCGACTATGATGAAACTTTTTCACTAGTTGCTATGCTTAAATCCATCCGAATTTTGTTTGCTATTGCTGCACACTATGATTATGAGATATGGCAAATGGATGTCAAAACTGGATTCCTAAATGGAAAGTTACTTGAGGATGTGTACATGACACAACCTGAGGGTTTTGTCACTCCTGAGAATGCCAATAAAGTATGCAAGTTGCAAAGGTCCATTTATGGACTGAAGCAAGCTTCTCGAAGTTGGAATCTTCGTTTTGATGATGCAATCAAAGAGTTTGGTTTTATCAAAAATGAAGATGAACCTTGTGTCTACGAAAAGGTTAGTGGGAGCGCTATTGTCTTCTTGGTGTTGTATGTGTTAGGCATCAGGATCTATAGAGATAGATCTAGAAAGCTTCTTGGCCTAAGTCAAAGTACATATATCGAAAAGGTGCTAAAGAGGTTTAGCTTGCAAGATTCCAAGAAAGGATTCTTGCCCATGTCACATGGTATCACTCTTTCTAGATCTCAGTGTCTGAGTACAACCGAGGAGAAAAAGCATATGAGTAAGATTCCATATGCCTCAGCAATTCGATCTATCATGTATGCCATGATATGTACTCGTCCCGATGTCTCATATGCTTTGAGCATGATGAGGAGGTAACAATCAAACCCCGGTGAGAGTCACTGGACAGCTGTTAAGAACATCCTTAAGTACTTACGAAGGACTAAGGATGCATTCTTTGTCTTTGGAGGTGAAGATCAGCTCGTTGTAAGGGGTTACACCGATGCAAGCTTCCAATCCGATAAGGATGATTTTAGATCGCAATCTAGTTATGTGTTTTGTATTGGTGGTGGTGCTGTGAGCTGGAGGAGTTCAAAGTAAGAAATAGTAGCTGACTCTACAACAGAATCTGAGTACACTACCGCCTCTGATGCTGCAAAGGAGGCAGTTTAGATCAAGAAGTTCATCACTGAACTTGGAGTGGTTCCAAGCATTGCCGACCCGATAGAGCTCTACTGTGACAACAATGGACCAATCGCAGAGGCTAAGGAACCTCGATCTCACCTGTGATCCAAACATATACTCCGACGCTATCATCTCATCAGGGAGATGATCGAGAGGGGTGATGTAAGGATATGCAGGACTTCGACAGATAGCAACATTGCTGATCCACTGACAAAGCCCTTTACGCAGCAAAAGCATGATAGCCATTCTACGTCCGTTGGTATTAGATACATGGATGATTGGCTTTAGTGCAAGTGGTAGATTGTTAGTGTTGTGCCCAAAAGCCAATCATGAGATGATTGTATTTTTTGCACATTGAGTCATGATATTTTATTAAGGCATTAATCCAGCAATTATGTTTGTTGTTTTGTTTCTGCGTAACTTAACAAACATAATTGTAACCCTAGAATAATGATATTCTTAAACATCCCTGGTCTAGTATTATTGTGGAGCGGGTTGCAATAATACATAATGACTAGCATATGTGAAGACTAATATGAGATATGTATTCTACATATGGGTACAAGTTGGAAAACTTGTGTACTGGACTGACCCACCATGAGAACACTACATGGATCGTTATATGAGTGCCATAAGTGATTCTTATAGTGATCATGGTATATGTAGTCCTTCGACCTAAGATCATCAAGGTTCCCTACATGTGAGTCACATACTTTGATACTTTCCTTTGTTGCTCGTAACTGAGTGAACTTGAAGGAGGTCATTGGGTATGTCACATATCATGCGAAGGGATTTGTATGATCAAGATGGGATTTGTCCCTCCTATGTAACGGGAGTGATATCTTCTGGCCCCTTGATAGAGTAAGACTTAGAAAAATGCATGGCCATGCTCAGATGAGTTGATATACGATATCAATGTCATCAGTTTAAGTTGGTCTACTCGGTAATCAAGAAACCAAAGATTGGGCTATACGAGAGTGACACATTCCATGTCTTGTGCTTAGTCTTGATATGTTGGACAAAGGGACAATGGCATATATCGGTGGTGATCATAAAGGTTTAGTTCAATCATCGACAATCTTTGTCACACCTCACTCAGGCCCTGGCCTATCATTTACTAACTTAACTCCCAAACCCAATATTTTATCTCAAAGTGTTTGGTTCGGCCAAGCAAGTAATGGCAACTTTTAAGTCTTATTTTCTTAAGTTAAGAGGCCCAGGTGGCTTTAACAAGACCCATTAGCAACTTGCAGCAAGGGCAAGGCCCAAAACCCCCAACTTGCACAACAAGCAAGGTTTCAATTAATAACTTGCATAACAAGCAAGGCAACACTTAAATGCAATTTAAGTGCATACATGGTGTGCATCAAGTTTACTAACTATATGGAAACCAAGAAGCCCACAAGGTTGGTTTAGATTTCTGAAAACAACAAGTAAAAATGCATGATGCTCTCGGCTTACTAATGTACATGCCATTATGCACCATAGTTCCACATAACTAGGTCCATAACCATTCACATAAAAGTGGCAACTTTGGCCCATAATATCCAGCATACATAGGCAAGCATAATGCCATCCATAAGTCCATACATAACTTGGCATCCAAAATCCACAAAACATCCACAAACTAGGTATCCAAGACTACATATATGTACAAATCAAAATGGTAGTATACCTAGTATTTACCATGGCTATAAATGCCAAGCATCCATAAGTTGCTCATGCCAAGTTACATACAACCCGAGACCATACTCCTAATGGTCAAACAAAACCTTGAGAATCCCATACAGAAGTACACACTGCAACACCAAACCTATGGCCATATTCATGGTCATAAAGGTGAATACCATAATCAGAGCTAAAGTCCAAGTATCCATGCTCTCCTAGACAGTTCCCACTCTACAGCCTGCAAACTTAAAACATAAGTCTCGGCCAACCATAGGTAAATAAGACTTGTAATGAAACCAAAATGCTACGCCAAGCACACATTGGCACATACCTTGGTAACTAAGCAAATAAACACTAAGCACACAACCAAGGCAGCTTAGCACTACTCAGGCCGAATATCCTTGCCTGAAAAATAAAGGACGGGCAGTGAGCATATAACTCAGTAGGATTCACTTAAAACATATACAACTCATATTGAGTCTATTTAGTTAAGCTGAGTAATCACTCAAAGCTTAACCTCCCATTAGTTAGCTCAACCTGCAAAACAAACACCAAGACAAGAAAAACAGGCATATACATATACAAGACAGATAAATAAGTCAAATATTTCATAAGTGAGGTTAGCATGCACAAGGAAACACCAAAGCACACAAGTACACACACACACTCCACAATGTTGCTCTCGGCCATATAAGCCATACATGTACCCATGTGCATTTCTTGCACACAAACTTACCAATACACCATTTCCATTTGGAGCTCCCAAAATGCCAAGCAAATAGGCCACATTTACTTGTATTTCTAGTACATGTACCATAGTTAATTAGCTAATCAACAAAACAACCAAGTATAACCATTAAGCCCATCAAGCAACTAAGGTCATTTGGCAAGTTTTAACCATCACTTGGTCACTCTAGACACTTGAACCATGGTGTATAATACCAAGCAATATCAAGTGCCAGTGAACCCTACCTCAAATAGCTCTCGGTCTCAACCAAGTTTCAAATGTCCATGTGCTCTTCAATCCCAATGCGTAGCATAACAACATATAGGCATCATTATACACATCCATGGATTAAACTACCATGACTCAATTGAAGAACACTAGAATGCACACACTTTAGCTCTCGGCCAAAGTGTCCAATATGTCCATATATATACTGCCCATCATTCTGTCATTCCATATGATGTTCTAGTCATCAATGTACATCATCCATGGCATCATTGCCAAGTAACCAAGTGAAATGCACTATGTTATCATAAACTAAGCTCTCGGCCAAGGTACACATTTTCACATATTTGTGTCATTCATCCAACTAACCCAAAACATGACCAAGTGGCCATCAAAGGACGATGCTCATGGCACAATTACCATGTAACCAAGTAAAACACACCATTTCACATTAAGTTTAGCTCTTGGCTAAAATGCCCATAATCACATAACAATGTGCTTCATCAATTTAGTTCATCATATAATCACCAAATCACCACTAAACATGTTTCATGGCATCATTACCATGTACTCAAGTAATGGACACTAAATTATACTACTTCAAGCTTTCGGCCATAAAACCCAACCTCACATAACAATGCTCTCCACCCATTCAATCCAACATATGATCACTATATCATCAATAATCAAAGCTCATGGCATCAATGCCATGTAATTAGAGGTAGAACATGAATTACCTCAAATCCAACTTTCGGCCAACACACTATCTTTCACAAACTTGGTGTTCTTCACCCCAACAACCTAACACAAGGTGAAATAATCATTAACAAGCATCACACATGGATTAATTTCCATGAATTCCAAGAAGAACACCAAGAACACTTGTTCATCACATTCAGCCAACATTTCACTTTCATACCGAAACATTTCTTGCTCATTTAACTTAATACATCTTCAATTGAGCACTTAGGGTCCTTGTACATGGAAGAACTACCATGAATTCAAGGAGATATGGACTTTACCTCAAACCCTAGCTCAATTGGCTCGGCCTTCCTTCAACCTTCAAGAACAAGCTTTATTTCCAAGTGAACTAAGGCCGAAACAAGTCTCCCAAGCTTGAATTCTTCAAAAGCTTCCAAGATTAGCTTGATTTTTAGGAGAAATTTGGATGAGCACTCAAGGAAGAACTCTCGGTGAAACAAAGCATGGAAACCCGAAAATGAACTAAGTAAAATGGCCTTGGTAGTTTCGGCCGAATGTCTTTAAGTTTTGTTAGCTAAAATGCTAACTTTGGCCTTCCAATAAAATGCATGGTGCAAAGTAGTCTTCCAAGCTTACAAGCCCACAAAACCGCCATTAAATCATTGATTCCAATGACACTTTAGTCCATTCTTGGCCCAAGATGCCAAGCAAATAAACAACACAAGTACCAAGGTGTTATATACACACATGCATAACCGGCCATGACTAGATCACAAACTAGTTAGTTTGTTTAGTTAACTAGTGAATAGTACACTTAGTGGTAGACAAGAATGTGACTAGCAATCATTGTTGTCTCCCAAAAATGGTCTAGTCTTGGACTAGCCATCACAGAATTTTGCATGGCCAACAATGCCATCCTTAAGTTTGTGGTTTCACTTGCACCACTCAACTTAGTGCTCAATTTAGTCCCCTTTCTCTATTTTCTATCAGCTTCCCCATAGTACATTTTCTATGTGCAATTAAGTTCTGAAAGTCTCTAGTTTTGCACATAAGTCACTGTACCAGTCTCCAGAGCTTATCTTACTTCCCCTTTCTGTTTTCTCTCATTTTCCTTGGTTTCCCTTGATATTCCTTGGCCTAAGCCAAGCACTTAGGAGGTGCCTAACAATCTTGTCACTTGGGTAGCAATGATGTGTTGCTAGACACCGCTCATTGCTTATGATCATAAATGTGATTTATGATCATTGCCAACATGGTAAGAGCCTATTGGGTTGCACACATAGAGCTATTTGGATCATTAGAGTGCATGGGCTAATAATTTGGGTTTTGGTTTCACAATAATTTCGTATTAATAATGGGCCCAATAGTTAAGCCATTATTAAGCCCGAAATTAAAGCCTAATTGGATTAGGGGTTTGAAACCTATTAGGCCTGGAAGTTGAGTCTCACTATAAATATAACTTCTAGTGAGAAATTCGCAGGTCTCCTTGCCCTAGCCTCCCAAAAGGACAGCCGTACTCTTCTTTTGCAATTCCTTGGAGGCTGTAAGCTAGCACTGCGAGCGCAAGAGAAACGCATCTGCCAGGACGTGGTGGAGATGTGGTGATCCTGAAAGGCTCGTGTGGATACCATAGAGAGCCTGAACACGTCAACTGTTCAGGTTTTGTGATTCGACTTTATAGTTGAATGAGAGATCTCAACCGAAAATTAGGTATGAAAATTTTTGAACACCCGGTTTACCACGTTTTACTTGGATCCTGGAGGGTTTTGGTTAAATTCCGCTGCATTGTTTGGCTCCCGAAACCCATCAGAGGATTCAGGGCGGAGAGAGAAGAGAGATCCCCCTTTACCTGTGACCACTCCCCTGATATATAAGAGGGGGTGAGCCCTTCGGATTGTGACACGTGTATGGACGGATGTCATCCGTCTGGGCGTGGGGGCCCCTAGCCACCTGCAGGCTCCTCAGCCCGTGAGTGGCAGTAAGCGTAGCCTTCCATGACAGGACGTAGGCTGTGGCGGCGTGTCAGAGTGCAGGCAAAATGTCAGAGACTCCTTGATGGCTCCTACCGTACCTCCGAGGTGCCCTTGGTTGATGTCTCCCTTCGGAGTGAGGGGCCCTTTCCCGGAGTTAGACTGGTATTTCGGGGTTTTAACTGCCTCCGAAGTTAGTCCTTCGAGGGACTTTCTCCTGCAGAAGGTGGCTGGTTTTTATCCCTCGAAGCTGGTTTAGTCGCCTTCCCGAGGGAGGCGATATGCTAGTTTCCCGAGGTTGGTACTGGTGGGCTACCGAGGTCGTGTACCTTAGGTGTTTGACTCCTTCCTTTCCGGGGTCCTTAGCTGACCAGGGCGATAGCACTTCGGCTATCACATGCCCCCCTTCAGAAAGCCGTTGTGGAGGCTTCGGCTAGTGGTCCTTTTGGGGGCACTTTTCAGGACTCGGACTGTGACATTCGCAGGGGAGGCACTTCGCCACCTAGGGGATATGCTTTGTTCGAACAGGTGTCACCTGTTAGCCCTTTGGTGTTCTCGAGATACCCATCCTCTTTACTTTTCCTGCCATAGGCTAGTGGACCATCATGTCTTGGAACTAGGTCTGTCAGTCTGGAGCGGTGCGCCCGGTGTTTTCAAGATGTCAGAAAATGCATCCTAGTTTTTCGTGACGGGTGACACTGGCAGGTGCTGGTTGGGATGGGTATGCCTTTTCACGTGCAAGGGGCAATTATGGCGACGCTTCGCCTTCGCGTAGCAATTATGACGCCCTTCTAGCTACCCTTCCTCGATCTATATAAGCCTCCTCCTATCATACTCTTCATTTGTTTTTCTTTGCTCTCACTTTGCTCTCGTTTGCTCTTGTGCCTTCTCTCCTTTTTTGCGGCGGTATTAATGGTGGTGCTTTTTCCAGCAACCTTTCATGACGGCGTCCACAAACCCTGACTTCGGCAAGACTTTTCAAGGGTTCTGACTCTAGAGATCCTTCAGTTTCTGCTTTTCTTTTGGTTTCCTAAAGTCATTTTTCTTTTTTCCGAAGTCTCTTTTTTGGCAAACCATGTCTTCGTCTATTCTCGAGAGCTGGCAACCTCTTATGTCTCAACCTTGTTACTCTACTTTTGAGAAATTAGAGAAGTGGACAGCCAAATTTTTCCTTCCCTCCTACGCCACCACATGTTTACCCCACCTTGGTCACTTTAGTTTTATGAACCGGGACGATGAGGTTACTGTTTTGAGAGCCCAACTGAAGGCCGGACTTCAGTATCCTACCACGAAGATGATTTGATACATTTGTCAATTTCATGGCATAGCCATAAATCAGCTTCCTCCCAATTCTTACTGCTATTTCAACGCCTTTCTCTGCATGTGCGGGGTCTTTGGCGTAGAACCCCATTTTATCTTGTTCATGCAGTATTTTAAGCTCTATCCGGTTCCAAAGCGTTGCTTTTATTTCATGCTACCTCGGGGATCTGGGAGCAAAAAATTCATGTTCACCTTCGCTACCAAGGATAGCTGGCGGGGGTGGCAAAGGAAGTTCTTCTTCCTAAAGGTGGCGGAGGCCTGGTCGCATGTTCCGACTAAGTGGGCTCGGGGAAAGCTGGAGACGGATGTCATGGATCCCAAGAAGCTGCTAACTCCCGAGTTGGCGGCGAGGTTTGAGGACTTCGACCTACGTATTCGGGCTGTGGCTGACTGGGATGCCGAGGTCCCTCCACGCTCTCTCTACCCCTTCCCCATCAATTGGAGGCTTATGACCGAGGAGGTCCTTTGGGAGATGGGGGCGGTTAAGGAGCATAAGACAGATCTCAGCATGCCTGCTCCTGCCATCGAGGGGAAGGAGTCCTGGCTAGTGAAGCTCCTTCAAAGCGAGCTCACTTACGAAGCCTTTTTTGAAAGTAAGTTTCCTTTCAAAGTTTTCAGTATAAATGCCTGTCTGGACTCACATTGATGTTTTCCCTCTTTTTCAGAGATGGACGACGAGTCTGCTGCCTACTATAAGTCTCTCTTCCTTGGTCAGGCCGAGAAGGGAGAACAAATGAAGAAAGGCATCTCCAAGAGGTGCAAGACTACTGGGAACGGACCGTCTTTCGCCAAGAAGGTGAAGGACACCCTTCTTCCACCCCCGGAGGATACGGTGGAGGTCGGCAGTGACATTGCAACTTCCACCAAGCCTGAAACTGCGGCCGAGGTTCCTACCGGCGTAGCCGTTGTTGCTGCTTCATTGAGTCCCACCACGTCGGTGGATCTTTTGGGCTCTTTGGCAGGGAGTCCCTCTGCCGAGGAGTTGGAAAAATGCCAAAGGGATAAAGGCAAAGATATTCCTGCCGACGTGGAGGAGGTTCGGGACTCCGATGATGACGTTGCTGAGGTTGTGCCTGGTTTGTCTCTTACCCCTTTTTAATACTCGTATCCTCATAACTTGTATAGTTCAGGAGCTTTGTCTAACTTACGCTTTCAACTTTTCAGAGGATCTGGCACCCTCAGCTTGGATGGTTTAGCATGCCCGAAGGCAAGCTCTTCGTGATTCCCATATCCTAAAGGACAAAGTCCCAAGGGACCCGTTCTGGTCTTTTACGGAGTACATGAACCTGTTCTCTGAGGATTGCCGAGAAATGGCTCCCCAGATGGCGAGGGGCATGCTCACTCAGGCTTCATTCAAGGCAGTTACCGAGGAGTGTGCCTCTGAGGATACCCTTGCCGCTAAGGTTTCCGAGCATGCTGCCCAGGTATTTCTTCAAGCCTCTTCATTTTTCCTCCCACTTTTTTCTAAGTGTTTTGGCTTTCCTTGTGTAAATTTCACTAAGTACCTTCTTTTTTGTAGCTCTTGGGGTATAGTGGATACCTTCGAGCTTGGGCGACAAAGTAGTCTTCGGTCCGAGCTTGGGCCGAAGATAAATTAGCGAAGGCCAAGGTCTTCTGCTCTAACTTGGTTGTGATGAATGCCGAGTTGAGCCGAATAGCCAAGGAGAAGGTTGCCAAGCTTCGGGAGGAATTCTTGAAGGGCCAAGAGGAGCTCTTAAAGGATTTCTCCAAGAAGATGTCCGACCTTGGTGAGAAGGTTGTGAGCTTAACCTTCGCCAATGAGGCCATTCAGAAGGAGTAAGAAGGACAAGCTGCTCTTCTGGCGAAGGCTCTTGCTGACAACGCTAAACTTTAAGCCAAGGTCGACTCGTTGAAGAAGGGTTCGAAGAAGGAGAAGAAGATAAAGGAGCTGGAGAAGGAGGTTGCAGATCTTCGGAAGGAGGTTTTGGATCTTCAGAATGAGGCAGACTACTTGGACGTAGAAAAAGACAAAGCCGTTCAGGCGAACAAGGTTGCCTTTCAGGACGGCTTCTGCCCAGCTCATCACCAATTTCTGAAGAAATACCCGGACCTCGACCTTTCCTTCTTGGCTGCCTGGATATTCCCAAGGGTCCTCGGTGGACTTGGTCGAAAGTTGACCTCCTCAACTAGCCCTTTGCCCCTCATCCTTCACCGAAGGTGCCAGCCAAAGACACAGGAGCCGGAGCTTCCCATGACGCCGGGGTCCCTTAGATATTCTAGGGCCTTTGCCTTCTTCTTTTTTTTTCTTTGTGTTTTTCTTCTTGTAACCTTCTCCTTGTACCAAGAGCTTCTTCAATGAATTTTCCTTCAATATTTGGTTAAGTCTTTTGAGCAATTTTTTGTTTCCTAGTTGCCCCAATCACTTTCGGTCAGGGAATTTGGAGAGGTACACTTTGCTTGTTTCATCGGCCAATCCTTCGGGTAAACGTTCGTTGTTGGCAAAGTTCCCTTAGGCAAATTTTAGCCTGCCTTCATCGGCCATATTCGATAGACTTCACCTTTTTTGGGCGTATAACCCAATCATCTTCAGAAGGAAAACATGACTTTTGAAAGTGCACGCTTCAGCTTTGCTTGGCGAGTACTCTTCAGATAAGGGAAAACTTCTGTACTTAGAGAAATTTCTCACTTGTACAATTTCACATCTAAAATTCTAAGTATAGAATTTCTTTAAGGCATCCGAGTGCCATGCATTTTTCAGTTTTCCTCCTTCGGTGTCACCAAGCTTGTATACTCCATTTCGGACCTCGTCTAGGACTAAATAAGGCCCCTTTCCCATTTTGCCGAAGTACCCCTTGGGACGGTTTTTGGGGTTCAAACTCAGCCTTTCGAAAGACTAGGTCTCCTTTTGGCCTAACACGAAGGTTTGCTCTCATGGCCACCTTTTGGCCGAAAGGCCCTTCTTCTGAGCTCGGCCAATCTTCTGTGTTCGCCAACTAGGTTGAGCTTAGTTCTCAACCTGAGGTCGTTTCCTTTTTCATCGAACACTCGTATTCTAACTGGTGGCCATACTACTTCAAATGGATAATGGCCTCTGTACTGGAGATAAGTGAGAAAGGCGCCTCCCCCGTGGCCTTTCAGGGAGTTGTCTGATGACCCCTTGGTACAGCAGGAAGTTTTCCTGGCCATTTTCCCTTTGCTTCCCCCAACCTCTTTTATAGTCCCTCGTTTATAGTTCTGTTCGCTACCTCCACTTGTCTGTTGCTCCGGGGTTGAGCTAGTGGGCCGAAGTGCAATTTTATTCCGAAGTCGGTGGCAAATTCTTGGAATCTCTTGTCCATAGACTGGGAACCATTATCGGCCATTATCAATGTCGATATGCCAAATCTGCTTATCATGTTTCTCTAGACAAACTTTCATATATCTTTTGCCAGAATGGTCGCTAGAGGTCCTGCCTTGTTTCGCTTAGTGAAGTAGTCTGCTGATATTAGGCAGAACTTCACCCCTTCGGGTGTTGTTGGGAGTGGCCCGATGAGGTCTATGCCCCATACTGCAAAGGGGCAAAGGTAAGCTTCCGGGGTTGCCCACTCCGAAGGTAGTCTTTTGGGTGCTGGCGTGTCTTTTGGCCCTTTTCACACTTCCTGGACGAATTGTCTTGCACCCTTTTTACCGATACATCTCTGAACTGTCTTGCGTACCCTTGTCGGTATAATTCCTCTTTAATTAGGGAATATCGTCCGGAACGTCTTTGCATTTTTTGCCGCTTCATGAGGATTTTCGGGACTCTTTAGTTGCGAGATACCTCTTTGTACAATCTTTCCTCCCTTTGTCCGAGGTTGTTGTACCTCGCGTTGCCATGCTCGGATGTCCCAACACTTTGGTAACCAAATTTGATGGCTTTGGTGGCCTCCCTGCCCTCGGCCCCCGAGGGGCTACTCCAACGCCCTACTATTCTGCGCTTGGGATTTCACCGACAGGGAGTTTCCACTCTAGATCTACTTTCACTTGGTCTCCCTCATCGGTTTCAGCATTTTCCACTTCTGGGGTTTCCGCAATGAAGTCTACCAGTGCCTGGGCTTTCATTGCCCTTCTAGGCTCATACGTGACGTAGTACTCTCCGAGTTCGATGCACCATTTTGATAGCCTTCCCAAATGTTGTACTCTTTTTCATGACATCGCGCAGAGGCAGGTAACTCCAGACGGTGATAGCGTGTCCTTGGAAGGAGAGTCACAGCCTTCTGCCTGCAAGTACCAAGGCGTAGATGGCCTTTTGGGGCAATGGGTATCTGACTTTGTTTCCAAAAAGACGGTGACTTTTCTTCGGGTGTAGAACTCCTTCGACGGGGAGGTCTGGGTCATCCGGACCCTGCTTTTCCCATAGGTTGCGCTCTGAGGGGTGTGCTTCCCGTTGAGGACTCATCTCATTGATCCTCATTCTCCACACCCCTGTGGATTGACATGGGGCTCTTCTCCTGATGGGGTACTTGTGAGGAGGGCCTTTGGCACGAATTTGGCTGCGACCATCTTCGGTCTAACTGCTACATCATTTCAGCCACGACAGAGCATGGGAACTCACGCTGGAAGGCCATGGTAATAGTTAGAGGACGTTCCTCCTCGGGCAGGGAAGTCCCTGCTGCCGTTGTTCGATTGCCGGTTGAGCCTTTGGCGCGGACGTGGACCTCGGAAGTACCTTGTCCTTAGAACGCCGAGTTTCAACAATGACGACCTGGGAGTGTTTCCCACAGATGGCGCCAAATGATTAGAATCAGCATCATCTCCATGGTGTGTCGTGGTAAGTGCGGCAAGGACTTCAGGAGGTGCAGGCGAGTCCCGACGGAAGGTGCTCTGTGTGGATCACCTATGGTGGCCGGTGGCACCTTCGTGTGGTAGGCACGATGATGCTGATAAGGACTTTTGGTGTGGGAGGCAGCCCAAAACGGGGATTCCTCAAGAGGACCTACCTGAAACACTCAGAAACTAGGGGTTAGGAGGTCCCCGGAGTCTTTTTCCGGGGAGGATCCTCCGACGCCCAAGTCAGTGCTTTTAGAGGTGGAGAAAGAGTAGTAAGCATAAGAGACTATTGCCTGCCGTGTTTTCCCAAGGGCCAACAGGAGAGGATTCAGGGCGGAGAGAGGAGAGAAATCCCCCTTTACCTGTGACCACTCCCCTGATATATAAGAGGGGGTGAGCCCTTCGGATTGTGACACGTGTATGGACGGATGTCATCCGTACTTCTGGGGGTGGGGGCCCCTAGCCGCCTACAGGCTCCTCGAGCCATGAGCGGCGGTAAGCGTAGCCCTGCATGACAGGACGTAGGTTGTGGCGACATGTCAGAGTGCGGGCGAAATGTCAGAGACTCCTTGATGGCTCCTGCCATACCTCCGAGGTCCCTTTGGTTGATGTCTCCCTTCGAAGTGAAGGGCCCTTCCCAGAGTTAGACTGGTATTTCGGGGTTTTAACTGCCTCCAAAGTTAGTCCTTCAAGGGACTTTCTCCTGCGGAAGGTGGCTGGTTCATTGCTTATGATCATAAATGTGATTTTTTCCAACGTGGTAAAACCCATAAGGTGCAAATGGGTTTTAAAGAAGAAAACTGACATGGATGGTAATGTGATTACCTTTAAAGGGCGACTGGTTGCAAAAGGTTTCAAGCAAATTCTTGGTATTGACTATGATGAAAATTTTCACTAGTTGCTATGCTTAAATCCATCCAAATTTTGTTCGCTATTGCCGCACACTTTGATTATGAGATATGGCAAATGGATGTCAAAACTGCATTCCTAAATGGAAAGCTACTTGAGGATGTGTACATGACACAACCTGAGGGTTTTGTCACTCTTGAGAATGCCAACGAAATGTGCAAGTTGCAAAGGTCTATTTATGGACTAAAGCAAGCTTCTTGAAGTTGGAATCTTCGTTTTGATGAAGCAATCAAAGAGTTTGGTTTTATCAAAAATGAAGATGAACCTTGTGTCTAGAAGAAGGTTAGTGGGAGTGCTATTGTCTTCTTGGTGTTGTATGTAGATGACATACTACCCATCGGGAATGACATTCCTGACCTACAGTCTGTAAAGACTTGGCTAAGGAAATGTTTCTCTATAAAGGACTTGGGTGAAGCAGCCTATGTGTTAGGCATCAGGATCTATAGAGATAGATCTAGAAAGCTTCTTGGCCTAAGTCAAAGTACATACATTGACAAGGTACTAAAGAGGTTTAGCATGCAAGATTCCAGGAAAGGATTCTTGCCCATGTCACATGGTATAACTCTTTCTAGATCTCAGTGTCTGAGTACACTCGAGGAGAGAGAGCGCATGAGTAAGATTCCATATGCCTCAGCAATTGGATATATCATGTATGCCATGACATGTACTCGTCCCGATGTCTCATATGCTTTGAGCATGATGAGTAGGTACCAATCGAACCCCGGTGAAAGTCACTGGACAGCTGTTAAGAACATCCTTACGTACTTACGAAGGACTAAGGATGCATTCTTGGTCTTTGGAGGTGAAGATGAGCTCGTTGTAAGGGGTTACACTGATGCAAGCTTCCAATCCGATAAGGGTGATTTTAGATCGCAATCTGGTTATGTGTTTTGTATTGGTGATGGTGCTGTGAGCTGGAAGAGCTCAAAGCAAGAGACAGTAGCTGACTCTACAACAGAATCTGAGTACACTACCGCCTCTGATGCTGCGAATGAGGCAGTTTCGATCAAGAAGTTCATCACTAAACTTGGAGTGGTTCCAAGAATTGCCGACCTGATAGAGCTTTATTGTGACAATAATGGAGCAATCGAATAGGCTAAGGAACCTCGATCTCACCAGCGATCCAAACACATACTTCGAGAGGGGTGATGTAAGGATATGCAGGACTTCAACAGACAGCAACACTGCTGATCCACTAACAAAGCCCCTTACGCAGCAGAAGCATGATAGCCATTCTAGGTCCATTGGTATTAGATACATGGATGATTGGCTTTTAGTGCAAGTGGGAGATTGTCAGTGTTGTGCCCAAAAAGCCAATCATGAGATGATTGTATTTTTGCACATTGAGTCATGATATTTTATTAAGGCATTAATCCAGCAATTATGTTTGTTGTTTTGATTCTGCGTAACGTAATAAACATCATTGTGGCCCTAGAATAATGATATTCTCAAACGTCCCTGGTCTATTATTATTGTGGAGCGGGTTGCAATAATACATAATGACTAGCATATGTGGAGACTAATATGAGATATGTAGTCTACATATGGGTACAAGTCAGAGAACTTATGTATTGGACCGACCCACCATGAGAACACTACATGGATCATTATATGAGTTTCATAAGTGATTCTCATAGTGATCATGGTATATGTAGTCCTTTGACCTAAGGTCATCAAGGTTCCCTACATGAGAGTCACATACTTTGATACTTTCCTTTGTTGCTTGTAACTGAGTGAACTTGAAGGAGGTCATTGGGTATGTCACATATCATGCGGAGGGATTTGTATGATCAAGATGGGATTTGTCCCTCCTATGTAACGAGAGTGATATCTTTGGGCCCTTTGATAGAGTGAGACTTAGAAAATGCATGGCCATGCTCGGATGAGTTTATATATGATATCAATGTCATCAGTTTAAGTTGGTCTACTCGGTAATCAAGAAACCAAAGATTGGGCTATACGACAGTGACACATTCCATGTCTCATGATTAGTCTTGATATCTTGGACAAAGGGACAATGGCATATATCAGTAATGATCATAAAGGTTTAGTCAAATCACCGACAATCTTGTCACTTGGGTAGCAATGACATGTTGCTAGACACCGTTCATTGCTTATGATCATAAATGTGATTTTTGCCAACATGGTAAGAGCCTATTGGGTCGCACACATAGAGCTATTTGGATCATTAGAGTGCATGGGCTAATTATTTGGGTTATGGTTTTACAATAATTTTATATTGATAATGGGCCCAAGAGTTGAGCCATTATTAAGCCCGAAATTAAAGCCAAATTGGATTAGGGCTTTGAAACCCATTAGGCCTGTAAGTTGAGTCTCACTATAAATACAACATTTAGTGAGAAATTCGCAGCTTCTTGCCCTAGCCTCCCAAAAATGACAGCCGCACTCTTCTCTTGCAATTCCTTGGAGGATGCAAGCTAGCACTGCGAGCGCAAGAGAAACGCATCTGCCGGGACATGGTGGAAGCGTGGTGATCCCGAGAGGCTCGTGTGGATACCATAGAGAGCTTGGACACGTCAACTGTTCAGGTTTTATGATTCGACTCTATAGTTGAGTTAGAGATCTCAACTGAAAATTATGTATGAAAATTTTGAACACCCGGTTTACCCCGTTTCACTTGGATCCTAGAGGGTTTCAGTTAAATTTCACTACGCTGTTTGGCTCCTGAAACCCAACAATAATAAGCATAATTAAGCTACCTAAAATGGTTAGCACACACAAAAAAATAATCCAGCACACAACTCACATACACACCACAAATTAACATTCGGCCAAATCCACTAGCAGGCATCAAATTCACCATTTGCACTTCAACCACTTCAAATGACCACCATACCTCTAGAGCTCCAAGTTCACTAGTAACTTGGCCGAACTTGCTAAGAACTCTAGGTTCTTGCGTTTACTCGGATTAGCTAGCAAATCCTATAAGAACCCAAAAGTTCACCATTTCAATTCGAACCCAAAAGTTCACTCAATATGCCCATCAAGTAAACTAAGATCACATAGCACACATTGACTATCACTTAGCTACTCATAACTACTTGTTCATGGAATATTTACCAAGCAAGCAAGTAGAACGTGAACCCTACCTCAACAATACAAAGCTTGAGTTCTCGGTTGAGCTTGAGTGTCTAAGGCTGAAATCAACTTCCAATTCAAAGTTTCCTAACACAACAAGGCCTTCATTTAATCATCATAATCACTTGATCATGGAAATTTGCCAAGGAATCCAAGTGAACTATGAATCTTACCTCTAAATTTGAGCTTGAACAACTATCGGCTAACCTTGTACTCCTCAAAATCAAGCTTTAAACTCTGAGCTCCTAAGTCACCTATTGTCGAAATTGAGCATCCAAGCTTGATTATGTCTTCAAGCTTCAATCTTGTAAAGAATTGGCAGCAACCCACCAAGAGAAACAAGAACATAAGCCAAATTCGGTCAAGCACTCCAAGAAAGTTTTGACCGAAAATGATGGCTTAATGGCTTAATGGGCACATGCACATCCAGCTATGGTCACATGGACTCATTAATGGGTTAATGCCATTCTCGGCCTTGAATTAATTTGCATGGTTCATTTAGCCCTTCAAGATTCCATGGCTCCATTTTAGTCACTAAAACACATGTTCATTTCGGCATTAACCTTGATTCATGGCCTACATTGCCAAGAATTATTTAAAATGGCTAAAAATGGCCATTATCCTATGCATGTTTCGGCCAAGTACCAATGCAATGGCTAATTAAACAAATCAACAAAAATGATGGCATATATCTTGGTGGGGGACTAGGCTTGACCGGCCATCAAAAGATACCAAAAGTTCGTCTAATTCTCCACTTTTCCTTGTACTTATTTGCATGGCCGAAATTGCTAGTTTAAGTTTCATAGTTTCACTTGTAGCACTAGTTTAAGTGTACAATATGGTCCCTAAACTTTGTTTCATGCCATAGACATCATGGTCTAATTTTTCATGTGCACTTAAATCCCAAACTTTCTTAGTTTTGCATTTACACCGTTATCCTCATTTTCAATAAGTCCCTCATGTTTATTTTGTGTTTTCTCTGCATTCTTGGCCTAAGCCAAGTACTGAGGGATGGTCCTAACAGGAAGTATCAAAGTATGTGACTCACATGTAAAGAACCTTGATGGCCTTATGTTAAAGGACTATATATCAATGATTGCTATGACAATCACTTGTGACACTCATATAACAATCCATGTAGTGTTCTCATGGTGGGTCCATCTAGTACACAAGTTCTCCAACCTGTACCCATATGTAGACTACAGATCTCATATTAGTCCCCACACATGGTAATCTTTACGTATTATTGTAACCCACTTCCTAATAATACTAGACCATAAATGTTTAAAAATACTATTATTTTATGGTTATGATTATGTTTGATTATGTCACACATAAATAAACTAAAAAACACAATTGATGGAATAATGCCTTAATAAAATATCATGACTAAATGTGCAAAATACAATCATTTCATGACTGGCTTTTGGGTACAACAGTAACAATCTTCCACTTGCACTAAAGCCAATCAACCATATAACTAATACCAATGGATATAGAATGACTATCATGTTTCTACTGTTTGAAGGGTTTTGTTAGTGGATCAGCAATATTGCTATCTATCGAGGTCCTGCATATACTCATATCACTCCATTTGACGATCTCCCTAATGAGTTGGTAATGTTAGAGTATGTGTTTATATCACATGTAAGATCGAGGTTCCTTAGCCTGTATGATTGCTCAATTATTGTCATAATAGAGCTCTATCAAGTTGGCAATGCTTGGAACCTCTTGAAGTTCTATGATGAACTTTTTAATCCAAACTACATCCTTCACAGCATTAGAGGCAGCAATGTATTCATATTCAGTTGTAGAGTCAACAACTATTTCTTGCTTCGAACTTTTCTAGCTCACAACACCACCACCAATGCAAAAAAATAACCAAATTATGATCTTAAATCATCCTTATCAAATTGGAAGCTGGCATCGATGTAACCCCTTACAATGAGCTCATCTTCACCTTTATTTACCAAGAATGAATCTTTAGTCCTTCTTAAGTACTCGAGGATATTCTTAATAGCTATCAAATGACTCTCACTAGGGTTTGATTGGTACCTGCTCATCACGCTCAAGGCACCGAAGACATTAGGACGAGTACATATCATCGCATACATGATAGAACCAATTATCGAGGCATAAGGAATCTTACTCATGTGTTCTCTTTCCTTATATGTACTAGGACTTTGAGATCTTGAGGGAGTTATACCATGTGATATGGGCAAGAACCCTTTCTTGGAGTCTTCCATGCTAAACCTCTTTAGCACCTTGTCAATGTACATACTTTGACCTAGGCTGAGTAGCTTTCTAGATATATCTTTATAGATCCTAATGGCCAACACATAGGTTGCTTCACCAAAGTCCCTTATGGAGAAACACTTCTCAGCCAAGTCTTCACTTATTGTATCTTTGGGAAATGTCATTCCCAATGAGTAGTATGTCATCTACATACAATACGAAGAAGGAAATAGTCCTCCCAGAAATCTTCTTGTAGACATAAGGTTCATCTTCATTTCTGATGAAACTAAACTCTTTAACTGCTTCATCAAAATGAAGATTCAAACTTTGAGAAGCTTGCCTCAATCTATAAATTGAGCTTTACACTTTATCATCATTCTTCAAAGTAACAAAACCCTCTGGTTATGTCATGTACTAATGCAACCCCAGTGGTATAAAGAGCAAAAAATGTGCCCAAAATGCCAGCAAGCTCCACAAATAAATCAAAGAGACTAGATTTGAAACCCCCACCCCTAATCAACTCATGATTACAAATAATAAGTATAAGAAAATGAAAGAACATCAGCTAACTTATGCTCCAAGGTAGTCTTCAAAGAACCAACGAGATTTTTTTTCTTAAAATAGCAATATTATTCATTTAAAATGATATGGTTTGTAACTAGAATATGTGCCTATTTATAGGCTAAAAATTGGGTAAATAACTTAGCCAAAGTTGCATAGGAAACCTAAGTTCAAAGGAGTTAAGAGAACCTAGTCAAACTAGGACGTATTCACCTAATTTGCATATGTTTAATGTGTGCATTGTATGGATCTTACCTTATGTAACGTAAATCACTTGCATGGCCTAAATAATATCCTAACTAATTTAAATAAATATGAAATTAAAAAAATAAAGTGAAAATACAAGTTTAGCCCTAAAAACCCCAAAATGGTCTTCTCGGGTGAACTTAAGGGCTCCTTAAGGTTTTTGCTTGTATCTTCAACATCTAGCTTGAATAATTGAGTTCTATTGGCTTGAGACCTTTTATAAAATGTTGAAAAGAGGTCTTGAAACTTTTGGATTCAACGATTTAGATTGTGAATGAAAATGGCTCATGAACACTTTAAGGGGGCTCCAAAGGTGCAGTTGGTGGGTGCCCTTGGTGTTCCTTGTTGTTTGACTTGTCTTGGCACCATAGAATTAAGCACCAAGATTGGACATCAACTCCACATGATGTATTGGATGTTCTAGTAGCTCATTTTGAAATTCCAAGTCCATTCTCTGTGAAATAGGTTAGGACAAAGGATTGAAGTGTACTACTAAGCTCTTCAGTCCTCATCCTTGTCATGGGGCTACTAGTTATCTTTAATGGGATTTTTTTGCCATCCTTGGGTGTACCTTCCATGCTTTTATCAACTCCCCCATCCTTAGATAGATTCATCGATAAATCTACATGTTTAAATAAAGACAAATCAGAAACATTGAAAGTGGCACTAACATTGAACTCACTTGGCTAGTCTAGTGAGTATGCAATTTCATTGATCTTCTTGATCACTTGGAACGGACCATCTCTTCTTGGACGAAGCTTAGTCATTCTTGTAGTTAGAAACCTATCCTTTCTCATGTGTAACCAACCCAATCTCCAGGCTCAAAAATAACCTTCCTTTAGCCTTGGTTGACTTTCTTAGCAATTTGTTGATTCTTGAGCTCAATTTGTTGATTAACCATCTCATGCAACCTCTTGATCCTCTCAGCCCTTTTACTACCATCCAAACTAGAAACCTCGTTAGTAATTAATGATAGAAGATCTAATGCAGTGAAGGAATTAAAACTATACATAATCTCAAAAGGTGAAAATCCTGTAGTAGTATGCCTAGGCCTATTTTAAGCAAACTCCACATGAGGTAAACAATCTTCCCAAGATTTTAAACTCTTACCAATGATAGCTCTAAGCATAGAGCCTAAGGTCCTATTTTTTACCTTAGTTTATCCATTAGTTTATGGCTGCCAAAAAGTAGAAAACAAAAACTTAGTGCCAAGCTTTCCTTACAAAGTCCTAAAAAAAATGACTTAGGAACTTAGAGTCCCTATCAGAAACTATGATTCTTGGTACTCCATGAAGCCTAACAACTTCCCTAAAAAACAACTTAGCCACATGTATAGGATCATTTGTCTTACTATATGGAATAAATTGAGCCATCTTAGAAAACTTATCAACTCTAAAAAAGATAAAATCTCGATTTCTCTTAGTTCCAAGCAATCTGACAATGAAATCCATTGAAATTTCAAACCATGGATGAGTAGGTGTAGGAAGTCATGTGTGTATAAACCTTGTGAAGTGTGAGTGGACTTAGCCTTCCTACATACTATGCATTGCTCAGAAACCTTCCTAACATCCCTTAACATATTCGCCCAATGATAATGCCCTTTTAAAGTATGCAAGGTCTTCGCTTGTTTGAAGTGTCCCATTAGTCCTCAACTATAAGCTTCTTTTGTGAGTAGTTGCTTCCATGAAGTCTTGGGAATACACAACCTATTTTCCTTGAAAAGAAATCCATTAACTTAATAGAACTTCTCAAAACCAAACATAGAACACTTAACATAAATCTCACCAAAATCAATATCAGAAGCATGCAAATCCTTCAAATGCTCAAAAGCCAATGGTTTAGCATCCAAAGCAAAATGCAAACCATACCTTCTTGAAAGTACATCTGCCACTATGTTATCCTTACCTTGCTTGTATTTGATAGCATAAGGGAATGTGTTATGGCCCTACTAGTGGGAAGCATACTTGATGAAGGTAAAGTATTGCAAATTAAGTTTGGAACCTTAATTCAAGTTTACATAGCAAGAATAGGAAAGTTTATCAAAGTTCACTGAGTTCCGGGGAAGTTAAGGCACTAAATGAGGTTCAGCGGCAAAATGGTAATTTTGCATCCTGAATAGCTAGGCTTGGTCCCGAGTAGTTAAAATGAAGTTTTATAACTTAACTTTCAACCTTAACCCAAACTTGAAGAAATAAACAAGAATTACTCAAGAATAACTAAGTTGCCAAAAGATGGGGGCTTAAGTGTGTTAAGTCTAATACTTTTGTGGCTTTTGTGTTAAGCAAGGGTTATAAGAAGGGAAAGTGAGGGATGGCTGCCACAATTTCGAGTTCATCCTTCCCACCCTCATTTTTCCTTCCAATTGACCTTGAAATCCAAGTTTCTTGGTGCAAAGAGAAGCCATCAAAGGTATATAGACCAATGGGAGCCCATTTCAAGTGTTAAACCATGGTTTTGGAGCTTGGAGGCATGTGTTCTCCCATCCCCTATTTTTAGTACGAGGTAACCAATGTGTTCTTGATTGAATTCATGTTTATTGGTTGGTTAGGAGCTCGGGTTTTGGTTAGGAAACAAGAATTTGATGCTTGGTGCCTATGTTTTGCTTGGAACTTAGGTGGTACATTGGTGAGCTTACTGGATTGGAAAAGAGTTTGATTCTTGCTTGTTACTTGGAGTTGAGGTAAGGGAGTTATGTTTTGAAGTTCAATTAATGCTATTGGCATGAGTTTGCTTAAAGAAATTGAGTGATTCTAGCAATAGCATTAGTGATAGGATATGGTTGAATTGTGGTGGACTATGAGGTTTGTGAGGATTGGAATGATGTTATAAGGCATCATAGATTGGCTTGTGATAGTTCATTGTGATCTATGCAGCATGTTTTACATGTATGTGAAGTTTGCAGGCATTTCAAGCATGTTTGATATGTTTGGACGGTGTCCAAAGTTCACAGCAACAAAATGCATGAGAATTCTGCAGAAACACAGATTGGCGGTGCGTTGCCAATTTCGTGCTTCAGTCCACGATGCATTGCCAATCCCAGAAAGAGTCAGCAGAATGTCACTAACTATGGCGACGCATCGCCAATACAGGAGAAAGTTAGCAGAACGTCATCAACTGTGGCAACACGTGGCCACAAGCAAGTTAGCAGAATTTTCCAAGTTTTGCTAGGAGGGTTAAGAAGAGACCAAAGGGGGTTCTTAGGGTACCTTAGAGTCTAAGTATTCTAGGGCTACTCCGGACTTCCAAAATTCCTTTAAGACCTAGGAGTTTTCTTCAGTTTTGGATGGTTTTATGGTTACTTGTACCAGATGTAAGAAAACTAGCTTACAAAGATTCACAGCTAATTACTACTAGCTAAGGTGAAAGGTTTAGAATCCTTGGTGATCTAGCCATGCCGTTAGCCATGAGGTTGCAAGGTAAAACCTTGGTACACCTAGTCTACAAGGTCTTTATGGCCTAGCCTACAATAGTCCCACCATAATTCCCCTATACAACATAAATGGGAGAGGTTCAACTGGTGATTTATCACTAGTTAGGCTGGCAACCTATGCTTGCTAGAGGACAAGGCAATGCCTTGTAGTTCAAGGACCAGGATGAGGAGAGGTCTCATGGGACCTAGTTATATATGCATATATTTCAAACCCTCAAGCTATATGAGCTCACAACAGGTTACATATGTTATCATATGTGGAGTCCTTAGTAATTTTCTTGCAGGTACATTGAAGACCCTTACTAAGAATGTTTATGTTCTCACTCCCTAGTTATGTTGTGCAGATTCTAAACTTGTTGTGTTACCCACTCCGGGGTCATCCAGTTATGGTGCCAAAACTGTGCATTTAAACTCCCAGGTTTGGTGTGTCCAGTAGGTCATCAGAACAACACCCCTAGTGTACATACTCAAGTGACCCTCTTGAGCAATATGTAAATACATGCATATTGGTCTAACCATAACACACATATTTACATTTATGTACACTATGGCAGCTAAGAATGAAAACACTAGCACAAGTCTTAGTTTTGGCTTCCACACATTAGGCAATCTTGTTAAGTTCTAGTGACCAGCTACTGCACCTGTAACTCCCACTAATAAACTGTATCATTATAGCCTCATACCCCCCTATTTTTTTTGCTCCATTACCAAGTAGAGACCTAGAGCAAACCAAGGAATTTTTTTTTATATTAATAGCCCACCTATGGACCAAGTTACAGATTTTTTAAGTTGGTTACAAAATTCTGACCAAATAAACAGTAACTTAGCCAGCTTTGCAACGTTTTGCAGCGTCATATCTTTGGATAAAGAACTCCAAATTCAGAAAATCCAAATCCCAGTTCAATATATGGATGTTATCTAGGCGTGGTCAGAATTTCATTCAAATATTCCTTCTACACAGTGAGATATAGAACTTTAAGTGTAGAGTCAAAATTCTGGTCACTTTATGACCATTTTGCCCATACAAAATTTCATAGTGTGCAAACACTTCATTCACAAGGGGAAAGCCCTCCAAGGCTATCCCACATAGGTCCATTACACATAGGAATTACATTCCCTTTCTTTTAACAACTTTATATGGTCAAAATAAAATTTACAAGTAAGCAGCCCATCATTCACACTTAGGCGGCTTTGCACCACATCACTTACATAGCCAAAACATTACTCAAATGTTCACATACTTGTCTCATCTTACATACACTACATGTACATACATACATGCTCTACATAATGGTCTTAACTCAGCTAAATATGCACCCTAAGTTACAGGAGTGCCTGAAATGTAATGGACTCCAGAAACAGGACGCTGGACAGCTGCTGCACAACACAATAAGTACCACCATTAAAAATACGAAATGTGCTCCTAAAATCACCAAAATTTCCAGATCATAACTAGATATATGGAAGTTAATGTACCTGAAATTTCAGATCAAAACTCAAACCACAACAGTTAGTTTGAAGGTGATCTTTCTGCTGGACCTGCAATGACAGAATTGAGGGGAGTAAGTTTCCTTGAGAAACTTAGTAAGGGTAACACTTGGATTCAGTAGGCAATGTGACCATCATTAAAACCTGCATCCAAAGACACTAAAACAAAAAAACCAGAATGCAAATATACAAGATATAGCAACCAAATGCAGCAGCCATTCACAACCAACAAACACATGAAATGCAGTAGCAACAATAACCATAGATTAGTCCATAAAACACGTAATAAACATAAATAAATCACTATGAAAGCCCTCCTCAAGCTAATGCTTGGTCTTAGGATGATTTTAACAGTAGTTAGTACTAACTTTAGGCTCTAGAAGCCCTCACTTTACTGCCATCATTGTGCACTTCACACTAGGTCACAAAACCTTCAATAAGTGCACTCCCCTCACTAAGCTTGGTTCATCAAGCTCATGGCTCTCTTCCAAGCTTAGCCCTAGCTCCATGGATGTTTGAAAATTGCAGAAAACAGTCCATGAGAGCAACAGAACCCTTACCTTGATGGGTATGCTGAAATTGGAGCTTGATCCTAGGTGCAATCAAGTCTTAGCACCACATAGCTTCCAATTGCCCTTTCTTGCTTACTTTTGCCTTCAATTTCAATCTTGGAGGTATGGTGGCTATGGAGGAAGTGTGGCTGTGTTCTTGGGGAGGAGGAGGATGAAAATGAGAGAGGGATAGGTGATTTGGCCACTTAAATGGCCTTAATTGAGCTTAAGGGCACAAAACACACTTAAACAAGCTTAACCTTGCTTTATGTCATTTTCCTTCTCACTAATTATGGTTTCTTTGTCTTAAAATCATTGGTACACATGTGCCCAACATTTTTGACTAATTATCAAGTCTTGTCTTTCTCCCCCATGGTGGGATAACCACACAATTCCACCCTTAGACTTAAGTCAAAAGCTTGAACACCTTAAGGTTTACACTAGGACATTTAGGTCCTTATTGCGTTCAGTGTTTCCTTTGTCCCAACTGATCTTCCAAGAGCAATTTGGTCTTCCAATAGCACTTTCATACCATTCATATCCTTCCCATAACTCTCCAAGTCTCTTTCTTGAGATTTTTGCAATTAAGTGCCCGAATTTCTAAAACCTTACAAAAAAGTCCATAGGTTGCTTGACAAACAAGCAATCCTTAAGGCTTTTCTTGGGGGCCAAGTTACCGACTTGGAACACCTTTAAGGAGGTGTTAATCATGCCTTTTACCCCCCACACTTCAATCACTATGGTGAGAATTACACAATATAATAGTTTTAGCCATTATGACACACTTGTAATTCTTCCATTTTGTGAGGTGGTAACATGTTGGGCCGGGTAAGTGCTGAGGGTTATCGCGGTAGTAGCTTTTGTATAGGTATTGTACTTGAGAATCCCTATGATTCTAGCCTACATAGGTAACTTGCGGGTCAAGTAGCAATACTAACTAGTGTCTTCCTTTGGCTGCAGAGCCTATTAGCACTTGGACAATGACTTTTGAGACTTGCCACTTGGACTTGCATCCAAAGTGGGCGTTAGTTCAAGAAGATCTCAGACAGACTTGTATATACAGTACTCTTAGTTGCCTCCATAGTCTATGTTTTGAGGAGTCCTAGACTCTAGGGTTGGTCTTGAGTGAGGGCATTAGTCTACTTTATGTATGAATGTTCTCACGAGTTGTTATGTGTAGTAAATTGACTTAATTGTTGATTTTGTATGCTTTGGCTATTTGAACTTATTTTCTATCAAAATCTCTTGGCCAAATTAATGTTTTATGGGTTTTTTTAATCCAAGTAAAAGCATGAAGAACATGCATCCTGCATATTCTAGGTTAATCAACTAGTATCATGAAGTTTTAATTTGCACACATATACAGCTAGCTAATTGCAACCACCGTGAGACCGGCTCTTATAGGCTTCCTGGGCAAGGGCCAAGCATGGCCGTGTCAGAATGACTCAATGAACTCTACACACTTAGCATGCCACCTATTCAACTTACCTTGCGCATTAAGAAACTTAAGGGCTTTATGGTCCATATTAATGCTCTAGCACATCTTTGATGTAAGACATGTTAGACCTCTAGTAGACCTTGGTCTGATTAGTATCTACAGCACTTGAAAGATAAGGGTTAGGAGCTCCTTGGAGTGTTTTTCTGAGGGAGGGATCTCCAATGCCCAAGTCAGTATGCGAAGGGATAAGTTATTAAAAGTTAAGAGTAAAGAACGAAAAAGGAAAGTATCTCTTACGTCTTACTTAGGAGCCTCCCCTGAGTATTTATAGGAAGCCAGGGGGAATAGGCCGTTATGCCCAGCCTTAGTAAATTAGGACATGTGTTCAGTCTAATTTGGTTCATACCTTCAGAGAAAGGTGTCTACAGTTGGCCATAGGTGGTTATGCCCAGAGGGTATGGCCGTGTGTGAGGTTTTGTTAGAGATCCCCTAACTACATTTTTTGTTTCTCCCTAAGACCCCTCAAGGATCTGAGACCCCTTCAGCCAAGGATTTGGCCCGAGGGTAACTGGAGAAAACCCCTCATATGTGGGGACCATTTTTAGGGGGCATTTTTTCCAGCGAGGATGATAGACCTACATTTATGAGGTTGGTCATATACACAACTGAGGATGGCAAAGAGTCTTTTTCCTAGGGTCAATTGTTTACTTTTCTGAGGGTGGTGTAGATCCTTCTCCCAGGGTTGGTCACATAAATTTCTAAGGGTGGTGTCAGGTTTACCAATAAAAAGGTCATGTGGGTGACAGCCCTTTGGCTATCAAGTATGGATGAAAAACTTCCTTGGCCATAAGCAGTGTTACCAAGTCTCCAAAGCTCTTTGTCATATGTGGGATAGTTCAAGGTAGCACAATTTAGCTTCTCAGTAAAGTATGCAATAGGGTGGCATCCTTACATCAACACAGTTCTAATGCCTATACCTGAAGCATCACATTCAATTTCAAAAGTATTAGCAAAGTTAGGCAAAGCTATAAGTGGTGAATTACAGAACCTATTCTTTAACAACCCGAAAGCCTCCTATTGAGCGTTCCCTTACTTAAATCTTACATTCTTCTAGATAACTTTAGTTAAAGGTGCAGCACTGTAGAAAAATTTTCTCACAAACCTCGTATACAAGCTAGCTAACCCATGGAATGATCTTACCTCAGATATGGAAGTTGGGGTTGGCCATTCTTATATGGCCCTTACGTCTCTTGGTCTACCAGAATCCCATATAAACTCAAAAGAAATCCAAGAAAAACAACTTTGTCAACATAACAAGTGTACTTCTTCAAGTTACCATGCAACTTTTGCTCTCTGAAAGTAACTAGCACTTATGTGAGGTGTCCTACATGCTCTTTTTTATTCTTGCCATATACTAAGATATCATCTCAAAGTTCACAACAATAAATCTACCAATGAAGTCACACAAGACATGATTCATGAGTCTCATAAAAGTACTAGGAGCATTAGTTAACCCAAAAGGCACGACTAACTATTCATAAAGTCCAAATTTTATTTTGAAAGAAGTTTTCGATTCATCAACTTCCCTTGTTCTAATTTGATGGTAACCACTTTTCAAATCAATCTTTGAAAACAAAGTAGAACCATATAATTCATCAAGCATATCATCAAGTCTAGGGATATGATGTGTATACTTTACAGTGATTTTGTTGACTAGCCTACATGCCATACAAATGCACCACGAACCATCCTCTTTTGGAACCAAAAGGACAGGGTCAGCACAAAGGCTCATGCTCACCTTCACAAAGCCTTTAGCCAACAATTGCTCCACTTGCCTTTCAATCTTTTTGGTCTACTCAGGATTGGTCCTATAAGTTGGCCTATTTGCAATAGGTGTTCGAGGAACTATGTCAATTTGCTACTGAATGCCCCTTATGGGTGGCAAACCTTTTAGATTCTCAAGGAAAACATTTTCAAAGTCCTTCAACAAAGACAAAACAACACTAGGAAGATGTGTTAGATCATTGACAACAAGCAAAGATTCCTTGTAAAGTAAAAGAAGCACTGGTCTTTTTTCTTGAATGGCTTTCCTCACATCCCTCATTTTTCATTTTTTCTATATGACACTCTTTCTTTCCACTCAACTTTCCCTCACTCTTTTCTCTCAGGAACTCTCTACTCTTCTTCCTATCAAGTTTACTTTTCTCACTCGATCTCTCAATTGTTCTCTCAACCTTCCCCTCATCACTATTTCCCTCAACTTTCTTTTTCTTTTCCTTTCTTTTAACCATACTTTGATGCTTTATTTGATCCTCCAAGACTTGTTGTGGTGAAAGTGGAACAAACATGATTTGCTTTCCTTAATGAATAAAAGAGTGCATGTTCTTCTCACCATCATGTATCAGCTTCATATTAAATTGTGATGGCCTTCCAAGGAAAATGTGACAAGCTTGCATAGGTACAATGTGACAAAGAACTTGATCATAGTGAATACCAATCTTAAAATGAACAAAAGTTTGCTTTGCCACCTTTACCTCTCTTACATCATTCAACTATTGAAGTCTATATGGTTGAGGGTGCTTTTGTGTAGGAAGCTCCAACTTCTCCATCATGGTTGAACTTGCCATGTTGGTGTAACTTCCTCCATCAATGATGAGGCTTCATACTTGGTCTTAGATTTGGCACCTTGTGTGGAATATGCATTCTTTTTCATTGGCTTCCTCATTGACTTGCACACTTAGAGCTCTCATTGCCACAAAAGCAAAGTCTCCCTCCCTCGGGCTCAAGTGTGTTTAGATCATTACTCTCCAAAGGTGGTGTGTCCCCCATGGCATCTTCATCATCGGATGTGATCTCTCGGTCATCTTTAAGAATCATCATCTTCTTATTTGAGCAATCCTTCATATAATGTCCCTTGGCTCTACACTTGAAGCACACAATCTCCCTTGCCTTAGGTGCATCTTTAAGTGAAGGTATGGATTTGTCTTGTTGACACTGAGACAAGCCTTCTTTGGTGGCCTCCACTATTGGCTTGGGTGCTTCTCTTGCATCCTTGGTCAATGCTTTTCTCCGTGTGGAGCTTCCTTTTTGAGACATCTTGAATGCCTTTACTCACTTCTTGATCCTCTCAGCCTTAGTGGCATGGTGAAGCAATTCCCCTATAGTGATAGAAAGTACCATCTCCACTTTGTTGGCTATCTCATGGTTGAGACCATTGACGAATCTGGCAATGGTGGCCTTTTCATCCTCAACGATGTTGGCTCGGGTCAGGGTCATCTCTAAGTCTTTGTGGTTGTCCTCAACACTCCTTTGGCCTTGCACTAGTGTTTGAAGTTTGAGATGTTGGTCTCTATAGTAGTAGCTAGGAGCAAATATCCTCCTCATCAAGGCTTTAAGGGCTTTCCATGTGTGCATGGGCTCCTCCTCATTCCTTCTCCTAGAAGTAACTACCTGCTTCCACCATAGAATAGCATAATTAGAGAACTCAATGGCAGCCAATTTAACCTTCTTTTCCTTAGAATAACGATGGCAATCAAACACCATCTCAATCTTGTGCTCCCATTCCTAATATGTGTTACCCACTTCGGGGTAATCCAGTTATGGTGCCGAAACTGTGTATTTAAACTCCTAGCATTGGTGTGTCCTGTAGGTCATCAGAACAACACCCATAGTGTAAATACTCAAGTAACCCTCTTGAGCACTACATAAATACATGCATATTGGTCTAATCATAACAAACATATTCACATTATGCACACTATGGCAGCTAAGAAGGAAAACCCTAGTAGAAGTCTTAGTTTTGGCTTCCACACATTGCATTCTTACTATGTTCAAAAATTACGGCCACTACACCCAAACTTGCTCTAACAAACTGTTTTATTTACTATGTAACCCCATGTTTTATTTACTCCATTTTCAAGTAGAGACTTAGGGAAAACTAAGGAATTTCATTTTACATAAATACCCCACCTATGGACCAAGTTATGGAATTTTGAAGTTGGTTACAAAATTCTGACTAAACAAACAATAAATTAGTCACCTTTGCAACGTTATATCTTTGTCTACAAGGCTCAAAATTTAGAAATTCCAAATTTCAGATCAAAATTCCTTCTACACAAGGAGATACAGTGTTTTGAGTCCGAAGTCAAAATTTTGGTCACTTTATGACCATTTTGCCCAAAGAAAATTTTGTAAGTGTGCAAACACTTCATTCACAAGGGTAAACCCTCCAAGCCTATCCCATACATGTCCAACACACATAGCAATTACTTGTTCTTGTATCTAGCAACTTTATGTGGCCAAAATAGAATTTACAAGCGAGCAGCCTATCATTCACACTTAGGCAGCTTTGCACCACTATCACATATATAGCCAAAACATTACTCAAATGTTCATGTCCTTATCTCATTTTACATACACTACATATACATGCATACAAACACTACAAAATGGTCTCAACTTAGCTAAATACACACTCTAAGTTACAGGAGTGCCAGAGACACAATGGCTCCAGAACTGGATGGTGGCTAGCTACTGCATAACACAATAAGCACCATCACTAAAAATATCAAATGTGCTCCTAAAATCACCAAGCTTTCTTGATCACAACAAGACATATGGAAGTTTAAGTACCTAAAAATTTAGAGCAAAAATCAAACCACAAAGGTTAGCTTGAAAGAGATCTCTAAGTTGGACCTAAAATGACAAAATTGAGGGGAGTAAGTTTCATTGAGGAACTTAGTAAAGGTAGCACTTGGATTCAATATGTAATGTAACCATCATCAAAACCTACATCCAAAGACACTAAAATAGAAAACCACAATGAATATATACAAGATATAGGAACCAAATGGAACAGCCATTCACAACCATCAAACACATGAATTGTGGCAACAACATAAACCATAGGTTAGTCCATAAAACATGCAGTAAACATAAATAAATCACTATGGAAGCCCTCCTCAAGATAATGCTTGGTCTTAGGAGTATTTTAACACTAGTTAGTACTAACTTTGGGCTCTAGAAATCCTTATTTCATTGCCATCTTTGTGCACTTCACACTAGGTCACAAAACCTTCAATAAATGCACTCCCCTCACTAGCCTTGGTTCATTAAGCTCATGGCTCTCTTCCAAGCTTATCCCTAGCTCCATGGTTGCTTGAAATTTTAGAAAATAACCCAGGAGATTAAGAGAACCCTTACTAAAGTGGGTAGGTCAAAAATCAAGCTTAATCCTTGAAGTATCCAAGCAATAGTTCTAGCTTGCTTCGAACTGCTTTGTTTTGCCTTCAATTTCAATCAATTGCAAGTTTGAGGTTGTGGTGGCTATGGAGGAAGTGTGGCTATGTTCTTGAGCTAGAGGAGGCCAAAACTAGGAGAGAGATAAGTGAGTTGGCCACTTAAATGGGCTTAAATGAGCATAAGGGCACAAAACACACTTAACAAGCTTAACCTTGCTTTATGTCATTTTTCTTCTCACTAATTATGGTTTCTTTGTCCTAAACTCATTGGTCTGCATGTGCCTGACATTTTTGACCCATTTACAAGCCATAGCTAGCCTCCCCTAGGGGGGATAACCCCACAGCTTTACCCTTTGACTTAAGTTAAAAGTTTGAACACCTTAAGGTTTACACTAAGACATTTAGGTCCTTAATGCCCTTAGTGTTTCGTTTGTCCAAACTTGTCTTCCATGAGCAATTTGGTCCTCCAATAGCACTTTCATACTATTCATATCCTTCTCATAACCATCCAAATATCTTTTGTGAAAGTTTTGCAACTGAGTACCCAAATTTCCAAAATCTTACAAAAAACTCCATAGGTTGCTTGACAAATATGCAATCTTGAAGGCTTTTCTTGGGGGCCAAGTTACCAACTTGGAACACTTTTAAGAAGGTGTTGATCATACGTTTTACCTCCCACACTTTAATCACTATGGTGAGAATTGCACAATATAATGGTTTTTAGCCATTATGACACACTTGTAATTATCCCATTTTTGTGAGGTGGTAACAATATTCATCGGGATCACTCCTTCCTTGGGAGGATGAAATGGTAAGCTTGATGGAGTTGAGATTATTGTCGTCCCATGGTCTCCCCCTCCTCGGAAGCCTATGGTCATGCTAAGCACCTTATTCCTTTTTAGGCTCATCTCTCCTTCCACCTCTCCTTGGTTGCAAGATGGGGTTAGGTTTCCTTGGTAGCCTTAAGTCTATGTCCTTAATCCTCCCTATGAGTCTATTGAGGGTTTCTTGAAGTTCTCTCATGGTAGGCTCCTTATTATGCCTCACTTCATTGCTCCTATCCTCATGTCCCTCCATGCTCCTGAAATTGAAGATCCTCATATGCTCACCTCAAGCGTTTCACTCAAAATATGAACACTCAAACACTCAATTTGTTAGTGAGAATGTTACTATTAAAAGAGTCCTTAAAATTTCTAAGAAAAATTTTCTTAAAGCACACAAGAAAATCTGAATTCTTTGGAAACAATTTTGACTCCAAAATAAAGGTGTGCTAAACAAGCTTCAAAATACTCTAGAAAGCTCTTGCAATTGATAATCAAAAGAACCACAAAGCAAAGTGTTGGCTCAAAACTGAACGGGTTGGGGTTGGTAGGAGTAGAAAAAACCAATCACTTTGTGCAAGCCCTTTCTGTAACTTCTACTCCTTTCTTTTTTCCTCTTTTTTTTCTTTCTTTTTTCCTTCTTCCTTCTTATTTTTTTTTGCTAGAAGCTAGAATGCCTTTCTGCTTAAGGTTCTTTGCTGCCAAAGACAACAAAAATTAATCTTCCTTTCAGCCAAGACAAGAAACTAAGTGAAACTTGCACATTTTGAAGCAACTTTTGAAATCGAATCAACCTAGTTTTTTATCCTTCTTCTTTTGGTGTTTTCTTGACTCTACAGTACTAGAATTAAAGAAAACAAGGTAAATTAATTAGCCTAGACATGAAATGAAAGGATAAGAAACAAAAGAAAATAATTGAATGAAAACTAAATAAAACAAGGATACTAGTTGACTTTTTTTTTGTTGTTTTTGTTGATTTGATTCAAAACAAGGTTGGAAACAATGAGGATAGACCTAAAAAAGGAAGAAAAAAGATTAAACTAAAGAATTAAATCATGGAAAAGCTAGAAAAAATTAAAGACAAACAAACAGAAATAAGAACACAAAGATATGTCCTTTGGATAGAACTTATGGCTCTAATACCAACTGATGCGAACCCTAATGGTATAAACAATGTGAAATGTCCCTAAGATGCTAGCAAGCTCCACAAATACATTAAAAAGACTAGATTTGAAACCCCTACCCCTAATAAACTCCTGATTAGAAATAAGAAGTATAAGAAAACCAAAGAACACTAGCTAACTTGTGTGCCAAGGTACTGTTCAAAGAACCAATGAGATTTTCCTCCCAAAATAGCAATATTATTCATGTAAAAGGCTATGGTTTGCAACTAGAATATGTGCCTACTTATAATCTAAAACAAGGGTAAAAAACACAGCCTTTAAAGTTGGATGCGAAACCTAAGTTCAAAGGAGTTAATAAAGCCTAGTCAAACTAGGACTTATTCACCTAATTTGCACATGTTTAAGGTGTGCAATGTATGGCTCTTATATTACAAGAACTGAACCACTTACATTGCCTATATCAAATCCTTAATAATTTAAATAAACATGAAATTAAAAAAACAAAGTAAAAATACAAGTTTGGCCCTAAAAACCCCAAAATGGTCTTCCCGAGTGTACTTAAGGGCTCCTTAGGGTTTTTGCTTGTATCTTCAACATCTAGCTTGAATAGTTAAGTTTCATTGGCTTGAGTCCTTCACTTAGATTTTGGAAAGGGTTCTTAAAACTTTAGGGCTCAAATATTCATCTTGTGCGAAAAAATGGCTCATGAACACTTCAAGGGGGCTCTAAAGGTGCACTTGATGGGTGTCCTCGACATGCCTTGTTGTTTGACTTGTTTTGGCACTCTAGAATTGTGCACCAAGCTTGGCCATCATCTTGACATTATTTCTTGCATGTTCTAGTAGCTCCTTGCGAAATTCCAAGTCCGTTGTCCATGAAATAGCTTGAGACAAAGGCTTGATGTGCATTAGTGAGCTCCTTAGTCCTCTTCCTTATCATGGGTCCACTAGTTATCTTCAAGGGTTCTTCCTTTCCATCCTTGGGTATTCCTTCCATGCTCATATCATGTACACATCCTCATTGGATTTCTGTTTAGGAAGGCAGTTTTGACATCCATTTGCCATATCACAAAATCATAATGTGTAGCAATAACCAATAGAATTCGGATGGATTTAAGCATGGAAACTGGTGAAAAAGTCTCATCATAGTCAATACCATGAATTTTCTTGAAACCTTCATCACCCAATCATCCTTTAATGGTAATCGCATTACCATCCATGTCAATTTTCTTCTTGAAAATCCATTTGCACCTTATGGGTTTTACCCCTTCAAGTGGATTAACCAAAGTCCATACTTCATTTTCATACATGGATTCCATCTCACACTTAATGGCCTCTAGCCATTTCTCAAAATTTGGTCTTGACATAGCTTGTTGATAGGTTATGGGCTCATCCTAGTCTAAAAGCATCACATCACCATATGAGTCACGAGAAATCCATATCTCTCGGGCTCATGTTGAATCCTACCAGACCTATGTGAGCTTTGTGATAAAAAAGCAAACTCCTAAACCACAACATCTTGTGGTGTCTGCTCAGGTTCCATTTCAAGTTTAATGTTCCCTTGTTGTTATTCAGTTTCTTTGAGTTTTACTTTCCTCATGTTGGTTCTATTAGAGATAAACTTGTCCTCTAGAAAGACACTAGTTGAAGCAATAAACACTTTCTTCTCAGACGTATTGTAGAAATAGTAACCCTTTGTGTCTTTGGGATACCTAACAAAAAGTCATTTATGAGATTTGGGCCCTAGCTTGTCAAATGATTGACATTTCATGTAAGCCTCACTGTTACCCACCCTGAGATAGTCCAATTATGGTGCCAAAATTGTGCATTTAGACTCCCAGGATTGGTAATGTTCTGTAGGACATTAGAACACTACCCTTAGTGTGCATACCCAAGTGGATGTCTTGAGCACTATGTAAACACATGCATATTTAGTCCAACCATCACACACATATTCATATTTTATGAACACCATGGCAGAAAATAAGGAAAACACTAGCACAAGTCTTAATCTTGGATACCACACATTAGGCAACTTTGCTAAGTTCTAGTGACCAACCACTGCACCTATAACCTCCACTAATAAAATATATCATTCTAGCCATGTAACCCCATGTTTTGTTTACTCCATTATCAAGTATAGACTTAGATTAAACCAAGGCATTTTTTTTTACATCAATAGCCCACCTATGGACCAAGTTATGGATTTTTTAAATTGATTACAAAATTCTGACCAAATTAACAGTAACTTAGCCAACTTTGCAATGTCATATCTTTGGCTACAGGGCTCAAAATTCAGAAATTCAAAATCCTAGTTAAACCTTTAGATGTTCTCTAGGTGTGGTCAAAATTTCAAATAACCATTATTTCTACACAATGAGATATCGAACTTTAAGTGTAGAGTCAAAATTCTGGTCACTTTATGACCATTTTGCCCATACAAAATTTCGTAAGTGTGCAAACACTTCATTCACAAGGGGAAAGCCCTCCAAGGCTACCCGATATATGTCCATTACACATAGGAAATACGTTGCCTTGCATTTAACAACCATATGTTGTGAAAACAGAATTTACAAGTAAGTAGCCATCATTCACACTTAGGCAGCTTTGCACCGCAACACTTATATAGCCAAAACATTACTCAAATGTTCACATACATGTCTCATTTTACATACACTACATGTACATGCATACATCCACTACATAATGGTTTTAACTTAGCCAAATACACACCCTAAGTTACATGAGGGCCTGAGATACAATGGGCTCCAGACACAGGATGTTGGATGCCTCCTGCATAACACAATAAGCACCACCATTAAAATACCAAATATGCTCCTAAAATCACCAAAATTTCCTGATCACAACTAGACATATGGAAGTTTAAGCACCTAAAAATTCAGGGCCAAAATCAAATGACAAAGGTTAGTTTTGAGGTGATCTTTCAGCTAGACCTGAAATGATAGAATTGAGGGGAGTAAGTTTCAATGATACATTTAGTAAGGGTAGCACTTGGATTTAGTAGGCAATATAACCATCATTAAAACCTGCATCCAAAGACACTAAAAAAAACCACAATGCAAATATAGAAGATATAGCAACCAAATGCAGCAGCCATTCACAACCAAGAAATGCATGAAATGTGGCAGTATCATATACCATAGGTTAGTCCATAAAACACATAATAAACCTAACCAAATCACTTTAACACCCCTCCTCAATCTAATGCTTGGTCTTTGGAGGATTTTAACACTAGTTAGTACTAACTTTGGGCTCTAGAAACCCCAACATTTCACTGCCATCACTGTGCACTTCACACTAGGTCACAAAACCTTCAATAAGTGCACTCCCCTCACTAAGCTTGGTTCAACAAGCTCATGGCTCTCTTCCAAGCTTAGCCCTAGCTTGATGGTTGCTTGAAAATATAGAAAATAACCCATGAGAGTAAGAGAACCCTTACCTTGATGGGTATGCTGAAATTGGAGGTTGATCCTAGGTGCACTCAAGCAATAGCACCAAATAGCTTCCAATTGTGCTTCCTTGACTTCAATTGCAAGTAGTTTTGACTTTGAACGTATGGTGATTATGGAGGAAGTATGGAGGAGAGGGCTAGCTTCCTTTTTGCTGGTGGAGGCTGAAATTTGGGAGATAAGGACAAGAATGGAAACTTATATGGTCTTAAGTGCACTAAACCCACTTAACAAGCTTAACCAAGCTTTATGTCCTTTTCCTTGCTACAAGACCATGGTTTCTTTTCCTTAATCTCTTGGACCACATTTTACATCCTTATCTTATGCCATAGCAGCCCTTCCTTATGTGGGATAACCCTATAAAACTTCCATTTAACTTAAGTCATAAGCATGGCCAACCAAAGGCACACAATAGGACACTTAAGTCCTTAAAGCCTTTATGTATTTTCCTTTGTCCATACTTGTCTTCTATAAGCAATTTGGTCCTCCAATAGAACTTTCATTCCATTCATATCCTTCCCAAAACTCGCCAAATCTCTTTTTTCAAAGTTTTTCAATTCCAAAAAGTCCATAGGTTGCTTGACAAACAAGCAATCCTTAAGGCTTTTCTTTGCGGCCAAGTTACTAACTTAGAACACTTTTAAGGAGGTGTTGATCATGCCTTTTACCGCCCACACTTCAATCACTATGGTGAGAATTACACAATATAATGGTTTTTAACCATTATGACACACTTGTAATTCTCCCATTTTTGTGAGGTGGTAACACTCACAGTCCCAAATCTTCATAAAAGACAGGGTGGGACACCTCCCGCATCATATCTCATAAGTCATCTTTTGAATTGATTTAGATGGAACTCAGTTCAGTGTAAAAGCAACTATATATAGAGGATGTTTCCAAAAGGAGTTTCGAAGGTTAGTTTGACTCGTCATAGCTTTAACCATGTCTAATACAGTTTGATTTCTCCTTTCAGATACATCATTCCCTTAAGGTGTACTAGGTCGAGTGAGTTGCAATACTATACCACACTCCTTTAGATAGGCAAAGGATTCTCGGTCCAAGTATTCTTCACCCCAATCTGATTGAAGTACTTTGATACTCTTCCTAAGTTGATTGTGTACTTTATTCTTGGATTCTTTGAACTTTTCAAAGGATTCTAACTTGTGTTTCATGAGATACACATAGCCATATCTACTTAAGTCATTAATAAAAGTAAGGAAGTATTGGTAGCTTCCTCTAGCATGTGTAGACATAGGCCCACATACATTATTATGAATGAGTCCTAGTAAATCATTAGCTCTTTCATTTTGTACAATGAAAGGAGCTTTGGTCATCTTTGACACGGCCATCCTTGGCCCTGCCCTAGAAGCTTATGAGAACTGGTCTCACGGGTGGTTGAAATTGGCTAGCTATATATGTGTGTGAATTAAAACTCGGTGAAGCTAGTTGATTAACCTAGAATATGCAAGATGCGTGCTCTTATGCTTTGACTTGAGTTAAAAAAAAAACTCTAAGACCATTCACTTGGGCAAAATACTTCCGTAGAAAACAAGTTCAAATAGCGAAAGCAAACAAAATCTTCATTTGTATGGTTAATACTACACATAACAACTGTGTGAAGGCATTCAACATAAAGTAGCCTAATGCTCCTCACCCAAAAGTAACCCTAGAGTATTAAACTCCCTCTCAAAATATATACAATGGAGGTGACTAGGGACATCACATATACAAGTCTCGACTGAGATCTTCACAAACTAACTCCCACCTGGGAGGTAAATGCCAATGGCAAGTCACAAGACTAGTCTATCCACAAACTCCTAGTCTCTATGGCCCAAAAGAAGACTACAGTTAGTACTATTACTTAACCCATAAAAAGCCTAAGTAAACTAGAATCATGAAGATTCTCAAGCGAAATACCTGCAACAACAAACTACCGTGACAACCTTCAGTGGTTATTCGGCCCAACAACATTAGAATCTACACAACATAACTAGGGAATGAGAATTTAAGAATTCATTATAAGGGTCTTTACTTCATCTACTAGAAAAGTTATAAAGGACAACACATATGTGAACATATGTAATCTACTATGAGCTCATACAACCTGAGGCTAGACTTATGCACATAAATCTCAGCCCCATGGGACTTTTCCTCAATATAGTCTTTCAAAAACAAGGCAGAGACTTACCTACTAGCAAGCATATCTTACTAGCATAACTAGAAATAAATCACAAGTTGACACTCCCTCATGTTGTATAAGGGCACTATGTTGGGGCTATTGTCAACAAGGCCATAAAGACCCACTAGGTGCACTAGGGTTTCACATTGCAACCTCGTGGCAATGGCACGGCTAGGTCACCAATGGTACTAAACCTTACGTCCAAGCTAGTGATACCTAGTTATGGTGCTTGGTTAACTAGTTTTCTTGCTTATGGTGAAAACAATCACAAAAACCCATGAAAAATCCTAGGTCTTGGAGAAGTTTTGGAAGCCTTGGAGTACCATTGGAATACCTAGACCCCTAGGTACCCTAAAAACCCCTTTAGGCCTCCCCTTGAACCTTCTAGCGAAGTTGGAAATTTTTAGCCATCATAATTGTGGTGACATATCACCCTAGTTATCAATGTGCTGTTAAGTTTTCATGGTGTTGGTGATCCGTTGCTAGTATTAGTGATGCATCGCCAATACCTGTGATGCCTAGAAATCTATAGTTTTGCTGCTATAACCTTTGATGACTTACCAAAAATACTAAACATTCTTGGAGGCCTTCAAACTTCACATACCTATAAAACATGTTGTAAAGACCATAACCAACTATCACAAGCCCAGCTATGATGCATTTAAACATCATTCCAATCATCACAAACCTCATAGTCCACCATGATTCAACCTTCCCCACAAACTAATGCTTTTGCTAGAACTACTTGAATTCATCAAGCAAACTCAATCCAATTGCATTAATCAAGCTTGAAAACATAACTCCCTTACCTTAACTTTAATCTACAAGCAAGAAGCAATAAACTCTTCCACCAAAAACCAATTTCTACAAAGTTCCTCATAGTTCCAAGCAAATGAAGGCATAAAACACATAATTACTGACTTCTAACTAAAACCCAAGCATCCAATCACTTCTTAAACAAGAAACAGCCAATAAATCACAAGTTACCTTACATCAAAAATAGGGCATGGCTGGAAACACGGTTCCAAGCTTAAAAAACTTGAAATCACACTTCAAACAAGATTTCTATAACATATATAGCCTTAGTTGCTTCAATTTTCACCAAACCCTTTAGATTTTAAGCTCAAATTCATGACGAAATCAAGAGAGAAAAATGAACTCGAGTTTGGAATGAAAAATGGTAGCCTCCCTTGACTTTACCAAGTTATATACTCTTTTAAACCCTAAGCCACCAAAGTTTATACCAAGTTACAAATAAGTCCTCTTCTTTCCTTAATAACTAGACATACTTGCTCAAATCTTGTTTATTTGAACTAGAATTGGGTTAAAAATAAAAGTTAGGTTTTCAAAACTCATTTTTAACTCTCGAGACTAAGCCTGACCTTTCAGGATGCAAAATTACCATTGTGCTCCTGAACCTCTTACAATGCCTTAATCTTCCTGGAACTTAGTGAACTTTGCTAAAGTTTCCTATTCTTACTATGTGAACTTGAATTAAGGTTCCAAACTAAGTTGCAAGTACTTTACCTTCCTCCAACAAATTGCCAGCTAAGAGAGCCATAACATTTTCCTTTCTTTCTACAATTTGGTCCCCCAAATTCCATTGTAACTGAGGAAAAGCACTAAGATGTCTTTTCAGCATATCCTACTCTATCTCCCAAATAGCTTCTTCCTTACTATGGTTTGACCAAAGGATCTTAACCATTGGAATCCATTTGGTTCAAAGTTTCTTGACTTGCCTATCAAGAATCTGAATGGGCTTCTCTTCATAGGTTAGGTCTTCGTAGATGGGTACCACTGAAGGATTAAGTAGTTATCCTGGTTCCACCATGCACTTCCTTAGTAGACTAATCTGAAACACATTATGCACTTGGGACAAGTTAGGTAGTAATGTCAACTGATAGCTAACATTTTTTTTCCCTCCAAATCTTCATAGGGTTCAATGTATCTAAGGCCTAAGTTACCCCTCTACCCAAACTGGGTAACTCCTTTCATGGAAGACACATTAGGAAGTACTTTGTCTCCAACTTTAAAACTGTCTTTAACTTCAAATCTCAACTCTTGCCCTCCCAAATTGGCATAGTTTGCTTATTTTTCGTTGGCTACCTTAATCTATTTTTGGATTAACTTGATCTTAGCTGTGGTGTCAGCTATAATCTTTGGACGGATAATTACCCTATCTAAAGGTTCTGCCCAACAATGGGGCATCATACATCACCTACCATACAAAGCCTCACATGGTGCCATACCTATAATAGTTTATTGACTATTATTCTAAGCAAACTCAATAAGTGGTAAATGATAATCTGAATCACCTTTGAAATTACTAGCACACATGTGGAACATATCCTCCAAAGTTTGAATCACTCTATCAGATTGTCCATTACTCTAAGGATGGAATGCAGTACTGAGGCTAACCTTACTTCCCAATACCTCTTAGAAAGAATTCCAAAATTATGACAAAAATTAAGGATCCCTATCAGATATGATCTGATCCGGTATACCATGCAACGTCAGAATCTTCTTAACATATAACTGCGCCGATCTCTCTAAAGTGTAAGTAACCATTATGGGTATGAAGTTCACTAATTTAGTCAACCTATCGACCATTACCTATATGGCATCATGCTAACTCTGAGTATTCGGCAATCCCACTAAGAAATCCATAACAATGTGGGCCCACTTCCTCTCTAGAAGAGGTAAACTCTTAAGTGTACCTACCACTTTCTGATGTTTAGCTTTAACCATCTAACATGTCAAACACTTAGCCACATATCTTGCTACATCTCTCTTAAGTCCTGGCCACTAGAAATTCATCTTCAGATCATGGTACATTTTATTAACACCAGGATGAACACTTAACTTACTACTATGTGCCTCTTGTAGGACTTGTTGCCTAAGTCCCTCCACATTCAAGGCATAGAGTCAATCTCCTTGGTGCAGTATCCCATCCTTGTACTGGAATTCTTTCTATAAAATACCAATTCTTTATTCTCCATACATTATCATTAACAATAGATCTTTGCTCTCAGCTTCTTTGGCTTAAGATAACCAAGTTGACTGAAATTCTAAAACATAGACAAGGGACTTTTTTTAGTCTTGCTAAAACCCATTCCAAGCCAATAAACAATCCTTTGATGCTCCTCCTGAGGAACTCATAGACTGATCCTTAGATAGGATCACTCTAGTGTACTTCCAACTCAATGCATCTGCCACTAAGTCACCATGAATAGAAAAATCATCCAAAAATACCTCCATCATGCCTTCCACTAAATCATCAAAAATTATGAGCGTGCATCTCTGGAAGGTAGAAAGGGCATTACACAAACAAAAAGGCATTCTGTGATAGGAAAATATACCGTAAGGACAAGTGAATGTGCTTACTCTTGGTCTTTAACTATGATTACGATTTGTGAATAATTTAATATGCCATCAGACAAATAGTAGTAAGCAAGACCAACTAAGCATTCTAACATCAAGTAAACGAAAGCAAGTAGAAAGTGTTTCTTTCTAGTGGCATCATTGAGCTTCCTATAATCAATACGCCCTATCCATTTGGTAATTGTTTGGGTAGGGATAAGCTCATCACTCTCATTTTGAACAATGGTCATTTTTCTTTTCTTGGGCACAGCTTGAACCAAGCTCAAGCAAACATTGTCTGAAATAGGTAGATCACTTTAGCTTCTAACATCTTAATCATTTCAGTCATCACTACCTCCTTGATATTCGGATTCAACCTCTGCTACAGTTGTACTATTGGTTTATGTTTCTCTTCCATTAAAATTTTGTGTGTGCAATAGGTTGGATTTATCCTTTTTTTGTTGGGGAAAAATGAAGCTATGGCTGCCTTATACTTTTACAGCATTTCTAACAGCTTTTGCTTCTCTTTCCACTTAAAATAGTAGACATAATCATCGTTAATTTAGACTCCAGTGCCCAAAAGGCATACTCTAGATGATCAGGAAAGTTTTCTCACTCCAAATGTGGAGGTTCCTCAATTAAGGTTTTTCTTCCCATTTGACTTGAAGCAATTTATTCTTCCTTTTTTCTAATTTTTTAAATTCCTCCAGTATCCAATTAAACTACTAGCTCTTCCTTTTCTAGAGAATTGATTTTGAACTCATTTCCTTGAGCTATACACACTTCCAATTGATCCTCCAAAATCCATTCCTAAAAACAATTAGCAACTTTAGTGTTAGCTGAATCCAAAGAAAAACAAGCATCATCCTTGTCAAGAGTATTTTTCATACTATCAAAAAATTGAAAAGTGGTTTCTTTTATTCCTATTTCTAAGACTAGCTTGCCATTTTGAATGTCCATTAATGAACTAGCCACCACTATAAAAGGTCATCCCAGAATCATAGGCAAATGTGCATCCATATCCATATTTAGAACAACAAAATCAACTTGAATGATAAACTTATCAACTTTTACCAAAAGATCTGCAATTATTCCTCTAGGATATTTAACTAACCTATCAACTAACTAAATGCTCATCCTAGTAGGTTTAGGTTCTCTTAACTCCATTTTTTCAAACAAAGTCTAAGGCATTAAATTTATACTGCCACATAAATCCATTAAAGCTCTACCAATTGTTAGATGACCTATAGTATAAGGAATAGTAAAACTCCATAGATCTATAATCTTTCTTAGAAAGTTATTTAGAATGATGGCTAAGCGTACTCCATTCAAAATTACTAAAGACAACTCTTCCAACTTCTTTTTCTTGGCCAATTTATCCTTCAAAAATTTGGTCATCGCATTTGTTCCAGAGCATCTATAAATTGATTATTAATATGGAGTTGTTTAAACATAACTAGAAATCTATCAAATTATTCTTCTTTATCTTTTGATAAATGAGAAGGATACAGTAAAGTGGGTGATATTACTTGACTTCCTCTTTCTTCCTTGGTAGTTTCAGCTGTAACTCTTCCTTGTGAGGCGTAATGACCTCATGCTACAATTCTTGATCTTGTTTTTTAGCTTCTAACAACTTCTTTTGTTCATCCTTTTTTCTGGTAGGCAATTCCTATTCCTTATCACTCTAAAGAGTAATAGCTTCTAAGTGTTCACTCACCGGTGTCATGACTGCTTTGTTGATTTCCATTACAGTTTGTGACATCTAATCCATCTACTTTTGAAACATTGGCTACTGCCTCTCCATGGTGTCCTTCAGACTCTAAAACTGAGCTTGAATGTTGTCCATGAATCCCATCGCCGCTTCCTCCAAATTTATAGAAGAGGGTGAACGCTAAAAATTCATACTCCTTTTTTGTCCTATCCACCTATTATTTGAATAACTCTCCCATCTTGGCCTAGAATAGTTGCTTCCTTGTGAAGCTAAAAAAATTCCCCAAAAAGTCCACATATTCATTTTTCCTCCTCTATTTGTTCATCTGAGACTCCCAAGCTGGGTATTCTCCTCCATAATTATTGCAATATGTCACTTCAACTTGCCTTTAGCTAGTGAAAAATTTCTAAACTTCCTCATCAAACTTTCAACATGATTCACAAGAACTAAATAGCCAGCAAATTTTTGAACTACAGCTGCTCTACTTAGCTTGATCTTGGATGATGATTGCCATTTATAGTTGTTCATTGCCATTTCTTTAATAAAATATTGGGCCACCTTAGGTGTCTTTTTATTCTGACTACCACCAGCTTCAACATCAATCATTTGCTTGGAAGCATAACTCAGACCATTGTAGAATGTTTAAACTTGCATCCACATAGGCAATTCATGATGTGGACACCTTCTCAATAGAGCCTTGAACCTCTCGCAAGCTTCATATAATGTTTTCTAATTCCATATGACTGAAACCAGAAATATCATTATGGAACTTCAAATTCTTAGCAAGAGGAAAATACTCCAATAAGAACTTCTTGGCAAGTGTTCCAAGTGGCAATAGAACCCTTGGAAATGAAGTCAACCATTGCTTAGCTCATCCTCTTAATGATAATGGGAGCAACCTTAATTGAATGGTATCTTAACTAGCTTCTTTAATCCTGAATGTATCAGAAATCTCCAAGAAACTAGCAATATGAGCATTAGGATTCTCATATAGCAAGCCATCAAATTGAAGACAATTCTACACCATCTAAATAATATTTGCCTTGATCTCAAAGTGAAGTCAACCATTGCTTAGCTCTTCCTCTCAATGAGAATGGGAACAACCTCAATCGAATGGTATCTTCACTAGGTTCTTTAATCCTGAAAGTATCACAAATCTCCAAGAAACTAGCAATATGAGCATTAGGATTCTCGTATACCAAGCCATCAAATTGAACACAATTTTGCACCATCTAAATAATATTTGGCTTGATCTCAAAGTTGTTGGCATTGATATGAGGTCTAACTGTGTTAGATTATGTCTCTCCAAGAGAAGGCTTAGCATATTCTGACATAGTCCTTACATAATAATGGTCTTTGATGGTTAAGTGTTCATAATTTTCTCATTGATGCTCAACTTCAGGATGTAATGGTTGTGACTTGGTACTATTTGTAAACAAAAGTTTCTTCCAGGTCCTCCCTATTTTTACATCTGCTTCAACAACTTCACCCAAATGGTTGCAAGTCATATACCAAAGTTCTTGCAAGAAAATATGATAAAGTCACTAAACTAAAAATAACAAGAAATTCAATAAATAATTCTCCAATAAAAAAATGGCTAGATTAATAAAGATCAACTTACATGTAGCAATCTTGGGAAATAATCCCTAACAATAGCACTAAAAACTTGCTTGTGGGCAAATATTTCAAAAAGAACTTTTCCACGACACTAATGAATAACATGGATGTGTCAAATCTCTCTATACTCATAAATATGTAAACTCATAGGCAAGTGCACCTATCATCAACATATAGTAGTGGTAATTACCAAAATCATTTTTGCTAAAGACTAAAGCTTGTCTACTGTACTTAACTTTTCTCTATTATCTACTCGACAATTAAAGGATGTTTATTTAACTAACCACAAGAAATTAATTAAACTAAACTATTGAGGTCAAAATAATTAACCACTAACTAATGACTAGCATTGGATAAACAATCAAGAGAATTGAAAACAAAAAACATTACATTTAGAATCGAATCCCCCTAGAAATCACTTGCTTTGCTTTTACTTCAGTTTAATATGATTAGGATTAACTTGGACTGTAGGGTACTACTTAATTTAGATTAGACCCTACTATTCCCATTCACTAACCTTCATTCTTAAATCACTGATAGGGTGCCTCGGCCTTTCGCACTTCCAAATAATGCATTACTAGTCTTATGACCCACTTCTAGGTTTCATCCTAATCCAGAACTATTATTTTTCACCTATTACTCCTGGTTATGATTACATCCCTTCTACTCAATCGTGATCCATAACAAACACATTAGATGCTACCTAGATTTGTCCATCATCCCACATTTAATTAATAAGCCTACAACTATTAATAAATGCAGCAAAGCATGTTGAATAGATGTCAAGAAATTCAGAATAATATTAAACCAAAAGGTAATCACAATTACAAAATCATCATAGGGTTCATGTACTCTAAACATAAGTAGGAAAATTTAGCTCATAGCATTGTAATAGAAACACAATAGAATTAAAGAAAAACTAAAAAAAGAAGTCGCCATCTTTAAAGTGCCTCTCCTCCAAGAAATCCTTGATCTAGCAAACATTAAACAATGTTGATCATAAGAACTGCCTCCAACTTCCTTTTTCCCCTAAAAAATCTTTTCTTTTTCTATGTTTCTCGACCTCGCCCTGACTCTCTTTTCTATTTTCATGAAATAACCCAAGAAACCCTAACAACAGTCTAACATGGCTTTGTACAAGGCCTTGTTCAAGGTTGTGTAACCCCTTCGAATGTAAAATATCACCAATTAATGACATGATATGCCTCATGGGTGTGTAGTTCAAACACAAGTGTAAGCAAGTTTTGTTTACTCCAAACTTTGCCAAACTTTACAATTCAGCTCCAATATTTTCCAGAAATCTGTCCTAAGCCAAATGAAGATGAAATAAAACCTAAACATAACATATGAACCAATTAAGCACCAATTGCTAACATAGACACATCAAAAAGAAAAATAAATACAAGGAAAAAGCATATAGATAACATAGCTAAAGATGAACATAACACAGGTGGAGCATCTTAGGCAGCTGTTAGGAAAAAGAACTAAAACATTATATCCCAATTTGAAGAAGTGTTCATTTTGTACCAACCAAGTTATTTTTCTTGGATATTTTGTGAGTTCATAAGGTAATGAAGTGGATAAGGGAAAGGTAAAAGCCATTCAGGAATGGCCAGTCATTACTTCTTTTTCTGATCTCAGATTTTTCCATCAATTTTCTAGTTTCTAAATAAGATTTATGAAAGGTTTTTCTACTATTATTACACCCCTCACTAAAATAGTGAACAAGAATATTGGCTTCAAGCAGGGAAAAATCAAGGTGATGCTCTTAAAAATTTAAAGGATATTTTATGCAATACACATATTCTAGTATTACATGATTTTACTAAAGGTTTTGAGGTTGAATGTGATGCTTCAAGTAATGGAATAGGGACAATTATATTGTAAGAAAGAAGGCCCATTGCGTACTTTAGTGGGAAGTTGAATTGAGTGGCCTTGAAATATCCTACTTACAAAAAAAATAAGATGTATGCAATGGTGAGACCGTTAGAGAATTGGTAACTATTACCCACTCTGGAGTCCAGTTCTTGACACGATCCCCGTGCCCCTGCCCGGGATACCCTGTGAGCGTTTGTCTCACGGTGGATTGTAATTGGCTAGCTGGTTATGTGTGTGGATTAAATCCAATGCTACTAGTTGATTAACCTAGAAATGCAATATGTATGCACTTATGCTTTGACTTGGTTTATTAAAACCATAAAACATTTAAACATTTAGACATTTAGCCGGCTAAGTAAAATTCTATATAAATAAATACAAAATGCCAAAGCATAGCAAAATCAACCTTTGAGTGATTAACTACACATACACCGCTCGTGAAAGCATTTATACATAAGTAACTAATGCTCTCACCCAGAGAACAATCCCCTGAGTCAAGGACTCTTTATAACATAAATACTGGAGGCAAAATAAAGTACTGTATCAAAATACAAGACTTTGCTGAGATCTTTTACCCTAGCTCCCACTTTGGACTCCTGTCCCAGTGGCGAGTCTCACAAGTCCTGTGCCAAGTGCTACTAGGCTCTGCAGCCAAAGGAAGAAGCAAGTTAGTACCACAGCCTGACCAACAGACCATTTAAACACTTAAGCAGGCTAGAAACTTAAAGTTTCTCAACTACCGTACCTTTACAGACAAAAAGGTACTACCGTGATAATCCTCAGCGATTATCCGGTCCTGCTACTCCAGACTCTGCATAACAAACAGGGAGTGAGAATTCAACATTCTCAGTAAGGGTCTTCGATGTACCTGCAAGAAAAATTACTAGGACTCTGGCTGCGAGCTCACACAGCATGAGGGTACTAGTCATATATATATATACTAGGCCGGTAGACCTCTCCTCAAGTAGTCCTCTGTATCAGGCCAAGTGCAATCACTTAGCAACCTGACACATATACAGGCCAAGCGCCATCACTTAGCAACCTGACATATAGGCCAAGCGCTATCACTTAGCAACCTATCATATGGCTCAAGGGCGAACCTTAGCAAGCCTCATTCAAACATAGAACCTCTCACCTAGTTGTTATGCAGGGGAATTTATGATGGGACTTGTAGACTAGGCCTCAGGGCCTCTTTGATGTAAACTAGATGAACAAGGTTTCGCCTCGTGGCCTCGTGGCTCCGGCACGGCTAGGCCGACGAGGGTTCTAAACCTCTCACCTGAGCTATTGATAGCTAATTAAGTTCAATTGCAACATTTGTTTCCTTACTTGTTGCCTAAGCAACTTACTTACCTCAAACAGTTCAAGAAAACTCATACTTTCGGTGGGACTTTCGGAAGTTTCGGAGTACCATCGGGATCCTCGGACCCTTAGGCACGTTCCGAGCCTTCCGTAGTCTCGGTCGGGTCAACGCAGCAAAAAGTCAAACCCTCCATTTTTAGGTGTTGGCGCCGCGTCGCCAAAGGCAAAAGGGATTGGCGACGCGTCGCCAACGAGCAGACGCTCTGTGAAGAAAAATTGAATTGGCGACGCGTCGCCAATTTTCGGGCCAATTGGCGCCGCGTCGCCAATTCTGCAGAAATGCAGAATTTGGCCGATTGCTGCTACGAACTTTGGCAACCAAATACATATAGCAAACATGCATCAAAAGTTACCAAATTTCATACACATGAAGTACATGTTGCAAGGAACAAAACCAACTATCAAAGCCAAACTATGATGCATTAGAAGCATCAAACCAACCCTTCGAATTTAGCTAGTCCATCATAATTCCCAAAACGTTTCTTCATACCATACCCAAAAATTACTCAACTTTCTCAATCCATTTCAATCCAAAAGCAATCCAACAACTTAAAAACACTTTCTCCCTTACCTTAACACCAAGAACAAGCAAGAATTCGAACCCTTCCTCTTCCAAACAAGCTTCCAAAGTTCTACACAAAACCATACCAAAACAAAGCTCTAAAACATCAAAAACACATCTTTCAACCAAAACCCAAGCTTCCAATCAATCAAATAACACGAATTCAATCAAGAACATGAATCATACCTCGTTCAAAAACAGGGGATGGAGAAAAACACTCTTCCACGCCTCAAAAACATGGATTCAAGCTTGAAAATCACTTCTCCAAGCTTATACACCCTTAATTGCACCTTTTGGCACCAAGATCACTTGATTCCAAGTTCAATTTGAGAGAGAAATGAGTGAGGGAAGCTTAAGAACGTGTTAATGGCAGCTTCTCCCCCTCTTTCTCTTCTTAAACCCTCACTTAGCAACCAAGATCACCAAGGTTTCAAGTTAAGTGCAATTAGGTCCCCCATCTTTGTAACTTGACAATTCTTGATTAAATTCTTGTCTATTTGTTGAGTTTGAGTTAAGGTTAAAAGTTAAGTTCTAAAAATTCATTTTAAAACACTCGGGACTCGTCCCGGCCACTCAGGGTGCAAAATTACCATTTTGCCCCTGAACTTAGTTCAGAGCTTTATTCTTGTTGGAACTTAGTGAACTTTGGCAAACTTCTTAATTCTTGCTAGGCAACTTAAATTAAACTTCTAAACTAAATTCAAAAGTCCTTACCTCCCTCTAGAAGGGCCGTAACATTCTCCCCTCCTTCTGGAATTTGGTCCCCCAAATTCCGTTGCAACTCTGGAAAAACACCAGGATATCTTTTCAGCATATCCTGCTCCGTCTCCCAGGTAGCTTCCTCCTCACTATGGTTAGACCAAAGGATCTTAACCATCGGAATCCACTTAGTCCGCAGTTTCTTGACTTGCCTATCCAAAATCTGAACTAGTTTCTCTTCATAAGTCAAGTCTTCCTGAATGGGTATCACTGAAGGATTTACTACCTGTCCGGGCTCAACTGTGCACTTCCTGAGTAAACTAACGTGAAACACATCATGCACTTGAGAAAGGTTAGGCGGTAAAGCCAACCGATAAGCAACTTTCCCAACTTTCTCTAACACTTCATACGGTCCAATGAACCTTGGAGCTAACTTGCCTCTCTGTCCAAAACGACTAACTCCTCTCATGGGCGACACTTTCAGAAGTACTTTGTCACCAACCTCAAAACTCAATTCTCTTCTCCTTCTGTTTGCATACTTAGTCTGTCTGTCATTAGCTGTCTTGATTCTCTGCTGAATCAACTTAATCTTAGCTGTAGTGTCAGCTATGATCTCAGGTCCAATAACCAGTCTGTCTGTTGGATCTGCCCAACAATGAGGTGTCATACACCGTCTCCCATACAAAGCTTCATAGGGCGCCATTCCAATAACAGATTGATGACTGTTATTATAGGCAAACTCGATCAGTGGTAAGTGCTGATCCCAATCACCTCTGAAATCAATGACACACATGCGTAGCATGTCCTCCAAAGTCTGAATCACCCTCTCTGACTGTCCGTCAGTCTGCGGATGAAAAGCAGTACTGAGGCTAACTTTACTGCCCAATGCTTCCTGAAAAGCATTCCAAAACCGTGATGTAAATCGTGGATCTCTGTCTGATATGATCTGATCCGGTATCCCATGGAGTCTCACAATCTCCCTGAGATATAACTGAGCCAACCTCTCCAATGTATAGGTGACTCTGATCGGTATAAAGTGTGCCGACTTCGTCAATCCGTCAACCACTACCCAAATAGCATCATGTTGACTCCGGGTGGTCGGTAACCCCACTAGGAAATCCATAGTAACGGATCCCCACTTTCTCACTGGTAGAGATAAACTCTGAAGTGTGCCTGCTGGTTTCTGGTGTTCAGCTTTCACCACCTGACATGTCAAACACTTTGCCACATGTCCTCGTACATCTCTCTTCAGTCCTGGCCACCAAAAATGTGTCTTCAGATCTTGATACATCTTACTAACACCAGGGTGAATACTCAATGTACTACTATGTGCCTCCTGTAGGACTTGCTGCCTAAGTCCCTCAACATTCGACACATAGAGTCGATCACCATAATGCAGTATTCCATCTTTGTACTTGAACTCTTTCTTCAAAGCACCAGTCTTAGCTTCACCTGAAATCTTCTTCAACAATGGATCTTTCAACTGAGCTTCTCTGACTCTGGCTAACCAAGCCGTCTGAATCTCCAAAACGTAGACTAAGGATTTTTCTCGACTTTGCCATAATTCATGCAAAGCTAAGAAACAATCCTTCAATGCTCCTTCTGAAGAATCTGTAGCCTGGTCCTTGGACAAGATCACTCCTGTGTACTTCCGGCTCAAAGCATCTGCTACCACGTTCCCTTTACCAGCACAATACTCGATCGAACAATCATAGTCTTTAATGTACTCAATCCATCGCCGCTGTCTCATGTTCAGATCCTTCTGAGTAAACAAATACTTCAAACTCTTGTGATCAGTGAAGATTCTGAACGATCTTCCCATCAAATAATGTCTCCATAATTTCAGTGCAAAGATCACTGCTGCAAGCTCTAGATCATGAACAGGGTAGTTCAACTCATTAGGCCTCAGCTGTCTCGAACCATAAGCAATCACCTGACTGTCCTGATGTAGAACACAACCTAAACCTGAACCTAACGCATCAGTATAAACTGTAAAGGCTCTGTCCGGGTCTGGTAATACAAGTATGGGTGCACTGGTCAACTTTTCCTTCAGCTTCATGTAGGCTTCTTCACACTTCGGTGTCCACTCAAATTTCTGAGCTTTCCTGGTCAATGCTGTCAACGGCGTAGCTATCACAGAGAATTTCTCTATGAAGCGTCTGTAGTAACCTGCTAGACCCAAGAAACTCCTGACCTCTGTAACTGTAGTCGGTCTCCTCCAATCAACCACTACTTGAACCTTTTCAGGATCAACTGACAAACCTTGAGCACTGATAATATGCCCCAAAAACTGAATCCTCTCGGACCAAAACTCACACTTAGAAAATTTTGCATAGTACTGATTATCCTTCAGCACTTGCAAAACCGTTCTAAGGTGCTCCTCATGCTCTGCTATAGACTGTGAATAGATCAGAATATCATCGATAAAGACCTCAACAAACTGATCCAGAAATGGCTTAAAGATCCGATTCATAGCTTCCATAAACACTGCTGGAGCATTAGTCACACCAAAAGGCATAACCGTATACTCATAATGCCCGTACCTTGTCCTGAAGGCAGTCTTCGGAATGTCTTCCTCCTTAATTCTGATCTGAAAATACCCAGACCGAAGATCAATCCTGGAAAACACTCTCGCTCCTCTGAGTCTGTCAAACAAATCATCAATTCTAGGAAGTGGATACTTATTCTTAACTGTCACTGCATTCAACTTCCTGTAATCAATGCACAACCTGAAAGTCCCATCTTTCTTCTTCACAAATAATACTGGAGCTCCCCACGGTGATACACTCGGTCTTATGAAACCTTTCCCTAGCAGTTCCTCCAACTGCTTCTTCAACTCATCCATCTCAGGAGCCGACATCCTATAAGGTGGTACTGAAATAGGCTCAACCCCTGGTTGCAGATGGATAGCAAACTCAGTATCCCTCCTAGGTGGTAACCCAGGTAACTCCACTGGAAACACCTCAGGAAACTGATTAGCTACAGGAATACTTCTCAACTCCTCCTCTATAGCTACTCCATTTAACGAGTAATACTCCTCTTCACCCACTACAGGGATGGTATCTACAAGTCTAAGGTGTAAACTCTTAGCACTAGATGCCAACCCTCCTGTGCAAGTCACTCTAGCTCCTTGAGTATCAGTGATGTCAACTGAGTGATTCGCACAGTTAATTTGTGCCTTGTGCTTACTCAACCAATCCATTCCCAGCACCAGGTCATATGATTTCAACTCAATCACCCACAACTCACAACAAAAGTCATGATTACCTAACTGCAAAGGATACCTAGTAACCACTTCATTGGTCACAATAAAACCTCTCCCTGCAGTCCTGATGAGTCTCAACTCACCCGCAATTTCACGCTGTAAACTATGCTTATCTACCAAGGCAGAAGATATCACTGAAAGAGTAGCTCCCGTATCGAAAAGCACTCTAACACTACTGCTCAGAAAAGTAAAATTACCTCGTACAGCTGGCGGTTCTCTGGCCGCCTGGTTCGTCAAAGCGAAGACTCTTGGGTTCACTGCTGCAGCAACTACTCCAGGCCGGTTCCCAATGGCAAGCGGTACTGGAGGTAAAACCCGAGATGGACCTGTAACTGAACGAACCCTTGGGCAGTCCCTGGCCCAATGCCCTCTCTGACCACAGACATTACAAATATCTGTGCCCAGTGTACATGGTCTTCCACCATGGAACCGTCTGCACCTAGGACACACACCTGTCCTCCTCCTCTTAGATGGATCCTGGTTCCCTACCATTGGTCGCTTTCCAGCACTTTTCCCCAAGTTAGATGGCCCAGCTTCCACCTTTTTCACAGGTGCTCTGGAATCCTCAAATTCCCTTTCCAATGCCAATGCCTTCTGAACCATCTGGCGATAACTCCTGATGTCAACTGTCGCCATATACCTCCTGAAAATAGGCTTCAGGCCCTGAGAAAACTTCTTGGCTTTCAGCTCATCATTACCCAACATATATGGAGCATATCGGATAAGTGAATTGTATCGCTGCTCATACTCTCGTACTGACATCTCTCCCTGTGTCAGATTCTCAAACTGGATCCTCCTCTGATCCTGTGCAGCTTCACTGATATACTCCTGTCTGAACTTCTTCTCGAAGTCTGTCCACTTGAGCACCTCTTTCTTGTGCTCTGGACGAGTACCGTTACTCTCCCTCAGCAACTCCATCACATCATCCCACCAAAGACTGGCTCTCCCTCTCAGAAAGAAAGGTACTAGAACCATCCTCTGCTCTGTCTCATAACCACCACAAGTAAAGAGGCGGTTCATAACAGACAACCAATCCTCTGCTCTATCAGGATCTCCTGTCCCGTCGAAGCTAGGTGGATCAACTGTCTTGAACTTCTCTAACAGTCTCATCTGATGTGGAGTGTCTCCCCTCCTTGGAGCCTCCATCATTTCTGGTTCCTCAACCTCCTCAAGAACTTGATTTCTGGGTTCCTGAGCTCTAGGCACTTGCTGTTGCTCAGCATGCCTTTCCTGTTCTTGTTGTGGCTCAACTTCCTCCTGGACAACACCTCTGTCCCCATAATCTCTGAACATCTCTGTTACAAGAGTGTTCATACCCTGTGCCACCTGAGCCATAGTCTCAGTCAAACTCTGTAGCACTCTGGATATCTCATCCAACCTCGCCACAACTGGGTCACTAGAACCTTCACCAGGTTCTCTAGTCCCCCTCGAAATTCCAGACCTCGTATCAACCATGATAACCTGCAACCACAACCAGACAACATTTCCCCAGATGTTGGTCAGTACTAACTTCCTAGCACTTGGACTTTACTACCAGATCTCAGTCTAAGCCTCCAATATCTATGAAATAAAACCCTTAGCTCTGATACCAAAAACACTGACACATATACAGGCCAAGCGCCATCACTTAGCAACCTGACATATAGGCCAAGCGCTATCACTTAGCAACCTATCATATGGCTCAAGGGCGAACCTTAGCAAGCCTCATTCAAACATAGAACCTCTCACCTAGTTGTTATGCAGGGGAATTTATGATGGGACTTGTAGACTAGGCCGCAGGGCCTCTTTGATGTAAACTAGATGAACAAGGTTTCGCCTCGTGGCCTCGTGGCTCCGGCACGGCTAGGCCGACGAGGGTTCTAAACCTCTCACCTGAGCTATTGATAGCTAATTAAGTTCAATTGCAACATTTGTTTCCTTACTTGTTGCCTAAGCAACTTACTTACCTCAAACAGTTCAAGAAAACTCATACTTTCGGTGGGACTTTCGGAAGTTTCGGAGTACCATCGGGATCCTCGGACCCTTAGGCACGTTCCGAGCCTTCCGTAGTCTCGGTCGGGTCAACGCAGCAAAAAGTCAAACCCTCCATTTTTAGGTGTTGGCGCCGCGTCGCCAAAGGCAAAAGGGATTGGCGACGCGTTGCCAACGAGCAGACGCTCTGTGAAGAAAAATTGAATTGGCGACGCGTCGCCAATTTTCGGGCCAATTGGCGCCGCGTCGCCAATTCTGCAGAAATGCAGAATTTGGCCGATTGCTGCTACGAACTTTGGCAACCAAATACATATAGAAAACATGCATCAAAAGTTACCAAATTTCATACACATGAAGTACATGTTGCAAGGAACAAAACCAACTATCAAAGCCAAACTATGATGCATTAGAAGCATCAAACCAACCCTTCGAATTTAGCTAGTCCATCATAATTCCCAAAACGTTTCTTCATACCATACCCAAAAATTACTCAACTTTCTCAATCCATTTCAATCCAAAAGCAATCCAACAACTTAAAAACACTTTCTCCCTTACCTTAACACCAAGAACAAGCAAGAATTCGAACCCTTCCTCTTCCAAACAAGCTTCCAAAGTTCTACACAAAACCATACCAAAACAAAGCTCTAAAACATCAAAAACACATCTTTCAACCAAAACCCAAGCTTCCAATCAATCAAATAACACGAATTCAATCAAGAACATGAATCATACCTCGTTCAAAAACAGGGGATGGAGAAAAACACTCTTCCACGCCTCAAAAACATGGATTCAAGCTTGAAAATCACTTCTCCAAGCTTATACACCCTTAATTGCACCTTTTGGCACCAAGATCACTTGATTCCAAGTTCAATTTGAGAGAGAAATGAGTGAGGGAAGCTTAAGAACGTGTTAATGGCAGCTTCTCCCCCTCTTTCTCTTCTTAAACCCTCACTTAGCAACCAAGATCACCAAGGTTTCAAGTTAAGTGCAATTAGGTCCCCCATCTTTGTAACTTGACAATTCTTGATTAAATTCTTGTCTATTTGTTGAGTTTGAGTTAAGGTTAAAAGTTAAGTTCTAAAAATTCATTTTAAAACACTCGGGACTCGTCCCGGCCACTCAGGGTGCAAAATTACCATTTTGCCCCTGAACTTAGTTCAGAGCTTTATTCTTGTTGGAACTTAGTGAACTTTGGCAAACTTCTTAATTCTTGCTAGGCAACTTAAATTAAACTTCTAAACTAAATTCAAAAGTCCTTACCTCCCTCTAGAAGGGCCGTAACAGTTCTGGTGCTAAAACTGTGCAATTAAAACTCCCAAGGTTGGTATGTTTTGTAGCCATTAGAACAATACCTTTAGTGTACATACTCAAGTAACCCTCTTGAGCACTATGCAAATACATTCATATTGGTCTAACTATATGATGGGTTTCGGGAGCCAAACAGCGCAGTGAAATTGAACCGAAACCCTCCAGGATCCAAGTGAAACGGGGTAAACCGCGTGTTCAAAAATTTCATACCTAATTTTTGGTTGAGATCTCTCACTCAACTATAGAGTCGAATCACAAAACTTGAACAATTGACGTGTTCAAGCTCTCTATGGTATCCACACAGGCCTCTCGGGATCACCACGCTTCCACCGCATCCCAGCAGATGCATTTCTCTTGCGCTCGCAGTGCTAGCTTGCGTCCTCCAAGGAATTGCAAGAGAAGAGTGCGGCTGTCCTTTTGGGAGGCTAGGGCAAGGAGACCTGCGACTTTCCCACTAGAAGTTGTATTTATAGTGAGACTCAACTTCCAGGCCTAATGGGTTTCAAAGCCCTAATCCAATTAGGAATTAATTTCGGACTTAATAATGGCTCAACTCTTTGGCCCAATATTAATACGAAATTAAAGTGAAACCATAACCCAAATAATTAGCCCATGCACTCTAATGATCCAAATAGCTCTATGTGTGCGACCCAATAGGCTCTTGCCACGTTGGCAATGATCATAAATCACATTTATGATCATAAGCAATGAGCGGTGTCTAGCAACACATCATTGCTACCCAAGTGACAAGATTGTCGATGATTCGACTAAACCTTTATGATCATCACCGTTATATGCCATTGTCCCTTTGTCCAAGATATCAAGACTAAGCACGAGACATGGAATATGTCACTCTCGTATAGCCCAATCTTTGGTTTCTTGATTACCAAGTAGACCAACTTAAACTGATGACATTGATATCGTATATCAACTCATCCAAGCATGGCCATGCATTTTCTAAGTCTCACTATATCAAAGGGCCCAAAGATATCACTCCCGTTACATAGGAGGGACAAATCCCATCTTGATCATACAAATCCCTCCACATGATATGTGACATACCCAATGACCTCCTTCAAGTCCACTCAGTTACGAGCAACAAAGGAAAGTATCAGAGTATGTGACTCACATGTAGGGAACCTTGATGATCTTAGGTCGAAGGACTACATATACCATGATCACTATGAGAATCACTTATGACACTCATATAATGATCCATGTAGTGTTCTCATGGTGGGTCGGTCCAGTACACAAGTTCTCCAACTTGTACCCATATGTAGACTACATATCTCATATTAGTCTACACATATGCTAGTCGTTATGTATTATTGCAACCCGTTCCACAATAATACTAGACCAGGGACATTTAAGAATATCATTGTTCTAGGGTTACAATTATGTTTATTACGTTACGTAAAAAGAAAACAACAAACATAATTGCTGGATTAATGCCTTAATAAAATATCGTGACTCAATGTGCAAAAATACAATCATCTCATGATTGGATTTTGGCCACAACACTAACACTATAACACACATATTCACATTTATGCACACTATGGCAGTTAAGAAGGAAAACACTAGCACAAGTCTTAGTTTTGGCTTCCGCACATTAAGCATTTTGGCTAGGTTTAAAAATTCCAGACACTACACCTAAACTTCCTCTAGTAAACTGTATCATTCTAGCGAAGTAACTGCATGTTTTATTTGATCCGTTATCAAGTAGAGACTTGGAGAAAACCAAGGAATTTTTTTTTGCATCAATAACCCATCTATGGACCAAGTTATTGATTTTTGAACTTAGTTACAAAATTCTGACCAAATGAACCGTAACTTAGCCAACTTTGCAATGTCATAAGTTTCGTTATAGGCCTTTAAATCCAAAAATCCCAAATCATAGTAAAACCTATAGATGTCCTATAGGTGTCGACAAAATTTCATACCATTATTCATTCTACACGGCTATATACAGTGTTTTTAGTGCAAGGTCAAAATTCTTGTTAGTTTATGACCATTTTGCCCATACAATTTTTTCCAAACCATGCAAGCCCTTCATTCACAAGGAGAAAGCCCTCCAAGACTACCCCATAAATGCCCAATACAAATAGGAAATACATACTCTTGCATCTAGAAACTTTATGTGGCCAAAACAGAATTTACAAGTAAGCAGCCAATCATTCACACTTAGGTAGCTTTGCACCACAACACTTACATAGCCAAAACACTACTCAAATGTTCACATACTTGCCTCATTTTAAATGCACTACATAATGGTATTAACTTAGCTAAATACAGACCCTAAGTTACAGGAGTGCCTAAGACACAATGGACTCTAGAAATATGATATCGGATAGCTGCTGCGTACAACAATAAGCACCATCGCTATAAATACCAAATGTGCTCCTAAAATCACCAAACCTTCCAGATCACAACTAGACATAAAGAAGTTTAAGTACCTAAAAATCTAGGGCAATACTTAAACCAAAAAGGTTAGTTTGAAGGTGATCTTTCAGCTGGACCTAAAATGACAAAATTGAGGGGAGTAAGTTTCATTGAGAAACTTAGTAAGGGTAGCACTTGGATTCAATAGGCAATGTAACCATCATCAAAACCTGCATATAAAGACACTAAAGCATAAAATTGCAATGTATATATACAAGATATAGCATCCAAATGCAGTAGCCATTCACAACCATCAAACACATGAAATGCGGCAGCAACATATACCGTAGGTTAGTCCATAAAACATGCGATAAACTTAAGTAAATCACTATGGTAGCCATCCTTAAGCTAAATCTTTGTCTTAGGATTATTTTAAAACTAATTAGTACTAACTTTGGCCTACGTAAACTCTTCAATTCACTGCCATCACTATGCACTTCACACTAGGTCACAAAACCTTCAATAAGTGCACTCCCCTCACTAAGCTTGGTTCATCAAGCTCATGTCTCTCTTCCAAGCTTAGCCCTAGCTCCATGGATACTTGAAAATACAGTAAACAATCCATGAGAGCAAGAGAACCCTTACTAGATTACCTTTGCCCTCTGTGTACTCTATATAGCAATCATAGCCCTTGATGTATTCTAACCATCTCCTTTGCCTCATGTTCAACTCTTTCTAAGTGAACAACTACTTTAGGCCCTTATGATCAGTGTAGATCACAAAGGAACTACCCATTAAGTAATGCCTCCATTGCTTAAAATAAAAAATCACTGCTACCAATTCTAAGTTATGGGTAGGATAATTTTGCTCATGGGGTCTCAAACTGCCTTGACGTATAAGCAATGGCATTTTTGTCTTGCATAAGCACACAACCAAACCCAGTTCTAGATGCATCTACATATATGATGTAGGGATTGCTTGGATCAGGAAGAATCAGTACTGGAGCTTTAATCAACCTCTGCTTTAGCTCTTAGAAACTCTTTCCACACTTCTCAGTCCACTCAAACTTTTGACCATTCTTGTTCAGATGCGAAAGAACTAAAGTAATCAGTGAAAAGCCTGATACAAATCTTCTGTTATAGCTAGCTAATGCTAGGTAACTTATGATGTGCACTATGATGTGTCCTAGGAAAGACACTTCCCTTATCCAGAATTCACACTTGGATAACTTGGCATAAAACTGATTTTCCAACAGAGTCTTTAGGACAATCTTCGGATGAGGTTCATGTTCATTTTCATCCTTAGAATACACTAGGATGTCATCAATGAACACAACCATAAATTTGTCCATATCTGGTCTGAACACCCTGTTCATCAGGTCCATGAAAGCAGTTGGGGCAATAGTCAAATCAAATGGCATGACTGTGTACTCATAATGTTCATATCTGATCCTAAATGCAATCTTAGGAATATCCTCTTCCTTTACTCTCAACTGGAACTTTCCAGATCTCAAATCTATCTTGGAGAAGTTCTTAGCCCCCTTAAGTTGATCAAATAAATCCTTAATCCTAGGGTGTGGATAATTTTTCTTGGTAGTCATTGCATTGAGCTTCCTATAGCCAATGCATAGTATCAAAGATCCATCCTTCTTCTTCACAAAAGGAATTGGAGCTGCCATGGTGAAACACTTGGCCTTATGAACCCCTTTTCAAGAAGTTCATCAAGTTGTTTCTTGAGCTCATTCATCTCTGTAATAGGAATTCTATAAAGAGGAATGGTTATTGGACTAGCTCCTGGTTGCAGCTTGATCTCAAACTCAATTTCCCTTGGTGGAGGAAAACCTGACAAGTCTTTAGGAAAAACTTATGGAAAGTCTCTCACTACAGGTATTCTATCTACTTATTCTTCACAGTGCACTTCATTCAACGCATAACAATAATCATGATCAGAAATCACAAGTATGTCATCTAATACCTCTAGTTCCATGTCATGCATTTCATACACTAATTCCTTAGAATTCACTAATGCATGCACTTCACCATCAGGCAATGTGATTTCTCTTTTAGCAAAATCAATTCTTATGTTATGCATAGCAAGCCAATTCATACCCAACACTATATTGGACATAGGAATGTCCAACACTAGCAAATTAGTCATAACCTTACTCTTTCCTATTACTAGCTCACAATCCATAACTAGGTCATTAGTGAAAAGACATTGACTACTTACCATTTTCACTAAGGATATCCTAGGCATGATTTCAGTAGGCAATTTCATGGTATCAGCAAATTTCCTCGCCACTATAGACATAGATGCACCAATATCAAATAAAACACTAACATGCATACCATTAAGGTAAATGTTACCACTTAGTGCTCCTCCCTGCTGTGATGTCTCTGTCCTTTCCACTTAGAAGACTCTACTAGCTCTCTACACTAGAGGCCGAGGCACTGGAGGAACTAGCCTCTGCTGCACCTCCCTAGGTGCTACCCCTGGTCTTCTGGCCTCCTTTGAGCTTGCGGACATTCTTTGATCCAATGATCCATGGATCCGCATCTTAGACACACTTCGGTGTCAAAATAGCAAGGTTTCTTTCCATGAAACTTCTTGCACTTAGGGCACCTAAGGCTAGGGGACTTTCCTTTCTCCTTGGCCTCACCACCAAGATGCAAACTCTTGGCAATTACCTTGCCATGTGGTCACTTTTTCTGCTTGCCTCCTGTCTGGCTATTTTCCCCAGGTTCACTGGGAAAATACCTACTCAAATACTCCTCTTGCTTTACCAATAGGGCCTTCTAGACTGTCTCATAGTACGTCACTACTTCAAATGGTCTCTCAGCCCTTTTGATGTCTGATCTTAGGCTTCTAACAAATCTATTAGCCTTTAACCCCTCCAATCCAAGATACTGAGGCACATACCTTACTAACTGATTGAATTTGTGCTCGTACTGTAGGACACTAAGGTTATCCTCCTTAAAACATCAAATTTAGCTTTCTTCATATCTTTGATGGCATCACTGATGTACTGCTCCTAAAATAGTTGAGTGAACTCTAGCCTACTCATCTTAATATCTCTTCCTGGTCTTCTGCCCTTTTGGACAGCATACATATCTTTGGTGCTTCTCCACCACATACCTACCAAGTTTTAAGTAGCCAGTGACACCTTCTTCGTGGAGTTGAGTGGCATCCTCTCAAACGTCTTTTCTATGAAGATTTACCACTCCTTAGTTCTCCCTGGTCCTGCTCTTCCATTAAACTGTGAAGGCCTTAGTCCTTGGAACCTCTCCAGTAGTTTGACCTCATCTAAGCCCTCTATATCCTCATCTCTATGTCTTCTGGATCTATGAGAACCCTCAACATGGTGATGCTCTCCAAGGACTTTACGTCTTCTCCAAACTCTTCTTTCAAGATCTTCCTCAATCTACTAACATGGTCATGCTCTCCATGGCCTTCTAGATGCATGCAATGTAACTACATACTATGTACATGAACAAACTATGCTCTGATACCAACATCTGTTACCCAATCTAGAGTCTAGTTTTGATGCAAAAATTGTGCATTTAGAAATCCTGGGGTTGGTATGTTCTGGAGGCCATTAGAACAATACCCTTAGTATGGCAGCCCTAGGTCGTCTGTGGCTGCTAGTTGCCCAAGATCTCTAAGAATTTAGTGAAATTCTCATGCTTTGATTCATAATTATTGGTTTATTTTCTTGTGATAAAAACTAATGCACGTGACCTAAGCTTACTACCTTAAATACTAGCATTAAATAATGCATGAGTAGCTTCGACATGGAAATTTATACATAAATCAAAACATTCAAAACAGTAATGGTATACACTTAAAAATAATTGTAAAACTAGCTAAACACATTTTCTACAAGCATAAACCCTACGTACATTATTCGACTATGTACATGAATCACAAACCAAAACACAAAACTAAACATTGTTGCTAGGGGCATATAGTACAATTCAGTACTCGAGCATAACCTACTAAGATGACTATGCTAGGCTAACCACCTGAACTTTACCTCTAAAGTGCCCATAGCCTCAAGCTTCCACTTGTGCTTCTAGATCAACCACTATTCACGAACAATCCAACATAGTTAGTACACAACAAACCAATAAACCTAGAGATACAAACTAGCAAGTATAACTTGTACTTGCTTAACTAGCTCAATAACCATTCCGGGTTGCTAGTCGAACCACCCAAACCTACACATATAAATTAAGGGGTGAGAATCATAGATTCTTAGTAAGTGGTCTTCAATGGGTACCTGCAAAAGAAAATGCTAGAGGAAAATGGACAATAAATGTCACAAATCTACCGCAAGCTCATAACAGTTTCAGGCCTAATATTTATGTGTATACTTGAGTCCCTTGGGGCCCGTCCTCATCCTAGTCCTCTTCTAGCGAGTTTTGGCCCTGAACTTACCCTAGAAAGCCTTGACTTGCCTACTGTGTTAGGTTGTCACTTAAGCACGTAATAACCTCCCCATGAATACTATGTGCAAGAGTAATCCAAGTCTACATGGAAAAACCAAGTTGAGTGTACTAAGGTCCCACATCAGTGCCTCAGATCTAGGACCAAGCTAGGCCACTAGGTATTAACCTTTCACCTTTTTTATGGTGAACCTTGACTAGCACATGGCCAATCTAGTTTGGGCATACTAGGTTCCTGTTTTAGCTCCTTGGGCCTATGACCCAAATAGGTAGCTAGGGATACTACACCTTTACCCCTAGGCGTACTAGGCTACCACTTTAGTGCCTCAGGTCTATGACCCGACTAGGTGACCACCCGACTCGGTGACCAACTGTTACTAAGCCTCCACCTTTCTTGCTGAACCTTGTATAATACTAGGCTTGGCACTTGCTACACTCCAATGAGTTGGAAATCAGTAGGAATCATGCTTACTTTAAGTGCTCCTTGTGTTTCCTAGCACATATTATGGTCCCAAATGCACTAAGGTAGCTTAACTACCTTGCTCCTCAAAGACCCCCAATGTGCCCAAGTAACTTAGCTTGAGTGCTAAGTCACCTACCTACCTAGAGCTTTTAGTTTTTGCCTTGATTCCTTAGTGTAACTTGCACCTACTTAGGCGTTAAGTAACCTTCCAAACCATTCCAAGCTATTTACTAAGGCTTGCTATGGGCCTTAGAGATCACATTGTGTCCAAATGCACTTATCTGCCCCTATTAGCCTTATAGTGTCTTCTTTCGCCCTTAGGTGTTTTCCTTAACTATTTGTAGTTCTTGTAGCTCCTAAACCAATCTATGGTCAATAAAATACTAACCCAAATCTTCTTACCAAGCTACAAGAGGTTGTGTTGTATGTTGCCCACACTAACCGTGCCATAGTGCACATGCACCATTCTTGGTTAACAAAGCTACAATTCTAGTTCACCATGCTCCTTCCTTAAACTACTTGGTTACTCATTATTAATGCATTTAAACTACCTTAAGGATGATTACAAGCCACAACTATGGCACCAAAGTACCTTTAGAGATACACATGGTTCAATTGTGCACACACCATCTTCTCCATGCTTCATTTAATCCAATTGTCACTTTTCCTTCATTCTCTCTCCATTTTAAATCTCTATCCAACCTTAGGAACATCTCTAGGATGTTTAGGGACCAATTAGGAAGCAAAAACAACCTTTTTGGATGAGTTCCGAAGTAATTGTGGCACTGCTACACGAGCCTGGTGTCACTGTGCCAATGTTGACTTAATGCTGTCCAAAAATGGGCATCCTGGCACCTAGGCCTTAGGATCATGACTTGGGCATGAATTATGTTGGTGCCTAGGCACCCATAATGGCACCTCAACAATAAAACTTGCTAGCTTTGTAGATCTTCATAGAAACTATGCAAAATTGCCTCAAACATGGTTCCAATCACTTTTAGGCTTGCAATTGCTAATCCCTAAGGTTAAATATGATGCAAATGCATTAACATGACAAGGAAAACAAGAAATCCCCTTACATCAAACACACCTAAAGAAAAATCCAGTAAGTTGGGCACCAAAGCTTCCAAAGCTCCACTAAGAGTTTCCTATGGTTCCAAAACGAATTCATCATGAACGGGCACCATTTATAGCTCAATTAAGCTTGACCCAACCTCTGGGAAGCTTAAGAAACCAAGAAAACAAAGGGAAAAAATGTACCAAAGCTCCCAAGCAAGAAAAACACCCTTTCAAAGCTTTCTACACCAAAACTAAGCAAGAGCAAGCTTGCTTTCACTTAAGTACTCCATAGGGCTTCCAAATTCTCCAGGAATTGAAGGAAAGAATGAGATTTGAGCATGAATTTTGTGGAGAAAGAGAGAGATACGAATTAGAGGTGGAAGGGATGATGGATAGTGGCATTCAAGCCACTCAAAATGGTCTAAAAGCTAACTCTCCCTCTATGACTCCTCCAACAACTATAATTTTGCCAAAAGAACCCCACCTCCAAATAGTGCCACTAACCTTGGTAATTCCATCCCCCACTTTGGTTTCTTGACACTTAGGTCCAAAAGAATTACTTTGAGCTTTAAAACCAATCCTATCACCACAACATACAAACTAACCATTTTGCCCCCAATGAGACTTAAGTGCCAATTATGTGTGAGGAACCTTTCGAAACCTTTCTACTCACTTGAAATGCATAAAAAATATTTAATAAGGGATTTCTTACCTTGCAACCTTGTCTTACTTGACAGTTACTAGTCAGATTCTTGGAAGGCCGTATTGTGTAGTGTACATAATTAAGTGGCCCTCTTGAGCACTATGCAAATACATGCATACTGGTCTAACCATAACACACATATTCACATTTATGCACACTATGGAAGCTAAGAAGGAAAACACTAGCACAAGTCAAATTTTTGGCTTTCACACATTAAGTATTCTAGCTAGGTTCACAAATTCCAGCCACTGAACCCAAACTTACTCTAATAAACTGTATCATTCTAGCCATGTAACAGCCTATTTTATTTGCTCCATTATCAAGTAGAGATTTATAGAAAACCAAGGAATTTTGTTTTACATCAATAGCCCATCTAAGGACCAAGTTATGGATTTTTTTAAGTTGGTTACAAAATTCTAACCAAAGGAACAGTAACTTAGCCAAATTTGCAACATCATAACCTTGCTCCAGGGCTCTAAATCCATAAACTTTCAATCCCATTTAAAGCTCTAGATGTGCTCTAGGTGTGGTCAAAATTTCATATGAATATTCATTCTACATACGAAGTCACAATGTTTTGAGTGGAAGGTCAAAATTCTAGTGAGTTTATGACCATTTTGCCCATACAATTTTTCCAAACCAAGCAAAAACTTTATTTACAAGGGGAAAGCCATCCAAGACTACCCTATATATGTCCAATATACATAGGAAATACATGCTCTTGTATTTAGCAACTTTATGTGACCAAAATAGAATTTATAAGTAAGCAGCCCATCATTCACACTTAGGCAGCTTTGCACCACATCACATACATAGCCAAAACACTACTCAAATGTTCACATACCTATCTCATTTAACATGCACTACATAATGGTCTTAACTCAAGCAAATGTAGGCCCTAAGTTACAGGAGTGCCTGAGACATAATAAACTCCAGAAACAGGATGTTGGACAATTACTGCATACCACAATAAGCACCATCACTATAAATACCAAATGTACTCCTAAAATCACCAAAATTTCCAGATCATCGCTAGAAATATGGAAGCTTAAGTACCTAAAAATTCATAGCAAAAATCAAACCAAAAAGGTTATTTTGAAGGTGATCTTTCAGATGGACCTGAAATGACAAAATTGAGGAGAGTAATTTTCATTGAGAAATGTAGTAAGGGTAGCACTTGGATTCAATAGGCAATGTAACCATCATCAAACTTGCATCCAAATACACTAAAACACAAAACCATAATACATATATACAAGATATAGCAACCAAATGTAGCAGCCATTCACAACCATCAAACAGATGAAATGTGGTAGCAACATATGCCATAGGTTAGTCCATAAAACATGCAATAACTTAAGTAAATAACTATGGCAGCCCTCCACAAGCTAATTATTGGTCTTAGGAAGATTTTAAGACTAGTTAGTACTAATTTTGGCCTTTAAAAACCTTTCAATTTGCTGCCATCACTGTCCACTTCACACTAGGTCACAAAACCTTCAATAAGTGCACTCCCCTCGCTAAGCTTGGATCATCAAGCTCATGGCTCTCTTCCAAGCTTAGCCCTAGCTCCATGGATGCTTGAAAATATAGTAAACAATCCATGAAAGCAAGAAAACCCTTACCTTGATGGGTATGCTGAAATTGAAGCCTGATCCTAGGTGCACTCAAGCAATAGCACCAAATAGCTTCCAATTGTGCTTCCTCAACTTCAATTGCAAGTAGTTTTGAATTTGAAGGTATGGTGGCTATGGATGAAGTGTGGGGGAGGGTGGGCTGCATCCCTTGGCTACTATGGCCGAATATGAGAAGAGAAATGGTGGTCTTGACTACTTAAATGGTGAAAAGTATGCTAAATACACTTAAGTAGTCTTAACCTTGTCTTATGTCATTTTCCTTGCGACAAGACTATGGTTTCTTAGTCTTAATCTCTTGGAACATGATTGACCATCCTTATCTTGGTTTAGTAGCCCCTTTTTAGGCATGATAACCTCACAGTTTCACCATTTGACTTAAGTCAAAGACAAACATTTATTAAGGCCTACAGTAGAACACTTAGGTCCTTTATGGCTTTTTGTGTTTTTTTTGTCCTTAGTTGTCTTCCATACACAATTTAGTCCTCCAATAGCACTTTCATACCATCCATATCCTTGCCATAACTCTCCAAATTTCTGTTGTGAAAGTTTTATAATTGAGTACCCAAATTTCCAAAATCTTACAAAAAACTCCATAGGTTGCTTGACAAACAAGTAATCCTTAAGGCTTTTCTTGGGGGCCAAGTTACCAACTTGGAACACTTTTAAGGAGGTGTTGATCGTACCTTTTACCCACACACTTCAGTAACTATGATGAGAATTACACAATATAATGGTTTTTGACCATTATGCTACACTTTGTTATTCTCCCTTTTTTGTGAGATGGTAACAGCAACAATACTTGTGGCCCAAGGAATTTGTCATTCACACAGGCCACCAATCTCTTAAACATCTAAAGGGCCATGGTAATTTAAAGCATAGACATGCCGAGTCAATTAATTCATTGAATCATGTCCATGTTCAATCAAATACAAATAAGTTAGGGAATACATTCTTGATGATACATTGTATATGAGGTATGCTCTGGTCTTTACCTTAGATGGTAGGTTGCTTGGATTTGAGTTCTTGAAGGAATTGTATTCACATGATTTAGACTTTGGTAAGATATATTCTAAATGTTCAAAGCCTACCTTAAACAAGTTTTATCAATTAGATGGCTTCCTTTTAGAAAAAATAGGACATGTATACCACATACTTTATTGAGAAGGTTGCTTGTTAAGGAGGCAAATAATGGTGGCCTTATGGGGCATTTTGGAGTTGCTAAGACTTTTGAGGTCTTAATGGGACATTTTTGTTAGCTTTACATGAAGAAAAGTGTGGAAAGGGTTTGTGGGAAATCCATTGCTTGCAAAAAGACTAAGTCTAACTAAACTTCTCATGGTTTATATACCCATTACCTATTCCATCTCACCCTTGGACTAATTTCTCTATGGATTTTTTTGTACATAATCCTAAAAGAAAAGCTGGAAAATGCTATATTTTTGTTATTACAGGTAGGTTTTCAAAGATGGGACGCTTTATGCAATGCCAAAAGGTTGATGATGTCATGCATGTTAGATTGCATGGAATTCCAAGAACCATTCTCTTAGATAGAAACACAAAGTTGATATGCCACTTCTAGAAGGCCTTTTTAGGCAAGCTAAGTACTAAGCTCTTATTTTCAACCACTTTCCATATTTAAACTAATGGTCAAACTGAGGTAACAAATCAAACGATGGTTATATTACTTATGTAGAGTCTTGGGAGCCAAGCAAGCACAGCGAAATATAACCCAAACCCTAGCTCTCTTTGGTATCCACACGAGCGTCTCAAGATCACCACGCCTCCACCACATTCCGGTAGATGCATTCTTCTTATGCTTGTAGTGCTAGCTTGCATCCTCCAAGGAATTGCAAGAAAAAGTGCATCTTGAACTCTTAGAACTCTTCTAATTTCATCCTTAAGGAGGCTATGGCAAGAGCTGTAAATTTTTCACAATAACATGTATTTATAGTGGGACTCAGCTCCCAAGACTAATGGGTTTCAAAGCCCTACTGCAATTAGGTTTTAATTTTGGGGCAAATAATGGCTCAACCTTTGGCTCAATCGTTAATACGAAATTATCATGAAACCAAGACCAAACAGTTTGGCCCATCCATTCAAATAATACAATTAGCTCTATGTGTGCGACCCAATAGGCTCATATCATATTGGCAATGATCATAAATCACATTTATGATCATAAACAATGAATGGTGTCTAGCAACACATCATTGCTACCCAAGTGACAACATTGTCGGTGATTTTACTAAACCTTTATGATCATTATCTGTATATGCCATTGTCCCTTTGTCAATGACATGGAATGTATCACTTTCATATAACTCGATCTATGGTTTCTTTATTACCAAGTAGACTAACTTAAACTGATGACATTGATATCGTATATCAACTAATCCAAGCATGGCCATGTATTTTCTTAGTTTCACTCTATCAAAGGGCCCAAGGATATCACCCCTATTACATAGGAGGAACAAATTGCATCTTGATCATACAAAACCCACCACATGATATGTGGCATACCCAATGATCTCTTTCAAGTTCACTCAGTTACGAGCAACAAAGGGAAGTATCAAAGTAAGTGACTCGTATGTGGGGAACCTTGATGACCTTAGATCAAAGGACTACTTATACATGATCACTATGAGAATCACTTGTGACACTCATATAATGATCCATGTAGCATTCTCATGGTGGGTCGGTCCAGTACACAAGTTCTCCAACTTGTAGCCATATTTAGACTACATATCTTATATTAGTCTCCACATATGCTAGTCTTTATGTATTATTGCAACCCGCTCCATGATAATACTAGACTAGGGACATTTAAGAATATAATATGTAAAATACAATCATCTCATGATTGGCTTTTGGGCACAACACTAACAATCTCCTACTTGCACTAAAGCCAATCATCCATGTATCTAAAACCGATAAACCTAGAATGGCTATCATGCTTTTACTACATAAGGGGTTTTGTCAGTGGATCAACAATGTTGCTGTTTGTCGAAGTCCTGCGTATTGTGACATCACCCCTTTTGATGGTCTCCCTGATGAGATGATAGCATCGGAGTATGTGTTTGGATCACTAGTGAGATCAAGGTTCCTTTGCCTGTACGATTGCTCCATTGTTGTCACAATAGAGCTCAATCAAGTCAGCAATGCTTGGAGGCACTCTAAGTTCTGTGATGAACTTCTCGATCCAAACTGCCCCATTCATAGCATTAAAGGTGGCAATGTACGTGATGGCCTAAGGCCTCATCATTGTGAGTCATGATGACTGTTGAGGAGACTTCTAGGAGGAAGAACGCCTGGAAGGTGGATCGCCCCAAGGAGAGTACCTGAAAAGCTGGTAAACAGGGTTAGGAGGCCCCCGGAGTGTTTTTCCGGGGGGGGAGCCTCCGACGCCCAAGTCAGTGGTGGCCGGAAGAAGGAGAAAGTCACTAGCTCAAAGAGAAAGGCAGAAAAGTCTCGCCTGGTATTTTCTCAGGGTGTGGGAGCTGTATATCCGGCCTGCCAACCCCCTGTCAAGTATTTATTTCCTGTATATATAGGAATACCTAGCCCGTTCAGATCATGACACGTGTGCGGTCGGATGCTCCTGAACGTCTGGGCGTAGGGGACAGATAGTTGGTAACTAGATGGCCTCGAGCCTTGTGCTGAGACGGGCCATGATATGATTCTGATGGCGTCTGCGCGTCAGGGCGACTTTTTACGTCTGTGGTGGGACGTGTCAGAGGCTTCCTTAAATGCTTCCTTAAATGCGCCTGCCGTACTCCCGAGGTCCCTGGGCGAGGTCGTCCTCTAGTTCGGACAGAGCCTCTTTGGGAAGCCTACCCTCAGTTCGGGGGTTCCCAGTTCCAGGGGGTTCCGCCTTCGGGGATATCATATTTGGGCAGCAATGTCTGGTGCCACTTTTCCGAAGGCGCGCTGTTCACAACCTTGGGGGGCGAATGGAGTCCTCAAGTTTTACTGGCGTGCCGAGGCTCGGAGCTCTCAGGCTATCTCCCGAGGTGCATGATTCCACCTATTCTCAGGAAGCGCCAGTTCTTCTGGCCATTGTTGTGGCAGGGTATTCGGCCAGATTGAGGTGATAGCCTTTGGCTATCACATGCCCCCCTCTGGAAAGCCGAAGTGAAGACTTCGGTTTGCATCTCTTTCCGAGGTTGCCGTTGGGAGTCTTGTTGGGAAGCATAACCTGTTCCGAGGTCGCACCTTTTGCCCGAGGGTCTGGGCTGTTCGGCCTTGGCCTATTCTTTGGTGTCTCCGAGGCAAAGCCTGTACCGAAGATACACCTCTTGCCCAAAAGTCATGGGCTGTTCAGCCATAGCCTGTCTCTTGGTGTCCTCGAGGTGGCCTGCTTTTTATTTCTGCAGGTCTGATGGCCAAGCGTGTCAGACTGAGCGGCGCGTCTCCATTTCTCAGGGATGTCAAACGACGTGTCCCAATCAGGAGGCGTGTCCCGGTTTTCTAGGCACGTTTGGGGAGGCACGTCCCCCATTTCTGCGCAGCGGTTGACACGTGGCTTCTTGCCATTGGAGGAGAGGCGCGTCATTTACAGAGGGCGTGCCTTTTCGGGTGCAGCGGGCAGTTACGGCGACGGTTCGCCTCCAATGGGTACTTATGATGTTCTTTCGGTTACCCACCTTTGGCCTATAAATAGCCCATTCCATCATAAGTCCCACTTACTGTTTTTCTGCTCTTTTTCTGCTCTCTCTCTGCTTTGCCCTCTGTTCTTGCGTTTTATCTTGCTTTCTGTGGCGGAGCTTCTTTAATCAGAGCTTTTCCTACCAACTTTCACGACGGCGTCCTCAGGCAAATCTTTTGGTGGGTTTTGATTTTCAGAGTACTCTGATTCCTCTGTTTTTCTGAGTTTTTCTGGAAAACTGTTGTTTTTTCCAAACTCGTCTTCTGAGTTTTTTCTGGAAACTATTTTCTTTTCCATCTCAAACTCTTTTTCATGTCTGCCATGCCTGTTCCCGAGAGCTGGAAACCTCTTCTGGCCCGTCCTTGCTGTACCACCCCCGAAAAACTAGAGAGGTGGAAGAAAAAATTCTTTCTTCCGTCTTACGCTGTGACCAGACTGCCTCGTTCTAGCCATTTTGCTTTTTCAAACCGTGGCGACGAGGTTACCGTCTTCTGAGCCCAACTGAAGGCCGGACTTCGGTATCCTCCCCCGAAGGTGGTTTGCGAGTTCTGCCAATTCCATGGCATTGCTGTGAACCAGCTTCCCCCGAACGCGTACTGCTATTTTAACGCCTACCTCTGCATGTGTGGCGTGTTCGGGATAGAGCCCCACTTCATCATTTTCATGCAGTACTACAAGCTCTATGTGGTCCCGAAGGGTGGCTTCTATTTCCTGCTGCCTCGGGGATCCGGGAGAAAAAAATTCACCTTCACCTTCGACACGAAGGATAGCTGGCGGGGGTGGCAGCCTAAGTTCTTTTTCCTCAAGGTGGATAAGAACTGGTCTGATGTCCCGACCAGGTGGGCTCAGGGAGTGCTGAACGCAGACGTCGTTGATCCGAGGATGCTGCTGACCCCACCGTTGGCTTCCGTGTTCGCGGATTTCGACGCCCGCATTCGGGCAGTCGCTGACTGGGCTCCCGAGGTCTCTCCTCGTGCTCTTTACCCCTTTCCTATCAACTGGAGGTTGATGACCGAAGAAGTCCTTCGGGAGCTGAAAGTGGTTAAGGAGCACGTGACTGACCTCAATATGCCCGCTCCCGCCATCGCCGGGAAAGACTCCTGGCTGGTCAAGCTCCTTAAGGGGGAGACTTCTTTCGAAACTTTTGCCGAAAGTGAGTAATCTTCCATCCCTTTATACTTTTTCCTCGGACTTACGCTGATATTTCTTCTCTTTTTCAGAGATGGGCGATGGGGCTGCCGCTTATTACAAGGCCCTCTTTTCTGGCCAAGTGGAGAAGGGGGAGCAGACAAAGAAGGCGGCTTCCCGAAGAAGGAAGACGACAGGGGCGGGACCCTCGGCGAAGCGAGCTAGGAAGGCTCTCCAGCCTTCTCAGCCAGAGCTTTTGGAAGAAGAAGCTGGCGAAGAGGCTGGTCTTGTTGAAATTCCACCGGCCGAGGTCCCCGCTACTTCCGCCGAGGTGCCTCCTCTCGACCTCGAGGCCCCCAGAAACACTGTAGTGGTAGAAGTACCCACCGCCGAGGAGCGGTACCGGCCGAAGGGTAAGGGTCTTTCTTCCGAGGGGCCCGAGGATCCTCCAGGTATGCCTTTAGGCGATGTTCAGCTCCTTTTCCTTTCGCGAATTTTTCTTCTGCTCCTAACTTCCTTCCTAGTTTCAGAGGAGCCCCTTGCTGCTGGCTGGAGGGCCATTCATGAGAGGAAACGAGCCCTCCGCGATGCCATAATCCCTAAGGGGAAGATCCCCTTGGAGCCCTTTTGGACAATCACGGAGGATATGAATTTGCTCTCCGACGATTGTCCAAAAATGACAAAGGAGATTTGGAAGGGGATCACCACTGATGCCTCCTTCCGGGCCATTGCGGCGGCTCACCCGGGGGATAACACCCTCGCCGCAAAAGTCACCGAGCACGCTGCTCAGGTATAGTCTTTACACTCTTTTTCCTCAATTTTCTAAGTGTTTAGACTTGTACTAACCTGGACTTTTGCCTTGCCGTAGCTGCTGGAGTACGCTGGTTATCTCCGAGTTTGGGTGGCCAGACAGGCTGCCTCCAAGGATGCGACTTCGCGGGAACTCAGTGAAGCGAAGGCTTCGCTTGCGAAGGTGATCGCCAGCAACCAGCAGCTGACAGCGGATTGTTCTCAGCAACTTGCTGCCGTTCGGGAGGAGTTCTCGAAGAAAAGAGAAGAACTTGAAAAGGACTCCTCCCGGAAGATTGCCGACCTCGGCGACCAAGTAAAGGGGCTGCTCGCCGCCAACGAAGATCTTGTCAAGGACAAGGCTGTTTCTGACAGTCTTGCGTCGAGGTTGACGGACGAGAACAATGCTCTTCAAGCCGAGGTCGAGGCTCTGAAGAAGGAGTCCGGAGAGACGCTGGGGATAAGCGAGCTCGAAGAGGAGGTTGCTGAGTTGAGGGACGAGGTCAATGTCCTTGGCGTTCAAAAATGTACTTCTGATAACATGGCCAAGGTCGCCTTTCAGGACGGCTTCTGCCTCGCTCGGCACCAGGTGCTGCAGAGGTTCCCAGATTTGGACCTCTCTTTTCTGGAGGGCCTAAATATTCCTGAGGGACCTCGGTGGCAGTGGTCCAAGGTCGAGCATCTGAAGCTTCCTGGTCTTCGTCCGCCCGGCTCTCCCTAGTTTGTTTTAGGGCTCCTCTTATTTTTCTCCTTCGTGCTCCTTCTTTGGACACTTCTTTTGTAAGGCAGCGTTTGCTCTAAATGAACAATCTTTTCGGCTAAGTCCTTTCTTGCAAGTTTCTTTATTTCCACTGTCCCGAACACATTTGCTCAAGAGACTTTCGGAAAACCTGTAACCAAAGAAACTTTTTACCTTCCTTTGTCCCGAGTGTGCTCGCTCAAGAGACTTTCTGGAAAGTTTGCAAAAATTTGGCTAAGTCTTTTGCAGGCTTTTTGTTTCCTTTTATCCCGAACATGTTTGCTCAAGGGACTTCGGAAAAGTTTCAGCCAAATTTTTCTGTCTTCCTATTGTCCCGAGCATATTTGCTCAAGGGACTTAGGAAAATTCTCACGAGATTGCTCATTTCCCTCTTTCCCGAGCATGTACGCTCAAGGGTGTTTGGAAATTATCTCTGCTTTTGTTTTGGCGTGCACTATTACGAGATTCTTGCTTTCCCTTTTTTCCGAGCATGTACGCTCAAGGGTGTTCGGAAAATTTTCTCTGCACTGATTATGCCGAGTACCTTTGCAAGATTCTTGTTTCCCATTTTTCCCGAGAATAGTGGCTCAAGGGCCTTCGGGAAGTCACATCTGCTTTTTTCGTGGCGAGCACCTTTGCGGAATTCTGTCTTGGACAATTTGGTATACTTAAGAATTTTTCTCAAGACCATTCTGTACTTAGAATATTTCTTGTACAATATATCTCTTCCGCTCAACCTTAGGCGTAGAATTTTTTCAAGGCGTCCGAATGCCAAGTGTTTTTCAATTCTACGCCTTCGGCATCGCCAAGCCTATACACGCCTTTCCGTACTTCGGCGAGAACCAGATAAGGTCCTTCCCAATTTGCGCGAAGTACGCCGTGAGATGGCCTTCGGGGTGCAAAGTCGGCCTTTCGGAGAACGAGGTCTACTTTTTTGATTTCTTTTGGCCTGGCTTTTAGGTTGATAGCCGCGGCCACTCTTTGCTGGAAAGCTTTTCTTCTCAGCCCGGCTATTTCTCTGTGTTCGGTCACAAGGTCGAGCTTAGTTCTCAGACCGAGGTCGTTTCCGCCTTCATCAAATACTTGCACCCATATTGAAGGCTGAACTATCTCTATTGGGATAATGGCCTCTGTTCCGAAGACGAGTGAGAAGGGAGTTTCCCCTGTGGCTCTTCGTGGCATCGTTCGGTAGCTCCACAATACACTTTGGAGTTCTCCTGGCCATTTCCCCTTGGCTTCCCCAAGTCTCTTTTTCAGGCCATCTTTTATGGTCCTGTTTGATACTTCCACCTGCCCATTGCTTTGGGGGTGAGCTACTGGGGCGAAGTGCATCTTTATTCCGGGGTCGCTAATGAATTCCTGGAATCCTTTGTCTATGAACTGGGATCCATTATCAGCTACTAGTACCCTCGGTATGCCAAATCTGCATACGATGTTTCTCCATACGAACTTCTGCACTTCTTTTGCCGAGATAGTTGCTAGTGGTTCTGCCTCTACCCACTTTGAGAAATAGTCCACTGCTACCACGCAGAATTTCACGCCTCCCGGTGCTGTGGGGAGTGGCCCAATGAGGTCTATACCCCAGACTGCGAAGGGCCAAGGATAGTCTGCCGATGTTACCATTTCTGAGGGTATCCTCTGGATTTTTGCATGTCTCTGGCAACTACCGCACTTCTGGATGAACTGCCTTGCGTCCTTTCTCAGGGTAGGCCAGAAGTATCCTTGGCGGAGTATCACTGCTGCAAGGGCATCAGTTCCAATGTGCGAGCCGCACATGCCTTCATGAACTTCTTCGAGAACCATCTCAGTATCCTCTTCGCCCACACATCTCTGCAGCGGATTTGCATATCCTTGCCGATATAACTCTTCACTAATCAGGAAGAATCTTCCGGCGCGTCTTCGCAGTCTTGCAGCATTGCCAGCGTCTTCGGGAAGCTCATTCTCTACGAGGTATTTCTTTATGGGGTCTTTCCACCCTGTTCCCGAGGACGTTACGCTTAGCACGGAGATGCTTGGATGGTCTAGCACCTCGGTGTATGTTTTGGACTTTCGCTAAGCAATCTGCCTCAGTGTTATTCCGCCGGGGTACACTTTCGATCCGCACGGCGTCAAACTCTTGGATGAGTTTTGTTACCAGCTCGTGGTATTTTGCCAAGATTGGGTCCTTCGCCCCATAATCTCCTGCCGTCTGCCGAACTACCAGCTGGGAATCGCTGTGAGCCCTTAAGTTTCTCACGCCAATCTTTCTGGCCAAGCGTAATCCCACTATGAGGGCTTCATACTCAGCCACATTATTGGTGACGTTGAAGCTGAACTTGATAGCCTTCATCACCTCTAGGCCTTCGGGTCCTCTGATAACTATTCCAGCTCCCTGGTGTTCGGACCCCGAGGCTCCGTCAACATGCAAGGTCCATTCTGGCTCACCTTCTTTCGGATCTGAGTGGTTCTCCTCAGTGGTGGGTATTTCGGCGATAAAATCTGCCAATGCTTGGGCTTTTATGGCCTTCCGAGGCTCATACGTGATTTCGTGTTCGCCAAGCTCTATGCACCACTTAGAGAGCCTTCCCGAATGATCAACTCTCTTCATAACATCCCGTAGTGGTAGACTACTTCGGACGATGATGGGGTGAGCCTGGAAATATGGTCGCAGTCTTCTTCCTGCAAGCACCAAGGCGTATATAGCTTTTTGAAGCAAAGGGTACCTGACTTCGGCGCCATGCAGGGACTTGCTGACGTAGTAGACCGGCCATTGTTTCGGCCCTTCTTCTTTTATCAGGACCGAGCTCACGGCCTTTTCTGTGACGGCGAGGTACAGTACGAGGGGTTCTCCCTCCCGAGGTTGTCGCAGAGTCGGCAGGCTGGCCAGGTAGACTTTGAGTTCTTCCCAGGCCTTTTGGCAATCTTCATCCCAGGGATGATTGTTTCTTCCGTGGTCGCCTTCCATCTTTGCTGCCTTTGTGAGGACTTTGAAGAAAGGTCTACACCTATCTCCGTACCTGGAAATAAACCTGCTCAGAGAGGTTATTCTTCCGGTTAGTCTCTGCACGTCTTTGACTGTGGCAGGAGTTCGGAACTCAAGCAGAGCCTTAATCTTCTCAGGATTGGCGTCGATGCCTCTTTCGGATACCATGTACCCAAGGAATTTTCCCGACGTCACCCCGAAGATACACTTCTCGGGGTTAAGGCGAATCCCGAAGGCTCTGAGCTTTTGGAAGGTTTCCTCCAAATCTGCAACGTGGTAGCCGGGCAGCTTGCTTTTTACTATCATATCATCAACATATACTTCCATGTTTCTCCCCATTTGGTCCTTAAAGACCTTGTTCATCAGTCTCTGGTAGGTGGCTCCTGCATTTTTCAGCCCGAAGGGCATTCTGATATAGCAGTACGTTCCTCCCTCGGTGATGAAGGCAGTTTTCTCTTCATCTTCGGGGTCCATCCTTATCTGATGGTAGCCGCTGAAGGCATCTAGGAAGCTCAGGAGCCCGTATTCGGCCGTTGAATCTACCAGTTGATCTATTGGCGGGAGGGGAAATGAGTCTTTCGAGCAAGCATCGTTCAAGTTTCTGAAATCAATGCACATCCGGAGTTTGCTGCTACCTTCTTTTGTGGCAATGACCACGTTGCTTAACCATTCGGGGTATTTGACCTCCCTGATAACTTCAGCATCCAATAGGCGCTGGACTTCGGTTCTCACGAAGTTGCTTTTGTGGGCTGAGATGCTTCGTTTCTTTTGCCTGATAGGTTTTGCTTCCGGGCTTACTTTGAGGCTGTGCTGTATTATGCCAGGGTTCACTCCTGGCATGTCTTTCGGCGAGTAGGCAAACAGATCTTTATTTTTCAGCAGAAAGGATACAAGAATTTCCTTATCACCTTTGGCCAAGCTCTTCCCTATTCGGGTAGATTGTCCTGGGACAAGATCTACTGCTTCCATTTCTGCTTCTGCGGGATCTCTTTCTTTGCCTTTCTCCTGCGCCTTTGCCTCCACTATTTGTGTAGAGTTGTCTGCCGGAGCCTTTCGTGCTTTTACAAACACCTTTCTTACCTCGGCTTGGTCGATAAAGACCTCTGCATCTCCATCCTTGGTGGCGAATGTGACAGTCAAGTACTTCACATCGGGGCGAATGTGCAGGTTCCCCTGAGTCTTCCTTCCAAGGATGGTGTTGTACGAAGACGGGACCTCCATGACGATGAATCTTGCCATTGTGGACGCGTACAACTCAGCCGCTCCGTCTACCGAAGTGCCTTTTATCATTAAAGGGAGGTCGATCCATCCGAGGACGGGTAGTTCCGATGGTCCAACGCCGAAGGTGGGCGTGGGGACAGGTTTAAGTTCGCTGCTGGAGATGCCCAAGCTCGGCAGTAAGTGCGAGAACAGGACGTCAGTATTTGAGCCATCATCGAGCAACACTCTTTTGACGTCCCAGTTCCCTATTCTCGCCATTATCAGCAGCGGGTCGTCGTGGGGGAAGACGACGGTGGAGCCATCTTTGTGAGCCAATTTCTTTGATGGACTTTGATACTCCATAACCGCAATTTCTCTGGCCTTCCGCTTTCTTTCCGAGGATGGGAGCCCCGTGGTAATGGTTTGGATGACCCCTACTGGAGGTGGAAGGCGCCTTTTTGGACTTCTGTTTCTCCGCCTGTCTGAGTCATAGTCCTCATTTTCGGCCCTCTCTTCCTCCTCTTTTCTGCCTTTTGGGGAGGGCATCCGCAGGTATTTGCGAAGCTGGCCCTGTTTGATCAGCGACTCTATATACTTCTTCAGCTGGAAGCAGTCTTCGGTGTCATGACCGTGGTCGCGATGAAACTGGCAGAACTTCTTGGCATTCTTCTTATTATCGGCGGCCATGGCCTTTGGCCGTCGAATCTGCGTCCCTTGCCTTTCCAGCGCCATGAGAATGTTGGTCCGTGTCGTGCTCAAGGGTGTGAAACTTTGAGGTTTCTTTCCTCGCATTCGCCGTGGTCGACCTGTGTGTTCAGAAAGATGCCGAGCTTGCTGGCTGGACCCTTCGGCGCGGTGATGATCAGACTTCGGCCCCGCCATCCTCAATTCCTCGGCTGTCATGTGCTGCTCTGCCCTTCGGTAAAATTCTCCGAGGGTCTCCGGGGGGTCCTTTGAGAACTCGTAGAATAGCTGTGAGTCACGCCGAAGGCCCCGTGTCATAGCGAGGATGCGGATTTCGGGCCGGAAGTCCGGGACGCTGAGTGCTTCCCTGTTGAATCGTTCGACATAGTCTCGGATCGTCTCTCCGTTTCTCTGCTCTATGTCGAACATCTGCACAGGCATTTTGGCCGTCGGCCTGCTCCCAATGAACTGCTGGGTAAAGGCTGTGGACAACTCCTGAAACTCAGTGATAGTCCCTGGGGGCAAAGAATTGTACCATGCTGTTGCTGGGCCCGTGAGGGTGACTTCAAAGCATTTGCACATGGTAGCGTCATCAGCTCCGTGCATTATCATGCTCCGCCTGTACTTCGTCAGATGGGCCTGTGGATCAGTCCGGCCATCATAGATCTCCAGCCTAGGCACTCTGAAGTCACCTGGCATAGCTGCCTCAACGACGGTGTGAATAAACGGGGAGCCATCTTCACATAATGCCCCCGACAGCCTGTCCCAAACGGGTTTTCTGGTCACTTGCTTCTCCACTCTGTCCAGCCGTGCCAATATCCTTTCCATAAGCGCAGTGGCGCTAGGACCATTTTCGCGGGAGGGAGATCGACGGCGCCTTTTCGGGGAGCGAGTTCGGCGCGGAGGGGTCAGGGACCTCGCCTCGGGCGACGAACTGCTTCGCTGTGAGACTCTCGATCGCTTGGACCCGGTTTGTCCCACAGGCCGTTTCCCGAGGGCTATATCTTCTGCGGATGATTCTCCACGAGGCTCTCCACTTCCTAAACTACGGTGTGTAGACTTGGGGCTTCTCTCCCGAGGGCGTGCTGATGAGGAGGGTTTCTGGGCCCGTGACTGCTGTGGCCATCTTCGGTCGATCTGCTGAGTCATTTCAGCAACGACCGAGCGCTGAAAGTCCCTCAAGAAGCTCATGGTGATTACCAGAGGGCGGTCCTCCTCGGGCGTAGAAGTCTCTGGGAGTGTCTGCTCAGTAGCCGGTTGTATCTCAGGCACGGACGAGGACCTTGGGAGTCCCTTGTCCTTAGAACGCCGAGTCTCAACGACGGCAATCTGCGAGCGGGTTCCCACAGACGGCGCCAAATGATGGCCTAAGGCCTCATCGTTGTGAGTCATGATGACTGTTGAAGAGACTTCTAGGAGGAAGAATGCCTGGAAGGTGGATCGCCCCAAGGAGAGTACCTGAAAAGCTGGTAAACAGGGTTAGGAGGCCCCCGGAGTGTTTTTCCGGGGGGGGAGCCTCCGACGCCCAAGTCAGTGGTGGCCGGAAGAAGGAGAAAGTCACTAGCTCAAAGAGAAAGGCAGAAAAGTCTCGCCTGGTATTTTCTCAGGGTGTGGGAGCTGTATATCCGGCCTGCCAACCCCCTGTCAAGTATTTATTTCCTGTATATATAGGAATACCTAGCCCGTTCAGATCATGACACGTGTGCGGTCGGATGCTCCTGAACGTCTGGGCGTAGGGGACAGATAGTTGGTAACTAGATGGCCTCGAGCCTTGTGCTGAGACGGGCCATGATATGATTCTGATGGCGTCTGCGCGTCAGGGCGACTTTTTACGTCTGTGGTGGGACGTGTCAGAGGCTTCCTTAAATGCTTCCTTAAATGCGCCTGCCGTACTCCCGAGGTCCCTGGGCGAGGTCGTCCTCTAGTTCGGACAGAGCCTCTTCGGGAAGCCTACCCTCAGTTCGGGGGTTCCCAGTTCCAGGGGGTTCCGCCTTCGGGGATATCATATTCGGGCAGCAATGTCTGGTGCCACTTTTCCGAAGGCGCGCTGTTCACAACCTTGGGGGGCGAATGGAGTCCTCAAGTTTTACTGGCGTGCCGAGGCTCGGAGCTCTCAGGCTATCTCCCGAGGTGCATGATTCCACCTATTCCCGGGAAGCGCCAGTTCTTCTGGCCATTGTTGTGGCAGGGTATTCGGCCAGATTGAGGCGATAGCCTTTGGCTATCAGTACGCAGATTCTGTTGTATAGTTAGCTACTGTTTCTTGATTTGAACTCTTCCAGCTCACAACACAACTTTGTTGGCATTCTCAGGAGTGACAAAACCCTCAGGCTATGTCATGTACACATCCTCAAGTAGTTTTCCATTAAGGAAAGCAGTTTTGACATCCGTTTGCCATATCTCATAATCATAATTTGTAGCAATAGCCAATAAAATTTGGATGGATTTAAGCATGGAAACTGGTGAAAAATTTTCATGATAGTTAATACTGTGAATTTGGTTGAAACCTTTTGCAACCAATCGTCCCTTAAAGGTAATCACATTACCATCCAAGTTAGCTTTCTTCTTGAAGACCCATTTGTACCTTATAGGTTTTACCCCTTCAAGTGGATCAACCAAAGTCCATACTTGGTTTTCATACATGGATTCCATCTTGGACTCGTAGCATTTGGCCACTTCTTAGAGTCAAGCTTCAACATAGCTTGTTGGTAGGTTATGGGCTCATCTTGATCCATGAGAATGACATCGTCAGTGTGAGTCACGAGAAATCCATATTTCTCGGGCTCACGCCAAATCCTACCAGACCTACATGGGCTCTATGCCACAGGAACAGACTCTTGAATCATAACATCTTGTCGTGTCTGTTCAAGTTCCAATTCAGTTCTATGTTTCCTTGTTGTTCTAAAATTTCTTCATGTTCCACTATCCTCCCACTGGTTCCTTTATAGATAAACTCTTTCTCTAGAAGGACACCAGCTTGAGCAACAAACATTTTTTGCTCAGAAGGATTGTAGAAATAGTAACCCTTTGTTTCTTTGGGATACCCAACAAAGAGGCATTTCTAAGATTTGGGCCCTAGCTTGTTAAAGGATTGACATTCACATAAGTGTCATAGCCCAAAATCTTCATAAAACATAGACTGGGATGCCTCTCACTCCATATCTCATATGGTGTCTTTTGAACCAATTAGATGGAACTCGGTTTAGTGTAAAAGTGGCTGTCTCTAAAGAATGTCCCCAAAAGGTGTTTGGAAGGTTAGCTTGACTCATCATATATCGAACCACGTCTAATATAGTTTGAATTCTCCTTTCAGATACACCATTCCATTGAGGTGTACTAGGGGGAGTGAGTTATGATACTATACCACACTCCTTTGGATAGTCAAGGAATTCTCGATCCAAGTATTCTCCACCTCGATCTGATTGAAGTACTTTGATACTCTTCCCAAGTTGATTCTTTACTTCATTCTTGAATTTTTTGAACTTTTCAAAGGATTTTGACTTGTGTCTCATGAGATACACATAGTCACATCTACTGAAGTCATCAGTAAATGTAATGAAGTATTGGAAACCTCCTGTAGGATGTGTAGACATAAGGCCACATACATCACTATGTACGAGTCCTAATAAGTCAATAGCCTTTGCTTTGCCCAGTGATTGGTGATCTTTCCCAATAAACATGACTCACATGTCTCATATAATTCAAAATCAAATGAGTTCAATAGTCCATCCTTATAGAGCTTAGATATGAGGGTCTCATTTATATGGCCCAAACGACAATGCCAGAGATAGGTTCGGTTCAAATCATTCAATCTAACCTTCTTGGTATTCATATTATAGATTGGATTTTTGACTTCTAGAACATACAAACCATTCCTATGCCAAGCACTACCATAAAAAAATTCATTCAAATAAATAGAACAACATTTGTCCTTTATTATAAATGAAAAACCTTTCTTGTCCAAACAAGAAACAGAAATCAAATTTCTACTAATAGTTGGCACAAAGTAGCAGTTGTCTAATTCTAAAACTAATCCACTAGGCAAAGTGAGAACATAAGTCCTTATGACTAAGGCAGCAACCTTTGCTCCATTTCCAACACGTAGGTCCACTTCAGCTTAGGCCAATCTTTTATTTCTACTTAGATCCTGCACTTTGCAAAAATGTGAAATCCACATCTAGTATCCAATACCCAATATGAGGATGTAGAAAAGTTAGCCTCTATAACAAAAATACCTGAAGTGGAAGCCTTACTTCCCTTCTCCTTAGCAAGTTCTTCAAGATAGCGCTTGCAGTTACGCTTCTAGTGTGCAGGTTGCTTATAATGGAAGCAGTCCCCTTTCTCAGCCACACCACCATATGGTTTTAGTGTAGCTGAAGAAGAATTAGCATTGGACTTTCCTTTAGCTTTTTCCTTCTTCTTGTTGGCTATTCCCACTCATTTGGCCTTTTCCACCATCATAATGGCCTTACCCTTTTTAAGGTTTTGCTCAACAGTTCTCAACATGTTGAGCAATTTTGGGAAGGCACTTGTCAAGGTTGTTCATGTTATAGATCATGATGAACTGACTGTAGCTTTCCGATAATGATTGCAGGACTACAACAATAGGCAACTCTTTCTGAAGAGCAAATCCCAAACTCTCAATATTCTCAATGTACCTAATCATCTTGAGCACATAAGGGCCCATGGGACTTCCCTAAGACATTTTACACTGAAAAAATGCCTTAGAGGTCTAAAAGCTCTCATGTTTATCTTGCTCTTGGAAGAGCATTTTTAGATGTTTGATCATATCGAATGCCCCCATGTTCTCATGTTGTTTCTGAAGCTTAGATTCAATGGTTATCAGCATGAGGTAAGCAACATCCAAAGCATATTAGAATGCTTCTTGTGAGCATCCCTTTAAACTTTTGGAGCATTGGCAATAGGCTCATTCAGAATGGGCTGCTTTAGGACATAAGCCTTTCTCTCTTGCCTGAGGACAATCCTTAAATATTGGTACTATTTGAGAAAGTTGGTCCCATTCAATTTTTCCTTATCAAGGATTGATTGCAATGAAAGTGTCGATGTGTTTTGTGCCATGGTAATCTACAATAGTAAATATGCAGTGTAAAAGTCATGCATTTTAATTCACTTAATAAAGACTTTTATTAAATGATACTCCTACTATTTTACTCAAAATAATAACCATCGATATTATTTCAGAACACCTTGGTGTTAAGGTATTCTAGTGGGCCAAGATCCATATTTCACCACAACCTAAGTTAGCTTTCACTTTTCTCTCAAGTTAGAGTTATTTAGGTAGGCAACTCATTGCCAATTGCATCTTATGAATCTTTTAGGTAGTTGGGTGAACAACATTTGTCCAAGCTCATCTCATGAACTTAAGCCCAACCCTATGCCTCTAGGTCCCCAATCCTATTAGGATGACTTAGTTAAGTTGGACCCATAGTTCGCAATTTGGATATCAATTTTATCTCGTCGGGTCTTACCAAGATGAACATAGGTGCTTTGCTTTGGCAAACCCACCCAATGCTGATCAAAGTCTTGACGAGTGCCAACATTTGGAAGGCATCACATTTAACGACTTAATATTTTGTTTGAGGGATTTTTCCTTTTGATCTCACCAATTATTATCTCTGATTGTCTTATACTTGCATCACATACAAATATAAAAAATGCATCTTATGCTAAAACCAAAATAAATGTGACATGGTTATAGCCCAAACTATGTGATATTCTCAAGCCAATGACAATATCATAAAAGCTTAAGAAAAAAAAAGGTCTCCACAAGCTCCTTCTCTGTCCTCCTTGGCTCTCTCTTTGTGGTCACCTCCTTGTACACACTAACTCGAACGATCCCAAAATGTACAATTAGATCAATAATAGAAACCTCAAGTTACATTCGAGGGGAGTAAGGTGAGAAGAAAATGTACAGTGAGAGCAACAAAAAAAGGCATGACTCGTAGGCTGTATTTACAAGTACAACCAACAAGGGCTATAACCATGCACCATGCTTCAAGCACCAACTAGGATATCATGTCAAATCCCATTCAACAAAAATGCATGCCAACTAACTCACATTTATTAACCAGTTTATTAATGTGGCACTTCACATACGGCGGTGCCGTTTCACATGCCAATGGGAGCTACCCTTACGGAAGGTTGCTAGCTAGCGCAAAAAATTATCTTACAATTATGTTACTGGAGATCTATTTTTTCGAGCAACTAAGCACCTGAGACCACCACCATCCGAGCCACCAAAAGTACTTTACCCAAGGTGCCCGAATAGCCCTAATCCATCCCTGCTAGGGTTTTATAACTATTGTAGTAATCCTAACTTAGATAGGTATCTCATACCAATCAATATAGGGTTAATCTAATTAACCAAAATTTTCCATTTCTTCATATAACTCATATATACATTATGAGTTCCGGTTTCATGCATCATGAGTCAATCTAATCAATCATGATTTAAGCAACCGAACACACAATATATCATGCAATTCAACACTTAATCGTGATTTAGAGTTTTACTAGTAGCTCTAATGCCATTGAAGAGTTTTGGGACCCAAGAAAGTGGAACAGAATATAACTAAAACTGTCTAGAATCCAAGTGAAAAGGGGTAAATTTGTTGCTCAAAATGTTATACCAGTTCGGTTGAGATCTTTAAACCAACTGTTGAGTCAAATCACAAAAGTTGAATAGTTGACATGTTCAAACTTTCTATGGTATCTACACCAGACTCTCGGGATCACCACACCTCCACCACATCCCAGTAGATGCATTCCTCTTGCATTCACAGGGCTAGCTTATGTCCTCCAAGGAATGGCAAGAGAAGAGTGTGGCTGGAACTCTCAGAACTCTTTTGATTTCATCCTTCAGGAGGCTAGGACAAGGCCAATGAATTTCTCACTATATGATGTACTTACAGTGAGACTTAACTCCCAAGCCTAATCGGTTTCAAATCCCTAACCCAATTAGGTTTTAATTTTGGACCTAATAATGGCTCAAGCTTTGGGCTAATCATTAATACAAAATTATCATGAACCCAAGACCAAACAATTTGGCCCATGCACTCAAATAATCCAATTTGCTCTATGTGTGCGACCCAATAGGCTCATATCATATTGGCAATGATCATAAATCACATTTATGATCACAAACAATGAGCGGTGTCTAGCAACACATCATTGTTACCCAAGTGACAAGTTTGTCAGTGGTTTGACTAAACCTTTATGATCATTATCCATATATGCCATTGCCCTTTTGTCCAAGATATCGAGACTAAGCATGAGACAAGGAATGTGTCACTATCATATAGCCTGATCTATGGTTTCTTGATTACCAAGTAGACTAACTTAAATTGATGACATTAATATCGTATATTACCAAGTACACTGAACATTGCCATGCATTTTCTAAGCCTCACGCTATCACGGGGCCCCAATATATCACTCCCATTACATAAAAGGGACAAATCCCATCTTGATCATATAACACCCTCCATATGATATGTGACATACCCAATGACCTCCTTTAAGTTCACTCAGTTATGAGCAACAAAGGGATCTATCAAAGTATATGACTCACATTTAGGGAAATTTGATGACCTTAGGTCAAAGGACTACATATATATGATCACTATAAGAATCATTTATGACACTCATATAACAATCCATGCAACATTCTCATGGTGGGTCGGTCCAATACACAAGTTCTCCAACTTGTGCCCATATGTAGACTACATGTCTTATGTTAGTCTCCACATATGCTAGTCTTTATGTATTATTGCAACCCGCTCCATGATAATACTAGGCCAGGGACATTTAAGAATATCATTATTCTAAGGTTATAATTATGTTTATTACGTTACACAGAAACAAAACAACAAACATAATTATTGGATTAATGCCTCAATAAAATATCATGCCTTAATGTGAAAAATACAATCATCTCATGATTGGCTTTTGGGCACAACACTAACAACTTAGGGCCATTATAAAAATGGAACTTGAAATCTTGGGAAAAATGTTTACCATGTACAGAGTTTGCATATAATAGAGTTATATAAACTACCACTAGTTATTCACCATTTTAGATTATTTTCAGCTTTAATCCATTAATGCCTTTAGATCTTATACAATTGCCCACACATGTGTACGCTAACCTAGATGAAGAGAAGAAGGCTGATTTTATCAAGAGATTACACGAGATGGTGAAAGCTCAAATTGAGGAGAAAATGCAACAATATGCAACAACCACAACAAAGGCTGAAAGCAGACCTCATTTAGACTAGGATATTAGGTGTGGCTCCATATAAGAAAGGATAAGTTCCTGAAAAATAGTACACCAAAGCTCTACGCAAGATGAGGGGGACCTTTTCAAGTACTGTGTTTGCTCTACTTTTAATGTTGCTAATTTTTCCTTTTTTAATGTATATGTTGATGATTCAAGGGTGAATCACCTTGAGTTGGTGGAATTTGATATGATCGAAAGTAGCATAAGGGGAGAAGCTCTAAGAGCACTTAAGGCACTTAAGGACCATTTCATGATTAGCATAGATCTAATGACAAAGAGTCATGTCAAAGCGGTCTAGGCAACAATTCAACATCTCATTCAACATAATTTTGGAGCAATATGGGCTACATGAAAGGGCCATGTACAAGGGCACCCTAGCTAGCAATCTGAGTGCACTACTGAGTACCCTACCCTGCCCTATGTGACTCTCTTAACCATTTTGAGTGCAAGGACACCCAACACACCCAGAATTCTTTTTTTGTAAAACTTAACACACTTGTGTGAGAATCCATGCAAGCCCACACAATTCGATGTGCAAGATTGCTTATTGGAGCACAAGGGAGTATCAATCTCCATCATGCATAAGGTGTACCCCAAAGCCCTTTAAAGGGCCAATTCAAACCCAGCCTAATTTCTCTAATTTTCCAATGTGTTTTACTTATTTAAAAATATTTTAATACGCACACATTTTGAACTCTGAATTGCCCTAGGGCTTACATGTTTATCAAGTCATTATGTGTGTTTGAACCCATTAAGGTAGGATTATGGTTTCAATAGGATCCCTAATGATGACAACCCATATATGAAATGTCCCAATAATACTTCAAGCTCCAACAATCAAAAAGAACAAATGGATTTGATGACTTGATTCATAAAGACCACACAATTCATTGGTCACCATGTTAATGTCCAATAGAACAAAAGAAAAAAAATACATGTCAAGCAATTGTATTAAGTTTTGAAATTTGTATGTCACACCAGTGAATTTAGGATTATTGAAACATATTCTATGCCTTCGAAAGTCTGTAGGGTACCACAACACACTAGCCCTAGTTAAGATAAAAGTTCTAAGTATGTAAAAAATTAAAGACTTACACACTTAGGAGTTCCAATGCTAAAACACCTAGAAATACTGGACTTAAAACAATTACTAGTAAAAATAGAAATTAATAATGTGCCCTAACTGGAACAAACAACTGCTAACCAAACTAGGACACAAAACATGCTAAAATGTGCATATGTGCACAAAAACACGTACAAATCTTGTTTTAAATAACCACTTGTTTCTAAATGTTTCATAACCATTTCTTCAATTTGAACCACAAAAATCCTTATTTAGTTATCTTATAAGACATGCCATGATCTTCAAATTTGCATAAAACTCAGTTTGGCATCATATTGGCATTTTTTGCTTCATTTGTGCATGACAAAACAAGAACTTAGTCATTTGACTTGCTTTCAAATATGCTTCCTTCTCTTGGCCATATGAACTTGCACAAACACTAAACCCTAAACCCCTTAGGTCCTTATGGTATAATTTTTACCATAGTTTAGATCCTAAACTTATGTGCTTTCATTTTTACCATAATGTGTGATTTGTGAATGTAAAGTATTCAATATACACTCCCTTAAGTGGCGTATAAAATGATAGTTTGGTCCTTAAGAAAGCATTAATACATTGCTTGTTTTTCACATAAACTATGGACTAAATTGTACTGCTGCAAAGGTTGGGTACTCAATTGAAGAAATTAACAATGATAGCTATGGAAGGATATGGATGGAATTAAAGATATTATTGAGGACCAAAGTGCTCAGAGAGGCAAAGTTTTCTAGTTATGGCATAACGCTAACTAAGGTGCTTAAGTGTCCAATTTTTTTCCTAAAGTTATAATAATTTGTTACAAGGCTACAAGAGGCAAAAAAATTTTAAATTTCCCCTCCCATATGGTAGCGTTCCTTATGTCCAAGTATGGTCTTGAAGTTGCAAAAATTTCTATTATGCCATGAGTTAATTTTGGCAAGTTAAAATGATGAATAAATTAAGAAAAATCTTCACTTCTTGGCCATTTTCCCTCATTTTCAACCTCCACTAGTTTTAGGGTTCTTTGTTGAGATCATCCATCTTCTTCCAAAGCCACACCATACATTAAGGAATCAATAGAAAGTAAGAAGAAGCCAAGGGAACTATTAAAGAGAGAAAAACCCTAGTTTTGGGTTCATTGATGTTCATATAAGGTTTTGGGTTTTTCATAGCCAAGGAAAGGGTTTATCTTCATCTTTGATTTCTTTTTAGTGTTGTAAGATGTTGATAAAGCATACATGAAGCTAAGACCATGCTTGGAAGAGAGCAAAAAACTCAAGGAACCAAGTAAGGGTTAAGGGAGAAAATGTGCCCAAGGTTTCACCCTTAATGTCCTTGTGCACAATGATGGCAGTTTATACAGGGCTTTATAGAGCCCAAGTTAGTACTAAATAAGACCTAATGATCTCCTAATACCAAGATTTAGCTTGAAGAGGGATGCCACAATGATTACTTATTCATTATGTGAACATTTATGGACTAATCCTAATGTTGTATTGCTCCCAGCATTGCATTTCTTTGTTGTTGTGTTTGTTTGTGCATTTGGATGGTTATATTTGCATATATGTACTATATTGTTGTGTTTTACTGTCTTTATATTTCAAGTTTTTCTCTAGAAAATCAAGCTCTAATGATATGCCCTTGCTAAGTTTCTTCAAATAAGCTTACCTCCCATTTTTGTCCATTTTCAGGAACACCTATAAGGGAGCATTCAAATTGACACTTTTCATTCAATTTTCTTATAAAATATAAGGAAAATAAAATTTGATATGTCTAGTTGTGAACTAAAATTTTTCCTAATTTTTGGAGCACAATTGATATTTTTAGTGATCGTACTTTTTTCCTTACTTGACAGCTAGTACTTTCAAGTTTCTGGAGTGCTTAGTGCTTTTGAAGTTCTCCAAGAAGCTTAGTGTATATATCAACTAAATTATGGCATGTATTTATCACACAAATTCAGGTAAATAATATGGGAGTATTGTATGTGTGGTGTATGAATGATATATGGAGTAATGGCGTGCAGTTTGAAGTGTATGTACAATGTTGTCCATATTAATTTTATGGGCTATTTTGATGGCAGTTTTATGAATGATAGTTATAGGGGTTCTAAATTCATAGGAATGATTACCAAGTAGGTTTTGCACCTACAATTGAAGTGTATGAATATTATGAAATTTTGTATGCATATAATGGTCAATTGCAGCTAAAATTTGGTACCCTGTACTCTAGCTACCCTAACTTGTGGTACAAGTTTAGTTTAGCTATAAACATTTGAGCATACTTAGATCACTCCAAGATCGATAATTTTGCTCTTGAATCACTAGATTTGGTGCCCTGTAGCCTAATTATGGATTGACAAAGTTGGCTAATTTTGCTATGTATTATTCATATAGCCATTTCTACCTGGTTGAGGGTAAAATCCATAATTAAAATCTTAGATGGATTTAATGTCTCAAACATGTTTCCCTATGAATGTTTAAGTATCATAAAGACTTTAAAACCTTTAGGGAATGGGAAGACATGGGTAGATTTTGAGTTGGATATAGTGTGAAAGTTTGGATACATGAATGAGCAGCAAAGTGCACTAAGTGTGCATGTAATTTGTGTATGTTTAAGGAACTTTGCTTGAATGCCATATTGAACTGAAATTTCATTTTAGTTACTGCCTATGCCACCAAATAAACATTTATGTGTATACTTGTATGCTTTTTGGACCATTATGCACATATTTGCATAAAGACCAAGAGGGCCAATTGGACAAATATAGTGTGCATGTTTTCATTGGCCTCTAGGATGTGCATTGGCTGGGACTTGAGCTTACTAAATTTGGTTTTTGTGTTTAGTTGTTACCACCTTCACAAAATAGGAAAATTACAGAATAAGGACCTAAACTTGTATGCTTTAATTTTCACCATAGTGTATGAATTCTGAAGTGTAAAGTATTCAATATACACTCCCCTAAGTGGCACAAACAATGATAATTTGGTCCTTAAGAAAGCATTCACATATTGCCTAATTTTTAAGAAACCTATGGACTGAATTGAAGTTGGTTAGAAAATTCTGACAAAATAAACAATAAATTAGCCAAATTTGCAACATTATAACTTTGGCTACAGGGCTCCAAATGTAGGAATTGAAAATCCAAATTAAACCTCTAGATGTGATCTAGGTGTGGTAAAAATTTCATACCAAGATTCACTCTACAAAGGGAGATATAGAACTTTGAGTGCAGGGTCAAAATTCTGTCCACTTTGTGACCATTATGCCCATACAAAATTTCATAAGAGTGTAAATACTTCCTTCACAAGGGGTAAGCCCTCCAAGGATATCCCATTCATGTCCAATACACTTAGAAACTATATACTCTCATGTATAGGAACTTTATGTGGTCAAAATAGAATTTACCAACAAATAGCCCATCATTCCCACTTAGACAGCTTGTGCACCAACTTTACATACATAGCAAACCCATCCTCAAATGTTCACATAATTGTTCCAACTTTACATGAATTACATGTAAATGCATCCATGCACTACCTCATGGCATTAACTTAGCTAACGAGACACACCCAAGTCTCAAAAGATGCTTGAGACAGAATGCACTCCAAAACCAGATGCTAGACAGCTTCTGCGTAACATAATGAGCACCATCACTAAAAATAACAAATGTGCTCCTAAAATCACCAACATTTCTAGATACCAACTAGATACATGAAAGTTTAGGTAACTAAAATTTTAGATCAAAAATCAAACAAAAATGGTCAGTTTAAATGTGATCTTTCTGCTGGACCTGAAATGGGTAGATTTAAAGGGAGGTAAGTTTCATGGACAAACTTAGTAAGGAGAAAAATTTAACACTAAGGTAATGTAGCCTTTAGTAAGCACCTACATCCAAAGACACTAATACAAAAGAAAAAAACAATGCAAATATCGAATACAAAGCATCCAAATCAAGCAATCAAACACAAACAACAAACACAAGTATAGGGCAGCAACAAGATTCATTGGTTAGTCCAAAAAACATGTAATAAACATAAGTAGATTACTATGGAAGCCCTCCTCAAGCATAAGCTTGGACTTAGGAGATTTTTAACAGTTGTTAGAACTAACTTTGGGCTCTAAAAATCGTTAAATTTGCTTCCATCACTGTGTACTTTGCACTAGCTCACAAAACCTTCACTACGTGCACTCCCCTTACTAAGCTTGGTTCATCAAGCTCATGGCTCCCTTCCAAGCTTAGCCCTAGCTCCATGGATGCTTGGAAATACAGTAAACATCCCATGAGAGCAAGAGAACTCCTTACCTTTCACTAGAAATCCAACAAACCTTAGATAATCCAAAAAACTACGGTTTATTGTCTTGTTTGATGCTTTGGTTGTCTTTTCCTGCCTTCTCTTGAGTGTTTGTTGTAAGGTGGCTATGGAGGGATGTGGCAGAGTACAAGGAAGAACCCTAGTAAGTGAAGGTCAAATTTTTGGAAGAAAATGGGGTAAAAATGATTTTTGTCTAGCTTTATTTCTTTCTTGGTCTTTAGTAATGGCATGTTTGCAAATTTTGCAAACTTTGGGCCACACTTGTACAACATTTTTACCATGCATTTGGGATGGGAAAATGACATATTTTCACCTTTAGAAAAGTTTGGGACACTTAAGCACTTAAGTGTCCTTAAGCATTAAATCACTAACTTTGCCTCCTTGAGCACTTTGGTCCCTAACAAAATCCTTAATTCCATCCATGTTCTTTCTTCATAATTTCATCCATGTCCTTTCCTCACAATTCCATCAATGTCTTTTACATAGCCATCTTTGGAAATTTGTGCATTCGAGTACCCAACTTTTGTAACCTTAAAATTTTGTCCATAGGTTACTTGAAAATTACGCAATATGCCAATGCTTTCTCAAGGACCAAATTATCATTGTTTGTGCCACTTAGGGGATTGTATATTGAATACTTTACATGTTACAGCCATCATAGCAGAAAACTCAATTGAGCGAGGTAATTAATTAAATTTAATGATTGGAACCTTATTCCAAGTTCACATAACAAGAATAAGGAAGTTTACCAAAGTTGACTAAGTTCCAAGGAGGTTTAGCCATTAAATAAGGTTCGAGGGCAAAATGGTAATTTTTCATCTTGAATAGTTAGGCAAAGTCCCGAGTGTTAAAAATGAGGTTTTATAACCTAACTTTTAACTTTAACCCAAACCTAGTTGAAATAAACAAGAATTGACAAAGAATGACTAAGGTTACCAAAAGAAAGGGGTTTAAGTGTTCCATGTTTAATACTTTGGTAGCTTAGGTTTTAAACTTAGGTTATAAGATAGTAAAGTGGGGCCTGGCAGCCAAAACCCGAGTTCATCCTTTACACCATCATTTCTTCATCCAATTGAGCCCAAAATCAAGAGTTTTTGGTGAAAAGAGTAGCCACCATAAATAATAAGCCATTGGAAGCTTATTACAAGCATAAAATCATGGTCTTGGAGCTTCAAAGCATGTTTCCTCCCGCCCCCTATTTTTGATGCAAAGTAATCAATGTGTTCTTGATTGATTTTATGTTTATTAGTTGATTGGGAGCTTGGGATTTGGTTAGATGTTAGCAACTTGATGTTTTGTGCCCATATTTGCTTGGAACTTAGGTTGGACTTTGTGGAACTTGGTTGGTGTGAAAGTTGCATAATTCTTTCTTCTTACTTGAAGATGAGGTAAGGGATTAAGTGTTCCAAGTTTGATTGATGCTATTTGATTGTTGATGCTTGATGGAATCAAGTAGTTTCTTGAATAGCATTGATTATGGGCAAGTGTGTTTGTGGTGGACTAGGCCTGAAATTGTGGACTATGTGATGTTTTGATGCATCATAAGAAGTTTGTGATGGTGTATTTATGGCCTATGTAAGTTTTTCTTATAGGTTTATGGTGATTTTAGGCATCTATTGTATGCCTTAAACTCAGAGGAAACCACTAAAGAGGCTTAGGAGGGTGCTTTCAAGGTTTAGGACGCGGGGTCTTCGAGCCTAGGCGCTGTTTAGTGCCTCAGTGCCTAAGGCACATTTTTCTCTCCACAGAATAGAGTACTCCTAGCACCTAGACCCTAACTGCCACCAAGGCCTTCGGTGCTCAGGTGCTCTTGGCGCCTAAGCCCCAAGACATCCCTCCTAGCACCTAGGCCCAGAGGCCTTCTTTAGCAAATTTCAGCTTTTTGAAACAAGATCCAGGGGAGCACAAGGATGGTCCTAAGGGTGTCTAAAGGTTTAGCCTTATGCTGTATGAGCTCACAGTAGATTACATATGGTTATATATGTGTTGTATCTTTTTCTTGCAGGTGAAGACCCTTACTAAGAATTACAATTCTTACTCCTTAGTTTATGTTGTGTAGATTCTGATGGTGTTAGACCTGATAAGCACTGAGGGTTGTCATGGTAGTTTGCTTTTATAGGTACTTAGCTTTGAGAATCTTTATGATTCTAGTTTTATTAACTACTAGTTGGCAAAGTAGCAGTACCAACTATTGTTTTTCATTTTAAGCACGTGGAGGACTTTTTATGGTTCACCACCGAGATTGAATCTAAGGAGTTAGTTAGATGAAAAGATCTCTGTAAGATAGCCTTGTGTATATTGTATGCACTAGTTGCCTCTTTTGTTTATGGATGGAGTCCTCGACTCTAGGGCTACACTTGGGTGAGGGGATTAGTCTACTTTATGTATGAATACTCCCACATAGTTTGTTATGTGTAGTAAACTCATATCAATGCTGATTTTGTATGCTTTGGCTTTTTGAGCCTATTTTCTATTAAAATACTTGGCTAGGTCAATGTTTCTATGATTTCCTTTAGCATAAGTCAAAGCATAAAGAGCATGCATCTTGCATATTCTAGGTTAATCAACTAGTATCACAGAGTTTTAATTCACACACATATATAACTGGGAAGGGCAAAGGGCGGCCATGTCAGTTTGGTATCAGAGCTTAGAGCTCACTTCATAGATATTGGAGGCTAGGACTGAGATCTAGTTGAAAGTGCATGTGCTACCATAGTTAGTACTGACCAACATCTGTGGAATGTCTTTTGGCTTTGGTTGCAAGTTGCTATGGTTGACACTAGGTCAGGGGCTTCTCGGGGAACTAGAGAACCTGGTAAAGGTTCTAGCGATTTGAGTGTGGCAAGGCTAGATAGGATATCTAGGGTTCTTGAGGGGTTGATATAAAGTATGGTACATGTGGCATAGGGTATGACCACAATTCTAATGGAGTTATTTTTGAACTAAGAAAATGAAGGGGCTGCTGAGGAAGGAAATGATGACCAGGACAATGATCCACCCCAAGGTCAAGAGAGGTAGGTCGATCAACGGCAAGTGCATAGAGCCCATGAGAGGGAAGATCCTGTTTATGAGCACGAGGAGGAGCTAGATGATATTGAGGCTCCAAGGAAGGAACAAACCCCGCACCAGATAAGATTGCTTGAAAAATTCAAAACAGTTAACCTACAAAATTTTGATGGGTTAGGTGACCCCGATAAAGCAGAGGATTGGTTGTTGAGGATGAATTGGCTTTTTAATTGCGGAGGTTATGAGTCCGAGCAAAGGATGTCCTTAGTACCTTTATTTCTGAGATGGAGGGCTAGTTTTTGGTGGGATGATGTGATAGGGATGTTGAGGGAAATTAATGGCACTCAACTGGAGCACAAGAAAAAGGTGCTTAAGTGGTCAGACTTCAAGAGGTAGCTCTGATAGGAATATATTCGTGAAGCTACATAACATCAGAGGAGGATTCGGTTTGAAAATCTGGTTTAAGGAGAGATGTCTATGAGGGAGCATGAGAAACGTTACAATTCACTCACATGGTATGCTCCTTATATGACCGCTAATGATGAGTTGAAGGGAAAATGTTCTTTCAAGGCCTTAAGCCCATGCTTCGAAGGTATATGGGGATGGTGGACATCTGGAGCTATCGCCAAGTGATTCTAAAGGCATTGGCCTTAGAGATAGAGATAGAAGATTCAAGAATATGAAGCAAAAAGGTGGAGGTTGGACCATCCAACCAAGGAGAAAGCACTAGGAAATGACCAATGGTAGGAAGGATAACTGAAAGTCATGAGCCATTAATTAGGAAGAAAGTGGGTTTGTGCCCTAAGTGTAGGTGGTTCCATGGCACAAAGCCATGCACTTTGGGAACGGACATTTGCAATATCTGTGGTCAGAGTGGTCATTGGGTGAGAGAATGCCCATGGCCCTGACCCTTGCGAAGTCCACCTAGGAATCCACCCCCTGTACCCCTTGCCATAGGAAAATAACTTAGTGTAGCCACAACAGCAGTTGAGCCAAGCATTTACACCTTGGCTAGTCAAGTGACCAAGGAGCAGGCGGTCAGTTGAGGTAATTTTGCCTTTTAGAATATTAGTGTTAGGGTACTATTTGATATGGGAGCTACTCTTTCTATGATATCGTCTGCCTTGGTAGATAAGCTTAAATTGTAATGAAAAATCTTAGATGAGTTAAGAGTCATCAAAATTGCAGGGAGAAGTTTTATTGTGACCAATGCGGTGGTTACTAGCTATCCTTTACAGTTCGGCAACCATGATTTCTCTTATGAGTTGTAGGTGGTAGAGTTGAGGTCTTATGACCTAGTATTGCGAATGGATTTGCTAAGAAAGCGCAGGCCGCAAATTAAATGTGCTAGTCACTTAGTCAACATTACTGATGCTCAATCAGCTAGGGTGATTTGCACAGGAGGGTTACCATCCAGTGCTAAGAGTTTGCACCTTAGACTTATGTATTCCATCCCCATAGATGACAAGGAGGAGTATTATGCTTTGAATAGGGTGGCCATAGAAGAAGAACTTTTGAAAATTCCTATAGCCAATCAATTTCCCAAAGTGTTGCTAGTGGAGTTACCTAGGTTACCACCTGGTGGCCAAAGGGCTATTACCCTTAAAGAACTCATAAATTGGCTTGTTGAGCACTACCCTCAATGAGTATGTGCGACCAACTTCATTGAATAGGTGCCTTCACTGTCCTTGGAGGGAACACTGTCTTATAGCTGAAACCACCCTCGGTTAGAGCCCAGCCCCAACCTCGGGGGAACACCCATACACCACCCTCGGCAAGGTAACATGACCAACTCTGGGATAAGGTGTCTTTCACCACCCTTGGATCTACGAACCTGCCAACCTCGGGAATATTGATCCTGTCACACCCCACATAGGCCTCGGCCTTTGCACACTTAGTGCCACTCACCAATGCTACCCAGGAAGTTATTAAACACTTGTGTTCTTAAGCCTTATGACTAATCTTTAATTTTGGCCAACTTTCCATTAGGTAGTTTAGGTCTTATTTTCTTAAGCATAAGGCCTGGGAGATGCCCCGGGAGGCTTATTGAGTTGATATGTACACTTACTTGTAACCTAAGGCAAGGCCCATAACACTAACTTGCAACACAAGCAAGGCTACATCAATAACTTGCAACACAAGGCAAGGCGTACACTTATTTCTTTAAGTATCAAGGATGTGTGCTCATCAAGTGTACTACTCCAATGCATGACAACCAAGAAGCTCACATCTTTACAAGTTTTGAAGACAAGTTTTTTATGTCCATGTACTCTCGGCCAACTAAGAACATAAGGGGTAAAATTCATCAAGACCATTCCATGAACACATATACAAAACATACAGAAGCAAACATAACATGGCATTCCATTCATCCAAAGTATACACAAAACCATGGTTCAACTGAGGCTAAATGTACACAAAAATAGCCTACATACAAGTACTACCTACTTGGCAACATACCAAGAGTACTTATAGTCCAAAATAAACCAAAGTTATGCATTACAAGCCATTCTACCTATAGTACCCGATAAGCACCTTGAAAGTGAAATACAAGGTCAAACATTGAAGTACAAGACCTACGACCAAGTTCATGGTCATGAAAGCAAACCACCACACTAAAGCCCAATAACACACATTCATCTCCCTCCTAGACAAGTCCCACAATCTACATTAAGCCTGCAAAACTCAATATGTAAGTTTCGAGCAATACTATAAGACTTGCACATGTACTTAAAACAAGCCAAGTTCTCAGTTTTGGCACATACCTTGATCAATAATGTACTAACTTAGTACACAAGCAATCAAGCACAATCACAATCACTCAAGCTCAATTCCTTTTCCTGAAACACAAGTAATAAAGGCATGAGTATTGATACTCAGTAATTTCATTACAACTCATGAAGGAGTTTATTCAGTTAAGCCATAAGCTTAACCTCTGTAAAGCTTAACTTAATTTGCAAGAAAAACAAAGAAAACACCAAAAAACAAGGAATATAGTATACATCCATGCTAGCTGAGACATGTGTAAACATAACAACACTACCTATAAGTGGTTAGCAAGTACAAACAATCAAACATGCACACAACTCACACACACACCACAATTTCATTGTTGGCCGAAACAACTAGCAAGTAGAATGCCATTTATTGCACTTCAAGCATTTCCAATCAATCTCCAATCCACTAGAGCTCCAAGTTCATCCGTAAGTTAGCCTACTTACCAAGAACTTAAGTACTTGCCATTAATTGGACTAGCTAGCCAAACCATATGAACTCGAAAGTTCAACCATATGCCCATCTAGCAAACTAAGATCACATAGCATAATTTACTATCACTTAGATGCCATTAATCTACTTGAACATGGAATTATACCAAAATCAAGAAGGATCATGAACCTTGCCCCAAAAACACAAGCTTGATTTCTCGATTATGCCTTGAATTTCCAAGGCTTGGCTTAAAACTTCAATGGCAAGGTTGCCTTAGGCTGAAACACCAAATGCAAGCTTAATTCTTCACTTCAAGCTTTAATTTCCTAGTTCCACCATGAATCCTTTAAGAACTCGACCTCTTTGGAAAGAAGAACACCCGTAACCTTGTTACAATGAAGTCAAACCCAAAATTACATTTTTGACTTGAGTGGAGACATGCAAATTTTGTTCATGTGCCACATGTCTCACTAATTGGTTCTAATCACCTTCTCGGCCTTGCATAAGTTTTCATGGCTTAATCTTCCATTCCACTAGTATCAGTGGCACTAATAGCTCTCGAAAGAACTTTCAATTTAGCCCTTAATCTTTATTTTTCGTCATTAGCCACATAGTCATTTTTCATGTACATTTTGGACCTAAAAGTTCTAGATTATGCACATCCACCACCACTCACATTTTCAATTGAGTCCCTCATGTTTTTATTGCATTTTCCATACCTTCCTGACCTGGGCCAAGCATTGAGGGATGGTCCTGATAGATCCACCATCCTTGACAAAGGAAAATGTCTCCTGAAGGTAAGCCACTGTGCCAAAGGGCCTTCCCCAGTAGCCCTCAGGGAAAATCTCTACCCGAAGTGGTCTAATGCCCCGAAGGGGTCTCATGGAGATACGACAAAAATGGTTTAGGAGCCTCTGACAAAAAGACCTTGCACACACCTCTGCCCTCTGGCCAAAATGGCCTACGGCCAGCTGGAGGTACCTATCTCCGAAGGTATGGATCGAATCTGACCAAATACATGTCACGGTTTGAGCAGGCTATGTCAAACGGCCTCCTTCCTTTATCGTCCTATAAATACATAGGTATGACCTTGGTAAGCATAAGACACAGAACTCTTGCTATTTTCTCACTCTCTATTCCTTACTACTGCTACTCTCACAAATACTGACCTGGGCGTCGGAGGCTCCTCCCCTGAAAACACACTCTGGGGACCTCATAACCCTTGTTCTTCTATGTGTTTCAGACATCTTCATGCCAAAAGTTCTCCCTACAGGCCAGCATTTCATTCGACGAAGATGCCACCAGGTATCATTTGGTGCTATCTGGGGGAACTCATTCTCAGGTTGCCGGTGTTAAGACCCGACGTTCTAAGGACGAGGGACTCCCAAGGTCCCTGTTTGCGCCGGAAGCTCAAACAGTGACTGAACAACTTGCAGTAGAGACTTCATTGCTTGAGGATTAGCATCCTCTGACTGTAAGACTTCCTGTGCTCTGTTGTGGCTAAGATGACCAAACAGCTTGACCGAAAGTGGTCTCAGCCACCCCCGGGGTAAGGGCTTCTTCCCTAGCTACCCACTGGGAGAAAAGTCCTAAGTCTCCATACCGGAGTTCAGGAAGTAGGGATTTCCATAACGAGTCCTCAATGGAGGACATACCCCCTAGAGGACGTCATACTGGAGAAATGGCATCAAAGGGACCTAAAACTTCCCGCCGGTGAAGTCCATCCTTGTATGAGAAGTCCCAGTCCCCCCACCGTCGGAGTTACTTTCCGAAAAGGAGACGATGCTCTCTGTTACTCGCAACCACCAGGCAACGAGTAGAAGACAACACTACCACCCTCATGGAGAAAGTCCTAGAAAGGTTGGAAAAGGTAGAAAGGCAGATCTCTCGGAAGCCTGTTTGGTCAAGGTTTTCAGAGACCTTCACTGAAGAAGAGTCATGCTTCATTCGTGAAGTAGTAGAGGCACCTATGCCAAGTGACCTCCGAGTACCACGCTTGCAGTGATCCCCAAGCTCACCTAACAAAGTACAGGTGCAGCATGGTGTTGCATGGTGCTGATGATGCCACCCTCTGCAAATGCTTCAAAGTCACCTTTTTAGGGCTGACAACTACGTGCTACAACTCCCTGGCTCCCGGAACCATAATGGGCTTCCAGGAGTTATCCACCACATTCACCGAGTAGTTTATTGAAAGTAGACCGACGGCAAAGATGCCCGTCCAAATGTTTGACATAGCACAAAAGAATGGGAAGACCATTCAGGACTATGTTGAGAGGTTCAATCGAGAAGCCCTAAGTGTCCTTGATTTTCACCCCGAAATCCACATGCTCACCATGATCAGGGGACTTTGGATAAATTCACAACTCTTCCATGAGTTCTCCAAGGATCCCCCTAACACCCTCGGAGAATTCTACTGAAGGGCAGAACAGCATATAACAGCCGAAGCATTGAGGATGGGAGGGCCGAAGTCTAATCACAATCACTTCGAAGGTTAGAGTCACCAACCTCGGTACCCAACCGAGGGCGGGGCAGACCTCGAAAACCAAGAGCGAAGAAGCCGATGTCTTTCATGCCCTTGAACACTATAAGGATGAACATACTCATGGCCATGGAAAGACAAGGAACTACTATCCAGCGTCTGAAGGCCATGACCTAACACAAAAAAAACATCAAGAAGTTATGTCAGTTCCACTGGGACTAAGGGCACGATACTGAGGATTGCTTCCAATTGAGAAAGTACATTGTATCTTTAATCAAGCAGGGGCAACTCAGGCGCTACCTGCGTATGCCGTCGCCCAAAGGTAGAAAGGAAGAAGAAAGGAAAGGAGAAGATGACGACTACGAGTCAGACTGACGTCGTAATTGAAGTCCTATAAAGCATCCATCATCTTCGGACGGGAATAATCCAAACAATCACCACTGGGATAGCTTCAGCCGAGAGGAAAAGGAAAGTCTGAGAAAAATCGATGATGGAGTTTGAAAACCAAGCGATCAAGCTTGTTCAGAAAGATGGGCCCATCGTGAAGTTCCCTCATGACGACCCCCTCCTAATCATGGCAAGGATAGGCAGTTGGGGCATCAAAAGAGTGCTCATCAATGATGGCTCCAATGCCGACATTTTGTTCTCCCACATGTTGCCAAATTTGGGCATCTCCAAGGGTGATCTCAAACCCTTTACCTCCTTTACCTTTGGCATAGGTCCCTCTGAACTCCTTGTGCTCGGGTGGATTGATTTGCCCATGACGCTAAAGGAAACTTTAGTTCAGGACAAGAAAGAGCTCTTTGGCTCCACAATGATGAGGTTCATTGCCATAGATGTTCCTTCTTTATACAATGGCATCCTTGGAAGGCAGACACAAGGAAATCTTCAGGTTTGTCTAGATGTAAAGTACCTAACGGTCACCTTCAGCACAAAGGAGGGGGACATAGACATATTCATTGATCAGGCCGAAGTAAAGAAAGTTTTCATGAAGATAAGATAGAGCTCAGTGAAAGTTCACACGCAGACTTCGGAAGAAAAAACCATGGCTGGAGAAGAGACAAGGGGAGGAGAAAAAAGTGACTCTGAAAAAATAGAAACCAAGGATATAGAGCTTTTCCCTAGCTAAAGTATCCAAGTTGGGAAAAAATTGGTCAAAGGTGACAGGGAAAAGCTTGTATCTCTTCTATTAATGAACAAAGATCTGTTTGCTTACTCTCTGAGTGATATGTCTGGGGTGGACCTGGGTATTATCCAAAATTGTCTTAAAGTGCGTTCGGAGGTGAAGCCTGTTCGGTAGAAAAAATGTAGCCTCTCGGTGCATAAGAACAAATTTGTTAACACTGAAGTCCAATGATTAATGGAGGCGGGCATAATAAGGGAGGTCAAGTATGCCGAGTGGCTCAACAAGATCGTTGTTGCCACCAAGGAAGGGAGTGATAAGCTCTGGATGTGTATCGACTTTTGAAACATAAACGACACCTGCCTGAAGGACTCCTACCCTCTGCCACCAATAGACCAATTGGTAGACTCTACTGCCAAATACGGTGTAGTTAGCTTCCTCGACACCTTCAGTAGGTATCACAAAATTTGGATGAACCCCAAAGATGAGGAAAAAATTGCCTTTAAAACTGAGGTCGGTACCTACTACTACATGAGAATGCCCATCGGCCTTAAAAATGCGGGAGCAACGTACCAAAGACTGATGAACAAGGTATTCAGCTCCCAAATTGGGAGAAATGTAGAAGTATATGTAGATGATATGATAGTCAAGAGCAAATAGCCTGGTAGTCATATCATAGACTTGGATGAAACATTCAACCAACTTAAAAAATTCAGGATCTGTCTTAACCCCGAGAAATGTGTGTTCGGGGTGACGGTTGGAAAATTCCTTTGGTTTATGGTATCCGAGAGAGGTATCGATACCAACCCAGAAAAGGTTAAGGCCCTACTAGCATTCCAAACTCCCACAATGACCAAGGATGTGCAAAGGCTTACTGGGAGAATCACGGCCTTTAGCAGGTTCCTCTTTAGGTATAGGGATCAGTGCCGACAATTCTTCAAAGTGCTCACCAAAGCAGTAAAGAAAGAATGCAACCTTGGCCCCAAGGAACATCCTTGGAACGGAGACTACCAAAAGGCTTGAGCCGAATTCAAGAGCTACATAGCTTGCCTGCCGACACTTCGACAGCCCCTAGGAGGATAACCTCTCATCCTCTAGCTCGCCGTTACCGAAAAAGCCATAAGTTCGGTCCTGGTAAGGGATGAGGGAAGAAAACAGTGGCCAGTATACTATGTAAGTAAGTCCTTGCACAGTGGCCAGTATACTATGTAAGTAAGTCCTTGCAAAAGGCCATCTACGCTCTAGTGCTGGCAAGCAAGAGGCTACGGCCTTACTTCCAAGGACACTCGATCATTGTCTGAAGTAACTTACCACTCAGGAAGATTGTCAAAGTGGTGCAATGAGCTTGGTGAATACAACATTACATATGAGCCGAAAAGGGCAATAAAGGCCCAAGCATTGGCAGACTTCATTGCCGAAGTACCAAAAACTAAAGATACCCCGGCAAACCTTTGAAATAATGAACCTAAGTGGACACTCTTTGTTGATGGAGCCTCTGGTTCTAAACATGAAGGAGCTGGAGTAATCCTCCATGGTCCCGAAGGTATGGAAGCTATGAAGGCAATCAAATTCAGATTCAATGCCACCAACAATGTCACCAAATCTGAAGCCCTTATAGCAAGCTTGCGGCTGGCGAAAAGAGTGGGTGTGAGGAAGCTTAAGGCCTATAGTGATTCTCAATTAGTGGTCCGATAGATGGCGGCAGACTACGACGCAAAGGACCCAAACTTGGCAAAGTACCATTACCTCATAAAAAAGCTCATCCAAAAGTTTGACATGGTACATATAGAAAATGTACTGCGATAAGATAATATAGAGGCAAATGCTCTGGCCAAATTGAAGAAATCCAGTGAAGTGCAGTATTAGCCAAGCATAACGGTAATATGTATAGCAACCTCGGGTGAAGGGTGGAAAGATCCTATTAAGAAGTACCTCACAATTGCGGAACTTACCAAAGACCCTCTTGAAGCTGCTAGGTTGCGAAAGTGCTCAGGGAGATACTTCATGATTGGAGAAGAATTGTACCGACAAGGATACGCAAACCCATTGCAGAGGTGTGTCAGTGAAGAGGAGGCTAAGATGGATCTCAAAGAAGTCCATGAGGGGGTTTGTGGTTCTCACATTGGAATTGACACCCTTGCCATGGTAGTACTTCACCAAGGATATTTTTGGCCTACCTTGAGGAAGGACATGAGGTAGTTTGTCCAGAGATGCGACAACTGCCAGAGACACACTCCCATCTAGAGACTGCCCTCGAAAGTCATAACTTCGGCAAACTATCCTTGCCCTTTCACTTTTTGGGGTATTGACCTTATTGGGCCTCTCCCAATAACTCCAGGAGGAGTGAAGTTTTGTATAGTCGCAGTAGACTATTTCACTTAGTGGATTGAGGAAAAGCCTTTAGCAACAATATCAATGAAGGGCATACAAAGATTTGTTTGGAAGAACATCATATGCATATTTGGCTTGCCAAGGGTGGTAGTAGCTGACAATGGTTCACAGTTTATTGATAAAGGATTCCAGGAATTTGCTACTGACCTCAGAACAAGATTGCTCTTCTACCCGATTGCCCACCCTTAGAGCAATGGACAAGCTAAAGTCTCCAACAGAACGATAAAAGATGGTATGAAAAATAGGATGAAAGAATCAAAGGGAAAATGGCTAGGAGAGCTTCTGAGTGTGCTGTGGAGCTACCAAACCACTCCTAGAAGGTCGATGAGTGAGACACCCTTCTCACTCATCTTTGGTACGGAGGCCATTATCCCTGTCTAGGTTGTACAGCCATCTGTTAGAATATAGGTGTTCGATGAAGAAGGGAACCACCTCAGATTTTGAACCAAGTTGGACATGGTTGACAAGCATAGAGAGATGGCTGAACTCTGAAGAAAAGCTTTTTAGCAAAGAGTAGTCGTTGCTACGAACCTACATGTCAAGCGAAAAGGAATCAAGAAAGGGGACCTCATTCTCCAAAGGGTTGAATTTGAAGCCTAAAGACTATCTCACGGAGTGCTTCGGGCAAATTGGGATGGACCTTATTTGTTCCTCGAGGAAGTTCGGCCAGGAGTCTACAAGCTCGGTGATACCGAAGGTGGAGAACTAAAGAATACATGCATTCAGACTCTTTGAAAAAATTCTACACTTAGAAAAATCTTCAAGGGAAAAATTGTACCGCTTCTACCGTAGGTGACTGACCGAACATGGTTGCCGCCGAATGGGGAAAAAATGAATGTGGTTGTTTTCAAAAATGCATGAGTAAAATTGTACAATTTTTGTCAAAGGTAGACAACCGAACATGGTTTGTGCCGAAGGTTGAAAAAAGAATGTGGTTGTTCCCGAACATGGCTGATTCTGAAGGTTCTTAACTGTTTTTGCACAAATTAAGTTTAACCAAAGGTGATCAACGAAATACGGTTGGTGCCAAAGGTACTTAATTATTCTTGAGGGCCAAGTTTCCCAAAGAAGGTTGACCGAAGATGGTTGTCAAGCCTTCAAAGGGACTAACTTTCTAAGTCTTTAAAAAAAAGTGTGACTCATTGTCGATGATGGTTAAAACGCCAAAGGACGAAGACAGTATCCGAGGTCATATTAATCAGGAACTTAGCAAACATTTTCAAGAAAGAAAAGTTCTGTTTCATTACAAAAAGTACAAGGTGTAGAACTCCCCAAGCAAAAAAGAAAGAGGACAAGGAAAATGAGGAGCCTATTGCTTGTCTTGCCCATCTTCAGGGTCTTTAGCATCTTCGGCTGGGTCATCTTCAGACTTGGCCTCTTCATCCGCACCAACTTTGGTCATTGAATGAGGGGGAATGGAATGTCAGGACCATCCCTGTCACACCCCACACAGGCCCTAGCCTATGCACTCTCAGTGCCACTCAACATACTATGCAGAAAGTTATTAAACACTTGTGTTACTAAGTGTTATGAATTATTTTTAGTTTCGGCCAACTTTATTTTAGGTAGTTTAAATCTTATTTTCTGAACCTTAAGGCCTGGGAGGTGCCCTAGGAGGCTTATTGAGTTGATCTGTACATTTACATGCAACTTAAGGCAAGGCCCATAATGATAACTTGCAACACAAGTCAAGGCAAACACTTATATATCTTTAAGTGTCAAGGATGTGTGCTCATCAAGTGTGCTACTCCAATGCATGACAACCAAGAAGCCCACATCTTTACAAGTTTTGAAAAAAAGTTTTTCATGTCCATGACTATTCAGCCAAGTAAAGATCACAAGAGTTTTATCTCACAATGACAATTCCATAAGCACATAAATGAAGCATAATTTGGCATTCCATCAACCATAACATATATACATCAAAACCAAGTTTAACCAAGGCTAATTATATACGCAAAAGAGCCTACATACAAGTAGTTCTAACTTGGTAACATACCAAGAGTACCCATTTTCCAAAATAAGCCAAAGTTATGCATTACAAGCCCAAGCTACCTATAATACCCAAGAAGTACCTTAAGGGTACAATACAAGATCAAACACTGGAGTACAAGACCTATGACCAAGTCCATGGTCATGAATGCAAACCACCACATAAGAGCCTAAGAACATACATCCATCTCTCTCACCTAGACAAGTCCCACGATCTACACAAGGCCTATAAAACTTAGTACATAAGTTTCGAGCAAATTCCATAAGACTGGCACATATACTTAAACAAGCCAAGTTCTCAGTTTGGCACATACCTTGGTCAATAATGTACTAACTTAGTACACAAGCAAGCAAGTAATATCACAATCACTCAAGCTCAATTCCTTTTCCTGAAACATAATTGTTGCCATCCCGCTCAACCGAAGAGGAGGCGACCACGTGGACTCCCGGGGGACCAGCCATGGTAGTATTGTCCGCTTTGGCGCCTAGGGTGGCCTTGTTTAGCCTTGAACCCTCGTGCCTAAGGGGAGTGTAAATCCGTGAGGTCTAGGGTTCAAGGCTGAACAAGGCCGCCCTAGGCACTGAAGCGGACAATACTACCACGGTTGGGCCCCCAGGAGTCGACGTGGTCGCCTCCTCTTTGGCTGAACGGGATGGCAACAAAACGAGCAATTGATGCCCATCAGCATCTCCACTATGTGTCGTGGTGAATGCAGTAGGTGCTTTCGGAGAAGGGGGTGAGTCCCGACAGAAGGTGCTCTATGGGGATCACCTGTGACAGCCGTAACATCTTCAGGTGATAGACACGGTGAGGCCGAGAAGGAATTCTGGTATGGGAGAGAGCCCGAAATGAGGCTTACTCAGAAGGACCTACCTAAAACACTCAGAAAATAGGGGTTAGGAAGTCCCCGGAGTGATTTTCTGGGGAGGAGCCTCCGACGCCCAAGTCAGTGCTTTGGGAGGGGTGGAAAGAGAGAGCAGCAAGTACCAGAGAGTCTTGCCTGTCTGTGTTTTCTTTTGAGGGCTGGAGGAAAAGGATTCAGAGCGGAGAGAGGAGAGAGCCCCCCCTTTTTTGAGTCCATCCCCCTGATATATATAGAGGGAGTGGACCCTTCGGATGGTGACACGTGTGGGGATGGATGTCTCCCGTACTTCTGGGCGTAGGAGCCTCTAGCTGCCTGCAAGCTCCTCAGGCCACGAGCTGCGACAGACATAGTCCTACAAGACAGGACATGGGCAGCGGCGGGGCGTTAGAGTGCATATGAGGCAGCGTACAGGGTGTACGGGCGGAATTGTCGGAGACTCCTTGATGGCTCCTACCATACCTCCGAGGTCCTTTTGGTTGATGTCCACCCTCGGGGTGAGGGGCCTTTTCCCAGGGTTGGACTGGTCCTTCGGGGGATTTCCTGGCTCCAAAGTTACTCCATCGAGGGGCTTTCCCCAGTAGAAGATGGCTGGTCCTTCTCCCTCGAAGTTGGTTTGGTCATCTCCCCGATGGAGGTGATATTCCGAGGTTGGTATTGGCGGACTACCGAGATCGTGTACCTCAGGAGTTTGACTTCCTCTTTTTTGGGAGCCTCAGGTGATTGGGGCAATAGCACTTCGACTATCAATAATCAATAAGGGGTGTGAGTATTATTACTCAGTAAGGTTCATCACAACTCATAATGAGTTTATTTAGTTAAGCCGAAAGCTTAGCCTCCCATAAGCATAACTTAAACTGCAAGAAAGACATGAAATCAAAGAAAACACAAGTATAATACATGTACACATATACTACCCGATACATATAAGCATAATAATACTAACTACAAGGGTTAGCAAGCACAATCAAGCAAACAAGGCACACAACTCACACACACACCACATTGTTCTTCTCGGCCGAAACCACTAGCAAGTATCCATGTGCAATTGTGCACTCCAAGCTTCACCATTTCAATCTCCATTCCACTAGAGCTCCAAGTTCATGATAAGTTGGCCTACTTACCAAGAACTCTAATACTTTCCATTAATTGATTAGCTAATCAAAACCAACACAAACCTGAAACTTCCATAAGCCCCAACTAGCAAACTAAGATCATATAGCTCATTCTACCATCATTTAGTTGCTAGTAACCTACTTGAACATGGAAAACTACCAAAATCAAGTAGGAACCATGAACCTTACCCAAGAATCACAAGCTTGAGCTTTCGGGAAACCTTGAATTCTTCAAATCCAAGCTTGAAAATTGAAGCACAATGTCGCCTAATGCCGAAACTACCAATGCCAAGCTTGATTTCCACTTCAAGCTTTAATTCATCTCCAATTCAGCAAGAACCCGACACCAACATGCCAAGAACACCAAGACTCGGCTTAGACTTGCAAAAATGGAGTTTGACTCAAAATCATGGCATTAGTTCGAGTGGAAGCATGCATTAACCAGCGATAGGCCACATGGCCTTATTTTTGGACATAATGATCTTCTCGGCCTCATATAAAATTTTATGGTCTAATGCAATCCTTCATGCAAATTTAGTGTCAACTATACTACCCGAAAGAACTTTCAAATTGACCCTTAAAATTTGTCTCTTGCTGTTAGCCCCATAGTCACTTTTCTTATGCATTTTGAACCTGAAAGTTTTCAATTTTGAATTTACATCACCATTCACAATTTCAATTGAATCTCTCATGTTTTTATTGCATTTCCCTTGCATTCTTGGCCTAGGTCAATCACTAAAGGATGGTCCTGACAATCCCTCAATGCTTGGCCTAGGCCAAAAATGTAAGAAAAATGTGATAAAAACATGAAGGACTCAAGAGAAAGAGTGGATAGTGGTGGAAATGTACATCCGAGAACTATCGGGTTCAATTGCAAAACTAAAATGGCTTAAGTATTATTGGCAAGAAACAAAGTTTAAGGGCCATTTTGAAGGTTCTTTCAAGTGTTAATTTTGACAGTAAGAAGCAAGGAAGGACTCATTAAACCATGCAATTTAGTTTAAGCCATGAAGGGCATTAAGCCCATTTTTATAAACATGTGGCACATGCTGGCTAATGCATGTTACCACTTAGCGAAAACACTCATTTTGGGTCAAACCTTAATCTTTGTAAGTCTAAGCTATGTTCTTGGTGTTCTTAGTGTTCAAGCCTCGGGTTCATGCCGAATTGATGGTGAATTAAATCTTGGATTGGAAATCAAGCTTGGCATTGAAGGTTTCGGCATTAGGCAACCTTGTACTTCAATTTTCAAGCTTAGTCTTGGATGTTCAAGAGTTGACCGACAGCTCAGGCCATGGTTTTTGGGTAAGGTTCATGGTTTCTACTTGATTTTGGTATTATTTCCATGTTCAAGTAGATTAATGGCATCTAAGTGATAGTATGATGAGCTATATGATCTTAGTTGCTAGCTTAGGGATATGGAAACCTTCAGGTTTATATGGTTGTTGATTAGCTAATCAATTAAAAGCAAGTACTAAAGTTCTTGATCAGTTGGCCACCTTATATTTGAACTTGGAGCTCTAGTGGATTGGAGATGATATGGTGAAGCTTGGAGTGAAAAATTGTATATGGGTACTTGCTAGTGGTTTTGGCTGAGAAAAACATTGTGGTGTGTGTGTGAGTTAAGCTTTGTTTGCTTGATTGTGCTTGCTAACCAAAAGTAGATAGTGCTCTTATGTATATACTTGTCTCGGCTAGCATGTGTATATATTGTTATGCTTGTGTTTTGGTGTTTTCTTTGTCTTTCTTGTAGGTTAAGTTAAGCTTATTGGAGGTTAAGCTTTCGGGCTTAACTAAATAAACTCATTAAGAGTTGTAATGAACCTTACTGAGTATTAATACCCATGCCCCTTATTGATTGTGTTTTAGGAAAAGGAATTGAGCTTGAGTGGTTGTGATTGTGGTTATGTTGCTTGTGTAGTAAGTTTGTACATTTTGCTAAGGTATGTGCCAAAACTGAGAGCTTGGCTTGTTAAGTACATGTACAAGTCTTATGGTATTTGCCCAAAACTTATGTATTGATTTTTGCAGGCTTTTTATAGAATTGTGGGACAGTCTAGGAGAAGATTGATGTGTGTTCAATGTTTGATCTTGTATTGCACTTTCAAAATTCTTCTCGGGTACTATAGGTGAACATGGCTTGTAATGCATAACTTGAATTTGTTTTGGATATTTAGTGCTTTTGGTATGTTGCCAAGTAGGTAGCACTTTTATGTAGGCTACTTTTGTGTATATTAGGCCTTGGTGGAACCATGAACTTGTGTATGGTTATGTTGAATAGTTGAATGCCAAGTTATGCCTTGTTATGTATTCTTGCAATTGTCTTTGGGGCTAAACCTCTTATGTTCTTGTTTGGCCGAATGTACATATCATGAAAAACAAGATTTTAAATTTGATGATGAGATGGGCTTCTTGGTTGCCAGGCATTGAATAGCACACTTGATGAGCACACATCATAGACACTTAAAGTAAAAGTGTAATGCCTTGCCTTGTAATGCAAGTAATTTATTGGCCTTGCCTTGTGTTGCAAGTAAGTTATACAGGACTACTCATAAGCCTCCTGGGGCACCTCGTAGTCGTTACCCTTAAGAAAATAAGACTTAAACTACCAAAATTGAAAGTTGGTTGAGTCTAATAACCACCCATAACACTAAAAGTGCTTGTGTTTAATAACTTTCATGGTAGTATGGTGAGTGGCACTGAGAGTGCACAGGCTGGGGCCTGTGTGGGGTGTGACATGGGATGGTTGAGAAACACTACCCTCAACCAGTCCAAAGATGGTCCTTCAGAATGTCCAGAGTAGCCAGGAAGGAAAGGTCGAGGTCAGTAAACTTGGGCAAGACCTGGTGGCGAGCAAGGCAAAAATCATCCTGATAAAAGGACTTTTGTTGCCTCATCGGACACAGCCTTCTCCACCTTCAATTCCTCCAGCTCTTTCTTGAGGACCTCGACCTCCTTCTCCAGCTTTTTCTTCTCTTTCTTCTCCTTCTTCAGCCGATTTACCTCAGCTTAGAGTTCGACATTGAGCCCCAATGTCTTCATAAGATCAACGACCGCGTCCACTTTCTCCTTTTGAAATGCCTCATTCATCGAGGTCAGTGATATCATCTTCACCTCGAGGTCTGACACTTGGAAGGAAAAATCCTCCATAAGTTCACCTTGGCTCTTCAACACTTCCTTCCGAAGGTTGGCTAACTCCTCTTTGGTGATTTTATTAAGCTTGCCGTATTTGATGATTGAGCTGGCAAAAAGTTCCTTGGCCTTGGCCAAGCTTTCCTTCAACCAACTTCAGACAGAAGACTACTTAGCTGCCCAGGCCTGAAGGTACCCACTGTATGCCAACAACTGCAGAAGGTAAAGATTGTGAATAAGGGTCAAAAGGCAACAAAGGCTTAGAAATTTTCTAAGTCCCAAAGGGTTAAAGTCTACCTGGGCAGCTTGTTCACTTATCCTTGCGGTGAGGACCTCCTCATTTGGGCCCTCCTCTATTAGGGACTGAAAGGTGGCATTCATCATAATGGCCTTTGCCATCTGAGGGGCCATCTTCTTACTATCCTCGGAGAACAAGTCCATGTCCTTCGTGAAAGTCTAGAAGGGCTCCATCGGGACCTTGTCCCTCTAGATTTTGGAGTCCCGAACTACCCTTTTACAAGCATGGTCCTCCACCCATGGAGCTTGCACTCCTTCACCTGCAAAGTCACACTGAAGTTCCATCAGAACGTTATCCCATAGCCATTCATCTATAAGATCTAAAATGCCAAAAATTCCAAAACTCATAAAGGAATGGCTAAGGGACAAACCTAGGGGAAGTTAGCTCTCTTGCAGATCTTCGGCCGAAAGCTCCACGACTAAAGTCCCCAATATCTTGGTAGCCACATTAAGACTCAATGGGGTAGAACTGATGGCCGATTTTGAAGGTGGGTCAGCACGAATGGGAGAGTTTGATCCAGCACCTCTATTTCCCTTTCGGGCGGAGGTGGAAGGGAGTCATCCTTGGCTTTCTTCGACTTTGACTGCCAAAGAGGGACCACCTAGTGCCTTATTCCTCTTAGGTGTTGCCTTCTTCTTTTACTACTCCCCCTTCTTGGCCTGACCGAGGAAGAGACTCTTGTAGAACACTGCAGATTTATCACCCATCTCTGCAAAAAGAAGAACATCAGTGTAAGTACGGAAGGGATAAGTAACAAAAACTAGAAAAGGGCTTACTCTCTTTAAGTGCCGAGTACGTTAGTTCATTCTGAATGAGCATGACCAACCATGCCTTCTTGCCATCAAATAAGGGCTTCGGCATACCCTCATCAGTGACATGTTCCTTGATTACTCTGATCTCCCAAAGGACCTCTGTGGTCATTAAGCTCCATCTGATGGGGAGGGGCTATAGAGAATGTGGAGGGACCTCGGGATCCTAATCCACGATAGCCCGAATACGGCTATCAAATTCCTCAAACTGGGAGTCAAGCTCTAAGGTTAGCAGCTTCCTTGGATCCACTACATCAATATCAAGAATCCCCAAAGCCCATTTGGTCGGCATGTCCTTCCACTTCTCTTCCACCTTCAGAAAAAAGAATTTCTTTTGCCACCCTCGCTAGCTATCCTTCATGCTGGAGGTGAATGTATATTTCTTCCTCCCAGATCCTCGAGGAAGCAAGAAGTAGAACCCACCTGTCATGCCCAGCCTAGCCCTCAGCCCATTCAGGCCCAATTAATTACCCATGCGGTAGAATTCCATGAAGGGGCATTTATTCCTTATCAAATATACCGGCATGTTCCCAAGATATTACTAGTACTAGCTCATTAATGATTTACTTAAGGGTTTATATTGTGCTTTTGGAAACAAGCTAGTACGTATGTGGAAATTGTGTGTTTATTTCATTACTCAACTAGCTAAGTACATGCATGGCAACCAAACATCAACTCAAGTTTTGAAAAGCTTGTTTATAATGCATACATCTTGCATATTCATATAAGTCATGGTAACCCACTATTGCACATAAACACATACATGTCTTTAATTCCATTGGTTACCACTTTAGCTCATTACAGGAATGCATTTCCTTTCTAGTTCATGTTTACTTAATGTTTATCTTTAAACATACATATAAGGCCGACACATACATGATTCCATATTTCAAACATGTGTTGAGAACACATAATCATGCATATCTATCAACTTTTTACTTAGGCCTAAAGATGACTATCAGCCAAAATGCCCAAGAGTTCACATATATGCCATTTTTCTTTAATACCCGAAAGTGTCCATAAGCACTTAAATTCAAAATTTTGGTTTTTATGACAAACCAAAATACATAGCCCATGCTTATACATGGAAAATCACACATAGAACACATTTCCACCTTAGAGACTTTGTTCCCACAATCTAGACTCCAAGTCCTGCACATAAAGTCCACACTTATTAGCTTGTTAAACAAGCAACCCATAACACTTAGAATACTTAGAATATTGAGCAACTACCACACATATGAATAATACCTGTACCACAGAAAGAGTATAAAATACTCTTGACCTTAGTGCCTTTTATGTACTTTTTTTCCTACATGAAGTAGAGAAGGGCAGGTGAGTAAAACTCAGTAAGGATCTTGTATGGCTCCCAGAGCCTGACATATGCCTTCCGAAGCCTAACATAGCCAAGAATAACATGGTAACAAATATTCCATGCTCTTGCAAAGAAAACACTAAGACAAAGAAGATATAGGTACATGCATATAACAATAATAATAATAATCGAGGGTTAGCATGCATAGCCAAACATAGAAGCACACAACTCACACACCACTTAACACTTTATCCCCCTGAAGGGAAAAGGAAGCATGATCTATATTTTTCATTTCTTAGGTTAACCATTTTAAAATCTAAGCTCTTTATGCTTGGGAATTGAGTTGGTCGACTCAATTATTAGTCGTAATGCTTGCATAGAGCTAGCTAGCACAGAGTTTCCTAAGCAATAAAATGTAGGCCTCTGTAGCACTCTTAGGATCACATGGCATCCAATATCAATCACCCAAGGGCCTGAATACTCAAAGAGTACAAGAATCCTTACCACAAAACCCTTAGCAACTTTGTTGCCCGAAAGCTTTAGAAGCTTGTTTCTTTGCCTTTCTTTGCTTCTCATAGTGAGAACTTAATTTCTAGCATGAGAACCTACAATGGCTGAATTATTAGAAAGTATATTCTTGCATTACCATAGCTTGAAAGCTTACATATACCGAGAAAACTTGGTGAAACACACAATACCTCAACAAAAGAGGTATGGCCGAATCTTTATGCTTGATTTCCTTGAAGCTTCCTCCCACCACTTAATTCCTTACCTTGGAAGGCTTTAAAAGCTTATGAAATTGAAGAAAAAAGTTTCACACTCAAGAACACCAAGAGCAATACTTGGCCGAATGGTATTGTGGGAGAAAGAGTTGGAGAAGTGTTTGAGCTTTAGGAGCAGAGAATAAGTGTTTTACAGTAAGTAAGTGAAATGAGTGAAATAGAGACTAAAATGGAACTTGTATGGCCAGCCATGGGTGTATATATAGAGTGAAATCATGTGATTCACATGGGGTGAGTGGGAGACAAAGTGGGAGACAAATTGGAAGACTTTGGTGAAAGTTGGGTGAATTTGTCAAAAGTGGGGGATAAGTAGGTGGAGGAAGGAATCCTAAGTAATGAGTTGGAGGGGAGGTGGATTAAAATAATGGGAAATGGAGGGAGTGGTAGCCATGGCATCCAATGCCTTTAAAATTGGCTAATCCCCCCCTTAGTCCCTCAATTCTTCGCATTTGGGCGTATGAGCCCAACCACGAAATGTCCTATTTTTCCAATTGAGTCCCTCACCTTAAGTTTTCATCGTTGTTCTTGGCCTAAGCCAAGATTAAATTTTGAGAGTGTCCAACAACAATCATACTCCCTAATCCCACTTAATTTAGTGTCTCCCGAACTCAATGAACTTAATTCCCAATTTAGGAAAAATTGTTCATATCTCAAGGCTTAATTGCTTAAGATTTTGTGGGCATTACAATACTCCCCTCCTTAAGAAATTTGGTACTCCAAATTTCCTAGGAGTTTAGGGAATTTATCAAGATATCTCTTAAGCATTTCAGCTTTGACTTCCCATGTGGCCTCCTCCTTAGATTGGTTAGTCCATTGGACTTTTACCATAGGTATCCATTTACTCCTAAGCTTCCTAGTGTTTCTTGCCAATGCCTGAATTGTTTCTTCTTCATATGTGAGATTTTGGGTAATGGGAACACTAGTGACATGTACCACTTGTTTTGGATTGGAGACATACTTCTTCAACAAGCTTACATGGAAGGTGTCATGTACATGTCCGAGGTTAGGGGGTAGCTCTAACTTGTAGGCTACATTTCCTACTCTTGTGAGCATTAGGTATGGTACCACATACCTCGGGGCTAACTTTCCCTTATTGCCAAACCTCATTATTCCTTTCATAGGAGATACCTTCAACCATACCTGAGCTCCTACTTGGAACTCCAGGTCCCTTCTTTTCTTTTGGTTGGCATATGCTTATTGCCTATTGTTAGTAGCCTTAATCCTTTCTTGGATGAGTTCTAGGCCTATTTCCAACCTATCTCCTGGCTCATGCCAACAATGTGGAGTTAAGCACCTTCTTCCACAAAGTGCCTCATAGGGTGCCATGTAGATCACTAAGTGATGGCTATTGTTGTACGAAAACTCCACTAAAGGCAAATCTCTATCCCACTCTCCTTGGAAGTCAATGGCACAACATCTTAGCATATCTTCCAAGGTTTGAATACTTCTTTTAGTCTGTCCATTCGTTTGAGGATGGTATGTAGAGCTGAATTTTAACTTAGTGCCCAAGGCATGGTGCAAGGACTTCCAGAATCTGGACACAAATCTTAGTTCTCTATCTGAGACAATGTCATCAGGTATACCATGCAATCTTACAATCTCCTTAACATATAATTGAGCCAATTTCTCCAGTGAGTCTGTAAGGTTTATGGGCAAGAATTGGGCTGCCTTGGTCAACCTATCCACTATGACCCAGATTGCATTACACTTCCTTCGAGTCAACGGCATACCCATTACAAAATCCATGGATATAGATCCCTATTTTCTTTCTGGTATAGGCAAGCTTTATAGCTTACAACCATGTCTCTAGTTCTCCACTTTGACTTGTTGACAAGTCATACACTTAGCCACATGAGCACTGATCTCTTGTTTCATATATGGCCACCAGAAATGGGACCTCAAATCTTTATACATTTTCTAAGCTCCGGGATGTATACTCATCAAACTAGAGTGGGCTTCTTCTATGATTTGTTGCATAAGTCCATCCTTATTGGGCACATAAATCATATTCTAGAAGTATAATAGTCCAGCCTTAAAGGAAAATCCTTGATACAATTTTCCTTGTTTTTGCCTAGAGATCCTGGGAATCTCTTCATCTTCAAACTAAGCTTCCTAAATTAGGCCCCTCTATTCAAACCAAATAGTTAGGACCTTTACATGGTCAAATTCCCGTTTGCCCCATTCTTGGGCCAACTTAGTTAAACTGAGTACATCTACCTTAGCAGGTTCTCCAGTGGCTTTGAGTACCCCAGTATACTTTTTGCTAAGGGCATCAGCTACCACATTAGCTTTTTCAGCTGTATACTCAATGATGAATTCAAAATCCTTCAGGTACTCAAGCCACTTTCTTTGCCTTATGTTCAAGTCTTTTTGTGGAAATAGATACTTTAGACTCTTGTGGTCTGTGAAGACTTGAAATTTCCCTCCAAGTAGGTAGTGTCTCCACTACTTAAGAGAAAAGATCACTGTCGCTAACTCTAGATCATGAACTGGATAATTCTTCTCATGAGGCGTTAGTTGCCTTGACCCATAGGCTATTGCTTGCTTCATTTGCATTAAGACACAGCCTAGCCATACTAGAGAAGCATCAGGGTAAACTACATACTCCTTATTAGGTCTAGTAAAACCAGTATTAGGGCTATAGTCAGTCTTCTTTTAAGTTCTTGAAAACCAGCCTCACATTGCTCACCCCACTCAAACTTTTGGTCCTTTCTCGTTAAATCGGTGAGCGGAGCTGCTAGTACAAAAAATTTGGGCACAAATCTTCTATAATAGCCAGCAAGTCCTAGGAAGCTCCTTATGTCTCTCACATTCTGAGGTTGCTTCCATTCCAAGATAGATTTAATTTTTTCAAGATCAACCGCTAAGCCATTCTCATTGATCACATGTCCAAGAAATCCAATTTCCTTAGCCCAGAATTGGCACTTACTTAGCTTGCCATACAACTTATGCTTCTTTTAGCAAGCTTAGCACCACTCTTAGTTGCTCTTTATGGGCCTCTTCATCCTTCGAGTACACTAGTATATCATCGATAAATACCACACAAAGTGGTCCAAATAAGCCTTGAACACTTTTTGCATGAGGTCCATGAAAAAGGCTGGGGCATTTGTGAGCCCAAATGGCATCACAGTGTACTCAAAATGACCATATTTGCTCCTGAAGGCTGTCTTTGGTACATCCTCTTCTTTGCCTCTTAGCTGGAAGTATCCAGATCCGAGGTCTATTTTAGAGAAAACCCTAGCTCCCTTTAATTCATCAAACAAATCCTCAATCCTTGGGAGGGGGTATTTATTCTTAATGGTTAGTTCATTAAGCTTTCTGTAGTCAATGCACAACCTAAGGGTTCCATCCTTTTTCTTCACAAAAAGTACAAGTGCTCACCAAGGAGATGTAGTTGGCCTAATGAAACCCTTCTCAAGCAATTCATCCAATTGCTTTCTTAGCTCCACCATTTTGGGAATAGCCATCTTATAAGGAGCAATGGACATAGGTCCAGCTCCGGGCACCAACCTGATCTTAAACTCAACCTTTCTTGCAGGAAGGAGTCTTGAGATATCTGTGGGGAACACTTCAGGGAATTCTCTTATTATGGGTATTTTACCCAACTCTATTTCTACTTCATTTTCATTTGATTACTAAGGGTTTGTGCTCCACCACTTTTAGCTGACTCTCTAGGACTAACCCATATGATTTTTCCAGAGATTGAGGTTTGTGTCCAGGCAGACAAATTTGCCTAGCATGGCAGTCTATAACTACTTCATTTGCACTAAGCTAGTTCATACCCAGTATGATATCATATCCATTTGTATCTAAGACTATTAGGTCTACTTTAGGTTCTATTTCACCAAGCTTAAGCATGCAACTTTTTACCATATGGTATGCAAACAGAATTTCATTTCCTGCAGTCCTTACTAGGCACATTTCATCAGTATTGCATACTTTGAGATTTAAAGCTCTATCAAGTCTAGTAAATATGATAGATAATGATGCACTAGTATCAAATAAAACTGATACTTCATAACCATTAAGTAAAATGGTACCTTTTAGAGTCTTCCTAACCAGCCTGGCCTGGTTCTTTTCTTCCTCTTCACTCTTTGCTCCTTTGGCCTCCTGGGCATCTAAGCCCTTCTCGAGGTTTCTATCTGGCACACTATTCCAGGAGCCTAATTTTGTCTTCCTTTGTCCAAAGGCATGTTGGGGCCTAGATCCTTCCTTATTAGAGGTAGAGGTATCATCTACCTCTTCACAGGCAATTGCCCTTTTGCCCATCTATTACCGAACCTTCCTATGGTTCCCTGCTCTTCTTTTTTGACAGGGTAGTCTCTTACCCAATGATCCTAGGCACTGTACTTAAGAAATCCATTTAAGAGCCTATAGCATGGCTTTTGGCCATGGAATTTTCCACAAGTCTTACATGGAGGTCCATAAGGAGCTACCTTCTTTTCTCTGTTGTTATCCTTTCTTGGCTCATGTGCTAAGTTTCATCTACCTCTATTTTTGGATGCCTTTTGCATCTCGCTGGCATTACTAGGGCCTCTAAATTCTTGCTCTAGGGCCATAGACCTCTGAAGAATGTCATAATAGTTATGGGAGCGTACTACCCTAAGTATTTACCTCAATTTGGGCCTTAGTCCTTTGAGGAATCTCTTAGCCTTCAAATCCTCTTGGCCATCATATTGTGGGGCATAGCGGATGAGGTTATTAATCCTCTGCTCATATTCTGGCACTAAGAGCTCCCCCTGCTCAAGCTGGTCAAACTTGACTTACTTCTGTTCTGTTATGGCTTTTCTAATGTACTGCTGCCAAAAAACTTGTAGAAACTCAGCCCACCTCATTGCCCTTCTTCTAGAAGTAGGCCTCCTAGCATTTTTACTGGCATAGGTCCTGTGGACTGCTCTCCACCATAGTTTAGCATTGCCTTCTAATTTGAAGGTTGCAAGCAACACCTTTGAAAAAGAGGAAACCTCCATTCTGTCAAAGATATTCTCAACCTGGTTAATCTAGAATTCAGCTTCATCTCGACCACTGCTCCCTTTGAAAACTGGGGGTTTTAAGGCAAGAAACTCCTCTAATTGACCTTCTCTTAGGCCTCTACCATTTTTTCTGGGGGCTCTTTCATCTTTATCAGTAGGTCCTCTTCTAGGAGCCCTTGTTGTCCCAGTGGTAGCAGTGAGGCGAGTTGGCCTCTCATTTCTTCAGTGTCCAGTTCTTTTATTTCTGGACTTTTTTCCCGCTCAACTTTAGTCCCTTGTCTGATCTTAGACCTTACTCTTCTAGCTCTTGGATTACTCCTTTCATCATCATCACTATCACCATTTCCACTGGCCTGATCACATAGCATAGGTTTTTTCCCTAGCCTTCTTCTTATTTCTGGTTCTCTTTGTTGCCTAGCAGGTTTTGGGACTTGTGCCTGACCCTTTGTCAAGGTCTGAATGCCAGTAACTAATTAGGCCACAGTGGCTTGCATGGCCTCCATCATTGCTTCCATCCTTCCCTAGGCATCAATGATAGGCCCAGCAACATTCGGCCTAACAGGTTCAATGGCCTTAACTTGTACTTCTGGTTCGAAACTAGCTTGCTCACCTTCTTGATGGGTGGCTCTGTTCTCATTTTGGCCTCTAGCCTCCTTATCCATATTCCTGGTTCTCATCCTATACATAACAACAAGCAAGGTATACATATGCTCCATATTCATAAGTAGACACAATAGTGGACTTAACCTATGTGGAAACAAGTCTACACTATAAAAAATCCATAGACAAAATATTTTGGTCTTAAGAGCATCCATTCTATAATACCAAGTTGTCATGTGATGCGGTCCGGAGGTGCGGAGCCAGCATCTAATGCAGTCCGGTTAGGCAGAGCCAGCATCTCCACTGTGTGCAGCGGTGTGGGCAGTAGGGGGTACTGGAGGTACAAGAAGGTACCCTGAAAGGGTCACCTTAAGTGGCGACCGGCAGCTTCCTGGTACCGTACGTGGTGAAGACGGGAAAGACTTCCGACGCAGGAGAGAGCCCGGAGCAGAGATCCTTCAGGGGGACCTGACTGAAACACTCAGAAAACAGGGGTTAAGAGGCCCCTGGGATGGTTTTTCGGTGGGGGGGGCAACCTCCGACGCCCAAGTCAGTGCTTCTAGAGAGAAGGGGACATAGTAATAAGCACAAGAGACTCTTACCTGGCATGTCTTTCTGAGGGCTGAAGTGAGAGTATCCAAGTGGAGGGAGGAGAACGTCCTCTGTTTTTCGGCCTCTCTGTCCTCTTTTTCTCTCTCTCTCTCTTTTGGTGAGCCCCCGGGTGGAGAACCCGCCTGCCTGTGACCATTTCCCTGGTCTATAAGGAAGGGGGTGATCCCTCCAGATTATGACACGTGTATGGTCAGATGCCCTTCATATTTTTGGGCGTGGGGGCCCCTAGTCATCTCCAGGCTCCTCGGGCCGCGAGTCGTAGTAGGTGTAGCCCTGTGTGATAGGACGTTAGACTACGATGGCATGCCAAAACGTGTCTGGAGATGATGTGTCAGAGACGTAGGTGAGTGGAGTGTCAGAGACTCCTTAATGGCTCTTGCCGTACAACTGAGGTCCCTTTGGTTGATGTCTCACTTCAGGGTGAGGAGCCCTTTCCCGGAGTCGGGCTGCAACTTCGGTGTCTACGTCTTCGGGGGGCTTTCTCCTGCAGGGGGTGGTTGGTCTTTCTCCCCCGAAGCTGGTTCAGTCGCCCTCCCGAAGGAGGCGCTACGCTTGCTCCCGAAGTTGGAATTTTGGTGAGCTACCGAGGTCGTGCGCCTCAGGTGTATGACTTCCTTCACTCTGGAGACCTTTCCGAGGTCATATGCCTCAGGTGTCTGGCTCCCTCTTTCCCGTGGTCGACAGGTGGTCAGGGCGATAGCACTTCGGCTATCACATGCCCCCTTTGGGAAGGCCGAAGTGGAGACTTCCGCAAGTAGTCCTTTTGGTGTCCGTCTATCGCCCAATTGGCAGTTTTCACAGGACGACCTCGTGGACTCCCGGAGGCCCACGTGGTAGTATGTCCATTTCGGTCGAACAAGGCGGCACAGAGTCTTGAACCCCGGACCTTATGGATTTACACTCAAAGTTATGACGTCCGTTGGGGAGATGCTTTGCCACCTAGGTGACAAGCCTGGTTCGGATAGATGTCATCTATCCATCCTTCGGTGTTCTCGAGATACCCAACTTTTTAATTTTCCCGCCATAGACTAGTGAACCATCGCGTCTTGAAACTAGTCGTGCCAGTTTCGAGCAGCATGCCTGGGTTTTTTTGGTGTCAGAAAACGTGTTCTAGTTTCTCGTGATGGGCGACACATGGCAGGCATCGGCTGGGATGGGCACGCCTTTTCACGCACGAGGTGCCATTATGGCGACGTTTCACCTTCATGCAGCATTTATGACACCCTTTTGGCTGCCCTTCCTCGATCTATATAAGCCTTCCTCCTGTCATACTCTTCATTTGTGTTTCTTTGCTCTCACTTTGCACTCGCTTTTTTCTGTGCCTTTTTCTCCTCTTTTGCGGCGGTTTTAGCGGTGGAGCGATTTCCGGTGATCTTTTACGACGGCATCCTCAAACCCTGTCTTCGGCAAGACTTTTGGTGGGTTCTAATTTCTAGAGTTCCTTCGGTTTCTGCTTTTCTTTTTACTTCTCGAAGTCGTTTTTCCTCTTTTCGAAATCATTTTTCCCCCTCTTTTTGAAGTCATTTTTCTGTCAACCATGCCTATTCCCGAGAGCTGGCAACCTCTTATGTCTCACCCTTATTACACCACTCCTGAAAACTTAGAAAAGTGGAAGACCAAATTTTTCCTTCCCTCGTAAGCCACCACAAGGTTACCTCGCCTTGCCCAGTTTAGCTTTATGAATCGAGGTGACGAGGTTACCATTTTTCGAGCCCAACTGAAGGTCGAACTTCGGTTTCCTCCTGCGAAGATGATTTGTGACTTTTGCCAATTTCATGGCATAGCCGTGAATCAGCTTCCTCCTAACTCATACTGCTATTTCAAGCTTTTCTCTGCATGTGCGGGATCTTCGGGGTAGAACCCCATTTCATCCTATTCATGCAGTATTATAAGCTCTATCCGGTTTCGAATGGTGGCTTTTGATTCATGCTACCTTGGGGATCTAGGTGCAAGAAATTTATGTTCACCGTCGCTACCAAGGATAACTGGCGAGGGTGGCAAAGGAAGTTTTTCTTCCTGAAGGTGGCGGAGGCCTGGTCGCACGTCCCGACTAAGTGGGCTCGGGGAAAGCTGGAGGCCGATGTCATGGATCCCAGAAAGTTGCTAACTCCCGAGTTGGTAGCTAGGTTTGGGGACTTTGACAGATGAATTCGTGCTGTCGCCGACTGGGATGCCGAGGTCCCTCCACGCTCTCTCAACCCTTTCCCGATCATGTGGAAACTCATGATCGAGGATGTCCTTCAGGAGTTGGGGGTGGTTACGGAGCACAAGACGGATCTCGGCATGCCAGCTCCTGCTACCGAGGGGAAGAACTCTTGGCTGGTGAAGCTCCTTCGGAGTGAGCTTACTTATGAAGCCTTTTTTGAAAGTAAGTTTCTTTCAAAAATTTTCAGCATAAGTGCCTGTGGACTCACACTGATGTTTTCCCTCTTTTTCAGAGATGGGCGACGAATCTGCCGACTACTACAGGTCTATCTTCCTTGGTCAGGCCGAGAAGAGAGAACAAACAAAGAAGAGGCGCAAGACTTCTGGGAACGGACCATCTTTGGCCAAGAAGGCCAAGAAGGACACCCATCTTCCCTCCTCGGAGGACGTTTTGGAGGTCGGCGATGTTATTGCTACTTCCACTAAGGCTGGCGACGTCACTGCAACTTCGACGGAGGTTGCAACTTTTTCCCAGCCTGAAACGCCCGATGAGGTTCCTGCCGGGTTGGTCGCCGTTCCTGCCCCTCCGAGTCCCGCCACGTCGGCGGATTTGTTAGGCTCTTTGGCAGATGTTTCTGCCGAAGATTTAGAAAAGCGCCGAATGGCCAAGGGCAAACATATTCCTGCCGACATGGGGGAAGTCCGGGACTCTGATGATGATGTTGCTGTGGTCACGCCAGGTTTGTCCCTTTTCTCCTGCAATCTTACATGTTTCATAATCAAGGAATTTTTACCTGATGAGATGTATGTTTCTTTTTGCAGAGGATCTGGCGCCCTCAGCTTGGATGGTTGAGCACGCCCGAAGGTGGGCCCTTCGGGATTCTCATGTCCCGAAGGACAAAGTTCCGAGGGAGCCGTTCTGGTCTTTCACGGAGGACATGAACCGGTTCTCCAAGGACTGCCGGGAGATGGCTCCCCAAATGGTGAGGGGCGTGCTTACTTAGCCATCCTTCAAGGCAATAACCGAGGATCCGAGCATGCTACTCAGGTAATTCTTCAGGCTCTTCATTTTTCCTCCCATTTTTTGTCTAAGTGTTTTGGCTTTCCTCGTGCAAATTTCACTAAGTACCTTTTCTCTCTCTTTTTTTTACAGCTTTTGGGGTATAGTGGATACCTCCGAGCTTGGGCAGCAAAGCAGTCTTCGGCCCGAGCTTGGGCTGAAGACAAATTGGAGAAGGCCAAAGTTTTTTGTGCCAACTCGGTGCTGACAAACACCAAGTTGAGCCAGATATGCAAGGATAAGATTGCCAGTCTTCAGGAAGAGTTCTTGAAGGGCCAAGAGGGGCTCTTGAAGGATTTTTCCAAGAAGATGTCCGACCTTGGTGACAAATTAATCAGCCTGACTTCTGCCAATGAGACCCTTCAAAAGGAAAAAGAAGGGGAGTCTGCCCTCATGGCGAAGGCAATGGCTGAAAATGCCAAACTCCAGGCCAAGGTTGACTTGCTGAAGGAGGCTTCGAAGAAGAAGAAAACTGAGGAACTGGAGAAGGAGATTTCCGACCTTCAGCAGGAGGTTTCGGGTCTTCAACATGAGGCGGACGAGTTGGACGTTGAAAGAGGCAAAGCCGTCCAGACGTCCAAGGCTGCTTTTTAGGATGGCTTCTGCCTAGCTAGTCATCAGTTTCTGAAGAAGTATCCAGACCTCGATCCTTCCTTTCTGGCTGCCCTGGATATTCCCGGGGGGCCTCGGTGGATGTGGTCAAGAGTTGAGTTCCTTAACCTGCTGTTTCCTTCTCCTGCACAGAGGGTGGCGGTGAAAGATTCAGTAGGCGAAGCTTCCTATGATGCCGGGGTCCCTTAGATATTCTAGGACCTTTGCCTTCTTCTTTTTCTTTGTACTCTTCTCCTTGTAATCTTCTCCTTGTATCAAGACCTTCTTTAATGAATTTTCCTTCATTATTTTGGCTAAGTCTTTTTGATCAATTTTTGTTTCCCAATTGTCCCGACCACTTTCAGTCAAGGGACTTCAGTACTTTCTTTGCTCGTTTCGTCAGCCATTCTTCGGGCGGTCTTTCATGGTTGGCGAAGTTCCTTTTCAGGCAAATTTTAGCCTGCCCTTTGTCGGCCGTGTTCGGTAGACTTGCCCTCTTTTAGGCATATAACCCAACTAACTTCGGAAGGAATAGGAGACTTTCGGGAGTCCATACTTCAGCTTTGTTCGGCGAACATTCTCAGACAGGGGAAAACTTTCTGTACTTAGACAAATTTCTGGCTTTCATCATTTCTTGTCAAAAAATTCTAAGTGTAGAATTTCTTTAAGGCGCCCGATGTTAGTGTTGTGCCCAAAAAGCCAATCATGACATGATTGTATTTTTGCACACTGAGTCATGATATTTTATTGAGGCATTAATCCAGCAATTATGTTTGTTGTTTTGTTTCTGCGTAACGTAATAAACATAATTGTAACCCTAGAATAATGATATTCTTAAACGTCCCTAGGCTAGTATTATTGTGGAGCGGGTTGCAATAATACATAATGACTAGCATATGTGGAGACTAATATGAGATATGTAGTCTACATATGGGTACAAGTTGGAGAACTTGTGTACTGGACCAACCCACCATGAGAACACTTCATGGATCATTATATGAGTGTCATAAGTGATTCTCATAGTGATCATGGTATATGTAGTCCTTCGACCTAAGATCATCAAGGTTCCCTACATGTGAGTCACATACTTTGATACTTTCCTTTGTTGCTCGTAACTGAGTGAACTTGAAGGAGGTCATTGGGTATGTCACATATCATGCGGAGGGATTTGTATGATCAAAATGGGATTTGTCCCTCCTATGTAATGGGAGTGATATCTTCGGGCCCCTTGATAGAGTAAGACTTACAAAATGCATGGCCACGCTTGGATAAGTTGATATACGATATCAATGTCATCAGCCTAAGTTAGTCTACTCGGTAATCAAGAAACCTAAGATTGGGCTACACGAAAGTGACACATTCCATGTCTCGTGCTTAGTCTTGATATCTTGGACAAAGGGACAATGGCATATATTGATGACGATCATAAAGGTTTAGTTGAATCATCGACAATCTTGTCACTTGGGTAGCAATGATGTGTTGCTAGACACCGCTCATTGCTTATGATCATAAATGTGATTTATGATCATTGCGAACGTGGTAAGAGCCTATTGGGTCACACACATAGAGCTATTTGGGTCATTAGAGTGCATGGGCTAATAATTTGGGTTTTGGTTTCACAATAATTTCGTATTAATAATGGGCCCAATAGTTGAGCCATTATTAAGCCCAAAATTAAATCCTAATTGGATTAGGGCTTTGAAACCCATTAGGCCTGGAAGTTGAGTCTTAGTATAAATACAACTTTTAAGTGAGAAATTCGTAGGTCTCCTTGCCCTAGCCTCCCAAAAGGACAGCCGCACTCTTCTCTTGCAATTCCTTGGAGGACGCAAGCTAGCACTGCGAGCGCAAGAGAAACGCATCTGCCGGGACTTGGTGGAAGCGTGGTGATCCCGAGAGGTTTGTGTGGATACCATAGAGAGCCTGAACACATCAACTGTTCAGGTTCTGTGATTCGACTCTACGGTTGAGTGAGAAATCTCAACCAAAAATTAGGTATGAAAATTTTTGAACACCCGGTTTACCCTGTTTCACTTGGATCCTGGAGGGTTTTGGTTAAATTCCACTGCACTATTTGGCTCCCGAAACCCATCGTCCGAGTGCCTTGTATTTTTCAGTTTTTCTTCTTCAGTGTTGCCGAGCTTGTATACTCCCTTTCGGACCTCATTTAGGACTAAATAAGGTCCTTTCCCGTTTGGCCGAAGTACCCCATTGGACGGCTCTCAGGGTTCTAATTCGGCCTTTTGGGGGTGAGGTCTCCTTTTCCTTATTCCTTCTGGCCTACCATGCAGGTTTGCACTTATGGCCACCTTTTGCCGAAAAGGCTCTTCTTTCGGGCTTGGTTCATCGATCATCCTTCGTCAAACATTTGTATGATGGCTGAACTACTTCAAATGGATAGTGGCTTCTGTACTGGAGATAAGTGACAACTCCTTAGTACAATAGGAAGTTCTCCTGGCCACTTTCCCTTTGCATCTCTTATAGTCCCTCTTTTATAGCTCTTTTGGCAACTCTACTTGTCTGTTGCTCGGGGGCTGAGCTAGTGGGATGAAGTGCCTTTTTTATTCTGGAATCGGTGACGATTTCTTGGAATCCTTTGTCCATAGACTGGAAATCATTGCTGGCCAGTATCACCGCCGGTATGCCAAATCAGAATATTATGTTCTTCCAGATGAACTTTTGTATCTTTTACCGGCATGGTCGCTGGGGGTCCTGCCTCATTTCACTCAGTGAAGTAGTCCTCTACTATCACGCAGAACTTCACATCTTCGGGTGCTGTCTGGAGTGGCTCAGTGAAATCTTTCCGAGGTTATCTACTCCGAAGGCAGTCTTTGGGTGCTGGCGTGTCTCTGGCCATTTTCACACCTCTTGGACGAATTGTCCTGCACCCTTTTTACTGATATATATACTTTTATAACGGAGTTGTGTACCTTTGCTTGCATAGTTTTTCCTTAATCAGGAAATATCGTCCGGAACGTCTTTGCACTCTTTGCCTCTTCATGAGGATTTTTGGGACTGTTTGGTTGCGAGGTTCCTCTTTGTAGGATCTTTCCGCCTTTTTTGTGAGGTTATTATACCTAGCATTGCCATGCTCGGATGGCCCAACACTTTTTGGTAATCAAATTTGATTGTTTTGGTGGCCTCTCTGCCTTCGGGCCCCCGGGGCGGTATCCCAGCGCCCTGATGTTCTGCACTTAGGGTTCCACTGACAAGGAGTTTCTACTCTGGATGTACCTTCGCTCTGTCTCCTTTGTTGGTTTCAACCTTCCCTTCTTCTAGGACTTCGGCAACGCAGTCCGCCAGTACCTGGGCGTTCACTACCCTTCTAGGCTTATACGTGATGTAGTACTCTCCGAGTTCGATGCACCATTTCGATAGTCTTTTTCGAATGCCCTACTCTTTTTTCGCGACGTCGCGCTGAAACGGGTCACTTCGAACAGCGATAGCGTGTCCAGGGAAATAGAGTCGGCGCCTTCTGCCCGCATGTCAAGTCATAAATGACCTTTCGAGGCAATGGATTTTGACTTCGTTGCGGAGGAGATGGCGATTTTTTCCTCGGGTGCAGAACTCTTTTAGCGGGGAGGTCTGGGTCATCTCGACCATGCTTTTCCTGTAGGTCATACTCCGGGGAGCATGATTCCCACCGAGGACTCATCCCATTGATCTCTTTTTTCCCAATTCCTGTGAATTGGCATGGGACTCTCCACCCCACAAGGTACTGATGAGGAGGGCCTTCGGCCCAAATTTTTTCTATGGCCTTCTTCGGCTTGATTACTACGTCATTTCGACCATGCTAGGGCATCAGAATTCGTGTAGAAAGCCTATGGTAATAGTCAGAGGGCGTTCACCCTCAGGCAGGGAAATCCCTGCTGCCATTATTCAGTTGCTCGTTGAATCTCTGGCGCAGACGGGGACCTCGGGAATCCCCTCTCCTTAGAACTCTGAGCTTCAACTTCGGCAACCTGGGAGTGAGTTCCCACAGACGGCGCCAGATGATGCGGTCCGGTTAGGCGGAGCCAGCATCTCCACTGTGTGCAGCGGTGTGGGCAGCAGGGGGTCCTGGGGGTACAAGAAGGTACCTGAAAATGTCACCTTAAGTGGCGGCCGGCAACTTCCTGGTACCGTGCCTGGTGAAGATGGGAAAGACTTCCAGCACAGGAGAGAGCCTGAAGCAAAGATCCTTCAGGGAGATCTAACTGAAACACTCAGAAAACAGGGGTTTGGAGGCCCCCGGGGTGGTTTTCCGAGGGGGGAACCTCCGACGCCCAAGTCAGTGCTTCTAGAGAGAAGAAGACATAGTAATAAGCACAAGAGACTCTTGCCTGATGTATCTTTCTAAGGGCTGAAGGGAGAGTATCCAGGCGGAGGGAGGAGAGCGTCCTCTGTTTTCTGGCCTCTCTGTCCTCTTTTTCTCTCTCTCTTTTGGGGAGCCCTCGGGTGGAGAACCCCCTTGCCTGTGACCATTTCCCTGGTCTATAAGGGAGGGGGTGATCCCTCCAGATTATGACACGTGTATGGTCAGATGGCGTTCGTATTTTTGGGTGTGGGGGCCCTTAGTCATCTCCAGGCTCCTCGAGCCGCGAGTCATAGTAGGTGTAGCCCTGTGTGACAGGACGTTAGGCTGCGATGGCATGTCAAAACGTGTCTGGAGATGATGTGTCAGAGACATATGCGAGTGGAGTGTCAGAGACTCCTTAATGGCTCTTGCTGTACAACCGAGGTCCCTTTGGTTGATGTCTTACTTCAAGGTGAGGGGCCCTTTCCCGGAGTCGGGCTGGAACTTCGGTGTCTACGTCTTCGGTGTTAGTGTTGTGACCAAAAGCCAATCATGAGATGATTCTATTTTTTGCACATTGAGTCACGATATTTTATTAAGGCATTAATCCAACAATTATGTTTGTTGTTTTGTTTCTGCGTAACTTAACAAACATAATTGTAACCCTAGAATAATGATATTCTTAAACATCCCTGGTCTAGTATTATTGTGGAGCGGGTTGCAATAATACATAACGACTAGCATATGTGGAGACTAATATGAGATATGTAGTCTACATATGGGTACAAGTTGGAGAACTTATGTACTGGACCGACCCACCATGAGAACAATACATGGATCGTTATATGAGTGTCATAAGTGATTCTCATAGTGATCATGGTATATGTAGTCCTTCGACCTAAGATCATCAAGGTTCCCTACATGTGAGTCACATACTTTGATACTTTCCTTTGTTGCTCGTAACTGAGTGAACTGAAGGAGGTCATTGGGTATGTCACATATCATGCGGAGGGATTTGTATGATCAAGATGGGATTTGTCCCTCCTATGTAACGGGAGTGATATCTTCGGGCCCCTTGATAGAGTAAGACTTAGAGAAATGCATGGCCATGCTCAGATGAGTTGATATACGATATTAATGTCATCAGTTTAAGTTGGTCTACTTGGTAATCAAGAAACCAAAGATTGGGCTATACGAAAGTGACACATTCCGTGTCTCGTGCTTAGTCTTGATATCTTGGACAAAGGGACAATGGCATATATCGGTGATGATCATAAAGGTTTAGTTGAATCAGCGACAATCTTGTCACTTGGGTAGCAATGATGTGTTGCTAGACACCGCTCATTGCTTATGATCATAAATGTGATTTACGATCATTGCCAACGTGATAAGAGCATATTGGGTCGCACACATAGAGCTATTTGGATAATTAGAGTGCATGGGCTAATTATTTGGGTTATGGTTTCCCTTTAATTTTGTATTAATAATGGGCCCAAGAGTTGAGCCATTATTAAGCCCGAAATTAAAGCCTAATTGGATTAGGGCTTTGAAAACTATTAGGCCTGGAAGTTGAGTCTTACTATAAATACAACTTCTAGTGAGAAATTCGCAGGTCTCCTTGCCCTAGCCTCCCAAAAGGACAGCCGCACTCTTCTCTTGCAATTCCTTGGAGGACCAAGCTAGCACTGCGAGCGCAAGAAAAACGCATCTGCCGGGACGTGGTGGAAGCGTGGTGATCCCGAGAGGCTCGTGTGGATACCATAGAGAGCCTGAACACGTCAACTGTTCAGGTTTTGATTTTTAACTCTACAGTTGAGTGAGAGATCTCAACCGAAAATTACGTATGAAAATTTTTGAACACCCCGTTTACCCTGTTTCACTTGGATCTTGGAGGGTTTCGGTTAAATTCCGCTGCATTGTTTGGCTCCCAAAACCCATCATTCGGGGGGCTTTCTCCCTCAATGGGTGGTTGGTATTTCTCCCCCGAAGCTGGTTCGGTCCCCTTCCTGAAGGAGGCGCTACGCTGGCTCCCGAAGTTGGAATTTTGGTGAGCTACCGAGGTCGTGCGCCTCAGGTGTATGACTTCCTTCACTCCGAAGTCCTTTCCAAGGTCGAATGCCTCAGGTGTCTGGTGTTGGGTTTCGGGAGCCAAACAGCGCAGCGGAATTTAACCGAAACCCTCCAGGGTCCAAGTGAAACGGGGTAAACCGGGTGTTAGAAAATTTCATACCTAATTTTCGGTTGAGATCTCTCACTCAACTGTAGAGTCGAATCACAAAACCTAAATAGTTGACGTGTTCAGGCTCTCTATGGTATCCACACGAGCCTCTCAGGATCACCACGCTTCCACCGCGTCCCGGCAGATGCATTTCTCTTGCGCTCACAGTGCTAGCTTGCGTCCTCCAAGGAATTGCAAGAGAAGAGTACGGCTGTCCTTTTGGGAGGCTAGGGCAAGGAGACCTGCGAATTTCTCACTTAAAAGTTGTATTTATAGTGAGACTCAACTTCCAGGCCTAATGGGTTTCAAAGCCCTAATCCAATTAGGATTTAATTTCGGGCTTAATAATGGCTCAACTCCTTGGCCCATTATTAATACGAAATTAAAGTGAAACCATAACCCAAATAATTAGCCCATGCACTCTAATGATCCAAATAGCTCTATGTGTGCGACCCAATAGGCTCTTGCCATGTTGGCAATAATTAAACTGCAGTGTTTCATAATTTTTAGAGACATTTTCTAATTTTAGTGTTGGTACTTTCTGCCTTATGCAGCAGCTGTCTTTTGAAGTTCCTAGGGTGCATTGTGGTTGTAAGGCTCTCCAAGAAACTAGTGTACATACCCAACTAAGATAGGTCATATGTATGATGCATCTATGCATGTAAATACACTATGGATGGTGTATGGATGATATATGAAGCAATAAAGTGATGTTTGAGGTTGAATGTTCAATTCTGTCCATTTTGCAACTCATTAGCTGTCCCAAAGAAAATTATGTTTAATGTCTATGGAATGCCACTAAATTCTGGGAAATGAATTTTCCAAGTGTTTAAGACATGTAAGAACCTGCCCATGTTGGTTTTGAACCTGGAATTGAAGTGTATTAATTTTATGAAATTTTGTATGGGCATTATGGTCATTAGCTGTACAGATTTGGTACCCTGTACTGCAAGATCCATAACTTACATTAAATAATGAGTTTGGCTATGAAATGTTGACCACACCTAGAACACATACAGAGGTGGAACTGAAATTTGGAACTCTGTAGCCAAAGATATGATATTCCAAAGTTGGCTAAGTTACTGTTCATTTGGTCAGAATTTGGTAACCAACTTGAAAATTCCATAACTTGGTCCATAGGTGGGCTTTTGATGTAAAATAAAATTTATTGGTTTGATCTGAGTCTCTACTTGATAATGGAACAAAGAAAATAAGGTGTTACTTGCCTAGAATGATACAGTTTATTAGTGGGAGTTACAGGTACAGTGGCTGGCCATTAGAACTTAACAAGATTGCCTAATGTGTGGAAGCCAAAACTAATAATTGTGCTAGTTTTTTCCCTCTTAACTGCCATAGTGTGCATAAATGTAAATATGTATTTTATGGTTTGAGCAATATACATATATTTGCGTAAAGACAAAGAAGGCCACTTGGGTAATATAATGAGCATTGTTCTGATGGCCTACAGAAGATGCATAGCTCCTATGAGATTGACACTTTAAACATTGTCACTGTATTTAAGCTCTTAGAGTGGTAAAAAAGTATGGTAACATATGAGGCATTATATGGTAGGCAATACCTGACATCCCATTGTTGGGCTGACCCTTCAAATAGGTTAGTCGTCAAGTCCTGAAATTGTTACCTACTTTGGGGTAGTCCAATTATGGTGCCAAAATTGTGCATTTAGACTCCCAGGATTGATAATGTTCTATAGGTTATCAGAACACTACCTTCATTATGCATACCCAAGTGGCCCTCTTTAGCACTATGTAAACAGCATATTGGTCCAACCATTACACACATATTCACATTTCATGCACACCATAGCAGCAAAGAAGGAAAACACTAGCACAAGTCTTAATCTCACTACCACACATTAGGCAATCTTATTAAGTTCTAGTGTCTAGCCACTACACCTGTAATTTCCATTAAAAAATTGTCTAATTCTAGCCATGTACCCCTTATTTTCTTTGCTCCATCATCAAGTAGAGACTTAGAGCAAACCAAGGAATTTTGTTTTACATCAATAACCCACCTATGGACCAAGTTATGGATTTTGGAAGTTGGTTACAAAATTCTGACCAAATGAATAGTAACTTAGCCAACTTTGCAACATTTAGATGTTCCCTAGGCATGGCCAAAATTTCAAACCAAGATTCCTTTTGCACAGAGAGATATAGAACTTTAAGTACATACTTGAAATTTTGGTCACTTTATGAATATTTTGCCCATAAAAAATTTCATAAGTGTGCAAACACTTCATTCACAAGGGGAAAGCCTTCCAAGGCTACCCCATATATGCCATTACACATGGGAAATACATTCTCTTACATTTAACAACCATATGTGGCTAAAACAGAATTTACAAGTAAGCAGCCCATCATTCACAATTAGGCAGCTTTGCACCACATCACTTACATAACCAAAACATTACTCAAATGTTCACATACTTGTCTCATTTTACATACACTACATGTACATTCATACATGCACTACAAAATGGTCTTAACTGAGCTAAATATGCACCCTAGGTTACAGGAGTGCTTGAGACACAATGGACTCCGGAACAAGATGCTGGACAGCTGCTGCACAACACAATAAGTACTACCATTAAAAATACCAAATGTGCTCCTAAAATCACCAAAATTTCCAGATCATGACTAGACATACAGGAGTTCACATGCCTGAAATTTCAAACCAAAAATCAAACAACAAGTGTCAGTTTGAATGAGATCTTTCTACTGGACCTGAAATGATAGAATTGAGGGGGTTAAGTTTCATTGAGAAACTTAGTGACGGTAGCACTTGGATTCAATAGGTGATGTAACCATCATTAAAACCTGCATCCAAAGAGACTAAAACACAAAAACTAAAATGTATATATACAACATATAGCAAACAAATGCTGCAGCCATTCACAACCAACGAACACATGAAATGCAGCAGCAACATAAACCATAGGTTAGTCCATAAAACATGCAATAAACGTAACCAAATCACTATGGCAACCCACCTCAAGCTAATGCTTGGTCCTAGAAAGATTTCAACATTAGTTAGTACTAACTTTGGGTTCTAGAAACTCTTGCTTTACTGCCATCATTGTGCACTTCACACTAGGTCATAAAATGTTCAATAAGTGCACTCCCCTCACTAAGCTTGGTTCATCAAACTCATAGCTCTGTTCCAAGCTTAGCCCTGAGCTTTGCTTGTGTGAGCTTCTTCAAGTATTTCATCCCTAAGCTTTGCTCCTTTAGGTACATATATTCAGCCCTTGAAGAACAAAAATCCTTGCTTGTAAGCAAATGATTGATACAAGGAACCTTTTTCCTCTCCTGAAATTTTTTTAGATAAGGATCTATCTCCTATTCCTTTTTGGCTTTTTTAATCCATCCATACTGAATTGTCAATGTGTAGATTAGGGCTTCTTCCCACTTATGGCACTTATGCCACATATGCCATAGGCATAGCAGACTATTATGCTCATCATAATCAGTTATGGATCCTCCTTTCAGAAGACCCATGTATTTCCTGCTCAAGGCATCTGCTACTAGATTGCCTTTGGCCTTTATGTACTCTATACTATCATCATAGTCCTTGATGTACTCTAACCATCTTCTTTGCCTCTTGTTCAACTCTTTCTGAGTGAACAAGTACTTTAGGCTCTTATGGTCAGTGTAAGTCACAAAGGAACTACCCACCATGTAATGCCTCCATTGCTTAAGAGAAAAAATCACTACTGCCAATTCTAGGTCATGGGTAGGATAATTTTACTCATGGGGTCTCAACTGCCTTGTCTCATAAGCAATGATATTTCTATCTTGCATAAGCACACAACCTAACCCAGATCTAGATGCATCTATATAGATGATGTAGGGCTTACTTGGATTAGGAAGAATCAATACTGGAGCTTCAATCAACCTCTACTTCAGCTCTTGGAAACTCTTTTCACACTTTTCAGTCCACTCAAATCTTTGACCCTTCTTGGTCAGATGTGTAAGAATTGAGGCAATCATGGAAAAGCTTGATACAAATCTTCTATAGTATCTAGCTAATCCTAGGAAACTTCTGATTTCCTTCACAGTCTTTAGTCTTTCCCACTCTTGCACTGCCTTAACCTTTTCAGGGTCTGCCTTACGGCCTTGTGCATCTATGATGTGTCCTAGGAAAGACACTTGCCTTATACAGAATTCACATTTGGATAACTTGGCATAAAGTTGATGTTCCAATAGAGTCTTTAGGACAATCTTCAGATAATGTTCATGTTCATTTTCATCCTTGGAATACATTAGGATGTCATCAATGAACATAACCACAAATTTTTCCATATGTGGTCTGAACACCCTGTTCATCAGTTCTATAAAAGCAGCTGGGGCATTAGTCAAACCAAATGGCATGACTGTGTACTCATAAAGCCCATATATGCTCCTAAATGCAGTATTAGGAATGTCATTTTCCTTTACTCTCAAATAGAAGTATCTAGATCTCAAATCTATCTTGGAGAAGATCTTAGCTCCCTTGAGTTGATCAAAAAGATCCTCAATCCTAGGGAGTGGATACTTGTTCTTGATAGTCACTACATTGAGCTTCCTATAGTCAATGCATAGTCTCAAAGATCCATCCTTCTTTTTCACAAAGAGAACAGGAGCTCCCCATGGTGAAACACTTGGCCTTATGAACCCTTTTTCAAGAAGTTCATCAAGTTGTTTTTTAAGCTCATTCATCTTTGTGATTGGCATTTTGTAAGGAGGTATGGATATTGGACTAGCTCCTGGTTGCAACTTGATCTTAAACTCAGTTTCCCTTAATGGAAGAATATCATATAGGTCTTTAGGAAAGACTTGTGGAAAGTCTCTCATTACAGGTATTCTGTCCATTTCCTCATCACAGTGCAATTCATTTAATGCATAACCGTAATCATGCTAAAAAATCACAGGTATCTCATCTAGTACCTCTAGCTTCATGGCATGCATTTTATACACTAATTCCTTAGAATTCACTAATGCATGCACTTCACCATCAGGCAATGTGATTTCCCTCTTAGCACAATCGATTCTTATGTTATGCAAAGGAAGACAATTCATACCCAGCACTAAATCATACTTAGGAATGTCCAACACTAGCAGACGAGTCATAACCTTAGTCTTTCCTACTACTAGCTCAAAATCCTTAGCTAGGTCATTAGTGAAAAGACATTGACTACGTGCTATTTTCACTAAAGATATCCTAGGCATGATTTCAATAGGCAATTTCATGGGATCGACAAATTTCCTAGCCACTATAGACACAGATGCACTAGTATTAAACAGAACATTAAAAGGCATACCATTAAGGTAAATGTTACCTCTTAGTGCTCCTCCCTACTCTGATGTATCTAGCCTCTCCACTTGGAAGACTCTGTCGGCTTTCTACACTGGAGGCTGAGGCATTGAAGGAACTTGCCTCTGCTGTCCCTCCCTAGGTGCTCCTCCTCTAGGTCCTGCCCCAATAGGCATTACTGGACCTTGGTCTTTTGGCCTCCTTTAAGCCTGTGGGCAGTCTTTGATCCAATGATCCATGGATCAATATATTAGATAAGCTTGGGTGTCAAAATAGCAAGGTTTCTTTCCACGAAACCTCTTGCATTTAGGGCACCTTAGGCTAGCGAACTTCCCCTTAACCTTGCCCTCACCACCAAGATGAGAATTCTTTGCAATTCCCTTGCCATGTGGTGGCTTCTTCTACTTGGTTCATGCTTGACTACTTTCCCCTGGTCCACTGGGAATGTACCTAGTCTCATACTCCTCTTGCCTCACTAATAGATCTTTCTTCACTACATCATAGTATGTAACTGCACCAAAAGGTCCAATAGACTTTCTAATGTTTGACTTTAGGCCTCTAACAAATCTTTTGGCCTTCAACTCTTCCAGTCCATGATACTGAGGAGCATACCTCACTAACTAATTGAATTTGTGCTTATATTCTAGGACACTGAGATTGTCCTACCTTAGAGCATCAAATTCAGTTTATTTCATATCCTTTAGAGCATCACTAATGTACTGCTTTTGAAATAGTTGGGTGAACTCTGACCAAGTCATTTCCATGTCTTCTCCTACCCTTCTGCCCTTCTGGACAGCATATCTATCTTTGGTGCTCCTCCACCACATCACCGCACTGCCTACTAGATTGTAGGTAGCCAGTGACACTCTCTTGGTGGAGCTGAGTGGCATCCTCTCAAACATCTTTTCAATGAAGATTAACTACTCCTCAGCTCTCTATGGCCTAGCTCTTCCATCAAACTGTGGAGGTCTTAGGCCCTGGAACCTCTCTAACAGTTTGACTTCATTAAAGCCTTCTAGATCCTCTGATCTATGTCTCATGTATTTGTGAGAACCCTCTGTATGGTGATACTCTCTATGATCTCTCTGCCTTATCTTCGATCATCTCTCATGGCCTTCCTCAATCTCATTCCTAGTGGAGGAATGGTTATAGACTGAGGGATTGGTCTTGGATACCTGACCAATCTCAGACCTTAGTCTTCTTCCTCTTGGATTTCTTCTATCTTCATCTTCCTCCTCAGCAGTTTCATCAATTGTATCTTCTATGCTTCCAGAAGGAACATATTCGGATGTGTTCCTAGTAACCTCTTCTAGTTATTATTGTGCATCCTGAACTGGATCTAGTGGACCTACTTCGACTCCCTATTATTGTGCTTGAATCATCCTCATTAAGTTTTCATTGATTAGAGCTAAGTTCCTTTGAAGCTCTAACCAAACTTGAGGCATTTCAGGGTTTGATACCCTCTGTTGCCCCTGATTCCCTCTATTCCTTCCATTTTTTTGCTTCACATAATCAGTAGGAGGCCTTTGGGGTGGTTCCCCTCTCCTTGTGGTAGCCATGTTTACTTCCTACATTGATGATTCATCATAGAGCACATATACAGATCATAGAAATTTCAATGGTACTTGACACTAGCAACTAACCACACTAAGTTCATGTATATAGATCCATGCAACGGAACTATATGCTATGTACATGTATAAACCATGCTCTGATACCAACTTCTGTTACCCACTTTAGGGTAGTCCAATTATGGCGCCAAAATTGCACATTTAGACTCCTAGGATTGGTAATGTTCTGAAGGCCATCAGAACACTACCCTTAGTGTGCATACCCAAGTGGACCTCGTGGGCACTATGTAAACACATTCATATTGGTCCAACCATCACACACATATTCAAATTTCATGCACACCATGGCAGAAAAGAAGGAAAACACAAGCACAAGTCTTAATCTTGCCTACCACACGTCAGGCAATCTTGTTAAGTTCTAGTGGCCACCACTGCACTTGTAACTTTCACTAATAAACTGTATCATTTTAGCCATGTACCCCCTATTTTATTTATTCCATCATCAAGTAGAGCCTTAGAGCAAACCAAGGAATTTTGTTTTACATCAATAGCCCACCTATGGACCAAGTTATGGATTTTTTAAGTTGGTTACAAAATTTTGACAAAATGAACAGTAACTTAGCCCACTTTGCAACATCATATCTTTGGCTACAGGGTTCATGTCACACCTCACACAGGCCCTGGCCTGTGAGTCCCCAACCTGTCTCACAACCCAACTAGAACTAGGCATCTAGCCCTCGGCCTAACCAACAAAACTAACCTTAAGTCTTATTTTCTTAAGGTAATGGGCCTGGGAGGTGGCCCAGGTGGCTTTTAAACCAATCTAGTATTTACTTGCAGCGTAGGTAAAGCCCAAACCACTTTCTTGCATAACAAGCAAGGCAATAAATAATGCAACTTTCAGTGCATACATGGTGTGCAATCAAGTGTGCTACCTATATGGCAACCAAGAAGCCCACAATGTTGGTTTAGGTTTTGAAAACCACAAGGTATAATGGATGTAGCTATCGGCCAGCAATCGTATATACAATGGAGCACCACAAATCTGATGAGGTCAAGCCAACAATATCATACAAGTGCCAAACCTTGGCCCATAATTCTCATAGCACAAACCATACACATAACCATCCATACTCATACATAACTTGGCACACAAGGTTCTCAAAATAACATCACCGTCTAGGTATCCAAGACTACAAATATACACAACCAAAAGTGTAGTCTACCTAGCAAATAACATGGCCAAAATGCCAAGCATCCATAAGTTGTTCATGCCAAGTTATGTACAGACCGAGACCCAAATCCTAGTGCTCAAACATCACCTTAAGGATCCCATACAAAAGCACACACTGCAACACCAAGCCCGTGGCCATATTCATGGTCATAAAGGTGAAAAGCAAAACCAGAGCTAAAGTCCAGATATCCATGCTCTCCTAGACAGTTCCCACTCTACAGCCTGCAAGCTTAAACCATAAGTCTCGGCCAACTCACAATAAAACTTGCAAATAATACTAAAGTGTCAAGCCAAGCACACATTGGCACATACCTTAGCAACAAAGCAAATAAACACTAAGTGCACACACAAGGCAGCTTAGCACTACTCAGGCTGAATATCCTTGCCTGAAAAAAAAATGGAGAATGGGCAATAAGTTTAACTCAGTAGGATTCACTTCATTATACCCAACTCTTAAAGAGTTTATTTAGTTAAGCCGAGTGAATACTCAAGGCTTAACCTCCAATTAGTTAGCTCAACCTGCAAAACAAACACAAAGACAAGAAAAGCAGGTGTATCCATATACAATAACAATAGTGGGGGTTAACATGCACAAGAAATCACCAAGGCACACAAGTACGCACACACACTTCACATTGTTGCTCTCGGCCATATAAGCCATACATGTACTCGTGTGCAATCCTTGCACATAATCTTACCAAAAACATTCCATATGGAGCTCCCAAAATGCCAAGCAAATAGGCCACATTCACTTGCATTTTTAGTACATGTACTATAGTCAATTAGCTAATCAACATTGCAACCACATATAACCAATAAGCCCATCAAGCAACTAAGATCACATGGCAGATTTTTAACCATCACTTAGCCACCTTAACACTTGAACCATGGCATATATTACCAAGCGAACTCAAGTGCAGTGAACCCTACCTCGAGCTCTCGGTCTCCAATAAAACTTCAAGTGTCCAAGTGCCTTTCAACCTCAATGCCTACCATAATAGGGCATAATCATTAACAACATAACCCATGGATCAAATACCATGATTTCAATGAAAGACACTATCACCCAACACTTTTGAAGCTCTCGGCCATATAAGCCAAAATACTTAAACATAAGCTGCCCATTAATCTCACATACCATGAGCCATTATAATCTCCAATAAAAAACAACCATGGCATTAATGCCAAGTAACCAAGTGAAATATACCTTTTCACTCTCATTCATACTTTCGGCCAAAGCACATATTTTCACATAGTTGTACTACTCAACATACCAATTCACTAAATGAGTATCCAAACAACTAGTGAACTCATTCATGGCACAATTACCATGCAAATAGGCAACATTACAAGTAAGCACCAATTCCACCCTTTCGGCCATAGTACCCATTTCACATACACATGTTCTTTATTCAATCCAATCCAACACATAACTACCAATGCATCATTAAGCATGGTTCATGGCGTCAATGCCATGTAAACAAAGGTTGGACATGAGTTACCTCCAAACTCACTTTCGGCCAAAGTACCAACTTGCACAATCTTGGTGTCCTTCGTCCAAACAAAATTCCTCATGAACAAAGCTTGATTCCAAGCAAGCACAAGCCGAATCCACTTCTCCAAGCTTGAATCCGCCCAAAACCTCAAGAACTTTGGATTTAGAAGCAAGATTGTGAAGGAACTCTCAAGGGTGCTCTCGGTTTAGCAAGGACAAGGGAGCCAAAATGAAGCAAATGACTTAGGCTAGTTTCGGCCGAAAGTCATTGGCTTTAGTTAGCCAAAAATGCTAAGCTCACTTCCATTTCCTTGCATGGCGCATTAAAGCCCTTAAGTTCACTTGTGCACAAGGCCGCCACTCAATTTGGTATCTACATGTACACTTAAGTCCACACATGGCTCAAATTGACAAGCAAATAAACAACACAAGTACCAATGTGTCATAAGTACTCATGCATAACCGGCCATGTAACTAAAATAAAGACTAGTTAGTTTAACTAGTAACTAGTGAATAGTACACTAGTCGTAGACAAGATTTTGACTAGTAATCATTGTTGTCTCCCAAATTTGGGCTAGTCTTGCACTAGTCACCCATTAAACTTGCATGGCCGAAATGATCAACTTGAAGTTGATAGTTTTAATTGTACCACTCATCTACGTGTACATTTTGGTCCCCTTTCTCTGTTTTCTGCCAGCTTTCCCATAGTACATTTTCTATGTGCAATTAAGTCCTGAAAGTCTCCAGTTTTGCACATAAGTCACTATGCCAGTCTCCTTGACTCCTATTTCTTCCCTTTCTGTTTTCTCTCATTTTTCTTGGTTCTCCTTGGCCTAAGCCAAGCACATAGGAGGTGCCTAACAATTCCTCCCTCCTTAAGGAATTTGGTCCTCCAAATTCTTCACCAAATTAAGGTACAGCTGAGGATACTTGGAGGCAATTTCCTGTTCTACTTCCCAGGTTGCCTCTTCGGGAGTATGATTGCTCCACTGCACCTTAATCATAGAAATCCACCTACTCCTCAACTTCCTGGTATCCCTGGCCAGGAACTGGATTGGCACTTCTTCATAAGTAAGATTAGGTGCCACAATCACAGTTGCAGGTGTTTCTATTTTCTTGTAACTTGGAACATACCTTTTGAGCAAGCTCACATGAAACACGTTATGTACATTTCCAAGTTCTGGAGGCAAGTCCAGCTGATAAGCCACATTCCCCACTTTGGCTAGTATTTGGTATGGTCCCACATACCTAGGCGCCAGTTTCCCCTTCTTTCCAAACCTGATTACTCCCTTCATTGGAGAAACTTTGAGCCACACCCAATCTCCTACCTGGAACTCCAGGTCCCTTCTCATTTTCAAGTTTGCATAGGCTTGCTGCCTATCATTTGCAGTTTTGATCCTAGTCTGGATCAACTTAATTTTCTCAGTGGTTTCCTTAATAATGTCTGGCCCTAATTCCAACTTATCTTCTGGCTGATGCCAGCAATGAGGAGTAACACATCTCCTGCCATATAAGGCCTCATAAGGAGCCATTCCTATCACTGAATGATAGCCGTTATTATAAGAAAACTCTACCAGTGGGAGATGTACATCCCACTCACCCTGGAAGTCAATTACACAACACCTCAACATATCCTCCAGAGTTTGTATAGTTCTCTCTGTCTGTCCGTCAGTCTGAGGATGGTAAGCAAAACTAAACTTAAGTTTAGTACCCAGTGCCAGGTGCAGGGATTTCCAGAACCTAGAGACAAATCTAGGATCCCTATCTGACACTATATCGTCTGGTATCCCATGTAATCTTACTATTTCTCTTATATAGAGCTGTGCCAACTTATCCAAAGAATTAGTAAGATTCATAGGAAGAAAATGGGCTGCCTTGGTCAGTCTATCAACAATGACCCAAATGGCATTATGTTTTCTTCTGGTTAGTGGCATACCCACTACAAAATCCACAGAGATGGATCCCCATTTTCTCTCAGGTATGGGTAAGCTCTGCAGCTTTCCCCCTGGCTTTTGATGCTCCACTTTCACTTGTTGGCAGGTTTCACAACTTGCAACAAGGGTATTTATATCCTTCCTCAAATATGGCCACCAAAAATGTACTCTGAGTGCATGATACATTTTTGTGGCTCCTGGGTGCAAACCCAGCTTACTAGAGTGAGCCTCCTCCAGTATTTGAATTCTTAGGTTGCCCTTTTCAGGCACATACAACCTATTGTGGAAATATAACATTCCCTGCTTGAAGGAAAAACCCTGGAATAGTTCTCCCTTACTTTTGCCAGAAATTAACTCTAGCTCTTCATCACCAGCTTGAGCTTCCCTAATAAGCTCTTTCCATTCTGGTGTAATAGTGAGTACTTTTAGTTGCTCACTTTCTTCAGCTAACCATTGGTTTGCTAGCTGAGTAATACTCAGGTTTTCGGCCTTATGCTCAGTCTCACCTCCTTTGAGTATCCCACTATAGTTTCTACTCAAGGCATCTGCCACCACATTGGCCTTCCCAGCTGTGTACTCAATTACACAGTCAAAATCTTTTATGTATTCCAGCCACCTTCTTTGTCTCATATTCAAGTCCTTCTGAGTGAATAAATACCTGAGACTTTTGTGGTCTGTATACACTTGGAATTTATTACCAAGCAAATAGTGTCTCCACTGCTTCAGAGCAAAGACTACTGCTGCTAGTTCCAGGTCATGCACTGGATATTTCTTCTCATGTGGTCTCAACTGTCTGGACCCAAAAGCAATGGCTTGCTTTTCTTGCATCAAAACACAACCTAGTCCCACTTGAGAGGCATCTGTAAACACCTCATACTCCTTTTCAGGATCAGGTAGGACTAGTACAGGAGCTGTTGTCAGCCTCCTTTTAAGCTCTTGAAAGCTTTCCTCACATTGAGGTTCCCAGACAAACTTCTGGTTCTTTTTGGTTAACTGAGTCATAGGAGCTGCTAAGACAGAGAATTTTGGCACAAATCTCCTGTAGTAGCCAGCTAACCCCAGGAAGCTTCTGACTTCCCTTACACACTGAGGCTGCTTCCAATCAAGGATTGATCTCACCATTTCAGGATCTACCGCCAATCCTTGATCATTTATTATATGACCCAGATATCCAATCTCCTTGGTCCAAAATTTACATTTGCTCAGCTTTCCATACAGCTGATGTTCTTGGAGTAATCCAAGCACTACTTTAAGGTGTTCCTTATGAGTTTCCTCATCCTTGGAATATACCAAGATATCATCAATGAACACCACCACAAAGTGGTCCAGGTGTGCCCTGAACACTCTCTGCATCAAATCCATAAAGAATGCAGGTGCATTAGTGAGCCCAAATGGCATCACTGTATATTCAAAATGACCATACCTAGTCCTGAAAGCAGTCTTAGGTATGTCCTCCTCCTTCACTCTTAGCTGGAAATATCCAAACCTTAGATCAATTTTGGAGAACACTCTTGCTCCTTTTAATTGATCAAACAAATCCTCTATTCTTGGCAGAGGATACTTGTTCTTTATGGTCAATGCATTCAGCTTTCTGTAGTCAATACAGAGTCTGAGGGTTCCATCCTTCTTTTTCACAAATAATACTGGTGCTCCCCAAGGGGATACACTGGGTCTAATGAACCCTTTCTCCAGCAGTTCATCTAACTGCTTCCTGAGTTCTACCATCTCAGGCACTGCCATTCTGTATGGAGCTGTAGACACTGGTGCTGCTCCTGGTACCAGCCTAATTTCAAACTCCACCTCCCTCAAGGGTGGTAAACCAGGCAAGTCTGTAGGAAAGACTCCTGGGAAGTCCTGAACCACAGGTATCTCCCTGAGTTCATCAGATGTTTCCTGGTTATTCAGTACCAGGCAATCTTGCTCACTTTCTGGAGTTATCATCTCCAGCACTTTTATATGGCAGTCCATAGTCAAATCTAAGGGCTTCTCCAAATCAAACTCTGTTCCACCAGGCAATATCAACCTTCTGGCCTGACAATCAATAATGACTCGATTCTCTTCTAACCAATTCATACCCAAAATCACATCATAGCCATGTGTCTCCAACACTATGAGGTTAGTCCTCAATTTCAGCTTGCCTATCTGTATTTCACAGTTTTCTACCATGTAGTAGGCAAACAAAATTTCATTGCCAGCTGTTCTTACCAAGTACATGTTGCCCATATACTTTACCTCTAAATTCATGGCTGTCACCAAGCTGGTAGCTATTATGGATAATGAAGTCCCAGTATCAAATAAAACAGTTACTAATTGACCATTGAGATAAAGTTTACCTTTCAAAGCCTTCCTTCTAGTCCTTTGCTGACCAGTCTCCCTTTCAGCTTCCTCGGTCTCAGGTGGTTCCTGTCCTCTCCTCACAGGTTCCAGCTGAAAACCCTCCCTGGAAATGTACCAGGCGTTCTTTGCTCCTGAGGAACTCTGGTTGCTAGCCTCCCACCTTGGGCTGACACCTGAGTCCTCAGTTGGGGCATAGGCAACTGTCCCCTAGGTCCTCTGGGATTAAAAGTTCCCAGCAATTTCTTACTGCCTTCACCCCTTTTTGGGCAATCCCTCACCCAGTGGTCTGGGGCACCACATCCCTGACACCCTGTGGAAGCCTTAAAGCATGGCTTATTGCCATGAAACTTCCCACAAGTGTTACAATGAGGACCATATGGTTGTGAGTGTGGTCCTTTATCCCTCCTGTTCTCCTTTCTGCTTCCTCCTGCTTCCCTCTCCTCTCTCGGCCTTTTCGACATCTGGCCCTTCTTTGTTCCACTACTACTACCTGGCCCACTCCTCAATTGCTCCTGAGACTCCTGCTCTAGAGCCAGTGCACTCTACATCACTGTATAATAATCTCTGGCTGCAATGGCTCTGAGAATCTGTCTCAGCTCAGGTCTTAGACCCCTGATGAACCTTTTGGTCCTTAGCTCTTCCTGTCCTTCATATTGAGGGGCATACCTGATCAAGCTGTTGAACCTCTGCTCATACTCCAGCACACTGAGGTTCCCCTGGTCCAGTTGGTCAAATTCAACCTGTTTCTGATCTCTCTGTGCTTCACTCACATACTGCTGCCGAAACACTCTGAGAAAATTAGGCCACCTCATAGACATCCTCCTATCTGGATGCCTCCTCAGGTTCCTCTCCTGGTAACTCCTTTGTACTGCTCTCCACTAGAGTTCTGCATTCCCCTCTAGCCTAAAAGTGGCTAGCAATACTCTCTGGGTGGAAGTAACCTCCATTCTCTCCAATATCTTTTCTAACTGGTATAACCAGAACTCGGCCTCCTCTGGGTCACAACCCCCTCTGAAAACCGAAGGTTTCAGTGCCAGAAACCCCTCCAACTAGCCCTCCTTTAGTCCTCCACTGCTATGCTTTCTCTTCCTCTATTCTCTGCTACTAGATTTACCTCTGGATGACCTGCTTGACCTGCTCCTGAGTGTGGTCTCCTCAACAGAGGGTTCAGTCCCTCTGGAGTATATATATGCATCCCTTTCCTCAATATCTGGGCTGTCATCCTCCTCTTCCTCTTCAATTCTGGGCTCCTGCCTCACCTCTGACCTCATCCTCCTGGCTCTTGGGTGTCTCCTCTCCTCATCCGCCTCCTCTTCTTCTTGATTACCTCCAGCTCAGCTGGACTGATCATAACTCTCTGGCTCTTTGCCAGGCCTCCTTCTCCTTCTCCCACTCCCTTCTGCCTTCACTGGCTCCATTTCTTCCTGATTCTAGGCTTGGCCTCTAGCCAAGGATCGCATTCCCAGCACTAGTTGAGCCACTGTGGCACGTAATGACTCCATCATCACTTCCATTCTTTCTTGTCTATCTCTACTTGGCCCAGGTGCTTGGTACCTGGCAGTGGGGTCTTCAGCCCCATTATGACCCATTTCTCCTGCCTGGGTCTCAGGCACAATTTCCTGCAATCCCTCTACATGACGGGCTGCAGTTTCTTCTTCCTCTCTCAGGGAACCCCTGTCCCTGCCTCTAGTTCTCATCCTGCACTTTCAATTGCAGTTATTCACAAATATCCAAAATAACACAAGTCTTATTTGAGTTAGCCCTAAAGGGAACACTGTCTAGGCTTAGCTCTGATTGTACTAAACAAGCAGGCTCTGATACCAAACAAAGCCTGTCACACCTCACACAGGCCCTGGCCTGTGAGTCCCCAACCTGTCTCACAACCCAACTAAGAACTGGGCATCTAGCCCTCGGCCTAACGAACAGAACTAACCTTAAGTCTTATTTTCTTAAGGTAATGGGCCTGGGAGGTGGCCCAGGTGGCTTTTAAACCAATCTAGTATTTACTTGCAGCGTAGGTAAAGACCAAACCACTTTCTTGCATAACAAGCAAGGCAATAAATAATGCAACTTTCAGTGCATACATGGTGTGCAATCAAGTGTGCTACCTATATGGCAACCAAGAAGCCCACAATGTTGGTTTAGGTTTTGAAAACCACAAGATATAATGGACGTAGCTATCGGCCAGCAATCGTATATACAATGGAGCACCACAAATCTGATGAGGTCAAGCCAACAATATCATACAAGTGCCAAACCTTGGCCCATAATTCTCATAGCACAAAACCATACACATAACCATCCATACTCATACATAACTTGGCACACAAGGTTCCCAAAATAACATCACCGTCTAGGTATCCAAGACTACAAATATACACAACCAAAAGTGTAGTCTACCTAGCAAATAACATGGCCAAAATGCCAAGCATCCATAAGTTGTTCATGCCAAGTTATGTACAGACCGAGACCCAAATCCTAGTGCTCAAACATCACCTTAAGGATCCCATACAAAAGCACACACTGCAACACCAAGCCCGTGGCCATATTCATGGTCATAAAGGTGAAAAGCAAAACCAGAGCTAAAGTCCAGATATCCATGCTCTCCTAGACAGTTCCCACTCTACAGCCTGCAAGCTTAAACCATAAGTCTCGGCCAACTCACAATAAAACTTGCAAATAATACTAAAGTGTCAAGCCAAGCACACATTGGCACATACCTTAGCAACAAAGCAAATAAACACTAAGTGCACACACAAGGCAGCTTAGCACTACTCAGGCTGAATATCCTTGCCTGAAAAAAAAATGGAGAATGGGCAGTGAGTTTAACTCAGTAGGATTCACTTCATTATACCCAACTCTTAAAGAGTTTATTTAGTTAAGCCGAGTGAATACTCAAGGCTTAACCTCCAATTAGTTAGCTCAACCTGCAAAACAAACACAAAGACAAGAAAAGCAGGTGTATCCATATACAATAACAATAGTGGGGGTTAACATGCACAAGAAATCACCAAGGCACACAAGTACGCACACACACTTCACATTGTTGCTCTCGGCCATATAAGCCATACATGTACTCGTGTGCAATCCTTGCACATAATCTTACCAAAAACATTCCATATGGAGCTCCCAAAATGCCAAGCAAATAGGCCACATTCACTTGCATTTTTAGTACATGTACTATAGTCAATTAGCTAATCAACATTGCAACCACATATAACCAATAAGCCCATCAAGCAACTAAGATCACATGGCAGATTTTTAACCATCACTTAGCCACCTTAACACTTGAACCATGGCATATATTACCAAGCGAACTCAAGTGTAGTGAACCCTACCTCAAGCTCTCGGTCTCCAATAAAACTTCAAGTGTCCAAGTGCCTTTCAACCTCAATGCCTACCATAATAAGGCATAATCATTAACAACATAACCCATGGATCAAATACCATGATTTCAATGAAAGACACTATCACCCAACACTTTTGAAGCTCTCGGCCATATAAGCCAAAATACTTAAACATAAGCTGCCCATTAATCTCACATACGATGAGCCATTATAATCTCCAATAAACAACAACCATGGCATTAATGCCAAGTAACCAAGTGAAATATACCTTTTCACTCTCATTCATACTTTCGGCCAAAGCACATATTTTCACATAGTTGTACTACTCAACATACCAATTCACTAAATGAGTATCCAAACAACTAGTGAACTCATTCATGGCACAATTACCATGCAAATAGGCAACATTACAAGTAAGCACCAATTCCACCCTTTCGGCCATAGTACCCATTTCACATACACATGTTCTTTATTCAATCCAATCCAACACATAACTACCAACGCATCATTAAGCATGGTTCATGGCGTCAATGCCATGTAAACAAAGGTTGGACATGAGTTACCTCCAAACTCACTTTCGGCCAAAGTACCAATTTGCACAATCTTGGTGTCCTTCGTCCAAACAACCTATCACAAGGTTAAATGATCATCAACAAGCATCACACATGGATTAATTTCCATGAATTCCAAGGAGAACACCAAGAACACATATTCAACACATTCGGCCATAGCTAGGTTTTCCACCAAGCATTTCAATTGCTTTAAATCTCCAAGCTTAGCAATAAATGAGCGTTCCAAAATCCTTGTTCATGGAAGGAAATACCATGGATTCAAGGAAAAACCAAGGTTACCTCAAGAACCCTAGCTCAATTTGCTCGGCCCTTCACCGATTCCTCATGAACAAAGCTTGATTCCAAGCAAGCACAAGCCGAATCCACTTCTCCAAGCTTGAATCCGCCCAAAACCTCAAGAACTTTGGATTTAGAAGCAAGATTGTGAAGGAACTCTCAAGGGTGCTCTCGGTTTAGCAAGGACAAGGGAGCCGAAATGAAGCAAATGACTTAGGCTAGTTTCGGCCAAAAGTCATTGGCTTTAGTTAGCCAAAAATGCTAAGCTCACTTCCATTTCCTTGCATGGTGCATTAACGCCCTTAAGTTCACTTGTGCACAAGGCCGCCACTCAATTTGGTATCTACATGTACACTTAAGTCCACACATGGCTCAAATTGCCAAGCAAATAAACAACACAAGTACCAATGTGTCATAAGTACTCATGCATAACCGGCCATGTAACTAAAATAAAGACTAGTTAGTTTAACTAGTAACTAGTGAATAGTACACTAGTGGTAGACAAGATTTTGACTAGTAATCATTGTTGTCTCCCAAATTTGGGCTAGTCTTGCACTAGTCACCCATTAAACTTGCATGGCCGAAATGATCAACTTGAAGTTGATAGTTTTAATTGTACCACTCATCTACGTGTACATTTTGGTCCCCTTTCTCTGTTTTCTGCCAGCTTTCCCATAGTACATTTTTTATGTGCAATTAAGTCCTGAAAGTCTCCAGTTTTGCACATAAGTCACTATGCCAGTCTCCTTGACTCCTATTTCTTCCCTTTCTGTTTTCTCTCATTTTTCTTGGTTCTCCTTGGCCTAAGCCAAGCACATAGGAGGTGCCTAATAGCCAATGCTCTATTCTACAAGTATCCAATGTTTCTCCATCAATTGTCATTTCTCCGGCAATCAGGTACTGTTCGACAAGTGGGTAAAGTTCTTCAACTATGGTCAGCATATGCTTTGAAAGGTCAAATGCCAAGTTACAACCTTTCTAAAGGCCCCTTGTTATCCCAAGGTTATGGACCTTGGGGGACAAATCCATGACTTTTAGGGCCTCCTCATTGAATCTATTAATGTAGTCTCAAAGATGCTCACTTTCCCTTTGAACAATATTAGCCAACTGAGCCATTTTTTTTTGCGTAAGGGTGACTTCTAATGAATTAGTGAGTATAACATGAGCCCTTGTGGGCCTGCCTAAGAAGCCTATGGGAACTTATTGTTAGTGTTGTGACCAAATGCCAATCATGAGATGATTGTATTTTTGCACATTGAGTCATGATATTTTATTAAGGCATCAATCCAGCAATTATGTTTGTTGTTTTGTTTCTATGTAACGTAATAAACATAATTGTAACCCTAGAATAATGATATTCTTAAATGTCCCTGGTCTAGTATTATTGTGGAGCGGGTTGCAATAATACATAACGACTAGCATATGTGGAGACTAATATGAGATATGTAGTCTACATATGGGTACAAGTTGGACAACTTGTGTACTGGATCAACCCACCATGAGAACACTACATGGATCGTTATATGAGTGTCATAAGTGATTCTCATAGTGATCATGGTATATGTAGTCCTTCGACCTAAGATCATCAAGGTTCCGTACATGTGAGTCACATACTTTAATACTTTCCTTTGTTGCTCGTAACTGAGTGAACTTGAAGGAGGTCATTGGGTATGTCACATATCATGCAGAGGGATTTGTATGATCAAGATGGGATTTGTCCCTCCTATGTAACGGAAGTGATATCTTCGGGCCCCTTGATAGAGTAAGACTTAGAAAAATGCATGGCAATGCTCAGATGAGTTGATATACGATATCAATGTCATCAGTTTAAGTTGGTCTACTCGGTAATCAAGAAACCAAAGATTGGGCTATACGAGAGTGACACATTCCATGTCTCGTGTTTAGTCTTGATATCTTGGACAAAGGGACAATGGCATATATCGGTGATGATCATAAAGGTTTAGTCGAATCATCGACAATCTTGTCACTTGGGTAGCAATGATGTGTTGCTAGACACCGCTCATTGCTTATGATCATAAATCTGATTTATGATCATTGCCAACGTGATAAGAGCCTATTAGGTCGCACACATAGAGCTATTTGGATCATTAGAGTGCATGGGATAATTATTTGGGATATGGTTTTACTTTAATTTCGCATTAATAATGGGCCCAAGAGTTGAGTCATTGTTAAGCCCGAAATTAAATCCTAATTGGATTAGGGCTTTGAAACCCATTAGGCCTGGCAGTTGAGTCTCACTATAAATACAACTTCTAGTGAGAAATTCGTAGGTCTCCTTGCCCTAGCCTCCCAAAAGGACAGCCGCACTATTCTCTTGCAATTCCTTGGAGGACGCAAGCTAGTACTGCGAGCGCAAGAGAAACGCATCTGCCGGAACGTGGTGGAAGTGTGGTGATCCCGAGAGGCTCGTGTGGATACCATAGAAAGCTTGAACATGTCAACTGTTCAGGTTTTGTGAGTCGACTCTACAGTTGAGTGAGAGATCTCAACCGAAAATTAGGTATGAAAATTTTTGAACACCCGGTTTACCCCGTTTCACTTGGATCCTGGAGGGTTTTGGTTAAATTCCGCTGCACTGTTTGGCTCCCGAACCCCAACAGTGGTATCAGAGCTACTGGTGAAACCCTAAATCGGGATTGAGTGTTGAATCGCATGATGCTATGTGTTCGGTTGCTTTTCGGCCATGATTAATTAGATTGATTCATGATGCATGAAACTGGAATTCATAATCAACATATGAGATATATGAAGAAACGACACAAATTGGTTAATGAGATTAACCCAAAATTGATAGGTATAAGATACCTATATGGATTAGGATTCTTGCAATAGTTGCAAAAACCCTAGGTTTGTTCAGATTCAGCCTGTTCGGGCACAAAAAGTAAGGAATTTTTGGTGGCTCGAATGGAGGAGTCTTGGGTGCCTACTTGCTCGAAATCGAAGATTTCGGGCTAAGCAATTGTAAGACAATTTTTTGCGCCGGGGGGGGGCTGCCCCACACACCCCCCGCAAAGGCGGCTCCCCTTGACCCCGTCCGGTGACTGGTCAGTGGAACCACTGCCCACTGATCGGCCAGCAAGATCGCCGTATGCGAAGCTCCACATAAATAAAAACTAGCTAATCAACGCGTGAAAATTGGCATGCATCTTTGTTGAATGAAATTTGGCATGATATGCTTATTGGTGTTTGAAGCATGGTGCATGGTTATAGCCCTTGATTGGTTGTACTTGTAAATATGGCCTGCGAGTCGTGCCTTTTCTTTTCACTCTCATTGTACATTCTCTTCTCACCTTACTCCCCTCGAACGTAACTCGAGGTTTCTAATATTGATGTAATGGTGCATTATGGGCTCATCCAAGGTGGTATGTCCAAGGAGGTGACAACAAAAGGGCAACCAAGAAAGGAAGAAAAGGAGCTTGTGAAGACTCTTTTCTTTTCTTAGGGTTTTATGATATTCTCATTGGCTTGAGAATATCGCATAGATTGGGCTATAACCATGTCACGTTTATTTCTTGTAAGCATGAGATGCATGTTTTATATTTGTATGTGATGCATGTATAAAACAACCGGAGATAACAAATTGGTGAGATCAAAAGAAAAAATCCCTCAAACAAATATTAAGTCATTAAATGTGATGCCTTCCAAATGTTGGCACTCATCAAGACTTTGATCAACAGTAGGTGGGTTTGCCAAAGCAAAGCACCTATGTTCATCTTGGTAAGGCGCGATGGGATAATAGTGATATCCAAACTGCTAACTTTGGGTTCAACTTAACTAAGTCATCCTAATAGGATTAGGGACTTAGAGGCATAGAGTTGGGCTTAAGTTCATGAGATGAGCTTGGACAAGTGTTGTTCACCCAACTATCCAAGAGTTGCATGGGATGCAATTGGCAAGGAGTTGCCTACCTAAATAACTGTAACTTGAGAGACAAGCCAAAGCTGACTCAGGTTATGGTCAAATATGGATCTTGGCCCACTAGAATACCTTAGCACCGAGGTGTTCCGAAATAATATCGAGGGTTATTATTTTGAGGAAAATAGTGGGACTATTGTTTAATAAAAGTCCTTATTAAATGAATTAAAATACATGACTCTTACACTGCATATTTACTGTTGTAGATAACCATGGCACAAAACACATCGACACTTTCGTTACGATCGATCCTTGAGAAAGAAAAACTGAATGGGACCAACTTTCTCAAATGGTACCGAAACTTGAGGATAGTCCTCAAGCAAGAGAGAAAGGCTTATGTCCTAGAGCAGCCCATTCCGAATGAGCCTGCTGCCACTGCTCTAAGAGCTGAAAGGGATGCTCACAAGAAGCATTCGAATGATGCTTTGGATGTTGCATGGCTCATGCTTATTATCATGGAATCTGAGCTTCATAAGCAACATGAGAACATGGGGGCGTTCGATATGATCGAACATCTCAAAATGCTTTTCCAAGGGCAAGCTAGGCATGAGAGGTTTGAGACCTCTAAGGCATTGTTTCACTGCAAGATGTCTAAGGGAAGTCCCGTGGGTCCTCATGTGCTCAAGATGATTGGGTACATTGAGAATCTTGAGAATTTGGGATTTGCTTTTCAGAAAAAGTTGGCTATAGATGTAGTCTTGCAATCATTGCCTGAAAGCTACAGTCAGTTCATCATGAACTATAACATGAACGACCTCGACAAGTCCCATCCTGAATTGCTCAACATGTTGAGAACTGCTGAGCAAAACCTTAAGAAGGCTAAGCCCATTTTGATGGTTCAAAAGGGCAAGGGAAAGGGAAAAGCCAACAAGAAGAAGGATAAAGCGAATGGAAAGTCCAATCCTAGTTCTTCTTCAGCTGCATTGAAACCAAAGGGTGGTGTGGCAAAGGAAGGGGAGTGCTTCCATTGTAAGCAACCGGGACACTGGAAGCGCAACTGCAAGCTCTATGTTGGAGAACTTGCTAAGGAAAAGGGAAGTAAGACTTCCACTTCAGGGATTCTTGTTATAGAGGCTAACTTTTCTACTTCCTCATCTTGGGTATTGGATTCTGGATGTGGATCTCACATTTGTGCAAATGTGCAGGATCTAAGTAGAAGTAGAAGATTGGCCCGAGGTGAAGTGGACCTACATGTTGGAAATAGAGCAAGGGTTACTGCCTTAGCCGTAGGGATTTATGTTCTCACTTTACCTAGTGGATTAGTTTTAGCATTAGACAACTGCTACTTTGTGCCTACTATTAGTAGAAATTTGATTTTTGTTTCTTGTTTGGACAAGAAAGGTTTTTCATTTATAATAAAGGACAAATCTTGTTTTATTTATTTGAATGAAATCTTTTATGGTAGTGCTCAGCTTAGCAATGGATTGTATGTTCTAGACCTCGAAGATCCAATCTATAATGTGAATACCAAGAAGGTCAGATTAAATGATTCAAACCCGACCTATCTCTGGCATTGTCACTTAGGCCATATAAATGAGACCCGCATATCCATGCTCCATAAGGATGGACTCTTGGACTCATTTGATTTTGAATCAAATGAGACATGTGAGTCATGTTTGTTGGGCAACATGACCAAAGCCCCATTCGTAGGGCAAAGTGAAAGGGCTAATGACTTACTAGGACTCATACATAGTGATGTATGTGGCCCTATGTCTACACAAGCTAGAGGAGGTCTCCAATACATCATTACTTTCACTGATGACTTCAGCAGATATGGCTATGTGTATCTCATGAGACACAAGTCAGAATCCCTTGAAAATTTCAAAGAATTCAAGAATGAAGTAGAGAATCAACTCGGGAAGAGTATTAAAGTGCTTCGATCAGATCGAGGTGGAGAGTACTTAGATCGAGAATTCCTTGACTATTTGAAGGAGTGTGGTATAGTATCACAACTCACTCCACCAGGTACACCTCAATGGAATGGTGTTTCTGAAAGGAGAAATCGAACTCTGTTAGACATGGTTCGCTCTATGATGAGTCAAGCTGACCTTCCAAACTCCTTTTGGGGCATGCTCTAGAGACAACCGCTTTTACACTAAACCGAGTTCCATCTAAATCGGTTCAAAAGACACCATATGAGATATGGAATGGGAGGCATCCCAATTTGTCTTTTATGAAGATTTGGGGCTGTCACGCTTATGTGAAACGTCAATCCTATGACAAACTAGGGCCCAAATCGCAAAAATGCCTTTTTTTGGGTATCCCAAAGAAAGAAAGGGTTACTATTTCTACAATCCTTCTGAGCAAAAAGTGTTTGTTGCTCAAACTAGTGTCTTTTTAGAGAAAGAGTTTATCTCTAAAAGAACTAGTGGGAGGAAAGTAGAACTTGAAGAAATTCAAGAACAACAAAGAGACATCGAACCTGAAATGGAACCTGAACAGACACCACAAGATATTGTGGTTCAAGAGTCTGTTCCTGTAGCACAAAGCCCACGTAGGACTGGTAGGATTCGGCGTGAGCCCGAGAGATATGGATTTCTCGTGACTCACACCGGTGATGTGATGCTCATGGATCAAGATGAGACCACAACCTACCAACAAGCTATGTCGGGGCCTGACTCTGAGAAGTGGCTAGTGGCCATGAAATCTGAGATGGAATCCATGTATGAAAACCAAGTATGGACTTTGGTTGACCCACCTGAAGGGGTAAAACCCATAGGGTGCAAATGGGTTTTCAAGAAGAAAACTGACATGGATGGTAATGTGATTACCTTTAAGGGACGATTGGTCGCAAAAGGTTTCAAGCAAATTCATGGTATTGACTATGATGAAACTTTTTCACCAGTTGCTATGCTTAAATCCATCCGAATTTTGTTTGCTATTGCTGCACACTATGATTATGAGATATGGCAAATGGATGTCAAAACTGCATTCCTAAATGGAAAGCTACTTGAGGATGTGTACATGACACAACCTGAGGGTTTTGTCACTCTTGGGAATGCCAATAAAGTGTGCAAATTGCAAAGGTCCATTTATGGACTGAAGCAAGCTTCTCGAAGTTGGAATCTTCGTTTCGATGATGCAATCAAAGAGTTTGGTTTTATAAAAAATGAAGATGAACCTTGTGTTTACAAGAAGGTTAGTGGGAGCGCTATTGTCTTCTTGGTGTTGTATGCAGATGACATACTACTCATCGGGAATGACATTCCTGAGCTACAGTCTGTGAAGACTTGGCTAGGGAAATGTTTCTCTATGAAGGACTTGGGTGAAGCAGCCTATGTGTTAGGCATCAGGATCTATAGAGATAGATCTAGAAAGCTTCTTGGCCTAAGTCAAAGTACATATATTGACAAGGTGCTAAAGAGGTTTAGCATTCAAGATTCCAAGAAACGATTCTTGCCCATGTCACATGGTATCACTCTTTCTAGATCTCAGTGTTCGAGTACACCCGAGGAGAGAGAGCGCATGAGTAAGATTCCATATTCCTCAGTAATTGGATCTATCATGTATGCCATGATATGTACTCATCCCGATGTCTCATATGCTTTGAGCATGATGAGTAGGTATCAATCGAACCCCGGTGAAAGTCACTGGACAGCTGTTAAGAACATCCTTAAGTACTTATGAAGGACTAAGGATGCATTCTTGGTTTTTGGAAGTGAAGATTAGCTCGTTGTAAGGGGTTACACCGATGCAAGCTTCCAATCCGATAAGGATGATTTTAGATCGCAATCTGGTTATGTGTTTTGTATTGGTGGTGGTACTGTGAGCTGGAAGAGTTCAAAGCAAGAGACAGTAGCTAACTCTACAACAGAATCTGAGTACATTGCCGCCTCTGATGCTGCGAAGGAGGCAGTTTGGATCAAGAAGTTCATCACTGAACTTGGAGTGGTTCCAAGCATTGTCGACCCGATAGAGCTCTATTGTGACAACAATGGAGCAATCGCATAGGCTAAGGAACCTCGATCTCACCAGCGATCCAAACACGTACTCCAACGATATCATCTCATCAGGGAGATCATCTAGAGGGGTTGTGGCAACGTGCGGGTTTTCGTTTTCGGGAGTCGCCACCAATCGGTTTTCACTCAGGTCGATTGGATACCTAAAAATGGTCTGTGAGAGTTCAAAGGTTCGGGAGTACGGTTACGCTAAAACAACTTTGTTATAGCGCCCAAAAATTGGTACCTTAGTTGATTTCAATTTTGTTTTGCTTTGCTTCTCAATAAATTCAGTTAATTTTCAAAACTAGAAATTTTAACTGAAATCGTCCAGATATGGATTAATGAATTAATGTGGATTTAAAAAAATCTTGATAATTTATTTGCGCAATTTTATAACAAACTTGATATTCCCGAACTATGGATTTTGTCGAATCACCAGGATACGGAATTTAACGAAATTTTAGTTAATTATTAATTAATAATCCATACCATAAATTCTGCCGAATTATCAGAATATGGATTTTATTCTGATACTTAATTTTATTCATTTAAAAATTTATGTTTTCTCCAAGCCATGAATCCTATCGGAGACATGGATTTTAACTTAAAAAAAAACTTAATTCTTAATTTGTCATAAATTTTTGTGAACTTTTGGATTTTTAATAACCTTAATGTTAACTAATTTTAATTTTTTTTAAAAAAATTTTATTTTGTTCTTTTATTTTTATTTTTAGTTTCTTATTTTGTTCTTTTCTTTTTTTTTTCTTCTTTTTCTTTTTACTCTTTTCTTTCTTATTCTTTTCTTTTTTTGTTTGATGAAAGATTTTTTTAAAAAAAAGATATACTTAAAAAATGACTTTTTTTATTGTCTTGTTATGATTTTTTTTTACTTTTTATTTTTGATAAAAGGAATAAAAAGTTAACTTTTATTGTTTTTAAAAAAATATATGTGTTCCAAAATAATAAAGGCTGGGGGCTTTGTTGTAAAAATGGATTCTTGATTAGCACTAAAAATAAGTGAGATAAGGTTAATGATTCACACAAAAAAAACTTCTTTATTTATTTATTTATTGTCTTTTATGGATAAAAGTGAAATAAGTTTAATCATCCACATAATTGCATAAAGTAAATTACAGGAAATTAAATAAATGAAGAAAAAGTGGGGCTTTTTACCATCCACTTAAAATATAAGGTAGGAGGTATAACCTTCCATAAAAAAAATTAAAGTGCATAAATTAAATAATTGCAGAAAATTAAATAAATAAAGAAAAGTGGGGCTTTTTGGCCATCCACTTAGAATAAAAAAAATAGGAGGTGTAACCTTCCATATAAAATAAACATGCGTAAATTAAATAATTGCAAAAATTAAATAAATAAAGAAAAGTGTGGGTTTTTGGCCATCCAAAAAAAAAGTAGGAGGTATAACCTTCCATAAAAAAAATAAAAATGCATAAATTAAATAATTGCTGGAAATTAAATAAATAAAGAAACGTGGGCCTTTTTGGCCATCCACTTAAAAAAAAAGGAGGAGGTATAACCTTCCATAAAAAAAATAAAAGTGCATAAATTAAATAATTGCAGGAAATTAAATAAATAAAGAAAAGTGGGACTTTTTGGTCATCCACTAAAAATGAGGAGGTATAACCTTCCATGAAAAAAAAAATAAATAAGAACAAATAAATAAATCATACAAAAGTTAGTGTTAATTCTGTAAAATAAAAAGGTTAGTGACTTGAATGAAAGAATATAAAAAGATGAAGGATTAAAACAAAATTTTACCTAAAGACTAAAATTTTAAACTTCCTGGGGACGGGAGATAGAAGCGATGGCGACGGTGTGCAGGGGAGGCGACGGCAACGGCGAGCAAGGGGAAGTCTAGAGGCGGCGATGGCGTCGGCAGCGAGCTGGGGGTGGACGGAGGACAAGAACGGAAAAAAAGAAGGGAAGAGAAGAGAGCGGAGGGGAGAGGGAGGAGCGGCGCCAGCGAGCGACGGAGGTGGCGAAACGGCGGCTGGAGCGTCTGGGAGAGATGATGACGGCGGCGAAGAGGGGGAGACGGCGTCGGCAGCAAGGGGAGGGGGAAGAAGAGAGAGGAGAACAATGGTGAGAGAGAGACACAATTTTGGCGGAAGGCGAGGAGAGGGGGAGACGGGTCGGCGTGCGACGGAAGCGGCGAGACGGCTGCTGGAGCGGAGGAGGGAGGTACGGCGAGCGACGGAGGGTGACAGGCGCGAAATCGCGCGAAAACGGCGAGAGAGGCTAACGGCGAAAAGAGTTTAGGAATGAAAGTTCAGTTTTTTTTTTTTGAGTGAAGGCGCAGAGGCTAGGGACTTTTCTACAGTTTTCCCTTTTTTTTTTAAAACGGCACTAATCTTAATTTTTTTCTTCTTTCTTCACAGCTTTCACCCCCTATTTATAGGGGAAGGTGCCTTGCATTCCCTTAATTAAAAAAAATCTAAATTTAATTAAAAACAGACTTATCTCTTAATTTGGTAAAATGACAGTTTTAGTCCTTTACTTCTCTTTGACTTTGGGGATATTCTTGAAACTTCTGATTGAGACAATGTTGTCTTTTTCTGTCAATTTGGGCCAAAAACATCTGTTTTGCCCAAAAATGACATGAAAAATTACCAAATTCTCCTAGGATTTTTCAGATTTTTTCAAATTTTCCCAAATTTCTCAATTTTTTTCATTTTTAGCCCAAACTTTTCAATTTTGTCATTTTTTATGGAGTTTTCTTTTGTATTTCATAGATACATATATACACACATATATCATTTTTAACTAAACCCTTATAAAACAAAATGTATTTTAAACAAATTAACTTAATTAAAAAATTTTAGTAACAATAATAATTAATTATTAATAATAATAATTTTTAATTTTTTAATTTTTTTAACTTTTAAAATTTTTTTTTTTATAAAAAGGGTCAGACGAAATTGGGTGTCAACAGGGGTGATGTAAGGATATGTAGGACTTCGACAGACAGCAACATTGCTGATCCACTGACAAAGCTCCTTACGCAACAGAAGCATGATAGCCATTCTAGGTCCATCGGTATTAGATACATGGATGATTGGCTTTTAGTGCAAGTGGGAGATTGTCAGTGTTGTGCTCAAAAAGCCAATCATGAGATGATTGTATTTTTGCACATTGAGTCATGATATTTTATTGAGGCATTAATCCAGCAATTATGTTTGTTGTTTTGTTTCTGTGTAACGTAATAAACATAATTGTAACCCTAGAATAATGATATTCTTAAACGTCCCTAGTCTAGTATTATTGTGGAGCGGGTTGCAATAATACATAATGACTAGCATATGTGGAGACTAATATGAGATATGTAGTCTACATATGGGTACAAGTTGGACAACTTGTGTACTGGACCGACCCACCATGAGAACACTTCATGGATCGTTATATGAGTGTCACAGGTGATTCTCATAGTGATCATGGTATATGTAGTCCTTCGACCTAAGATCATCAAGGTTCCCTACATGTGAGTCACATACTTTGATACTTTCCTTTGTTGCTCGTAACTGAGTGAACTTGAAGGAGGTCATTGGGTATGTCACATATCATGCAGAGGGATTTTTATGATCAAGATGGGATTTGTCCCTCCTATGTAACGGGAGTGATATCTTCGGGCCCCTTGATAGAGTGAGACTTAGAAAATGCATGGCCATGCTTGGATGAGTTGATATACGATATCAATGTCATCAGCTTAAGTTAGTCTACTCGGTAATCAAGAAACCAAAGATTGGGCTATATGAGAGTGACACATTCCATGTCTCGTGCTTGGTCTTGATATCTTGGACAAAGGGACAATGGCATATATCGGTGATGATCATAAAGGTTTAGTCGAATCATCGACAATCTTGTCACTTGGGTAGCAATGATGTGTTGCTAGACACCGCTCATTGCTTATGATCATAAATGTGATTTATGATCATTGCCAATGTGGTAAGAGCCTATTGGATCGCACACATAGAGCTATTTGGATCATTAGAGTGCATGGGCTAATAATTTGGGTTTTGGTTTCACAATAATTTCGTATTAATAATGGGCCCAATAGCTGAGCCATTATTAAGCCTGAAATTAAAGCCTAATTGGATTAAGGCTTTGGAACCTATTAGGCCTGGAAGTTGAGTCTCACTATAAATACAACTTCTAGTGAGAAATTCACAGGTCTCCTTGCCCTAGCTTCCCAAAAGGACAGCCGCACTCTTCTCTTGCAATTCCTTGGAGAACGCAAGCTAGCACTGCGAGCGCAAGAGAAACGCATCTGCCGGGACGTGGTGGAAGCGTGGTGATCCCGAGAGGCTCGTGTGGATACCATAGAGAGCTTGAACACGTCAACTGTTCAGGTTTTGTGATTCGACTCTACAGTTGAGTGAGAGATCTCAGCCGAAAATTCAACTTTACAAGAGTCATGTCTGAGATTGGACATGTTTGTAGGGCCAGTCACTCAGCTTATGACCATTCCATAAGGAACAAGGCTGAGAGGCTTATGTTTGTAGGGCCAGTCACTCAGTTTATGACAATTCCATAAGGAATGAGGTTGAGAGGCTTACTAAAGGGAGAAGAAGCAAGAGACCTAAAGAGCATCAGGATTCTAAGGAATCAAGTAGGTCTAGGAGACATAGAGTTGAGGCTCTTAAGGCTCTGATGATGTTAGACTACTGGAGAGGTTTCAGGTGCTAATACCTCCATTGTTTATGGCAGGAATTGGACGAAAGAAGGCTAAAGAATAGTTGACTTTTATTGAGAAGATGTTTGATAAGATGCACCTAAGCTCTACTAAGAAAGTGTCTCTAGCTATTTACAATCTCATAGGTAGTGGAGAGATGTGGTGGAGAAGTGTGAAAGGCAGATATGTTGCTCAAAGAGGTAGAAGAGCAAATCATGAGTTTGAGATGACTTGCCTAGAGTTTACTAGACCATTCTAGGATCAGTACATTAGTGATGAAATGAAGAATTTAAAGCAGGCTAAATTTGATGCATTGAAGCAAGACCACCTCAGTGTTGAAGATTGTGAACACAAGTTCAACCAACTTATGAGGTATGCACCACAATACCATGGGTTGGAAGAACTAAAGGCAAAGATGTTTAAAGGCTTATATTAGGAAGGCATTGTGGCCATTTAATGATCTTATGGTCAAGATGTAGTATAGAAGGCTCTACTTGGAGAACTAGAAGAGCATGAAATAAGTGGTCTCTTAGTGGACTAGAGAGGACCAGTCAACAAGGAAAATAAAGAAAGCCACTACAAGGTAAGGGCATTGCCAAGGGTTTTCAGCTTAGTGGGGATGGCAAAGCCAAGTGCAAGTATAGTTGCCCAAGATTCCTTAGTTGCAAGAAATTTCATTGCAAAAAGTAATGATACTTTAAGACACAAGCATGTCATATATATGGCCCCTTAGATCATTGGATCAAAGACTACCATTTGGTTCAAAAACAAGGGCAAAAGGAGCAAGGCCAGCATTGGCCCAATGTGCCAGTGGCCAAGGACAATCAACCAATATGTCCTCCAGTAGCACCAAGGCCACAAGTGCAAAGAATTGGAAAAGTCTTCATATTGGCAGGGAAAGGCATCCCAGCAGGGTGCACTAAGAGGTAACATTTTTTTAAATGGTATGGTTATTAGTGCATTGTTTGATACTAGTGCTGATAGTCGAAGGGCTATTACCCTTGGAGGTCTCACAAATTGGCCTGATGAGCACCACCCTCGGGAAATCCAGGTGACCAACCTCAAAGAAAAGGGGCCCTCACCACCCTCGGAGAGGCTTAGCACTGACCTCCGGGACACTCACACCACCTTTGGAAAGGTTATGTGACCAACTTTGGGGATGGGTGTCTTTCACCACCCTTGGGTTTTACGAACCTACCGACCTCGGAAAAGTAACTCCCCATCCTTGGCAAAGGGATAACGTCTCCCGAAGGTAACCCGCTCTACCGAAGGACCTTTCCTGATGGCCCTTGGTGGAGATATCTAGCCGAAGGAGCCTCATACCCTTAAGGAGCCTTGTTCTCCAAAGGGGTCCTACAAAGATACTAGAAAAATGGTTAAGGAGCCTCTAAAAGAAAGAGCTCACACACGCCCCTGCCCTCTGGTCGGAACGGCCTACGGCCAGCTGGAGATACCTATGTCTGAGGGTACGGATCGAATCTGACCAAACATGTGTCACGATCTGAACAAGTTGTGTTAAATGGCCTCCTCCCTCCACCTTCTTATAAATACTTAGGAAGGACCTTGGTAAGACACATAACCCTCGCTATTTTCCCACTCTCTGTCCCTTACTACTACTACTCTAAAAAACACTGACTTGGGCAGACACGGCTGTCCTTGGCCCCTGCCTAGGAAGCCTGTGAGAGCTGGTCTCATAGTGGTTGCAATTGGCTAGCTATATATGTCTACGAATCAAAACTTCATGATACTAGTTGATTAACCTAGAATATGCAGGATGCATGCTCTTCATGCTTTGAGTTGGATTAATAAAACCCATAAAACATTAACTTGGCCAAGAGATTTCCATAGAAAATAAGTTCAAACAGCCTAAGCATACAAAATCAACATTTATGTGAATTTACTACACATAACAACTCGTGAGAACATTCATACATAAAGTAGACTAATGCCCTCACCCAAGAGCAACCCTAGAGTCTAGGAATCCTCAAAACATAGACTATGGAGGCAACTAAGAGTACTGTATATACAAGCCTCTATTGAGATCTTTTTTATCTAACTCCCACCTTTGATGCTAGTCCCAGTGGCGAGTCTCAAAAGTCCTTGTCCAAGTGCTAATAGGCTCTGCAGCCAAAGGAAGACTCTAGTTAGTACTGTTACTTGACCAACAAGTTACCTATGTAGACTAGAATCATAAGGATTCTCAAGTAAAATACCTATACAAAAGCTACTACCGTGATAACCCTCAGTGGTTACCCAGCCCAACAACTTTAGAAGCTGCACAACATAACTAGGAGTGAGAACATAAACATTCTCATAAGGGTCTTCATTGTACCTGCAAGAAAATTACTAAGGACTCCACATATGATAACATATGTAACCTGCTGTGAGCTCATATAGCTTGAGGGTCTGAAATATATGCATATATAACTAGGTCCCTTGAGACCTCCCCTCATCCTAGTCTTTGAACTACAATGCATTGCCTTGTCCTCTAGCAAGTATAGCTTGCCAGCCTAACTAGTGATAAATCACCAGTTCAACCTCTCCCATTTATGTTGAACAGGGGAATAATGGTGGGTCTATTGTAGACTAGGCCATAAAGACATTGTAGACTAAGTGTACCAAGGTTTCACCTTGCAACCTCGTGGCTAACGGCACGGCTAGGTCACCAAGGGTTCTAAACCTTTCACCATAGCTAGTGGTACTTAGTTCTGAATCTTTGTAAGCTAGTTTTCTTGCTTATGGTACAAGTAACCATAAAATCGTCCAAAACTCAAGAAAACTCATAGGTCTTGAAGGACTTTTGGAAGTCCCGGAGTAGGCCCGGAATACTTAGACCCCAAGGTACCCTAAGGACCCCCTTAGGTCTCCCCTCGACCCTCCTAGCAAAACGTGGAAAATTCTGCTAACTTGCTTGTGGTGACATGTCACGAATTGTGGTGACACGTCACGACAGTTGGTAGCGTTTTGCCAACTTTCTCCTCTATTGGTGATGCGTCACCACAGTTGGTGACATTCTATTGACTTTTTCTGGAATTGGTGATGCGCCGTGCACTAGAGCATGAAATTGGCGACGCGTCGCCAATCTGCATTTTTGCAGAATTCTCACGCATTTTGCTTCTATGAACTTCACACACCTCCCAAACATATCAAACATGCTTGGAATGCCTCCAAACTTCACATACACATAAAACATGCTGCATAGATCAGAACCAACTATCACAAGCCAATCTATGATTTCTTATAACATCATTCCAATCCTCAGAAACCTCATAGTCCACCACAATTCAACCATATCCTCTAACTAATGCTATTGCTAGAATCACTCAATTTATTCAAGCAAACTCATGTCAGTAGCATTAATTGAACTTCAAAACATAACTCCCATACCTCAACTCCAAGTAAGAAGAAATAATCAAACTGTTGTCCAATCCATTAAGCTCACCAAAGTGCCATCTAAGTTCGAAGCAAAACATAGGCACCAAGAATCCAATTCTTGTTTCCTAATCAAAACCAAAGCTCCTAACCGACCAATTGTTAGTGTTGTGCCCAAAAGGCCAATCATGAGATGATTGTATTTTTGCACATTGAGTCATGATATTTTATTGAGGCATTAATCCAGCAATTTTGTTTGTTGTTTTGTTTCTGCGTAACGTAATAAACATAATTGTAACCCTAGAATAATGATATTCTTAAACGTCCCTAGTCTAGTATTATTGTGGAGCGGGTTGCAATAATATATAATGACTAGCATATGTGGAGACTAATATGAGATATGTAGTCTACATATGGGTACAAGTTGGACAACTTGTGTACTGGACCGACCCACCATGAGAACACTTCATGGATTGTTATATGAGTGTCACAAGTGATTCTCATAGTGATCATGGTATATGTAGTCCTTCGACCTAAGATCATCAAGGTTCCCTACATGTGAGTCACATACTTTGATACTTTCCTTTGTTGCTCGTAACTGAGTGAACTTGAAGGAGGTCATTGGGTATGTCACATATCATGCGGAGGGATTTGTATGATCAAGATGGGATTTGTCCCTCCTATGTAACGGGAGTGATATCTTTGGGCCCCTTGATAGAGTGAGACTTAGAAAATGCATGGCCATGCTCCGATGAGTTGATATATGATATCAATGTCGTCAGTTTAAGTTGGTCTACTCGGTAATCAACAAACCAAAGATTGGGCTATACAAGAGTGACACATTCCATGTCTCGTGCTTAGTCTTGATATCTTGGACAAAGGGACAATGGAATATATCGGTGATGATCATAAAGCTTTAGTCGATTCACCGACAATCTTGTCACTTGGGTAGCAATGATGTGTTGCTAGACACCGCTCATTGCTTATGATCATAAATGTGATTTATGATCATTGCCAACATGGCAACAGCCTATTGGGTCGCACACATAGAGCTATTTGGATCATTAGAGTGCATGGGGTAATTATTTGGGTTATGGTTTCACTTTAATTTCAAATTAATAATGGGCCAAGGAGTTGAGCCATTATTAAGCACGAAATTAAATCCTAATTGGATTAGGGCTTTGAAACCCATTAGGCCTGGAAGTTGAGTCTCACTATAAATACAACTTTTAAGTGAGAAATTCGGAGGTCTCCTTGCCCTGGCCTCCCAAAAGGACAACCGCACTCTTCTCTTGCAATTCCTTGGAGGACGCAAGCTAGCACTGCGAGCGCAAGAGAAACGCATCTGTCGGGACGTGGTGGAAGCGTGGTGATCCCGAGAGGCTCGTGTGGATACCATAGAGAGCCTGAACACGTCAACTGTTCAGGTTTTGTGATTCGACTCTACAGTTGAGTGAGAGATCTCAACCGAAAATTAGGTATGAAATTTTCGAAAACCCGGTTTACCCCGTTTCACTTGGATCCTGGAGGGTTTCTGTTAAATTCCGCTGCGCTGTTTGGCTCCCAAAACCCAACATAAGAAATATACGTTCACCTTCGGAACAAAGGACAGTTGGCGAGGGTGGCAGAAGAAGTTCTTCTTTCTAAAGGTGGATGAGCAGTGAAAGCATGTGCCAACCAAATGGGCTTCGGGGACTCATGATATTGATGTAGAAAATCCAAGAAAGCTACTAACCTTATAGCTAGAGTCCCAGTTTGAAGAATTTGATAGCAATATTCGGTTTGTTGCGGATTGGGATCCCGAGGTCCCTTCCGCGTTCCCTATACCCCTTCCCCATAAGATGGAACTTTACGACCGAAGAGGTCCTTCGGGAGCTAGGGGTAATCAAGGAGCATATTACTGACAAGGATATGCCAATGCCCTTATTTGAGGGGAAGAAGACGTGGCTGGTAATGCTCCTTCAGGGCGAGCTTACTTATTCGGCACTCAAAAATAGTAAGTTCCTTCCCATATTCAGTGATATACATCATTCTATACTTACACTGATGTTTTTCTTCTTGTAGAGATGGGTGATAAGTCTGCTGCCTTTTACAAGAGCCTCTTTCTTGGCCCGGCCGAAAAGGGGGAGTAGCAGAAAAAGAAGGCAGCACCAAAGAAGAAGAAAGTGCCAGGTTGATTATCTTTAGCATCGAAGTCAAAGAAGGTGAAGGAGGATTGTCTTCCACCTCCACCCGAAGAGAAGTGGAGGTTCTAGATCAGACTCCTGTTCACGCCAATCCCCCTTCGGAGCTAGCCATCTACCCGACTCCTCTAAGTGCCAGTACTGCGGTGAAGACTTTGGGGACCTCGGTGGGGGGACTTTCAACCGAAGAGCTTGAGGAACGCCAAAGGAAGAAAGGCAAAGGTGTTCTGGCCGAGGTCCTCAACATTAATGACTCCGATGGAGAAGGTGCTGAACTCCCTCCTGGTTTGTCCCTTAGCCATCCTTCTATGGGTTTGGGAATTTTTGGTATTTTAAACCTTATAGATGAATAGCTAAGGGATAACATGTTAATGGAACTCCGGTGTGATTTTGTAGAAGAGCAAGCACCTATTCAGTGGTTGTAGACCACGCTTCGAAAAGGGCCCTTCAGGATACAAAAATTCTGAGGGACAAGGTGCCGAGGGAGCCTTTCTGGGCTTTCACGGAGGACATGGACTAGTTCTGCGAGGATTGCCAGAAAATGGCTCCTCAGATGGCAAAGGCCATTATCATGAATGCCACATTCCAGTCCTTTATGGAGGAGTGTCCAAATGAGAAGGTCCTCGCCGTGAGGATGAGTGAACATGCTGCCCAAGTAAGCCTTGAACCCTTGAACCCTAAGTTTTTGCTCATTTTTGAACCTTATTCGGAGTCTTTCTGTTTGCAGCTCTTGGCATACAGTGGATATTTCTAAGCTTGGGCAGCCAAACTCGGTCCGAGGAGACCTTGGCAAAGGCTAGGGAACTCTTTGCCAGCTCAACCATCAAGTACGGTGAGCTTAATAAGATAGCCAAAAAGGATCTGGCCAACCTCCGGGAGGGGGTGTTGAAGAGCCAGGGGGAGCTGATTCAAGACTTTTCTTCGAAGATGTCTGACCTCAACATGAAGGTGATATCTCTGACCTTGAGAAATGAGCTTTTTCAAAAGGACAAGGAGGATGCCGCTGCCGATCTTATAAATGCATTTGCTCTTAACCCCAAACTCCAAGTCGAGGTCAATCGGCTGAGGAAGGAGAAGAAGAAGAAGAAATTGGAGAAGGAGGTCGAGGCCCTCAAGAATGAGCTAGAGGACTTGAAGGTAGAGAAGGCGAAGTCCGATGAGGTGACTAAGTCCTCTTATCAGGACGGTTTTTGCCTTGCTCACCACCAAGTCCTGTCCAACTTTCCTAACCTTGACTTTTCCTTTCTGGTGGCTCTGGACATTCCCGAAGGACAATCTTCAGAATGGTCATGGGTGGAGTTTCTCAATCTCCCCTTTCCTCTACCTTCGGGAACCGAAGCTCGTGCTGATGAAGATGACGCCGAAGGTGACAAAGCCGAAGATGTCGGGGAGCCAGAAGGTAGCTAGGACCCTGAATAGGCTTTTTTTTTCTTTTTCCTTGTAATCTACCCCTTGTATTTTGTGATGACGTATTAATGAAATTTCTTTCTTCACAAAATTTGGTAAGTTATGGATCAGATCTGATCAAACACATGTCATGATCTGGACAAGCTATGTCAAATAGCCTCATTCGTCAACCCTACTATAAATACTTAGGAGGGACCTTGGTAAAAAGAAGATGGGACTATCTCTTTTCCCAACTCTCTGCTCTTCACTACTACTCTCACATATATTGACTTAGGCGTCGGAGGCTCTTCCCCCGGAAACGCACTTTGGGGAGCTGTTAACCTTTGTTCTTCAAAGTTTTGCAGATATCTTATCAACAAAAGTCTCCCCTTTAGGCCAACATGTCATACAACGAGGATGCCACCAGGCATCATGGGATTCCCGAAGTCCCAGTCTACATCGGATGCTTAAACAGCTATTGAACAGCTTGTAGAAGAGACTTCATTACCCGAGGATGAAACGATGAGCTTTATGCAAGATTTTCAGTGCTCTATTGTGGTTGAGATGAGCCAGTAGCTCAACCAAAGGTTGTCCCAACCACCTCCAAGGGGAAGGGCATCTTCTCCAACTACCCGCAGGGAGAAAAGCCTTAAGTCACCTCACAAAAGTTTAGGAAGTGGGGGTTTCCACAACATGGCCTCAACGAAGAACATACCATCCAGGGGACGATGCACTGGGGGAATGGTGTCGAAAGAGCCTAGAACTTCCCGCTGGTGAAGTCCATCCCCGGATCTGGAGTCCCAATCCTCCCGCCGATGAAGTTACTCTCCAAAAAGGAGACGTTGCTCTCCGTTGTCAGAGACTACCAGGCAACGAGGAGAAGAAAGCACTACCAATCTCATGGAAAGAATCCTGGATAGGTTAGAGATGGTGGAAAAATTGGTTTCTCAAAAACCTATCTGGTTAAGGTTGTCGTAGACCTTCACCGCAGAAGAGTCACACTTCATCTGTGTAGTAGTAGAGGCACCTATGCCAATTGACTTCCAAGCACCACACTTGGAGATGTATGATGGACGTAGCAACCCCTAAGCCCACCTGAAAAAATGTAAGTGTAGCTTGGTGCTGACGGCGCCACCCTCTACAAATCCTTTGAGGTCACCATGTTAGGGCTAGCAACTGTGTCGTATAAGTCCCTAGCTCCCATAACCATAATGGGTTTCCAAGATTTATCCACTGTATTCACCTAGCAATTCATCGGGAGTAGGCCGACGGCAAAGATGCCCATCCAAATGTTTGACATAGCCTAAAAGAATGGGGAGACCATTCGGGACTATGTCAAAGGTTCAACAGAGAAGCCTTCAGCATGCCCAACTTTTGGCCTGAAATTTGCATCCACGCCATAATTAGGAGACTCATGAGAGACTCACAACTCTTCTACAAGTTCTCCAATGATGCCCCTAACACCCTCAAAGAATTCTACCGAAGGGCAGAGCAACACTTGACAGATGAAGAGCTAAGGATGGGAGGGCTGAAGTCTGATCATAATCACTCGGAGGGTCAGAGTCACCAATCTCGATATCGCACCGAGGGCAAGGGCAAACCTCAGAAACAAATTGGGAAGAGGCCAGTGTCATTCACGCCCTTGAACACTACAAGAATCAACATATTAATGGCCATGGAAAGACAAGGAACCGCTATCCAGCGTTTGAAGGCCATGACCTCAGAAAACAAAAAGAACACGAAGAAGTTCTGTCAGTTCCACCAGGACCATGGGCACGATTCCGAGGATTGCTTCTAGCTGAGGAAGTACATTGAATCTTTAATCAAGTAGGGGCAAAGTCGACGCTACCTATGGATGTCTTCACCCAAAGCTTGAGAAAGAAGGGAAGAATAGAAGAAAGGAGAAGATGAGGTCTACAACTCCGACAGACATCAGAACCAAAGTCCCAGAAAAGCACCCACTACCTCCAGCAGGAGTGATCCACATGATCACCACCAGAACACCCTTGGCTGAGAAGAAAAGGAATGTTCAGGAAATCTCGATGATGGAATTTAGAAACCCAGCAAACAAGCTTGTTCGGAATGTTGGGTCTACCATGAAGTTCCCTCATGATGACCCCCTCCTAATCATGGCAAGGATAGGGAGCTGGGACGTCAAAAGAGTGCCCATCGATGATGGCTCCAATGCCGACATTTTGTTCTCCCACTTGTTCCTGAACTTAGGCATCTCCAACGGTGATCTTAAACCAATTACCTCCCCTACATTAAATGTAGGTCCCTCTAAACTCCCTGTACATGGATGGATCGATCTGCCCTTGATGCTAAGCGGAACCTCAGTTCAGACTAAGGAAGAGCTATTTGGTTCCACCATGGTGAGGTTCATTATCATAGATGTCCCTTCTTCCCACAATGCCATCCTCGGAAGGCAGATACAGGGTAATCTTCACATTCACCCAGATGTGAAATACCTAACGGTTAGATTCGGAACAAAGGAAGGGGATGCAAAAATATTCATTAACCAAGCCGAAGTGAGGAAAATTTTTGTGAAGGCAAGACAGAGCCCAATGAAAGTGCATGCACAGACTTTGGGAGAGAAGATCATGGTAAGCAAAAATGCAACAAAAGAGGGAAAAAATGACTTTGAAAAAATTGAAACAGAGGATGTATAGCTTATCCAAGGCCGAAGTATCCTTTGCCACCAATAGACCAATTGGTAGATTCCACCGCCGAATATAGTCTACTTAGCTTCCTCGACGCCTTTAGCAGATATCACCAAATTCAGATGAATCTTGAAGGTGAGGAAAAAACTGCCTTCTTTACCAAAGTTGGTACCTACTGGTACGTCAAAATGCCCTTCAGCCTTAAAAATGTAGGGGCAACATACCAAAGGCTGATGAATAAGGTATTCAGCTCCCAAATTGGGAGAAATATGGAAGTATATGTCAATGATATGATAGTTAAGAACAAATAGCCTAGTAGTCATATCGTAGACTTGGAGGAAACATTCCACCAACTTCGGGAATTTGGAATCTGCCTTAACCCAGAGAAGTGTGTGTTCATGGTGACTGCTGGGAAATTCCTTAGGTTTATGGTGTCCATAAGAAGTATCGATGCCAACCTAGAAAAGGTTAAGGCCCTGTTAGGATTCTAAACTCCCACAACAACCAAGGATATGCAAAGGCTTACGGGAAGAATCACAGCCCTTAGCAGATTCATCTCTAGATACAGGGACGGATGTCGACCGTTCTTTAAAGTGCTCACCAAAGTAGCAAAGAATGAAGACAACTTTGGTTATGAGGAATACCCTTGGAATGAAGATTGCCAAAAAGCTTGGGATGAACTCAAGAGCTACTTAACTCATCTACCAACACTTTAATAGCCGTTGGAAGGAAAACCTCTCATCCTCTACCTCGCCGTAACTGAAAGGGCAGTAAGTTTGGTACTCATAAGGGAAGAAGAAGGAAAGTATTGGCTAGTATACTATGTGAGCAAGTCCCTACACGGTGCCGAAGTTAGGTACCCCCTTCTGCAAAAGGCCATCTACGCCCTGGTGTTGGTAAGCATGAGGTTACAGCCTTACTTCTAAGGACATCCCATTAGTGTTTTAAGTAACTTACCTCTGAGGGATGTCATGAAGAAGGTAGATCACTCTGGAATGTTGTCAAAGTGGTGCATCGAGCTAGGTGAATACAACATCACCTATGAACCAAGAAGGGAAATAAAGGCCCAAGCATTGGGGGATTTCACCACCGAAGATACCCCAGAGGACCTTAGTAGTGATGAACCTAAGTGGACGCTCTTCGTCGATGGTGCTATCGATTTTGGACACCAAGCAGCTAGACTAATTTTGCGAGGACTCAAAGGTATAAGCTTCAAAGTCCATCAAGTTCGGTTTCAGTGTCACCAATAATGTTGCCAAATATGAAGCCCTCATAGCAGGCTTACGGTTGGCAAAAAAAGTTGCTGTGAAAAATTTGAAGGCCCACAACAATTCTCAACTGGTGGTCTGACAGATGGTGGGGGACTATGGGGCAAAAGACCCGAACTTGGCAAAGTACCATGACCTCGCAAAAAGGCTTATCCAAGAATTTGACATGGTACACATGGAAAGCGTACCTTGATGAGATAATATGGAGGCCGATACTTTGACCAAGTCAAAGGAGTCCACTGAAGTGCTTCATCAGTCGAGCATAGCAAAAATGTTCATAGCAACCTTGGGTAGAGGGTGGAAAGACCCTATCAAGAAATATCTCGCAACTTTGAAACTTCCCGAAGGGCCTATTGAACCTACGAAAGTGCGAAAGCACTTGGGTAGATACTTCCTGATCGGAGAAGAATTGTACTGACAAGGGTACGCAAATCCACTGCAAAGATGTGTCAGTGAAGAGGACATTGAGATAGTCCTCAAGGAAGTCCATGAAGGGGCCTACGGTTCTCACATTGGGACTGATGCCTTTTCGGAGTACTACTTCCCCAAGGATACTTTTGGCCTACCTTAAGGAAGGATGCAAGGCAATTTGTCCAGAAATGCGACATGTGCCAGAGACATGCACCCATCCAGAGACTGCCCTCTGAGGTAATAAATTCGGCAAACTATCCTTGCCCCTTCGCTGTTCGGGTATCGATCTCATTGGGCCTCTCCCAATATCTCCAAGAAGAGTAAAGTTCTACGTAGTAGTAGTAGACTATTTTACCAAGTGGATTGAGGTAGAGCCTTTGGCAGGAATTTTGGCAAAAGATGTACAGAGATTTGTCTAGAAGAACATCATATTCGGATTTGGTGTGCTAAGGGTGATAGTAGCTGATAATGGTTCCCATTTCATTGACAATGGTTTCCATGAATTTGCAACTGACCTCGGGATAAAATTGCACTTCGCTCCAGTTACCCACCCGCAAAGCAATGGATAAGTTGAAGTGTCCAATACAACGATAAAAGATCATCTAAAAAAGAGGGTGAAGGAGGCAAAAGGAAAGTGGCCAGGAGAGCTTCCCAGCGTGCTATGGAGTTACTGAACAACTCCTAAAAGGGCCACGGGTGAGAATCCTTTCTCACTCATCTTCAGCATGGAGGCCATTATCCCTATCGATGTCATGCAACCATCTGTCAGAGTCCTGGGGTTTGACGAAGAAGGGAACAACCTTGGTTTAAAAAGCATGTTGGATATGATTGATGAACATAGAAAGATGGCCAAACTCAGACAAAAAGCTTTTCTGCAAAGAGTAGCCGTTACTACGTACTTGCATGTTAAGCCCAAAGGAATAAAGAAAGGGGACCTTGTTCTCCGAAAGGCTGAACTGGAACCCCGAAGATCATCTCATGGTGTACTTCAAACAAATTGGGAATGACCTTATCTGGTCCTCAATGAAGTTCGGCTAGGAGTCTATAAGCTTGGGAATACCGAAGGGGAAGAGTTGAAAAACACATGGCATTCAGACTCCTTGAAAAAATTCTACACTTAAGAAAAATTTTAAGAGAAAAATTGTGTACAATACTTCCGAATGTGCATGAGTGATACTGTACAAGTTCTACTGAAGGTGGTTATCCAAATATGGTTGATTGCAAAGGTACCTAACTATTTATGTACAAAGTAAGTCTGCAGAAGGTGGTCAATCGAGGATAGTTGATCTCGAAGGTACTTGACCATTTTAGTGCAAAGTAAGTTTCCTAAAAGGGGCTAACCAAATATGGTTGATTGCATTTGGAGAGATTAGGTTATGAATCCTTGATAGAATTTTCTAAGGATTCATCACCGAAGATGGTTAAACACTAAAGGTGAAAACAATGCCCAAGGTTGTATCAATCATGGACTTAGCCAAAATTTTGAGTAAAAAAGTTCCATTAAAATTTCATTGTAGAAGTACAAAGTGAGGAATACAAGAAAAAAGAGAAAAGAAAAGAAGGCCTATTGGATGTTGTGGCCATCTTCGGGTTCTTCACTACCAGCATCCTCGACATCGGTACCCCCGACATCATCTTCATCTGCGCCAACTTTGGTAGCCAGAAGAGGAAGAATTGGAAGATTAAGAAATTCTTTACTTGATCATTCCGAAGATGGCCCTTCGGGAATATCAAGTGCTCGAAGGAATGAGAGGTCTAAGTTAGGATACTTGGAAAGGACCTGATTACGGGCAAGGCAGAATCCATCTTGAAATGAGGACTTAGTTGCCTCCGAGGACTTGGCCTTTTCAGCCTTCACATCCTCTAGCTCCTTCCTCAAAGCCTCAACTTCATTCTCCAACTTGTTCTTCTTTTTTTTCAGTCCCTTCTTCAGCTGCTTGATCTCAGTGAGGAAATCGGCGTTGATCCCCAATACCTTAGTGAGATCGGCAACAGCATCTTCTTTATCCTTCTAAAGGGCCTCAATCCCCAAGGATAGCTGCACGACCTTCGCGCCGAGGTTAGAAATCTTGGAGGTGAACTCCTTGACCAACCCCCGCTGGTTCTTCACCATTTCCTCCCGAAGACTGGCCAGGTCCTTCTTGGCGATTTTGTTGAGCTTGTCGTACTTAGCGATTGAGCTTGCAAATAGTTCATTGGCCTTGGACAAGTGCTCCTCCAATTGACTTCGGATAGAAGACTTGTCACACCCCACACAAGCCCCAGCCTGTGCACTCTCAATGCCAATCACCATTTCTACCCAGAAAGTTATTAACACTTGAGTTTCTAAGTGTTGTTAACTACTCTTAAATTAGGCCAACTTTCTATTAGGTAGATTTAAATCTTCTTTCCTTTAGCTGAGGGCCTGGGAGGTGCCCTAGGAGGCTTGTGGGAAGTTATGTGTAATTACTTACAGCCTAAAGCAAGGCCCAACCACTAGCTTGCAACACAAGGTGACACGATCCCCGTGCCCCTGCCCGGGATACCCTGTGAGCGTTTGTCTCACGGTGGATTGTAATTGGCTAGCTGGTTATGTGTGTGGATTAAATCCAATGCTACTAGTTGATTAACCTAGAAATGCAATATGTATGCACTTATGCTTTGACTTGGTTTATTAAAACCATAAAACATTTAATCATTTAGACATTTAGCCGGCTAGGTAAAATTCTATATAAATAAATACAAAAGGCCAAAGCATATCAAAATCAACCTTTGAGTGATTAACTACACATACACCTCTCGTGAAAGCATTTATACATAAGTAACTAATACTTTCACCCAGAGAACAATCCCCTGAGTCAAGGACTCTTTATAACATAAATACTGGAGGCAAAATAAAGTACTGTATCAAAATACAAGACTTTGCTGAGATCTTTTACCCTAGCTCCCACTTTGGACTCCTGTCCCAGTGGCGAGTCTCACAAGTCCTTTGCCAAGTGCTACTAGGCTCTGCAGCCAAAGGAAGAAGCAAGTTAGTACCACAGCCTGACCAACAGACCAATTAAACACTTAAGCAGGCTAGAAACTTAAAGTTTCTCAACTACCGTACCTTTACAGACAAAAAGGTACTACCGTGATAATCCTCAGCGATTATCCGGTCCTGCTACTCCAGACTCTGCATAACAAACAGGGAGTGAGAATTCAACATTCTCAGTAAGGGTCTTCGATGTACCTGCAAGAAAAAGCTAGGACTCTGGCTGCGAGCTCACACAGCATGAGGGTACTAGTCATATATATATATACTAGGCCGGTAGACCTCTCCTCAAGTAGTCCTCTGTATCAGGCCAAGTGCAATCACTTAGCAACCTGACACATTTACAGGTCAAGCGCCATCACTTAGCAACCTGACATATAGGCCAAGCGCTATCACTTAGCAACCTATCATATGGCTCAAGGGCGAACCTTAGCAAGCCTCATTCAAACATAGAACCTCTCACCTAGTTGTTATGCAGGGGAATTTATGATGGGACTTGTAGACTAGGCCGCAGGGCCTCTTTGATGTAAACTAGATGAACAAGGTTTCGCCTCGTGGCCTCGTGGCTCCGGCACGGCTAGGCCGACAAGGGTTCTAAACCTCTCACCTGAGCTATTGATAGCTAATTAAGTTCAATTGCAACATTTGTTTCCTTACTTGTTGCCTAAGCAACTTACTTACCTCAAACAGTTCAAGAAAACTCATACTTCCGGTGGGACTTTCGGAAGTTTTGGAGTACCATCGGGATCCTCGGACCCTTAGGCACGTTCCGAGCCTTCCGTAGTCTCGGTCGGGTCAACGCAGCAAAAAGTCAAACCCCTCATTTTCTTGTGTTGGCGCCGCGTCGCCAAAGGCAAAAAGGAATTGGCGACGCGTCGCCAGCGAACAAACGTTCTGTGACTGAAAATTGAATTGGCGACGCGTCGCCAATTTTCGGGTCAATTGGCGCCGCGTCGCCAATTCTGCAGAAATGCAGAATTCGGCCATTTGCTGCTTCGAACTTTGGCAACGAAATACATATAGCAAACATGCATCAAAAGTTACCAAATTTCATACACATGAAGTACGTGTTGCAAGGAACAAAACCAACTATCAAAGCCAAACTATGATGCATTAGAAGCATCAAACCAATCCTTCGAATCTAGCTAGTCCATCATAATTCCCAAAACGTTTCTTCACACCATACCCAAAAATTACTCAACTTTCTCAATTCATTTCAATCCAAAAGCAATCCAACAACTTAAAAACACTTTCTCCCTTACCTTAACACCAAGAACAAGCAAGAATTCGAACCCTTCCTCTTCCAAACAAGCTTCCAAAGTTCTACACAAATTCAAACCAAAACAAAGCTCCTAAACATCAAAAACACATCTTTCAACCAAAACCCAAGCTTCCAATCTACCAAATAACACGAATTCAATCAAGAACATAACTCATACCTCGTTCAAAAACAGGGGATGGAGAAAAACGCCTCTCCAAGCTTCAAAAACATGGATTCAAGCTTGAAAATCACTTCTCCAAGCTTGAACATCCTTAATTGCGCCTCTTGACACCAAGATCACTTGATTCCAAGTTCAATTTGAGAGAGAAATGAGTGAGGGAAGCTTAAGAACGTGTTAATGGCAGCTTCTCCCCCTCTTTCCCTTCTTAAACCCTCACTTAGCAACCAAGATCACCAAGGTTTCAAGTTAAGTGCAATTAGGTCCCCCATCTTTGTAACTTGACAGTTCTTGATTAAATTCTTGTCTATTTGTTGAGTTTGAGTTAAGGTTAAAAGTTACGTTCTAAAAATTCATTTTAAAACACTCGGGACTCGTCCCGGCCACTCAGGGTGCAAAATTACCATTTTGCCCCTGAACTTAGTTCAGAGCTTTATTCTTGTCGGAACTTAGTGAACTTTGGCAAACTTCTTAATTCTTGCTAGGCAAACTTAAATTAAACTTCTAAACTAAATTCTAAAGTCCTTACCTCCCTCTAGAAGGGCCGTAACATTCTCCCCTCCTTCTGGAATTTGGTCCCCCAATTTCCGTTGCAACTCTGGAAAAACACCAGGATATCTTTTCTGCATATCCTGCTCTGTCTCCCAGGTAGCTTCCTCCTCACTATGGTTAGACCAAAGGATCTTAACCATCGGAATCCACTTAGTCCGCAGTTTCTTGACTTGCCTATCCAAAATCTGAACTGGTTTCTCTTCATAAGTCAAGTCCTCCTGAATGGGTATCACTGAAGGATTTACTACCTGTCCGGGCTCAACTGTGCACTTCCTGAGTAAACTAACGTGAAACACATTATGCACTTGAGGAAGGTTAGGCGGTAAAGCCAACCGATAAGCAACTTTCCCAACTTTCTCTAACACTTCATACGGTCCAATGAACCTTGGAGCTAACTTGCCCCTCTGTCCAAAACGACTAACTCCTCTCATGGGTGACACTTTCAGAAGTACTTTGTCACCAACCTCAAAACTCAATTCTCTTCTCCTTCTGTTTGCATACTTAGTCTGTCTGTCATTAGCTGTCTTGATTCTCTGCTGAATCAACTTAATCTTAGCTGTAGTGTCAGCTATGATCTCAGGTCCAATAACCACTCTATCTGTTGGATCTGCCCAACAATGAGGTGTCATACACCGTCTCCCATACAAAGCTTCATAGGGCGCCATTCCAATAACAGATTGATGACTGTTATTATAGGCAAACTCGATCAGTGGTAAGTGCTGATCCCAATCACCTCTGAAATCAATGACACACATGCGTAGCATGTCCTCCAAAGTCTGAATCACCCTCTCTGACTGTCCGTCAGTCTGTGGATGAAAAGCGGTACTGAGGCTAACTTTGCTGCCCAATGCTTCCTGAAAAGCATTCCAAAACCGTGATGTAAATCGTGGATCTCTGTCTGATATGATTTGATCCGGTATCCCATGGAGTCTCACAATCTCCCTGAGATATAACTGAGCCAACCTCTCTAATGTGTAGGTGACTCTGATCGGTATAAAGTGTGCCGACTTCGTCAATCTGTCAACCACTACCCAAATAGCATTATGCTGACTCCGGGTGGTCGGTAACCCCACTAGGAAATCCATAGTAACGGATCCCCACTTCCTCACTGGTAGAGATAAACTCTGAAGTGTGCCTGCTGGTTTCTGGTGTTCAGCTTTCACCACCTGACATGTCAAACACTTTGCCACATGTCCTCGTACATCTCTCTTCAGTCCTGGCCACCAAAAATGTGTCTTCAGATCTTGATACATCTTACTAACACCAGGGTGAATACTCAATGTACTACTATGTGCCTCCTGTAGGACTTGCTGCCTAAGTCCCTCAACATTCGACACATAGAGTCGATCACCATAATGCAGTTTTCCATCTTTGTACTTGAACTCTTTCTTCAAAGCACCAGTCTTAGCTTCACCTGAAATCTTCTTCAACAATGGATCTTCCAACTGAGCTTCTCTGACTCTGGCTAACCAAGCCGTCTGAATCTCCAAAACGTAGACTAAGGATTTTTCTCGACTTTGCCATAATTCATGCAAAGTTAAGAAACAATCCTTCAATGTTCCTTCTGAAGAATCTGTAGTCTGATCCTTGGACAAGATCACTCCTGTGTACTTCCGGCTCAAAGCATCTGCTACCACGTTCCCTTTACCAGCACAATACTCGATCGAACAATCATAGTCTTTAATGTACTCAATCCATCGCCGCTGTCTCATGTTCAGATCCTTCTGAGTAAACAAATACTTCAAACTCTTGTGATCAGTGAAGATTCTGAACGATCTTCCCATCAAATAATGTCTCCATAATTTCAGTGCAAAGATCACTGCTGCAAGCTCAAGATCATGAACAGGGTAGTTCAACTCATTAGGCCTCAGCTGTCTCGAACCATAAGCAATCACCTGACTGTCCTGATGTAGAACACAACCCAAACCTGAACCTGACGCATCAGTATAAACTGTAAAGGCTCTGTCCGGGTCTGGTAACACAAGTATGGGTGCACTGGTCAACTTTTCCTTCAGCTTCATGTAGGCTTCTTCACACTTCGGTGTCCACTCAAATTTCTGAGCTTTCCTGGTCAATGTTGTCAACGGCGTAGCTATCACAGAGAATTTCTCTATGAAGCGTCTATAGTAACCTGCTAGACCCAAGAAACTCCTGACCTCTGTAACTGTAGTCGGTCTCTTCCAATCAACCACTGCTTGAACCTTTTCAGGATCAACTGACAAACCTTGAGCACTGATAATATGCCCCAAAAACTGAATCCTCTCGGACCAAAACTCACACTTAGAAAATTTTGCATAGTACTGATTATCCTTCAGCACTTGCAAAACCGTTCTAAGGTGCTCCTCATGCTCTGCTGTAGACTGTGAATAGATCAGAATATCATCGATAAAGACCTCAACAAACTGATCCAGAAATGGCTTAAAGATCCGATTCATAGCTTCCATAAACACTGCTGGAGCATTAGTCACACCAAAAGGCATAACCGTATACTCATAATGTCCGTACCTTGTCCTGAAGGCAGTCTTCGGAATGTCTTCCTCCTTAACTCTGATCTGAAAATACCCAGACCGAAGATCAATCCTGGAAAACACTCTCGCTCCTCTGAGTCTATCAAACAAATCATCAATTCTAGGAAGTGGATACTTATTCTTAACTGTCACTGCATTCAACTTCCTGTAATCGATGCACAACCTGAAAGTCCCATCCTTCTTCTTCACAAATAATACTGGAGCTCCCCACGGTGATACACTCGGTCTTATGAAACCTTTCCCTAGCAGTTCCTCCAACTGCTTCTTCAACTCATCCATCTCAGGAGCCGACATCCTATAAGGTGGTACTGAAATAGGCTCAACCCCTGGTTGCAGATGGATACCAAACTCAGTATCCCTCCTAGGTGGTAACCCAGGTAACTCCACTGGGAACACCTCAGGAAACTGATTAGCTACAGGAATGCTTCCCAACTCTTCCTCTATAGCTACTCCATTCAACGAGTAATACTCCTCTTCACCAACTACAGGGATGGTATCTACAAGTCTAAGATGTAAACTCTTAGCACTAGATGCCAACCCTCCTGTGCAAGTCACTCTAGCCCCCTGAGCATCAATGATGTCAACTGAGTGATTCGCACAGTTAATTTGTGCCTTGTGCTTACTCAACCAATCCATTCCCAGCACCAGGTCATATGATTTCAACTCAATCACCCACAACTCACAACAAAAGTCATGATCACCTAACTGCAAAGGATACCTAGTAACCACTTCATTGGTCACAATAAAACCTCTCCCTGCAGTCCTGATGAGTCTCAACTCACCCGCAATTTTGCGCTGTAAACTATGCTTATCTACCAAGGCAGAAGATATCACTGAAAGAGTAGCTCCCGTATCGAAAAGCACTCTAACACTACTGCTCAGAAAAGTAAAATTACCTCGTACAGCTGGCGGTTCTCTAGCCACCTGGTTCGTCAAAGCGAAGACTCTCGGGTTCGCTGCTGCAGCAACTACTCCAGGCCGGTTCCCAATAGCAAGTGGTACTGGAGGTAAAGCCCGAGATGGACCTGTAACTGAACGAATTCTTGGGCAGTCCCTGGCCCAATGCCCTCTCTGACCACAGACATTACAAATATCTGTGCCCAGTGTACATGGTCTTCCACCATGGAACCGTCTGCACCTAGGACACACAACTGTCCTCCTCCTCTTAGATGGATCCTGGTTCCCTACCATTGGTCGCTTTCCAGCACTTTTCCCCAAGTTAGATGGCCCAGCTTCCACCTTTTTCACAGGTGCTCTGGAATCCTCGAATTCCCTTTCCAATGCCAATGCCTTCTGAACCATCTGGCGATAACTCCTGATGTCAACTGTCGCCGTATACCTCCTGAAAATAGGCTTCAGGCCCTGGGAAAACTTCTTGGCTTTCAGCTCATCATTACCCAACATATATGGAGCATACCGGATAAGTGAATTGTATCGCTGCTCATACTCTCGTACTGACATCTCCCCCTGTGTCAGATTCTCAAACAAGATCCTCCTCTGATCCTGTGCAGCTTCACTAATATACTCCTGTCTAAACTTCTTCTCGAAGTCTGACCACTTGAGCACCTTTTTCTTGTGCTCTGGACGAGTGCCATTACTCTCCCTCAATAACTCCATCACGTCGTCCCACCAAAGACTGGCTCTCCCTCTCAGAAAGAAAGGTACTAGAACCATCCTTTGCTCTGTCTCATAGCCACCACAAGTAAAGAGTCTGTTCATAACAGACAACCAATCCTCTGCTCTATCAGGATCTCCTGTCCCGTCAAAGCTAGGTGGATCAACTGTCTTGAACTTTTCCAGCAACCTCATCTGATGTGGAGTGTCTCCCCTCCTTGGAGCCTCCATCATCTCTGGTTCCTCAACCTCCTCAAGAACTTGATTTCTGGGTTCCTGAGCTCTAGGCACTTGCTGTTGCTCAGCATGCCTTTCCTGTTCCTGTTGTGGCTCAACTTCCTCCTGGACAACACCTCTGTCCCCATAATCTCTGAACATCTCTGTTACAAGAGTGTTCATACCCTGTGCCACCTGAGACATGGTCTCAGTCAAACCCTGTAGCACTCTGGATATCTCATCCAACCTCGCCACAACTGGGTCACTAGAACCTTCACCAGGTTCCCTAGTCCCCCTCGAAGTTCCAGACCTCGTATCAACCATAATAACCTGCAACCACAACCAGACAACATTTCCCCAGATGTTGGTCAGTACTAACTTCCTAGCACTTGGACTTTACTACTAGATCTCAGTCTAAGCCTCCAATATCCATGAAATAAACCCTTAGCTCTGATACCAAAAACACTGACACGATCCCCGTGCCCCTGCCCGGGATACCCTGTGAGCGTTTGTCTCACGGTGGATTGTAATTGGCTAGCTGGTTATGTGTGTGGATTAAATCCAATGCTACTAGTTGATTAACCTAGAAATGCAATATGTATGCACTTATGTTTTGACTTGGTTTATTAAAACCATAAAACATTTAATCATTTAGACATTTAGCCGGCTAGGTAAAATTCTATATAAATAAATACAAAAGGCCAAAGCATATCAAAATCAACCTTTGAGTGATTAACTACACATACACCGCTCGTGAAAGCATTTATACATAAGTAACTAATGCTCTCACCCAGAGAACAATCCCCTGAGTCAAGGACTCTTTATAACATAAATACTGGAGGCAAAATAAAGTACTGTATCAAAATACAAGACTTTGCTGAGATCTTTTACCCTAGCTCCCACTTTGGACTCCTGTCCCAGTGGCGAGTCTCACAAGTCCTTTGCCAAGTGCTACTAGGCTCTGCAGCCAAAGGAAGAAGCAAGTTAGTACCACAGCCTGACCAACAGACCAATTAAACACTTAAGCAGGCTAGAAACTTAAAGTTTCTCAACTACCGTACCTTTACAGACAAAAAGGTACTACCGTGATAATCCTCAGCGATTATCCGGTCCTGCTACTCCAGACTCTGCATAACAAACAGGGAGTGAGAATTCAACATTCTCAGTAAGGGTCTTCGATGTACCTGCAAGAAAAAGCTAGGACTCTGGCTGCGAGCTCACACAGCATGAGGGTACTAGTCATATATATATATACTAGGCCGGTAGACCTCTCCTCAAGTAGTCCTCTGTATCAGGCCAAGTGCAATCACTTAGCAACCTGACACATTTACAGGTCAAGCGCCATCACTTAGCAACCTGACATATAGGCCAAGCGCTATCACTTAGCAACCTATCATATGGCTCAAGGGCGAACCTTAGCAAGCCTCATTCAAACATAGAACCTCTCACCTAGTTGTTATGCAGGGGAATTTATGATGGGACTTGTAGACTAGGCCGCAGGGCCTCTTTGATGTAAACTAGATGAACAAGGTTTCGCCTCGTGGCCTCGTGGCTCCGGCACGGCTAGGCCGACAAGGGTTCTAAACCTCTCACCTGAGCTATTGATAGCTAATTAAGTTCAATTGCAACATTTGTTTCCTTACTTGTTGCCTAAGCAACTTACTTACCTCAAACAGTTCAAGAAAACTCATACTTCCGGTGGGACTTTCGGAAGTTTCGGAGTACCATCGGGATCCTCGGACCCTTAGGCACGTTCCGAGCCTTCCGTAGTCTCGGTCGGGTCAACGCAGCAAAAAGTCAAACCCCTCATTTTCTTGTGTTGGCGCCGCGTCGCCAAAGGCAAAAAGGAATTGGCGACGCGTCGCCAGCGAACAAACGTTCTGTGACTGAAAATTGAATTGGCGACGCGTCGCCAATTTTCGGGCCAATTGGCGCCGCGTCGCCAATTCTGCAGAAATGCAGAATTCGGCCATTTGCTGCTTCGAACTTTGGCAACCAAATACATATAGCAAACATGCATCAAAAGTTACCAAATTTCATACACATGAAGTACGTGTTGCAAGGAACAAAACCAACTATCAAAGCCAAACTATGATGCATTAGAAGCATCAAACCAATCCTTCGAATCTAGCTAGTCCATCATAATTCCCAAAACGTTTCTTCACACCATACCCAAAAATTACTCAACTTTCTCAATTCATTTCAATCCAAAAGCAATCCAACAACTTAAAAACACTTTCTCCCTTACCTTAACACCAAGAACAAGCAAGAATTCGAACCCTTCCTCTTCCAAACAAGCTTCCAAAGTTCTACACAAATTCAAACCAAAACAAAGCTCCTAAACATCAAAAACACATCTTTCAACCAAAACCCAAGCTTCCAATCTACCAAATAACACGAATTCAATCAAGAACATAACTCATACCTCGTTCAAAAATAGGGGATGGAGAAAAACGCCTCTCCAAGCTTCAAAAACATGGATTCAAGCTTGAAAATCACTTCTCCAAGCTTGAACATCCTTAATTGCGCCTCTTGACACCAAGATCACTTGATTCCAAGTTCAATTTGAGAGAGAAATGAGTGAGGGAAGCTTAAGAACGTGTTAATGGCAGCTTCTCCCCCTCTTTCCCTTCTTAAACCCTCACTTAGCAACCAAGATCACCAAGGTTTCAAGTTAAGTGCAATTAGGTCCCCCATCTTTGTAACTTGACAGTTCTTGATTAAATTCTTGTCTATTTGTTGAGTTTGAGTTAAGGTTAAAAGTTACGTTCTAAAAATTCATTTTAAAACACTCGGGACTCGTCCCGGCCACTCAGGGTGCAAAATTACCATTTTGCCCCTGAACTTAATTCAGAGCTTTATTCTTGTCGGAACTTAGTGAACTTTGGCAAACTTCTTAATTCTTGCTAGGCAAACTTAAATTAAACTTCTAAACTAAATTCTAAAGTCCTTACCTCCCTCTAGAAGGGCCGTAACACAAGGCAAGGTAGTAAATCAATAACTCGCAATACAAGCAAGGCATACACTTAATCTTTTAAGTGTCTAGGATGTGTGCTCATCAAGTGTACTACTTTAATGCATGAAAACCAAGAAGCCAACCATTGCTCAAGTTTCAAGAACAAAGGTTTTCATGCTCATGAGCTTTCGATCAAGAAAGTACACAAGAGGTTCAAACTGTAAACACAACCATAATCACAAATCCATAGCATAATTTGGCATCCAACATCTGTACATTCCAAAACCAAAGTTAACCGAGGCTATATATGTACACAAAAGACCCTACAAGGGTGCCCCCTAACTTGGCCATATGCCAAGACCATACATTGTCCAAAACCTAATCAAATTATGCATTACAAGCCAAGATTTCCTTGCTCCCCGACAAGATACCTAAGTGTGCAATATAGAAGCACACACTATAGTACAAGTCCAATGACCATGTTCATGGTCATGAAAGTAAGTACTACAATTAGGGCCATAGTCCACACATCCATCTCTCCTTTAGATGTGTCCCACAACTACTCAAGCCTGCAAAACTTAATATATAAGTTTCGGCCATAAACCATAAGCATAAGACTTGCATATATATTCCAAATAAGCCAAGTTTCTGTTGGCACACATACCTCAAGCAACAAGTGTACTACTTGGTGCACAAGCAAGCAAAATAGGCAATTCAGTCAAGCTCAAAACCTTTGCTCGAAACACAAATGATATGGGCATAAGTACTAATACTCAGTAAGGTTCATTACACAACTCAATTGGAGTTTATTTAGTTAAGCCAAGACTTAACCTCCATTAGCTAAGTATAACCTGCAAGAAACACATGAAAACACCAAAGATACAACATATACACATACTAGCCGAGGCATATAATCATAATAACACTACCTATACTTGGTTAGCACACACAAGGAAACAATCAAGCACACAAACTCACACACACACACCACATTTTCACATTTGGCTGAAGCCACTAGCAAGCACCAATAGACATTCTTGCACTTCAAGCATTCCAATTTCATCTCCAGTCCACTAGAGCTCCAAGTTCACTAGCAAGTTGGCCTAACTTACTAGGAACTCAAGTGCTTGCCATTAACCTTGACTAGCTCATCAATTAACACGAACCCTAAAGTTCAATACTATGCCCATCTAGCAAACTAAGTTTATATAGTAAAATTAACTGTCACTTAGCCACCATTAACTACTTGATCATGGAAATATACCAAGGAATCAACTAGACATGAACCTTACCACAAACACAAGCTTGAGTACTCTCGATTATGCCTTGATTCCTCCTTCAAGCTTCAATTCAACCACAAATTGACAAGGATTCGGCACCAACCCACCAAGAACACAACCTTTGCTCTAAAACTCGACTAACCAAAAACTATGACCTTTGTTTACCCTAAATGATGGCTTAATTTGGAGTGGAAGCATGCATTAGCTGGCGATAGGCCACATGGCCTTAAAAATGGCCTAATGCTCCCCTTAACCTTGTATTATTTTGCAAGGCCAAATTAGCCCACTAATGCTCCATAGTCCTACAATAATCACTCGATTAATAGTACACTATGGTCCTTAAACTTTTTTTCATGCCATAAGCGACATAGTCACTTTTTATGTGCATTTTAGACCCAAAAACTTTCGGTTGTCCATACACATCACCATTCACAATTTCAATCAAGTCCTTCATGTTTTCCTTTCATTTTATTTGCATTTTTGGCTTGGGCCAAGCACTGAGGGATGGTCCTGACAAGACTGTTTGGCTACCGAAGCTAGAAAATATCTGTCGTACGCCAAAAGCTGCAAAAAGGAGGATTTTGAATGTGGGTCAAAAAGAAACAGGAACTCAAAAGTTTTTCTAAGTCCTAAAGGGCTAAGGTTTACCTGGGCAGCCTGCTCGGTCATCCTCATGGCAAGGACATCCTCATTTGGGCACTCCTATATTAGAGTTTAGAAGGAGGCATTGGTCATGATGCCCCTTGCCATCTGAAGGGCCATCTTGTGAGTATCTTTGGATAACAAATCCATTTCCTCTGTGAAGGTCTAGAAGGGCCCGATCGGGACCTTGCCCTTTGGAATCTTTAAGTTTGAAGGGCACTCTTTCAAACATGCTCGACCATCCACTAAGACTGGGCTTCCTCATCTGCAAAATCATGCCAAAGGTCAGCTATAACATTATCCCTTAGCCATTCATCTACAAGGTCTAAAATACCAAAAAATCCCAAACCCATAGATGAATGGCTAAGGGACAAACTTGGTTAGAGTTCTGGGCCCTCTTTGTCAGACTCACTAATGTCCAACAGCTCGATAAAGATGTCCTTTCCCTTACTTTTTTGCCGTTCCTAAGCCTCTTCAGCAGATATCCACCCTAGTGAAGTCCCTAGTGCCTTGATAGTAGCATCGGGGCTTGGAGGGATAGAATGGATGGCCGGCCCTAAAGGCAGGTCATCAAATGCAAAGTTTGGTCGAGCAACTTCACTTGTCCTTCGGGAAGAGGTAGAAGGGAGTTCTACTTACTTTTTTTCGACTTCATGGCTGGGGTTGGCCCAGCTGGCACCTTTTTCCTCTTGGTGACTTCTTCTTCTGTTGCTTGCCCTCCTCGGCCTGACCGAGGAAAAGACTCTTGTAGAAGGCTGTAGATATATCGCCCATCTCTGAAAAAAGAACAACATCAATGTAAGTACAAAAAAGTTATAAAAAGAAAAGTGGGAAAAAAAGCTTACTCTCCACCGGTGACGAGTACGTAAGTTCGCCCTGAAGGAGCATGACCAACCACAACTTCTTTCCATCCCCAGCCGATTTCGGCATGTTCAAGTTAGTAAGGTGCTCTCTAATAACCCTTAGTTCCCAAAGTACTTCTTTGATCATAAAGCTCCACCTAGTGGGGAAGGGGTACAGAGAGTGCAGGGAAACCTCAGCATCCCAGTTGCGACATCCCGAATACGGCTATCAAATTCTTCAAATTGGGACTCAAATTTTAAAGTTAATAGCTTCCTCAAGTCTACTACATCAATGGTTAAGGTACCTGAAGCCCATTGAGCAGGAAGATCTACCCACTTCTTATTAATCTTCATAAAGAAGTACTTCTTCTGCCAACCTCACCAACTGTCTTTTTTCTGGAAGGTAAAGGTGAATTTTTTTCTCCCAGATCCTCAAGGGAGAAAGAAATAGAACTCACCCTTTGGAACAAGGTAAAGTTTAAAGTATTGTATAAAGAAGATAAAGTGGGGCTCTATTTTAAAGACCGCACACAAACAAAGAAAGGCATTAAAAAAAGAGTAGGAGTTTCAGGGGAGTTGGTTAATGGCTATGCCATGAAATTGGAAAAAGTCACAAACCATCTTTGATGGAGGATACAGAAGACCCGCCTTTAGTTGAGCTTTGAAGATAGTAACTTCATTTGTCCGAGGAGCGTAGCTAGGTAAACCAAGGCCATGGAGCCTAGTAATAGTGTAGGAAGGGAGAAAAAAATTGGCTAACAACTTCTTTAATTTCTTTGAAGTGGCACAGCTCGGATGAGAATTGAGCGGGAGCCAATTTTTGGGGACCAAACGACCTTTAGCAGGAGAAGAAGACATGTTTGAAAAGAAAGAATTCCAACCTCGGATAGCAAAGAAAAAAGGGGGAACTAAAGAAGAACAACTTCAGAAAGGAACCCACCTAATTGAGGGAGAAAATGGGAACTTCGAAAATGCTGTAGAAACTCACCAAAAAATTGCTCTACTGCTTGCACCACTGTAAGAAAAAAGCTAGAAAATGAAAGAAGAATTAAGAGCAAAATGAGCGAAAGTAAATGAGTGAGGAAACCTCAGAAGGACAAGGCCTTTTATAGATCGAAGAGGCTAGGTGAAGTGTCACCATAATAACCCTTCACAAGCAAAGGGATACAACCGACGTAACAGATGTGACTGATCGCCACTAACTTGATGACACGTGTCATGCGATGCAAAAATCGAGGCCACACCTACTGACACTAGCAGTCCTACATCGTCTACCTTGAAATGACGTGACTGCCCAGTCAGAATGTCACACCCTACACAGGCTCTAGCCTGTGCACTCTCAGTGCCACTCAACATACTACCCAGAATGTTATTAAACAATTATGTTACTAAGTGTTATGAATTATTTTTAGTTTTGAGCCAATTTTCTTTTAGGTAGTTTAAGTCTTATTTTCTTAAGATTAAGCGATGGGAAGTACCCTAGGAGGCTTATTGAGTTGATCTATACATTTACTTGTAGCTTAAGACAAGGCCCATAACACCAAGTTGCAACACAAGCAAGGCTACATGAATAACTTGCAACACAAGGCAAGGCAAACACTTATATATCTTTAAGTGTCAATGATCTGTGCTCATCAAGTGTGCTACTCCAATGCATGACAACCAAGAAGCCCACATCTTTACAAGTTTTTCATGTCCATGACTATTCGGCCAAGTAAAGATCACAAGAGGTTTATCTCACAATGACAATTCCATAAGTACATAAATCAAGCATAACTTGGCATTCCATCAACCATAACATATACACATCAAAACCAAGTTTAACTGAGGCTAACTATATACATAAAAGAGCCTACATACAAGTACTTCTAACTTGGCAACATACCAAGAGTACCCATTGTCCAAAATAAGCCAAAGTTATGCATTACAAGCCCAAGCTACCTATAATCCCCGAGAAGTACCTTAAGGGTACAATACAAGATCAAACACTGGAGTACAAGACCTATGACAAAGTTCATGGTCATGAATGCAAACCACCACATAAAAGACCAAGAACACACATCCATCTCTCTCACCTAGACAAGTCCCACAATCTACACCAAGCCTGCAAAACTCAATACATAAGTTTCGGGCATAAAACTTAAGACTTGCACATGTACTTAGACAAGCCAAGTTTCAGTTTTGGCACATACCTTGTTAATAGTGTACTAACTTAGTACCAAGCAACAACAACAATATTGATCACTCAAGCTCAATCCTTTTTTCCTGAAACATAATGAATAAGGGCATGAGTACTAATACTCAGTAAGGTTCATTACAACTCATAATGAGTTTATTTAGTTAAGCTGAAAGCTTTACCTCCCATAAGCATAACTTAACCTACAAGAAAAACATGAAAACAAAGAAAATAGAAGTATAATACATGTACACATATACTACCTGAGACATATAAGCATAATAATACTAATGACAAAGGTTAGCAAGCACAATCAAGCAAACAAGGCGCACAACTCACACACACACCACATTGTTCTTCTCAGCTGAAACCACTAGCAAGTATCCATGTGCAATTGTGCACTCCAAGCTTCATCATTTCAATCTTCCTTCCACTAGAGCTCCAAGTTCATGATAAGTTGGCCTACTTACCAAGAACTCTAATACTTGCCAATAATTGATTACCTAATCAAAACCAACACAAACCCAAAAGTTCCATAAGCCCCAACTAGCAAACTAAGATCATATTATACCATCACTTAGTTGCCATTAACCTACTTGAACATGGAAAACTACCAAAATCAAGTAGGAACCATGAACCATACCAAAGAATCACAAGCTTGAGCTTTCGGCCAACCTTGAATTCTTCAAATCCAAGCTTGAAAATTTAAGCACAATGTCGGCTAATGTCGAAACTACCAATGCCAAGCTTGATTTCCACTCCAAGCTTTAATTCATTTCCAATTTACCAAGAACCCAACACCAACATGCCAAGAACACCAAGACTCGGCTTAGACTTGCGAAAATAGAGTTTGACCCGAAATCACGGCATTAGTTTGAGTGGAAGCATGCATTAACCGGCGATAGGCCACATGGCCTTAATTTTGGACATAATGCTCTTCTCGGCCTCATATAAAATTGCATGCTCTAATGCAATCCTTCATCCAAATTTAGTATCAATTATAGTACCCGAAAGAACTTTCAAAATGGCCCTTTATCTTTCTTTCATGCCATTAGCAATATAATCATTTTTCATGCGCATTTTGGACCTGAATGTTCTTTGTTTTACACATGCACCACTATTTATTGCATTTCCCTTACATTATTGGCCTAGGCAAATCATTGAGGGATGGTCCTGACACAGAAGATATGACGGTCCATTGGCAGAAGGCAGGAATGAAAATCATTGAGGAAATTATAGCCCCACACCTTCAAAGATATGACTTCGGCCAGAGCACATGAAATAGGTCCTTCGTTACCGAAGGTGTGACCTCACCGTAAAATAGAAAGCTAGTTCAGGACAACATCCCTGTAACGGGCTTGAAACAGAGTGCAACAACCCTCAGATAATGCCGAGAATGCAACTTCGACAAAAAAGAGGGGTCTGCCCAAGGAGCTTTCAAAAGTCAGATCTCTTGGCTAAGCAATAGCTTCAGCTTCTTATTACATACTCCCAAATGACTAGCGCCAAAGCCATTACTTCAGCTCTTCCAAGGGAGGCATGTGATAGCCAAAGGGCTATCACCCCCAAGATCTCTTGATCGGCTAACTTGACGCCATCCTCAATAGGAACTTAAACCCTACCTCTGGTCATTCTCCACAACACCCTCAAAAAGTGACATGACCAACTTCAGTAAAAGGTGTCCTAAAAAATGCAGAACCACCATCCTCGACAGAGGAAAAGTCTTTTGAAGGTGACCCAATCTTCCAAAGGGCCTTCCCCAATAGCCCTTGGGAAAAGTCTTTGCCCGAAGGGATCTCACACCCGAAAGGGGTCTTACGGGGATACAACAAAAATGGTTAAATAGCCTCTGACAAATAGGCCTTGCATACGACCTTTCCCTCTAGCTAGAACGGCCTACGGCCAGCTAGAGATACCTGCCTCTAAAGGTATGGATAAAATCTGACCGAACACATGCCATGATCTGAACAGCCTATGTCAAATGGCCTTCTCCCACAACCCTCCTATAAATACTTAAGAGGGACCTTGGTAAAAAGAAGATGGGGCTCTCTCTTTTACCTACTCTTTGCTTCCCACTACTACTCTCACATATACTGACTTTGGCGGTGGAGGCTCCTCCCTCAGAAACACACTCCAGGGAGCTCCTAACCCTTGTTCTTCAATGTCCTGCAGATATCTTCTCAACAAAAGTCTCCCTTTCAGGCCTACATGTCATACAACAAGGATGCCACTAGGCATCAGTTTCCACTAATGAACTAGCTAAGAATTGTGAGGTCGTAGTTGGAATGACTAGGATTGTGACTGATCGGCTAGTGTTAAATATTCCAAAATATGATATTGTGTTGGGTATCAATTGGTTGGCTTTGCAAGTTATAAATATTGATTCTGCTCAAAGAGAAATTACATTACCTAGTAATGAAGTGCGTGCATTAGTGAATTTTAAGGAATTAATGTATGAAATGCATGGCATGGAACTAGAAGTTATGGATGAAATTCTTGTGATTTTTGAAGATAAATACTATGCATTGAATGATGTTAAGATTGAAGAATAGATTAGTAGGATACCTATAGAGAAAGTCTTTCCTAAATATTTGCTAGGTATTCCCCTTCCAAGAGAGATTGAATTTTAGATTAAACTATAACCTGAAGCTACACCAATATCTATACATGCTTATAGAATATCAATAATAGATACGACTGAGCACAAGAAACAACTTAATGGACTTCTTGGAAAAGGGTTTATAAGACCAAGTGTTTACCATGGAGAGCTCTAGTTCTCTTCTCAAATAAAGGATGGCACACTGAGATTGTGCATTAATTACAGAAAATTGAATGTTGTGATAGTCAAGAACAAGTATCCATTCCTTAGAATTGAAGATTTGTTTAATCAATTTAAGGGAGAAAAGATATTCTCTGAGATTGATTTAAGATCTAGGTACTTTCAATTAAGGGTAAAAGTTGAGGATATACCCAAGATAGTGTTTAGAAAAACATATGGACACTAAGAGTACACAATCATGGCCTTTAGCTTGACTAGTGCCCCAATCACATTTATGGATCTGATGAACCATTTGTTTAAACCATATGTGGACAAGTTTGTATTGGTGTTCATTAATGACATCTTAGTGCATCCTAAGGATGAAAATAAACATGGGCATCACTTAAGAATTATCTTGAACACACTGTTAGACAGCTAGTTGTTTGCTAAATTTTCCAAGTGCCAATTCCTGTTAAAAGAAATGCCTTTCCTATGACACATCATTAGTGCACAAGGCCTTAGAGCAGACCCTGGAAAAGTTAAGACTGTGCAAAAATGGGAAAGATGAATGACTGTAAAGGAACTTCGAAGCTTTATAGGATTGACAAGTTATTATAGGAGATTTATGCCAAAATTCTCCATGATTGCCAGATTTCTCACTTAATTGACCCAAAAAGGTCAAATATTTTCGTGGATTGAAAAATGTGAAATTTTTTTTCAAGAGCTAATGAGTAAATTGATTCAAGCTCCAGTGTTAATCCTACCTAATCCAAGCAAGCCCTACAACATCTATATAATTGCATCTAGAACTGGCTTAGGTTATGTGTTGACGTAAGAAAGGAATGTAATTACTTATGGGTCAAGGCAGTTATGACCTCATGAGTAAAACTACACTACCCATGACCTAGAACTTGCGACAGTGATCTATGCCTTAAAGCAGTGGAGGCATTACATATTGAAAGCTTTTTTGTGATATACGCCGACCATAAAATCCTACAGCACTTGTTCACTCAAAAAGAGTTGAACATGAGGCAAAGAATATGGATGGAATATATTAATGACTATGACCATAGCATTGAGTGCACTAAGGGGAAAGGTAATCTAATGGCAAATGCCTTAAGTAAGAAGTATGTGTTGGGTTTCAGGAGCCAAACAGCGCAGCAGAATTTAACCGAAACCCTCCAGGATCCAAGTGAAACGGGGTAAACCGGGTGTTCAAAAATTTCATACCTAATTTTCGGTTGAGATCTCTCACTCAACTGTAGAGTCGAATCACAAAACCTGAATAGTTGACGTGTTCAGGCTCTCTGTGGTATCTACACGAGCCTCTCGGGATCACCACGCTTCCACCACGTCCCGGCAGATGCGTTTTTCTTGCGCTCGAAGTGCTAGCTTGCGTCCTCCAAGGAATTGCAAGAGAAGAGTGCGGCTGTCCTTTTTGGGAGGCTAGGGCAAGGAGACCTGTGAATTTCTCACTTAAAAGTTGTATTTATAGTGAGACTCAACTTCCAAGCCTAATGGGTTTCAAAGCCCTAATCCAATTAGGATTTAATTTCGGGCTTAATAATGGCTCAACTCCTTGGCCCATTATTAATACAAAATTAATGTGAAACCATAACCCAAATAATTAGCGCATGCACTCTAATGATCCAAATAGCTCTATGTGTGCGACCCAATAGGCTCTTGCCATGTTGGCAATGATCATAAATCACATTTATGATCATAAGCAATGAGCGGTGTCTAGCAACACATCATTGCTACCCAAGTGACAAGATTGTCGGTGAATCGACTAAACCTTTATGATCATCACCGATATATGCCATTGTCCCTTTGTCCAAGATATCAAGACTAAGCACGAGACATGGAATGTGTCACTCTCGTATAGCCCAATCTTTGGTTTCTTGATTACCGAGTAGACCAACTTAAACTGATGACATTGATATCATATATCAACTCATCGAAGCATGGCGATGCATTTTCTAAGTCTCACTCTATCAAGGGGCCCAAAGATATCACTCCCGTTATATAGGAGGGACAAATCCCATCTTGATCATACAAATCCCTCCGCATGATATGTGACATACCCAATGACCTCCTTCAAGTTCACTCAGTTACGAGCAACAAAGGAAAGTATCAAAGTATGTGACTCACATGTAGGGAACCTTGATGATCTTAGGTCGAAGGACTACATATACCATGATCACTATGAGAATCACTTATGACACTCATATAACGATCCATGAAGTGTTCTCATGGTGGGTCGGTCCAGTACACAAGTTCTCCAACTTGTACCCATATGTAGACTACATATCTCGTATTAGTCTGCACATATGCTAGTCATTATGTATTATTGCAACCCGCTCCACAATAATACTAGACTAGGGACGTTTAAGAATATCATTATTCTAGGGTTACAATTATGTTTATTACGTTACGCAGAAACAAAACAACAAAAAAAATTGCTGGATTAATGCCTCAATAAAATATGATGACTTAATGTGCAAAAATACAATCATCTCATGATTGGCTTTTTGGGCACAACACTAACAGCATGTTGGTCTGCTAAAAGGTAGTTCCTTGGCAAATACTAGCAAGAAGAATAGTTTGATATGCCTTTGTATAAGTGACACCAGTTGGAAGAAGCATAAGTCTATACATTGACTATTCAGTCTCGCTAGATTAATGAAATAAGAATGTCACAAGGAGCAAGCCCTAATTTGAAGAAGGTTTCAAGGGAAGACAAAATGCCTTTGTATGAATCCTTTGCCTATAAGCAAGGATTAGTGTAATTTAAGGACAGAGTATGTGTGCCTAGTGTACAAGAACTAAGAAATGAGATACTTGAAAAGGCTCACACAAGCAAAATAAATATCCATCCTAGAAGTGAACAGATGTACAAAGAATTGAAGACAAATTTTTTATGGCCAAACATGAAAAAAGACATAGCCACATATGTTTCTAAATTGCCACATGCCAAAGGGTAAGGGTGGAGCATCAAAAACCAGCGGGAACACAACAGAACCCATTCTAGTGAGGAGGTGGGGTAACATTACTATGGATTTCTTAACTAGGTTGCCTATGACCAAATTAAGACATGACACCTTCTAGGTGATTATGGATAGGTTAACCAAATGTGCCTACTTTTTGCTAGTGAAGATCAAAGACTTACTGGAAAAGTTGCCTCAAATATACATCAAAGAGATAGTAAATTTGCATGGAGTGCTAGATGCCATAATGTTAGATAAAGATCCATAGTTTTCAACTAGATTTTGGAGTGCTTTTCGTAAAGCACTAGGAACTACAATCCATTTGAGCACTGCTTATCATCCTCATACGGACAGACATACTGTGAGGGTCATTTTGATAGTTGAAGACATGTTCAGGAGTTTTATCTTGGATTTTAAAGGACAATAACACCAACACTTACCTTTGGTGGAATTTTCTTACAAAAAAAGCTATCAAAGCATTATGGAAGGTGGTGCATGACTCTACACTATTGGGTGGAAGCCTCATATAGGCTATAGTTAGGTAAAAAAATCAATGAAAAAATAACACGCAAAAATAATAAGATACAAGAGAAGTTAAGGATAGCCAATCAAAGGACCCCTGCTTATATCAACAAAAGAGTAAGGGACTTGGAGCTTAAGGTTAATGACAAAGTATGGCTTAAAGTAGCACCAACCAAAGGCACTATAATGTTGGAAAAAATAGTAAGCTAGCTCCAAGGTACATTGGTCCTTATGAGGTATTGGACAAAGTTGGCAAGGTAGATTATAGGTTAGTTCGACCGCCAAGTATGACAAGTGTTCATAATGTTTTCAATATCATTATGCTTAAGAATTCTCTACTGGATAGAAAGCATGTTATAGCAATGGAATAAATATAGTTAGAGCTGTAATTGACAAACGAAGAGAAACGTATCACTACCTTGGCCAAGGATACCAGAAGGCTAAGCAACAAATTGATTCCCATGGTTAAAATACAGTGGTCACATTATTCCAAAAGAAAGGCAACCAAGGAAATTGAAGAAAAACGCTAGAAAGGTATCCAAACTATGCCAAACTAAAAGGAATTTTAGAGATCAAAATTTTTAAAGGGAGGAAAAAATGTTACACCTTCACAAAATGTGAAAATTACACTCCCTTACATGGTGCATACAATGATGGTTTGGTCCATAAGAAAGTATTAATACATTGCTTGTTTTTCAAGTAACCTATAGACTAAATTGTAAGGCTACAAGGGTTGGGTATTCAACTACAGAAATTTCCAAAGATGGATACAAAAGGACTTGGATGGAATTATGAAGAAAGGATATTGATGGAATTGAAAATATTGTTGGGGACCAAAGTGCTCAAAGGGGAAAAATTTTCCATTTCATAGGTAAAAAATTGTCAATTTCCCCTCCCAAATTGCTGGCTAGCTTATGTCCAACAATCATCTTGAAGTTGCAAAAATTTTGATCATCCCATGAAATAATGTTGAAATAAGTGAAAATGATGAATAAATAAAGCAAAATCTTCATTTCTTGGCCATTTTCTCTCATTTTTTCCCTCCACAAATTTTAGGGTTCTTCCTTAGGCTATTCCACCTTCCATAGCCACAAAACCTTAAGGAATCAAGAGAAAGCAAGAGAAACCAAGGGAATCCTTAAAATGATAAAAAAAAGGCCTAGTTTTGGGTTCATTGATGTTCATCTAGGGTTTTTCACAGCCAAGGTAAGCATTTATCTTCATGCTTAATATCTTTTTAATGTCCTGATATTTTGATCAAACATCCATAAAGCTAAGACCATGCTCGGAAGAGAGCAAAAAGCTAAAGGAACCAAGTATGGGTTAAGGGGGAAAGTGTGCCCAAGGTTTCCACTTGAGTAAGTTTGTGCACAATGATGGTAGCTTATATAGGAGTTTGTAGAGCCTAAGTTAGTACTAACTAAGACCTAATGACCTCCTAAGACCAAGCATTAGCTTGAAAAGGGCTGCCATAGTGATTACATATTGATTATGTCAATGTTTACGGACTAACCTTAATGTTGTATTGCTGCCAGCATTGCATTTGTTTGTTGCTGTATTTGTTTGTGCATTTGGATGGCTATAAGTGTGTGTGTGTGTGTGTGTGTGTGTGTGTGTGTGGTGTTCTTTTTTTTTAGTATCTTTGTATTTCAAGTTTGCTCCTAGACAATCAAGCACTAATGATATGCCCTTACTAAGTTGCTTCAAAGAAGCTTACCCCTGTTTTTTGTCCATTTTTAGGGACACCAGAAAGAAAGTGTTCAAACTAACACTTTTAGTTTTAGTTTCCCTATGGAATTCAAGGTAAATGGACTTCTATATGTCTAGTTATGAATAGAAATTTTCATGATTTTTGGAGCACAATAGTTATTTTTAGTGATGGTACTTTTTGCCCTACGTAGTAGTTGGTCCCTTCGAGTTTCTAAAGTGCTTAGTGCTTTTGAAGTTCTCCAATAAGATTAGTGTATGTATCAACTAATTTATGGCATGTATGCAATGCATAAATGCAAGTAAATAGTATAGGAGTGTTGTATGCATAGTGTAAGAATGTGATATGAAGCAATGGAATGTGGTTTGAAGTGTATGTATAATGCTGTCCATATGGTGTTTATGGGCTATTTTGATGGAATTTTTATGAATGATAGTTATAAGGGTTGTAAATTCAAAGGAATGGTTTTCCCATGTGTCTAAGACATGTATGAACACTACCAAGTAGGTTTTGTACCTGGAAATGAAGTGTAAGAATATTATCAAATTTTGTATGGTCGTGATGATCAATAGTGGCTAAAGTTTGGTACCCTCTACTCCAGGTACCATAACTTTCTAATATGAATATAGAAGACACCCTTAAGGATCCATTGAAGATAGCTAATGGACCAACTACAAGGAAGAAAGCTAACGAGATGGCTTAAGTAGTTCATGCCTTTGTCACTTCCTATTTCATGGAAGATGAACTTTGATCTTCACATGGAACTACTGGAACATCATATGGAGTGTCTTGGAATGATGGAATAACATGGAAGGCCCATTTGGAGTCACAACTCCTAATTCTTCATCTAGCCAAATCTTATGGCCCATGAAGCTTCAATACACCTCTACAGATCCTAAGGGGAAGCCTCAAGATGAAGAAACTCAAAACTATTACTCTAAACTAAGGCGCCTTTGTATTAACCCTAAGTGACACCAAAAGTGCACTTGATAACACACTTTGGGGGTTTGAGTGCTAGTTCATTTATAAGGGTTTGCTTTTATTATTTTCTAGTTTATTTGTATTATTTACATTATTATTTAGTGTGGAAACTCATTTGGAGCACATGGAAATTAATTAGGCCAAATTTCCCACATGTTTGTGTCCAAACCAAATTCAAAGTCCTAGTTTGACTAGGTTTGCTTCTCCTTATTAGGTTTAGGGTTCCTACAACTTGTGTGGACAAGTAACCCTATTCTGTAGGATATAAATAAGCCTATTTTATTCTTGTAAATGTATAGATTTTATTGCTTAATAATATTACTTTTGAGAGCCAATTCTTGAGTTCTTGTTGCATTTACCTTAGTGCACAAGGAAGCTAGTTTTCTTGTGTTCTTTATAGTTCTTGTTTCTAGCCATAGGGTGGTTAGGGGTAGGGTTAAAATTTTAGTCTCTTGGAGTCTTATTTGTTAAACTTGTTAGCATATTGGGCATGTTTCTTGGTCCCTATACGAATGGGGGCATTAAGTGGTATCAGGGCTACAAGTTACAAACCGATGACATATCCACTATTTTTTTTGTTTCTTTCATTATTTATTTAAAATTTTCAAGTTTTTTTTTATTTCCATCAATTCCATTCTATTCCTTTTTTTAGGTCCTTTTAATTCACTCCTTGCATCCATATCAAGAAAAACATAAAAAAAAAATCAACTAGGTCATTTGCATCCATTATTGTTTCATTCAGTTATCCTTGTGTCCAGTAGCGTTTCTCTTCCTTCCTTTTTCTCTAATTAATTGTTTCCATAATATTTATCTAGTTCTAATTTGTTCCCAACTTTTTTAGGTCAAGCCAAGTCATTTTCAACCTAAAACAACTGAAAACACCATTCCTACACACATTTGGTTTTCTTGGTTTCTCTTGGAGTCCAATTCTATTTTATTTTGTTCTCTTCATCCAAACCTCACTAATCATTTTTTTTTGTGTCCAAAAATCAAGGACAATCTAAAAAGAATGTCTCAAAAAATAGGTTGGTTTGCAACACAAAAGCTTGTTTGGGTTGTCCATAAATTAGGGTTTATTATTTCTTTGCCAAAAGGTAATCACGTCTTCATTTTATTTGGCAACAAGGACCCACGGCAAAAAGGTGTTTCTAGCAATATTACAAAAAAAAAAAAAGAAAGATTTTCAAAAAGAAGCTTGCACAATTACTTGATTATATGCCCAAAAACCTTAAAATGTTTAGTTTGAACCTAAGTCATCCTTTGTGGTTCTTGCAATCTTCTATTTCAAGGGCTTCCTAGAGTCTTGCAAATTTTGTTCAACCCATCTTTATTTCGGAGTCAAAACCTTGATTTCATGGAAAACCAAGTTTTCTTGTATGCTTTAAGGATAGTTTTCTTTGATCTTTTGAGGATTCTTTTGAAAGCAACATTCTCAATAACAAATTGAGTGTTTAAGTGCTCATGTTTTCGGTGAAAATTGTGAGATGTGTGTGTGTGGATCTATGATTTCAAGAATCATGGCTAACTATGAGGATAAGGGGATTAAGGTAAGGCCCGAGGAGGAGCCTTCCATGAAAAACATACAAAATGCCTTCAATACGTTGATGGAGATGATGGATCACCTAGTGATGAGTTTAGGAAAGAGACCCAACCTTATTCTCCATCCAAGGTAGATAGCTAAGGTTGAGGAACATGAGGAGGAAGAAGGTGCCTTGCTAGACCAAAGATCCCCAAGGAGGGGGAAGCCTAGAGAAGACTATAACTTGAGCCCCCCATTATGCTCACCATTTTAACCTTCAAAAGGATAAGTAATCTGGATGCCTATTGGGAGTGGGAGCATAAGATTAATATGGTGTTTGATTGAGTGGGATCATCAAATTAAAATGGCATTTCATTGCCATTATTACTCAAAGAAAAGAAGGTAAACCCGGGATATAGGTAATAAAATGGAGATGGTGGCCTATGTCAACAAGGAGGATTTGCTACACCATGCCACCAAGGCCAAACAGATAATCAAGAAAAATACAGCATCCAAGATGGCTCAAGTGGGGAGCTCTACATAAGGAGGACTATGGGGCAAGGATGCCAAGAAAGGAGTCCCAAAACCTAAGATGGAGGCCAGCACCAACACCAAAGTAACCTTTTTATCAGTCTTCACAAGTCAAGAACCTAGTTCCACCAAGGGGTGCCCTAAGCCTAAGGAGAAGGAGTGCTTAAAGTGTAGGGGCAAAGAGCACAACATGAAGGACTGCCCAAATAATGGAGTCATGATCCTTAGAAAGGGTGGAGAGCTTACATCCCACGACGAAGATGTTTTGCAAGATCATATGGGTGAAACATCAACTTTGTAGAACATGTGTTAGGACCACCCTTCAGTGCTTGGCTTAGGCCAAGAATAAATAGAGAACACTAATTAAAAATGAGGGACTTGATTGAAAAATGTGAGTGAGGGTGTATGTGCAAAACCAGGAAAGACTGGGTTCAAATTGCACATGAAATATTAAGACTATGATGTCTTGGCATGAAACAAAGTTTGAGGACCAAACTGTACACTTAAACTAGTGCTACAAGTGAAACTATGAAGCTTAAACTAGCAAAATCAGCCATGCAAATAAGAATGAGGGCTAGTGGAGCATTAAACCAACTTTTGGTAGCTTTTGGACACTTGGCAATGGCTGACCAAGCCTTGTCCTCCACCATAAGTTAAGCCCATGCTCCATTTGCCTTGATTGTTAATGTTGTGCCCAAAAAGCCAATCATGAGATGATTGTATTTTTGCACATTGAGTCCTGATATTTTATTGAGGCATTAATCCAGCAATTTTGTTTGTTGTTTTGTTTCTGCGTAACGTAATAAACATAATTGTAACCCTAGAATAATGATATTCTTAAATGTCCCTAGTCTAGTATTATTGTGGAGCGGGTTGCAATAATACATAATGACTAGCATATGTAGAGACTAATATGAGATATGTAGTCTACATATGGGTACAAGTTGGAGAACTTGTGTATTGGACCGACCCACCATGAGAACACTTCATGGATCGTTATATGAGTGTCATAAGTGATTCTCATAGTGATCATGGTATATGTAGTCCTTCGACCTAAGATCATCAAGGTTCCCTACATGTGAGTCACATACTTTGATACTTTCCTTTGTTGCTCGTAACTGAGTGAACTTGAAGGAGGTCATTGGGTATGTCACATATCATGCGGAGGGATTTGTATGATCAAGATGGGATTTGTCCCTCCTATGTAACGGGAGTGATATCTTTGGGCCCCTTGATAGAGTGAGACTTAGAAAATGCATGGCCATGCTTCGATGAGTTGATATATGATACCAATGTCATCAGTTTAAGTTGGTCTACTCGGTAATCAAGAAACCAAAGATTGGGCTATACGAGAGTGACACATTCCATGTCTCGTGCTTAGTCTTGATATCTTGGACAAAGGGACAATGGCATATATCGGTGATGATCATAAAGGTTTAGTCGATTCACCGACAATCTTGTCACTTGGGTAGCAATGATGTGTTGCTAGACACCGCTCATTGCTTATGATCATAAATGTGATTTATGATCATTGCCAACATGGCAAGAGCCTATTGGGTCGCACACATAGAGCTATTTGGATCATTAGAGTGCATGGGCTAATTATTTGGGTTATGGTTTCACTTTAATTTCGTATTAATAATGGGCCAAGGAGTTGAGCCGTTATTAAGCCCGAAATTAAATCATAATTGGATTAGGGCTTTGAAACCCATTAGGCCTGGAAGTTGAGTCTCACTATAAATACAACTTTTAAGTAAGAAATTCGCAGGTCTCCTTGCCCTAGCCTCCCAAAAGGACAGCCGCACTCTTCTCTTGCAATTCCTCGGAGGACGCAAGCTAGCACTGCGAGCGCAAGAGAAACGCATCTGCCGGGACGTGGTGGAAGTGTGGTGATCCCGAGACGCTCGTGTGGATACCATAGAGAGCCTGAACACGTTAACTGTTTAGGTTTTGTGATTCGACTCTACAGTTGAGTGAGAGATCTCAACCGAAAATTAGGTATGAAATTTTTGAACACCCGGTTTACCCCGTTTCACTTGGATCCTAGAGGGTTTCGGTTAAATTCCGCTGCGCTGTTTGGCTCCCGAAACCCAACATTGATAATGCTCCATTAACTTACTAGAATAGCTGAAATATGCATGGGAGTTGGCCATTTTCAGTCATTTGTGTTTGAGCTTGGCATTGAAAGGCAGAAATCCTTGAGCAAAGTTCTTGACATGTTCATGAGTGTTCTTGGCTGAAACCTTGAAGATTTCTTGGTGAACTTGAAGATTAAAGCTTGAAGTAAAGGATTCAAGCTTGGAAGAGCCTAGTTTTGGCACTAAACAACATTGTTCTTGAAGAACACAAGCAAGGCCAAGAGCATTCAAGTTGTTTTGGTGAGTTATAGCACAATGCAACCTTGTTTCTTGAAGTTGAAGTTTGAAAGTGAAGAGTGCAAGGTTGGCTGAAACTTTCAAGCTCATTGTTGGTAAGGATTCACGTTCTACTTGAAATCCTGGTACTTATTCCATGTTCAAGTAGTTAATGGAAACTAAGTGATGGTTAAAATTTGCTATATGATCTTAGTTTGCTAGCATGGCATATGGATGAACCTTCAGGTTATATGGATTGAACTTACATGTTCAATGTTTTGGCTAGCTAGACTAAAGTAATGGCAAGTGTTAAAGTACCTTGGTAAGTGAGGCCAACTTATCATGGGCTTTGAGCTATAGTGGAATGGAGGAATGGAATGGAGAAGACTTGTGTGCCAAATGCACATGGACACTTGCTAGATGGCCAATGGCTAAATGGTTACTTGTGGTGTGTGTGTGAGTTTGTGTGCTTGGATATTTGTTTGTGCATGCTAACCAACTTATTATTGATTTGTAATGAATATATGTCTCAGCCATATTGTGTTTTCCTTGTCTTTATGTCTTTGGTTGCAGGTAAATGCTTCATTATGGAGGTTAAGCTATGGATTAACTAAATAGACCTATATCAGTCGTAGTGAATCCTTACTGAGTTGTAAAAATGACGCCCTTATTGATACATTTTTTTAGGAAAGGATATTGAGCTTGAGTGATTGCGCTAAGCTTGCTTGGTTGAGTACCAAGGTTGTTGATAGCCAAACGCTATCGCCTCTATCTGGCCGAACTCCCTGCCACAATGATGGCCAGAAGAAGCTGGCGCTACCCGAGAAAAGGTGCGATCAGGCACCTCGGGAGATAGCCGAAGAGCTCCGAGCCCGGCACGCCAGGAAACCCCGAGGACACTACTCGCCCCCTAAGGTTGTGAACATATCGCCTTCGGAAAAGCGGCACCAGAAATAGCGAGCCGAACATGATATCCCCGAAGGCGGAACTCCCTGAAACTGGGAACCCCCAAACTGAGGGCTTGTTTCCCGAAGAGGCTCTGTCCGAACTAGAGGACGACCTCACCTAGGGACCTCAGGAGTACGGCAGGAGCGTTTATGGAAGCATTTAAGGAAGCCTCTGACACGTCCTTTCACAGATGTCATAAAGTCGCCTGAATAGGCGCTCTGACATACGGACGCCATCAGAATCACATCATGGCCCATCTCAGCACGTGGCTCAGGACAACCTGCTACCAGTCATCTGTCTCCTACGCCTAGAAACTCAGGGAACATCCGACCGAACACGTATCGTGATCTTAACGGGCTAGGCACTCCTTTAAATACCAGGAATTAATACTTGGCAGGAGGCTGGTTGGTTGGCCAAACACTGCTCCCACACTTTGAGAAAACTACCAGGCGAGACTCTTCAGCCCTTTGTGCTATTTCCTCTGCCTTTTCTCAGCCACCACTGACTTGGGCGTCGGAGGCTCCCCCCCGAAAAAACACTCCGGGGGCCTCCTAACCCTTTGTTTCTGAGCTTTCAGGCACTCTCCTTCGGGCTATCCATTCCACCAGGTGTTCTTCCTCCCAGAAGTCTCTCCACCAGTCACCATGACTATAAACGATGAGGCCCCTGGCCATCAGTTGTATATTTGAGCTCAAGGTATGTGTGCCAACATTTTCTTGGCTTGGAAGATTATGTATGTTCAAAGTCTTATGTATGGTCAAAACTTATGTGTTAAGTTTTGCAGGCTTGAGTGAGTTATGGGGCTTGGTTCTAGGTGAAGGATACTTGTTCTAGGTGATGGATGCCTGTCTAGGAAGGTTGATGGATGTGTGGACCTTGGCTTGGGTGTTGATGATCATTTTATGACCATAGACTTGGTCATTAGACTTGTAATCCATTTTTGAGCTTGTGTGTAGCACTTTTGAGTTGATGTTTGGGTAGTTTGAGAACTTGGTGTGTAAACTTAAACTTGGCTAATTTTGGACATGTAGCATCCTTGGTATGTTTTCCAAGTAGGTGATGCTTGTTGCTGCCCATTATGGACATGTTAGTCTTGGATGGCTTATGATGCATATGCTTTGGATGGATGATTATATGCCAAGTATGCTTGAGTTTTATGCAGGAGGAATGCCTTAATGGATGAAATTATTATGTGTTGTAAACATGAAATGTGGTTTTTAAACTTGAAATGATATGTGGGCTTCTTGGTTGCCATGCATTCAAATAGTAAATAGTACACTTGATGGACACACATCTTATGCAGTTAATGGACTAAGCGTATGCCTTGCTTGTATTGCAAGAAATTGAAGTTTGCCTTTCCTTGTGATGCAAGTTAGTTGGGTTAGGCTTTGCCTTAAGCTACAAGTAAATATACTAAACTTTGCAAGATACCCTTCTGGGCCACCTCCTAGGCCCATAACTAAGAAAATAAGACTTAAAGCCCAATACAGAAAGTTGGACAGAAATTGAACTTGTAAACAATACCAACAATGTTCAAGCCCATAATAACTTTCTGGGTAGAAATTGGTGAGTGGCACTAAGTGTGCATGGGCTGGGGCCTGTGTGGGGTGTGACAGCATGCCCACAAACACCTTAGAGTGTAAGGAGAGAGACTTTGCCTTTGTTGCATGAAGAGCTCTAATTGTGCAAGTCAAGGATGAAACCAACCAAAGAGATTGAATATTTTATACAAGATGCCATGTTTAAGGCTAAGTTTGTAGCCTTATCATTGATGGAGGTAGTTGTACCAGGAGTTGTACCAATGTAGCAAGCTCAACCATGGTGGAAAAAATGAAGCTTCCAACAAAAAAGCACCATCAACCGTATAGGCTTTAATGGTTGAGTGATGCGGATGAGATAAAGGTGGTTAGGCAAGTTTTGGTTAATTTTAAGATTGGTACATACTATGATCAAGTGATTTTTGATGTTGTGCCCACGCAAGCTTGTCACATCTTAATTAAAAGGCCATGGCAATTGGATAAGAAAGGCACGCATGATGGAGAGAAGAATGTGTATTGATTTGTCCACCAAGGGATGCCAGTCATGCTTGTTCCACTATCACCACAGTGAGTCTTGAAAGACCAAAGAAAGCTTCAAAGTAAGTTTCATAGAAAAGCAAAATAAGGGAAAGTTGAGGGTCGGAGCAATGAAGGGCAAGTTGAGAGAACATCCGACAAGCCATGTGAGAAGAGTGGACATGAAGGAAGAAAAGAAGAGCATTCCTAAGAGAAAAAAATGAAGGCAAGCTAAGTGAAAAAGAAAGAGTAGTTCATGGTAAAAATGAGAGATGTGAGGAAAACCTTTCAAGCAAAAAGACAAACACTTCTTTCACATTACGAAGAAGCTTTGCCCATTCTCAATGATCCAACACATCTTTCTAGTGTTGTTTTGTCTTTGTTGAAGGATTTTGAAGATTTGTTTCCTAGAGATCTGAGTGGGTTGCCACCTATAAGAGGCATTAAGCACCAAATTGACCTTGTTCAAAGAGCACCTATTCCAAATAGGCAAGCCTATAGGACCAACCCCGATGAGACTAAGGAGATCCAAAAGCAAGTTAAGGAGTTGTTGGCCAAAGGTTTTGTGAGAGAAAGCATGATCCCTTGTGTTGTTCCTGTTCTTTTGGTGCCTAAAGAAGAAGGCTCATTGTTACCACCTCACAAAAATGGGAGAATTACAAGTGTGGCATAATGGCTAAAAAACCATTATATTGTATAATTCTCTTCATAGTGATTGAAGTGTGAAGGGTAAAAGGAATAATGAACTCCTCCTTAAAAGTGTTCCAACTTGGTAACTTGGCCCCCAAAAAAAGCCTCAAGGATTTGCTTGTTTGTCAAGCAACCTATGCACTTTTTTGTAAGGTTTTGGAAATTCAGGTACCCAATTGCAAAAATTTCACAAAAGAGATTTGGAGAGTTATAGGAAGGATATGAATGGTATGAAAGTCCTATTGGAGGACCAATTTGCCTATGGAAGATAACTAAGGACAACGAAACCACAAAAAGGCACAAAGGACCTAAGTGTTCTAATGTACACCTTAGGATGTGTATGTCTTTGTTTTCTGTCAAGTGAAGCAATTTGGAGTTTTCCCACCTAGGGAGGGGCGGCTATGGCTTGGAAATTGGTCAAAATGGTTGGGTACATGTGTACCAATAAGTTTAAGACAAAGAAACCATGCTTACAGGCAAAGAAAATGACATAAAGCATGATTAAGGCTAATAAGGGTGTTTAGTGCCCTAAAGCTAATTTAAGAAGCCTAAATTGAATTTTATTCTCCCATATTTGAACCACATAGCCACCCACCTCCTCCACACTTCTTCCATAGCTCCTCCATAGCCACCATACCTCTAAGATTGAAATTGAAGGCAAAACGAAGCAATTGGAAGCAAATTAGAGCTATTGCTTGAGTACCTCAAGGATTAAGCTTCAAATTCAGCCTACCTACTTTGGTAAGGGTTCTTTTGCTCTCATGGGTTGTTTTCTATATTTTCAAGCAACCATGGAGCTATGGCTATGCTTGGAAGAGAGCCATGAGCTTGATGAACCAAGCTTAGTGAAGGAAGTGCACTTATTGAAGGTTTTGTGACCTAGTGTGAAGTGCACAAAGATGGCAGTGAAATGAGGGTTTCTAGAGCCCAAAGTTAGTACTAACTAGTGTTAAAATCTTCCTAAGACCAAGCATTAGCTTGAGGAGGGCTGCCATAGTGATTTGGTTATGATTATTATGTGTTTTATGGATTAATCTATGGTTATTGTTGCCGCTACATTTCATGTTTTTGTTGGTTGTGAATGGCTGCTACATTTGGTTGCTCTGTCTTGTATATATGCATTGTGGTTTTGTGTTTTAGTGTCTTTGTATGTAGGTTTTAATGATGGTTATGTTGCCTATTAAATACAAGTGCAACCCTTACTAAGTTTCTCAATGAAACTTACTACCCTCAATTCTGTCATTTCAGGTCCAGCAGAAAGATCTCTTTTAAACTGACATTTTTAGTTTGAGTTTTGATCTAAAATTTTAGGTGCATGAACTTCCATATGTCTAGTCATGATCTGGAATGTTTGGTGATTCTAGGAGCACATTTGATATTTTTAATGATGGTACTTATTATGTTGTGCAGCAGCTGTCCAACATCCTGTTCTGCAGTCCATCGTGTCTCAGGCACGCCTGTATCCTAGGTTGCATATTTAGCTGAGTTACGACCATTTTTTAGTAGTGTATGTATTCATGTATATTTAGTGTATGTAAAACAAGACAAGGATGTGAACATTCGAGTAATGTTTTGGCTATGTAAGTGATGTAGTGCAAAGCTGCCTAAGTGTGAATGATGGGCTGCTTACTTGTAAATTATGTTTTAGCCATATATGGCTGTTAAAAGCAAGATCATGTAATTCCTACATGTAATGGACATATATTGGGTAGCTTTTTAGGCCTTTCCCCCTTGTGAATGAAGTGTTTGCACACTTATGAAATATTGTGTGGGCAAAATAGTCATAAAGTGACTAGAATTTTAACTGTATACTCAAACTTCTATAACTCCCTATGCAAAATGAATCTTGGTATACAATTTTGACCACACCTAGATCACATCGATAGGTTGAACTAGAATTTGGAATTTAGGAATTTGGGGCCCTATAGCCAATGATATCACATTGGAAAGTTGGCTAAGTTACTGTTCATTTGGTCAGAATTTTGTAACCAACTTAAAAAATCCATAACTTGGTCCATAGGTGGGCTATTGATGTAAAAAAAAGTTAACTGGTTTTATCTAAGTCTTTACTTGATAATGGAGCAAATAAAATAGTATGGCACATGGCTAGAATGATACAGTTTATTAGTGGAAGTTACAGGTGCAGTGGCTGGTCACTAGAACTTAACAAGATTAGCTAATGTGTGGTAGCCAAGATTAAGACTTGTGCTAGTGTTTTCCTTCTTTGCTACCATGGTGTGCATGAAATTTGAATATGTGTGTTATGGTTGGACCAATATGCATGTGTTTACGTAGTGCCTAGGAGGGACACTTGGGTATGCACTCTAAGGGCAGTGTTCTGATGGCCTATAGAACATTACGAACCTTGGGACTCTAAATGCACATTTTTGGCACCATAACTGGACCACCCCAAAGTGGGTAACATTATGATCAATGCATTTCATGTAGGAATGCTAAGTCTACTCAGACTTCATACGAATTATGTGCACCACTTCCTACACCTTTTCATCCTTGGGAAGATATCTCAATGGATTTCATAGTAAGTATGCCAAAATTTAAGAGGGGTTGAGATTCTATTTTTGTTATAGTGGTAAGTTCTCTAAGATGGCACATTTTATCCTTTGCAGTAAAACAAATGATGTTGTGTTTGTGGCTGAGTTAGTTTTTAGGAAAATTGTTAGACTCCATGGGGTTCCAAGGACAATAGTCTCGAATAGGGTCTCCAAGTTCCTAAGCCGCCTTTTGAAGACTTTATGGGGAAGCTTGACACAAAGCTTTTGTTTTCTACTTCTTCTCACACATAAAGAGATGGACAAACTAAGGTGACAAATAAAATGCTAGGATTTATGCTTAGTGTAGGATTTCAGGAGCCAAACAAGTGCAATGAAATGGGGTAAACCGAGTGTTCAAAATTTTTCATACCTAATTCAGTTAAGATCACTCACCTAAATATTGAATTGAATCACAGAACTTGAACGGTTGATGTGTTCAAGCTTTCTATGGTATCCACACAAGCCTCTCAGGATCACCACACCTCCACCACGTCCCAGCAGATGCATTTTTCTTGTGCTCACAGTGCTAGCTTGTGTCCTTCAACTAATGGCAAGAGAAGAGTGCGACTGGAACGTTTAGGAGGCTAAGCCAAGCATTGTGAATTTCTCACTATATGATGTATTTATAATGAGACTCAACTTCCAAGCCTAATGGGTTTCAAAGCCTTAATCCAATTAGGTTAAATTTCGGGCTTAATAATGGCTCAACATTTGGGCCAATTGTTAAAACAAAATTATCATGAAACCATAACCCAAAAAAATTAGCCCATGCACTCAAATAATCCAAATAGGCTTTATGTGTATGACCCAATAAGTTCTTAACACATTGGCAATGATCATAAATCGTATTTATGATCATAAGCAAACAGTGGTGTCTAGCAGCACATCATTGCTACCCAAGTGACAAGATTGTCAGTGATTTGACTAAACCTTTATGACCATTATCTATTTATGCCATTGTCCCATTGTTCAAGATATCAAGACTAAGCACGAAACATGGAACGTGTCACTCTTGTATAGCCAAATCTTTGGTTTCTTGATAACAAAGTAGACTAACCTAAACTGATGACATCCGTGCATGGCTATGCATTTTCTTAGTCTCACTCTATCAAAGGGCCCAAGGATATCACTCCCGTTACATAAGAGGGACAAATCCCATCTTGATCATACGAAACCCTCAACATGATATGTGACATACCCAATGACCTCCTTCAAGTTCACTCAATTACAAGCAACAAAGGGAAGTATCAAAGTATGTAACTGACATGTAGGGAACCTTGATGACCTTAGGTCATTGGACTACATATACCATGATCACTATGAGATTCACTTATGACACTCATATAATGATCCATGTAGTGTTCTCATCATGGGCCGGTCTAGTACACAAATTCTCCAACTTGTACCCATGAATGGGTTAGAATAATACATAACGGCTAGCATATGTGGAGACAAATATGAGATATGTACTACATATCTCATATTAGTCTCCACATATGCTAGCCGTTATGTATTATTGTCACCCACTCCACAATAATACTAGACTAGCGGCATTTAAGAATACTTTTATTCTAAGGTTGTAATTACATTTGATTATGTCACACAGAAAGCATATAACAAACACAATTGCTGGATTAATGCCTTAATAAAATATCAAGACTCAATGTGCAAAAGACAATCATCTCATAATTGGCTTTTGGGCACAACATTAACACTTAGAGCTATCATCGGTAAGAATTTGGAATCTTGGAAAGATTCTTTACCTCATGTGGAGTTTGCTTACAACAAAGCTATGCATACAACTACTGGATTTTATGCTTTTGAAATTACGTATAGCTTTAATTCTTTGATGCTCTACCACATCTTCAATGTAGGACATGTTGAACCTCCAGTAGGCTTTTGGCTGAGTGGTAGCTACAACACATGAAGAACAAGGGTTAGGAGCTCCCTAGAGTGTGTTTCCGGGGAAGGGATCTCTGATGCCCAATTCAGTATGCGAAGGCAGAAGTTGTTAGAAGTAGAGAGTAGAGAACAGAAAAATAAGATACCTCTCGTGTCTTACTTGGGAGCATCCCTTGAGTATTTATAGGAGGCCCGGATGAGGGGGCCGTTATGCCCAGCCTTAGTAGATCAGAACACGTGTTCAGCCAGATTTGGTCTGTACCTTCAGAAGGAGGTGTCTATACCTAGACATAGGCGGTTATGCTTAGAGGGTAAGGGCATGTGTGAGGTTTCTGTCAGAGATCCCCTAACTATATTTGTCATTTCTCCCTAACACCCCTTCAGGGATTTGAGATCCTTTCTAACAAGGACTTCCCCATAGGGCCCTTTAGATGGGCGAACCATCTTTGGGGTACATTTATTCATCTAAAGGTGACAGACCTATGTTCCCAAGGATGGTAAGAAGTCTTTTTCCTGAAGTCGGATGTATATATTTTTTAGGGTGGCGTAGATAATTCTCCCAAGGTTGGTCATCTATCTATCCGACGATGGTGTTAGGTCTGCCAGTGAGAAGGTTGTGTGGGCGATAGCCCTTTGGCTATCATGTACCCCCTTTCGAGAGACCGAAGTTGTGTCTTCGGTACTAAACATTTCGAGAACATGTTACAAAAATCCTGCCGTTGGAAAGCTGAGCCTGTCTTTGGCAAAAAAGGTTCTTTCGGCTGAGGTTGCCCCTTCAGAGTAACCAGGTTCTCGGTCCAAGATCCTTTCTTTTTTGATGTTGTACTTTTGGCATCCTCTTAGATCGTTTGTTTGTGTTCCATTTTCTAAATCTGAACCCTTGGTGATGACATTACTTTAAGCCAATTTTTTATTTTTGGTGAGGTCACACATTTAGCATATAAGGAGTTATTTTATACCTCAAGCCAAATTCTTAATTTTGGCGAGGTTACATCTTCAGCATGTAAGGAGTTATTTTCTTCTTTGGGTTTTTATTCTTCCCTTCTGCAATTGAATCATCATATCTTCTGACTGACCAATCACGTCACCTTAGGTAACGCATCATAGTCTTACTAGATTAGAAGGCGTGCCCTTGTTGCTCACATCGTGTAACACATGTCATTAGGTCATTGGCCATCCTTCATGTCTATTACCTCGGTTACATCTCTTCACCTATAGAGGGTCATTATGGCAATGCTTCACCTACCTCTTTCAGCCTAGAAAAAGCCATTCCTCCTCAAAGCCTCCTCACTCATCTGCCTTTAGCTCTCTCTTGCTCTCTCAGCTTTCTTTTTCTTGCAGCGGTGTCTTAGCGACAAAGCAATTTTCAAGCACCACTTATGGTGGTTTCCTTTTGTTCAGTAAGTTAGTATATTTTGTAGTTAGTTTTTTCTTTTCTTTTCAGTAATTTTGAGGTTAGGGTCCTAGTTTATGGAGCATGTCTTCTTCACAAGTCGAGGTCTGATCCATTCCCGAGAGTTGGGCTCCACTCAACTCTCATTTGAGCTGTGCCACTTCAAAAAAGCTGCATAAGTGGTCGGCAAAAATTCATCCTTCATTCTTATGCCATGACTAGGCTTCCTAGCCTAGGCGAATTTAGCTACCTTCCCCAGCATAACAAGGTTACTATCCTTAAAGCACAACTGAAGACAGGTCTTCGGTATCCACCGCTGAAGATGTTGAGTGACTTTTGTCAGTTTCTTGGCATAGCTGTTAACCAGCTAGCCCCAAACTCCTATTCTTATTTTAGTGCCTTCCTCAACATGTGTGGGCTCTTCAAAATAACACCCCACTTTATCTCTTTTATGCAATATTACAGGCTTCATCCCATTATGAATGGTGGGTTCCACTTCTTGCTCCCTCGGGGATCCAGGAGTTGGAAATTCACTTTCAACTTCGGCACCAAGGACAGTTGGCGAGGGTGGCAAAAAAAGTACTTCTTCATGGAAGTATATGAGAAATGGAAAGACATGCCTGTGAAGTGAGCTTTTGGGACGCTTGCTATCGATGTGATGGATCTATCAAAGTTGCTTACCCTCAAGCTAGAATCCCAGTTTGAGAAATTTGACAGCCGCATTCAGGCAGTAGTTGTTGGATAGACCAGGCTCCTTCGCGTCCACTATACCCCTTCCCAATCAAATGGAAGTTCATGACCGAAGAGGTTATTCAGGAGCTTGGGGTCATCAAGGAGCATGTCACTGACAAGAACATGCCAAAACTAGAGGTGGATGAGAAGAAGTCATAGCAGGTAGTGCTCCTTCGGCGTGAACTTTCCTATTCAACCCATGAAAGAGTACGCTTCTTTCCAATATACTCTTTTTGGATTTTTAGGTACCTTCACTTATATTTTTCTTTTTGTAGAGATGGGTGACAAGTCAGCAGCCTTCTACAGAGTCTATTCCTCGGCCAGGCCAAGAAAGTTGAGTAAAAGAAGAAGGCCCCTAAAAAAAAGAAATGACCTATTGGGCAGTCTTCAGGGATGCTGAAGGTGAAGAAAATGAAGGAGGACTCACTTCCTCCTCCGCCCGAGGACTTGACCGTAGGTTTGGACCATTCTACCAAAGGTGTGGATCCTTCACAAGAGGTGGCGATCTTATCTGTCCCTCTAAGCCTTGATGCTAGCTAAAGACCTTAGGGACTTCGCTAGTAATGGTTTTGGTCAAGGAGGCTGCAGAAAGGCAAAGAAGGAAGGGTAAAGAAATCCCTACTGAGGTGCTTGACATCAGTGACTCTGATGGGGAAGACATCAAAGTTCTACCAGGTTTGCCTCTTAGTCATTCATCTATGAATTTTTGCTTTTTTTGGCATTTTAGATTTTGTAGATTATTCGCTAAGAGATGATGTAATAAAGGAACTTCAGCGTGATTTTGCAGAGGAACGTGTTACCACTTCATAAAAATAGGAGAATTATAAGTGTGTGATAATGGCTAAAAACCATTATATTATGTAATTCTTATGATAGTGATTGAAGTGTGGGAGGTAAAAGGCATGATCAACACCTCCTTAAAAGTGTTCCAAGTTAGTAACTTGGCCCCTAAAAAAAGCCTTAAGGACTGCTTGTTTGTCAAGCAACCTATGGACTTTTCTATAAGATTTTCAAAATTTGGGTACTCAATTGCAAAACTTTCACAAAAGAGATTTGGAGAGTTATGGGAAGGATATGAATGGTATGAAAGTTCTATTGGAGGACCAAATTGCTTATAGAAGACAAGTATGGACAAAGGAAAACACAAAAAGGCTTTAAGGACTTAAGTGTCCTACTGTGTGCCTTTGGTTATCCATGCTTATGAATTAAGTCAAATGAAAATTTTTTGGGGTTATCGTAGATAAGGAGGGGTTGCTATGGCATGGGATAATGAAGCCAAATGTGGGCCAAGAGTGTGTTTAGTGCACTTAAGACCATATAAGTGTCCATTCTTGTCCTTATCTCCCAAATTTTGACCTCCACTAGCAAAAAGGAAGCCAACCCTCTTCTCCACACTTCCTCCATAGCCACCACACCTTCAAACTCAAAATTACTTGCAATTGAAGTCAAGGAAGCAAAATTGGAAGCTATTTGGTGCTATTGGTTGAGTGCACCTAAGATCAAGCTCCAATTTCAGCATACCCATCAAGGTAAGGGTTCTCTTGCTCTCATGGGTTGTTTTTTGTATTTTCAAGCAACCATGAAGCTAGGGGTAAGCTTGGAAGAGAGCCATCAGCTTGATAAACCAAGCTTAGTGAGGGGAGTGCACTTATTGAAGGTTTTGTGACCTAATATGACGTGCACAGTGATAGCAGCAAAAATTGGGGTTTCTAGAGCCCAAAGTTTGTACTAACTTGTGTTAAAATCCTCTTAAGACCAAGCATTAACTTGAGCAGGGCTACCATAGTGATTGGGTTATGTTTATTATGTGTTTTATGGACTAACCTATGGTATATGTTGCTACCACATTTCATGTGTTTGTTGGTTGTGAATGGCTGCTACATTTGGTTGCTATATCTTGTATATATGCATTGTGGTTTTTGTGTTTCAATATCTGCAGAAGTAGCTTTTAATGATGGTTACATTGCCTATTGAATCCAAGTGCCACCCTTACTAAGTTTCTCAATGAAACTTACTCCCCTCAATTCTGTCATTTCAGGCCTAGCTGAAAGATAACCTTCAAACTAACCTTTGTACTTTGATTTTTGACCTAAATTTTTAGGAGCTTGAACTTTGATTTATCTCGCTATGATCTGGAAAGTTTGGTGATTTTAGGAGCAGATATTGTATTTTTAGTGATGGTACGTATTGTGTTGCGCAGTAAATGTCCAGCATCCTATTCTGGAGTCCATTGTGTCTCAGGCACTCCTATAACCTATGGTATGTATTACCCGAGTTAAGACCATTTTTTAGTGCATGTTTCCATGTTCATTTATTGTATGTAAAATGAGACAAGTATGTGAACAATTGAGTAATGTTTTGGCTATATAAGTGATGTGGTCCAAAGTTGCCTAAGTGTGAATGATGGGCTGCTTACTTGTAAATTCTGTTTTAGCCACATATGCTTGTTAAATGAAAGAGAATGTATTTCTTATGTGTAATGGACATATCTAGGGTAGCCTTGGAGGGCTTTCCCCTTGGGAATGAAGTGTTAGCACACTTATGAAATTTTGTATGGGCAAGATGGTCATAAAGTGACTAGAATTTTGACTCTACACTTAAAGTTCTATATCTCCCTGTGTAGAAAGAATAATTTTATGAAATTTTGAGCACTCATAGAAATCATATAGATATTGAATTGAGATTTTGAATTTCTGAATTTGGAGCTCTGTATCCAAAGATATGATGTTGCAAAGTTGGCTAAGTTACTATTCATTTGGTCAGAATTTTGTAACCAACTTAAAAAATCTATAACTTGGTCCATAGGTGGGCTATTGATGTAAAAAAAAATTTCATGGTTTGCTCTAAGTCTCTAATTGATAATAGAGTAATGAAAAATCATGGTACATGCGTAGAATGATACATTTTGTTAGTGGAAGATACAGATCCAGTGGCTGGTCACTAGAACTTAACAAGATTGCATAATATGTGGTAGCCAAGGTTAAGACTTATGCTAGTGTTTTCCTTCTTTGCTGCCATGGTGTGTATAAAATGTGAATATGTGTGTGAATATTTGTTTCATTCTAACAAAGTTGTCAATGTTGCCACTTCATTCCAAACAAGTTGTAAATTAGTCTTTTCCAAACATGCAGTGAATGTTTCCTCTCAATTCTAAACAGGTTATGATTGTTTCCATACGAAACTGGTTGTGAATGATTCCATTTCATGCTAAACAACTCATCAATGTTTCCATTCCAAACAAGTTGTCAATGTTTCCATTTCATTCTAAAGAAGTTGTGAATGTCTCCATTCCAAACTAGTTGTGAATGTTCAAATTTTGTTATAAACAAGTTTTGAATCTTTCCATTCGAAACAAGTTATGAATGTTTTTGTTTTAAACAAGTTGTGAATGTTTCCATTTCATTTAAAATAGGTTGTGAATGTTTCCATTCCAAACCAGTTGTGAAAGTTTCCATTTCAATCTAAATAAGTTGTGAATGTTTTCATTCTAAACTAATTCTGAACATTTGCACGTTATTCAAAACAAGTTGTGAATATTTCTATTCCAATCAGGTTGTGAATGATTCTATTCTAAACAAGTTGTGAACGCTTCTATTTCATTCTAAACAACTTGTGAATGTCTCCATTCCCAACTAGTTGTGAATATTTCTATTTCATTCCAAATAGGTTGTGAATGTTTCCATTCCAAACTAGCTATAAATATTTCCATTTATTTTCAAATAGTCGTGATTGTTACTATTCCAAACATGTTGTGAATACTTCCATTTCATTCAAAACAAGTTGTGAATGTTTCTATTTCATTCTAAACAAGTCATAAATGTTCCAGTCTAAACTAGTTTTGAATGTTTCCATTTCATTCTAAACAAGTTGTGAATGTTTCTATCCTAAACATGTTGTGATTGTTTCTTTTTCATTCTAAACAAGTTATCAATGTTTCCAATCCAAACAAGTTGTGAATGTTTCCATTTCCTTCTAAAAAAGTTTTGGATGTTTCCATTTTGAACTAGTTGTGAATGTTTCTATTATAAACATGGTGTGAATGTTTCCATTTTGTTCTAAACAAGTTGTGGATGCTTCCATTCTGAACTAGTTGTGAATGTTTCTATTACAAACAATGTGTGAATGTTTTCATTTCATTCTTAACAAGTTGAAAATGTTTCCATTCTTAACTAGTTGTGAATGTTTCCACTTTATTGTAAACAAGTTGTGAAAGTTTGAATTCCAAGTAAGTTGTGAATGTTTCCATTTTAACCTAAACAAATTGTGAATGTTTCCATTTCATTCTAAACAGGATGTGAATGTTTTGATTCCAAACAAATTGTTAATGTTTCCCTTTCATTCTAAACATTTTGTGAATGTTTCCATTTCATACAAATTTTTATTGTTTCCCTTTCATTCCAAACAATTTGTATGTTTCTATTCCAAAGAAGTTGTGAATATTTTCATTTCATTCTAAACAAGCCATGGATGTTTCCATTCCAAACTAGTTGTGAATGTTTCCATTTCATTCTAAACATGTTTTGAATATTTCCATTCCTAACAAATTGTCAATATTTCTATTCCAAACTGGTTTTGAATGTTTCCATTTCATTCTAATAAAGTTGTCAATGTTCACTTCATATTAAACAAGTTGTGATTGTTTCCATTTCAAACTGGTTGTGAATGTTTCCAATTCATTCCAAATACGATATGAGTATTTCAAACAAGTTGGGAATGTTTCTATTCTAAAGAAGTTGTGAATGTTTCCATTTCATTCTAAACAAGTTGTGAATGTTTCTATTTCATTCTAAACATATTGTCATTGTTTATATTCCATACCCAACAAGTTGTGAATGTTTCCATTTCATTCTAAACATGTTGTCAAAGTTTATATTTCATCCCAAAGAAGTTGTGGATGTTTCCATTTTGTACTAAACAAGTTATGAATGTTTTGATTCTAAACAGGTTGTGAATGTTTTTATTCGAAACAAGTTGTAAGTGTTTCCATTCCATTCTAAACAAGTTGAGAAAGTTTCTATTCCAAATTGGTTGTGAAAGTTGTCATTTCATTCTAAATAGGTTGTGAGTGTTTCTATTCCGAACTAGTTGTGAATGTTTCCATTTGTTTCAAAAAATTTTGCAAATGTTTCCATTTCATTTTAAACAAGTTCTAAACATTTCCATTTTATTCTAAATAAGTTGTGAAAATATCCATTTGAAACTAGTTGTGAATGTTTCAATTTCATTCTAAACAAGTTGGGAAAGTTTCCATTCCAAGGTAGTTGTGAACGTTTCCATTTCATTCTAAAAAAGTTGTGATTCTTTTGACAAGGCTACCCTCAACCTTGCCGTGAAAGCCTGTGAGTACTTATCTGATAGCTATTTTAATTGCCTAGTTATATGTGTGCATGAATGAAAACTTCATGAAACTAGTTGATTAACTTGGAAAATACAAGATGCATGCTCTTTATGCTCTGACTTACATAACTGGAAATCATAAAGCATTCCCTTGGCCAAGGCACTTTTGATAGAAAAAAAGTTCAAATAGTCAAAGCATGCAAAATCAACTTTTTTATTATCATTTCTACAGATAATAACTGTGTAAGGGCACTCAACAAAAGTAGGCTGATGCTTCTCACCCAAGAGCAACCCTAGCATTTAAAGCTTTGAACATTCACATGGGAGAAAACTAGGCACAAAACACGTATAGGCCTCTCACTGAGATCCTTCTTACTAACTCCCACTTTGGAGATGAAGCCCAGTGGCGAGTCACAAAACTCCTATCCATGTGCTGCTAGCCTTTTTGGCAAAGAAAATACTATAATTTATACTGTTACTTAACCAACAAGTAACCATGAAATCTAGAATCATAAAGATTCTTAAGGCAAAGTTCCTATAACAACAGACTACCACGACAACCCTCATCGGTTATCGGGTCCATCCAACAACGTTACAACCTACACAACATAAACTAGGGAGTGAGAATTCAAGAATTCTCAGTAAGTGGTCTTCACGTGTAAGAAATATACGAAGGAAAACACATATATGAACATATGTAATCTACTGTGAGCTTGTACAGCTAAAGGCTAAACTTTTGTGCTTAGGTTTTAGTCCCTTGTGACTTGTCCTTAACCTAGTCCTTGAACTACAAGGCAAAGCCTTGTGTAGTAGCAGCATAGTTTACTAGCCTAACTAGTGAAAGTTCACTAGTTGAAACTCCCTTACATTGTATAGGGGCACTATGGTGGGACTAATGTCAACTAGGCCTTGAAGACCCACTAGGTATACTACGGTACAACATTGACACCTCAAGCCCGATGGCACAACTAAATCACTGATGGAACAAAACCCTTCACCCAAGCTAGTGATTCTTCGTTGTGGCCTTTATTAACTAGTTTTCTTACTTATGGTAAAAGTAACCATTGAAAGTCAACAAAACTCTTAGGTTTCGAAGGAGTTTTGGAAGCCTCAGACTACCCCCCGAAACACTTTGACCCTTAGGTACCCTAACACCCCTAGGGGCTCCCTTCAAACCTTCTAAAAAAATTGGAAAATTTTGGGCAATATAACTATGGTGACACATTGCCACAGATGTCAACTTCCTGGAAGTTTTGTGTGGTGTTGGTGATGTGTCACTAGTATTGGCGACGCATTGCCAATACTTGTGAACCCAGAAAATTTCTAGTTTTTCTACATTCACTTTGGAAGCCCTACCAAACATATCAACCATGCTTGGATGGCCTTCCAACTTCACATACTTGGAAAACATGTTGCAAAGGCCATAACCAACTATCACAAGCATAACTATGATGCATTAAAACATCATTCCAAGCTCCGTTAAACACATAGTCCACCGTGATTCAACTTGCCCATTAACTAATTCTATTGCCAAAACTACTTCAATTCATCAAGAAACAACACTCCAAAAGCATTAATCAATCATGAAACCATAACTCCCTCACCTTGACTTCAACTCACAAGCAAGAACCAAGCAACTCTTCCATGGAAGCAAGATTCCACAAAGTTTTACCTAAGTTCTAAGCAAACAAAGGCACATAACATCAAATTAATAACTTTGAACCAAAACCCCAGCTCCCAATCATCAAATAAACAAGAACTCACCAACAAAACACTTGTTACCTCACATAAAAAATAAGGGCTAGCTACAAATGTGATTCCAAGCTTCAAAAACATGAAAATTCATTCGAATCAAGCTTCCCCAAAGCATGTATACACTTGGTGCCTTCAATTTTCACCAAAGTCTCTTTGTTTTGAGCTTGAATTCTTGATGTAATCATGGAGTAAGGGTTGAACTCAGGTTTGAAGAAAAAATAGCAACCATCCTCACTTTACCAAGTTTTTAAACGCTTTTAAACACCAAGCCACCAGAGTTTATAAAAAGTAGCAAAATGCCCCATTCCTTAAATAGTAACTATAGTCAAACATTGGTCAAATCTTGTTTATTTAAGCTATGTAAGGTTTAAAACAATGATTTTGTTTCCAAAAACTCATTTTTAACTCTTGGGACTCCACCCGACTCTTCAGGACATAAAATTACCATTTTACACCCAAACTCTTGGTGCCCTAAACTCCTTGGAACCTAGTGCACTTTGTGTCACATACTAATCACAATATCACATTATCTAGCCCCGATTTATTTATAATTCAGCCTACACTTGTGGTACATTCATTTCAGGTGTTGGGTTTTCCACTCCCTAAATAGTTGGCTGCCCTTGTACAGCCCTTCTATTCTTGTTGGCTTGTATATTGTTGAGTAGGAGGTCTTAGGGGTCCCTGATCCCCTATCCTTGTGGCTACCATTTTCTTGTTTCACAATCAACAAAAGAGCCAAAAATATACAGTACATTAGGTACTTAAAACTACAGCTGACCCAACTAAGTTCTATGTATGTAACTATGTGCATGCATGATAGAACTATATACAACTCCAATCCAAACCTGGCTTTGATACGAACTTCTATTACTACTCTGAGTGTTTCTATACAGTGATTAAATTTAGTGAGCTCAAACCCTAGGCAGTACATGTCCTGTAGGCCAACCAGAAGATGCACACTATGTTCACCCAAATGGCCCTCTTGGTCATTATGCAAATATGCGTATATTGGTCCCACCTGTTAGTGTTGTGCCCAAAAAGCCAATTATGAGATGATTGTATTTTTTGCACATTGAGTCATAATATTTTATTAAGGCATTAATCCATCAATTATGTTTGTTGTTTTGTTTCTGCGTAACGTAATAAACATAATTGTGACCCTAGAATAATCATATTCTCAAACTTCCCTAGTCTAGTATTATCATGGAGCGGGTTGCAATAATACATAACGACAAGCATATGTGGAGACTAATATGAGATATGTAGTCTGCATATGGGTACAAGTTGGAGAACTTATGTACTGGACCGACCCACCATGAGAACACTACATGGATCATTATATGAGTGTCATAAGTGATTCTCATAGTGATCATGGGAGGTGAAGGATCGCTAGAAGTGAAGGATAGTATGAAGTGAAAATAAAATGAATGTCCTGATTAGCATAGTATCAAAATTCTTGGGAGGTGAAGGATCGCTAGAAGTGCTCAGAGCCGTCACCATTTATGTAGGAGCAGTGGGATCCTTAATAACCCTAGCCTCAGTACTCAACTCAACAACCATGGGATCTACACTAGTCTCCCCATGTCCTCAGTAGTGTTAGTGGTCTCCATAACTTTTTCCTTTACCCTTTCCTAACTATTCTTGATTCCCTCTTGAATAGCTCCAGCAGTTGATGGCCCGACTGTGGTGGCCTCATTTGCCTCCTTCATGGTTAGTTGAGTATCAACAACAACATTCTGGCCATCCATGCTTGTAGGAATAATGAAGTAGTCAGTCAAGTCATCATCATACTGGACAACTAGTGATCATGACCTAATGCACCTACCTTCTTGGATTGACGGAAGTATAAGCATATCAACTCCTCCAACTTTAAAGTCCTTACCTTAACAGCAGAAAGGTGAGAGCTAACAATTAGCATTTAATCCATCATAAACTCTAGGTGATCCAGGATAAGCTGTTGCCTTTGAAAAATATCTGATAATGTGGGGGGTCTAGTACTAGTATATATATAAGCAGCTTATGCCTCAGAAGCAACTCACTCCTTTTGAATTTGCTCTTAGGTCTTCAGCATAAACTTCATCAACATGTCAGAAGGAGTGGTCTTCTTCAGCATCCTCATTGACTTGAATGAATCTATGTTGGCCTGCTTAGGCTTCGCCATCTTTATAATATTCCCCTTTGGTGATAGGGACTTGAGGTTCTAAGCCAACCTCATCACAATTGCTCTAACAAAAATAGCCCTGATCCTTGTGTCATAGGTTGATGTCTCACCTATTAAGTAAAGGCTATGCCTAAGTGACAACGCACTGGGCAGATAATGCAGTAGAGGAAAAATAGGTCCGTCTTTGTCAGCACACCCGTACTCTCTATCTTACCAGAGGATTAGATAATGCACATTTCATACTACCAATAATCTCATCCTAGATGCATTGGATGTCGTTGGATGGTAGATAGCATCATCCTTAGTAATATCATGCCAAAACTCATGTAGAGTAGGGGTGGTGTTGCTAAACTCACAAATTGAGTCTTAGTGCTCATCAGAATTAATGAACTCCTATGCGTAAAAGCCACAATGCCGCCCCATCTCATCTAGACTGATGTTGATGTTCCTTTCTCCTACATAGAACTTCACCATATCTAGCCAGATCCAACTAATGTTAGTCATTTCAAATAGGAGCATGCTAAAAAATAGTATTGTAGGCTCTCTGAATGTAAGCTCGCGGCAGTCAAAGACGAATAACCAATTGTCAAAATCCACCAATGCTTGGATCTCCTTCACCATGCTAAGTTGTGCTAGAGTGTCCCAATAGTCAACTTGTTTCCCTTGTAAGGATTCCCTACCAAGACCTCAAATCTCCTCCCTTGTTCTTCCTCCTTAAAGTCCAGAAGAGGATTCAGCCTCTTGGGTCTATTTATCATCTTCTTTGTGTTGATAGGGAGCTTCACCTGACATTTTGCTATCCTAAAAAATGTAGAAGATTTCTCCCAGTGCAACAACAATCTCACAAATCACACATAATCATAGTAATGTCAAGAACAAGAGCTCTAGTGAAAAATCAATAAGATTCCCTTATATAAACCAGCTAATTATTCAACATTAGGAATTAAGGTGATCAGACTTAACAACTAAAGCTAAATACATGAAATTCAAACAATGTAATTAACATTAGAGCTCTTTCTTGGTAACCAAGAAGCCTTTTTACTATCACACCAAAGGACTAAAAATTCCAATAATCCATCAAATTCTAATGCAAATAAGATATCCAATGCATTCTCAATAAATTATAAATCATATAAATATCCATTAAAGTAATAAAATCCATAGAATCAACATGCATAGCTTGAATTCCAAAAAATAAATAATTCCAACTCTTCTTCTTCCAAACATAATATCCAAAATATTGAACTTCTATAAATCATGCTATCAATTTGAAACAAACTTTAATGGGCATGAAAAATCAACCAAATAACTTATATAAATTTTACCCATAGTAAGAAATCAATCAAATCTTCCATAAACATCAAATAAACTTAAAGAAAGAGATAAAGTTACCTCATGAGAGAGAAGACTAAGAATGTGGGATGAAAATCTAAAATCTGGAAAAAGGAATGGGGTCCTCCAAAGATAAAAAATCTTACCTGATAAATTAGGAAACTAGGGTTTAAGTTTGGGGTGTTTGGGGAAGAAGTTTGAGTGAGTTTGCTGCAATGCAGGGAATTGAATTCACGATCAAGTATATATATATATGAAACATAGCTTCTCACATAGCCATGTAATTGCTTGTGTTACTTAAACCTTCCTCAACACGTTGTTAAACATGGACGTGTCACATGTCATGTATTGGGTCTGAACCATAAAATTGTTGAACCATAATGTTGAAACACAGGAACCAACAAAGGGGTATAAACAATCGTGTACAGTTAACACGCCTTCAGACATGGGCATGTAGCAAATTGTGTTTAAGGCCTGCAACTAAAAATTTTTGAAAGTAGAAAGGTAACATAGTTGTTAACATGGGTGTGACTATCACTATGTTAGTCAATCACATTGATTGTTCCTACACGGGTGCAAATGAAACCATGTATAGTGAACATGTTTTAAAACATGGCCATGTCTTCATGCATGTTAAGATTGTGTAATTCTAGGCATTTGAAAACATGGGCAAGAACATGGACATGATATAAACCATGTAAGGTAAACACATTTTCATACACAAGTATACCACAAACCTTGTTTGGCTACTATAGCTCAAATAAAAATTCTTTGTGAAAAATCTAATTAACAAATCAAATGTGGCTGTGTTTCAAATCGTGTTGAGTGATGCGGCCTTAAACATAGGCATGTTTAAGAATGTGTTTGGCTCCTAAAACTTAGAAAAATTTGCAAACTTACCCTGAATTAAACTTAGCATTTTCCCTCACTTTGAACATGGACTTCTTCTCGAAATGTTCTAGATTCCTACATAAAAAATTTCAGATTGAAAGATCACCAGATAAACAAAAGCTAACTAACTTATAATGAATAAAATCAAGTAAACAAAACCAAAGCTAAAGAAAGCTGAATGAAAAATTCAAAGCTTGGGTTGCCTCCTAAAAGGCACTTGTTTTTAAGCCATCCACTGAACGTCTTCTTTGGCAAGTCAAGGAGGTTCTTCATTCCTTTCCAAAGCTCTCATATCCACATGAGCATTAGCCTTAAAAGCTAAATTGTAAACTCCCCATGGATTTAGCTTGGCATTTGCTGGTAAAGCTCCTTATGGGCTTTTGAAAGATATTTTAGCAAGTTGACCCAGCTGAGTCTCAAAATTTTACATTCTCACCAATTCTCCTACAAGAAAAGAATAATAAATTAGCAAATAGGAACAAAATACAATAAAATAAATGTCTTGGTTAATAATAATCAATCTTTCAAGTAGCAATCTCAACAATTTCCTTGGTAAGGGCTCCAAAATCTTAGTGTGTTCATAGTTCACACAAACCTTTCCCACCACACTATAATAAATGTAAATGTGTCAAATGTCTCTATATTCATAAATATGTGAATTCACAAGTACACTATCATCAAAGTATAGCAGCAGCAAGTATGAAGATCATTTTCTCCAAAGAATAAAGCTTGTCTGACATGGCTGCCTTTGGCACGGCCTAGGAAGCCTATGAGAACGGATCTCACGGTGGTTACAATTGGCTTATTATATATGTTCATGGATTAAAACTCTGTGAAACTAGTTGATTAGCCTAGAAAATGCAAGATGCATGCTCTTTTAGGTTTAAATTGAGTACATGGAAATCATAAAACATGCACTTGGCCAAGGCATTTTTGACAAAAAACAAGTTCAAATAGTCAAAGCATAAAAAATCAACATTTGTCTGACTAATACTATACATAACAACTGTGTGAGGGAATTCAACAAATATAGGCAAATGCTCCTCACTTAAGAGCAACCCTTGAGTCTAAACTCAAAACATAAACAAGGGAGGTGACTAGGTAGGAAATATATACAAGCCTCTACTGAGATCCCTTAAACTAACTTTCATCTTGGAAATGAGTACTAGTGGCAAGTCACAAAAGCTTGTCCATGTGCTGCTAGCCTCTGTGTCCAGGAGAATACTAGAATTAGTACTGTTACTTAACCAACAAGTAACCACGAAAACTAGAATCACAAGGATTCCCGAGCAAAGTACCTATAATAATAGACTACCCTGACAACCTTAGTGGTAATCGGGCCCAACAATGTCAGAATCTGCACAACATAACTGGGGAGTGAGAATTCAAGAATTCTTAGTAAGGGTCTTCTCCTACAATAAAGATACTAAGGACAACACATATATGAACATATGTAATTTGCTATGAGCTCTTATAGCTTGAGGCTAAACTTATGTGCATAGGTTTCAATCCCTTGGGACTTGTCCTCAACCTAGTCCTTTAACAACAAGGAGAAACCTTGTCTACTAGCAAGCACAGCTTACTAGTCTAACCAATGAGAATTCACTAGTTGAATGTCAAGTCCCAATTCACCCCCACCAAAACCACCCTTGGCTGAGAAGAAAAGGAATGTTTAGGAAATTTCGATGATGGAATTCAGAAACCCAGCAAACAAGCTTGTTCGGAATGTTGGGTCTACCATGAAGTTCCCTCATGACGACCCCCTCCTAATCATGGCAAGGATAGGGAGCTGGGACGTCAAAAGAGTGCCCATCGATGATGGCTCCAATGCCGACATTTTGTTCTCCCACTTGTTGCTGAACTTAGGCATCTCCAACGGTGATCTTAAACCAATTACCTCCCTTACATTAAATGTAGGTCCCTCTAAACTCCCTGTACTTGGATGGATCGATCTGCCCTTGACCTCAGTTCAGACTAAGGAAGAGCTCTTTGGTTCCACCATGATGAGGTTCATCATCATAGATGTCCCTTTTTCCCACAATGCCATCCTCGGAAGGCAGATACAGGGTAATCTTCACATTCACCCAGATGTGAAATACCTAACGGTTAGATTCGGAACAAAGGAAGGGGACGCAAAAATATTCATTAACCAAGCTGAAGTGAGGAAAATTTTTGTGAAGGCAAGACAGAGCCCAATGAAAGTGCATGCAAAGACTTTGGGAGAGAAGATCATGGTAAGCAAAAATGCAACAAAAGAGGAAAAAAATGACTTTGAAAAAATTGAAACAGAGGATGTATAGCTTATCCAAGGCCAAAGTATCCTTTGCCACCAATAGACCAATTGGTAGATTCCACTGCCGAATATAGTCTACTTAGCTTCCTCGACGCCTTTAGCAGATATCACCAAATTTAGATGAATCTTGAAGGTGAGGAAAAAACTGCCTTCTTTACCAAAGTTGGTACCTACTGGTACGTCAAAATGCCCTTCAGCCTTAAAAATGTAGGGGCAACATACCAAAGGCTGATGAATAAGGTATTCAGCTCCCAAATTGGGAGAAATATGGAAGTATATGTCAATGATATGATAGTTAAGAACAAATAGCCTAGTAATCATATCCTAGACTTGGAGGAAAGATTCCACCAACTTTGGGAATTTGGAATCTGCCTTAACCCAGAGAAGTGTGTGTTCGTGGTGACTGATGCCAACCTAGAAAAGGTTAAGGCCCTGTTAGGATTCTAAACTCCCACAACAACCAAGTATATGCAAAGGCTTACGGGAAGAATCACAGCCCATAGCAGATTCATCTCTAGATACGGGGACGGATGTCGACCGTTCTTTAAAGTGCTCACCAAAGTAGCAAAGAATGAAGACAACTTTGGTTCTGAGGAATACCCTTGGAATGAAGATTGCCAAAAAACTTGGGATGAACTCAAGAACTACTTAACTCATCTACCAAAACTTTAATAGCCGTTGGAAGCAAAACCTCTCATCCTCTACCTCGCAGTAACCGAAAGGGCAGTAAGTTTGGTACTCATAAGGGAAGAAGAAGGAAAGTATTGGCTAGTATACTATGTGAGCAAGTCCCTACATGGTGCCGAAGTTAGGTACCCCCTTCTGCAAAAGGCCATCTAGGCCCTGGTGTTGGTAAGCATGAGGTTATGGCCTTACTTCTAAGGACATCCCATTAGTGTTTTAAGTAACTTACCTCTTAGGGATGTCATGAAGAAGGTGTTAATGTTGTGCCCAAAAAGCCAATCATGAGATGATTGTATTTTTGCACATTGAGTCATGATATTTTATTGAGGCATTAATCCAGCAATTTTGTTTGTTGTTTTGTTTCTGCGTAACGTAATAAACATAATTGTAACCCTAGAATAATGATATTCTTAAACGTCCCTAGTCTAGTATTATTGTGGAGCGGGTTGCAATAATACATAATGACTAGCATATGTGGAGACTAATATGAGATATGTAGTCTACATATGGGTACAAGTTGGAGAACTTGTGTACTGGACCGACCGACCATGAGAACACTTCATGGATCGTTATATGAGTGTCATAAGTGATTCTCATAGTGATCATGGTATATGTAGTCCTTCGACCTAAGATCATCAAGGTTCCCTACATGTGAGTCACATACTTTGATACTTTCCTTTGTTGCTCGTAACTGAGTGAACTTGAAGGAGGTCATTGGGTATGTCACATATCATGCGGAGGGATTTGTATGATCAAGATGGGATTTGTCCCTCCTATGTAACGGGAGTGATATCTTTGGGCCCCTTGATAGGGTGAGACTTAGAAAATGCATGGCCATGCTCCGATGAGTTGATATATGATATCAATGTCGTCAGTTTAAGTTGGTCTACTCGGTAATCAAAAAACCAAAGATTGGGCTATACGAGAGTGACACATTCCATGTCTCGTGCTTAGTCTTGATATCTTGGACAAAGGGACAATCGCATATATTGGTGATGATCATAAAGGTTTAGTCGATTCACCGACAATCTTGTCACTTGGGTAGCAATGATGTGTTGCTAGACACCGCTCATTGCTTATGATCATAAATGTGATTTATGATCATTGCCAACATGGCAAGAGCCTATTGGGTCGCACACATAGAGCTATTTGGATCATTAGAGTGCATGGGCTAATTATTTGGGTTATGGTTTCACTTTAATTTCGTATTAATAATGGGCCAAGGAGTTGAGCCATTATTAAGCCTGAAATTAAATCCTAATTGGATTAGGGCTTTGAAACCCATTAGGCCTGGAAGTTGAGTCTCACTATAAATACAACTTTTAAGTGAGAAATTCGCAGGTCTCCTTGCCTTAGCCTCCCAAAAGGACAGCCGCACTCTTCTCTTGCAATTCCTTGGAGGACGCAAGCTAGCACTGCGAGGGCAAGAGAAACGCATCTGCCGGGATGTGGTGGAAGCGTGGTGATCCCGAGAGGCTCGTGTGGATACCATAGAGAGCCTGAACACGTCAACTGTTCAGGTGTTGTGATTCGACTCTACAGTTGAGTGAGAGATCTCAACTGAAAATTAGGTATTAAATTTTTGAACACCCGGTTTACCCCGTTTCACTTGGATCCTGGAGGGTTTCGGTTAAATTTCGCTGCGCTGTTTGGCTCCCGAAACCCAACAGAAGGTAGATCACTCTGGAAGGTTGTCAAAGTGGTGCATCGAGCTAGGTGAATACAACATCACCTATGAACCAAGAAGGGAAATAAAGGCCCAAGCATTGGCGGATTTCACCACCAAAGATACGCCAAAGGACCTTAGTAGTGATGAACCTAAGTGGATGCTCTTCGTCGATGGTGCTATTGGTTTTGGACACCAAGCAGCTAGACTAATTTTGCGCGACTTAAAGGTATAAGCTACAAAGTCCATCAAGTTCGGTTTCAGTGTCACCAATAATGTTGCCAAATATGAAGCCCTCATAGCAGGCTTACGGTTGGCAAAAAAAATTGGTGTGAAAAATTTGAAGGCCCACAACAATTCTCAACTGGTGGTCAGATAGATGGCGGGGGACTATGGGGCAAAAGACCCAAACTTGGCAAAGTACCATGACCTCGCAAAAAGTCTTATCCAAGAATTTGACATGGTACAGATGGAAAGCGTACCTTGATGAGATAGTATGGAGGCCGATACTTTGACCAAGTCAAAGGAGTCCACTGAAGTGCTTCATCAGCCGAGCATAGCAAAAATGTTCATAGCAACCTTGGGCAGAGGGTGGAAAGACCCTATCAAGAAATATCTTGCAACTTTGAAACTTCCCGAAGGGCCTATTGAACCTACGAAAGTGCGAAAGCACTTGGGTAGATACTTCCTGATCGGAGAAGAATTGTACTGACAAGGGTACGCAAATCCATTACAAAGATGTGTCAGTGAAGAGGACATTGAGATAGTCCTCAAGGAAGTCCATGAGGGGGCCTGCGGTTCTCACATTGGGACTGATGCCTTTTCGGAGTACTACTTCGGCAAGGATATTTTTGGCCTACCTTAAGGAAGGATGCAAGGCAATTTGTCCAGAAATGCGACATGTGCCAGAGACATGCACCCATCCAGAGACTACCCTCTGAGGTAATAAATTCGGCAAACTATCCTTGCCCCTTCGCTGTTCGGGTATCGATCTCATTGGGCCTCTCCCAATATCTCCAAGAAGAGTAAAGTTCTACGTAGTAGTAGTAGACTATTTTACCAAGTGGATTGAGGTAGAGCCTTTGGCAGGAATTTTGGCAAAAGATGTACAGAGATTTGTCTAGAAGAACATCATATTCGGATTTGGTGTGCTAAGGGTGATAGTAGCTGATAATGGTTCTCATTTCACTGACAATGGTTTCCAGGAATTTGCAACCGACCTCGAGATAAAATTGCACTTCGCTCCAGTTGCCCACCCGTAAAGCAATGGATAAGTCGAAGTGTCCAATACAACGATAAAATATCATCTAAAAAAGAGGGTGAAGGAGGCAAAAGGAAAGTGGCCAGGAGAGCTTCCCAACATGCTATGGAGTTACTGAACAACTCCTAAAAGGGCCACGGGTGAGAATCCTTTCTCACTCATCTTCGGCATAGAGGCCATTATCCCTATCGAGGTCATGCAACCATCTGTCAGAGTGCTGGTGTTTGACGAAGAAGGGAACAACCTTGGTTTAAAAACCAAGTTGGATATGATTGACGAACATAGAAAGATGGCCAAACTTAGACGAAAAGCTTTTCTGCAAAGAGTAGCCGTTACTACGTACTTGCATGTTAAGCCCACAGGAATAAAAAAAGGGGACCTTGTTCTCCGAAAGGCTGAACTGGACCCCTGAAGATCATCTCATGGCGTACTTCAATCAAATTGGGAATGACCTTATCTGGTCCTCAATGAAGTTCGGCTAGGAGTCTATAAGCTTGGGAATACCGAAGGGGAAGAGTTGAAAAACACATGGCATTCAGACTTCTTGAAAAAATTCTACACTTAAGAAAAATTTTAGGAGAAAAATTGTGTACAATACTTCCGAATGTGCATGAGTGATACTGTACAAGTTCTACTGAAGGTGGTTATCCGAATATGGTTGATTGCAAAGGTACCTATCTATTTATGTACAAAGTAAGTCTGCAGAAGGTGGTCAATCGAGGATAGTTGATCTCGAAGGTACTTGACCAGTTTAGTGCAAAGTAAGTTTCCTAAAAGGGGCTAACCAAATATGGTTGATTGCATTTGGAGAGATTAGGTTATGAATCCTTGATAGAATTTTCTAAGGATTCATCACCGAAGATGGTTAAACACTAAAGGTGAAAACAATGCCCAAGGTTGTATCAATCATGGACTTAGCCAAAATTTTGAGCAAAAAAGTTCCATTAAAATTTCATTGTAGAAGTACAAAGTGAGGAATACAAGAAAAAAGAGAAAAGAAAAGAAGGCCTATTAGATGTTGTGGCCATCTTCAAGTTCTTCACTACCAGCATCCTCGACATCAGTACCCTCGACATCATCTTTATCTGCGCCAACTTTGGTAGCCAGAAGAGGAAGAATTGGAAGATTAAGAAATTCTTTACTTGATCATTCCGAAGATGGCCCTTCGGGAATATCAAGTGCTCGAAGGAATGAGAGGTCTAAGTTAGGATACTTGGAAAGGACCTGATTACGGGCAAGGCAGAATCCATCTTGAAATGAGGACTTAGTTGCCTCCTTAGACTTGGCCTTTTCAGTGTTCACATCCTCTAGCTCCTTCCTCAAAGCCTCAACTTCATTCTCCAACTTCTTCTTCTTCTTTTTCTTTCCCTTCTTCAGCTGCTCGATCTCAGTGAGGAAATTGGCGTTGATCCCCAATACCTTAGTGAGATCGGCAACAGCATCTTTTTTCTCCTTTTGAAGGGCCTCAATCCCCAAGGATAGCTGCACGACCTTCGCGCCGAGGTTAAAAATCTTGGAGGTGAACTCCTTGACCAACCCCCGCTGGTTCTTCACCATTTCCTCCCGAAGACTGGCCAGGTCCTTCTTGGCGATTTTGTTGAGCTTGTCGTACTTAACGATTGAGCTTGCAAATAGTTCCTTGGCCTTGGCCAAGTGCTCCTCCAATTGACTTCGGATAGAAGACTTGTCACACCCCACACAAGCCCCAGCCTGTGCACTCTCAATGCCACTCACCATTTCTACCCAGAAAGTTATTAACACTTGAGTTTCTAAGTGTTGTTAACTACTCTTAAATTAGGCCAACTTTTTATTAGGTAGATTTAAGTCTTCTTTCCTTTAGCTGAGGGCCTGGGAGGTGCCCTAGGAGGCTTGTGGGAAGTTATGTGTAATTACTTACAGCCTAAAGCAAGGCCCAACCACTAGCTTGCAACACAAGGCAAGGTAGTAAATCAATAACTCGCAATACAAGCAAGGCATACACTTAATCTTTTAAGTGTCTAGGATGTGTGCTCATCAAGTGTACTACTTTAATGCATGAAAACCAAGAAGCCAACCATTGCTCAAGTTTCAAGAACAAAGTTTTTCATGCTCATGAGCTTTTGGTCAAGAAAGTACAGAAGAGGTTCAAACTGTAAACACAACCATAATCACAAATCCATAGCATAATTGGCATCCAACATCTGTACATTCCAAAACCAAAGTTAACCGAGGCTACATATGTATACAAAAGAGCCTACAAGGGTGCCCCCTAACTTGGCCACATGCCAAGACCATACATTGTCCAAAACCTAATCAAATTATGCATTACAAGCCACTATTTCCTTGCTCCCCGACAAGATACCTAAGTGTGCAATATAGAAGCACACACTATAGTACAAGTCCAATGACCATGTTCATAGTCATGAAAGTAAGTACTACAATTATGGCCATAGTCCACACATCCATCTCTCCTTTAGATGTGTCCTACAACTACTCAAGCCTGCAAAACTTAATATATAAGTTTCGGCCAGAAACCATAAGCATAAGACTTGCATATATATTCCAAATAAGCCAAGTTTCGGTTGACACACATACCTCAAGCAACAAGTGTACTACTTGGTGCACAAGCAAGCAAAATAGGCAATTCAGCCAAGCTCAAAACCTTTGCTCGAAACACAAATGATATGGGCATAAGTACTAATACTCAGTAAGGTTCATTACACAACTCAATTGGAGTTTATTTAGTTAAGCCAAGACTTAACCTCCATTAGCTAAGTATAACCTGCAAGAAACACATGAAAACACCAAAGATACAACATATACACATACTAGCAGAGGCATATAATCATAATAACACTACCTATACTTGGTTAGCACACACAAGGAAACAATCAAGCACACAAACTCACACACACACCACATTTTCACATTTGGCCGAAGCCACTAGCAAGCACCAATATACATTCTTGCACTTCAAGCATTCCAATTTCATCTCTAGTCCACTAGAGCTCCAAGTTCACTAGCAAGTTGGCCTAACTTACTAGGAACTCAAGTGCTTGCCATTAACCTTGACTAGCTCATCAATTAACACGAACCCTAAAGTTCAATACTATGCCCATCTAGCAAACTAAGTTTATATTGTAAAATTAACTGTCACTTAGCCGCCATTAACTACTTGATCATGGAAATATACCAAGGAATCAACTAGACATGAACCTTACCACAAACACAAGCTTGAGTACTCTCAATTATGCCTTGATTCCTCCTTCAAGCTTCAATTCAACCACAAATTGACAAGGATTCAGCACCAACCCACCAAGAACACAACCTATGCTCTAAAACTCGACTAACCAAAAACTATGACCTTTGTTTAACCGAAATGATGGCTTAATTTGGAGTGGAAGCATGCATTAGCTGGCGATAGGCCACATGGCCTTAAAAATGGCCTAATGCTCCCCTTAACCTTGTATTATTTTCCAAGGCCAAATTAGCCCACTAATGCTCCATAGTCCTACAATAATCACTCGGTTAATAGTACACTATGGTCCTTAAACTTTTTTTCATGCCATAAGCGACATAGTCACTTTTTATGTGCATTTTAGACCCAAAAACTTTCGGTTGTCCATACACATCACCATTCACAATTTCAATCAAGTCCTTCATGTTTTCCTTTCATTTTATTTGAATTTTTGGCTTGGCCCAAGCACTGAGGGATGCTCCTGACAAGACTGTTTGGCTATCGAAGCTAGAAAATATCTGTTGTACGCCAAAAGCTGCAAAAAGGAGGATTTTGAATGTGGGTCAAAAAGCAACAGGAACTCAAAAGTTTTTCTAAGTCTTAAAGGGCTAAGGTTTACCTGGGCAGCCTGCTCGATCATCCTCATGGCAAGGACATCCTCATTTGGGCACTCCTATATCAGAGTTTAGAATGAGGCATTGGTCATGATGCCCCTTGCCATCTGAAGGGCCATCTTTTGACTATCTTTGGAGAACATATCCATTTCCTCTGTGAAGGTCTAGAAGGGCCCCATCGGGACCTTGCCCTTTGGAATCTTTAAGTCTGAAGGGCACTCTTTCAAACATGCTCGACCATCCACTAAGACTAGCCTTCCTCATCTGCAAAATCACGCCAAAGGTCAGCTATAACATTATCCCTTAGCCATTCATCTACAAGGTCTAAAATACCAAAAAATCCCAAACCCATAGATGAATGGCTAAGGGACAAACTTGGTTAGAGTTCTGGGCCCTCTTTGTCAGACTCACTAATGTCCAACAGCTCGATAAGGATGTCCTTTCCCTTACTTTTTTGCCGTTCCTAAGCCTCTTCAGCAGATATCCACCCCAGTGAAGTCCCTAGTGCCTTGATAGTGGCATCGGGGCTTGGAGGGATAGAATGGATGGCCGGCCCTAAAGGCAAGTCATCAAACGGAAAGTTCGGTCAAGCACCTTCACTTGTCCTTCGGGAAGAGGTAGAAGGGAGTTCTACTTACTTTTTTTCGACTTCATGGCTGGGGTTGGCCCAGCTGGCACCTTTTTCCTCTTAGTGACTTCTTCTTCTGTTGCTCGCCCTCCTCGGCCTGACCAAGGAAAAGACTCTTGTAGAAGGCTGTAGATTTCTCGCCCATCTCTGTAAAAAGAACAACATCAGTGTAAGTACAAAAAAGTTATAAAAAGGAAAGTGGGAAAAAAAGCTTACTCTCTACCGGTGATGAGTACGTAAGTTCGCCCTGAAGGAGCATGACCAACCAAAACTTCTTTCCATCCCCCGCCGGTTTCGGCATGTTCAAGTTAGTAAGGTGCTCTCTAATAACCCTTAGTTCCCAAAGTACTTCTTTGATCATAAAGCTCCACCTAGTGGGGAAGGGGTACAGAGAGCGCAGGGGAACCTCGGCATCCTAGTCTGCGACATCCCGAATACGGCTATCAAATTCTTCAAATTGGGACTCAAATTTTAAAGTTAATAGCTTCCTCAACTCTACTACATCAATGGTTAAGGTACCTGAAGCCCATTGAGCAGGAAGATCTACCCACTTCTTATTAATCTTCATAAAGAAGTACTTCTTCTGCCAACCTCACCAACTGTCTTTTTTCTGGAAGGTAAAGGTGAATTTTTTGCTCCCAGATCCTCAAGGGAGCAAGAAATAGAACTCACCCTTTGGAACAGGGTAAAGTTTAAAGTATTGTATAAAGAAGATAAAGTGGGGCTCTATTTTAAAGACCGCACACAAACAAAGAAAGGCATTAAAAAAAAAGTAGGAGTTTGGGGGAGTTGGTTAATGGCTTTGCCATGAAATTGGAAAAGGTCACAAACCATCTTTGATGGAGGATACAGAAGACCCACCTTTAGTTGAGCTTTGAAGATAGTAACTTCATTTGTCCGAGGAGCGTAGCTAGGTATACCAAGGCCATAGAGCCTAGTAATAGTGTAGGAAGGGAGAAAAAAATTGGCTGACAACTTCTTTAATTTCTTTGAAGTGGCACAGCTCGGATGAGAATTGAGCGGGAGCCAACTTTTGAGGACCAAACGACCTTTAGCAGGAGAAGAAGACATGTTTGAAAAGAAAGAATTCCAACCTCGGATAGCAAAGAAAAAAGGGGGAACTAAAGAAGAACAACTTCAGAAAGGAACCCACCTAATTGAGGGAGAAAATGGGAACTTCAAAAATGCTGTAGAAACTCACCAAAAAATTGCTCTACTGCTTGCACCACTGTAAGAAAAAAGCTAGAAAATGAAAGAAGAATTAAGAGCAAAATGAGCAAAAGTAAACGAGTGAGGAAACCTCAGAAGGACAAGGCCTTTTATAGATCGAAGAGGCCAGGTGAAGTGTCGCCATAATAACCCTTCACAAGCAAAGGGATGCAACCTACGTAACAGATGTGACTGATCACCACTAACCTGATGACACGTGTCATGCGATGCAAAAATCGAGGCCACACCTACTGACACTAGCAGTCCTACATCACCTACCTCGAAATGACGTGACTGCCCAGTCAGAATGTCACACCCTACACAGGCTCTAGCCTGTGCACTCTCAGTGCCACTCAACATACTACCCAGAATGTTATTAAACAATTATGTTACTAAGTGTTATGAATTATTTTTAGTTTTGAGCCAATTTTCTTTTAGGTAGTTTAAGTCTTATTTTCTTAAGATTAAGGGATGGGAGGTACCCTAGGAGGCTTATTGAGTTGATCTATACATTTACTTGTAGCTTCAGGCAAGGCCCATAACACCAAGTTGCAACACAAGCAAGGCTACATGAATAACTTGCAACACAAGGCAAGGCAAAGACTTATATATCTTTAAGTGTCAATGATTTGTGCTCATCAAGTGTGCTACTCCAATGCATGACAACCAAGAAGCCCACATCTTTACAAGTTTTGAAAACAAGTTTTTCATGTCCATGACTATTCGGCCAAGTAAAGATCACAACAGGTTTATCTCACAATGACAATTCCATAAGTACATAAATCAAGCATAACTTGGCATTCCATCAACCATAACATATACACGTCAAAACCAAGTTTAACTGAGGCTAACTATATAAACAAAAGAGCCTACATATAAGTACTTCTAACTTCGCAACATACCAAGAGTACCCATTGTCCAAAATAAGCCAAAGTTATGCATTACAAGCCCAAGCTACCTATAATACCCGAGAAGTACCTTAAGGGCACAATACAAGATCAAACACTGGAGTACAAGACCTATGACAAAGTTCATGGTCATGAATGCAAACCACCACACAAGAGACCAAGAACACACATCCATCTCTCTCACCTAGACAAGTCCCACAATCTACACCAAGCCTGCAAAACTCAATACATAAGTTTCGGGCATAAAACTTAAGACTTGCACATGTACTTAGACAAGCCAAGTTTCAGTTTTGGCACATACCTTGTTAATAGTGTACTAACTTAGTACCAAGCAACAACAACAATATTGATCACACAAGCTCAATCCTTTTTTCCTGAAACATAATCAATAAGGGCATGAGTACTAATACTCAGTAAGGTTCATTACAGCTCATAATGAGTTTATTTAGTTAAGCTGAAAGCTTTACCTCCCATAAGCATAACTTAACCTACAAGAAAAACATGAAAACAAAGAAAATAGAAGTATAATACATGTACACATATACTACCTGACACATATAAGCATAATAATACTAATGACAAGGGTTAGCAAGCACAATCAAGCAAATAAGGCGCACAACTCACACACACACCATATTGTTCTTCTCAGCCGAAACCACTAGCAAGTATCCATGTGCAATTGTGCACTCCAAGCTTCATCATTTCAATCTTCCTTCCACTAGAGCTCCAAGTTCATGATAAGTTGGCCTACTTACCAAGAACTCTAATACTTGCCAATAATTGATTACCTAATCAAAACCAACACAAACCCGAAAGTTCCATAGGCCCCAACTAGCAAACTAAGATCATATAGCTCATTCTACCATCACTTAGTTGCCATTAACCTACTTGAACATGGAAAACTACCAAAATCAAGTAGGAACCATGAACCATACCAAAGAATCACAAGCTTGAGCTTTCGGCCAACCTTGAATTCTTCAAATCCAAGCTTGAAAATTTAAGCACAATGTCGGCTAATGTCGAAACTACCAATGCCAAGCTTGATTTCCACTCCAAGCTTTAATTCATTTCCAATTTAGCAAGAACCCAACACCAACATGCCAAGAACACCAAGACTTGGCTTAGACTTGCAAAAATAGAGTTTGACCCGAAATCATGGCATTAGTTTGAGTGGAAGCATGCATTAACCGGCGATAGGCCACATGGCCTTAATTTTGGACATAATGCTCTTCTCGGCCTCATATAAAATTGCATGCTCTAATGCAATCCTTCATCCAAATTTAGTGTCAATTATAGTACCCGAAAGAACTTTCAAAATGGCCCTTTATCTTTCTTTCATGCCATTAGCAATATAATCATTTTTCATGCACATTTTGGACCTGAATGTTCTTTGTTTTACACATGCACCACTATTTATTGCTTTTCCCTTACATATTGGCCTAGGCCAATCATTGAGGGATGGTCCTGACACAGAAGATATGACGGTCCATTGACAGAAGGCAGGAATGAAAATCATTGAGGAAATTATAGCCCCACACCTTCAAAGATATGACTTCGGCCAGAGGACATGAAATAGGTCCTTCGTTACCGAAGGTGTGACCTCACCGTAAAATAGGAAGCTAGTTCGGGACAACATCCCTGTAACGGGCTTGAAACAGAGTGCAACAACCATCAGATAATGCCGAGAATGCAACTTTGACAAAAAAGAGGGGTCTGCCCAAGGAGCTTTCAAAAGTCAGATCTCTTGGCTAAGCAACAGCTTCAGCTTCTTATTACATACTCCCAAACGACTAGCGCCAAAGGCATTACTTCAGCTCTTCCAAGGGAGGCATGTGATGGCCAAAGGGCTATCACCCCCAAGATCTCTTGATCGGCTAACTTGACGCCATCCTTAATAGGAACTTAAACCCTACCTCTGGTCATTCTCCACACCACCCTCAAAAAGTGACATGACCAACTTCAGTAAAAGGTGTCCTAAAAAATGCAGAACCACCATCCTCGACAGAGGAAAAGTCTTTCGAAGGTGACCCAATCTTCTAAAGGGCCTTCCCCAATAGCCCTTGGGGAAAGTCTTTGCCCGAAGGGATCTCACACCCGAAAGGGGTCTTACGGGGATACAACAAAAATGGTTAAATAGCCTCTGACAAATAGACCTTGCATACGACCTTTCCCTCTAGCTAGAACGGCCTACGGCCAGCTACAGATACCTGCCTCTAAAGGTATGGATCAAATCTGACCGAACACATGCCATGATCTGAACAGCCTATGTCAAATGGCCTTCTCCCACAACCCTCCTATAAATACTTAAGAGGGACCTTGGTAAAAAGAAGATGGGGCTCTCTCTTTTACCTACTCTTTGCTTCCCACTACTACTCTCACATATACTGACTTTGGCGGTGGAGGCTGCTCCCTCAGAAACACACTCCGGGGAGCTCCTAACCCTTGTTCTTCAATGTCCTGCAGATATCTTCTCAACAAAAGTCTCCCTTTCAGGCCTACATGTCATACAACAAGGATGCCACTAGGCATCAGTTTCCACTAATGAACTAGCTAAGAATTGTGAGGTCGTAGTTGGAATGACTAGGATTGTGACTGATCGGCTAGTGTTAAATATTCCAAAATATGATATTGTGTTGGGTATCAATTGGTTGGCTTTGCAAGTTATAAATATTGATTCTGCTCAAAGAGAAATTACATTACCTAGTAATGAAGTGCGTGCATTAGTGAATTTTAAGGAATTAATGTATGAAATGCATGGCATGGAACTAGAAGTTATGGATGAAATTCTTGTGATTTTTGAAGATAAATACTATGCATTGAATGATGTTAAGATTGAAGAATAGATTAGTAGGATACCTATAGAGAAAGTCTTTCCTAAATATTTTCTAGGTATTCCCCTTCCCAGAGAGATTGAATTTTAGATAAAACTATAACCTGAAGCTATACCAATATCTATACATGCTTACAGAATATCAATAATAGATATGACTGAGCACAAGAAACAACTTAATGGACTTCTTGGAAAAGGGTTTATAAGACCAAGTGTTTACCATGGAGAGCTCTAGTACTCTTCTCAAATAAAGGAAGGCTCACTGAGATTGTGCATTAATTACACAAAATTGAATGTTGTGGTAGTCAAGAACAAGTATCCATTCCTTAGAATTGAAGATTTGTTTGATCAATTTAAGGGAGAAAAAATCTTCTCTGAGATTGATTTAAGATCTGGGTACTTTCAATTAAGGGTAAAAGTTGAGGATATACCCAAGATAGTGTTTAGAAAAACATATGGACACTAAGAGTACACAATCGTGGCCTTTAGCTTGACTAGTGCCCCAATCACATTTATGGATCTGATGAACCATTTGTTTAAACCATATGTGGACAAGTTTGTATTGGTGTTCGTTAATGACATCTTAGTGTATCCTAAGGATGAAAATAAACATGGGCAACACTTAAGAATTATCTTGAACACACTGTTAGACAGCTAGTTGTTTGCTAAATTTTCCAAGTGCCAATTCCTGTTAAAAGAAGTGCCTTTCCTATGACACATCATTAGTGTACAAGGCCTTAGAGCAGACCCTGGAAAAGTTAAGACTGTGTAAAAATGGGAAAGACGTATGACTGTAAAGGAACTTCGAAGCTTTATAGGATTGACAAGTTATTATAGGAGATTTATGCCAAAATTCTCCATGATTGCGAGATTTCTCACTTAATTGACCAAAAAAGGTCAAATATTTTAGTGGATTGAAAAATGTGAAATTTCTTTTCAAGAGCTAATGAGTAAATTGATTCAAGCTCCAGTGTTAATCCTACCTAATCCAAGCAAGCCCTACAACATCTATATAATTGCATCCAGAACTGGCTTAGGTTGTGTGTTGACGCAAGAAAGGAATGTAATTACTTATGGGTCAAGGTAGTTATGACCGCATGAGAAAAACTACACTACCCATGACCTAGAACTTGCGATAGTGATCTATGCCTTAAAGAAGTGGAGGCATTACATATTGAAAGCTTTTTTGTGATATACACCGACCATAAAATCCTACAGCACTTGTTCACTCAAAAAGAGTTGAACATGAGGCAAAGAATATGGATGGAATATATTAATGACTATGACCATAGCATTGAGTGCACTAAGGGACAGGTAATCTAATGGCAAATGCCTTAAGTAAGAAGTATGTTGGTCTGCTAAAAGGTAGATCCTTGGCAAATACTAGCAAGAAGAATTGTTTGATATGCCTTTGCATAAGTGACACCAGTTGGAAGAAGCATAAGTCTATACATTGACTATTCAGTCTGGTTAGATTAATGAAATAAGAATGTCACAAGGAGCAAGCCCTAATTTGAAGAAGGTTTAAAGGGAAGACAAAATGCCTTTGTATGAATCCTTTGCCTATAAGCAGGATTAGTGTACTTTAAGGACAGAGTATGTGTGCCTAGTGTACAAGAACTAAGAAATGAGATACTTGAAAAGGCTCACACAAGCAAAATAAATATCCATCCTAGAAGTGAAAAGATGTACAAAGAATTGAAGACAAATTTTTATGGCCAAACATGAAAAAAGACATAGCCACATATGTTTCTAAATTGCCACATGCCAAAGGGTAAGGGTGGAGCATCAAAAGCCAACGGGAACACAACAGAACCCATTCTAGTAAGGAGGTGGGGTAACATTACTATGGATTTCTTAACTAGGTTGCCTATGACCAAATTAAGACATGAAACCTTCTAGGTCATTATGGATAGGTTAACCAAATGTGCCTACTTTTTGCTAGTGAAGATCAAAGACTTACTGGAAAAGTTGCCTCAAATATACATCAAAGAGATAGTAAATTTGCATGGAGTGCTAGATGCCATAATGTTAGATAAAGATCCATAGTTTTCAACTAGATTTTGGAATGCTTTTCATAAGGCACTAGGAACTACAATCCATTTGAGCACTGTTTATCATCCTCATACGGACAGACATACTGAGAGGGTCATTTGGATAGTTGAAGACATGTTCAGGAGTTTTATCTTGGATTTTAAAGGACAATAACACCAACACTTACCTTTGGTGGAAATTTCTTACAAAAACAGTTATCAAAGCATTATGGAAGGTGGTGCATGACTCTACACTATTGGGTGGAAGCCTCATATAGGCTATAGTTAGGTCAAAAAATCAATGAAAAAATAACACACAAAAACAATAAGATACAAGAGAAGTTAAGGATAGCCAATCAAAGGACCCCTGCTTATATCAACAAAAGAGTAAGGGACTTGGAGCTTAAGGTTAATGACAAAGTATGGCTTAAAGTAGCACAAACCAAAGGCACTATAATGTTGGAAAAAATAGTAAGCTAGCTCCAAGGTACATTGGTCCTTATGAGGTATTGGAAAAAGTTGGCAAGGTAGATTATAGGTTAGTTTGACCGCCAAGTATGTCAAGTGTTCATAATGTTTTCAATATCATTATGCTTAATAATTCTCTACTGGATAGAAAGCATGTTATAGCAATGGAAGAAATATAGTTAGACCTGTAATTGACATATGAAGAGAAACGTATCACTACCTTGGCCAAGGATACCAGAAGGCAAAGCAACAAATTGATTCCCATGGTTAAAATACAGTGGTCACATTATTCCAAAAGAAAGGCAACCAAGGAAATTGAAGAAAAATGCTAGAAAGGTATCCAAACTATGCCAAACTAAAAGGAATTTTAGAGGATCAAAATTTTTAAAGGGGGGATAAAATCTTACACCTTCTCAAAATGTGAAAATTACACTCCCTTACATGGTGCATACAATGATGGTTTGGTCCATAAGAAAGTATTAATACATTGCTTGTTTTTCAAGTAACCTATAGACTAAATTATAAGGCTACAAGGGTTGGGTATTCAACTGCAGAAATTTCCAAAGATGGATACAAAAGGACTTGGATGGCATTATGAACAAAGGATATTGATGGAATTGAAAATATTGTTGGGGACCAAAGTGCTCAAAGGGGAAAAATTTTCCATTTAATAGGTAAAAAATTGTCAATTTCCCCTCCCAAATTGCTGGCTAGCATATGTCCAACAATCATCTTGAAGTTGCAAAAATTTTGATCATCCCATGAAATAATGTTGAAATAAGTGAAAATGATGAATAAATAAAGCAAAATCTTCATTTCTTGGCCATTTTCTCTCATTTTTTCCCTCCACAAATTTTAGGGTTCTTCCTTAGGCTCTTCCACCTTCCATAGCCACAAAACCTTAAGGAATCAAGAGAAAGCAAGAGAAAAGAAGGGAATCCTTAAAATGATAAAAAAAGGCCTATTTTTGGGTTCATTGATGTTCATCTAGGGTTTTTCACAGCCAAGGTAAGGGTTTATCTTCAGGCTTAATATCTTTTTAATGTCCTGATATTTTGATCAAACATCCATAAAGCTAAGACCTTGCTCGGAAGAGAGCAAAAAGCTAAAGGAACCAATTATGGGTTAAGGGGGAAAGTGTGCCCAAGGTTTCCACTTGAGTAAGTTTGTGCACAATGATGGTAGCTTATATAGGAGTTTGTAGAGCCTAAGTTAGTACTAACTAAGACCTAATGACCTCCTAAGACCAAGCATTAGCTTGAAAAGGGCTGCCATAGTGATTACATATTGATTATGTCAATGTTTACGGACTAACCTTAATGTTGTATTGCTGCCAGCATTGCATTTGTTTGTTGCTGTATTTGTTTGTGCATTTGGATGGCTATATGTGTGTGTGTGTGTTTGTGTGTGTATAGTGTTCTTTTGTTTTAGTTTCTTTGTATTTCAAGTTTGCTCCTAGACAATCAAGCACTAATGATATGCCCTTACTAAGTTGCTTCAAAGAAGCTTACCCCTATTTTTTGTCCATTTTTAGGGACACCAGAAAGAAAGTGTTCAAACTAACACTTTTAGTTTTAGTTTCCCTATGGAATTCAAGGTAAATGGACTTCTATATGTCTAGTTATGAATAGAAATTTTCATGATTTTTGGAGCACAATAGTTATTTTTAGTGATGGTACTTTTTGCCCTATGTAGTAGTTGGTCCCTTCAAGTTTCTAAAGTGCTTAGTACTTTTGAAGTTCTCCAATAAGATTAGTGTATGTATCAACTAATTTATGGCATGTATGCAATGCATAAATGCAAGTAAATAGTATAGGAGTGTTGTATGCATAGTGTAAGAATGTGATATGAAGCAATGGAATGTGGTTTGAAGTGTATGTATAATGCTGTCCATATGGTGTTTATGGGCTATTTTGATGGAATTTTTATGAATGATAGTTATAAGGGTTGTAAATTCAAAGGAATGGTTTTCCCATGTGTCTAAGACATGTATGAACACTACCAAGTAGGTTTTGTACCTGGAAATGAAGTGTATGAATATTATCAAATTTTGTATGGTCGTGATGATCAATAGTGGCTAAAGTTTGGTACCCTCTACTCCAGGTACCATAACTTTCTAATATGAATATAGAAGACACCCTTAAGGATCCATTGAAGATAGCTAATGGACCAACTACAAGGAAGAAAGCTAACGAGATGGCTCAAGTAGTTCATGCCTTTGTCACTTCCTATTTCATGGAAGATGAACTTTGATCTTCACATGGAACTACTGGAACATCATATGGAGTGTCTTGGAATGATGGAATAACATGGAAGGCCCATTTGGAGTCACAACTCCCAATTCTTCATATAGCCAAATCTTATGGCCCATGAATCTTCAATACACCTCTACAAATCCTAAGGGGAAGCCTCAAGATGAAGAAACTCAAAACTATTACTCTAAACTAAGGCGCCTTTGTATTAACCCTAAGTGACACCAAAAGTGCACCTGATAACACACTTTGGGGGTTTGAGTGCTAGTTCATTTATAAGGGTTTGCTTTTATTATTTTCTAGTTTATTTGTATTATTTACATTATTATTTAGTGTGGAAACTCATTTGGAGCACATGAAAATTAATTAGGCCAAATTTCCCACATGTTTGTGTCCAAACCAAATTCAAAGTCCTAGTTTGACTAGGTTTGCTTCTCCATATTAAGTTTAGGGTTCCTACAACTTGTGTGGACAAGTAACCCTATTCTGTAGGATATAAATAAGCCTATTTTATTCTTGTAAATGTATAGATTTTATTGCTTAATAATATTACGTTTGAGAGCCAATTCTCGAGTCCTTGTTGAATTTACCTTAGTGCACAAGGAAGCTAGTTTTCTTGTGTTCTTTATACTTCTTGTTTCTAGCCATAGGGTGGTTAGGGGTAGGGGTAAAATTTTAGTCTCTTGGAGTCTTATTTGTTAAACTTGTTAGCATATTGGGCATGTTTCTTGGTCCCTATACGAACGGGGGCATTAAGTGGTATTAGGGCTACAAGTTCCAAACCGATGACATATCCACTATTTTTTTTGTTTCTTTCATTATTTATTTAAAATTTTCAAGTTTTTTTTTATTTCCATCAATTCCATTCTATTCCTTTTTTTAGGTCTTTTTCATTCACTCCTTGCATCCATATCAAGAAAAACATTAAAAAAAAATCAACTAGGTCATTTGCATCCATTATTGTTTTGTTCAGTTATCCTTGTGTCCAGTAGCGTTTCTTTTCCTTCTTTTTTCTCTAATTAATTGTTTCCATAATATTTATCTAGTTCTAATTTGTTCCTAACTTTTTTAGGTCAAGCCAAGTCATTTTCAACCTAAAACAACTGAAAACACCATTCCTACACACATTTGGTTTTCTTGGTTTCTCTTGGAGTCCAATTCTATTTTATTTTGTTCTCTTCATCCAAACCTCACTAATCATTTTTTTTTGTCTTTCAAATGTCCAAAAATCAAGGACAATCTAAAAAGAATGTCTCAAAAAATAGGTTGGTTTGTTACACAAAAGCTTGTTTGGGTTGTCCATAAATTAGGGTTTATTATTTCTTTGCCAAAAGGTAATCACATCTTCATTTTATTTGGCAGCAAGGACCCAAGGCAAAAAGGTGTTTCTACAATATTACAAAAAAAAAAAAAGAGAAAGATTTTAAAAAAGAAGCTTGCACAATTACTTGATTATATGCCCAAAAACCCTAAAATGTTTAGTTTGAACCTAAGTCATCCTTTGTGGTTCTTGCAATCTTCTATTTCAAGGGCTTCCTAGAGTCTTGCAAATTTTGTTCAACCCACCTTTATTTTGGAGTCAAAACCTTGATTTCATGGAAAACCAAGTTTTCTTGTATGCTTTGAGGATAGTTTTTTTTTATCTTTTGAAAGCAACATTCTCAATAACGAATTGAGTGTTTAAGTGCTCATGTTTTCGGTGAAAAATGTGAGATGTGTGTGTGTGGATCTATGATTTCAAGAATCATGGCTAACTATGAGGATAAGGGGATTAAGGTAAGGCCCGAGGAGGAGCCTTCCATGAAAAACATACAAAATGCCCTCAATATGTTGATGGAGATGATGGATCACCTAGTGATGAGTTTACGAAAGAGACCCAACCCTATTCTCCATCCAAGGTAGAGAGCTAAGGTTGAGGAACATGAGGAGGAAGAAGGTGCCTTGCTAGACAAAAGATCCCCAAGGAGGGGGAAGCCTAGAGAAGACTATAACTTGAGCCCCCCATTATGCTCACCATTTTAACCTTCAAAAGGATAAGTAATCTGGATGCCTATTGGGAGTGGGAGCATAAGATTAATATGGTGTTTGATTGAGTGGGATCATCAAATTAAAATGGCATTTCATTGCCATTATTACTCATAGAAAAGAAGGTAAACTCGGGATATAGGTAATAAAATGGAGATGGTGGCCTATGTCAACATGGAGGATTTGCTACACCATGCCACCAAGGCCAAACAGATAATCAAGAAAAATACAGCATCCAAGATGGCTCAAGTGGGGAGCTCTACATAAGGAGGACTATGGGGCAAGGATGCCAAGAAAGGAGTCCCAAAACCTAAGATGGAGGCCAGCACCAACACCAAAGTAACCTTTTTATCGGTCTTCACAAGTCAATAACCTAGTTCCACCAAGGGGTGCCCTAAGCCTAAGGAGAAGGAGTGCTTAAAGTGTAGGGGCAAAGAGCACAACATGAAGGATTGCCCAAATAATGGAGTCATGATCCTTAGAAGGGTGGAGAGCTTACATCGCACGATGAAGATGTTTTGCAAGATCATATGGGTGAAACATCACCTTTGTAGAACATGTGTTAGGACCACCCTTCAGTGCTTGGCTTAGGCCAAGAATAAATAGAGAACACTAATTAAAAATGAGGGACTTGATTGAAAAATGTGAGTGAGGGTGTATGTGCAAAACCAGGAAAGATTGGGTTCAAATTGCACATGAAATATTAAGACTATGATGTCTTGGCATGAAACAAAGTTTGAGGACCAAACTGTACACTTAAACTAGTGCTACAAGTGAAACTATGAAGCTTAAACTAGCAAAATCAGCCATGTAAATAAGAATGAGGGCTAATGGAGCATTAAACCAACTTTTGGCAGCTTTTGGACACTTGGCAATGGCCGACCAAGCCTTGTCCTCCAGCATGAGTTAAGCCCATGCTCCATTGTCTTGATAATGCTCCATTAACTTACTAGAATAGCTGAAATATGCATGGGAGTTGGCCATTTTCAGTCATTTGTGTTTGAGCTTCGCATTGAAAGGCAGAAATCCTTGAGCAAAGTTCTTGACATGTTCATGAGTGTTCTTGGTGTTCTTGGCTGAAACCTTGAAGATTTCTTGGTGAACTTGAAGATTAAAGCTTGAAGTGAAGGATTCAAGCTTGGAAGAGCCTAGTTTCAGCACTAAACAACATTGTTCTTGAAGAACACAAGCAAGGCCAAGAGCATTCAAGTTGTTTTGGTGAGTTATAGCACAAAGCAACCTTGTTTCTTGAAGTTGAAGTTTGAAAGTGAAGAGTGCAAGGTTGGCTGAAACTTTCAAGCTCATTGTTGGTAAGGATTCACGTTCTACTTGAAATCCTGGTACTTATTCCATGTTCAAGTAGTTAATGGCAACTAAGTGATGGTTAAAATTTGCTATATGATCTTAGTTTGCTAGCATGGCATATGGATGAACCTTTAGGTATATGGATTGAACTTACATGTTCAATGTTTTGGCTAGCTAGACCAAAGTAATGGCAAGTGTTAAAGTACCTTGGTAAGTGAGGCCAACTTATCATGGGCTTTGAGCTATAGTGGAATGGAGGAATGGAATGGAGAAGACTTGTGTGCCAAATGCACATGGACACTTGCTAGATGGCCAATGGCTGAATGGTTACTTGTGGTGTGTGTGTGAGTTTGTGTGCTTGGATATTTGTTTGTGCATGCTAACCAACTTATTATTGATTTGTAATGAATATATGTCTCAGCCATATTGTGTTTTCCTTGTCTTTATGTCTTTGGTTGCAGGTAAATGCTTGATTATGGAGGTTAAGCTATGGATTAACTAAATAGACCTATATCAGTCGTAATGAATCCTTACTGAGTTGTAAAAATCATGCCCTTATTGATACATTTTTTTAGGAAAGGATATTGAGCTTGAGTGATTGTGCTAAGCTTGCTTGGTTGAGTACCAAGGTTGTATATTTGAGCTCAAGGTATGTGTGCCAACATTTTCTTGGCTTGGAAGATTATGTATGTTCAAAGTCTTATGTATGGTCAAAACTTATGTGTTAAGTTTTGCAGTCTTGAGTGAGTTGTGGGGCTTGGTTCTAGGTGAAGGATACTTGTTCTAGGTGATGGATGCCTGTCTAGGAAGGTTGATGGATGTGTGGACCTTGGCTTGGGTGTTGATGATCATTTTATGACCATAGACTTGGTCATTGGACTTGTAATCCATTGTGAGCTTGTGTGTAGCACTTTTGAGTTGATGTTTGGGTAGTTTGAGAACTTGGTGTGTAAACTTAAACTTGGCTAATTTTGTACATGTAGCATCCTTCGTATGTTTTCCAAGTAGGTGATGCTTGTTGCTGCCCATTATGGACATGTTAGTCTTGGATGGCTTATGATGCTTATGCTTTGGATGGATGATTATATGCCAAGTATGCTTGAGTTTTATGCAGGACGAATGCCTTAATGGATGAAATTATTATGTGTTGTAAACATGAAATGTGGTTTTTACACTTGAAATGATATGTGGGCTTCTTGGTTGCCATGCATTCAAATAGTAAATAGTACACTTGATGGACACACATCTTATGCAGTTAATGGACTAAGCGTATGCCTTGCTTGTATTGCAAGAAATTGAAGTTTGCCTTTCCTAGTGATGCAAGTTAGTTGGGTTAGGCTTTGCCTTAAGCTGCAAGTAAATATACTAAACTTTACAAGATACCCTTCTGGGCCACCTCCTAGGCCCATAACTAAGAAAATAAGACTTAAAGCCCAATACAGAAAGTTGGACAAAAATTGAACTTGTAAACAATACCAAAAATGTTCAAGCCCATAATAACTTTCTGGGTAGAAATTGGTCAGTGGCACTGAGTGTGCATGGGCTGGGGCCTGTGTGGGGTGTGACAGCATGCCCACAAACACCTTAGAGTGTAAGGAGAGAGACTTTGCCATTGTTGCATAAAGAGCTCTAATTGTGCAAGTCAAGGATGAAACCAACCAAAGAGATTGAATATTTTATACAAGATGCCATGTTTAAGGCTAAGTTTGTAGCCTTATCATTGATGGAGGTAGTTGTACCAGGAGTTGTACCAATGTAGCAAGCTCAACCATGGTGGAAAAAATGAAGCTTCCAACACAAAAGCACCATCAACCGTATAGGCTTTAATGGTTGAGTGATGCGGATGAGATAAAGGTGGTTAGGCAAGTTTTGGTTAATTTTGAGATTGGTACATACTATGATCAAGTGATTTTTTAGGTTGTGCCCATGCAAGCTTGTTACATCTTAATTAAAAGGCCATGGCAATTGGATAAGAAAGGCACGCATGATGGAGAGAAGAATGTGTACTGATTTGTCCACCAAGGGATGCCAGTCATGCTTGTTCCACTATCACCATAGTGAGTCTTGAAAGACCAAAGAAAGCTTCAAAGTAAGTTTCATAGAAAAGCAAAATAGGGGAAAGTTGAGGGTCGGAGCAATGAAGTGCAAGTTGAGAGAACATCCGACAAGCCATGTGAGAAGAGTGGACATAAAGGAAGAAAAGAAGAGCATTCCTAAGAGAAAAAAATGAAGGCAAGCTAAGTGAAAAAGAAAGAGTAGTTCATGGTAAAAATGAGAGATGTGAGGAAAACCTTTCAAGCAAAAAGACAAACACTTCTTTCACATTACAAATAAGCTTTGCCCATTGTCAATGATCCAACACATCTTTCTAGTGTTGTTTTGTCTTTGTTGAAGGATTTTGAAGATTTGTTTCCTAGAGATCTGAGTGGGTTGCCAGCTATAAGAGGCATTAAGCACCAAATTGACCTTGTTCCAAGAGCACCTATTCCAAATAGGCCAGCCTATAGGACCAACCCCGATGAGACTAAGGAGATCCAAAAGCAAGTTGAGGAGTTGTTGGCCAAAGTTTTTGTGAGAGAAAGCATGATCCCTTGTGTTGTTCCTGTTCTTTTGGTGCCTAAAGAAGAAGGCTCATTGTTACCACCCCACAAAAATAGGAGAATTACAAGTGTGGCATAATGGCTAAAAAACCATTATATTGTATAATTCTCTTCATAGTGATTGAAGTGTGAGGGGTAAAAGGAATAATGAACACCTCTTGGCCCCCAAAAAAAGCCTTAAGGATTTGCTTGTTTGTCAAGCAACCTATGCACTTTTTTGTAAGGTTTTGGAAATTCGGGTACCCAATTGCAAAAATTTCAAAAAATAGATTTGGAGAGTTATAGGAAGGATGTGAATGGTATGAAAGTCCTATTGGAGGACCAATTTGCGTATGGAAGACAACTAAGGACAACGAAACCACAAAAAGGCACAAAGGACCTAAGTGTTCTAATGTACAACTTAGGATGTGTATGTCTTTGTTTTCTGTCAAGTGAAGCAATTTGGGGTTTTCCCACCTAGGGAGGGGCGGCTATGGCTTGGAAATTGGTCAAAATGGTTGGGTACATGTGTACCAATAAGTTTAAGACAAAGAAACCATGCTTACGGGCAAAGAAAATGACATAAAGCATGATTAAGGCTAATAAGGGTGTTTAGTGCCCTAAAGCTAATCTAAGAAGCCTAAATTGAATTTTATTCTCCCATATTTGAACCACATAGCCACCCACCTCCTCCACACTTCTTCCATAGCTCCTCCATAGCCACCATACCTCTAAGATTGAAATTGAAGGCAAAACGAAGCAATTGGAAGCAAATTAGAGCTATTGCTTGAGTACCTCAAGGATTAAGCTTCAAATTCAGCCTACCTACTTTGGTAAGGGTTCTTTTGCTCTCATGGGTTGTTTTCTATATTTTCAAGCAACCATGGAGCTATGGCTATGCTTGGAAGAGAGCCATGAGCTTGATGAACCAAGCTTAGTGAAGGAAGTGCACTTATTGAAGGTTTTGTGACCTAGTGTGAAGTGCACAAAGATGGCAGTGAAATGAGGGTTTCTAGAGCCCAAAGTTAGTACTAACTAGTGTTAAAATCTTCCTAAGACCAAGCATTAGCTTGAGGAGGGCTGCCATAGTGATTTGGTTATGATTATTATGTGTTTTATGGATTAATCTATGGTTATTGTTGCCGCTACATTTCATGTGTTTGTTGGTTGTGAATGGCTGCTACATTTGGTTGCTTTGTCTTGTATATATGCATTGTGGTTTTGTGTTTTAGTGTCTTTGTATGTAGGTTTTAATGATGGTTATGTTGCCTATTAAATACAAGTGCTACCCTTACTAAGTTTCTCAATGAAACTTACTACCCTCAATTCTGTCATTTCAGGTCCAACAGAAAGATCTCTTTTAAACTGACATTTGTAGTTTGAGTTTTGATCTAAAATTTTAGGTGCATGAACTTCCATATGTCTAGTCATGATCTGGAATTTTTGGTGATTCTAGGAGCACATTTGATATTTTTAATGATGGTACTTATTATGTTGTGCAGCAGCTGTCCAACATCCTGTTCTGCAGTCCATCGTGTCTCAGGCACGCCTGTATCCTAGGTTGCATATTTAGCTGAGTTACGACCATTTTTTAGTAGTGTATGTATTCATGTATATTTAGTGTATGTAAAACAAGACAAGGATGTGAACATTCGGGTAATGTTTTGGCTATGTAAGTGATGTAGTGCAAAGCTGCCTAAGTGTGAATGATGGGCTGCTTACATGTAAATTCTGTTTTAGCCACATATGGCTGTTAAAAGCAAGATCATGTAATTCCTACATGTAATGGACATATATTGGGTAGCCTTTTAGGCCTTTCCCCTTGTGAATGAAGTGTTTGCACACTTATGAAATATTGTGTGGGCAAAATAGTCATAAAGTGACTAGAATTTTAACTGTATACTCAAAGCTCTATAACTCCATATGCAAAATGAATCTTGGTATACAATTTTGACCACACCTAGATCACATCGATAGGTTGAACTAGAATTTGGAATTCAGGAATTTGGGGCCCTATAGCCAATGATATCATATTGGAAAGTTGGCTGAGTTACTGTTCATTTGGTCAGAATTTTGTAACCAACTTAAAAAATCCATAACTTGGTCCATAGGTGGGCTATTGATGTAAAAAAAAGTTAACTGGTTTTATCTAAGTCTCTACTTGATAATGGAGCAAATAAAATAGTATGGCACATGGCTAGAATGATATAGTTTATTAGTGGAAGTTACAGGTGCAGTGGCTGGTCACTAGAACTTAACAAGATTAGCTAATGTGTGGTAGCCAAGATTAAGACTTGTGCTAGTGTTTTCCTTCTTTGCTACCATGGTGTGCATGAAATTTGAATATGTGTGTTATGGTTGGACCAATATGCATGTGTTTACGAAGTGCCTAGGAGGGCCACTTGGGTATGCACTCTAAGGGTAGTGTTCTGATGGCCTATAGAACATTACCAACCTTGGGACTCTAAATGCACATTTTTGGCACCATAACTGGACCACCCCAAAGTGGGTAACATTATGATCAATGCATTTCATGTAGGAATGCTAAGTCTACTCAGACTTCATACGGATTATGCGCACCACTTCCTACACCTTTTCATCCTTGGGAAGATATCTCAATGGATTTCATAGTAAGTATGCCAAAATTTAAGGGGGGCTGAGATTCTATTTTTGTTATAGTGGATAAGTTCTCTAAGATGGCACATTTTATCCCTTGCAGTAAAACAAATTATGTTGTGTTTGTGGCTGAGTTAGTTTTTAGGAAAATTGTTAGACTCCATGGGGTTCCAAGGACAATAGTCTCGAATAGGGTCTCCAAGTTCCTAAGCCGCCTTTTGAAGACTTTATGGGGAAGCTCGACACAAAGCTTTTGTTTTCTACTTCTTCTCACACATAATGAGATGGAAAAACTAAGGTGACAAATAAAATGCTAGGATTTATGCTTAGTGTAGGATTTCAGGAGCCAAACAAGTGCAGTGAAATGGGGTAAACCGAGTGTTCAAAATTTTTCATACCTAATTCAGTTAAGATCTCTCACCCAAATATTGAATTGAATCACAGAACTTGAACGGTTGATGTGTTCAAGCTTTCTATGGTATCCACACAAGCCTCTCAGGATCACCACACCTCCACCACGTCCCAGCAGATGCATTTCTCTTGTGCTCACAGTGCTAGCTTGTGTCCTTCAACGAATGGCAAGGGAAGAGTGCGATTGGAACGTTTAGGAGGCTAGGCCAAGCATTGTGAATTTCTCACTATATGATGTATTTATAATGAGACTCAACTTCCAAGCCTAATGGGTTTCAAAACCTTAATCCAATTAGGTTAAATTTCGGGCTTAATAATGGCTCAACATTCGGGCCAATTGTTGAAACAAAATTATCATGAAACCATAACCCAAATAAATTAGCCCATGCACTCAAATAATCCAAATAGGCTTTATGTGTATGACCCAATAAGCTCTTAACACATTGGCAATGATCATAAATCATATTTATGATCATAAGCAAACAGTGGTGTCTAGCAGCACATCATTACTACCCAAGTGACAAGATTGTCAGTGATTTGACTAAACCTTTATGACCATTATCTATTTATTCCATTGTCCCATTGTTCAAGATATCAAGACAAATCACGAAACATGGAACGTGTCACTCTTGTATAGCCAAATCTTTGGTTTCTTGATTACAAAGTACACTAACCTAAACTGATGACATCCGTGCATGGTTATGTATTTTCTTAGTCTCACTCTATCAAAGGGCCCAAGGATATCACTCCCGTTACATAAGAGGGACAAATCCCATCTTGATCATCCAAAACCCTCAATATGATATGTGACATACCCAATGACCTCCTTCAAGTTCACTCAATTACAAGCAACAAAGGGAAGTATCAAAGTATGTAACTGACATGTAGGGAACCTTGATTACCTTAGGTCATAGGACTACATATACCATGATCACTATGAGATTCACTTATGACACTCATATAATGATCCATGTAGTGTTCTCATCATGGGCCGGTCTAGTACACAAGTTCTCCAACTTGTACCCATGAATGGGTTAGAATAATACATAACGGCTAGCATATGTGGAGAATAATATGAGATATGTAGACTACATATCTCATATTATTCTCCACATATGCTAGCCGTTATGTATTATTGTAACCCACTTCACAATAATACTAGACTAGCGGCATTTAAGAATACTTTTATTCTAAGGTTGTAATTACATTTGATTATGTCACATAGAAAACATATAACAAACACAATTGCTGGATTAATGTCTTAATAAAATATCATGACTCAATATGCAGAAGACAATCATCTCATAATTGGCTTTTGTGCACAACATTAACACTTAGAGCTATCATCGGTAAGAATTTGATATCTTGGAAAGATTGTTTACCTCATGTAGAGTTTGCTTACAACAAAGCTATGCATACAAGTACTGGATTTTATACTTTTGAAATTGTGTATAGCTTTAATTCTTTGATGCTCTACCACATCTTCAATGTAGGACATGTTGAACCTCCAGTAGGCTTTTGGCTGAGTGGTAGTTACAACACATGAAGAACAAGGGTTAGGAGCTCCCCAGAGTGTGTTTCCGGGGAAGGGATCTTCGATGCCCAATTCAGTATACGAAGGTAGAAGTTGTTAGAAGTTGAGAGTAGAGAACAGAAAAGGAAGATACCTCTCGTGTCTTACTTGGGAGCATCCCTTGAGTATTTATAGGAGGCCTGGATGAGGGGGCCGTTATGCCCAGCCTTAGTAGATCAGAACACGTGTTCAGCCAGATTTGGTCTGTACCTTCAGAAGGAGGTGTCTATACCTAGACATAGGCGGTTATGCTTAGAGGGTAAGGGCGTGTGTGAGGTTTCTGTCAGAGATCCCCTAACTATATTTGTCATTTCTCCCTAACACCCCTTCAGGGATTTGAGATCCTTTCTAACAAGGACTTCCCCATAGGGCCCTTTAGATGGGCGAACCATCTTTGGGGTACATTTCTTCATCTAAAGGTGACAGACCTATGTTCCCAAGTGTTAGTATTGTGCCCAAAAAGCCAATCATGAGATGATTGTATTTTTGCACATTGAGTCATGATATTTTATTGAGGCATTAATCCAGCAATTTTGTTTGTTGTTTTGTTTCTGCGTAACGTAATAAACATAATTGTAACCCTAGAATAATGATATTCTTAAACGTCCCTATTCTAGTATTATTGTGGAGCGGGTTGCAATAATACATAATGACTAGCATATGTGGAGACTAATATGAGATATGTAGTCTACATATGGGTACAAGTTGGAGAACTTGTGTACTGGACCGACCCACCATGAGAACACTTCATGGATCGTTATATGAGTGTCATAAGTGATTCTCATAGTGATCATGGTATATGTAGTCCTTCGACCTAAGATCATCAAGGTTCCCTACATGTGAGTCACATACTTTGATACTTTCCTTTGTTGCTCGTAACTGAGTGAACTTGAAGGAGGTCATTGGGTATGTCACATATCATGCGGAGGGATTTGTATGATCAAGATGGGATTTGTCCCTCCTATGTAACGGGAGTGATATCTTTTGGCCCCTTGATAGAGTGAGACTTAGAAAATACATGGCCATGCTCCGATGAGTTGATATATGATATCAATGTCGTCAGTTTAAGTTGGTCTACTCGGTAATCAAGAAACCAAAGATTGGGCTATACGAGAGTGACACATTCCATGTCTTGTGCTTAGTCTTGATATCTTGGACAAAGGGATAATGGCATATATCGGTGATGATCATAAAGGTTTAGTCGATTCACCGACAATCTTGTCACTTGGGAAGCAATGATGTGTTGCTAGACACCGCTCATTGCTTATGATCATAAATGTGATTTATGATCATTGCCAACATGGCAAGAGCCTATTGGGTCGCACACATAGAGCTATTTGGATCATTAGAGTGCATGGGCTAATTATTTGGGTTATGGTTTCACTTTAATTTCGTATTAATAATGGGCCAAGGAGTTGAGCCATTATTAAGCCCGAAATTAAATCCTAATTGGATTAGGGCTTTGAAACCCATTAGGCCTGGAAGTTGAGTCTCACTATAAATACAACTTTTAAGTGAGAAATTCGTAGGTCTCCTTGCCCTAGCCTCCCAAAAGGACAGCCGCACTCTTCTCTTGCAATTCCTTGGAGGACGCAAGCTAGCACTGCGAGCGCAAGAGAAACGCATCTGCCGGGACGTGGTGGAAGCGTGGTGATCCCGAGAGGCTCGTGTGGATACCATAGAGAGCCTAAACACGTCAACTGTTCAGGTTTTGTGATTCGACTCTACAGTTGAGTGAGAGATCTCAACCGAAAATTAGGTATGAAATTTTCGAACACCCGGTTTACCCCGTTTCACTTGGATCCTGGAGGGTTTCGGTTAAATTTCGCTACCCTGTTTGGCTCCTGAAACCCAACACCAAGGATGGTAAGAAGTCTTTTTCCTGAAGTCGGATGTATATATTTTCGAGGGTGGCGTAGATAATTCTCCCAAGGTTGGTCATCTATCTATCCGACGGTGGTGTTAGGTCTGCCAGTGAGAAGGTTGTGTGGGCGATAGCCCTTTGGCTATCATGTACCCCCTTTCGAGAGACCGAAGTTGTGTCTTCGGTACTAAACATTTCGAGAACATGTTACAATAATCCTGCCGTTGGAAAGCTGAGCCTGTCTTTGGCAAAAAAGGTTCTTTCGGCTAAGGTTGCCCCTTCAGAGTAACCAGGTTCTCGGTCCAAGATGCTTTCTTTTTTGATGTTGTACTTTTGGCATCCTCTTAGATCGTTAGTTTGTGTTCCATTTTCTAAATCTGAACCCTTGGTGATGACGTTACTTTAAGCCAATTTTTTATTTTTTGTGAGGTCACACATTTAGCATATAAGGAGTTATTTTATACCTCAAGCCAAATTCTTAATTTTGGCGAGGTTACATCTTCAGCATGTAAGGAGTTATTTTCTCCTTTGGGTTTTTATTCTTCCCTTCTACAAATGAATCATCATATCTTCTGACTGACCAATCACGTCACCTTAGGTAACACATCATAGTCTTACTAGATCAGAAGGCGTGCCCTTGTTGCTCGCATCGTGTAACACATGTCATCAGGTCATTGGCCATCCTTCATGTCTATTACCTCGGTTACATCTCTTCACCTGTAGAGGGTCATTTTGGCGATGCTTCACCTACCTCTTTCGGCCTAGAAAAAGCCATTCCTCCTCAAAGCCTCCTCACTCATCTGCCTTTAGCTATCTCTTGCTCTCTCAGCTTTCTTTTTCTTGCAGCGGTGTCTTTGCGGCAAAGCAATTTTCAAGCACCACTTATGGTGGCTTCCTTTTGTTCAGTAAGTTAGTATATTTTGTAGTTAGTTTTTTCTTTTCTTTTCAGTAATTTTGAGGTTAGGGCCCTAGTTTATGGAGCATGTCTTCTTCACAAGCCGAGGTCTGATCCATTCCCGAGAGTTGGGCTCCACTCAACTCTCATTTGAGCTGTGCCACTTCAAAAAAGCTGCAGAAGTGGTCGGCAAAAATTCATCCTTCATTCTTATGCCATGACTAGGCTTCCTAGCCTAGGCGAATTGAGCTACCTTCCTCAGCATAACAAGGTTACTATCCTTAGAGCACAACTGAAGACGGGTCTTCGGTATCCACCGCTGAAGATGTTGAGTGACTTTTGTCAGTTTCTTGGCATAGCTGTTAACCAGCTAGCCCCAAACTCCTATTCTTATTTTAGTGCCTTCCTCAACATGTGTGTGGTCTTCAAAATAACACCCCACTTTATCTCTTTTATGCAATATTACAGGCTTCATCCCATTATAAATGGTGGGTTCCACTTCTTGCTCCCTCGGGGATCCAGGAGTTGGAAATTCACTTTCAACTTCGGCACCAAGGACAGTTGGCGAGGGTGGCAAAAAAAGTACTTCTTCATGGAAGTATATGAGAAATGGAAAGACATGCCTGTGAAGTGAGCTTTTGGGACGCTTGCTATCGATGGGATGGATCTATCAAATTTGCTTACCCTTGAGCTAGAATCCCAGTTTGAGGAATTTGACAGCTGCATTCAGGCAGTAGTTGTTGGATAGACTAGGCTCCTTCGCGTCCACTATAACCCTTCCCAATCAGATGGAAGTTCATGACCGAAAAGGTTATTCAGGAGCTTGGGGTCATCAAAGAGCATGTCACTGACAAGAACATGCCAAAACTAGAGGTGGATGTGAAGAAGTCATAGCAGGTAGTGCTCCTTCAGCGTGAACTTTCCTATTCAACCTATGAAAGAGTACGCTTCTTTCCAATATACTTTTTTTGGATTTTTAGGTACTTACAGTTATATTTTTCTTTTTGTAGAGATGGGTGACAAGTCAGCAGCCTTCTACAGAGTCTATTCCTCGGCCAGGCCAAAAAAGTTGAGTAAAAGAAGAAGGCCCCTAAAAAAAAGAAATGACCTGTTGGGCAGTCTTCAGGGATGCTGAAGGTGAAGAAAATGAAGGAGGACTCACTTCCTCCTCCGCCCGAGGATTTGACCGTAGGTTTGGACCATTTTGCCAAAGGTGTGGATCCTTCGCAAGAGGTGGAGATCTTATCTGTCCCTCTAAGCCTTGATGCTAGCTAAAGACCTTAGGGACTTCGCTGGTAATGGTTTTGGTCGAGGAGGCTGAAGAAAGGCAAAGAAGGAAGGGTAAAGAAATCCCTACTGAGGTGCTTGACATCAGTGACTCTGATGGGGAAGACATAAAAGTTCTGCCAGGTTTGCCTCTTAGTCATTCATCTATGAATTTTTGCTTTTTTTGGAATTTTAGATTTTGTAGATTATTTGCTAAGAGATGATGTAATAAAGGAACTTCAGCGTGATTTTGCAGAGGAACGTGTTACCACTTCATAAAAATAGGAGAATTATAAGTGTGTCATAATGGATAAAAACCATTATATTATGTAATTCTTATGATAGTGATTGAAGTGTGGGAGGTAAAAGGCATGATCAACACCTCCTTAAAAGTGTTCCAAGTTAGTAACTTGGCCCCTAAGAAAAGCCTTAAGGACTGCTTGTTTGTCAAGCAACCTATGGACTTTTCTATAAGATTTTCAAAATTTGGGTACTCAATTGCAAAACTTTCACAAAAGATATTTGGAGAGTTATGGGAAGGATATGAATGGTATGAAAGTTCTATTGGAGGACCAAATTGCTTATAGAAGACAAGTATGGACAAAGGAAAACACAAAAAGGCTTTAAGGACTTAAGTGTCCTACTGTGTGCCTTTGGTTATCCATGCTTATGACTTAAGTCAAATAAAAATTTTGTGGGGTTATCGTAGATAAGGAGGGGTTGCTATGGCATGGGATAATGAAGCCAAATGTGGGCCAAGAGTGTGTTTCGTGCACTTAAGACCATATAAGTGTCCATTCTTGTCCTTATCTCCCAAATTTTGACCTCCACTAGAAAAAAGGAAGCCAACCCTCTTCTCCATACTTCCTCCATAGCCACCACACCTTCAAACTCAAAATTACTTGCAATTGAAGTCAAGGAAGCAAAATTGGAAGCTATTTGGTGCTATTGGTTTAGTGCACCTAAGATCAAGCTCCAATTTCAGCATACCCATCAAGGTAAGGGTTCTCTTGCTCTCATGGGTTGTTTTTTGTATTTTCAAGCAACCATGAAGCTAGGGCTAAGGTTGGAAGAGAGCCATCAACTTGATAAACCAAGCTTAGTGAGGGGAGTTCACTTATTGAAGGTTTTGTGACCTAATATGACGTTCACAATGATAGCAGCAAAAATTGGGGTTTCTAGAGCCCAAAGTTTGTACTAACTTGTGTTAAAATCCTCTTAAGACCAAGCATTAACTTGAGCAGGGCTGCCATAGTGATTGGGTTATGTTTATTATGTGTTTTATGGACTAACCTATGGTATATGTTGTTGCCACATTTCATGTGTATGTTGGTTGTGAATGGCTGCTACATTTGGTTGCTATATCTTGTATATATGCATTGTGGTTTTTGTGTTTCAATATCTGTAGAAGTAGCTTTTAATGATGGTTACATTGCCTATTGAATCCAAGTGCCACCCTTACTAAGTTTCTCAATGAAACTTACTCCCCTCAATTCTGTCATTTCAGGCCTAGCTGAAAGATAACCTTCAAACTAACCTTTGTACTTTGATTTTTGACCTAAATTTTTAGGAACTTGAACTTTCATTTATCTAGCTATGATCTGGAAAGTTTGGTGATTTTAGGAGCAGATATTGTATTTTTAGTGATGGTACGTATTGTGTTGCGCAGTAAATGTCCAGCATCCTATTCTGGAGTCCATTGTGTCTCAGGCACTCCTATAACCTACGGTATTTATTACCCGAGTTAAGACCATTTTTTAGTGCATGTTTCCATGTACATGTAGTGTATGTAAAATGAGACAAGTATGTGAACAATTGAGTAATGTTTTGGCTATATAAGTGATGTGGTCCAAAGCTGCCTAAGTGTGAATGATGGGCTGCTTACTTGTAAATTCTGTTTTAGCCACATATGCTTATTAAATGAAAGGGAATGTATTTATTATGTGTAATGGACATATCTAGGGTAGCCTTGGAGGGCTTTCCCCTTGGGAATAAAGTGTTAGCACACTTATGAAATTTTGTATGGGCAAGATGGTCATAAAGTGACTAGAATTTTGACTCTACACTTAAAGTTCTATATCTCCCTGTGTAGAAATAATAATTTTATGAAATTTTGAGCACTCATAGAAAGCATATAGATATTGAATTGAGATTTGGAATTTCTGAATTTGGAGCTCTGTAGCCAAAGATATGATGTTGCAAAGTTGGCTAAGTTACTATTCATTTGGTCAGAATTTTGTAACCAGCTTAAAAAATCTATAACTTGGTCCATAGGTGGGCTATTGATGTAAAAAAAAATTTCATCACTTTCTCTAAGTCTCTACTTGATAATAGAGCAATGAAAACTCATGGGTACATGCCTAGAATGATACATTTTGTTAGTGGAAGATACAGATCCAGTGGCTGGTCACTAGAACTTAACAAGATTGCATAATATGTGGTAGCCAAGGTTAAGACTTATGCTAGTGTTTTCCTTCTTTGCTGCCATGGTGTGTATAAAATGTGAATATGTGTGTGATGATTGGATCAATATGCATGTGTTTAGATAGTGCCCAAGAGGGCCACTTGAGTATCGATACTAAGGGTGGTGTTCTAATGGCCTACTAAACAATACCAGTCCTAGGAGTCTAAATGCACAATTTTGGCACCATAATTGGACTACCCCAAAGTGGATAATAGATGTTGGTATCAGATCATGGTTTATACATGTACATAGCATATAGTTTCTTTGCATGCATTTACATACATGAACTCAGTTTGGTCAATTGCTAATGTCAAGACCATTAAAATACCTATGATTTTTATATGTGCTACATGGTGAATCAGCAATGCAGGAAGTAAACATGGTTGTAACAAAGAGAGGGGAACCACCCCGAAGGCCTTCTACTAACTCATGGAAACAAAGAAATGGACAAAATAGAGGGAATCAGGAGCAACAAGGGATACCAAACCCTGAAGTGCCTCTGGTTTGGTTAAAGCTTTAGAGGAACTTAGCTCTAACCAATGAGAACTTAGTAAGACTTATTCAAGCACAATAGTAAGGAGTCCAAATAGCTCTAGTAGAACCAGTTCAGGATGCACAGCAGCAACCAGAAAAGGATACTAGGAACACATCTAAATATGTTCCTTTTGGAAGCTTAGAAGATGCAAATGATGAGAACATTGAGGAGGAAGATGAGGATATGAGAAATCCAAGAGGAAGAAGACCAAGGTCTAAGATTGGTGAAGTGTCCAGGACCAATCCCTCAGTCTATGATCATTCCTCCACTAGGAATGAGATTGAGGAAGGCCATAAGAGAAGATCCAAGAGAAGGCCGAGAGATCATAGAGAACATCACTATACAGAAGGCTCTCATAGATCCAGGATACATAGATTAGAGGATCTAGAAGGCCTTGATGAAGTCAAACTATTGGAGAGGTGTCAAGGCATAAGACCTCTACAGTTTGATGGAAGAGCTGGGCTAGAGGAAGCTGAGGAGTGATTAATCTTCATTGAAAAAATGTTTAAGAGGATGCCACTCAACTCCACCAAAAGACTGTCACTGGCTACCTACAATCTGGTAGGTAATTTAGAGATGTGGTGGAGAAACACCAGAGATGGATATGATGTCTAAAAGGGCAGAAGGCCAATAGAAGACATGGAAATGACCTGACCAGAGTTCACCTAGCTGTTCCAGGAGTAGTACATCAGTGATGCCATCAAGGATATAAAGCAAGCTAAATTTGATGCTTTAAGGCAAGACAACCTCATTGTCCTAGAGTATGAGCACAAATTCAATCAGTTTGTGAGGTATGCTCTTCAGTATCATGGACTGGAAGAGTTAAAGGCCAAAACATTAGAAAGGCCATAAGACCTTTTGGAGTAGTTACATACTATGAAGCAGTGTAGAAAGCTTTATTGGTAGAGCAAGAGGAGTATGAGACTAAGTATTTTCCGAGTGGACCAAGGGAAAGTAGCCAGGAAGGAGGCAGGTAAAAGAAACCACCACATGGCAATGGAATTGCCAAGAATTCTTATCTTGGTGGTGACGGCAAGGTTAAGGGGAAGTTCCCTGGCCAAAGTTGCCTTAAGTGCAAGAAGTTTCATCGAAAAAAACCTTGTTATTTTGACACCGAAGCATGTATAAAATGTGGATCCATGGATCATTGGATGAAAGACTATCCATAGGCTCAAAGAAGGCTAGAAGACCAAGGTCTAGTAAGGGCTATTGGGGCAGGACCTAGAAGGGGAGCAATTAGGGAGGGACAGTAGAAGCCAGTTCCTCCAGTCCCCCGGCCTCCGATGAAGAAAGTTGGCATAGTCTTCCAAGTGGGGAGGCCAGAGACATCATAGTAGGGAAGAGCACTAAGAGGTAAGATTTACTTTAATGGTATGCCTGTAAATGTTCTGGTTGATACTAGTGCATCTGTGTCTATAGTGGCTAGGAAACTTGTTGATGCCATGCAATTGCCTAGGATATCCTTAGTGAAAACAGTAGGTAGTCAGTGTCTTTTCGCTAATGACCTAGCTAAGGATTATGAGCTAGTACTAGGAAAAACTAAGGTTATGACTAGTCTGCTAGTGTTGGACATTCCTAAGCATGATTTAGTGTTGGGTATGAATTGGCTTGCTATGCATAACATAAGAATTGATTGTGCTAAGAGGGAAATCACTTTGCCTATTGGTGAAGTGCATGCATTAGTGAATTCTAAGGAATTAGTGTATGAAATGTATGGCATGGAGCTAGAGGTACTAGATGAGATATCTGTGATTTCTGAGCATGATTATTGTTTTGCGTTGAATGAATTGCAATGTGAAGAAGAAGTGGGTAGAATACTTGTAGTGAAAGACTTTCCACAAGTCTTTCCTAAACACCTACCAGGTATTCCTCTATAAAGGGAGATTGAGTTTGAAATTAAGCTATAACCAGAAGTTAGTCCAATATTCATGCCTCCTTACAAAATGCCTATCACGGAGATGAATGAGCTTAAGAAACAACTTGATGAACTTCTTGAAAAAGCGTTCATAAGGCCAAGTGTTTCGCCATGGGGAGCTCCAGTTCTCTTTGTGAAAAAGAAGAATGGATCATTGAGACTATGCATTAACTACAGGAAGCTCAATACAGTGACTATCAAGAACAAGTATCCACTTCCTAGGATTGAGGATCTATCTGATCAACTCAAAGGAGCTAAGATCTTCTCCAAGAGAAATTTAAGATCTGGATACTTTCAATTGGGAGTAAAGGAAGAAAATATTCCTAAGACTACATTGAGGACCAGATATGGGTAGTATGAGTACACAGTTATGCCATTTGGTTTTTCTAATGCCCCAACTACTTTTATGGACCTGATGAACGGGGTGTTCAGACTACATCTAGATAAATTTGTGGTTGTGTTCATTGATGACATCCTAGTGTATTCCAAAGATGAAAATGAACATGAATATCCTCAGAAGATTGTCATAAAGACTCTATTAGAGCATCAGCTTTATGCCAAGTTATCCAAGAGCCAATTTTGGATAAAGGAAGTGTCTTTCCTAGGACACATCATAGATGCACAAGGCCTTAAGGCAGACCTTGAAAAGGTCAAGGTAGCGAAGGAATGGAAGAGTCCAAATACTGTAAAGTAAATTAGAAGTTTCCTAGCATTAGCTAGATACTATAGGAGATTTGTATAAGGCTTCTCCATGATTGCCTTAGTTCTTACTCATCTAACTAAGAATGGTCAAAGATTTGAAAGGACTGAGAAGTGTGAAAACAGTTTACAGAAGCTTAAGTAGAGGTTGATCGAAGCTCTGGTATTGATTCTTCCTAATCCAAGTAAGTCCTACATCATCTATACGGATGCATCTAAATCTACGTTAGGTTGTGTGATTACGCAAGATAGAAATGTCATTGCTTATGGGTCAAGGTAGTCAAACCCCATGAGCAAAATTATCCTACCCATGACCTAGAACTAGCAGTAGTGATTTTTGCTCTGAAGCAATGGAGGCATTACTTGATGGGTTGTTCCTTTGTCATCTACACTGGCTATAAGAGCCTAAAGTACTTGTTCACACAAAAAGAGCTGAACATGAGGCAAAGGAGATTGTTAGAGTACATCAAGGACTATGACTGTAGTATAAAGTACATAGAGGGCAATGGCAACCTACTACCAGATGCCTTGAGCAGGAAGTACACAGGACTTTTGAAAGGAGGATCCATAGCTAATCATGATGAGCAGAATAGTCTGCTATGCTTATGGAATAAATGGCATAAGTGGGAGGAAGCCCAAATTTACACATTGACAATTCAGTCTGGATGGATTGAAGGTACCAGAAAGGCATAAGAGATAGATTCTGATCTGAAAAAGATTTCAAGAGAGGAAAAAGGTTCCTTGTACCAATCTTTTGGCTACAAGCAAGACTTATTGTACTTTAAGGACTAAATCTATGTGCCTAAAGGACCAAAGCTCTGGGATGAAATACTTGAAGAAGCTCATGCAAGTAAGTTGAACATACATCCAGGAAGTGAGAAAATGTATAAAGACTTGAAGACTCACTTTTGGTGGCCAAACATGAGGAGAGACATAGTTACTTATGTCTCCAAATGTGCCACATACTAAGGTAAAGGTAAAGCACCAGAAGCCAGCTGGTGCCCTATAGACTCTACGTATACCAGTGAGAAAGTGGGGCAACATAACCATGAACTTTTTGGCTGGGTTGCCTATGACCAGATTAAGGCATGATATAATCTGGGTCATTATGGATAGGCTAACCAAATGTGCCCACTTCTTACATATGAAACTCACGCACTCCTTGGAGAAGTTAGCTCAAATGTATGTCTAGGAAATAGTAAGACTACATGGAGTGCCAGACTCCATTGTACCTGATACAGATCCAAGATTTACAGCTCGATTTTGGAGTGCTTTTCATAAAGCCATAGGAACTAAAATCCATCTAAGTACTACTTATCATCCTCAAACAGATGGGCAACCTGAAAGGGTGATACAGATACTAGAAGACATGCTCTGGAGCTGTCTGTTGGATTTTAAAGATGAATAGGACCAACACTTGTCAATAGTGGAATTCTCATTTAAAAATAGTTACCAAAGAACCATTGGTGTGGCACCTTATGAAGCATTATATGGAAGAAGGTGCATGACACCCCACTGTTGGGCGGAAGCCTCAGATAGGCTAAACTTGGGCCTCAAAATTATTGAAGAGGCTACTACCAAAATCAAGAAAATTTGAGAAAGATTAATGGTAGACAATGAAAGGACCACAGCCTATGTGAAGACAAGAAGGAAATACTTAGAATTTGAGGTTGGTGACAAAGTTTGGCTAAAAGTTGCACCAACCAAAGGCACTGTCAGATTTGGCAAAAGAACAAAGTTAGCTCTAAGATGCATAGGTCCTTATGAGATGTTGGATAGTGTTGGCAAGGTAGCATACAGGTTAGCTCTACCACCTAGCATGTCAAGTGTTCAGAATGTTTTTCACATTAGTATGCTTAAGAAGTGTCTATTAGACACAAAGTGTTACCACCTCACAAAATGGGAGAATTACAAGTGTGTCATAATGGCTAAAAACCACTATATTGTGTAATTCTCACCATAGTAATTGAAGTGTGGGGGGTGAAAGGCATGATCAACACCTCCTTAAAAGTGTTCCAAGTTCGTAACTTGGCCCCCAAGAAAAGCCTTAAGGATTGCTTATCTGTCAAGCAACCTATGGACTTTTTTGTAAGGTTTTAGAAATTCGGGCACTTAATTGCAAAATCTCAAGAAAGAGACTTCGAGAGTTATGGGAAGGATATGAATAGTATGAAAGTGCTATTGGAGGACCAAATTGCTTATGGATGACAAGTTTGGACAAAGGAAACACTAAAGGCAATAAGGACCTAAATGTCCTAGTGTAAACCTTAAGGTGTTCAAGCTTTTGACTTAAGTCTAAGGGTGGAATTGTGGGGTTATCCCACTATGGGGTGGCAGCCAAGGCTTGATAATTAGTCAAAAATGTTGGGCACGTGTGTACCAATGACTTTAAGACAAAGAAACCATAATTAGTGAAAAGGAAAATGACATAAAGGAAGGTTATGCTTGTTTAAGTGTGTTTTGGTGCCCTTAAGCTCATTTAGGGCCATTTAAGTGGCCCAATCATTTATCCCTCTCTCATTTTTCATCCTCCCCCAGCCCAAGAACACAGCTATACTTCCTTCATAGCCACCACACCTTCAAACTTGCAATTGGTTGAAATTAAAGGCAAAAAGGAAGCAAACTAGAGCTATTTCTTGCATACTTCAAGGATTAAGCTTGATTTTCAGCCTACCCACTTTGGTAAGGGTTCTCTTGCTCTCATGGAATATTTTCTGCAATTTTCAAACATCCATGGAGATAGGGCTAAGCTTGGAAGAGAGCCATGAGCTTGATGAACCAAGTTTAGTGAGGGAAGTGCACTTATTAGCTTAAGGAGGGCTGCCATAGTGATTTGGTTATGTTTATTATGTGTCTTATGGACTAACCTATGGTATATGTTGCTGCCACATTTCATGTGTTTGTTGTTTGTGTTTGGCTGCTGCATTTGGTTGCTATATCTTTTATATATGCATTGTGTTTTTTGTGTTTTAGTGTCTTTGGATGCAGGTTTTAATGAGGATCACATTACCATAAGAAACAAAGTGTTACCCTTACTAAGTTTCTCAATGAAACTTACTCCCCTCAATTCTGTCATTTTAGGTCCAGCTGAAACATCACCTTCAAACTAACCTTTGTAGCTTGATTTTTATCTAAAATTTTAGGTACATGAACTTCCATATGTCTAGTTGTGATCTTTAAAGTTTGGTAATTTTAGGAGCACACTTGGTATTTTTAATGGTGGTACTTATTGTGTTATGCAGCAGCTGTCCAGCATCCTGTTTTTGGAGTCCATTGTGTCTCAGGACCTCCTGTAACCTAGGGTGCGTATTTAGCTAAGTTAAGACCATATTGTAGTGCATATATGCATGTACATGTATTGTATGTAGGATGAGACAAGTATGTGAACATTTGAGTAATGTTTTGGCTATGTAAGCGATGCGGTGCAAAGCTGCCTAAGTGTGAATGATAGGCTGCTTACTTGTAAATTCTGTTTTGGCCACATAAAGTTGCTAGATGCAAGAGAATGTAATTAATATGTGTATTGGACATGTATGGGATAGCCTTGGAGGGCTTTCCCCTTGTGAATGAAGTGTTTGCATGGTTTGGAAAAAATTGTATGGGCAAAATGGTCCAAAAGTTGCCAGAATTTTGACCATGTACCTAAAGTTTAATATCTCCCTGTGTAAAATGAATCTTGGCATGAAATTTTAACCACACCTAGAGAACATCTAGAGGTTGAACTGGAATTTGGAATTTCTAGATTTTCATCCCTGTAGCCAAAGATATGATGCTGCAAAATTGGCTAAGTTACTGTTCATTTGGTCAGAATTTTGTAACCAACTTAAAAAATCCATAACTTGGTCCATAGGGGGCTATTGATGTAAAAAAAAATTCCTTGGTTTGCTCTAAGTCTCTACTTGGTAATGGAGCAAATAAAATAGGGGGTATGAGGCTAGAATGATACAGTTTATTAGTGGAAGTTACAGGTGCAGTAGCTGGTCACTAGAACTTGACAAGATTGCCTAATGTGTGGTAGCCAAGATTAATACTTGTGCTAGTGTTTTCCTTCTTTGCTACCATGGTGTGCATGAAATGTGAATATGTGTGTGATGTTTGGACCAATATGCATGTATTTACATAGTGCCCAGGAGGGCCACTTGGGTATGCACACTAAGGGTAGTGTTCTGATGGTCTACAGAACATTACCAATCCTGGGAGTCTAAATGCACAATTTTGGCACCATAACTGGACTACCCCAGTGTGGGTAACACAAAGCATGCTATTATAGTGGAAGACATATAGTAGGAACCTAACTTGACATATGAAGAGAAACGTATAGCTATGTTACCCAAGGATACACGAAGATTAAGAAACAACCTCGTTCCCATGGTTAATGTTCAGTGGTTACACCACCCTGAAAGATAAGCAACCTGGGAAATTGCAAGAGACCTTATGGAAAGGTATCTTGAAGAATACCCAAAGATAAAGGCTATTTTGGAGGACCAAAATTTTTAAGGGGGGAGGGGGAGGATTGTTACCACCTTAGAAAAATGGGAGAATTACAAGCACATCATAATGACTAAAAACCACTATATTGTGTAATTCTCACCATAGTAATTGAAGTGTGGGGAGTGAAAGGCATGATCAACACCTCCTTAAAAGTGTTCCAAGTTAGTAACTTGGCCCCCAAGAAAAGCCTTAAGGATTGCTTATCTGTCAAGCAACCTATGGACTTTTTTGTAAGGTTTTAGAAATTCGGGCACTTAATTGCAAAATCTCAAGAAAGAGACTTCAAAAGTTATGGGAAGGATATGAATGGTATGAAAGTGCTATTGGAGGACCAAATTGCTTATGGATGACAAGTTTGGACAAAGGAAACACTAAAGGCAATAAGGACCTAAATGTCCTAGTGTAAACCTTAAGGTGTTCAAGCTTTTGACTTAAGTCTAAGGGTGGAATTGTGGGGTTGTCCCAACATGGGGGAGGTAGCCAAGACTTGCTAAATAGTAAAAAATGTTGGGCACATGTGTACCAATGATTTTAAGACAAAGAAACCATAATTAGTCAGAAGGAAAATGACATAAAGCAAGGTTAAGCTTGTTTAAGTGTGTTTTGTGCCCTGAAGCTCATTTATGGCCATTTAAGTGGCCAAATCACTTACCCCTCTCTCATTTTCATCCTCCTCCAGCCTAAGAACAGACACACTTTCTCCATAGCCACCACACTTTTAAACTTGTAATTGATTGAAATTGAAGGCAAAAGGAAGCAATTAGAAGCAAACTAGAGCTATTGTTTGGATGCTTCAAGGATCAAGCTTGATTTTTGGCTTACCCACTTTGGTAAAGGTTCTCTTACTCTCATGGGTTGTTTTTTGTATTTTCAAGCAACCATGGAGCTAAGGCTAAGCTTGGAATAGAGCCATGAGCTTGATGAACCAAGCTTAGTGAGGGGAGTGCACTTATTGAAGGTTTTATGACCTAGTGTTGAGTGCACAATGATGGCAGTGAAATGAGGGTTTCTAGAGTGCAAAGTTAGCCATAACTACTGTTAAAATCCTCCTAATACCAACAATTATCTTGAGGAGGGCTACCATAGTGATTTATTTATGTTTATTACATGTTTTGTGGACTAATCTATGGTTATTGTTGCTGCTGCATTTCATGTGTTTGTTGGTTGTGAATGGTTGCTGCATTTGACTGTTATATCTTGAATATATGCATTGTGGTTTTTGTGTTTTAGTGTCTTTGTATGTAGGTTTTAACGATGGTTATATTGCTTATTGAATCCAAGTACTACCTTTAGTAAGTTTCGCAATGAAACTTACTTCCCTTAATTCTGTCGTTTCAGGTCCAATAGAAAGATCACATTCAAAATAACATTTTTGTCTCATTTTTTATTTGAAATTTCTGTTACATGAACTTCCATATGTGTAGTTATGATTTGGAATGGTTGGTAATTTTAGGAGCAAATTTGGTATTCTTAATGGTGGTACTTATTGCATTGTGTAGCAGTTATCCAGCATCTTGTTCTAGAGTCCATTGTGTCTCTAGCACTCCTATAATCCAAGGTGCCTATTTAGCTGATTTAAGATAAATTTTTAGTGCATGTATGCATGTACATGTAGTGTGTGTAAAATGAGACAAGTATGTGAACATTTGAGTAATGTTTTGGCTGTGTATGTGATGTGGTGCAAAGCAGCCTAAGTGTGAATAATGGGCTGCTTACTTGAAAATTCTGTTTTAGCCATGTATGGTTGTTAAATGCAAGGGAATGTAATTCCTATGTGTAATGGACATATAAGGGATAGCTTTGGAGGGTTTTTCCTTTGCAAATGAAGTGTTTGCATACTTATGAAATTTTGTATGGGCAAAATAGTCATAAAGTGACCAAAATTTTAACCGTACACTCAAAGTCATAAGCATAAACAACCAATGACTTAAACTGGGACACTTAAGTTCTTAAAGCCGTTTATGCTTTTCTTTGTCCACAATTGTCTTCCATAAGCATTTTGGTCCTCCAATAGCACTTTCATATCATTCATATCCTTCCCATAACTCTCCAAAACTCTTTCTTGAGAGTTTTTCAATTAAGTACCCAAATTTCCAAAACCTTACAAAAAAGTCCATAGGTTGCTTGACAAAGAAGCAATCCTTAAGGCTTTTCTTGGGGGCCAAGTTGCCAACTTAGAACACTTTTAAGGAGATGTTGATCATACCTTTTACCCCCCACACTTCAATCTCTATGGTGAGAACTACACAATATAATGGCTCTTGACCATTATGCCACACTTTGTAATTCTCCCATTTTTGTGAGGTGGTAACAAACATAATCAAACATAATTATAACCCTAGAATAATGATATTCTAAAATTTCCCCATTCTAGTATTATTGTGGAGTAGGTTGTAATAATACATAAAGACTAGCATACATAGAGACGAATATGAGATATTTAGTCAACATATGGGTGTAAGTTGGAGAACTTGTGTACTAGACCGACGCACCATGAGAACACTACATAGATCATTATATGAGTGTCATAAGTGATTCTCATAGTGATCATATATATATAAAGTTACCACCTCACAAAAATGGGAGAATTACAAAGTATGGCATAATGGTTAAAAACCATTATATTGTGTAATTGTCACCATAGTGATTGAAGTGTGAGGGGTAAAAGGTATGATCAACACCTCCTTAAAAGTGTTCCAACTTGGTAACTTGGCCTTGAAGAAAAGCCTTAAGGATTGCTTGTTTGTCAAGCAACCTATGGATTTTTTTGTAAGATTTTGGAAATTCAGGTACTCAATTGCAAAACTTTCACAAAAAAGATTTGGAGAGTTATGAGAAGGATATGAATGGTATGAAAATGCTATTGGAGGACCAAATTTCTTACAGAAGACAACTAAGGACAAAGAAAACACAAAAATTCATAAAGGACCAAAGTGTTCTAATGTAGGCCTTAAGATGTGTATGTCTTTGACTTAAGTCAAATGGTGAAATTATGGGGTTATACCACCTAGGGAGGGGCTACTATGGCAAGATAAGGAAGTCAAAAATGTGGGCCATTATTTTAAGACTAAGAAACTGAAGGGCTTCGGGAGCCAAGCAAACATAGTGGATTATAACTGAAACCCTACAGGATCCAAGTGAAACAGGGTAAACTAGGTGTTTGAAATTTTTCATACCTAATTTGGTTGAAATCTTTCACCCAACTGTTGAGTAGAATCATAAAACCTGAACAGTAGACGTGTTCAAGCTCTTTACAGTATCCACACAAGCCTCTCAGGATCACCACGTCTCCACCACATCTCGGCAGGTGCGTTCTTCTTGCGCTTGCAATGCTAGCTTGCATCCTCTAAGGAATGGCAAGAGAACAGTGTGACTGAAACTTTTGGAAGGCTAAGGCAAAAGGTAGCAAATTTCTCACTATATGATCTATATGATGTATTCATAGTGATACTAAACTTCCAAGCCTAATGGGTTTCAAAGCCCTAATCTAGTTAGGTTAATTTTGGGCTTAATAATGGCTCAACTTTTGGGCCAATTATTAATGTGAAATTATCATGAAACCATAACCCAAATAAATTAGCCCATGCACTCAAATAATCCAATTAGGCTTTATGTGTGCGACCCAATAGACACTTACCACGTTGGTAATGATCATAAATCACATTTATGATCATAAGCAATGAGTAGTGTCTAGCAACACATTATTGCTACCCAAGTGACAAGATTGTTGGTAATTCGACTAAACCTTTATGATCATTATCCATATATGCCATTGTCCCTTTGTCCAAGATATTAAGACTAAGCACGAGACTTGGAATGTGTCACTTTCATATAGCCCAATCTTTGGTTTTTGATTACCGAGTCGATTAACATCAACTGATGACATTGATATTGTATATCAACTTATCCGAGTATGGCCATGCATTTTCTTAGTCTCACTCTATCAAGGGAAGTATCAAGTATAAGACTCACATGCAGTGAACCTTGATGACCTTAGGTCAAAGGATTACATATACCATGATCACTATGAGAATCACTCATGACACTCATATAACGATCCATGTAGCATTCTCATGATGGGTCGGTCCAGTGCACAAGTTCTCCAACTTGTACCTATATGTAAACTACATATCTCATATTACTCTCTACATATGCTAGTCATTATGTATTATTGTAACCCACTATGTAATAATACTAGACCAGGGAAATTTAAGAATATCATTATTCTAGGGTTATAATTATGTTTATTACGTTACACAAAAACAAAACAACAAACATAATTACTAGATTAATGCCTTAATAAAATATCATCACTCAATGTGCAAAAATACATTCATTTTAGGATTGGATTTTGGGCACAACACTAACAGAAACCAGGGTTTGGAAGTAAGGAAAATCACGTAATGCAAGGTTAAGACTGCTTAAGTGTGTCTAGTGTACTTTTGACCATTTAAGTATCAAGACCACCTTTTCTTCTCTCATATTTGACCATGCCAGCCAAGGGACACAGCCCACCCTCCTCCACACTTCCTCCATAGCCACCATACCTTCAAGGTTAAAGCTACTTGAAATTGAAGGCAAGAGGAAGCAATTGGAAGTAAACTAGAGCTATTGCTAAGGTGCTTCAATGATCAAGCTTAAAATTTGGCCACTGATATTGGTAAGGGATCTCTTGCTCTCATGGATTGTTTACTTTATTTTCAAGGATCCATGGAGCTAGGGCTAAGCATGGAAGAGAGCCATAAGCTTGATGAACCAAGCTTAGTGAGGGAAGTGCAATTATTGAAGGTTTTGTGACCTAGTGTGATGTGCATAGTGATGGCAGCGAATTGAAGGGTTTTTAGACCCCAAAGTTAGTACTAAACAGTGTTAAAACTCTTCTAAGACCAAGCTTAAGCTTTAGGATTGCTATCATGGTGATTTACTTAAGTTTATTGCATGTTTTATGGACTAAGTTATGGTTTATGTTGATACCGCATTTCATGTGTTTGTTGGTTGTGAATGGCTGCTGCATTTGGTTGCTATATCTTGTACATATGCATTGTAGTTTTGTGTTTTATTGTCTTTTGATACGGTTTTTAATGAGGGTCACATTTCCTTTAGAGTACAAGTGCTACCCTTACTAAGTTTCACAATGAAACTTACTCTCCTCAAATCTGCACATTTCAGGTCCAGCAGAAAGAGCACATTCAAACTAAAGTTTTAGTTTGATTTTTAATCTAAAATTCCAATTATTTGAACTTCCATGTATCTAGTTATAATCTGGAAATTTTGGTGATTTTAGGAACACATTTGGTATTTTTAGTGATGGTGCTTACTGTACTATGCAGCAGCTATCTAGCATCCTATTTCGGGAGTGAATTGTGTCTAAATCTCTCTTGTAACTTGGGTGCATGTTTTAGCTATGTTAAGGCCATTATGTAGTGCATGGATGCATGTACATGTAAGACATGTAAAGCTGAAACAAGTATGTGAACATTTGAGAACTATTTTGCTATGTATGTGAATGTGGTGCGAAAGCTGTCTAAGTGTGAATGATAGGTTGCTTGTTTGTAAACTCTGTTTGGGCCACATAAACTTGGCATATGCAAGAGCATGTAATTCTTATGTGTATTGTACATGTATTGGATAGCCTTGGAGGGGTTACCCCTTGTGAATGAAGTGTTTACACACTTATGAAATTTTGTATGGGCAAAATGGTCATAAAGTGGACAGAATGTTGACTCTACACTCAAAGTTCTACATCTACCTATGTAGAACGAATATTGGTATGAAATTTTGACCACCACTAGACACATCTAGAGGTTTAACTTGGATTTTGAATTTTTACATTTGGAGCCTTGTAGCCAAGGTTATGATATTGCAAATTTGGTTAAGTTACTGTTCATTTAGTCAGAATTTTGTAACCAACATAAAAAATCCATAACATGGTCCATAGGTGGGCTATTGATGTAAAACCAAATTCCATGGTTTGTTTTAAGTTTCTAATTGAGAATGAAGCAAATAAAACAGGGGGCACATGGCTAGATTAATACATTTTTTTGGAGGAAGTTTCGAGTGTAGTGGCTGGTTACTTAAATTTAACAAGATTGCCTAATGTGTGGTAGCAAAGATTAAGACTTGCGCTAGTGTTTTCCTTCCTTTTCTACCATGGTGTGCATAAAATGTGAAGATGTGTGTAATGGTTGGATCACTATGCATGCATTTACATAGCGCCCAAGAGGGCCACTTGGATATGCACACTAAGGGTATTATTCTGATGGCCTACAGAACATACCAATCCTGGGATTTTTAAATGCACAATTTTGGCACCATAACTAGACTACCCTGGAGTGGGTAACATATAATCATTTGACCAAAGGTTATTAAGGTTCCCTATATGTGAGTCACATACTTTGATACTTCCCTTTGTTGCTCATAACTGAGTGAACATGAAGGAGGCCATTGGGTATGTCACATACCATGCAGACGGTTTTATATGATCAAAATGGGATTTATCCTTCCTATGCAACGGGAGCGATATATTCGGGCCCCTTAATAAAGTAAGCTAACAAAATGCATGGCCATGCTTGAATGAGTTTATATACGATATCAATATCATCAGTTTAAGGTACTTTACTCAAGAATCAAGAAACCAAAGATTGGGTTATATGAGAGTGACACATTCCAAGTCTCGTGCTTGATCTTAATATCTTGGACAAAGGGAAAATGGCATATATGAATCACTCACTATCTTGTCACTTGGTTAGAATTGATGTATTGCTAGACATAGCCCATTGTTTATGATCATAAATGTGATTTATGATCATTGCCAATGTGGTAGGAGCCTATAGGGTCGCACCCTTAGAGCCCATTGGATTATTTAAGTGCATGACCTGAAGTGTTTGGCTTTGGTTTCATGATAATTTTGCATTAATAATTGGAAAAATGGTTGAGCTATTATGAAGCCTTAAATTAAACCTAATTGGATTAGGGCTTTGAAAACCATTCGGCTTGAGAGTTTAGCATCACTATATATACATCATATAGTGAGAATTTTCATGGCTCTTGCCCTAGCCTCCCTGAGGACAAAATGAAAAGGGTTCTAAAAAGGTTCCAACCTCACTCTTCTCTTGCCATTCCTTGGAGGACACAAGCTAGCACTACAGGCACAAGAGGAATGCATCTATAGGGACATGGTGGAGGCGTGGTGATATAAGAGGCTCATGTAGATACTAAAGAAAGCTTTAATGTTCCCACTGTAAGTACTCAAATATAGTAACCATATTTAGTGACTCAAGTCCTAGGAGCTGTGCATATTTTGTAGCCCAACCAAAACAATGCTCACTATATTACCCAAGTGGCCCTCTTGGGCCTCACACAAATATATGTATACTGGTCCAACCATCACACATATATTCGCATACAATTTCATCTGGAAGTAATGATGGCAATAAAATCCTTTATTCCTAGCCAATATGGGATTTGAGTAAAATCCCCAAGTGCATGTATGATCATATGCACATTTGGTGCCATTGGTGCCCATTTTAAGTGATTTAAAGGCCAAACCCGGCATACCTCTTTTTTCTTTAATGTCCCCTTATGTTTTTATGGTGATAAACTCTCCATTTTACTTAAAAAACACAGGGAAATAGATTTTGGAGTGAAAATTCCATCTAGAGATCAAATTATGAATTTTACTAGACATTAGAACACCATGACCAAGTGTACAGTCAACAGCCAACTTTGACAGGCCATAACTCTGGCTACAAGGCATAAAATGTAATGATTAAAAAACCAAATTCTTCATCTTGAAGTATTTGAAATGTGGTTAAAATTTCAGAACCAAACTCATTATGTATAGTAAGCTGTGGAAGTTGAAGTACAGGGTACCAAATCGTACATTAATGACCGTAAGGCCCAAACAAAATTTTTAAATTTCATACTCTTCATTTCCATGTGCAAGGCCAACATAGGTAGTTCCATACATGTCTTATATATATGGGAAAACCATTTGCTTGATTTTAGGATCATTCCATATACTTAAAATAAATTTCTCAACAAACAGTCCATAAGTCACACTATGGACAAAACTTGACAATATTCACAAAATCAAGCTCAAACCATACTTCCATGATCCAAAAAAAATTCATATAGCATTCATAAAATTTTTACATGCATTTATGTACTACATACATTCCCTATCTTAGTTGGGTACATACACTAAACTTTAAGGAGAACTTTGACACAAAGTACACTCCAGAACCTCAAGTAGTCAGCTGCTGCGTAGGACAAAAAGTACCATTATTAAAAATAGTTATTGTGATCCAAATGTTATGAAAATTCCTAGTTAAATACTCTAAGTTTTTATGTATGAATTTTCAAAGAAAAAATCAAATTTCAACTATTTTTTTTAGTGATTCCTTTCAGGGGTTGCTAAAATGGACAGAAAAGGGGTAAGTTTCTTGAATGAAACTTAGTAAGGGCTTATCAATAAAATTTTCAAACTGTAGCCATATACCAAAAATATAAAGACACTAAAACACAAAAATACAGTACAAATACACAAATGCCGCCATCCAAGTGCAAAAACAACACAGCAACAAAACAAATGTAAAGATGGCAGCAATAAACACAGTAAAGTTAGTTCATAAATCATCAAATAAACAATCAATTAACACAAATGCAGCCCACCTCAAGCTATTTTTTAGTCATAGGAGATCAATTGGTCTTAGTTAGTACTAACTTGGGCTCTAGAAACCCTAAATTTCACTGCCGTAATAGAGCACCAAAGCTGTAGAGCCAAAACCCTAGGTGCGATTTCCCTTTTAGCTTAAACTTGGTTCATCAAGCTCTTGGCTCTCTTCCCAGATTAGAATCTTAGCCTCATGGATGTTTGGACATTATTATTGAACAATAAACAGCCATGAAACCAAGATAAAACCCTTACCTTTTTCTAGAAATCCGAAAAACCTTATGTAAACCCAAAAGTTAGGATCTATGGTCTTCCTTGATGCTTCGGTTGTTTTCTTTTAGTTTCTCTTGATTATTTCCAGTAAGGTGGTTATGGTGGATGGTGGAGGAGCCCAAGGAGATGAAGCTAGCATGTGTAGGTTGAATTTGGGAGGAAAATGGGAGAAAATGATTTTTTTTTCTAGCTTTATCTCTTTTTTAGTCTTTAGTAATGGCATGTTTACAAATTTTGAAAACTTCAAGCAACACTTGGACAACATTTTTTCCAGCCATTTAGGATTGGAAAATGACAGGTTTTGACCTCCCATTGCCTTAGTCAATGGTCATTATGACCTTAATAAAGTTTAAGGACCCTTGGGTCCTTAAGTGTCCAAAAGCATTAAATGCTAATCTTTGACTCCTTTTTGCAGTCTAGCCCCCAACCTTTACTAGATACCATCCATGTCCTTTCTTAATAATTCCATCCATGTCCTTTCAATAGCCATCTTTGGAAACTTGTGGAATTGAGTACCCAATCTTTGTAACCTTATAATTTAGTCCATACGTTACTTGAAAATTAAGCAATGGATTAAAGCTTTCTTAAGGACCTAACTATCACCATGTAGGTCACTTGAGGGAGTGTATGTTTGGACCATCCCTTAGTACTTGGCTTAGGCCAAGAATATAGAGAAAACACCAATTAAAAATGAGGGACTACATTGAAAATATGAATAAGGGTGTAAATGCAAAACTAAGAAAGTTTGGGTTTTAAGTATACATGAAAAATTAGACTATGATGTCTATGGCATGAAACAAAGTTTAGGGGCCATATTGTACACTTAAACTAGTGCTACAGGTGAAACTATGAAACTTAAACTAGCAATTTTGGCCATGCAAATAAGTACAAGGAAAAGTGGAGAATTAGACCAACTTTTGGTAACTTTTGATGGCCAGTCAAGTTTGTCTCCCACCAAGATTTATGCCATCAATTTCTTGGTTTATTTAATTAGCCAATGTCTTGGTAATTGGCCGAAATATACATGGGATAATGGCCATTTTCAGCCATTTTAAATAATGCTTGGCAATGTAGGCCATGAATCAAGGTTAATGCCTAAATGAACATGTGTTTTAGTGACTAAAATGAAGCCATGGATTTTTGAAGGGCTAAATGAACCATGCAAACTACTATAAGATTTAGTGGAGCATTAAACCAATTTTTTTGGACGTGTGTCCATGGCCGGCTGCCATGTCTCCCATTAAGGAATTAAATTAACATTTTCGGTCATGATGAAGGCCATTGTTTTGGGAAATTGACCGAAATGTGCAAGCGTGGCTAGTGTTTCGGCCATTGTGTGTGATTTTTTTTTTATAGCTGAAACCTTGAAGTGTTCATGCGTGTTGTGTGTTCTTGAGAGCTTTGCATGTTCTTGAGTGTTCTTGGCTGAAAATTGCTTATTCTTGAGAGTTTATATGAGTTCATGGCCTAAAGCTTGGAGATGGCTTGTTGTTCATGAAGATTAGAGCTTGTTCTTGAAGAATCCAAGCTAGGCTGAAATTGTTCTTGCCATGCTCATGAAGTGTTCTTGAAGTTGCACGGTGTTCTTGAAGGTTCAAGGCAAAACTGAGACAATCAAGCTTGTTCTTGAGGTAAAGATTCATAATTCACTTGGTTTCTTGGAAATTTTCCATGATCAAGTGATATTAATGATTAAATGATAGTCGAAATGTGCTAGGAAGTTTGGTTTGGAAGACACATTTCAGATTTGGATACTCAAGCACAACCAAGAACTCAAGCTTTGTTTTGTTGAGGTAGAATTCACGTTCTACTTGCTTGCTTGGTAAATATTCCATGAACAAGTCTTTATGAGTAGCTAAGTGATAGTCAATGTATGCTATGTGATCTTAATTTACTTGATGGGCATATTAAGTGACCTTTCGGGTTCTAATTGATATGATGAACTTTTGGGTTCTTATAGGATTTGCTAACTAATCTGAGTAAAGGCAAGCACCTAGAGTTCTTAGCAAGTTAGGCCAACTTACTAGTGAACTTGGAGCTCTAGATGTATGGTGGTTATTTGAAGTGCTTGAACTGCAAATGGTGAATTTGGTGCTTGCTAGTGGATTCGGCCGAATGTGAAATTGTGGTGTGTGTGTGAGTTGTGTGCTTGTTTGTTTGTTTGTGTGTGCTAACCAATTGTAGGTAGCTTATTTATGCTTAATATTTCTCGGTTACTATATGTGCATATTGTGTTTTTGTGTTTTCAATGTCTTTCTTGCAGGACAAGTTAAGCTATTGGAGGTTAAGTCTTGGACTTAACTAAATAGACCTTATATGGTCGTTTGTGAATCTTACTGAGTAATTGTTACTCATTTCCCATATATGTTTCTTATTTCAGGAAAGGATATTCAGCTTGAGTAGTTTTGCTTGAGTTGCTAGCTTTTTTGTGCTAGTGGTGCTTTTGTGCTTAAGGTATGTGCCAATGTTGCACTTGGCTTAATTGAGTTATATTTACAAGTCTAATGTTTATGGTTTATGCCCAAAACTTATGGTACAAGTTTTGCTGGCTGAGATTAGATTGTGGGACTTGTCTAGCAGAGGAGATGGATGTGTGTTCTTGGGCTGTAGTGTGGTGGTTTGCCTTTATGACTATGAACTTGTTCATAGGTTTAGTACTTCAGACCATGGTCATGTATATAGTCTTTAAGATCCTTCTCGGGTACTATAGGTAAACTTGAATGTAATGCATAACTTTGGCTGATTTTGGACAATTGGTACTCTTGGTATGTTGCCAAGTTAGTAGTACTTGTGTGTAGGCTACTTTTGTGTATATTAGCCTCAGTTGAATTATGGTTTTGCGTAAGTATTTTGGATGCTTGAATGCCAAGTTATGCTATGTTATATGGAAGGATGAGTTTTGATGTATGGAATCTCTTGTGTTCCTTTACTTGACTAGAAGTTCATGAACATGAAAATGATTTCCAAAACTTGATGAGATGGGTATCTTTGTTGACATGCATTGGAGTAGCACACTTGATGAGCACACATCCTAGACACTTAACAGATTAAGTGTATGCCTTGCTTGTATTGCAAGTTACAGATTAACAGCCTTGCCTTGTGTTGCAAGGTAGTGGTTGGGCCCTACTTGCAGGTAATTGTTCTAAATAACTCATAAGCCTCCTGGGGCACCTCCCAGCTCTCAGCTTAAGAAAATAAGACTTAAAACTACCTAACAAACAATGTTTAAATAAAAGGTTGTTAATAACACCTGAACATAAGAGTATTTAAATAACTCTTGGGTAGAAATGGTCAGTGGCACTGAGAGTGCACAGGTTGGGGCCTGTGTGGGGTGTGACAGTGTATGTTGAGTGCATTATACTTCACAAATCATACACTACGGTGAAAATTAAAGCATATATGTTTAGGTCCTTATGCTATAATTTTCCCATTTTGTAAAGGTGTAACATTGAACAGGTCAATTGTTCAAGTCTTTATGATTTGACTCAACAGTTAGGTGAAAGAACCCAACCAACTACGTATCAAATTTTTGAACACCTAATTTACTCTATTTCACCTAGATCCTAGAGGGTGTTGATTACTTTTCCCTGCACTTATTTGCCTCCCGAAACCCAACATGAAGGAACTCACAAGGATACCTTTTCAGCATATCCTACTCCATCTCCCAAGCAACTTCCTCTTCGCTATGGTTTGACCAAAGGATCTTAACCACAGGAATCCACTTGGTCTGGAGTTACCTAGCTTGCCTATTGAGCTTCTTAACTAGCCTCTCATCATAGGTTAAGTCCTCCAAGATGTGTATCACCAATGGGGTAGCCTTTGTCCTAGATCAACCATGCACTTTCTTAAAAGACTAACATGGAACATGTTGTGCACTTGGGACAAGCTGGTTGGTAATGTCAACCAGTAAGCAACTTTCCCCACCTTTTCCAAAGTCTCATAGGGACCAATATATCTAGAGGCTAGCCTACCCTTCTGCCTAAACCAAGCTACTCCTTTCATGGGAGATACCTTAATAAGCAATGTGTCTCCAACATCAAAGTTCAACTCCTATATTCTCAGATTGGCATACTTAGCTTGACGGTCATTTGCTGCTCCAACCCATTTCTAGATTAACTTAATCTTAGCCATGGTATCTGTTATGATCTCAAGACCAATAGCTACCACATCCAAAAGGTCAACCTAACAATAGGGTGTCAAGGACCGCCTACCATACAATGCGTCATAGGGCACCATGCCTATAACAGCCTGGTGACTATTATTATAAGCAAATGTGATAATTGGTAGGTGCTGATCCCAATCATCTCGAAAGCCCATACCACACATGTACAACATATCCTCCAAGGTTTGTATCACTCTCTCAGACTGCTCGTTGGTTTGAGGATGAAAGGTAGTACTATGACTAACCTTACTCCTCAATACCTCTTGGCAAGTGTTCCAAAACCTTGATACAAAGCAGGGGATCCCTACATGATATTATTTGATTCAGTGTACCAAGTAACTTCATGATCTCCTAAATACATAACTAAGCCAATCTCCCTAATGTATAGGTAATCTTGAGGGGTATGAAGTGCACCAACTTGGTTAACCTATCAGCTACTACCCATACTAAACCATGCTAGCTCCGAGTAATTCGTAACCTAACTAAGAAGTCCATCTTGATGGATCCCCACTTCCTTTCAATCAAGGTAAACTTTGGAGTTTGCCCACCTGCTTTTATTGACAAGGCCCCTTTAGGGCCTGCCTACCAAGCCTTTGGGAACTTTTCCTACACTAGTCACAATTGGCTAATTGATTACATGCACACTAGTTAAAACCTTCATGCTTCTTGTTAATTAACCTACTATACAATAGTGCATGGGTAAATGCTTTGGCTTGAATGATGAAATAGGTAATAAAAAAATAAAACATTGCCATGGCATTTGCTTAAAATTGAACATCAAACTATCAAAGCATACAAGGCATTTATGTGGTTAACTACACATAATGAACCGTGTGAGAACATCCAAGCAAAAACAAACTATGCTCACACCCAATATCAACTCTAAACTACACTACTCATATGTGAACATCGAAGGCAAACTAGTGTATGAAAATTATACACTAAACAACTTTACTGAGATCCATAACTAAGCTCCCACCTTAGAACAACTCCTAATCGCAAGCTCCAAAGCCCTCTTTTGTGCTTTACTAACCTTTGTTGGCCAAAAAGGCAACTAAGTTAGTACCATAACTTAACCAACAAGCAAACCACAAACTAGAATCATAATGATTTAAATAAACCATATACATGCTCATGAGCTTAGCTCAGCAACCCTCAATGGTTTCTAGCTCAATGATGCCCAAAAACTACACAACAAAGACTAAGAGAATGAGAATCAAAGATTCTCACTAAGGGATCCTTCAACCTACAAGAAAAATACCGAGGACATATATATATATAGAATATAAAGTCTACTGTGCATGCTTCCAGTCTGAGGCCTAACATTTGCATAGATTTGCATTCTTTGAGACCCCTCCTCAACCTAGCCCTTGCATGGACATCACCTCGTGCCTAGCGAGCTTTAGCCCCTAACTCGCTCCTAGTTTGCTGATGTCCTAGTGAGCTAAGCTCACTAAATAACCTTCCCTTGATTGCTATGCAGGTGAACATGGTTGATGCTCCTTGCTTGAGTTCTAAGGAACCCCCTAGGTGTACTAGGCCCTTACATAGTGCCTTGAGCCATTGGCTTAGTACTAAGCCTCTACCCAATTAGGCACACTAGGCTCCCACTTGGTGTTTTGAGCAAATAAGCTCATCTAGATCACCAAGGAACTAAGCCTCACCATTTAACCTACTAGGGACACACTAAGCTTTCCCTTGTGCCTCAAGTCATAACTTGGCTGGGCCACAAAGGCATTAAACCTTCATCCTTGGTGCTCCCCTATCCACTATTACTTGGATCATGTTTCATTGCTAAATGAATTTTTACCTCACCATGGGGTGATTAGGAAGCTGAACTAGAGTCCCCAAGGTGCTCCAAAGTCTTAGGAATACCCCTGCGAGCATTCTAGCTCTTTAGGCCATGATGCATATGCACTGGCCACTTGGTGTGTTCACATCACAGTCAACTTCTCAATTCTGGTTTTCATGTGAATGCACCATGGGTTGGTGCATTTACATCACCTAGAAAATCTAACTATACAGGCCGCGACGAATGCACACTGGATAAATGTTGCGTTCGCATCTCAATCAGCTTCTCAACTCTAGATTTTGTGAGAACGCATCATCCGATGGTGTGTTCGCATCATAGGATTTCCTACCTGCTTCTGCCATGATGTGAATGCACCATTCCCTAGTGTCTACACGCTACCTAGAAATGAGTTCTTTGTGTTCCTCATGTTGCCTATGCTCAAGGGTGCTTTCTTTGGCTCAACTCAAGAAACAACTTGCCAAAACAACCTCCACGGCCAACATACAAGTTCCAAACATCTATTTAACAAGCAAAACAACTAATCCCTTACCTTAATTCCAAGAATTAGCAACAATCAAGCAACTCCAACCTAAGAACTTCAAGTCCAAAGGTCCCATTAAGGTTTCCTAGGTTCCAAAGCACAACCAAGGTTCATGGCACCAAATTAACACCAATCTAACAAAACCCAAGCTTAGAACAAGTGAAGGAACAAGAAAACTTGAAGAATTAGGGCTTACCCCACGCACATAAACAAGCCCAAGTAAGAACAATGCCACCAAGCTCCAAAACCATGGTAAAACAAGCAAAGCAAGCTTCATTTGACATAGGCAACTCAAAAGCCTCCTAATTTCATGAAGAAATCATGATTTTGGTGAAGTTGGAGCAAGAATTGGAGAGGGTTGGAGGGAGGTAGGAAAATGAAGTGGAAGGGCTGAGCAAATAGTGACATCCTTATTTATTCAAACCATTTTTAAACAAAAAAAACTACCCCTATAAGTTTTGCAAATTTACCCCACCTTTAAATAGTAACTAGGTACTTAAAAATGTTGGCAAAATTTTCTAACTTGGACTTTGGGTTTTTAAAAACATCTTTTTTACTTCTGGGACTCCTCCCGACCCTCTAGGGTGGAAAAAGACCATTTTGCCTTCGGGCAAACTTAGTGCCATAAACCACTTAGAACCTACTAAACCTTTAATAACTTACTTGATCTTCCTCATTCACCTCTAATTAAGGTACTTAAACTGGGGATTTATAAATTTAACTAGCTCACTGAGCATTCCGCTAGCAGGGTTATAACATCTGGTGCTCTGCTTTTACCATTTGGCATGTCAAACACGTAGCCACATGTTCGTCCAGATGTTTCTTAAGTCATGGCGACCAAAAGTGTTTTTACAAGTCATGGTACATCATACTAACACCAAGATGAATACTGTTATAGCCCTCCTAACAAAATGATCAATGAGCTAAGGAAATTCATAAATCCCCAGTTTAAATGCCTTAGTTAAGGGTGAATTAGCAAGATCAAGTAAGTTATCAAAGGTTTAGTAGGTTCCAAGTGGTTTATGGCACTAACTTTTGCCTATGGGCAAATGGTCATTTTACACCCCCGAAGGTCGGGAGGAGTACCAGGAGTAAAAATTATGTTTTTAAAACCCAAAGCCCAAGTTAGCAAAGTTTGCTAAAGTTTTTAATTACCTAGTTACTATTTGAAGGTGGGGTAAATTTGCAAAACTTATAAAAGTTTGGGGAGGGATATGTTTGTTGGTTATTAAACTTGTTGGAAGGATTGGGCTACCACTATTCACCCAATTTTGGCTCCAAAACTGGTAGCTCTCTCTTCCTCCCTTCATCTCCTCCTTAAATCTTCAAAAACCCATGATTTCTAGATGAAATTGGAAGGTTTTCTTAGTGCCCAAGTGGATGAATGCTTGCTCTGCACTTGTTTTCTTGGTTTGAAGCTTCTTGGGCCAATTTTTCTTGCTTGGGCATAATGTGTGCATGAGGTATTGCTTTGATCCTTGATTTCTCTTGTTTCTTGAGCTCATTTATGTTACCCACTCCAGGGTAGTCCAGTTATGGTGCCAAAACTGTGCATTTAGACTCCCAGGATTGGTAATGTTCTGTAGGCCATCAGAACACTACCCTTAGTGTGCATACCCAAGTGGCCCTCTTGGGCACTATGTAAATACATGCATATTGGTCCAACCATCACACACATATTCACATTTCATTCACACCATGGCAGCAAAGAAGGAAAACACTAGCACAAGTCTTAGTTTTGGCTTCCACACATTAGGCAATCTTGTTAAGTTCTAGTGGCCAGCTACTGCACCTGTAACTTCCAATAATAAACTGCATCATTTTAGCTACATATCCCCATGTTTTATTCACACCATAATCAATTAGAGAGTTATAGAAAACCAATAATTTTTTTTTTACATCAATAGCCCACCTATGGACCAAGTTATGGATTTTTTAAGTTGGTTACAAAATTCTAACCAAATGAACAGTAACTCGGCCCACTTTGCAACGTTATATATTTGGCTACAGGGCTCTAAATCAAGAAATTCAAAATCCCAGTTAACCCTCCAGATGTCCTCTAGGTGTGGCCAAAATTTCATACCAAGATTCATTCTACACAGGGAGATATTAAACTTTAGGTCCAAAGTCAAAATTCTGGCAACTTTTGGACCATTTTGCCCATACAATTTTTCCAAACAATGCAAACACTTCATTCACAAGGGGAAAGCCCTCCAAGGCTATCCCATATTTTTCCATTACACATAGGAATTAAATTCCATTTATTTTAACAACTTTTTGTGGTCAAAACAGAATTTACAAGTAAGCAGCCCATCATTCACACTTAGGCAGCTTTGCACCACATCACTTACATAGCCAAAACATTACTCAAATGTTCTCACACTTGTCTCATTTTACATAAACTACATTTAAATGCATACATTCACTACAATATGGACTTAACTCAGCTAAATACGCACCCTAGGTTACAGGAGGTCCTGAGACACAATGGACTCTCAAAAACAGGATGCTGGACAGCTGCTGCACAACACAATAAGTACCACCATTAAAAATACCAAATGTGCTCCTAAAATAACCAAAATTTCCAGATCATAACTAGACATATGGAAGTTCATGTACCTGAAATTTCAGATCAAAAATCAAACCACAAAGGTTAGTTTGAAGGTGATCTTTCTGCTGGACCTGAAATGACAGAATTGAGGGGAGTAAGTTTCATTGAGAAACTTAGTAAGGGTAGCACTTGGATTCAATAGGCAATGTAACCATCATTAAAAACTGCATCCAAAGACACGAAAACACAAAAACCACAATGCATATATACAAGATATAGCAACCAAATGCAGCAGCCAAACACAAACAACAAACACATGAAATGTGGCAGCAACATATACCATAGGTTAGTCCATAAAACACATAATAAACATAACCAAATCACTATGGCAGCCCTCCTCAAGCTAATGCTTGGTCTTAGGATGATTTTAAAACTAGTTAGTACTAACTTTTGGGGCCTAGAAACCCAGAAATTCGCTCCCATCACTGTGCACTTCACACTAGGTCACAAAACCTTCAATAAGTGCACTCCCCTCACTAAGCTTGGTTCATCAAGCTCATGGCTCTCTTCCAAGCTTAGCCCTAGCTCCATGGATTTTTTAAATTGCAGAAAACAACCCATGAGAGCAAGAGAACACTTACCTTGATGGGTATGCTGAAATTGGAGCTTGATCCTAGGTGCACTCAAGCAATAGGACCAAATAGCTTCCAATTGTGCTTCCTTGACTTCAATTGCAAGTAATTTTGAATTTGAAGGTATGGTGGCTATAGAAGAAGTGTGGAGGAGAGGGCTGGCTTTATTTTTGCTGGTGGAGGCCGAAATTTAGAGAAGCAAAGGTGGTCTTGACTACTTAAATAGTCAAAAGTACACTAAACACACTTAAGTAGTCTTAACCTTGTCTTATGTCATTTTCCTTGCTACAAGACTATGGTTTCTTAGTCTTAATCTCTTGGCCCACATTTGACCATCCTTATCTTCCTTTAGCAGCCCTCCTTATATGGGATAACCCCACAAAACTTCCATTTGACTTAAGTCATAGACATACACATCTTAAGGCCTACATTAGAACACTTAGGTCCTTTATGCCTTTTTGTGTTTTCTTTGTCCTTAGTTGTCTTCCATAAGCAATTTGGTCCTCCAATAGCACTTTCATACCATTCATATCCTTCCCATAACTCTCCACATCTCTTTTGTGAAAGTTTTGCAATTGAGTACCCAAATTTCCAAAATCTTACAAAAAAGTCCATAGGTTGCTTGACAAACAAGCAATCCTTAAGGCTTTTCTTGGGGACCAAGTTACCAACTTGGAACACTTTTAAGGAGGTGTTGATCATACCTTTTTCCCCCCCACACTACAATTACTATGATGAGAATTACACAATATAATGGTTTTTAGCCATTATGACACACTTGTAATTCTCCCATTTTGTGAGGTGGTAACAATTTAAGCTTGGGTCTTGTTGGGTTAATGTTAATTTGGTACCATATACACTGTTTATGCTTTGGGACCTAGGAAACCTAGAGGAGCCTTTGGAATTGGAAATTATTGGCTTGTGATGCCTGATGCTTGCTAGTTCTTGTGTAATTGAGGAAAGGGATTTATGATTCATGTGTATTTAATGCCATTCATAGCTTGCTTGTGGTAGAATTCAAGTAGTTTTGTGAATGGTATTGGTTAGTGGATGGTGATGAACATGTTGGACTAGTGAATTTTTAATGACTTGTGTGGTGTTTATGAACACCATAGGATTGGTTTGAATGGTGCATTGTGGCCTAGTGCATGTGTACATTCAGGTTTTAGGTAAGTGAAGGCATTCCTATGGCCTTTGGGAGGCATTGGAAGCCCCCAAAGAGCCTTAGGCATGTAAAAGAAGGTTCAGGCCTTGGTGGCCTGGCACCTAGGTGCTAGGTGGCATTTCAGTGCCCAGGACCCCATTTGGAGCCCGAAGAGAAATGCCTTCCGGTGCCTAGGCACCAGCACTCGACAGCATTGATATACTGTAATATTTTCACCATAACTTTTTGCTCGGGTGTCCGATTAAGGCAATTCAAGTTTCCATGCAAGGCTAAGAGAGAGTACTATCATTTCTAGGCCCACATTTGACTTCCTTATGTCATGCCATAGCAGCCCCTCCTTATGTGGGATAACCCCACAAAACTTCCGTTTGACTTAAGTCATAAGCATGGACAACCAAAGGCACACAATGGCATACTTAAGTCCTTAAAGCCTTTTTGTGTTTTGCTTTGTCCATACTTGCCTTCTATAAGCAATTTGTTCCTCCGATAGCACTTTCACACCATTCGTATCCTTCCGATAACTCTTCAAATCTCTTTTGTAATAGTTTTGCAATTGAGTACCCGAATTTCCAAAATCTTACAAAAAAAATCCATTGGTTGCTTGACAAACAACCAATCCTTAAGGCTTTTCTTGGGAACCAAGTTACTAACTTGGAACACTTTTAAGGAGATGTTGATCATGCCTTTTACCCCCCACACGTCAATCACTATGGTAAGAATTACACAATATAATGGTTTTTAGCCATTATGACATACTTGTAATTCTCCCATTTTTGTGAGGTAGTAATAGCTTGGAGTAGTCGGTTATCCTTTAACTGTAGCTGTGTTGAAGGTAAAGAGAGGCCATAGCATAATCTTCAGGAGCAACATTCTACTAATGTGTTTAAGACCAAGTAATGTCAGGCAAAGGTGCGGAGAACAGTGAACAGAAATCGGATAACGGTTCAAAGTGAGCATAAAGAATGGAATTGGCCATAGTACCTACATGAGACATAGCTCAACTCAACTTCCGGAGGGCATTAGCTAAGCAAGTCAAGTAGTTGAACACCAAGTAGGTTGTTCTGACCAACACCCATAGGTAGGTTTCGTCGAGATACATTGGCACCGCATCCTTATATAGGGTGTCAAGGTGGGGAGATTGAATTTAGAGGACCGAATTCTCCCAAGGTGGGGAGAATGTTTTAACCCTCATAGCAGAATGCTCAGTGAACTAGGTAAATCCATAAATCCCTAGTTTAAATACCTTAACTAGAGGTAAATTAGCAATATCAAATAAATTATTAAAGGTTTAGTAGGTTCTAAGTGGTTTGTGGCACTAAGTTTGCCCAGAGGCAAAATGGTCATTTTTCACCTTAGAGGGTCGGAATGAGTCCCGGGAGTAAAAATGAAGTTTTTGAAAACCCAAAGCCCAAGTTAGAAAATTTTGCCAATGTTTTTAATTACCTAGTTACTATTTGAAGGTCGGTAAATTTGCAAAACTTGTAAAAGTTTGAGGGGGGATTTTTTGTTGTTTAAAAATGGTTGGAAGAGATGAGGATGTCACTATTCCCTCATTCCTTCCACTTCATTTTTTGTAGCTCCCTCCAACCCTCCTCAATTCTTGCTCCAACTTCACCTTAATCATGATTTCTTCATGAAATTGGGAGGATTTTGGGTTGCCCAAGTCAAATGAAGCTTGCTGGGCTTGTTGGTTAAGTTATGTTACTAACTACAGTTGCATTTTTGGCTGACAAAGGCTAGTGAAGCACAAAAGAGGGCTTTGGAGCTTACCACTAGGAGTTGCTTTAAGGTGGGAGCTTAGTTTTGGATCTCAATAAAGTTGTTTAGTGTATGGTTTTCATACACTAGTTTGCCTTTGATGTTCATATGTGAGTAGTGCACTCTAGAGTCCCTCTTAGGTGTAAGCATAGTTTGCTTTTTCTTGGATGTTCACAGACGATTGATTATGTTTAGTTAACCATGTAAACCCCTTGTATGCATTGACAGTTTGATGTTCAGTTTCAAGCAAATACCATGGCAATGTTTTATGTTTTTATTACCTATTTAATCATTCAATTCAAAGCATTTACCCATGCATGACTGCATAGTCAATTAATTAACTAGAAGCATGAAGGTTTTAACCAGTGTGCATCTAATCAATTAGCCAATTGTGACTAGCATAGGACAAGTTCCCATGGGCTTCCCAGGCAAGCCCTTGAGGGGCCATGTCACTTTAGTGCTGAGTTATATAAAAAGGCCTTCCTAGCCAAGGTAAAGAAAAAGGATGACGGTAAGAGGGCTATCAAGAGGAAGCCCTGAAGGAAGACATTTGGTGATCCCCTGCTTAATAAGGCCCACGTAGTCTCCTCGCCCACCAATGCCCCTGCTGTGGAAATGGTCTGTAAGCCAGGGATCACTGTAGTCAGCAAGATTCCTCTATCAAATAACTTAGAGGCCACTGAGCAGGAAGAGCTACCCCTTCAAACTGCTACCTCCTCACAAAATGGGAGAATTACAAGTGTGTCATAATGGCTAAAAACCATTATATTGTGTAATTCTCACCATAGTGATTGAAGTGTGGGGGGCTAAAAGGCATGATCAACACCTCCTTGAAAGTGTTCCAAGTTGGTAACTTAGCCCCCAAGAAAAGCCTAAAGGATTGCTTGTTTGTCAAGCAACCTATGGACTTTTTTGTAAGGTTTTGGAAATTCGAGTACTCAATTGCAAAACTCTCAAGAAAGAGACTTGGAGAGTTATGGGAAGGATATAAATGGTCTGAAAGTGCTATTGGAGGACCAAATTACTCATGGAAGACTAGTTTGGACAAAGGAAACACTAAAGGCAATAAGGACCTAAATGTCCTAGTGTAAACCTTAAGGTGTTCAAGCTTTTGATTTAAGTCTAAGGGTGGAATTGTGGGGTTATCCCACCATGGGGGAGGCAGCCAAGACTTGATAATTAGTAAAAAATGTTGGGCACATGTGTACCAACGAGTTTAAGACAAAGAAACCATAATTAGTGAGAAAGAAAATGACATAAAGCAAGGTTAAGCTTGTTAAGTGTGTTTTGTGCCCTTAAGCTCATTTAAGGCCATTTAAGTGGGCAAATCACTTATCCCTCTTTCATTTTACCCTCCTCTAGCCAAATAACACAGCTACGCTTCCTCCATAGTGACCACACCTTCAAACTTGCAGTTGATTGAAATTGAAGGCAAAAGGAAGCAATTGGAAGCCAACTAGAGCTATTTCTTGGATACTTCAAGGATCATGCTTTATTTTCGGCCTACTTACTTTGGTAAGGGTTCTCTTGCACTCATGGAATGTTTTCTACAATTTTCAAACATCCATTGAGCTAGGAATAATCTTGGAAGAGAGCCATGAGCTTGATGAACCAAGCTTAGTAAAGGGAGTGCACTTATTGAAGGTTTTGTGACCTAGTGTGAAGTGCACAGTGACGGCAATGAATTTCTGGGTTTCTAGAGCCCAAAAGTTAGTACTAACTAGTGTTAAATCCTCCTAAGGGCAAGCATTAGCTTGAGGAGGGCTTCCATAGTGATTTATTTAAGTTTATTGCATGTTTTACGGATTAACCTATGGTATATGTTGCTGCTGCATTTCATGTGTTTGTTGGTTGTGAATGGCTGCTGCATTTGGTTGCTATATCTTGTATATATGCATTTTTTTTTTGTTTTAGTGTCTTTGGATGCAGGTTTTAATGATGGTCACATTGCCTATTGAATTCAAGTTTTACCCTTACTAAGTTTCTCAATAAACCTTACTCCCCTCAAATCTGTCATTTCAGGTCCAGCAGAAAGATCACCTTCAAACTAAACTTTGTGGTTTGATTTTTGATCTTAAATTTCAATTACATGAACTTCCATATGTCTATTTATGATCTGGAAATTTTGGTGATTTTAGGAGCACATTTGGTATTTTTAATGGTGGTACTTATTGTGTTGTGCAGCAGCTGTCCAGCATCCTGTTTTTGGAGTCCATTGTGTCTCAGGAACTCCTGTAACCTAGGGTGCATATTTAGCTGAGTTAAGACCATATTTTAGTGCATCTATGCATGTACATGTAGTGTATGTAAAATGAGACAAGTATGTCAACATTTGGGTAATGTTTTGGCTATGTAAGTGATGTGGTGCAAAGCTGCCTAAGTGTGGGCTGCTTACTTCTAAACTCTGTTTTTGCAATGTAAAGTTGTTAAAAGCAAGGGAATGTAATTCCTATGTGTAATGAACATATATGGGATACCATTGGAGGGTTTTTCCCTTGTGAATGAAGTGTTTGCACACTTATGAAATTTTGTATGGGCAAAATGGTCATAAAGTGACTAGAATTTTGACTATGGACTAAAAGTTCTATATCTCCCTATGTAGAAGGAACATTTGTATGAAATTTTCAGCATACCTAGAGAACATCTAGAGGTAGAACTCGGATTTAGATTTTCAGAATTTGGAGCACTGTAGCCAAAGATATGATGTTGTAAATTTGGCTAAGTTACTGTTCATTTGGTTAGAATTTTGTAACCAACTTAAAAAATCCATAACTTGGTCCTTAGGTAGGCTATTGATGTAAAAAAAAAATTATTGGTTTGATCTAAGTCTCTAATTGGTAATGGAGCAAAGAAAATAGGGGGTTATGTGGCTAGAATGATACAGTTTATTAGTGGAACTTACAGGTGCAGTGGCTTCTCACAAGAACTTAGCAAGATTGCCTAATGTGTGGTAGCCAAGATTAAGATTTGTGCTAGTGTTTTCCTTATTTTCTGCCATGGTGTGCATGAAATGTGAATATGTGCATGATGGTTGGACCAATATGCATGTGTTTACATAGTGCCCAAGAGGGCCACTTGGGTATGCACACTAAGGGTAGTGTTCTGATGGCCTACAGAACATTACCAATCCTGGGAGTCTAAATGCACAATTTTGGCGCCATAATTGGACTGTCCCGGAGTGGGTAACACAAACTCATTGTACCATGGTAGTTTTTCTCAAATAAGTGACTGAGGAATCCCTGGCTGTCTGAGCGGTTGAGAAACAAAGAGAGAAAAAATAAGGCCAAGGCACTGAAAGTGGTCGTCAAGGATGCTGTCGAAATTTTTTATGGTGAAGGCACTTCCAAGCAGGCAGAGGTCCCTCCCCAAGTTTCTTTCACTTTAACTCCCATATTTCTTAGTTACTTTTTGGCTTACGACTGGATTGAAGATTGGTTGGGTGTTGATGTTATTAATGAACTTCATTGTGACCGTCCAAGGGATACCTCAGTGCCCGAGTGGATGGCTGAACACGAGGCCCATCGAGCCGCGAACAATGTATGTATGCTGAAGGGGGTAGTTCCAAGGTCACCAATCTGGGACATGACCAAGGACATGTCCCTTTTTCACAATGATGTTTCCGGGAGGATGCTTTGGCAGCTTGACCTGGGGGTGACGATGTAGGCACTTTCTAATAGCTTACTTAGGATATCTTGAACAAGGAGCGTATTATGGTGGCTTTGACAGACTATTCCACCAAGGTTAGCCCTTTTGACCTTTCAGTGGTTTCAATATAAAAGCTTTGTTCTACTTTATTCTCTTCCCCCGATGACGCTCACTTTTCTTTCACATTTTTTGGGCAGTTCTTTGTCATCTTCGGGTACTTCAGGGATTTTGTGATGAAGCAAATGGAAATTCAAAACAAGGCAGAAGAAATTATATTTGAGGCTAAGGGGCTCTTTCCAACATGCCCTTCAAGTTTGGTGAGTTGAAGCAGAAGGCCACAACCGAACTCACCGAGCTTGAGGAACAAGTCAAGATCAATTATGATGATCTCGACTTCAAGTATGGTGAGTTGAAGCACAATGCCTGGGTCAAGGACCTCGGCTATCATCTTCCCTTGATGTCCATTGACCATGACATCATCAAGATCAATTATGATGATCTTGATCAGAAGGTGAAGTGGTATGTGGAGGACAAGATGGACCTTCGGAAAGAGCTCCATGAGGCCAAGCTGAAAATCATAGAGCTGGAGTTGGATAAGAAGGGGCTGGAGGAGGAGTTACAAAATATTATGAACATGGCCATTTATGAACTCCAGGACGGGTTCTATTTAGCCTGTTACCAGGTCCTAGAGAGGCACCCCCATCTGGACCTTTCTTTTTTGAATGCCTTCCAAAGACCTGAAGGGTAGACGTCGACATGGTTAAGGGATGAGTACCTCAGGGATCTTGATGGCCTGGGCCAAGATGAAGAGGATGAGGAGGATGACGAATGAAGTGGAAACAACGCGGGCCTTAGCACTTAAATTCATTGTACCTCAACTTTCCTTCCTTTTTTTATGTATGTTATCTATTCCCCCCCCCCCCCCCCCCCGCCTCTGGCATTTTTTTTAGAACATGTACTTCGGCCATGGTTGGCCTTAATTATGCTCCTCCGCCATATAGCGGCCTTTTCAATATTAATATAACTTTTTTTTCCATCCCCTCATTCTATCTTCTTCTTGGGCTGTTTTCCTACTCTACTCCATCAGCATTAGTACTTATTGTTGTTCATCGATGGGTTCACCTGCTTTACCTGAACATCATCATTTTATAGTCCTAAAAGTTGGGGAGGCTTTTCCAAATGCTATAGATTCGGGTCTTTCTTTTGGTCAAATGGAATAATGTCCATTCAGAGCTCTAATCTCTTCTTCATCTCCCTTTTTATTCCTTCGGCAGTTGTAATGGGCTTTACAATGCTCATGATCTTTCTAAGTATAAAACTTAATTCATGAGTTCAGGAAAAAACTGTTAGTGTTGTGCCCAAAAGCCAATCATGAGATGATTGTATTTTTGCACATTGAGTCATGATATTTTATTAAGGCATTAATCCAGCAATTATGTTTGTTGTTTTGTTTCTGCGTAACGTAATAAACATAATTGTAACCCTAGAATAATGATATTCTTAAACGTCCCTAGTCTAGTATTATTGTGGAGCGGATTGCAATAATACATAACGACTAGCATATGTGGAGACTAATATGAGATATGTAGTCTACATATGGGTACAAGTTGGACAACTTGTGTACTAGACCGACCCACCATGAGAACACTACCTAGATCGTTATATTAGTGTCATAAGTGATTCTCATAGTGATCATGGTATATGTAGTCCTTCGACCTAAGATCATCAAGGTTCCCTACATGTGAGTCACATACTTTGATACTTTCCTTTGTTGCTCGTAACTGAGTGGACTTGAAGGAGGTCATTAGGTATGTCACATATCATGTGGAGGGATTTGTATGATCAAGATGGGATTTGTCACTCCTATGTAATGGGAGTAATATCTTTGGGCCCCTTGATAGAGTGAGACTTAGAAAATGCATGGCCATGCTCGGATGAGTTGATATACGATATCAATGTCATCAGCTTAAGTTTAGTCTACTCGGTAATCAAGAAACCAAAGCTTGGGCTATACGAGAGTGACACATTCCATGTCTCGTGCTTAGTCTTGATATCTTGGACAAAGGGACAATGGCATATATCGGTGATGATCATAAAGGTTTAGTTGAATCATCAACAATCTTGTCACTTGGGTAGCAATGATGTGTTGCTAGACACCGCTCATTGCTTATGATCATAAATGTGATTTATGATCATTGCCAACGTGGTAAGAGCCTATTGGGTCGCACACATAGAGCTATTTGGATCATTAGAGTGCATTGGCTAATCATTTGGGTTTTGGTTTCACAATAATTTCGTAATAATAATGGGCCCAATAGTTGAGCCATTAATAAGCCCGAAATTAAAGCCTAATTGGATTAGGGCTTTGAAACCTATTAGGCCTGGAAGTTGAGTCTCACTATAAATACAACTTCTAGTGAGAAATTCGTAGGTCTCCTTGCCCTAGCCTCCCAAAAGGATAGCCCCACTCTTCTCTTGCAATTCTTTGGAAGACGCAAGCTAGCACTGCGAGCGCAAGAGAAACGCATCTACCGGGACGTGGTGGAACGTGGTGATCCCGAGAGGCTCGTGTGGGTACCATAGAGAGCTTGAACACGTCAACTGTTCAGGTTTTGTGATTCGACTCTACAGTTTAGTGAGAGATCTCAACCAAAAATTAGGTATGAAAATTTTCAAACACCCAGTTTGCCCCGTTTCACTTGGATCCTGGAGGGTTTCGGTTAAATTCCACTACGATGTTTGGCTCCCAAAACCCAACAAAAACTTCCCATGAAAGTTTTTCATTGCCAAGTATTTCTCACATAGTGTTTATCACTATTGGTGCTTACCTCAGCCATTGTCATGTGAACTACCTTTTTAGGCAATCTGCATGCCAAGTGTTCTTCAGCTTATTTCCTAGATATTCTCCTAATTTAAGAGTCTATGCCTGACTTTGGCAATGACCATATAAGGTCCTTCCCAATTAGTTCTCAGAACTCCATGTGCTAGTTTTCAAGGTTTGACCATGGTGATATGGAGTACTAGATCCCCTACTCTGATTCCTTTCAACTTAGCCTTTTTGTTTGCTGAAGCACTACTCTTTGTTGAAACACTTTTCTTCAAAGTTTTGTGAGCTCTCTATGCTAATCCAAAAAATCCAGTTTTACCCTCAGGCCTTCAGCATTAGAGTCCCTATTGAAAACTTGGGCTCTTAAGGGTGAATGAGCTACTTCTACTGGAATCAATGCTTCTGTATTATAGGTGAGTGAGAATGGAGTTTCCTGAGTAGCCCTCCTTGGAGTCATTCGATAGCTCCACAAAACACTAGGGAGTTCTCCTAGCCATTTTCCCTTAGCTTCCTTAAGCCCTTCCTTGAGGGCATCTTTTATGGTCCAGTTGGAGACTTCCACTTGGCCATTGCTCTAAGGATGTGCCACCGGGGCAAAGTGTACTTTGGTATCAAGGTCAATCAAGAACTTTTAGAACCTTTTACCAATGAATTGAGTTCCATTGTCGGCCACTAGTACTCCAGGGCAGCCAAACCTACATATAATGTTTTTCCATATGAACTTTTGGATTTTGTTGCCCAATATGGATACCAATGCCTTTACTTCTATACGTTTCATAAAATAGTCTACTGATACTATGTAATATTTCACTCCTCCTGGGGTAGTGAGATGTCGACCTACCAGATCTAACATGGCCATCCCTGGCCCCTGCCTAGGAAGCCTATGAGAACTGGTCTCACGGTGGTTGCAATTGGCTAGTTATATATGAGCACAGATTAAAATCTCGTGATATTAGTTGATAAACCTAAAATATGCAAAATGCATGCTCTTCATGCTTTGACTTGGATAAACAAAATTTCATAAGATATTGACTTGGCCAAAACATTTTCAAAGAAAATAAGTTCAAATAGCCAAAGCATATAAAATCAACATTTATGTGATTTTACTACACATAACAACTGTGTGGGAGCATAAATACATAAAGTAGACTAACGCCCTCACCCAAGAGCAATCCTAGAGTCTAGGACTCCTCAAAACAAAGACAATGGAGGTAGCTAAGAGTATTATAAATACAAGCCTCAACTAAGATCTTCTCAAACTAACTCCCACCTGGATGCAAGTCCTAGTGGCGAGTCACAAAAGTCTTTGTCCACGTGGTGCTAGGCTCTGCTGCCAAAGGAAGACTGTAGTTAGTACAATTACTTAACCAACAAGTTACCTATATAGCCTAGAATCATAGAGATTCTCAAGCACAATACTTTCAACGAAAGTTACTACTGCGATAACCCTCAATGGTTACCCCGTCCAACAAGTTCAGAATCTGCACAACATAACAAGAGAGTGAGAATTCAGAAATTCTCAGTAAGGGCGTTCATTGTACCTGCAATAAAATTACTATGGACTCTACATATGATAACATATGTAATCTACTGTGAGCTCATACAGCTTGAGGGTCTAATATATGCATATATCTATGTCCCTTGAGACCTCTCCTCATCCTAGTCCTTGAACTACATGGCATTGCCTTGTCCTCTAGCAAGCTTAGCTTGCTAGCCTAACTAGTGATAAATCACCAGTTGAACCTCTCCCGTTTATGTTGTACAGGGGCATTATGGCGGGACTATTGTACACTAGGCCATAAAGACCTTGCAGACTAGGTGTAAGGTTTCACCTTACAACCTCGTGGCTAATCGCATGGCTAGGTCGCCAAGCATTCGAAACCTCTCACCCAAGCTAGTGGTACTTAGTTGTGATCCTTTGTAAACTAGTTTTCTTGCTTATGGTACAAGTAACCACAAAGTTTTACAAAACTCAAGAAAACTCCTAGGTCTTGAAGGACTTTTGAAAGTCTCAGAGTACCCCCGGAATGCTCAGACCCCAAGGTACCCTAAGACCCTCTTTAGGTCTCCCCTCGACCTTCCTAGCAAAACATGGAAAATTCAGCCAACATGTCTATGGCGATGCATCACCAACAGTGTTGACACATCACCACAGTTGTCGATGTTCTGCCAACTTTCCAGCATTGGCATGGCATCATGGGCAATGGTACAAAGTTGGCTACGTGTCGCCAATCTGGGAAACTGCAAAATTTTCCTAGATTTTTCTGCTATGAACTTTGGACACTTACCAAACGTATCAAACATGTTTGGATAGCCTCCAAACTTCACGTACATGTAAAACACGTTGCATAGATCATAACCAACTATCACAAGCCAATCTAGGATGCATTAGAACATCATCCCAATCATCACAAACCTCATAGTCCACCATAATTCAACCTTGCCCACTAACTAATGCTATAGCTAGAACTACTCAAATTCTTCAAGTAAACTCATTCCAATAGCATTAATTGAACTCAAAAGCATAACTCCCTTACCTCAACTCCAAGTAATAAGCAAGAATCAAGCACTCTGCCAATCCACTAAGCTCACCAAAGCTCCACCTAAGTTCCAAGCAAAACATAGGCACCAAACATCAAATTCTTGCTTTCTAACCAAAACCCAAGCTCCTAACTAACCAATAAATATGAAATCAATCAAGAACACATTGGCTACCTCATACTAAAAATAGGGGATGGGAGAAAACATGCTTCCAAGCTCCAAAACCATGGTTTTATGCTTAAAATGAGCTCCCAATGGCCTATATACTTATGATGGTCTTTTTTCACCAAGAAACTTTGATTTCAAGCTCAATTGGGTGGAAAAATGAGGGTGAAGAGGATGAACTCGGGTTTATGGCAGCCACCTTTCACTTTACCATGTTATAAACCTTATAAACCATATTTAATTTCAAGCCACCAAAGTATTAAACATGATACACTTAAACCCCCATCTTTTGGTAACCTTAGCTATTCTTGATTAATCCTTGTTTATTTAACCAATTTTGGGTTAAAGTTAAAAGTTAGGTTATAAAACTTCATTTTAACCACTCGGGACCTAACCCAGCTATTCAGGATGCAAAATTACCATTTTCCCCCTAAACCTCATTTAGCGCCTTAACCTTCTCGGAACTTAGTAAACTTTGCTAAACTTTCCTATTCTTGCTATGTAACTTGAATTAAGGTTCCAAACTTAATTAGAGCAATTTACCTTCTCCAGGCATGCTTCCTACTAGTAGGGCCATAACAAGATCTATGCCCCATACCGTGAAAGGACGAGCGTAATGTGTCGATGTATCGACTTCGGATGGTACCCTTTGTCTGGGGGCATGTCGTTGGCATTTGTCACAACTTCTCACTAGCTTTTGTGCATGTTGCCTCAAGGATGGCAAAAAATATCCTTGCCAAAGTGCCACTACTGCCAAGGCATCCGTACTAATGTGAGATCCACATATCTTTTGATGTACTTCCTTCACGATATGTTCTACTTCAACTCCCCTAAACATTTTTACAGGGGACTGAAATAGCCCTGGCGATAGAGCTCCTCCTCAATGAGGAAGTATCTTCCAACTCTCTTTTTGACTTTTGACACTTTTATCGGATCATCGGGCTTTTTTCCTTCAGCTAGGTATTTTCACAGTAGTGCTCTTCATCCTTCTTGAGTACACAACAGATAATTTAGATCTACACTCGGTACTTATTGCTGCTCAGTGTGCCCATTCATTTTGGCTAAGGCATCTGCTTGAGTGTTCTCTTGTCGGAAGATCTTTTCTATGTGCACCTTACCGAATTTCCTCATCATTTCTTTTTTGAGGTTGTAGTATTTCTTAGGTTTTAGTTCTCTCAACTTGAACTCCCCCCTTAACTATTGGGCTAGGAGCTGAGAATCACTACTGCTTGGTGATGCCTGAGGACATCTTCGTTGTATGACATGCTGGGCCTGAGAGAGAGACTTCCAGTGAAAAGGTATCTACAAAACCTTGACGAATGTGGGTTAAGAGCTCCCTAGAGTGCTTTCCAGATGAGGAGCCTCCAACGCCCAAGTTAGTATACGGGAAAGAAGTTGCTAAGAGTAAAGAGTAGGAAAGAGAGAGTCTCGTGTGTTATTACTTGGGAGTCTCCCAAGTATTTATAGGGGCTCAAAAGAGAAGTTTGTTACCCAAGTAAGTAGATCAAGCCACATGAATGGCAAGGATCTAGTCCATAACTTCAAGGAGGCATGCCTCCAACTGTCCATGAGCAGTTATGCTTAGAGGGCGTGGACGAGGTTTTTATCAAAGGCTCCTTAACCATTTTTTGTCATTTTTTAAAAGAGTCCTTCAATGACTAGAGGACCCCTTGGGGGATTGCACTTCTCCCGAGGGTGGTTAAAGATAGTCCTTTGGAGGTCCAGACACCCCATTTTAAGGTCGGTCAAATGAGGCATCTGAAGGTGATAAATTACTGTACCGAGGTCAGCTGTGTACTCTTTCGAAGATGGAACCTAGTCCTCTCTAGAGTCAGCTCAAGTCGATCATGAAGGTGGCGCGAGGTCTGTTTCTCCAAAGTTCTTGGGTGATTTGCCTTCAGCTATCACATGCCCCCTCCGGAAGAACTGAAGTTGCTTCTTCAGTTCTAGCATGTTGTGTAGTATCAATCATCCCATAATGGAGTCTGGCTAGTTTTCTTGAAGTTACACCTTCGGACTAGGTTTATCGTGTCAGGCCAATATTTTTCAAAGTCGTACGTATGGTGCTTAAAGTAACAAATTTTTTCCAATTAGGGGTTTTTGTTTCCCACCAATTGGGGGGTAGGTAGGCCTGTTGCCTTCTTTTGTGTGCCACCTAGACCTAGCTCCTGAAGAGGCACATCTTCATTTTTCATGCTTAGTAACACGTGTCATCGGATAATGGGCTAACTTTCCTATCAGTTACATCGGTTGCATCCTTTGACTAGAATCAGTCATTATGTCACCTTTTTGCTTGCCTCCTTAAGGTTTTATAAGCATCACTCCTCATTAGAAGTTCTACTTCTCCTATTTGCACCTCGCTTTCCCTTTTTGAGCTTTTTCCTTTCCTCCAGTTCTTTTTTATTTTTGAGCCAGTTGTAGCGGTTGAGTGACTTCTAGCAAGTCTCATGGCATCCTTTAAGGTTTCCTTCATTTTTCGAATAGGTGGGTTTTCCTACGAAGTTGCTTTTTCCCCTTTTTCCTCTATTTTCCCAAGCTTAGGGTCTTAGGCATCAAAGATGTTGGTTGAAAATGCCAAGGTTGCCCTTTTTGCTGGGAGTTGGATCCCTCTCAACTCTCATATGAGTTGTGTGACTTCGGAGAAGCTGGATAAGTGAAGGCTAAAATTCTATCTTCCTTCCTATGCAAAAATTAGGCTACCCAGTCATAGTGAACTGAGCTACCTTCCTTAAGTGAAGGGGATTACTATTTTCAGAGCGCAACTAAAGGCAGGTCTCCATTATACACCCCCGGAGGTGGTTTCTAACTTTTGCTACCTCCATGGTATAGCCACTAATCAAATGCCCTCGAACTCTTACACCTATTTTCATGCTTTCTTGTGTATGTGTGGGGTTTTCAAAATCATCTCGCAGTTCATTTTTTTCTTTCAATACTACAAACTTCATCCCATCTCGAAGGGTGGGTTTTACTTTTTGCTTCATCAGGGTTCTGAGAGCAGGAAATTTACTTTTATCTTTAGTACTAAGGATAGTTAGAGAGGGTGGTGGAAAAAGTACTTTTTTATGGAGATTGATGAAAAGTGGAAAGACCTTTTGACTCTATGGGCTTCGGGTACCCTGGCGACCGACATGGTGGACCCAAGGAAGCTGCTAACTCTAGAATTGAAGTCTCAATTTGAAGAGTTCGACAGCCATATTTAGATTATCATGGATTGGGATGCTTAGGCGCCTTCACGCTCTCTATCAGGACACTAGTTTAGTGCTTGGCCCTGGCCAAAAATGTAAGGAAAATGTGATATAAACATGAGGGACTCAAATGAAAATGTGAATAATGGTGTAAATGAAAAGCTGAGAACTATCGGGTTTCAATTGCAAAATTAAAAATGGCTTAAGTGTTAGTGGCGAGAAACAAAGTTTAAGGGCCATTTTGATTGTTCTTTTGGGTGCTAAGCTTGGCACTAAGAAGCATGGAAGGATTGCATTAGGCCATGCAAAATTAAACAAGGCCGAGAAGACTATTAGAGCCAATTAATGAGCCATGTGGCAATTAAACAAATTTTGCATGTCTCCACTCAAGCCAACAATGTTAATCTCAGGTTTGACTTCCTTGTTGCAAGTTTTCAGTTGTTCTTGGCAAGAAAAAAGCCAAGTTCTTGAAGGGTTCATGCCAACTTGTTGGCGAATTAAGGCTTGAAGTGGCGAATCAAGTTAACATTTGGTGTTCTCGGCATTGGGCAACCTTGAGCTTTAATTTTCAAGCTTGGATTTGGAGTGTCAAGAGTTGACCAAAAGCTCAAGCCAAGGTTTTTGGGTAAGGTTCATGGTTTCTACTTGATTTTGGTACTATTTCCATGTTCAAGTAGATTAATGGCATCTAAGTGATAGTATGATGAGCTATATGATCTTAGTTTGCTAGTTTGGGGTATACGGAAACCTTCGGGTTATATGGTTGCTGATTAGCTATTCAATTAAAGGCAAGTGCTAAAGTTCTTGTTAAGTAGGCCAACTTAACTTTGAACTTGGAGCTCCAGTGGATTTGAGATGATATGGTGAAGCTTGGAATGCAAATGTTGTATATGGGTACTTGCTAGTGGTTTCGGTCGTGATTGAAAATGTGGTGTGTGTATGAGTTGTGTGCTTTGTTTGATTGTTTGTGCTTGCTAACCCTTGTAGTTAGTGTCATTATGCTTATATGTCTCAATTAGCATGTATATATGTATTGTTATGCTTGTGTTTTGGTGTTTTCCTTGTCTTTCTTGCAGGTTAAGTTAAGCTTATTGGAGGTTAAGCTTTCAGGCTTAACTAAACAAACTCATTAAGAGTTGTAGTGAACCTTGCTGAGTATTAATACTCATGCCCCTTATTGGTTGTGTTCAGGAAAAGGAATTGGGCTTGAGTGATTGTCATTGTTGTTGTGTTGCTTATGTACTAAGTTTGTACACTTTTGCTAAGGTATGTACCAAAACCAAGAGTTTGGCTTGTTAAGTACATTGTGCAAGTTTTATGGTGTTTGCCCAAAACTTATTTGTTGAGTTTTGCAGGCCTTGTGTAGAGTTATGGGACGGTCTAGGAGGAGATGGATGTGTGTTCTTAGGCATTAGTATGGTGGTTTTCCTTTATGACCATGAACTTGGTCATAGGTCTTGTACTTCAATGCTTAATCTTGAATTGTACCTTTAAGGTACTTCTCGGGTATTATAGGTGAACATGGCTTGTAATGCATACCGTTGGCTTGTTTTTGGACAACAAGTATTCTTGGTATGTTGCCAAGTAAGTGGTACTTGTAAGTAGGCTACTTTTGTGTATATTTAGCCTCGGTTGAACTATGGTTTAGCCTCGAATGCATATTGACATGAAAAGTATGATTTCAAAACTTGAAATAAGATGGGCTTCTTGGTTTCCATGCATTGAATAGCACACTTGATGAGCACACATCATAAACACTTAAAGTAAAAGTCTAATGCCTTGCCTTGAGTTGCAAGTTAAAGATTAAAACCTTGCCTTGTGTTGCAAGTTATTTATGGGCCTTGCCTTGAGCTGTAAGTAAAGTTTATAGGATTAGTCATAAGCCTCCTGGGCACCTCCCAGGCCTTAACCTTGCGAAAATAAGACTTAAACTACCCAAAATGAAAGTTGGCCGAGACTATTAACTACTCATAATACTTTTGGTGCTTGTGTTTAATAACTTTCTTGGTGGTATGGTGAGTGGTACTGAGAGTTCACAGGCTGGGGCCTGTGTGGGGTGTGACACTTTATCTACCTGTTCCCCATTAGATGGAGCTTCATGACCGAGTAGGTTATTTGGGAGCTTGAGGTTATCACCGGGCATGTCACTGATGAGGACATGCCAAAACTGATAGTGGATAAAAGGAAGGCGTGGCTCGTTTGGCTCTTTTGGGGTGAACTCTCTTATTCCCGTCTTGTAGAGAGTAAGCTATCTTCCAACTATGGTGTTAGAATTTTTTATACTTATACCTATATTTTCTCTATTCCAGAAATGGGCAACAAGTTTGTGGCCTTTTACAAGAGTCTATTCCTCGGTCAGGCCAAGAAAGAGAAGCAATAGAAAGCCCCAAAAGGAAAGAAGGGCACTAGGAAGTCTTCAAGCTCTTCAAGGGCGAAGAAGGCAAAGGGTGACCGATTTCCCCCTCCCCCTGAAGTTGTGTCTGATGCGGTGGACCTTGCCACCGAATTCATTGTTCCATCTTTGGAAGTGGCCACACAGTCATTGCCCCTGAGCCCTACCTCCGCAATCGAAGTCTTGAGAACCTCTTTAGGAGTGCTTTCGGCTAAAGAATTTGTGGAGAGAAGGGGCAAAGGCACTAGAAATCCCTGCTAAGGTGCTCAAAGTGAACGACTCTGATGGTGGGGATTCCAAAGTTCCCCCAGGTTTGTCTCTTAACCTTTCATCTATAAGATATGGTATTTTTGGAATTTTGGATTTTATAGATGAATGGTTAAGAGACAATGTGGTGATGGAACTTTAGCGTAACTTTGCAGAGGGCATGGTATCATTTGAGTGGATGCTTGACCATGCTCGGAAACGGGAGCCATTCTGGACATTTATGGAAGACATAGACCTATTTTCTGAAGACTGCCAAAGGATGGCACCCCAAATGGCTAGGGGCGTCAATACAAATGTGACCTTCCAAGCTTTGACGGACTCCTGTCTGAATGAGGAGATCTTGGCTGCTCAGATTTCTGAGCATACGGCCCAGGCAACTCATGTTTCTTACTTAGAAAAAATTCTCTCAAATTTGTTATCCTATCTCATAGAATCTTCTCTTTACAGCTGCTTGCCTATGTTGGCTATCTTTAGGCATGGTAATGAAGCAATCCTACATCCGAAGCCAATCTGAGGACAATCTAGTCAAGGTGAAGGAGATGTTCTTAAGCTTCAACATGAAGTTTGGTGAATTTAGCAAGATCGCCAATGGGGAACTCGCCCAACTTCATCAAGAGGTTTTGGGGAGACAGAAAAAATTTCTTAAGGAGTGTTCCTCAACCATCTTCGACTTCGGGGTGAAGTTGGCGGAGCAAACTTCTCTAGTCGAGGCACTTCGAATGGAAAAGGAAGAGGTAGCTGCTGATCTAACAAAGGCCTTGGTCCTGAATGCTGATCTTGAGGGTAAGGTCAGTGGTCTGAAGAAGTGGAAGAAGATGAAAAAGAAGAATGAGGAGAATGAGGGGAAGAAGGAGGTCGAGGTGTTGAAAAAAGAGATGGAACTTTTGGTGGCGAAAAAGGCCAAGTCAGATGAAGCGATGAAGTCCTCGTTCTAAGACGTCTTCTGTCTTGCCCGCCACCAAGTCCTTTCCCAATATCCCGACCTCGACATTTCCTTTCCTTGAGGCCTAGATTTTCCCGAGGAGCCTTCTTCGTCATGGTCAAACATCGAGTACCTCAACCTGCCTGTGTTAGTATTGTGCCCAAAAGCCAATCATGAGAAGATTCTATTTTTGCACATTGAGTCATGATATTTTATTAAAGCATTAATCCAGCAATTATGTTTGTTGTTTTGTTTCTGCGAATGTAATAAACATAATTGTAACCCTAGAATAATGATATTCTCACATGTCCCTGGTCTAGTATTATTGTGGAGCGAGTTACAATAATACATGACTAGCATATGTGGAGACTAATATAAGATATGTAGTCTACATATTGGTACAAGTTGGAGAACTTGTGTACTGCACCAACCCACCATGAGAATGCTACATGGATCGTTATATGAGTGTCATAAGTGATACTCATAGTGATCATGGTATATATAATCCTTTGACCTAAGGTCATCAAGGTTCCCTACATGTGAGTTACACACTTTGACACTTCCCTTTGTTGCTCGTAACTAAGTGAACTTGAAGGTGGTCATTAGGTATGTCACATATCATGCGGAGGGATCTGTATGATCAAGATTGGATTTGTCCCTCCTATGTAACGGGAGTGATATCTTCAGGCCCTTTGATAGAGTGAGACTTAGAAAATGCATGGCCATGCTTAGATGAGTTGATATATGATATCAATGTCATCAATTTAAGTTAGTCTACTCGGTAATCAAGAAACCAAAGATTGGACTGTACAAGAATGACACATTCCATGTCTTGTGCCTAGTCTGGATATCTTGGACAAAGGGACAATGGCATATATAGGCAATGATCATAAAGGTTTAATCGAATAACCAACAATCTTGTCACTTGGATAGCAATAATGTGTTGCTAGACACCCGTCATTGCTTATGTTCATAAATGCGATTTATGATCATTACCAATGTGATAAGAGCCTATTGGGTTGCACACATAGGACTATTCATATTATTAGAGTGCATGGACTAATTATTTGGGTTATGGTTTCTTGATAATTTTGTGTTAGTAATTGGCCCAAAAGTTGAGCCATTATTAAGCCCGAAATTAAAGCCTAATTAGATTAGGGCTTTGAAACCCATTAGGCCTAAAAGTTGAGCCTCACTATAAATACAACTTTTAGTGAGAAATTAGCAACCTTAACCTAGCCTCCCAAAAGAGACAGCCGCACTCTTATCTTGCAATTCCTTAGAGGACACAAGCTAGAACTACGAGCGCAAAAGAAACGCATCTGTCGGGACGTGGTGGAAGCATGGTGATCCCGAAAGGCTCGTGTGAATACCATAGAGAGCTTGAACATGTGAACTATTCAGGTTTTGTGATTTGACTCTACAGTTGGGTGAGAGATCTTAACCGAAATTAGGTATGAAAATTTTCAAACATCCAGTTTACTCCGTTTCACATGGATCCTGAAGGGTTTTGGTTAAATTCTACTATGCTTGTTTGGCTCCCAAAACCCTATAACTTGAGCGTTCTCCACCAGCTTAAGAGGTGGATGGCAAAGGCAAGGAAGAGGGAAAGGGTTCCAAAGATGGCAACAACCTACTGGGGCAATTTAGGCCTTTTTCTCTATCTCTTTGTTTTTTTTCACACTTCCCCATGTACTCCTTGTAATGCTTTTTCCTTCTAATTTTGGCTAAATTTATAAGAAATGCGTCTTCTAGATTGTGATCTCGATTGTGTTCGAACCAATTTCAGAATTTTATTGATTTCATCCTTCACAAAACTTGATCGTTGAAACAAACATGGTGATTCTTCAAAATTTTCTGAGATCAAAATTTGTCTAAGTATAGAATTTTTTCAAAGAGTTTGAGTGCCATGTGTTCTTCAATTCTTCCCCTTTCATATTACTGAGCCTATAAACCCTTGGCCGAATTTCACGTAGGACGACGTAAGGCCCTTCCTAATTTGCCCGAAGTACACCGTGGGATGATCTTCGGGCTTCCAATTCGGCTCTTCAGAGAACTAGGTCCCCTTTTGTGATTCCCTTGGGTTTGACGCACAAGTTTGTTACAATGGCCACCTTTTCCTTGAAAGTTCTCCTTCTGAGCTCGGCCGTATGCCTATGTTCGTCGATCATGCCAAGTTTGGTTCTTAAGCTAATGTTTTTACCTTCCTCGTCGAACACCTGTATTCAGATAGAAGGACGTATGACTTCTATTGGGATGAAAGCTTCGGTACCAAATATGGGTGAAAAAGGCGTTTCACCAGTAGCCTTCCTAAAGGTTGTTAAGTAACTCCACAGTACGCTTGGGAGTTCACCAGGCAATTTCTCATTGGCCTCATTTAGCCTCTTTTTAAGCCATCTTTCAATGTTTTGTTAAACACCTCGACATGTCCATTGCTCTACAAGTGGGCTACTAGCACAAAGTGCAGTTTAATTTTGAGATTGGTGACGAAATCTTGAAATACTTTGTCAATAAACTAGGAACCATTATCTACCACTATCACCATCAGGCAACTCAACCTACATATTATATTTTTTCAAAAAAATTTCTGGAGGTCTTTTGCTAAAATTGCTACCAGGGGCTCTATCTCGATCCACTTTGCGAAATAATCTACCACAACTACACAAAACTTGGCTCCCTTTAGGGCTATTGGGAGGGGACCAATGAGGTCAACTCCCCATACTACAAAAGGGCAAGGGTTGTTAGCTAAGGAGATTATTTTTGAAGGTGCTCCTTGTACTGGTGCGTGCCTTTGACATTTTTTGCATCGTTTGATGAACTACCGAGTGTTACCACCTCATAAAAATTGGAGAATTACAAGTGTTGTATAATGGCTAAAAACCATTATATTGTGTAATTCTCTTTATAGTGAATGAAGTATGAGGGGTAAAAGGTATAACAAACACCTCCTTAAGAGTGTTCCAAGTTTGTAACTTGGCCCCATGAAAAGCCTTAGGGATTGCTTGTTTGTCAAGCAACCTAGGGACTTTTTTGTAAGGTTTAGGAAATTCAGGTACTTATTTGCAAACTCTCAAGAAAGAGCTTTGGGGAGTTAAGGGAAGGATATGAATGATATAAAAGTGCTATTAAAGGACCAAATTGCTCATGGAAGACAAATAAGGACAAAGAAAACACAAAAAAGCATAAAGGCCCTAAGTGTTCTAATGCAAGCCTTAAGATGTGTATGTCTTTGACTAAAGTCAAATGGAGAAATTTGGAGTTTTCCCACATAGTGAGGGGCGACTATGGCTTGGAAATTGGAAAAAAATTTGGGCAAACTATGGACCAATAAGTTTAATACAAAGAAACCATCCTTATGAGCAAGGAAAAGGACATCAAGCAAGGTTAAGCTTGCTAAGTGTGTTTTGTGCACTTAAGCTCATTTCAGCCCATTTTAGTGGCCAACTCACTTATCTCTCTCCCATTTTTGGCCTACTCTAGCCCAAGAACACAGCCACACTTCCTCCATAGCCACCATACCTTTAAACTTACAATTAATTAAAATTGAAGGCAAAAGGAAGCAATTGGAAGCAAACTAGAGCTATTGGTTGGATACATTAAGGATCAAGCTTGATTTTTGGCCTACCCACTTTGGTAAGGGTTCTCTTGCTCTCATGGGTTGTTTTTGGTATTTTCAAGCAACCATGGAGCTGGGCCTAAGCTTGGAAGAGAGCCATGAGCTTGATGAACCAAGCTTAGTGAAAAGAGTGCATTTATTGAAGGTTTTGGGACCTAGTGTGAATTGCACAAAGATGGCAGTGAAATGAGGGTTTCTAGAGCCCAAAGTTGGTACTAACTAGTGTTAAAATCCTCATAAGACCAAGCATTAGCTTGCAGAGGGCTATCATAGTGATTTATTTATGTTTATTTCATGTTTTATGGACTAACCTACGGTATATGTTGCTGCCACATTTCATGTGTTTAATGGTTGTGAATGGCTACTACATTTGGTTGCTATATCTTGTATATATCCATTGTGGCTTTGTGTTTTAGTGTCTTTGGATGCAGGTTTTGAAGATGGTTACATTGCTTATTGAATCCAAGTGCTACCCTTACTAAGTTTCAAAATGAAACTTACTCCCCAATTCTGTCATTTTAGGTCCAGCTAAGAGATCACTTTCAAACTAACCTTTTTGGTTTGAGTTTTTCTATGAATTTTTAGGTTCTTAAACTTCCATATGTCTAGTTGTGATCTAGGAAGTATGGTGATTTTAGGAGCACATTTGGTATTTTTAGTGATGGTGGTTATTGCATTATGCAGCAACTGTCCAACATCCTGTTATGGAGTCTATTGTGTCTCAAGCACTCCTGTAACTTAGGGTGCATATTTAGCTGAGTTAAGACTATTATGTATTGCATGTATGCATGTACATGTAGTTTATGTAAAATGAGACAAGTATGTGAACATTTGAGTAATGTTTTGCCTATGTATGTGATGTAGTGCAAAGATGCCTAAGTGTGAAAGATAGGCTGCTTGCTTGTAAATTCTACTTTCACCACATAAAGTTACTAGATGCAAGAGCATGTAATTCCTATGTGTACTAGACATGTATGGGATAGCCTTGGAGGGCTTACCCTTGTGAATGAAGTGTTTGCACATGTATGCAATTTTGTATGGGAAAAATGGTCATAAAGTGACAAGAATTTTGACTTTGCACTCAAAACACTACATCTCCCTGTGTAGAATGAATCTAGAGAACACTGGGATTTGGAATTTCTAAATTTGTAGCCCTGTAGCCAATTATATGATGTTGCAAAGTTGGCTAAGTTACTGTTCATTTGGTCATAATTTTGTAACCAACTTAAAAAATCCATAACTTGGTCCATAAATAGGCTATTGATGTTAAAAAATATTTCTTGGTTTGGCCCTAATTCTCTACTTGATAATGGAGCAAAGAAAATTAGGTGTTATATGGGTAAAATGATATAGTTTATTGGAGGAAGTTTGGGTGTAGTGGCTGGAATTTTTGAACCTAGTTTGAATGCTTAATGTGTGGAAGCCAAAACTAAGACTTGTGCCAGTGTTTTCCTTCTTAGCTGCCATAGTATGCATAAATGTGAATATGTGTGTTATGGTTAGACCAATATGTGTTACCACTCTAGGTGCTTAAATACAGTGACTGTATTTAATTTGTCAATTCCCAAGAGCTATGCATGTTCTGTAGGCCATCAAAACAATGCTCAATATATAACACAATTGGCCCTCTTGGTCTTTATGCATATATATGTATATTGGTCCAACCATCACACACATATTCACATACAATTTCATCTGGAAGTGATGATCATGACAATCATTTCTTTATTCTTGATCAATATGGGATTTAAGTGAAATCCCCAAGTGCATGTACAATCATATGCACACTTGGTACCTTTGGTGCCCATTTGACATGTCCAAACTTTCACACCATGTCCAACTCAAATTCTACCCGTGTTCCCCTCTTCCCTAAATGTCTTAAATGCTTTAATATAGTTAAAACTTCATAGGTAAATAAATTTTAGGCATTAAATCCAAACAAGTTTGTAACTAAGGATTTTATACTCAACTAGGTAAAATTGACCATATGAACAGTACACAGCAAAATTAGCCAACTTTGACAGGTTATAACTCTGGCTATAAGGCACCAAATCCAGTGATTCAAAGGCCAAATTATTTATTTTGAAGTTTTCTAAATGTGGTCAAAATTTTATAGCCAAACTCGTTATGTATAGTAAATTATGGCTCTTGGAGTACAGGGTACCAAATCTGTACAACTAATGACCATAATGCCCATACAAAATTTCATAAAATTCATACCCTTCATTTCCAGGTGCAATACCAACATGGGCATGTTTTTACATGTCTTAAATGCTTGGGAAAGTCATTCCCCTAAATTTAGAGGCATTCCATAAGCATTAAACATAATTTTCGTTGGAGCAGCTAATAAGTTGCAAAATGGACACAATTGAACATTCAACCTCAAACATCACTTTATTGCTTCATATATCATCCATACACCATCCATATTATATTAACATGCATATATGAATCATACATATGTCCTAGCTTAGTTGGGTATGTACACTAGCTTCTTGGAGAGCCTTACAAACACAATGCACTCCAGAAACTTCAAAAGGCAGCTACTGCATAAAGTAGAAAGTACCAACACTAAAACTAGTAAATGTGCCCTAAAAATCATGAAACACTCCATTTTAATACTAGACATATTGAAGTTCATGTACCTGAGATTTCACAGGAAAAATCAAACTATAACTATTAGTTTGAATATTGTCTTTCAGGTATTCTTGAAAAATGGACAGAAAGGGAGTAAGCTCCTTGTAAAGAACTTAATAAGGGCTTTCAATATAAAGTCTTCCATAGCAACATACCACCTAAAATCTAGAGACATAAAAACATACAAAGACAACACATACACAAAAATATGGCAACCATATGCATTAACAAACACAGCAACAAACACATGTAATGCTGGCAGCAATAACACATTAGGGTTAGTCTATAATCATTCAATAAAACAAGAATATATCACTTTAGTTGTAAGGTTTCAGGGGCCAAACAAGTGTAGCAGAATTTAACCAAAACCCTCTAGGATCCAAGTGAAAAGGGTAAACCGGATGTTCAAAATTATCATACCTAATTTCGGTTGAGACCTCTCACCTAATTATAGAGTCAAATCACAAAACCTAAACAGTTGACGTGTTCAAGCTCTCTATGGTATCCACATAAGCCTCTCGGGATCTCCACGCTTCCACCAAGTCCCGACAGATGTGTTTCTCTTGCGCTCGCAATGCTAGCTTGCATCCTCCAGGGAATAACAAGAGAAGAGTACGGCTGTCTTTTTTTGGAAGGCTAGGGCAAGGCTGCGAGTTTCTCACTAAAAGTTGTATTTATAGTGAGACTCAACTTCTAGGCCTAATGTGTTTCAAAGCCCTAATCCAATTAAGCTTTAATTTTGGGATTAATAATGGCTCAACTTTTGGGTCAATTATTAACATGAAATTATCATGAAACCATAACCCAAATAATTAACCCATAGACTCTAATAATCCAAATAGCTCTATGTGTGATACCCAATAGGCTCTTACCACATAGGCAATGATCATAAATCAGATTTATGATCATAAACAATGAGCAGTGTCTAGCAACACATCATTGCTGCCCAAGTGACTAGGCACGAGACATGGAATGTGTCACTCTCATATAGCCCAATCTTTAGTTTCTTGATTCTAAGTAGGCTAACTTAAATTAGTGGCATTGATATCGTATATCAACTCATCCAAGCATGGCCATGCATTTTCTAAGTTTCACTCAATCAAAGGGCCCGAAGATATCACTCATGTTCCATAGGAGGGACAAATCCCATTTTAATCATACAAATCCCTCTGCATGATATGTGACATACCCAATAACCTTTTTTAGTTCACTTAGTTAGGAGCAACAATGGAAAGTATCAAAGTATGTGACTCACATGTAGGGAACCTTGATGACCTTAGGTTAAAGAACTACATATACCATGATCACTATGAGAATCACTTATGACACTCATATAACGATCCATGTAGCATTCTCATGGTGGGTTGGTCTAGTACACAAGTTCTCCAACTTTTACCCATATGTAGACTACATATCACATATTAGTCTCCACATATGCTAGTCGTTATGTATTATTGTAACCCACTCCACAATAATACTAGACCAAGGACATTTGAGAATATCATTATTCTAGGGTTACAATTATGTTTATTATGTTACATAGAAACAAAACAACAAACATAGCTGTTGGATTAATGCCTAAATAAAATATCATGGCTCAATGTGCAAAAATACAATTAATTCATGATTGGCTTTTCGGCACAACACTAACATTAGTAACACTATGGCAACCCTCCTTAAGCTTTTTCTTAGTCGTAGGAGTCTTTTAGGTCTTAGTTAGTACTAACTTAGGCTCTAGAAACCTTTCTTTCTTACTGCCATCTTTAGCATGGTAAAATTAAGGCCAAAACCTTACCATGCTTCTTTCCCCTTAACCGATACTTGGTTCATTGAGATTTTTGCTCTCTTCCAAGCATGGTCTTAGCTTCATGGATGTTTGGAAATATAGTAAACAATCCATGAAACTTTAGAAAACCCTTACCTTTTGTTGAAAATCCAATAAACCTTAGATAAACCTGAAAACTAGGGTTTATGGTTTTCCTTGATGGTTCGGTTGTTTTCTCTTGCTTTCTCTTGATTGTTTGTAGTAAGGTGGCTATGGAAGATGGTGAAGGAGCTTAAGGAAGAGGTCTTAGTTGCAGGAGGCCAAAATTTAAGGAAAATGGCAATGAAATGAAGATTTTTCTTCATTTACACATCATTTTGACCAAGGTGGCATATATGAAAATTTTTGAATATTTGACCAACACTTGGACAGGCTATTTCCAACTATTTTGGCTGGGAAAATGACAAATTTTGGCCTATTTTAACTTTGTCAACAAATCTTTTTGACTTTAGGCAAAAATGTGGACACTTAAGCGTCTTAATTGGCATTATGCCATAATTGGTAAACTTTGCCTCTTTAAGCACTTTGGTCCCCAACAATGTTATTAATTCCATCCATGTCTTTTCTTTACAATTCCATCCATTTCCTTTCCATAGCCATCTTTAGAAATTTGTGCAATTGAGTACCTAACTTTTGTAACCTTACAATTTAGTCCGTGGGATAATTGAAAATTTGGCGATGTGCCAATGCTTTCTCCTGAAGCAGGCTATCATTGTTTTTGCCACTTAAGGTGTTATGCACCTCCTAGTAGCAGGCACTCCTGAGGAAGGTAATGTGTTCAAAATTAAGTTTGGAACCTAATTTCAAGTTTACATAGTAAGAATAGAGAAGTTCAACAAAGTTTACTAAGTTTCGAGGTTGATTAGGCACTAAACGAAGTTCAGGGGCAAAATGGTAATTTTGCATCTTGAATAGCCGGGACGAATCCTGAGTAGTTAAAATGAGTTTTTATAACTTAAATTTTAACCTTAACCCAAACTTGAAGAATAAACAAGAATTTAATCAAGAATCACTAACTTACAAAAGATTGGGGCTTAAATGACTTAAGCTTAATACTTTGATGGCTTGGAGGGTAAGTGAGGGTTTAAGAAGGGGAAAGTGAGGCTATGGCTTCCATAATCTCGTTTCCAGCCTTCTCACTCTCATTTTTCTCTCAATTCAACCTTGAAATCAAGATTTCTTGGTGCCAAGAGGAGCCATCAAGGGTATATAAGCTAGGAGTAGCTCATTTCAAGTGTTAAAGCATGGTTTTGGAGCTTGGAAGTGTATTTTCTCCCATCCCCTATTTTTAGTACTTGGTAAGCATTGTGTTCTTGATTGAATTCATGTTATTTGGTTAGTTTGGAGCTTGGGTTTTGGTTAGAAAGTAAGATTTTGATGCTTGGTGCTTATGTTTTTGCTTGGAACTTAGGTAACACTTTATTGAGCTTAGTGGATTGGAAAAGAGTTTGATTCTTGCTTGTTATTTGGAGTTGAGGTAAGGGAGTTATGTTTTCAAGTTCAATTAATACTATTGGCTTGAGTTTGCTTGAAGGAATTGAGTGATTCTAGTAATAACATTAGTTAAAGGTTTTAGTTGAATTGTGGTGGACTAGGAGATTTGGGAGGATTGGATTGATGTTATGAGACATCATAGATTGGCTTGTGATATTTGGTTATGTTCTATGCAACATGGTTTATGTGTATGTGAAATTTGGAGGCTTTCTAGGCATGTTTACTATGTTTGCTAACTGTCCAAAGTTCATAGCAGCAAAAATGCGCCAAATTCTGCAGAAACCCAGATTGGTGACGCGTCGCAAATTATAGGTCAAGGCCCACGATGCATCACCAATCCAAGGAAACAATTGGCAAAATGTCGTCAATTCAGGAAAAATGTGGCAGAACGTTAGCAACTATGGCAACGCGTCGCCACAGTAAAAAATGGCAGAAATTTCACATTTTGCTAGGATGATTGAGGTGAGACCTAAAGGGATTCTTAGAGTACCTTGGGGTCTAAGGATTCCGGGGGTACTCCAAGACTTCCAGAAGTCCCACAAGAGGTAAGAGTTTCCTTGAGTTTTATAAGGTTTCATGGTTGCTTGTGCAACAAGCAAGGAAACTAGATTGCAAATGAACATAACTAAGTACCACTAGCTCAGGTGAAAGGTTTAGAACCCTTGGTGACCTAGCCATGCCATAGCCACGAGGTTGCAAGGTGAAACCTTGTTCATCTAGTTTACAAGGAGGTCTTATGGCCTAGTCTACAAAGTTCCACCATAATTCCCCTGCACAACGACTAAGGGAAGGTTACATGATTGCATCAGTAAGCTACGGCTTACTAGGAGCGAGTTACTGGCCAGAACTCGCTAGGCACAGAGTGATGCCCCGTGAGGAGGACTAGTTTGAGGAGAGGTCTTAAAGGCCTAGTTATATGTACATATATCAAACCCTCATGCTATGTGAGCTCGCAGCAAGTTACATATGTTATCATATGTAGAGTCCTAGTAATTTTCTTGCAGGTACACTGAAGACCCCTTACTGAGAATGTTGAATTCTCACTCCCTAGTTTTGTTGTGCAGAGACTGAAGTTGTTGGATCGGGTAATCGTTGAGGATTATCGCGGTAGTGCACTTTTTTGTGCACAGGTACGGCGCTTGAGAATCTCAATGATTCTAGTCTACATGGGTACTTGTTGGTTAAGTAATAGTACTAACTTAAGTCTTCCTTTGGCTGCAGAGCTTAGTAGCACTTGAACAAAGCTTTTGAGACTCGCCACTGGGACATGTATCCAAGGTGGGAGTTAAGTCAAGAAGATCTCAGTTGAGGCTTGTGTTTATACAATACTCTAGTTGCCTCCATAATCTATGTTTTGAGGAGTCCTAGACTCTATGATTGCTCTTGGGTGAGGGCATTAGCCTACTTTATGTATGAATGTTCTCACGACTTGTTATGTGTAGTAAACTCACACAAATGTTGTGCCTTGGCTATTTGTACTTATTTTATGTAGAAATTACTTGGCCAAGTTAATGTTTTTTGGTTTTAATAAACCAAGTCAAAGCATGAAGAGCATGCATCTTGCATATTCTAGGTTAATCAACTAGTATCATGGGATTTTAATCTACGCACATATATAGCTAGCCAATTGCAATCCACCGTGAGACCAGCTCTCACAGGCTTCCTGGGCAAGGGCCAATTACGGGCGTGTCATAAGGGGGTGTATACTGAGTACTTTACACTTCACAAATCATACACTATGGTGAAAACTAAAGCATATAAGTTTTGGTCCTTATGCTGTAATTTTCCCATTTTGTAAAGATGTAACAATATGCATGTATTTGTATAGTGCTCAAGAGGGTCACTTAAGTATGTACACTAGGGGTATTGTTCTGGTAACCTATAGGACACACTAATCTTGGAAGTTTAAATTCACAGTTTTGGCACCATAACTGGATTACTCCGGAGTGGGTAACATTGAGCGTCTTTCCATAGGGTGGACTAGAAATAACCTTGCCAAAGTAGTACTCCTGTAAGGGCATCGGTTCTGATGTTAGAGCCACATACTCCTTCATGAACCTCTTTTAGGACTTCTTGGGCCTGTCCTTCACTGATACATCTTTGAAGGGGGTTAAAGTATCCCTGTCGGTATAATTCTTCCTCGATCAGGAAGTATCTACCCAAGCACTTTTGCACCTTTGTTGCTTCCAGAGGGTCTTCGGGTAATTCCAAAGTCACGAGATACTTTTTGATAAGATCCTTCCATCATTTATCCAAGGTTATGATAGCCATTATTGTTATGCTTAGGTGATCCAGTACTTCAATGGACTGTTTTGATTTGGCCAAAGTATATGGTTGCAATTTATCTCGTCGAGGTACATTTTTTATTTGTACCCTGTCGAACTCTTGGATAAGCCCTTTTTACAAGATTATGGTATTTTGCCAACTCGGATCCCTTTCCCCGTAGTCCCCTATCATCTGCCGGACTGGTAGTTGGGAATCACTGTGGGTCTTTAGATTTCTCACACCAACTCATTTTGCCAATCATAAGCCTGCTATAAGGGCTTCGTATTCAACAACGTTATTAGTGACATTGAAACCGAATTTGATGGCCTTCAAAGTTTCCACACCTTCGGGTCCACATAGAATCACTCTCGCTCCCTGGTGTTCAGGTCCTAAGGCACCATTGACGAATAATGTCCACTCAGGTTTGTCATTTTTTAGGTCCTCTAGAGTACCTTCAGTTTTGGGCACCTCAACAATGAAATCTGCCAGCGCTTGGGCTTTTATTGCCCTCCTTGGTTCATAGGTGATATCATACTCACCGAGCTCGATGCACCACTTTGATAATCAGCCCTAGTGGTCTACCTTCCTCATGACATCTCAAAGAGGTAAGTTATTTCGCACTGTGATGGGATGTCCTTAGAAATAAGACTGAAGTCTCCTGCTTGCCAGTACTAGGGCATAAATGGCTTTTTGTAGTAGAGGATACTTAACTTCGGTGCCATGCAGGGACTTGCTTACATAATACACCGACCACTGCTTCCCTCCTTCCTCCTTTACAAGAACCAAACTTACAGCTTTTTCAGCCACTGCGAGGTAGAGGATGAGCGGTTCTCCTTTCCTCGGTTGCCGGAGTGTCAATAAATGGGTCAGGTAACTTTTGAGTTCCTCCCATGCCTTCTGGTATTCCTCATTCCAAGGGTGTTCCTTGGCTCTGTGGTTGCCTTCATTTTTTACTGCTTTCATAAATACTTTGAAGAACGGTCAACACTGATCTCCATATCTGGATGTGAATCAACTAAGGGAGGTTATTCTTCCAGTAAGCCTTTATATATCCTTTGTTGTCGTTGGAGTTCGGAATGCTAGCAAGGCATCAACTTTTTCAGGGTTAACATTTATACCTTTTTCGAATACCATGAAGCCGAGGAATTTCCCCGCTGTTACCCCGAATACGAATTTCTTGGGGTTAAGACGTATTCTGAAGTTCCTAAGTTGCTGAAAGGTCTTTTGTAAGTCTATGATATGATTGCTAGGTACTTTGGTTTTAACAATCATGTCATCAATGTATACTTCCATGTTTCTCCTGATCTGGGAATCAAACACCTTGCTCATCAGACTTTGATATGTTGCTTTGGCATTTTTTAGGCCGAAAGGCATTCTGACACAACAATATGTCCCGAATTTGGTAAGAAATGCTATTTTTTCCTCATCCTCGGGACTCATCCGAATTTGGTGATAGCCTCTGAAGGCATCTAGTAAGCTTAATAGCCCATACTCGACCATAGAGTTGACCAGGTGATCTATTGAGGGGACGGGGTATGAGTCCTTAGGACAGACGTCATTGATATTACGGAAGTCAATGCACATTTAGAGCTTATTGGTTCCTTCCTTAGTGGTGACAATGACGTTGCTAAGCCACTCGGGATATTTGACTTCCCTTATCACTCCGGCTTCCAAGAGTTTTTGAACCTCTTTCTTGATGAAGTAGTTATTTTGAGTCAAAAGGCTGTGCTTTTTCTACCGAATGAGTTTTAAGTTAGGTTGCATCTTAAGATAGTGTTGGGCTATGTCTGGATTCACTCCAAGCAAGTCCTTCGGCAAGTAGGCAAAAAGATCTTTGTTCATTATCAGAAGGGATACAAGTTTTTCTTTTTCCCTTTCGTCCAGTTGTTTTCCTACTCGGGTACTTCGGCCAAGGACTAGTTCTATATCTTCAGTTTCTATTTTCTCGTTATCCTTTTCTCTTCTTGTGGCTTCTTTGGCAGCAGTACCCTTTTCCCTAATAGGTTGTGCATGGACTTTAGGGGGACTTTTTCTTGCTTTGACAAACACCTTCTTAACCTTAACTTGGTCAATGAATATCTTTGTGTCTTCTTCTTTTGTTTTGAAAGTGACCATCAGGTATTTGACATCTGTTCGGAGATGGAGATTGCCTTGCATTTACCTCCCGATGATGGCGTTGTACGATGATGATACATCTATGACTATGAATCTTGTCATAGTGAATGCGAAAAGCTCTTCTCCCATTTTGACTAAGGTACCCTCTAGCATAAGCGGGAGATTAACCCATTCGATTACGGGAAGTTCGGCTGGTCCTACTCTAAACATGGGAGATGTCATTGGCTTAAGATCATTATTTGTTATGCCTAGTTTTAGCAACACATGGGTGAAGAGGACGTCAGCATTTGAACCATCATCTAGGAGCACTTTCTTGACGCCCTAGCTTCCTATCCTTGCCACGATCAGGAAAGGGTTGTCGTGTTGAAACTTCACAGTAGACCATCCTTCTGAACAAGCTTGTTTGTTGGGTTGTCTAATTCAATCATCGTGATTTGCCGGAGCCTTCCTTTTCCTCTTAGTCGAGGGTATTCTAGTTGTGATTTTCTGGATTATACCCGCCGAAGGTGGTGGGTGTTTCCTGGGACTTCGGTTTCAATGTTGATTACAATCATAGTCCTCATTCTCTTATTTCCTCTATTCTCCATTTCTTTCTCAGGCTTTGGCCGATGGCATGCACAAATAGCGTTAAAGATACCCTTACTTGATCAAAGATTCAATATACCTTTTTAGTTTGAAGCAATCCTTAGTATCGTGCCAGTGGTCTCAATGAAGTTGACAAAATTTCTTCCATGTTCTTCTTGTTGTCTGAGGTCATGGCCTTCAGACATTGGATTGCAGTTCCTTGTCTTTTGAAGGCCATCAGGATGTTCGTTCTTGTAGTCTTTAGGGGGTGAATGATACTCACTTTTTCCCTTTGCTTTTCGAGGTCTACCCCCTCCCTCAGCGAAATGCGGGCGTTGGTGACTCTAACCCGCAGAGTGATTATGGTCAAACTTTAGGCCGCCCATCCTTAGCTCCTCGGCTGTCATGTGTTGCTCGGCCCTTCGGTAGAATGCTCTAAGGGTGTTAGGAGGATCCTTGGAGAACATGTAAAAGAGCTGTGAGTCCCTCATTAGCCCCCTAATTGTAGCGAGGATTCAGATCTTGAGGCAAAAATCTAGCACACTGAGGGCTTTATAGTTAAGCATCTCGGCGTAGTCCCAAATGGTCTCCCTATTCTTTAGGGCTATGTCAAACATTTGGACTGGCATCTTCATTGTTGGCCTTCTTCTAATGAATTGCTGGGTGTAGGCAGTGGACAACTCCTGGAAACCCATTATGGTTCTGGGCACCAGAGAGTTATACCACATAGTTTCCGATCCTAATAGGGTGACTTCAAAACATTTGCAAAGGGTGGTAGCATCGGCATCATGCAATACCATGCTCCTCTTATACTTCGTCAAGTGGCCCTGGAGGTCGCTACGCCCATCATATGTCTCCAGGTGTGGTACTTGAAAATCACTGGGCATTAGTGACTTTACTGAAATACGAATAAAGGGGGACTCCTCTCCTTTGAAGGTCTCTGATAGCCTTGACTAGACATGCTTTCGAGAGGCCAGTTTTTCCACTTTTTCCAACCTCTTCAAGATTTTTCCATTAGGACGGTAATGGCCTCGTCTCCTTGCTGTCAGGGAATCATCGGTAGGGGAGACTAGCGCATCATCTTCTTGGTGAGTGACTTTGCTGGCGCGAGGGTAGGGACTTCTCATCTGAGGATGGACTTCCCCGGTGGGAGGTTCTAGGCTCTTTCGACCTTGCTCCTACAATGCGATGTCCCTAGGACAGTATGTTCTCCATTGAGGACTCATCCTGAGGGCTCCCGTTGCCGGAGCTTCGATGAGGTGACTTATGGCTTTTCTCCGGACGGGCGCATGACCACTTTTGGTCGAGTTGTTGTGTCATTTCAGCCACAATAGAGTGCTAAAAGTCACATAGAAATTATGATCATTAAAGGATGCTCGTCCTCTGCCAGGGAAGTCTCCACTTTAGGCTATTCAGTCGTTGCTTGAGTCTTTGGCATATACTGGGACCTTAAGAGTCCCTTGTCCTTTGAACGCCGAGTCTCCACAATAGCGACTTAAGGGTAAGTTCCCATAGATGACACCAAATGATGCCGGGGACACCTTCGTTGTATAACATGCTAGGCCTGAGAAAGAGACTTTCGATGATAAGGTATCTGCAAGACCTTGAAAAATGTCAGTTAAGAGCTCCCCAAAATGCTTTTCAGGGAAGGAGCCTTCAAAGCCCAAGTTAGTATACTAGAAAAAAGTTGCTAAAAGTAAAGAGTAGGAAAGAGAGAGTCACATGTGTTATTACCTGGGAGTCTCCCAAGTATTTATAGGGGGCTCAAAGGAGAAGTCCGGTACCTGAGTAAGCAGATCAGGACACACGATCGGCAAGGATCAGCTCCATACTTTCGGTGTGCCATGCCTCCAGCTGTCCATGAGCAGTTATGCTCAGAGGGCATGGACCAGGTTTCTATTAGAGGCATCATAACCTTTTTTGTCATTTTTCGAAAGAGCCCTTCGGTGATTTGAGGACCCCTTCGGGGATTGCACTTCTCCTGAGGGTGGTTAAATATAGTCCTTCAGAAGTCCAAACTCCCCATTTTGAGGTCGATCAAAGGGGGTATCTGAAGGTCACGTTTTACCGTACCAAGGTTGGCTATGTACTTTTCCAAAGATGGTACCTAGTCCCCTCCGGAGTTGGCTCAAGTCAGTCCTAAGGGTGGTCTGAGGTCTATTTCTCTGAAGGTCTTGGGTGATTTGCCCTTCGGCTATGACTTGGAGCAATTTTATGCCTATGCAGATTGCGAGACGCAACCTAGCGAGCAAAGCTTCATATTTGGCCATGTTGTTTGTCACCTGGAAGAAGAATTCAATGGATCTAGATACTTCCAATCCTTCAAGTCCTCTTAAAATAATGCCTGCACCCTAGTGCGTTGCTCCCGAGGCATTATCAACAAATAGTTCCCATTTCAGCTCACAATCCTCTTCGCCCGAAGTTTGTCCTTCAATATTCGGAGGTAATTTGACTATAAAATCTACGAGTGCTTGTGCCTTGGTTGCCTTCCACGGCTCGTAGCTTATGTCTTATTCACCGTGCTCTATGCACCATTTTGAGAGTCTTCCTGAATGATCTATCCTTTTCATCACATCCCAGAGAGGGATGTTACTTCAGACGACAATTGAATGGCCTCAAAAATATGGCCAAAGGCATTGTCCTATGAGTATTAGGGCATATATGGCCTTCTGTAGCATCGGGTAATTTACCTCAGCTCCACGGAGTGATTTACTAACGTAGTATATGAGCCTTTTCTTCCCAAGTCATCCTCATACACTAGGACTGAGCTCACGGGTTTTTTGTTGACTGCTAAGTATAGTATGAGGGGCTCCCCTTCCTTCAATTGCCACAGTGTGGGCAGCTTAGTAAGGTATGCTTTGATTCTTTCCCAAGCTATTTTCATTTTTCGTTCGAAGTATTCTCGGTTCCATTGTCATATTTTGTAGCATCTATGAGCGTTTTTGTTATAGCTCTCCTAGTCGGAAGCATGCTCAAGGAAGGTAAATTGCTCTAAATTAAGTTTAGAACTTTAATTCAAGTTTAAATAGCAAGAATAGCAAAGTTTAGCAAAGTTCACTAAGTTCCGAGAAGATTAACGCGCTAAATGAGGTTCAGGGGCAAAACGGTAATTTTGCATCCTAACAAGTCGGGCTAGGTCCTGAGTGGTTAAAATGAGTTTTTATAACCTAAATTTTAAATTTAACCCAAATTTAGTTGAAATAAATGTAAATTGACCAAGGATGACTAAGGTTCCTAAAAGAAGGGGGTTTAAGTGTTCTGTGTCTAATACTTGGGTGGCTTGGGTTTTAAACTTAGTTTATAAGATGGTAAAGTGGGGGATGGCTACCAAAACCCGAGTTCATCCTTCACACCATCATTTCTCCATCCATTGAAGCTCAAAATCAAGATTTTTAAGTGAAAAGTGGAGCCACCACAAGTATATAGGCCATTGGAAGCTTGTTTCAAGCATAAAATCATGGTTTTGGAGCTTGGAAGCACGTTTCCTTCTATCCCCTATTTTTGATACGTGGTAATCAATGGGTTCTTGATTGATTTCATGTTTATTAGTTGATAGGGAGATTGGGTTTTGGTTAGAAGTTAGTAACTTGATGTTTTGTGCCCATATTTGCTTGGAACTTAAGTTAGAGTTTGTGGAGCTTGGTTGGTGCAAAAGAGTTGCATAAGTCTTGCTTGTTACTTGGAATTGAGGTAAAGAGTTGTGTTTTCGAGTTCAATTAATGCTATTTGAATGAGTTTGCAAGAAGAATTCGAGTGGTTCTAGCAATAGCATTAGTTAGTGGGCAAGGTTGAATTATGGTGGACTACAAGGTTAGCGGTGATTGGAATGATGTTATAATGCATCATAGATTGGCTTGTGATAGTTGGTTATGACCTATACAACATGTTTTACATGTATGTGAAGTTTGGATGCTATCCATGCATGTTTGATATGTTTGGAAAGTGTCCAAAGTTCATAGCAGCAAAACTGGGAATTTTCTAGGCTGTCGCAGGTATTGGCGACGCGTTGCCAATCATCGCCAGTATCCATGATGCGTCACTATTGCAGGAAAATTGGCAGCTCATTACCAACTGTGGTAACACATCGCCACAGGTATGTTGGCTGAATTTTCCAAGTTTTGCTAGGAAAGTCAATGGGAGACCTAGCGGGGTTCTTACGGTATCTTGGGGCATAAGCATTTCAGGGGGTACTCCGAGACTTTCAAAAGTCCTTTGAGGCCTAGAAGTTTTCTTGAGTTTCATAAAGTTTTTACGATTACTTGTACCATAAGCAAGAAAACTAGTTTACAAAGGATCACAACTAGGTATCACTAGCTTGGGTGAAAGGTTTAAAACCCTTGGTTGCCTAGCCGTACATTTAGCCATGAGGTTGCAAGGTGAAACTTTAGTCCACTTAGTCTACAAGGTCTTTATGGCCTAGTCTACAATAGTCCCACCATAATGCCCCTATACAACATAAATGGGGGAGTTTAAACTGGTGATTTATCACTAGTTAGGCTGGCAAGCTAAGCTTGCTAAAGGACAAGGCAATGCCTTGTAGCTCAAGGACCAGGATGAGGGGAGGTCTTAAGGGACCTAGGTAAATACATATATTAGACCCTCAGGCTGTATGAGCTTATAGTAGGTTACATATGTTATCATATGTGGAGTCCTTAGTAATTTTCTTGTAGGTACAGTGAAGACCCTTACTGAGAATTACTGAATTCTCACTCCCTAGTTATGTTGTGTAGATTCTGAAGTTGTTGAGCCGGGTAACCACTAAAGGTTATCAAGGTAGTTGCTTTTGTTGCAGGTATTTTAATTACGAATCTTTATGATTCTAGTCTACTTGGGTAACTTGTTGGTTAAGTAACAATACTAACTACAGTCTTCCTTTGGCTATGGAGCCTAGTAGCACGTGGACAAGGACTTTTGTGACTCGCCACTAGGACTTGCATCCAAGGTGGGAGTTAGTTCAAGAAGATCTCAGTTGAGGCTTGTATATATAGTCCTTTTAGTTGCCTCTATTGTCTATGTTTTGAGGAGTCCTAGACTCTAGGGTTGCTCTAGGGTGGGGGCATTAGTCTACTTTACGTATGAATGCTCCCACACAGTTGTTATGTGTAGTAAACTCACATAAATATTGATTTTGTATGCTTTGGCTATTTGAACTTGTTTTCTTTGGAAATGTTTTAGCCAAGTCAAAGCATGAAGAGCATGCATCTTGCATATTATAGGTTAATCAACTAGCATCATGGAATTTTTAATTCGCACACATGTATAACTAGCCAATTACAACCACCATGAGACCAGCTCTCACAGGCTTCCTGGGCAGGGGCCAAGGATAGCCATATTAGTTTTTAAAACGGGCCTACACTAGTTGCCATATTGTGAGATAAATCGGCTAAGGGCAGTTATCTTTCCTATTAATCTTTGTATATCCTTGATTAAACTAGGAGTCTAGCACTCGAGGAGAGCTTTCACCTTGGTGGGGTTTGCCTTGATACTACACTTCGAAACCATGTATCCCAGAAACTTACCTCTACCCATGCCAAAGGTACATTTTTTTGGATTCAACCTTATGCCAAACTTCCTGAGTTGTTGGAAGGTCTCCCACAAATCTTCAATGTGACTTGTGCCATTTCAGCTTTTGATTATCATATCGCCAATGTATACTGCCATATTCCGACTGATCTGCTTCGTGAACGCAATCATCAGTTCAAATTAGTGAACTTTTCATCCTTCCTTTTCATAAGTCATAACTTAGAAAGTTTTACCTCTCTATACATGGACCTCCTGTAAAGGTTCTTGAGCCTCTCAATCCTCCATTTCTATATCTAAAATAGGCAAAAAGGGCATGAGTAAATAAGTACTGAGTAAAGAACCTAAATAGCACTTGGTGCCTTATTCAATGTTTCAAACATTGATTTACATAAAACCTCCAAACTTCTTTGGTAACCTACATCCAAAAACATAAAAGACACCAAGAAAAACAAGTATAGCAAAAAACATAATACATATACTGTAACGTCGCCTACCCTGGATAAGGCCCTCTCAGTAAGACTACAGAACCAGAGTCTCGCACTAGTTGTAGTTGGCTAGTTAATTACTTATCCCATGTTAAAACATTTTATGCATCTAGTTATTGACCTAATATGCATTATGCATGCACTTGCTTCGACTTAAATTTCACTTTAGGAAAATAAATCAAAACATTGCTGGCACTTATAAAATGCAACTAATACACAAGTCAAAGCATAAAAGGTAAGTGTATTTACTACAAGTAATAACTATGCATGTGCATCATTACAAAAGTAAAGACTATGCACATGCCCAAAAGCAACTGAAATACTACTCGACCTAGAGACATTGGAGGCCAAACTGGCATACATATGTATACCAAAGGATGACTACTAAGATCCATGGTTAACTATGTCCATCCTTGTGCTGCTAGCCTTTACCAGGCTGCAAAAAAGATATATTTAGCACAACAAACTTAACCAATAAAACTATAATTGATAATGATTCACTTAATAGTTTACTTGCAAGTAAAACATTAGCTCGATAACCCCCCTATGGTTACCGGCTCCAAACAGATGAAATCTGCACAACAACACTAAAGGGAGTAAGAATTCGAAGATTCCTAGTAAGGCATGGGAATGATAATACTCCCTCTTAGCTTCGCATGGGGACTTATCACCTCAAACGGACACCCGAGTGAAAAGTTATGAAGAAAACACTACTGGGTGTCAAAGCTAGCGATAGGCTTCTGGCGCTTTGGCGCCACAGCCCTATAGGCTTACCATTCTATGAATTTTGGAGGGTTATCCAGGGCACTATCGTACCAGTGGCACCGTAACACTAAGGCCCTATCCCCTAATGCCGAGAAAAGCTTTCTAAGCCTCTTGGGAGGCTTCCTATGCCTTTTAAGCCAACTTTGGGATGCCCCCAATCACCATATACTAATAGACCATCTTGCATAGGCCACAAATACACCATTGCAAACATCCTATGATGCATCAAAACATCATACAAGCCACCAAATCATTCCTAGTACACCATGAACATTCATGCCCATAATCAATGCTATTGCCATTACTACTTGTTTCCAACAAGCAACCATAATCTAATAGCATCAATTAAGCTTCAAACAAAAAATCCCTTACCTTAATTTCATCTATCAAGTAAGGATTTGCTAACCATTAAACAAGAATAATGCTCTACAAAGTTTAACCTAAGTTCCAAGCAAACCAAGCCAAATGGCACACAATCAACAACAACCAAGCAAAACCCATACCATAAAACATCAAACAAACAAGGAAAGACCAAGGAATTCTTGTTGCCTCATGCTTAAACCTTGCTCTAGCTGGAAAAATGTGGATAATACTTCCAAAACCAAGAACAAAGGTTGAAATAGGCTACCCAAAGCTTGTACACCTTTAAAACCTTCAAATCCCACCTAGAATATTTGTCTTTGGCCAAGAATTCAAGGAGAAATTAAGAGGGGAAGAAGAAATTTGGGTTTGGCTAGGAAAATGGCAATAATGGTAGCTAGAAACACTTTACCAAGTTTTAAACTCCAATTTCTAACAAGTCCCCAAAATTTCTTAAGTTCGCCAAAATAAACCCCTTCCCAAAATAGTAGTTCTAGTCAAACTTTGGTCAAATATTTAACACTTAAGCAAATCTTTGGGTTTTAAGCAAGGTTTATGCATCAAAACATATTTTTTACTCTTGGGTCTCAGCCCGACGCCTCAAGATGCAAAATTACCATTTTTCCCCCATCCTCTCTTGGTGCCATAAACTACTCGGAACTTAGTTGTTACCTACTCCAGGGTAGTCCAGTTATGGTGCCAAAATTGTGAATTTAGACTCTCATAATTGGTAATGTTCTGTAGGCCATCAGAACACTACCCTTAATGTGCATACCCAAGTGGCCCTCTTGGGCACTACGTAAACACATGCATATTGGTCTAACGATCACACACATATTCACATTTCATGCACATGAAGGCAGCAAAGAAGGAAAACACTAGCACAAGTCTTAATCTTGGCTACCACACATTAAGCAATCTTGTTAAGTTCTAGTGACCAGCCACTGCACCTATAACTTCCACTAATAAACTGTATCATTCTATCCATGTACCCCTTATTTTCTTCACTCCATTATTAAGTAGAGACCTAGAGAAAACCAACAAATTTTTTTTTACATCAATAGCCAACCTATGGACCAAGTTATGGATTTTTTAAGTCGGTTACAAAATTCTGACCAAATGAACAATAACTTATACAAATTTGCAATGTCATATCTTTGGCTGCAGGTCTCCAAATTCAGAAATTCCAAATTCCAGTTCAACCTATAATGTTCTCTAGGTGTGGTCAAAATTTCATACCAAAATTCCTTATACATAGGGAGATATAAAACTTTAAGTGCAGAGTCAAAATTCTAGTCACTTTAAGACCATTTTGCCCATACAAAATTTTATAAGTGTGCAAACACTTCATTCACAAGGGAAAAACTCTCCAAAGCTATCCCATATACGTCCATTACACATAGGAATTACATTTCCTTGCTTTAACAACTTTATGTGGCCAAAACAGAATTTACAAGTAAGCAACCTATCATTCACACTTAGCAGCTTTGCACCACATCACATACATAGCCAAAAACATTGCTCAAATGTTCACATACTTGTCTCATTTTACATACACTACATAATGGTCTTGACTCAACTAAATACTCACCCTAAGTTACAAGAGTGCCTGAGACACAATGGACTCCAGAATAGGATGCTGGACAGCTGCTGCATAACACAATAAGTACCACCATTAAAAATACCAAATGTGCTCCTAAAATCACCAAAATTTCTAGATCATGACTAGACATATGGAAGTTCCTGTACCTAAAATTTCAGATCAAAACTCAAACCACAAAGGTTATTTTGAATGTGATCTTTCAGCTGAATGTAAAATAACAGAATTGAGGGGAGTAAATTTCATTGAGAAACTTAGTAAGGGTAACACTTGGTTTCAATAGGCAGTGTGACCATCATCAAAACTTGCATCCAAATACACTAAAGCACAAAAACCACAATGAATATATATAAGATATAACAACCAAATGCAGTAGCCATTCATAACAAACAAACACATGAAATGTGGCAGCAACATATACCATAGGTTAGTCCATAAAACATGAAATAAACATAACCAAATCACTATGGCAGCCCTCCTCAAGCTTATGCTTGGTCTTAGGAGGATTTTAATACTAGTTGGTACTAACTTTTGGGCTCTAGAAACCCAGAAATTCGCTACCATCACTGTGCACTTCACACTAGGTCACAAAACCTTCAATAAGTGCACTCCCCTCACTAAGCTTGGTTCATCAAGCTCATGGCTCTCTTCCAAGCTTAGCCCTAGCTCCATGGTTTCTTGAAAATATAGAAAACAACCCATGAGAGTAAGAGAACCCTTACCAAAGTGGGTAGGCCAAAAATCAAGCTTGATCCTTAAAGTATCCAAGCAATAGCTCTAGTTTGCTTCCAATTGCTTCCTTTTGCCTTCAATTTCAATCAATTGCAAGTTTGAAGGTGTGGTGGCTATGGAGGAAGTGTGTATGTGTTTTTAGGCTAGAGGAGGACGAAAATGAGAGATGAATAAGTGATTTGGCCACTTAAATGGGCTTAAGGGCACAAAACACACTTAATAAGCCTAACCTTGCTTTATGTCATTTTCCTTCTCAGTAATTATGGTTTCTTTGTCTTAAAATAATTGGTACACATGCCCATTTATCAAGCCTTGGCTGCCTCACCCATGGTAGGAAAACTCCAAATTGCTCCATTTGACTTTAGTAAAAAACATACACATCCTAAGGCTTACATTCGAACACTTAGGACTTTTATGCCTTTTTATGTTTTCTTTGTCTTTAGATGTCTTCCATGAGCAATTTGGTCCTCCAATAGCACTTTCATACCATTCATATCCTTCTCATAACTCTCCAAATCTCTTTTGTGAAAGTTTTGCAATTGAGTACCCGAATTTCCAAAATCTTACAAAAAAATCCATAGGTTGCTTGACAAACAAGCAATCATTGAGGATTTTCTTGGGGGCCAAGTTACCAACTTGGAACACTTTTAAGGAGGTGTTGATCATGCCTTTTACCCCCTACACTTCAATCACTATGGTGACAATTACACAATATAATGGTTTTTAACCATTATGACATACTTGTAATTCTCCCATTTTGTGAAGTGGTAACATTATCAAACTTTGCCCAACTTACTAATCCTTGCCCAGTTAACTCTAAATAAGGTATTAAACTATGAATTTAAATACTTTACCTTCCTCGATAGAGCTTCCCTCTATGAAGGCCGTAACATAAGCCCTTGAAAGAACTTTTTGGCCATCAACTTGTCTTTACCAGCCATATATGGAGCATACTAAATGAACAAGTTGTAGCACTACTCACACTCTCTCACAGACATCTCTCCTTGAGTGAGATTCTCAAACTGTATCTTCCTCTAATCTTGGGTAGCCTCACTAATGTACTATTGTTGAAACTTTCTCTTAAAGTTTGACCACTTGATCACCTTCTTCTTGTGCTCTGGTTGATTCCCAGTTCTTTCCTTTAGCGTCTCTAGGATATCATCCCACCATAACCTAGTTCTCCCTCTTAAAAAGAAAGGTATTAAGGCCATCCTTTGGTCTAACTTGTTGCCTCCACAAGTGAAAAGCTGATTCATCCTAGTTAACCAACCTTCCGCCTAATTGTGGTTGCTTAACCCATCAAAACTTGGTGGGTCAACCATCTTAAACATCTTATGTAATCTCATAGAATGTAAAGCTTCTCCTCTCTTTGGAGCCTCCATAGCTTCTAGTTCTTCCTCATGCTTATAAATAGAATCTTGTCTCTCACGAGCCCTAGGCACTTGCTAGTAGTCAGCATACCTCTCTTAACCTTAAGGTGGGCCATTCTTTTGGCCATTTTTTTCCTGAGTAGCTCCTTTGTCATCTTGGTCTTGAAATAACTCATTCAATATGGTGGTCATGCGTTGTGCCACCTTCACCAAGGTTTGAGTCATCCCATGAAGCACCATGGATATCTCATCTAATCTCACCACAATCGGATCACTAGAACCTTCACCAGGTTCCCTAGCTCCCTTTGACACTCCTGACCTAGTGTCAAACATAGCAACCTGTAACCAAAGCCAAATGATATTACATAGATGTTGGTTAGTACTAACTATCCTAGAACATGGACTTTAAACTAGACCTCAGTCTTTGACTCCAATGTCTATGGAACATGGCTCTGATACCAAATTGAGATGTCTGACCTCGGCCTTACCTAGGAAACCTGTGAGAATGGATCTCGTGGTGGCTATAATTGGCTAGATAATTATGTGCAACAAATTAAAACTTCACGTTACTAGTTGGTTAACCTAGAAAATGCAAGCATGCATGCTATTTTAGCTTTAACTAGAGTAATTGGAAAATCGTAAGACATTCACATTGCATAGGCATAATCCAAGGAAATCAGAGTTTAAAAAGCCAAAGAAGACAAAGTCAACATTTGTATCATTATAACTGCACATAATAACCATGAGAGGGCATTCAACAAAAGTAGACTAATGCTCCTCACTCAAGAGTAACCCTAGAGTCCTAAGCTCTTTCAATAAACATTGGAGGCAACTAGGCATAGAATATATACAAGCCTCCTTACTGAGGTCTACCCAGCCAATTCTTACCTTGGACATGAGTCATAGTGGCAAGTCACAAAAGCCTATCCATGTGCTTATTAGCCTCTACGGCAAAGAAACATTACAGTTAGTACTTTACTTCACCAGCAAGTAACTATAAAGATTCTCATAACAAGTACCTACAACAAAAGACTACCTCAATAATCCTTAGCAGTTATCGGGCTCAATAATGTCAGAATCTGCACAACATAAATCAAGGAGTGAGAATTTAAGAATTCTCAATAACCGGATTTCACATTTAAGGAAAAATACTAAGGACAACACATATATCAACATATATAATCTGCTGTCAGCTCACACAGCGTGAGGCTAAACTTATGCACATATGTTTCAGTCCCTTAGGACTCATCCTCTTACTAGTCCTTAAGCTACAAGGCAAAGTCTTGTTTACTAGTAAGCATAGCTTACTAGCCTAACTAGTAAAGTTTTCACAAGTTGAAGATCTCTTATGTTGTAGAAGGGCACTATGGTTGGACTAATGTTAACTAGGTCTCGGAGACCCACTAAGTGTCTTAAGGTTCCCGCATTAAAACCTTGTTCCTGATGGCATGACTAGGTCTTCGAAGGTACTACACCTCACACCCAAGCTAGTGAAACTTCATTGTGGGCCCTTCATAACCTAGTTTTCTCACTTACGGTATAAGTAACCACAAAACTCAAGAAAACTCCTAGGACTTGGAGGAGTTTTGGAAGTCTCAGGGTACCATCAAGACTCCACGACCCTTAGGCACCTTAAGCACCCCCTTGGACCTCCCTTCAAACCCCCTAGCAAAAGTTGGTTTGTCTAGCCAAGATAATTGTGGCGACGAGTCTCCACAGTATATAACTTCCTGGAAATTTTATGTGATTTTGGCAACGCGTCACTGTAGTACACAATTCCTAGAATTTTCACATGGTTTTGGCGACGCTTCTTTGTTGGTTGGTTACTCCTCGTGCCCAAAAAATTCCAACTCTTGCTATATGCACCTTGGGAGGCCTCCTAAGCACATTAAACATGCTTGGATGGCCTTCTAACTCCACCTACCTATAAGATATACTACAAAGGCCACCACAAAACTACTACAAACATAATTATGATGCATTAAAACATCATGCTAACCTCAAACAAACACCTAGTCCACCATGAACAAACTTGTCCACTAACTAATGCTATTGCCAAAACTACTTGATTTCATCAAACAACAACACTCCAATAGCGTCAATTAAACTCAAAACTGTAAATCCCTTACCTTGATCTCAAGTTACAAGTAAGGATTAAGCAACACTTATCCAAAAATAAGCTTCCACAAAGTTCTACCTAAGTTCCAAGCAAACCAATACCAATGACACCAAATTACTAACAACCAAGCAAAATCCATACCATAAAAAATCAAACAAACAAGAAATCAATGTCACCTCTCGCTAAAAGTAGGGGACCAGCTGGAAAATGCCCTCAAAATCACAAACGAAGCTTGAAACAAGTTGCCCAATGCTTGTATACCCCTTAGGACTTAAAATTCCTTCAAGAACACTTGATTTTGAGCAAAGGCTAAAGGTGAAATCAAAGGGAGAAGAGGGAGCTCAGGTTTGGAAGGGATAAGAGGCAAAAATGGCAGCCACCCCCATCTCTTGCAAGTTTTAAAAGCCTTTTTCCCTTTAACCCTCAAACTTTGTAAAAAGAGACTAAAGGCCTCATTCCCTAAATAGTAACCAAAGTCAATACTTGGTCAAATCTTGCATATTTAAGCTAATTTTGGGTTTAACAAAATGGTTGGGTTTCAAAACACCTTTTTAACTCTCGGGACTTGTCCTGACACTTTAGGATGCAAAATTACCATTTTGCCCCCCAACCTCTTAACTCCTCAGAACTTAGGAAATTTTGACTAACTTACTTATTCTTGCTTAGTTAACTTGAAATATGGTATTAAACTAGAAATTTAATTTACTTTACCTCATTTAGTTAAGCTCCCTGCTAAGAGGACCGTAACATGTTTGACTTTTTTTTACTTCCTTTTTGTATATTTACATATATTTTCAAAAGAATGTGTATATTCAGAATTATTTAATACTTAAAAGATCATGAACTAAAGTACTATAAGATAATTTATTGATAGCCGAAGTGCTATCGCCCTAGTCACCTAAGGACCCTGGAAAGGAGGGAGTCAAACACCTGAGGTACACGACCTCGATAGCCCGCCAATACCAACCTCGGGAAACTAGCGTATCGCCTCCCTCGGGAAGGCGACCAAAGCAGCTTCGGGGGATAAGAACCAGCCACCTTCTGCAGGAGAAAGTCCCCCGAAGGACTAACTTTGGAGCCAGTTAAAACCCCGAAGTACCAGTCCAACCCTGGGAAAAGGCTCCTCACCCCGAAGGTGGACATCAACCAAGGGGACCTCGGAGGTACGGCAGGCGCCATCAAGGAGTCTCTGACATCCCGCCCAAGTCACCCTGCACGCCGCCCTCATATGCACTCTGACACGCCGCCACCACCCACGTCCTGTCACGTAAGGCTATGCTTGTCGCAGCTCGTGGCCCAAAGAGCCTGCAGGTGGCTAGAGGCCCCCACGCGCAGAAGTACGGATGACATCCGTCCATACACGTGTCACAATCCGAAGGGCTCACCCCCTCTTATATATATCAAGGGAATGGCCATCATTTGAGGGCTCTCTCTCCTCTCTCCGCCCTGAATCCTCTCCTCTTAGCCCCCGGGAAAACATGGCAGGCAATAGTCTCTTGTGCTTACTACTCCCACTCCACCTCTCAAAGCACTGACTTGGGCGTCGGAGGCTCCTCCTCGGAAAAAGACTCCGGGGACCTCCTAACCCCTGTTTTCTGAGTGTTTCAGGCAGGTCCTCCTGAGGAATCCCCATTTCGGGCTCCCTCCCACACCGGAAGTCTTTCTCGGCCTCACCGTGCCTGCCTCACAAAGGTGCCGCCGGCCATCACAGGTGATCCACACATAGCACCTTCCGTCGGGACTCACATGCACCTCCTGAAGTCCCTGCCGCACTCACCATGACACATCGTGGAGATGATGCTGATGCCATCATTTGGCGCCGTCTGTGGGAACTACTCCCAGGTCATCGTTGTTAAAACTCAGTGTTCTAAGGACAAGCGACTTCTGAGGTCCCCGTCCGCGCCAGAGGTTTAACCGACAACCGAACAACTGCAGCAGGGACTTCCCTGCCCGAGGACGAACATCCTCTGGCTATTACTACGTCTTTCCTGCGCGAGTTCCCACGCTCTGTCATGGCCAAAATGATGCAGCAGTTAGACCGAAAATGGCCACATCATTACTACCTTGTCGAGAGAAGAGTTCCATGTCAACCCACAAGGGTATGGAGAACGATGATCAACCAGATGAGTCCTCGATGGGAAGCATACCCCTCGAAACGTGACCTACAGGAAAAACAGGGTCAAGAGGACCCAGACCTCCCCGTCGAAGGAGTTTTGCACCCGAAGAAAAGTCACCGTCTCTTCGGCAACAAAGTCATATACCCATTGCCCCAAAAGGCAGTCTACGCCTTGGTACTTGCAGGCAGAAGGCTGCGACTCTACTTCCAAGGACACGCTATCACCGTCCGGAGTGACCCGCCTCTATACGACGTCATGAAAAAGAGTAGAGCATTCGGGAAGGCTATCAAAACGGTGCATCAAACTCGGAGAGTACTACATCACGTATGAGCTTAGAAAGGCAATGAAAGCCCAGGCACTGGCAGACTTCATTGCCGAAACCCCAGAAATGGAAAATGCTGAAACCGATGAGGGACACCGAGCGAAGGTAGATCCAGAGTGGAAACTCCCTGTCGGTAAAATCCCAAGCGCAGAATAATAGGGCGCTGGAGTAGCCCCTTGGGGGCCCGAGGGCAGGGAGGCTACCAAAGCCATTAAATTTGGTTACCAAAGTGTTGGGACATCCGAGCATGGCAACGCGAGGTCCAGCAACCTCGGACAAAGGGAGGAAAGATTGTACAAAGAGGTATCTCGCAACTAAAGAGTCCCGAAAATCCTCATGAAGCGACGAAAAGTGCGAAGATGTTCCGGACGATATTCCCTAATTAAAGAGGAATTATACCGGCAAGGGTACATAAGACCGTCACAGAGATGTATCGGTAAAAAGAGTGCAAAAAAATTCGTCCAGGAAGTGTGAAAAGGGCCAAAAGACACGCTAGCACCCAAAAGACTGCCTTTGGAGTGGGCAACCCCGGAAGCTTACCTTTGCCCCTTTGCAGTATGGTGCATAGACCTCACCGGGCTGCTCCCGACAGCACCCGAAGGGGTGAAGTTCTGCGTAATAGCAGTAGACTACTTTATTAAGCGAAACGAGGCAGGACCCCTAGCGACCATTCCGGCAAAAGATATACAAAAGTTCGTCTGGAGAAACATGATATGCAGATTTGGCATATCGACGGTGATAATGGCCAATAATGGTTCTCAGTCTATGGACAAGGGATTCCAAGAATTCGCCACCAACTTCGGAATAAAATTGCACTTTGGCCGACTAGCTCAGCCCCGGAGCAACAGACAAGTGAAGGTAGCCAACAAAACTATAAATGAGGGACTATAAAAGAGGTTGGGGGAAGCAAAGGGAAAATGGCCAGGAAAACTTCCTGCTGTACCAACGGGTCATCAGACAACTCCCCGAAGGGCCACGGGGGAGGCACCTTTCTCACTTATCTCCAGTACAGAGGCTATTATCCATTTGAAGTAGTACGGCCACCAGTTAGAATATGAGTGTTCAACGAAAGAGGAAACGACCTCGGGTTGAGAACTAAGCTCGACCTAGTTGGCGAACACAGAAGAATGGCCGAGCTCAGAAAAAAGGGCCTTTTCAGCCAAAAGGTGGCCATGAAAGCAAATCTGCGTGTTAGGCCAAAAGGAGACCTCGTCTTCTGAAAGGCCGAGTTTGAGCCCCAAAAACCGTTCCATGGGGTACTTCGGCCAAAGGGGAAAGGGGCCTTATTTGGTCCTAGACGAGGTCCGAAAGGGAGTATACAAGCTTGGCGACAACGAAGGAGGAAAACTGAAAAATGCATGGCACTCGGATGCCTTAAAGAAATTCTATACTTAGAATTTTAGATGAGAAATTGTACAAGTGAGAAATTTCTCTAAGTACAGAAGTTTTCCCTTATCTGAAGAGTACTTGCCGAGCAAAGCTGAAGCGCGCACTCCCGAAAGTCATGTTTTCCTTCTGAAGATGATTGGGTTATACGCCCAAAAAAGGTAAAGTCTATCGAATACGGCCGACGAAGGCAGGCTAAAATTTGCCTAAAGGAACTTCGCCAACAACGAATGTTTACCCGAAGGTTGGCCGATGAAACGAGCTAAGTGTACCTCTCCAGACTCCCCTGACCGAAAGTGATCGGGGCAACTAGGAAACAAAAAATTGCTCAAAAGACTTAATCAAATATTGAAGGAAAATTCATTGAAGAAGGTCTTGGTACAAGGAGAAGGTTACAAGAAGAAAAACACAAAGGAAAAAAAAAAAGGCAAAGGCCCTAGAATATCTAAGGGACCCCGGCGTCATAGGAAGCTCCGGCTCCTGTGTCTTTGGCCGCCGCCTTCAATGAAGGAGGAGGGGCAAATAGCAGGTTGAGGAGCTCGACTTTCGACCAAGTCCACCAAGGACCCTCGGGAATATCCAGGGCAGCCAAGAAGGAAAGGTCGAGGTCTGGATATTTCTTCAGAAATTGGTGACAAGCTAGGCAGAAGCCGTCCTGAAAGGCAACCTTGGTCGCCTGAACGGCTTTGTCTTTTTCTACGTCCAAGTCGTCTGCCTCATTCTGAAGATCCGAAACCTCCTTCCGAAGATCTGCAACCTCCTTCTCCAACTCCTTTATCTTCTTCTCCTTCTTCAAACCCTTCTTCAACGAGTCAACCTTGGCTTGAAGTACGTCATTGTCAGCAAGAGCCTTCGCCAGAAGGGCAACTTCTCCTTCTTTCTCCTTCTGAATGGCCTCATTGGCCGAGGTTAAGCTCACAACCTTCTCACCAAGGTCAGACATCTTCTTGGAGAAATCCTTCAAGTGCTCCTCTTGGCCCTTCAAGAATTCCTCCCAAAGCTTGGCAACCTTCTCCTTGGCTATTCGGCTCAACTTGGTGTTCGTCACAACCGAGTTAGCGTAGAAGACCTTGGCCTTCGTTAATTTATCTTCGGCCCAAGCTCGGACCGAAGACTGCTTTGCCATCCAAGCTCGAAGGTATCAACTATACCCTAGGAGCTACAAAAAAGAAGATACTTAGTGAAATTTACACAAGGAAGGCCAAAACACTTAGACAAAAAAGTGGGAGGAAAAATGAATAGGCCTGAAGAACTACCTAGGCAGCATGCTCGGAAACCTTAGCGGCAAGGGTATCCTCTGAGGCACACTCCTCGGCAACTGCCTTGAAGGAAGCCTGAGTGAGCACGCCCCTTGCCATCTGGGGAGCCATTTCCCGGAAATCCTCGAAGAACAGGTTCATGTCCTCCGTAAAAGACCAGAACAGCTCCCTTGGGACTTTGTCCTTCGGGCTGTGGGAATCCCGAAGAGCCCGCCTTCGGGCATGCTCAACCATCCAAGCTGAGGGCGCCAGATCCTCTGAAAAGTTGAAAGCGTAAGTCAGACAAAGCTCAATAACTATACAAGTTATGAGGATACGAGTATTAAAAAGGGGTAAGAAATGAACCAGGCGCAACCTCAGCAACGTCGTCATCGGACTCCCGGACCTCCTCCACGTCGGCAAGAATATTTTGCCTTTATCCCTTCGGCTTTTTTCCAACTCCTCGGTAGAGGGACTCTCTGCCAAAAAGCCCAAAAGATCCACCGATGTGGTGGGACTCAACAAAGTAGGAGCAGCGACCACCCCAACAAGAACCTCGGCCAAAGTTTCAGGCTCGGCGAGAGTTTCAGGCTTGGTGGAAGTTGCAATGTCGCCGCCGACCTCCACCACATCCTCCGGGGGTGGAAGAAGGGTGTCCTTCTTCGCCTTCTTGGCCAAAGACGGACCGCTACCAGTAGTCTTGCGCCTCTTGGAGACACCTTTCTTCGTTTGTTCTCCCTTCTCGGCCTGACCAAGGAAAAGAGACTTATAGTAGGTAGCAGACTCGTTGCCCATCTCTGAAAAAGAAGGAAAACATCAATGTGAGTCCAGATAGGCATTTATGCTGAAAACTTTGAAAGGAAACTTACTTTCAAAAGAGGCTTCGTAAGTATGCTCACTTCGAAGGAGCTTCACTAGCCAGGACTCCTTCCCCTCGATGGCAGGAGCTGGCATGCCAAAATCCGTCTTATGCTCCTTAACCACCCCCAACTCCCGAAGGACCTCCTCGGTCATAAGCCTCCAATTGATGGGGAAGGGGTAGAGAGAGCGTGGAGGGACCTCGGCATCCCAGTCGGTGACAGCCCGGATACGTCTGTCGAAGTCCTCAAACCTCGCCGCCAACTCGGGAGTTAGCAGCTTCTTGGGATCCACGACATCCGTCTCCAACTTTCCCCAAGCCCACTTAGTCGGAACATGCGACCAAGCCTTCGCCACCTTTAGGAAGAAGAACTTCCTTTGCCACCCCCGCCAGCTATCCTTGGTAGTGAAGGTGAACATGAATTTTTTGCTCCTAGATCCCCGAGGTAGCATGAAGTAAAAGCCACCCTTCGGGACCGGATAGAGCTTGTAATACTGCATGAACAGGATAAAATGGGGTTATACCCCGAAGACCCTGCACATGCAGAGAAAAGTGTTAAAATAGCAGTATGAGTTGGGAGAAAGCTGATTCACGGCTATGCCATGAAATTGGCAAAAGTCGCAAATCATCTTCGCAGGAGGAAACCGAAGTCCGGCCTTCAGTTGGGCTCAGAAAACGGTAACCTCGTCGTCCCGGTTCATAAAACTAAAGTGACCGAGGTGGGGTAACCTTGTGGTAGCGTAGGAGGGAAGGAAAAATTTGGCTATCCACTTCTCTAATTTCTCAGAAGTAGAGCAACAAGGATTAGACATAAGAGGTTGCCAGCTCTCGGGAATAGGCGAAGACATGGTTGGCCAAAAAAGAGACTTCGGAAAAAAGAAAAACGACTGCTGGAAACCAAAAGAAAAGAAGAAACCGAAGGATCTCTAGAGTCAGAACCCACCAAAAGTCTTGTCAAAGTCAGGGTTAGTAGACGCCGTCGTGAAAGGTTGTCGAAAGAAGCGCCGTCGTTAATATCGCCGCAAAAAAGGAGAGAAGGCACAAGAGAAAATGAGAGCAAAGTGAGAGCAAAGAAAAACAAATGAAGAGTATGACAAGAGGAGGCTTATATAGATCGAGGATGGGTAGCCGGAAGGGCGTTATAATTGCTGCGCGAAGGCGAAGCGTCGCCATAATTGCCCCTCGCGCGCGAAAAGGCGTACCTATCCCAACCAGCACCTGCCACATGTCGCCCGTCACGAGAAACTAGGACACGTTTTCTAACATCTTGAAAACACCGGGTGCACCGCTCCAGACTGACACGCCAAGTTCCAAGACGTGACGGTCCACTAGCCTATGGCAGGAAAAGTAAATAGGTTGGGTATCTCAAGAACATCAAGGAGTAGACTGATCATACCTGTCCGGACAAGGCTTCTCCCCTAGGTGGCAAAGTGCCTCCCCGATGAACGTCAAGCTCTGAGTCCCGAAAAGCGCCCCCAAAAGGACCACTAGCCGAAGCCTCCACTCCGGCTTTCCGAAGGGGGGCATGTGATAGCCGAAGTGCTATCGGCCTGGTCACCTAAGGACCCCGGAAAGGAGGGAGTCAAACACCTGAGGTACACGACCTCGGTAGCCCGCCAATACCAATCTCGGGAAACTAGCGATCGCCTCCCTCGGGAAGGCGACCAAACCAGCTTCGGGGGATAAGAACCAGCCACCTTCTGTAGGAGAAAGTCCCCCGAAGGACTAACTTCGAAGCCAGTTAAAACCCTGAAGTACTAGTCCAAACCTGGGAAAAGGCCCCTCACCTCGAAGGTGGACATCAACCAAGGAGACCTCGGAGGTACGGCAGGCGCCATCAAGAAGTCTCTGACATTCCGCCCAAGTCACCTTGCACGCCGCCCTCATATGCACTCTAGCATGCCGCCACTGCCCACGTCCTATCACGTAGGGCTACGCTTGTCGTAGCTCGTGGCCCGAGGAGCCTGCAGGCGGCTAGGGGCCCCCACGCCCAGAAGTACGGATAACATCCGTCCATACACGTGTCACAATCCGAAGGGCTCACCCCCTCTTATATATATCAAGGAAATGGCCATCATTTGAGGGCTCTCTCTCCTCTCTCCGCCCTGAATCCTCTCCTCTTAGCCCCCGGGAAAACACGGCAGGCAATAGTCTCTTGTGCTTACTACTCCCTCTCCACCTCTCAAAGCACTGACTTGGGCGTTGGAGGCTCCTCCCCGGAAAAAGACTCCGGGGACCTCCTAACCCCTGTTTTCTGAGTGTTTCAGGCAGGTCCTCCTGAGTAATCCCCGTTTCAGGCTCCCTTCTACACTGGAAGTCCTTCTCGGCCTCACCATGCCTGCCTCACGAAGGTGCCGTCGGCCATCACAGGTGATCCACACATAGCACCTTCCGTCGGGACTCACATGCACCTCCTGAAGTCCCTGTCGTACTCACCACGACACACCGTGGAGATGATGCTAATGCCATCATTTATGTTAAATTATATTTTTATTTATGAAACAAAATCATATTTTGAATATAAATATACTAATTTAAGAGGGGCGTGAATAAAGCTGAGTAGTATAAGTTAAACCTATACCTTCCCCATGACTTTGTGGATTAAGTCAGGTTCAGATAGGGTATGTTCGGGTATGATATTTTTTGACATTCCTATCCCAAATTACCAATTTAAACCCATAAACCATAAATCACATAAATCCCTAAATCCATTGCATCCCGAAATTTCTATTTGCCACATCATTCTTGCATTTTGTAGACTTGGCATGTCGTTTCGTCCACCATTGGCCATGAAATCATATTCATACGAAATATTCTTCCATTTGACAGGAAGTTCTCATCATTAGTTACATTGGTGGCTATATTGGTCGTAATTCAAAACTTTCATGGTTAATTTGAGCTCAAATTATGACCTTGGCGGTGACTTTATTGATTTTTTTGTACTTTCCTTTTTCACAACAAAAGAACCTTTTGTGGATCCTGACGGTAGGGTTGAAAAATGGAATAAACAACTTGAGCTCGGCTCGAGTCTAGCTCGGTTTAAAGCTCATTTGTGACTCATTTGAATAATTATTAAACCAAGTTCAAACAAAATTTAAAGCTTGATATACAATTCAAACAAAACTCGAATTGCTTATTACTCTGTTTGACTTAGTCTAATTTTAGATTTTTTACTTAATTTAATCAAACTATTTGAGCTTGACTCGAACTCATTTAGATAAAAATTTGTTCACAAGTTGTTTTCATTGTTTTTAATTTAAATATAAATAAAATATCAAATTTGATAAATTATTCAAACCGGACGTGATCAGCTTACCAATTGGCTTGGCTTAACTTATTTTCGGCCGCAGCTAACGGCACTGACTTTGCTTCCATCCAGCTCGTGCCAGCTTTTTCTCACGTTAAAACTTCCACCATTCTTTATTTTCCATAGATTCTACTAATTTGATATTTCCACCCTCCATCTCTAGTTCCTAAGTCCCCTCGCCCGCTTCCCTCGTTGTCTTGCTCATCACTCTTGCTCAACGTCTCACCGTAGTCGTTTTTCTCGATCTGATTAACCGTCCTGCATATATATTTTTGGTTTGATAAGTTGTGCCCCTGATCTCGTTCGAGCTGGCTATTCTGATTGATTTCCGGATAGGATCAGTTACTTTTAGGTGTTTCGTGATTAATTTTAGTGGGATTCTGGGTGCATGAGAAGTCGGAGATCGTTGATGTGACTTGAATGGTCGCTGGGAATCTTTTGGTGCGATCGAAGATACTGTCTGCTTCCACATATGGATATTGGCAACGATCCAGAGACAAATTCATTTTCCAGGTGATTTTCAGCTTGTTCACTAGTTTTCTTGGTGTCTTCTTCTTGGAATTTTGCGAGATGTTTTCCCCAGATTCCTGCAACATGTAAATCTCGTCTGGTGTATGGTTAATTGTTTTATTTTGCTGTTTCAAGAATAATTGTGCTTGAAATAAAGACATACTTAACTGCCCATGGGTTTACTATTACCAATGAGGGTTTGTCTGGTTTCATTTATGTTCACACATTCTTGAGTTATATCACACTCTAATAGATTCGTTGCAACTCAATTATACTAATCCAATTACGGTTCAGTTATATAAGAATGTGGGAATGAAGACATAAGCCAGCTTCCTAAAGCCAGTATATACTTACTGTACGTGGAAATTGCAGTTTGTTTGCAGCCCTGTCTTATGGCATTTCTTCAATGGCCATGGTTTTTATCAACAAGGCAATTCTGATGCAGTATGCCTACTCGATGACACTTCTAGCCTTACAGGTATCTCTTCGAGTATTAAATATTTGAAAATGCACAAAAACAGATTAAAAATAAAAATAAAAATACAAATGTGGTTATGCAATGATTTGATGTGCTTGTTTATTTTGTTTATTAGCAACTTGCGACTGTCTTCCTCATACACTTTGGTCAACAAATGGGATACACCAAAGCCAGAGGGATGGATATGAATACTGCTAAAAAACTCCTTCCAGTTTCTCTATTTTATAATGCGAATGTGGTGTTTGCCCTGGCTAGCTTGAAGGGTGTTAATATCCCCATGTATATTGCAATAAAGAGGCTCACTCCACTTGCTGTCCTGATTGCGGGATTCTTCTCAGGAAAGGGGAAGCCAACAACTCAGGTTTGTATTCACAATGCTCAAGTTGTTATGAATCTTGTTGTGAAGAATGGTAGTGAATCACTGCTACTTTTTCTTGTATCTAGCTAGCTCTCTTCTCCTGTTTTTGTATTCTTATTTTTTAGCTGTTTATAGTTTTTTGTCTGGCACAGCTTTTATATTGATCATGCATGTGGTGCTTATGCTTTAAATTATCCATGCTGGTTCATGGTGGGGGAGTAAATTCAAGTTAATCAAGTGAAACTTTGAGAGAGCATGTTGTCATAGAGAGGTAATTGGGGCATAAATCCGTCTCCCAGGAAGTTTACTTAGGCAAAATAAACCTGCTCATGACTTCATCTTGTGAACTTGTTGCCTTTCATTGTTAAACATAGGATGAGAAGATGCATTGTGGTGCAGTCTAGTTTGAAACTTGGAAAATGTTGAACAGTTAAACCGTATGGATTAGAAAACTTGTTCCGCAGATCAGCACTACCATACTAAACCCTCTTCCACCATGGGGACGCTCCTCCTTCTAGTCCCATAGCAACATGCTTTACTTTATTTTCCTTCTCCACTTCGTTGCAATCAAACAATGGCTCGACCTTTGCAATCCAATCATGAATCTCTTCAATATTAAAGGAGTCATCAAAGTAAGGTACATCTAGCTTCTTCCAGATGTTATTTTTGTTACAGTGATGATTGTCCACGGTTACTATTGGTGTGAATGGACCTCCCTCTTCCCCCCAGTATGATGATGCTGCACCCTTATTTCCTGCTACAGGTGCTACAATGGGTCTGTTGCCGGCAATTGCCCCAACTTTTCTCCCAACATTTCCTTGCTTCCAGAATGACTCAGCTAGGGTGTTTATATTTTCTGCTGTCTCATTAAATGATCTTTGCCTTCATTGTTCTGCTTGCTGCACAAGAATTTGCTCCATTAGTTTTTCGATCAGGTCCAAGTGATAAAATGATCAGCCATGGAAGAATTGAAGGAAAACTAACTTGTATACAAGGAGTAATGGTTTGGATAAAAGGGTAAATCTCTGAAAAAGAGACAAATGTCTGAAATTTTGTTGATAAAACTCTGAATAATCTATTAAGTTGTCTACGTACTCACCCCTTTTTATAAGGTTTAGTTGACCCCCACTTACAAACCTCAAAGATCCTGGAACCATTATTGTCAGAAACAAAAGTCTAAAAGAAGCAGGAGGATTAGACCTAGTCAGTTATTTCTCATTAATTTATCCTGCACTTTTCCTGCTAAGTTGTCCTCAAACAGCTTTCTCAAATTCTAAATGAAACATAGCAGAGTGAAATGAGAAAAGCCATTCTCAGTAAGAAATTGCTTATATGCAACCAACATATATATACTCCTGTTTCCTGATCTGGTATTGTTATGAACCTATTATCCAATGGTGCAGAAATCAGGTAAAAAATCAGACCCATGGGAACTTGTACAAGCTCCTTGTGCTGCTACATGCCCACACAATCCTTGGCACCTTTGCTAGCAATAATAAATATATAGGCTTTTACTCAGTCAAAATCTATTCCAATTGATCCAGGAAACACATATAACTCTTAGTAACCAGGTTTTATGCCTCATTGGGCTCAGGTTCTTTGATAGGTTCTCATAGGGGAAACACTTCAGATCTTTGGCTTGCCCTTGCTGGTCGTGCATGTACTTGTTTCTGAATGCAATATCTGGTGATTGCATGCCAGGCATATTTTAGAACCATTTGTTTCCATGATGTTGAATAGTTACATTTTAAAATTTGATGATATCTGTTCAGTAGTGGCAGGAAATTTCCTCTACGTCATAGTTAGTAGTTATTTCTTCATTTCAGGTGACATGCTCAGTGCTTCTGATAGGTGCTGGAGTTGTTATAGCTGCTCTGGGGGATTTTTCCTTTGATCTTATTGGATACAGCATGGCCCTAACTTCTGTTTTTTTCCAGGTCAGCAAAAATGCTTGCCTTGTTTTTGGTAAGCAAAGACAATTCACGTGCTATGGGGCTTATATATAATGTTTTTTTATTTCTGCTGATATTTGGTCTTCGTCCATCACATTTGATTCCACACACAGACAATGTACCTTGTGTTGGTCGAGAAGTCTGGTGCAGAGGATGGCCTTTCCTCCATGGAGATCATGCTCTATAACAGTTTTCTGTCTCTTCCATTTTTGTTGTTTTTCATAGTTGTGGCAGGAGAGATCCCAAATTCTTTGTCCTTAGTGTTCACAAAGGTCAGTAGTCTACCTATTTATTTTCTTTCAGAACTTGAGTTCTTTGGAGTAGTGATCTTTATGGTGTTTGCAGCCTCGAAAATTCTGAGTTGCCTCAAGTATTCCTATTTTTTAAGTGAAAAGTTCTGTACTCTATGATTGGATTTAAAGTGGGGAAAAAAGGGAGGAGAATCTTTGAAAAATAAAATGAAAGGGAAGGGAAAGTAAGTTGTGCTCCTCCCCTCAGATCTCCATCAATTCAGAGGAATAAGAAAACTATTTTTCCTCCTGTGGCACTTATTTTAACAATTTTTGTCCCAAAATAAGTGATACTTTTATACTTTTATGAATCTTCTAATTTTACCTTGATAGTGTATATACTCGTAGACTTGTAATTGTGTGATTAGATAAGTGTAATGTTTGAAAAAGATTCTGTAACATGCCTATATACCTCTGCGTCCTTATTTCTTTCCGAAATAGTAGAAGTGTCGATTAGTGTTGGATAGGGGAAGTATTTAGGGGATTTGATTGCCTTTCCTCGGATTTCTTAATTTTAAAACTGCAAAAGGGGCAACTTTGTCACTAAACTATGGGGTGGAGTAATTTTGACACTTAACCTTTTTTTTTTTAGCGGATTTGCCATTAATCCTTTCAAAATGTGCAAATTTTCCGTCAATGTTTTGTGTTGTGGGTGAATCTACTACTGACCGTTAAAATTTTTTTAAGTCGCAAATGCAAAAAAACGAGAAAATTGCAAGTTTCATTTTCAAGTTTCCTTTACCTAACACTTTGACCCTTAAATTTTTTAATCTATCATTTCCACCATCATCTTCGCTTTAGCAAACCTTTGTATCATTTGCCACCCTCCACTCTTTTTGTCACTGATGCTACCTCAACTCTTCCACACATTCCGGCAGCTCTCCTGAAAATGCTCTTGAAAACAAACTCTGATCAAACAAAGTTCAGTTGATACAGGTGAAGCTAAATCCAGAGATGCTATAGGTCTAAAATAAAAGATCAATAACAGCACCAACGGAGGATTGCTCGGCAACAATGAGGAAGGTGAAAAAAAGAAGGCTCAATAATAGGGGTGCAGTCAAACATAGAGTTTTGACACATTTGAGTGTTGTGAAAGGTTGGGTAGCAAAGAGTTAAGGAGAAAACTTGGGCTAGTTTAAGAGCTGTGTCATAGAATATTTTCTGAACAATGGAATATTCCTACCATTTAATGGTAAGTGGCAAAATTACACACAATGAAAGCATTATGGCAAATTTGCTTGCAAAAAAATTTAGTGGCAAAATTACTCTACCCCTATAGTTTGGTGGCAAATTTGACAAACAAACAATGGTTTATCAACTGAATACACTAGTAGGAGTTGACTTAGATAAAATTATTCACTATTAATTACTTGTTTTTATTTGAGTATTCTAAGTTGTATTTGTTGATAAGTTTCTTATAGTGCCTGTGCTTGTCTATCAACCTCCACAATGGTGGGTTGTGGGGATGCAGTTGTCATTAGTGGGTTGTAACTACTCGTAGTTTATATTCAACGAGAAAACAGAAGAAGGCTAAGTTTAGCCTGTTTGACAAAAGAGGAACGCCAGTTTTTGGAGGTGAAAGGTTCTACGAGAAGCCTTCATGGCTATTAGGTTCCCTTAGCCCTGCGATCATAGGGTTCTCAGTAGTGATCCCTAATCAACTCAAGAAGAAGAATTCTCCCATAGCTAGATCCAGGCCTATAACAGAGGGAAGTTTCCTTCTCTTCCCCTTCAATTCAGTAGTGTGACCACTTTGTGTTTGGTATACTCCTGTTGGTATATGATTCATCTTGCTTGCCTCTTGATCTTGCTTTTTTGTTCATACTTGCTCTATGCTATAAGATATTTAGTCACTATGCTTTGCATTTTAATATTCTACAAGATTTTTCTACAAAATTCTACATCTGAAAGTTGAAGCTTTCCAAAATATTTCAGTCAGTCCCCATCCTGTTTAGATATAACGGTGTTAGGTTCTTTTTTGGTGTGAGCTTATTTGAGTGATGCAATTTATCTTGCGACAAGATTGGGTTTTAGGGTGAGCAGATGGCATTTCCAACTCTTAGACGATTGAGGAACTTGTAACAGAATTTTTTCTGCGTATAAGTAGCTAAAAGCTTCGGCTGTTACAAAACTACAGGTTTGTTGCTGTCATGCTAATATGAGATTCTTATGTGCAGAGTGCTTCTTTCTCTTTCTTCCTGATCTTCGTTCTTTCATTGGTGATGGGCATTGTTCTCAACTACACCATGTTCTTATGTACCATAGTTAACTCTGCTCTGACAACGACTATTGTTGGAGTTCTCAAAGGTGTTGGTTCCACGGTATGCGTCGATAACCTCTGTAGATTTGGATGTATATAGTTAAGGTTTTTTTCATGGTTTTTATAGAAATGAAGTCTTTGATGTCAAAATAAACGATCTGTTTCCTTTCCATACATCATCCAGACTCTAGGTTTTGTCCTGCTTGGTGGAGTGCAAGTACATGGTTTGAACGTCACCGGATTGGTTATCAATACGGCAGGTGGTGTGTGGTATTCCTATGCCAAGTACCAGCAGAAGAAGAGCAAACAACCAAAAGTAACAGGCCTGGAGGCGTATCGCAAATAGAGATATATGGTCATATTGGCACTTAATGGTGTCAAAAGACCTGAATATTTCAACTTCCCATGCGTAGTGATCTTCTCACGCAAGTAGGTTTAAAAAGCTCCTAGAAAATGCAACTTAAATTACGCGAGGCACAAAGATGAAATTGGTCTATTTTGTTTTGTGTTATTATGATGATGGTACACCTTTTTCATTCCCAGTCATAAAGAATTTGAGAGAGGAAGTAAGAGGAAAGGATATTTGAGAAAGGAGAGATCTTATTAATGGAAACGTAATCATTTAAAGTAAATCTAAATTACTTTCACCCTTGAGCTTAGTGATTCTTAAGATCCAATCAATCTTGCAGATTATTTTGCAGTCAAGAATTATTAAGTTCTTTGAGCAATGTATGTGTCTTCTTCCGGTCTTCACTAAATCTATTGTCATCTTATTCTTTCTCCAATGCGAATGTCACTTTCCTGTTCCAGTCAATGTATAATTTCATTTACAAATTGATCAGAAATGCAAAAGCATCAGGCATAGAATAGAATAGACATGCATAAGGAATAGTACCTAAAATAAATAATTGATCAACAAATTTTGGTATTTAGATAGGTTTCATAGTCTTACTGGTAGACCAACTTAGGTGTTTGTTAGACGAGCTTTATAAATTTGGGTTGTGCTGAACAGGAACTCTGCCACAATGGACTTGCAAGGTAAATAGAAGGGAGAACTAGGGGTAGTCTCAGATGTTCAAATAAGTTCCGGGCGATAGTGTTTTAGAGTTATCAGAGGTCCAATAGACTTACCTTTATGTGATGATCCTATAGCACTCGCCTAAAGTCTCAGGTGAATCCTTGGAGACCTTGAATGCCAAGTGGGTTCCACACCAAAAGTCCTCTATCGTAGGTAGGATGTGTATGTCCAGGCGGAAGTCTAGCACATTAAGCACTTCTTGCTTGAAGTGGCGCACATAATCCCAGATGGTCTCGCTGTGCATTTGAACAATGTCAAACATTTGAGTAAGCATATATTGCCTCTTGTCCACTTCCATTAAATTGGTGCCCAAAGACAATATAGAGTTCTTGGAAACTGGAAATAGTACCCAAATAGGAGGAATTATACTAGTCAGTACCTGAGCCAAAGAAGGTTACCTCAAAGCACTTGCACAAAGTGGCATTGTCCACATCATGTAGCATCATATTCTTTTTGTATTTGGTGAGATATGATCGAAGGTCTCCTCTCCCGTCATAGGTTTCTAGATAGGGAAACCTAAAATCACTAGTAATGCGCACGCCCATCACCCATTGCATGAAAGGGGTGTCTTAGCATGCTGGAGTCATCATAAGCCAAGACCATACATGCTTGCGAGAGACCTGCTTCTTCACTTTTTTTAGCCTTTCCAAAAGTTTTCCCATGCTATCAAAGATGGCTCATCTTCCCGCCAGAGGCTATTTGGCTTGGGTGAGTAATATCACTTTTTTGGTGAATAGCTCTCCCAATGAGGTGATCTACACTCCCTAGAGGAGGAACAACTTTCTTTCCGGTCTTCTAGCTAGATAGGAGGAGGATGTTCCTCAAAAGAAGACTCCCATGATTACTTTTTCTGGAATAGTTCTTCCAGGGGCAGTGCCTCATTGGGCTAGTGAATCTTTGGTGAAGGCGCTTTTTGGGTGGACTTGGTTTGTCCTAAGCATTGCTCAAATTGCTAGGTGATTTTCATCAATAGGTTTGGTTGGAAATCATATAGGGAACCGATCATCATGGTGGTAGCCCTCTCACCCTCTAGGATTGTGGCATTCTAGAGAGCAAGGAAGTCACACTTGTTTTCGGCAATCTTGAATGCCTTTCTTCTTAGAATGACACGTCTAAACCAGGGCCACCTATGTTGGGTTTTTGAAAAATGGTGCCAAATGATATCCCACATAATCTGTGTTGGATGAGGTAGTCTTGAATGCCTTTCTTCTTAGAATGACACATCTCAACCAGGGCCACCTATGTTCGGTTTTTGACAAATGGTGCCAAATGATATCCCACATCATCTGTGTTTGATAGGTAGTCATACTAAGGTTGGTACGATGGACATTCGATAGAAGTCACTTGCATAGCAAAGAAGAGAGCTAAAAGGTCTACATAAGTTTTTTTAGGGGAAACCTCCGACGTGCAAGTTAGGCAAGGCTTTTCGAGATTTGAGAGAAGCAGAGCATAAAAGATTGAGAAAGAGCTTGGTAACCACTGCTGAAGGTGTCCCTCATATGTATAAGGCATAAGGCGATATGACTGTTGCATGATATCTGGGATTAGGTGGCTTACATCTCCAACCAGATCCAAAATACCAAAGTCTGCACTCTAGCACGGCTCCTACCATCCATTCCTTTGACACCTATGGCCAACACTCTTGCCATAGTTAGTCAAGGTCTTTTGTAGGACCATGACGAAGGAAGGCTAAAGTCCCACAATTAAGTGAAGTGCCAAGGTAGCCTAGGTAGGGACTTTTGCCATGTGGTATTTTGAGGTCCCTGCATGGGTATTTTTGAAAAGGTATTTTACCAAACTTGCCCTACTACCAAGGTCTCCTGCTCAAGGGTTCTTCACACTTTTGGTACATAGTCGAGTATGACAATTCAAAGTGCATCATCACTATGGCTATCAACATATATGCATTATTCTTTTTCTATTATATAGGTACTAGCTTATTCCCTTTTTTAGTTTGATGACAACCCTAGAACACCCCCATGCACATTTGAAGAGTTCTTGAGGAGTTTAAAGCTAAGGAACTCATGTTAGAGCATTCAAGCATCTTTTGGTGTTCAATGGCACCAAATCAAGGAGGATCTAAAGGATTGTTACTTAGAGGAGTCAAGAAGGCTAATCTTGGCACAATAAAGCTAAAAAGGGTTGTACAAGGCTGACCCATACCCAAGCCACCTTGGAAGGACAACCAAGCTTCACAAAGGTGCACTAAAGGGGCTACATGGTGCTTTTGTGCCTATGTTCAAGCTACAAGGTCCATGACCTAACTAAGGGCCAATCTCAAGCTTCTGTGCCATCAATATTCATGGCTACATAAGTGGAAATAAACAATGGAACACTTAGTGCATCATTTCACACATCAAGGAAGCAACAGACATTATGGTGCATATATTTGGAGCATCAAGGTCTACACGAACCCTTGGAGCACCCATAAACCTATGGTGCGTACACCTTGGACCACATGTGCACCTAGGACATGACCATGGTTCAAAGTACCAAGTAGCTAGCCCACACTTTTTTAGACCCATTAGTGCACCCGAGCCATCCTAGGTGTAGCTGATTGAGTTCATATGAGCTGGACAAAGGAATAGCTTAGCCTTCTAGGACTTTGAGTTACCATATTTGGTCACTTGTGTATGAGCTAGGGTGAACATGTATAGTTTAGCATATATATCAAGTTTGGTCAAGTTTTAGGTCTTATTTTTAATTATATTCTTAGCATTATGGGTGATTTGAGTGTGATCTAGTTGATTTAGGAGTTATAGCCCTACAGGGGTTTTGTTTTCTTTCTTTCCTAGGAAAATTGAACTACATTTCTGATCTTCTACCATAAGAAGGTCAAACTTATGCTTGTACATTCAGACTATTCAAAGTTAATACAATTGCTTGGAGATTGATTCACTCATTAGTTTTGTGTGAACTTCACTTGGTACTCAAAGAATTTTGTGGTCCTGGTAGATCAAGTCATCCAATTCTTCATTTGTTCTTGTTGATTTTTGGAATTTAAATTCTTGGGGTTGTTCCTATATGGTTTGTCAACAAGTGGTATCAGTGCCACAAGTTTCAATAAAGAACAAATCATATCTTTTCATTTGATTTTCCTTTCATTCAGGTTTTGTTATTTTTGTTTCTTCTTGTGTTTTTCATTCAGGTTTTCATGTTTTAAGCCTTTTTGTATGTGTTTCAGGTCTACATCTTTCAATTCCAGTTTTTTTTAAAGTCCAAATTAAAAAAAATACCAAAAGAAACTAGTTTGGCATCAATTGCATCTTGTTTGCTTCAATGTGGTTGTTCTTGGGATTTTGTGTCCAACAGTTGTTCTTCTTGTTTAATCCTTTGTTTTCTTCATATTTCATCAATTCTAATCCACTCCCTTGTGTTTCAGGTCATTCCAAGTAATTCTCAAGCAAGTTCATCCAATTGCATCAAGTGAAAACATGAAAACGTGAAAACCCTAATTTGGCTTCTTTGGTGTTCTTCATGTCTAGCTTTGTTTCTTTCAATTTTTTTCATCCAATCCTCTATGTTTCTTTCATATCTTGTCTATTCCATTTAGTTTCCTTCATATTTGATCCATTCAATTTGGCTTTTCTTTGTTTTAGATCAAAGTGTGCAAAAATTGTGAAATAAGCACAATTTGCATGCAAAAGAGATTCAACCTGTCAAACTCATTCCAAAACAACTAGAACCTATTTGATTTGTTTTGTGTAGAGTTCCTACATCCAAAACACTAAAAAATAAAAAAAGAAGATCCAAAAAATAGGTTGTTTGGACCCAACAAAGTTTGTTCCAATTTGTGCAAGATCTAGGGTTTTTCAAGTTTGTGCTACAATTAATTATTTCCTTTTCTTTATTTTGTAGCTAGAAGCCATACTAGAGATTTATTCAGCAAGAAAACAGTAAACAAAATGTTCTTCTGCTAGAAAAATATTGTATTCTTGCACATGTTTTTGGTTTTCCATCCAAACCACTCAATTTTACATCCTTGTGCCCAACCTTAATTCTAGTAATCTTCCATTGCTAGAATGTCTCAACACTCGCATTTCCTTGGTTTTCAAAGATTATGCAATTTTTGGATGCTTTGAGCCTAGTTTTTTCAGAACTCTTTAGACTAGCTTTTCATAGCAATTGCCACTAACAAATTGAGTTTCAGTGACATCTTTTAAGAGTAAACACATGAAGGAGTGTTGTAAGGTCTTTGTTTTCAGATACATTATGAATGAGAAATTTTGAGATGGAGGAACCACACCATGGGCTTTTCCATATAAGTGCCTTAGTTTATGGGGAGGAATTGAGTACGGTCATACACAAGGGGAAGCATTTAAATTTGATTAGTAATACCATGGCAAAGGAGCTCAAACTACCGACCCATCCACATCCAAAACCCTACATGGTGGAATGGATTCATTAAGGTAGTAACCTGATAAGGGAGCAAGTGCTAGTTCCTGTGACTATTGGCAAGTGCTATGAATGTATACTTCTTGACGTTGCATATATGCCATGGGCACACATTATACTTGACTAGTCATGGATAAAAGTAAGGGAGGCCATTCTTCATGAAGATATAGGCAAGCTTTCTGGCAAGCTTTCTATCTTGCATCATGAGAAGGAGATCATAATTGTTCCATTAAGCCTATGGGAGATTATGAAGGATCAAAAGAGGTTCTTGGGTGAGGCTGAGAGGAAAAGTACAATTGGGAGGACAGTTGAGGGCTTGAGAAAAAAAGCAAGGAAAAAATCAAGAGAGGGAAAGGTGAAAAAAAATCAGAGTGTTGTGAGTAGAGTGAAATTGAGAGGGAAATGAGTGTTAGAGAGTTCCAGAAAGAGGAAACTAAGCGAGAAGTTGAAACAAGAGAAGAGCTTGATGAACCCAAGTCAAGTGAAGAGAGGAAGACCTACAGAGAAGCTTTATTTCAACTAACATAACAAAGTCTTCTTCTAGTTTTATGTTGTCTTCTTTTCAAGAACCAAGTGAAGATGAGTCAAGTTTTAAGGAAAAAGAAGTTTAATCAGAGGAGAAAGTGGAGGCAGCACCCATTCAAGTTGAATCTAAGGACATGCCTGTGGAGAGCCCATCCTATAATGTATTTTTCTCTTTTTAGTATGTTTGACATTGTCTTGGATGGTTTTGATATGCTTAGATCATGCTTTGGTTCTAATGTTGTTATGTAAGATAGGTATCATCACCCTAGATTAATAGAAGGGAGTGAGCATGCTATTTTGACATAATCAAGTTCTATTTCTTGTAGCTTTCCTATGCATTTTTTTTCCAAATTCCTTTTTCAATTCCTTAAGTTTTTCAAAAGGAAAATTTGTTTTGGAATTCCTTAATCATGAGTTTGTTTGTTTTTCCTTAACATTAAATTATTGGGAAACTTATAAAAACCCCCCTGTTGTGGTTTGGTCTAACAAATACTTTGCCCCCTCTATTTTTAGAAACCCACACTTTACCCTTCATTTTTTTATAGTATCCAATAACAACTTCTAAAACCCTAATTTAAACTGGCTAATAATCATGTTCCAAAAATTTCATGATTTGTTATATTTTTCATAGCTAGTTGATCTTTAAAAAAAATTGATATGCATTTGCAAGGAGAAAAATGCATTTACATAAAGCAAAAATTGATAATTTACAACATCTATTAACTGTAAAACAAATTTTGGAAAGATTGAAATTACTAAAAATGACTATCGTAAAGTTTAAATTACAATTACAAAAGTTGTTATTAGATAGTGTAAAAAAAACATGGGCCAAATGGTAGGTTTTAAAAAATAAAGTGGGCAAATTGTAGATTAGGATAAACCTTAGGAGATAATTGTAAGTTTTCACTTACATTATTTGGTCGAATATGATTCTTTTGAATTTTTCGTACATGGTTCTTTGAGTCACATTCAGGTTCAATACATTTTCATGCTTAATGACTTTAAAACCAGCTTGCATTGCTTTGTTTTGGGTGAAAATATTGTGAGGCATGAGTTCTTGAACATTCCATGCAGTTTACTATGTGTGCATGCAAAGAGAAGTTTGTTTTTAACTCACACTTAGTTGGGCATGTTTATTTCTATATTTGTTTCATAAAAAATGTCCAAGATCTTCCTAAATTTAATGCACTACGTGTGATGTCCCAGCTCATGGGAGACCTAATTACTAAGGTAACAATGTTATTTTTGTAATTAATATGCTTAGAATATTATTTGCAAGCTAGAGTCTTGGTTTAATAGGGTATATTAGCTTAAAAAAGGTAAAATTGGTCATTTAGACAAACTGGGCCAAGTAAGGGCTTTTGATCATTTCACATAGTAACTTATTTTTATTTCACGGTTGAATAGAGGATGGAAAAAAATGATATCTAGGATATCACAAATTTTTGTTATTCCAACTCTATCTTCATGAAAATGAGCATTGATTAGACTGTCTATAAGTGGTTTAAGTGAGACCCCTAGAGATTCGGGGACTAAATTGCAAGTTCTTAAAAGCTATGGATTGGACATTTAATTAAATCTATGAAGAAACGAGGTGGGACTTAATGTTGGATTTGGTCCTTACATTTCCATCATTGTACAGATAAGGCCTAAGGGTACTGAAGAGTTTAAATAAGGTACTAGGTGCATGGCAAATGCGAGTGAGGTGGTGGTGGTGGCTAATTTAAGCTATCTCTTGTATCTCCTTACCAACTAGGCACCGAAACCTCTTTCGCCCTCTAAGAAACACCATATGGCCGAACATATTAAAGCAACCAACTAGGCTAATCCACCCAAATTAAACACAAATTAGCAAAAATTTGGGGTTAAAATCATGTGTTTATGTATGAGGAACTAAGTTGAGCTCAAATTATTGCAAGTAAACAACTTATTTTCCCTTGATTTTTCTGGTTCTAACTTAGATCTAGAGTTGTTGGAATTATGGTTTAAATTAGTTCCTTATTTGCTTCTTAGTTGAAGCAAGCATGGAAACCTTGGAAACAAGCTTAAGTTGCAAGGAACCTAAGCTATGTTTGGGAGAGTGGTAGGTAAGAGTGAATTGTTCAATTTTATTTTTTTCAATTTTGCACGGTTGGGAGGTAATTTGATCAAATTAAAACCTACAAAATGAAGAAAAGATAGTAAACAAAAAACCTGGAAAGAAAAGAAGTATGACTAAATTAATTGATGTGATTTGGTTTATATATTTAAATTCCTAAATTGTTCAAGACTTATTTCCAGTCTTGTCCTAGTTTTGAAGTGGCTGAAGTTAGTAGTTTTTAGTTATTTGTAAGTAAACAAATAATAGAAACCAAGTTTCAAGTGATTGGAACAAAACTTGAGGCATAAGTAACATTAAGGGTTGGTTATTAAATAAGTCTAAAGAAGGGTTAGTTTAGCCATTTAAACCACATGGGAAATTTTTTAATCTTGGCCTAGGAATGCTTTGTCTTATTGTCAAATGATCAATTATAGCTAATTACAAGCTACTTTAGGGAGACTGAAATTGAGGTAGTTGAGACATTGGTTGGGACATGAAATGCCTGCATTTAATATTGCTAAGGTAAAATTTAAATTCATTTATCTCTTGCTTGTTTATGTTAATGTTAACTAGGAAATTTGTACATGGGTACAAATGGCTACAGTATTTTAGGAAATGAGCATGAGAAGCATAAGTAAGGTAAGGTAGCTCACAGTTGGACTTGGTACGGAATACAGTTAGGTCGTGGAGAAATTGTGTAGATAAAGGGTGTTATATGGCCTAAGGACCTTGGAAGACCTAAGGGATCCTTAGGGTAGCACATGGAGTCGAGGGTGCCCTAAGTAGGTCAAGGAATCCTAAGGGGGCATTGCACTATATCTGACACAAATTGGCGAATGAGCTAATCTAGTTACTATTGCACATAAATACGAAAAGTAAATTGGATGCTAGTGGAATGCTAGCAAGTCCAATAGTGTATTGGATATGAGCCAGTAATTACAAAGAGGTCTTCTTGATGAGGATAAAGACATGCAGTTCTTTTATAAATAGGACTAAAGAGGGAAATTAGAGGCAAGCTGCTCCAATGTGACCCTTGAATGTGGTGATCAAACATTTGAGGCCTAGTGGTTGAGTGCTCACCATCTAGGAGGGAGGTAGCTTGTGTGGACCTCTAACATGGGATGATCACTGCTGGAATGCTCTAAAGGTATATACATAGTGTCACAACTATGTATATACTTTATACATGGAGTCCTATGTATTTGCTTGTAGGTACATAAGACTTTACTAAATACTTATTAAATACTCACCCTTACGATTATGTCTAGGTAATGTGGATATGGAGCCTATCAACCTTAGTGCTGTTTATTCAGCATGGTCAAGGTAATAAACATTGGACATGAAGGCACTGAAAGGAGTCAAACACGATGAGCACTTTGGCACTAAAAGGTACATAGTATAAGCTTTTGGTATGGATTTTTTACTAGGATGCTTATGTCATATAAGGTATTGTATACCTTAGAAAGTGGACGTCTTTAGTAACATTATTTCTAACTTGGTTAAAAAAACTTATATGTACTGGTCCAAATGGTATGGGACATGGATGAGGGGCAGTTGCTTAAATGTGGTTAAAGTAAATATAGGTTTTATGCTTTGGTGCTATTTTAATATTCTTTTAAGTGCTGGCCAACTAGGTTTTCTTTTGTATGTTTTGCACTTAAAATTAATACCAAAGCTACTAATGCATGATTATTGCTAGAAAGCTTAAAAGCCCATGCATGTTTTATTAAAGCACTAAGCAAGAAAATGGTAATCCAAGTACATAAAATGAGCTTCCTCATTGTAACATTTCAATAAGGAGCCATATGATCCTAAGAGTCCTCACTCCAGATGTGAGTGAGGTGGGTCCTATAGTATCCAGGTAGGGTAGTTGACACTTCATTCTGATTGTTTTATTAGTCTAGGCCATGGTAAGTCCCTTATATTAGTGCTCAAATCTTGTAATTTTAAGAGTTTCTTCAGTGTTTGTGCATGTGAAGTCCATATTTATTTATCATTAATTTTACCTAAGCTTAATAATTCTTATTTTGTTTTGTTAAATTTCATTCTACTGGATTCTTTTGTTAATTTAGCGTGAGATGTTTTCTAATCTAAGTGGTTTGAAGGGCCTACAATGGGTCATGTTGTGACACACAAACATGGCATTTTGTAAAGTCAATACCCCTTGTTTTGTGCTTTATACTTGTTGCCACTAATGGATCCTTAATTTTCCATAAGAAAGCAAGTATTCTTGATTTTTCAAGTGGAATTACCAAGAGTAAAGATGAAGGATGGGAAAGAGGCCAAATTGCTTGAAAGAGTTGCCATGTGAGATGCTTATATTGTGCACAGCCAAGCAAACTACCATATTGGTGTTACTTTAATTGTTATTAATTCAATCTCATCTATTAATATATATGAAAGCAGGTCATTTGCCCAAAAATGTCTTTTCATAATTACTTAAAATTCAACAAATTATGACAACCTAACAAATGTTAACAGCAATGCATAATGGACAGCCACGTGACAATTTCCATAAATACCCCTACTTAAGAACACGTGTTACATGTAGCCATCTGTTTAGGCGTTGAACATACCAATTTCTAGTGAGTATTTACAAGTTCACCACAACTTTTTTTTAATTTCCGTTAAGACAATCATTTCAGGGTAAACAAACTAACCCACGTACTCCACCTTTTATTGGTTACATGTAGTTACCCAATTGTTGGCACCACGTTACCCATTTTCTACCTACAGTATTTTTTTTTTTTGCCCGTTTAACTCTCACTCCCCATTATCCTTCCAAGCCCCATTATCTACTTCAGTTACTACATGATACTATAAATACTCCACATTTACACTGACTTTTTACATTTCACATTACATTTCCTTCACAAAATTATCATACTATTCTCTGCCGCCACATTTGTTCGTCTAAATGCTCTTTCTGTTGCTGTTAATCTCTGCTGAAGATTGTGCGCTGCAGCTGGAACGTCTCTTGATCCCAAGCTGCCCAGCCAATTTTTTGCTTTGTCAAGGAGAAAGTACCAGTTTGTTCTCCCACTTTTCTGTCGCCCATTAAGTGCATCTGCAAAGGTTGAGAAAGGAGCATCTATTCTTCATTTTTCTGAACAGTTAACCAACTAATGCTCATTTAAACTAATGTTCACTTCATTTTCATGTAGATAATTGGAGTATCTAAACAAGGATCAATAATTTGCAACCAGGGAACATAAGGTTATATAATATCTTCTTTATGATATCATGCGCATCAGTATGTATGTGTGTTTAATACTTATTTTGTTCTTTTTTATGGAACAGTGTATTGGAGGATCAACGAACATGAGCTAATTTTAACAATAAGCAAAACCAGGTTCTAATTTAAAACTGAGTTTTACTTTCCAGTTTTTAAATACAAATTTGTGTTGCATTGTTCTGAACATACTCCAAATATTTACACTTCTCTACCAAATAAAAATAAGATGTGTTTGTTAGGAGTAGTAACATAGTTTGAAACATAATTCAAATATTTTTAAATTGGGGAAATGCAATATGGCCCATTTTTTGTTCCAACTTAAATATTGTCTTAAAAACAAACAAATTTTTCCTTTCCCTTTTAACCTATATTTTAAAATTATTTTTTTCAGTCACAATGGACGTCATTGAAGTTTTGCCAATACCCTTCATCAAAATCCTTGACCTTTTTTGTTCAAAGCTTCAAACAGAACCTCCTGTTTACACAAATGAGCTAGAAGGAGCTAAATTTAGGTTTACAGTTCAGATGGAGCTTGGTAAGACTGAATCTGGGGAGAAAATTTTGGTGAAGATCAAAGGAGTACCTTCTAAGGATCTAGGCTTTGCAATGGACTCAGCAGCTGAAAAGGGAATTCATAGGCTAAAAATTTTTTACAATTTTTATGTCCATGATATTAACTTTGATGCTAATCTGGAGCTGAGGGAAAAATTGACACAAACTCAATTTGAGAACAATGGGCTGAGGTACCAGATGGAGTTGGCTCAGTTTATCCATGCCATTATTAGTTACTTCTACCTTGAGAGGATTCATGAGCAGGAGGAAGAAGTAGCCACTCTAAAGGCAGACCTACAAATGCATGGAATTGAGGAAGGGGTAGCTAGAATAGAGGAAGGGGAGGCTGGAGGGGAGCAAGGGGACTCTATTGAGACAGATCCTTCGGAAGCTCATACTTCCGACAATGATTTGTATGACTAGGGAGCTTCTTTTTCATTTTAAGCACCATCTTTAGTTTTAGTTGGTTGGTTTTATAGTTCTTATTCAGACATGACAAGGTCTTTAAAGTTCAATGTTACTCCTAAGTATAATCAGTGTTTTCCCATTTCCCTGCCTATTCTTATTTATCAATTCTATGTTTTCTATTCAATCTTATTTATCACTTCTGTGTTTCCTGTTAAGTCTGTTTTAAGAACCTACCCAGATTGTATTTCCCCAAACATCTTAAACCATTTAGTATTAAAAGCCACTTTTACACAATAGCTTTTGATTAGGAAAAAAAGGAAGGACCAGGACGATAGGGTAAAATTTTACTCAGATAATACTTAAATTCATTTCACAACTTAACTATCTAACTTCGTAGTATTAATGTTTATAGGCCAGCAGCATAAAAACCAACCCATCAAATCCGTTCCTCAGTTTAGTAAGTGTGCAATAAAAAAAATATATATTACATGAAAATAATATACCTTCTTCCCCATCTGTACATATCGCTCCTATTCATAGTCAGTGTTTACCTCATGCAAAAAAAATAAAATTTCATTAGCCTGGTGTAGTAATAACATGAACGTGAAAATGAAGAAAAAGAAAGGAAATGCCTAAAAAAAAATTACCTAGACAAAATCAAAGTAGACAAAATACCCCCATACACATCGAATGGAGGCAAAAAAAAAATACCCCCATACACATCGAATGGAGGCAAAACAAAAAAAGGGGCAGGATCTGGAATCCTTATCTGACATCATGAGAACGATTCAGATGAACACCCGAAACGAAAACTTAAATCCTCCCACAAACTAGATCTTTTGAAAAACCTTAATCGTTTCAAGGTAGGAAATCTTTCATAACCCGTGACCTTTTGAAAAACACAATTCTTTTAAGAAACCAGTTCTATTGCAAAAACCCTAATCATTTTAGAGTACGAAATGTTTCCCCAAACCCATATAAGTCATGATAACCCCAGGAATGTAGCAAATAAAAACTAGGGTATAAAAATATTTCAAACAAACCAACCATAGGAAACGAACCCGGAACCCAAAAAATATTTAAAAAAAATAGGGTTTCAAAATTTTCAAACTTTGAATAAGTAGAAATGGTTGGGATTTTGTAAAGATGCCTTTAAAATACCTTAAAGAATAGAATGGAAGGATCAATATAATGTATGCAAACCAAGTTTTTGACAAAAAAAAAAGTTGATCCGAAGTTTTGAATTCTAATCCACAAAAAATTGATGATTTTTTGAAGAAATGCCTTTAGAGAAAGATAAAGTTGAGGAAAAGAGGAATCGAATGGCGTAAGAATCTTTAAAATCTGGAAAAAAAAATTCCGGCACGACGGCGTCGATGTCGAAAAATTCATTGAAGCGACGGACTGTTGCCGGGAAATTCATGTGAATGACTCCGACAGGAAGCACCACCAAGAAAATCCCAGAAACCAGCAGCATAACATGGAAGGTAGGAAGGGAGGGGGAGAGATTAGGTAGAGAGAGAGAGAGAGCATGGGGCAGCAATGATTTTTTTGTGCTTTGCCCGCATGTATAGGTGGGTAGAGAACGAGGCTTGCCTGGAACATTAATTTTGGGCTAAAAAATCTCAGAAATTATCCATTTGGTTTGTGTTAGTCCAACATGGGCTTCAAACAATCTATTGGGTTTGCATAATTGTAAATTATTAATGTTATTAAAAATACTCATTTTTCAACACCAGTTAGTGTTTAAGCCCAATCAAATCAAACTACTAATTTGGACTTCATAAATTGGAAGATCATAATATTATTATAATTTTAGCAAATTATCAGATTATATAATATTTAAGGTATTTTCCTTTAAAAAAAATACTTTTCATGATTTTTTTAATTTTATCCATACTAAAACTCACACAGCAGGCCGAAAAAGGCCTTTTTGTATACCAACCACTCGATGAGAATCTTACCCACTGTTCCCATTTTCTCTGTTTCTTTCCAATGCCACCCTGAAATTTTAAAGTCTAAACTTTTACCATTGAGTCCTTCCTCCTAATTATTTACACCAACAAGGGGTTGTACAGGAATATTCACCTGTTGTCCATCGACTACGCCTTTCGGCTTGATCTTAGGCCCTGACTCACCCTTTGTGGACGAACCTTGCGGAGGAACCCTTGGGTTTTTGGGGCATTGGATTCTCACCAATGTTTGTGTTACTCAAGCCGACATTCTCGCTTCCGCTTTGTCCACCCCTGCTCGCACGAGTGGTTCCCCCTAAGGCAAAACGCTCCCCTATCGATGCATTTTTTCATCCCACAGCTTCGGCAGATCGCTTAGCCCCGTTCATCTTCGACACGAGAGTGCTCGATCAGTGAGCTATTACGCACTCTTTCAAGGGTGGCTGCTTCTAGGCAAACCTTTTGGCTGTCTCTGCACCACTACCTCCTTTATCACTGAGCGGTCATTTGACCCGACCGGGAAAAAAAGAAAGGTTTTTTTTATTTTCATTTTATGATAGGTTCCTAATAATTACGACTCTATTGATAGATTTTAATAAAAAAGTCAAAATTCTCATCAACCAATGAATTTCTAGTTGAATTTTTCATTATTGGCCAAACAAAGAGAAAGACCTTATCTCATTCTTTTAATTGAAACCAAAATTGAACCTTAAGAATTGGTAATTTCTCTTTATTTAATAGAATAGGGCGGTTACCTACTCAGTTTTTCTTTGAGGCGAATGCTTTAAGTGCAATAACTGCATCAAGTGCTATTTTTACCCAAGGCTTTGTTACTTCGGGTCTTTTAACCAAAATGCATCAATCCACACTATTAGTACCTGTTCTCCAATCCCAGTGGTTAATGATGCACGTAAGTATGATGGTATTCAGCTACAGAAAAGGGTAGCTATCATACCCCTTTCTGATGAATCATATAGTCCTACAACTTCATCGACTAATAAAGTTAAAAAATGAATTGTAATTACAACATCTTTTGTTTGGATGGGCTAATTCCTCTATTACCTTATGGGACCGAATTTATGCACCAGCCTCAATTTTTAATTACACAAATTTTATTGACCTGTTCGTGCAACCCATATTTTTTTTAATCTCGTATTGTTAAAATTTAGGCCACTTTATTCCCTATTTCAACAAAGGTTTAAATAATTACTTATTTCAAATATTCTTCAATATTTGGGTATGTCCACAATTATTTTATAGAAACTACTATTGTTCTTCCTGATCCCACCTATTCCATTACTTTAACATTCATTGTTATTATGACGCAATATTCTTTGTATTACAGGGAACCAACTACTTCAACTTATGCATATGCTCTAGCATCGATGTTTTCTGTCCCATCGACCACCGAAGTTGAAGTTGCTTCGATTCTGTACATCCTTCGTCAAAATAATCTTCCCTTACCCTTACATCATCTAATTCAAGGTTACTTTTCAAACCTAACATTTTTACATATTGGACTTTCAAAAAAGTGCTCCACCCTTCTCCACTTCAACTCTAGGCCTTCAATTCACTTCCCACATCATTGCAGCACATGAATGGTAACAACTATCCCTCTACATATACTGTCACTTTCAGTACGTATATATTGTAAATCTAAACTTCTCTTAACATCTTAAATAATGCTCTTTTAATCCACACTGCCACTTTTTTTACAGGGTAGAACTTTTAGAAGATTGCGATGTTCTTGCTGAATTTTCACAAATAAATCCTCACCAGATATAAGTTCATGTTATCTTCTAGACTTCCTACTTCTCAAACAGTTGTTTTTGTTATTGCAATTTATTCTCCAATATTGTTTCTTTTCTGTCAATTACTACTTTGCATTTAATATGAATTTCTATCCCGTCCGATAGACGAGTTATGAAACTAGTTTTCTTATGTACGCTTTGATTAGAGGACAAATTTTTCTAAGGAAGGGGAGTTGATGAAAACCTTTGGAGCGCCCTTTTGCACATTCTAAGAGTTCTTGAGGAATTCAAAGTTAAGAAGCTCAAGTTGGAGCATTCATGCATCTTTTGGCGCTCAATGGCATTAATCCATGGAGGGTCTAAAGGATTGGTACTTGGAGGATTCAATAAGGCTAATCTTGCCACAATGAAGATAAAAGGGGTTGTATGTGACCATCCCATACCCAAGCCACCTTCAAAAGACAACCAAGGTACACAAGGGTGCACTAAAGACGTTACATGGAGCACTACAAGTAAATCTAGTTCGAGTGACTGATATGTGTGATTGATTTCAGTCATATAAAAGGTTAGTCATATTGTACTCACACCTTGGGGACCAAGCAATTGACATGCAACTAAACAATTCAGTCACTTGAGAAATAATTGCATGTCAGTTGCACAATTAAGAAATTTTTTTCTCTATTGCAAGCAGTTATACGAAATAAAATATTATTTCCCACCAGTCACATCTTAGTTGTAAATTTCAAAATAATTGATTTTTAGTTGCACTGCAGTCGTAGAAAAATTAGTAGTTGCTATTTTAGTCACTTCTTCACTGTAAATCAACCCATCTTTTTTCCTTCCTCATTTCTTTTTCTTCGTCTGGTTTCTCGTTCTCTACTCTAGGTCTTTGCATCTTCTTCTTAACCTTGCTCTTTCTCCTAGGTTGAAACTCTATTGTCTTCATAGGGTATTGATCTCGTCTTTAGTTTTCAATGTAGAAGTAAGTGATGGTTACATTTGAGATTTTTTTTAAATAATAAATATGTTATTTGTTGTTGTATGTGCATATGCATATGCATGTATATAATTGTAGAGTGACTATCAATGATTCTTGATACATTGAGAAACACTATGAGTATATGTTAGTGGTAACGATCTACAATTAATGTGTTTACATAATATGACTCTATTTGAGAATCATTGATTGTCCAAGTTGGACAGTTCAAAAATGAAAAAATCTGCACTATGCTTTTAAATTTATGATTTATCTTAATGGTGGATAAAGTTTTACTGCATGAAACATCATTCCTTGGAAGCTGGATTTGAAATTTTTGTCTCAAGTCAACATGCATTCCGAGGAACTAAGATGAGGTGCTACCAAAATTTCTCCAGATTTTTAAGATAAATGACAACGTAAAAGTATAAGATAGATTTTTCATTTTTGAATAGGCTAGGGCTATTCCTTGTAGGAATTGATGATTATTAGGGTATGTGTGGACACTCATAACATACAAATGGTATTAGAAATTAGAAATTAGTAGTTGTTGTGTTGCAATTTTATTTTTTTAATTGAATATATATGAATTTCTACTGTATGAATCATACAAGAGAATAGCTACAGGATGTGAATGGATGTATAAGAGTTTAATGAGAGATGAATACATCAATCTAGATTTCATAAATGGTGTGGAAAATTTTATCAAAACTATATGTAGGAGTTAGACTAAATTGATAAAATGTCCATGTCAGGGATGCCAAAACAAACATTATTGAGAACAAAATGTAGTTGGAATGTATCTTTGTGCTTATGGATTTGTGGATAACTATTATGTATGGTATTATCATGGTGAATGATATGATATGTAGCGTCATAATTTTTATTTTGGTGAATCATCAAATTCATCATCATGATGAACAGTTTCTGACAGAGGTAATCACTATAACATTATATTTAGGTATGAGCAAATGGTTATTGATTCGATTGGCCCGAATGTTCACCATAATGGGAGAAATGAAACTCATGAAAATGATGTTGATAACCAGTAAGCAACTGTTGCTATACATTATGGCACTTGTCAAGGAATTTGTTCTAGAGGACAATCAATTGCCACAAATATTGTATGACTCTAAACAAATAATGAAGGGTTTGGGTCTCCCGTATGTGAAAATAGATACATGTCGAAACAATTGTATGTTATTTGATGGTGAGAATGCACATTTAACACATTGCATAGTTTGTGGAAAGTGTAGATATAAGGAAAGAACAATGAGTAGAGGGAAAAAAAACCAATTCGTCGAAACGTTTTGTGGCACCTTCCAATTATTAACCGGCTAAAACATATATTTATGTCTACCTGAATTGCAAAACACATGACATGGCATGTAAGTAATTGACACGGTGAGAATGGTTTAATAGGTCATCCATACCAAATAGAGGCTTGGTGGTATATAGATTCAAATTTCACTGAATTTGCTGCTAAAATCAGGAATGTACGTCCTAGACTACGTACAAATGGATTTATGCCAAATTATGCAATGGGAGGGACATATTATATCTGGTCAGTTTTCATTGTTGTGTAAAATACACCACCCACAATGTATACGAAAGAAGTGGTCATATTTGTTTCTGTGTTAATTCCTGGTCCAAGGTCTTCTAAAAGAAATATTGATGTGTTCTTGTAGCCTCTAGTTGATGAGTTGAAAACACTGTGGGTCAATGAAGTTGAAACCTGGGATGAATATTGATCACAAAATTTGATGATGCTTGCGTATCTATTATGGACAATTAGTGATTTTTTGGCATATGGTATGCTATTATGGTGGAGTACGCTTGGGAGATTGGCAAGTTCTTAATGTATGGAGAACATTGGTTGATTTCAGTTGAAGTATGAGAGGAAGCTATGTTGGTTCAACTATCATATGAAGTTTTTACTGAGAAATCATTCATTTTATGGGAATATTAATGCTTTTACACTTGGATTAAAAGTCAGAGATACAGTTGTGGAGCCATTGCCTGGCAATGAGATCATTTAGAAATACTGTAATGAGTGGATTTGGCAGGACTTGTAATTCTCTACGACAGTCAATTTTTTGGGACTTGCCTTATTGGAAGAACCTGCTCATAAGACATAACCTTGATGTTTTACACAGAGAAAAATTTTGTTGAAAATCTATTTTATATGTTATTGGACATTAAGGGTAAGACAAAGGACAATCATAATGCCCTGCTAAATCTAAAGGAATTGGACCTGCAGTCTGAGCTCCACTTGATTGAAGATGGCAATTCCAAAATGAAACCAAAAGCTAAATATGCACTAAAAAGATAGGAGGTTCGGTAGATATTTTTATGGCTCAAAGGTTTAAAATTTTTAGATGGGTGTGCATGAAATTTAGCAAATAACACAAACATAAAGGACATCAGTTTTTACTCATTTAAGAGCCATGATTATGATGTTTTTCTTCAATGCATACTAGTAATCGCATTACGTGGGTATTAACCATCAATAATTTGGTCCACCATGGTAGAATGTAGTTTATTTTTCTCGCAACTTTGTTCATGAAAAATCAAAATAGAAGATATGTACAAACTACAAAATCTCATGATCGTTACTATTTACAAGTTAAAGATGATATTTCCATCAGCTTTTTCCGATTCAGTGGACTACCTTCTAATACATCTATCGCATGAGGCCATACTTTGCAGTCTAGTACAATTTCGCTGGATGTATCCTTTTGAGAGACTTTTGAGGTCTTTTAAATGAAAGGCATGTAACAAAGTGAAATTGGAAGGCTCAATCATTAAGGCATATTTGATTAAGAAATGACTATTTTTTATAAACATTATTTTGGCCATGACACATCAACTAGACTCAATAGGTTCCCACATAACATTGACATTAATCTAAATGCACCTCATCATCATGATAATGCTCCATTTCCATTATTCTACAACAAAAATCAAAACTTTCCATCCCATGGGGTGCAAATGATGCTAGATAAAGATGAATTATGACAAGTTTGTCTCTACATTCTTCAAAATTGTGAAGAGGTTGACCCATATGCCTAATAAGTTGTTAAACATGTCTGTTTCAATATATATATGGATACTTTTATGTGTTATAAGCAACTGACCTCCTTCAATGTTGTTATTTGGTACATAGGGTTGTCAACAATGTTATGTGACAGAAGTTTCCTCGATGTAGTGCTAGAGAAATGGAAGAGTTACGGGTGGATAATTTTGGGCAATAGCTTAAGGATTATGTATGTTGTTAATTGTTAGTATATTCTCCGGTGGAGTGTAGGCACAGTTTCTACATTCTTAATCACTGATGTTCATCCATTTCGTAGTTGCATGGTGAACTCCATCCAAATAGATTAGGTGAGCCATTATTTGAATTATCCCAAGGCCTTTTATACACAGCTTCAATTTTTAATGGATGCATGGTTAATGTTTTTCAATTTCATGCATGGACTTTTGGGTTCATAAAGTCAATTGCAAATTGGGATATTTGTGTTGAGAGTGATGTCGGTGGATCTAGAAGGTATGGTTTTTATGGAATGATTGGCAAAATTATTGAAATCAAATATTCTAGAAGCATTCTAAACTTCGTAACAATTTTCAAATGTACGTGGTTTGATCCTACATGTGGAGTTTGAATATACGCTCAATTCGGTATAGTCAATGTTAAGTGGTGCTCAAGACTGAGTTCGCTTGAACCTTTCATTCTTGCTCACCAAGCAGTACAAGTGTACTATTGCCAATATCCTTAGAATACACTATAATAGTGGTAGGAAGTAGTTAACGTAAAACCACTGGCTTATATTGACATTGAGGCCACTGAGGAGTTGCAAGAGGATCAAAACATTAGATTTGTTCCAAAAATTGAAGAAGAACCATACCAGCAGTCTAATGTTCAATAAGATGTACTAATGGTTGAATTTTTTAATGTTGAGCCAACCATTATCTTGGTCAACCTTAACGCCAGGGGAAGTTCTTTCAATGTGAGGTGTGGTCTTTACTGATGATCCTTATGATAAAGACGGCACATCAAATGATGAGCATTCATTTGATGATGAAGAATGAAAATCTATTGTTCATTGAATTTGAATTATCAAATTATAATCATAGAATCTAAATGTTATGAATTTTATAATTATTATTTTAAAATTAAAGTATCATAATTATGTGAAAATTATTTTATTATTAATATAATTATTTTATAATTGTCAGGCCCCAACTCACCCCTACCCAATTTCCCCTTATGAGGTTAATACCAATTTTAGTTTTATAGGGTGATTTAGAGCATGACAACTAGGATACTTTACCCTAATTTTTGTTGTTAACTAAGTAAGACTTAGGTGAAAGACATTAATTAAGTCATTACTTGGAATTCCATTAGATTGTTAGTTTAAGAGGTTAACTTGCAAGTTAACATGTTAATTTTATGAATGCATCTAAGTAGACTTACCTTGGTGCCTATCAGGTGCATATGGGGTGCATGTAGGTGAACATAGGTGGGCCAGTGGGTTCATGCATTGTAGGCTTACCTAGGTGTGCTAAGGGTGTGGACAGGATGTGCATAGGTGCCTTAGGTGCTGGGTGCCTTGGAGGCCTACTAGGTATGTACTAGCGGGCATGTGTGGGTGTGTGTCTGTAGGTGTGTTCCTTAGTGTACTTGGGAGGCTTACTTTAAGCCTTCCGAGTGTGCTTTCTAGTTCATCATACATACACACATTCATACATACATACTTTCTAGGTTTCATTAGTACAAACCTTGCATGCATTTCTTAGCCCATTACATTTAGTACCGTAGAAGGCTTACCTAAGCCCACTATGTACCACTAAGGCACTTGCCATGTACTACTCTAAGTCCTTTTTTTTCCAACCTTATGTACATACATTTACAAGTTCAAAATTTGGCATCTTAGGAACTACATGGCCAAAATTACATACACCAAAAGTTTGGCTATTTAAGTGGCATGCATGTTACACATTATAGGCTTAAACTTTTTCAATGCCCACTGTCACTCTAACTTCTATTTTTATTCAGCACCTAGGCATAAGTTGTCTTATAATCCCCCTATCTTTACCAACACTAGGATGGATTGAAAAGTAGCTAAACCCATAGTAGCCATCAAAGCCTGCAAATCAATTCACAACCATTAGTCTATAACATGAACTTTTGAATCTTTCTTTCATAAGCCAACAACCCAAGCCATACCCCTTTATACAATGAGTACATAAGTACTCAGTAAAAGTTCAATACGGCAACCAGTGCCTACAATGTTCAAAATATTGTCATATACATAAACCTTTAGTTTATCCTTCAAGAACCAGCGGCCAAAGACAAAGAAGACACAAAAGAGACAAAGTATAACATAATACTTACATACACAATTTAAAGGTTAGCACACGTAATCAATCAAAGAAGCATGCAAAACACACACACTACATGCACAGTTTTACTTAGAACTTAGCAACCATTTTTCACTTAGTTTAGCATGTGATCACTTTGAATTATTGTCAAATTAACATAGAGCTCTACGTAAATGAACAAGTTTGACCATACTTGATCAAGAACCATAATGCTTGCCATAAGTAAACTAGCTAGCTCACCATAGTGCCTTAACACAGATAGCCCATTTTCATAGCTCATAGGATCATTCAGCCACGGCCATCACTTAGGGTAGCTTCCTTCCTATTAGAATCTAGGTGAAGGAGATTAAATTGAACCAGATTGACAGAAAAATGGCAAGAACACTTAAAGACTCCAAACACACCACCATAGGCTTACCCGTGAGCCACCATGTTTGGTTTCTTCTTCCTTGTCTCTACCTTTTCTTTTAGTTAATTGCAAGAACTTTAGCCTAGCTTTTCCATAAATGGTAGCTACATTCAATGTCTAGGAGGCTACATTTGAGAATACTTAAGTCCAAGAGGTGGAGTCTTGGCTGGTTTAGCTTTGGCAGCTAAGTCATTTGACCATTTTGTGGTCTAATCTTCCTACAAAGCCTTCATGTAATTTACATTATTTTATTAACCTATTCAACTATCTTGCTGGGGAAAATTAAGCACCCACTTTACCCTTCAATTCACTCATTTAACTCCCTAAAATTTCATATGAACTTAGAGACACTTTAGTTACGCCCAAGAGCTCCCTAGTTCACCCTAGGGTGCTCCTTACTTTGCTTATGTGCTCTTCACTTCTTTCTAACTTGTATTGCAATCTTCCTCTTTATGTTAACATTAAATATCAATCTCAAACAATTCCTCTGAAGGCATTTGGCTTTAAAGCCTTCACATTCACATGGGTGGACACAATGGTGTGCCCAAGAGCGACCTTATGCCCCTCCTTGGTGCTCCCTAAGTGCCCATAGGTTCTTAGCCACTTTTTTTAAAAAATTTTTGGAATTGTCATTTCAAAACCTACTTTGGCATTTAGTTTTACTCATATTTGGCTCACAAGTATAACACTTTCCCTCTTGTTCCACTTTTGTGCACTTAGGGCACCCTAGTGAAAACATGACTTCATATACTTCTTATCTTCACATCTATGACTTGTATCACTTAACTATACATCTTATGTACATTTTTATCATAGCCTAAGGGCTATGCAAGTCATAGGCATGATAAAAATTATATTAAAATAGTTAATTTTCTAATTATTAATATAATTATATTATAATTAATTTCTCATAATATTGTTAAAATTTATTAATATAATTAATTTTATATTTGTCTATATTTCTCAATATATGTATGTCTATATATATTTTTCCATATGCGTATGTCTTTGGTGTCCTTGGGGATTTTGGTTGTTTGAGCTTTGTATCTATGCTTGCACGTACTCACTTCGATCAGCTTTAATTCCTAAAAAATACCAAAAATGGGATAAGGGAGTCCTCGGAGTGTTTTCTGGGGAGGGACTCTCTAATGCCCAAGTAAGCAGGTCATATAGCTGGGAGTAAGTGAGTAACTTAACAAAATAGCTCTTGCCATGTGTACCTAGAGATGGCTTCTTTTATACCTTTTTTGAGAGGTTGAGTCCCCTAAATCTACTGTCCATGTGTTTAGCTAGTTTAGGGAACAAGGGTCTATGTCATTGTAACTATCTCTCCAACCAACTGTTCTAAAACAAGCTTGAGTGACCATTTTGCACACACTTGGGAGTATTTTCCTAATAGTATTTGTCATCATTAGGGCTCATCGGTGCCGAGGTAAGTGGCTTATCCTTCAGTCAAATAGCTTTAGTTGCAACTAGAAGTGATCCAAAGTCAAAGTGTGTGACCAAACTACTGGTGCCTTGGATGGACCTCGGGCAAGCCGTTAGGCCTTTGGACTTTGGCCATCACATGACTTCCCCCAAAAAGTTGATGGATGCTTTGTTCCATTGGCAATGTGTTGCCTTGGTGTTACTGACTTCAGTATTTCCCCTTTCTTATTGATGTGTCGCTTGAGCTTTTCTGAAGCAATAGTTATTTTTTCCAACAGTACGTTACATCGTTGCATTTCAATGGCGTTAGTTACGTCTCTTCAATCGACATGTGTGATGTTGGTTCATGAGTAGGCAGCTTTACGTCTCTTCATGAATCATTATCTCAATTCCGGGTTTCTACGCACATGTGTCATTTAGCAATTGGTGCAACCAGTAATGCATGCCTAAAGAGAGCAGAAAGGCAATTTGCATCATTCCCATCATGTATTCCATTCTTTGTAGTCCATGTACACTAGATCCATGCTTTATGGCCCTATTAGGTGGTCATATTCTACTTTTATCCACCTCCTCATTTTTAGGCTACTGATCATTCATTTGGTAAGGCCTAGTGTTTAGTTGATTCTTTTTTTCTCTACCTCCAGTCATCATTCTTACAAAACATAAGGATGGTTGATGCTTATTGTAGTGGGATTTGCCTAATAGAACATTAATGGTTCTATACAAACATTAAGCTCTGATACTAACTCTGTCAAGCCCCAATTTAAGGAGGTTCATGCAAATTCTAGTTCTTCAGGGTGGATTAGAACTTGACAACCAGGATACTTAACCCTAAGTTTTAGTTGTTACCAAGGTGAAACTTAGGTGAAAGGTATTAATTTAGCCATTACTTGGAATTTTTTTGGTTCTCTAGTTTAGGAGATTAACTTACAAGTTTGACATATTAATTTTGTGAATGCACCTAAGTGGACTTACCTTGGTGCCTATCGGGTGCATATGGGGTGCATATAAGGGAATGTAAGTGGGTGAGTGGGCTCATGCATAGTAGGCCTACCTAGGTGTGCTATAGATATAGATGGTATATGAATAGGTGCCTTGGCCACTAGATGCCCAGGAGGCCTACTGGGTGTTAGTAGTGTTAGTGTTGTGCCCAAAAAGCCAGTCATCAGATGATTGTATTTTTGCACATTGAGTCATGATATTTTATTGAGGCATTAATCCAACAATTATGTTTGTTGTTTTGTTTCTGCGTAACGTAATAAACATAATTGTAACCCTAGAATAATGATATTCTTAAACGTCCCTAGTATAGTATTATTGTGGAGCGAGTTGCAATAATACATAATGACTAGCATATGTGGAGACTAATATGAGATATGTAGTCTACATATGGGTACAAGTTGGAGAACTTGTGTAATGGACCGACCCACCATGAGAACACTTCATGGATCGTTATATGAGTGTCATAAGTGATTCTTATAGTGATCATGGTATATGTAGTCCTTCGACCTAAGATCATCAAGGTTCCCTACATGTGAGTCACATACTTTGATACTTTCCTTTGTTGCTCGTAACTGAGTGAACTTGAAGGAGGTGATTGGGTATGTCACATATCATGCGGAGGGATTTGTATGATCAAGATGGGATTTGTCCCTCCTATGTAACGGGAGTGATATCTTCGGGCCCCTTGATAGAGTAAGACTTAGAAAAATGCATTGCCATGCTCAGATGAGTTGATATATGATATCAATGTCATCAATTTAAGTTGGTCTACTCGGTAATCAAGAAACCAAAGATTGGGCTATACGAGAGTGACACATTCTATGTCTCGTGCTTAGTCTTGATATCTTTGACAAAGGGACAATGGCATATATCGGTGATGATCATAAAGGTTTAGTTGAATCACCGACAATCTTGTCACTTGGGTAGCAATGATGTGTTGCTAGACACCGCTCATTGCTTATGATCATAAATGTGATTTATAATCATTGCCAACGTGGTAAGAGCCTATTGGGTCGCACACATAGAGCTATTTGGATCATTAGAGTGCATGGGCTAATAATTTGGGTTTTGGTTTCACAATAATTTCGTACGAATAATGGGCCCAATAGTTGAGCCATTATTAAGCCCGAAATTAAAGCCTAATTGGATTAGGGCTTTGAAACCCATTAGGCTTAGAAGTTGAGTCTCACTATAAATACAACTTCTAGTGAGAAATTCGCAGGTCTCCTTGCCCTAGCCTCCCAAAAAGGACAGCCGCACTCTTCTCTTGCAATTCCTTGGAGGATGCAAGCTAGCACTGCGAGCGCAAGAGAAACGCATTTGCCAGGATGTGGTGGAAGCGTGGTGATCTCGAGAGGCTCGTGTGGATACCATAGAGAGCCTGAACACATCAACTGTTCAGGTTTTGTGATTCGACTCTACAGTTGAGTGAGAGATCTCAACCGAAAATTAGGTATGAAAATTTTTGAACACCCGGTTTACCCTGTTTCATTTGGATCCTGGAGGGTTTCGGTTAAATTCCACTGCGCTGTTTGGCTCCCGAAACCCAAAAAGTAATGGGCATGTGTGTGTATATATTTGTAGGTGTGTGCCTAAAGTACTTAGGAGGCTTACTTTAAGCCTACCTAGTGCTCTCCTAGATTCATCACACATACACATATGCATACATACATACACACTAGGCTTTGTTAGTACAACCATGCATGCATTTTAACCCATTACACTTGGTGCCCCACTATGTACTACTAAGGCACATACCATGTACTACTCTAGTTCTTAATCCATACATATATACATGTATTTACGCATTCAAAATTTGGCATCCTAAGAAATACATGGCCAAAATTACATACACCCAAAAGTTTGGCCACTTAAGTGGCATGCATGTTACATAACATAGTTAAACTATTTTAATTCCCACAGACACTAAAACCATAAGAGGTTTCCTAGCCTCTATCCCTCCACTTTCTCACCTGAAATGGGCAGAAACAGGGCGTGAGTACAAAAGTACTTAGTAAGAGTTCAATTCAGCACCTAGTGCCTACATAATGTTCAAAACATTGTTATACATATAAACCTCTAATTTTTCCTTTTAACCTGTAACCAAAGACAAAGAAGACATAAAAGAGACAAGGTATAACATAACACAAGATACATACATGCATAATTTGAATGTTAGCACACGCAACCAATCAAAGAAGCATGCAAACACACATACCACACACATGGTTTCACTTAAACTTAGTAAGCATTTCTTTCATTCAATTTAGCAAGTGATCACCTTGAATTAAGTCAAATTAACATAGAGCTCTAAGGAATTAGCAAGTTTAGCCATACTTGATCAAAAACCCTAATGTTACTCATATGTAAACTAGCTAGCTCACCATAGTGCCTTAGCACACATAGCCCATTAACATAGCTCTTAGTTTCATTAGGCCTTGGCCATCACCTAGGGCAGCCATTCTCCCATCAAAATCTAGGAGAAGAAGCTTCATTTGAACCTTTACCTAGCTTAGAATTGGTAGCAAAGAGGCATGAACACATCAATGTGCCACATGTACCACCATAGACCTGCCCGTAAGCCACCATGTTCAATTTTGTGCTCTTTCCTTCTCTTTGTGTTTCTAACTTGTTTCTCTCTTTTGCTAGGCATTTTGCCCATATTTTTTAAGGTGGTAGTATAATTCAATGAGTAGGAAGCTACCTTTAGTCATGCAAAACTCCAAACGGTGGTGTGTGGCCGATTTAGCCTTGGCGGTTAAACCATTTTGACCATTCTTTGGTTTAATCTTCCACCAAAGCCTTCATGTCATTTAGGTTAGTTGATCAACCTACTTAACTCTCTTGGAGGTGTGTTTTGAGAACCCACTTTGCTCTTTAATTCATCCATTTAAGTCCCCAAAATTTCATGTCAACTTGGAGACACTTTAGGTGCACCCGAGAGCCCCCTAGTGCACCCCAAGGTTCTCCCCACTTTTCTCATGTGCTCTTCACCTTTTTTTGGCCTACATTGTAGTCCTCATCTTGATTTTAATGCATATATGGCCTTCTATAGCATGGGGTAGTTTACCTTGGCCCCGTGAAGTGTTTTGCTCATGTAATATATAGGCCATTGTTTACTAGGTTCATCTTCATATGAAAGACGGAGCTTACTACCCTTTCGTTAATTGCCAAGTATAGGATGAGGGGCTCATCTTCTTTTAGCTATCTAAAAATAGGTAACTCAATGAAGCATGCCTTGATTCCTTCCTAGGCTATCTGACATTCTTTGTTCCACAATTTGAAGGACCTTCAATTCTGATGTCATTCCTCGCCCCTTTGTAAGAGTCTTAAAGAATGGCTTGCATTTGCCATAAGACAAGATAAAATGACTCAAGGCTACTATTTTTCCCATATGCCTCTGTATATCTTTCACCAAGTTTAGAATTAGGGATTTGAGGAGGGCCTTCACCTTACTTTGATTTGCTTTTATGCCCTGCTTCAAGACCATGAAACCTAAGAATTCACCTACCCTCACACCAAAGGCTTATTTATTAGGATTCAACTGTATACTGAATTTTTTGAGCTGTTGGAATGTCTGCCGTAAATGATTAATGTGATCTAGGCTACTTCTACTTTTAACTATCATATTGCCAATGTAAACCTCCATGTTTTTGCCAATTTTCTTTTTGAACACTTTATTCATTAGCCATTGGTACGTAGCCCAAGCATTTTTCAATCTGCAAGGCATTCGCACATAGTAGAAGGTGCCATCTTCACTAATGAACAAAGTTTTCTCTCCATTGGCTGGATTCATTCAGGTCTAATGATATCCACTAATAGCATCCAGAAAACTTAATATCTTGTACCCATAAGTGGAATCTACCAATTGTTCTATCAAAGGTAGTGGGTATGAGTCTTTCAGGCATGCATCATTTATTCTAGTGAAGTCAATCCATATTTAGAGTTTATCACTCCTTTCTTTTTTAACAACTACCATGTTAGTTAACCATTCGGGATACTCGACCACCCATATCACCTCTACTTCAAAGAGCCGTTGTGTTTACCATTTCAAAAAGGCCTTCTTGTTCGGGGCTATAGTTCATTTCTTTTGCCTTACTACCACGTTGAAACTGTGTTGGATTAAGCTCAGAATTATTTCGGGCATATCCTTCGATGAGTAAGCAAAGAAATCTTTATTTGATTCTAAGAAATCTACAAGCTCAACATTTTCCGTAACGGGCACTTTTTTCCCAATTTTGGTACTTTGGTCTTTAATGAGCTCTAAGCTCTCTATTTTGACATCTACTCCTTTGACTTTAGCCCCTATGTCTACCTGTGGCCATTCTGACATCATTGCTGTTGAGGTATGAACCTTTTTTTTTTGTAGGAGGCTGTCCTGCCTTTAAAAAGGTCTTTCAGACTTTGGCTTGGTCAATGAAGATAATTGCATCACCTTTATCGGATTTGAAGGTCATAGTTAGGTATTTGACATCTGACCTCATGTGCAGCACCCCTTGAGTTTGCCTCCTGACTATGGCATTGTATGGCGAGAGAACATCAATGACTATGAACTACATCATCACCAAAGCATATAGTTCTTCACTGCTCCTAATAGCTTTTTCCTTAACCATGAATGGTAGATCAATGATGCCTAAGACCAGAAGTTCACTAGGGCCTACCCCATATGTTAAGAACACCACTGGTTTGAGGACTTCCACTAATATCCCCAGCGTCAGTAGTATGTGAGCAAACAATACGTCGGCATTCAACCTATAATCATAGAGGACCCTTTGTACATCCCAATTCACTATTCGGGCAATGATTAGAATAGGGTCATCATGAGGTAAGTTGATGCTCATCCCATCAAATCTCATCAATAGATTTTGTGCCTTTCCGAAGCTGAGGGTAGCCATTTCCTTTGCCTTCCTTTTTCTTTCTAACGAAGGAAGTTCTGTAGGGATAGTTTGAATCACCCTTGTAAGAGGAGGTGGCTGCCCTTGAGGACTTTGGTGATTTCTTTATCGGTCAAAGTCATACTTCTCTTTGTCGTACTTTGTCTCTTCATCCTTGCCTCCCACCTTCAGCAACTAAAAATAAAGGTATCTTCTTAGTTAACCTTGCTTGATGAGAGTTTTAATATACTTCTTCAGCTCGTGGCAGTCTTCAGCTTTATGGCCATGATCCTGATGATACTAGCAATTCTTCTTCATGCTCTTTTTATTGCTGAGAGCCATCAGCTTTGGTCGTTGGACTTCTAACTGCTTCTTTGTTGCTGCCAAGATGTTGGCTCGAGAAGTGTAAAAGGGAGAGTAGGTTGGCTCCTTCCTTTTTCCTATGTTCCTCTTAGTTTGCTTGCTGCTTCTACCCTCCCCATGGGGTTGGCTTCTGAACTAGTGTTCCATTTGGCGATTATCCATTCTATCTTCATTGGCGGTCATCTTCTCGACGATCATGTACTGCTCTGCACAATTGTAGGATTCTCCAATTGTGGTTGGAATCTGCTTGAAAAGCTCTGTAGGATTTATGGAGCCAAACAAACATAGTAGAAACTAACTAAAACCCTTTAGGATCCAAGTGAAACGGAGAAAATTGGGGTGTTCAAAAATTTGTATACCTAGTTTGCTAGGCTCTTTCACCCAACTATTGAGTCAAATCACAAACGTAAACAGTTGACATGTTCAAGATCTCTACAATATCCACTCGAAGCACTCGGATCATCATGCCTCCACCACCTTTATGCAGCTATGGTTGACTTGTGCCCACAGTGCTAGCTTGCATCCTCCAAGGAAAGGCAAGAGGAGACTGCGGCTAGAACTTTTCAGAACCCTTATAATTTCATCCTTTAGGTGGCTAGGGCTACAAATATTCTGACCATATAATGTATGTATAGTGAGGCTTAACTCCTAAGCCTAATAGGTTTTATAACCCTAACTGAATTAAGCCTAATTTCGGGCTTCATAATGGTTCAACCTTTGGGCCAATTATTAATCCGAAATTATCATGAAACCAAAACCCAAACAATTAGGCCCATGCACTCAAATAATCCAATTGGCTTTATGTGTGCAACCCAATAGGCTGCTATCACATTGGTAATGATCACAAATCATATTTATGCTCATAAAAAATGAGTGGTATCGAGCAACACATCGTTGCTAACCAAGTGACAAGATAGTTGGTGATTTGATGAAACCTCTATGATCATTATTCATGTATGTCATTGTCCTTTTGTCCAAGATATCAAGACTGAGCACAAGGCATGGAATGTGTCACTCTTGTATAGCCCAGTCTAACATTTCCTAATTATCAAGTAAACTGACTAAAACTGATGGCATTGATATCTTATATCAACTCATCTGAGCATGGCCATGCAATTCCTCAGTCTCACGCAGTCAAGGGGCCCGAAGATATCACATCCATTATATAGAAGGGACAAACCTCATCTTGATCATACAAGACGCTCCACATGATATGTAACATACCCAATAACCATTTCACTCAGTTACGAGCAACAAAGGCAAGTATCAAAGTATATGATACCCATATAGGGAACCTTGATGACCTTAGGTTAGAGGACTACATATACCATGATCACTATGAGAAACACTTATGACACTCATTTAACGATCCATGTAATGTTCTCATGGTGGGTCAGTCCAATACACAAGTTTTCCAACTTGTACACATATGTAGACTACATATCTTATATTAGTCTCCACATATACTAGTCTTTATGTATTATTACAACCAGCCCCACAATAATGCTAGACCAGGGACATTTATGAATACTATTATTCCAAGGTTGTAATTATGTTTGATTATGTCATGTAGAAACAAAACAACAAACATAATTACTGGATAAAATCCTCAATAAAATATCATGACTTAATGTGCAAAATACAATCATCTCATGATTGGCTTGCAAGCACAACAATAACAATCTTCCACTTACACTAAAGCCAATCATCCATGTATCTAGTACCAATGGATCTAGAATGACTATCATGCTTTTATTGGGTGAGGGGTTTCATCAGTGGATCAACAATGTTGCTGTTTGTTGAGGTCCTGCTTATCCTCACATCATCCCTTTTGATGCTCACTCTAATATGATGATAGTCTCAGACGTATGTGCTTGGATCGCTGGTGAGATTGAGTTTCCTTAGTCTGTACAATTGCTCCATTGTTGTCACAATGGAGCTCTATCAGGTTGGCAATGCTTGGAACCATTCCAAGTTCTGTGATGAACTTCTTGATCCAAACTGCCTTCTTTACAAAATCAGAGGTGGCAATGTATTCAAATTCTATTGTAGAGTCGGCTACTGTTTATTGCTTTGAAATTTTCCAGCTTACAGCACCACCACCAATGCAAAACACATAAGCATATTGTGATCTAAAGTCATCCTTATTAGATTAGAAGCTAGCATCGGTGTAACCCCTTAAAACGAGCTCATTTTCACCTCCATAGACCGAGAATGAATCCATTGTCCTTCTCAAGTACTTAAGGATATTCTTAATAGCTGTCCAATGACTCTCACCAGGGTTTGATTGGTACCTTCTCATCATGCTCAAGGCATACAAAACATCGGGACGACTACATATCATGGCATACATGATAAATTTAATTGATGAGGTATATGGAATTTTACTCATGCATTCTCTCTCGTCAGATGTACTAGGACTTTGAGATCTTGAGAGAGTTATACCATGTGACATGGGCAAGAACCCTTTCTTGGAGTCTTGCACACTAATTCTCTTTAGCACCTTGTCAATGTATGTACTTTGACTTAGGTCGAGCAGCTTTTTAGATCTATCCCTATAAATCCTAATGCCTAACACATAGGCTTCTTCACCCAAGTCCTTCATAAAGATACATTTCCCCGATCAAGTCTTCATAAACTGTAGCTCAAGAATGTCATTCTTGATGAGTAAAATGTCATTTACATACAACACCCAGAAGACAATAGCACTCCTACTAACCTCCTTGTAGAAACAAGGTTCATCTTCATTTCTGATGAAACCAAACTCTTTGATTCCTTCATAAAAATGAAGATTCTAGCTCTAAGAAGCTTGCTTCAATCAATAAATGGACCTTTATAAATTGCACACTTTATTGGCATTCTCCAGAGTGACAAAACCCTTAGGTTGTGTCATGTACACATCCTCAATCAGCCATCCATTAAGGAATGCAGTTTTAACATCCATTTTCCATATCTCAAAACCATAATGTGCATCAATAGCCAATAAAATTTTGATGGATTTAAGCATGGCAACTGGTGAAAAAGTCTCATCATAGTCAATACCATGAATTTGCTTGAAACCTCTTGCAACCAATAGTCCTTTAAAGGTAATCACATTAGCATCCATGTCAGTTTTTTTCTTGAAAACCCATTTGCATCCTATGGCTTTTACTCCTTCAGGTGGATCAACCAAAGTCCATACTTGGTTTTGATACATGGATTCCATCTCGGACTTCATGGCCTTTAGCCACTTCTTAGAATATAGTCTTGAAGTACCTTCTTGGTAGGTTGTGGCTCATCCTGATCCATGAGCATCATATCACTAGTGTGAGTCATAAGAAATCCATATCTCTCAAGCTCACGTCAAATCCTACCAAACCTTTGTTGGCTCTGTGCTACAAAAATAGGCTCCTGAGTGATAACAACTTGTGGTGTCTGCTCAAGTTCCATTTCAGGTTCAATGCCCCTTTGTTGTTCTTAAATTCTTTGAGTTCTACTTTTCTTCCACTGGTTCCTTTAGAGATAAACTCTTTCCCTAGAAAGACACCAGTTCAAGCAATAAACACTTTTTGCTCAGGTGGATTGTAGAAATAGTAACCCTTTGTTTCTTTGATATACCCAACAAAGGGACGTTTATGAGATTTAGGCCCTAGCTTGCTAGAGGATTGATATTTCATGTAAGCCTCATAGCCCCAAATCTTCATAAATAAATAAAAAAAACTAGGACACCTCCCACTCCATACCTCATATAGCGTCTTTTGAACCAATTTAGATGGAACTTGGTTTAGTGTAAAACCAGTTGTCTCTAGAGCATGTCCCCAAAAGGAGATTGGAAGGTCAGCTTGACTCATCATAGACTGAACCATGTTTAATAAAGTTTGATTTCTCCTTTTAGATACACCATTCCATTGAGGTGTACTAGGTGGAGTGAGTTGTGATACTATACCACACCCCTATAGATAGTCAAGGAATTCTCGATCCAAGTATTCTCCACCTTGATCTGATCAAAGTACTTTGATACTCTTCCTCAGTTGATTCTGTACTTCATTCTTCATTTATTTAAACTTTTCAAATGATTCTAACTTGTGTTTCATGAGATACATATAGCCATATCTACTTAAGTAGTAAAAGTAATGAAGTGTTGGTAGCCTCCTCTAGCGTGTGTAGACATAGGCCCACATACATCAATATTTATGAGTCCTAGTAAGTCATCAGCTCTTTCACTTTTCCCAGTGAATGGCATTTTGGTGATCTTGCCCAATAAACATGATTTACATGTCTTATATAATTCAAAATCAAATGAGTCCAAGAGTCCATCCCTTTGGAGCTTAGATATGTAGGTCTCATGTATATGGCCTAAATGACAATGCTAGAGATAGGTCAGGCTTGAATGATTCAATCTGACCTTCTTGGTATTCATATTATAGATTGGATTTTTGAGTTCTAAAACATACAAACCATTGCTAAGTCGAGCACTATCATAAAAGATTTCATTCAAATAAATAGAACAACATTTGTCCTTTCTTATAAACGAAAAACCTTTATTGTCCAGGCAAGAAACAAAAATCAAATTTCTACTAATAGTAGGCGTAAAGTAGTAATTGTCTAATTCGAAAACCAATCCACTAGGCAAAGTGAGAACATAAGTCCCTACGGCTAATGCAGCAACTCTTGCTCCATTTCTTACACATAGGTCCACTTCACCTAGGCTAATCTTCTACTCTTACTTAGATCCTAAACATTTGCACAAATGTGAGATCCACATCTAGTATCCACTGCCCAAGATGAGGAAGTAGAAAAGTTAGCCTCTATAACAAAAATACCTGAAGTGGAAGTCTTACTTCCCTTCTCCTTCTCAAGTTCTTCAAGATAGATCTTGCGATTACACTTCCAATGTCCAAGTTTCTTACAATGGAAGCATTCCACTTCCTTAGTCACACCACCTAATGGTTTCAACACACTTGAAGAAGAATTAGCATTGGACTTTCCTATAGCTTTACTTTTCTTCTTGTTGGCTTTTCCTTTTCCCTTGCCCTTCTAAACCATCATAATGGGCTTAGCATTCTTAAGGTTTTGCTCAGCAATTCTCAACATGTTAAGCAATTCAGGGAAGGACTTTTCAAGATTGTTCATGTTGTAGTTCATAATAAATTGACTGTAACTTTTCGACAACAATTGTAGGACTACATCAACAACCAACTTTTTCTGAAAAGCAAATCCCAAACTCTCAAGATTCTTAATGTACCCAATCATCTTAAGCACATAAGGACCTACGGGATTTCATTTAGACATTTTTCTCAGAAACAATACTTTAGAGTTCTGAAACCTCTCATGCCAAGCTTGTTTCTGAAAGAGCATTTTGAGATATTTGATCATATCAAACACCCCAATGTTCTTATGTTGCTTCTGAAGATCAAACTCCATTATAATTAGCATGAGATAGGCAACATCCAAAGTATCATTAGAATACTTTTTATAAGCATCCTTTTCAGCTTTCAAAACATTGGTAGCAAGCTCATTCGGAATGGGATGCTCTAAGACAAAAACCTCTCTCTTACTTGAGGACTATCCTCAAATTTTTGTACCATTTAAGAAACTTGGTCCCGTTTAGCTTTTCCTTCTTAAGGATTGATTGCAATGTTAATGTTGATGTGTTTTGTGCCATGGTAATCTACAACAGTAAATATGTAGTATAGCAATCATGTATTTTAATTCATTTGATAAGGACTTTTATTAAATGATGCTCCCACTATTTTACTCAAAATAATAACCCTCAATATTATTTTGGAATACCTCAGCGCTGAGGTATTCTAATGGGTCAAGATCCATATTTCACCATAACTTGAATCAGCTTTGGCTTTTCTCTCAAGTCATAGCTATATAGGCAGGCAACTCCTTGCCAATTGCATCTCATACAACTCTTGGATAGTTGGGTGAACAACAATTATCCAAGCTTATCCCATGAACTTAAGCCCAACTCTACCCTTCTAAGTCCCCAATCCTATTAGGATGACTTAGTTAAGTCGCTCCCAAAGTTAGCAATTTGGATATAACTTTTATCCTATCGTATCTTACCATGATGAACATAGGTGCTTTGCTTTGGCAAACCCACCCAAAGTTGATCAAAGTCTTAATGAATGACAACATTTGGAAGGCATCACATATAATGACTTAATAATTTATTAAAGAGATTTTCCATTTGATCTCACCAATTATTATCTTTGGCTGTCTTATACATGCATCACATACAAATACAAAGAGTGCATCTCATGCTAACAACAAAAATGTGACATGGTTATAGCCAAAATTATGTGATATTGTCAAGCTAATGAGAATATCATAAAAGCCTAAGAAAAGAAAAGGTCTTCACAAGCTCATTATCCTCCTTGCTTGGTTGCTTCCTTGTAGTCAACTCATTGGACACATCACCTTTGATGATCCTAAAAGGTACAACTACAAAGATGATAAAAACCTCAATTTACATTTGAAGGGAGTGAGGTGAGAAGAGAAGGTACAAAGAGAGCAGTAAACAAAAGGCATGACATGCAAGCCATATTTACAAGTAAAACCAACTAGGGGCTATAACCATGCACCATACTTCAACCAACAACAAGCATAATATGTCAAATTTCATTCAACAAAAATGCATGCCAATTAACGTGGGTTTGTTAACTAGTTTATTAATGTGGCACTTCATAAACCAAAATAGCATGGTCAACGTCTACTAGGGTTGTTGGAGCAATTAAGCACCCGAGACCAACCTTATCTGAGTAGCCAGAAGTACCCTACCCAGGGTGCCCGTGTTGGGTTTCGGGAGCCAAACAGCGCAGCGGAATTTAACCGAAACCCTCCAGGATCCAAGTGAAACGGGGTAAACCGGGTGTTCAAAAATTTCATACCTAATTTTCGGTTGAGATCTCTCACTCAACTGTAGAGTCGAATCACAAAACCTGAATAGTTAACGTGTTCAGGCTCTCTATGGTATCCACACGAGCCTCTCGGGATCACCACGCTTCCACCACGTCCCGGCAGATGCGTTTCTCTTGCGCTCGCAGTGCTAGCTTGCGTCCTCCAAGGAATTGCAAGAGAAGAGTGCGGCTGTCCTTTTTTTGGGAGGCTAGGGCAAGGAGACCTGCGAATTTCTCACTTAAAAGTTGTATTTATAGTGAGACTCAACTTCCAGGCCTAATGGGTTTCAAAGCCCTAATCCAATTAGGATTTAATTTCGGGCTTAATAATGGCTCAACTCCTTGGCCCATTATTAATATGAAATTAAAGTGAAACCATAACCCAAATAATTAGCCCATGCACTCTAATGATCCAAATAGCTCTATGTGTGTGACCCAATAGGCTCTTGCCATGTTGGCAATGATCATAAATCACATTTATGATCATAAGCAATGAGCGGTGTCTAGCAACACATCATTGCTACCCAAGTGACAAGATTGTCGGTGAATCGACTAAACCTTTATGATCATCACCGATATATGCCATTGTCCCTTTGTCCAAGATATCAAGACTAAGCACAAGACATGGAATGTGTCACTCTCGTATAGCCCAATCTTTGGTTTCTTGATTACCGAGTAGACCAACTTAAACTGACGACATTGATATCATATATCAACTCATCGGAGCATGGCCATGCATTTTCTAAGTCTCACTCTATCAAGGGGCCCAAAGATATCACTCCCGTTACATAGGAGGGACAAATCCCATCTTGATCATACAAATCCCTCCTCATGATATGTGACATACCCAATGACCTCCTTCAAGTTCACTTAGTTACGAGCAACAAAGGAAAGTATCAAAGTATGTGACTCACATGTAGGGAACCTTGCTGATCTTAGGTCGAAGGACTACATATACCATGATCACTATGAGAATCACTTATGACACTCATATAACGATCCATGAAGTGTTCTCATGGTGGGTCGGTCCAGTACACAAGTTCTCCAACTTGTACCCATATGTAGACTACATATCTCATATTAGTCTCCACATATGCTAGTAATTATGTATTATTGCAACCCGCTCCACAATAATACTAGACTAGGGACGTTTAAGAATATCATTATTCTAGGGTTACAATTATGTTTATTACATTACGCAGAAACAAAACAACAAACAAAATTGCTGGATTAATGCCTCAATAAAATATCACGACTCAATGTGCAAAAATACAATCATCTCATGATTGGCTTTTTGGGCACAATACTAACAATCTCCCACTTGCACTAAAAGCCAATCATCCATGTATCTAATACCGATGGACCTAGAATGGCTATCATGCTTCTGCTGCGTAAGGGGCTTTGTCAGTGGATCAGCAATGTTGCTGTCTGTCGAAGTCCTGCATATCCTTACATCACCCCTCTCGATGATCTCCCTGATGAGATGATAGCGTCGAAGTATGTGTTTGGATCGCTGGTGAGATCGAGGTTCCTTAGCCTGTGCGATTGCTCCATTGTTGTCACAATAGAGCTCTATCGGGTCAACAATGCTTGGAACCACTCCAAGTTCAGTGATGAACTTCTTGATCCAAACTGCCTCCTTCACAGCATCAGAGGTGGCAATGTACTCAGATTCTGTTGTAGAGTCAGCTACTGTCTCTTGCTTTGAACTCTTCCAGCTCACAGCACCACCACCAATACAAAACACATAACCAGATTGCGATCTAAAATCATCCTTATCGGATTGGAAGCTTGCATCGGTGTAACCCCTTACAACGAGCTGATCTTCACCTCCAAAGACCAAGAATGCATCCTTAGTCCTTCGTAAGTACTTAAGGATGTTCTTAACAGCTGTCCAGTGACTTTCACCAGGGTTCGATTGGTACCTACTCGTCATGCTCAAAGCATATGAGACATCGGGACGAGTACATATCATGGCATACATGATAGATCCAATTGCTGAGGCATATGGAATCTTACTCATGCGCTCTCTCTCCTCGGTTGTACTCGGACACTGAGATCTAGAAAGAGTGATACCATGTGACATGGGCAAGAATCCTTTCTTGGAATCTTGCATGCTAAACCTCTTTAGCACCTTGTCAATATATGTACTTTAACTTAGGCCAAGAAGCTTTCTAGATCTATCTTTATAGATCCTGATGCCTAACACATAGGCTGCTTCACCCAAGTCCTTCATAGAGAAACATTTCCCTAGCCAAGTCTTCACAGACTGTAGCTCAGGAATGTCATTCCCGATGAGTAGTATGTCATCTACATACAACACCAAGAAGACAATAGCCCTCCCACTAACCTTCTTGTAGACACAAGGTTCATCTTCATTTTTGATAAAACCAAACTCTTTGATTGCATCATCAAAATGAAGATTCCAACTTCGAGAAGCTTGCTTCAGTCCATAAATGGACCTTTGCAATTTGCACACTTTATTGGCATTCCCAAGAGTGACAAAACCCTCAGGTTGTGTCATGTACACATCCTCAAGTAGCTTTCCATTTAGGAATGCAGTTTTGACATCCATTTGCCATATCTCATAATCATAGTGTGCAGCAATAGCAAACAAAATTCGGATGGATTTAAGCATAGCAACTGGTGAAAAAGTTTCATCATAGTCAATACCATGAATTTGCTTGAAACCTTTTGCGACCAATCGTCCCTTAAAGGTAATCACATTACCATCCATGTCAGTTTTCTTCTTGAAAACCCATTTGCACCCTATGGGTTTTACCCCTTCAGGTGGGTCAACCAAAGTCCATACTTGGTTTTCATACATGGATTCCATCTCAGATTTCATGGCCACTAGCCACTTCTCAGAGTCAGGCCCCGACATAGCTTGTTGGTAGGTTGTGGGCTCATCTTGATCCATGAGCATCACATCACCGGTGTGAGTCACGAGAAATCCATATCTCTCGGGCTCACGCTGAATCCTACCAGTCCTACGTGGGCTTTGTGCTACAGGAACAGACTCTTGAACCACAACATCTTGTGGTGTCTGTTCAGGTTCCATTTCAGGTTCGATGTCTTCTTGTTGTTCTTGAATTTCTTCAAGTTCTACTTTCCTCCCACTAGTTCCTTTAGAGATAAACTCTTTCTCCAAAAAGACACCAGTTCGAGCAACAAACACTTTTTGCTCAGAGGGATTGTAGAAATAGTAACCCTTTGTTTCTTTGGGATACCCAACAAAAAGACATTTTTGAGATTTGGGCCCTAGTTTGTTAGAGGATTGACGTTTTACATAAGCGTCACAGCCCCAAATCTTGATAAAAGACAAATTGGGATGCCTCCCACTCCATATCTCATATGGTGTCTTTTGAACCGATTTAGATGGAACTCGGTTTAGTGTAAAAGCGGTTGTCTCTAGAGCATGTCCCCAAAAGGAGTTTGGAAGGTCAGCTTGACTCATCATGGAGCGAACCATGTCTAACAGAGTTCGATTTCTCCTTTCAGAAACACCATTCCATTGAGGTGTTCTTGTTGGAGTGAGTTGTGATACTATACCACACTCCTTAAGATAGTCAAGGAATTCTCCATCCAAGTACTCTCCTCCTCGATCTGATCGAAGCACTTTGATATTCTTCCCGAGTTGATTCTCTACTTCATTCTTGAATTCTTTGAACTTTTCAAAGGATTCTGACTTGTGTCTCATAAGATACACATAGCCATATCTGCTGAAGTCATCAGTGAAAGTAATGAAGTATTGGAAACCTCCTCTAGCTTGTGTAGACATAGTGCCACATACATCACTATGTATGAGTCCTAGTAAGTCATTAGCCCTTTCACTTTGCCCTATGAATGGGGCTTTGGTCATCTTGCCCAACAAACATGACTCACATGTCTCATATGATTCAAAATCAAATGAGTCGAAGAGTCCATCCTTATGGAGCTTGGATATGCGGGTCTCATTTATATGGCCCAAGCGACAGTGCCAGAGATAGGTCGAGTTTGAATCATTTAATCTGACCTTCTTGGTATTCACATTATAGATTGGATCTTCAAGGTCTAGAACATACAACCCATTGCTAAGTTGAGCACTACCATAAAAGATTTGATTCAAATAAATAGAACAACATTTGTCCTTTATTGTAAATGAAAAACCTTTGTTGTCCAAACAAGAAACAGAAATCAAATTTCTACTAATAGTAGGCACAAAGTAGCAGTTGTCTAATTCTAAAACTAATCCACTAGGTAAAGTGAGAACAAAAGTCCCTACGGCTAAGGCAGCAACCCTTGCTCCATTTCCAACACGTAGGTCCACTTCACCTCGGGCCAATCTTCTACTTCTACTTAGATCCTGCACATTTGCACAAATGTGAGATCCACATCCAGTATCCAATACCCAAGATGAGGAAGTAGAAAAGTTAGCCTCTATAACAAAAATACCTGAAGTGGAAGTCTTACTTCCCTTTTCCTTAGCAAGTTCTTCAAGATAGAGCTTACAGTTGCGCTTCCAGTGTCCAGGTTGTTTACAATGGAAGCACTCCCCTTCCTTTGCCACACCACCCTTTGGTTTTAGTGCAGCTGAAGAAGAACTAGCATTCGACTTTCCATTAGCTTTATCCTTCTTCTTGTTGGCTTTTCCCTTTCCCTTGCCCTTTTGAACCATCAAAATGGGCTTAGCCTTCTTAAGGTTTTGCTCAGCAGTTCTCAACATGTTGAGCAATTCAGGAAGGGACTTGTCCAGGTCGTTCATGTTATAGTTCATGACGAACTGACTGTAGCTTTCAGGCAACGATTGCAAGACTACATCGATAGCCAACTCTTTCTGAAGAGCAAATCCCAAATTCTCAAGATTCTCAATGTACCCAATCATCTTGAGCACATGAGGACCCACGGGACTTCCCTCAGACATCTTGCACTGAAACAATGCCTTAGAGGTTTCAAACCTCACATGCCTAGCTTGCTCTTAGAAAAGCATTTTGAGATGTTTGATCATATCGAACGCCCCCATGTTCTCATGTTGCTTCTGAAGCTCAGATTCCATGGTAATAAGCATGAGGCATGCAACATCCAAAGCATCATCAGAATGCCTCTTGTGAGCATCCCTTTCAGCTCTTGGAGCAGTGGCAGCAGGCTCATTCGGAATGGGCTGCTCTAGGACATAAGCCTTTCTCTCTTGTTTGAGGACTATCCTCAAGTTTCGGTACCATTTGAGAAAGTTGGTCCCATTCAGTTTTTCCTTCTCAAGGATCGATCGCAACGAAAGTGTCGATATGTTTTGTGCCATGGTTTTCTACAACAGTAAATATGCGGTGTAAGAGTCATGTATTTTAATTCATGTAATAAGGACTTTTATTAAACGATACTCCCACTATTTTCCTCAAAATAATAACCCTCGATATTATTTCGGAACACCTCAGCGCTAAGGTATTCTAGTGGGCCAAGATCCATATTTGACACAACCTGAGTCAGCTTTGGCTTTTCTCTCAAGTTACAGCTATTTAGGTAGGCAACTCCTTGCCAATTGCATCTTATGCAACTCTTGGATAGTTGGGTGAACAACACTTGTCCAAGCTCATCTCATGAACTTAAGCCCAACTCTATGCCTCTAAGTCCCTAATCCTATTAGGGTGACTTAGTTAAGTCGAACCCAAAGTTAGCAGTTTGGATATCACTATTATCCCATCGCGCCTTACCAAGATGAACATAGGTGCTTTGCTTTGGCAAACCCACCTAATGTTGATCAAAGTCTTGACGAGTGCCAACATTTGGAAGGCATCACATTTAATGACTTAATATTTGTTTGAGGGATTTTATCTTTTGATCTCACCAATTTGTTATCTCCGGTTGTTTTATACATGCATCACATACAAATATAAAACATGCATCTCATGCTTACAAGAAATAAACGTGACATGGTTATAGCCCAAACTATGCGATATTCTCAAGCCAATGAGAATATCATAAAAGCCTAAGAAAAGAAAAGAGTCTTCACAAGCTCCTTCTCCTCCTTTCTTGGCTGCCCTTTTGTTGTCACCTCCTTGGACATACCTCCTTGCATGATCCTTGGACATACCACCTTGGATGAGCCCATAATGCACCATTACATCAATAATAGAAACCTCGAGTTACATTCGAAGGGAGTAAGGTGAGAAGAGAATGTACAATGAGAGTGATAAGAAAAGGCACGACTTGCAGGCCGTATTTACAAGTACAACCAATCAAGGGCTATAACCATGCACCATGCTTCAAACACCAATCAGCATATCATGTCAAATCTCATTCAACAAAGATGCATGCCAATTTTCGCGTGTTGATTAACCAGGTTTTATTTATGTGGCGATTCACATACGGCGGTCCAGCTGGCCCGAAATCTTCTATTTCGAGAAAGTAGGCACCCGAGACTCCTCCATTCGAGCCACCAAAAATACCTTACTTTCGGTGCCCGAACAGGCCGAATCCGAACAAACCTAGGGTTTTTGCAACTATTGCAAGAATCCTAATCCATATAGGTATCTCATACCTATCAAGTTTGGGTTAATCTCATTAACCAATTTGTGTCGTTTCTTCATATATCTCATATGTTCATTACGAGTTTCGGTTTCATGCATCATGAATCAATCTAATTAATCATGGTCGAAAACCAATCGAACACTTAGCATCATGCGATTCAACACTCAATCCCGATTTAGGGTTTCACCAGTAGCTCTGATACCACTGTTGGGTTTCGGGAGCCAAACAGCGCAACGAAATTTAACCGAAACCCTCCAGGATCCAAGTGAAACGGGGTAAACCGGGTGTTCGAAAATTTCATACCTAATTTTCGGTTGAGATCTCTCACTCAACTGTAGAGTCGAATCACAAAACCTGAATAGTTGACATGTTCAGTCTCTCTATGGTATCCACACGAGCCTCTCGGGATCACCACGCTTCCACCATGTCCCGGCAGATGCGTTTCTCTTGCGCTCGCAGTGCTAGCTTTCGTCCTCCAAGGAATTGCAAGAGAAGAGTGCGGCTGTCCTTTTTTTGGGAGGCTAGGGCAAGGAGACCTGCGAATTTCTCACTTAAAAGTTGTATTTATAGTGAGACTCAACTTCCAGGCCTAATGGGTTTCAAAGCCCTAATCCAATTAGGATTTAATTTCGGGCTTAATAATGGCTCAACTCCTTGGCCCATTATTAATACGAAATTAAAGTGAAACCATAACCCAAATAATTAGCCCATGCACTCTAATGATCCAAATAGCTCTATGTGTGCGACCCAATAGGCTCTTGCCATGTTGGCAATGATCATAAATCACATTTATGATCATAAGCAATGAGCGGTGTCTAGCAACACATCATTGCTACCCAAGTGACAAGATTGTCGGTGAATCGACTAAACCTTTATGATCATCACCGATATATGCCATTGTCCCTTTGTCCAAGATATCAAGACTAAGCACAAGACATGGAATGTGTCACTCTCGTATAGCCCAATCTTTGGTTTCTTGATTACCGAGTAGACCAACTTAAACTGACGACATTGATATCATATATCAACTCATCAGAGCATGGCCATGCATTTTCTAAGTCTCACTCTATCAAGGGGCCCAAAGATATCACTCCCGTTACATAGGAGGGACAAATCCCATCTTGATCATACAAATCCCTCCGCATGATATATGACATACCCAATGACCTCCTTCAAGTTCACTCAGTTATGAGCAACAAAGGAAAGTATCAAAGTATGTGACTCACATGTAGGGAACCTTGCTGATCTTAGGTCGAAGGACTACATATACCATGATCACTATGAGAATCACTTATGACACTCATATAACGATCCATGAAGTGTTCTCATGGTGGGTCGGTCCAGTACACAAGTTCTCCAACTTGTACCCATATGTAGACTACATATCTCATATTAGTCTCCACATATGCTAGTCATTATATATTATTGCAACCCGCTCCACAATAATACTAGACTAGGGACGTTTAAGAATATCATTATTCTAGGGTTACAATTATGTTTATTACATTACGCAGAAACAAAACAACAAACAAAATTGCTGGATTAATGCCTCAATAAAATATCATGACTCAATGTGCAAAAATACAATCATCTCATGATTGGCTTTTTGGGCACAATACTAACAGCCCGAACACGCATGGCCAACATCTGCTAGGGTTGTAGCAACTATTACAGTAATCCTAATTTAGATAAGTATCTCATAACCATCAATCTATGGTTAATCTCATTAGACTAGTTGTATTGTTTCTTCATATATCTTAAATATATTATGAGCTCCAGTTCATGCATTATGAATTAGTCTAATCAATCATGATCAAAAGCATCAAAACATACAATAGATCATGCAATTCGACACTCAATCCTGATTTAGGGTCTCACCAACAGCTTTGATACCACTGTAGGGTTTTGGGAGCCAAACAAACACAACAAAAACTAACCAAAACCTTCAAGGATCCAAGGGAAACAGAGTAAATTGCGCTGCTTGAAATTTGTATACCAAGTATGTTGGGATCTTCCACCCAACTATTGAGTCGAATCATAAACTTAAACAGTCGATGTGTTCAAGCTCTCTATGGTATCCATAGAAACCACTCAGATCACCACGCCTCCACCATGTTTCGGCAGATGTGTTCCTCTTACACCCGCAGTGCTAGGTTCCGTCCTCCAAAGAAAGGCAAGAGAATAGTGCAGCTGGAACTTTTCAGAACCCTTTTGATTTTGTATTTTGGGTGGATAGGGCTAGGGCTACAAAAATCCTCACTAGATAATGTATATGTAGTGAGGCTTATCTCCCAAGCCTAATAGGTTTTATAACCCTAATCGAATTAGGCCTAATTTTAGGCTTCATAACGTTTCAACCTTTGGGCCAATTATTAATGCAAAATTAACATGAAACCAAAACTTAAACAATTTAGCCCATACACTCAAATAATCCAATTGGCTTTATGTGTGCAACCCAATAGGCTCCTATCACATTGGCAATGATCATAAATCACATTTATGATCATAAACAATGAGGGGTGTCTAGCAGCACATCATTGCTACCCAAGAGACAAGATAGTCGATGATTCAACTAAACCTCTATGATTGTTATTCGTATATGTCATTGTCGCTTTGTCCAAGATATCAAGACCGAGCATGAGACATAGAATGTGTCACTTTTGTGTAGCCCAATCTAAGGTTTCCTGATTACCAAGTAAACGATCTAAAATTGATGACATTGATATCCTATATTAACTCATCCAAGCATGGCCATGCATTTCCTTAGTCTCACTTAGTTAAGGGGCCTGACGATATTACTCCCGTTACATAGGAAGGACAAATCTCATCTTGATCATACAAAACCCACCATATGATATGTGACATACCCAATGACTACCTTCAAGTTCACTTAGTTATGAGCAACAAAGGAGAGTATCAAAGCACGTGACTCACATATAGGGAACCATAATGACCTTAGGTCAAAGGACTACATATACCATGATCACTATAAGAATCACATATGACACTCATATAACGACCCATTTAGTGTTCTCATGGTGGGTCAGTCTAGTACATAAGTTCTCAAACTTGTACCCATATGTAGACTACATATCTCATATTAGACTGCACACATGCTAGCCTTTATGTATTATTGCAACCCACTCCACAATAATACTAGACTAGGGAGGTTTAATAATACTATTATTCTAGGGTTATAATTATGTTTGATTATGTCACACAGAAACAAAACAACAAACACAATTAGTGGATTAAAGCCTCAACAAAATTTCATAACTCAATGTCCAAAATATAATTCCCAGAGTTAGAGATTTTTCTGGTGAAGGTTATCCCTTAGTTGGCCTCTTGGGGTATTCAAACCAAAATGTTGAGATATTTCAGTGACTATATTTTGCTGGAATTCATGGAGGAACTACATCATTAGTGCCACCAGGTGATCATCCTCAGGCAAGGTTGGTGGGTCACTTGTCTGTTCTTTCAATGGGGATAAAGTCTTCTCCGACTAGGAATCTTGGTGAGGCTTGTTCTTCGATGCCTGAGTGGTCACCACGATGATGTGCACTTGGGTTCCTACAGACAGTGCCATTCGGTGTCCTTAGGGATTTTGGTTGTCTGAGCTCTACATCTACATTTGGATGTACTCATTTCGGTTAGCTTCAATTCCTAAAATACACCAGAAAGGGGAGAAAGAAGTCCTCAGAGTGTTTTCCAAGTAAGGACTTTCTGATGCCCAAGTAAACAGGTAATATGGCTGGGAGTATATAAGTAACTTAATAGAATAGTTCATGTCATGTGTACTTGGAGATGGCTTCTTTTATACCTATTTTGAGAAGTTAAGCCCCTTAAATCTACTGTCCACATGTTCGGCTAGATTGGAGAACAGGGGTCTATGTCATCCCAACTATCTTTATAGCCGGTTGTTCTGACACAGGCCTCAGTGAGCATTTTGCATGCACTTAGGAGTACATTCCTAATGATATTTGTCGACATTAGGGCTCACCAGTGCCAAAGTAGGTAGCTTGTCCTTCAATCAAACAGCTTCAGTTTGAACTACGGGCGATTGGAGGTTGAAGCATGTGACTGAACTACTAGCGCCTTGGACTGACCTTAGGCAGGCCTCAAGGCCTTTGGCCATCATCTATATATATTTCTCAATATATGTATGCCTACATATATTTGCCTATATATGTATGTCCTTATATATTTATTTATATAGAAACATCTATATATATTTGTCTACATATTTCTAGAAATAATTCAAGAACATGCAGTTGAATTTATTAAGATATGCAACTGAATTTATTGACATTTGTGCCTGAATTGTTGGCTTAAGTGACTGAATGTATTGACATGCAACTAAAAATCAGTTGCTCAATTCAAATTTGAATTGAACTTACATGCGACTAAAATTTTCTGTCATGAAAGGTAATGCAACTAAATTCGGTCACTTTTGTAGCGCATGTGATAGAAATTTAGTCGCACAGTAGTTGCAATAAATAGATGTGACTGAAAATCTATTGCATATCAGTCACTCAAACCCCAACTCCCCTATAAACCCTAGCCATCTCGAGTTTGATGACCCCAAACTCAAAATTTCTCTCCTTTCCCCTCCTTTAGGTTTTTTCCACTCAAATTCGCTCAACTTGCCCTATTCTTCCTTTTTGCAATCAAGTTCATGGTCCATTTCTAGCCTTACATCTATTGTGGTAAGTTATCCACAATTTTCATTTAAGTTTTCCTTTATTTTGTAGTTTTAAGTTCTTATTTGGGTTTATATTTTAGTGCTCTTTGTTTGTATTTTAACGTTTAACTTTTTCAGGAATGTTGGTTAATTTAACTATTTTAAACTTGGTGTTTAATTTTTGAAAAAGGTTAGGTGTTAAATTTATTGTTTAATTAAGTGTTAAATTGACTGTTAAACTTAGTGTTAAGTTTGTTGTTAAATTTAGTGTTAAATTTGGTGTTAAATTTAGTGTTATATTTGTTGTTAACTTTCAATTTTAATTTACATTTTTTATTGTAAATTTGGTTTACATTTAGTGTAAATTTAGTGTACATATTTTAATGTAAATTTAGTGAACATTTTTTAGTGTAAATTTGGTATTAATAGTAAATTTTTGTGTAATTTTTTTTTTGTTAACTTTAGCTAAATTTTAGTTAAATTTAGATTAATTTAGGGAAATTTTAGCTAAAATTATTTTAAGTAAATTTATTTCAATTTAACTTAAATTTAATTTTAAATTTATGTATAATTATATGTTATTTGTGTTACTTTACAGCCATGGAGTGTGACAATATTTATGGTCATTGGGTTTTGAAAGGTCGGGGTGACCGTTCCCATCATGGTCGGTCAACCTCTAGTTCAGGATCACATTACAGTTCTTGTAGAAGCAAAGGTTTTGACAGCCAGCATATTCCTGGAGGTTTGGCATATTAGAGGGGCAGACAAGGGCACATGGCCTTTATGGCAGCTGGTGATTTCCCTACTATAGCATCCAGTTCACCATTGGGCATATTTGAGTCTGGTTTGGAGAACCAGCAGTCAGCCAACGAGTCCAATACAGCCGATATGCATCTTTCAGCAGGACAAAGGGCCCCACCGCAACACCAGCTATAGTAACAAGACCCCCAAATCTGGAGGATCATTACACTAGATTCGTAAGTTTTTTCATTCAAATCATTTTAATTACTTGGAAATAATTATTCCTATTTCACTTATTATATTTTTAATAGGAATAATGTATTCATTTGACAATCAATTGCAGTATTGTCCATGAAATATTCATGTGGCTTTTCAATGAAAAGGCTCCAAAATGGAAGGAAAAACGTGCCATTAGGGAGGACGAGTATATTGGACAGCTTTATGTAATTCAACAATATACTAGAAAAGCATTTTAAAATTTGAAAATGTCTCACAATATTCTATAATATTTTTAATTAATTTCATAGTATTTCACAATTAAATTTCAACAACATTATCAGTGGGACCCTTCCAACGATTACAGAATTAGAAAGGAGTACTTGCACTCTATGGGGGAATCAATACAAAAATAAGCTGAACAATTTAAGGAACTCCATTGTCACCAGCAAGTTGGACAGGGTCTTGCCTAATAATGACTTCAACCACTTACTTCCTCAATTTCCTACCTCCATCATGTTTGAACATTGGCAGAATATGACTCACTATTGGAACAGTGAGAGATTTCACTATGTTAGTGGCATTATAAAGAACAATAAGGTAAAAAATATACTCTTTTCTAACTTTTTTATGTTATTACCCTGATTTGCTAATTATTTTTTGTTATGTTGCTGTAGCTGGGGAAGGACACACCTGAAGAGGTAGAGCCAATGAAGCATTCTCTTAGGAGAAGGACAAAGCAACAACTATATGATCAAATGGCAAAATTGTCATTTAAAGTGAATTAAATTTAGAAATATAAATTTTACTTTAATTCATTCAAAAATTTCATCTGACAAACTCAAGAAGGCCAGCCGTTATAGTTCAGTGACTTTATCCAATGATGTTGACTAGACATTAGGGCAATGAAATACTTTCCCCACAGTAAATTGATAATTCAGTAAATAATAATCACTTATTTTATTTATTTTATCAATAATATTATATTTTTTAAACAATTAGAACCATTTTCTACTTGATTTGGCCAAGCACGAACAGGAGCTCATTGCTAAGTAGCCCAGATACATTGAAGCATCCAACCTTCTATCTTGACTGCTGGGAGAAGGTAGTTTGTCAGCCGAAGAAAGGAGTGTGGATAGGGCATCCACAGTTGGTGGCATTCCATGATCATTACTGTCATGCATGAGTTGAGGTAACTTTTAATCATTTAATTTGAGGTAAAAGTTTTTACATTAATTATATCCTAACCATTAACAACCAAGGGGTTTGAGGATGACCATCATGAGTGCCTACATATGGAGAATGAAGAATTGCAATCTCAACTCACTATTGTTCAGGCAGAACTCCAGTCTCAACGGGCCGATTAGGCAAGGCTAGACTAGAGAGTGCAAGGATTAAGGCGTTACTACAAACCTTGGTTATGATGCATAGCCAATAGGGTGTGTAAAATTTTAGCACTATTGCTACAACAACTATTAGTAGGATGCATGTGCAGCAGACCTTACCCTCTAGAGTTGATCTAGCCATTATTCGAGGACGATCGGGTGGAGGGGGATCGCATACCCCGATTCCTCCAGCACCATATTTAGGAATGTTTGTATCCCAAACCCTGATCCCCCCTGCACCATTTCCCTCCATGAGTGGTTCTCAGCAGGCACAACCATCATATCAACATCCTCTAGTATAAGTGTTACCACCTTAACAAAATAGGAAAATTACAGCAAAAAGATCTAAACTTATATGTTTTAATTTTCACCATGGTGTATGATTTGTAAAGTGTAAAGTATTCAATATACACTCCCTTAAGTGGCCTACATGGTGATAGTTTGGACCTTAAGAAAACATTAACACATTGCTTAATTTTCAAATAACCTATGGACTAAATTGCAATGTTACAAAGGTTGGGTACTCAATTGCACAAATTTATAAAGATAGCTTATAGAGGGACATGGCTGGAATTACATATATTGTTAGGGACCAAAGTGCACAAAGAAGCCAAGTTTGCCATTTATGGCATAATGTCAACTAAGGACCCAAGTGTCCACCTTTTTGTCTAAAGGTTATAATGACCTTTGACAAGGTTAAAATTTGTCAAAAAATGTCATTTTCTACCCTTGAATGGTTGGATATAACATGTCCAAGTGTAGGCAAAGGCTGCAAAAATTTACATATAAGCCACCTAGGTCAAAATGATGAATAAATAAAGAAAAATCTTCATTTCCTTGCCATTTCTTTCATTTTCAGCCTCCATTATTTTAGGGTTCTTCCTTGGGCTCTTCCACCTCCTCCCATAGCCACCATATCTCAAGCTTTTAATAGGAAGCAAGAGAAAGCAACCGGATACATCAAGTGAGAGGAAAGCCCTAGTTTTTGGGGGTTTTTTAGGATTTGCGTAGAGTTTTTAGCCTTCACAGCCAAGGTAAGGGTTTTTATCTTTATGTTTCATGGTTTTTTAGTATCCTAAGCTGATGATCAATCATTGATGAAGCTCAGACTAAGCTTGAAAGAGTGCTTAGAGCTCGATGAACCAAGTTTAGGTTAAAGGGGAAAGTGTGTTTGTGCCCAATGATGGAAGTGTTAACAGGGGTTTCTAGAGCCCAAGATAGTACTAAATAAGACCAATTAACCTTCTAATATAAAGCATTAGCATGAGAAGGGCCATCATAGTGATTACATATTGTTTATTTAATGGTTTACGGACTGACCCTAATGTTGTGTTGCTGCCAACATTGCATTTGTTTGTTGCTATGTTTGTTGTGCATTTGGATGGCTATATTTGTGTATATGGGTTGTGTTTTTATTTTTTAGTGTCTTTTGATTTTAGGTTTGTTTTTGGAAAATCAAGTTCTAATGATAAGCCCTTACTAAGTTTCTTCAAAGAGACATACCCCCATTCTGTCCATTTTTAGAAGCACTTGAAAGAGAGCATTCAAATTGATAGCTATGGTTTAAGTTTCTTTGTAAAATTTTTGGTTAATTAACTATAATATGTTTAGTTGTAATCTGGATATTTTCATGATTTTTGGAGCACAATAGCTATTTTTAGTAATGGTACTTTCTACCCTACACAACAGGTGGCCTTTCAAGTTTTTGGATTGCTTAATGCTTTTGAAGCTCTCCAAGAGGCTTAGTGTACATATCAACTAAGTTATGGACTAAATGTAGTGCATAAATGCATGTAAATAAGTTGGGTATGTTATTTATGTAGGGTTTTGGGAGCCAAACAAGCACAACGGAATATAACCGAATCCTTCTAAGATCCAAGTAAAATAGGGTAAACCGAGTGTTCAAAATTTTCATACCTAATTTGGTTGAGATCTTTCACCCAACTATTGAGTTGAATCACAAAACCTAAATAGTTGACGTGTTCAAGCTCTCTACGGTATCCACACGAGCCTCTTGGGATCACCACACCTCTACCACGTCCTGGTAGATGCGTTCCTCTTGCACTCACAGTGCTAGCATGCATCCTCCAAGGAATGGCAAGAGAAGAGTGCAACAGGAGCTTTCAAAACTCTTATGATTTCATCCTTAAGGAGGCTAGGGCAAGAGCTGTGAATTTCTCACTATATCATGTATTTATAGTGAGGCTCAACTTCCAAGCCTAATGGGTTTCAAAGCCCTAATCCAATTAGGCTTAATTTTGGGCTTAATAATAGCTCAACTTTTGGGCCAATTATTAATACAAAATTATCATGAAACCATAACCCAAATAAATTAGCACATGCACTCAAATAATCCAAATAGGCTTTATGCGTGCGACCCAGTAGGCTCTTACCACATTGGTAATGATCATAAATCACATTTATGATTATAAGCAATGAGCGGTGTCTAGCAACACTTCATTGCTACCCAAGTGACAAGATAATCGGTGATTCAACTAAACCTTTATGATCATTATCCATATATGCCATTGTCCCTTTGTCCAAGATATCAAGACCAAGCACAAGACATGGAATGTGTCACTATTGTATAGCCTGATCTATGGTTTCTTGATTACCGAGTAGACTAACATTAATACCATATATCAAGTCATCCGAGCATGGCCATGGATTTTCTAAGTCTCACTCTATCAAGGGGCCCAAAGATATCATTCCCGTTATATGGGATGGACAAATCCCATCTTGATCATCTAAAACCCTCTACATGATATATGACATACCAATGATCTCCTTCCAGTTCACTCTATTACGAGCAACAAAGGGAACTATCAAAGTATATAACTTATATGTATGGAACATTGATGACCTTAGGTCAAAGGACTACATATACCATGATCACTATGAGAATCACTTATGACACTCATATAATGATCCATGTAGCGTTCTCATGGTGGGTCGGTCCAGTGCACAACTTCTCCAACTTGTACCCATAAGTAGACTACATATCCTATATTAATCTCCACATATGCTAGTCTTTACGTATTGTTGCAACCCGCTCCATGATAAAACTAGATCAGGGACTTTTAAGATTATCATTATTCTAGGGTTATAATTATGTTTATTACGTTGCGGAAAAATAGAACAACAAACATATTTACTGGATTAATGCCTTAATAAAATATCATGCCTTAATGTCCAAAATACAATGATCTCATGATTGGCTTTTGGGCACAACACTAACAATATGTATGATGTGTGAATGATATGTGGATCAATGGTGTGTAGTTTGAAGGGTTTGTCTAATTCTGTCCATATTGGAGCTTATTGGCTGTTTTGAAGAGTATGGTGTATGAAACTTATGTAATGACTTAAAATTCAGGGGAGCGGATTCCTAATGTGTCTAAGATATGTGTGTAATTCCCATGTTGCCTTTGCACCCAGAAATGAAGTGCATGAATTTTATGAATTTTTTGTATGGGCATTCTAGTTATTAGCTTCTCAGATTTGGTACCTTGTACCCCAATTGCCATAACTTAATGTACATAATGAGTATGGCTATGAAACTTTGACCACACATAGAACACTTCAAGATAAATAATTTGGATTTTTAATCACTATATTTAGTGCCCTACAGATGAAGTTATGTCCTGTCAAAGTTGGCTGATATTGTGGGGTACTGTTCACATGGTCATTTCTACCCGGTTAAGTGTAAAATCCATAATTACAATCTTAGATGGATTTAGTGTTTTAAACCTATTTTCCTATGAATGTTTAAGTGCATTAAAGGGTTCAAAACCTTTAGGGAATAGAAGGACATGGGTAGAATTTGACTTGGACACGGTATGAAAGTTTAGACACATGAATGGGCACCAAGTGCACCAAGTGTGCAGATAATTGTGCATGTGCATGGAATTTTGCATGAATGCCATTTTGCATGAATTCCATATTGACATGATCTTGTATGTCAATATGTGTGTGATGGTTAGACAATATACACATCTTTGCATAAAGACTAAGAAGGCCACTTGGATAATCATAGTGGGCATGTTCTACTTGGCCTATAGGACATGCATTACCTAGGACTTAAACTCACTAAATCTGATCCCTATGTTTAAGTACTCAAAGTGTTAACATCAAGTGGGCCACCTATAATGTAAGGTGTTCAACTAAGATTCAAGATATGCCAATTTACCAGTCGGTTGAGGTGCAACAGTAGACTCAAGATCCTCAAGTCGATTAGAGTATTGATCATCAGTCTGATCAGGACACCAGGAATCCACTTATTTTTCTATTTATTTAGTTGTACTAGTCTCATGGAACTACTATTTTCCCAAATTGTAGTTATTTGACAGTTTATGTTAATAGTATATTTATTTTTCAATTATTATTCTTCTCATTAATTATTATCTATCGTAATATTTATAATACTTATAATAATCATAATAAAAACTATACTATTATTTATTTAAAATAATAAATATTTAATATTATTACGTTAATCATATGAAATGTTTTAAATCAAATATAAAAAATGAAAAATATAATTTAAATAAATATAAAGAAAGCTAAGCGACTGACTTTCAGTCACATCATGCAAATGATATTAGCAATCACATATTTAATGCATGTCGGAAGAGGTGTGACTACTTGTTTCAGTTGTAACTTAATTGCACATCCTAATGTGACTATATATTATGCAACTGGCATATTCAGTTGCATATCAGTTGCACCATGAAACTGAATATGATAGTTCCTTTAGCCACTAATGCTCTTTAACCATGTAGTGGAGCTTCCATGCCTATGTCCAAGCTACAAGGTCCATCACTAAATTAAGAGCTAACCTAGAGCCTCTATACCATCAATATTCAAAGCTACATAACTAGAAGTAAAAAATGGAAGAGTTGGAGTATCATTTCATACATCAAGGAAGCAAAAGACATCATGTGCACAAATTTGGAGCATCAAGATCTACATGAACCCTTGGAGCACCCAAACACCTATAATGCGCACACCCTGGACCACATGTGAACCCCTAGACATCACCATGGTTCGAGTACCAAGGAGCTAGCCCACACTCTTTTAGACACAATGTTGTAGTTAAGTCATCCTAGGCACACCTCATTGAGTTCACGTTAGCTGCACAAAGGAGTAGCTTAGCCTGCTAGACATTTAAGTTACCATATTTGGTTGCTTGAGTATGATCTAGTATGAACATGTACAATTTAGCATATTTTATCATATTTATCTAGTTTGGATGAATTTTAGGTCTTATTTACAGTTATATGGTTGAACCTAGCCTTATTCTTAGCATTATGAGTGATTTAGGGGTAATCTATTTGATTTAGGAGTTCTAGCTCTGCACAGGGTATGTTTGTTTCTTTCCTAACAAAATTTAACTACATGGCTTGCCTTATACCATAAGAAGGTCAAACTTATGATTGTACACTTAGACTATGCAAAGTTAATGTAGTTGCATGGAGATTGGTTCGGTCATTAGTTCTATGTGAACTTCGCTTGGTGTTCAAAAAACTGTGTGGTTTTTGTGGATCAACTCCTCTAATTCTCTATTTGATGTTGTTAATTCTTGAAGTGTAACTTATTCTTTAGGTTGTTCCTGTGTCATTTGTCATCAAGTGGTATTAGAACCACAATTTCAAACAAAGGACAAATCCTAACTTTTCATTTGCTTTTCGTTTAATTGTAGTTTTGTTATTTGTGTTTCTTCTTGTGGTTTTCATTTAGGTAGTCTTCATGTTCTAAGCCATTTAGTAGGTGATTCAAGTCTACATATGTCCATTCCATCCTTCTATTTCAAGTCAAAATTAAAAAAACAAGTACCAAAAACAACTAGTTTGGCATTAATTGCATCTTGTTTGCTTCAATTCGATTCTTCTTGGGATTTTGTGTCCAGTAGCATTTCTTCTTGTTTTATCCTTTGTTTCCATCACATTTCATCAATTCTAATCTATTTCCTTTTGTTCCAAGTCATTCCAAGTAATTCCTTTGAAGTTCGTTCAATTGCATAAAGTGAAATAGTGAAAACCCTAATTTGGCTTCCTTGGTGTTCTTTATGTCTAGCCTTGTTTCTTTCTATTTTTTCATCCAATCCTATATGTTTCTATCATATTTTTTATATTCCATTCATTTTCCTTCATATCTAGTGCATTCCATTAGGTTTTTGGTTATTGCAGATCAAAGTGTGCAAAAATTTGTGAGATAAGCACAATTTGAAAGCAAAAGAAATTCAACATGTCAAACTTATTGCAAAGAAACTAGAACCTATTTGATTTAGTTTAAGTGGATTTCTTGCATCCAAAACATAGAAAAATCTAAAGAGAAGGTCCAGAAAATAGGCTGTTTTGATCTAACAGAGTTTGTTCTAATATATGAAAGAACTAGTGTTTTCAAATTTGTGCTGCAATTAATTGTTTCCTTTGCTTCCAAAATAAATAAAATATTTTTTTCTTAAAATGCTTTTTTATTCTTGCACAGTTTTTTGGATTTTAATGTGAATCATTCAGTTTTACATCCTTGTGCCTAATCTTAATTCTAGTAATCTTCCATAGCTAGAATTTCTTGAGTCTAGTGTTTTCCTTGGTTCTTGTATTCAAAATTACTTGGTTTTCAAAGATTATGTAATTTTGGGGTGCTTTGAATTCATTTTGCTTAGAACTTTTGAGACTAGCTTTTCTGAGCAATTGCCACTAACAAATTGAGTATGAGTGACATCTTTTGAGATAGGTTCTTAGGTGAGGATGAAAGGAAAAAAAAATTTAAGGATTGAAAGAGGTTCTTTGGTGAGGCCAAGGGAGATTGTTAAGGATTGAAAGTGGTTGTTTGGTGAGGCTAAGAGGAAAAAATGAATTTGAAAGGTTGTTAAGGATTGAAAGAGGTTCTTTGGAGATTGATTCACTCATTACTTTTGTGCGAACTTCACTTGCTGCTTAAAGAATTGTGCGGTCTTTGCAAATCAAGTCTTCCAATTCTTCATTTGCTCTTATTGATTCTTGGAGCTTAAAGTATTATTGGGGCATTTCTTGGGTGGTTTGTCATCAAGCGGTATTAGAGCCAGAAATTCCAATGAGGATCCTATCTTTTTCTTTTATTTTCCTTTCATTTGGGTTTTGTTATTTTTGTTTGTTCTTGTGTCATTCATTTAGGTTTTCATGTTCTAAGCCTTTTTCTATTTGTTTCAAGTCTGAATCTTTCAATTCCAGCCCTTTGTTTCATGTCCAAATTAAAAAACCAAATATTAAAAACAACTTGTTTGGCATCAATTACATCTTGTTTGCTTCAATTCAGTTCTTTTATGGATTTTGTGTCCAGCAGCATTTCTTCTTGTTTAATCCTTTTTTTCCCCCATATTTAATCAATCCTAATCTCTCCACTTGTGTTCCAGGTAGTTCCAAGTCTTTCCCAATTGACTTCATCCAATTGCATCAAGTAAAACCACAAAACCCTAATTTAGTTTCTTTGGTGTTCTTCATGTCCAGCCTTGTTTCTTTAAGTTTTTTTTCATCCAATCCTTTGTGTTTCTTTCATACTTTGTCTATTCCATTCCATTTCGATCATATCTAATCCATTCCATTCAGTTTTTGAATGTTTTGGATCAAAGTGTGCAAAGATCATGAGATAAGCATGATTTGCATGCAGAAGAGATTCAATGTGTCAAACTCATTCCAAATCAACCAAAACCTATTTGATTCACTTTGGGTTGACTTCTTGCATATAAAATATAGAAAAATTGAAAAATAAGATCCAGAAAATTGGTTTTTTGGATCAAACAAAGTTTGTTCCAATTTGTGCAAGAACTAGCATTCTTAAAATCTGTCCTACATTTAATTGTTTCCTTTGCTTTATTTTGAAGCAAGAAACCCTCTTGGACATTAATTAGGCAAGAAAAAATTAAAGAAAATGTTTTTTTCTAGAAAAATTTTGTATTCTTGCACACGTTTTTGGTTTGTAGTCCAAACCATTTGGTTTTACATCCTTGTGCCAAACCTTGATTCTAGTTATCCTCTATTACTCGAATTTCTTAAGTCTTATGTTTTCATTGGTTTTTGTCATTAAAATTACTTGGTTTTCAAATATTTTGCAATTTCTAAGTGCTTTGAGTCCACTTTGCTTAGAACTTTTGAGACTAGCTTTTCTTAGTAATTGCCACTAACAAATCAAGTGTAAGTGACATCTTTTGAGAGTAAACGCATAAGGAAGTGTTGTGAGGTCCTTGTTTTCAAGTAGAATGTCAAGAAAAAGGTTAAGATTGAGTACCATATTGAGGTCTTTTCCATGTAAGGGCCTTAGTTCATGGGCAAGAATTGAGTGTGGTCATAGATGAGGGGAAGCATACAAATCTAATTAGTTGTACCATGGTGAAGGAGCTTGAACTACCAACCCATCCACATCCAAAACCCTGCATGGTGGAATGGATTCATCAAGGTAGTAATATGATGAGGAAGCAAGTACTGGTTGCTGTGACTGTTGGCCAATATCGTGAATGGATATGCATATATCCTATGGGCACACATAATACTTGGCCAGTTAGGGATGAAAGCAAGGGAGGCCATTTTTGATGAAGATACAGGTGAGCTATGTATCTTGTATTATGAGAAGGAAATCTTAATTGTTCCATTAAGGTCAAGGGAGATTGTTAAGGATTGAAAGACGTTCTTTGGCAAGGCAAGGAGGAAAAAAAATTTGAGAGGAAAGTTAAGGGCCTGAGGGAAAACTAAGACAGGAAATATGAGAGAAAATCAGAGTGTTGTGATAAGAGTGAAATTAAGAAGGAAGTGAGTGTTGGAGAGTTCTCGAGAAAAGAAACTAAGTAGCATTGTAAGAAGACAAGAAATTGATGAACACAAGCTGGGTGAAGAGACGAAGACCTACAAAGAAGCCTTAATTTCAACTATCATAATAAAGTCTTCTTCTGGTGTTATGCTGTCTTGTTTTTTTTTCAAGAACCAAGTGATGATGAGTCAAGTTTTAAGGAAATGGAAGCTCGATCCAAGGAGAAAGTGGAGGAAGCACCCATTCAAGTTGAATCTAAGGGGGTGCCTAAAGAAACCATAATTGAGACATTGAGCATTATCTTACCTTTGCCCAAATGGAGGATATGTGGAGATTTACACATGATTCTATAATGTATTCCTTTCTTTCTAGAAGGTTTGACATTGTCTTGGATAGTTTTGATATGTTCACATCATGCTTTGCTTAAAATGTTGTTATACAAGATGGGTACGATCACCCTAGATTCAAATGAGGAAGTAAGCATGCTATTTTCACACAATCAGGCTCCATTTCTTCTAGATTTCACAAGCATTTTTTGTTTTTGCAAAGTTCCTTTTTCAATTCCATAAGTTTTTGAAAGGAAAATTTATTTTGGAATCCCTTATTCATGAGTTTTTTTTATGTTTTTCATTCACGTTACATTATTTGGTCCAATTGATTTTTTTGAATTTTTCATCCATGTTCCTTTGAGTCACATTTAGGTTCAATTTATTTTCATGCTCAATGGGTTTAAAACCCATTTGCATCATTTTGCTTTGGGTGAAAATATTGTTAGGCACGAGTTCCTGAACATTCGATGCAATTACATGCAGTTTACTGTGTGTGTATGCAAACAAAAGTTTTTTTTAGATTCATACTTAGTTGGACGTGTTTATTTCTATTTTATTTCATCTAAAATGTCCCAAAACTTCCTAAATTTAATGCATTCTGATTGTTTCATTAGTCTAGGGCGTGGAGAGTCCATTGTTTTAGTGCTCAAATCATGTAATTTTAAGAGTTGCTCGAGTGTTTGTGCATGCAAAGTCCATATTGCTTTGGTATAATTTTACTTAAGCTTAGTAATTCTTGTTTTTTCTTGTTAAATTTTATGTCACATGATTCTTTTTCTAATTTAAGCTGAGATGTTTTTCAATCTAAGTGGTTTAAAGGGCATGCAATGGATTTTGTTGTAACACACAAGCATGGCACTTTCTAAAGTCAATACCTCCTCTTTTATGCTTTATACTCGCTACCATTAATGGATCCTCAATTTTTTGTAAGAAAGCAAGTATTCTTCATGTGTGAAGGAAATTACTAATAGTAAAGATGAATGATGGGAAAGAGGATAAATTGCTTTGAAAAGTTGCTACCTAAGAAGCTTATATTGTGCATGACCAAGGTAAGTGCAATATTGGTGTTACTTTAATAGTTATTGTTTCGATTACCATTTCTTATGTATGTTTTGATTCAAGGATGTGTTGTTCTATGGAAAGGGGAGTTGATAACAACCTATGGAGCAATGTCATGCACATTCTAAGAGTTCTCGAGGAGTTCAAAGCTAAGGAACTCTAATTAAAGCATTAAAGCATTTTTGGGGCTCAATGGCATCAAATCATGGAGGATCTAAAGGATTGCCCCTTGGAGAAGTCAAGAAGGCTAATCTTGACACTGTGAAGCTAAAAGGGGTTGGGCAAGGCCGTCCTAATCCCAACCCATCTTGGAAAGACAACTGAGCTACACAATGGTACATTAAAGAAGCAACATCGAGCTTCTAAAACTATGTCCATGGCACAAGGTCCATGATTGATCTAAAGGCCAACCCCAAGCCCCTGTACCATCAGTATTCAATACTGCACATGTGGAAACCAACAATGGAACACTTGGAGCATCATTTCTTACGTGAAGGAAGCAAGAGACACCATGGTGCACATATTTGGAGCATCAAGGTCTACATGAACCCTTAGAGCACCCATACACCTATGGTGTGTGTACCCTAGACCACATTTGCACCCTATGACATGATAATTGTACAATGCACCAAGTAGCTAACCAACACTCTCTTGGACCCATTGGTGCACGTGAGCTAGACAAAGGAGCAACTTACCCTACAAGACCTTAGAGTTACCATATTCTGTCACTTGAGTATGGGCTAGTGTGAACATGTACAATTTAGCATATTTTAGTGTATTTATCATGTTTTTTCAAATTTTGGGTCTTATTTTCAATTATATGGCTGAACTTAGCTCTATTCTTAGCATTTGGAATGATTTAAGTGTTATCTAGTTGATTTAAAAGTTCTGGCCCTAGACGGGGATTGCTTTGTTTCTTTCCTATGAGAATTGAACTATGTGGCCTACCTTCTACCAAAAGAAGGTCAAACTTATGCTTGTACATTTAGACTATTCAAAGTTAATGCAATTTCTTGGAGATTAGTTTGCTTATTAGTTCTATGTGAACTTCACTTACTGCTCAAATGACTGTGTGGTTTTTGTAGATCAAGTCCTCCAATTCTTTATTTGATCTTGTTGATTATTGGAGCTTGAAGTATTCTTCTGGCTGTTCCTATGTGGTTTGTCATTAAGTGATATCAAAGCCACAAGTTCTAACAAATGACATATCCTATCACTTCAATCTGTTTTGCTTTCATTCAGGTTTTGTTATTTTTCTTTCTTCTTGTGTTTTTAATCCAGTTTTTTATGTCCTACGGCTTTTTCTATGTGTTTCAAGTTTGCATCTTTCAATTCTAGCCTTGTTTTCATGTCCAAATTCAGAAAAAATACCATAAACAACTAGTTGATGTTGATTGCATCTTGTTTGCATTAATTTGGTTCCTCTTGGGACTTTGTGTCCACCAATGCTTCTCCTTGTTTAATCCTTTGTTTCCTTCATATTTCATCAATTCTAATCTATTCTCTTATGTTCAAGGTCATTCCAAGTCATTCCCAACCAAGTTCATCCAATTGCATCAAGTGAAACCGTGAAAACCCTAATTTGGCTTCTTTAGTGTTCTTCATGTCCAGCCTTGTTTCTTTTAGTTTTTTTAATCCAATCCTATGTGTTTCTTTCATAATTTGACTATTGAATTTAGTTTCTTTCATATCTAATCCATTCCATTCAGTTTTTTGTTGCTTCATATTAAAGTGTGCAAAATTGTAAGATAAGCACAGTTTACATAGACAAGAGATTCAACGTGCCAAACTCATTATAAAGCAACCAAACCTTTTTTATTCATTTTTGTTCATTTGTTGCATCCAAAATACAAAAAAATAAAAAAAAAGGTCCAAAAAACATGTTGTTTAGATCCAACAAAGTTTGTTCCAATTTGTGCAAAAACTAGGGTTTTTCAAATTTGTGCCAAAATTAATTGTTTCCTTTGCTTTATTTTGTACCAAGAAACCCTCTTGGATGTTTATTCAGCAAGAAAAAATTAAATAAAATTTTTTTTTGGAAAAATTTTGTATTCTTCCACAAGTTTTTTATTTTTAATCCAAACTATTCGATTTTACATCCTTGTGCCCAACATTAATTCTAGTAATATTCCATTGCTAGAATTTCTTGAGTCTTGTGTTTCCCTTGGTTGATGTTTTCAAAATTACTTGGTTTTCAAAGATTCTGCAATGATTGGGTACTTTGAGTCTAGTTTTCTTAGAACTTTGGATATTAGCTTTTCTTAGCAATTGTCACTAACAAATTGAGTGTGTGTGACATCTTTTGAGAGTAAATACATGAGAGAGTGTTGTGAGCTCTTGGTATTAAGGTACAATGTCAAGGAGAAACACACCACACCATGGTCATTTCCAAACAAGGGCCTTAGTTCATATGGATGAATTGAGTCCGATCATTGAAGAAGGGAAGCTTAAACAGTTCCGTGGTGGAGGAGCTCGAACTACCAACTCATCCACATCCAAAAACCTACGTGGTGGAATGAATCCATCAAGGTAGTAACCTGATAAGGAAGCACGTGCTAGCTCCTATGACTATGGACAAGTACCATGAATGGATACCTTTTGACATTGCATATGTGATATGGGCACATATCATACTTAGGCAATCATGGCTGAAAGCAAGGGTGGCCATTCTTGGTGAAGATACAAGAAAGCTATCTATCTTGTATCATGAGATGAAGATCATAATTGTTCCATTTAGCCCAAGGGAGATTGTTAAGGATTGAATAGGTTCTTTGGTAGGGCCAAGAGGAAAAAGAAATTTGAGAGGAAAGTTAAGGACCTGAGAAAAAATCAAGAAAGGAAAGATAAGAGAAAATAAAAGTGTTGTGAGAAGAATGAAATACGAGGGAAGTGAATGTTGGAGAGTTCTCGAGAGAAGAAACTAATCTAGAAATTGAGAGAAAACAAGAGTTGATGAACCCAAGCCGAGTAAAGAAAGGAAGACCTACAGAGAAGCCTTAATTCCAACTAACATAACAGAGTCTTCTTCTAGTATTATGTTGTCTTGTTTTCAAGAACCAAGTGAACATGAGTCAATTTGAAGGAAAAAGAATATTAATCTAAAGAAAAAATAGAGGAAGCATCCATTCAAGCTAAATATGAGGAGGTGGCTATAGAGAGCCCAATCGAGACATTAAGCATTATCTTGCCTATGCCCAAAAAGAAGGATGCATGGAGATTAACACTTGATTATGTATTGTATTTCTTTCTTTTGAGTAGGTTTGATATTGTTTTGGATAGTTTTTATATGCTAAGATCATGCTTTGCTTCTAATTTTTTTCCGCAAGATGGGTATATTCACCCTAGATTAAGAAAAGGGAGTAAGCATTCTATTTTGGCACAATTGTGTTCTATTTTTTCTAGCTTTTCCATGCATTCTTTTTTTTTTTTTGGTTTTTAAAAATTCATGTTTCAATTCCATAATTTTTTGAAAGAAAAATTTATTTTGGAATCCCCTTACTCTTAAGTTTGTTTGTTTTCCTTTCACATTACATTACTTGGTCCAATCTAATTCTTTTGAATTGTTTTTACATGTTTCTTTGAGTCACATTCAAGATCAATTTATTTTCATACTCAATGAATTTAAAACTAGCATGCATTGCTTTGTTTTTGGTGAAAACATTGTTAGGCCTAAATTCTTGAGCATAGGATGCAATTACATGAAATATATTGTGTGTGCATACAAAGAGAAGTTTGTTTCAAATTTGCACTTACTTGAACATGTTTATTTCTATTTTGTTTCATTTAAAATGTCTAAGATCTTCCAAAATTTATTGCATTCTGATTTTTTTATTTTTCTAGGCCATGGTGAGTGCATTGTTTAAGTGCATAAATCATGTAATTTTAAGAGTTTCTTGAGTGTTTGTTCATGCAAAGTCCATATTACTTTGGTGTTAATCTTACTTAAGCTTAATAATTCTTGTTCTATTTTGTTAAATTTCTTGCCACATGATTCTTTTGTTAATTTATGCTAAGATGTTTTCTAGTCTAAATGGATCAAAGGGCCTAGAATGGGTTTTTTTGTGACACACAAACATGGCCCTTTTCTAAATTCAATCCTCTTGTTTAGTGCTTTATACTTCTGCCACTAATGGATTCTCATTTTTTCATAAGAAAGCAAGTTTTCTTCAAGTGTCAAGGAACTTACCAAGAGTAAAGATGAAGGATGGGAAAGAGGCAAAATTGCTTAAAAGAGTTGCCACTTGAGAAGCTTATATTGTGCACAACCAAGGTATGTGAGATATTGGTGTTACTTTAATTGTTATTGATTCAATTCCCTTTTCTTATGTAAGCTTCAGAGAATGAATTATTCTAGGTAGGTAGGGAGTTGATGACAACTTCTGGAGCACCCTCATGCACATTCTAAGAGTTGTTGAGGAGTTTAAAGGTAAAGAACTCAAGTTGGAGCATTTAAGCATCTTTTGGTGCTAAATAGCATCAAATCATGGATGGTCTAAAGGACTGCTACATGGAAAAGTCAAGAAGGCTAATCTTGACATAATGAAGCAAAAAGAGGTTGTCCAAGACTATCCCACACCCAAGCCACCTTGGAAGGACAACCAAACTACATAAGGGTGCACTAAAGACGCTACGTGGATCTCCCATGCCAATGTCCAACCTGCAAGGTGCATGATTGAACTAAGAGCCAACCCAGACCCTCTGTGCCATCAATATTCACATCTAAACATGATGAAATCACAAATGGAACCCATGGACCATCATTTCACACATCAAGGAAGTAACAAACACCAGGGCGCACATATTTTGCGTTAGTGTTGTGCCCAAAAGGCCAATCATGAGATGATTGTAATTTTGCACATTGAGTCATGATATTTTATTAAGGCATTAATCCAACAATTATGTTTGTTCTTTTGTTTCTATGTAACTTAACAAACATAACTGTAACCCTAGAATAATTATATTCTCAAACGTCCCTAGTCTAGTATTATTATGGAGCGGGTTGCAATAATACATAACGACTAGCATATGTGGAGACTAATATGAGATATGTAGTCTACGTATGGGTACAAGTTGGAGAACTTGTGTACTGGACCGACCCACCATGAGAACACTACATGGATCGTTATATGAGTGTCATAAGTGATTCTCATAGTGATCATGGTATATATAGTCCTTCGACCTAAGATCATCAAGGTTCCCTACATGTGAGTCACATACTTTGATACTTTCCTTTGTTGCTCGTAACTGAGTGAACCTGAAGGAGGTCATTGGGTATGTCACATATCATGCGGAGGGATTTGTATGATCAAGATGGGATTTGTCCCTCCTATGTAACTGGAGTGATATCTTCGGGCCCCTTGATAGAGTAAGACTTAGAAAAATGCATGGCCATGCTCGGATGAGTTGATATACGATATCAATGTCATCGGTTTAAGTTGGTTTACTCGGTAATCAAGAAACAAAAGATTGGGCTATACGAGAATGACACATTCCATGTCTCGTGCTTAGTCTTGATATCTCGGACAAAGGGACAATGGCATATATCGGTGATGATCATAAAGGTTTAGTCGAATCATCGATAATCTTGTCACTTGGGTAGCAATGATGTGTTGCTAGACACCGCTCATTGCTTATGATCATAAATGTGATTTATGATCATTGCCAACGTGGTAAGAGCCTATTGGGTCGCACACATAGAGCTATTTGGATCATTAGAGTGCATGGGCTAATAATTTGGGTTTTGGTTTCACAATAATTTCATATTAATAATGGGCCCAATAGTTGAGCCATTATTAAGCTCGAAATTAAAGCCTAATTGGATCAGGGCATTGAAACCCATTAGGCCTGGAAGTTGAGTCTCACTATAAATATAAATTTTAGTGAAAAATTCGCAGGTCTCCTTGCCCTAGCCTCCTAAAAGGACACCCGCACTCTTCTCTTGCAATTCCTTGGAGGACGCAAGCTAGCACTGTGAGCGCAAGAAAAACGCATCTGCCGGGACGTGGTGGAAGCGTGGTGATCCCAAGAGGCTCATGTGGATACCATAGAGAGCTTGAACACATCAACTGTTCAAGTTTTGTGATTCGACTCTACAGTTGAGTGAGAGATCTCAACCAAAAATTAGGTATGAAAATTTTTGAACACCCGGTTTACCCCATTTCACTTGGATCCTGGAGGGTTACGGTTAAATTCCGCTGCGCTGTTTGGCTCCTGAAACCCAACAGTGGTATCAGACCTACTGGTGAAACCCTAAATCGGGATTGATGTTGAATCGCATGATGTTATGTGTTCGGTTGCTTTTCGACCATGATTAATTAGATTGTTTCATGATGCTGACCGGCCAGCGGGACCGCCATATGTGAAGCACCACATAAATAAAACTGGTTAATCAATGCGCATCAATTGGCATGCATTTTTGTTGAATGAGATTTGACATGATATGCTGATTGGTGTTTGAAGCATGGTGCATGGTTATAGCCCTTGATTGGTTGTACTTGTAAATACGGGCTGCAAGTCGTGTCTTCTCTTGTTACTATCATTATACATTCTCTTCTCACCTTACTCCCCTCGAATGTAACTCGAGGTTTCTATTATTGATGTAATGGTACATTATTGGATCATCCAAGGTGGTATGTCCAAGGAGGTGACAAAAAAAGGGCAACCAAGAAAAGGGAAGACCCTTTTCTTTTCATAGGCTTTTATAATATTATCATTGGCTTAAGAATATCACATAGTTTGGGCTATAACCATGTCACATTTATTTTCTTGTAAGCATGAGATGCATGTTTTATATTTGTATGTGATGCATGTATAAAACAACCGGAGATAACAAATTGGTAAGATCAAAAGAAAAATCTCTCAAACAAATATTAAGTCATTAAATGTGATGTCTTCCAAATGTTGGCACTCGTCAAGACTTTGATCAACATTAGGTGGGTTTGCCAAAGCAAAGCACCTATGTTCATCTTGGTAAGGCACAATGGGATAATAGTGATATCCAAACTGCTAACTTTGGGCGACTTAACTAAGTCATCCCAATAGGATTAGGGACTTAGAGGCATAGAGTTGGGCTTAAGTTTATGAGATGAGCTTGGACAAGTGTTGTTCACCCAACTATCCAAGAGTTGCATGGGATGCAATTGGCAAGGAGTTGCCTACCTAAATAGCTATAACTTGAGAGAAAAGCCAAAGCTGACTCAGGTTATGGTCAAATTTGGATCTTGGCCCACTAGAATACCTTAGCGCCAAGGTGTTCCGAAATAATCTCGAGGGTTATTATTTTGAGGAAAATAGTGGGAGTATCATTTAATAAAAGTCCTTATTAAATGAATTAAAATACATGACTCTTACACTGCATATTTACTATTGTATATAAGCATGGCACAAAACACATCGACACTTTCGTTGCGATCGATCCTTGAGAAGGAAAAACTGAATGGGACCAACTTTCTCAAATGGTACCGAAACTTGAGGATAGTCCTTAAGCAAGAAAGAAAGGCTTATGTCCTTGAGCAACGCATTCCGAATGAGCCTGTTGCCACTGCTCCAAGAGCTGAAAGCGATGCTCACAAGAGGCATTCTGATGATGCTTTGGATTTTGCATGCCTCATGCTTATTACCATGGAATCTGAGCTTCAGAAGCAACATGAGAACATGGGGGCGCTCGATATGATCGAACATCTCAAAATGCTTTTCCAAGAGCAAGCTAGGCATGAGAGGTTTGAGACCTCTAAAGCATTGTTTCAATGCAAGATGTCTGAGGGAAGTCCCGTGGGTCCTCATGTGCTCAAGATGATTGGGTACATTGAGAATCTTGAGAATTTGGGATTTGCTCTTCAGAAAGAGTTGGCTATTGATGTAGTCTTGCAATCGTTGCCTGAAAGCTACAATCAGTTCGTCATGAACTATAACATGAATAACATTGACAAGTCCCTCCCTGAATTGCTCAACATGTTGAGAACTGCTGAGCAAAACCTTAAGAAGGCTAAGCCCTTTTGACAAGGGAAAGGGAAAAGCCAACAAGAAGAAGGATAAAGGTAATGGAAAGTCCAACGCTAATTCTTCTTCAGCTGCACTGAAACCAAAGGGTGGTGTGGCAAAGGAAGGGGAGCGCTTCCATTGTAAGCAACCTGGACATTGGAAGCGCAACTGCAAGCTCTATCTTGAAGAACTTGCTAAGGAAAAGGGAAGTAAGACTTCCACTTCAGGTATTTTTGTTATAGAGGCTAACTTTTCTACTTCCTCATCCTGCGTATTGGATACTGGATGTGGATCTAACATTTGTGCAAATGTGCAGGATCTAAGTAGAAGTAGAAGATTGGCCCGAGGTGAAGTGGACCTACGTGTTGGAAATGGAGCAAGGGTTGCTGCCTTAGCCGTAGGGACTTATGTTCTCACTTTACCTAGTGGATTAGTTTTAGAATTAGACAACTGCTACTTTGTGCCTACTATTAGTAGAAATTAGATTTCTGTTTCTTGTTTGGACAAGAAAGGTTTTTCATTTATAATAAACGACAAATGTTGTTCTATTTATTTGAATGAAATCTTTTATGGTAGTGCTCAACTTAGCAATGGGTTGTATGTTCTAGACCTCAAAGATCCAATCTATAATGTGAATACCAACAAGGTCAAATTAAATGATTCGAACCCGACCTATCTCTGGCACTGTCGCTTGGGCCATATAAATGAGACCCACATATCCAAGCTCCATAAGGATGGACTCTTGGACTCATTTGATTTTGAATCATATGAGACATGTGAGTCATGTTTGTTGGGCAAGATGACCAAAGCCCCATTCACTGGGCAAAGTGAAAGGGCTAATGACTTACTAGGACTCATACATAGTGATGTATGTGGTCCTATATCTACACAAGCTAGAGGAGGTTTCCAATACTTCATTACTTTCACTGATGACTTCAGCAGATATGGCTATGTGTATCTCATGAGACACAAGTCAGAATCCTTTGAAAAGTTCAAAGAAATTCAAGAATGAAGCAGAGAATCAACTCGGGAAGAGTATTCAAGTGCTTCGATCAGATCGAAGTGGAGAGAACTTGGATCGAGAATTCCTTGACTATCTGAAGGAGTGTGGTATAGCATCACAACTCACTCCACCAGGTACACCTCAATGGAATGGTGTATCTGAAAGGAGAAATCGAACTCTGTTAGACATGGTTCGCTCTATGATGAGTCAAGTTGACTTTCCAAACTCCTTTTGGGGACATGCTCTAGAGACAACTGCTTTTACACTAAACCGAGTTGCATCTAAATCAGTTCAAAAGACACCATATGAGTTATGGAGTGGGAGGCGTCCCAATTTGTCTTTTATGAAGATTTGGGGCTATGACGCTTATGTGAAACGTCAATCCTCTGACAAACTAGGGCCCAAATCTCAAAAATGCCTTTGTGTTGGGTATCCCAAAGAAACAAAGGGTTACTATTTCTACAATCCTTCTGAGCAAAAAGTGTTTGTTGCTCGAACTGGTGTCCTTTTGGGGAAAGAGTTTATCTCTAAAGGAACTAGTGGGAGGAAAGTAGAACTTGAAGAAATTCAAGAACAACAAGGAGATATCGAACCTGAAATGGAACCTGAACAGACACCGCAAGAAGTTGTTCAAGAGTCTATTCCTGTAGCACAGAGCCCACGTAGGACTGGTAGGATTCGGCATGAGCCCGAGAGATATGGATTTCTCGTGACTCACACCGGTGATGTGATGCTCATAGATCAGGATGAGCCCACAACCTACCAGCAATCTATGTCAGGGCCTGACTCTGAGAAGTGGCTAGTGGCCATGAAATCAGAGATGGAATCCATGTATGAAAACCAAGTATGGACTTTGGTTGACCCACCTGAAGGGGTAAAACCCATAGGGTGCAAATGGGTTTTCAAGAAGAAAACTGACATGGATGGTAATGTGATTACCTTTAAGGGACGATTGGTTGTAAAAGGTGTCAAGCAAATTCATGGTATTGACTATGATGAAACTTTTTCACCAATTGCTATGCTTAAATCCATCCGAATTTTGTTTGCTATTGCTGCACACTATGATTATGAGATATGGCAAATGGATGTCAAAACTGCATTCCTAAATGGAAAGCTACTTGAGGATGTGTACATGACACAACCTGAGGGTTTTGTCAGTCCTGAGAATGCCAATAAAGTGTGCAAGTTGCAAAGGTCCATTTATGGACTAAAGCAAGCTTCTCGAAGTTGGAATCTTTGTTTTGATGATGCAATCAAAGAGTTTGGTTTTATAAAAAATGAAGATGAACCTTGTGTCTACAAGAAGGTTAGTGGGAGCGCTATTGTCTTCTTGGTGTTGTATGTAGATGACATACTACTCATCGGGAATGACATTCCTAAGCTACAGTCTGTGAAGACTTGGCTAGGGAAATGTTTCTCTATGAAGGACTTGGGTGAAGCAGCCTATGTGTTAGGCATCAGGATCTATAGAGATAGATCTAGAAAGCTTCTTGGCCTACGTCAAAGTACATATATTGACAAGGTGCTAAAGAGGTTTAGCATGCAAGATTCCAAGAAAGGATTCTTGCCCATGTCACATGGTATCACTCTTCCTAGATCTCAGTGTCCGAGTACAACCAAGGAGAGAGAGCGCATGAGTAAGATTCCGTATGCCTCAGCAATTGGATCTATCATGTATGCCATGATATGAACTCATCCCGATGTCTCATATGGTTTGAGCATGATGAGTAGGTACCAATCAAACCCCGGTGAGAGTCACTGGACAGTTGTTAAGAACATCCTTAAGTACTTACGAAGGACTAAGGATGCATTCTTGGTCTTTGGAGGTGAAGATGAGCTCGTTGTAAAGGGTTACACCGATGCAAGCTTCCAATCCGATAAGGATGATTTTAGATCGCAATCTGGCTATGTGTTTTGTATTGGTAGTGGTGCTGTGAGCTGGAAGAGTTCAAAGCAAGAGACAGTAGCTGACTCTACAACAGAATCTGAGTACATTGCCGCCTCTGATGCTGCAAAAGAGGCAGTTTGGATCAAGAAGTTCATCACTGAACTTGGAGTGGTTCCAAGCATTGTCGACCCGATAGAGCTCTATTGTGACAACAGAGGAGCAATCGTACAGGCTAAGGAACCTCAATCTCACCAGTGATCCAAACATATACTCCGGCGCTATCATCTCATCAGGGAGATCATCGAGAGGGGTAATGTAAGAATATGCAGAACTTCGATAGACAGCAATATTGCTGATCCACTAACAAAGCCCCTTATGCAGCAGAAGCATGATAGCCATTCTAGGTCCGTTGGTATTAGATACATGGATGATTGGCTTTATTGCAAGTGGGAGATTGTTAGTGTTGTGCCCAAAAGCCAATCATGAGATGATTGTATTTTTGCACATTGAGTCATGATATTTTATTAAGGCATTAATCCAGCAATTATGTTTGTTGTTTTGTTTCTGCGTAACTTAACAAACATAATTGTAACCCTAGAATAATTATATTCTCAAACGTCCCTAGTCTAGTATTATTATGGAGCGGGTTGCAATAATACATAACAACTAGCATATGTGGAGACTAATATGAGATATGTAGTCTACATATGGGTACAAGTTGGAGAACTTGTGTACTGGACCGACCCACCATGAGAACACTACATGGATCATTATATGAGTGTCATAAGTGATTCTCATAGTGATCATGGTATATGTAGTCCTTCGACCTAAGATCATCAAGGTTCCCTACATGTGAGTCACATACTTTGATACTTTCCTTTGTTGCTCGTAACTGAGTGAACCTGAAGGAGGTCATTGGGTATGTCACATATCATGCGGAGGGATTTGTATGATCAAGATGGGATTTGTCCCTTATATGTAACTGGAGTGATATCTTCGGGCCCCTTGATAGAGTAAAACTTAGAAAAATGCATGGCCATGCTCGGATGAGTTGATATACGATATCAATGTCATCGGTTTAAGTTGGTCTACTCGGTAATCAAGAAACCAAAGATTGGGCTATACGAGAATGACACATTTCATGTCTCGTGCTTAGTCTTGATATCTCGGACAAAGGGACAATGGCATATATCGGTGATGATCATAAAGGTTTAGTCGAATCATCGATAATCTTGTCACTTGGGTAGCAATGATGTGTTGCTAGACACCGCTCATTGCTTATGATCATAAATGTGATTTATGATCATTGCCAACGTGGTAAGAGCCTATTGGGTCGCACATATAGAGCTATTTGGATCATTAGAGTGCATGGGCTAATAATTTGGGTTTTGGTTTCACAATAATTTCGTATTAATAATGGGCCCAATAGCTGAGCCATTATTAAGCCCGAAATTAAAGCCTAATTGGATTAAGGCTTTGAAACCTATTAGGCCTGGAAGTTGAGTCTCACTATAAATACAACTTCTAGTGAGAAATTCGCAGGTCTCCTTGCCCTAGTTTCCCAAAAGGACAGCCGCACTCTTCTCTTGCAATTCCTTGGAGGACGCAAGCTAGCACTGCGAGCGCAAGAGAAATGCATCTGTTGGGATGTGGTGCAAGCATGGTGATCCTGAGAGGCTCGTGTGGATACCATAGAGAGCCTGAACACGTCAACTGTTCAGGTTTTGTGATTCGACTCTACAGTTGAGTGAGAGATCTCAACTGAAAATTAGGTATGAAAAGTTTTGAACACCCGGTTTACCTTGTTTCACTTGGATCCTGGAGGGTTTCAGTTAAATTCCGCTGTGCTGTTTGGCTCCCGAAACCCATCACACGACGCGTCGCCAATACCAGAAAAGTTGGCAGAACGTTACCAATTGTGGCGATGCGTCGCCACAGTTGGTGACGCATCGCCACAGGCATGTTGGCTGAATTTTCCAAGTTTTGCTAGGAAGGTCGAGGGAGACCTAAGGGGGGTTCTTAGGGTACCTTAGGGTCTGAGTATTCCAACGGTACTCCGAGACTTCCAAAAGTCCTTCAAGACCTAGAAGTTTTCTTCCATTTTATAAGGTTTTATGGTAACTTGTACTATAAGCAAGAAAACTAGTTTACTAAGGATCACAACTAAATACCACTAGCTTGGGTGAAAGGTTTAAAACCCTTGGCGACCTAGCCATGTCGTTAGCCATGAGGTTGCAAGGTGAAACCTTAGTGCACTTAGTCTACAAAGTCTTTATGGCCTAGTATACATTAGTCCCACCATAATTCCCCTGTACAACATAAACGGGAGAGGTTCAACTAGTGATTATCACTAGTTAGGCTAGCAAGCTAAGCTTGCTAGAGGACAGGGCTATGCCTTGTAGTTTAAGGACTAGGTAAGGAGAGGTCTCAAGGTACCTAGTTATATGTGCATATATATTAGACCCTCAAGCCGTAAGAGCTCACAGCAGGTTACATGTGTTATCATATGTGGAGTCCTTAGTAATTTTCTTATAGGTACAATAAAGACCCTTACTGAAAATGTTTAAGTTCTCACTCCCTAGTTATGTTGTGCAGATTCTAAAGTTGTTGGACAGGGTAACCGTTGAGGGTTATTACAGTAGTTAGTTTTTGTTGTAGGTATTTCCCTTGAGAATCTTTATGATTCTAGCTTACTAGGTAATTTGTTGGTCAAGTAACAGTACTAACTAGAGTTTTCCTTTGGCTGCAGAGCCTAGTAGCACTTGGACAAGGACTTTTGTGACTCGCCACTGGGACTTGCATCCAAGGTGGTTGTTAGTTTAAAAAGATCTCAGTTGAGGCTTGTATATATAGTACTCTTAGTTGCCTCCATTTTCTATGTTTTGAGGAGTCCTAGACTCTAGGGTTGCTCTTGGGTGAGGGCATTAGTCTACTTTATGTATGAATGCTCCCACATAGTTGTTATGTGTAGTAAACTCACATAAATGTTGATTTTGTATGCTTTGGATATTTGAACTTATTTTCTATGGAAATCTCTTGGCCAAATCAATGTTTTATGATTTTTGTTAATCTATATCAAAGCATGAAGAGAATGCGTCCTGCATATTCCAAGTTAATCAATAGCATCACAGAGTTTTAATTCGCGCACATATACAACTAGCCAATTACAATCCACCATGAGACCAGCTTTCATAGGTCTCCTGGGCAGGGGCCAAGGACGGCCGTGTCATGATTTTTCATTAGAGTTCCTATTATTCACTTCCCTTCTATTATATTCAGGGAAAATTGTTCAGGAGTAAGTATTGACTATGTTGCATGGTTTGCGACTATGTTGCATGGTTTGCTTGTGTTTGAGTGTAGGTCAGCCTAAAAGGCTTTTTTTTTCAACCTTACTGATATTTCTATTGGTTACTTTCTAAGCATATAAACTATTATATTGATCAATGTCTTGTGGTTCCAACTACCATGGAGGGTTACCAAGGCCAAGGAAGGCTTGAGCAAGTGTGGTGGACCTAAACTAAATAGAGCTATGTCTAGTAGTCAAATATGTACAGGCTTTTGGGTTGTGTATCTTGTCAAGTAAGCCTTGCTGCTTGTAAAATAAAGTAAAATTGAACTAACCATGCAACATTGGCTTGTGTTTTAAGGTTTGAAACCCCTTTTATTGTGAACTATGTTGTTTTATGCACAACTGCAAGTTAAGTACACAAGGTACTGCTCAAGCGTGTAAACTATTTTGGCAACATTGACTATAACTTTGAATTATAATAAAACTATTTGAAAAGTGTTAAAGACAGGTTATGTTAGTATTGTGCCCAAAAAGCCAATCATGAGATGATTGTATTTTTGCACATTGAGTCATGATATTTTATTGAGGCATTAATCCAGCAATTATGTTTGTTGTTTTGTTTCTGCGTAACGTAATAAGCATAACTGTAACCCTAGAATAATGATATTCTTAAACGTCCCTAGTCTAGTATTATTGTGGAGCGGGTTGCAATAATACATAATGACTAGCATATGTGGAGACTAATATGAGATATGTAGTCTACATATGGGTACAAGTTGGAGAACTTGTGTACTGGACCGACCCACCATGAGAACACTTCATGGATCGTTATATGAGTGTCATAAGTGATTCTCATAGTGATCATGGTATATGTAGTCCTTCGACCTAAGATCAGCAAGGTTCCCTACATGTGAGTCACATACTTTGATACTTTCCTTTGTTGCTCGTAACTGAGTGAACTTGAAGGAGGTCATTGGGTATGTCACATATCATGCGGAGGGATTTGTATGATCAAGATGGGATTTGTCCCTCCTATGTAACGGGAGTGATATCTTTGGGCCCCATGATAGAGTGAGACTTAGAAAATGCATGGCCATGCTCCGATGAGTTGATATATGATATCAATGTCGTCAGTTTAAGTTGGTCTACTCGGTAATCAAGAAACCAAAGATTGGGCTATACGAGAGTGACACATTCCATGTCTCGTGCTTAGTCTTGATATCTTGGACAAAGGGACAATGGCATATATCGGTGATGATCATAAAGGTTTAGTCGATTCACCGACAATCTTATCACTTGGGTAGCAATGATGTGTTGCTAGACACCGCTCATTGCTTATGATCATAAATGTGATTTATGATCATTGCCAACATGGCAAGAGCCTATTGGGTCGCACACATAGAGCTATTTGGATCATTAGAGTGCATGGGCTAATTATTTGGGTTATGGTTTCACTTTAATTTCGTATTAATAATGGGCCAAGGAGTTGAGCCATTATTAAGCCCGAAATTAAATCCTAATTGGATTAGGGCTTTGAAACCCATTAGGCCTGGAAGTTGAGTCTCACTATAAATACAACTTTTAAGTGAGAAATTCGCAAGTCTCCTTGCCCTAGCCTCCCAAAAGGACAGCCACACTCTTCTCTTACAATTCCTTGGAGGACGCAAGCTAGCACTGCGAGCGCAAGAGAAACGCATCTGCCGGGACGTGGTGGAAGCGTGGTGATCCCGAGAGGCTCGTGTGGATACCATAGAGAGCCTGAACACGTCAACTGTTCAGGTTTTGTGATTCGACTCTACAGTTGAGTGAGAGATCTCAACCGAAAATTAGGTATGAAATTTTCGAACACCCGGTTTACCCCGTTTCACTTGGATCCTGGAGGGTTTCGGTTAAATTCCGCTGCGCTGTTTGGCTCCCGAAACCCAACAGGTTACTAGGGTCATTATAGCATAATAATGTGGCTTGAATGATTAATTAAGCCTTTAATATACTAAACTGAACTAAAGGCCTGAATTTGCTTAACTTCCATATTTCACTATTTTATTGGCTTGGCTTACAGGTGCATGGTCTATAGATGCTGTTTAGGTTCCTAGCTAAAGTCTAGCCTAATCTAAAATGAATTAGGTGTAAAATGAGTACAAATTGGGCCTGAGGAACTTAGGTCGTAACACCTATTTTCATCCATTTCTTTAAATGGAAGGAACCTATTTATACCAAATTGGGCTTAAGCCTATAATGCATGACCATTTCAGTTTAGCTCATGAGTTTGTTTAAGATAGGCCTACTACGACATTTAAAGAGTTTGAGGCCAATAGGAAACAAGATCTCTTACTTACAGGATCACGATGATTGAAGGAAAACTCTTGCCTTAGCTAACATGGCATTAATCCTATAAAGAGGAACTTGCAAAAAATCCTAGGTACAGTCACATTACTTCTTCAAAGTCCCTTAAAAGGTTCCATCACAGTCTTTGATTGACTCAAGCTCGCATTACTTCTTCAAAGTCCCCTAAAAGGTTCCATCATAGTCTTCGATTAACTTAAGCATCATAGTGTTTTGCCTCGACAAACAACTCCTTGACCTCATTGGCTACAGGTATTCACTCATTCTCCACCATCTTCCAAACCCAGCAATCTCAGTTGGATATCAACTTTTGTTAGGATTGATATACCTACTACAGTTCAGCCTGTCGATTGTTTTCTTCTTTGTTTTTTTTCTCTTGTAAATAGGAGGATTAAAATAATAGTAAAAAAATAAAAATTAAGTTTGCAATTGGAACTAACATGACATAAGACATAAAAAAAGGGCAAGAGTGTAGCAGAAGCAAAGTTGTGAATTGTAGCTTCAACAAATTTATTAGATAAGGTGCTAGCTGTTATTGGACTATGACTTAGTCACAAACTACGTGTTATAGTCATTAGATTTAGAATATTAGACAATCATCCCGCATCCTCGACCTATAAGCGTTGATTATTTGGTTAAAATCAAACCAAAATTTTAGTTCTTTTGGTTTTCAATTTTCATTAAGATAAACAAATTTAAAATTGAACCAAACTTTTGGATATGTTCAATTTAATACAAAAATAACCAAAACACTACTTTTGAGTTCTAACCAGTAATTGAAGTTTAAAATATAAAATTGAGGACAAGGTTACCTTTCTTAACCATTTACTGAGAAATAAAGGACTAAATTTTCATTTTACCAAATTGAGTTTTGAAATTGTTCTTCTCATGATAGAACTGGCACTTGATTCACAAACGTGCCTTTTGAATTTTCACCTTTTCACTCAAGTTCTACTGGAATAGCTGACAAGCAGCTATAGTTAGTACTTAAGGTTGTTGATGTCGATCATTATCTTAGGTGAACGAGGTTGACATGGTTGGGGTTGGTGTGCTAGTCATCCAATGCAAATGGCCTAAAATAAAGAAGAAAAGAGCTAAGGTAAGTGCCTAGAGGTTATCCCAGGGTACCTTTGACACTTAAGTCAAATGGGTGTTAGAAAGAATGGGGAGAAATAGAGCACAAGAGAATGAGAAAGCTGGGTTTCCTCAAGTGTGGAGAAGTCCCTCATATATATAGGGTAGGAGGAGATAAGGTCGTTCTGTAATATTTGGGATGAGGTGGGTTACGTGTCCACCCGGATTCAAAATTTTGGAGCTCGTACCTTGGACCGCCCCCTACTAGCTGGTCCGTTGACACCTGCAACCAAACCCCTAACATGCTACCCGTAGTATAGCTATAATGACCTTGTCACAGTCCCCTTGGAGACCTTGACATGGCCAGGCCGAAGTCCCTCTAAGGAAGGGAGGTGTTGAGGCAATTCATCAAAAGTAATAGGTGGAGATCTTAATCACCAAGCATTCTGATGTCCATCCTAGACTTATCCAAGGTAAGCCGTGGCGGGAGTCTTGATTTTTTCCAAGATATCCTGATGAGGAACCACTTTGGATTTCTATAATTAACCAATTTTGTGAGGCCTAGGAGGGCATAATCCCTTTTGGCCATCAGTTGTCCAATCTAAACCACAAATCAAATTATTGGGGATTTGGTGTTCGTTTAGTCATTTTCCCTTGCGCATATATTGCATTTGATTCGTTGAGTTTGTCCATGGGATGATTGTTTAGCTATTCTCATTGTAAACGTTCTAACCTACAATTCTTTATGGATCACAAGTGAGGTTATTTGCAACATTGAGATTGTTAAGGCCATGCACAAATGAATTTTAACTATATCAGTTAAGTTTGTAAAATGATTATGCTCGATGTAATGATGATTAAGAAAGATTGCATTTGTGATGATCATTGGAATACTTCCTTGAGGACGCTAGGTGGGATTAGGGAAACCTAGGATGAGATTAGAAGAATAAGATATTGGAGTTTGGATCCTTTGTTGCATAAGTAGGTTCTTGTAATTTAGAGTGTGTACAGGTTAGTTTGTAGTTTAGATATTTCTTCATGCCCTTCATCCATAATACAAATTTCGGTTTGGTCGGCTTCATGAGACGGTGGTCACAACTTTGACTTTACCGTTGTCAAAAAGGAATGGAGGAGCAACAAAGCAAGCCACCCGCTGTTAGGTCAAAAAGGCAGATTTATTAGAAAAAAGAAGGCTTGAAGTGAAGCGTTGGGCATGTCTATTGAGATTATTTATGCTCACCTCTCATTATCATTTGATAGGTTGACCCTCCATTAAGTTTTTGCCTTCGTTCTTTGACGTCATAAAAGAGTATTAAGAAGAAGAAAGCCCGGAGATGGAACACAAAAATGAAGATTTTGAGATAGTTAATGAGGATGATGATATTCCACTCAATTTATGTGTGATAACTTCAAGGAAACCCAAGAAAAATTCGAAGTGGGCATTCATGAAAAGATAGAGTAAAAAGCACTAGTAGTCCCAAACCTTTAATTTTCATTGCAAATTTGTCCATATTCTTAATTTCATTGAAAATTAGTCCCAAACCTTGATAATTCTTTGCATATTGATCCCTAATCCTAAGCAAGCCTAGAAACTCAATTTATAGAGAAAAAATTGATAGTTTAAATTATTCATTAAGTTTTTAGAAAATTATGACACAATTCAAATTTATGAAAAAAAAAATAGTTATCAAAAAGTTTAAATTATAATCTAAAAATTTAATGTCAGATAATTCGTGAGAGTTAACGAATTCAAACTATTTAATAGCTGACTTTCAACAAATTCAAACTATGCCATAATTTTTTCACAGTTAACGAATAATTTAAATTATCAGATTTTATTCTCTGTGAATCGAGCTTATTGTCTGTCTAAAATTAGAGACTAATATGCAATGAATTATAAAGGTTTGGGTTGAATTTGGAACAAAATAAAGGTTGGGGACTAATCTGCAATGAGAATTAAAGATTTGGGACCATTAATTCTATTTACCCAAAAAAATATTACAATGTCCTTTATAAAAGAGATACTTTATTTCAATTACTAAACGGTATCTCATAAACCAATGGTATAAGACAATAAAGAACAGTTGAGACATAAATTAGCTAATAAAAGGCTACGTGTCCCTGCAACACTGAATAAATGGAAGAGAATTAGATTAAACTGAAACATTTTAGATAAACCAGAATAATCTTGGAAAAATAACTCATATGTAGTTGGAAAAAAGATCAAATAAAAGACAAGATAAATAAAAGAAATAACATGCAATCATCCTGATTTATTATTCGTAAACATCTCATCAACTCAATCTTCGCTATTTTCTGCACTTCGCTTAATCTTCTTGGAGCCATTAATTTTGAAAATGAGTCACTCAAACCCGTCTGCTGTAAAAATGTCAGATGAACCAGACGATGCTCCTATCGATGGTAATGAAGGAATTTAGTGGAGGAGAAAAAACAATGAAAGTGAATGAAAATAATCGAGTGAAGTAATGGTAAAAAATCAACTGGTCAGGCCTAGATTGATACTGAAGCTTATCCATATACTTAAGGTTCGATGGAGAGGAAACAATAGAAAGAGGGGCTGTTCAGCTAGGTTTAGAAGTCAATGTTTAGGTTTAGGGTGCATATTACATTGGTCATTTACATATGAATAATATCATGCTTCATGAAATAACATCAGCCACAATGCTGCGACACAGCATCCACTATCTGTTTTATGGGCATCCACGTGAAAGACACTCGAATTATGGCATTAGCTGGAAGCCGAAGAGCGCGCCAAGAACCGAATCAAACAAAATTTCCGCGATCTTAGCCCCCAAAACAAAGACTTCATGAGACGTTAAAACGCAAATTGGAAACACAGGACACGATTTCTATGATAAATAAATACGACACAATAAAAAATAGGAAAAATTATGGAACCTTGAGATTTGACCTAACTTATACTTTATCCTCTCTGTTTTAAAAAACCTACATTTTAACCCTCACTTCCTTTGTATTTGTATTGTCTGACAATGATTTCTAAAATTTCAATTTAAACTATCTACCAACTATATTTTAATAATTTTAAAATTTTTAATGTTTTTGTAGAGTTAATTAACATTTGAAAATACTGACTTGCACTTATAAAGAAGAAAATGTATTTACAAAAAAAAAATTAATACTTTAATATGTCTACTAAATAATGTAAAAATTAAAATTAATAGAACATAACTATCATTCAGTTTAAATTAAGATTTTAAAAGTAGTTTAAATTAAGATTTTAAAAATTGTTTGATAGAGTGAGAAGCTTGGGGCAAAGTATTATTTTGGTCAAACTATAGGGGTTTATTGCAAGTCTCCAATAAAATACGCTTGTTTTATACGTTTACTTGTAGAACAGTCTATAGGACGGAAGTTGCTTCAACTTTCTTTCAATTCATTGACATTAAATTACAATTTATTTTGTCTTCTTTATCTTCTTTTCAAGAAGAAAGATATGCCAATTTATCATTGTACATGCCCTTGAGCTACAACCTTTTGCTTCAAGACATGTACAATTTATCATTGAACATGCTCTTGAACTACAACCTTTTGCTTCAAGATCAACAAACTTCAGGTCGTAATGCATAAATGACAGGCAAATTACGAAATTGATATTATAGAACATTTGCGCAGAAGGAAAAGGAGCTGGTAAAGCGAGAAACTCTCCATCCCCAAACCCTGCAGCGGATTCAAGTATAACTAACCTGGTTGGAAATGACCCACACTGGTTTTCACTGAATGTAATCTTCATAGTAGTTGTCACTTATGACAGAGACAAATCTCTCCAGCCACGGAAGCTGATGGAGGTCCTTCATTTGATCTACATACGAATCTGTACAGCGGGGCGGGGATTGGTATGGATTATGATCACCAAGACCGAACCCCCCGGCAAGGAATCTTTGAATCAATGCCAGTTGTGATCTTTCTTGTTCAGAGTATGCATCCATGGCCATAGGCAGTGAATTAAAAGTCTCCCATGCCCATTGTTCTGATTCCTGGACAGACTGAGTTACCAACTCATCAGAGCTGTTGTCATCCCAGAAAGCACACTGACAGGTCTGCTGACCTGCCCTGTATTCAGCACCACAGGAGTAACAGAACTCGTGGCCGCACCTGGAAATCAGAAATACAACAACTGAATTTAAGCACTTTCAGAGCCACGATCAAATGAAAGACTGAGCCCAGTTACTAGTACATGAATATATATGCCCACGCTGCATCCAGTATGAACACTGATTCAGGGAAAAACTTTGAGTTTCCAAAACATTCACTACCTTGGAAGTCGTGTTTTTGTTTTTTTTCGTTTACACTGAATGACAAAGCAAGCATGATCACAATAAGCAAGATAACCAAATATCTACAAACACCAAAACATTTCCAATGCACATATATGCTTGTAATGTATACTGGTAAAAACGCCATTCAAAATAAGCTTGACATTGTAACAAACCAAAAAAACTGAAATTGCAAGTAAAATTCCTATCAAAATAAGCATTTTACCCGCCTAATGTTTAAGATACAGAACCCCTATTAATTAAAAGTATCCCTGACAAGCAGCAGGTGCCACAAAAAATGTGGACAGAGAGAAAAAACACAGCACTAACGGTAACTAGTTCCATGGTCCATGAGAAAGAGGCAGATTGCTTAGTGTAAGCTGACATTTTTTTTTTCCTGAAAGGAAGTGAAGTTGACAATTTCTCACATTACCTAACTTTTAAATGATAAGATATAATGCAATATTCACAGTTCACACAAGCAGCTTTTTCGGTCAATCAGGAAAAACCCAGAAAAACGCATCTTACCAGCAAGTCATGTGGTAGCAACCCTGAGTGAGCTCAATCATCCTTCGGCATTGCTGGCAACGCTTCCACCTTTGTGTTTGTGCCAAGCGATGCAAGGTTCTGTCTCCAGAATCTCTTTCTTCCAAAGGGAGATTCTGATACTCCTCACAGCTTACTGAAGAATGCCAAGGAACTCCACATTCTATACATATAAACCTCTGACATACGGGGCATTCAAAACAACTGTTATTATCTGACTGACTAGATGCACTTGCCCTAGATGACAAACATTCACGAGAATCAAGCAAGACGGAACAATTGGGATAGGGACAGTAGATCCTATCCGAATGATTAACATTCACTTCTGCAAGGGCTACCTCAAAAGACTCATAGGATGCAAATGGAAGAAAAGATTGGCATTCAGGGGCGGAGATAAAATATTTGCATCTCAACTCTGGGCATCTAACTGGGACTTGGGAGGACAGTACTTTGCCATCAACATAGGTTTTCAAACAACGGGAACAGAATATGTGGGAACATTTCAGGTCAACCATCATCACAGATGGCTTGTCTTCACAGCAAATAGAACAATGTTGGAGTGGAATATCACCATGGATGTGTAAAGACACTAATCCAACAGCCACTTGAGCTAATTGTAATGGCTTCTGAATATCAGTAGCAGCAACGAGTCTCAGAACAAATGTTTCCAGATTGTGAGTATGCTCTAGGACCCTTTCCCTCAGTGCACTTAGAAGCGGAGTCTCAACCAATTCTTCAATAAACTGTCGAAAAAGTTTATATCAGTACAGTGTAATGGAACAAAAGAAAGAGGGGCCAACCAAATCTAGCTAACTTGGCTTCAATTCCATGCAAAACAAGCAAGCATGCATGCCCTGAGTTGCGCAATTCAAACTAACAGAGGAAACGATTAAGAACCAACGTAACTACGGTTTCAAATCAGTCCAACAACAGCTGTCAACAATCAACTCTACATGGTGTTTCATCACAACCGGCCCTGAAACAGTATAAGAAAGTCACCTGCTTGTACAGAAACTCGGAATCAGTGAAGGCATACACATGCTGTATATTGGATTGCACGGCTTCCGCCAATCCATCCATCAAAGCCAAATAATCAGCCACCACTTCTTCGACATAGAAGTTGAGCCTTTTCTGAATCCGGATAACAGGACGATCGGCCGACCTCTCGATCATCACTCCAATACCAGAGGAACCTGGAACAGAATCCCCAGCCTCACATATAGAGACGCCCTTGAAAAACAATCTGGCCGAGAATTTATCGAGCACTCCATTCATTTCTCCCTTCACCAACTCTTCGGGCTCCTTCCATACCTCATCATCGTCTTCACAACAGCTGCGAAACTCGTCCTCGTCCTCATCTATTCTGCCTTCTCTAAAGAAATTTACACAAGACCTATCCCTATCACCCAGGACTTCTGAATCTTCCATCTAGAGATTCAGCTACTGCTCACGATTCAACTTTTGACTACAATTCAATTCGAACCACATCCAGCAAATCGTCAGATCAATTTAAGTAAAAAAAATCTCATTAAAAGAGGGGAAATTTGAACATAAAAACGCACAATCCCAAAAACAAGTCAAAAAGTCTATCAAAGTCAAGCGAAAACCCAGAAACAGATCAATTAAATCATACAAATTTCAGCCAATCTTGCAAAATCGATTTGATTCTCCGAAAGCCCAGAATCCAACAATATGTTTAACTTCTTTTACAGAAAAAATAATACTAATGAATTATAAATATGTCAGTTAAGACGGAACAAAAGTTCCATACCATGTGATTACTGATAAACCTTATCCGGAGGAATTTAAGGGCCGTCGGAGAAGGGCATAGAAACCCTAATCTGACACCTGTTCGTTCCCTGCTCTTCGGAAGTATTTTTTCTTTTTTACTTTTTTTGCCCCTTCCCTTGCTTTAGTGGAGAAAAAACGAGAAAAAGAATAAATGTTTAGATTAGGCTTAATGTTCACTCTGCTCCTCAAGCTTCACCTTAGTGTTTGATTCTAGCTCCAACTTTCATTTTAATCGAAATGCTCATTTCACTGTGGGGTGAAAGAAAATAACTGAACCTGAAACTTGGAGCTTACCCAAAATGTTGAGCTAGGGTTAGGTCAAGAAGCTCAAATCTATTTTCTCGGCAAGGCCAAACCTAATCCTATTTAATGAAGCACAAAATGGATTGGTTTGAGCGCAACCCAAATTAACCCGATTCCTAACTCAACCCACCCACATACCTGGCTATCCCTAACATCCTCCCAAATCCCCTTAGCCCTCACCCTCACCTCACCTGCATTCCCTCTGCTCTCGAGCCCTTAGTGCTCCCTTCTTCACTGTCTTCCCAGCACTCTCTAGCCATGCCTCATTATATTTGGACCATCTCTAAATTCTCTCCCTAGTGCTGTCCTACTGTCATTGCTTGCCAGTAGTCCGTCAGTCCTCACATTCCAACACTCAACTCTAACTCCAATGACAATCACTCCTTTTCAGCTCCTATCCGATTTTAGCTTCTTATCACCACTGCATTACTCTTCTCCAACTTTGACTAGTTAGGGTTTTTCACCTCGGTTGTTGATAATGGGATTTTGTTGCCCCAGGTTATTTGTCATGTTATCATATTTAAATTAGACTCATTTGAACAATAGGAAGAAGTAGAGGAACAAGTATTTAAAGAGCAAGGAACAACATTGGTTACCTTTTTATGGAGAAGTCTCTCATATATATAGGTCCAAAGGCAATAAGGCCGTTACATGGTATCTGGGATTAGGTGGATTACATCCAACCAGATCCAAAATTCTAGAGTCTGTAGTTTGGAACACCTCTTGCTAGCCAGCCCTTTGACACCTATGGCCGACCCTCCTAACATGTGGCTTAGTGTATGGGCATAACAGCCATGCTAAAACCCTAGAAAGGACCTTAGTTGAGGAAGGCCGATATCATGTTGTTAGGCAACTTACCAAGGTAGCGTCTTGGGTTCATCGAGTGGGGACCTCAATTATAGGTTACTCTTGAGGCCCCCCCAAAGTGTTTCAAGTTAGGCGTTGTACCAGGGTCTTTTGTCTTGATAAGGTTCTATAGTGTCCCTTGGACTTGGCTTATTGTGATGTCTCTTAAGGTGTCAAAATTTTCACCAACACATGCCTTCCCTTCAAGTTTGATGTCTATCAGTGTTTTGGGTTGAGGCAATCACGGCCCCAAGTTCTCTTGAGGTCACTTTTTCAGCCCGTCCAATAGCCTAGTTCCCAACATAGTGCTCCTGTCAAGGTCCCTACTTTTCTTTTGGGTGAATCCTTCCATTGAGGATTTTTGCCACCTTTTGATTTGTATCCGTGACGGTTCTGCTTGTTAAGTAAAATTTTTCCAAGTACGATGTGTTAGGAATTATTTCTAAATTGCCGCCCCATCACCTCAATTGAAAAGTTGTCAATCATTTCAATGTGCAAGCATGCCCTCGTCTCAGTTTTTAGGGGATAGGTGTCATGCAGCCATTGGTTCCCTTTTTTCTTAATGAGATGCTATGGTTTGCACCTCTTGGGTTTCCCTCATCAGACCATGTATCCCTTCCTCAAAAGAAGATCATTATTTCTCTCATTTTCTCTCCCTTGCGCTCCTTTCCACTTGAACTCTCTCACATGTTCCTAGTTTTTTGTCCTTCTCTAAGGAAACTTTTCATGGTGATTCAACCTTTCTTTTGGTGTTAGGGAGGTGATCAAGTAGGTCTATTCCGCTCACATTGATATTTTGGTGGGTTAGGTGTTCAGCCTCATTTTCTCCTCCTTCTGGCTTCTTAGCCAATCTAGGCTTTTCCCTGAAACCTTAGCTAAAGTATGTCCAAATGGCTTATTTGTTAGCCCAACCTAACGTACCTTTTCCAATCGAGAACCCTAATCTTCCTTAGACTTCTATCCCAATCCCGCTATGCAAGAGAAAATGGAGAAGTTGAGGAAGAAGTACTTTCTCTCTTCCTATGTCCAACTCATGCATCTAGAGAAAGGAGAATTGAGCTATTGACCTCAAGAAGATGAGATGGTGGTCTTCAAAACCTTACTCAAGGTGGGACTTTAATTTCTTCCCCTAAAGCTCTTGAAGGATTTTTTTGAGTTTCATGGGATAGCGGTTAACCAACTTATGACAAATACCTATAAGCACTTCAACATTTTTTTATGTATGTGTGCCAATTTCAGGATAGAGCTCCACTTTTGATCTTCATGCAATATTATATGCTTAATCTCACACTAAAAGGGTCGCTCTACTACTTGTTGACCTGAGTTTTAGGCAACAAGAAGTATCTCTTCAGTTTTGGCACAAAGAACAGCTGCAGGAACTGATAAAAGGCAAGCTTTAGGACTTGAGGCACTATGTAGGAGCCTAGTACACCTAGTTTCAATGGAGGCTTACTACCATAGTGGCCTAGGCAAGCCTAAAAGCTTCAAGCACTATATGGAAGCCTAACACACCTAGTACATTCCTCGAAACTCAAGCAAGGAGTATCCACTATGTTCACCTGTGCAATAACAAAGGGATGGTTAAGTGGTGAGCTATGCTCAATAGGAGCTAGTAAACTAAGTTTACTGGTTAGGTTGGCAAGCCAAGGCTTGCTCGGAGCAAGTTATGAGCTAGAACTCACTAGGGATAGGGTGACATATTGTGCAAGGACTAGGATAGGGAGGGGTCTCAGGGACCTGGATATCCACATATATTAGCATTTAGATTACAAGGCCCCAAAGTAGACTTCATATATTTTATATATGTGCTTATCTTCAGTATTTTCTTTACAGGTACCCAGAATACCATATTAGGAAACTTTAGATTTTCACTACCTTCAGTGTTGTTGGGTTGATTTTGTCTATAAAAAGCTGATAACCATTAAGGGTTATGCTAGTGCTTTGTGCAAGTAGCCACACAGTGAATCATTTGTTAATTTTAGTTTTATTGGTTAAGTTATTTATTGTTGACTATAGATGTTTTATCTTTACAAAGGCTAATGGCACATGGAAGGACATAAAAGGACTTGGATCTCATTAATTACTTTTTATATATGTTTTGTATGCTACTTTGCATCCAATATAGTTAGATAGAATTGTATGTTATTGGTTCATCTTGGGCTTGTGTATTGTCTTTACATGTGTAATGATGCACATGCATATTTATTACTTGTAGTTAAACAAACTATGTTTTATGCTTTGACGTGTGTTTTCTTATGTTTTATAAAAGCTAGAACAAAGATTTTTGTCTTATTACTTAGTGTAACTCGAGGTTAAAGAAAGTGCATGCATAATGCATTATATTTAACAACTAAATACGTGAAAGGTTTTAAAATAGGACAAGTAAATAATAAGCCACTTGCAACTAGCATAAAATTTTTGTTCTTTGGTCTTCCTAGAAGGACCTCACGTGGGACAAGGTAGTTGTAGGTGTATCAGAGCAAGACTCTTGACTTTATTAGGAGTCATTGGAGACTTAGGAGACTGAGATCTAGATTGTTATCCTTGGATTACATAGTTAGCACTAACCAGTAGTATCAATATTTTGTTTGCACTATTTAGTTTTGGTTGCGAGCTGTAATGGTGAAAATAAGTTAGGTGCGATTTTGGATGCTAGGGGTTTGGGAACAAAATCTAGTGGTTTAGTGTGGTAAGATTTGGGTAGGTAGCTTGACTTGCTCTAGGATAGTCACAACACCTTTATGCGAGTAGTTAAATGTGACCACCCTCCTAAGGGAGAGTTTCAGAACCTCAGTATGAGGTAAGTGACACGATCTGTAGGACTATAAGGGTATGGGACCTTGAAGGTGATGAGTAACCCACCCATAGGCTTAAAAGCTAAACCCACCAACATTGAATGGGTTAGGCAACGGTAAAAATGTTAAGTATGCACTGGCCAAGATGAGAACTCTTGGCCATGTAGGCTATACAGTAGAGTAAAGGAGCTTAAGGTTGAGACCACTAAAGCCTTAACCTAGCACTGAGGAAACACATGGAAATTATTGATGTGGAGCTATTGACTAGAAGTTTAGGAGGCATTAGTTCTCAAAAGAATGTTAGTGAAGTGCAGACAATAAGCAGCAAGGTGAGTAGGAGCACAGGCCATATGCCCATGGTGCAAAAGTCAACCAAAAACTGAAAATAGATCATGATGAAGAAGGCTTACACCTATGGTACAAGAAGTTCGTGGCCTAAGTCCTACACCTAGGTAGCCAATTTTAATGGTCAGTGTGATGTGGCCCTTCGTGGGCCTACCTAGGGAACCTATGGAAATGTGGTGCACATTAGACATAATTAGCTAATTGATTACATGCACACTAGTTAAAACCTTCATGCTTCTAGTTACTTAACCTACTATGCAACCATGCATGAGTAATGTTTTGACTTAAGTGACAAAACAAGTAAATAAAATATAATACACTACGATGGCAATTCATTAAAACCAAAGCATCAAAACTGTCAAAGCATACAAAATATTTATGATATTAACTACACATAATCGACTGTGTGTGAACACCCAAGCACAAGAAGAATATACTTACCTCCAAGAGTGACTTTAGAGTTAAACTACTCAACTATGCTCCAAGAGTGACTTTAGAGTTAAACTACTCAACTATGTACATTGGACAAAAACTAGTGTATTAAACCATACACCAATACTAAAACTACTAAGATCTGTAACTAGCTCCTAGCTTAGATCAACTATCAATGGCAAGCTTCAAAAGCCCTCCCTTGTGCTTCATTAGCCTATCTTAGCCATATAAACAATTGTTGTTAGCACAACGACTTAACCAACAAGTAAAACACAATATCATAAAAATCCAAATAAACCAAATAGCTGCTCATGAGCTTCACTCAACAATCCTTAATGGTTGCTGGTTTTACAGACTTGATATCTGCACAACAAACACTAAGGGAATGAGAATCAATAATTCTCGGTAAGGGATCCGTCAACCTGCAAAAAAACCCTTAGAACACACATAATATATAATATGCGATCTATTGTGAGCTTAAAACAGACAGTGTGAAGATAGACCTATGCTCATAGCATTTCAGTCCCTTGGGACTTGCCTCTACCTAGTCCTCCCATAGGCATCACCTTAGTGAGTTTTGGCCTCTAACTCATTCTTAGTAAGCCTTATCCTATTGATGTAGTAAGCTTAGCCACCATTTAGCCTCCGATTGATTGTTGTATAGATGAACATGGCAAATGCACCTTACTTGAGTTCCAAGGACTTAACTAGGTGTACTAAGCCTCCACATAGTGCCTCAACCTATTGAGCATGCCTAGGTTACATGTGTACTAAGCTTCCACCATAAAACCATGCCAAGAATGTAACTGGGTTCTCACTTTCACCTCAAGTAACCTTGCCTTGGCTACAAGTGAACTAAAACCTTCATTCAAGGAGAAGAAGTTTAATGACTTCAAAACAATCAAATTTCTGGAGAATTGTAGTGTGGCACTTCAACAAAAGCTACCATAAAAGCTCAAGGATCTGGGGAGTTTTGTTATTCTTTGTTCTATTGGTGATTTTTTTTCTTGCAAGGCTTATTGTGATCTTGGTTTAAGCATTAACTTGATTCCATTGTCTCCTAGTAGGAAACATGGCATTAAGGAGATCAAGCCATCTACCATTAGCTTACAATTGGCAGATCAATTCTTGACTTATCCATGTGGAATTGTTGAAGGATGTTTTCGTTGGTGCGAAGAAATTTGTATTTCCGGTGGACTTTGTCATCTTGGATATGAAGGAAGGCCAAAATATTCCATTGATTCTTGGTCATCCATTTTTGGCAACCAGAAAAACTTTGGTGGGTGTGGAACAAGGCAAGCTCATCATAAGGGTCCATGAAGATCTAGTAGACTTTAATCTTTTTCAAGCCATGAAATCACCTAGTAAGGAATTTCCTTGCTTGAGACTTAATGTTGTTGATGATTGTGTGAAAGAATTGCAAACTTTAGTGCTTGATAGAGATCCACTCTATAAGAGTGTTAAGGATATTGTTGATATGGATGATAATGTTGATTGTGATGTATCTTTTCATGCACTTGTCATGCATTCTTTAAAAGAAGATTGGTAAAAAAGTAAAACTTTTGAGGAATTGTTAGCATTTGAGGAAGTGGAAAAATATGAGTTGGAATTGAAACCTCTTCTGGAAAGTTTGAAATTTGACTATCTTGGAGATGATGATATATATCCAGTTATTATTTCTTCCACTTTGTCTAGGCTCCAGGAAGAAAAGTTATTAAGAGTGCTAGAAAAGCATCCAAAGGTCATTGCTTGGTCCAAATCTGATATCAAAAGCATAAACCATATTTGTACATGCATAAGATTCTTATTGGGGATTCTTATACCCCTACCACTGAACATCAAAGAAGATAGAATCTGGTTATGATAGAGGTGGTTGGAAGGATATTCTAAAGCTACTCAAGGCAGGTATTATTTGTTAGTGTTGTGCCCAAAAGCCAATCATGCGATGATTGTATTTTTACATATTGAGTCATGATATTTTATTAAGACATTAATCCAGCAATTATGTTTCTTGTTTTATTTCTGCGTAACATAATAAACATAATTGTAACCCTAGAATAATGATATTCTCAAATGTCCCTAGTATAGTATTATTGTGGAGCGGGTTACAATAATACATAACGACTAGCATATGTGGAGACTAATATGAGATATGTAGTCTACATATAGGTACAAGTTGGAGAACTTGTTACTGGACCGACCCACCATGAGAACGCTACATGGATCGTTATATGAGTGTCATAAGTGATTCTTATAGTGATCATGGTATATGTAGTCCTTTGATCTAAGACCATCAAGGTTCCTTACATGTGAGTCACATACTTCGATACTTGTCTTTGTTGCTCGTAACTGAGTGAACTTGAAGGAGGTCATTGGGTATGTCACATATCATGTAGAGGGTTTTGTATAATCAAGATGAGATTTGTCCCTCCTATGTAACGGGAGTGATATCTTCGGGCCCCTTGATAAAGTCAGACTTAGAAAATGTATGGCCATACTTAGATGAGTTGATATATGATATCAATGTCATCAGTTTAAGTTAGTCTACTTGGTAATCAAGAAACCAAAGATTGGGCTATACGAGAGTGACACATTCCATGTCTCGTGCTTAGTCTTGATATCTTGGACAAAAGGACAATGACATATATGGGTAATGATCATAAAGGTTTAGTCGAATCACTGACAATCTTGTCACTTTGGTAGCAATGATGTGTTGGTAGACACCGCTCATTGCTTATGATCATAAATGTGATTTATGATAATTACCAACGTGGTAAGAGCTTATTGGGTCTCACACATAGGGCTATTTGGATTATTAGAGTGCATGGGCTAATTATTTGGGTTATGCTTTCATAATAATTTTGTATTAATAATGGGCCCAAAAGTTGAGCCATTATTAAGCCTTAAATTAAAGCCTAATTGGATTAGGACTTTGAAACCCATTAGGCCTAGAAGTTGAGTCTTATTATAAATACAACTTTTAGTGAGAAATTCACAGCCTTGCCCTAGCCTCCCAAAAGAAACAACCACACTCTTCTCTTGCAATTCCTAGGAGGATGCAAGTTAGCACTGCGAGCGCAAGAGAAACGCATTTGTCGGGACGTGGTGGAATGATGGTGATCCCAAGAAACTCGTGTGGATACCATAGAGAGCTTGAACACGTCAACTATTCAAGTTTTGTGATTCGACTCTATAGTTGGGTGAGAGATCTCAACCGAAATTAGGTATGAAAATTTTCAAACACCGAGTTTACCCCGTTTCACATGGATCCTAGAGGGTTTCGGTTAAATTTTGATGCTCTTGTTTCCCTAAAGTAGTATCAGAGCTATTAGTGAAAGCCTAAATCGTGATTGAATGTCGAATCGTATGATATTGTTTGTTCGGTTGCTTTTGGCCATGATTAATTAGATTGATTCATGATGCATGAAACCAGAACTCATAATGAATATATAAGATATATGAAGAAACAACACAAATTGGTTAATGAGATTAACCTGAAATTGATTAGTATAAAGATACCTATATGGATTAGGAATTTTGCAATAGTTGCAAAACCCTAGCATGGATCGAATTCGGCCTATTCGGGCACCGAAAGTATAGTACTTTTTGTTACCCACTCCGGGATAGTCCAGTTATGGTGCCAAAATTGTGCATTTAGACTCCCAGGATTGGTAATGTTCTGTAGGCCATCAGAACACCACCCTTAGTATGCATACCCAAGTGGCCCTCTTGGGCACTATGTAAATACATAGGTACATGGTCCAAATTCTGGCAACTTTTGAACCATTTTGCCCATACATTTTTTTCCAAACCATGCAAACACTTCATTCACAATGGGAAAGCCCTCCAAGGCTATCGCATACATGTCCAATGCACATATCAATTACATTCTCTTGCATTTAGCAACTTTATGTGGCAAAACAGAATTTGCAAGTAAGCAGCCTATCATTCACACTTAGGCAACTTTGCATCACATCACTTACATAGCCAAAACATTACTAAAATGTTCACATACTTGTCTCATCTTACATACACTACATGTACATGCATACATGCACTACATAATGGTCTTAACTCAGCTAAATATGCACCCTAGGTTATAAGAGGTCCTGAGACACAATGGACTCCAAAAATAGGATGCTGGACGGCTGCTGCATAACACAATAAGTACCACCATTAAAAATACCAAATGTGCTCCTAAAATCACCAAACTTTCCAAATCACAACTAGACATATGGAAGTTCATGTACCTAAAATTTCAGATCAAAACTCAAACCACAAAGGTTAGTTTGAAGGTGATCTTTTCAGCTGGACCTGAAATGACAGAATTGAGGGGAGTAAGTTTCATTGAGAAACTTAGTGAGAGTAACACTTGGTTTCTTAAGGTAGCGTGATCCTCATTAAAACCTGCATCCAAAGACACTTAAAAACAAAAAAACACAATGCATATATACAAGATATAGCAACCAAATACAGCAGCCATTCACAACAAACAAACATATGAAATGCAGTAGCAACAATAACCATAGGTTAGTCCATAAAACATGTAATAAACATAACCAAATCACTATGGCAGCCCTCCTCAAGCTAATGCTTGGTCTTAGGAGGATTTTAAAAGTAGTTAGTACTAACTTTGGGCTCTAGAAACCCTCATTTCATTGCCATCTTTGTACACTTGACAGTCGGTCACAAAACCTTCAATAAGTGCACTCCCCTTACTAAGCTTGGTTCATCAAGCTCATGGCTCTCTTCCAAGCTTAGCCCTAGCTCCATGGATGTTTGAAAATTGCAGAAAATAGTCCATGAGAGCAAGAGAACCCTTACCAAAGTGGGTAGGCCGAAAATCAAGCTTGATCCTTGAAGTATGCAAGAACTAGCTCTAGTTTGCTTCCAATTGCTTCCTTTTGCCTTCAATTTCAATCAATTGCAAGTTTGAAGGTATGGTGGCTATGGAGGAAGTATGGCTGTGTTCTTGGGCTGCGGGAGGACAAAAATGAGAGAGGGATAAGTGATTTGGCCACTTAAATGGCCCTAAATGAGCTTAAGGGCACCAAAACACACTTAAACAAGCTTAACCTTGCTTTATGTCATTTTCCTTTTCACCAATTATGGTTTCTTTGTCTTAAACTCATTGGTACACATGTGCCCAACATTTTTGACTAATTATCAAGTCTTGGCTGACTCCCCATAGTAGGATAACCCCACAATTCCACCCTTAGACTTAAGTCAGAAGCTTGAACACCTTAAGGTTTACACTAGGACATTTAGGTCCTTATTGGCTTTAGTGTTTCCTTTGTCCAAACTTGTCTTTCATGAGCAATTTGGTCCTCCAATGGCACTTTTTTACCATTCATATCCTTCCCATAACTCTCCAAGTCTCTTTCTTGAGAGTTTTGCAATTGAGTACCCGAATTTCCAAAACCTTACAAAAAAGTCCATAGGTTGCTTGACAAACAAGCAATGCTTAAGGCTTTTCTTGGGGACCAAGTTACCAACTTGGAACACTTTTAAGGAGGTGTTGATCATGCCTTTTACCCCCCATACTTCAATCACTATGGTGAGAATTACACAATATAATGGTTTTTAGCCATTATGACACTTGTAATTCTCCCATTTTGTGAGGTGGTAACACTTTTGGTGGCTTGAATGGAGGTATCTTAGGTCCCTACTTGCTTGAAATAGAAGATCTTGGGCAACATAATTGTAAGACAATTTTTTGTGCTGAGGGGGCAACACCTGCGAGGGCGGCTCCCTTTAACCACCACCTGCTGACCACCCAGCGGGACTGCCGTATGCGAAGCACCATATTAATAAAAATTGGTTAATCAACGAGTGTTAATTGGCATGCATTTTTGTTGAATGAGATTTGACATGTTATGCTGATTGGTGGTTGTTGCATGGTGCGTGGTTATAGCCCTTGATTGGTTGTACTTGTAAATACAGCCTACGAGTTATACGTTTTCTTGTTACTCTCATTGTACATTCTTTTCTCACCTTACTCCCCTCAAATGTAACTCGAGGTTTCTATTATTGATGTAATGGTACATTATTGGATCATCAAAGGTGGTATGTCCGAGGAGGTGACAACAAAAGGGCAACCAAGAAAGGAAGAGAAGGAGCTTGTGAAGCCTTTTCTTTTCTTAGGATTTTATGATATTCTTATTGGCTTAAGAATATCACATAGTTTGGCTATAACCATCTTACGTTTACTTTCTTGTTAGCATGAAATGCACGTTTTATATTTGTATGTGATGCACGTATAAGAAAACCGGAGATAACAAATTGGTGAGATCAAAAGGAAAAATCCCTCAAACAAATATTAAGTCATTAAGTGTGATGCCTTCCAAATGTTGGCACTCGTCAAGACTTTGATCAACATTGGGTGGGTTTGCCAAAGTAGAGCACCTATGTTCATCTTGGTAAGGCGTGATGGGATAGTAGTGATATCCAAATTGCTAACTTTGGGTCTGACTTAACTAAGTAATCCTAATAGGATTGAGGACTTAGATGCATAGGGTTAGGCTTAAGTTCATGAGATTAGCTTGGACAAGTGTTGTTCACCCAACTATCCAAGAGTTGCATGAGATGCAATTGGCAAGGAGTTGCCTACCTAAATAACTGTAACTTGAGAGAAAAGCCAAAGCTGACTCAGGTTGTGGTGAAATATGGATCTTGGCCCACTATAATACCTTAGCGCTGAGGTGTTCCTAAATAATATCGAGGGTTATTATTTTGAGGAAAATAGTGGGAGTATCATTTAATAAAAGTCCTTATTAAATAAGTTAAAATACATGAATCTTGCATTGCATATTTACTATTGTAGATAACCATGACACAAAATACATCGACACTTTTGTTGCAATCGATCCTCGAGAAGAAAAAACTAAATGGGACCAACTTTCTCAAATGGTACCAAAACTTAAGGATAGTCCTCAAGCAAGAGAGAAAGGCTTATGTCCTAGAGCAGCCCATTCTGAATGAGCCTGCTGCCACTACTCTAAGAGCTGAAAAGGATGCTTACAAGAGGCATTCTGATGATGCTTTGGATGTTGCTTGCCTCATGCTTATTACCATGGAATTTGAGCTTTAGAATTAACCTGAAAACATGGGGGTGTTCAATATGATCGAACATCTCAAAATGCTCTTCCAAGAGCAAGCTAGGCGTGAGACGTTTGAGACCTCTAAGGCATTGTCTCAGTGCAAAATGTCTAAGGGAAGTCCCGTGGGTCCTCAAGTGCTCAAAATGATTGGGTAAATTGAGAATCTTGAGAGTTTGGGATTTGCTCTTCAGAAAGAGTTGGCTGTTGATGTAGTCTTGCAATCGTTGCCTGAAAGCTATAGTCAGTTTGTCATGAACTATAATATGAATGACCTTGACAAGTCCCTCCCTGAATTGCTTAACATGTTAAGAACTGCTGAGCAAAACCTTAAGAACGCTAAACCCATTTTGATGGTTCAAAAGGGCATAGGAAAGGGAAAAGCCAACAAGAAGAACGATAAAGTTAAAGGAAAGTCCAATGCTAATTCTTCTTCAGTGCAAAGGAAGGGGAGTACTTCCATTGTAAACAACCTGGACACTGGAAGTGCAACTGAAAGCTCTATCTTGAAGAACTTGCTAAGAAGAAGGAAAGTAAGACTTCCACTTCAGGTATTTTTGTTAGAGAGGCTAACTTTTCTACTTCCTCATCTTGGGTATTGGATACTGGATGTGGAATTCACATTTGTACAAATGTGCAAGATCTAAGTGTTAGTGTTGTGCCCAAAAGCCAATCATGAGATGATTGTATTTTTGCACATTGAGTCATGATATTTTATTAAGGCATTAATCCAGCAATTATGTTTGTTGTTTTGTTTTTGCGTAACTTAACAAACATAATTGTAACCCTAGAATAATGATATTCTTAAAAGTCCCTGGTCTAGTATTATTGTGGATCGGGTTGCAATAATACATAACGACTAGCATATGTGGAGACTAATATGAGATATGTAGTCTACATATGGGTACAAGTTGGAGAACTTGTGTACTGGACCGACCCACCATGAGAACACTACATGGATCGTTATATGAGTGTCATAAGTGATTCTCCTAGCGATCATGGTATATGTAGTCCTTCGACCTAGGATGATCAAGGTTCCCTACATGTGAGTCACAAACTTTGATACTTTCCTTTGTTGCTCATAACTGAGTGAACTTGAAGGAGGTCATTGGGTATGTCACATATCATGCGGAGGGATTTGTATGATCAAGATGGGATTTGTCCCTCCTATGTAACGGGAGTGATATCTTCGGGCCCCTTGATAGAGTAAGCCTTAGAAAAAAGCATGGCCATGCTCAGATGAGTTGATATACAACATTAATGTCATCAGTTTAAGTTGGTCTACTCGGTAATCATGAAACCAAAGATTGGGCTATACGAGAGTGACACATTGCATGTCTCGTGCTTAGTCTTGATATCTCGGGCAAAGGGACAATGGCATATATCGGTGATGATCATAAAGGTTTAGTCGAATCATCGACAATCTTGTCACTTGGGTAGCAATGATGTGTTACTAGACACCGCTCATTGCTTATGATCATAAATGTGATTTATGATCATTGCCAACGTGGTAAGAGTCTATTGGGTCACACACATAGAGCTATTTGGATCATTAGAGTGCATGGGCTAATAATTTGGGTTTTGGTTTCACAATAATTTCGTATTAATAATGGGCCCAATAGTTGAACCATTATTAAGCCCGAAATTAAATCCTAATTGGATTAGGGCTTTGAAACCTATTAGGCCTGGAAGTTGAGTCTCACTATAAATACAACTTCTAGTGAGAAATTCGTAGGTCTCCTTGCCCTAGCCTCCCAAAAGGACAGCCGCACTATTCTCTTGCAATTCCTTGGAGGACGCAAGCTAGCACTGCGAGCGCAAGAGAAACACATCTGCCGGGACGTGGTGGAAGCGTGGTGATCCCGAGAGGCTTGTGTGGATACCATAGAGAGCCTGAACACGTCACCTGTTCAGGTTTTGTGATTCGACTCTATAGTTGAGTGAGAGATCTCAACCGAAAATTAGGTATGAAAATTTTTGAACACCCGGTTTACCCCGTTTCACTTGGATCCTGGAGGGTTTCGGTTAAATTCCGCTGCGCTGTTTGGCTCTCGAAACCCATCACTAAGTTGGAGTAGAACATTGGCAGAAGGTAATGTAGACCTACGTGTTGGAAATGTAGCAAGGGTTGCTGCCTTAGCCATAGTAACTTATGTTCTCACTTTACCTAGTGGATTAGTTTTAGAATTGGACAACTGCTACTTTGTGCCTACGATTAGTACAAATTTGATTTTTCTTTCTTGCTTAGACAAGAAAGGTTTTTCATTTATAATAAAGTACAAATGTTGTTCTATTTATTTGAATGAAGTCTTTTATGGTAGTGCTCAAGTTAGCAATGGGTTCTATGTTCTAGAACTGAAAAATCCAATCTATAATGTGAATACCAAGAAGGTCAAATTAAATGATTCAAATCCAACCTATCTTTGGCACTGTCGCTTGGGTCATATAAACGAGACCCACATATCCAAGCTCTATAAGGATGGACTCTTGGACTCATTTGATTTCGAATCATATAAGACATGTGAGTCATGTTTGTTCGGAAAGATGACCAAAGTGCCATTCACAAGGCAAAGTGCAAGGGCTAATGACTTACTAGGACTCATACATAGTGATGTATGTGGCCCTATGTCTACACATGCTAGAGGAGGCTTCGAATACTTCATTACCTTTACTGATGACTTTAGTAGATATGGCTATGTGTTTCTCATGAGACACAAGTCAGATTCCTTTAAAAGGTTCAAAGAATTCACGAATGAAGTAGAGAATCAACTCGGGAAGAGTATCAAAGCTCTTCAATTAGATCGAGGTGGAGAGTACTTGGATCAAGAATTCGTTGTCTATCTAATTAACTGTGGTATAGTATCTCAACTCACTCTGCTTGGTACACCTCAATGGAATGGTGTATCTGAAAGGAGAAATGAAACTCTGTTAGACATGGTTTAATCTATGATGAGTTAAGTTGACCTTCCAAACTCCTTTTGGGGACATGCTCTAGAGATAGCTGCATTTACACTAAACCGAGTTTCATCTAAATCGGTTCAAAAGACACCATATGAGATATGGAGTGGGAGGTGTCCCAATTTTTCTTTTATGAAGATTTGGGGCTATGACGCTTATGTAAAATGTCAATCCTCTAACAAACTAGGGCTCAAATCTCATAAATGACTCTTTGTTAGGTATCCCAGAGAAACAAAGGGTTACTATTTCTACAATCTTTCTAAGCAAAAAATGTCTGTTGCTCGAACTAGTGTCTTTCTAGAGAAAGAGTTTATCTCTAAAGGAACCAATGGGAGGAATGTAGAACTTGAAGAAATTCAAGAACAATAAGGGGACATTGAACTTGAAATGGAACTTGAACAAACACCACAAGATGTTGTGGTTCAAGAGTCTATTCCTGTAGCACAGAGCCCATGTAGGTTTGGCAGGATTTGGCGTGAGCCCCAGAGATATGGATTTCTTGTGACTCATACTGGCGATGTGATGCTCATAGATCAGGATGAGCCCACAACCTACCAACAAGCTATGTTGGGGCTTGACTCTGAGAAGTGGCTAGTGGCCATGAAGTCTGAGATGGAATCCATGTATGAAAACCAAGTATGGACTTTGGTTGATCCACCTAAAGGGGTTAAACCTATAGGGTTCAAATGGGTTTTCAAGAAGAAAGCTGACATGGATGGTACTGTGATTACCTTTAAGGGACAATTGGTTGCAAAAGGTTTCAAGCAAATTCATGGTATTGACTATGATAAGACTTTTTCACCAGTTGTCATGCTTAAATCAATCCAAATCTTATTGGCTATTGCTGCACACTATGATTATGAGATATGGAAAATGGATGTCAAAATTGCATTCCCAAATGGAAAGTTACTTGAGGATGTCTATATGACATAACCTGAGGGTTTTGTCACTCCTGAAAATGCCAATAAAGTATGCAAGTTGCAAAGGTCCATTTATGGACTGAAGCAAGCTTCTTGAAGCTGGAATCTTTATTTTGATGAAGCAATCAAAGAGTTTGGTTTTATCAAAAATGAAGATGAACCTTGTGTCTACAAGAAGGTTTTATCAAAGACTTGGCTAAGAAAATGTTTCTCTATGAAGGACTTGGGTGAAGTAGCCTATGTGTTAGGCATTAAGATCTATAGAGATAGATCTAGGAAGCTTCTCTGCCTAAGTCAAAGTACACACATTGACAAGGTGCTAAAGAGGTTTAGCATGCAAGATTCCAAGAAAAGATTCTTGCCCATGTCACATGGTATAAGTCTTTCTAGATTTTAGTGTCCGAGTACACCCGAGGAGAGAGAGTGCATGAGTAAGATTCCGTATGCCTCAGTAATTGGATCTATCATGTATGCTGTCGTGCCCTAAATTGCCCCTGGCCCATTCGGGCCCAATTATCTAAAACATGCCGCGGAAGTTTATTTAAACTAAAGGGGCTTTTATTACTCACTAAGACTTATGGGCACAAACCCCAGGATACTTACTGGTACTAGCTTGTTGTGTTCTTATTAAAGGTTTAAGTTAAAGTGCTCTTGGAAACAAACTCGCACCTATGTAGATTTCATGTGTTCATTTTCATGGTCTTTTCCAAGCTTAGCCAAGAATATGCATGGCAACCAAAACACCAACTTGGGTTTGAAAACTTATTTTCATGCATATGCTTCGTATGCTTATGTGTTTTGGTGTTCACTAGTACACATCATCACTTAATGCCCATAGATGCAACTAATGCTTAGGCATGCATTAATTCACATACGTGCACTTAAATTCCTTATTAGCCAATCTTTACACAAGCATCCAATTTCATGCTTTTCTAAGTTTACTTGCATGTTCTTTACTAAGTGCGCATACATAGCCAAACATAGCATGCTTTCAACATAAACATGGGCTTATGGGCCTTTTAGTACTTAACATGCATATGGCCCAAAATTAACCAAGAACATATTAAAATTTTCCAAGTTCTTATTTAAGCCCAAAACATGCATTTAAGCCCAATTTCAACATGCTTCAAGTTTCATGAAAACATAACCCATAAATTCATGCATGTGCCTTGGTAAGTGCACCAAGCAATAAAAACAGCCAAAAATGTCCAAGTCCATATTACAAGCCCAAATCCAAGTTTGGCCGAATTTTAGCTAAATCCATAATTTGGTCACTAAACTTAGACCAACAAAATACATTCTTAAAAGCAAGCCATAAATCATAGTGCCATGGAACACTAATTATCCACCTTAAGATGTTGTTCCCACAAATTCTAGACTCATAGTCCTGCACACAAAGTCCACACTTATTAGCTTGATTTTCAAGCAACTTAAAATACTTAGAATACTTAGTATAATTGAGCAATACCATACACATACCCAACCTTTATACTACAAAAAGAGTACTCAAGACTTTTAGCTCAATCTTTCGAGCACACTTTTACTTACAAAAGTAGAGTAGGGCGGGTGAGTTTTAAAACTCAATAAGGATTTCGTATGGCTTCCAAAGCCTAACATATGGCCTTTAAGGCCTAACATATGCCAAGAATGTAATGGCAACAATTATTCCAAGTTCCTGCAAGGAAAACATAAAGACAAAGAAAACACAAAGATACATGCATATACAATAATAATCGAAATTGGGGGTTAGCATGCACAACAAATTCATAGAAGCACTCAAACACACGCCACTTAACACCTTGAATTACAAAAGGGCAGCAAGCATCCCTCAAGTTTTATTTCATTAATTTCACATACTTTTCATTTTCAAAGATCTCACTTAGCATAGGAATTTAAGGTGGCCTACTTAAATCTTAGCCCATAATGCTTGCTTACTTAACTTAGCTCATGAGCGATACAGAATTGCTGAAGCAATAATTTAACTTATGCCCTCTTAGCACACCTAGGATCATATGGTTCTTTGACCATCACCTAGGGGCCCGAATACTCAAAGAGTATAGGAATCCTTACCAATACCGAAAGCTTCTTAGAAGCTTGTTTTCCTTCAGTTTCCTCGCTTGTTGATTCTAGAATTTTGGTTCTAGCATAAGAACCAAAATGGCCAAATAAATTAGTAATCCATTAAATACCAAGAACACTTAGTAATTATCTTAAAGAAAGCAAAATACCAAGAATACTTGGTTCACACTTACGGAACCTCAACTAGGAGGTGAGACTGAATTTTGTGTGCATGATGTTCTTCAAATTTTCTTCTTGATTCTTCCTCCCAATGAGCTTACAAGCTCATTTATACAAAGAGCTCCTTGAGAAGAGCTCAAACCCACCAAGAATGAAGATGGCCGAAGGTTTCCTCCTTGAATTTCTTGAAATCTTTCACTTGATTTTTGCTCCTTATGGCTTTAAAGCTTGAATTCTACCAAGAATACTTGGTTTTAATTTGAGGAAGGCTAAGAACTTGTTATGGAAGAATGTTTAGAGGAGGAAGAGAGCTAGAAATGTGATTTGAGAGGAAGAAAGAGTGATGGCCAATTTTATAGAGAGAGAATGAGAGAGTTTGAGAGCAAAAATGGTAAGAATGGGTGAGATGAATGTGTTTTAATGGGACGGAGGTGTGATGGCCATCCATTATGGTCCAAAATGGGTAAGAGACATGCCTTATTGGAGTCATAATTCAAATGGGAAGTGGGAGACATAGTGGGGGGGACAAATTGGAAGAGTTGTTAGGACTTTAGTGATGAATGGGTGAAGGTGGGGGAGAAAGGTGAGTGGAGGTGTGGGTAGAGGATTATTTAATTGTGAGTGGAGGTGGAGGTGGCATAAAATTTATTATTTTGAATGGGCATGGCTGGCCATGGCATCCAAGGCCATGGAAATGGGCCAATTCCCCACTTAGTCCTCCAATCTTTTGAATTTAGGCAATTTAGCCCAACTTACAACAATTCCTTTGTTCAATTAAGTCCCTCATCTTTGAAATCCACCATTTTTACCATTATTTCTCTTGGCCTAAGCCAAGCTTAATTTTCATGAATGTCTAACACTTAATTGAATGTCGCCTCACATTAGTCGAGCTTTATTCTCAATTAAGGAAAATTCTTTGGCTCCCAATTCACTTACCCCGGGACCTAATCACTTTGGATTGTCCGGGCATTACATATCCCATGATATGTACTCATCCTGATGTCTCGTATGCCTTGAGCATGACAAGCAGGTACCAATCGAACCCTGGTGAAAGTCACTGGACAGCTGTTAAGAACATCCTTAAGTACTTATGAAGGACTAAGGATGCATTCTTGGTCTTTGAAGGTGAAGATGAGTTCATTGTAAGGGTTTGCATCGATGCTAGCTTCCAATCCGATAAGGATGATTTTAGATCACAATCTAGTTATGTGTTTTGTATTGGTGGTGGTGCTGTGAGCTGGAACAGTTCAAAGCAAGAGACAATAGCCGACTCTACAACAGAATCTGAGTACATTGCCACCTCTGATGCTGTGAAGGAGGCAGTTAGATCAAGAGGTTCATCACTAAACTTAGAGTGGTTCCAAGCATTGCCAACCCGATAGAGCTCTATTGTGGCAACAATGGAGCAATCGCATAGGCTAAGGAACCTCAATCTCACCAGCAATCCAAACACATACTCCAACATTATCATCTTATCAGGGAGATCATTGAAAGGGGTGATGTGAGCATATGCAGGACTTCGACAAACAGCAACATTGCTAATCTGCTGACAAAGCCCCTTACCTAGCAGAAGTATGATAGCCATTCTAGGTCCATCAATATTAGATACATGGATGATTGGCTTTTAGTGCAAGTGGGAGATTGTTAGTGTTGTGCCCAAAAGCCAATCATGGGATGATTGTATTTTTGCACATTGAGTCATGATATTTTATTAAGGCATTAATCTAGCAATTATGTTTGTTGTTTTGTTTCTGCGTAACGTAATAAACATAATTGTAACCCTAGAATAATGATATTCTCAAATGTCCTTAGTCTAGTATTATTGTGGAGTGAGCTACAATAATACATAACGACTAGCACATGTGGAGACTAATATGAGATATTTAGTCTACATATGGGTACAAGTTGGAGAACTTGTTATTGGACCGACCCATCAAGAGAACGCTACATGGATCGTTATATGAGTGTCACAAGTGATTCTCATAGTGATGATGGTATATGTAGTCCTTTGACCTAACATCATCAAGGTTCCCCACATGTGAATCACATATTTTGATACTTCCTTTTGTTGTTCATAACAGAGTGAACTTGAAGGAGGTCATTGGGTATGTCACATATCATGCGGAGGCTTTTGTATGATCAAGATGAGATTTGTCCCTCCAATGTAACGGGAGTGATATCTTCAGGCCCCTTGATAGAGTCAAACTTAGAAAATGCATGGCCATGCTCGGATGAGTTGATATATGATATCAATTTCATCAGTTTAAGGTAGTCTACTTAGTAATCAAGAAACCAAAGATGGGGCTATACGAAAGTGAGACATTCCATGTCTCGTGCTTAGTCTTAATATCTTGGACAAAAGGACAATGGCATATATGGGTAATGATCATAAAGGTTTAGTTGAATCACTAATAATCTTTTCACTTGGGTAGCAATAATGTGTTGCTAGACACCGCTCATTGCTTATGATCATTACCAACGTGCTAAGAGCTTATTGGGTCACACACATAGAGCTATTTGGATTATGAGAGTGGATGGGCTAATTATTTGGGTTATGATTTCATAATAATTTCGTATTAATAATGGGCCCAAAAGTTGAGCCATTATTAAGCCCAAAATTAAAGCCTAATTGGATTAGGGCTATAAAACCCATTAGACCTAGAAGTTGAGTCTTACTATAAATACCACTTCTAGTGAGGAATTCACAGCCTTGCCCTAGCCTCCCAAAGGGACAGCTGCACTCTTTTCTTGCAATTCCTTGGAGGATGCAAGCTAGCACTTCAAGCGCAAGAGAAACGCATCTGTCGGGACATGGTGGAAGCTTGGTGATCCCGAGAAGCTCATGTGGATACCATAAAGAGCTTGAACACATCAACTGTTCAGGTTTTGTGATTCGACTCTACAGTTGGGTGAGTGATATCAACCGAAATTAGGTATGAAAATTTTTGAACACCTGGTTTAGCCCGTTGTACATGGATCCTGGAGGGTTTCAGTTAAATTCCACTGCACTTGTTTGGCTCCTGAAGTCCTACATTATCTATGCTATATTGGATAGTTCTTTGGTACGTATGGCCCAAGTTATTCCTGAAAAGGAGGAACTATGGTAGTGAAGGACAATCATGATGAGTTGGTTGCTACAAGGATTAGCACTAGGGTAAAGATTATGTATGGATCATCCAAAGTTGAATAAGGCTACTCAGAAGGACCATTTTCCACTACTAGTCATTGATCAAATGCATGATAGATTAGCCAGGCATAAGTAATGTTGCTTTTTGGATATCTACTCTAGACATAATCAAATTGCTATAGTACTAGAGGATCAAATGAAGACTACCTTCACTTGTCCATATGGTACCTTTGCTTTTTGGGGAATGCTATTCAGGTTATGTAATGCACCAACTTTTCAAAGATGCATGGTAACAAATTTTTTTATATGATTGAGAAGACCATGGGTATGTTTATGGATTACTTTTCAATCTGTGGTTATTCCTTTGGTTCATGCCTACATAATTTGGCCCAAGCTCTCAAAAGGTTTGAAGAGACAAACCTGTCACTAAATTAAGAGAAGTTCTATTTCATGGTTAAGTCAGGAATTTTTTTGCAAAACGTGGTTTTTTCTCAAGGAATTAAGGTTGATCAAGCAAAAGTTCTAGCAATTAATTTGTTCTAAAGAATGGCAAGGGCATCTAGAGTTTTCTTAGACATACATAGTTTTATTGTTAGTTTGTCAAAGGTTTCTTTAAAATGGTAAAGCCTCTTTGCCATTTTCTTAAGAAAGATGTTATCTTTGAGTTTGATGATGCTTGTTTGAAGGCCTTTGAATTGATCAAGGAAAAGTTTATTAATGCTCCTATTATGGTGATTCCAGATTGGTGATGTGTGATGTGAGTGATTATGCCATAAGAGTAGCCTTGGAGCATAGGAGAGACAAATTGTTCTATCTTATCTATTATGCAAGTCGTACACTTGATGCCACCCAACAAAATTACACACAGAGAAGGAAATGTTTGAAGTGGTATTTGCCTTTGGGTAAGTTCAAGCAATACATTTTTAGTTTAAAGGTTATGATCTATACCAATCATGTGACAATTCATTTTTTATTCAACAAGAAAGACACCAAGCTCTAATTGATTAGATGGATACTTATTTTTCAAGAATTTGAATTAGAAATCAATGATAAAATAAAGAGTGAGAATGTGGTTGCTAATCAACTCTCAAGCTTAGAAATGGAAGAGGATGCCAAATCATTGGCCATGCAATAGTCTTTTTTGGATGAACAATCATGGAGTGTGACCTCTAGTGTGCCTTAGTATGCCACCTATGTCAACTATTTAGTTTGTGGAACCTTGCCTTTGAATTTGAATCCTCAACAAAAGAAGTTCTTGGAGAATATCAAGCAAACCATTCCCTTTTTGGGTGTGTGCCAACCAAGTGATTCAAAGATGTGCTCTGGAAGAGGAAATGGAGCACATTCTTCATCTTTGTCATGCATCTCTATGTGGAGGTGACTTTGGTCCATCTAGGACGGCAACCAATGTATTGCAATTCAGTTTCTATTGGCCTTCCATGCTTTTATGATTGTTATGCCTTTGTGAAAACATGTGATAGATGTCAAAAAGTGGGAATATCTCTTGGAGATATGAACTCCCCCTCAGAAACATTTTTTAAGTGGAATTGTTTGATGTGTAAGGGATTAATTTCATGGGTCATTTCCCTAAATCATTTGGTCATTCATACATCTTATTGGGGGTTCATTATGTGCCCAAGTGGGTTAAAGTCATTCCTACTCTAACCAATGATGCCAAAGTGGTGGTGTAATTTGTTCAAAAGCACATCTTTTCAAGGTTCGGTACTCCAAAAACCAATAGTAGTGATGAAGGAAGTCACTTTTGTAACAAGTTTTTATCTTAACTCCTTAAAAAATATAGAGTTTGACATAAGGTGGCACTCCCATACCACCTTCAAAGAAATGGCCAAGTGGAGGTGTCAAATAGGGAAATCAAACAAATCTTGGAAAAGATGGTGAATCTTTATAGAAATTATTCGGCAATAAGATTTTATAATGTATTATGGGCCAAATGAGCCGCCTATAAGACTCCCACTCAATGTCACCCAACCTTTTTATATTCAAGGATAGAATGCCACTTGTTGGTGGAGAAAGGATTGCTTCAACTCAATGAGCTTGATGAATTGCGTCTTGATGCCTATGAGAATGTGAAGCTCTACAATGAGAGGACTAAGAAATGGCATGGTGACATGATCTTGAGGAAGGATTTCTTTTCGGTGTAAAAGGTGCTCCTCTATAATTCAAGAGTTATACTTTTTCTAGGGAAAGTCAAGTCAAGGTGGTCTGTACCATTCATTGTAGAGAAAGTCACACTATATGTTACAACTAAGCTCAAAGTAGATGATTGTAGAAACTTCCAAGCCAATGGACAAAGATTTAAATAATACTATGGTGATAAGCTTCACAAAATGGACAAGATCACCTTGGGCAACCCAATGTCTTGAAGAAGAACAAAAGGACTTCCTTTAGCCTAAGATGATAAACTAAGCATTTATTGGGAGGCACCCTAACACTTTTAATTTGTTTAGTTAGTTTTAGTTAGAATTGGTACGTAATTGTTCATAGGATGTAATTTTGTCTGTTGGTGAAATGCGGAGCATTCATTTGGGGAAGCATTTTTTTAGCATTTCATGTTGACAAAGTTTTTTTATGGTCAAGAAAGTCATTCTTCATCATTCATAAGTTGGTAAGGCATTATGGAAATATTTGGAATGTAAAAGGAAATGAAAAGGAGCGAGAAAAGTAGAAAAAGTGTAAAATTTGAACAAGTTAAGAAAATGTGATCACAGCTTTCAAAACCTAGAAAAAATTGTAGTCACTTTTAAAAGAGTGCGATCACACTAGAGGGAAAAGCTACGAAAAATGTGACCACATTTTTAAAGTTGTGATCACACTTCAGATGACAAAATTTCACTCGAAAAGGTTAAGTGTAACCCCACTCCAAAAGTGTGATCACATTTCTACAAAAACCTAGAAAATTTTTTATGGTTAAAAGTACGACCACACTTTAAAAGTAAGATTACTTTTTGACCACTAAAAACTCAACCTGCACTTTTGTTTCTCATTTTTATTCAACCCTTCTTCTTTTTTTTTTTTTCTCTCAAAATCCTAATCTTATCCTACCATTTTGTCACATGGTTCAAATCTTTGTGAGTTTCTCTCATTATTCTCAAACAAGTATGTGAACCTACATTCTTCTTAATTTCATGCTTGAATCACATAGAACACAGAGTCGTAAGATTTCAAATTTTTTGCATGATTCTTGAGTTCTTGTTATATTGTTGATTGTTGATATATAGGTGGATGGGTAAGTGATTTATTGAGTAAAGATTGCTAAAAACTTGTTGTTGGTTAAAGTTTTTAAACCACACATGAAGGGGGTTGAACTTTTCATGTCAACTTCCCTAAGATTCATGTTCATGCTTCTTCTTAGTGTGAAATATTTTCCTTGTTGTTATAATAAAATGGGTTAAGCTTGAAATTGAACAAATTTCACCTACATTGGGCTAATTTTGGCTATGAACTTCTATGGAGCAAGGATTTTCTTTTGTTCATGTAAGAGGTTTTGGACAAAAAAGTGGGTTTGTGTGTTGGTTTAATTGGTGAGTTCTTTGTTGGATTCACATTTAGGAGTGGCATAATTTGATTTTAAAATGATGTTTTTCTCTCGGATGTCTGCTTGCTTGTTTAAAAAGCATGGTGTTTTAGCTCACTCATAATATATACTTAGCCAAAAGCTGGCTTTTTACTTGTAGATTAGTTGATTTGAACTACCTCCTTGTCTTAAAAATACCTTGTATTTTGGTGATTCTTCATGCTAATCTTCTCCATTGTACAAATCATGAATACTAGGAAGATGAAGAAGCACCGACCAACCTCACATCCAAGCTTTGATGCCGAGTGATTCATGACTTGGAGGCGCAAGAGCTTTTTGAAAACTCAATAAAAAGGCCTGTCACACACCAAGTTCACTTCAACTTCCCGATGTTTCCTACAACAATATTGTAGATAAGATCAATTATAGACAATTGGTAACCTTAGCCGTGGTATCAAGATATGCCTCAATAACTTTAGTAATGGTGTTTTATGCACATGCCTTCAAGGAGGTTCATCCCTTGTATGAGTCCATAAGCACCAAGGTCCAAGGTCGAAAGGTCACAACCAATGCTAAGGTCATCAACTTTTATCTCCACACCTCAAGCTTTTGGGTAGACTAAATAAATTGACACCTGAAGATATGGTGGTGAAATTGTGTAGGAAAATAGTGGAGTGGAAAAGAGAATTAGGGGCACTGACAACCTTTCCTACAAATCTCATGCTTTAAGAATTTCAAGCTTGGAATGTGTTCCTTAACACAAACCTTGTTCCCTCCAGTCCCTTTCAAGATGTCACGATTGAAAAATCTAAGATTTTCTTTACTATTGTTGTTTACAGTCCAATTAATGTTGGGAAGCTAATCTTCCAAAGCATTGCAAAGGCCATCAGGGAGAGTAACCTGAATATAGTTTTCCCGGAGCTTATCACAAACTTGCTTGAGAAGAGAGAATCACTCTTCCTATTGATTTCCTTGGTGTGGTTCACATGGAAAAAGGCATTGAGCAAAAGTCCTTCATGAAAGTTAGGAAAAGTGGCCATGGATGGCCACAGAAAAAGCCCATCATTCCACCCCAACTTGCCATGGAAAAAGTTCAAGGAGAAACTCTATTTGCCAGTTGCCCCTTCAGCAACTCTCACCCCTACATGGACGAGGATTAAGGGAGGTGACCCACTCGCCTCACTAGGTATGACTCTCATTCTTCCTTTTTTTCCCCATGTTTGGCACAATGTGCACTTTAAGTGTTCGGGGAGCTAGTTTGAGCTTCATACTTGGGTTTGTTGTTTGCACGTACTATAGTTCATGTGCATTATTGGTTTGATTTTCATGCTTTCTGGTGCTTTTTATGTTGTTGTTGTTTATGTATTTTCTCTCTCTTTATTCATGTTTGGTTATATGCATGTTGTTGTTTTTGTTTGTTTGCACACATGAGTAGTTTACATTTAGGAACATATAGTTTGCATGTAGGTTGTTTGTTGCATTTAAGAACCTAACTTGTGTAAATATCATCATTACTATGTACTTTGCAAACTTGGATTGATTGTTAATATTTTTTGAAAGTAGTTAAAGTCTGTTTCTTGTTACCTTAGGTAAAGAACATTATTTTTACTCATGGATCATTTTGGGTCCTTAGTGATTATGGAGAATGCTTGCTTTACTCTTGGACTTAGACCTTGTTCAGTTATGGAGGCCTTAAGGACTCATACAACCCTGCTTTTATATATAAACATAGGAATGAAGATGGAAATTTAGGGCTAACCACTTACCTAATAGTCAATCTTATGCATTATCCCTTAGTCAACCCTCCTAATCCATATAAGCCAAATTCTTAGTTTTAACCCATGTACTTAACCATCTTCAGTTCACTTTGATTCCTTTTTTATCCTTGGAACTAGTGACGATTGTTTTATTTGTAGGCATTAGAGAATTGAAGTGAGTACTTGGCTGTAAGGGTAAAATAAAGAACAAGTGTATGGAAGAACCTTGAGATTTTGTGGGTTGACTTACCCTTAATTTTCATAGTGGAAATTTTTGGTGTTTTTGAGCTTACCTTGTTTGAATGAGTTTGATATTGAATAGAAGTTGAGGTTTGGACAGTGTTTGGTTTATTATTTCTTGATGGAATAGGCAAAAGTGAGAACAAAGTAAAAAACCCTCGCTAAATAAAGTAAAAAAATGTTAATAAAGCCTGAAATGAGTCATTTGATTTTCTTTGAGCTCATCTTTATGATTAGGACTTTGGTTGTGATGTATGATGGTTGTTTTGGCAATTAGTGTTGAGTGTGGAAGTTTAGTGTTTTGAGTTGTTACTAAATGCCTATATTCATCTGTGGATGCATTGCTAGCTTCCTTAGCTCCACCACAAAAAGCCTCCATCCTATTCCCACGTACACCAAAGTTGGCCCGATTACAACCATGTATAAAGACAATTGGACCTATGTTTGCATGCAAAGGAATATTAGTGGAGGAAAGATTGATCCCCTACCAAGGTCATAATTGATGAATACAAAGCAAAGCCATTTAATCAACCTCACTTATAAAAGAGTGTGCAAACACTAAGGGAGCACCTTATACCTTTATTAACAAGGACTTGACTTTTTCTCCTTTTATTAGTTTCTTCTAATTCAACTTTGCAAGAGTTATATTTTTATAGTGTGGTATGCCATAAGTTGTTAGCTTGTATCTTTTGTCTTGTATCTTTTGTTTGTCTTTTTTAGTTTTATAAGTTGCATTTGCTAAGGACTAGAAAATATTTAAGTGTGTGTGTGTGTGGGGGGGGTGTGATAGTCGCATGAATTCTTATATGTTTTCCCTTCATTTTTGTACTCAAATGTTGTTAAATTTGCTAGTACTTAGTATTTTTTATGTCTTGTAGGTTGCATTTCATGTCTGGAGGGCTAGAGTAGAAAATGAGGCAAATCTGGGGCCAAACTAGATAAGAAGAGCAAAGCTAGAAGAGTTGGAAACAAATTAAAGAGGCAAGGGGGAAAGGTGTGACCACACTTTTAAAAGTGCGATTACACTTTAGCTGGAAGCATGAAGACCAAAGGAGGTTGACTATGGTCACACCATAGAAAGTGTGATCGCACTTCTTTTGGAACACGCAAAATTACAACTGCACTTTGGGAAGTGTGATTGCACTTAGTATCTAAGCAAAAGGGGGACCACATTTTCTTGGAGGCATTTTTTGAGTTTAAGGGCCCACATTCTTCACCTACCAAGCATGATGTTGGAGTATTTGGGGAGGATGGAAGAGGATAAGGATCAAGCTTGGTATTTGAATCATTTTTAGCCTAGGTTTTCCATGTATTCTTTTGTAGCCTCCTTGGAGAGACTTGGAACTTGTTCTTGAGCATTCTTGTATACTTCATCTTGGAATTCTTAGATTTTAGAAGATGAGCTAGGAGTTGCCATGGAGATCAAGTCATTGAGTCTACAAAGGGTTCTTGGTTTCTTTTTTTCTTTTGTTGATTTATTTGGTGAAAACTTGTTGAATTAAAGAATGGCATTTGCTCTTAGTCCAACCATGGAGTAGTTTGTTTTGCACTTTCTATGGTGTAATTACTTGACGGTGGTTTTTCTTGGTTGAATACATGAATGGGTGTTTAGACTTCTTCCTCAATACTTGTTCATTTCTTGCCTTGTGAGCAAATGTTGCTTGATTAGTTGATCACCATAATCAATTGATGCTTTGGATTCCATTTTATGCTTAGGAAGGTGAAAGAAGAATAGGTCTTAGGCAAGAAAGGTAGTGATTATGGGCATAGTTTGGAGACTTGTCTCAATTGCTAGGGTGATGGTAAATAATTCTTGTTACACCCATTTCCTAAGGTTGTACTAGAGATGGGAGTCCTTACTACCTTAGGGTAAGGGAGAGCATTTCTCAGCTTGGCAGAGCAAGAAGTAAGTTGAACACATCACCAATAAGTAGAAGGACATAAAACCTAGGATTGATTCACCAACTAAACCTAGTTAAGTAATGAAACCATGGGAAGTGTGTCTAGCTTTAGTGTAAAGAAAACCTATAAATAGTGAGTGTTGCCTGTTCTAGTTTTGTTGTCAGGTGCTTGATTTGGTCATTGAAACTTTAGGTTTTTTAGTTAAAATAATTTAATTGATTTGAGCAAAGTTCTTTATTTGTTGTTTGTCTACTAAAGTAGATTGTAAAGGTAGTGGTAGTTGTTCAATTAAAGCCACAATCCTCATGGGATAAACACCTCTCCTATACTACAAAATGATCTATTCACTTGCAGGTAGAATGTAGTTTTAAAGCATATTGCACACATGCAAAAACTTGAAACTAAACATAGTGTAATCTCTTACTTTACTAAGTGATACACTTAGTTTTCAATAGTATTGGTGTAGTCATGCTCTAGTGTGGTGTTGTGGTTCCATTATCAGCAAAGGTCAGGTTAAGCTAGTTGAAAGCCCAAAGTAGTTGCAAGTTCTACTGGACCCTAATGCCTTCTAATGGAAAGGCTAGTAACTTGCAAGATTGGTTATGCACTAGCGGGGTAAGGCCACAATTCCTAGGGTGCTTAGGGAGCACTATAATGCACTATGTAAAGTTGTAGTGGGTGAGCTACTTAGGGGGTTTTTTCATGGATATCCAATGCTTGATAGAAAACTAAGTCAAGTATTGAAGCTTTTTCTCCTACAGAGGAAAAATTAGGTTATATTTGATAGATCATAATTGTGCATTGGCTCGAAAAAAGGCTGCCATTATGTAGTTAGTAGTATGGTAGTTGTTTGAAAGAGTGGAGGCAATCTTTCTATGATCATAGTTAGATCTAGTGTGGTAGTTGTGTTAAAGAGTGGATACAATCTTCTAGCAGGTTGAAGATGTAAGGTTTTGAGACCATAGAATGCAACAAAAATTAACCAAAACCCTACTAGATCCAAGTAAAATAAGGCAAATTGGGTGTTAAAAAATTTTATACCTAAAAGGTTAAGATCTTTCACCCAAATTGTTGAGCTAGATGACAAAAACTTAAATAGTTGACATGTTCAAGCTCTTTATGGTATCCACATGAACCACTCAAATCACCATGCCTCTACCACGTCTTGTTAGGTGCATTCCTCTTATCCTCACAGTGCTAGCTTGCATCCTTCAAGGTATGACAAGAAGAGAGTGTGGCTGGAACATTCAGAACTTTTCTAATTTCGTCCAAGGGAGGCAGCTACACATATAATTACTATATAACATATATATAGTGAAGTGTAACTCATTATCCAAGTAAGTTTCATAACCTTAACTTGATTAGGCTTATTTTTAGGCTCAACAATAGCTCAACTTTTGGGGCAACACTTAACCCAAAATTATCATGAAGCGAAAACTAGCAATTTGGCCCATGCACTAAAAATAATCCAATTGGCTCTAAGTGTATAAAACTATAGGCTCTTATCACGTTGGCAATGATCATAAATCACATTTATGATCATAAACAAGGAGCAGTGTCTAACAACACATCATTGCTACCCAAGTGATAAGATAGTTGGTGATTCGACTAAACCTTTACGATCATTTTTCATATATGCCATCATCCTTTTGTCCAAGGACATCAAGACAAAGCATGAGACATGGAATGTATCACTATCGTATAACCCAGTCTCTGGTTTCTTAATTCCCAAGTAAACAAACTTAAATTGATGACATTGATATCCTATATCAACTCATCCAAGTATGACCATCCATTTCCTTAGCCTCACTCAATCAAGGGACCCGAAGATATCACTCTCATTACATAGAAAGGACAAATCCCATCTTGATTATACAGATCACTCTACATGATATATGACATACCCAAATGACGACCTTTATGTTCACTCATTTACAAGCAACAAGAGGAGGTATCAAAGTATGCGACTCACATATAGGGAACCTTGATGACCTCAAGTCAAATGACTACATATGGCTTTTGGGGTCAGAACTAACAAACTCCTACTTGCACTAAAGCCAATTATCCATGTATCTAATACTAATGGATCTAGAATGACTATCATGCTTTTACTGTGTAGGGGGCTTTGTCAATGGGTCAACAATATTGATGTCTGTTGAGGTCCTGCATATCCTTACGTCACCTCTTTCGATGATCTCCTTAATGAGATGATAGTGTCGGAGTATGTTTTTGGGTCGCTGGTGAGATCAAGGTGCTTTAGCTTGTGTGATTGCTCCATTCTTTTCACAATAGAGATCTATCAAGTAAATAATGCTCGGAACTACTCCAAGTTCTGTGATAAACTTCTTGATCCAAACTACCTTCTTTGAAGCATCAGAGGTAGTATTGTACTTAGATTCTGTTATAGAGTTGGCCATTATTTCTTGTTTTGAACTTTTCTCGCTTACAACACCACCACCAAAGCAAAACACATCACTAGATTGTGATCTAAATCAACTTTATTGGATTGGAAGCTAGCATCAGTGTAACCCTTTACAACAAGCTCATCTTTGCCTCCATAGACCAAGAACGCATCCTTAGTTCTTCTCAAGTACGAAAGGATACTCTTAACAGTTGTCTAGTGACTCTCACCAGGGTTTCATTGGCATGTACCCATCATGCCTAAGGCATACAAGATGTCAGGATGAGTATATATCATAGCATACATGATAAACCAATCGATGAGGCATATAGAATCTTACTCATGCATTGTCTTTCTTTAGGTGTACTAGGACATTGAGATCTTAAGAGAGTTATGCCAAGTGACATGGGCAAGAACTCTTTCTTAGAGTCTTGCATGCTAAACCTCTTTAGCACCTTATCAATGTATGTACCTTGACTTAGGCCAAGCAGTTTTCTAGATCTATCTTTATAGATCCTAATGTCTAACACTTAGGCCACTTCACCCAAGTCCTTCTTAGAGAAACATTTTCCTAGCCAGGTCTTCATAAACTATAGCTCAAGAATGTCATTCTCGATGAGTAGTATGTCATCTACATACAACACCAAAAAGACAATAGCATTGCTACTAACCTTCCTATAGACATTAGGTTCTTCTTCATTTCAGATGAAACAAAACTCTTTTATTGCTTCATCAAAATGAAGATTCCAGCTCCAAGAAGCTTGTTTTAGTCCATAAATGGCCGTTTGCAACTTGCACACTTTATTGGCATTCTCTAGAGTGACAAACCCTCAGGTTGTGTCATGTACACATCCTCAAGTAGATTTCTATTAATGAAGGTAGTTTTGACGTCTATTTTCCATATCTCATAATCATAGTGTGCTACAATAGCCAATAAAATTTGGATCAATTTAAGCATGGCAATTGGTGAAAAGGTATCATCATAGTCAATACCATGAATTTGCTTGAAATGTTTTACAACTAATTGCCCTTTAAAGGTAATCACATTTCCATCCAAGTTAGTTTTCCTCTTGAAACATTTGCATGCTATGGGTTTTACCCCTTCAGGCGAATCAACCAAAGTCCATACTTGGTTTTCATACATGGATTCCATCTCAAACTTCATGGCATCTAACCACTTCTTAAAATCTCATCTCGACATAGCTTGTTGGTTAGTTGTGGGTTCATCATGATCTATGAGCATCACATCACCAGTATGAGTCATGAGAAATCTATATCTATCAGGTTCACATAGAATTGTACTAGAACTACATGGACTCCATGCTATAGGAACAGACTCCCCACAGCATCTTATGGTGCCTACTTGGTTCCATTTCTAGTTCAGTGTCCATTTTTTTTTTCAAATTCCTTCAAGTTGTACTTTCCTTTGATTGGTTCATTTAAAGATAAACTCTTTCCCAAGACGCCAGTCCCAGCAATAAACACTTTCTACTCAAAAGGATAGTAGAAAGATTAACCTTTTGTTTCATTGGGATACCCAACAAAAAGACATTTATGAGATTTAGGCACTAGCCTGTCAGAGGATTAATGTTTCACATAAGCCTCATAACCCTATACCTTCATAAAAGACAAATTGGGATGCCTCATACTCCATATCTCATATGGTGCCTTTTGAACTGATTTGGATAAAACTCGGTTTAGTGTGGAAGCATTTGTATTTAGAACATGTCCCTAAAAGGAGTTTGGAAGGTCAGTTTGGCTTATCATAGATCAAACCATGTTTAATCGAGTTTAATTTCTCCTTTCAGATATACCATTCCATTAAGGTGTATCAGCTGGAGTGAGTTATGACACTATACCACACTCCTTTAGATAATCAAGGAATTCTCGGTCTAAGTATCCTCTACCTTGATCTAATTGAAGTACTTTGATATTCTTCCTGAGTTGATTATATACTTCATTATTAAATTCTTTAAACCTTTCAAAGTATTCTAACTCATGTTTCATGAGATACACATAGCCATATCTACCGAAGTCATCAATATAAGTAATGATGTATTAGAAGCATCCTTTAGCATGCATAGACATAGGCCCACATATATTACTATGTATGAGTCTTAGTAAGTCATTGGCTCTTTCACTTTGCCCAGTAAAAGGAGTTTTTCTCATCTCTCCCAATAAACATGACTCACATATCTTATATGCTTCAAGATTAAATGAGCCCAATAGTCCATCCTTATGGAGCTTGGAGGTCTTATTTATATGGCCTAAACAACAATGCCAAAGATAGGTCAGGTTTGAATAATTCAATCTAACCTTCTCTGTATTCATTTTATAGATTGGATTTTTTAGTTCTACAACATACAAACCATTGCTAAGTCAAGCATTACCATAAAAGAATTCATTCAAATAAATGGAACAACACTTGTCCTTTATTATAAATGAAAAACCTTTCTTGCCCAAGCAAGAAATAGAAATCAAATTTCTACTAATAGTAGGCACATAATAGCAATTGTCCAGTTCTAAAACCAATCTACTGGGCAAGGTGAGAACACAAGTCCATTCGATTAGTGCAACAACTCTTGCTCCACTTACCATGTGTAAGTCTACTTCACATCAGGCCAATCTTTTACTCCTACTTAGATCCTGCACATTTGCACAAAAGTGAGATCTAAATCCCATATCCAATACCCAAGATGAGGAAGTAGAAAAGTTAGCCTTTATAACAAAAATTACTTGATGCGGAAGTCTTACTTTTCTTCTCCTTCTCGAGTTCTACAAGATAAGCTTGCAATTGCACTTCTAATGTCTAGGTTGTTTACAATGGAAGCATTCTCCTTCTTTAGCCACACCACCAGATGGTTTTAGTGCACCTGAAGAAGAATTAGCACCGGACTTTTCTTTAGCTTTATTCTTTTTCTTGTTAGCCTTTCTTTTTCTCTTGCCCATCTGAATCATCATAATAAGCTTAGCCTTCTTAATGTTTTTCTTACTAGTTCTTAACATGTTGAGCAATTCAGGGAGGGACTTGTCAAGATCATTCATGTTGTAGTTCATGATGAACTGACTGTAACTTGGTGATAATGATTATAAGACTACATCAATAGCCAATTCTTTTTGAAAAGAAAATCCCAAACTCTCAAGATTCTCAACGTACCTAATCATCTTGAGCACATGAGAGCCCATGAGACTTCCCTAAGACATTTTCCACTGAAACAATGCTTTAGAGGTCTCAAACCTTTCATGTTGAGCTTCCTTTTATAAGACCATTTTGAGACGCTTAATCATATCAAACAGCCAAATGTTCTCATGTTACTTCAGAAGCTCATATTCCATGGTAATCGGCATTAGACAAGCAACATCTAGAGCATCATTAGAATGCTTCTTGTGAGCATCCCTTTCATCTCTAAGAGCATTGGCAACAAGCTCATTTAGAATGGGCTGCTCTAGGACATAAACCTATCTCTCTTACTTGAGAACTATCCTCAAATTTTGGTACCATTTAGGAAAGTTGGTCCCGTTCAACTTCTACTTCTTAAAGATCAATTGCAATTGCCATGTTTTGTTCCATGGTAATCTACAATAGTAAATATGGTGTGTAAGAGTCAAGTATTTTAATTCATTTAATAAAGACTTTTATTAAATGATGCTCCCACTATTTCTCTTAAAATAATAACCCTTGATATTATTTCGGAACACCTAGGTGCTAGGGTATATTTCACTACAACTTGAGTCACTTTTGGCTTTTCTCTCAAGTCATAGCTATTTACGTAGGCAACTCCTTAGTAATTGCATCTCATGCAACTCTTGGATAGTTGGGTGAACAGCACTTGCGTAAGCTCATAACATGAACTTAAGCCTAACTCTATGTGACTAAGTCCCCAATCATATTGGGATGACTTAGTTAAGTTGGACCTAATGTTAGCAATTTGGATATCACTCTTTTCCCATCACGTCTTACCAAGATGAACATAGGTACTTTGCTTTGGAAAACCTACGTAATGTCAATTGACGAGTGCCAACATTTGGAAGGCATAACATTTAATGACTAAATATTTTGTTTGAGTGATTTTCCTTTTATCTCACCAATTATTATCTTCGGTTGTCTTATACATGCATCATATACAAATATAAAACATGCACCTTATGGCAACAACTAATTAAATGTGACATGGCTATAGCCCAAACTATGCAATATTCTCAAGCCAATGAGAATATTTGAAAAGCCTAAGAAAAGAAAAGGCCTCCACAAGCTCCTTCTACTATTTGCTTGGTTGTCTTCTTGTAGTCACCTGCTTGGACACACCACCTCGAACGATCCCAAATGTACAATTACATCTATGATAGAAACCTCAAGTTGCATTTGAGGGGAGTAAGATGAGAAGAGAAGGTACAATGAGAGTAATAAGGAAAGGCATGACACGCAGGATGTATTTACAAATGCAACAAACTAGAGCTATAACCATGCACCATTCTTCAATCAACAAACAACATAACAAGTCAAATCTAATTCAACTAGAAAATGCATGCCAATTAATGCACGTTTGTTAACTAGTTTATTAATAAGGCACTTCCTAAACCTAATCAACAGTCCCTCTAACCAGTTTGTGTCATTTCTTCATATATCTCATATATATTATGAGTTCCAGTTCATGCATCATAAATCAATTTAATTAATAATGTACATTGAATAGTTTACACTTCACAAATCACTATGGTGAAAATTAAAGCACACAAGTTTAGTCCTTATGCTGTAATTTTCCCATTTTATGAAGCTGTAACAAGCAAACCTCCTTTCTCCATCTACTTGGCCCTTTATTCAGTCTTAACCATTTCATAATTCTAGCAAAAACATCATGAGCAAAGGTACATCCAAAGAATATGTTGTTCTTTAGTGTCCCCAAAGCCTTGAACAAATCGCTCCTGTCCTCACATGGTAGTCAATGTCCTTCGCGCAGTATGCAAATGAAATGTCCAAGTAGCAATGCACTTGGTGAAGAATACAATAGAGGTGGAAGAGGTCATCTTGGTCACCACGCCCATGCTCTCCCTCCTACCATCGATGAAGTCGGCAATCAAATAGTGCGCATAACGCATGATTGGTGACCACAGCCTTAATGCCTTGGGCATTATGGGCTAGTACATGCCTCTTTCCTCAGTGATTTCTGTCCAAAACTCTTGCGCTGTGGGAATGGTGGCGCCAAATTGACAAATTGAGCCTCTATGCTCATATAAAGCAATGAACTCCTAGGTGTGGAAATTGAGGCACCATCCAAACTCATCCAAGCTCATCTCAAAGTTATACTCTCTAAGGTAGAACTTCAGTGCATCTGGCCTGCTCTACCTGATGTTGGCCATGTCCAACTCAAATGTTCTAAAAAACTGGAGGGTGAGCTTGCCATAGGTAGGCTCCTGGTAATTAAAAATTGACAACCATCCATCAAAATCCACTAGAATTTTGACATCCTCTACTAATCCTAGCTGAGCCAAGTTATCCCTATCGATCAACTTGTTGGCCTTGAAGTTCTTCATAATTAGGATGTCGTATTTGTCGCACTAGGCATCCTTAAAATTGAGAAGAGGATGTGCCTTCTTCGGCTTTTTTGCCAGCCTCTTGGTGCAGATTGGGAGTTTTTCCTGTGCTTTGTCATCCTGAAAAATGCAAAATATTTTCGTCAGTGGAACAGATAATCTCAAATACCATATAATCAATAATAAATTCAAGAATAAGAGCTTTAATAAAAAATTAATAGAATTCTCCTAGATGAAATAATTCCAATTCAACTTTAGGCATTAAGGTGATCAAGCTTAGCAACCAAAGCTAAATTCATAATAAGCATAGGAATTTAAAATAATGTAGTTCACAATTAGGCTTTTTCTTAGTGCCCAAGAAACCTATAATCTGCCACACCAAAAGACTACCAAGTCCAAGAATCCATGAAATTTCAAGATAAATTAATTAATCTAGATTTTTCCATAATCCACAGATCATATAGTCATCCATTCAAGCCATAAACTCACCAAATCATCACACAATACAATAATTCTATCAACCATGCAATTCCAACTATTCTTCTCCTAACACATTAACAAAAAATCCAATACTTGCACAACATGATGTTAACTTGAAACTAACATGAATAGGCATGCAAAATCAAACAATTAACTCATATGTAACCTACCTATAACAAGAAATCAAGCTAATATTCTATAATCTCCAAATAAAGTTAGAGAGAGAAAATTATCTTAAGAGAGAGAAAATCAACTATTAAGGTATGAAAACCAAGAATCTGGATGGGAAACGAACTCCTCAAACAATGGGAAACATCACCTGGGATTCAAGAAAGCTAGGGTTTAAGTTTGGGGGCATGGGGAAGAAGTTTGAGTGAGTTTCATGTGAAGGAGGGCATAAAAATCACAAACCAAGCTCAAATGGGGTGGAACATGGCCTGTAACACGGGCTTGTAGCTGCCCGTGTTACTTACAACTCCCTCAACATGCTGTTAAACATAGGCATGCCATGTATCATGCAATAGCTTGAAACCCTAATTTTTTTTTAAACGCACAATCACAACATGGTTTTATACATGGATGTGTAAGTAATCGTGTATACTCAACATGCTCACATAAACAGTGGTGTAACTAACTGATGTACTCTGGAGCTAAAAAATTTTCAAAATAGGGACCAAACACGGGTAAGTGTATAGGTAAAGCTGAGACTATGTACAGCAAACACGATTGACAATACAATCGTGTAGATGATCATATATTTGTTCGGAAATGAAAAATTCTTAAAATACAGAGATGGAACACATTTTCCAACATGGACGTATGCATGACCGTGCATGTGTTTAAGCTATAAAATTTTAAAGATTTGAAAAACAAGGGTGGAAACATGGTCATGTATAAGACCATGTTATGCAGCATGCCTTATGACACATCTTGAGTACAAGCCATGTTTGTCTACTAGAGCTCAAATAAAAATCTTTCATGAAAAATCGATTTAATAAATCAAACATGGTTGTGTTTGAAACCATGTTGGTTAACACAGCCTTTGAACAGGGGCATGTTTGAAGGCATGTATGGCTCTTGAAACTTATAAAATTTTGTAAACTTCCCCGAATTTGAACTTAACCTTTTTCTCCTACTTTAAACATAATATATCCTGAAATACTCTAGATTCCTTTGTCATAACACAAATTGTAAGATTATAGAACAAGCAAAAGCTAATTAACTGCCATAAATGAAAATAAATAAAATGAAAAACAAAATTAAATGAAAAGTTTAATGCTTGGGTTCACTCCCAAGAAGTGCTTGGTTTAACTCGTTCTCCTTAATTACTTAAGGAGGTTTTTTATTCCCCAACATCTTCACTTCTACATGACCATCTGTCTTGTGATGGAAAGTTGGATTGAAAACTCTTTTAGGATTTAGCTTGGCATTTATTGGTAAAGCTCCATATGGCCTTCGAAAAGGATTTTTACAAGTTGACCCAACTAGGTCTCAAAATTTTGTATGCTAGCTCTCATATTAGCACCAATTCTCCTACGAGAAAAGAATAAGAAATAAGCAGACTAAAAATAAACTAAAAGTTAAAAGAAAAATAATGCAATAAAATAAATTGTTAGTTAATATAGATGGTTGTTTACTGAACAAATATTCCCTAGTAATGGCACCAGAAAACTTGGTGCACTAGTAGCAGTGTGGATACGTCAAATCTCCCTATACTCAAACAAACATGTGAACTCATAGGCAAGCACACCTATCATCAAAGTATAGCAATGGCAAGTACCAAAATCATCTTTTCCCAAGGAATAGAGGTTGTTTACTAAACCCGATATCTCCCTATTATCTAACCAGTAATTAAGAGGATTTTTTTAACTAACTACTATGAATTATGTTACCACCTCATAAAATGGGAGAATTACAAGTATGTCATAATGGCTAAAAACCATTATATTGTGTAATTCTCACCATAGTGTTTGAAGTGTGAGGGGTAAAAGGCATAATCAACATCTCCTCAAAAGTGTTCCAAGTTGGCAACTTGGTCCCCAAGAAAAGTCTTAAGGATTGCTTGTTTGTCAAGCAACCTATGGACTTTTTTGTAAGATTTTGGAAACTCAGGTACTCAATTGTAAAACTCTCAAGAAAAAGATTTGGAGAGTTATGAGAGGAATATGAATGGTATGAAAGTGCTATTGGAGGACCAAATTGCTCATGGAAGACAACTAAAGACAAAGAAAACACAAAAAGGCATAAAGGACCTAAGTGTCCTAGTGTAAGCCTTATGATGTGTACGTTTTTGACTGAAGTCAAATGGAGCAATTTGGAGTTTTCCCAATATGGGGGAGGCAGCCAAGGCTTGATAATTAGTCAACATTGGTGGGCACATGTGTACCATTGAGTTTAAGACAAAGAGACCATAATTAATGGGAAGGAAAATGACATAAAGCAAGGTTAAGCTTGTTAAGTGTCTTTTGTGCCCTTAAGCTCATTTAAGGCCATTCAAGTGGCCAAATCACTTATCCTACTCAAGGGATGGCTGGCCAAAGCATGGCAAGAAAGTCAAATGTGGGCCAAGAAATGAAGACTAAGAAACCATGGTCTTGTAGCAAGGAAAATGACATAAAGCTTAACTAAGGCTATTAAGTGTGTTTTGTGCACTAAAGTCTTTATAAGTGGTTATCTTTGTCTTTATCTCCCACATTTGGTTTCTTCCAGCAGAAAAAACGTAGCTTCTCCACCCCCACACTTCTTCCATAGCCACCATACCTCCAAGATTAAAATTGAAGGCAAAAGAAAGCAAGAAAGGGCAATTGGAAGCTATGTGGTGCTAAAACTTGGGTGCACCTAGGATCAAGCTCCAATTTCAGCATACACTCAAGGTAAGGGTTCTCTTGCTCTCATGGAATGTTTTCTGTAATTTTCAAGCAACCATGGAGCAAGGGCTAAGCTTGGAAGAGAGCCATGAGCTTGATGAACCAAGCTTAGTGAGGGGAGTGCACTTATTGAAGGTTTTGTGACCTAGTGGGAAGTGCACGAAGATGACAGTGAAACAAGTGTTTTCTAAAGTTTCTTGGATTGTTTACTGTATTTCCAAACATCCATGAAGCTAAGACCATGCTTGGAAGAGAGCAAAAAGCTCTAGGAACCAAGTATGGGTTAAGAGGAAAGAAGCATGGCAAGGTTTCGGCCTTAGTGTTACCATGCTAAAGATGGCAGTAAAGTGAGGGTTTCTAGAGCCCAAAGTTAGTACTAACTACTGTTAAAATTCTCCTAAGGCCAAGCAAAAGCTTGAGGAGGGCTGCCATAGTGTTTCTAAAGTGATATATTCTTGTTTTAATTGAATGATTATGGACTAACCTATGGTTATTGTTGTTGCTGCATTTCATGTGTTTGTTTGTTGTGAATGGCTGCTGCATTTGGTTGCTATATCTTGTATATATGCATTGTGGTTTTTGTGTTTTAGTGTCTTTGGATGCAGGTTTTAATGAGGATCACATTACCTTAAGAAACCAAGTGCTACCCTTACTAAGTTTCTCAATGAAACTTACTCTCCTCAATTCTGTCATTTCAGGTCCAGCAGAATGATCACCTTCAAACTAACCTTTGTGGTTTGAGTTTTGATCTGAAATTTCAGGTACATGAACTTCCATGTGTCTAGTTATGATCTGGAAATTTTGGTGATTTTAGGAGCACATTTGGTAATTTTAATGGTGGTACTTACTGTGTTGTGCAGCAGCTGTCCAGCATCCTATTTATGGAGTCCATTGCATTTCAGGAACTCCTGTAATTTAGGGTGCGTATTTAGCTGAGTTAAGAACATATTGTAGTGCATGTATGCATGTACATGTAGTGTATGAAAAATGAGACAAGTATGTGAACATTTGAGTAATGTTTTGGCTATGTAAGTGATGTGGTGCAAAGCTGCCTAAGTGTGATTAATGGGCTGCTTACTTGTAAATTCTGTTTTGGCCACATAAAGCTGTTAAAAGCAAGGGAATTTATTTCCTATGTGTAATGGAAATATATGGGATAGCCTTGGAGGGATTTCCCCTTGTCAATGAAGTGTTTACATACCTATGAAATTTTGTATGGGCAAAATGGTCCAAAAGTTGCCAGAATTTTGACTCTGGACCTAAAGTTTAATATCTCCCTGTATAGAATGAATATTGGTATGAAATTTTGACCACACCTAGAGGACATCTAAAGGGTTAACTGGGCTTTGGAATTTCTGGATTCAGAGCCCTGTAGCCAAAGATATGATGTTGCAAAGTTGGATGAGTTACTGTTCATTTGGTCAGAATTTCGTAACCAACTTCAAAAATCCATAACTTGGTCCATAGGTGGGCTATCGATGTAAAACAAAATTCCTTGGTTTGCTCTAAGTCTCCAATTCATAATGGAGCAAAGAAAACATGGGGCTATGTGGCTAGAATGATACAGTTTATTAGTGGAAGTTACAGGTGCAGTAGCTGGCCACTAGAACTTAACAAGATTGCCTAATGTGTGGAAGCCAAAAACTAAGACTTGTGCTAGTGTTTTCCTTCTTTGCTGCCATGGTGTGCACGCAATGTGAATATGTGTGTGATGGTTGGACCAATATGCAAGTATTTACATAGTGCCCAAGAGGGCCACTTGGGTATGCACACTAAGGGTAGTGTTCTGATGGCCTACAGATCATTACCAATCCTGGGAGTCTAAATGCACAGTTTTGGCACCATAACTGGACTACCCCGGAGTGGGTAACAGAAGTTGGTATCAGAGCATGGTCAGAGCATGGTTTACACATGTACATAGCATATAGTTGCATTGCATGCATCTACATACATGAACTCAGTTTGGTCAGCTGCTAGTGTCAAGTACCATTAAAATGCCTATGATCTTTATATGTGCTCTATGGTGAATCATCAATGCAAGAAGTAAACATGGTTGCCACAAGGAGAGGGGAACCACCCCGAAGGCCTCCTACTGATTCTGGGCAAAAAAAAAAAAAAAAAAAAGGACAGAATAGAGGGAATCAAGGGCAACAGAGGGTACCAAACCCTGAAGTGCCTCAGGTTTGGTTAGAGCTTCAGAGAAACTTAGCTCTAATCAATGAGAACTTAGTAAGGCTTATTCAAGCACAAAAGGAAGGAGTTTAAGTAGCTCTAGCAGAACCAGTTCGGGATGCACAACAACAATCAGAAAAGGATACTAGGAACACATTTGAATATGTTCCTTCTGGAAGCTTAAAAAACACAAATGATGAAACTGTTGAAGAGGAAGAAGACTAAGGTCTGAGATTGGTCAGGTATCCTGGACCAATCCCTCTGTCTATGACCATTTCTCCACTAGGAATGAGATTGAGGAAAGCCATGAGAGAAGATCCAGGAGAAGGCAGAGAGATCATGGTGAGCATCACCATAAAGAGGACTCTCAAATATCCAGGAGACATAGATCAGAGGATCTATAAGGCCTAGATGAGGTCAGATTGTTGGAGTGGTTAATCTTCATTGAAAAAATGTTTGAGAGGATGCCACTCAGCTCCACCAAGAGAGTGTCACTAGCTACCTACAATCTGGTAGGCAGTGCAGAGATGTGGTGGAGAAATACCAGAGATAGGTATGCTTTCTAGAATGGCAGAAGGCCAGGAAAAGATATTGAGATGAGTTGGCCAGAGTTCACATAGCTGTTCCAGGAACAGTACATCAATGATGCCATCAAGGATATGAAGCAAGCTGAATTTGATGCTCTAAGGCAGGACAACCTTAGTGTCCTAGAGTATGAGCACAAATTCAATCAGTTGGTGAGGTATGCTCCTCAGTATCATGGATTGAAGGAGTTGAAGGCCAAAAGATTTGTCAGAGGCCTAAAGTCAAACATTAGAAAGGTTGTTAGACCTTTTGGAGCAGTTACATATTATGAAGCAGTGCAGCAAGCTCTATTAGTAAAGCAAGAAGAGTATGAGACTAAGTACTTTCCCAGTCAACCAGGGGAAAGTAGTCAAGCAGGAGGCAATCAAAAGGAGCCACCACATGACAAGGGAATTGCCAAGAGTTCCCATCTTGGTGGTAAGGGCAAGGTTAAAGGGAAGTTCCTTGGCCTAAGGTGCCCTAAATGCAAGAAGTTTCATGGAAAGAAACCTTGCTATTTTGACACCCAAGCGTGTCTAAGATGTGGATCCATGGATCATTGGATCAAAGACTGCCCACAGGCTCAAAGGAGGCCAAAAGACCAAGGTCCAGTCAGGCCTATTGGGGCAGGACCTAGAGGGGGAGCACCTAGGGAGGGACAGTAGAGGCCGGTTCCTCCAGTGCCTCAACCTCCAGTGCAAAGAGCTGGCAGAGTCTTCCAAGTGCAGAGGCCAGAGACATCAAAGCAGGGAGGAGCACTAAGAGGTTACATCTACCTTAATGGTATGTCTATTAGTGTTCCGTTTGATACTAGTGCATCTGTGTCTATAGTGGCTAGGAAATTTATTGAAGCCATGAAATTGCCTATGAAAATCATGACTAGGATATCCTTAGTGAAAACAGCAGGTAGTCAATGTCTTTCACTAATGACCTAGCTAAGGATTATGAGCTGGTAGTATGAAAGACTAAGGATATGACTAATCTGCTAGTGTTGGATATTCCTAAATATGATTTAGTGCTGGGTATGAATTGGCTTGCTATGCATAGTATAAGAATTGATTGTGCTAAGATGGAAATCACATTGCCTGATGGTGAAGTGCATGCATTAGTGAATTCTAAGGAATTAGTGTATGAAATGCATGACATGGAGCTAGAGGTACTAGATGAGATACCTGTGATTTCTGAGCATGATTACTGTTATGCATTGAATCAATTGCACTATGAAGAAGAAGTGGATAGAATACCTATAGTGAGAGAATTTCCACAAGTCTTTCCTAAAGACTTGCCAGGTATTCCTCCACAAAGGGAGATTGAATTTGAAATCAAGCTGCAACCAAAAGTTAGTCCAATATCCATACCTCCTTATGGAATGCCAATCACAGAGATGAATGAGCTCAAGAAACAACTTGATGAACTTCTTGGAAAAGGGTTCATAAGGCCAAGTGTTTCACCATGGGAAGCTCCTGTTCTCTTTGTGAAAAAGAAAGATGGATCTTTGAGACTATGCATTGACTACAGGAAGCTTAATGCAGTGACTATCAAGAACAAGTATCCACTCCCTAAGATTGAGGATCTGTTTGATCAACTCAAGGGAGCTAAAATCTTCTCCAATATGGATTTGAGTTCTGGATACTTCCAGTTAAGAGTAAAAGAAGAGGACATTCCTAAGACTGCATTCAGGACCAGATATGGGCATTATGAGTACGTAATCATGCCATTTGGTTTGCCTAATGCCCCAGCTGCTTTCATGGACTTGATGAACAGGGTGTTCAGACCACATCTGGACAAATTTGTGGTTGTGTTCATTGATGGCATCCTAGTGTATTTCAAGGATGAAAATGAACATGAACATCATCTGAAGATTGTCTTAAAGACTCTGTTGCAGCATCAGCTTTATGCCAAGTGATCCAAGTGTGAATTTTGGATAAAGGAAGTGTCTTTCCTAGGACACATCATAGATGCACAAGGCCTTAAGGCAGACCCTGAAAAGGTCAAGGCAGTGCAAGAGTAGGAAAGACTAGGGACTCTGAAGAAAATCAGAAGTTTCCTAGGATTAGCTGTATACTACAGGAGATGTATATCAGGCTTTTCCATGATTACCTCAGTTCTTACTCATCTGACCAAGAAGGGTCAAAGATTTGAGTGGACTGAGAAGTGTGAAAAGGATTTCTGGAGAGGAAAAAGGTTCCTTGTATTAATCCTATGCTTACAAGCAAGGATTACTGTACCTCAAGGACTGAATCTATGTGCCTAAAAAACCAAGTTAGCTGCAAGATACATAGGTCCTTATGAGATCTTGGACAGAGTTGGCAAGGTAGCATACAGGTTAGCTCTATTGCCAAGCATGTCAAGTGTTCATAATGTTTTTCACATCAGTATGCTTAAGAAGTGTCTATTGGACACAAAGCATGCTATTGTAGTGGAAGACATACAGTTGGAACCCAACTTGACATATGAAGAGAAACCTATAGCTATCTTAGCCAAGGATACAAGAAGGTTAAGAAACAAACATATTCCCATGGTTAAAGTTCAGTGGTCACACCACTCTGAAAGAGAAGCAACCTGGGAAACTGAAAAAGACCTTATGGAAAGGTATCCTGAAGAATACTCGAAGCTAAAGGCTATTTTGGAGGACCAAAATTTTTAAGGGGGGGAGGATTGTTACCACCTCATAAAATGGGAGAATTACAAGTATGTCATAATGGCTAAAAACCATTATATTGTGTAATTCTCACCATAGTGTTTGAAGTGTGAGGGGTAAAAGGCATAATCAACATCTCCTCAAAAGTGTTCCAAGTTGGCAACTTGGTCCCCAAGAAAAGTCTTAAGGATTGCTTGTTTGTCAAGCAACCTATGGACTTTTTTGTAAGATTTTGGAAACTCAGGTACTCAATTGTAAAACTCTCAAGAAAAAGATTTGGAGAGTTATGAGAGGAATATGAATGGTATGAAAGTGCTATTGGAGGACCAAATTGCTCATGGAAGACAACTAAAGACAAAGAAAACACAAAAAGGCATAAAGGACCTAAGTGTCCTAGTGTAAGCCTTATGATGTGTACGTTTTTGACTGAAGTCAAATGGAGCAATTTGGAGTTTTCCCAATATGGGGGAGGCAGCCAAGGCTTGATAATTAGTCAACATTGGTGGGCACATGTGTACCATTGAGTTTAAGACAAAGAGACCATAATTAATGGGAAGGAAAATGACATAAAGCAAGGTTAAGCTTGTTAAGTGTCTTTTGTGCCCTTAAGCTCATTTAAGGCCATTCAAGTGGCCAAATCACTTATCCTACTCAAGGGATGGCTGGCCAAAGCATGGCAAGAAAGTCAAATGTGGGCCAAGAAATGAAGACTAAGAAACCATGGTCTTGTAGCAAGGAAAATGACATAAAGCTTAACTAAGGCTATTAAGTGTGTTTTGTGCACTAAAGTCTTTATAAGTGGTTATCTTTGTCTTTATCTCCCACATTTGGTTTCTTCCAGCAGAAAAAACGTAGCTTCTCCACCCCCACACTTCTTCCATAGCCACCATACCTCCAAGATTAAAATTGAAGGCAAAAGAAAGCAAGAAAGGGCAATTGGAAGCTATGTGGTGCTAAAACTTGGGTGCACCTAGGATCAAGCTCCAATTTCAGCATACACTCAAGGTAAGGGTTCTCTTGCTCTCATGGAATGTTTTCTGTAATTTTCAAGCAACCATGGAGCAAGGGCTAAGCTTGGAAGAGAGCCATGAGCTTGATGAACCAAGCTTAGTGAGGGGAGTGCACTTATTGAAGGTTTTGTGACCTAGTGGGAAGTGCACGAAGATGACAGTGAAACAAGTGTTTTCTAAAGTTTCTTGGATTGTTTACTGTATTTCCAAACATCCATGAAGCTAAGACCATGCTTGGAAGAGAGCAAAAAGCTCTAGGAACCAAGTATGGGTTAAGAGGAAAGAAGCATGGCAAGGTTTCGGCCTTAGTGTTACCATGCTAAAGATGGCAGTAAAGTGAGGGTTTCTAGAGCCCAAAGTTAGTACTAACTACTGTTAAAATTCTCCTAAGGCCAAGCAAAAGCTTGAGGAGGGCTGCCATAGTGTTTCTAAAGTGATATATTCTTGTTTTAATTGAATGATTATGGACTAACCTATGGTTATTGTTGTTGCTGCATTTCATGTGTTTGTTTGTTGTGAATGGCTGCTGCATTTGGTTGCTATATCTTGTATATATGCATTGTGGTTTTTGTGTTTTAGTGTCTTTGGATGCAGGTTTTAATGAGGATCACATTACCTTAAGAAACCAAGTGCTACCCTTACTAAGTTTCTCAATGAAACTTACTCTCCTCAATTCTGTCATTTCAGGTCCAGCAGAATGATCACCTTCAAACTAACCTTTGTGGTTTGAGTTTTGATCTGAAATTTCAGGTACATGAACTTCCATGTGTCTAGTTATGATCTGGAAATTTTGGTGATTTTAGGAGCACATTTGGTAATTTTAATGGTGGTACTTACTGTGTTGTGCAGCAGCTGTCCAGCATCCTATTTATGGAGTCCATTGCATTTCAGGAACTCCTGTAATTTAGGGTGCGTATTTAGCTGAGTTAAGAACATATTGTAGTGCATGTATGCATGTACATGTAGTGTATGAAAAATGAGACAAGTATGTGAACATTTGAGTAATGTTTTGGCTATGTAAGTGATGTGGTGCAAAGCTGCCTAAGTGTGATTAATGGGCTGCTTACTTGTAAATTCTGTTTTGGCCACATAAAGCTGTTAAAAGCAAGGGAATTTATTTCCTATGTGTAATGGAAATATATGGGATAGCCTTGGAGGGATTTCCCCTTGTCAATGAAGTGTTTACATACCTATGAAATTTTGTATGGGCAAAATGGTCCAAAAGTTGCCAGAATTTTGACTCTGGACCTAAAGTTTAATATCTCCCTGTATAGAATGAATATTGGTATGAAATTTTGACCACACCTAGAGGACATCTAAAGGGTTAACTGGGCTTTGGAATTTCTGGATTCAGAGCCCTGTAGCCAAAGATATGATGTTGCAAAGTTGGATGAGTTACTGTTCATTTGGTCAGAATTTCGTAACCAACTTCAAAAATCCATAACTTGGTCCATAGGTGGGCTATCGATGTAAAACAAAATTCCTTGGTTTGCTCTAAGTCTCCAATTCATAATGGAGCAAAGAAAACATGGGGCTATGTGGCTAGAATGATACAGTTTATTAGTGGAAGTTACAGGTGCAGTAGCTGGCCACTAGAACTTAACAAGATTGCCTAATGTGTGGAAGCCAAAAACTAAGACTTGTGCTAGTGTTTTCCTTCTTTGCTGCCATGGTGTGCACGCAATGTGAATATGTGTGTGATGGTTGGACCAATATGCAAGTATTTACATAGTGCCCAAGAGGGCCACTTGGGTATGCACACTAAGGGTAGTGTTCTGATGGCCTACAGATCATTACCAATCCTGGGAGTCTAAATGCACAGTTTTGGCACCATAACTGGACTACCCCGGAGTGGGTAACAAATTAACTAAACTAAATGAAACTAATGCAGTAAAATAAACTATTAACTATCAGCAGACAACAACAAAACAACTAAAACAATCAATAGTAAAAGCATTATGCATAGAATCAAGTCCCCCTAGAACTTCAATTGTGTTACTTTTACTTTGGTTTAACAGGATTATGATTAACTTGGACTGTGGAGTATTATAAAATGTAGAATAGCTCTTTATTATTTCTGTTACACTAACCCTATTTTTAAGTTACTGATAGGGTGTTTAGGCCTACTATAATACCTACAAAATCCTAGGTGATTTAAGCCTCGGGCTATGAGGAGAATTACTTTCCCAATTTGGGAATTGAACTCATTGAGTTTGGCAGACACTAAATTAAGTGGGACTGGGGAGTATGATGAGTGATGGACACTCTCAGAATTTAATCTTGGCTTAGCCCAAGCAAAATGATGAAAATATAAGGTGATGGACTCAATTGGACAAAGGGGACTTTTGGTGGTTGGGCCCAATTGCCCAAATACGAGGAATTGAGGGATTAAGGGTGGGATTAGCCAATTTTAAAGGCATTGGATGCCATGGCTACCACCTCCCTCCATTTCCCAATATTTTAATCCACCTCCCATCCAACTCATCACTTAGGATTCTTTCCTCTACCTACTTGTCCCCTACTTTTGACAAATTCACCCAACTTTCACCATAGTCTTCCAATTTGTCTCCCACTTTGTCTCCCACTCACCCCATGTGAATCACATGATTTCCCTCACTCTCCCCTCCATATGGAAAACCATTACATGCCCAAAAACACTCCAATTACTTCATTTAACTCTTCTCCATCTCTCTCTACAATTTCTCACTAAAACTCCTTCATTTCTCTATCAAATTTTGCCTCAAACTCTAAAATACTCTTCTAAAATTCTTCTTCCTTCTAAATTTGGCCAAGACTCATTCTTGAGTATCCTTGAGATTTTACCAAGTGTTCTTGGTGTCTACAAACTCTTAAGAACACCTCGAACAAGAATCAAGAAGCAAATTGAAGAAAGGAGATGTTTTTGGAAGTCATCAACTAGGAGGAGTTTCGGCCAAGTCTTGTTCTTAGCATTCTTATGTTTGAAACTTGTGTTCTTAATACACATAAGCTTTTAAGGCCTTCCAAGGCAAGGATTCAAGTGGTGGATTCAAGAAAAGATGAACGGGAGCTCTAAAGAAATCAAGCCGAAGGATTTGGCCATACCTCATTTGGTTGAGGTATTGTGTGTTCTACCAAGTGTTCTTGGTATGTCCTATGTTTCTAAGTTATGTCAAGCAAGAATATGGCTTGCTAACTTTCTGCCCTTGTAGGATCTTAAGCTAGAACACAAGTTCTAGTTACAACAAGCAAGGAAAAACAAAGAGCCAAGCTTCTAAAGCTTTCGGGCAACAAAAGTTGCTAACGGTTTTGGTAAGGATTCTTATACTCTTTGAGTATTTGGGCCCTTGGGTAATGGATATTGGATGCCATATGATCCTAAGAAGGCTATGGAGGGCTATGTTTTGTTGCTTAGGCAACTCCATGCTAGCTAGCTCCATGCAAGCATTATGGCTAGGAATTCAGTTAGTCAACTCAATTCCCAAGCATAAAGAGCTCAGATTTTAAAATGAATTAATAAAATGGTTAACCTAAGAAATGAGAAATATGGATCATGCTTGCTCTGCTCTTCAGAGGGATAAGGTGTTAAGTGGGGTGTGTGTTGTATGCTTTTATGTTTGGTTGTGCATGCCAACCCCCGATTATTATTATTATTGTTATATGCATGTACCTGTATCTTCTTTGTCTTAGTGTTTTCTTTGCAGAAGCATGGAATATTTTTTGCCATGTTATTCTTGGCTATGTTAGGCTTTGGAAGCCATATTTTAGGCTTTAGGAGCCATACAGAATCCTTACTGAGTTTTACTCACCCACCCTTCTCTACTTCATGTAGGAAAAGGAGTACTTGAAATGCACTAAGGTCAAGAGTATTTTATACTCTTTCTGTGGTAAAGGTATTATGCATATGTGTGGTATTTGCTCAATATTCTGAGTGTTATGGGTTGCTTGTGTAATAAGCTAACAAGTGTGAACTTTATGTGCAGGACTTGGAGTCTAGATTGTGGGAACAAAGTCTTTAAGGTGGAAATGTGTTCTATGTGTGATTTGCCATGTATAATCATGTACTATGTATTTTGGTTTGTCTTAAAAACCAAATTTGTGATTTTAAGTGTTTATGGACTCTTTACGGTACTTAAGTAAAATGGCATGCTAAATTCAATTCTAAGTATATTCAGCCATGTAATATGTCTATGGCATATATATGAACTCTTGGACATTCTGGTTGATAGTCATCTTTGGGCCTAAGTAAAAAGTTGATTGATGTGCATGACTATGTGTTCTAAACACATGTTGAAATATGGAATCATGTATGTCTCAGCCTTATATGTGTGTTTAAATATGAATATTAAGTAAATATGAACTAGAAAGGAAATGCATGCCTATAATGAGCTAAAAAGGTAACCAATGAAAATAAAGACATGTATGTGTTTATGTGCAATAGTGGGTTACCAAGACACATATGAGTATGCAAAAAGTATGCATCATAAACAAGTTTTTTTTTGAAAACTTGAATCTGGTGTTTTGGTTTCCATGCATGTACTTAGCTATGTTGGATAATGAGCTTGAAATGAACACAAGTTCCACATACGTACTAGCTTGTTTTCGTGAGCACAATATAAACCCTTAAGTAAATACTTAATGAGCTAGTACTAGTAATGTCTTGGGAACATGCCCATATGTTTTAGAAATGAATAAATGTCCCTTCTATGAAATTTTGCTGCATGATTAAGTAATTGGGCCCAAAATGGGCTAGGAGCTAAGTTGGGCATGACACCTAATGTGCTTCCTAAGAATGTATTAATGTCCTACAACCCACTACTACATTTCACCTTAGTCTAGAGGTATTATATCACATCAATTACTCCCGGTTATGATAATATGCCTTTAATCCAACAATGATCCACAACTAACATACCAGATATTGCATGATGCATGCTAATCATCCTAGATTGAAGTAATAGGCTAGCTACGATTAATCAATGCAACAAAAAAAATTAGATAAATCACAAGAAAAACACATAATCATATTAAACCAAAAATAATCATAATCATAAAATTATCCTAGGGTTTATCTACTTTAAGCATGAGTAGGGAAAATTTAGCTCATAGTGTTGTAAAATAAATGTCAAAGAATAAAAAAAACTAAGAAATGAATGATCCATGGCTGAATTTCTTCTTCTTCAAGAAATCTTTGATCTAGCACTCATAGAATGGTGTTGATCATCATAATTGCCTCCGGAAGCCTTCATTAAAAACTCATTTTTTTTTTGCATATTTTCCACCTCATCCGTTTTGCCTCACCTCTCTTTCTAAATTAATCCCAAAAACCTAAAAATTAAGAGAAACATGGGTTGGAACATGGCTGTGTTGCTCCTTTGGAACTTTAAATCTTGATTAATTCAACATGGCTTGGAACGTGATTGTGTAAGGCACTACATGGGCGTGTAAGCTCCAAAACTGTGCAAAACTTGCAATTCAGCTTCAAAAGTTCACCAAAATCCTTCCTAACTCACATGAAGCTGAAATATGAACTAAAAAAAATATGAACCAATTAAGCACCATATCCTAACTAAAACAGATTAAAAGACAAGCAAATATCCTATAGAAAACATGACTAAATATGAGTATATCAAGTTTTGTCGATCCCTACCATGATGGTGGGTTTTCCACCTTTATGTTTTTTTGCCCCGAGGTGAGTGCCCTTCTTAGGAGAGGGAGAATCCTCATTCATCTTAACAAATGTTATAAAGAGATCCTTTTGTGTTTGAGCTTTGATTGAAACTAGCACTAGTGCTACCCTCCGATGTCCATTTTTTATAAGACCATCTAGTAGGGTTATGGGTGTCACCTTTTTTTTTTTCTTAATCACTTATTTGGAGCCAACTCCAATAGATTGTGCTTATTTATCAGGATTGATATATAAAATTTAAGGTAACTTAGTTAGGTTATCTATGATTTAATAGCTAGCTTAATCATGAAAAAGTATGGATTATTGGATATGTATTTATTCAAGAAGGAATTGTTTATAACTATGGATGATCGTGAATTACGATAATATAGTCGAGCCTAGACTAAGTTACTAGTTACTTAATTGACAATGTTTACAAAACCAAGCATAGAGTTGTAAGGGATTAAGAAGTTTTGGCCAGAATAATATGTATGGTGGCTTATCTACAAAGAATGGAAATTTATGGGTTTATTTGATAAAGGAGCAAAGATCAGATTGCATAATTAGACACAATGAGCTTTGTGGTATATGTGGAGCTAATTGGCCCTAAATAAAGAAAGTAGAATTAATTGGAAATAATTGAAAGGATTAGGGGTTGGATTTGGAATTAAACTAAGTGCATGTAAGAAAGGGCTATCATTCTCTTGAGTCAGCAGCCAGCCATTGTCCTGTTCATCACTCTTAGTCCCTAAAATATTTGTATTGCTAGAAAATTACAGAGAAACGCGTAGAATTGAAGTAATCTAGCAGCATGGTTTTAGTCCCAATGGGATTTCTCTCAGGTTTTAGTGGTAAGGGGGTTTATTTCTTCTCAAGGTGTGTTGATGCAATCCAAATCCATAATTCCTGGTTTCGGGAGCATACAAATAGGTAATTGCAAGTACAAAAATTGACTATCGGGTCAAGTTTAAAGGTAGCTCAAACTACACAATATGAAGGATTTCTTACCCTTCAAGTTTGAGTGATGAATAGTCAAGGCATCAGGGTCTGATTTCAAGAGCCCAAAAGGATGTTATGTTCATAAGAAACACTAACTTCTCTAGTATTAATTATAAGTACTGTTAGTGCATTGGTGTTCTAAGCCATTGCATGTACAAAGATAAGTTAGAAGACTATGTGGCAATGGATGTATTGAAGGATCATGGTCCTCAGAGAGGTAATCCAGTACCTTAGGGGCTATGGATACCTTGATTCATTGTAGGAATCAAGATAATCTAGATTAATTCAGGGAGTTAGCAAGTAATTAAGGCATAAATGTGTCCGGATGCATAGATGATGGCTATACTGATTTGTTCCTTTGGTATTCAGCTCATATTGTGAATTACTTGCAGATATGTTTGTGGCTCTAATTAGTATGATTATTTTTTTGGAATGTAATTTTTTAGTGAACCATAGTGTTTTTTTACTAGATTTCTTTGAAAAATCACCCCATGTATATTATTTTTATAGGGCTGAATTTATTTTGTTAATTGGTGCTGGTATTATTATTATTATTTATTATTATTTTCTAAGTATTTGCAAGTTTGTTCTGAAACATGCTATGTGTTACTTTAGCTTTGCTGATCTAGTTTGCATGCTCCTATAATTGTGATAAGTAATGAAATTTGGTTATGGAGTATGTGATATAGCTGCTGTGGTAAGAGTGATGGCATAGAAAGTGTGGTTGATCAAATTGATAAGGGGAAGAAAGATTTCACTCAGTTGAATAGCAAAGTGAAGCAAGGTCCTGGATAGGAGCTTTTGAGCTCTTGTTCCTACATTAAAGAATTTTGAGTTCTATAGAGTACAAACCAGTCCTCAGTTTATTGTATTTAGTTATGTATAGGCTAGTTTGTAGATGAATGGTTGAACACATACAAGTCCTATTTTGTATTGGTTATAGTCCTGAAATTATTGGAAATAAAGGCTGATTTGTGGATTTCCAATTTAATACAAGCATAGAAGAGTTTTCCTAGCATATTTATCTACAAGAATTCATGTTTGATTGCTTCTAAATTGATTTGATGCTACCTGGTTGTTTTAATTCTATTTTACTATAGGTTATGTTGTTTAGTAAAAAAGTTTGACTTTGTCATATACTTATAGTTTTAGGTTGAAACTTTGTTTACATACTTTAACCTGTATTTAAAATATGTTTAGATCATCAAACCAAGTTTTCTTTCCCAAATCATGAGATTTTGCAAAGCATCTAATTGGTTGCAGGTTTAAGGACAAGTTTTCATGTTTTGCAAAAAAGTCACAATTTTACGTAGCAAACAACCTTTTTTTGGTATTTTGGACCTGTATGTGTTAGTTTTGCAAGACGTTTCTAGGCATTCCATGTAAAAAAGTTAAATATCCCCTACTGCCGATGTATACACACTAAGTGCCAAAGCTACTTAGGTTCTAGATTGAGCTGGAATCTGTTCATTTGAGAGCATAATAAGCTTAGGTATTATGAAGTGTATGTATACAGCGGGGGTTATGACATTGAGAGTTCTCTAGGGGCACCTTTTTCTAGGTTGCTTTCTCATGAGAAGTATCCTTCTAGGTTGATCTTAGATGGCCCAAATGTTGCTCTAGTTGTTGAGTTATTTATGTGACTATTGAGCATAAAAACCTCGCAAGAAACCTGGAGTGATCATTATGAGGCGCTCTTCATCTTTAGTATGAATAGTTAGAGGAACGCTATTTGCCTCAGCCCTTTAGTCAAGGAGGCCTTTGTATTTTGTGCTCCAGTTGGTGACTATTATGATCTATGTGTAGGCTCCCATGGATGATGCCATTTGGTGGCTGATATCCTCTTCTATGCTTCTGAATAAGTTCCAAAAGTTGCTGTTCCTACTAGCCCTGCAATATGTAGAAAGGGGACGGGGGGGGGGGGGGGGGGGGGGGCGAGTTTCCCAAATTGTTTTCTTGGAGGGAACCTCTGACTCCTAAGTTAGGTGATATCTTAGATAGAAGCATGAATAGAAGATGATAAGGTTGTGTTACCTAGGGGCAAAGGAGGTTCTTCATTGTTTATAGGTTGGGTGTGGGATAGCCTCATTTTTTCTCTTCATAATTAGTCAAGACACGTGTCTATCGACAAGAGCACTTCTGAACATCATACTGAAATCATGCCCATGACAGATCATTTTGGCATTGTGCCATCCTGGCATGATTCCTAGTTCTAACAATTTTTGTCATATATGGGTGGGAACTCTGGGAGCAGAGACCTTGGTGGATCTGTTTTCCTAGGGTTACTTCAGGGAAGATCCCCTAGGTGGGCACTTCGGTTGTTCTTTTTAGAGTAGTAACCTTAGACTTTGGTGAATCATTCATCGGAGGACTAATTTGGTTTGACACATTTTCTACAGCATTGGTCGTGAATGGGGTACATTTGCTTGGATCATTCTAGTCTAAAGAGTAATGACCAAATTCTAACACACTTTATTAGTTTGAGGCACGTTAGTTCCTTCGGCCATCACCCTAGGACTAGATGGCCTGTAGCCAATTGTTTTAAAATGGTTTTGGGGGATTTCAGATAATGAGGTAACTATTGCTGCCTTATTGTTCCTCAATGGCATTTTTTTAAACAAGCTAATTGTACCTTTATTACACTTATACCAGAATCCAATGAGATTTATACCATGGATGATTTATGGCCTACAAGTTTATGTAATACCTTATACAAAGCCATGGTTAATAGGTTGAAATTGGTTTTGCAATCTTTGGTCTCTCTATTCCAGAATGCTTTTATTCCCAAGCGTAACATTCAAGGTAACATTATTATAGCCTATGAGCTTTTATCTACTCTTTCCCATACTCCTTGAATGTGGGCACCCACACAGCCAAAGCTATTTTCAGATTGGATATTTCAAAAGCTTATGATAGCCTCCAATAGTCATTGATTGAGAAGATTCTCCGTGCCATGCATTTCCCAGAACAATGGATTCATCTCATTATGCAATGTGTGACAATAGTATCTTGCTCTGTTATGATGAATGATTGTACCACTAATTGGTTCTCTCTTATTTTTGGCATTCGGAAAGGGGGCTCTTTATCCCCATACCTTTTTATTTTTGTGCCAAAGCTTTTTCTAGTTGGGTTGAAAAACTTTAATCCCTAGGTGTTTTCGATGGTCTTCATGCAAGTAAAGATGGCCCGGTAATCAACCATCTATATTTTGCCAATAACTACCTTGTCTGTTTTTTACCAATGATGCCTACCATCTAAGGCATTCATCAGAGTCTACAAGACCTTAAGATTGTGGTACAACAATGGGTAGATTTCCAAAAATTTGAATGGATTTTCAACAAAAATGTAATAAGTTCTTTGAGGAATGATATAATCCACAAGTAGTTAGTAATGCCATCCCTTATTATCTCAAACTTCCATTTGCTTAGAATTTATCACAATGTAGTTCTTTTCAGTTTCTTACGGATAAGGTTAAAAAGCACTTGGCTAGGCAGAAAGGAAAATTACTAAATCATACTAGTCATCTTACCCTTACACACTATACTTTGTTGTCTATCCCTATAAATGTTATGTCTTTTTTGAAGGTCCCAATAACTTTGTTAGATGACCTATTCAAGTAATCTATTCATTTTTGGTGGTTTGGCACTTAAGATAAATGTGGCCATCACTTGCAACAACATGGTCTTCTTCAACTTCCTAAAGTTCTTGGTTGGCCTAGGATAAAAGATCTCCAGTTGTTCAATCAACTTATCCTTGGTAAGACCTTTTGGCAATTTTTTTTTTGTAATAGTGATTCCTTGGTTTATCAAGTCCTTGTTTCTAAACATAGAAAGTTGCATTTGGTATGGTCTTCTAATGCCACAGGGAACACAACCACTATTTGGTGGAGTTTATTGTACGGGCATGATATTCTTAAATATCATCTTCTTCGGACTATAGCTGATAGGACATCAACATGGGTATAGGAGGATCCTTAGGTTCTAGGCATTCCATCTAATTATTTAGGTACGCTTTTTGAGGATGTATTCAAAGATCCTATTCTTTGAGTCTCAAATCTCTATAATCCAGAAGAGCTATTGGAAGATTTCAGTCCTTAATGACCTACCTCATTTTACAAATATCCCACCTTTTACTATGAATGTACACAATATGATTTCATAGCTTGGCAGTGCTTTAGGGTCCTTTACTATAAAACAAGGCTTTAACCTAAAGCTCTGGAAAAGTCAATTGTATTTCTCAATAATGCTAGAAATTCTATAAGTTGCCCTCTCATCTAGAATTTTTGGTTCCCCACAAGTCAGTTTGGGCACATCGCATCTTGTAAAAATTTAAATCTTTCTTATGAAAATGCTTATCTATGGCTTTACTGACACGTGAAAATTTGGCTATTCATGGATGTTTGATGGACCTCCTCTATCCTTGGTGCCATAATACTGAAGAAACAATGACCCACCTCTTTTAGGAATGCCCAAGATCCAAGGATTTGTTCGGTAATTTTTGTTCTTCTCTTACACCATCATCATCCTTTGAGCCTTGGCTAGCAAGATTATTATTCCATTAACAACATTGCCCTGTGAAATGGATTTATTTCCTTCTATCAACCCTTTGGACCATTTGGATTAGGAGAAATGAGTGCCTTTCCCCAAATGCCTCTTTCTATGTCACTTATCTAACTACCAAACAGGATGAATTGTTACCGAATTTCCATTGCTAGGGACTTCCAGCAATGATTTGCTTCTTTCCCCTTCAACCCCTTCACCACTGTCATTCTTAGGGACACTATAAGAGCTAGTTTCCCTTCGCTAAGTAAGAGATCTTCATAACTGATGGTGCCTGGCATGGACCACATGGTCTTGGTGTAGCAGCTTGGATATGGCTAGGGACTCATGCATCACCTAGACAGGGTACAGGCTTCTTCATACCTTAATGTGAATCTACATTGGAGGCTGAATTAAAGGCAATCCAGAAAGCTTTTACATTTGCATTTTCCAATCACATCTTCTTAACCACGATCCTTATAAATTTTTTTCAGGTACTACAAGAGTTATCTAGTATCTTTCCCATCAATGTTGCATTATCTGCCTTTATACACAACGTGGTAGATTTGATGAATTCTATGCAATCGTGCTAGGTGATTGTGGTTCTAAGATCCAGAGTTTCTCTTGCTCATAATGTTGCTCCTTTTGTGTTACAATGACTATTGTCTTCCTATTTCCAATTACCAAAGAAGACACAAAACATTTAAACCATCAACTTTATTGGTCCTAAAACTTGTAAAAATTCCTTTGGCTAATGGAAATGCTAACATGAGAATTAGCGCCATTTATTATAGTGACTAAATTAAATTTTCAAATCTTAGTTTCTTGTTCAAGAAAGGCCACTGTGTATTTTTTTTAAGTTGAGGACTAAATTGAAAATTTTCAAAGAATGTAGCAACCAAATTATAAGTTTATAGAAGTCAAGGACTTATATTGTCATTTTACCATAAAGGGGAATGAAGCAAATTAGAGCTCCATAGAATCAGACATGGCCCCACTTTTGAAATATTAAAAGCTAATCTGCATGCTCTACTCCATTACTAGTGGATTAGTAGAAAACAAATTACTCAAATTGATTGGGTTTTATTGGAGTTTTGGCAAAACAAAAGCCATTGTGTCTCCACTTAGAAATACTAGATGACGATTTTTATGGTTTAAGTCTGAAAAAATATGATAGTGTCGCTCTTGCCGACACATGTGCTCATCGAGAAAAATATTATACAAGACTATACTTATTTTTATCTTTGATAAACATGCTTACAAATTTTCATTTGTGAGATAATGATTATATTCACTCTAAAAAATTAAATAAATATATTTTTTTAGTAATTGAAATGACTTATCAAGAAAATAAAAAATTCTTAAATAAAAGAAGATTAGCCTATAAATTTGTTCACAAACAATTTTGTTGAAATTACTAAAGTACATAATTACCCATGAAAAAAAAATACTCTATCCGTTTCACAAAGGTTGGTCATTTTACTTTTTTTTGACTAAAGTTTAATTTAAATATATTTATATTAATTTGTATTGTAAATTTTTTTTAAAAAATATATTTATAAACTAGAGTCTTTAAGGTACTATTTTCATATAAAAAGTTTATATTTGTATAAAAAATTTTGAGAGAAAGAAAATCGTAAATTAATTGCTGTGAATAGTAACTTTTTAGTTGAAGAGTTTTCCTTGTTTTGTTTTAGTGTCAACCATTCAATGCCACACCCTGTTGATGATCCACCTTTTTTTTACTTTGGGATATTACCCTATTTACTGGTATTGTAGTACATTCTCTTATATATCTGCTAGTCTCTAGGCATTTCACAATTGTTACTAGGTGATTTTATGGTTGGACACCACAACCTCCTTAATGGTACGTCTGAAGAAGCTTACAAGGCTCCTTAGGAAATCTCATCAGAAGATCAAGGATGTTATTCTTGTGCCACTTTTGAGATTTGAATCAAGAGGCACTTAGGGGAAATTGGCCCAGATTGACTTTGTAAAGTAGTAATTTAGCTATTCTAGATCACAAATAACTTTTGTGTACTACATTATAGAGTATAGATAAGCGGTTTAAAGGTTGGACAAGCCTAAATAGCTCTCAGGTCTTAAATAGCTAAGTTGGTCAAAGGGCTAAACTACAACTAAGTTACATTTCTAGATTTAATTGTAACAATTTGTAAGTTTAAGAATTGGTTTGGGAGGACTAAAGTGTCAATTAAAGAAACATGAGAACTAGACTACGTTATGCAGCATTAATTTAGGAATTAAATAGGAGTTAAATAGCGCTCACACAAGTTGACTCTCAACCAAGGAAGCAGGAGAGTAATCAATGCAATCTGGTCAAAATCATTCCTTCCACGATGCATTTGGGATTACAAAGTTGGAAGAAGGATTCTGGAGTTTGAGAGAGGCTAAAGTTCTAAAATTGGTCCGAGTGAGGGTTTCATCTGACTTTTGTAGTAATCAAGGTTGCTTATCTGAGAAGGCTAAGGAAGGGTAAAAGGGGCAGTTTTGTTACCCACTTCGGGGTACTCCAGTTATGGTGCAAAAATTGTGCATTTAAAACTCCCAAGGTTGGTATGTTTTGTAGGCCATAAAAATAATACGCTTAGTGTGTATACCCAAGTGGCCCTCTTGGGCACTATGTAAATGCATGCATATTAGTCCAACCATTACACACATATTCAAATTTTATACACACTATGCTAGCAAGGAAGGAAAACATTAGCATAAGTTTAAATCTTGGCTACCACACAATAGGCAATCTTGTTATGTTTAAGTAACCAGCCACTGCACCCGGATCTTCTTCCAAAAACTGTATTAATCTAGCCATGTGACCCCATGCTTTCTTTCATTATCAAGTAGAGTCTTTAAGAAAACCAAGGAATTTGGTTTTACATCAATAGCCCACATGTGGACCAAGTTATGGATTTTTTAAGTTGGTCACAAAATTCTGACCACATAAACAGTAACTTAGCCAACTTTCAAACATCATATCTTTGGCTACAGAGCTCCAAATTCAGAAATTCAAATTTAAAGTTCAACCACTAGATGTGCTCTAGGTGTGGTCAAATTCCATGCCAAGATTCATTCTACACAGGGAGATATAGAACTTTGAGTGCAGAGTCAAAATTCTCGTCATTTTATGACCATTTTTGCCCATACAAAACTTCATAAGTGTGCAAACACTTCATTCACGAGGGGTAAGCCCTCCAAGGCTATCCTATACATGTTTAGTACACATAGGAATTACATGCTTTTGCATCTAGCAACTTTATGTGGCCAAAATAGAATTTACAAGTAAGCAGCCTATCATTCACACTTAGGCCGCTTTTCACCACATCACATACATAGCCAAAACATTACACAAATGTTCACATACTTGTCTTATTTTACATACACTACATGTACATGCAAACATTCACTACATAATGGTCTTAACCCAACTAAATACGCACCCTAAGTTACAGGAGTGCCTGAGACAGAATGGACTCCAGAAACAGGTTATTGGACAGCTGCTGCATAACAGAATAAGCACCATCACTAAAAATACCAACTGTGCTCCTAAAATCACAAAACTTTCCAAATCATAACTAGACACATGGAAGTTCATGTACTTGAAATTTTAGATCGAAACTTAAATGAAAAAGGTCAGTTTGAATGTGATCTTTTCTGCTAGACCTGAAATTTCAGAATTGGGGGGTGTAACTTTCATTGTGAAACTTAGTAAGGGAAACACTTGGTTTCTTAAGGAAATATGACCTTCACTAAGACCTGGATCCAAAGACACTAAAACAAAAAACCACAATGCATATATACAAGATATAGCAACCAAATGCAGCAGTAACATAAACCGTAGGTCAGTCCATAAAACAAGCAATAAACATAAGTAAATCATTATGGTAGCCCTCCTCAAGCTAATGCTTGTCTTAGGAGGATTTTAACACTAGTTAGTATTAACTTTGGACTCTAAAACCCCCAATTTTTGCTGCCATCATTGTGTACTTCACACTAGGTCACAAAACCTTCAATAAGTGCATTCCCCTCACTAAGCTTGGTTCATCAAGGTCATGACTATCTTCCAAGCTTAGCCCTAGTTCCATGGATGCTTGGAAATACAGTAAACAATCCATGAGAGCAAGAGATCCCTTACCTTGGTGGGTATGTTGAAATTGGAGCTTGATCCTAGGTGCACTCAAGAAATAGCACCAAATAGCTTCCAATTGTGCTTCCTTGACTTCAATTACAAGTAGTTTTGAGTTTGAAGGTATGGTGGCTATGAAGGAAGTGTGAAGGAGGGTGGCTTGCATCCCTTGGATGATTAGGCCGAGTATGAGAGAAGAAAAGGTGGTATTGACTACTTAAATGGTCAAAAGTACACTACACACTTAAGTAGTCTTAGCCTTGTCTTAATCTCTTGGCCCACATTTGATCATCCTTATCTTGCTTTAGCAGCCCCTCCTTAGGTGAGATAACCCCACAATTTCACCATTTAACTTAAGTCAAAGACATGCACATCCTAAGACCTACATTAGAACACTTAAGTCTTTTATGCCTTTTTGTGTTTTCTTTGTCCTTAGTTGTCTTTCATAAGCAATTTGGTCCTCCAATAGCACTTTCAAACCATTCATATCTTTCTCATAACTCTCTAAATCTCTTTTGTGAAAGTTTTGTAACTGAGTACTTGAATTTCCAAAATCTTACAAAAAAGTCCGTAGGTTGCTTGACAAACAAGCAATTGTTAAGGCTTTTCTTAGGGGCCAAGTTACCAACTTAAAGAACTTTTAAGGAGGTGTTGATCATACCTTTTACCCCCCACACTTCAATCACTATGATGAGAATTACAGAATATAATGGTTTTTTTACCATTATGTTACACTTTGTAATTCTCCCATTTTTGTGAGGTGGTAGCAATCCTCCCCCCTTTAAAAATTTTGGTCCTCCAAAATTGCCTTTAACTTTGGGTATTCTATAGGATACCTTTCCACAAGGTCTTTCTCAGTTTCCCGGGTTGCTTCTCTTTCAAAGTGGTGTGACCACTGAACTTTAACCATGGGAATGAGCTTGTTTCTTAACCATCTAGCATCCTTGGCTAAGATAGCTATAGGTTTCTCTTCATATGTCAAGTTAGGTTCCAACTATATGTGTTCCACTATAATAGTATGCTTTGTGTTTAACAGACAATTCTTAAGCATACTGATGTGAAAAACATTACGAACACTTGACATGCTTGGTGGTAGAGCTAACCAGTATGCTACCTTGTGAACTCTGTCCAAGATCTCATAAAGACCTATATATCTTGGAGCAAACTTGGTTCTTCTGTCAAATCTGACAGTGCCTTTAGTTGGTGCAACTTTCAACCCAACATTGTCACCAACCTCAAACTCCAAGTCTCTCATTCTTTTATTCACATAGGCTATGTTATTTCATTGGCTGCCTTTAATCTTTCTTGAATCTTCTTGATCTTGGTAGTAGTTTCCTCAACAATTTCAAGACCTAGCTCTAGCCTATCTGAGGCTTCCACCCAATAGTGGGGTGTTATGCACCTTTTTCCATATAATGCTTCATAAAGTGTCACACCAATGGTACTATAATAATAATTATTATATGAAAATTCCACCAATGGCAAGTGTTGGTCCCATTCACCCTTGAAATCCAACACACAGCTCCTGAGCATGTCTTCCAGTATTTGTATCACCCTTTCAAATTGCCCATCAGTCTGAGGGTGATAAGTAGTACTTAGGTGGATTTTGGTACCTAGTGCTTTGTGAAAAGCACTCCAAAATCGAGCTATAAATCTTGGATCTCTACCAGATTCAATGGAATTTGGTATTCCATGTAGTCTCACCATCTCTTGGATATACATATAAGCCAACTTCTCCAGAAAATTTGTGAGTTTCAAAGGTGTTGGTTAGCTTATCCACAATGACCTAGATTGTACCATGGCTTAATCTTGTCATAGGCAACCCAGTCAAAAAGTCCATGATTATGTTTGCCCACTTCTTCACTGGTATAGGTAGAGTCTGTAGGGTACCAGCTGGCTTTGGGTGCTCTACCTTTACCCTCTGGCATGTGGCATATTTGGAGACATAAGTAACTATGTCTCTCCTCATATTAGGCCACCAGAAGTGAGTCTTCAAGTCTTTAAACATTTTTTCACTTCCTAGATGGATGTTCAACTTACTTGTGTGAGCTTCTTCAAGTATTTCATCCCTAATCTTTACTCCTTAAGTCACATAGATTCGGTCCTTGAAGTACAGTAATCCTTGCTTGTAGGCAAAGGATTCATACAATGAACCTTTTTCCTCTCCAGAAATCCTTTTCAATTCAGGATCTATCTCTTGTGCCTTTCTGACCTCTTTAATCCATTCTGATTCGATTGTCAATGTGTAGATTTAGGCTTCCTCCCACTTATGCCATTTATGCCATAGGCATAGCAGACTATTCTGCTCACCATGATTAGTTATGGATCCTTCTTTCAAAAGACCCGTGTACTTCCTGCTGAACGCATCTGCTACTAAATTGCCTTTGCCTTCTATGTACTCTATACTACAGTCATTGTCCTTGATGTACTCTAACCATCTCCTTTGGCTCATGTTCAACTCTTTTTTAGTGAACAAGTACTTTAGGCTCTTATGGTCAGTGTAGATCACAAAGGAACTACCTATCAAGTAATGCCTCTATTGCCTCAAAGCAAAAATCACTGTTGCCAATTCTAGGTCATAGGTAGGATAATTTTGCTCATGAGGTCTCAACTGCCTTGATTCATAAGCAATGAGATTTCTGTCTTGCATAAGTACACAACCTAACCTAGATCTAGATGCATCTACATAGATGATATAGGGCTTGCTTGGATCAGGAAGAATCAATACTGGAGCTTTAATTAACCTCTACTTGAGCTATTGGAAACTATTTTCACACTTCTCAGTCCACTCAATTCTTTGACCTTTCTTGGTCAGCTGAGTAAAAACTGAGGCAGTAATGAAAAAACCTGATACAAATCTTCTATAGTAGCCTGTTAATCCTAGGAAACTTATAATTTCCTTTACAGTATTTGGTCTTTCCCATTCTTACACTACCTTGACTTTTTTAGGGTGTTACTTAAGGCCTTGTGCATCTATGATGTGTCTTAGGAAAGACATTTCCCTTATCTAGAATTTGCACTTGGATAACTTGGCATAAAGCTAATGTTCCAACAGAGTCTTTAAGACAATCTTCAGATGATGTTCATGTTCATTTTTATCCCTGGAATACACTAGGATGTCATCAATGAACACAACTACAAATTTGTTCAGATGTGGTTTGAACACCTTGTTCATCAGGTCTACGAAAGCAGTTGAGGCAATAGTGAAACCAAATGGCATGACTGTGTACTCATAATGCCCATATATGGTCTTGAATGCAGTCTTAGGAATGTCCTTTTCCTTTCCTCGCAACTAGAATATCCAGATCTTAAATCTATCTTGGAGAAGATCTTAGCTCCCTTGAGTTGATCAAATAGATCTCAATCCTAGGGAGTGGATACTTGTTCTTGATAGTCACTGCATCAAGCTTCCTATAGTCAATGTATAGTCTCAATGATCCATGCTTCTTTTTCACAAAGAGAATTGGAGCTCCTCACGGTGAAACACTTGGCCTTATGAACACTTTTTCAAGAAGTTGATCAAGTTCTTTCTTGAGCTCATTCATCTCTGTGATAGGCATTCTATAAGGAGGTATGCATATTGGACTAGCTCCTTCTTGTAGCTTGATCTCAAACTCAATTTCCCTTAGTGGAGGAATACCTGGCAGGTCTTTAGAAAAAAACTTTTAGAAAGTCTCTCACTACAGGTATTCTGTCCACTTCCTCATCACAGTGCAATTCATTCAATGCATAACAATAATCTTGCTCAGAAATCACAGGTATCTCATTTAGTACCTCTAGTTCCATGCCACGCATTTCAAACACTAATTCCTTAGAATTCTTTAATGCATGCACTTCACCATCAGGCAATGTGATTTCCCTTTTAGAAAAATAAATTCTCATGTTATGCATACTAAGCCAATTCATACCTAGCACCATATCATAATTAGGAATGTCCAACACTAGCATATTAATCATAACCTTAGTCTTTCCTACTACTACCCCACAATCCTTAGCTAGGTCATTAGTGAAAAGACATTGACTACCCACTTTTTTCACTAAGGATATCCTAGGCATCATTTCAGCAGGCAATTTCATGGCATCAAGAAATTTCCTAGCCACTATAGACACAGATGCACCAGTATTAAACATAACACTAATAGGCATACCATTAAGGTAAATGTTACCTCTTAGTGCTCTTCCTTACTGTGATGTCTTTAGCCTCTCCACTTAGAAGACTCTGCCAGCTATCTGCACTGCAGGCCGAGGCACTGGCCTCTGTTGTCCCTCCCTAGGTGTTCCCCTTCTAGGTCCTACCCTAATAGGTCTTTCAAGACCTTGGTCTTCTGGCCTCCATTGAGCCTGTGGGCAGCCTTTGATCAAATGATCCATGGATCCACGTGTTAGACACGCTTGGGTCAAAATAGCAAGGTTTCTTTCCATGAAACTTCTTGCGCTTAGGGCACCTTAGGCTAGGGGACTTCCCTTTCACCTTGCCCTCACCACCAAGATGGGAACTCTTGGCAATTCCCTTGCCATGTGGTAGCTTTTTTTGCTTTCCTCTTGCCTAGCTACTTTCCCCTGGTCCACTAAGAAAGTACCTAGTCTCATACTCCTCTTCCTCTAGTAGTGGAGCTTTCTGCACTACTTCATAGTATGTGACTGCTCCAAAAGGTCTTATAGCCTTTCTGCTGTCTGACCTTAGGCCTCTGACAAATCCTTTGACCTTCAACTCCTTCAGTTCATGATACTGAGGAGCATACCTCACCAACTGATTGAATTTATGCTCGTACCCTAGGACATTGAGATTGTCCTATGTTAAAGCATCAAATTCAGCTTGCTTCATATCCTTAATGGCATCACTGATGTATTACTGTTGAAACAGCTGAGCGATCTCTGGCTAGCTCATCTCAATACCTTTTCCTGGCCTTCTGCCCTTCTAGATAGCATACCTATCTCTAGTGTTTCTCCACCACATCTCTGCACTGCCTACCAAGTTGTAAGTAGCCAGTGACACCTTTTTTGGTGGAGCTGAGTGCCATCCTCTCAAACATGTTTTCTATGAAGATTAACTATTCCTTAGCTTTTTCTGGTCCTGCTCTTCCATCAAATTGTGTAGGCCTTAGCCCTTGGAACCTTTCCAACAGTCTGACCTCATCCAGGCCTTCTAGATCCTCTGCTCTATATCTCCTGGATCTATGAGACTCCTCAGCATGGCGATACTCTTTGTGCTTTCTCCTACCCCTTCTCTCATGATCTTCCTTAATCTCAAACCTAGTGGAGGAATGGTCATAGACTGAAGGATTGGCCTTAGATACCTTGTTACCATCACACAAAAATGGGAGAATGACAAGTGTGGCATAATGGTCAAAAAGCCATTATATTGCATAATTCTTTTCATAATGATTAAAGTGTCAGGGGTAAAAGGTATAATGAACACCTCCTTATCAAGCAACCTATGGACTTTTTGTAAGGTTTTGGAAATTTGGGTACTCAATTGCAAAACTTTCACAAAAGAGCTTTGGAGAGTTATGGGAAGGATATGAATGATATGAAAGTGCTATTGGAGGGCCAAATTGCTCATGGAAGACAAGTTTGGACAAAGGAAACACTAAAGGCATTAAGGACCTAAATGTCTTAGTGTAAACCTTAAGATGTTCAAGCTTTTGACTTAAGTCAAAGGGTGGAATTGTGGGGTTATCTCACCATGGGGGAGGCAGCCAAGACTTGATAAATGGGTCAAAAATGTTGGGCACATGTGTACCAATGAGTTGAAGACAAAGAAACCATAATTAGTGAGAAGGAAAATGACATAAAGTAAGGTTAAGCTTGTTTAAGTTGTGTTTTGTGCTCATAAATTCATTTAAGCCCATTTAAGTGGCCAATTCACTTATCTCTCTCCCATATTTGACCCACATAGCTACCACCCTCCTCCACATTTCTTCGATAGCTCCTCCATAGCCGCCATACCTCCAAGATTGAAATTGAAGGCAAAAGAAAGCAAGAAAGGGCAATTGGAACCTATGTGGTGCTAAGACTTGAGTGCACCTAGGATCAAGCTCCAATTTTGGCATACACTCAAGGAAAAGGTTCTCTTACTCTCATGGGTTGTTTTCTATAATTTCAAGCAACCATGGAGCTAGGGCTAAGCTTGGAAGAGAACCATGAGCTTAATGAACCAAGCTTAGTGAGGGGAGTGCACTTATTGAAGGTTTTGTGACCTAGTGTGAAGTGCACAATGATGGCAGTGACGTGAGGGTTTCTAGAGCCCAAAGTTCATATTAACTACTATTAAAATCCTCCTAAGGCCAAGCATTAGGTTGAGGAGCGCTGCCATAGTGATTTATTTATGTTTATCATGTGTTTTACGGACTAACCTATCGTTATTGTTGCTGTTGTATTTCATGTGTTTGTTGGTTGTGAATGACTGTTGCATTTGGTTGCTATATCTTGTATATATGCATTGTGGTTTTTTGTTTTAGTGTCTTTGGATGTAGGTTTTAATGATGGTCACATTTCCTATTGAATCCAAGTGTTACCTTTACTAAGTTTCTCAACGAAACTTACTCCCTTCAATTTTGTCATTTCAGGTCCAACAGAAAGATGACATTCAAACTGAAATTTTTAGTTTGAGTTTTGATTAGAAATTTCAGGTACATGAACTTCCATATGTCTAGTCATGATCTGCAAAGTTTGGTGATTTTAGGAGCACATTTGGTATTTTTAATGGTGGTACTTATTGTGTTGTGCAGTAGCTGTCTAGCATCATGTTCTGGAGTCCGTTGTGTCTTAGGAACTCCTGTAACCTAGGGTACTTATTTAGCTAATTTAACACCATTTTGTAGTGCATGTATGCATATACATGTACTGTATGTAAAATGAGACAAATATGTGAACATTTGAGTAATGTTTTGGCTATGTAAGTGTTGTGGTGCAAAGCTGGCTAAGTGTGAATGATAGGTTGCTTACTTGTAAAATTTTTTTTGGCCACATATTGTCACTAGATGCAAGGGAATGTATTTAATATGTGTAATGGAGATATATGGGGTATCCTTGGAGGGTCTTTCCCCATGTGAATGAAGTGTTTGCACACTTATGAAATTTTATATGGGCAAAATGGTCATAAAGACCAGAATTTTGACTGTGCACTCAAAAACACTGTACTCCCTGTGTAGAAGGAATCATGATATGAAATTTTGATCACACCTAGAAAAAATCTAGAGGTTGAACTGGAATTTAGAATTTCTGAATTTGGAACCCTGTAGCCAAAGATATGACATTGCAAAATTGGCTAAGTTACTGTTTATTTGGTCAAAATTTTGTAACCAACTTAAAAAATCCATAACTTGGTCCATAGGTGGGCTATTGATGTAAAAAAAATTATTTGGTTTTGTCTAAGTCTTTAATTGATAATGGAGTAAATAAAATAGGGGGTACATGGCTACAATGATACATTTTATTAGTGGAAATCATAGGTGCAGTAACTAGTCACTAGAACTTATCACGACTGCCTAATGTGTGGTAGCCAAGATTAAGACTTGTGCTAGTGTTTTCCACCTTTGCTGCCATGGTGTACATGAAATGTGAATATGTATGTGATGGTTGGACCAATATGCATGTGTTTACATAGTGCCCGAGAGGGCCACTTAGGTATGCACACTAAGGGTAGTGTTCTGAGGGCCTACAGAACATTACCAATCCTGGGAGTCTAAATGCACAATTTTGGCACCATAATTGGACTACCCCAAAGTGGGTAACATACCTAACCAATCTTAGATCTCACTCTTTTTCCTCTTGGATTTCTTTTATCCTCATTTCCACTTCATCAACTTCATCATTTCTGTTTCCTCTTATTCTAGAAGGAACAAGTTCAAATGTGTTCCTAACTTCCTTTTCTGGTAGCTGTTGTGGATCCTAAACTACTTCTGCCTGTGTTACTAGGACTCCTTGATGTTGTGCTTGAATCATCCTTAATAAGTATTCATTGATTAGAGCTAAGTTCCTCTGAAGCTCTAACCAAACTTTTCGCACTTTAGGGTTTAGTGCACCCTGTTGACCCTGATTTCGTTTATTCTATCCATTTCTTTGTTGCCCAGATTTAGTAGGAGGCATTCGGGGTAGCTCCCCTATCCTTGTGGCAACCATGTTTACTTCCTGCATTGATGATTCATCATAGAGAACACATCAAGATCATAGGTATTTCAATGGTACTTGACACTAGCAGCTGACCAAACTGAGTTCATGTATGTAGCTAGCATGCAATGCAACTATATGTACATGTATAGACCATGCTCTGACCATGCTTTGATACCAAGATCCATTACCCACTCCCGGGTAGTCCAATTATGGTGCCAAAATTATGCATTTAAAACTCCCAGGGTTGGTATGTTCTGTAGGCCATTAGAACAATACCCTTATTGTGCATACCCAAGTGGCCCTCTTAGGCACTATGCAAATGCATGCACATTGGTCCAACCATTATACACATATTCATATTTTATGCAAACCATGGTAGCAAGGAAGGAAAACACTAGCACAAGTCTAAATCTTGGCTACCACACATTAGTTCTTAAGTTTAAGTAACAAGACACTGCACCCTAATCTTCTTCCAAAAAACTGTATTAATCTTTCCATGTAACCCCCTATTTTCTTTGCTTCATTATCAAATAGAGTCTTTAATCAAATCAAGGAATTTGGTCATATCTTTGACAACAGGCCTCCAAATTCAGAAATTCAAAATCTCAAATTGACCACCAGATGTGCTATAGGTGTGGTCAAAATTTTATAGCAAGATTCATTCTAGATAGGGAGATAGAGAACCTTGAGTATAGAGTAAAAATTCTAGTCACTTTATGACCACTTTGCCCATACAAAATTTCGTAAGTGTGCAAACACTTCATTCACAAGAGGTTAGCTCGCCAAGGCTATCCCATACATGTCCAGTAAACATAGGAATTACATGCTTTTGTATCAAGCAACTTTATGTGGCCAAAACAGAATTTGCAAGTAAGCAGCCTATCATTCACACTTATGCAGCTTTGCACCACATCACATATATAGCCAAAACATTACTCAAATGTTCACATGCTTGTCTCATTTTACATACACTACATGCAGTACATAATGGTCTTAACCTTGGTAAATATGCACCTTAAGTTACAGGAGTGCCTGAGACACAATGGACTCCAAAAACAAGATGCTGGACAGTTGCTGCATAACATAATAAGAACCATCACTAAAAATATCAAATGTGCTCCGAAAATCACAAAACATTCCAGATCAAAACTAGACACATAGAAGTTGATATACCTGAAATTTCAGATCAAAAATCAAATGACAAAGGTCAGTTTGAATGTGATCTTTCTGCTAGACCTGAAATGGCAGAATTGAGGGGAGTAACTTTTGTTGTGAAATTTAGTAAGGGAAACACTTGGTTTCTTAAGGAAAAGTGACCCTCATTAAAACCTAAATCCAAAGACACTAAAACACAAAACCACAATGACTATATAGAAGATATAGCAACCAAATGCAACAGCCATTTACAACCAACAAACACATGAAATGCAGCAGCAACATAAACCATTGTTAAATAAAACATGCAATAAACATAATTAAATCATTATGGAAGCTCTCCTCAAGATAATGGTTGGTCTTAGGAGGATTGTAACACAAGTTAGTACTAAATTTGGGTTCTAGAAACCCCAATTTTTGCCTCCATCACTGTGCACTTCACACTAGGTCGTAAAACCTTCAATAGGTGCACTCGCCTCACTAAGCTTGGTTAATCAAGCTCATGGCTCTCTTCCAAGCTTGGGCCTCGCTCCATGGACGCCTGGAAATATAGTAAACAATCCATAGGAGCAAGAGATCCCTTACCTTGATGGGTATGTTAAAATTGGAGCTTGATCCTAGGTGCACTCAAGCAATAGCACCAAATAGCTTCCAATTGTGCTTCCTTGACTTCAATTGCAAGTAGTTTTGAGTTTGCAGGTATGGTGGCTATGGAGGAAGTGTAGAGGAGGGTGGGCTATGTCCCTTGGCTGGTCTGGCTAAATATGAGCGAAGAAAAGGTGGTCTTGACTACTTAAATGGTCAAAAGTACACTAAATACACTTAAGTAGTCTTAACCTTGTCTTTTGTCATTTTCCTTGCTACAAGACTATGGTTTATTAGTCTTAATCTCTTGGCCTACATTTGACCATCCTTATCTTGCTTTAGCAGCTCTTCCTTAGGTGGGATAACTCCACAATTTCACCATTTGACTTAAGTCAAAGACATACACATCCTAAGGCCTACATTAGAACACTTAGGTCCTTTTTGCCTTTTTGTGTTTTCTTTGTCCTTAGTTGTCTTTCATAAGCAATTTTGTTCTCTAATAGCACTTTCATACCATTTGTATCCTTCTCATAACTATCCAAATCTCTTTTTTGAAAGTTTTGCAATTGAGTGCCCGAATTTCTAAAATCTTACAAAAAAGTCCATAGGTTGCTTGACAAACAAGCAATCCTTAAGGCTTTTCTTAGGGGCCAAGTTTCCAACTTAGAACAATTTTAAGGAGGTGTTGATCATGCCTTTTACCCTCCACACTTCAATCACTATGATGAGAATTACACAATATAATGGTTTTTTACCATTATGCCACACTTTGTAATTTTCTCATTTTTGTGAGGTGGTAACAAAGTTTGCCACTAAAGTGTAGGAACTAGGGTAGTTTTGCTAGTAAAGTTGTATTTGAAAGAAATTCACTACTGACAATTTTGAAATAAGCATATTTGCCACTACTGTTAAGGACATGTTAAGATATGCTAACAGAATGATGATGTGCCACTATTTTATTCGCATGGAGCACACGTGGAGGCACAAGTGGAAATGGTAAAAAGGAAAATTTATTTCTTAGTCACTCAAGTTGCATTTGTTTCCTATTTTTCACCTTAATCTTTCATCTTTAATACGAAAGCCACAATCTCCAACTTGTCTTCCTCAACCTACTAAGAATGGAAGGTAGAGAAGTACAACGGTGAATTCTTCCACCATGATTTCCTTCAACTCGTTCACACAACCACTGCACTCTCAGCCTAAACCTTAGCCCTAACCACAACAACCCAAACTCATGGATTTGCTCAACTCTAGTGGTATTAATTACTGGGCAATTTCTGGTTGCCCTTCGTAATTGTTGGCCAATTATTGTTTTCCGTGTCTTGTGCATGATCTACCATCATTGGACAACCCTACACTTCATTCGCCCCATCCTGGATGTTGCCATTGCCACCTGTGTTAAAACTTGATGACAGATATGCCCATTTTGAAACACAATAATGGCAAAACTACCTATTTTGAAAACATTGATGGCAAATATGCCACATATTGGCTTACGTGGCGGCGGATTATCCAACTCATCCCAGCTATGATGGAATATTCTTTGTGAAAGAAGAATATTCCCGCTGTTAACTGTCATAATGGTAAATATACCCATTTTCCAAAATATTTATGGCAAATATGCCTATTTCAAAAATGTTAGTAGCAAATTTCTTTAGAATAGAGCTTTAGTGGCAAAATTGCCCCTTTTACTGCTAAGGAAGTTAAGTGCTCGTTTGATTTGGTCTTTGATTGGTAGTAGAAATTGGTAAGGTATCTACTATCTGTAGGGTTTTGGGAGCCAAACAAGCGCAGCGGAATTTAACCAAAACCTTCCAAGATCCAACTAAAATGGGGTAAATCGGGTGTTCAAAATTTTTCATACCTAATTTCAATTGAGGTCTTTCACCCAACTATAGAATTGAATCATAAAAACCTGAACTGTTGACATGTTCAAGCTCTCTATGGTATCCACACGAGCTTCTCAGGATCACCATGCTTCCACCACATCCCAGCAGATGCATTTCTCTTGCGCTCGCATTGCTAGCTTGTGTCCTCCAAGGAATTGCAAGAGAAGAGTGTGGCTGCCTCTTTTGGGAGGCCAGGGCAAGGCTACGAATTTATCACTAAAAGTTATATTTATAGTGAGACTCAACTTCTAGGTCTAATGTATTTCAAAGCCCTAATCCAATTAGGCTTTAATTTCGAGCTTAATAATGGCTCAACTTTTGGGCCCATTATTAATACAAAATTATTATGAAACCACAACCCAAATAATTAGCCCATGCACTCTAATAATCCAAATAGCTCTATGATCACGTTTATGATCATAAGAAATGAGCGGTGTCTAGCAACACATCATTGCTACCCAAGTGACAAGATTGTCGGTGATTCGACTAAACCTTTATGATCATTACGCATATATGCCATTGTCCCTTTGTCCAAGATATCAAGACTAAGCATGAGACATGAAATGTGTCATTCTCGTATAGCCCAATGTTTGGTTCCTTGATTACCGAGTAGACTAACTTAAACTGATGACATTGATATCATATATAAACTCATCTGAGCATGGCCATGCATTTTCTAACTCTCACTCTATCAAGGGGACCAAAGATATCACTCCCGTTACATAGGAGGGACAAATCCCATCTTGATCATACAAAACCTTTTGCATAATATGTGACATACCTAATGACATCCTTCAAGTTCACTCAGTTACGAGCAACAAAGGGAAGTATCAAAGTATGTGACTCACATGTAGAGAACCTTGATGATCCTAGGGGAAAGGACTACATATACCATGATCACTATGAGAATCACTTATGACACTCATATAATGATCCATGTAGCATTCTCCTGGTGGGTCGGTCCAGTAACAAGTTCTCCAACTTGTACCCATATGTAGACTACATATCTCATATTAGTCTCCACATATGTTAGTTGTTATGTATTATTATAACCCACTCCACAATAATACTAGACTATGGACATTTGAGAATATCATTATTTTAGGGTTACAATTATGTTTATTATGTTATGTAGAAACAAAACAATAAACATAATTGCTGGATTAATGCCTTAATAAAATATCATGACTCAATGTGCAAAAGTGCTATCATCTCATGATTGGCTTTTGGGCACAACACTAACACTATCTTGCCATTTTGATTACTTGATTTTCTACCATTTAGAGTGGATCTCAAGCTTATACTTGATTTGAAGTAAGAGGGTTTGTGTAATAGTTTAGAACCATGGGATCACAGCCTTATAAAGGGCTACTATTTTGGAACTTTAGGGAAACATTGTTCCATTTACAAATGCTAGCTTCTGTACTGTAGCAAGTAACTAGAGAACCTTATGAATGGCCATTGATGGCTGAAGATACCAAGGTACCTCGAGAATAACTACGGCCATGGTAACTTCTTAAGGCCTTACCTAGAATAAGCTAAAAAAAAAGAAAACCACATCAGAGTACCTAGATCACCACCTTGCCTTGGGCATCCCTAGTCTCCCTTGGGTGACCTTGGCTAGTCTCGTGTGAAGTAATCCTACCTATCTTAGAGGGGAACATGATGCTAGAAGGCGCCTTATCTAATGGATGAGGTACCTCACCTAAGAACTACCTTAACCAAGGTATCCCTAATTGGGCACTTCATCCTGTAAGTTCTACCTAGGGTACCTTGGACTTACCTTCTCAAAGTCTATTTTGAGGATGCAACAAAGGTCGTTACTCCAATACACTGAACAATGTCACCATGGTAATGATCCCAAGTGCCAGAATGATGGCTTGTAGAGGGTTTGTCTAGGTACATCTCCATAAATCTGGATATGGATAATGGTACTTTCACTCATTTCTCTATAAATATGAGGTTGCTCTACATTTCAAGGTAAACAAGCACTACTATGCACATTCTCTACCTTACTCTTCTCATCATATTTCACCTGAATTGTGTGTTAAAGGCTTCCTTCTAGAAAAAATCTGGGGACCTTCATACCTCATTTTCTTTGCTACTTCAAGCTTTCTTCATCAAATGATTACTATTGCAACACTTGAAATGGTGAGCACATCTAGCAGAGAGGATAGAAAATGCCACTTGATACAGTTTGTGGGAACCCAACCATAGATTGTTGTAATGACCAGATGAAGCTCCAAGGACAAGGGCCTCCCTAATGCTCAGTCGGTGGCAGACTACATCCCTCCAAAAGGATCATCAACCCAAAAGATGAACGATCACTATGATGATGGGGTTCCTCCATGACTTTCAGTAGTCTACATAGAGATGACTCAACAACTAGAGCAGCATTTGGGGCTGGCCAAGTTTTCGCAGAAAGGTCTCAGCCAGAAAATTCTGTCAGCTTAATGCTTCATTATTCTAAGAAAGGCTATTCAGAGGATCATACTCACTAAGCGTCATCATCCGAGGAGCTTCCACCTTGGGGTTAGGAATAGTGGTTACAAAGGTCGATGCTCCTCTTCCAGAGAATGCTAGTCCCCTCAGCATATAAGCCTTTCTATTCATTATAGGAGTCCTTCTCCTTGTAGGAGTTATTCCCCTAAATAATGGCATTACTTGCATAAGGTTGATCATCTCCAACAGGAGAAAGAATCGTCCACAAGTGATGCTCTCATTAAAAATCTCTATGAGAGACTTGATAGAGTGGAAAAGTAGGTGACCAAGAAACCTGTTTGGTCTAGGCTTTTAAGGGTCCTTACCGGTGATGAGTCCCCCTTCATATGGGTGATAGCTAATGTTCACATCGCTCATGATTTAAGATTTCCAAGGCTTGAGTGATATAATGGGAGAGGTGACCTACAAGCACATCTTGGAAAATACAAAAGGAGCATGATATTGTATGGAGTAGACAATGCAACTTGTGCAAGTGCCTTGAAGTAACTCTCTTAGGGCCGGCAACTGCTTAGTACAATTTGCTCTCCTCGAGTTCCCTTTCCAACTTCCGAATTCACTTTGCTGCATTCACCCAGCAGTTTATTAAAAGCTGGTGGATAGTAAAAAATGGTTGTGCAAATGTTTGACATAATATAGGGGGAAATGAGTTGCTTTGGAACTATGTTAAATGCTTCAGCTGCAAAGTGTTGAGTGTCCCAGATTTTCATCTAGAGATCCATGTTCTAGAAATGATTTGAAGAATCTGGCATGACTTGCTGCTGTTTTATGAATTCTCAAAGGATCCATCACACACATTGGTGAGTTCTATAGGAGGGCAAAGTAGTATATGATGGCTAAAGACCACGGGGTTAGCTTCTTGAAGTATGAGGGCCAAGGATTTGCAATACTAGCAATATAATCTTGACCACAGGGGGAGGGAAATAGGTGTCCTTGAAAAAATAAAGGAAGAAAACCCTTTTCCACTCATCTAAACAGGTTAAGACCAGCATCATTATGGCCTTCGAGAGGCAAAGAGGTGTCAAATGGCCAAAGTCGATGTCCCCAGATAACAAGAAGAAGAAAATACTTCCAACTCCATTGTGATCATGGCTAAGATACCAAGGACTGCTTCGAACTAAAGAAATACATAGAGTCTTTGATTGAGTAGGGGTAGTTGAGATTGTACCTTTTCCTGTTCCTCAAAGGGCAATGATTGAAGGGATGATGAAAAGGGAGGTGACAACATTGACTATAACTTAGATCATCATCGAAACAATCGAGGTCCCAAATAGCAGCCTCCTCTTGTTGGAGTCATCCAAATGATTACAACTAGAATCCCTTTAGCTGAGATGAAAAGAAAAGGGTGTGAGATCATATTGATGGAATTTGATAGCCTAACCAATTGGCTAACTAGGCAGGATGGGTTGGTCATCAAGTTCCCTCATAACAACCATCTTCTAACCATGGCTAGAATAAAAAATTGGGACCAAGAAAGGGTCATTTATGATGACAGCATGAACATTAATGTTCTATTTGCTCACCTCCTCCTAAACCATGGCATTTCTCAAACAAAACATAGACTGATGATGTTGCCCACCTTTGGGGTCAACCTAGGGGAATTGCTTATCATGGGATGGATCAACCTCCCCCCAATGTTACAGGGATGGTCGATAAATAATCACACCAATCTCTTCACTTCAAGCATGATGAGATTCATTTTCATTAACATTTTTTCCCTTTATAATGCCAAAATTGGAAGGCACATGCATGGAAACTTGCACATGTGGTCGGATGTCAAATACTTAACTGTGACCTTTGAAGTTGAACAGGGGGACACGACTATCTACATTAACCAGGCCAATGTTAGGAAGATATTCACAAGGTCTAGGCATTCACCAGGGAAGATTTGTGTAAGTACTTTGGGAAACAATGCTTCAAACGAAACCACCAAACCAATTACTGAAGATGTCAATGCTAAGGCTAAATAACTAGTGTAAAGGCTCTCCAAGTACTTCACCAGGCTTGAATGTTGAGGTAAGTAAATCCTAAGTTATTTCCCTAAAATAATTTTTACTAAGCAAGGAAACCAAGCTTAGTAATGTTAAGTTGAGTTCCAAAGTGTAATTGGCACCTAAAGGGCAAAAAAGGTAAAACGGTAATTTTGCACCAAGTTAGTGGCATGACCATAATTACAGTGAAATAAGGCTCATGAAAATGTTTTGAGATCAATAAGTTAAGACCGTAAGTGTTTCTAGTTATTTGAACCAAAAGTAAATGTTAAGGGTGAAAAATGCAATAAGTGAGAAATTGAGCTATTATGTCTTAGAATGGCTTAAATGGCTTAAGTGATGGTGTAGGAAGTGTGTGGGTAAGAAAAACATTTCTATGGGGCCAAGGAGTGATGGTGTAGGAAGATTTTAAGTGGCCTAAGTGAATCAAAGTTAAGTTTAAGGGCCAAAGTGGGAAGTGGAAGAGAATTAGGATAAGTGGGAGTAGTTGGTTGCATATATTTGGTAGAGTTGGGAACTATTCATCATCTCTCTCATCCACCATTTTCATAGATCTCCTTTCTCCATATCTCTTCCTCATCAAAACTTCCAAATCACCCAAAATTTCATGAAAATTGAAGGTCCCAAAGCCATCCTAACAAGCCCCTAGCTTATTTTTAGTGTATTTGGTGCATTTGAGCTTGGTTTTAAAAGTTTTTAGTTCAAGCCCTAAGGTAAGCATCTTTGATCCTTGTGTGTTATTTCTAATCTTTTTAAATGGTTAGTAATGGTCTTAATTTCATGCCCTAGGTGTCCAATTTGGTTAAATTCAAGCTTGGAACTCAAAGGAACCCCATGGAGCTCATGTGAGCTTGTTGCTTGCTTCTTGCTTTAAGGATGATTTAAGGTAAGGGATTTAAGTTAATTCAGCTCATATAATGCATAGAAATATATTATTACATGTAGGAATTAAGTAGAAATATGACCCATGTGAATTGGCTTTAGGGATTGGAAGGTTAGGCAAGTTTTGTGCAAGTTCACGCACAGTTGCGCAATGCTGGAAGAGCATTGGTGATACGTTACCACTGGAGATGGAATTTAGTGATATATCACCATTGGTGAGACATCACCAGCAATCTTCCAGGGAACCCAAGGACTGAAGCCATTAGTGACGCATCACCAATGGTGTCACCAAGGCATAAGTCCCTCAAGCTCTGGGCATGCTAAGAACGTCTTAATCTTTCAGTTATCATTCCTACGGCATTCTAAGATGTTTCATAGCTTTAGTAAGGTCTAGAACTTATTCCTAAGTTGAGAATTATGCATTATTTAGATGGCAAATAAGTGGTGTGGTTAAGGAAGCACTAAGGAGACTAGGGTGGGATTTGGTTACTTTGTTGGCCCAAGTGGGAGGTCTTAGACTTTCAGGCAATGAAAGGGAAACCTAAGATGATCCCTTTGGTTTGGTAAGTAACCCACTAAGAAGCCCTAGGATGAGCTCTAAGAGCATGGCAAGTTGAACCACATTAGGCAGCTGCCTTGCACAATAAGTTAAGGGGAAGAGACAGGTAAGAAGAGAGTAAGTGACAACTTACTCTAAATATTTCATCAAAGGTGAGCAAAGGTTGAGTAAGTGATGACTTACTCTAAGGTGCCCGTAAAAGAACTTCATGGGGTTGGTTAAGTGTTAGCATAGGATACAAGGGCCAGTATCCAAGTACACTAGCTGTAAGAGCTCATGGCAAGTCTAGCACCTATGGGTGTAACGATGTCCTAAGTGCATTTACATGTGCATATTTGATCCATCCATCCACCTATCTATCCATCTATTTTTTGCATTATTTGTTGTTCTTTTTCTTGTTTCAAGTTGCATTGTTGGTTGCTTGTTTATTCTATTTGTTATTTGTATATGTGTCCATGTTGTGCTTTCATGCTTGCATTTGTTTCCCTCTACAGGTGCCAAATCCCTTACTGAGTACATTAGAGTACTCACCCTTTAAGTGTTGTGCAGGTTTTAAGCGGGCTAGTCGGGCTTAACAGTTGATAAGGGGTGATTGTTAAGGCAAAGTTTTATTGTTTTAAAGGAATTCTCTATGTAGGAAGCTTAAAGTTTCTAAGCTTCTTGTAGCATAAGCTAGTACTGACCATAGTGTTTGGCTTACTGTTTGAGGCTAAGTGAGTACAAGGAAAGTGTGGCTCATCACTTAAAGCTAGCTTGCTTGGGTGAAGAGCTAAGGATGGATCTTAGTAGATACATGTTGCTTCTTCTACATGTATGGTATTTTCATACAAATAAATTGTATCTACCAGTGTCCATTAGTGTGTATAACACTATGGTTACATTTGGGTGCATATAAGTTTGAGATGTATGCGCATAGTTGTTACTTAAAGTAACTAAAATTTTTACGTCATGGCTTGTTTTGAATTATATTTTCGTTAACTATAGTAGCACTGTTTTCAATGTTACTTTTATTTATTGTTATCACATAGCCAGGACAATCCATGCATATTTCCTATGCAAGGTAGGCTAAGTAACTAGTTGCACATAATGAATTAAGATACTTCATGAGTAATAACTAGCCAATTGTAACCAAGTGGAATCATAGTTACTTAAGAGCTTACTATTGGAAGTAAAAGGGCCCTGGGACCCTATGTCACCACAAGTAGAAACCAAAAATTTGTAACTAATTTAGGCCAAAGTACTTGAATTGGGAAAAACATGCCAAAAGCGAAAAATGCTCAAACTTTACCTTTTTTTCTTTGAAATAAACATTAGTGCGCTTACTTACCAAAGGGTATGCCCAATATCAGTCTAGACACCACACAACATAATCTTCCATTAGATTTTGATCCCTGATTGATTTGGGAAAAAAAACATAATACCACCCTCCATGAAAGAGCCTTCATTAAGCAAGGAGTTTAATGACTCTCGAAGGTAAGGGTGATAGGGCAGGTAAAGTGCTCAGATTGGTTGAGGAATGGAGAAATTACTAAAAGGGAAGTGATAAACTTTGGATATAGATAGACTTTGCTAGTGTCAATGATGCATGTGCAAAGGACTCCCATCCTTTGCCTTTGGGCAGTTGCTCAATATATTCAAAATTAAAAGACATTGAGCTTCTTGGATGCATTTAATGGCTATCACCAAATTTGAGTGAATCTTGCTAGTGAGGAAAAAACATCCCTCATAACTGATGAAGGTACATTTTGCTACATTTAATTGCCACTCAGTTTGAAGAAGGCCAGAATGACGTACCAAAGGCTCACATGCAAAGTGTTCATCAAACAAATAGGCAGGAACATGGAAGTTCATGCAGACAATATAATCACCAAAAGTTGATCCCAAAGACCACACTAAATACCTATGAAAAACATATCAGCAATTGAGGAAATTCAACATACATGTGTCTGGCATAAAGGCCAACACGTTTCTTAGTTTTACGGATTTTGAAAGAAAAATAAATGCAAACCCAAAAAAAAAATCAAGTCACTCCTTGACTATCGTACTACAAAGTCTATCAATAGAGTGCAAAGATGCATTGTGAATAACGATAACTTGATTGTTTTATCTCCCGCTATGACAACTCGTGGCATCCCTTCTTCAAAACCTTGACTAAAGAGAGAAAGAAAGGATGCCATAGTAAGTGAAGGGCTAGTTTGCCAGTATGTGGCATGTTAGCAAGCTTGAAAAAATTTGGAGGAGTATAAAGATGAATTCCCCACCCCATGGTGATAAAATGAAAGACCTCTATCCAAATGATGTATTGAGCTTGGAGAATATGACATCATCCACAAGTTGAGAAAAAAATTAGGGCAAAGGAACTACCTGACTTGATTTGATGAACTCTTGGAAAATGCTAAAGGTGGAGTGTATGCCCTTGAAGTTGAGGAACCGGAGCTGTTCTTTAAAGTCTCGATGGAATAAGGGCCTCAAAGTTGATCAAAGTTGACTCTTAGTAATAGGCAATGTCATCGAAAACAATGACTTGATTGTTGGCCCACAATCGACCTAGAACATTGGCATTAAAACCCTTGAAGAATATAAGGTTAAAGAATTCAATCTTAAGAAGTAATTTGATCCTACAAAAAAAACTAATGAATAAATTGGACTTAGTGCAAATAGAAAAGATAACTTAAAAGGAAAATGTTAAAGACTGATGCATTAGTTGTTGGGTTTCGGGAGCCAAACAGCGCAGCGGAATTTAACCGAAACCCTCCAGGATCCAACTGAAACGGGGTAAATTGGGTGTTCGAAAATTTCATACCTAATTTTTGGTTGAGATCTCTCACTCAACTGTAGAGTCAAATCACAAAACCTGAACAGTTGACGTGTTCAACCTCTCTATGATATCCACACGAGCCTCTCAGGATCACCACGCTTCCACCACATCCCGGCAGATGCGTTTCTCTTGCGCTCGCAGTGCTAGCTTGCATCCTCCAAGGAATTGCAAGAGAAGAGTGCGGCTGTCCTTTTGGGAGGCTAGGGCAAGGAGACCTGCGAATTTCTCACTAGAAGTTGTATTTATAGTGAGACTCAACTTCCAAGCCTAATGGGTTTCAAAGCCTTAATCCAATTAGGATTTAATTTCGGGCTTAATAATGGCTCAACTCTTGGGCCCATTATTAATACGAAATTAAAGTGAAACCATAACCCAAATAATTAGCTCATGCACTCTAATGACCCACATAGCTCTATGTGTGCGACCCAATAGGCTCTTATCACGTTGGCAATGATCATAAATCATATTTATGATCATAAGCAATGAGCGGTGTCTAGCAGCACATCATTGCTACCCAAGTGACAAGATTGTCGATGATTCGACTCAACATTTATGATCATCACTGATATATGCCATTGTCCCTTTGTCCAAGATATCAATACTAAGCACGAGACATGGAATGTGTCACTCTTGTATAGCCCAATCTTTGGTTTCTTGATTACCGAGTAGACCAACTTAAACTGATGACATTGATATCGTATATCAACTCATCCGAGCATGGCCATGCATTTTTCTAAGTCTTACTCTATCAAGGGGCCTGAAGATATCACTCTCGTTACATAGGAGGGACAAATCCCATCTTGATCATACAAATCCCTCCGAATGATATGTGACATACCCAATGACCTCCCTCAAGTTCACTCAGTTACGAGCAACAAAGGAAAGTATCAAAGTATGTGACTCACATGTAGGGAACCTTGATGATTTTAGGTCGAAGGACTACATATACCATGATCATTATGAGAATCACTTATGACACTCATATAACGATCCATGAAGTGTTCTCATGGTGGGTCGGTCCAGTACACAAGTTCTCCAACTTGTACCCATATGTAGACTACATATCTCATATTAGTCTCCACATATGCTAGTCATTATGTATTATTGCAACCTGCTCCACAATAATACTAGACTAAGGACATTTAAGGATATCATTATTCTAGGGTTACAATTATGTTTGTTAAGTTACGCAGAAACAAAACAACAAACATAATTGCTGGGTTAATGCCTTAATAAAATATCATGACTCAATGTGCAAAAATACAATCATCTCATGATTGGCTTTTGGGCACAACACTAACAATCTCCCACTTGCACTAAAAGCCAATCATCCATGTATCTAGTACCGATGGACCTAGAATGGCTATCATGCTTCTGCTGCGTAAAGGGGTTTGTCAGTGGATCAACAATGTTGCTGTCTATCGAAGTCCTGCATATCCTTACATCACCCCTCTTGATGATCTCCCTGATGAGATGATAGCGTCGGAGTATGTGTTTGGATCGCTGGTGAGATCGAGGTTCTTTAGCCTGTGCGATTGCTCCATTGTTGTCGCAATAGAGCTCTATCAGGTCGGTAATGCCTGGAACCACTCCAAGTTCAGTGATGAACTTCTTGATCCAAACTGCCTCCTTCGCAGCATCAGAGGTGGCAATGTACTCAGATTCTGTTGTAGAGTCAGCTACTGTCTCTTGCTTTGAACTCTTCCAGCTCACAGCACCACCACCAATACAAAACACATAACCAGATTGCGATCTAAAATCATCCTTATCGGATTGGAAGCTTGCATTGGTGTAACCCTTTACAACGAGCTCATCTTCACCTCCATAGAGCAAGAATGCATCCTTAGTCCTTTGTAATTACTTAAGGATGTTCTTAACAGCTGTCTAGTGACTCTCACCAGGGTTCGATTGGTACCTACTCATCATGCTCAAAGCATATGAGACATCGGGACGAGTACATATCATGGCATACATGATAGATCCAATTGCTGAGGCATATGGAATCTTACTCATGCGATCTCTCTCCTCGGTTGTACTCGGACACTGAGATCTAGAAAGAGTGATACCATGTGACATGGGCAAGAATCCTTTCTTGGAATCTTGCATGCTAAACCTCTTTAGCACCTTGTCAATATATGTACTTTGACTTAGGCCAAGAAGCTTTCTAGATCTATCTCTATATATCCTGATGCCTAACACATAGGCTGCTTCACCCAAGTCCTTCATAGAGAAACATTTCCCTAGCCAAGTCTTCACAGACTGTAGCTCAAGAATGTCATTCCCGATGAGTAGTATGTCATCTACATAAAACACCATGAAGACAATAGCGCTCCCACTAACCTTCTTGTAGACACAAGGTTCATCTTCATTTTTGATAAAACCAAACTCTTTGATTGCATCATCAAAACAAAGATTCCAACTTCGAGAAGCTTGCTTCAGTCCATAAATGGACCTTTGCAACTTGCACACTTTATTGGCATTCTCAGGAGTGACAAAACCCTCAGGTTGTGTCATGTACACATCCTCAAATAGCTTTCCATTTAGGAATGCAATTTTGACATCCATTTGCCATATCTCATAATCATAGTGTACAGTAATAGCAAACAAAATTTGGATGGATTTAAGCATAGCAACTGGTGAAAAAGTTTCATCATAGTCAATACCATGAATTTGCTTGAAACCTTTTGCAACCAATCGTCCCTTAAAGGTAATCACATTACCATCCATGTCAGTTTTCTTCTTGAAATCCATTTGCACCCTATGGGTTTTACCCCTTCAGGTGGGTCAACCAAAGTCCATACTTAGTTTTCATACATGGATTCCATCTCGGATTTCATGGCCACTACCCACTTCTCAGAGTCAGGCCCCTACATAGCTTGCTGGTAGGTTGTGGGCTCATCCTGATCCATGAGCATCACATCTCCGGTGTGAGTCACGAGAAATCCATATCTCTCGGGCTTACGCCGAATCCTACCAGTCCTACGTGGGCTTTGTGTTGCAGGAACAGACTCTTGAACAACATCTTGTGTTGTCTGTTCAGATTCCATTTCAGGTTTCATGTCTCCTTGTTGTTCTTGAATTTCTTCAAGTTCTACTTTCCTCCCACTAGTTTCTTTAGAGATAAACACTTTCTCCAAAAAGACACCAGTTCGAGCAACAAACACTTTTTACTCAGAAGGATTGTAGAAATAGTAACCCTTTGTTTCTTTGGGATACCCAACAAAAAGGCATTTTTGAGACTTGGGCCCTAGTTTGTCAGAGGATTGACATTTCACATAAGCGTCACAGCCCCAAATCTTCATAAAAGACAAATTGGGACGCCTCCCATTCCATATCTCATATGGTGTCTTTTGAACCGATTTGGATGGAACTCAGTTTAGTGTAAAAACGGTTGTCTCTAGAGCATGTCCCAAAAGGAGTTTGGAAGGTCAACTTGACTCATCATAGAGTGAACCATGTCTAACAGAGTTCAATTTCTCCTTTCAGATACACCATTCCATTGAGGTGTACCTGGTGGAGTGAGTTGTGATACTATACCACACTCCTTCAGATAGTCAAGGAATTCTCGATCCAAGTACTCTTCACCTCGATCACCTCGATCACTTTAATACTCTTCCCGAGTTGTTTCTCTACTTCATTCTTGAATTCTTTGAACTTTTCAAAGGATTCTGACTTGTGTCTCATAAGATACACATAGCCATATCTGCTGAAGTCATCAGTGAAACTAATGAAGTATTGGAAACCTCCTCTAGCTTGTGTAGACATAAGGCCACATACATCACTATGTATGAGTTCTAGTAAGTCATTAGCCCTTTCACTTTGCCCTGTGAATGGGGCTTTGGTCATCTTGCCCAACAAACATGACTCACATGTCTCATATGATTCAAAATCAAATGAGTCCAAGAGTCCATCCTTATGGAGCTTGGATATGCGGGTCTCATTTATATGGCCCAAGCGACAGTGCCAGAGATAGGTCAGGTTTGAATCATTTAATCTGACCTTCTTGGTATTCACATTATAGATTGGATCTTCGAGGTCTAGAACATACAACCCATTGCTAAGTTGAGCACTACCATAAAAGATTTCATTCAAATAAATAGGACAACATTTGTCCTTTATTATAAATGAAAAACCTTTCTTGTCCAAACAAGAAATAGAAATAAAATTTCTCCTAATAGTAGGCACAAAGTAGCAGTTGTCTAATTCTAAAACTAATCCACTAGGTAAAGTGAGAACATAAGTCCCTACGGCTAAGGCAGCAACCTTTGCTCCATTTCCAACACGTAGGTCCACTTCACCTTGGGCCAATCTTCTACTTTTATTTAGAGCCTGCACATTTGCACAAATGTGAGATCCACATCCAGTATCCAATACCCAAGATGAGGAAGTAGAAAAGTTAGCCTCTATAACAAGAATACCTGAAGTGGAAGTCTTACTTCCCTTTTCCTTAGCAAGTTCTTCAAGATAGAGCTTGTAGTTGCGCTTCCAGTGTCCAGGTTGCTTACAATGGAAGCACTCCCCTTCCTTTGCCACACCACCCTTTGGTTTCAATGCAGCTGAATAAGAATTAGCATTAGACTTTCCATTAGCTTTATCCTTCTTCTTGTTGGCTTTTCCCTTTCCCTTGCCCTTTTGAACCATCAAAATGGGCTTAGCCTTCATAAGGTTTTGCTCAGCAGTTCTTAACATGTTGAGCAATTCAGGGAGGGACTTGTCTAGGTCATTCATGTTATAGTTCATGACGAACTGACTGTAGCTTTCAGGCAACGATTGCAAGACTACATCAATAGCCAACTCTTTCTGAAGAGCAAATCCTAAATTCTCAAGATTCTCAATGTACCCAATCATCTTGAGCACATGAGGACCCACGGGACTTCCCTCGGACATCTTGCACTGAAACAATGCCTTAGAGGTCTCAAACCTCTCATGCCTAGCTTGCTCTTGGAAAAGCATTTTGAGATGTTCGATCATATCGAACGCCCCTATGTTCTCGTGTTGCTTCTGAAGCTCAGATTCCATGGTAATAAGCATGAGGCATGCAACATCCAAAGCATCATCAGAATGCCTCTTGTGAGCATCCCTTTCAGCTCTTGGAGCAGTGGCAGCAGGCTCATTCGGAATGGGCTGCTCTAGGACATAGGCCTTTCTCTCTTGCTTGAGGACTATCCTCAAGTTTCGGTACCATTTGAGAAAGTTGGTCCCATTCAGTTTTTCCTTCCCAAGGATTGATCGCAACGAAAGTGTCGATGTGTTTTGTGCCATGGTTATCTACAACAGTAAATATGCAGTGTAAGAGTCATGTATTTTAATTCATTTAATAAGGACTTTTATTAAACGATACTCCCACTATTTTCCTCAAAATAATAACCCTCGATATTATTTCGGAACACCTCGACGCTAAGGTATTCTAGTGGGCCAAGATCCATATTTGACCACAACCTGAGTCAGCTTTGGCTTTTCTCTCAAGTTACAGCTATTTAGGTAGGCAACTTTTTGCCAATTGCATCTTATGCAACTCTTGGATAGTTGGGTGAACAACACTTATCCAAGCTCATCTCATGAGCTTAAGCCCAACTCTGTGCCTCTAAGTCCCTAATCCTATTAGGATGACTTAGTTAAGTCGGACCCAAAGTTAGCAATTTGGATATCACTATTATCCCATCGCGCCTTACCAAGATGAACATAGGTGCTTTGGTTTGGCAAACCCACCTAATGTTGATCAAAGTCTTGACGAGTGCCAACATTTGGAAGGCATCACATTTGATGACTTAATATTTGTTTGAGGGATTTTTTGTTTGATCTCACCAATTTGTTATCTCCGGTTGTCTTATACATGCATCACATACAAATATAAAACATGCATCTCATGCGTTCAAGAAAGTAAACGTGACATGGTTATAGCCCAAACTATGCGATATTCTCAAGCCAATGAGAATATCATAAAAGCCTAAGAAAAGAAAAGAGTCTTCACAAGCTCCTTCTCTTCCATTCTTGGCTGCCCTTTTGTTGTCACCTCCTTGGACATACCACCTTGGATGATCCTTGGACATATCACCTTGGATGATCCCATAATGCACCATTACATCAATAATAGAAACCTCGAGTCACATTCGAGGGGAGTAAGGTGAGAAGAGAATGTACAATGAGAGTGATAAGAAAAGGCACGACTCGCAGACCGTATTTACAAGTACAACCAATGAAGGGCTATAACCATGCACCATGCTTCAAATACCAATCAGCATATCATGTCAAATCTCATTCAACAAAGATGCATGCCAATTTTCGTGGGTTGATTAACCGGTTTTTATTTATGTGGCGCTTCGCATACGGCGGTCCCGCTGGCCGGTCAGCATGAGATTCCTCCATTCGAGCCACCAAAAATACCTTACTTTTGGTGCCCGAACAGGCCGAATCCGAACAAACCTAGGGTTTTTACAACTATTGCAAGAATCCTAATCCATATAGGTATCTCATACCTATCAATTTCGAGTTAATCTCATTAACCAATTTGTGTCGTTTCTTCATATATCTCATATGTTCATTACGAGTTCCGGTTTCATGCAACATGAATCAATCTAATTAATCATGCCCGAAAAGCAACCGAACACATAACATCATGCGATTCAACATCAATCCCGATTTAGGGTTTCACCAGTAGCTCTGATACCACTGTTGGCTTTCGAGAGCCAAACAACACAGCGGAATTTAACCGAAACCCTCCAGGATCCAAGTGAAACGGGGTAAACCGAGTGTTCGAAAATTTTCATACCTAATTTTTGGTTGAGATCTCTCACTCAACTGTAGAGTCGAATCACAAAACCTGAACAGTTGACGTGTTCAAGCTCTCTATAGTATCCACACGAGCCTCTCGGGATCACCACGCTTCCACCACGTCCCGGCAGATGCGTTTCTCTTGCGCTCGCAGTGCTAGCTTGCGTCCTCCAAGGAATTGCAAGAGAAGAGTGCGGCTGTCCTTTTGGGAGGCTAGGGCAAGGAGACCTTCGAATTTCTCACTAGAAGTTGTATTTATTGTGAGACTCAACTTCCAGGCCTAATGGGTTTCAAAGCCCTAATCCAATTAGGATTTAATTTCGGGCTTAATAATGGCTCAACTCTTGGGCCCATTATTAATACGAAATTAAAGTGAAACCATAACCCAAATAATTAGCTCATGCACTCTAATGACCCACATAGCTCTATGTGTGCGACCCAATAGGCTCTTATCACGTTGGCAATGATCATAAATCATATTTATGATCATAAGCAATGAGCGGTGTCTAGCAGCACATCATTGCTACCCAAGTGACAAGATTGTCGATGATTCGACTCAACATTTATGATCATCACTGATATATGCCATTGTCCCTTTGTCCAAGATATCAAGACTAAGCACGAGACATGGAATGTGTCACTCTCGTATAGCCCAATCTTTGGTTTCTTGATTACCGAGTAGACCAACTTAAACTGATGACATTGATATCGTATATCAACTCATCCGAGCATGGCCATGCATTTTCCTAAGTCTTACTCTATCAAGGGGCCCGAAGATATCACTCCCGTTACATAGGAGGGACAAATCCCATCTCGATCATACAAATCCCTCCGAATGATATGTGACATACCCAATGACCTCCCTCAAGTTCACTCAGTTACGAGCAACAAAGGAAAGTATCAAAGTATGTGACTCACATATAGGGAACCTTGATGATTTTAGGTCAAAGGACTACATATACCATGATCATTATGAGAATCACTTATGACACTCATATAACGATCCATGAAGTGTTCTCATGGTGGGTCGGTCCAGTACACAAGTTCTCCAACTTGTACCCATATGTAGACTACATATCTCATATTAGTTTCCACATATGCTAGTCATTATGTATTATTGCAACCAGCTCCACAATAATACTAGACTAGGGACATTTAAGGATATCATTATTCTAGGGTTACAATTATGTTTGTTAAGTTACGCAGAAACAAAACAACAAACATAATTGCTGGATTAATGCCTTAATAAAATATCATGACTCAATGTGCAAAAATACAATCATCTCATGATTGGCTTTTGGGCACAACACTAACAGTCTATTGTACTCAAAATCTCTCTATTATCTAATTGGCAATTAAGTGGTTTGTTTAGCTAACTAACTAAAAATTATACTAAACTAACTAATGATGTAAAATAAATAGTTAAAAAACTAACTACTGGTTGTAGAAAGCAATCAAACAATCAACAAGTAAGATATGTCATGCTTAGATATGAATCCCCCTAGAAATTTACTACATTACTCGTACTTTGGTTTAACATGCATATAGTTAACTTAGACCTAGAGTACTAATAGATTAGCTCCATACTACTCTCAGTTACTAACCCCTATTCTTAAGTCACTAATAGGGTGTTTTGCCTTACTGTGCTTCCTAAAAATGCATTACTAGTTCAATGACCCAACTAGACGGTTTCACCCCAGTTCGAAGGTATTATGCCAATTTGTTACTCCTAACTCGAAAATATCCCTTCGACCCAACGATGATCCACAACAAACATACTAGACAATACTTGCATATGTTCATCATCCAACATTGAATTCATAGGCTAGCTAATATTAGTCAATGCATCAATGAACATTGGATAGATCACAAGAAAACCATAATTATATTAATCCAAGAATAATCATAACAACAAAATCATCCTGGGTTCATCTACTCTAGTCATGAGCAGAAAAATTAGCTAATCATACTGATAAAGAAACACAACATAAACAAAAGAAAGATAAGAATTGAAGACTCCATTTTTCAAATTCTTTTCTTCCAGGAAATCTTTGCTTTGGGGTGAACTAATAGGTGTTGATCATTTGAGCTACCTCTAGTAGCCTTCTACCGTGAAAGCTAAACTCCCTTTCTATGTATTTTCACCTCCTTTTCTCTCTCTTCTTTTTTCTACAAAAATAACTCGATAAAACCCTAAAAATAATCAAACATGGCTTGGGACACGACCATATTTCATGTCTGGAACATAAAAATCATAAACATTTAATGACATTGTCTGGTCATGGGTGTGACACATAACACAGGTGTGTTTAGCGATGCCATGGACATGTTAGGAGTTAGGTCTACTCCAATTTTTTCCAAACCTTTCCATTTAGCTCCAAAATTTGTGCAAAATCCTTCCTAAGCACAAAAAAGTTAAATAATACCTAAAAACAAAATATAAATCAATTAAGCACCAATTCCTTATCAAGGAAAAGCATGTAGAAAACATATATAAACATGTGCACACCATATTTTTCCCCTACAATTGAACTTTTGCTTGCCCTCAAGTAAAACATAAAAAGGACACCCGAAAAATAAAAATAAAATAGGATAACACTCTTGAGCAAAGAAAGATGGATGAGAGGATTAAGACTTTTAAGGATCTTGAGAAATTAACAAGACTCTCAAGCATGCAACTTTTTTAGTCTAACACTCCTAAAACAAAACAAGTTAATGGGAACAATTCATTCCCAAGCTAGCAATCTGTATCTCTAGAAGCTTTAGTGAAAACATTAAATTTTTATGCATAGTAAATAACATACACCAAACTAAATTGAAGCTTATTATGGACAACCACAAAATCATGGAAATAGGTAGTTGATTGAACTTTTCAATCACTTTTCTTATTTTTCAAGTATTCCTCTTCATGTGCTACTAAACTTTGTACCAAGTGTACACTACATGAGCACTAGCTTTACGCAAGCTATTCATCAGCACAATCCAAGGTGATATTTTATCGTACTCATGACTCTAGCATTTTTCGAGTTGTGATCAATTCTTACTTTAGGAGAAGACCCCAACGTATTTTAATACTAAGAAACAGTGGACTAGCACATTATTCAAAATTTATTATTTTTATATTATTCAACAATTAGCCATATTTCTATCAACCAATCTTACCATAATTCCAAACATAATAACTTGATATAAAAAATAGCTTTTAAAGACCATCTTCCACTAGCTTCATAGTGAATTGCAAAAACATTTTGAAAACAATTATACACATATGTAAAAGATCTCAATAATCATTTACTTACGTTAAAGTTAAACACTCAAGACAATAAATTAACAGTCACTTTCTATCAATAAAATCACTCTCAATAGTATCATTGAAAAGCAATTTAGCTAAAAAAAATTTCAAGATATTCAAAAAATTCCAATAATTCAATAAAAATAAAAGAAAAATAAAGACCTAAGCTACCCAGTCCCCCACATTTAAGATGTACATTGTCCATAATATGCAAACATTAAAAATAAAACATGGAAATGAAATGGGCATTAGAAACTAATACCATCTTGAAAAATTCAGTTGCCTGCTACATAAGGCGATGTTCTAAAAGATCCATAAAAATTGATTGAGTCTTAGGTTTAATAGAGAAAGACTTCCAAGAAAATAGAAAAGATGATCGTTATAACAAAAATAATGATAAAGGCTAGAAATATAACTTCTAAAATGGAAATATAAAAGCAACTAACATAAGGAGCAACCGATATTCCAGTAACAATATCCTAGATAAATAAAAAGGAATAATATCTATAAAACATAAACACATAAATAAAGGGAAATGAATGTCCTGTAATCCATCAAGTATCTCTCATCAGAGATGATCCTGTGATGGGAGTTTCAGTTGCAGTATCTAGAGCTGTCATCATCTTTGTTGACACCTTGGTGTCATGCTTGTGACTTGTATAGGCCCTAGGCTGTTATGAAATGTAAATATGTGATTAAAACCAGTCACAAGTGTAACATTAAGGGTTACACAATGTAAGTACCCCAAAAGTACTCCATTTGAACCACAAAAGAAAATTAATGTAATATGGTGAAACCATGACCTAGATGAAGCTATAGCATAGCACTAAAACACAAAAAAAGGATTCTTAGGCACACCCCAATGTGCTTCTATGTGAACTTAGAAGTGCAAAAGCCTAAAAGCACCAAAAGACAATGCAAGACTATAGTGCTTATGATGGAGATACCAATGTGGGTAACCATACATCCATAAAAATGTGGTGGTATCATGGAGAGTAGAAAAGACACCTGAGAGTGTACTAGAACTCTTTTAAGTGCACCATTGTGTACCATTATATGCAAGTGTGTGCTTATGGTGGCTTTAAAGCCTATGGACTTAAAGGGCATTTTATGGGAATGATATATATCATTCAAATGGTAATTTTGGCTACAATGTGGACCACTAAGAGGTGAAAAACACTAAGGCAACATGAAGACACTTCAAGAAACATTAAAATGCTCTTAGGAGCATTTCTAAGTACACTTGTGTTCAAAGCAAAGTTTAAGGCCCTAATTGGCTGAATAAAGTGTCAAAGTGGGTGCTCAATATGCACCAATTGAGAAGTTAAGTAGGTTAAAACAAATTCCAAAATGGCTTAAGCTAATTGGAGGAAGGTTGGATGAAGAATCCGAAGTCAATGGTCATGGAGGCTACACATTCAGCCAAGTTTGTTTGCATAGTCTTCAATGGCTATTAAAGGCAACTTGTTGGCTACTTATTGGTAGCTTCCTAAGCTCATTTAACCTAGCTAAGCTCCTGCCATGTGCCAAAAGGAATGCCAAACCAAAGAAAGAGAACAAACTAGTCAAAAAACTAAAATGGCAGCTTGGTTGGTCTTTCAACAACCATTTGATTTTGGCCTCTAAAGACCAAATTTATGGTAGATTCTTTGCTATTTCTTTTTATAAATAAGAGGGCATTAAGTTAAGAAAAGGACCTACTAAGGGCCAAGACAAGAATGAAACAAAAAGGAAGAATAACCAACTAAATGGCTTGGTTACAAAGCCATTCAGCCTACATTGGTTACTAAGTGTTTCAAGGCAACTTCCAAGCTATTTCCTAGCAACTTCTTACATCATTTACTACTGAAGACTTAGTCCTAATACTTACCAAAGACCACAAAAAATAATGAGAAGAAAAGGAACCAAAAGAATGTCCAAAACAAATAAAGAAAATGTAAATGACTTATTCAAGTCATTTGGCCACCACCAACATTCAAGCCTCGTTAAGGTAATTTATTTGCAAATTTTTAACCATTTCCTAGCTATTATTTAATTTACTATCTCTTTCAAACACCTTAGACACAAACCAAGAGCACATGAAGGCTGAGACATAAGCAAGAAATCCAATACAACACCAACAAGCAAAAGCCAAAGCTATGTTGATGCATCCAAGATGGTGTCCTTCTAAAGCTACCTTATTATTCCTTTATTCCTAAATTCTCATCACCACCTACCTAGTAGTACTCCTGCCTAAGTACCCTCAAGTTTTGGTAAAGAAAGCCCATGGAGAAGGATGGATAAATAGTGAATTTGCTACAAACATCAAGCAAGCCTTTCACTTGGTGTTACCTAAGTTGGTGCCTATGTCTTCGGGAAAATGACCAAGCTTTCTTACTACTTCTTAAGTATTGGTAAGGACCCAATATGAAGCTTCTTCTCCTATATTTTGAAGGGGAAAAAGCCACACTAGGTGATGGCTTAAGCCAAAAGGAACCCAGAGGCTATGTTAATGAGGGTATGTGTGCTTAAAGCATTATGGTAAGCTAGCTAGTTTGCTTTTCAAAAGCATAGGGTTTTTGCTCAAGTTTCACCAAGCTTGACAACCACCTAGAGCTCGATAATAAATGAACAGTAATTCAAGTGATCACAAGAAGAAACTACCATGCATGTGCTAACTGCCCTTTCATCATTTATATGTGTATTATGTATTATTCTACACTTATTTTTTTTTGGTGTCTTTTATGTCTTTGGATGCAGGTTACCAAAAAATTTTGGAGGTTTATTTGTATCAATGTTTTAAACATAAAATAAGGCACTAGGTGCTGTTTGGGTTCTTCACTAAGTACCCATGTACTCATGCCATCTTTTGCCTATTTTAGGTAAAGAAATGGAGGACTAAGGGGCTCAGGAACCTCTTCATGGGGTCTATGTATAGAGAGGTAAAACTCTCAGTTATGGCTTATGAGAAAGGAAGCATAAATAGGTTCACTAATCTAGACTGATGATTGTGTTTCTGTGTTATGTAGGCCTTAATGGTTATGGTGGGTATCGTTGTTGCTAGAACAATCCTGGTATGGACCAAGACCCAGAGGGTCATCAATAATTTGTGGCCTAAATATCAAGTTAAAGTGAAAGTAGAAGTCTTAGTGGGTCTGGAGACTATATGAACAGAAATAAGTGTACCATGCATAACACCTTTTAAAACATCAAACTTTGGTGTTTTAGGCCATGTAGTCCTTGAAATTTTGGCTTGCATATAGCTGTATATGTAACACAAGAGAACTAGGCTAGAATAAATGTGTGCTTGTATATATTTTTGGGCCTAGGCAGGCCATAGGGCACTAAGAAAAAGAAATATGCATGGTTTGAATCCTATAATGTATGAATGTATGTACAAGCATGATTAAGTTTGATGTAGCCCTAAAATAGGTAGAACTTACTATTACATGCACACTTAGCCCCAAAGCAATCTCAAGTAAACCCACTTGTTGGTAAGAATTAAGTAAATTCCACTAAAACTTCAAAAGATTGAGATTATGAATAAGGCAAAGTTTAAGTGGTGTTAAGAATCCTAGGAGTCAAAGTCCAAGTCACCATTTGGAATCAACTGAGTAACTAAAATTCACCAGTTGAGAAGAATCTGATGAAAACTTTAGGGCAGGGGTGAGTTTGGCCTTGACACTTGGGACCCTCTATAGTCCTACCCTTAGTAGTGTGTGATAGCCGAAGGGCTATCGCCTCTATCTGACCCGAACTCGGAGCATCAGGGAACGTGAGGAAGCTATTAGCCCCCCCGAGGTACTAAACAGATCACCTTCGGAAACGGAGAATCAGCTATTGCAAGCCGAAGAGGATCTCCCTGAAGGCGGAACCCTGAATCAGGGAACTCCCCGAACTGCGGGCATATTTCCCGAAGGGGCATCGTCCGTACCAGAGGACGACCTCGGCCAGGGACCTCGGGAGTATGGTATGAGCATTTAAGGAGCCTCTAACATGCCGCCCACAGACGCTACATGTCACCTCAAACGGCGATTTGACACGCCGACGCCGTCCAGGTCTTGTCATGACCTGTCTCGGTTCGAGACTCGAAAAGCCTGCCACCAGCTACTTGTCCCCTATGCCCAGAAATTCAGAGAACATCCGACCGAACACGTGTAGTGATCTGAACGGGCTGGACATTCCTATAAATACCAGGAAACAAACCCTGGCAAAAGGTTGGACTCCTCCCCCTTGAGAAAACGCAGGCAAGCCCACTAAAAAATCTAATGCTTCCCCCTTACCTTCTCAGGAAACTGACTTGGGCGTCGGAGGCTCCTCCCCAGAAAAGCACCCCGGGGACCTCCTAACCCCCTTCTCTGAGCTTTGCAGGCACGTTCCCCTGGGAAACTCCAGCACCAGACGCTCTCCTTCAGAGGAATCCCCCCGAAAGTCACCATGCCTTCCAGCGAAGATGTCCCCGGACATCATTTGGCGCCGTCTGTGGGAAACCATCCTTGGGTCGTCGTCGTTGAGACTCGGCGTTCTAAGGACAAGGGACTCCCAAGGTCCCCGTCCGTGCCTGAAGTCCAACCGGCCACTGAGCAAGCCCCCCCAGGGACTTCCATGCCTGAGGAAGAGCGCCCTCTGGTCATAACCATTAGCTTCCTGCACGACTTTCAACATTCTGTTGTGGCTGAAATGACACAACAGATAGACCGAAGGTGGCCACAACAAGCTCAAGCCCAAAGGCCTCCTTCGCCAACACACCCTCGGGAAAAAAGCCCCAAACCAACTCATCGTAGTTCGGGATCCGGAGACCCATGAGAGGAGTCTTCAACAGAAAACACACGGCTCGCGGGACAAGCGGGGTCAAGGCGACCCAAAATCACACACAGGAGGAGCCAGTCGCCTGAGGCGAGGTCCCCATCCCCTCAGCGCCGAACTCGCTCCCCGAAGAGGGACCGACAATCCCCCCTGCCAGAAGAAGAACCTAGCGCCACGGCCCTTATGGAGAAAATATTGGCAAGGTTGGACAGAGTGGAGAAACAGGTGGCCCGTAAACCCGTCTGGGCTAGGCTGTCTGGCACCTTTTATGGTGACGAGTCCCCATTCACCCAAGATGTAGTTGAGGCAGCCATGCCAGGTGATTTCAGAGTACCTCGGCTGGAAACTTATGATGGCCGTACTGATCCACAGGCCCATCTGACCAAGTACAGACGCAGCATGATGATGCAAGGTGCCGATGATGCTACCTTGTGCAAATGCTTCGAGGTCACTCTCAGTGGGCCAGCAACAGCCTGGTATAATTCATTGGCCCCAGGAACCATCACGGAGTTCCAGGAGTTGTCCACAGCCTTCACGCAGCAGTTTATCGGGAGTCGGCCAATGGCAAAGATGCCGATTCAGATGTTCGACATAGCGCAAAGAATTGGAGAGACCATACGCGACTATGTCGAAAGGTTCAACAGGGAGGCCTTGAGTGTCCCAGACTTTCGGCCCGAAATACGCATCCTCGCGATGACACGGGGCCTTCGGAGGGACTCGCAGCGGTTTTACGAGTTCTCTAAGGACCCCTCGGACACCCTTGGCAATTTTTACCGAAGGGCCGAACAACACATGACAACCGAAGAACTGAGAATGGGCGGATCGAAGTCCGATCACGCCCGGGCCGAAGGGTCCAGCCAGCAAACTCGGTATCCCACCGAACAGGCAGCCCGACCTCGGAGAACACGAGGAAGGAAACTCCCTATTTTCACGCCCCTGAACACCACAAGGACCAACATCCTCATGACAAGGGAAAGGCAGGGAACTCAGGTCCAGCGGCCACGGGCCATGACCGCTGACAACAGAAAGAATATGAAGAAGTTCTGCCAGTTTCATCGCGACCACAGTCACGACACCGAAGACTGCTTCCAGTTGAAGAAGTATATAGAGTCGCTGATAAAACAGGGCCAACTTCGGCGTTATCTGCGCATGCCTTCCCCGAAAGGGAGAAAAGAGGAGGAAGGAAAGGCAGAAGACAAGGACTACGACTCCGACAGGCGGAGAAACCGAAGTCCGAAAAGGCGCCCCCCACCTCCAGTGGGAATCATACAGACAATAACGACGGGACTCCCATCATGGAGTATCAAAGTCCAACAAAAAAGCTGGCCCGAAAGGATGGTTTCGCCGTCATTTTTCCCCATGACGACCCATTGTTGATCATGGCGAGAATAGGAAACTGGGACGTCAAAAGAGTGCTGCTCAATGACGGATCAAATGCCGACGTCCTGTTTTCACACTTACTGCCGAGGTTGGGTGTATCTAGTAGCGACCTCAAGCCCGTCACCTCACCTACCTTCAGGGTAGGTCCGGCCGAGCTGCCCGTCCTCGGTTGGATCGATCTCCCGTTGATGCTGAAAGGCACTTCGGTGATGGGAACAGAAGAGTTGTACACCTCCACAATGGCAAGGTTCATCGTCATGGATGTAGGTTCATCGTACAACGCCATCCTTGGAAGACAGACACAGGGAAACCTGCACATTCATCCTGATGTCAAGTACTTAACCGTCACTTTCGCCGCCAAGGATGGAGATGCGGAAATCTTCATAGATCAAGGCGAAGTAAGGAAGGTGTTCGTCAAAACACGAAAAGCTCTAGCAAACAACTCTGCGCAAGCTGTGGAAGCAAAAGCACCAAAAAAGGGCGAGGAAGAGAGTCCCGCGAAGGTGGAAACGGAAACAGTAGAACTTGTCCCAGGTCAATCTACCTGAATAGGGAAGAGCTTGGCCGAAGGTGACAAGAAAAAACTTGTATCCTTTCTACTGGAAAATAAAGATCTCTTTGCCTACTCGCCGAAAGATATGCCAGGGGTGAACCCTGGCATAATACAGCATAACCTCAAAGTAAGTCCGGAAGCAAAGCCTGTCCGGAAAAAGAAGCGAGGCATCTCAGCCCATAAAAATAACTTCGTCAAAACCGAAGTCCAGCGCCTGTTAGACGCTGGTGTCCTCAGGGAGGTCAAATACCCCGAATGGTTGAGCAACGTGGTTATCGCCACTAAAGAAGGAAGCAGCAAACTCCGGATGTGCATCGACTTCAGAAACTTGAACGATGCTTGCCCAAAAGACTCATACCCTCTCCCACCGATAGACCAATTGGTAGACTCAACTGCCGAATACGGGCTCCTAAGTTTCTTAGACGCCTTCAGCGGCTATCATCAAATAAGGATGAACCTCAAAGATGAAGAAAAAACCGCCTTCATCACCGAGGGAGGAACATACTGCTACGTCAGAATGCCCTACGGGCTTAAAAATGCAGGAGCCACCTACCAGAGGTTGATGAGCAAGGTCTTTAACGACCAAATAGGGAGAAACATGGAAGTGTATGTTGACGATATGATAGTCAAAAGCAAGCTGCCTGACGACCACATCGCAGATCTAAAGGAAACCTTCCACAAGCTCAGAACCTTCGGGATCCATCTCAGTCTCGAAAAGTGCATCTTCGGAGTGACCTCAGGAAAATTCCTTGGGTACATGGTATCAGAAAGAGCCATTGATGCTAACCCAGAAAAAATCAAGGCCCTACTCGAGTTCCGAACTCCTGCCACAATAAAAGATGTGCAGAGACTCACTGGAAGGATAACCTCCCTTAGCAGGTTTATTTCCAGATACGGAGATCGGTGTCGACCATTCTTCAAAGTCCTCACAAAGGCAGCAAAAAAGGAGGGCAACCTCGGAGGTGATGACCACCCCTGGGGTCAAGATTGCCAAAAGGCCTGGGAAGAACTGAAAATCTACTTGGCCAGCCTGCCTACTCTGCGACAACCTCGCGAAGGAGAGCTGCTCATACTATACCTCGCCGTCACAGAAAAAGCTGTGAGTTCGGTCCTTGTAAAAGAAGAGGGGCCAAAGCAATGGCCGGTCTATTATGTCAGCAAATCCCTGCATGGCACCGAAATCAGGTATCCTTTGTTGCAAAAAGCTATATATACCTTGGTGCTGGCAGGAAGAAGACTACGACCATACTTTCAAGCTCACCCTATCATTGTCCGAAGTAGTTTACCACTTCGGGATGTCATGAGAAAGGTGGATCATTCCGGAAGGCTTTCCAAGTGGTGTATAGAGCTTGGCGAACACGACATCGCATATGAACCTCGGAAAGCCATAAAAGCTCAAGCACTGGCAGACTTTATCGCCGAAGTACCCACCACCGAGGACAGCCATCCGGATCCTGGCGAAGGTGATCCCGAATGGACTTTGCATGTTGACGGAGCCTCGGGGTCCGAACACCAGGGAGCTGGCATGATCATCAGGGGCCCCGAAGGCCTAGAGGTAATGAAGGCCATCAAGTTCAGCTTTAACGTCACCAACATTGTGGCTGAGTATGAAGCCCTCATAGCAGGATTACGCCTAGCCAGGAGAATTGGCGTGCGAAATCTAAAAGCCCACAGCGATTCCCAGCTAGTAGTTCGGCAAATGGCAGGAGACTATGGGGCAAAGGACCCGACCTTGGCAAAATACCATGAACTGGTGGCAAAACTGATTCAGGGGTTCGATACCGTGTGAATCGAAAATGTGCCTCGACGTGATAATGCCGAGGTAGACTGCTTGGCAAAATCAAAAGTATACACCGAGGTGCTAGGTCACCCGAGCATCACAGTGCTGAGCATATCAACTTCGGGAAAAGGCTGGAAAGACCAGATAAAGAGATACCTCGAGGACAATACACTCCCCGAAGACCCCAGTGAAGCTGCCAAAATCTGAAGACGCTCTTGCCGATTCTTCCTAATTGGTGAAGAATTGTATCGGCAGGGATATGCAAACCCACTACAGAGGTGTGTCGGCGAAGAGGATACTGAAATGATCCTCGAAGAAGTACACGAAGGCGCTCGTGGTTCGCACATCGGAACCGACGCCCTTGCAGCAGTAATACTTCGCCAAGGATACTTCTGGCCTACCCTGAGAAAGGACGCAAGGCAGTTCATCCAGAAATGCGGTAGTTGCTAGAGACACGCAAATATCCAGAGGACACCCTCGAAAATGGTGACTTCGGCTGATTATCCCTGGCCCTTCGCAGTCTGGGGCATTGATCTCATTGGGCCGCTCCCAACAGCCCCTGGAGGCGTAAAATTCTGCGTTGTAGCAGTAGACTATTTCTCCAAATAGGTTGAGGCAGAACCACTAGCGACTATCTCGGCAAAAGAAGTGCAGAAGTTCATATGGAAGAACATCGTATGCAGATTTGGCATACCGAGGGTGCAAGTAGCTGACAATGGATCCCAGTTCATAGACAAAGGATTCCAGGAATTTATCAGCGACTTCGGAATAAAGATGCACTTCGCCCCAGTAGCTCACGCCCAAAGCAATGGGCAGGTAGAAGTATCTAATAGGACCATGAAAGATGGTCTGAAAAAGAGACTGGGGGAAGCAAAAGGGAAATGGCCAGGAGAACTCCAAAGCGTATTATGGAGCTACCGGACAACACCCCGAAGAGCCACAGGGGAAACGCCTTTTTCGCTAGTCTTCAGTACAGAGGCCATCATTCCAATCGAGGTAGTACGACCATCAGTACGGGTGCAAGTGTTCGATGAAAGTGGAAATGACCTCGGCCTAAGAACAAAGCTTGACCTCGTCGGTGCACACAGAGAAATAGCCGAGCTGAGAAGAAAAGCTTTTCAGCAAAGAGTGGCCGCGGCCATAAACTTACGAGCCAGGCCAAAAGGGATCAAGAAGGGAGACCTCGTTCTCTGAAAGGCTGACTTTGCACCCCGAAGGCCGTCCCATGGAGTACTTCGCGCGAACTGGGAAGGATCTTATCTGGTTCTTGCCGAAGTACGAAAAGGCGTGTATAGACTCGGTGACACCGATGGCATAGAATTAAAAAATACTTGGCATTCAGATGTCTTGAAAAAATTCTATGCTTAAGGTTTCGTGGAAGAATTGTGTTGTACAAATCAGAGAAATATTCTAAGTACAAAAGTTTCTTAGAGAAATTTTTGAAGTACAAAACCAGAATTCCGCGAAGGTGCTCGCCGAAAAAAGCGCAGATGATTTCCCGAAGTCCTTTGAGCAATCATGTTCGGGAAAAATGGGAAATAACGAGCCGCGCAAAGATACTCGCCATGACAAATGCAGGTGTCGTTTCCCAAAGTCTTTTGAGCGAATGTGTTCGGGACAAAGGGAAATGAAAAAACTTGCAAAAAGACTTAGCCAAAAAAATCTTCATTAAAGATAGACCAGCTTACAAAGAAGAAGGATTGCCAAAAAGAAGAAGCACAGAGAAAAAAGAACGAGAAAAAGGTGAAGGGCCCTAGAACAAACTAAGGATTCTCGGCGTCCCGAGAGCTACCAGCCCCTGCATTCTTCTCCACCACCTTGGGCGCCGGGAGAGAAGAAGGTAGGTTCAGATGCTCGATCTTGGACCAGGACCACCGAGGCCCCTCAGGAATATTCAAAGCCTCCAAAAAAGAGAGGTCCTGGAAGGCAAAAGCCGTCCTGGAAGGCGACCTTGGTCATTTGGTCGGATTTATCCTTCTCGACCTCAAGGTCCTCGAGCTCGTCCTTCAGATCCGCAACCTACTTCTTCAGCGCCTTTATCCTCTTCTTCTTCTTAGGCTCCTTCTTCAAGGAATCGACCTCGGCATAAAGCGCATTCTTCTCAATCAGCAACTTTGCCAGGAGTTCTTCAGACTCCGTTTTTGACTTTAGAAGCGCTTCGTTGGCCGAAAGTAGTCCCGCCACCTCGGAGCCGAGGTCGGAAATCTTCTTGGAGGAGTCCCTCAAAATCTCCTCTTTTTCCGCCCGAAGGACGGCAACCTCCTTCTCCGCAGCATCAGCCAGCTGCAGGTTCTTGACGGCCAGTTCCGAACACATGGCCTTCGTTTTCTCTAAGGTCTCTAAGGCCGAGTTTCGGAACTACGTCTGCCTGGCCACCCGAACTCTGAGGTAGCCAGCGTACGCCATCAGCTGCAAAAAGATGAAGGCAAGGTCAGTAAAAGCCAAACACTTAGAAAAAATTCTTCAAGGGCAAACCAGCATACCTGAGCAGCGTGCTTGGTAACCTTCGCTGCAAGGGTGTCATCGCCCAGATGAGCCACCGCAATAGCCTTGAAGGAGGCCTCAGTAAGCACCCCCTTCGCGATCTCCTTAGCCATTTGGGGGCAGTCTCCAAAGAACAAATTCATGTCCTCCGTAAACGTCCAAAAAGGCTCCTTCGGAATCTTCCCTTTCGGGACTTTGGCATCTCAGAGGGCTCACTTCTGGGCGTGTTCGGCCACCCAACTTGGAGTAAGTGACTCCTCTGCATGGCAAAACGAGCAGCTGGTGAGAACAAAAAAAGAACTTTGGAAAATAAAGGCATTACACTTCGACGGAAAAAGGAAACCTGGCGGCAGCTCGACAACGTCATCGTCAGAAGCTGGGGCCTCCTCGGTAGAGATCTCCTTACCCTTGTGTTTACGCCGCTCCTCGGCAGAAGGAGCCTCCACCACGGCATCCAAAAGAGCTTGCGACGGAGTGGCGCTCTGAGGAGGGACATCGGCCGAAGAGACGTCGGCAGCAACCTCGGAAGGCGGAACGGCAGCGACCTCGGGCTCCCCACTTTCCTCCTCAATACTTTCCAAAGGGGGAGGAAGAATAGTCTTCTTCGCCCGTTTGGCCGAAGGTCCAGCACCAGTGGTTTTACGCCTTCGGGAAGCTGCCCTCTTCGTCTGCTCGCCCTTCTCTACTTGGCCGGTGAAGAGGGACTAGTAGAAGGCAGCAGTGCCATCGCCCATCTCTGAGAAAGAAAGAAAGCATCAGCGTAAGTCCGAGACGAAAGCTATAACAACGGGAGTTAGAGATAACTTACTCTCATAAAAAGTTTCATAAGAAACTTCCTCCCGAAGGAGCTGCACCAACTAGGAATCCTTCCCGGTGATAGAAGGTGCTGGCATCTTGAGGTCCGTCTTGTGCTCTTTCACTACCCCTAACTCCTGAAGAACCTCTTCGGTCATCAACCTCCAATTGATTGGGAAGGGGTAGAGAGAGCGTGAAGGGACCTCGGGACCCCAGTCCGAGACAGCACGGATACGGCCGTCGAAGTCCTTAAAGATAGGAGCCAACTCCGGAGTTAGCAGTATCCTCAGATCCACAACGTCCATCTCCAGCTTTCCCTGAGCCCATTTGGTCAGAACATGCGACCAGGCCTCCTCCATCTTCAGAAAGAAAAATTTTTGTTGCCACCCTCACCAGCTGTCCTTGGTGGCGAAGGTGAACGTATATTTCTTGCTCCCAGATCCCTGAGGTAGCATGAAGTAAAAGCCACCCTTTGGGACCACAAAGAGCTTGTAGTACTGCATAAAAATAATAAAGTGGGGTTCTATCCCGAAGACGCCACACATGCAGATGAAGGCGTTAAAATAGCAGTACGAGTTCGGGGGAAGTTGATTTACGGCAATGCCGTGAAATTGGCAGAACTCACAAATCATCTTCGGAGGAGGGTACCGAAGTCCGGCCTTCAGTTGGGCTCGGAAAACGGTAACCTCATTACTAAGATTTGAAAAACAAAACTGATCAGAACGAGGCAACCTCGTAACGGCATACGAAGGAAGAAAGAACTTTTTCTTCCATCTTGCCAGTTTTTTGGGGGTGGTGCAGCAAGGATGAGATAAAAGAGGCTGCCAGCTCTCGGGAATAGGCATATTTGCAGAAAATGGGTTCGGAAAAAGGCAAGAAAACAAGTTCTGGAAAAAACTCTAAAAATTAGAAGAGTCTGGAAAATAAAAACCCACCAAAAGACTTGCCAAAATTTGGGTTTGAAGTCGCCGTCGTGAAAGGTTGCCGGAAAAACTCTGTTAAAACAGCTCCGCCGCAAAAAGCAAGAGAAAGCGCAAAAGCAGTGGCAAGCAGGGAAAAGAGCAGAAGCAAAAGCAAAAAGGGAACTTATGATGGAATGGGCTATATATAGGTTGAAAGTAGCTAGTCGAATCGGCATCATAAGTACCCTTTGAAGGCAAACCGTCGCCATAACTGCTCTCTGTGCCCGAAAAGACGCGCTCTCTGTGACCGACACGACTCCCCTCAAATGACAGTGTGCCATGTGTCAGCCGCCGCGCCAAAATAGGGGACGCACCGCTCCAGACTGACACGCTTGGTCATGAGACGCGACGCTGCACAGACCTGCAAAAGGAAAAAGGAAAGAAGTAAGTAGCCTCGAAGACACCAAAAGACAGGCTATTGCCGAATAGCCCATATCTTCGGGAAAAAGGTGTACCTTCGGCACAGGTTTTACTCCTTAAAAACTCCCAAAGAGCATCCTCGGAAAGACTACAAATCGAAGTCTCCACTTCGGCTTTCTAAAGAGGGGCATGTGATAGCCGAAGGGCTATCGCCTCTATCTGACCCGAACTCGGAGCGTCAGGGAACGCGAGGAAGCTATTAGCCCCCCCGAGGTACTAAACAGATCGCCTTCGGAAATGGAGAATCAGCTATTGCAAGCCGAAGAGGATCTTCCTGAAGGTGGAACCCTGAATCAGGGAACTCCCCGAACTGCGGGCATATTTCCCGAAGGGGCATCGTCCGTACCAGAGGACAACCTCGGCCAGGGACGTCGGGAGTACGGTATAAGCATTTCAGGAGCCTCTGACATGCCGCCCACAGACGCTACATGTCACCTCAAATGGTGATTTGACAAGTCGACGCCGTCCAGGTCTTGTCACGACCTGTCTCGGTTCGAGACTCGAAAAGCCTGCCACCGGCTACTTGTCCCCTACGCCCAGAAATTCAGAGAACATCTGACCGAACATGTGTCGCGATCTGAATGGGCTGGACATTCCTATAAATACCAGGAAACAAACCCTGGCAAAAGGTTGGACTCCTCCCCCTTTAGAAAATGCAGGAAAGCCCACTAAAAACTCTAGTGCTTCCCCTTTACCTTCTCAGAAAACTGACTTGGGCGTCGGAGGCTCCTCCCCGGAAAAGCACCCCGGGGACCTCCTAACCCCTTTCTCTAAGCTTTACAGGCACGTTCCCCTGGGAAACTCCAGCACCAGACGCTCTCCTTCACAGGAAGTCCCCCCGGAAATCACCATGCCTTCCAGCGAAGATGTCCCCGGACATCAGTGTGCTCAACAACCATCAGGTTTACATTATGCACTCTTGCAGCAGCCTTTCTAGTTTCCTCCTCAACTATAATTTTTGCTCTCTACTCTTCAACTCTCTCAGCGACAATGGCTCACTCCATGGCAACTCTCTCCACAATGATCCCCACCTATTGGTGTATAGCATCCATAGTCAATGGTATAATTGTGTTGGCCTTATCTGCCCCTTTCCCTATCTCATCCCCCTACTCCTGGGTGTCCATGCTAGAAGGCATCTAGAAATACTCAGTAGCATCATCATTCTTCAAAGAGGATAATGAAGGAACATAACCAGAAGGTCCAATAGGTCCAAGACTTGGAAAGTGCAGTCTCACGGCCTCCTCCAAACCATGTAGCACACCTTAATAGCAGAAAGGAAGCTTCCAATACTTAATAGGTGGTCAATCATGAACTCAAGTGTCCCTAAAATCAGCTTCTGCCCCTGAAAAATCAATGAAAAAGATGGCAGAATAGAACTAGCAAAAGTGTAGGTAGTATGGGTCTTAACATCGTTTTGCTCCTTAGCTTGAATCTCATTCTAAGTCCTTAGCACAAATCTTAATGAGCTATCAAGGAAGGCAATCTTCTTCAGCATCCTCATTGACTTCAAGGACTCCAAGTTGGCCTTGCCTAGTCAAAGTGACTCTGTGATGTATTTCACCTATGGAAAGGGCCTAGGTTCTTCACCAACCTAGTGATCAAAGATCCTACACATATGACCCATTCCCTTACCTTATAGGCAATATCTTGTACCCACCAGGCGAAGGCATGGCTGAGGTGGTAGTGGACTCTCCTCGTAATGTAGTGTTTTCCTCTCTACCAAAGATAGAATGTGCAAGCATCTTCATCCAAACTCATCAATGCTCATTGAATGGCTTGACTCATGCAATCAGAATCTCACTCCATCCTCCCTAGTCAAGCTAATGTTCTTGGTGTCAAACTCTAAAGTGCTCAAGAACTGGATGGTAAGCTCACTATAGACTAGCTCCCTGCTGTCAAAAACTGACAACCACCCATTGAAATCAACAAGCTCTTGGACCTTTGCAATTATGTTCAACTAGGCAAGAGTAGCCCAGTCAATGATCCAGTTAGCCACTAGAGGCTTCTCCACAAGCTTTTCAAATCTCTCTATCTGAAAATCATCTATGAAGTTGAGTTGTGGGTTGGACTTCTTTGGTATCTTAGCCGTCCTCTTAATGCAAGTAGGAATCTTTGGTGGGTGCTTCGTCATCTTAAAAATGGAAGAAAATATTCGTTAGTGCAACAAAAATATCAAATCCAATAATAATATTTATCCATAACCACAAGAATTTGAACTCTAAAAGAAATTAATTTGAAGTCCTTTATATGAAACAATCTAATTCAAACTAGGTACTAAAGTGATTAGGCTTAATAACCAAGATGAAATGCATAAAAATCAAGGAAAAAAAATTAATTTAAACCATGCCAATGCTCTTTCTTGTTGCTCAGGAAACCTAATCTACTATTTTACCAAAACACTATCAAGCCCTATAACATTCAAAATTCAATCCAAATAATAATCGTAAATAATGTCCAACAAATGGCAAGAATCCATAACAATCAATTAACATCATCCAATCACATGAAACCATCAATCCATATTAAGCTATTCACCAATTCCATAAACAATTATGTCCCAACCTTTCAACTTATAATACACCACCAACCAAAATCATTCATATCCAAAGAATCATGCTATAAGCTCAAAACAAACTTCAATGGGAATAAGAAATCACACAAATACATTAAATAACTCCTACCCATTGAAAGAAATCAATCCAATCCTTCATAAAATTCATATCACTCAAACTTGTCGAACACACTTGGCTACATGGCCGTGATAGAAGCCATTTTTTACATTTGAAACCCAAAATTTTTAAAACTCAGAACTGAAACAAGGGTTACAACATGGATGTGATATTGACCATGTTGGCTAAATACGCTTACAAACACGGTCATGACACAAACAACATTTGGTGTTTGGAACTAAAAAAATTTTAACAAAAGAGGACTAACACGGGTTTAAACATGGGTGTTAAAAAGGCCCTATCAGTGAAACATGCTTTAAAACTTGGTTGTGCAAATGACCATGTTTAAACATTATAGCTTAAAAATTTTGAAAACAAAAAGGGAACATGTTCTTGATCATGGGCGTGATTAAAATCATGTTCAATGAACACACATTAAACGATGGGCATGTCTCCAAACATGGTTGTTCTTTGGAATTTTTAACTTTAGACGAACATGGTTATAAACATGTGTGTGACTAAGACTGTATTTAACTTACTATGACCAAATTTAAAAATTTCTTAGAAAAATAATTTTTTCAATGCAGTCATGGCTATGTTTGATTAACATGGTCTTGAACATAGGCATGTTGTAACTTCAAAATTCTTAATACTTACCTAAGCTTGACTGCTGTGCTTTCTCCCCAGTTTTTATAAAAAAAAATTTCCCAAATGACCCTATTCTTCTACATGAAAGCACATAGTATGGATTTAAAGAAGAATAAAAAATAGTTAACTCCTAATAAGAAATTCAAAGATAACAGTAAAAACTAAAATAGGTAAGCAAGATATAGGAAATGTTAGTGCTTGGGTTGCCTCCCAAGAAGCGTGTGGTTTAACATCATTGGCTAGACATCCTCCTTGATGGCTCAAGGATGCTCCTCCTTCCTCCCGAAAACATTTACATCTGCATGACCGTCTACCTTCTAACAGAAGGTTGGATTATATCCTGTTCTTGGATTTAGGTTAGTAGTGGCTGACAAAGCATCTTGCACTATTTCTGAAAGCATATTGGATAGTTGGCCAAACTGAGTCTCAAAATTTAGGATGCTTACTATAATATTCCTTAACTTTGATTTAGTTACATCAATTGGAGCATTAGAATGTTGCATGCACTTTCATATTAACTCTTTTAGAATCAACCTTTTTTTCTTGTGGTCATCTAGGATAAAATCAGAAGGTTATTATTAACTCTGATTACTTCAAGAAAAATTCTGATAGTTCCTATATCTCGAATTATATGTATTGCTATATGGATTGTTCTATGACCTTGGTGGATTTTCAACAAAATCCACTTGCTCAGTTTTACCCATCCAATTGTGCATAAGACAATTATGGCTTGAAGGACCTTTTCCAAAAAATTCACATTACATCACTGCAACATGCTTCTGAGTTGCAAAACAATTTCTAAACTCCCTTGTTAAAGCTTTAACATGATTAGCCAATGCTAAATAAGTGTCAAAATTCTAAACTATAACTGCTTTACTTGGAGTCATCTTGGATGATGGTTACCATTGGTAATTATTCATTGCCATCTCCTCAATCAACTGTTTTATTATTCAAAGTAACACCAGCTGCTACATCAATCATCAACTTGGAAAGCATGTTTTAGACTATTATGGAATATTTGCACTTGCATCCATGATGTGGACACCTCCTCAACAAATCCTTAAATCTTTTTTAAGTTTCATACAGTGTCTTAGAATCCATTTGACTAAAAGTAAAAATGCCATTAGGAAACCTTGTAGTCTTGGCTAGAGAAAAATACTTCAATGAAAATTTCTTAGCAAGAGCATTCCAAGTGGCAAAAGAACCTCTTGGAAGTGAAGTCAACCATTGTCTTGTTCTTCCTGTCAATGCGAATTAAAATAGCCTCAACTAGATGCTATCTTCCCTAGCTCTATTCAGTTTGTATGTATCACAAACCTCTAGCGAACTAGCAATATGAGCATTGGGATCCTTATCTATCAAACCATGAAATTGAACACAATTCCACACCATCTAAATAATATTTGGCTTGATCTCAAAATTATTGGCATTGACAAAAGGTCTAACAATACTGGATTCTGTGCCTTCAAGAGAAGATTTTGTTTACTCAGAGATAGTCCTTGCTTGATTACCATCTTCCATGATTAACTGCTCTTGATTTCTTATTTGTTGCTCTATTTCAAGAGGTAGTGACTGTAACTCATTGCTTTTTGTAAGCAAAGTCCCCTAAAAGTTCTTTCAAGTTTTGGATCAATGTTCACCAATTTACTAGGATGGCTATAAGTCATGCACTAATTCTCCTACAAGAAAAGAACAAGAAATTAGAAAAATAAAAATAAAATAGAAATTTGAAAGAAAAAAATACTGCAAGAAAATAAATGGCTAAGTTAATAAAGATTAATCATTCATGTAGCAATCTCAACAAATGTTCCTATGTAATAGCCCCAAAAAAACTTGATGTGTTTGTTTCAGTTCACAAAACTCTTTCTACTCTACTAATTCAATTCTTAATATGAATGTGAAATCTCTCAATACTTATAAGTAATCATAGGCAAGTGCAGCTATTATTCAAGTATAGTTGTAGCAAGCATATCATTTTTCCTATAGAATGGAGTTGTCAACCATACTCATTATCTTTCTATTATCAAACCAACAATTAAGTGGTTTGTTTAGCTAACTAACTAAGAATTAAACTAGACCAACTAATGTAGTAAATTAAACAATTAAACAACTAACAACTAGCAACGAAAAGTGATCGAACAAAAAGCAATCAAGATATGCCATGCTTATATATGAATCCTTGTTGAAATCCATTGCATTACTTTTACTTTGGTTTAACAGGCATACAGTTAACTTGACCACGGAGTACTATCCAAAATAGATTAGCTCCATATTGCTCCCAGTTACTAACCCTTATTCTTAAGTCACAAATATAGTGTCTAGTCCTACTATGCTTCCTAAGAATGCATTACTTGTTTTGGGACCAAACTACTAGGTTTCACTCTAGTCCAGAGGTATTATGTTGGTCTATTACTGCCGACTCAACAATATCCCTTCTACCCAACATTGATCCATAACAAACATACGCGATACTACCTACATATGTTCATCATCCAATATTGAATTAAAAGGCTAGCTACTATTTATCAACACATAAAAAAACATTGGATTAAAAAAAACCATAATCATATTAAACAAAAAATAACCACAATAACAATATCATCCTAGGGTTTATCAGCTCTAAGCATGAGTAGAGAAATTAGCCCATCATGTTGATAAAGAAATAGAACAAAAGTAAAATAAGATTAAGAATTAAAGACTCTAACTCTGAAATTTTTCTCCTCTAAGAAATTCCTTTTTTGGCATGAACTAATTGGTATTGACCATCTGAACAGCCGTTGGCAAACTTTTACTATGAAAACTAAATTGTCTTTCTGTTTATTTTTGCCTCTGCTTCTCATTTTTTTTCCTGCAAAAATAGCTCTATAAAACCTTAACAACATGCAAACACGGTTTAGGAAATGACCTTGTTTCACCTCTAGAACATAAAAATCATGAATATTTAACGACATGGCCTAGATCATGGGCATGAAACTAAATACAAGTGCGTAACATGGTAACATGGACATGTTTGGTGCTGAAATGGGTGTGTTTGAAGGAGTGTTTACTCCAAGTCCAACCAAAACTTTCCATTTAGCTCCAAAACTCAAGCAAAATCCTTCCTAAGCATAGTAAAATGAAATAATACTTGGAAACAAAATACAAATCAATTAAGCATCAATTCCCAAAAAAAATATATCAAATGACAAGTTATTATTAAAGAAAAGCATACAGAAAACATGTATAAATATGAGAATATCATATTTTAACTTGGCTGGAATATCAACCCAAAGGAGGAGGAAAGGCCACCCCTTCTAAGTGCATTAACGAGGTAATAAAAATATGAATATCAGAAAAAGGTCTGATAGTGGACTTTAGAATAAGTTTTGAAGGCATAACTCAGGACTGATCTCATAAATACTTGTTGAGTATCAACTAATTCTATGAAATTCATATATCCATAAACATTATGAATGAGGACATCAGCAAAATAACATAACTAAAACTGTCAAAATACTTATACACACACTTCATTTGGAAAATAACCCACTTAGAATTCAAGGATAATGTTGGATTGAGATATCTTTTCTTTGACCAAGTAGAGATAAGACCCTCGAGCTAAGTGAACACATCAAGACTAGAAATATCGAGGTCAGGTTGCTTGCTCAAGATTTGATGTCGAAAGAGGCACAATCTGTCTTGGTAACTAATTGCTACCAGATTCTTGATAGCCCTATTCTATTTGGCCAACTTTTCATGCTCCTTCTACAAGGTTGCAAGTTTACCCTTGACATCCTTGAGCTTAAAAGCCAAACCATTCTTGTTTTTGGCCACTTTCTTGGAGTTGGAAGACAGTTTCTCCTTAGCCTCTCATTCCTTACTAATCTCAAAAATTTGCTCCCCGAGCTTCTGATTGAGGTCCTTCAATGAAGCCACACAATGATTAATAAACCCCATCACTTGGTTAGTGATTAAAGACCTTAACTGGCCAAGTTTGACTTCACAACCCTTCTTTATCTCTAAAGCTTTAAGGTAGACCATGGCCAAGGTCTCCTTGGCCTTCTCCAAGCACTTGGCTGTGGGCAACAGTAGTATCAAAAAATAATTTTGGTCAAAGAAAGCACTGTCCATGAAAAGAAGAGGGAAAAACCTCAGAAGTTAGATGTATCTTGGCAGAATATTCGGCCATAAGCCAAACCACCATGTCCTTATTATAAGCCATGTCAATGGAGATATCCTGAAGGTAGCATTGATGATGATACACCTGGCCAGCAAGCAACCATAACACTGGCATCATCCCAGTCAGACATGTCTATATCCTTGGTCACATGCCAGATAGGAAACCTCATGACAACATTAGGAGGGAGTTTAGTGTTCCTTATTTGCCTTAATTACTTGTGATCAACCTTCTAATTCAACATTGATGTATCCTTTGGATAATCATGACTAGGCTCGATATGCAGGTTAGTTCCCAACCTATCACACCCCACACAGGCCCCAGCCTGTGCACTCTCAGTGCCACTCACCATTTCTACCTAAGAGTTATTTAAATACTCTTATGTCCAGGTGTTATTAACTACCTTTTATTTTGGCTATTGTTTGTTACGTAGTTTTAAGTCTTATTTTCTTAAGCTGAGAGTTGGGAGGTGTCGTAGGAGGCTTATGAAATAATTAGAATAATTACCTACAACTTAAGTAGGGCCCAACCACTAACTTGCAACACAAGGCAAGGCTGTAAATATGTAACTTGCAATACAAGCAAGGCATACACTTAATCTGTTAAGTGTCTAGGATGTGTGCTCATCAAGTGTGCTACTTTCATGAATGACAACCAAGAAGCGCACATCTTAGTAGTTTTGAAAATCAAGGTTCCCATGCATATGTATATTCGGCCAAACAAGGTAATTCAAGAGGCTTCTTACTTGAAATATAACCATAAGCTCAAAAACTTAACATAACTTCGCACATAAGCCTCCATCATATGTACATACAAAACCATGTACTACCAAGGCTACATATATACACAAAATAGCCTAAGTACAAGCATCACTAGCTTGGAAACATTCCAAGGATGCTACAAGTCCAAAATCTAGCCAAGGTTAAGTTTTCTAAGCCAAGTTCCCTTACTCCCCGAGAAGATACCTAAGTGTGCAATACAGCAGCACACACTGAAGCACTAGCCCAATGACCATATTCATGGTCATGAACGTGAACACTACAATTAGAGCCATAGTCCACACATCCATCCTACACCTAGACGTGTCCCACAAACTACTGAAGCCTGCAAAACTTAGAGCATAAGTTTCGGCCCTAAACCATAACACTTGTAGATGCAAATATTCAAGCCAAGATTGAGTTTTCACATACCTTAAGCAATAAGTGTACTACCTAGCACACAAAAAAACAACTCAAGCAAACCTACTCAAGCTGAATATCTTTTCCTGAAACAAGAAATATATATGGGCAATGAGTAACAATTACTTAGTAGGATTCACAAACGACCATATTTGGTCTATTTAGTTAAGTCCAAGACTTAACCTCCATAGCTTACTTGTCCTGCAAGAAAACATAGAAAACACAAAAACATAATATACACATATAGTAATTGAGACATAATAAGCATAACTAAGCTATCTACAATTTGTTAGCACACACAAACAAACAATCAAGCACACAACTCACACACACAACACAATTTCACCATAGGCCGAAACCACTAGCAAGCACCAAATTCCACATTTGCCCTTCAAGCACTTCAAATGACCACCATACCTCTAGAGCTCCAAGTTCATTAGTAAGTTGGCCTAACTTGCTAAGAACTCCAGTTGTTTGCCATTACTCGAATTAGCTAGCAAATCCAATAAGAACCTGAAAGTTCACTCAATATGCCCATCAAGTAACTAAGATCACATAGCACACATTGATTATCACTTAGCTACTCATAACAACTTGTTCATGGAATAATTACCAAGCAAGCAAGTAGAACATGAATCCTACCTCAACAACACAAAGCTTGAGTTCTCAGTTGAGCTTGAGTATCTAAGGCCGAAATCAACTAAGTTGCCTAACACAACAAGGCCTTCAATTAGCTATCATAGTCACTTGATCATGGATTATTGCCAAGAAAACAAGTGAGTTTATGAAGCTGTACCTCTAATTTGAGCTTGAACAACTCTCGGCTAGCCTTGCACTCTTAAAAAATCTAACTTCATCTTGAGCTTCTTGGTCGCCTAATGCTGAAAGTAAGTAGACTTAGCTTGATTCTTGCTTTCAAGCTTCAATTGCTTGCAAATGGGCATCAATTTGGCAGCAACTCTTCAAGAGCACCAAGAACATGCAAAGCCCTTTAGAACGCTTCAATGTTTCAGCCAACAAAACAAAACACACTCAAAGGCCGAAATACTAGTTTAATTTGTTTAATGGGAGACATGGTAGCCGACCATGGACACATGTCCAAGAAATTGGTTTAATGCTCTATTTAATCCCATACTAGTATGCATGGTTCATTTATCCCCTCAAGAATCCATGGCTTCATTTTAGTCACTAAAATGCATGTTCATTTCGGCATCAGTCTTGATTCATGGCTTACATTGCCAAGCATTAATTAAAATGGCTGAAAATGGTCATTATCCCATGCATATTTTGGCCAATTACCAAGACATTGACTAATTAATTTAACCAAGAAAATGAAGGCTTAAATCCTTGGTGGGAGACATAACATGACCGGCCATCAAAAGTCACCAAAAATTGGTCTAATTCTCCACTTTTCCTTATAGTTATTTGCATGGCCGAAATTGTTAGTTTAAGTTCCATAGTTTCACTTGTAGTACTAGTTTAAGTGTACAATATGGCGCATAAACTTTGTTTCATGCCATAGACATCATAGTCTAAATTTTTCATGTACACTTAAAACCCAAACTTTCTTAGGTTTGCACTTACACCCTTATCCTCATTTTCAATCTAGTCCCTCATGTTTAATTTGTGTTTTCTCTGCATTCTTGGCCTAAGCCAAGTACTGAGGGATGGTCCTAACACAACCACTCATTGATTAGTCTGTTCAAGTCAAAAAAGGTAACATTTTTGGATGAAAAGTCAGGAATAGAACCTGGATGGACAACTTTGATTGTTGGTGTTGAAGGGGTGTTGTTAGTGTTTGATAATCACTGTACACCCTCAAGGATTATTTTCTCCTTCCCATGGACTTATCCTAATCAATTCTCAAAGGGCCATCCATTAAAAGAGGGGATACAATGTTGGGGAAACATGCCATATCCCCTGGCATCATCGAGGTAGGAATGCCAAAGTCAAGAAAAGTCAAGAATCTTGACATTGAGAACTTCAGCAATTGGTACTTTGGTTGAAGCCTTTACTTGAGCATTGGTTGAAGAAGCAAGAATTGCTTTCTTTTTCACCTTCTTTGGCTCAGGACCTTTGGAAGTCTTTTTAGAATTCTTCCTATTTGAGGGCTGTTTGCCCTTCTCAATCTTTTTCTTTTTATCGTTCTTAAACTTTCTTTGGCAGAACTTAATTAGGTTCATCTTGTCAACAAAGGAAAAGCAAAGTAGTAAGTACTTTAGAAAAGATAAAAAAGTAGGGACTATACTTACACTTTGTGACATCAGCAAACTTGTATCCTCTCTAGAGTAACTCCACTAGAAAGGGGACTTCTGTTTCTACCGGGGGTTAAGGCATGTTCAGACCTTCTTCAAATGACAAAGTACGGTCTCTATCATTTGGTCCCACATGATTGGGAAGGGAAATAGGCCTTTTTTTCTTCTACACCTCTACCCACTAGGTCACTTGTTGAAGTTGTTTGTTGAACATGTTAAACAAGTTCAATTGCTTCATTTCCAAGAGACCACATCGGTTCTTGACATTAGTATAAAAAACACCGAAAGCCCACTTACTGAATATCCTTTGGGATGAAGGGACCATAATGAAAAAGTACTTTTTCTACTATCCTCTCTAATTGTCCTTGGCCCAAAGGTAAATAGGAATTTCTTACTGTGGGTACCTCAAGGAAAGATATAGTATAAAGAGCCTTTCGGCTTAGGTTGCAATTTGTAGTATTGCATGAAAACTAGAAAGTAAGGCTCAACCTTGAAAACTTCAAATATACAGAAGAAAACATTTACATGGGCATAGCTATTTTGAAGGAGCCTATTGATGGCTATGCCACGAAAATGGGAAAATTTGACCAATATCGAGTAAGGAAGATATTAGAGGCCAACCTTTTGTTAGGTGTCAAACACTATGATCTCATCATTGTAAGGCCTGTAGCTTAGCTTAACCTTATTCAGAAGGTGGAGGATGACATCTAAAGATGGCACTTATGTGGGTCAGGTTGGGTTTGGGTCAGGTCATTCAAGTTTAGGTTTAGTCAAGTTAGCATCAATTCAGGTTCAGGCTATGTTCACGTTGGGTTATTTGGGTTTGAGTTGATTCTGGGTTGAGTAGATTTTGGGTTTGGGTCAGTCTTATTTAGGTTTAGGTTTAACTCAGATTAGGTCAATATCAGTCTCGGGTAACTTCAAGTTGGGTTATTTGGATTTCAGGTTGATATTCGGGTCTAATTAGGTTATTGATGCATAAGGTGTAATAACTGGAATAATTCAATTTTTTATTTAGATTTGCTAAAATTTAAATTAAAGAATTTGATTTTTGATGCAAATATTTGTAAAGTTTAAAGACCCATATTGCAATTTTTATGAGTGACTAAAATGAAAATTTCAAAATTTAGGTACCTCGTAACTAAAAAAGTACTATGCATAAAAAATAATCTAAAAAATTTAACTTAACTAGATATAAATATATTAATAAACTAATTTGGAGCCCTAGAGGTCATTTAAGGTTAGTGTAGGAGAAATGGAAGAGTTTGGGTGTGAATTGATGATTTTTAGAAACTTCTAGATAAAATTGAAAATTATGGGGCAAATCTGTTAGCTCTCGAGAGTTTGAGGTAAATATGGAAATTTTTATGATGCAAAATCTGATGATCTCATAAAGTCATGAGCTAATTCAATAAATCCTAAAAATTGGGTATTGTCGGGTTTAGACTCGGGTCTTTTCGGGTTTGGGTCAGACCAATCTTAAGTTTGTGTCATTTCAGGTTTGAGCCAATTTGGGTTATTCTGGGTTTAGGTATTTCAGGTTTGGGTCATTCGGCTTTTGGGCTTTTTCGGGTTTTACTTTAATCGGGTTCGGGTTTCAGTCGAGTTGAGTACAATTGGGTTCGGGTCATTGACTTTTCTGGTCAAATGGGCTCAAGTTAGGTTTTGGTTCGTATAGGTTGGTCTAGACTTTCGATTTGGGTCAAAATTTGCTGCCCTTAATGGCATCAGAAGGTAGATAATACTTCTTCTTCCATTTTTCTACTTCCAATGAAGTTGCACAATAAGGATGGGCATCTAATGAGCCCTAGGAGTTTTATGAGGGAATACATTGAACATTAGAGAATGAAAGGGTTGGCTTTACCTTAAGTTAGGGAGAAGAGGTCATTACTTTGATGACTTAGAAAGTTACCGTGGGAAACACTAACCTAATTTGATTAAAAAATTATGAAAAAAAGGGAAATCAGAAAATCACAACCCACCTTCAGCCATATGGCAATGAGAAAACTTTGCGTCATGTTTGACTGAGCACCAGAGAAAAAAGCTCCACCATGAAAGATGGTGGACAAAAGAAACATATGTTGGAAGAAGAAGGAAAAGTTCAAGAGAACAAAAAAGCATGGAATGAGCAAATGAACAAAGTGAGGAACTTCCTTAAGAAAGGGGGTATATATAACCCGCAATGGAATCCCAAGTACACGATTACTACCCATCTTAATGATTGTTCTATCTCTTCGAACTAAAGTAATGCTTCAGAAAAATGCAACCTATGAAAAAATGACATGTGGCCTAAAAAAGCTTAAATGAAACTGTTAGAGGGAGACAAAATATCATAAATATTTGAGATACTCAACACCAAAACCAAAGTGGATATTACAGGTTGCTACCTTATAAAGGATGGGGAAGTCATTGCTATTTTTATGTTTAAAAGAACACTTGAAGGATTCAAGCCTAAGTGAAAATCAGCAAAGGTCAACCAATTAAGTTAGTACCTTGAGCCCAAAATAGAATGTCGAGCCCAAAAAACTCAGAGTTAAGCATAAATATCAATTCAGATAACCAGATCACAAAGAAGAACCTTAACGAGGTTGAATCACAAAGAGCATAAAATAAAGCCTCAACCAAAGTGGTTTAGGGAAAATAATAGCTCAGCAAAGTGTCTGGCCAATAGCAAGGGAGCATTAAAACCCCTATCCTTCATATACAAAGTCTCGGGAAGACTTTGGACCCTATTGAGGACCATGTGATGGCCGAAGATGCCAAGGTACCTTGAGAATAGTTACAGTCATGGTAACTTTAGAAGGCCTTACCTTGAATAACATCATAAAAAACCAAGTAGGACAACCTTTGCCAGCACCTCACCCTGGGTATCCTTAGTCTTTGTCAAGTGAGCTCAACTAGTTCTATGTAGAATAACCTAACTTGTGTTAGAGGTGACCTTACTCTTAGAAAGGACATCATATGATGGGAAAAGTACCTTACCCAGGAATTACCTCAGCCAAGGTATCCTTACTAGGGCACTTCATCCTGTAAGCTCTATTTAGGGCAGCTCAGACATACCTCTCAAAGTCTCTTTAACGAAGTGACAAAGGTTGTTACTCCCATACACTAAATAGTGCCAACAAGGTGATGGTCTCAAGTGTCAAAATGATGGCTTGAAAAGGGTTTTTCTGGGTATAGTCTCCATAAATCTGGATCTAGATGGACATATGTCCTACTTGGTCTGAAAGTATGGATAACATTACTCTCACTCATTGCACTATAAATATATGAGGTAGCTCTATATTTCAAGGTAGCCAAGCACTACCACACACATTCTCTACCTAACTCCTTTCCTCATATTTCACCTACCTTGAGCATCGGAGGCTTCCCCCGAAAAAACTCTAGAGACCCGCATAGCTCCCTTTCTTTACCATTTCATGCTTTCTCCATTGAACGATCACCATTACAATACTGAAAATCACGGCCATATCTAGTGGAGAGGACGATGGATACCAGCCATCATTCTTGCTTAGTTCTTAGAGCTAATTGGGTGACTTGTCTTGTTACTTGCTTCTGGACTTTGTGTGTGCTGTTTTGTGGTTAATAGTGTTAGAGTCTAGTCTTAATGTTTTCTTTAGTTATTTCTATGCTACTAATCCCATTTTATTTTTCAAAAATACTAGATTTAAACCTTTACTGGGTCATTTTAATTCACCATTTATGTTTTCTTGTTTTAAGCAAAAGGGCTAGTTGGTTTTTTAATTGCCTACTTTATCTCTCTTGTGTATGTATTGCTTGTAGGTATGAACTCTAACTTATCTAGTTCATTCTGATTATAATATGTGAGTATGTGTCTAAAGTTATCTTTTAGCAATGTGCAATGTTCTAAACATGCTATGCTTTTGTGTTCTTGGTTTAAAAGCTGTATCAACCTAGACTATTTGTTGATTAGCTTTGTATAACTTGGAATTTTGTTATTGTAATATGGGCCATATGTTTAAATGGTCTGTAGGATGTGCATTTAAAACTAAATATACTTGTATGACCTATTTCCTAAGTTGCAATTAAAGCCTACCAAGCATGCTTCTTGTTTTGCAGTTTAATGAAGTAGCTGTCTGTCTGACTCAAAGTTGACTTCTAGATATAACTCTTTCATTTGAGCCAAAACCTTAGTTATAAATCAAAAGTAGTGAAGGTCTTAGCCGGGGGCATTAGAAAGATATAAACCAAGCTTCTACCCATGGTGAAGATTCATTGGTGAAATCGTGAAGAAAAGGAGGCTACTTGGATAGTAGAGTCTGAAATGCTCAAGTAATATGCCTAAGACTTCCTAACACTACTTATAAATTTGGAGGACCAAATTTTGTAAGAGGGTGGAATGGTACCCTTTTGCTACTTCTGAGACTTATTTTAAAGGGCATTTAGAGTAGTAATTGTAGCTATTTTGGATCATAAATAGCTTTTTTGCACTATATTATGGCATAAACTTAGGTGGTTTAAAGGTTACACAAGCTAAAGTAAAGTCTTAAAGGAACTAAGTGGGTCGAAGAGCTAGACTGGAACTAAGTTACAATTTTGAATTTAATTATAATATTTGGCAAGTTTAGGGATTGGTTTAGAGGGACTAATCTTCCAATTAAAGAAACTTGGAGGCTTGATTGTGTAATGTAGCATGAACTAGGACTTAAATGCGAGTTAAATCCCACTCAAATAGGTTAACCCTCAATTGAGCCACCACATAAGCAATCTACGCAATCTAGTCCAAATCCTTCCTTCCTTGATATTTTTTTGAATTATAGGACTGGTTTAGAGGTTGAGAGAGGCTGAAGTTCTAAAATTGGTCCAAGTGAGTGAGGGTTTGCTCTGGCTTTGGCAACAGGGAAGCCTGCTTTTGTTATAGTGCTAAGGAGGCCTAGGTACTAATCTAATTTGATCTTAGGTTGGTAATAGAGATTGGTAATGGAACTACTATATTGCTTCTATAATTACTTAGTTTACTACCATCTATATTGGATGTCAAGCTTATGCTTGATTTGGAACAAAGAGGGTTAGTGTAATGGTTTAGAACATAGGATGATAGCTTCATAAGGGGCTATTATTTTGGAACTTCTAGAAAACATTGTTCCATTCGTAAATGCTAGCTTCTATACTAAGGTAACTAAATAAGGAACCTTATGAATGGCCATCATTCTGGGTTTGTTCTTGGAGCTCATTGATTTACTTTTCTTGTTACTTGTTTATAAAGTTTCTATGTGTAGTTTTATGGTCAGTAGTGTTAACAATATGGTCTTAGTGTTTGTCTATGTTATTGATATGCTAGCACTCTTTTTTGTTTTTGTAGGAACACTAAATTGAGACCCTTACCAAGTTCTTTAAACTTAACCATTTTGTTTACTTATTTTAGGCAAAAGGGCTAATTGATATTTTTAAGTGCTTGCTTTATCTTTTTGTGTGTATATTGCATAGTAGGCATGAACCTTAACTTATCTATGTCATTTTGGTTATAAAATGTGACTATATGTCTAAATTGTCTTCAAGCAATGTGTAGTGTTTTGAACATGCTAAGCTTTTGTGTGGTTGGTCTAAGAAGTTGCCTCAACTTTGAATGTTTGTAGCTTAGCACTGTGTGACATGGAATTTGGTTGTTGTAATGTGTGCCATATGTTTAAATTGATTGTACGATGTGTATTTGGAACTAGATAGACTTGTATGACTTATTGTGTAAGTTTTTTTGGGAACCTATCAAACCTACTTGTTATTTTGTAGTTTAACGAAGTACTTGTTTGTTTGAATCAAAGTTGACCACTGGTCCAAATAGAGCAAGAGCGTTAACTAAATCAGCCTTCTAGACTAGTAAAACTTGTAGGGAGCTTTCTATTATAACATCACAGACTAATATACTACTTAGGTTACTTCTGAGTCTAGACTTTAACTAGTTGTCAAGTTGACTATGGGTTGACTTTCTAAAATTAGAGCTTACTAGTGCAAATAATAGTCTAGCAACCTTTTTGTTGTAGAAATGGGGCTTAGTATAAGTTTATTCTAGATGCCATCAGTCATGGTTCCCGTTTTAGACTATTTAATGACCATCTTCATCTCTACACTTTTTACAACTTCCACAAGTTTTAGTTTTCTTCTTTTGCACTTAAATGGTTGCAGCACCTTTTTGCTCTAATCATTTCTAGATCTATTTCCCACTATCCTAAATTTTTTTTAGGCTCATTTTTTGCACCTTCATGTTTTTGGTGGTTTTTTCATTTTTTGACAATTTTTTGTTACCACATCACAAAAATGGTAGAATTACAAAGTGTGGTATAATGGTCAAAAACCATTATATTATGTAATTCTCACCATAGTGATTGAAGTATGAGGGGTAAAAGGTATGGTCAACACCTCATTAAAAGTGTTCCAAGTTGGTAACTTGGCCCCCAAGAAAAGCCTTAAGGATTGCTTATTTGTCAAGCAACCTATAGACTTTTTTATAAGGTTTTGGAAATTCGGGTAGTCAATTGCAAAACTCTCATGAAAGAGCTTTGGAGAGTTATGGGAAGGATATGAATGGTATGAAAGTGCTATTGGAGGACCAAATTGCTTATGGAAGACAAGTTTGGACAAAGAAAACACAAAAGGCATTAAGGACCTAAGTGTCCTAATGTAAGCCTTTGGATGTCCAAGCTTTTGACTTAAGTAAAATGATGAAATTTTATGGTTATCCCACTCAAAGGATGGCTGGCTAAGGCATGGTGAGGAAGTTAAATGTGGGCCAAGAAATTAAGACTAAGAAACCATGGTCTTGTAGCAAGGAAAATGACATAAAGCATGGCTAAGACTATTAAGGGTGTTTAGTGCACTAAAGCTTGGTTAAGCCTCTTAAAGTAGCCAATTTCTTCTTTGCTTCTACCACATTCGACCCACACTAGCCACCTTCACCTCCATAGCTACTCCATAGATACCATATCTCAAAGCTTGAAACTAGAAGCAATTGAAAGCAAGAAAGGGCAATTAGAAGCTATTTGGTGCTAAGACTTGAGTGCACCTAGGATCAAGCTCCAATTTCACCATACAGTCAAGGTAAGGACTTTTCTTGCTCTCATGGGATGTTTACTGTATTTTTAGGCATCCATGGAGCTAGGGCTAGCCTTGGAAGAGAGCCATGAGCTTAATGAACCAAGCTTAGTGAGGGGAGTGCACTTAATGTTTTGTGACCTAGTGTGAAGTGCATAGTGATGGTAGTAAATTTAAGGGTTTCAAGAGCCCAAAGTTAGTACTAACTAGTGTTAAAACTCTCCTAAGACCAAGATTATGCTTGAGGAGGCTGCCATAGTGATCTACTTGTGTTTATTATATGTTTTATGGACTAAACAATGCATATTGTTGCTGCCACATACATGTGTTTGTTGTTTATGTTTGGCTGCTACATTTGGTTGCTCTATATTGGATATTTGCATTGTGTTTTCTTGTGTTTTAGTGAATTTGGATTTAGGTGATACCAAGGGTTACACTACCTTATGAGTATAAGTGTTCTCCTTACTAAGTTTCGCAAGGAAACTTACTCCCTTCAAATCTGCCCATTTCAGGTCTAGCAGAAAAATCACATTCAAACTGATCATTTTGGTTTGAGTTTTGAATTGAAATTTTAGGTATTTGCACTTCCATGTATCTAGTTGTGATATGAAAATTTTGGTGATTTTAGGAGCACATTTGGTGTTTTTAGTGACGGTGCTTACTGTACTATGCAGCAGCTGTCCATCATCCTATTTTTGGAGTGCACTATGTCTAAAGCTCTCTTGTAATTGGGGTGCATGTTTTAGCTAATTTAAGGCCATTATGTAGTGCATGGATACATGTACATGTAATACATGTAAAGTTGAAACAAGTATGTGAACATTTGAGGACTGTTTTGCTATGTATGTGAATATGGTGCAAAAGCTGCCTAAGTGTGATTTATAGGTTGCTTGTTTGTAAATTCTGTTTTGGCCATATAAAGTTGCTAGATGCAAGATCATGTAATTCCTATGTGTATTGGAGATGTATGGGATAGCCTTGGAGGGCTTACCCTTTGTGAATGAAGTGTTTGCACAGTTATGAAATTCTGTATGGGCAAAATAGTCATAAAGTGACCAGAATTTTGACCCTGCACTCAAGGTTCTATATCTCTCTGTGTAGAATGAATCTTGGTATGAAATTTTGGCCACACCTAGAGCACATCTAGAGGTTTAACTGGGCTTTCAAATTTTTTCATTTGGAGTGCTTTAGCCAAAGTTATGATGTTGCAAATTTGGCTAAGTTACTATTCATTTGGTCAAAATTTTGTAACCAACTTAAAAAATCTAAAACTTGGTCCATAGGTGGGCTGCTGATGTAAAACCAAATTCATTGGTTTGGGTTAATTCTCTACTTGATAATGAAGTAATGAAAATACGGGGTACATGTCTAGATTGATACATTTTTTTGGAGGAAGTTTTAGGTGCAGTGGCTAGTTACTTAAAGTTAACAAGATTCCCTAATGTGTGGTAGCCAATATTAAGACTTGTTCTAGTGTTTTCCTTCCTTGCTTCCATGGTGTGCACAAAATGTGAACATGTGTGTAATGGTTGGACCAATACGCATGCATTTTCATAGTGCCCAAGAGGGCCACATGGGTGTGGATAGTAAGGGTATTGTTCCAATGGTTTACAGAACATATCAATCTTGGGAGTTTTAAATGCACAATTTTGGCACCATAACTGGACTACCTTGGAGTGGGTAACATTTTTGGTGAATCTCACCACATCACTGTTGGTCTTACTAGGTTTGGCTTTGTTGAGGGTGCTTTATCAATGTTTTTGTCTTTACTGGTTGGATCTATGATGGCTCCCTAAGGATTTTCTCCTCGTGGACTATTTCATCATTTTTTTGGTTAGTGGCATTTGGTAGCAAGTTTATTCCAATTTCCTTAGTAGCCCTAATGTTTTGTTTCATTTTTTCAGGTTATGGCATCCAAAAATTCTAAAATAGCTCTCAAGGTATCCAGTTTGAATATCAGGACATATAGGAATGAAACTGTAGCTTAGGGATCTGTAAGGAGGCTAGAAATGTAACACTCTCATTGATGGTTATGGTAGGTAGCAAGTATTGTTAAATTAATTGTGAATGTTTTGTTCTATTTATCTTTAGTTTATAAAGCACCCATCATAATCGAACTAACGGTCGTGTTGCGAATTCATCCATAAAGTACAAAATATTATGCCATTTTTACTAAAACTTATTAAAGTGTTGCAATTACATTGCAACATTACCCATGTCCATTAAGTTGTGATAGAATGTTTGTGAGGCTTATGGTATGGCACTCGGCGGGAAGAATTTGGGGATAGGAAGTGATTTAGCATCTCATTTGGACAGATTAGAAACCTTAACTTAAATTTGCACTAGCTAGGGGTTGATTACCAAGAGAGTGAAGAGAGGTGTGGGTTTAAGGTTTGATGACGGAACATATTTTCATGAATTTTTTATTCTTGACCAAGAAACATTTGGACAAATGAAAGTATGGAGATTGATTGGGTGATTCAGAACAGATGAAAGAAGAGTTAGGCAAACTATGGTAAGTTCTAATCATGTTAGTAACATGTTCATGCCTGTTTTGTTGGTTTTTAGTGATTTGAATCTTTGATTTTTATTTTTTTATGTAACATATAAAAATTTTAAACATAATCCAGGGGTTGCACTGTCAAATGGTTTGAAACTAAGTCCACTAGAACAAGGATTTACGGGTGTGAAACAAGGATATGGGGGGGAGTATATGGTGAATTTTGATATGAGTTATGGATTGATCCAACTTATGTTCGATATAAAGAGGTGTCCAGTGGTAGCAACAAACAGTGGGGGGTAAATATTATATATTGCACAGTAGGGTATACATGAATTTAAGAAGGGGGAATGAATATAGAAATGGTAGAGTTGTAGTGGATGTATAATTTATTATTTGTTGGTAGCATTGAAATTGATTCTTTACTCCTAGTGTAACTTGTGTTTTTGCGTAGGTGAGAATTCAAAGTTCTTTTCAATTGAATTTCATCATGGAGGATACCTATTTTACCCATCAAATGAAAGTCCAAAACTTGAGTATTCTAGTAAAGGAGTTGCCCATGTGGATTGGTGTGATGAGGATAAGTTGTCTATATTTAAGATTGATAAGAAGTTGGCAGACATAAATATCGAGGTTGGTGATTATGGGTTCTACTACTTTTGGCAAAAGCATGATGAAGGCTTGCATACAAGGCTAAGTAAATTCTTAACTGACTCGGGTGTCCTTGAGATTATTGATAACATACCCTCAAATAAAAGAATATAGGTGTACCTAAAAAAGAAGTCAGTGGCAGATGTGTATGCTGATCAATGGTAGAATGGGTTGGGGACTCAAACAAATATGAAAGAGAAAAGAAGTGACAAGGAGGAAAGTGAGGACTTTGTCAGTGTTTCAATAGAGGACTCAACTTAACATGAAAGTGACTATGATGTGAATGATGATGCGGGTAATGATGATAATATTGATGATGTGAGTGATGAATTTGGGGTTGAGACTAGGAAGAAAAAAACTTAGAGAGGACAACTTGTAGGTTAGGGAATACAACCAGAGGATGGTGTAGCTGATGGATTTCTACAGATGAGGTGAAAGATGGAAATGGTAATGACTATGCTACTTTGGAAGACTTGCAAAGCTTGTCTGATAGTGATGAGGGAGACAAGTTTTAGAAGTTTCTTAAATTTAATGCATCGTATGACTTTAAGAACCCATAATTCATGTTTGATTTGAAATTTCAATCAAGAGAGCATTTTAAAGATGTTTTGAATAGTTATGGCAAGGTTTGGCTTAAGAAAAATGATAATGTTAGAGTCAAGGCAATTTGGGGAAGGCTATCCATTCTTCATATACTATCCTCCCATGCAAGATGGACAAACATGCAAAATTAAGTCATTGAATTTGGAGCACAACTGTATTAAAGGGTACTCTAATCACTTTACAACCTATCCATGGCTTATGAACTTTTATGTGGACCAATTGAGAGCAAATGCATCTTAGTCTATTTTAGGAGTTGCAGCCATTATTAAGAGGGATTACAAAGTTGAGCTAAGTAGATAAAAGTCATGGATATTAAAGAAACTCAAAAACAAAAGGTTGGAGGGTGATGAAAATAAGCAGTATAGGAATGTTAGGAGATATGGTTTAAGGTTGAAAAACTAAACCCAGGAAACACATTTTTCCTCTAATTAGATATGAAAAATTCAACAGGCTTTACTTCTATTTGGAACCATTAAGGAAGGGATTCATGTTAGGATGTAGGTCCATAATTAGTCTAGATGGCTATTTTTGGAATAACAACTATGGCGGTCAACTATTGGCAGCAGTGGAAATTGATGCCAATGATTGCATTTTCCTAATAGCATGAGTTGTGGAGGAATCAAAATGAAAAGGTTCATGGGCTTGGTTCCTTACCTTTCTTGTTGAGGACATGGTTATTAACTCAAGCTATCACTAGACCTTTATATCTAATATGCAAAAGGTCATTTCTGCTTTATGAATTCTAATGTTTTGAAATTGTTACCACCTTACAAGAATGGGAGAATTACAAGTATGGCATAATGATAAAAAAACTATTATATTATGTAATTCTATTTATAGTGATTGAAGTATAAGGGGTAAAAGGTATAATGAACACCTCCTTAAAAGTGTTCTAAGTTGGTAACTTGGCCCCCAAGAAAAGCCTTAAGGATTGCTTATTTTTCTAGTAACCTATGGACCTTTTCATAAGGTTTTCAAAATTTTGTTACTTAATTGCAAAAATCTCAAGAAAGAGCCTTGGAGAGTTGTAGGAAGGATATGAATGGTATGAAAGTACTATTGGTGGACCAAATTTCTGATGGAAGACAAGTTTGGACAAAGGAAACACTAAAAGCATTAAGGACCTAAATGACTTAGTGTAAACCTTAAGGTGTACAAGCTTTTGACTTAAATCAAAGGGTGGAATCATGAGGTTATCGCACCATGGGGAGGCGGCTATGGCTTGATAAATAGTCAAAAAGATGGGAAAAATATGGACCAATAAGTTTAGGACAAATAAATCATGCTTATGGGCAAAGAAAATGACATAAAGCATGATTAAGCCTAATAACGATCTTTAGTATCCTAAAGCTAATTTAAGAAGCCAAAATCAATTTTTCTTCCCTCATATTTGACCCAACTAGCCACCACCCTCCTCCACAGTTCTTCCATAGCTCCTCCATAGCCACCATAACTCCAAGATTGAAATAGAAGGCAAAAAGAAGCAATTGGAAGCAAACTAGAGCTATTGCTTGAATGCTTCAAGGCTCAAGCTTCAAATTCAGGCTACTCATCTTGGTAAGGAGTTCTCTTGCTTTCATGTACTATTTACTATATTATTCAAACATCCATGGAGCCAGGGCTAAGTTTGGAAGAGAGCCAAGTGCTTGATGAACCAACCTTAGTGAGGGGAGTGCACTTATTGAAGGTTTTGTGACCTAGTGTGAAGTGCACAATGATGGCAGTGAAGTGAGGGTTTCTAGAGCCCAAAGTTAGTACTAACTAGTGTTAAAATCCTCCTAAGACCAAGCATAGGCTTGAGGAGGGCTGCCATAGTGATTTACTTTAGTTTATTGTATGTTTTACGGACTAACCTATGGTTTATGTTGTTGCCACATTTCATGTGTTTGTTCGTTGTGAATGGCTGCTGCATTTGGTTGCTATATCTTGTATATATGGATTGTGGTTTTGTGTTTTAGTTTCTTTGGATGTAGTTTAAATGAGGGGCACATTTCCTTAAGAAACCAAGTGTTTCCTTTACTAAGTTTTACGATGAAACTTACTCCCCTCTATTCTGCCATTTCATGTCCGGCATAAAGATCACATTCAAACTGACCTTTTTCATTTGAGTTTTGATCTAAAATTTCATACATTTTAACTTCCATGTATCAAGTTGTGATCTGGAAATTTTGGTATTTTTAGGAGCACAATTCTTATTTTTAGTGATGGTGCTTATTGTGTTATGCATCAGCTATCCAGCATCCAGTTTCTAGAGTCCATTATGTCTCAGGCACTCCTGTAACTTAAGGTGCATATTTAGTTAGGTTAAGAGGATTATGTAGTGCATGTATGCATGTACATGTACTGTATGTACAATGAGACAAGTATGTGAACATTTGAGTAATGTTTTGGGTATGTATGTGATATGGTGCAAAGCTGCCTAAGTGTGAATGATAGGCTGCTTACTTGTAAATTTTGTTTTGGCCTCATAAAGTTGATTGATGCAATAGCATCGAATTCCTATCTATATTGGACATGTATAGGATAGCCTTGGAGGGCTTACCCCTTGTGAATGAAGTGTTTGCACACTTATGAAATTTTCTATGGGCAAAATGGTCATAAAGTAACTAGAATTTTGACTATGCACTCAAAGTTCTTTATCTCCATGTGTAGAATGAATGTTTGTGTGAAGTTTTGACCACATCTAGAGCACATCAAAGGGTTGAATGGGGATTTGGAATTTCTAAATTTGGAGCCTTGTAGCCAAAAATATGACGTTGCAAAGTTGGCTAAATTATTGTTCATTTGGTCAGAATTTTGTAATCAACTTAAAAAATTCATAACTTGGTCCATAGGTGGGTATTGATGTAAAACCAAAATCCTTGGTTTTCTTAAAGACTTTACTTGATAATGAAGAAAATAAAACATGGCATTATATGGCTAGATTAATACAATTTTTTGGAAGAAGTTCTAGGTGCAGTGGCTGGTCACTTACACTTAATAAGACTGCCTAATGTGTGGTAGCCAAGATTAAGACTTGTGCTAGTGTTTTCCTTCCTTGTTGCCATGGTGTGCATAAAATGTGAATATGTGTGTAATGGTTGGACCAATGTGCATGTATTCACATAGTGCCTAAGAGGTCCACTTGGGTATGCACATTAAGGGTATTGTTCTTATGGCCTATGAGACATACCAATTCTGGGATTTTAAATGCACAATTTTGGCACAATAACTGGACTACCCAGAGTGGGTAACAGATGTTGGTATTAGAGCATGGTCAGAGCTTGGTTTGTACATGTACGTAGCATATGGTTGCATCATGCATGCTAGCTACATACATGAACTCAATGTGGTCAGCTGCTAGTGTTAAGCACCATTGAAATACCTTTGATCTTTATATGTGCTCTATGATGAATCATGAAAATAGGAAGTAATTATGGTTACCACAAGTAGAGGGGAACCACCCCAAAGGCCTCCTTTTGAACATAGGCAACAAAGAAATGGATAGGAAGGGGAGAATTAGGGCCATCAGACGGCGCTAAACCTTGAAGTGCCTCAGGTTTGGTCAGAGCTTCAGAGAAACTTAGCTCTAATCAATGAAAACTTAGTAAGGCTGATTCAACCACAACATCAAGGAGTCCCAGTAACACAGGCAGAAGCAGTTTAGGAACCACAGCAGCAACTGGAAGAGGAAGCTAGGAACACATTTGAACATGTTCCTTCTAGAAGAACAGAAAATAGAAATGATGAAGTTGATGAGGTGGAAGATGAGGATAGGAGAAATCCAAGAGGCAGAAGAGTAAGATCTGAAATTGGTTAGGTATCTAGGACCAATCGCTCAGTCTATGACCATTCCTCTACTAGGAATGAGATTGAGGAAGGCCATGAGAGAAGAGGCTTGAGAAGGCATAGAGATCATGGAGAGCATCATCATGCTGAAGATTTCCTAATGAACACACTACAAAATTTGAATAAAAAAAATCAAGCATGGAGATGACCTGGTTCAAAAAGCACGTTTCTTTGTTTCCTGCACAATTAACATGATCGCTAATGAGTTTAAGAGAGCAGATCATCTTCTTCCTTTCCAATTTCATAGGATCCCTAAACCTAATCCAAATCACCAATTTCAACTACCCTAAAATCCCAAATTAAAAGGTTATCCCCAATTTAAAGCTACCTCATCTAACAAAATGTGAAAAAAAAACTAAAAGTAAAACTATATGCCACATATGCCACATTAGATGCCACATAAACATTCCATCACAAGTTAATGCCCTTGGGCAACGTCAAGATGTAATTGTAACACTTTAATAAGTTTCAGTACAAATGGTGTAATGTTTTGTACTTTAAGGACAAGTTCAAAACATGACCCTTAGTTCAAAGATGCTAGATGTTATTTACCTTTGTATTTATTTTACATGTACTTATTCATGTTTGTTTGCTACGTACTTAGAGTAATGGGTTGTTTATGAAATTATGTAAAATAACTGGAACATCAAGTTTATGAACTTAGGGAAGTTAGATTGAGGACTTAAGGATGCAATTGAACAAAAATTAGAAAGTTTAAGCCTTGAGTGAGAGTGAGAAAGTCAACTTTGCAAATTAGAAGGGCACAATTGCAAAGTTGACAAGGTAGGCTCAAGTGACCAATTTGTAACATAGGTTTAGTTTGGGCACTAATTTGTTAGGATGAGTAAAGTGGAGGGATGATAGCGAGTTTTGAGCCCCACAATCATCTTCTTCCTCTGGCTTGCCTTTGCTTGAATGTATCCTAGTCAAATGAGTTTGTTTTTGAATTAAAGCAAGACCATGGAAATCTAGAGAATTTCTATAGAGAGAGTGTAACTTTACATGTAACTAGTTTATTAACCTAGAACATGTATATGCATACGTTGCTTCGGCTTTGAGTAATTGGAAATAAACAAACAAGTAAACAATTTAAAAATTGCCATGAATTTAATTAACAAAACTTAAAATAACAACTTAATCCATATGTTCAGTATCTTAATCTTCAAGCATCGACTTTGTGTACATCACAACACTTAACTTCATGTCCACCCGAAAGTAACTTTAGTGTTCATATGCACTAACAAATCTTGATAATACTTGTCTATACTCAAGGCCTAACTTGGTATTACTACTACCCAACTTACTAATCTTATCTAAGATCACTAATTAAACTCCTACCTAAGCTGAGGGCCCCAATGATGGAAGGTTCCACTTTCCTTGTGCTACTTAAGCCTTTACAAAGTCTAACAAATAATCTTAGAATCAATAATGATTCAATTACATAATACTTACATCAAGAACTTGGCATAACACTCTATCATTGGTGTTAAGCCTAGAATAATATAAGTTGCATAATATGAAACTTAAAAGGATGAGAATACAATGATTCTTAGTAAAGGATTTATAAACCTACAAGGAAAATCTTTAGGAACCAGCATATATAACATATATACACATCTTAATGTAAGCTCAAAACATTCCAAGGCCTTAACTAGTGGACAGTAGCATAAGTTTTATGGCAAGGAGCTCATCCTCAAACTAATCCTAACTTTGCAAGAACTTGGTTCTTTCCTTAGCAAGCTTTGCTTGCCACCTCCTTACTTTCCCCTATCATATTGTATAAGAGTTTAACTTAGATATTAAAAGTTCATCTTGCCAAGCATGGTAGCTTAGCTAGGGTACTCTTGAGTTTCAAGCCTTCCCTTAGACACTTAGCACCTATACGCTTACTTAAGGCCCCTTAGCTTGCTTGGGTCTTAAGCTTCTCTTTCCTGTCCACCACATAACTCAAATTATTCCATTATGATGTATTTTTTTACTTAGGTAATGTGTTTGAGCCTTGGCTTGGGGTGCCAAGCCTTAAAAGTATCCCTGGGAATCTCTTTATGAGTTCCCCCACACTTGGCTCCCATAACTCAATTTAATGCTCTTCTTAGTTCAATCTAACACATAACCAGCAACATAGCATGTAAAATACATCAAATATAACTTAAAATAACTTAAATCCTTTATCTAGAACAATCAATGCAAGGAATTCCATGCTTTAGTATCTTTGTAGCTTGAGTAATATCCTATAATTGGTCATTTACCATATAAATAAACCACACTTAAGCTAATAATTAACATTGTCTCATGTCTTTTAAGTGATTAATTTGACCCTTATCTTGGACTTAATCAACTGGTCCTTAATACAGTTTTTACCCAATGGAACTCTTTGTTCATCCTTACGTCTTGCAAGTATTGAATAAGCAACTTCTTATTCATTTCCTATTATTTTTCAGCCCTTCCCCCTAGCCACAAAAATTCAAATAAGATAGGAAAACAATGTTTCCCCTTACCTCTCCATATCAAACCATGGCCTAAGGTTCCATTAAGCCTCTCGCTTGTTTCAAGCTTTCATGCTTGATTTTATTAATAAACAAGGTAGGAACCAAATTAACTAAAAAAATCAGCCCCTCCATAACTGAATTAGACCAAGAAATTAAGGAAAATGAGAATAGTCACTTACTTAAGATGAGCTCAAGGCTTAGCTCCATATGAAAGAAATCCATGTTTTCTCTCATTTTGCCCCTTGAATTTGTGATTCATTTGAGTGATTGGAGCTTTGGTGGTGCAGAGATGGAAATTTTGAAGGATATGGGAGGAGGCTTCGGGCAATGGCTACACCCGGACAGATAAGATGATGACAAGAGAAAGGGACCATGTCAATTTTGTGTCTTAAGGTGCGCATGGCAAGCAACTGCTCCCTTCTTTGTACTCTATAGTACAATGAGGCCTTTCTTGTAACAAGTTGGAAATGTCAAGACCAGAACGAGCGTTATATGGTGCCTGAATCCTTCTTTACTTCAATTACACATCAAGTCCTCAGATTTAACAGCCGTGCCATTTAGTCTTATGACTTCTATCGGTCACACTTAAACCACATATAAACAATTTAGTTAATTCACAATTCCATGAGGATAGAGAGGAAATCATGAAAAACTATAATACCTCAAACACAATTTTTCCTCATCCTTTATCCAACCATGAAATAAACATGTCACTACGTCAAATGACAAAAATACCCTATTGGCCTGGCTTACTATCACCAATTTCACTTCTTTTTAAGATACTATATTTCATTAAACCATGACTTTACTCACAACAATCATTTTATGCATTTAAAATCACCAAAATCACTTTATTATGTCGATAATCTGGCTTTTGGTGTTAGGAAACTATTACAATCTCCCATTTGTCAAAAATTTGGTCCCCCAAATTCCAACTTTACTGATCATAACACTTGGATGCTACTTCAAGCTTCTTGCTCAGCTTTCCCCATGGACTCATTCTTACTATGATTAATTCACAGCACTTATCCATGGGCCTTATTACTTTTAGATTCTTGACTTGCTGGTTGAGAAACCACTTAGGATGTCCCTTGTCAGGGATCCTTCCACAGAGACATGATTTATAAGGTACACTTATGTCTTTTGGAGCTATTTTGCTCCCTTGGCCTTTTCTTTGATGATGGATGTTCTTAGGAGCAATTCGTCTTTCACTCCCAACTTGTAGAGAACTCGTCTCCACCATGGTAATCTTTTTAGCCTACCTTCACTTTTGACCCTTAGATGATGGAGTGAGCTCAAATAGCTACTCCTCAACTCTGGTAAGGTCTGGAACACACTTGGAAACCTTTTACACGCAACTTAAGCTCTTAGGCCCTTTGGTGTATTTCGACCTTGTTGCCACTTATTGCTTTTAAGCATTTTTTTTCAAGGTAACTTACCCATTGGGTTTTCTAAAGTAGATCTTTAGCATTTATTAGATCTTTGTCCCTTTTAGATGTCCTAGTTTGAGGGAGTCCATAACTCACAATCTTAACTTGACATAGGCACTTGAAGTATTTTACATAAGGTCATTTTGGTGATTTTAAATGCTTAGAATAATTATTACAAGAAAAGCCTCGGTAATCTAGCTTTTACTCTTAAGGAGCCATTACAAAATAAAGGGCCATATACATGGCATAACCTTGGGTCATTTTATGAATATTTGTTTTATCTTTTTTGCACTTATTTTATAGGATTTTGTTATGGTAAAAAGAAGGAGGCATCAAGAACATAGGGAACCTGAGGTTTTTAAGAGTAAATACGGCTTTAAACATGCCCATGTTAGCCCCAAATACATACATGCCCGTGTTCATTGTCACACCCATGATTTAGACCGTGTCATTAAATGTTCATGATTTTTCATGTTCCATAGGTGAAACACAACCTTGAACAAGGTAGTGTCTCAAACCGTGTTTGCTCGGTATTAGGGTTTTATAGATTTATTTTTGCAGAAAGACCTGGAGAGGAAAAGAAGATGCGAAAATACATGGAAAGAAAGTTTAGTTTTCATAGTAGAACGTGCTAGAGGCAGTTCAAATGATCAACACCAATCAGTTAGTGTTGGAGTAAGGATTGCTTGGAGGAGAAGAATTTTAGAGGTGAAGTCTTCAATTCTTAGTTTTCTTTTGTTTCTATTATGTTCCTTTATTAGCATGATGGGCTAATTTCTCCACTCATGGTTAGAGCATATGAACCCTAGGATGATATTGTTGTTATGATTACTATTGGTTTAAAATGATTATGGGTTTCTTTAGATCTATCCAATATTCTTTGATGTGTTGATTAATTGTAGTTAGCCTATTAATTCAATGTTAGTTGATGAACATATACAGGTAGTATTAATATGTTTATTATGGATCATCATTGGGTAGAAGGGATATTGTCATAGTCGGGAGTAATAGACTGGCATAATACCTCTGGACTATTATGAAACCTAGTAGTTGGGTCATAAAACTATTAATATATTTTTAGGAAAAGCTATGGGATTAAACACCATAGTAGTGACTTAAGAACAATGATTAGTATCTGGGTGTAATAGGGAGTTAATCTATTTTAGATAGTACTCCACGATCCAAGTTAACTATATGGTTGTTGAACCATAGAAAGAATAATGTATTGGATTTCTAGGGGCATTCGTATCTAAGCATGACATATCTTCATTATTGGTTGCTTGATTATTTTCTGCTATCAATAGTTAGTTGTTTATTTATTTATTTTACTACATTAATGAGTTTAGTTTAATTCTCAGTTAGTTAGCTAAACAATCCTTCAATTTTTGGTTAGATAATAAAGAGATATTGAGTGCGGTGGACAACTTTGTTCTTTGGGGAAAACAATCTTGATAGTTATCACTGCTACACTTGAATGATAGGTGATCTTGCCTGTGAGTTCACATATATATATATAAGTATAGAGAGATTTGACACATCCACATTAAGAATTGAATTAGTGTAGTGGGAAGAGCATTGTGAACTATAAACACATCAATTTTTTGGCATCATTGCTTGGGAACATATGTTGAGATTACTACCTAAAATATTAATATTTATTAATTTAGCCATTTATTTTCTTACAGTATTTCCTTTTTCATAATTTCTATTTTATTTTTAGTTTCCTAATTTCTTGTAGGAAAATTAGTGCATGACTCGTAGCCATCCTAGTAAAGTGGTTAAAACTGATCCAAAAATTGAGTGAGCTTTTAGGAGACTTTGCTTTACAAAGAGCATTGAGCTATAACCATTACCTCCTGAAGTAAAGCGATAAGAAGAAAATCAAGAGTAGTTAATCATGGAAGATCATAATCAAGCAAGGACTTTGCCTGAATATGCAAAACCTTCTCTTGAAGGGATAGAATGTAATATTATTACACCTCCTGTCAATGTCAATAATTTTCAAATCCAGCCCAATATTATTTAGATGTTGCATAATTGTGTTCAATTTGATGTTTTGGCAAATAGTGATCCTAATGCTCACATTACTAGTTTCATGGAAATTTGCGATGCATTCAGAATTAATGGAGCTAGTAAAGATAACATTTAGTTGAGGCTATTTACATTTTTATTGAAAAGAATAGCGAAGCTATGGTTGACTTCACTTCCAAGGGGTTTTATAGCCACTTGAAATGCTCTTGCTGAAAAGTTTCTATTGAAGTATTTTTTCCTCTTGCCAAGATTGTAAGGTTTCAAAATGATATTTCTATTTTTAGTCAGATGGATTATGAGACACTATACGATGCTTCAAGAAGGTTCAAGGATTTGTTGAGCAGTTGTCCACATCATGGATTAACTTCCTAGATGCAATTACAAATGTACTGCAATGGTCTAAATTATGCTCCAAAATAGATGATTGATGCGGTAGCTAGTGCTACTTTGAACAAAAGAACACCTAAAGTAGATGGCGATGAATAATTACCAATGGTAATCATTGTACAAAATTAAACTAAGTAGAGCAGCTATAGTTCAGAATTTGATGCATATTCAGCATTGGATAACCAAGTTGAAGCTTTAATGAGATAATTTAGACATTTTTCTACCAGTCGAAGGAAAGTTGCGTTGACAGAATGTGAATTTTATGGAGACAGTTCAAGTCATGATTGTCAAATATACAATTGGATGAGTAAGATTGAGCAAGTGGATTTCTGTGGAAATCCACCGAGGCCATAGAGCAAGCCCTATAGAAATACATATAATCGTACCCACTATGGGGTAGTCCAGTTATGGTTCCAAAATTGTATATTTAAAACTCCCAGGATTGGTATGTTCTGTAGGCCATAAGAACAATACCCTTACCGTGCATACCCAAGTGGACCTCTTTGGCACTATGTAAATGCATGCATATTGGTCCAACCATTACAGACATATTCAAATTGTATGCACACCATGGTAGCAAGGAAGGAAAACACTAGCACAAGTCTTAATCTTGGCTACCACACATTAGGCAATCTTATTAAGTCTAAGTGATCAGCCACTGCACCTGAAACTTCTTCAAAAAAACTGTATTAATCTAGCCATGTAACCCCTTATTTTCTTCACTTCATAATCAAGTAGATTCTTTAAGAAAACCAAGGAATTTGGTTTTACATCAATAGCCCACCTATGGACCAAGTTATGGATTTTTTAAGACGGTTACAAAATTCTAACCAAATGAACACCAACTTAGCCAATTTTGCAATGTCATATCTTTGGGTACAAAGCTCCAAATTCAGAAATTCTAAATCCTTGTTCAACCTCTAGATGTGCTCTACGTGTGACCAAAATTGCATACCAAGATTCATTTTACACATGGAAATATTAAACTTTGAGTGCAGTGTCAAAATTCTAGTCACTTTATGACTATTTTGCCCATACAAAATTTCATAAGTGTGCAAACACTTCATTCACAAGGGGTAAGCCGTCCAAAGCTATCTCATACATGTCCAATACACATAGGAATTATATCCTCTTACACCTAGAAAGTTTATGTGGGCAAAACATAATTTACAAGTAAGTAGCCTATCATTCACACTTAGCCAGCTTTGCACCACATCACACACATAGCCAAAACATTACTCAAATGTTCACATATGTTACCCACTCCGAGGTAGTCTAGTTATGGTGCCAAAACTGTGCATTTAAATTCCCAGGTTTGGTGTGTCCTGTAGGTCATCAGAACAACACCCCTAGTGTACATACTCAATTGACCCTCTTGAGCACTATGTAAATACATGCATATTAGTCTAACCATAACACATATATTTACATTTATGCACACTATGGTAGCTAAAAAGGAAAACACTAGCACAAGTCTTAGTTTTGGCTTCCACACATTAGCAAATCTTGTTGATAGCCGAACGACTATCATCCCCGAAGCACCTCACATCAGCGCGCCACTTCCGGTCAAAACAGAAACGACAGAACCCCGGCAAAAGAGAGGACTGCAGCATACTCAGACAAGCTGGATAGGCGCTACTGCTCAAGAAACCCAGGGGACCAACTTCGGTCAGAAGGAGTCACCACCTTTCCCAAAGGTGACCTGGCATCGACGTCACATGGCCAGAACCACCTCCGTATACTCTCTGGGCCACCCTCGGGGTGCACTCATGAAGTACCGCATCAAGTACCCAAGCCTGACTTTGGGAAAGTCCAACCGAAGGTACCTCGTACAAGCAGGAGACTTCCCTCCAAAGCAACTCACCTTCCCGAACGAGCCCTATACCTCGAGGGAGTTCGGTCCACCGAAAATGCCACATAGGTGCACGATGAAATAGTTGAGGAGTCTCTGACATACCGTACTCATACAGCCCTTGGCATGTCACCCTCAGACACGCTTTGACACACCGCCCTAAGCTCCTGACCAGATGGCCTATGGTCGGCTAAAAGATGCCCCTCTCCCCGAAGGTACGGACCGTGTCTGACCAAACACGTGTCACGATCTGGGCAGGCTGTGGGAAACGAGCTTCTCCTGTTCACCTCCCTATAAATATTCAGGGAATGCCCTAGGTAAGGGGATCCAACTCCAAGAAAAAAGGTCTCCACTCCCTATTTATCTCTGGTACTAACTTGGGCGTCAGAGACTCTTCCCCTGGAAAAACACTCTGGGGACCTCCTGACCCTTGCCTTTCTGAGTCCTTGCAGTCTTTCTCCCACCGGAGGTTCCTCGTCCAGGCGTCCTCGCACCGCAAGTTCCTGTTCCAGGCTCACCATGTTGCACAACAATGATGTTGAAAGGCATCACTTGGCGCCGTCTGTGGGAACCCTTTCCCAGGTCGCCGTCGTAGAGACTCAGCGTTCAAAAGACAAAGGGCTCCCAAAGTCCACCTCTGCGCCGGAGGCTCAGGCGGTGACCCAGCAGCCCGCTGCAGAAACTTTTATGCCGGAAGATGACTGCCCTTTAACAGTGACGATGGGCTTCTTGCGAGACTTCCAGCGCTCCATCGTCACTGAAATGGCTCAGCAGCTCGATCAGACGTGGCCCCACCTACACCGGTCCGAAGGGCCTCCTCTTCGGCAGCACCTAGGGAAAAAGGGTCGAGGTCCACCCACCAGAGTTCCAGGAGTGAGGACTCTCTCGATGCATCTTCTAAGGAGGACGTGCCCCTTAGGGTGCGACCCACCAGAGAAAGGGCCCCAAAAGAAACTAGGGCCTACTATCGACGGAGTCCATCCCCATATCGAAGGTCCCAGTCTCCTCTCCGCCGAAGTTATTCTCCGAGAAGGAGAAGAAGTTCACCATTGTTGGCAACCACCAGGCAGTAAGGGGAAGCTAATACAGCTACCCTCATGGAGAAGATCCTTGGAAGACTGGAAAAGGTCGAGAGACAAATTTCCCGAAAGCCAGTCTGGTCGAGGTTGTCCGACACTTATACAGGAGAAGAATCAGCCTTCGTACGATAAGTGGTGGAGGCGCCCATGCCTAGTGACTTTAGGGTGCCACATTTGGAAACCTATGACGGGCGTAGTGACCCCCAAGCACACCTGACAAAGTACAAGCGAAGCATGGTACTCCACGGCGTAGATGACGCCACCCTTTGTAAATGTTTCAAGGCGACCCTCTTCGGGCCAGCAACGGCATGGTATAACTCCCTGGCCCACAAGACCTCGCTCAGTTTCCAAGAGCTGTCTACTGCCTTCACCCAAAAGTTCATTGGTAGAAGGCCAAGAGCCAAGATGCCCGTACAAATGTTCGACATAGCACAGCAAAGTGGGGAAACCATTCGCGACTACGTTGAAAATTTCAACCGAGAAGCACTAAGTGTGCCCTACTTTTGGCCCGAGATTCGCATCCTCGCAATGATAAGGGGACTTCGGAGAGACTCCCAACTCTTTTATGAGTTCTCCAAGGTCCCCCTAGACACTCTCAGGGAATTCTATAGAAGGGCCGAACAGCATATGATGGCCGAAGAACTCAGAATGGGAGAGCCCAAGGTGGAACACCCTCAGCCCGAAGGACTATGCCACCAGCCTCATCACCAGAATGAGGTTGGAGGAAGGCCTCGAAAACAAAGGGGTAAAAGGCCAATGACGTTCACTCCCCTAAATGCCACAAGGGCTAGCATTTTCATGGCCTTAGAAAGGCAAGGGACTACAGTTCCAAGGCCAATGGCCATGACTTCAGAAAACAAGAAGAAAATGAAGAAGTTCTGCCAATTTCACCGAGATCATGGCCATGACACTGAAGACTGTTCCAGCTAAGGAAGTACATCGAGTCTCTAATAAAGTAGGGACAACTTTGCCGGTACCTACGGATACCTTCGCCGAAAGGAAGAAAGGAAGAACAAAGGAGGGGGGACGAGAATGACTATGATTCCGACAGACGTCGGGACCGAAGTCCTCGAAAGAATCCACCACCATCAGCAGGGGTCATCCAAACCATCACTACAGGGATACCCTCGGCTGAAAGGAAAGGAAAGATAAGAGAAATCTCTATAATGGAGTATGGAAACTCGCCAAACAGGCTCATTCGCAGGGACGGGTCTACAGTAAAGTTCCCCCATGATGACCCACTCCTTGTCACAGCAAGAATAGGGAGTTGGCCCGTCAAAAGAGTACTCCTAGATGATGGCTCCAACACCGACGTCATCTTCTCGCACCTACTGCCTAAATTGGGCATCTCAAAAGCCAACCTCAACACAGTCAATTCCCCCACCTTTGGGGTTAGGCCATCCGAGCTCCCAGTCCTCGGAAGCATCGATCTGCCCCTAATATTGAAAGGGACCTCCCCTCAGAGTCGGTAGGAACTGTTCACCTCCATGATGACAAGATTTATTGTCATTGATGTTCCCTCATCATACAATGCCATCCTTGGAAGGCAGACTCAAGGCAATCTCCACATCTGCCCGGATGTAAAATACTTAATAGTCACCTTCACAACTGGAGAAGGAGATGCAGAGATCTACATTGACCAAGCCGAAGTCAGGAGGGTCTTCACCAAGGCTAGACAAAGCCTGATAAAGGTCCAAGTACATATTTCAGCTACTGAAAGAGCAATCACGACAGGTGTAAAGAAAGCGTGGGAGGGAATAGACGAGTTGGAAAAAGTAGAAACAAAAGATATAGAGCTGATCCTCGGCCGGAACACCCGAGTTGGGAAAATATTGGCCAAGGGCGACAAAGATAGGCTTGTATCTTTCTTGTTAATGAACAAAGATCTATTCGCCTACTCTCCGAAAGACATGCCTGGGGTTGACCTCAGTATAATCTACCATAGCCTCAAAGTACGTACGGACGCAAGGCCGATTCGGTAGAAAAAACAAAACCTATCCGCTCATAAGAACTCTTTCATTAAAGCCGAGGTAAAGCATCTGACTGAGGCGGGGGTAATAAGAGAAGTTAAATACCCCGAATTGCTCAGCAATGTGGTTATCGCCACAAAAGAAGGGAGTAAAAAGCTCCGAATGTGCATCGATTTTCATAACCTGAATGATGCCTGTCCAAAGGACTCCTACCCTTTGCCAGCCATAGACTAATTGGTGGATTCAACCGCTGAATATGGTCTTCTCAGTTTCCTCGATGCCTTCAGTAGGTATCATCAAATCTAGATGAACCCGCAAGATGAAGAAAAAACCACCTTCATCACCGAAGTTGGTACCTACTGCTACGTTAGAATACCTTTTGGCCTTAAGAACGCAAGGGCTACCTATTAGAAGTTGATGAATAAAGTATTCGACTCCCAGATCGGGAGGAACATGGAAGTGTATGTCGACGATATGATAGTCAAGAGAAAAATGCCTAGTAATCATATCTTGGACTTAGGTGAAACCTTCCCACGACTTCGAGAGTTTGGCATTCACCTTAATCCTGAGAAGTGCGTGTCTGGAGTAAGCGCAGGTAAGTTCCTCAGGTTCATGGTGTCAGAAAGGGGAATAAACGCCAACCTCAAAAAGGTCAAAGCCTTGCTAGGATTCCGAACACCCACAACCATTAAAGATATACAAAGGCTTACCGGAAGAATCACTTCCCTTAGTAGATTCATTTCCAGGTACGACAATCGATGTCGACCATTCTTTAAGGTGCTCACTAAAGCAACCAAGAGCATAGGTAACGCCGAAACCGAGGAACACCCTTGGAACCAAGAATGTCAGAAAGCTTGGGATGAGCTTAAAAGCTACCTAACCCGATTGCTGACACTTCGGCAACCTCAGGAAAGGGAGCCTCTCTTCCCCTACCTTGCCGTCACTAAAAAAGCTGTGAGCTTAGTCCTAGTGAAGGAAGAAGGTGGAAGGTAGTGGCCAGTATATTATGTAAGCAAGTCCCTGCACAGCGCCAAGGTCAAGTACCCATCGCTCCAAAAAGCCATTTACGCCTTAGTCTCGGGTAGAAGGCTACGACCCTACTTTCAAGGACACCCCATCATTGTCTGAAGCAACCTGCCTCTACGTGACATAATGAAAAAAGTAGAGCATTCGGGAAGGATGTCAAAATGGTGTATCGAGCTCAGAGAATATGACATCACTTACGAGCCAAGAAGGGCAATAAAAGCCCAGGTATTGGCAGATTTCATCGTCGAAACCCTAGAGATCGAGGATGCTGAAGCTACCTCGGAAGATCTGATAAGCACTGAACCAGAGTGGAAGCTCTTTGTTGATGGAGCCTCAGGTGCTGGAGTAGTTCTTCGGGGGCCCGAGGGTATGGAAGCCACCAAAGCCATCAAATTTGGTTTTAATGTCACCAACAACATCGCCGAATATGAGGCCCTCATAGCAGGACTAAAACTGGCCAGAAAGATTGGTGTAAAAAACCTTACGGCCCACAGTGACTCACAGCTAGTAGTCTGGCAAATGAAAGGAGATTACGCTGCAAAGGATCCAACCTTGGCAAAGTATCATGACCTCGTCGAGAAGCTCATTAAAGAGTTTGACTCGGTACAAATAGAAAACATGCCTCGAAGAGATAATGGTCAAGCTGATACCTTGGCCAAATCCAATGGACCCACCGAGGTGCTAAAGCAACCCAGCACAGAATTATTGTGCGTAGCAACCTTGGGCGAAGGATGGCAAGATCCCATCAAGAAATATCTGGCAACTTTGTTACTCCCCGAAGACCCTACCGAGGCCACAAAAGTGCGAAAATGCTCTGGGAGATATTTCCTCGTCGGGGATGAACTATATAGACAAGGGTATGCGAGTCCCCTGCAGAGGTGCATAAGTGAAAAGGATGTCAGGACAGTCCTCGAAGAAGTTCATCAGGGGGCCTATGGTTCCCACATAGGAACAGACGCTTTCGCCGGAGTACTACTTCGTCAAGGTTACTTTTGGCCTACGCTAAGAAAGGATACAAGGCAATTTGTATGAAAATGTGACAATTTCCAAAGACATGCCAACATCCAGAATCTACCCTCAGAGAAAATAATTCCAGCAAATTACCCTTGCCCCTTCGCCGTCTCGGGCATTAACCTCATCGGACCTCTCCCCAGCGCCCCCAGTGGAGTGAAGTTCTGCATAGTTGCAGTGGACTACTTCACTAAATGGATTGAAGCGGAGCCTTTGGCAACAATCTCAGTGAAGGATACCCAAAGGTTCATTTGGAAGAACATCATATGCCGATTTGGTATACCAAGGGTAATAGTGGCCGACAATGGTACCCAGTTTACTGACAGAGGGTTCCGAGAATTCGTGGCTAACTTCGTCATAAAACTACATTTCGCCCCAGTAGCCCATCCTCAAAGTAATGGGCAAGTCGAGGTATCCAATAGGACAATAAAAGATGGCTTGAAGAAAAGGCTAAGGGAGGCAAAGGGGAAATGGCAGGGGAACTCCCAAGTGTACTATGGAGCTATCGCACAACTCCCCGAAGGGCCACAGGAGAAACTACTTTCTCACTCGTATTCGGGACGGAAGCCATTATTCCCATTGAGGTCATATGGCCTTCAGTAAGAATACAGGTGTCCGACGAAGGAGGAAACAACCTTGGCTTGAGGGCAAAACTAGACCTCGCCAAAGAACACCGCGAAATGGCCGAACTCAGGAGGAAGGCTTTCCAGCAAAGAGTAGCCGACGCTACTAACCTACATGTGAAGAAAAAAGAAATTAAGAAGGGAGACCTCGTCCTTCAAAAAGCCGAATTCAAGCCATGAAGGCCATCAGATGGGGAACTTTGTTCAAACTGGGGTGGACCTTATCTGGTCCTTGACAAAGTGCGCCTAGGGGTCTATAAATTAGGCGATGCCAAGGGAGTAGAGTTGAAAAACACTTGGCATTCAAATTCTCTGAAAAAATTCTACACTTAGACATTTTTTCTAAGAAAAGCTTGTGTTACTCCTCCCCGAAATCACTAGTAAGGACATGGTTTCTAGCACATTGACTTTTTCCGAAAGTGCTAGTTCCTTAGCAAAGCCTAAAACTAGGTGGAATACGTTCGGAAAAGTTAAAATAGTCCATATATCGGGAAGATTTCACTAAAGGAAGAATAGTTCCCGAAGGCATGATTACGGACAAGGATGTTCGCCAAAAATACACACACAAAATTATACAAACTTCTGAAGAGTCATGATCGAAGGAAAGAACGGGAACTTAGAACAAAATTTTCATTCATAAGTTTTGAGGCAACATTACAAGAGAGCAAGATTACAAGAAAAAGAAAGAAGAAAAAGTCTATTGGGCCGGAGCGCCCGAAACCTCCTCGGCATTGGTATCTTTTTCTTGAACAGGAGCATCCGAAGGCGCGGGCACAACAAGAGGGAGGTTGAGGAACTCCAGCTTCGACCACGTCCACCTAGGCTCTTTAGGAAAATCCAAAGCGGCCAGGAAGGAGAGGTCAAGTTTGGGGTGCTGAGAAAGGACTTGATGCTGCGCCAAACAAAAACTGCCTTGAAAAGACACCTTCATCATTTGGCCGAATTGGTCCTTCTCGGCAGTCAGAGTTGACAGCTCGGCTGTAAGCTCAGCAACCTCTCTCTCGAGTTTCTTCTTCTTCTTTTTCTTGGCCTCCTTCTTCAATGAATCGACCTCGGCTTGGAGATCGGCATTCAAAGCAAGCGCCTTTGCAAGGTTCTCAGCGTTTTCCACCTTTTCCTTCCGAAGGGCTTCGTTCTTTGAAGAGAGAACAACACACTTTGTGCCGAGGTCCTCAACCTTGGTTGAAAAGCTGAGAAGGAGCTCCTTCTTACTCTCCCGAAACTCAGTCCGAAGATTCTCCAAGTCCTCATTCACAATTTTGCTCAGTTCACCGCACTTGAGGACGTATTTGGCACAAAACTCCTTCACCCGCCTAAGAGAAATCTCGGACCGAGAACGAGCCTCAGTGTGCTTTGCTGCCTAAGCTCGGAAGTATCCGTTGTATGCCAGGAGCTGCAGAAAAGAAAGCCACGAGTGAAGGTCAAAGGGCAACAAAAATTCAGAAGAAAATTTTATAAGTCCCCAAAGAAGGAAAAAAGAAATGTACCTAGGCGGCGTGCTCGCTCATCCTCGACGCGAAGATCTCCTCATTCGGGCATTCGGCGATGACTGACTCAAACGTGGCATTCATCAGCACACCCCTCGCCATTTGGGGAGCCATCAACTGGCTGTCCTCGAAGAACAAGTTCATGTCCTCCGTGAAAGTCCAAAAGGGCTCCCTTGGTACTTTATCCTTTGGGATATGGCCATCCCGAAAGGCCCTCTTTCGGGCATGAGCCTCCACCCAGGGAGCAAGTGTCACCTCATCTGCAAGATCACGCGAAGTTCCATTAGTACGTTGTCCCTTAGCCATAAATCTATAAGATCATAGATACCAAAAACACTAAGGTTCATAGACAAACGGCTAAGGAACGAACCTGGTGGAACCTCGGTAACGACGTCCTCGGTCTCGCCCACTTCGCGGACTTCTCTGAGAACATACTTGCCCTTCCTTCTCTTGCTCTCGTCAAGATCTTGAGTTGAAGTCCCTTCGACTGAAGTCTCAGTAGTTGTATCTAGACTCAAAGCAGTCTCGAGGGTGGCAGGATCTGAAGGTGGATCGGCGTAGGCAGGAGACCGAGCAGGCGACTGGTCCTGCACTTCGACGACGTCTTCGGGGGGAGGAGGAAGGATGTCCGCCTTGGCTTTCTTCGCCTTGGATGACCCTCCTGTTGGGTTTCGGGAGCCAAACAGCGCAACGGAATTTAACCGAAACCCTCCAGGATCCAAGTGAAACGGGGTAAACCGGGTGTTCAAAAATTTCATACCTAATTTTCGGTTGAGATCTCTCACTCAACTGTAGAGTTGAATCACAAAACCTGAACAGTTGACGTGTTCAGGCTCTCTATGGTATCCACACGAGCCTCTTGGGATCACCACGCTTCCACCACGTTCCGGCAGATGCGTTTCTCTTGCGCTCACAGTGCTAGCTTGCGTCCTCCAAGGAATTTCAAGAGAAGAGTGCGACTGTCCTTTTAGGAGGCTAGGGCAAGGAGACCTACGAATTTCTCACTTAAAAGTTGTATTTATAGTGAGACTCAACTTCCAGGCCTAATGGGTTTCAAAGCCCTAATCCAATTAGGATTTAATTTCGGGCTTAATAATGGCTCAACTCCTTGGCCCATTATTAATACAAAATTAAAGTGAAACCATAACCCAAATAATTAGCCCATGCACTCTACTGATCCAAATAGCTCTATGTGTGCGACCCAATAGGCTCTTGCCACGTTGGCAATGATCATAAATCACATTTATGATCATAAGCAATGAGCGGTGTCTAGCAACACATCATTGCTACCCAAGTGACAAGATTGTCGATGATTCGACTAAACCTTTATGATCATCACCGATATATGCCATTGTCCCTTTGTCCAAGATATCAAGACTAAGCACGAGACATGGAATGTGTCACTCTCGTATAGCCCAATCTTTGGTTTCTTGATTACCGAGTATACCAACTTAAACTGATGACATTGATATCGATATCAACTCATCGGAGCATGGCCATGCATTTTTCTAAGTCTTACTCTATCAAGGGGCCCGAAGATATCACTCCCGTTACATAGGAGGGACAAATCCCATCTTGATCATACAAATCCCTCTGCATGATATGTGACATACCCAATGACCTCCTTCAAGTTCACTCAGTTACGAGCAACAAAGGAAAGTATCAAAGTATGTGACTCACATGTAGGGAACCTTGATGATCTTAGGTCGAAGGACTACATATACCATGATCACTATGAGAATCACTTATGACACTCATATAACGATCCATGTAGTGTTCTCATGGTGGGTCGGTCCAGTACACAAGTCTCCAACTTGTACCCATATGTAGACTACATATCTCACATTAGTCTCCACATATGCTAGTCGTTATGTATTATTGGAACCCGCTCCACAATAACACTAGACCAGGGACATTTAAGAATATCATTATTCTAGGGTTACAATTATGTTTGTTAAGTTACGCAGAAACAAAACAACAAACATAATTGCTGGATTAATGCCTTAATAAAATATCATGACTCAATGTGCAAAAATATAATCATTTCATGATTGGATTTTGGGCACAACACTAACACCTCCACTGGTCTTCTTCCCCTTCACAGGCGCCTTCCTCCGCGTCTGCTCCCCCTTCTCGGCCTGGCCGAGAAAAAGGGACTTGTAAAACTCCACAGATTGATTACCTATCTCTGCAAATGGAGAAAACATCAGTGTAAGTCCAAAAGGAACACATATAAGCAAAACCCGGAAGATAACTTACTCTCGGCAAAAGCCTCGTACGAGATCTCGCACCGAAGAAGCATCACCAGCCATGCTTTCTTCCCCGGGAGAACAGGCACGGGCAGGTTCAAGTGGAACTTCTGCTCGTGGACCACCCCCAACTCCCGAAGGACCTCTTCGATCATGAGGTCCCACTTAATTGGAAAGGGGTAGAAGGAACGCGGAGGGACCTCGGGGTCCCAATCCACAACAGCCCGAATGCGCCGGTCGAATTCGTCAAATTCAGCAACCAACCCCGAGGTCAATAGCTTCCGAGGGTCAACAACGTCGGTCTTCAAAACCCCTGAAGCCCACCTGGTCGGAATGTAGCTCCATCTTTCGGGAATTGACATAAAGAAGAACTTTTTCTGCCACCCCTGCCAGCTATCCTTCGTCTCGAAAGTGAACGTGAATTTCTTGCTCCCGGACCCTTGGGGAAGCAAGAAGTAGATGCCACCCTTCGGGACCGGGTGGAGTTTATAATATTGCATGAAGAAAAGGAAATGGGGTCTTGTGTTAAAGTCCCCACACATGCAAATGAAGGCATTAAAGTAAGAATATGAGTTTGGAGGGAGCTAGTTCACGGCAATCCCGTGGAACCTGCAGAACTCGCACACCATGCGCGGAGGGGGATACCGAAGACCGGCCTTCAGTTGGGCTTTGTAAACAGTGATCTCACGAGAGTGGGCCATATAACCGTACATGCCTGAGGTAGGTAACCTCAGAACGGCATAAGTAGTAGGAAGATAGAATTTCACTACCCACTTCGTCATTTTTTCCGAAGTAGTGCAGCATGGATGAGACTCAAGGGGGATAAAGCTCTCGGGAATAGGATGGACAGTCATCAGTGGAGCAGAGTTAGTCATTTCTCAAAAAATAAGAGAGGTAACCTCGGGGAAACAAAAGAAAGAAAACAAAACTTTGAAACAAATGACTTCGGGAGGAAGGAAGAACTTCGGAAAGAAAAAACCCACCGAAAGCTTTGCCGAAATCGGGATTCCTGAATGTCGTCGTGAGAGGTTGCTGGAAATCACTCTGCTGCTAGAACCGCCGCTGAAAGGAGAAAAAGACAAGAAAGAATTCTGGAGCAAATGAGAGCAAAGGAAAGGAGTATGAAGGTCTGAGGCAAAAGGGGTTTATATAGGCCGAAGGGGGAAGGTGAAATGTCGTCATTATTACTCCTTGAAGGCGAAGAGACGCAATTAATGTAACTAACGTAACCATCTGCCACTCACCGGCTGTGACATGTAAGCCACCGCGGGAAATGAGGGCACGACCCCGACAACTGGCAGACCTATATAACCCTACCCGAAGTACGCGCCCACATAAAAGGGAAGATGAAACGGGTCACTAACAGAAAAGTCAGTATTAGTACGTGCCCCAGACAGTAACTTTAGGGGAAGAGCCAGGGACACCACTCAAACACCAGGGAAACTACCTCTGTAAGGCACCTTAGTTCGCCACCGTTCCATCCTGGGGAGAAGGAGATTCCGGATGGAAGCCAATCGTGGCAACAAGATGAAGCATCGCTTGCCACAAGAAACGTCCCCAAAACTCCCCAAACCGAAGAAACATCTTCGGATTTCTGAAGGGAGGCATGCGATAGCCTAAGGACTATCATCCCTGAAGCACCACACATGAGCGCGCCACTTCCGGTCAAAATAAAAATGACAAAACCCTGACAAAAGAGAGGACTGCAGCACCCTCAGACAAGCCGGATAGGCGCTACTGCTCAGGAAACCCAGGGGACCAACTTTGGTCAGAAGGAGTCACCGCCTTTCCCAAAGGTGACATAGCACCAACGTCACATGGCCAAAACCACCTCTATATACTCTCTGGGCCACCCACGGGGCGCGCTCATGAAGTACCACATCAGGTACGCAAGCCTGACTTTGGGAAAGTCCAACCGAAGGTACCTCGTACAAATAGGAGACCTACCTCCGGAGGAACTCACCTTCCCGAATGAGCCCTATACCTCGAGGGAGTTCGGTCCACTGAAAAGGCCACGTAGGTGTACGATGAAACAGCTGAGGAGTCTCCGACATACGGTACTTGTACAGCCCCCGGCACGTCATCCTCAGACATGGCTTTGACACGCCGCCCTAAGCTCCTGACCAGATGGCCTATGGTCAGCTAAAAGCTCCCCCTCTCCCCGAAGGTACAGACCGTGTTTGACCAAACACGTGTCACGATCTGGGCAGGCTGTGGGAAACGAGCTTCTCCTGTTCACCTCCCTATAAATATTCAGGGAACACCCCAAGTAAGGGGATCCGACTCCAAGAAAAAAGGTCTCCACTCTCTATTTATCTATGGTACTAACTTGGGCGTCGGAGACTCTTCCCCCGGAAAAACACTCCGGGGACTTCCTGACCCTTGCCTTTCTGAGTCCTTGCAGTCCTTCTCCCACCAGAGGTTCCTCGTCTAGGCGTCTTCCCACCGCAAGTTCCTGCTCCAGGCTCACCATGTTACACAATGATGATGTTGAAAGGCATCACTTGTTAAGTTCTAGTGACTAGCTACTGCACCTGTAACTTCCACTAATAAACTGTATCCTTCTAGCCACATGCCCCCCTATTTTGTTTGCTTCATTATCAATCAGAGACTTAGAGCAAACCAAGGAATTTTTTTCACATCAATAGCCCACCTATGGACCAAGTTATGGATTTTTTAAGTTCGTTACAAATTTCTGACTAAATGAACAGTAACTCGGCCAACTTTGCAATGTCATATCTTTTGCTATAGGGCTCTAAATCCAGAAATTCCAAAGCCTAATTAACCCACTAGATGCCTTATAAGTGTGGTAAAAAATTTCATACCAAGATTCATTCTACATAGGGAGATATTAAACGTTAGGTCTAGAGTCAAAATTCTGGAAACTTTTGGATACAATTTTTCCAAACCATGCAAACACTTCATTCACAAGGAGAAAGCCCTCCAAGGCTATCCCATATACGTCCATTACACATAGGAGTTACATTCCCTTTCTTTTAACAACTTTATGTGGCCAAAACAGAATTTACAAGTAAGCAGCCCATCATTAACACTTAGGCAGCTTTGCACCACATCACTTCCATAGCCAAAACATTACTCAAACGTTCACATACTTGTCTCATTTTACATACACTACATGTACATGCATACATGCAATACATAATGGTTTTAACTCAGCTAAATACACACCCTAACTTATAGAAGTGCCTAAGACACAATGGACTCCAGAACAGAATGCTGGACAGCTGCTGCATACCACAATAAGTACCGCCATTAAAAATACCAAATGTGCTCCTAAAATCACCAAACGTTCCAGATCATAACTAGACATATGGAAGTTCATGTACCTGAAATTTGAGATAAAAAATCAAACTACAAATGTTAGTTTGAATATGATCTTTCTGCTAGACCTGAAATGACAGAATTGAGGGGAGTAAGTTTCATTGAGAAACTTAGTAAGGGTAACACTTGGATTCAGTAGGCAATGTGACCCTCATTAAAACCTGCATCCAAAGACACTAAAACACGAAAACCACAATTCATATATACAAGATAAAGCAACCAAATGCAGCAGCCAAACACAAACAACAAACACATGAAATGTGGCAGCAACATATACCGTAGGTTACTCCATAAAACACATAATAAACATAACCAAATCACTATGGCAGCCCTCCTCAAGCTAATGATTGGTCTTAGGAGGATTTTAACAGTAGTTAGTACTAACTTTGGGCTCTAGAAACGCCCACTTTACTGCCATCATTGTGCACTTCACACTAGATCATAAAACCTTCAAAAAGTGCACTGCCCTTACTAAGCTTGGTTCATCAAGCTCATAGCCCTCTTCCAAGCTTAGCCCTAGCTCCATGGATGTTTGAAAATTGTATAAAACAACCCATGAGAGCAAGAGAACCCTTACCTTGATGGGTATGCTGAAATTGGAGCTTGATCCTAGGTGCACTCAAGTCTTAGCACCACATAGCTTCCAATTGCCCTTTCTTGTTTTCTTTTCCCTTTAATTTAAATCTTGGAGGTATGGTGGCTATAGAGGAAGTGTGGCTTTGTTCATGGGCAAGAGGAGGACAAAATGAGAGAGGGATAAGTGACTTGGCCACTTGAATGGCCTTAAATGAGCTTAAGGGCACAAAACACACTTAAACAAGCTTAACCTTGCTTTATGTCATTTTCCTTCTCACTAATTATGGTTTCTTTGTCTTAAACTCATTGGCACACATGTACCCAACATTTTTGACTAATTATCAAGTCTTGGCTATCTCCCCCATGGTGGGATAACTCCACAATTCCACCCTTAGACTTAAGTGAAAAGCTTGAACACCTTAAGGTTTACATTAGGACATTTAGGTCCTTAGTGTTTCCTTTGTCCAAACTTGTCTTCCATGATCAATTTGGTCCTCCAATAGCACTTTCATACCATTCATATCCTTCCCATAACTCTCCAAGTCTCTTTCTTGAGAGTTTTGCAATTGAGCAGCCGAATTTCCAAAACCTTACAAAAAAGTCCATATGTAGCTTGACAAACAAGCAATCCTTTACGCTTTTCTTGGGGGCCAAGTTACCAACTTGGAATACTTTTAAGGAGGTGTTGATCATGCCTTTTACCCCCCAAACTTCAATCACTATGGTGAGAATTACACAATATAATGGTTTTTAGCCATTATGACACACTTGTAATTCTCCCATTTTGTGAGGTGGTAACAATCCTCACCGCCTTAAAAATTTTGGTCCTCCAAAATAGCCTTTAGCATCAAATATTCTTTAGGATACCTTCCCATAAGGTCTTTTTCAGTTTCCCAGGTTGTTTCTCTTTCAGAGTGGTGTGAGCACTGAACTTTAACCATGGGAATATATTTGTTTCTTAACCTTCTGGTATCTTTGGCTAAGATAGCTATAGGTTTCTCTTCATATGTCAAGTTAGGTTCCAACTGTATGTCTTCCAATACAATAGCATGCTTTTGTGTTCAATAAACACTTCTTAAGCATACTGATGTGAAAAACATTATGAACACTTGACATGCTTGATGGCAGAGCTAACCTGTATGCTACCTTGCCAACTCTATCCAAGATCTCATAAGGACCTATGTATCTTGGAGCTAACTTGGTTCTTCTGCCAAATCTGATAGTGCGTTTGGTTGGTGCTACTTTCAGCCAAACATTGTCACAAACCTCAAATTCCAAGTCTCTCATTCTTTTGTTGACATGGGTTATGGTCCTTTCATTGGCTTCCAATTCTAGGTCATGGGTAGGATAATTTTGCTCATGGGGTCTTAACTGCCTTGACACATGAGCAATGACATTTTTGTCTTGCATAAGCACACAACCTAACCCAGATCTAGATGCATCTGTATATATGATGTAGGGATTGCTTGGATCAGGAAGAATCAACACTGGAGCTTTAATCAACCTCTACTTGACCTCGTGGAAACTCTTTGCATACTTCTCAGTCCACTCAAATCTTTGACCCTTCTTGGTCAAATGAGTAAGAACTGAGGCAATCATGGAAAAGTTGCATACAAATCTCTTGTGGTATCCAATTAATCCTAGAAAACTTTTGATTTCCTTCACAGCTTTTTGGTCTTTCCCACTCTTGCGCTGCCTTGACCTTTTCAGGGTCTTCCTTAAGGCCTTGTGCATCTATGATGTGTCCTAGGAAAGACACTTCCCTTATCTAGAATTTACACTTCGATAACTTGGCATAAAGCTGATGTTCCAACAAAGTCTTTCAGACAATCTTCAGATGATGTTCATGTTCATTTTCATCCTTGGAATACACTAGGATGTCATCAATGAACAAAACCACAAAATTTATCCAGATGTGGTCTGAACACTCTATTCATTAGATCCATGAAAGCAGCTGGGGCATTAGTCAGACCAAATGGCATGACTGTGTACTCATAATGCCCATATCTGGTCATGAATGTAGTCTTAGGAATGTCCTCTTCCTTCACTCTTAACTGGAAGTATCCAGATCTCAAATCTATCTTGGAGAATATCTTAGCTCCCTTGAGTTGATCAAACATATCCTCAATCTTAGGGAGTGGATATTTGTTCTTGATAGTCACTATATTGAGCTTCCTGTAGTCAATGCATAGTCTCAAAGATCCATCCTTCTTTTTCACAAAAAGAACAGGATCTCCCCATGGTGAAACACTTGGCCTTATGAACCCTTTTTCAAGAAGTTCATCAAGTTGTTTCTTGAGCTCATTCATCTCTGTGATTGGCATTCTATAGTGAGGTATGGATATTGGACTAGGTCCTGGTTGCAACTTGATCTCAAACTCAATTTCCCTTAGTGGAGCAATACCTGGCAGGTCTTTAGGAAAAAGTTCTGGAAAGTCTCTTACTATAGGTATTCTATCCACTTCTTCTTCACAGTGCCATTGATTCAATGCATAACAATAATCATGTTCAGAAATCACAGGTATCTCATCTAGTATTTATAGTCCATCACATGCATTTCATACACTAATTCCTTAGAATTCACTAATGCATGCACTTCACCATCAAGCAATGTGATTTCCCTCTTAGCACAATCAATTCTTATGTTATGCCTAGCAAGCCAATTCATACCTATCACTAAATCATACTTAGGAATATCCAACACTAGCAGATTAGTCATAGCCTTAGTCTTTCCTACTACTAGCTCACAATCCTTAGCTAGGTCATTAGTGAAAAGACATTTACTACCAGCTGTTTTCACTAAGGATATCCTAGGCATGATTTCAGTAGGCAATTTCATGGCATTAACAAATTTCATAGCCACTATAGCCACAGATGCACCGGTATCAAACAGAACACTAACAGGCATACCATTAAGGTAAATGTTACCTCTTAGTGCTCCTCCCTGCTCTGATGTCTATGGCCTCTGCACTTGGAAGACTTTGCTAGCTTTCTACTCTAGAAGCCGAGGCACTAGAGGAACTAGCCTCTGCTATCCCTCCCTTGGTGCTCTGCCTCTAGGACTTGCCCTAATAGGCTTTACTGGACCTTGGTCTTCTGGCCTCCTTTGAGCCTGTGGGCAGTCTTTGATCCAATAATCCATGGATCCATATCTTAGACATGCTTGCGTGTCAAAATAAGAAGGTTTCTTTCCATGAAACCTCCTACACTTAGGGCACCTTAGGCCAGGGAACTTCCCCTTAACCTTGCAATCACCACCAAAATGGGAACTCTTGGTAATTCTCTTTCCATGTGGTGGCTTCTTCTGCTTGCCTCCTGCCTGACTGCTTTCTCCTGGTCCACTAGGAAAGTACTTAGTCTCATACTCCTCTTGCTCTACTAACAGAGCTTTTTGCATTGCTTCATTGTATATAACTGCTCCAAAAGGTCTAACAGCCTTTCTAATGTCTAACTTTAAGCCTCTGACAAATCTTTTGGCCTTCAACTCCTCCAGTCCATGATACTGAGGAGCATACCTCACCAACTGATTGAATTTGTGCTCATACTCTAGGACACTGAGGTTGTCCTGCCTTAGAGCATCAAATTCAACTTGCTTCATATCCTTGATGGCATCACTAATGTACTGCTCCTAGAATAGTTGTGTGAACCCTGGCCAACTCATCTCAATATCTCTTCTTGGTCTTCTGCCCTTCTGGAAAGGAAAGCATACCCATCTCTGGTGTTTCTCCACCACATTTAGGTCCTTAGTGTTTCCTTTGTCCAAACTTGTCTTCCATGAGCAATTTGGTCCTCCAATAGCACTTTCATACCATTCATATCCTTCCCATAACTCTCCAAGTCTCTTTCTTGAGAGTTTTGCAATTGAGTAGCCGAATTTCCAAAACCATACAAAAAAGTCCATAGGTTGCTTGACAAACAAGCAATCGTTTAGGCTTTTCTTGGGGGCCAAGTTACCAACTTGGAACACTTTTAAGGAGGTGTTGATCATGCCTTTTACCCCCCACACTTCAATCACTATGGTGAGAATTACACAATATAATGGTTTTTAGCCATTATGACACACTTGTAATTCTCCGATTTTGTGAGGTGGTAACAACATACTTGTCTCATTTTACATACACTACATGTACATGCATACATGCACTACATAATGGTCTTAACCCATGTAAATAAACACCCTAAGTTACAGGAGCGTCTGAGACACAATGGACTCCAGAAACAGGATGCTAGACAACTGCTGCATAACATAATAAGCACCGTCACTAAAAATAACAAATGTGCTCCTAAAATCACCCAAGATTCCAGATCACAACTAGATACATCGAAGTAAAAATAAATGAAATTTCAAATCGAAACTCAAATGAAAAAGGTCAGTTTGAATGTGATCTTTCTGGTGGACCTGAAATGGCAGAATTGAGAGGAGTAAGTTTCATTGTGAAACTTAGTAAGGGAAATGCTTGGTTTCTTAAGGAAATGTGACCCTCATTAAAACCTGCATCCAAAGACACTAAAACACAAAACCACAATGCATATATACAAGATATAACAACCAAATACAGCAGCCAATCACAACCAACAAACACAAGAAATGCGGCAACAACATAAACCATAGGTTAGTCCATAAAACATGCAATAAACTTAAGTAAATCACTATGGCAGCCCTCCTAAAGCTAATGGTTGGTCTTAGGAGGATTTTAACACTAGTTAGTACTAATTTTGGGCTCTAGAAACCCTCATTTCACTGCCATCATTGTGCAGTTCACACTAGGTCACAAAACCTTCAATAAGTGCACTCCCCTCACTAAGCTTGGTTCATCAAGCTCATGGCTCTCTTCCAAGATTAGCACTAGCTCCATGGATTCTTGAAAATACATTAAACAATCCATGAGAGCAAGAGAACCCATACCAAGATTATTAGGCTGAATTTGAAGCTTGATTCGTGAAGTATTCAAACAATAGCTCTAGTGTGCTTTCAATTGCTTCATTTTGTCTTCAATTTCAATCTTGGAGGTATGGTGGCTATAAAGGAGCTTTGGAAGAAGTGTGGAGGTGGGTGGTTACTGGTTGGGTCAAACCTAAGAGAAGAAGAATTCAATTTTGCTACTTAAAGTCGCTTAGGTGCACTAAACACCCTTAATATCCTTAATCATGCTTTTTGTCATTTTCCTTCTCACTAACTGTGGTTTCTTTGTCTTAAATTCATTGGTCCACCATTGGCCAAAAATTTTGACCATCCTTATCTTGCTTTGGCTGCCTTTTTATGTGTGGGATAACCCCACAATTCCACCCTTTAACTTAAGTCAAAAGCTTGAACACTTTAAGGTTTACACTAAGACATTTAGGTTCTTAATGCCTTTAGTGTTTCCTTTGTCCAAACTTGTCTTCCTTGAGCTATTTGGTCCTCCAATAGCACTTTCATACCATTCATATCCTTCCCATAACTTTCCAAGGCTCTTTCTTGAAATTTTTGCAATTAAGTCCCTAAATTTCCAAAACCTTACAAAAAAGTCCATAGGTTACTTAAAAAACAAGCAATCCTTAAGGATTTTCTTAGGGGACAAGTTACCAACTTAGAACATTTTTAAGGAGGTGTTCATTATACCTTTTACCCCTCATACTTCAATTACTATAAAGAGAATTACACAATATAATAGTTTTTTTTACCATTATGTCATGCTTGTAATTCTCCCATTTTTGTGAGGTGGTAACAATCCTCCCCGCCTGAAAAATTTTGGTCCTCCAAAATGGCCTTTAGCTTTGAGTATTCTATAGGATACCTTTCCATAAAGTCTTTTTGCTTTTCTTTCAGAGTGGTGTGACCACTGAACTTTAACCATGGGAATGAGCTTGTTTCTTAACCTTATTCTATCTTTGGTTAAGATAGCTATAGGTTTCTCTTCATATGTCAAGTTAGGTTCCAACTGTATGTCTTCCACTACAATAGAATGCTAAGTGTCCAACTGACACTTCTTAAGCATATTGATGTGAAAAACATTATGAACAATTCACATGCTTGGCGGTAGAGCTAACCTGTATGCTACCTTGCCAACTCTGTCCAAGATCTCATAAGGACCTATATATCTAGGAGCTAACTTGGTTTTTCTGCCAAATCTGACAGTGCTTTTGGTTGGTGCAACTTTTAGCCAAACAATGTCACCAACCTCAAACTCCAAAATCGCTCCTTCTTTTATTCGCATAGGCTGTGGTTCTTTCTTTGGCTGCCTTTAATCTTTCTTGAATCTTCTTGATCTTGGCAATAGTTCCCTCAATAATTTTGAAACCCAACTCTAGCCTATCTAAGGCTTCCACGCAACAGTGGGTGTCATGCACCTTCTTCCATATAATGCTTCATAAGGTGCCATACCAATGGTGCTTTGATAACTATTTTTATATGAGAATTCCACCTATGGCAAGTGTTGGCCCCATTCACCCTTCAAATCCAACACATAGCTCCTGAGCATGTCTTCCAATACTTGTATCACCCTTTCAGTTTGCCCATCTGTCTAAGGATGATAACCAGCACTCCAAAACTGAGATATAAATATTGGATCACTATCAGATACAATGGAATATGGTATTCCATGTAGTCTCACAATCTCTTGGATATAAATCAAAGCCAACTTCTCTGGAGAATTTGTGAGTTTCATAGGTGAAAAGTAGGCACATTTGGTTAGCCTATCCACAATGACCCAGATTGTATCATGCCTTAATCTGGTCATAATCAACCCAGTCAAAAAGTCCGTGGTTATGTTGCCCTACTTCCTCACTAGTACGGGTAAAGACTGTAGGGTACCAGCTGGCTTTTAGTGCTCTACCTTTACCCTTTAGCATGTGGCACTTTTTGAGACAAAAGTAACTATGTCTCTCCTCATATTTGGCAACCAGAAGTGAATCTTCAAGTCTTTATATATTTTCTCACTTCTTGGATGGACGTTCAACTTGCTTGTGTGAGCTTGTTCAAGTATTTCATCCTTGAGCTTTGGTCCTTTAGGCACATAGATTCGGCCCTTGAAATACAGTATTCCTTGCTTGTAGGCAAAAGATTCATACAAGGAACATTTTTCCTTTCTTGATATCCTTTACAGTCTTTACTCTTTCTTATTCTTACACCACCTTGACCTTTTCAAGGTCTGCCTTAAGGCCTTGTGCATCTATGATGTGTCCAAGAAAAGACACTTCCTTTGTCCAGAATTCACAATTGGATAACTTGCCATAAATTTGGAGTCCCAGCAGTGTCTTTAATACAATCTTCAGATGATGTTCATGTTCATTTTCATCCTTAGAATACACTAGGATGTCATCAATGAACACAACCACAAATTTGTCCAAATGTGGTCTGAACACCCTGTTCATCAGGTCCATGAAAACAGCTGGGGCATTAGTCAAACCAAATGGCATGACTGTGTGCTCATAATGCCCATATATGGTCCTGAATGCAGTCTTAGGAATGTATTCTTCCTTTACTCTCAACTAGAAGTATCCAGATCTCAAATCTATCTTGGAGAAGATCTTAGCTCCCTTGAGTTGATCAAATAGATCCTCAATCTTAGGGAGTGGATATTTATTCTTGATAGTCACTATATTGAGCAACCTGTAGTTAATGCATAGTCTCAATGATCCATCCTTCTTTTTCATAAAGAGAACTGGAGTTGTCCATGGTGAAACACTAGGCCTTATGAACACTTTTTCAAGAAGTTCATCAAGTTGTTTCTTGAGCTCATTCATCTTTGTGATTGGCATTCTGTAAGGAGGAATTGATATTGGACTAGCTCCTGGTTGTAGGTTGATCTCAAATGCAATCTCCCTTGGTGGAGGAATACTTGGCAGGGCTTTAAGAAAGACTTTTGGAAAGTCGCAATCGGCAAATATTCTATCCACTTCCTCTTCATAGAACAATTCAAAAAAGGCATAACAATAATCATGCTCAGAAATCATAGGTATCTCATCTAGTACCTCTAGCCCCATGCCATGCATTTCATACACTAATTCCTTAGAATTCACTAATGCATGCACATCACCATCGGGCAATGTGATTTATCTCTTAGCACAATCAATTCTTATGTTATGCATAGCAAGCCAATTCATACCCAGTATTACATCATACTTAGGAATGTCCAACACTAGTAGATTAGTCATAACCTTAGTCTTTCTTACTACTAGCTCACAATCCTTAGTTAGGTCATTAGTGAAAATACAATGAATACATGCTGTTTTCACTAAGGATATCCTAGGCATGATTTTAGTAGGCAATTTCATGGCATCAGCAAATTTCCTAGCCACTATAGACAAAGATGCACAAGCATCAAATAAAACACTAACAGGCATACCATTAAGGTAAATGTTACCTCTTAGGGCTCCTCCCTGCTGTGATGTCTTTGGCCTTTCCACTTGGAACACTCTGCCAGCTCTTTGCGTTGGAGGCTTTGGCAGTGGATGAACTAGTCTCTGATGTCCCTCCCTAGGTGCTGCCTCTTTGGTTCTTGCTCCAATAGGTCTCACCGGACCTTGGTCTTCTGACCTTCTTCCTTGCACATATGGGCAATCTTTGATTCAATGATCCATTGCACCACACCTTAGGCAAGCTTGAGTATCAAAATAGCAATGTTTCTTTCCATGAAAATTCTTGCAATTAGGGCACCTTAGGCGAGGGGACTTCCCCTTAACCTTGCCCTCAACACTAAGATGGGAACTCTTGGCAATACCCTTACCATGTGGTCACTTTTTCTGCTTGCCTCCTACCTGGCTACTTTCCCCTGGTCTCAAACTCCTCTTGCTCTACTAATAGAGCTTTCTGTACTGCTTCGTAGTAGGTGAATACTCCATAAGGTCTTATAGCCTTTCTGATGTCTGACCTTGGGCCTCTAACAAATCTTTTGCCCTTTAACTCCCCTAGTCCATGATACTGGGGAGCACACCTGACCAACTGATTGAATTTGTGCTCATACTCTAAGATACTGAGGTTGCCCTATCTTAGAGCATTAAATTTAGCTTGCTTCATATCCTTGATGGCATCACTGATGTACTGCTCCTAAAACAGCTAAGTGAACTCTGCCTAGCTTATCTCAATATCTCTTCCTGACCTTCTACCATTCTGGATAGCATACCCATCTCTGGTGTTTCTCCACCACATTTCTACACTGCCTACCAAGTTGTAAATAGCCAGTGACACCTTCTTGGTGGAGCTGAGTGGCATCCTCTCAAACATCTTTTATATGAAGATTAACCACTCCACAGATCTTTCTGGTCCTGCTTTTTCATCAAACTGTGGAGGCCTTAGTCCTTGGAACCTCTCTAGCAGTCTGACCTCATCTAGGCCCTCTAGATCCTGTACTTTCTGTCTCCTGGATCTATGAGACTCCTCAGCATGGTGATGCTCTTTATGCCTTCTCCTGCCCTTTCTCTCATGATCTTCCTTAATCTCATTCCTAGTGGAGGAATGGTCATAGACTAAGGGATTGGTCTTGGGCAGACCCAAGTGGCTCTCTTGGGCACTATGTAAATGCATGCATATTGGTGTAACCATTACACACATATTCACATTTTATGCACACCATCGCAGCAAGGAAAGAAAACACTAGCACAAGTCTTAGTCTTGTCTACCACACATTAGGCAATCTTATTAAGTCCAAGTGACAAGCCACTACACCTGAAACTCCTTCAAAAAAACTGTATTAATATAGCCATGTAACCCCCTATTTTGTTCACTTCATTATCAATTAGAGTCTTTAAGCAAACCAAGGAATTTGGTTTTACATCAATAGCCCACCTATGGACTATGTTATGGATTTTTTAAGATGGTTACAAACTTCTGACCAAATAAACAGTAATGTTTCCAACTTTACAACGTCATTTATTTGGGTGCCGGGCTCCAAATTCTGAAATTCTAAATTCTAGTTCAACCTATGGATCTGCTCTAAATGTGACCAAAATTTCATACCAAGATTCATTTTACACAGGGAGATATTAAACTTTGAGTGCAGAGTCAAAATTTTAGTCACTTTATTACCATTTTGCCCATACAAAATTTCATAAGTGTGCAAACAATTCATTCACAAGGGGTAAGCCCTCCAAGGCTATCCCATACATGTCCAATACACAAAGGAATTACATGCTCTTGGCCCTAGCAACTTTATGTGGCCAAAACAGAATTTACAAATAAGCAGCCTAACATTCACACTTTGCCAGCTTTGCACCACATACCAAAACATTACTCAAATGTTCACTTACTTGTCTCATTTTACATACACTACATGTACACGCATACATGCATTACATAATGGTCTTAACCTAGCTAAATACACACCCTAAGTTAAAGGACTCCACAAATAGGATGCTAGACAGTTGCTGCATAACACAATAAGCATCACCACTAAAAATACCAAATATGCTCTTAAAATCACCCAACTTTCCAGATCATAACTAGATACATGGAAGTTCAAATACCTGAAATTTTAGATCAAAAGTAAAAAAAAAATGGTCAGTTTGAATGTGATCTTTCTGCTGGACCTGAAATGGCAAAATTGAGAGGAGTAAGTTTCATTGTGAAAGTTAGTAAGGGAAATGCTTGGTTTCTTAAGGCAATGTGACCCTCATTAAAACGTACATCCAAATACACTAAAAAAAAAAACCACAATGCATATATACAAGATATAGCAACCAAATGCAGTAGCCATTCACAACCAACAAACACATGAAATGCGGCTACAACATAAACCATAGGTTAGCCCATAAAACAAGCAATAAACTTAAGTAAATCACTATGGTAGCCCTCCTCAAGCTAATGCTTGGCCTTAGTACTAACTTAGGGCTCTAAAAACCCTCACTTCACTGCCATCATTTTGCAGTTCACACTAGGTCACAAAACCTTCAATAAGTGCACTCCTCTCACTAAACTTGGTTCATCAAGCTCATGGCTCTTTTCCAAGCTCAGCACTAGCTCCATGGATGCTTGGAAATATAGTAAACAATCCATGAGAGCAAGAGAACCCTTACCAAGATGAGTAGGCTGAATTTGAAGCTTAATCCTTGAAGTATTCCAGTAATAGCTCTAGTTTGCTTTCAATTGCTTCATTTTGCCTTCAATTTCAATCTTGGAGGTATGTTGGTGGTGGCTGCCTGGGTCGAACCTAGGAGAAGAAAAATTCAATTTTTCTACTTAAAGTAGCTTAGCTGCACTAAACACCCTTGATAACCTTAATCATGCTTTATGGCATTTTCCTTCTCACCAATTATGGTTTCTTTGTCTTAAACTCATTGGCCAACCATTGCCCAAAATTTTTGACCATCCTTATCTTGCTTGGCTGCCTTTTCATGTGTGGGATGACCCCATAATTCCACCCTTTAACTTAAGTTAAAAGCTTGAACACCTTAAGGTTTACACTAAGACATTTAGGTCCTTAATGCGTTTAGTGTTTCATTTATCCAAACTTGTCTTCCATGAGCAATTTGGTCCTTCAATAGGACTTTCATACCATTCATATCCTTCCCATAGCTCTCCAAGGCTCTTTCTTGAGAGTTTTTCAATTAAGTACCTGAATTTCCAAAACCTTACAAAAAGGTCCATAGGTTATTTGAAAAACAAGCAATCCTTAAGGCTATTGTTGGAGGCCAAGTTACCAACTCAGAACACTTTTAAGGAGGTGTTCATTATTCCTTTTACCCCTCATACTTCACTTACTATAAAGAGAATTACAGAATATAATGGTTTTTTTTACCATTATGCCACACTTGTAATTCTCTCATTTTTGTGAAGTGGTAACATATAATCCAGGATAGAGAAACCATCCTAATTTTTTTATGGAGTAATTAAAGGCAACAGCAACAACCTGGATTTCGGCCAGACCACTACAAGAAAGAAGGCTGATTGTAGAAGAATTGATATCAAAGTGCATGAAACATTATGATTGTTGAATCAATGCAACTGAATTAGAATGAAGGAATATGAGAGTAAGTATCCAAAATTTAAGACTCAGTTAGGCCAACTAGCCTAGATGCTTTCAGAATGGCCGTAAGGTGCTTTGCTGGCCAATACCAAGACAAATCTGTTAGGAGCATATAATCCAACATTCCAACAAAAGGTGGATGTTCATGTAGATGTTAAGGTTTTGGTAGAGAAAAAGGAGCCCCCTTGAGTTATCAAGGAGGACGTCTAGCTAATGACGTTAAACCAAGCATTTCTTGGGAAGCAACCCAAGCAATAAAAATTTATATACCTTTCTTTAATACTTAGCTTTACTTTTTTCTTTGAATTTCTTATTTAGAGTTAATTTTTTTTAATGTCCCTTAAATCCATGCTATGTGCTTTCATGTAGGAGAATAGGGTCATTTTAGGATGGATACCTTTTTGAAAATAAGGAAGATAATACAAAAGTCAAGTTCAAGTAAAAGGTTTTTAAGTTACTGACCCTAAAAACACCATGTAACATGCTCATGTTCAAGGCCAAGTTAGTTAACAAGGTCTTAAACACTGTCATGACTACATCAAAAATTGCTTTTTCAAAGAAGTTTTTAAGTTTGGTTCAAATAGGCAAAACACGGTTTTAGTGACGCCCATGTTTATAACTGTGTTCACCTAAAGTTAAAAATTCTAGAGAACAAACATGTTTGGACACATGCCTATGCTTAAAGTGTGTTCATCAACATGGTTTTGATTACACCCGTGATCAACGTGTTACCTTTGTTTTTTTAAAAGTTTTAGGCTCCAGCTTTTAAACATTCTTCTTTGCATGACCATGTCTAAAAATGTGTTCAACTAATATGGACATGTTCACACCCATGTTATAACCTATGTTAGTCCTCTATTGTTAAAAATTTTGAGTTCCTAATGCCAAACATGTTCTCTATCATGGCCATGTTTGAAAGCATATCTACCAAACATGACAAATATCATGCCTGTGTTGTTACCCTTGTTTTTGTTCTGAGTTTTAAAAAGTTTGGGCTCCAAACATGTCACGGGCATGTAGTTAAGCATGTTCAACAAGTTTTAATGAACATGGTCTTGAACACACCCGTGTTTATGACCCTGTCACTCAAATATAAAAGGCTTGTTATGATTTTTTGTGGGACCACTTCCCTATTTTTCACGGAACTCATCAATTCTTCTTCCCCAAGTCCTCAAACTAAAATCCTAGCTTCTTTACATCCCATACAAGTTTTCCTTCATTTGAGGGGCTTGTTTGCAAGCTGGATAGTTGATTTCATTCCCTATTTCTTCACTTTTCTCTATACCAATGCAACTCTCTTTTGATCTTTAGTTGAATTTTATGGAGGATTTGGTTGATTTATTTCAAAAGGTAGGAGTTATTTAATGTATTTGATTGATTTCTTACTCTTATTGATATTTTTTTTAGTTTATAGTATATATTTTTTTGGATGTGGATGATTTTGGTTGATTATATAGAAACTTGAAAGGTTGTGATAATTTTTTTATGGAATTGGTGAATAACTTGACATGGATTGATGTTTTCACGAGGTTGGGTAAGGTTAATTGATTTTTATGGATTTATACCATTAGTCAGACTTAATTGCAATTATTCTGTAGATTGAATTATGAAAACTATAGGGCTAGATAATATTTTGGTGTGATGATGGATTAGGTTTCTTGAGCAAGAAGAAAGAGCGTTGATATGGATTGAATTGAATTGCTTTCCTTGATTTTTATGTATTCAATCATAGTTATTAAGCCTAATCACCTTAGTACCTAGTTCAAACTGAATTATGTTACGTAAAGGATATCAATTTAATTCCTTTTGAAGCTCTAACACTTATGAGTTTGGGCAGTCATTGTTATTGGATTTGAGAATCAATATTACACTGGGAATATCTTGTTGAAATGCTCATATTTAGTTATGTTTTCTACATGTTTTTCCTTGGAATTTGCATGTCTTTGATGTGTTTATGTTAGAATTGAGTGCTTAATTGGTTCATATTTTATTTTCAATTCATATTTAAACTCTTTTTAGGTTAGAAAGGATGTTTTTCAAGTTTTGGAGCTGAATTACAAGTTTTACCAAAATTTGGAGCAGACACATTTTCACACACACCCATGTCAGTGCTAAACATGCCCATGTTCATGCATCATGCCCATGCTCTCAATCATGACATTAAAGTACAAGATTTTTACATTCCAAATTTCAAACATGGCCTTAAACACGACCATGTTACAACCCATGTTTGTATACTGTTAGGGTTTCTTGAGCTATTTTTAAGGTTTCCAAGGAGAACAAGTAGGGGGTGTCCTGAGGTGGCCAAGGGTTGTCAGAGAAAGTAAAAGAAGAAATGAGGCAGAAATACAAGAAAATAAAGAAGGATATTAATAGGAGATGGTTGCTGGGGGCAGTTTTGATGATCAACACCATTTAATGTTCACCAGATCAAGGGTTTCTTGGATTCCTTGGAGGAGAAGCAATTCAGAGATAAAGACATATTTTCCTTTTTTTCTTTGTTTCTATTGTGTTTTTTTTACGGATGATGAACTATGTTTTCTACTCATACTTAGAGTAGATGAACCCTATAATGATTGTGTAATTATTATTACTTTTTGTTTAATATGATTATGTTTTTCTTGTGATCTATCCAATTTACTTTGGTGCATTGATTAATAGTAGCTAGCCTATTAATTCCATGTAGGATAATGAACATATGCAAATAGTATCCAGTATGTTTGTTATGGATCACTATTGGTTAAAGGGGATATTACTGTGTCAAAGCTTTGCATGCTCATGTTCATGCACCATGCCCGCGTTCTTAACCGTGTCATTAAAGTACGAGATATTTACATTCGAGACATCAAACATAGCCTAGAACATAATCATGTTACAACCCGTGTTTGCATACTATTAAGGTTTCTGGAGTTATTTTTAACTTTTTCAAGGAGAACAAGCAGGGGGCACCCAGAGGCCGCCAAGGGCTACCAGAGAAGGCAAGAGAAAAAATGACAAGGTGAAAATACATAAAATAAAGAAGGATTTTCATAGGAGAAGGCTGTCGGAAACAATTATGATAATTAACACTATTTAGTGCACATCAGATGAAGGATTCTTGAGATTCCTTGGAAGATAAGCAATTCAGAGAAGCAATTCAGAGAATGAGACTTCTTTTCCTAGTTTTCCTTTGTTTATGTTTGTTGTACGGCTTGATGAACTAAGTTTTCTCCTCCTACATAGAGTAGATGAACCTTAGGATGATTATGTGATTGCTATTACTTTTGGTTTAGAATGATTTTTTTTTTTTTGTGATCTATCTAATGTGCTTTGTTGCATTAATTAATAGTAGCTAGCCTATTAATTCAATGTAAGATGATGAACATATGAAGGTAGTATTTGATATATTTATTATGGATCACCATTGGGTAGAAGGGATATTATCATAATTGGGAATAATATGTGTGACATAACACCTTTAGAATAGCGTGAAACTAGGTAGTTAGGTTATAGGACTAGTAATGCATTCTTAAGAAGCATATAGTAGGCCTATACACCCTTTTGGTAAGTTAAGAATAGGGTTAGTGCAAGAAAATAACAAGGAGCTAATCTAAGTTAGGTAAAACTCCACAATCTTTGTTAACCATAAACCTGTTAAACCGAAGTAAGAGTAACACTTAGGATTTCTTGGGAAATTCATATCTAAGTATGAGGTTTCTTATTGTTGGTTATCTGATTTGGTTTTAGTTACTAGTAGTTAGTTGCTAGTTATTTTTATTGCATTAGTTAGTTAATTTAATTCATTGTTAGCAAAGCAAACTCCTTTAACTGTTGTGTAGATAATGAAGAAAGATTGAGTATGGCTCACAACTCCATTATTTGGGAAAAATGAACTTGAGACTTACCACTGCTATACTTTGATAATAAGTGCATTTGCCTATGAGTTCACATATTTATAAGTATAGAGAGATTTGACTGTGAGGAACTAAATACCTAATTAATTTCTCAATTAGGCTAAATTATTCTGTTACCTAATCCAACTCTTAATTAGGCTAGAATCGTTCCTCGTTTCTAGGATCTTTTGCCGAGATTTACTATGTAAATCCTAGCCACTTGCCTAGCGTTTAGTATTTACTTGAGAATTAAGAAAAACATTTACTTAGTTCCAATAAAACACATAAGTTTATTAAACTAAGATGGGGGTTTGATGAGATTTAAAGAAAACATGAAATAAATATGTGCGGCCGCATAAGAAAAACATTTTTAATGTTCATGCATGCGCAAATAATATATCAAGCCAAACCATGGATGAAAACTACACTCATAGCAAGTAAATACTGTGGCAACACAATATCTAAGTGTTTTGCCTATCAACCTAAGTAAGTAATCTCATGGGTTGATAAGCCTAACTCGAGTTAATAATAGTACATGCCATGGTTATGCTAAGTGAAAGTCAATACCAGTAGACCTCATACTAGCTACTACCACCGTGCTACAAAATAGTCATGACCCAAATGGTCGGTAGGCCCACCTTTGCCTGGGAGAGAGAAACCCAAGCAAGGAGCGACCCAAGAAGTTCTTGCCCAACTACCTTGCTGTATAAGGCAAATAAGTTTGGATTTAGACTGTGACCATAAGTGCATGCAACATATGAAAAATTAACTTGTGGTGTATGCAAAATGTACCTATGAAAAACTAACAAACAAGTATTAAATAGTCACTATGGATTATTTGTCTCTTGGATGATGTTATCTGCACATTAACAATAAGGGTAAGTATATAAAATACTTAGTAAGGCATTCTAAAACAACAATACATAACAACATCACACATAATAGACCATATGCACACATTGCCATGCATGCATAAACCTTGCCCATAAACTATATGAGCATGCCATGAGCTCATATGGTGTGGAGTATTATATAATGATCATCATATCATGCCTCTTTGGGTGCATGACTCCTCATACTTCTCACACAAGCAAGCAAACAAAAAAAAACAAACAAAATACCCATTGGTCCATTTTTGCCCTTGAGCTTGCCAGCTTTCGTTAGCTCAAAACTCCTTTATTGTATGCAGTAGGGTTTGACCCAATTTTATATGTGTCCTAGTGCCCTTGGATGTATTTTCCCCCATCTTGGGACCTATGCCCCATTGGGCCGATGTGTGTGCTTATTTGTGGCCCATGTCATTTAGTAGGCTTGAGTGCCATTTGGGCCCTAGGGTTTCTATCATGGGCTTGCCCACATGGGTCATGCTGAAAGCATAAAAAAAGGCCCACATGGAAACCAAGCCCCTAGGCCATGCCCATACTACCTCCTAGTTGTGCACAGACACAAGCCCATACTCGTATGCATACGCATACCCCTGGGTGTGCCATTGGGAGCCCTTTAGGCACACATGGCTGCGTGACCCCTCCTGAGCACACGCATGTGCACTTTTTCACACCAAACTCACCATACTCCTAGGTACCCCAAAACACTTATGCACCTAGGAGCCCATGCCACACCTGCACAACGACATACCGAGCTCTTGAGCTCGATCACAACACCTATACACCCAAACTGAGACACCTTTCTTGTGCTTGCCAAACCTTGAAGGTTCAGCCACACTTATCTACCAAGAATCCAATTTTTGATCCACACACCATTTTACAGTCCACGCACCAAGGACACCACCTATTGCCCAAAACTAAGAGCTAGGTCTGACCTTAGTGCCACATGAGCCTTCTTTGGCTCTACTGGTCACCCTGTGCCCTTTTTTCCCTACCATATTTCCTAGCTTTTAAAAAGCTAAAATGTGGCCAAAGCTTCCCAAAAAGATAAGGGATAGAACACCTTACCCTTGTGTAGATCACCACCTTGCAAGCTCAAGTTTCAAGCATCAAGAGTCTTTTCCTAGTCTCCTTGGAGTCCTTTAACTACATAGTAAAATAACCACCTGACCAATCAACATTTTGAGCCTAAGGAAAACGTTTTTTACTTCACATAAACAAATCAAAATGACCTCCTCACTTTGGTAGAAAATCTCAAACCAAAACTCCTTTTGGAAGCTCCACAGTTCTCCTTCCTCTCACCAGGCTTAACCTCAACAACCAAGAGTTTTTATGATCAAAAAGGGTGTTGTTTAAAGAAGAGGAAACCAAGGTCTAGTAAAATAAAGTTTCTCACCTCAAAATAAATAGCCCAAAACCGTGGCCACATCTTGGAGAAGAAAGAAATCAAACTCCTAAGCCCTCCCTTACAACAAACACACACTCTCCTTGATTTCTCACTTACAAGCTCTTTTTTCTCTTATTTTTCTTTCATTATTTTGGTGAGTTTTTGTGTTTTTGAGTGTTTATGACGTGTTAAATGGGAAGAGGAAGAGAAGGAAGTGATTTGGAGTGTTTGGGGATGAATGAGAATGGAAAATGGGTGAAAGGGTTAAAGTGGTAAAAGGTTAAGGCTTTTGCATGGTTAGTAGAGGTTTAGGTTACTTAACTAAGGGACAATGGAGCTCACCAACATTTTTTAAGCTCATTTCCTACCCAATAAATATATTTCTTCATTCCTTAAAGTATCCAAGAGGTGCTTGGGGTAAAAGAACCTTTTAGGCCTCATAACCCTTGGCTAAAAGGAAGTCACCTCCATAAAATTCTCAAATTTGTCTCCATTTGCACTTAATTTCTTATTTTTTCTTTCCTCCACTTCCAACCATGGATTTTCATACCCTTGAAAAGGTTTGAATTTGGTTTCCCAGGTTTGACTCGAGTTTGACAAAGTTTGACCAACCAAAATTACCAAAATGCCATTCTTAGCTTATAATGCAAGAAAAGTCTCAAACTTGGTCAATTTAACTCCATGCTTCACCAAATTTCACAAAATGGTTTCAAATACTGTTTATCACCTTCCCATACCCTTTTTCACCACCTTTGACCTAAAAATTACCATTTTGCGCTTCATTGCTTTTTTAGCAAGAAAAAGCCAATCTTTGGTCAAACTAAGTTTGAATTTCATTAAGATGTTCATTTCACCTCTAGCAGCTCAATTATATCTCTCTTGGTCACATTTTCAATTTTACATGCCAAATTACCAAAATGCCCCTAGTTGCCCTTGTGGTCAATTTACCATAGATTTTTAATCCTATAAACTCTAAGCACAATTTGACTCATTGACTTAATTTAAACCTAGCTTGCAAGTGTAACCTTATCAAGGATTATGTAAATAAAATAAATTAATTACCTGATAAAATAAGGGTTGTCACATTGACACATCCACATTATTCATTAGTGTAGTAGGAAGAGTTGTGTAAGCTATAACAACACATCAAGTTTTTTATGTCATTGTTCAAAAAAATTTGTTGAGATTGCTACCTGGAAGATCAATTTTTATTAATCTAGCCATTTCTTTTGTTGTAGTGTTTTTCTTTTTTACTTTAGCTTATTCTTAGTTAGCTAATTTCTTATTCCTTTATTGTAGGAGAATTGGCGAGCATGCAAAATTTTGAGACTCAATTAGGCTAATTAGCAAAGATGATTTCAAGAAGGCCATATGATGCTTTATTGGTGCATATCGACCTGAATAAAAAAGGAGTTTATAATTCGACCTTTTTTTAGAAAGCAGATGGTCATGCCAATATCAAGGAAAATATTGGGCAGATGATGTTAAACCAAGCGCTTCTTAAGGGACAACTCAAGCATCAAATTTCTTTTATTTTTTATTTAGTGTTGTTTCTCATTTGTCTAGTTTTTAGTTTCATTCAATTTAATTACCTTTTGGTTGTCCTGTAATCTCATGCTCTATAATTTTGATGTAGGAATCTAGGTTATGTTGGAAGAAAAGTGTATTCAATGTAGGAGAAAAAGCTGAGTTAAATTTCATGTAAGTTTCCAAAATTTTCTAAGTTCCAAGGACATTTCACACCCTTAAACATGCCCATGTTCTCAGCTATGTCACACAACATGATTTTAAACACAACCATGTTTGCTCTAATTAATTTATTTCTTAAGGAATTTTTAATTTAAGTTACTGCAAGCAAAAATGGTTTGTATCATGCCCTTGTTCTTAAGCATGTTACTCAAATATGGTTTATGTCATGCCCATGTTCAGTAAAGATTAAAATTTTAGACATTAAATGCCCCTAGAAACATGACCATGTTATTGTTAGTGTTGTGCCAAAAAGCAAATCATGAGATGATTGTATTTTGTACATTGAGGCATGATATTTTATTGAAGTATTAATCTAGTAATTGTGTTTGTTATATTGTTTTTGTGTGACATAATCAAACGTAATTATAACTTTAGACTCATATTATTGTTAAATGTCCCTAGCCTAGCATTATTGTGGAGAGGGTTGCAACACATAAAGACTAGTAAATGTAGAGATTAATATAAGATATGTAGTCTACATATTGGTACAAGTTGGAGAACTTGTGTACTGGACCGACCCACCATGTGAACGCTACATGGATCGTTGTATGAGTGTCATAAGTGATTCTCATAGTGATCATGGTACATGTAGTCCTTTGACCTAAGGTCATCAAGGTTCCCTACATGCGAATCATATACTTTGATACTTCTTTTTGTTGCTCCTAACTGAGTGAACAAGAAAGTGGTCATTGCGTATGTCACACATCATGTGAAGGGTTTTGTATGATCAAGATGGGATTTTTCCCTCCTATGTAACAGGACTGATATCTTTGGGCCCTTTGATAAACTAAGATTGAGAAAATGCTTGGCCATGCTCGGATAATGATGTTAGAAGTTTAGTCGAATCACTGACTATCTTGTCACTTAGGTAACAATAATGTGTTGCTAGACACTACTAATTGTTTATGATCATAAATGTGATCTATGATCATTACCAATGTGATAGGAGCCTATTGGGTCGCACAGATATAGCCAATTGGATTATTTGAGTGCATGGGCAAAATTGTTTGGCTTTTGGTTTTATACAAATTTTGGATTAATAATTGGCCAAAAGATTGAGCCATTAATGTAGCCTCAAATTAACCCAATTGATTAGAGTTTTGAAACCCATTGGGCTTGGGAGTTGAGTCTCACTATATATACATCATGTAGTGAAAATTTTTCTAACTCTTGCCCTAGGCTCCCTAAGGACGAAATCAGAAGAGTTTTGAAATTTCCAGCTGCACTTTTCTCTTGCCATTCCTTGGAGGACGTAAGCTAGCAATGTGGGCACAAGAAGAATGCATCTGTCGGGACATGGTGGAGGTGTGGTGATCCTAAAAGGCTTGTGTGCATATCGTATAGATCTTAAACATGTCAACTGTTCAAGTTTTATGATTTGACTCAACAATTAGGTGAAAGATCTCAATCGACTAGGTAAAAAATTTTTGAACACCTGATTTACCATGTTTCACTTAGATCTTGGAGGGTTTCGGTTATCTTCCACTGCACTTGTTTGGCTAAATACAATTTATGTTATGCCATGTTTTGAAATTTGTTTTTCTTCTATTTTAAAAAATTTTGAGTTTTAGACCTTAAACACGGTCACTTTTAAAACCATGTAAATCAGTGTGTTTTACTAACACGATGTCATTCATGACTATATTTTTGCTTGTGTTTTTTTCCTGACTTTAAAATTTTTGAGTTCCAAATGTCCAACAAGGTTTGGCTCATGCCCATGTTTGGAAGTGTGTTACCTTTATACAGTTGTATTCACACCCATGTTCAACCCTGTATTTTAGCTCTGTGTGTTAATATTTAGGGCTCAAACCCCCCCCCCCCCCCAAACATGGTCTGTATCATGATCATGTTCTAAAGGATGTTCGAGAAGATTTAATGAACATGAGCGTGACTGTGTTCTAAAGCATGCTTGAGAAGATTTAACAAACACAGGCCTTATCACGCCTATGTTAGCAACCATGTTCATGTCCGTGTTTCATCCATTTATATACTTGATGGCAATTCTTCTTCCCTACTTCGTCTGAAACTTACTCAAACTTCTTCCCTGAGCTCCCAAACTAAAACCGTATCTTCCTTGCATCCCAAGTAAGGTTTACCACCATTAGAGGGCCTCTTTTCTCTGTCGTATTACAAATTTTCATCCCCACTTCTTTACTTTTCTCTCTTTAAAGGGAACTTTCTCTCTTTGAGTTTGTTTCAATTCTATAAAAGATTGGATGGATTTCTTGTTATGGGTAAGAGTTATTTGAGTTATTTGACTGATTTTGCATGTCCATTGAACTTGGTTTTGAGTTCTTAGCTAGCTATGTGAAAGTTAAGTAATGTAGTTATTGTTTTAGGAAGAAAAGGAGTTGCATTGTAAAGGTCGATGGAATTCTTGTTAGGCATGATTGATTTTATGAAATATATGGCTTGAATGGATGTTTAGATGAATCATTGATTATTGGCAATGCCTTGATTCTCTTATTTGCATTAGAACTTGATTTATTCTAAGAATTGGTAGTCTTGTTGCATCGTAATGGATAGGTTTCATGAGCAACAAGAAAAAGTTTGAGCATTGATTGCATTATTCTTATTTCCCTAAATTGTTATGTTGTTAACTTTGGTTGTTAAGATTAATCACCTTAATGCCGAAGAAAAATTGAGTTAATTGATATAAGGGAATTCGAACAAATTTTTATTAAAAGCACTAATTCTTGGAATTATGAATTGTTATTATTAAGGATTACTGTTGCATTGGGAAATATGTTCTGCCATTTTTAGGATGTCAGACAATGAAGGACAAGATGACCCATGGTAGGAAAATGAGTAAGACCATAACTGCTTCATTTCTACTTAAGCCTTCCAAGTGCACGAAGCCTCAATAAGAAAGGAAGTGATCCATTAGCTAGGCGTTGACTATTCCAACTTCCACAACCATGCCATCATAGCCACCATTAGACATGGTTGGTGGCAAGTCTTCTATAGACCCCCATGCATTACATCCCTGACTTTAGTGCAAGAGTTTTATACAAATGCTCATGCTAGTGGCCATTATCTAGAAACCCTAATGCAGGTAAAGATGAGAGTAAGATAGTTAACCATCCTTAATGACCAACTTAATACACTTTTATGCATCCAGAACATTAGAGGGCAGGTTCACCACTTATCATCGAGAGGTTATCTATAGTGCTTTGTGGGAGGTCAGTTACATGGATCACATGACCTCACAGTTGAGCTATGACTTTCAGGCCTGGCTCACATTTATCAATGTGAGTTGGCTCCCAACCTCACCAATTCTAGACATTACTGAGGAGAAGGTAGAGATTTTATATTCACTGGCTACCAATGGCCTGATTAACATGGGGTGCTCATATGGAAGAGTATTAGAGGGTTAGTGAGTGACTTTCGATTTCAAATGGTTTTTCCAGAGTTGCTCATGCAGTTGATGAGGTAGTAGGGCATCTATGATTCTGAAGACCATGAAAGGGTATACCTAATGGAGAATATGATTCATGCAACATTTTTTAGAAAGCTTTGTGCATGGTAAAAAGAGCTGTGGAGAGAAAGCCAATCGAGAAAATATATGTTGTGGAGAAAGTGGAGGAGATTGCTACTACTGTTGTTGAGGTTGCGATTGAGACCACTGTCGAGAGAGCTGTTACTATTGCTAAGGAGGTTAGAAAGACCATGGAAAATCCCATGGTTGTGGAGTCAAGTTCTGTGGTTGGGGTTACTAAGGGTCTTGCTGGGCCTACATAGATGGAGACTGCTCAAAGCACCACTACCAATCTTCCATCTTCTAGGGATACTTGATGACTTTTAGGAAATTTATCTTATTTCATCACTATTATGGTTACATTATTATGCATATTTTGTTATCATATTCCATGTTATTTTCTTTCATTATGTTTGACATTATCATTGTAGCTTTGAGTACTCTTATTTGTTTACCTTATGCTTTTGCTATAGTTACTTTCTTTCCTAGTTTTATCATATTTTACCATTGATCATGTTTTTCATTTTCATGGAAGCTTTCTTATTGAATCTAAAGCTCAAACAACCCTTTTTATAGATTTTTTGGAATGCTGACTAGCACATCAAACAACAACTAAATTTTCCAGGGCGGTATCAGTTTTTATTACCCCTTCCTTTTCAGTTTGTTTTGCTTGTTTGTACATTAAGGGCAATGTACAATTTAAGTGTGGGGGAATGGGTAGCTTAGACCTAACTTTTATTTTCTTAATTCCTAAATTTTTGGAAATTTTCTAAGAGTTTTTAATCTTTTTGAGCTTAATTGTTTTCGATCATACCTTTGAGCATATTCTTTTTGTTAGAGAGTGATTATAAATTTAACGTCTTAAGTTCTTAACTTAAAGATTAAGTAAGTGATTCTTGAAAATTTTCACTTTTGTGCTCAATTGGTTTTGAAATGTTTCTACAATTTGTTAACAAGCAAGTAGAAGATGGTCTTTAGAAGCTATTTTCGCATCAAGTTTTTGTTTTCAGTACATTATTCAAAACTTGCTAAGTTTGAGTTTCTATGTTGGATTAATGGTATGTTTAGTTGATGGATTTGCGGTTGATTTTTTAATAATATATGAAGTATGGATATAAAGATGTGCTACACCGCTATTTTTGGTGTTGAAGTAGGTTGGGATCTTTTCCTAAGGCAAAATTTGATCACAACTCAAAAAGAAGCTAAGGGCATAAATATGATCAAAGACCATATTGGATTGTAATGAGAATTAGCTTGGGTATAGGCAATGCTCTTGTAATGTACACTTGCTGCAAAAGGTGTTAGCGCATGTGTAAAAAGTTCAATTATTCACCGAAATCCATGGTTTTGTGGTTTGAATGGTTGTGCTTAGCGAACTTGGACTTGGTGTGGTTCATGCTTTTTACTTTGCATGAAAATTTGTTGTTTTCCTTAAGGTTCAAGACATATGGATTGCTAGCTTTGTTCCTACTAAATCATCTTATTTTGAAAAGTGTTAGATTGAAAGTGTCATATGCTTGGTGGCCTTGTTAATTTCTCAAGACCCTTAAAGCTCTAATCCTCTTTAATACTTCTTGCTCAAGGGTTGGTCCTATGATTCTAATTTTCTTTCTAAGATTTTTCTCTTGAATTTTGATTAAGGGCAATCAAAATTTCAAGTGTAGGGCAAAAATATTATATAGCCATATTTAGTTATGTTTTCTATATGTTTTTCCTTCATATATGATTGTCTTCGGATGTGTTTATGACAGAATTGGGTGCTTAATTGGTTCATATTATATTTTCAAGTCACATTTCAACTCTTTTTGGGTTATAAAGGACTTGGTTGGGCATGGATATGCAAAACTAACAAAGTCTTAAGGCTTCAAAGATGCCTCACTAGACCATGGTTTCACTCTAGTCCATCATCAACAATTTCTCACCATAACAATGCATATCTCAAAAACCACTTCAAACCAACAATCAAGTAACTAAGACATGCATTATAAAAGTATATAAACTAAATCTCTTACCACAATCTAGAAGAACAAGCAGGAATCAAGTATCCACAAGCAACAATGGTTTCACAATGGTGTTCCTATGGTTCCAAGCAAAATCTAACATCTAAGGCACCAATTCAAGCTCAACCAAGCTAGACCCAAGCTCATAAAACCTCAAGAAACCAAGAACAACTCAAGAACAAAGAGGGCAAAATGTTACCTAAGCTCACTAAGCTTAAAAAATGTGATCCAAGAGCTTCTACACTAGAGCTATGCAAAAACATGCCCTTTCATGCATAGATACCTCATGAGACATTGATTTCCTCCAAGAATTGATTATTTGGGTAAGATTTGGCCATAGAATTTGAGAGGAGAGGGAATGCTTTGGGTTTCCAAGGTTCGGGATGATGAATAGTGAAGTCCCAAATGCCCTAAACTTTGGTTTCTTGTCACTTAGTTCCAATAGGACAACTTATGAGTTTGAAGTTCAAACTTATCACCTTGAGGTGTAAAATGACCATTTTACCCACAGTGACACATAAGTGCCATAAAGACCTAAGAACCATCTAAACCTTTTTAAACTTACTTGACTTGCAAATTGAAACTAATTGAGGCATTTAACTAGGGATTTTGACTGAATTTAAAGTCCTACCTGGCCATTATGTGCCAATTGCCTAGAGCACCATAATAGGTATGGCTTTTATACTCAAGAGCACCTTGCTTTTAATGAGCATAGGAGCTAGCGATGTGATTTTGGTAGTAGCACACCCACACCTGCTAATATGTTGAGGGATACTGCTGATGATGGGGTAGCCTATCAGCCCAAAGTTTCAAAGGCATCCAAGTTGAGATCACCTGCCATCTAATACGTCCATTATTTACTTATGCATCTATATCTAAATGAGGGGAAAAAACTAGAGCATTGACCAGCAGGGAGATTTTTTATCCCTTCTACATCACGAAGAGAGTCCACCGCCACCTTGGTCACACCTTTTCCTCGTGGCTTCGAGATATCACCTATAAAGTAAGGACAGGAGTTATCTATGTTGGATCATTCATCACTAGGTTAGTGAAGAACCTAGGCCCTCTTCCACAGGTGAAGTACTTTATAGAGTCACTCTGACTAGGAAAGGCCAACTTGGAGTCACTGAAGTCCACGTGGTTGCTGAAGAAGATTACCCTTCCTGATGGCTCTTTTTTATTAGTGGTAAAGACTTAGAAGGAGATTCAGGTTGAGGAGTAGACTGCTGCTAAAAATCCCTTCTATCTCCACTTTTACTGGGCTCGCTATGCCATCCCTATCATTGATCTTTTAGTGACAAGAGTTGATTATGGAGAGGCTTGACTTCATGACCCATCACATGCTTGGAATTGATACCTACCTTTTTGTTGTTAAGGCCTGGTGTATAAGTTTAGAGGAGGTTGTGCGATTACATTTCATGTGTCTCAAAGTTGCTAGACCATCTAGCTATGTTGCTCCTTCATCCTCACAGTAGGACAATGATTCTACTGATTATCTCCTGGTGGCTTTTAGTATGGATAGAAAGGAGCAAGGGGATGTAATTGAAAGGGTGATAGCTAAGGCAGATGAGGCCACCACCTTTACAGCATTGGCTACTAATGCTACCTGTTACCCATTCTGGGATAGTCTAGTTATGGTGCCCAAATTGTGCATTTCAAAACTCCCAGGATTTGTATGTTCTATAGGCGATTAGAACAATACCCTTAGTGTGCATACCCAAGTGGCCCTATTGGGCACTATGTAAATGCATGCATATTGGTCCAACCATTACACATATATTCACATTTTATGCACACCATGGTAGCAAGGAAGGAAAACACTAGCACAAGTCTTAATCTTCACTACCACACATTAGGCAATCTTATTAAGTGTAAGTGACCATCCACTGAACCTGAAACTTATTCTAAAAAAATTGTATTAATCTGGCTATGTAACCCCTTATTTTCTTTGCTTCATTATTAAGTAAAGTCTTTAATCAAACCAATGAATTTGGTTTTACATCAATAGCCCACCTACAGACCAAGTAATGGATTTTTAAGTTGGTTACAAAATTATAACCAAATGAATAACAACTTAACTAATTTTGCAATGTAATAACTTTAGCTACAGGGCTCCAAAGGCAAAACTTCCAAATCCCACTTAAACCTCTAGTTGTGCTCTAGGTGTGGCCAAAATTTCATACCAATATTCAATTTACACAGGGAGATATTAAAATTTGAGTGCAAAGTTGAAATGAAAGTCACTTTATGACCATTTTCCCCATACAAAATTTCATAAGTGTGGAAACACTTCATTCACAAGGAGTAAGCCCTCCAAGCCTACTATATACATGTCCAACACACATAGAAATTACATGCTCTTACATCTAGCAACTTTATGTCTCCAAAACAGAATTGACAAGTAAGCAGCCTATCATTCACACTTAGGCAGCTTAGCCCCACATCACATACATAGCCAAAACATTTCTCAAAATGTTCACATACTTATATCATGTTACATACACTACATGTACATTCATACATGCACTACATAATGGTCTTAACCCATCTAAATACACACCCTAAGTTACAGGAGTGCCTGAGACACAATTGACTCCACAAACTGGATGCTGGATAGCTACTGCAAAACACAATAAGCACAATCACTAAAAATACAACATGTGCTCCTAAAATCAAAAAACTTTGCGGATCAGAACTAGATACATGGAAGTTATAATACCTAAAATTTTATATCAAAACTCAAATGAAAAAGGTCATTCTGAATGTGATCTTTTTGTTGGACCTTAAATGGCAGAATTGAGGGGAATAAGTTTCATTGTGAAACTTAGTAAGAGAAACACTTGGTTTCTTAATGAAATGTGACCCTCATTACAACTTGCATCCAAAGACACTAAAACACAGAACCACAATGTATATATACAAGATATAGCAACCAAATGCAGCACCCATTCACAACCAACAAACACATGAAATGCGGTAGCAACATAAACCATAGGTTTGTCCATAAAACATGCAATAAACTTAAGTAAATCATTATGGCAACCCTCCTCAAGCTAATGCTTGGTCTTAGAAGGATTGTAACACTAGTTAGTACTAACTTTGGGCTCTAGAAACCCTCACTTCACTGCCATCATTGTGCATTTCACACTAGGTCACAAAACCTTCCATAAGTGCACTCCCCTCACTAAACTTGGTTCATCAAGCTCATGTCTCTCTCCCAAGCTTAGCCTTAGCTCCGTGGATGCTTGAAAATATAGTAAACAATCCATGAGAGCAAGAGAACCCTTACCAAGATGAGTAGTCCAAATTTGAAGCTTGATCCTTGAAGTATTCAAGCAATAGCTCTAGTTTGCTTCCAATTACTTCCTTTTTCCTTCAATTTCAATGTTGGAGGTATGGTGGCTATGGAGGATGTATGGAAGAAATGTGGAGGAGGGTGGTGGCTGGTTGGGATGAATATGAGAGAAGAAAAATTGAGTTTGGATTCTTAAATTAGCTAAAGGACACTTAACATCCTTATTAGCCTTAATCATGCTTTATGACATATTCTTTGCCCATAAGCATGATTTCTTTGTCCAAAAATTATTGGTCCATATTTTTCCCACCTTTTTGACTATTTATCAAGCCCTACCTACCTCCCCCATGGTAGGATAACCCCATAATTCCATCCTTTGACTTCAGTCAAAAGCTTGAACACGTTAGGTTTACACTAAGACATTTAGGTCCGTAATGCCTTTAGTGTTTCTTTTGTCCAAACTTGTCTTCCATGAGCAATTTGGTCCTCCAATAGCACTTTCATACCATTCATATCCATCCTATAACTCTCTAAGGCTCTTTCATAAGATTTTTGCAATTAAGTACTCGAATTTCCAAAACCTTACAAAAAGGTCCGTAGATTACATGAAAAACAAGCAATCCTTAAGGCTTTTCTTCAAGGCCAAGTTACCAATTTAGAACACTTTTAAGGAGGTGTTCGTTATACCTTTTACCTCTCATACTTCAATCACTATGAAGAGAATTACACAGTATAATGGTTTTTTTATCATTATGCCACACTTGTAATTCTCCCATTTTTGTGAGGTGGTAACAATCGTCCCCCTGTCAAAAAATTTTGGTCCTCCAAAATGGCCTTTAGCTTTGGGTATTCTATAGGATACCTTTTCATAAGGTCTTTCTCAGTTTCCCAGGTTGCCTCTCTTTTAGAGTGGTGTGACAACTGAACTTTAACCATGGGAATGAGCTTGTTTCTTAACCTTATGCTATCCTTGGCTAAGATAGCTATAGGTTTCTCTTCATACGTCAAGTTAGGTTCCAACTATATGTCTTCCACTACAATAGCATGCTTTGTGTCCAACAGACACTTCTTGAGCACACCGATGTGAAAAACATTATGAACACTTGACATGCTTAGCGGTAGAGCTAACCTGTATGCTACCTTGACAACTCTGTCCAAGATCTCATAAGGACCTATATATCTTTGAGCTAACTTGGTTCTCTTACCAAATCTGACAGTGGCTTTGGTTGGTGCAATTTTCAACCAAACATTGTCACCAGCCTCAAACTCCAAGTCTTTCCTTCTTTTATTCACATAGGTTATGGTTCTTTCATTGACTGCCTTTAATCTCTCTTGAATCTTCTTGGTCTTGGCAGTAGTTTCCTCAATAATTTTGGGACCCAACTCTAGCCTATCTGAGGCTTCCACCCAACAGTGGGGTGCCATACACCTTCTTCCATATAATGCCTCACAAGGTGCCATGCCAATGGTGCTTGATAACTAGTATTTTATGAGAATTCCACCAATTGCAAGTGTTGGTCCCATTCACCCTTGAAATCCAACACATAGCTCTTGAGCATGTCTTCCAATATTTCTATCACCCTTCCAGTTTGCCCATCAGTCTAAGGGTGATAAGCAATACTCAGGTGGATTTTTGTTACCTAGTGCTTTGTGAAAAGCATTCCAAAATTGAGCTATAAATCTTGGATCTCTATCAGATACAATAGAATTTGGTATTTTGTGTAGCCTCACTATCTCTTCGATATACATCAGAGCCAACTTCTCTAGAGAATCTGTGAGTTTCATAGGTAAGTAGTTGGCACATTCGATTAGCCTATCCACAATGACCCAGATTGTCTCATGCATTAATCTGGTCATAGGCAACCCAGTCAAAAAGTTCATTGTTGTGTTGCCCCACTTCCTCACTGGTATAGGTAAAGTCTATAGAGTACCAGCTAACTTTTGCTGCTCTACCTTTACCCTCTGGCATGTGGCACATTTGGAGACATAAGTGACTATGTTTTTCCTCATATTTGGCCACTAGAAGTAAGTCTTCAAGTCTTTATACATTTTCTCACTTCTTAGATGGATGTTCAACATGCTTCTGTGAGCTTCTTCAAATATTCATCCCTAAGCTTTGGTCCTTTAGGCACATAGATTCGGTCCTTGAAGTAAGTATTCCTTGCTTGTAGGCAAAGGATTCATACAAGGAACCTTTTTCCTCCCCTGATATCCTTTTCAAAACAGGATCTATCTCCTATGCCTTTCTGACCTCTTCAATCCATTCTGATTGGATTGTCAATGTGTAGATTTAGGCTTCCTCCAACTTATGCCATTTATGCCATAAGCATAGTAGACTATTCTGCTCATCATGACCAGTTATGGATCCTCCTTTCAAAAGACCCATGTACTTCTTGCTTAAGGCATCTGCTACTAGATTACCTTTGCCCTTTGTGTACTTTATACTGCAGTCATAGTCCTTGATGTACTCTAACCATCTCCTTTCCCTTATGCTCAACTCTTTCTAAGTCAACAAGTACTTTAGGCTTTTATGGTCAGTGTATATCACAAAAGAACTACCCATTAAATAGTGTCTCCATTGGTTCAAAGCAAAAATTACTGCTGCCAGCTCTAGGTCATGGGTAGGATAATTTTGCTCATGGGGTCTCAACTGCCTGGACCCATAAGCAATGACATTTCTATCTTCCATAAATACACAACCTAACCCAGATCTAGATACATCTGTATAGATGATGTAGGGCTTTGCTTGGATCAGGAAGAATCAATGCTAGAGCTTCAATCAACCTCTACTTGAGCTCCTGGAAACTCTTTTCACATTTCTCAGTCCACTCAAATCTTTGACCCTTCTTGGTCAGATGAGTAAGAACTAAGGCAATCATGGAAAATCCTGATACAAATCTTCTGTTGTAGCCAGCTAATCCTAGGAAACTTCTGATTTCCTTTACAATATTTGATCTTTCCCATTCTTACACTGCCTTGACCTTTTCAAGGTCTCCCTTAAGGCCTTGTGCATCTATGATGTATCCTAAGAAAGACACTCCCCTTACCCAAAATTCACACTTGGATAACTTGGCATAAAGCTGATGTTCCAACAGTGTCTTTAAAGACAATCTTCAAATGATGTTCAAGTTCAGTTTCATCCTTGGAATACACTAGGATCTCATCAATGAACACAGCCACAAATTTATTCAGATGTGGCTTGAACACCCTGTTCATCAAGTCCATGAAAGCAATGGGGCATTAATCAAACCAAATGGCATGACTGTGTGCTCATAATGCCCATATCTGGTCCTGAATGCTGTCTTAGTAATGTCCTCTCCCTTTACTCTTAACTGGAAGTATCTAGATCTTAAATCTATATTGGAGAAGATCTTAGCTCCCTTGAGTTGATCAAATAAATCCTCAATCCTAAGGAGTGGATACTTTTTCTTGATGGTCACTGCATTGAGCTTTCTGTACTCAATGCATAGTCTCAATGATCCATCCTTCTTTTTCACAAAGAGAACTGGAGCTCCCCATGGTGAAACACTTGTAATTCTCCTATTTTTGTGAGGTGGTAACACTACCCACAAGCATGAGTGAGGTATATTTGAAGAGGTTACTACTGAGGGAGCTACTGATGAAGGAGCTGTTGTTGCTATCAAGGAAAAATTAAAGCAGCAGAGAAGAAAGACTACAGCGGAAAAAGATACTAGAGTGACTACTGCAAGGGTGCATATTATAGATCCTATGTTTATGGAGCACATTTTAGAGTCCGAGACTACTAACGATCTTGTGGAGTCGAAATAGATGATGACTACTCCAAATACTGTAGCCAATCCTTCTATCATAGGATAGTCTTTGGCAGAAGATGCTTGATTGAGTTTAGGACACTTGTTCTCTTTCATTCATTTTCTTTTCATGCTTACGGATAATATATATTTTATTTTCTTATTTATGTAGGATATTATGTTGTTATTAAAGCATTAGTTGCTCCTTAATTTAGCTACTTTTGTATTTCTCCTTTAGTAGTTATATTTCTAATTTTTATCATTATTTTTGTTAAATGATCATTTTTTTGTTTTCTTGAAACTCTTTCACCACTGAGTCTGGGGCTCAGATAATTTTTATTGATCTCTTGGAATGCTAACTTATGCAATAAGCAACTAAATTTTTCATAGCAGTATTAGTTCCTAATGCCCCATTTTTTTACAATTTATTTTTTCCATGCCCGTACATTGAGGCCAATATACATCTTAACTGTGGGGAATTGGGCCTTTTCCTTTAGTTTTTATGAATTTTTTAATTTTTGAAAATTTTTTAACTCTTTAAGCTAAAATCATTTTTCAATCATACTATTGAGTCTGATATGTATTGATGGAGAGTGATTGTTAGTTTATTGTCTTAATTTTCTAACTTGATGATCAAGTAAGCAATTCTTGATATCTTTCACTTATGTACTTAATTATTTTGATTTTTTTTTTTTTGCAATTCACTATCAATCTAGTCAAAGATGGTCTTTAGAAGCTATTTTTGCATCATGTTTTTGTGTTTAGTACACTATTCAAAACATGTTAGAGGTGTATGTTCTTTTTTTTTTTAATGGTGGTAAGATTGGTTGATGGAAATATGGCTAATGGTTGAATAATAAAGAAGAATTGATAAGAAACAAGATTCTACTCCACTATTTCCTAGTATTAAAGTAGGTTGGGGTCTTCTCCTAAGGCAAGAGTCGATCTCAACTCGAAAAGATGATAAAGGCATGAGTATGATCAAAGATCATATTAGATTGTGTTAATGAATAGCTTGGTTATAGATAGTGCTCTTGTAGTGTACACTTGCTACAAAGTTTAGTAACACATAAGGAAGAATGCTTGAAAAAGGAAAAAGAAGAAAAGTGAATGAAATGTTCAATCAATTGCTTATTTCCATGGTTTTGTGGTATGAATTTTTGTTCCTTAAACAGTTTTGATTTAGTGTGGTTTGTGCTTTTTACTTTGCATGAAAATTTTATGTTTCCCCTGAGCTTCAAGAGATATAGGTTGCTAGCTTGAGAATAAATTACTTTGATTAACTTGTTTCGATTTGGCAGTGTTAAACTAAAATTGCGACATGCTTGGTAGTCTTGTTAATTTCTCAAGATCCTTAAAGTCTTAATCATCACTCCTATCTTCCTTCACTCAAGAGTATGACCATGTTCTATCTTATTCTTTATTTTATTTTTTTCAGGATTTTCCTTTTACAGTTTGCTTGAGGGCAAACAAAAGTTCAAGTGTGGGAGAAAAATATGATATGCTCATATTTATGCAAGTTTTCTAAATGTTTTTCCTTTATATTTGCATGTTTGTTGATATGTTTTTTTGTAGGAATTAGTGTTTAATTGATTTATATTTTTATTTTGAGGTATTATTTCTGCTATTTTATGGTTAGGAATGATTTTCCATGAGTTTTGTAGTAGAATTACAAGTTTTTGCAGTAATTGGAGCAAACACAGCTTTAAACATGCGCATGTTAGCACCAAACACACTTGCATTACCTTGTTGCACACTCTTGTTCATTGTCATGCCCATGACACATTGTGTCATTAAATGTTCATGATATTTTATGTTCCAGAAGTAAAACACTGACTTGAAGACAACTGTGTCCTAAATCGTGTTTGCTTATTATTAGGGTTTTATCGAGTTATTTCTGCAAAAAAAACAAAAGAAGAAAAGAAAATGTGAAAATACACAGAAAGAAAGTTTAATTTTCATAGTAGAATGCTGCCAGAGGCAGTTCAGATGATAAACATTGATTAGTTCCTACCACAGCAAGGATTGCTTAAAGGAGAAAAATTTCAAAGATGGAGTCTTCAATTCTTAGTTCTCTCTTGTTTGTATTGTGTTTCTTTTTTGGCATCATTGGCAAATTTCTCAGCTCATGCTTATAGCATATGAACCCTAAGATGAGACTGTTGTTATTATTATTTTTGGTTTAATGTGATTATGGTTTTCTTGTGATCTATCCAATGTTCTTTGATGGATTGATTAATAGTAACTGGCCTATTAATTGAATGTTGGATGATGAACCTATGCTGGTCGTATCCAGTATGTTTATTGTAGATCATCATTGGGTAAAAAGGATATTGTCATAGTCAGAAGTAATAGACTGTCATAATACCTTCAGACTAGAGTAAAACCTAGTAGTTGGGTCACAGAACTAGTAATGCATTCTTAGGAAGCAAGGTAGGACTAAACACCCTATCGATAACTTAAGAATAGGGATTAGCAACCAAGAGTAATAGGCAGCTATTCCAATTTAGATAGTACTCCATGGTCCAAGTTAACTATATGCTTGTTGAACAAAAGTAAGACTAATGCAATGAATTTCTATGGGGATTCATATCTAAGTATAACATCTCTTGATTGTTGATTGTTTCATTCTTTTCTAGTACCAGTAGTTATTTATTTATTTATTTATTTTACTACATTTTAGCTTAATTCTCAATTAGTTAGCTAAATAATCATTTAATTGTTAGTTAGCTAATAAAGAGATATTGAGTACGATAGATGCTGCACTTTAGCAGTTGTAACCCAAGTGTAGGTTGTCATAAGTAATAAAATTTCAGGAGTCCAAGTGCCGAACCATGGGGAAGTGAATTAAGAAATACAAATTACAGATATTGAATAAGGAAGGTTTTCGTGAAAGGTGTGAACAAGTATTGATTAAAAATTCAAATTCAAATAAAATAGCTAAGGTTAGAGGATCCATTTTTAGTATCTCAGTTATGATTAATTTTAGTCCATCTTACCACTCAATTAAAATCTACACATAAAGGAGGTCCCAATCGGAGAATTTAGTTAGTATTATCTTTTATTGATCTTAAAACGCCAACGCTTGCTAATGGGTTCAAGTATCCATCATGCCAACCTTTGTCGACAATAACTCAAGATTCCAATATAGTCGGCAAAGCCATGTTATAGAGAGGGAATCAAGTAACTTTTGTGCCAATGATTGACTATGATGAACCAAGACTCCCACTTAACATGGAGGGAAGTTAAATAGACTAACGAAGAAAATACCGTTAAAGTTGTGATCCATTCAAATCAATCATAACCTCTATACCAAAAGCTTCACCCTTTCCCCTTAGCAAAATGATTAGTTAGCCATGATAAAAGTAAACAACATGTAGAAAGATGAAGTGAACATAGATTGAAAGATCAAAGAAAGAACAAGAAGAAGAACGTGAAAACACTTGGACAGAGCTTCGGTATTGAAAACAAGAATAAGAACAAAGAAGAAAATCTAAAGATGATACAAGAACATAAAGGAGGCCTAAGAAATGGCATGAATTCATCCTCCCCCCAAAGGTGCCTATTTATAGAGTTTTTGGGGTGGGTGAAATAGTAAAATGTAGGTAAATACAAATTAATAAAGGCAGATTGCATCTTATTTTAATTTTTTGACCATCGTAAAAATTGAATTAGCTCTTCATCAAAGCATATAACTTGTAGATCTCTTCTTCATCTTCGAAACGATAGCTTGTTCATTCAAATCGGACATTCATAGCTCAAGTTATGATTTTTCTACCAAAATTGCTCTTCAGCACATGAAAGAATGAATGGTCTCATCTATAATCAGATTTCAGCAATGAAAATGATCAAACTAGCTCATAGAATGAAGTAGATTTGAATATCTCTGTGTTGGCTTTTAGATGAATTTGGAATCACTCAGTTCCGACGTCTACAGCTCCAAATATGATTTTTCTTGTGAACAGCCGCCAAGTGATGTTTTTACCTACAAAAAAAAATAATTCTTTAATATATATATATATATATATATATATATATATATATATATATATATATATATATATATATATATATATATATATATTACTATTAATGAATAATAAACCACGTATGTACAATAAATATGTGTATGAACAGTGCAATGCGCATATGAACAGTAAGTCGATAAATAGTAACTTTGAATAGTAAAAATGTGTGAATAGTAACCTGGTAGAAAAATGCTCAAAATATAGAAATTAATCATATTCAAAGTGTATAATGATGATTTAAACCCATAGTAGCAATACACTTATGAGTATTCATCACACCCCCCAACTAGGTTCTTGCTAGTCCCTAGCAAGTAAGGCAATGTACTCAATGAATACTCAGGTTTCATCGAATGTTTTCTACTATCAATCTCTATACTATAGATTAGAAACCATTGAAGTAATGAGCATCAAAATTATAGTACTAAAAATAAAATAAAAATTTCATAATGATTTATGCACATTTCAACCACTCAAATAAGGAAAAATTGTGGAAGATTATGAGTTATTGAGTACAATAAGTGTGTGACTGACTATCAGGAGTGTCTAAAAGGTTTCAATAAATCATACCAACATTTGTAGCTTATCAGAACAAATCTAATTTAAAACCATCGCTTTGGCGGTCTTTCACACTATTACACTATAAAAGGTTCTTTTTTTTTTCTAACTTTGAATCAAGTCTTATTTGGAGAACCTCGGTAATAGGCAGCCCTTTCCAAGAGCGAACATCGCTTGTGGTTGTTGTTTTATTTTTCATTTTCCAAGTCTTTTCAACACTTCTTGGTGTTTTTTTTTTCAAGTGTTTTTTTTATTCAAATCAAGCTAAGATATGGTTCATTAGAAGTCCCAACAGCCGCATAGTTGGAGTATTCTTTGAAATCTAAAAGACACTAAAGATTTTCAACATGTGTAAAAATATCAGTAATTCATAACTTAAACATCTTAATCCCTTGTCAAAGTGAATAAAATTTGACTAAATCATTATATCAAATAAGATTTCAAACATGTAAACTTTAATGTAGCTCATCACCTCAACAATTTCATCGCCAAGCATAGAAATTTTCAAGATAAAAAATATAGATTACTAGTGAGTGTATCATCTTGTACGGGTTCAAAAACCTACTAAAAAGAATGTTATGACTAGCATGCCTAATAGGATGCGTCTTAAGAGTAAGATTACTCCTTACTCAGCCATCCTAAACTAAGGGCTTTGTCCAATGGTTTTAATATCAGTATGAGAAAAACCATCCTAAAAGAAGAAAAAAAAATGTGACAACTATCCCTCCCCCCAACCGGATTAAGACATTGTCCCCAATGTTAAAACATAGATAAGAAGAGTGATGAAGAGAATACCTGAAATGGTAGTTATTGGAAATGAAAAATCTGAAATAACTTAAACCAAAATAAAGAAAATGCTGATAGTAAAACTAAAAGACAAGATAAAAAAATCCAGAAGTCCGATTGCTCTCTTCCACAGTGCTTCATCACTTATTAACAAAAATAAAAATGACAAGCAGGGTAAAGGATACTTATGGGATGGAACTAATTGGGAAAAACTGTCGTGTCTAGTCTATCTGAATCACTGCTAGATCTGGTTTAGGAATGAAAGCTTGCATTTTGTCTAGCAATTCTTCAGCAATTGACGCAGATATTAGCATTAGTTGTGCCATCTCTGAGATAAATTTCTCCTGCATAGCATGATCCATAAAAGATAACAGACCTGCAAAGAAATTGTTAACATTCAACAGCCCAATGGGTTTCTGGTGCAAATTAAGTTGGGCAATGGAAGTAATTTGAAAATTTTCCCCCAATGTGCCAAACCTTCCTGATAGAGCAATAAAGGCATCAGAATTACAAAGGATTAGCAACAAATGCTCTTGCAAGTTTTCAACCACTAATTCTTCTCTAATTGTGCCTCTAGAAATCAATTTCAAAGGTGCAAGGATGATACCCAAAACTTGGCTACCCCCTACAGATGCTACTGTTGCTACACCTCCCATCAATCCGACACTACCTCCACCATATACCAAATGTATTTTTCACTCAACTAGGGCTGTACCCAAATGGTTGGCTACCCTTAAGAACTCTTCATCCTTTCCAAGGAAAGATCTACAAAATACACAAATATTTCATAATTTGCGAGTTGAGGTTCCCTCCATTTCTATCCTTAACCCTATGGAAAATGAAAAAAAAGAACATCCATTTATAGAGATGAAAAGATAATGCAATGATTACACCTATAGGACTAGGCAGATTATTGTCAGAAGAAAATGAACATTTTTAAAAAAGACAGCTTGTGTGTACTGTAGTTGTGACTGTGGCTCACATCTTCCACTGGTTTTCTGTCCAGTAATGGCTTCAATGCCTTCTATGAGTCGGGGATTTGCTTCCCATCCAGTTTTCTTACAAACTGGTAAACAGGGTCTTTTAAAGTCAGATTCCCAAGACTATAACACTCTCATTCTTTATGAAAAATACTCCATAAACCAAGAAGTTCATGTTCCACTAATCCACAAGAATGTGTCTCAAGAGTCAATCGGATATTATCCAAAGAATCCTTACTCAGGCCATTCTTGATGAATTGTATTTTATCTTCTCGATTATCGGATACCATTCCTAAAGAACGACATCTAGTATCACAAGTCCATCGACCTCATTTATGGTAGACTCATAACCTTTTTTCTCTACGCTTTTTGGCATAAGAGCTTTTGCCTAAGCCAGGCATGTAAGACACAAATGCATCTAGGATTTCACCAGCCAAACGAACCTTAGCTTCAATTACCCAATGCACATCTTCAGGAATGGCTTTGTGCATCAAAACTCTTAATCGTTCATATCTAGCTTGGTAAATCCTTTTAAGAACATTTATTGGGAGAAAGGGAAAGTATTTTCACAAAGTAGAAAGATCAGAATCCATTGGTGAGAAAAAAATTGAGAGAGGAGAGAAAGAAATTAGTTATTATGTAAAACTAAGATAACCGACTTGAGAGCCATGGAGTACCGTATCCGCCACTTAACCGGGGAGAAATGAATCCTACTTTTTGACAATTTTCAAAGACTTTGCAGAATGCATGTGCATCTTTAAACAAAGAAGGCCAGAAAAATTCAGACTGTAAAATCTTTACAGCTGTTTTCTTTGACAAAAAATGCCATCCAAATGTTTTAAAATGAGAAAATTTAATGACACTTTTTACCTTATCCTCAGATATGCATCTCATACATAACTAGTCAAGACAGTATTCCAAAAGATAAGAGTCATCCCAATAAAAATTTTTCACCTCATATAGAAATTTCTTCTTATCTTGGTTACTCCATCGAGCTAGCATCCGTCCTGTCACCAAAAAATTGACGATGTTAGCAAACCAAGGTACTGTAGTGACAAAAAATAAAAATTCATCAAGAAAACAATTATTTATAGGTGTAGCCTTAATTGATGAATCCGTTGTTAGTCTTGACAAATAGTCAGTGACAACATTTTTGGTGCCCTTCTTATCCTTGATCACAGTATTGAATTCTTGGAGTAATATGATCCAATGTAGCAGCCTTGATTTAGCATCTTTCTCTAACATTAGGTACTTCAATTGTTTGGGTAAAAGCTTCAACTCAATCGTGTGAATTTTATTTTGCTTTTCAATTTTCGGTTTCCAACATGTGTTTTTCACCTATGAAGAATCAAGCAATGAAATATGTTAGATGTATCCTGATCTATTTGTACAATTGATTCAAACAAATTAACTAGATAATATTTTAAATTATCAGAAATACTTCCTTCTTTGATGTTTTTTTCCCAACAGTATCAATGAGGCAAACTTCATCATTTTCATCTTATTTTTTAGGTGGCTGCTTAAGCAAATTGAAAATATTTAACTCTAATGTCATATTTCCAAATGTCAGCTTCATCAATCCATTCCTACAATTAATTAAGGCATTAGAAGTTGCTTAAAATGGATGTCCCAAGATAACTGGTATTGAATTCTTGATTTCCACTAGTGGTGTGTCCAAAATAATAAAATCCATAGGATATATGATTTTATCAACTTGGACTAACACATCTTCAATGACTCCTCTGGGCACTTTCACTGATCTGTCAGCAAGCAAAAGAGTTACCTCTGTTAGTTTTAACTCGCCCAAATTTAGTTTTTGGTAAACTGAATATCGAAGTAAGTTTACACTAGCCCCAAGATCAAGTAATGCTTGCTTAATTTTATGTTCTCCAATGAAACATGAAATTGTTGGACAACTAGGATCCTTGTATTTCAAAACAGTGTTATTTTGAATAACAGAACTTACCTGTTCGGTCACATTCATTTTTCTTTTAAGAGTGCACAAATCCTTCAAAAATTTGGCATAAGGTACCTGTTTAATCACATCCAACAATGGGATATTGATCTTTACCTGCTTGAAGATATCAAGAATTTCAAGATTCTTATTCACCTTCTTAGGAACTGTTAATGCCTGAGGAAATGGAGGTGTTGGTAGAGATTCAACTTGTTCTTCGCATGGTATAGGTTCAACCCCTTCTTTACTCTTAGAAGTTGACTCATCGTCTCCTTCACAAGGATTAGTAATGGATTTTTCAACAACCTTACCGTTGCAGAGTGTAATGATTGACTTCACTTGATCCATGGTTTGACCTTTGGGATTTTATTGTGGTTGAGAAGGAAATTTCCCTTTCTCATGAATATTGAGTGCAGATGCAAATTTTGCAAGAGCATTTTTCAAATCATTCAGGTTTTGACTTGTTTGAGCATTGATGGACTCTTGCTTCTCAATGAATGAATGCAATGTATCCTCAACATTTTTCCTAAAAGGAGGAACATATGGTGCATACCCTTGAGATTGTTGAAAATTTTGCTGGGTGTGCAAAGGTGGTTGTGACAGTTAAGCATGATTGTCACTTCTCCAATTGAAATTCGGATGATTCCTCCAACCAGGATTGTAAGTTTCCGAGTATGGATTTTGGGTTGGTTTCTTGAAGTTGTTCAATGCATTGACTTGTTCATGGAGATTTTCTTTGAAAGAGGGCAAAATTGGGCAATTGCTAGTGGAATGGTTATTGGTTTCACAAATGTGACAAACAATTTCTTGAATGGATTTTAAATGACCAATTTTCTTCATTTCTAATGCCTCAACCTTTCTAGCTAGACATGCAAATTTTGCTTGACGGTCATTATCTTCCTTAAGATGATATATGCCTCCACTAGATGCAAGGGTTTGAGTCTTACCTAGGGCCTCATAGGTACTAGTGGTGTCCCAATTCTGTGCATTTTCTGCTAGCATGTCTAGGTAATCCATTGCCTCGTCAGGATCTTTATCCTCAAATGTTCCATTACACATCATTTCTATCATTTGTCTTTTCCTAGGTGTCAAACCTTCGTAAAAATGTGAGACTAATCTCCAAGTTTCAAAACCATGGTGTGGGCATGTGTTAAGTAAATCTTTGTATCTATCCTAACACTGGTAAAAAGTTTCTCCTGATTTTTGTGTGAAAGTTGTGATTTGCTTTTTGAAAGAATTTGTTCTGTGGTTAGGAAAAAAAATTTTCAAAAATTGTTGTTGTAGTTCATCCCGTAAATTAACAGAGTCTGACCTAACATTCTTTAGCCAAGTTTTAGCTTTATCTTTTAAAAAAAAAAAAGGAAAAAGCTTAAGCCTGATGGTGTTCATGCTATAGTTTAGGTTGTTATATGTGTCACAAACTTCCTCAAATTCCCTCAAATGCATGTATGGATTTTTAGAATCAAAGCCATGAAAAGTTGGTAAAATTTGAATAATACCTGGCTTGAAATTGAAGTTACATGCATCAGCAGGAAAAATTAGACATGATGGTGTGCTATTTCTTATGGGGTTCATGTGTTCCCTAAGTGTCCTAAGTCGATCTTGGTCATTATGAAGAGAATGGTTATCTTCTTGTTCATTAATGTGTTCAGCCATATTTTGAAGAAGATGAAGATTCTCTTACCAGTCTACCACTTAATGTACGTGACCAACCTTTCATGCATTAACAAAATAACAACAAGAAAAAGTAAATATCAATAACAAGTTAGGTAGGATGTTCAGCCTTCCATTTAATAATAATAATAAGAAAAATAAATAAAAAGAAAGCAATATGAACAAAAAATAAAAGATAGGAGGCTTAGCCTTCCATTCAATAATAAAGAAAAATAAAGAAAAATAAGATTAACAGAAATAAAGAGCAGGAGGCTCAGCCTTCCATATGATGAACACAAACACAAAAAAAATGAAACAAAATAAAAAGGAACCAAAAGGGGAAAAAATTGAACTTGTACTCTAATTTTACTTCCCCTGCAACGGCGCCAAAAACTTGCTGCACTTTAGCAGTTGTAACCCAAGTGTAGGTTGTCGCAAGTAATAAAATCTCGGGAGTCCGAGTGTCAAACCATAGGGAAGTGAATTAAAAAATACAAATTACAAATATTTAGTAAGGAAGGTTTTCGTGAAAGGTGTGAACAAGTGTTGATTAAAAATTCAAATTCAAATAAAATAGCTAAGGTTAGGGGATCCATTTTTAGTATGTTGGTTATAATTAATTTTAACCCATCTTACCACTCAATTGAGATCCACACATAAAGGGGGTCTCAATCGGGGAATTTAGTTAGTATTAACTTTCATTGATCTTAAAACGCCAACACTTGCTAATGGGTTCAAGTATCTATCATGCCAACCTTTGTCGACAATAACTCAAGATTTCAATATAGCTAACAGAGCCATGTTATACAGAGGAAATCAAGTAGCTTTTGTGCCAATGATTGACTATGATGCATCAATACTCTCACTGAACGAGGGAAGTTAAATAGATTAAGGAAGAAAATACCATTAACGTTGTGATCCATTTAAATCAATCATAACCTCTATACCAAAAGCTTCACCCTTTCACCTTAGCAAAAAGAAGATTAGTTAGCCGTGATAAATGTAAACAACATGTAGAAAGATGAAGTGAACATAAATTGAAAGATCAAAGAAAGAACAAGAAGAAGAATGAGAAAACACTTAGACAGAGCTTCGGTATTAAAAACAAGAACAAGAACAAAGAAGAAAATCTAAAGATGATACAAGAACATAAAGGAGGCCTAAGAAATGGCATGAATTCGTCCTCCTCCCCAAGGTGCCTATTTACAGAGTTTTTGGCGTGCGTGAAATAGTAAAATGTAGGTAAATACAAATCAACAAAGACAGGTTGCAACTTCTTTTAATTTTCCTCAAAACATGGAACTTGTAGATCTCTTCTTCATCATCGAATTGATAGCTTGTTCGTTCAAATCGAACATCCGTAGCTCAAGTTATGATTTTTCTACCGAAACTGCTCGTCAGCACGTGAAAGAATGAATGGTCTCATCTATAATCAGATTTCGGCAATCAAAATGATTAAACTAGCTCATGGAATGAAGAAAATTTGAAGATCTATGTGTTGCCTTTCAGATGAATTTGGAATCATTCAGTTCCGACATCTACAGCTCCAGATATGATTTTTCTCGTGAATGGCCGCCAAGTGATGTCTTTACCTACATAAAAAAAATAATTCTTGAATATATATATATATATATTAATGAACAGTAAACTGTGTATGTATAGTAAATATGCATATGAATAGTAAGTTGGTAAATAGTAACTTTGAATAGTAAAAACATGTGAATAGTAACTCGATAGAAAAATGCTCAGAATATAGAAATTAATCATACTCAAAGTGTATAATTATGATTTAAACCCTTAATAGCAATAAAATTTATGAGTATTCATCAATAGACAACTCCATTTGGTGTGAAAAATGATTTTGATACTTGCTACTGCTATACTTGAATGATAGGTGTGCTTGGCTGTGAGTTCACATATATATAGGTATAGAGAGATTTAATGCATCCACATTAAGAATTGAATTAGTGTAATGGAAAAGCTTTGTGAAATACAAGCATGTCAATAGATGTCCAAATTGGGTAACTAAAAGGTCTAGTAAACTAATGATTAGCACATTAGGGCTCATTAGGGCATACCCCGGGTGCACTCTGTGACTCATGGATGCTTGGTTTATGCCTAGCATGGTTTGGCCTTTCCAGCAAGCCATTCAACCTCCAATGGTCCACATAAGGTATATAGAGCTCTATGGTGCTCGTCCCTCAAGCATTTTTGTGGACTAGGGTGCATGTGGGTCTTGAAACTCCAAAAGGTTCACTATGCCATATCCTTGTGATCCATGTGTCCAGTGTGGGCTCCAAGTCCTCCACTTTGTACCCCAACTCCATGATCCTCAAAATTTTGCTTGACCAAGCCTTGTAGTGCCCTTCCAAGCTTCTTGGCATGCTTCCTAGTGGTAGGTCCACTTGACACCTTTAATGGGTCTTGCATGAGCTTGTAGGGCTTGATGGGTTGTCATCAACTGAGGAGGTACTTAGAGAATTTGAGGTGTTGCACCAACAAGCTCTGCCGATACAAGGTTAGGATAAGAAGATAGTACTAATTGAGTTCTTGAGACGGGCCATTGCTACCTTCCAAATCTATGACCTCACAAGGCCTTCTCTCCCAAGCTATTGTTTGGTTTCTTTTTTGTTTTAATTTTGTGCTCCATTTAATTTAATCCATTGCTAAAGAACAAACTTTTGTCCAACTTATCCTAAGAAAAAGCCAATGAAGGGAGAAGGCTAAGGGTATTAAGGGTTTGAAAATGCCTAGTCCACCATTTCTGCTCAAGTTTTGAAGAAGCCAAGGGTGAGCATTGTTATAATTTGAGAGCTATCTCCCTCTTCACTGCTAGAACTAACTATTCACCCTATTCCTTAGGTAACCTTTTTGAGGTCAAGTACTTTTGTTCAATTGATCATTGATGGTCTGGCTATTTTTCATGTTAGGTCGGCTATTTCCACTTGTACGGCTACTATTGCTCCAATTTCCTCAGTTCATCCAACTCTTCCGAGGTGTGTTGTTATTGTTCATTAGGACCTTAACCCTGCACTTGTGAGGCGTGAAGAGCAAAACCCAGGGGAGGAGAAGGGGACATTTATTACCTCTGTCGAGGACTTAAGGGACCTTGTGCAGGCCTGTGCTACAATTTTGGCAGAAAGGCTTTTCAGGCTTGAAGTTAGTACTATGGCCATGAAGGATAGGTGATTCGAGTTTCAGATCTTATCTCCTCTCCACTTTTAAGACCTTGGTGACAGCAACAGGGTTTTAAGAGAGGAGACTTCTATTATTGCTAACGTAACTACTAAGGTGGCCTCTATTCCTAAACCTCATCTTTCATCTGGTGCTAACATAGTGCCACCTTATGATATTCTTACAAGTAATAGAACTTTCTAGTGGCAATAATTTTGGGGGTTTTTTTATTTTTTAATTTTGATTTTTTGACTCTATTTTTTCTGAGATCTTTTTTTTATGCAGCCTAATCTCCCTAAATGGGTTAAGTAGTTGTTTGCCACGATGGACCAAAAGGATGCCCATACTATAGCTAAAAGATGCATGCTCCATAAGCCTTCATTTGATGTTCACTCTAATGTGAATATCTTCTTGCCTTTTTAACAAGTAGACTTGGCCATGAAACTCTGTCATGCCAGCTTAACCTATAGTAGCCTCCAATACATCTATAGGCGTGTGAAGAATGTTGAGGATTGTTTTAATCACCCCAACATATATCTTACCAAGGATGTTCCTTTTCCTTTTTCTCTTTCTCTCGAGGTTCCTTTGCCCATAAACCTCACACTTTCTTATTTTCACAAGTATCCCCTTTGAATGTCAATCGAACAACCCTTCTTGAGTGGCATCAATCGAACATCCTTCTTGAGAGGCAACATGGTGAATAAGAGTCCTGTCTGTGCTAGGTGTTGAAGGGATTGATTGCTACCATTGGCATATATGCTTGTTGAATCATTTTGTTGCCTCTCTCATCGAGGTTACTTTTGCATTAGCTCAAGCTTCCTAAGAGATAAAGCATGCTACCTATGAAAAGCTTCTTTAAGAGCACCAGACTGAAAGAAGCTTTACGTTCTACTAGCAAGCCTGAGTCATAGAAAGTCACAAAAATGATCTATCTTTAGGATTTGATGGACCCACATACTGCTCCTGAGGCTTTTAGGAAAGCATCTGAGCAATTCACGTTTCCTAATGTTAAGGGGATTTGTCCAAAAGGAGATTAGGCTGCTTTGCATGCTGGAGTCCAAGAACTTAAGAAGTCTTTCAAAAAGGCCTAAGGATAATGTGCAAGCCTAAGCTAGAAAGGTCGCAAGCATACGGGACAAAGTCGAGGCCCTCGAGGGTGAAGGTCTAAATAGCTACAAGTAGGGTATTTGCAACACTTGATACCAAATGCTAAGCCAGCACCCTTGCTTAAACCTAAGTTTCCTTAGTTATGTATTTGTTCAACTAGCTCCAGTTGAAGAGTGGTGTCATAAAGAGTTTTTCAAAGGGTTGATAAGTTAGAGACTTCCTCTAGTGGAGTTTGGGATGAATCTCTCATGGCCAGCTCTGAACAAGTCATTCCCGATAATGCCATTATATCTTTACCCACCCAGAGCTGAGAGTGCCTATCCTTGCTGGCACGAGGAACATTTCTGAAAGGGCTGAGTGGTTTATCACTCGTATTCAAGCCTATTCCTTTTCAAGTTCACTATTTAGATACTAACAATCCTTTCACTTCATGACTTTGGCACCTTCCCAAGCTACAAAAGGCTAGGAATGATTGGATTAGAAAAGAATATGTGAGCACTTCCATTGAGGTCACAAAATATTTCCTAAATTAGGGAGAAGTTTTCTTACTAGAGATTGAGTAAGTATTTAGGGATCTTTCACCTTTTTATGATATTGTTCAGCCACTTAATGAGGGATACAAAGATGCTATATTGTCCTCCTCCTCTCAAGCTTTTTAAAAGAACTGTCATGCCTTTCTAAAATTTGTATTGGGTCAATGACCTCATTTTCTCTCTCTCTCTCTCTCTCCCCCTCTCTTTCTCTTTCTATCTCTTTCACTCGTTCTCTCACTCTCTCTTTGCAAAGTAAATATTCTACTTTAGTTGTAGATAGATATTTTATTTCACCAATCAAATCCACTACGCACATCTTCCTATTTCAAATGTTTGTTTTGGCAATACTAGTATTTCCTTATTCTTCTTGCCCAATCGTTGGAGTAATGCTATGTTTTATTTTCTATTTACTAGCCTTCTTTGAGAAGTTCCTAGGATTAACTATGGCTCAATTTTATAAACCCTATTTCTGCCTCTTTTTCCAAATTACCTATATAATTCAGAATTATTTATCCTAGTAAGTCTTGAATCCATTTTATTTCTTGACCGTCAATTCTTCCATACTATCTGTCATGTCATGAGTGATTTTTGAGCTCATGGGTTCACCGGGCTTAATAGCTCTTCAAATGCTTAAGTTAGCATTTAGGAGTATATTTCAAGTTTACACTTTGGTTATTTTCCATGGTGGCATCCCACCATTGCCCCTTATACCTACCAAAGTTCTTTTGTGGTGCCTCTGTGAAAATTCAATCCCAACTCTTTGTTCAAGAACTTAAGTGAAATTTCATTCCTGGCACCAAGCCTCTGTAGAGTTTTGTTTTTGGTAGTTTGTCTATGGCCTATGTAAAAGTCTACTCTTGGCTATCAGGTTAAAGACTTAAAACTTTACCAAAAATAGAATAAATTTTACAATAAATTCTAGCTTTCTACTAACAAGCTATTGCAAACTTATCACTCTTTGTCTTTTGCGAGGGCCTTAGGCCCTTTACAAAATACTTTCCTAAGGTGCCCAAGTATAAGTGTCAATGTTTTGGGCCCATCATGGACCCTATATATTTTCTTTGCACTTCTGAGGAAAGTCTATCAGTATGTCCCCCTTCATTTTTCATGAAGAGGATTTGCTTAGTTTTTTTGTTTTTCATGCACCTCCTAGGACACCATACTGCATCTATTTTCCTTTTTGCTCTTCTATTCTCGAGGGTTCTTTTCTACTTCTAAAGGTCAACTTTCCTTTCAGCAAGGTTTTAGAGTCATAATTCTAGTCTTTTTCAAGCTTTTTCGACTTCTTTTTTTAAGTCACAAATCTGCTTTATTTCAAGCTTTTTCTGAATCTATATTTTACACCTTTTGGGTACTTATACTATTGGTAGTGTGTTATTACAAGCCTCACGGGCTCTTGTGTTGACCTTCCTTGTTAGTTTGGTGAGTAGTTATTTAAGCCTCCTCACTCGACCATTTTCATAAAGAGGTAAACTGGGTTTTTCTACATCACCCCTCATTGACTGAGTGAAAATATGCTTACCCTATGGTGGTACTTTCTCAATGCTCCACCAATGGGCTCCTCTAATATGTTCTTCAAGTTTACCTTTCCTCATTACTAGAGATTGCCCGATCCATGAACCCAACACTTACCTGGCTTAACAACCTTTTAGGCTCTACATACATAATCATATTCTTAGTTCTGCCTTTACCCTTCTAGGATTTCTACCTCAGTTATGAAATCAGCATGTGCCTAAGTTTTAGCTTTTCTACTATTCCCTTATTGGTATGCAAAATTGTCAAAGGTTGTCTCACTACAGAGTTGACATATCCCAGACCTATGGTTTTCAGGCAACCTATGTTAGGTTGTACCATTTCGACTATATGCAACATTTTAGCAAAGTATTGGTTTCCTAAAATGGTAAAATAGTTTGTTTATTCTGGGTACCTCTCTTATTCAATGTGTCCACCTAGTACTCAAACTAAGGAAGGCAAGGACCCATTGAAGGTCTCTAGTGGACCAATGACAATGAAGAAAGCTAAGTAGCTCTCAAGTGCACTACAAGCCTTTGTTTCAAGCTTCTTCATGGAGAATGGACACGGAATTTCGCAAGGAGCTGCTGGAACATGCAAGGAATCATATAGAGATGATGGCCAAGCTTGGATGTTGATAGATTGGCGATGTTCTGGTCGAAAAATCATATCTTGACCTAAAAAGATCCGAATTGAGTAATTCTTGATTCATTAGAAAGCTAACATCTGGATCTAAAAATCATATGAATACCATGAAACCCAGTTTGCACGTTAAGGAGGTCCAAGTCACGATTTGCGAGTTATCGCTGGTTCAGAAGTAGTTGCAGTATTTTGGTCATATCTTTGTATTCAGATGTCCGTTTTGTGTGGTTCAGGTGTGATTTCAAATCTAAGAAAGAGAGCTACAACTCTCATGCTTTGCATTTTGAGAAATCAAGACTACATCAAGTTCGAATTTTAGCTTGAAGGTGAAGACACAAGCAAGAACCACTCAAGAAGACTATTTTGAGGTTTTTATGGCCAATCTTGTTTTGTAACGTATTTCATTTTATTTTCCTGTTTATTTATATTATTTAGGATCTTATTTAGGCCATGGAAGTTATTCAGGTCACTTAGGATAAATGGAATTCGCTGCACACCTTAAACATGTGTTAAAAGGTTGTAGGAATCCTTGTTTGACCAGGTTTTCTTGAGTCCTTTGTAACTAGGTTTCCTAGGTGACTTGGGCTGCGAATTTTGCTGACTCTTTTACCCTAGTTTAGGCCTATAAATACGCACATATTTTGGTTGTAAAAATAGCCTTGACATGAAATAATATTGCTACTTTGGAGAGAATTTCTCTTTGGTTCTTTGTGGACTACCTTGGTGCACAAGTGTGCTTGTGTTCTTGGTGTTCTTATACTTCTCGTTTCTAGTCACAGGTTGATTAGGGGTGGGGGTCTTCAAATCCAGTCTCTTTGATGTCTTGTGGAGCTTGAAAAATATCTTGGGCGCGTTTCATGGTCTTTATACCATCGGGGTTCGCATCACCATTCAAGACTGTTAAAGGTTGGTGGATTCTAGTTAATTTATTACTTGTGGCCCCCTGCCTCCTCTGCCTCTCTTAGGCCAAAGGCTGCAGCATGCCAATTCTAAACCCTTTTCCATTCTTGAGTCCCAACACCAATTTTTCTAACACTAGCTCAAACTAGTGGGTTAGTTTGCTCACGAATGCTAGTTTGCAAAGCATGCAAACATTTAACGCCCCCTTTGTGTGTTCTATTCTCCCTTTTCTACCATGTAAGACAATACTGGCTAACCTAATTAGGTTTAGAATGTTCTTAACTATTCTTTTTCTAGCATGAGGTCTTACACATGCTTCATCAGATTAATTGTTAATCTTTTCTGCTTAACAAATTGAGCTACAAGATTTATCCTAAGTTTATATGACACTAGCATTAACTTCATTGGGTATTAAAAGATAGCACAAATATGTATGTAAAAGTTTGGTCTATGGGTACTAACCACTATTGGGGGCTTGACAAATGACAGCTATGTGATGGTACGGCCTGCTAGCTCTATAACTTTGAAATCAGCAAGTTGCTCCTGGCTTCTTACTCTTGTGCTATTGCAACTATGAGAGCAAGAGGAGATTTGCCACCATTATTTTTGGTCTCTACAAATGAATGTGTCCCTTTGTTTGATCACAAATGACATGGTCAAACATCTTACATTTAAGACACATATGGAACAAGCCTTGTGTTCATTTGCCAAGTGGGGCACTATATGAAGAAAGGATGTTTATTGCCATGAACTTTACAAGGATAGAAGTGCAGAGCTCCTTTCTATCTCTTTGTGCCATCCAGAACAACATGAGTGGTAGCCTTATCCACCTCAAGAGTATTAGCTTGTCAGACTTGATTCTGTAGGTTAGGTTGGTCATTAGCTTTAGCTTGCCTCTCGAGATGCCAAACTTTGGCAGAAACTTCATAAAGACTACATTGACATTAGACCCATCATCAAAGAACCCTCATCACATCACATCCCATAATCCTTGCTAGGTCGAACAACTGGTCATCATGGGGAAGCTTAACCACTTTCTCAGCTGCCCTGGCCAGTTTTTTGGGTTGTTATCTTGGAGATGGTATAGCTCCTTGGCCTTTCTCTTTCATTCCATCAAGCTACATCCAACAGCAAAAATGTGGATCACACCCGCTAATAGAGGCACTTGGCATAGAGGAGATGATCCCCGGTGCTTGTCCCTGTGGCAGTTTAAGTCATAATTTTCATTTTCCTCCTAATGATGCTTTTTTGTGGGTTTAGGTAGAGATTACTACTTCAGGTGTTGCCACAAATTTCCCTGTTTAATCAAGGTTTCCAAATATTTTTATGACTACTAGTCCGGCTTCATGTTATGTCTAAGCTCTAGGAGAAATTGGCAATACATCTTTATATTCCACTTTGTTGTAGGGCCCATGGGCTAGGGCCCCTAACCATTGCCTTTTTACTCTAATGCTATCAATACATTCACCTGAGGCATATAGTTTCCTCTTCCCTTCCTATTCCTCCCCCTCTTATTGCCACCTGACTAATAGCCTACAGGTGTTGTTCGAAAACTCATGGATAAGGGCTAGTAGGAAAAGTAGGAATTCCCCCTTTTTAAAGGCTCTAGTCGGCACTGTGAGGTGCTTGAAATTCATGTAATGAGTAGTCTTGTCAAAGAACTTATTTTGAGAATTCAAAAGCCAAGAAGGAATTCTTCCTCGACCCCTGGCACATAGCAGCTATTCGAACATTTGGTTGGAGGTCATGGTGCAAAGAGCCTCTTGGTTAAACCTTCAAACATCTTCATAGAAGGACTTATTCTCACCTTAGCGAATGTCAAATAATTGTTAAGGCCCTTAGCAACCAACTAAGGCCTTAGGAAGTGCTGGATAAAGGTCTGCTCAAGTTCTCGAAAACAAGAGATTCCTCACAGGGGGAGGATCTTGAACCAAGTAGGGGCTAGTCCAAATGAAGTTAGCCAACAAAATTTTAAAGAGGGTAGGGTCATCCGCACTTCTAAAACTCATGACCTTATGGCATTTCTGGACATGGGCATTCAAGTACTTGAAAGGTTATGGGAGCCAAATAAGCGCAGCAGAATTTAGTCGAAACCCTCCAGGATCCAAGTGAAATGGGGTAAACCGAGTCTTCGAAATTTTCATACCTAATTTCGGTTGAGTTCTTTTACTCAACTGTAGAATTGAATCACAAAAACCTAAACAGTTGATGTTAGTGTTGTGCCCAAAAAGCCAATCATGAGATGATTGTATTTTTGCACATTGAGTCATGATATTTTATTGAGGCATTAATCCAGCAATTTTGTTTGTTGTTTTGTTTTTGCGTAACGTAATAAACATAATTGTAACCCTAGAATAATGATATTCTTAAACGTCCCTAGTCTAGTATTATTGTGGAGCGGGTTGCAATAATACATAATGACTAGCATATGTGGAGACTAATATGAGATATGTAGTCTACATATGGGTACAAGTTAGAGAACTTGTGTACTGGACCGACCCACCATGAGAACACTTCATGGATCATTATATGAGTGTCATAAGTGATTCTCATAGTGATCATGGTATATGTAGTCCTTCGACCTAAGATCATCAAGGTTCCCTACATGTGAGTCACATACTTTGATACTTTCCTTTGTTGCTCGTAACTGAGTGAACTTGAAGGAGGTCATTGGGTATATCACATATCATGCGGAGGGATTTGTATGATCAAGATGGGATTTGTCCCTCCTATGTAACGGGAGTGATATCTTTGGGCCCCTTGATAGAGTGAGACTTAGAAAATGCATGGCCATGCTCCGATGAGTTGATATATGATATCAATGTCGTCAGTTTAATTTGGTCTACTCGTTAATCAAGAAACCAAAGATTGGGCTATACGAGAGTGACACATTCCATGTCTCGTGCTTAGTCTTGATATCTTGGACAAAGGGACAATGGTATATATCGGTGATGATCATAAAGGTTTAGTCGATTCATCGACAATCTTGTCACTTGGGTAGCAATGATGTGTTGCTAGACACCGCTCTTTGCTTATGATCATAAATGTGATTTATGATCATTGCCAACATGGCAAGAGCCTATTGGGTCGCACACATAGAGCTATTTGGATCATTAGAGTGCATGGGCTAATTATTTGGGTTATGGTTTCACTTTAATTTTGTATTAATAATGGGCCAAGGAGTTGAGCCATTATTAAGCCCGAAATTAAATCCTAATTGGATTAGGGCTTTGAAACCCATTAGGCCTGGAAGTTGAGTCTCACTATAAATACAACTTTTAAGTGAGATATTTGCAGGTCTCCTTGCCCTAGCCTCCCAAAAGGACAGCCGCACTCTTCTCTTGCAATTCCTTGGAGGACGCAAGCTAGCACTGCGAGCGCAAGAGAAACGCATCTGCCGGGATGTGGTGGAAGCGTGGTGATCCCGAGAGGCTCGTGTGGATACCATAGAGAGCCTGAACACGTCAACTGTTCAGGTTTTGTGATTCGACTCTACAGTTGAGTGAGAGATCTCAACCGAAAATTAGGTATGAAATTTTTGAACACCCGGTTTACCCCGTTTCACTTGGATCCTGGAGGGTTTCGGTTAAATTCCGCTGCGCTGTTTGGCTCCCGAAACCCAACAGCGGAACCACCGCCCACTGACCGGCTAGCGGGACCACCGTATGCGAAGCGCCACATAAATAAAAACTGGTTAATCAACACGCGAAAATTGGCATGCATCTTTGTTGAATGAGATTTGACATGATATGCTGATTGGTGTTTGAAGCATGGTTCATGGTTATAGCCCTTGATTGGTTGTACTTTTAAATACGGCCTGCGAGTCGTGCCTTTTCTTATCACTCTCATTGTACATTCTCTTCTCACCTTACTCCCCTCGAATGTAACTCGAGGTTTCTATTATTGATGTAATGGTGCATTAAGGGATCGTCCAAGGTGGTATGTCCAAGGAGGTGACAACAAAAAGGCAACCAAGAAAGGAAGAGAAGGAGCTTGTGAAGACTCTTTTCTTTTCTTTGGCTTTTATGATATTCTCATTGGCTTGAGAATATCGCATAGTTTGGGCTATAACCATGTCACGTTTATTTCTTGTAAGCATGAGATGCATGTTTTATATTTTTACGTGATGCATGTATAAAACAACCGGAGATAACAAATTGGTGAGATCAAAAGAAAAAAATCTCTCAAACAAATATTAAGTCATTAAATGTGATACCTTCCAAATGTTGGCACTCGTCAAGACTTTGATCAACATTAGGTGGGTTTGCCAAAGTAAAGCACCTATGTTCATCTTGGTAAGGCGCGATGGGATAATAGTGATATCCAAACTGCTAACTTTGGGTTTGACTTAACTAAGTCATCCTAATAGGATTAGGGACTTAGAGGCATAGAGTTGGGCTTAAGTTCATGAGATGAGCTTGGACAAGTGTTGTTCACCCAACTATCCAAGAGTTGCATAAGATGCAATTGGCAAGGAGTTGCCTACCTAAATAGCTGTAACTTGAGAGAAAAGCCAAAGCTGACTCAGGTTGTGGTCAAATATGGATCTTGGCCCACTAGAATACCTTAGCGCCGAGGTGTTCCAAAATAATATCGAGGGTTATTATTTTGAGGAAAATAGTGGGAGTATCGTTTAATAAAAGTCCTTATTAAATGAATTAAAATACATGACTCTTACACTGCATATTTACTGTTGTAGATTACCATGGCACAAAACACATTGACACTTTCGTTGCGATCGATCCTTGAGAAGGAAAAACTGAATGGGACCAACTTTCTCAAATGGTACCGAAACTTGAGGATAGTCCTCAAACAAGAGAGAAAGGCATATGTCCTAGAGCAGCCCATTCCGAATGAGCCTGCTACCACTGCTCCAAGAGCTGAAAGGGATGCTCACAAGAGGCATTCTGATGATGCTTTGGATGTTGCATGCCTCATGCTTATTACCATGGAATCTGAGCTTCAGAAGCAACATGAGAACATGGGGGCGTTCGATATGATCGAACATCTCAAAATGCTTTTCCAAGAGCAAGCTAGGCATGAGAGGTTTGAGACCTCTAAGGCATTGTTTCAGTGCAAGATGTCTGAAGGAAGTCCCGTGGGTCCTCATGTGCTCAAGATGATTGGGTACATTGAGAATCTTGAGAATTTGGGATTTGCTCTTCGGAAAGAGTTGGCTATCGATGTAGTCTTGCAATCGTTGCCTGAAAGCTACAGTTAATTCATCATGAACTATAACATGAACGACCTTGACAAGTCCCTCCCTGAATTGCTCAACATGTTGAGAACTGCTGAGCAAAACCTTAAGAAGGCTAAGCCCATTTTGATGGTTCAAAAGGGCAAGGGAAAGGGAAAAGCCAACAAGAAGAAGGATAAAGCTAATGGAAAGTCCAATGCTAGTTCTTCTTCGGCTGCACTAAAACCAAAGGGTGGTGTGGCAAAGGAAGGGGAGTGCTTCCATTGTAAGCAACCTGGACACTGGAAGCGCAACTGCAAGCTCTATCTTGAAGAACTTGCTAAGGAAAAAGGAAGTAAGACTTCCACTTCAGGTATTCTTGTTATAGAGGCTAACTTTTCTACTTCCTCATCTTGGGTATTGGATACTGGATGTGGATCTCACATTTGTGCAAATGTGCAGGATCTAAGTAGAAGTAGAAGATTGGCCCGAGGTGAAGTGGACCTACGTGTTGGAAATGGAGCAAGGGTTGCTGCCTTAGCCGTAGGGACTTATGTTCTCACTTTACCTAGTGGATTAGTTTTAGAATTAGACAACTGCTACTTTGTGCCTACTATTAGTAGAAATTTGATTTCTATTTCTTGTTTGGACAAGAAAGGTTTTTCATTTATAATAAAGGACAAGTGTTGTTCTATTTATTTGAATGAAATCTTTTATGGTAGTGCTCAACTTAGCAATGGGTTGTATGTTCTAGACATTGAAGATCCAATCTATAATGTGAATACCAAGAAGGTCAGATTAAATGATTCAAACCCGACCTATCTCTGGCACTGTCGCTTGGGCCATATAAATGAGACCCGCATATCCAAGCTCCATAAGGATGGACTCTTGGACTCATTTGATTTTGAATCATATGAGACATGTGAGTCATGTTTGTTGGGCAAGATGACCGAAGCCCCATTCACAGGGCAAAGTGAAAGAGCTAATGACTTACTAGGACTCATACATAGTGATGTATGTGGCCCTATGTCTACACAAGCTAGAGGAGGTTTCCAATACTTCATTACTTTCACTGATGACTTCAGCAGATATGGCTATGTGTATCTTATGAGACACAAGTCAGAATCCTTTGAAAAGTTCAAAGAATTCAAGAATGAAGTAGAGAATCAACTCGGGAAGAGTATCAAAGTGCTTCGATCAGATCGAGGTGGAGAGTACTTGGATCGAGAATTCGTTGACTATCTGAAGGAGTGTGGTATAATATCACAACTCACTCCACCAGGTACACCTTAATGGAATGGTGTTTCTGAAAGGAGAAATCGAACTCTGTTAGACATGGTTCGCTCCATGATGAGTCAAGCTGACCTTCCAAACTCCTTTTGGGGACATGCTCTAGAGACAGCCGCTTTTACACTAAACCGAGTTCCATCTAAATCGGTTCAAAAGACACCATATGAGATATGGAGTGGGAGGCGTCCCAATTTGTCTTGTATGAAGATTTGGGGCTGTGACGCTTATGCAAAACGTCAATCCTCTAACAAACTAGGGCCCAAATCTTAAAAATGTCTTTTTGTTGGGTATCCCAAAGAAACAAAGGGTTACTATTTCTACAATCCCTCTGAGCAAAAAGTGTTTGTTGCTCGAACTGGTGTCTTTTTGGAGAAAGAGTTTATCTCTAAAGGAACTAGTGGGAGGAAAGTAGAACTTGAAGAAATTCAAGAACAACAAGGAGACATCGAACCTGAAATGGAACCTGAACAGACACCACAAGATGTTGTGGTTCAAGAGTCTGTTCCTGTAGCACAAAGCCCACGTAGGACTGGTAGGATTCGGCGTGAGCCCGAGAGATATGGATTTCTCATGACTCACACCGGTGATGTGATGCTCATGGATCAAGATGAGCCCACAACCTACCAACAAGCTATGTCGGGGCCTGACTCTGAGAAGTGGCTAGTGGCCATGAAATCCGAGATGGAATCCATGTATGAAAACCAAGTATGGACTTTGGTTGACCCACCTGAAGGGGTAAAACCCATAGGGTGCAAATGGGTTTTCAAGAAGAAAACTGACATGGATGGTAATGTGATTACCTTTAAGGGAGGATTGGTCGCAAAAGGTTTCAAGCAAATTCATGGTATTGACTATGATGAAACTTTTTCACCAGTTGCTATGCTTAAATCTATCCAAATTTTGTTTGCTATTGCTGCACACTATGATTATGAGATATGGCAAATGGATGTCAAAACTGCATTCCTAAATGGAAAGCTACTTGAGGATGTGTACATGACACAACCTGAGGGTTTTGTCACTCCTGGGAATGCCAATAAAGTGTGCAAATTGCAAAGGTCCATTTATGGACTGAAGCAAGCTTCTCGAAGTTGGAATCTTCATTTTGATGATGCAATCAAAGAGTTTGGTTTTATAAAAAATGAAGATGAACCTTGTGTCTACAAGAAGGTTAGTGGGAGCGCTATTGTCTTCTTGGTGTTGTATGTAGATGACATACTACTCATCGGGAATGACATTCCTGAGCTACAGTCTGTGAAGACTTGGCTAGGGAAATGTTTCTCTATGAAGGACTTGGGTGAAGCAGCCTATGTGTTAGGCATCAGGATCTATAGAGATAGATCTAGAAAGCTTCTTGGCCTAAGTCAAAGTACATATATTGACAAGGTGCTAAAGAGGTTTAGCATGCAAGATTCCAAGAAAGGATTCTTGCCCATGTCACATGGTATCACTCTTTCTAGATCTCAGTGTCCGAGTACAACCGAGGAGAGAGAGCGCATGAGTAAGATTCCATATGCCTCAGCAGTTGGATCTATCATGTATGCCATGATATGTACTCGTCCCGATGTCTCATATGCTTTGAGCATGACGAGTAGGTACCAATCGAACCTCAGTGAAAGTCACTGGACAGCTGTTAAGAACATCCTTAAGTACTTACGAAGGACTAAGGATGCATTCTTGGTCTTTGGAGGTGAAGATGAGCTCGTTGTAAGGGGTTACACTGATGCAAGCTTCCAATCCGATAAGGATGATTTTAGATCGCAATCTGGTTAGGTGTTTTGTATTGGTGGTGGTGCTGTGAGCTGGAAGAGTTCAAAGCAAGAGACAGTAGCTGACTCTACAACAGAATCTGAGTACATTGCCGCCTCTAATGCTGCGAAGGAGCCAGTTTGGATCAAGAAGTTCATCACTGAACTTGGAGTGGTTCCAAGCATTGTCGACCCGATAGAGCTCTATTGTGACAACAATGGAGCAATCGCACAGGCTAAGGAACCTCGATCTCACCAGCGATCCAAACACATACTCCGACGCTATCATCTCATCAGGGAGATCATCGAGAGGGGTGATGTAAGGATATGTAGGACTTCGACAGACAGCAACATTGCTGATCCACTGACAAAGGCCCTTACGCAGCAGAAACATGATAGCCATTCTAGGTCCATCGGTATTAGATACATGGATGATTGGCTTTTAGTGCAAGTGGGAGATTGTTAGTGTTGTGCCCAAAAAGCCAATCATGAGATGATTGTATTTTTGCACATTGAGTCATGATATTTTATTGAGGCATTAATCCAGCAATTTTGTTTGTTGTTTTGTTTTTGCGTAACGTAATAAACATAATTGTAACCCTAGAATAATGATATTCTTAAACGTCCCTAGTCTAGTATTATTGTGGAGCGGGTTGCAATAATACATAATGACTAGCATATGTGGAGACTAATATGAGATATGTAGTCTACATATGGGTACAAGTTGGAGAACTTGTGTACTGGACCGACCCACCATGAGAACACTTCATGGATCGTTATATGAGTGTCATAAGTGATTCTCATAGTGATCATGGTATATGTAGTCCCTCGACCTAAGATCATCAAGGTTCCCGTCTTGATCATACAAAACCCTCCACATGATATGTGACATACCCAATGATCTCCTTCAAGTTCACTCAGTTATGAGCAACAAAGAGAAGTATCAAAGTATATGACTCACATGTAGGGAACCTTGATGATCTTAGGTTAAAGGACTACATATACCATGATCACTACAAGAATCACTTTTGACACTCATATAGCGATCCATGTAGCATTCTCATGGTGGATCGGTCCAGTAACAAGTTCTCCAACTTGTACCTAGATGTAGACTACATATCTTATATTAGTCTCCACATATGCTAATCATTATGTATTATTGTAACCCGCTACACAATAATACTAGACCAATGACATTTGAGAATATCATTATTATAGGGTTACAATTATGTTTATTACGTTACGCAGAAACAAAACAACAAACATAATTGCTGGGTTAATGTCTTAGTAAAATATCATGACTCAATGTGCAAAAATACAATCATCTCATGATTGGCTTTTGGGCACAATACTAATAATCTCTCACTTGCACTAAAAGCCAAACATTCATGTATCTAATACCGATGGACCTAGAATGGCTATCATGCTTTTGCTGCATAAAGGGCTTTGTCAGCGGATCAGTAATGTTACTATCTATCAAAGTCCTACATATCCTTACATCACCCCTCTCAATGATCTCCCTGATGAGAAGATAGCATCAAGTATGTGTTTGGATTGCTGGTGAGATCAAGGTTCCTTAGCCTGTGCGATTGCTCAATTGCTGTCACAATAGAGCTCTATCGGGTCGGCAATGCTTGGAACAACTCCAAGTTCAATGATGAACTTCTTGATCCAAATTGCCTCCTTTGCAGCATCAGAGGCGACAATGTACTCAAATTTTGTTGTAAAGTCAGCTACTGTCTCTTGCTTTGAACTCTTCCAGCTCACAACACCACCACCAATACAAAACACATAACCAAATTGGAATCTAAAAGTATCCTTATCGGATTGGAACCTAGCATCGGTGAAACCCCTTACAAGTAGCTCATCTTCACCTCCAAAGACCAAGAATGCATCGTTAGTCCTTTGTAAGTACTTAAGAATGTTCTTAACAGCTGTCCAGTGACTCTCACCAAGGTTCGATTGCTACTTGCTTGTCATGCTCAAGGAATACAAGCATCGAGATGAGTACATATCATGGCATACATGATAGATCTAATTACTGAGGCATATGGAATCTTACTCATGCGCTCCCTTTCCTCAAGTTTACTTGGACACTGAGATCTAGTAAGAGTTATAACATGTGACATGGGCAAGAATCCTTTCTTGGAATCTTACATGCTAAACCTCTTTAGCACCTTGTCAATGTATGTACTTTGACTTAGGCCGAGAAGCTTTCTAGATCTATCTCTATAGATCCTGATGCCTAACACATAGGCTGCTTCACCCAAGTCCTTCATAGAGAAACATTTCCTTAGCCAAGTCTTTACAGACTGTAGCTCGGGAACGTCATTCCCAATGAGTAGTACGTCATCTACATACAACACCAAGAAGACAATAGTGCTCTCACTAACCTTCTTATAGACACAAGATTCATCTTCATTTTTTATAAAACCAAACTCTTTGATTGCTTCATCAAAATGAAGATTCCAACTTTGAGAAGCTTGTTTCAGTCCGTAAATGGATCTTTGCAACTTGCACACTTTATTGGCATTCTCAGGAGTGACAAAACCTTCAAGTTGTGTCATGTACACATCCTCAAGTAACTTTCCATTTAGGAATGCAGTGTTGACATCCATTTGCCATATCTCATAATCATAGTGTGTAGCAATAGCCAACAAAATTTGGATGGATTTAAGAATGGCAACTGGTGAGAAAGTTTCATCATAGTTAATACCATGAGTTTGGTTGAAACCTTTTGCAACCAATCGTCCCTTAAAGGTAATCACATTACCATCCATGTCAGTTTTCTTCTTCAAAACCCATTTGCACCCTATAGGTTTTACCCCTTCAGGTGGATCAACCAAAGTTCATACTTGGTTTTCACTCATTGATTCCATCTCGGATTTCATGGCCACTAGCCATTTCTCAGAGTCAGCCCCCGTCATAGCTTGTTGGTAGGTTGTGGGCTCATCCTGACCCATGAGCATCATATCGCCAGTGTAAGTCACGAGAAATCCATATCTCTCAGGCTCACACTCAATCCTACCAAACCCACATGGGCTTTGTCCTACAAGAATAGACTCTTGAACCACAACATCTTTTGGTGTCCGTTCAAGTTCCATTTCAGGTTCAATGTCCCCTTGTTGTTCTTAAATTTCTTCAAGTTCTACTTTCCTCCTACTAGTTCCTGTAGAGATAAACTGTTTCTCTAGAAAAACACTAGTTCGAGCAAGAAACACTATTTGCTTAGAAGGATTTTAGAAATAGTAACCCTTTGTTCCTTTGGGATACCCAACAAAGAGGCATTTATAAGATTTGGGCCCTAGTTTGTCAGAGGATTGATGTTTCACATAAGTATCACAACCCCAAATCTTCATAAAAGACAAACTGGGACACCTCCCACTCCATATCTCATATGGTGTCTTTGGAACTGATTTAGATGGAACTCAGTTTAGTGTAAATGCAACTGTCTCTAGAGCATTTCACCAAAAGGAGTTTGGAAGGTCATCTTGACTCATCATTGATCGAACCATATTTAACAGTGTTCGATTTCTCCTTTTAGATACACCATTCCATTGAGGTGTACCAAGTGGAGTGAGTTGTGATACTATACCATAGTCCTTTAGATAGTCAAGGAATTCTCGATCCAAGTACTCTCCACCTCGATCTGATCGAAGTACTTTGATACTCTTCCCGAGTTGATTCTCTACTTCATTCTTGAATTCTTTAAACTTTTCAAAGGAATCTGACTTGTGTCTCATGAGATACACATAGCCATATCTACTGAAGTCATTAGTAAAGGTAATGAAGTATTGGAAGCCTCTCCTCTAGCATGTGTAGACATAAGGCCACATACATCACTATGTATGATTCCTAGTAAGTCATTAGCCCTTTCACTTTGCCCTATGAATGGGTTTTGGTCATCTTGCAAAACAAACATGACTCACATGTCTCATATGATTCAAAATCAAATGAGTCCAAGAGTCTCCTTATGGAGCTTGGATATATGGGTCTCATTTATATGGCCCAAGTGATAGTGTTAGAGATAGGTTGGGTTCTAATCATTCAATCTGACCTTCTTGGTATTCACATTATAGATTGGATCTTTGAGTTCTAGAACATACAACTCATTGCTAAGTTGAGCACTACCATAAAAGATTTCATTCAAATAAATAGAACAACATTTGTCCTTTATTATAAATGAAAAACCTTTGTTGTCCAAGCAAGAAACAGAAATCAAATTTCTACTAATAGTAGGCACAAAGTAGCAGTTGTCTAATTCTAAAACTAATCCACTAGGTAAAGTGAGAACATAAGTCCTTATAGCTAAGGCAGCAACCCTTGCTCCATTTCCAACACGTAGGTCCACTTCACCTCAGGCCAATCTTCTACTCCTACTTAGATCCTGCACATTTTCACATATGTGAGATCCACATCCGGTATCCAATACCCAAGATAAGGAAGTAGAAAAGTTAGCCTTTATAAAAAAAAACCTAAAGTGGAAGCCTTACTTCCCTTCTCCTTATCAAGTTCTTCAAGATAAAGCTTGCATTTGTGCTTCCAGTGTCTAGGTTGCTTACAATGGAAGCACTCCCCTTCTTTTGCCACACCACCAGATGGTTTCAGTGCAACTGAAGAAGAATTAGCATTGGACTTTCCTTTAGCTTTATCCTTCTGCTTGTTGGCTTTTCCCTTTCCTTTACCTTTTGAACCATCCAAATGGGCTTAGCCTTCTTAAGGTTTTGCTCAGCAGTTCTCAACATGTTGAGCAATTCAGGGAAGGAGTTGTCAAGGTCGTTCATGTTATAGTTCATGAAAAACTGATTGTAGCTTTCAGGCAACGATTGCAAGACTACATCAACAGCCAACTCATTCTGAAGAACAAATCCCAAACTCTCAAGATTCTCAATGTTCCCAATCATCTCAAGCACATGAGGACCCACGGGCCTTCCATTAGACATTTTGTACTGAAACAATGCCTTAGAGGTCTCAAACCTCTCATGCTTAGCTTGCTCTTGCAAGAGTATTTTGAGATGTTCGATCATATCGAACGCCCCCATGTTTTCGTGTTGCTTTTGAAGCTCAGATTCCATGGTAATAAGCATGAGGCAAACAACATCCAAAGCATCATCAGAATGCCTCTTGTGAGCATCCCTTTCAGCTCTTTGAGTAGTGGCAGCAGGCTCATTTGGAATGGGTTGCTCTAGGACATAAGCCTTTCTCTCTTGCTTAAGGACTATCCTTAAGTTTCGGTAACATTTGAGAAAGTTGGTCCCATTTAGTTTTTCCTTCTCAAGGATCGATTATAATGAAAGTGTTGATGTGTTTGTGCCATGGTTATCTACAACAGTAAATATGTAGTGTAAGAGTTGTGTATTTTAATTAATTTAATAAGGACTTTTATTAAACAATACTCCCACTATTTTCCTCAAAATAATAACCCTTAATATTATTTGGGAACACGTCGATGCTAAAGTATTCTAGTGGGCCAAGATCCATGTTTTACCACAACCTGAGTCAGCTTTGGCTTTTCTCTTAAGTTACAATTATTTAGGTAGGAAACTCCTTACCAATTGCATCTCATGCAACTCTTGGATAGTTGGGTGAACAACACTTGTCCAAGCTCATCTCATGAACTTAAGCCCAACTCTATGCCTCTAAGTCCCCAATCTTATTAGGATGACTTAGTTAAGTCGAACCCAAAGTTAGCAATTTGGATATCACTATTATCCCATCGCGCCTTACCAAGATGAACATAGGTGCTTTGCTTTGGCAAACCCACCTAATGTTGATCAAAGTCTTGACGAGTGCCAACATTTGGAAGGCAACACACTTAATGACTTAATATTTGTTTGATGGATTTTTTCCTTTTGATCTCACCAATTTGTTATCTCTAGTTGTCTTATACATGCATCACATACAAATATAAAACATGCATCTCATACTAATAAGAAAGTAAACATGACATGGTTATAGCCCAAACTATGCGATATTCTCAAGCCAATGAGAATATCATAAAAGCCTAAGAAAAGAAAAGGGCCTTCACAAGCTCCTTCTCCTCATTTCTTGGTTGCCCTTTTGTTGTCACCTCCTTAGACAAACCACCTTGGATGACCCTACAATGTACCATTACATCAATAATAGAAATCTTGAGTTACATTCGACGGGAGTAAGGTGAGAAGATAATGTACAATGAGAGTAACAAGAAAAGGCACGACTCGCAGACCGTATTGACAAGTACAACCAATCAAGGGCGATAACCACGCACCATGCAACAACCACCAATCAGCATAACATGTCAAATCTCATTCAACAAAAATGCATGCCAATTAATGCACATTGATTAACCAGTTTTTATTAATGTGGCGCTTCACATACGGCGGTCCCACTAGCCAGTCAACGCCCCCTTAGCGCAAAAAAAGGTCTTACAATTGTGTTGCCCGATATCTTCTATTTCAAGCGAGTAGGCACCTGACACACCTCCATTCGAGCCACCAAAAGTAATCTACTTTCATTGACCGAACAGGCCGAATCTGATCCATGCTAGGGTTTTGCAATTATTGCAAGAGTCCTAATCCATATAGGTATCTCATACCAATCAATTTCGGGTTAATCTCACTAACCAATTTGTGTCATTTCTTCATATATCTCATATATTCATTACGAGTTTTGGTTTCATGCATTATGAATCAATCTAATTAATCATGGCCGAAAGCAACTAAACACAACAATATCATGCGATTTGACATTCAATCCTAATTTAGGGTTTCACCAGTAGCTCTAATACCACTGTAAGGTTTCAGGAGCCAAACAAGAACAGCAGAATTTAACCAAAACCCTCCAGGATCCAAGTGAAACGGGGTAAACTAGGTGTTCCAAATTTTCATACCTAATTTCAGTTGAGATCTTTCACCCAACTATAGAATCGAATCACAAAAATGTGAATAGTTGACGTGTTCAAGCTCTCTATGGTATCCACACGAGCTTTTCAAGATCACCACGCTTCCACCACATCTCGGCAGATACGTTTCTCTTGCGCTCGTAGTGCTAGCTTGCGTCTTCCAAGGAATTGCAGGAGAAGAGTGCAGCTGTCTATTTTGAGAGGCTAGGGCAAGGCTGCAAATTTCTCACTAAAAGTTGTATTTATGGTGAGACTCAACTTCTAAGCCTAATGGGTTTCAAAGCCCTAATCCAATTAGGCTTTAATTTCGAGCTTAATAATGGCTCAACTTTTGGGCCCATTATTAATACGAAATTATTATGAAACCATAACCCAAATAATTAGCCCATGCACTCTAATAATCCAAATAGCTCTATGTGTGCAGCCCAATATGCTTTTACCATGTTGGCAATGATCATAAATCACATTTATGATCATAAACAATGAGCGATGTCTAGCAACACATCATTGCTACCCAAGTGATAAGATTGTCGGTGATTTGACTAAACCTTTAAGATCATTACCCATATATGCCATTGTCCCTTTGTCCAAGATATCAAGACTAAGCACGAGACATGGAATGTGTCACTCTCATATAGCCCAATCTTTGGTTTCTTGATTACCATGTAGACTAACTTAAACCGATGACATTGATATCGTATATCAACTCATCCGAGCATGGCCATGCATTTTCTAAGTCTTACTCTATCAAGGGGCCCGAAGATATCACTCCCGTTACATAGGAGGGACAAATCCCATCTTGATCATACAAAACCCTCCGCATGATATGTGACATACCCAATGACCTCCTTCAAGTTCACTTAGTTATGAGCAACAAAGGGAAGTATCAAAGTGTGTGACTCACATGTAAGGAACCTTGATGATCTTAGGTCAAATGACTACATATACCATGATCACTATGAGAATCACTTATGACACTCATATAATGATCCATGTAGCATTCTCATGGTGGGTCGGTCCAATAACAAGTTCTCCAACTTATACCCATATGTAGACTACATATCTCATATTAGTCTCCACATATGCTAGTCGTTATGTATTATTGTAACCTACTCCACAATAATACTAGACCAAGGACATTTAAGAATATCATTATTCTAGGGTTACAATTATGTTTATTAAGTTACGCAGAAACAAAACAACAAACATAATTGTTGGATTAATACCTTAATAAAATCATGACTCAATGTGCAAAAATACAATCATCTCATGATCGGCTTTTGGGCACAACACTAATAGTACTGTGTGTGCTTTAGATATCAATATGCAAAATCTTGAAATCATAAGGGCTTAGGGGATCTAGGATTTCTGTGCTGACGGTTATTAGTCGCCATCAAGCTAGTCGGTCAAGCGAGATGAAATTGGTCTCCTGGAAATCTGGGTTCCCAATCTTTCTGGAATGCACTTCATTTCTACTATTTGTTGAAGGTTAAAGGTCCCATTTACATGCATAGCTTCATTTGTTAGCCCTACTACACTTCTATTCTGTGGTTGAGCTACCTAGAACCTCTAAGGGCTTGTCCATAAGCAAGTCTTTCCTTTAGTCTTTGTGAGATCTCCTCCGTGTTGCTTTGTCGGAGGTCTCTCATCCCAGCCCTGGTAAGGGCAATGGGCTCATTATTGGTAGCATTTTGGCAACTTTTCTTATGTTGCTTGTAATGATAAGTGTCCATAATAACTATTCACTTTGTTCCTACATATGGCCCCATTTGGTATAGTTTAATCTAAGAGCCATTAGCATAGTGAAATTTTCTATGGTGGGCCAAAAAAAAAAAAGACAAAATGGAGAAGCAAAGTGGGAGCCCCAAGAAACTTCCTAAAGGGGTCTCTATAATGCTCAAGTTAGTTTTTCTTTCAAGTGCTTGCAAGCTAAGAGTGTGGAAGTCAATGTACCTTGGAAGGTGAGTGAAGTTGATTGTGAGTCCCACTATAATTGTTTTGTTATGGCTAGTAGATGCACCTCGGGAGATAGATCCTATGCTACGATTGTTTTACATTTAACCTCCTGATATAGCCCTTTTTATCTGTGTTTTGTTTCCAAAGTCATGCCTTTGGCGTGCTGGTTGTTCTTGCACTTTTGAACCACGTAACACCAAGAATGTCCAATTAAGAATACACCTTTCATGCTTTAAAAATGCACAAGAGCTCATTGCACTCGTAATAGCTCCTTTTGGGCACCAATTACACATGACACGACTACCCTTGGCCCTGCCCAAGAAGCTTGCGAAAACTACTCTCACAGTGGTTACAATTGGCTAGCTGTATATGTGCGTGGATTAAAACTCCGTGATACTAGTTGATTAACCTAGAATATCCAAAATTCATGCTCTTTATGCTTTGACTTGGATTAATAAAATCCATAAAACATTGACTTGGCCAAAAGATTTTCATAGAAAACGAATCCAAATAGTCAAAGCCTACAAAATCAACATTTATGTAAGTTTACTACACATAACAACTATGTGGGAGCATTCATACATAAAGTAGACTAATGCCCTCACCCAAGAGCAACCTTAGAGTCTAGGACTCCTCAAAACATAGACAATGGAGCTAACTAGGAGTACTATGTATACAAGCCTCAACTGAGATATACTTAAACTAACTCCCACCTTGGATGAAAGTCCCAGTGGCAAGTCACAAAAGCCCTTGTCCATGTGCTGCTAGGCTCTACAACCAAAGGAAAACTATAGTTAGCACTGTGACTTAACCAACAAGTAACTCAAGTGGACTAGAATCATAAAGATTCTCAAGTAAAAGACATGCAACAAAAGTAAACTACTGCGATAACCCTCAATGGTTACCCGGCCCAACAACTTCACAATCTATACAACATAATTAGGGAGTGAGAATTCAGAAATTCTCAATAACGATGTTTACTTTACCTACAAGAAAAATACTAAGGACTCAACATATGAGAACATATGTAACCTGCTATGAGCTCATATAGCCTGAGGGTCTAATATATGCATATAACTAGGTCCCTTGGGACCACTCCTCATCCTGGTCCTTGAACTATAAGGCATAGCCTTGTCCTCTAGCAAGCTTGGCTTGCCACCATAACTAGTGATAAGCCACCAGTTGAACCTCTCCCTTTTATGTTGTACAAGGGCACTATGGTAGAGTAGGTGCATTAAGGTTTTATCTTACAACCTCATGGCTAATGGCATGACTAGGTCGCCAAAGGTTCTAAACCTTTCACTAAAGCTAATGGAACTTAGTTGTGATCTTTTAAGACTAGTTTCCTTGCTTATGGTAAAAGAAACTATAAAACTCAAGGAAATTCCTAGGTTTTGAAGGAAATTTTGGAAGATTCAGAGTACCCCCGAAATGCTTAGACCCCAAGGCACCCCAAGAACCCTCTTACGTCTTCCCCCAACCTCTCTAGCAAAATTGGAAAATTCCAGCCATTATGCCTACGATGACGCGTCGCTAACTGTGGCATCACATCGCCACAGTTGGTAACAAACTGCCATTTTTCATGGTAATGGCGATGCATCATGGGTACTGGCGATGATTGGCGATGCATCCCCAATACCTATGACAACCCAGAAAATTTCCAATTTCACTACTACGAATTCTGGACACTTTCCAAACATATCAAACATGCATGGATAGCCTCCAAACTTCACATAAATGTAAAACATGTTGCATAGATCACAACCAACTATCACAAGCCAACCTATGATGCATTATAACATCATTCCAATCATCACAAACCTCATAGTCCACCATGATCCAACCTTGCCCACTAACTAGTGCTATTGCTAGAACTACTTGAATTCATTAAGCAAACTCATTCCAGTAGCATCAATTGAACTTGAAAACACAACTCCCTTACCTTAACTTCACTTCACAAGAAAGAAACAAGCAACTCTTCCTCAAGAACTGAAGTTCTACAAAGCTTCACCTAGTTTCAAGCAACCAAAGGCACAAATTACATAATTTCTACCTTCTAACTAAAACCCAAGTTTCCAAACATCTAATAAACAAGAATTCACCAAGAACTCAAGTGTTACCTCGCATCAAAAATAGGGGATAGTGGAAAACTCAATTCCAAGCTTCAAAAACTTGAAATCATGCTTGAAACAAGCCTTCTATAGCTTGTATATCCTTGGTGGCTTAAATTTCTATCAAAAACTCTTGGTTTTGGGCTTGGAATCACATAAAATTGGTAGAGAGAAGGGTGAGATTAGGTTGAAGGTGAAAATGACAGCCGTCCCCTCCTTTATGAATTTTATATGCCACTTAACCATGAAGCAATCCAAGAATTTAAAAAGTTACAAATAAGTTCCCTCCTTTAGGTAACCTTAGTCAAACTTGGTCAAATCTTGTTTATTTTAACTAAGTTTGGGTTAAAATTAAAAGTTAAAAGTTAGGTTATAAAAACTCATTTTCAACACTCGGAACCTAGCCCAACTATTTGGAATGCAAAAATTACCATTTTTCCCCTAAACCTTATTTAGTGCCTTAATCTCCTCGAAACTTAGTGAACTTTGATAATCTTACTCATTCTTGCTACGTGAACTTGAATTAAGGTTTCAAACTTGATTTAAAGCACTTTACCTTCTTCAAACAACCTTCAGCTAGGAGAGCCATAACAATACATGGTGGAACAAGTATCTAGGCATTTGAGCACTTCCTAAATTTTGATAGACCACACAACTTGAATGTCACCAACACTTCTTGCAAGGCACTCATTTGATGCAAAGAACTCCATAAGATCATCCATAAGTTTCAAGGACAAAGGTACACAACATAAAGGCTAGTAGGAATGCCTTGGGGTCTCAGGCATGACATGTGGGAACTTTAAGGGAGTCTCAACCTTCTTTTATAATGTGGTGTAGTCTCTTAACAAGGTAATGCTGGAACATGTAGCTTGAAGCTACATGGATGGTAGAATGATAATGAACACTAATGTAGCCTTCTAGAGCTCGAGTGGTGTGTACACCATGGGAGTACCGAAATGGCTCTCAAGTTCCATTCCAGGTAGGCTTCTACAAGGACCTTATTAGGATCTTATCACTTACCTTGAAAAAGAAAACCAAATTGAAAACTTCTTCCTCTATAGTTTGATGTTCTCCTTCCCATTTCACACCTTAACCTCATATGGAAATAAGTCCACAACAAATCTAAGGGCTAGAAATCCTTAAGTAATATTCAACCAAACAAAACAAGTTTGTTACCTCTCCAAAAAGCCCCAAAACCAAGCTCAAGCTTTGGTGAAAATCATGCCTCCTTCACTCTTCACGCTATCAAGAACACTCCCTTACTTAAGAGCTCTTATCTCCAATTTTTATTGGAATTTTTAGTAATTTTCTTAAGGGTGCAAGTGTTAGGACAAAATGGACAAAAGCATGGTAAAAGAAAAGAGTTAGTGCTAACGGCAGGTGTAAGTTATGGTTGGAAGAAAAGAGGGTTAAGCGAAATAAAGTTGATAGATAAGGATGGGTAATTTAAATTGTTAATAAATGTTACCCACTCTGAGGTAGTCCAATTTTGGTGCCAAAATTGTGCATTTAAAACTCCCAGTGTTTGTATGTTCTATAGGCCATCAGAACAATACCCTTAGTATGCATCCCCAAATGGCCCTCTTGGGCACTATGTGAATGCATTCATATTGGTCCAACCATTATACACATATTCACATTTTATGCTCACCATGGAGGAAAGAAAGGAAAAAACTAGCACAAGTCTTAATCTTAGCTACCACACATTAGGCAATCTTATTAAGTGTAAGTGACCAGCCACTGCACTTGAAACTTCTTCCAAAAAACTGTATTAATCTAGCAATATAACCCCCTATTTTCATTACTTCATTATCAAGTTTAGTCTTTAATCAAACCAAGAAATATGGTTTTACATCAATAGCCCATCGATGGACCAAGTTATGGATTTTTTAAGTTGGTTACAAAATTATAACCAAATGAACAGTAACTTAGCCAACTTTGCAACATCATATCTTTGGCTACAGGGCTCCAAATTCCAAAATTCCACATCTTAGTTCAACCTTTAGATGTACTCTAAATGTGGTCAAAATTTCATACCGAGATTCATTTTTCATAGGGAGATATTAAATCTTAGGTGTAGAGTAAAAACTCTAGCCACTTTTGGCCCATACAAATTTTCCAAACCATGAAAACACTTAATTCACAAGGGGTAAGCCCTGATGACTAAGGATTGACCAAGTTTTACCATGCAACACTAATAAAATGCTTTTCATAGCCTCATTTGCAAGAAAAGTCTTAACCTTTGTCAATTTACCATCAAGCTTCACTAAAATCCACCAAATGGTTTCAAATATGATTTTCATCTTACTGATCCCCATTTGACCATGTTTAACCATAAAATTATCACTTTACCTTCCTTAATTCCTTTGCAAGAAAGTTTCAATTTTTGGTCAAATTGAGTCAAACATTTCATCCGTAAAATTATCACTTCACCTCTAAAAACCCAATTCCATTTTTCTTGGTCAAATTCTGATCTTTAACTTGCCAAATGACCATTTTCCCCCTAGTTGTCCTTATGGCTAATCCACTTCGGATTTTTATTTTTATGGACTTCAAGGACCGCCAAGACTTATATGTTGACTCAATCTAACTTGAATGTGAAATTAGGTATATAGGCAAGTAATTAAATTAAATTAACCACTTGATAATTGGAGGGTTCTGACATTAAATGTGCAGCTAAGATGCTTGCATTACAAGTGGCTAAATGTGTGTGCATTTCACAATCACTTGGTATTAAGTAGGCATTATTTGTTCATGATTCTTAAGCATGGATTAGTATAATATCAAACCAAGTTATCAGACCAAGTTATGGATGCTATTGTGTTAAGCAATGTGGGAAAGTGATTCATATATGAAGGGCTCTTCAATGGCTAGCCACCCTAGGATGTGTGCTAGAAACGCACACGAGGGTTGGCCTCCTAGGATACACCAGGTGCACTGATGCCTCAGGGCATGGCTGTACACCTAGGCTGAACCTGGGTTTGTGTATGTGTGAGCCCTGGGATGCATGAATCTACGTAGGTAGTGTGGCTAACACAAGGCATCCTAGGAGCAACCTTCTAGGTACAAATCTAGGTGGGTAAGTTACGGCCAAAGAAGGCCATAAAGGGCTCTCCTTTGTGGTGCAGCAGCCCATGGCATAAGAGCATGCTACGGGCATCTAAGGTGTAGGTATGTAATGCCATCTGAAAGAGGTCTCAAATGGCCATAACATAGTTAAGGGTTAACTATGGTCAAAGGTATGAACTAGCAATGGTCTATTTGGCAGTGGAGTTAAGCTATTCTTGACTAAGCAATCTGAAAAAAGAGATAACACAATAAAGGACAAGGTGTGTGGGAAAGATTGATGAGAAGATGAAAGTCAAGATGGAAGCAGGAGGCTTGGTGCAACAACAACTAAGGAAGAGATGAGTTTTAGTATAATGTACTATGTTCAGTGTTTTTAAAACCAAACCATACTTTAAACTACTGGATCTGTGGGTCAAGGTCCAATCAGTTTAACTAGTTAAATCATTGGTTTATTATTCTTTTATATTTGTGTTGTACAAGTCTTGAGTGACATGAAAAAAATAGAGAGAATATGACAAAAATGAAATTTTGTACATAGCATATGGACTAAGTTTGCATTTTACCTAAAATATTAAATTACAAACCCTAATATTAATAACTTCTTAATCTCACCCAGCTATTAACAGACTTTTCCTTCTCTCTTTGTCTGTTTTCTTCTTTTTTCTTTTCTCTTTTGTGTTATTTCTATCCCTTCTTCTTATTCTTTTGTTCGTCATCTTCTTCTTTATTTCTTCTATTTCTCTTTTTTCTTTTTTTCTTATCTTATTCTTTTCATCCCTTCCTCTTTCTTCTTCTTTTCCTCTCTTATTCTTTCATCTTCTTTTAGCCCAATTCCTCTTTTTTCTTCCTTAGTCTTTCTCTTGTTCCTTTTTATTTCTTTTTGACTTTTTTCTTCTTTTTCTTCTCATTTTTTTCTTTTTTTCTGTTCTTTTTTTTTCTTTTCATCTCCTTTCATCTTTTTCTTTTTCTTTTTATGAAATGTAGTCATTGAAACATTAATGGGTATGCATACATTCAGTTTTAGCTAGTACATTGATAGCTTACGAAAGCTCCCTTTCCAGATCATTTGGCTGTCAAAAGTAAGCCCAAGCTTAGCTAGTGCATCTGCTACTCGGTTCACCACCATGGCTGTGTGTACCACCCACCAAGACTGAATGATTGTAGCAACTGCCTAATGTCCTCCACACATGCATATGCCTCGAAGAAAGCCTTGGCATCAGAGTGAATAGCTAGAACCACCTGTAAAGCATCCATTTCAAGCATAAGGCACAGGAATCCTATCTCATGTGCTAGCCAAAGATCTGCCAATGCCACTGCACACTCTATAAAAAAAAAACTGCCAATACCTGGACAACTGCTGGCAAGCCCCACAAGCACACTCCCTGTATGGTCTCAAATAACAACGCCCATTCCGCAATGCTCATTAAAGTCAACCGCCACATCTGTGTTGAGCTTCACAAAGTTTAAGTGGGGCTTGCACAAAATCACACGATCCTTGCTCGGTAGATGGAAGTTACACTAGATTGCTAGATCATTGACACCTATCTAAACCTTCTAGGCTAGTGTAAGGTAGGAGAAATAAGCTTTACCATGAACTACATTGTTTATGTGGCTCCAGACGACCAATATAACCAGCTCAAAGCGTTCCCATGCAATTACATACCCCAACCCTAGCAAATTATCCACCCACTCTGCCAATGTGGCTCCTCTGACCTTTATCACAACCCCAAGCTGCTGATCCCTCCATACCTGTCAGGGCAACTTGGCAGTCCCTGAGAGCATATAATGCTGTCTCCCCTTCAGTTTGCCACAATGGGCGAGTATCGTCACGTATAATCTGACACAAGCACAAATTAATCCTCATCGGAAGGTAGTCATGTACCACACACCACGTCATATTCTTAAGCTTATTTAACACTGGCAAGCTCCACATATGCTTCCAAATCCTAATAGCTTCGGTCCCCCCTGCTCATTACTCCCTAAGATTCATGTAGGTATGATAACTGCTGCTAAACAAATAAACAACATCTGCATTAAAATGCCAGATAAGCCAATCCTCTCCCTACATTTTAGCAAACGAAATACGCATAATAAGCCCTATATATGACTTTGAGAAATATGTGCCCAGAAGCTCCACATTCCACTGCCCCTTTAGATGATCAATGAACAGGCTCATCGGTGGCAAATCAAAGCCTTGCAACACTGTTGTCAGTTGAAATCCCAAGGAATCAGAAATCTAAGGATCATGCCAAGCACTAATAAAATAGCCATCATCGATACGCCAGTGGAGGCCTAGCTGTAGGAGCTCATGACCATGCAATAGACTTTGCCATGTCAAAGAGGAATTGTCTTTGCCATCACCTTGAAGGAAGTTGGAGGTAGGAAAGTATTTCGCCTCGAGGGTACGCAAGACTAATGATGATCAATTTTGAATTAGTCTCCACCCCTGCTTTGCGAACAATGCCTGGTTAAAAACTGAGAGTTTTCAGAACCCAAGACCACCATCTTCCTTTTTTACCCGCAACTGATCCTAAGACATCCAATTGATTTTGCCACCTCTGTCCGTGTGAGACCACCAGAATTGGTTAAGACAACATTTAATGTCCATCCAAATCCCTGTAGGAATTTTAAAAACTAACATGGCATATATAGTTATAGTCGATGCTACCATCTTGATCAAAATCTCTTGACCTACTTGGGATAAGATGCTGTGTTTCCACCTATGCACTAGATAGCTGGTTTTATTCTTCATAAAACTGAATGCCTCCTTTTTCTAACAACCCATTGAGAAAGGAAGCCCCAAATAAGTGGCAATACTACATCATTCTTCGATGCCAAACAATAGCATAAAATCCTGCCATTTAGCCTCTCATGTGCTGGGACTAAAAAAAGCTCCCGATTTATCAAAGTTAACAAGTTGTCCTATTGCTCTTTCATATCTGCAAAATATATCAACCAAAGCTGCACCTTCCCTATCTATCACCATGCAAAACACTAGATAATCATTAGCAAATAATAAATGGGAGATGGAAGGGCCATACCTATTTGCTTATAGACCCAACAAGGTTCCCTATTTCTTTGACCTCCTCAACAAACCTGAGAGTCCCTCCGCACATGACAAAAATAGATATAGTGACATTAGGTCCCCTTAATGGAGACCTCGCTATAGTGTAACTCTCCATTAAGGATTGCTGTTCACAAGGATTAAGAACGAGACTAAAGATGTGCATCTCATAATTAACTAAACAAACCGGTCTAGTGAACCCTAGCTTAAGTAGCATAACCTCCACTTTATCCCATTCTATCCTATCATACGCTTTTAACATGCCTAGTTTTAGCGCACAACAACCCTGTTTGCCTGCTCACTTGCCTTTTAATGAATGCATGAGTTCATATGCAATTAGAATATTATTATAAATCAACCTGGCCTTTGAAAAAGCAATCTGCTCCTCAGAAATCAAGAGATCCATAATTGGATTAAGCCTATTCACAATGACCGTAGAAATAATTTTATAAATTACATTGCAGAGGCTAAAATGCCTAAAAGGCCGAAGGTTAGCCATGGTCTCAAGCACCTTGGTCTTCTGAATAAGTATAATCATAATTTGATTGATATCACTGATACTACACTCGCCATTCAGAAAATCCAAATAGAAGTCCACCACCCTCAGCCTGACTACATCCTAGAATTTCTAAAAGAATAAAGCAAGTAACCCATCCGGTCCCATAGCTTTACTAGGATGCACCTTAAACAGCACTGTCTAGACTTCCGCTGAGGTAAAGGGTTATGCCAAGAGATCTGTCATGGTAGATGTGACCTAACCTCCAAACAATCCAACACCTCCTCCATCAACAATGGTTAGGCCGAAGCAAACAATGCTAAGAAATACTCAACCGCCAAGCTTGCCACAACTGACTCATCCTCCTGCCATTCCCTATCCTTTTAACGGAGACAGTGAATATGGTTATTCAAGCGGTGGAATGAACCATATGCATTGAAAAAGGCTGAGTTCTAGTCTCCCTCCTGTAACTAAGTGATCCTTGATCTTTGTTTCCACATCATCTCCTCTCTTAACAAGAGTTCATTGTATAGAGTTTTTAAGGCCGGTATGGTCCGAAACTGCTCCTTATCTATAGGTCCATTTCTAGCTGCCATCAATTTACGCTTTATTTCCTTCTTCTCTATTTGAATATGACCAAAACTGACTTCATTCTATGTCTTCAAGGCCCTGTAGACACTCATGATGCACTAGTTTATAGTCGGAGCCCCTAAAAGGACCGAACTATCCTTCCAAGCTTGTGAGACTACCTGCTTGCATTCATCGTCATACAGCCACATCAAAATCTAAAAGGTTTATCCGATCTTCTAGCCCAAAAGGGAGGCCACAAAAGCAACACTACAACACAAATGATCAAAGAAGACAACCTCCTTAACCACCTCCCAAAACTCTGGGAAGAAGTTCCTCCATGCTACCGAGGCCACTACTCTATCCAACCTACACCATATCACCTCACCCCCATTTTGCACACCCGACCAAGTGAACTCCGCCCTCAATTAGCCTAACTCAAATAAGCCGTAATACCATAGCACATCATCAAATGCTGCCATCTGCCCTTCTTGTCGAGGATCTCCCCCTTTCTTTTCATAAGGAAAAAAAGTTTCACTGAATTCACCATCACAAACCCACGGTAAAGAAGGAACTCCACCACAACCATTTAAGGATGCTCCAAGTCAAAAGCCTGTGTCTCTTGTCCACTTCACCATACACCCCCGTTATCCTCCACTGTTGTGTCTTGCCCATAACCTCAACCTCCATGCCTATCTGCAAATTCGAGAAGCTTAATAGCTGAGCTGAACATCCTTCTTCCCAAAAAATGCTATACCACCCAACCTCCTTATCTGCAAACATCGCGCCATTGGTTTATTCCAATTTGACGGTTCACCAATTCAATGACTTTAGGCAGCCTTTCAACTTTTGACCAAATACAAAATGTATTGCAAACCGAGCCGGTAGAGTGATCAGTTCATTATTGAACTGACTGATCTGATTTGGTTTTCACATCACTGACCATGCATCAGATAAGTTGACATTTTAACAGAATGTTGGAAACACAAGTTATTCTTTTAGGACCAGAAAACCGCCTTGTAATTTGATTATGTTATTTCCAACAATTTTGAATGTTTTTTAATTAAATTCATCTCTAACTGTAGGAGACTTTGTTGGTGGTGGGAAACGACAATGAATTGTAATTTAAACCATAATTCATTTATTAACTTACAGGTATGTAGCCAAGTGAAATCTGGGCGGGGGTTGGTCATTGTTTATCAACTAAGGATGAAAAAATTATAACAGAGGTAGAGACGGGGAGATACATGTTTTTTCTTTAGGTTTAGAAGAATTCAAGTATGACACTGAGGAGGACGGGAAGAGAGATGGCAGGCCTCAAATTCTGGATGGCAACGAGGCGGCCTAATGTCCCTCAAAGCTCCTACTTTGAAACTGTTAAATTAAAGTGGTGGGTGAATTTTATTTAAATTTTGAGATCCTTAAACTTATTTAACTAAATTATCTTATTCAGAATATCCAAGTACTTGATTCGATTTCACCAGAATATCCAAGTATTTGATTCGATTTCACCTAACTATGTGTTTGAATATAATTATAGTTTCTGAACAAAACTAACAGGAGAAAGAAACACTCTCAACGATCATCTCTACGTGGTCATTGCAACCAAAGCTCTACGTTTCATATAATTGAGAAACAAATCAAATTTGAGCACAGAATGGGAAGTGCGGGAAGAAGATTTCATGAGATCAATAACCCAAAATGGTGGTCAGTATCAAACTAAGCTAGCATCCAAATATCTGCAGGGGGATACAACGTGCATATGCGGAATTGCACAAGCCACATAAAATTACTAATTTGCCCTTTCTTTACTCAGGTAATTACCTTCATGTCGCTCAATCAAATTGCATCTTCGTCTTCATCTTCGTCGTCAGGAGATCACAGAAGCTTCATCTTCTCTGGCCAACGCCGCTGCCTCCAATGCCTCTGACGATGAGCCATCGCCCTAGAGAAGCCGCCAAATCTAAATATTTGTTGCCGTGGCAGAGCCGAAGCAAGGGAATTAGCTGTGACTCGGAGGAGGCACGGCAGTGTCAGAGGCCGGCCACTCTGGCGGTGATCAGTTCGACTATAGACATCTTGATACTGTTATTTCCCACACCCGCTGATGATGCGACAATGCAAGAAATATTAAGGTCCGATGCGGCGAAAGGAATTACCTAGGTAAGAATCAACTGGGAATCCTTTTTTTTTTTTTTTTGTGTGATGTTTCCTCGGATCAAAAAATTTTTGTTGCAAACTTTCACAAAATCTGTCAAAATAACATCTTTTCGCCAGTAGTCAATTTAGTACCTCAGTTTATCTCTTGAACTAAAAATTAGGACTTACAAATAATGATGGTTTTCATTCATTTACTTGTAAATAAATTATTTTAGTAATAGACACTTTTATATATTGTATCAAACATTTTTATATATTCATTCAGATACTTTTATTACTGAAAAAAAAATAAATTATCTACATATTGTGTCAAACATTTTTTCATATTTATTCAAATACTTTATTACTGCGGAGAGTAAATTGTTCATATATTTTTTTCAAATACTTTTATATATTTCTTCAAACATTTTAGCAAATTCCTTTAGACACTTTTATACTTTTGCAAATCATTTCTATAGAGAACAAATTGTTTGTATATTTTTCAAATAAAATAAATTATCTGCATAATATTTTATACACTTTCATATATTTTTTCAGACATTTTTATCTATTCTTTTAGACATTTCTACCTTTTATCTTAGACACTTTAGCAAATTGTTTCTGTGTACAATTCGTTAGTAGAGACGATGGAGAAGTGGACTAGTAGGAAGCTTGAGTGGCGGCAACCAAGGAGGGTGAGGGCAGTGGAAGCAAGTTAGGTTTTTTGGAGTGAGAGAAAAAAGAGTTTTGGTCCAAGGGTAATTTGGTCCATGTTTGGGCTAAATTTGTGGGTTATATATTAAGTAAGAGTGGTTTAGTGTGTCTAATTAGACATATTTTCATAATATACTAATAAATTCCAAATATCATCTTGAATATGCGTAATTACATTACATACGTCTAGAAATTGATTAGGCATTATATTTCTTAATCCTATCATATAAGAACAATGAATTCGCAAAAATATATAAACAAAAAAACTAGCTAAAATTTTTTAGGGTAAATAACATATGTCGTTCCTATGCTATTCCCAATCTTGCTTATCATGCCAGAACTATGAATTGTTGTATCAATCATCTTCAAACTACCCAACTATCGCATCTGCCATCCTACCATTATATCAAGCGTTAAAAAGATATGGAAGTTGAAGAAAAAATTGCACATGCAATCCTAATACTTAGTAAACTTTTCTATTGAGCCTTAAAATATTACTGTTTTTTATTTCAATATTAAAACATGTATACCTAATCTCCACCTGCCCTCCGATAAGCTTCCTTACCTTCTATAGCAACATAGTTTTTGGGAGTCGCCACCAATCGGTTTCGACCTAGATTGATTAGACACCTTAAAATGATCTACAAGAGTTCGAAGGGTTCGGGAGTATAGTTACACTAAACAATTTTGTTCTAGCGCCCAAAATTAGCACCTTAGTTTGATTTTAATTTTGTTTTGCTTGCTTTTAATTTATTTGATTAATATCCAAATCATGGATTCTAACTGAACCACCTGGATATGGACTTTTAAACCTTATTACTTGATTTTATTTTTTTTATGAAATTTTTGTATTTCCATCCATGGATCCTATCGGACCACTCGGATATAGAACATAAAAAAACCTTAATCTATTTTAATTTATTTATTTATCTTAAAACATTTTGGTCAATTATTAATCCAAATCATGAATCCTATTGGATCATCCGGATAAGGATATTAAAATTTATTTATTATTTTTTTAAATAATTTAAATAAGTATCCAAACCATAAATCCTATTGGATCATCCGGTTATAGATCTTAAAATTTTTTTCTAGTTATTGTCCTAAATCCATCCTAGGATTTTATTAAACTCATGCAGAATGAATTCTCTAAGTATGATTTTCGAGATGCATTATGTGAATTAAATTAAACTATTCTGAGATTAAAGAAATATGCAAATAAATAAACTAAGTTACACTCTGATATAAATTTAATGTTTAAATTTAATGCATGGACAAACAAACCAATACACAAAGACAGAAAAAGAAAACAATAAAATGCTTGCTGTTACCGACCAATCTGCAACATAGCAAAATGTTAGTAGTCTAGACTCTAGATGAGTGAAATACAAAGTTCAGGTCTGAACGGGGGTTATACCGAAGTTAACTAGATAACTGGGTCGGACGGATCTTTAAACGGGTCACAAAGCGGGTTTGGATTGGATCTTGCTTCGAATCTCCATTAGCCGGAGACGAGAGAGGGCGACGTTCTGGGCCTTTGCTCGGTGACGATGATGTGACTCCCCGAGGCGCGGTTGGTGGCGTGAAGTGCCTGCGGATGGTGGCGAATTGAAGCGAGAATCACGGTGGGAGAGAAGTCGCAATTCAACTCTACTAGTCCTCCTTCCGATTTGCATCGCCAGCGATAGGTGAAGGCCGAGGCAGCTGAATGGCGTGGGTGGCGATGCGACGGGAGCAGATCGGAGCAGCTAAGGTGGCAGCTTGTGGCGATTGAAGGACGGAGGTTCGAGGCTTTAGGCGGAGGGAATATTCAGGGGTGGCGGCGTCAGTTGGGTAGAACTTAGGGTTTTAGGGATGAAGGGCGTTAAGACAGGGGGCTAAACTGCAGTTTCGCCTGTTTTTTGAAGAAGCTTAGGGTCTTTGAATTTCTTTCTCTTTCTCTGAAATAATGACCAATATTTATACCAGAGTATAGGGGTGATTGTTCCGTTAATTTGGTTAAAACCGAACCAAAATTTTCAGTTTTTTCGGTTTTCGGTTCCTTATTGTAATAAACCGAAATAACCAAAATACTAACTTATATCAATTGCAGTCCAACAAAACTCTTGAGCCGCTGATTTAGCTCTAAATTTTGTGCGAATTCCTTGCCAATTGAGCCCAAAACTTTCAGGATTTATCAAATTGTGCCCAAAACTTTGCAAAAAGCCAAATGTCACCTAGAACTTCATAATTTTGCCAGCTTTGGCTCAAACTTTCTAAAATTGATAGATTTGATTCCAAACTTTCCAATTTTGCCTACCACTTCCTTAAAACCTCTAATTCACACCCAAACTCTTCCTATTTTCTAAACAAACCCCAAAAGACCTTTAGAAGCCAAAATTAATACTTAAACAGAAACTAGTTTCTATTTTGATCCTAAATGACCATAGTAAATTCCTAAAATTTATAACATGAACAACAATGTAACCTAAATGTGACTAGACCAACCAACTATGTAAAACCCTAAAATGATAAACGGCCCAAATATCTTAACAATTGACCAAATTGCTCTTAAAAATGAAGAATGCCCCCAAAACTAATTTTTGTAACCTAGAACTAAACAAAAACTAGTACTCGGACAAAATTGGGCGTCAACACCTTCCATCCACCTAACCGCCACCATAGCCGCCATTTCTCCCCTCCAGAAGGTTATGAATGCATTTTTCTCAAATCAACCACTTGATTTTATCTCATTATCTAATGCATCAACATCAAAAATCAAACAAAGGAAAAAAAAATAAAAAATTTGAGCCTGGAAGGCCGGAATTGGGAACTTGAAGGCCTTGGGTTTCTAGAATTTTTGGGGCTAGACTCTAGAATCTACAACTTATGCAATCAATGATTCTCAAAACGGGTGATCTGGGAGAAGAAGCCAAATAGAACACCTCCATCTTCCCATTGTTCCCAACTTCTGCCATCGCCACCATTGTCATCGTTGCTTCAATGAACAACCTCCCTTAATGGCTTTCCAACCCTAGCTTCATGCCAACCTTGTAGTCATCAACGCTGCCATATCCTCTCTCCCCATCAACAAAGAAGTGCATGAAAAATATGAAGAACAAAAGGTAACTACAAAGCACCAGGCCTAGCAACAACTCCCTTAACAACAAGTATGAGCTGTTGGAGGACAAAGATGAAGATAAGTACAGTAAGAGCATTAAGAAATAATCAAAGGAAAAAGAACTCATGGGAGAAAGAAAGTGGAATGGGTGAGTTTGCCTCGAGGATTTGGCACTCTATCAGTAATATTTCAACTTTTTGTTTTCCTATTGACCCTATTTGTTGCTTTTGAAATTTTGAAAAGCACCATAAATCCTTGCAATAATTAATGTAGGTTCTTTGGTAAATAAAAAAAAAAAAAATTCCCAAGAAGCAAGAAGAAAAAAAAAGACAAAAAAAAGTGTTAAAAAGAGGAAAAAAACTTAAAAATGAAAGGAGCTGTAATTTGGAATAGAAAAAAAAAAGATTAATAATACATACATTTTCATCATTTTAGGACTAAACTAGAAAATTGTAAAGTTCTAATACTCAAAATAGAAAAGTTTTCTAAGTTTTAGGGCTGATTGTACATTTCCCCCCACTTCTATCACTTTTTAACACCTGATATAATAGCAAGATGGTGAGTGCAACAATTTGGTAGTGTGAAAACGATTGGTGCAACAATTCATAATTTTGGGATAATTAAGCAGCATTGGAATAGTTCAAGAATGAAAAGTGTAATTTTTTTTTTTCTATATCGGCAAGAAGAAATACAAAATCTGTGAAAATCCAAAGAATCAAATTATTTGAATTTAGAATAAATTTCATATATAGGTTTAAACCTTTATTATCCTTTTCTTATCATTCTTAATATATTAATTGTTGTGTTTCGTTCATAAACCTATTAAAAACGTTTTGTTTTGATCCCTTGCTAAATAGAATCCATCAACTTACAGTAATTGTCAAAGATCAATTTTTGAAACCATAATTTAAACAAATAGATAACTCTCTTCTAATAAATTATTAATTTCTTTTCTTTTGAGTTGAAAAAATGATAATTTAAATTGTTCATTAACCGTGAAAAAATTATTATATCATTTTAATTAACTAAAAAATAGTTACCGAATAATTTAAATAGAATTTCAAAATTTAATTTTAGATAGTTAATCTGATCTAATAAATGATGTTCCAAAATAAAATGTTTTTAATGGGAACATTTTTAATTGATTTAAGACTAAAATAAAATAATGATTAAATTAAGGACTAGAACATACTTATATTTAAAAACTTGGGGCGGTTCACAAAATTCACAGCTCAAAGTTCCAACACCCAACTTCTAACACACTAAATGACTTGCCGTGGAATAGATTTTTGTGGCGTTGTTGTAGCGTAGTGGGATAGATATATGTTTGGGTGATTCTTCTGTGCCTCAGGCACATATGTGCTTGGCTTATTTATAAGTTTGCCATTATGACATTCTTTCCATTATAATTACAAGTTTGCCACTATTTATACTTGTTTTAGTTTTTTCTTTGTCACTTCTTGAGAAAATTGGTTGCTCTATTTTCTTGCTCGAGCTTTGCTTGGAGAGCTGCAAATTACATAGATTGTTCTTAGTTTGTTTCTTGTTTTTAGTTTCAAATTATCGGTCTGTGTTATGCAGGTTATACATGTTGCTTTTTTTTTATCTCATGTTTTTGAGATATCTGAGCTTTGGACCTTTTGTTTCAATTTTCGTGACCGAATTTGAATTTAAGTTTTTTATTTTTGTTGCTAAAAGAGGTGTTCTTGATTTGTGTTGGTACTCAGTGGTGCAATGGATATAGATTTGATTGTTTCTCCTCCCTATTCATCTGACATTCCTTGATATGTGGATTTGTGTGTGAATTCATGTACGAAAAAGATTTTGATGTTTATTTGTGTTTCACTTGCATAGATTATATTTTGACTAGTTTTTCATGTTATATTTGTGATGAATTCTCATTGCCTTTCTGTTCTTTCCTAGGTTCTTTTATCTCTATTTCTGGTGGATTAGATTATGGAGCGGATGTTCAGTCTTTGATATCTACTATTGAAGGATCTGATTTTGCTGCATTGTCAAATTTTTTGGCAATCTCTTATGATATTCCTATTGAAGGTATTCCTATTTTACTATATGTTCTTTTACGCATTAGGTTTGTTCTTTTATGGTTTATAATTTATTGTCATATGTTTTTTACTTTTGGAATTTACATGTGTTTTAAAGTGATGCATTTGTTCTTTTCAATAGTAGTAAATGTTCTTCACAATACCGTTTGTTCATTTGGGTTTTCTTTGCATTGGCTTTATAGATGTGCTTTTTTGTCTAATACATTTCCTTTCATGCATTGGGCTTTATGCCTTTATAGTTCATAATCTATTCTTTTAAATTTATTATAGTGGAGTAATATATGTTTTATCAAATAATGGATATGTTTTTTTTCTTTATAAGTGTATGTTTGCACTTTAGGCATTGTTCTTTTATTTTTTTAATATTTGGCGTTACAGATGTTAATCTTCTTTTAATTAATGGATATGCTCTTCTATGTAGAAGCATATGCTGTTTTTCGCCTTAGAGATTCTTTTTTCATGTTTTTTTATTGATGTTACAAACATCCTTTAATTAATGGATATGTTTTTCTACTGTATGTTCTTTTATGCATTTCATTTTGCATTTTTATGCTTTAAAGTTTGTTCTTTTTGGTTAAGTTCTATTCAAGCCACATATGTATTTTGCATAATGCATGTGTTCTTTTAGATAGAAGTATATGTACTTTTATGTGTTAGACTTTGTTCTTTTCAAAGGTAGTTTCTGCTCTTATAATGGAGAAACATGTAGGTTATTCCAAAAAGGAAGCAATTGAAAGGGTTGATATGATTGGTATGAATTTTGGTTGCGTGGATGAAGCATATGAATATTACATGAAGCATGCTCTTAGCCACGGTTTTGATATAAGGAAGACGACGCTCTGTCTTAGGGCTGATCGTTCTTCTTGTACAAGGGAGTTTTCTTGTTCTTGTGCTAGTGAGAAACATAGTTCTGTGAATGATGGCAGTCATGAAAGGGCTAGTTTTCCCACTAATTGCTGAGCATTTGTGAGGTTTCAATTTGATGTAAGTGCCATTTGGAAATGTGATAGACATGAAAGGTAGCTGATTTGAATATGGAAGGCATACTCAAGGATCCATTAAAGATAGCTAGTGGACCAATTACAAGGAAAAGAGCTAAAGAGATGGCTCAAGCACTTCATGTCTTTGTCACTTCTTATTTCATGGGGGATGAACTTAGATCTCCACATAGAGCTACTGGAACATCTTATAGAGTGTCTTAGAATTATGGCACAACATGATACAGCCTTTTGGAGTGTCAAGAACCAAGAGACACCAATGAGCCCATGCATGCACCCGAGAATGCCCTTTTGGAGTCCCAACATGCCAATTCTTCATACAGCCAAATATTATGTGCCTTGAAGGTTTAGGACACATCAACACATCCTAAAGGGATGCCTCAAGCTGAAGAAACTCAAAAATATTGCTCAGAACTAAGAGGTCAAAGCATGAACCCTAAGTGACACCAAAAGAGCACCTAAGAGCACACTATTTTGAGTGCTAGTTCATTTCTAAGCTTTTTTTTTTGTTATTATCTAGTTTAATTATGTTATTTACATTATTATTTAGTGTGGAAACTCATTCAGAGCACATGGGAATTAATTAGACCAAATTTCCCAAATGTTTGTGTGCAAACCAAATTCAAAGTCCTAGTTTGACTAGGTTTGCTTGTTCCAATTAGGTTTAGGGTTCTTACAACCTGTATGGCTACCTAACCCTAGTTTTCTAGGCTATAAATAACCTTTTCTATGCTTGTAAACATATAGATTTTGTTGCTTACTAATATTGCTTTGAGAGCCAATTCTCTTCAATTCTTGGTGAACTTACCTTGGTACACAAAAAAGCTAGTTTTCTTGTGTTCTTTATACTTCTTGTTTCTAACTACAGGTTGGTTATGGGTGGGTGTCAAATTCTAGTCTATTGGAGAGTTGTTTGTGGAACTTGTTAGCATCTTGGGCACATTTCTTGGTCCCTATACCAACGGGGTTTGCATTAAGTGGTTTTAGAGCCACAAGTTCCAAACCGATGACATATCTAGTGTTTTTTTTTTCTTTCTTTATTTATTCAAATTTTTCCATTTTTTTTCTTATTTCCATCAATTATAATATTTTCCTTTGTGTTTTAGGTCCTTTTAATTTGTTCGTTGCATCCATATCAAGCAAAACACCAAAAAAAGATAAATTAGCGACATTTGCATCCATTGTTGTTTCTTTTGGTTATCATTTTGTCTGGTAGTGTTTTCCTTCTTTCATTTTGTTCCAATTCATTATTTCCTTCATATTTATCTATTTCTAATCTGTTCCCAGTTATTTTAGATCAAGCTAAGTCATTTTCAACCTAGAACAACTGAACATACTAATCCTACACACTTTCATTTTTCTTGGTTTCTCTTGGAGTCCAATTCTATTTTATTTTGTTCTCTTCATCCAAACCTCACTAACCTTTTTTTTTTGTTTTGTCTTTCCAGCATCCAAAAATCAAAGAAAATCTAAAAAGGTCTCAAAAAATCAGGTTGATTCATTACACAAAAGCTTGTTTTGGTGGTGCAAAAATTAGGGTTTCTTATTTCTTTGCCAAAAAGTAATTGCATCTTCATTTTATTAGGCAGCAAGGACTGAAGGCAAAAAGGTGTTTCCAGCAATATTAAAAAAAAGGGAAAGATTTGCAAAAAGAAGCTTGCACAATTACTTAGTTTTGTGCCCAAAAACCCTAAAACCTTTGGGCCTAAGCCATTCTTTATGGTTCTTGTAATCTATTGTAAGGGCTTCCTAGACTCTTTCAAATAATGTTTAGCCCACCTCTATTTTGGAGTCAAAACATTGTTTTTAGGGAAAATCAAGCTTTCTTGTGTGCTTTGAGGATAGTTTTCTTAGAACCTTTGAGGATTCTTTTGAAAGCAATATTCTTACTAACAAATTGACTATTTGAGTGCCCATCTTTTGAGTGAAACACATGAGGTGTGTGTGTGTGAGGATTTGTGATTTTAGGAATGATGGCTGATCATGAGGATAGGAGGATTGAGGTAAGGCCCGAGGAAGAACCTTCTATGAAGGACATACAAATTGCCCTCAATAGATTGATAGGGAGGATGGATGACCTAAAGATAAGGTTGCCAAGGAGGTCCAAGCCTATTCTCCAACCAAGGAGTGGAGCAAGGATTGAGGAACCTAAGGAGGAAGAAGGTACCTTGCTAAAGCAAAGAGCCTTAAGGAGGGGGAAGCCTAGAAAAGACAACAACATGAGTTTTATTAAGCTCACCATTCCAACCTTCTAGGGAAGAAGTGATCTGGATACTTATTGGGAAAGGAGCACAAGATTGAGATGGTGTTTCATTGTCATCATTACTTAGAGGAAAAGAAGGTAAAACTGGCCACAATTGAGTTTATTGACTATGCTTTTGTGTGGTGGAATCAGGTTGTAACTTCTAAAATGAGGAATGAGGAAGAACCCATCAACACTTGGAGAGATCTTAAAGCTTTGATAAACAGGAGGTTTGTTCCTAGCTACTACCATAGGGATCAACAACTCAAGCTCCAAAGATTAGTGCAAGGGCAAAGAAGTGTGGAGGACTACCATAAGGTGCTAGAAACGACCTTGACCCAAGCCAACATTGTGAAGGATAAGGAAACTACCATAGCTAGATTCCTCAATGGTCTCAACCTAGAGATAATGAACAAGATGGAGATGGTGCCCTATGTCAACATAGAGAATTTGCTACACATGCCACCAAGGCCGAGAGGATCATTAAGAAAACCAAAGCATCCAAGATGGCTCAAGGAGGCAGCTCCACATGGAGAGGAGCATGGAGCAAGGATGCCAAGAAAAAAGTCCCAAACCTAACGTGGAGGCCACCACCATCACCAAGGAAGCCTTGTCTCGGCCTTCAAAAGACAAGACCCTACCTCCACCAAGGGGTCCCCCCAACATTATGGAGATTGAGTGCTTCAAGTGTAGAGCCAAAGGGCACTACATGAGGGATTGCCCAAACAATAGAGTCATAATCCTTAGAGAGGATGGAGAGCTTACATCCAAGGTTGAAGGTTTTTTTCAAGATCATAATAGAAAACCATCACCTTTGGAAGATATGCCCATAAACACCTTCAAGCCTGAGAAGGCAGACTTTGCCTTTGTTGCAAGAAAAACTCTAATTGTTCAAGTCAAGGAAGAGACTAACCAAAAGGAGTGCATCTTTCATACAAGGTGCCATGTCCAAGACCAAGTTTGTAGCCTTATCATTAATGAAGGGAGTTGTACCAATGTAGCAAGCTCAACCATGGTGGAGAAGATGAAGCTTCCAACACAAAAGCACGCTCAACAGTATAGTCTTCAATGGTTGAATGATGCAGGTGAGGTAAAGGTGGTTAAGCAAGTTTTGGTTAATTTTAAGATTAGTACTTTCTATGATTAAGTGCTTTGTGATATTGTGCCCATGCAAGCTTACCACATCTTGCTGGGGAAACCGTGGCAATTTGATAGGAAGGTCTCACATGATGGAGAAAATAATGTATACTCATTTGTCCACTAAAGGAGGCCGGTCATGCTTGTTCCACTATCAACACAACAAGTCTTAGAAGACCAAATAAAGCTTTAAAGTAAGGTTGAGAGAAAAAGAAAAGAGGGGAAAGTTGAGGGTCAGAGTAATGAGGGACAAGTTAAGAGAACATCCAAGAGGCCATGTAAGAAAAATGGACATGAAAGGAAGAAGAGAGGAGAGTTCTCGAGAGAAAAGAATAAGGGGAAGCTGAGTGAAAAGAAAAACTGCTTCATGGCAAAAATGAGATATGTGAGCAAAACCTTTCAAGCACAATGACTAGTGCTTCTTTTACTTTACAAAGATGCTTTGCTTGCTATCAATGATCTAACACATCTTCCTATTGTTGTTTTGTCTTTGTTGAAGGATTTTAAAAATGTGTTTCCAAAGATCTGAGATGGTTGCCACCTATAATGGGCATTAAGCATCAAATTGACCTTGTTCCAGGAGCACCTATTCCAAATAGGCCAGCTTATAGAAGCAACCCCAACAAGACTAAGGATATTCAAAAGCAAGTGGAGTGTTGTTGGCCAAAGGTTTTGTGAAAGAAAGCATGAGCCCCTGTGCCATTTGTTACCACCTTCATAAAATGGGAAAATTATAGCATAAGGACCTAAACTTATATGCTTTAATTTTCACCATAGTGTATGAATTGTGAAGTGTAAAGTATTCAATATACACTCCCCTAAGTGGCACAAACAATGATAATTTGGTCCTTAATAAAGCATTGGCATATTGCCTAATTTTCAAGTAACCTATGGAGTAAATTGTAAGGTTACAAAAGTTGGGTGCTCAATTGCACAAATTTCCAAAGATGGCTATAGAAAGGACGTGGATGAAATTGTGAGGAAAGAACATGGATGGAATTATGAAAAAAGGACATGGATGGAATTAAGGATACTGTTGGGGACCAAAGTACTAAAGGATGTAAAGTTAGTCATTTAATGCTTAAGGACACTTAAGGGCTTAAGTGTCCCAAACATTTCTAAAGGTGAAAATGACCCTTGAACAAGGTTAAAATAGGTCAAAAACTATCATTTTCCCATCCCAAATGGCTGGTAAATATCTTGTCCAAATGTGGCCTAAAGTTTGCAAAATTTGCAAACATGTGATTACTAAAGACCAAGAAAGAAATAAAGCTAGAAAAAAAATTTTCTCACCATTTTCTTCCAAAAATTTGACCTCCACCTGCTAAGGTTCTTCCTTGAACTCCTCCACATCCCTCCATAGCCACCTTATTGCAAAAAATCAAGAGAAGGTAAGAGAAGACAACCAAAGCATCAAGGAAGACTATAAACCCTAATTTTCAGGTTTATCTAAGGTTTATTGGATTCCAAAAAAAGGTAAGGAGTTCTCTTGCTCTCATGGAATTTTTACCATATTTCCAAGCATCCATGGAGCTATGGTTAAGTTTGGAAGAGAGCCAAGCACTTGATGAACCAAGCTTAGTGAGGGGAGTGCACTTAGTGAACGTTTTGTGACCTAGTGTGAAGTGCACAGTGATGGCAGCGAATTTAAGGGTTTCTAGAGCCCAAAGTTAGTACTAACTAGTGTGAAAACTCTCCTAAGGCCAAGGTTATGCTTGAGGATGGCTACCATAGTGATCTACTTATGTTTATTACATGTTTTATGGACTAACCAATGAATGTTGTTGCTGCAGCATACATGTGTTTGTTGTTTGTGTTTGATTGCTACATTTGGATGCTTTACATATTTTTCTTGTGTTTTACTTTCTTTGGATGTAGGTGATTTCTAAAGGTTACATTACCTTAGTGTTAAAGTGTTCTCCTTACTAAGTTTCTCCATGAAACTTACCGCCCCTCAAATCTTGCCATTTCAGGTCCAGCAGAAAGATTACATTCAAAGTGATCCTTTTAATTTGATTTTTTATCTGAAATTTTAGGTCAATGAACTTACATGTGTCTAGTTATGATCTGGAAATTTTTGTGATTTTAAGAGCACATTTGGTATTTTTAGTGATTGTGCTTATTGTGTTACACAGCAGCTGTCCGGCATCCTATTTTGGTGTGCATTGTGTCTCAAGCATCTCCTGTGACTTGGGTGCTTGTCTTTAGCTAAGTTAAGGACATGATATAGTTCATGGATTTATGTACATGTAAGGCATGTAAATTTGGAGCAAGTATGTGAACATTTGAGGATGGTTTTGCTATGTATGTGAAGGTGGTGCATAAGCTGTCTAAGTCTGAATGATGGGCTGCTTATTTGTAAATTCTGTTTTGACCACATAAAGTTGCTATATGCAAGATAATGTAATTCCTATGTGTATTGGACGTGTATGGAATAGCTTTGGAGGGCTTACCCCTTGTGAATGAAATGTTTGCACACTTATGAAATTTTGTATGGGCATAATGGTTATAAAGTGGATAGAATTTTGACCCTGTGCTCAAAGTTCTATAACTCCCTGTGTAGAATCAATCTTGGTATGAACTTTTGACCACACCTAGAGTACATCTAGAGGTTTAACTGGGTTTTAGAATTCCTGCATTTGAAGCTCTGTAACCAAATTTATGATGTTGCAAATTTGGCTAAATTACTGTTCATTTGGTCAGAATTTTATAACCAACTTAAAAAATCCATAACTTGGTCCATAGGTGGGCTATTGATGTAAAACCAAATTCCTTGGTTTGGTATAATTTTATAATTGAGAATGGAGCAAATAAAACAGGGGGTACATGGCTATATTAATACAGTTTTTTGAGAGAAGTTTGGGTGCAGTGGCTAGAAACATGAACTCAACAAGATTGCCTAATGTATGATAGACAAGATTAAGACTTGTGCTAGTGTTTTTCTTCCTTTCTGCCATGATGTGCATAAAATGTGAATATATGTGTAATGGTTGGACCAATATGCATGTATTCACATAGTGCCCAAGAGGGCCGCCTGGGTATGCATATTAAGGGTATTGTTCTGATGGCCTACAAGACATACAAATCCGGAGATTTTAAATAAACAATTTTGGCACCATAACTGGACTACCCTAGAGTGGGTAACACCATTCCTGTTCTTTTAGTGCCCAAAGAAGATGGCCCATGGTGCATGTGCATGGATTGTAAGCCAATCAACAAAATCACTGTAAAGTATAGACATCCTATCCCTAGACTTGATGATATGTTTGATGAATTGCATGGTTCTACCTTATTTTCTAAGATTGATTTGAAAAGTGGTTACCATCAAATTTGAATGAGGGAAGGGGATGAGTGGAAGACAGCCTTTAAGACAAAATTTGGACTTTATGAATGTTTAATGATGCCTTTTGGTTTAACTAATGCGCCTAGTATATTCATGAGACTTATGAATCATGTCTTGCATCATTACATCGGTATGTTTATTGTTGTTTACTTTGATGATATCTTTGTTTATAGCGAGAACCTATATGAGCATGTTGGACACTTGAGACAAGTGTTAGGAACATTAAGAGAGCAAAGGTTGTATGCTAACTTGAAAAAGTGCTCTTTTTGTGTTAACAAAGTAATTTTTCTTGGATTTGTTGTAAGCTCTCAAGGGATTGAAGTTGATCAAGAATAGGTGAGAGCCATCCAAGAATGGCGGACCCCAACATCTATTACTACGGTAAAATCATTCCATGGGTTAGCTAGCTTCTATAAAAGGTTTCTTAAGAATTTTTCTTCCATTGCTGCACCTCTCATGGAAGTAATCAAGAAGAACATTGGGTTTAAGTGTGGAAAGGCTCAAGATGAGGTTGTTGAAGGAAAAGTTGTGTAATGCACCTCTTTTAGCTTTACTTAACTTTGCTAAAACTTTTGAGATTGAGCATGATGCTTCAATTATAGGCATTGGAGCTGTCCTAATGCAAGAAGGCAACCCCATTGCTTACTTTAGTGAAAAGCTAAATGGTGCCACATTGAACTATCCTACCTATGATAAGGAGATTTATGCATTATTGAGGGCATTGGAGACATGGAAACACAATCGATGGCCGAGAAAGTTCATCATTCACACTGACCATCAAGTGCTTAAGTTCCTTACTGGGCAAGATAAGTTGAATAGGAGACATGCAAGATGGGTAGAGTTGATTGAATCATTCCCATATGTTATCAAATATAAGCAAGGTAAGGATAACATAGTTGCAAATGCACTTTCTAGGATATATGCTTTGCTTTCTACTTTAGGTGCTAAAGTGTTGGGTTTTGAGCATTCAAAAGATTTGTATGCTTATGACCCTGATTTTGGTGAGATTTATGCCAAGTGTTCTAAGTGTGCTTTTGAGAAGTTTTACCAAGTTAACGGCTTTCTTTTCAAGGAAAATAGGTTGTGTGTGCCTAAGACTTCTTTGAGAGAACTATTTGCAAAAGAAGCGCATAGTGGTGGATCAATGGGTCACTTTGGCCTAGTGAAAAGTTTACATACTTTGAAGAAACATTACCATTGGCCGAATATCACTAAGGATGTTAAGAAGGTTTGTGATCAATGCAATTTATGTAGGAAGGCTAAGTCTACTCACACTTCACAAGGATTATATATACCACTTCCTACACCTTCTCATCCTTACAAAGATATCTTAATGGATTTCATAATAAGTATGCCCAAAACTAAGAGGGGCCGAGATTTTTTTTTTTTGTTATAATGGATAGTTTTTCTAAGATGGCACATTTTATCCCTTGCCATAAAATAGATGATGTTGTAAATGTGGCTGAGTTATTTTTCAAGGAAATTGTTAGACTCCATGGGGTTCTAAGGAAAATAGCCTCGGATAGGGACTTCAAGTTCCTGAGCCACTTTTGGAGGACTTTGTGGGGGAAGCTTTGCACAAAACTTTTGTTTTCTACTTCTTGTCACCCACTAATGAATTAGAAAAACTGAGTTAATAAATAGAACCCTAGGCTTTATACTTAGAGCTATTATTGGTATCAAATTGAAATCTTGAGAAGATTGTTTGCATCATATGGAGTTTGCTTACAATAAGCCATGCATACTACTACTGGATTTTCTCCTTTTGAAATTGTGTATGGCTTTACTCCTTTAACTCCATTAGATTTATTGTCATTTCCTACTAATGAGATTTATAGCTTAGATGTTAATAGGAAGGCCAAAAGTATTAAGAAGTTGCATGAGAATGTTAAGCAACAAATTGAGCTAAAAAATCAACAAGTTGCTATGAAAGCTAGCCAAAGCTAAAATAGAGTTACCTTTGAACCTGGAGATTGGGTTTGATTACATATGAGCAATGAGAGGTTCCTAGCTATAAAAAGAACAAAGCTTCATCCTAAAGGAGATGGACCCTTTCAAGTGATCAAGAAGATTAGTGACAATGCATATGTGTAAGACTTGCTAGGTGAGTATAATGTTAATGGCACATTTAATGTTTCTGATCTTTCTCTCTTTGAACATGTAGATTTAGGGATGAATCTTTATAATGAGGGGTGAGTTTATATGAATATGGAAGGCACACTCAAGGATCCATTGAAGATAGCTAGTGGACCAACTATAAGAATGAGAGCTAAAGAGATGGCTCAAGCACTTCATGCCTTCGTCACTTCCTATTTCACGGAGGATGAACTTAGATCTTCACTCGGAGCTACTAGAACATCCTATGGAGTGTCTTGGAATAATGGCAAAACATGGAATAGCCTTTTTGAGTATCAAGACACAAGTGACACCAAGGAGCCCATGCATGCACCTGAGAAAGCCCTTTTGGTGTCCTAATGTGTCAATTCTTCATACAACAAAATATTATATGCCTTGAAGCTTCAAGACACCTCCACACATCCTAAAAGGAAGCCTCAAGTTGAAGAAACTCAAAAATATAGCTTAGAACAAAGAGGCCCAAGCATGAACCCAAAGTGACACCAAAAGTACAACCGAGAGAACACTTTAAGGATTTTGAGTACTAGTTCATTTCTAAGCTTTATTTTTGCTATTTTATATTTTAATTCATCTATTTACATTATTATTTATTGTGGAAAATTGTTTGGAGCACATGGTAATTAATTAGACCAAATTTCCCAAACCAAATTCGAAGTCCTAGTTTGACTAGGTTTGCCTGTTCCAATTAGGTTTAGGGTTCCTAAAACTTGTATGGCCACCTAGCCCTAGTTTCCTTGGCTATAAATAAGCCTATTTTATGCATGTAAACATACAGATTTCATTGGTTAATAACATTGCTTTGAGAGTCAATTCTCTTGAGTTCTTGGTGAACTTACCTTGGTGTACAATGAAGGTAGTTTTCTTGTGTTCTTTATACTTCTTGTTTCTAACCACAGGTTGGTTAGGGGTGGGGGTCAAATTCTAGTCTTTTGGAGTGATGTTTATGGAACTTGTTAGCATCTTGAGTGCATTTATTAGTCCTTATACAAACAAGGCTTAAATCAGCAAAATAATCATCCATTTGTGCCATAGTATCAGAGTCATTTCTTGCATGCTGCTATCCATATAGATGAGAGGAAAAAGAATATGCTGATTTCTTTCATACAAATTGGTATTCAAGCTATTAATGCATTCAGATTTATGTACCAAGAATGTGGGGGTATTGATTCTATTCAGTTTATGAAGAATGATTTATACAATTTTTTTACCCATGAAAGTTCAATTCAGATTAGGATTGCTAATTCACAGTTATTGCTTGAATTTTTTAAAGACATATGTGTCTATGATGGAAATTTTTTCTATCAATATCAAGTCATTGATGGTCATTTGGGTAATTTCATATTTATAGATTCATGTATGTATGAAGATTATTAGTGTTTTGGTGATGTTGTTGTTTTTTATACAACATACCAAACAAATATTTATGGGCACATAAGTGTTCCCTTTGTTGGAGAGAACAATCTCAAGCAGATTATTATTTTTTGTTTTGCCTTATTGGTCCATGAGGAGAAGAAGATGTTTGGATGGTTGTTTGATCAATTTGATGGTTGTTTGATCAATTTTTGGAGAGTATGGGAGGTGTTCAACCATTGACATTTTGTACAAATCAAGATGTTTCCATTATGCTCGTTGTTGAGAGGCATTTTGCCTTATTCTAGACATAGGTTAATCCTATGGCATATTTCATAGAATGCATGGAAACATTTGGGGTGGTTACTAAACAGCAATAAAGAATTTTCTAGAGCTTTGACTCATTATTTTTATGGCTGTATTACTGTTCAAGAGTTTACTAAGAAGTGGTTAAATATGATTGAGATATTTGGTTTAGAAGATAATAGTTGGCTGAAGGCTATATTTGCATTACAGGAGAAGTGCTACCTTGCTTACTAAAGAGATATGTTTTCAACAGGTAATTTCCCATCTCATAGTGTATCTATTCTTTTATATACCTCTATATGTTCTTTCATATACCTCTATATGTTCTTTCATATGTTGGTGATTTTTCTCTTAATAATTGTCTATATTCTTCTTGTTACCTCTTTTTTTTTTCTTTCATGAATTAGTGCATGGTCCTTTAAGCTTAAATATATGTTCTTTCAATATATAGATGTTTGTTCTTTTAGTAATTTGTTTATATTCTTTTAGTTAGCAATAGATGTGCGTTCTTTTATAGAGTTTTGTATGTTCTTTTATTCAATGGTGTTTTATTTTTTTTAGTAAAATGTCTATAATGTCTTTGTTACCGGTGTATGTTATTTTATGAATGAATGCATCTTCTTTCAATCTTTGATTTATATTCTTTTATAGATTAATGTTTGTTTTTTCTATAGGGATATTGCCAACTCAAAAAATTAAAAGTATGACCCATATGTTGAATAGGATATGCAGCAACCAGACATCACCTTTATCAATGTTTGATTCAATTAAGTAAAGAATTAGAGAATGGAGAGATGCTGAGGTTGGTGAGGATTTTCATAACCAAGATTCCTTGAGTGCAAAGTTTCGTTGTGCACATTTGAAGCATACTATTGATGTATATACATTTCATATCTAGAAAGAGTTTGAGGATAAGCTTGAGATTACTTCTTTTGCTAATTATAAGTTGTTAGACAAGGTTGATTATGTTTCTAAGTATGAAGCAGTAAATCAAGATTCTAAATGATGTTACTACTTGGTGTCTTTTACAAACTATGATTCTAAACTGGGAAATCATTCATGCAAGAATTTTAAGGAAATGGGCTAGTTTTGTTTGCATATCCTTGTTATTGATTTTCCAACACTAACCACAAGCGCACAATAAACATTGAAGTTGGTTGAGAAAGAGTATCATTCTCATAAGGATTGATTGAATTGTTTGTCAAGTACCACTGCTCTAAATTAACTTTAGCTAAACAAGAAAAGTTGAATGAAATGTAAGCAAGTCATTCAAATAATGTAACCTAGCTAAGTGGAGTGTTACTAACCTAGAATGCAAGGATGAAATGTAAATTTGTGGTTTCAACAAATTATAAAAGAACACTTCCTATAGGTTCATTAGCTGTCTTTATTAGTTGATGAGCTCAAGTGAATGAGTTAGTCTCCAATGTATGTTGGTAAAGTTACTCAATTGAATTATTACTTTTTCAAGTGAAAGAATTAATCTCCCTAATCTATACTTAATAAGGATTTCCATTTGATTACAAGCTTAGAAAGAGGCATTAGAGCTCAATTTACCTTACCTAATGACTTAGACTAATTTCCCAACAAGCCCATAGTCATTAAATTCTTCTCCTTGGCCCAATAGCTTTTAATCTTTCCCAAGAGTTAGAGGCAATTTATAGTACAACTAATTGTGGACATCAACTAGTTAGCACAATAATAAGCTCAAGAGAAGAGTAAACAAAAATTTAGTAGGAAACTAACATCACATAACTATAAATTCATCCAACATAATCAATCCAAGTAGCTACATCCATAGAAAGTGCTAAGGAAGACTACTCCCTAACTAAATAAAACATAACCATGAAAATGAAATAAAAAGCATTCATGTTCAATACAAATAGATAGAAGGAAAGAAGAAACCCAAAGCCTATAGATGCTTAATTCCTTCTAGTAGAGGTCTTCAAGTGCTCAAAAACTTCTCCAAGTAATGCCCAAGAGGGCTCCACACAAGATGATGAAAACGCAAGCTCTGTAGCTATGGAAAACCTAATTCTGAAAATGAGAAGGTGAAGATGAAGAGTCTATTCCATAGTTAGGTTCCAAGTTTTTCTACTCTTGGAAATGTCATTTTCACCCCACCTACCAATTTGGATAGAAACCCTTACCCAATAGCAAGCTTAGGTTCAAAATTGAGGTAGGGGACCTTTTTTCCCAAGTACAGGGGTGCCTAGGCCTCAGGAGGGGGCTTTCTAGCACCTAGCTCTCCAGGCTTGAGGGTGCCTAGCATTTAGGCCTCAAGAGGGTGCTATCTGGCTTCTAGGCCTCCAAGCTCGAGGGTGCCTGGGGCTTAGGCCTCAAGAGGTGATTTTTCAGGTAGGACCACTTTGAACTGCGGTGCCTAGGTGCCACTCTTGGGGCCTATGCCCTATAGTTATAAATCTACTTTGACTTCCGTCTGCCCATTGTCCATTCCGCTCATCTTGGTGTCATTTTAATACTTTGGCCCACTTCTCCAACCTACAATATGAAAGAGCAAAACAAGAATTGACCAAAATTGTTGGGTGATGAGGTGGAAAATAGTGGTCAAAGTTGACAAAAAGTCAAACATATTTGACCACAAAATTAACATCTATCAATTCTCATAACGTTTAACGTGAGAAATGTTACTACAATTCCTAGCGCATGTATTGTTGGAAGGTGGACAAAGAATGCTAGAGCAGGCATAATAAGGATGGTGGAGCTAATGATAAGTTTGTTAGCATGTTTTGAAGGAAGAAGCTGATGAAAGATATATATATATGTAAGGTTGTGTTTTGATGTCAAGAAAATGAAGAGGCAAGGCATATATGTGAATAGTGGGTCACTGCTGCACTCTAGCAGTTGTAACCCAACTGTAGGTTGTCGCAAGTAATAAAATATCGGGAGTCCGAGTGTCGAACCACAGGGAAGTGAATTAAAAAATACAAGTTGAATTTTTAATAAAGAAAGTTTTGGTGGAATGTGAGAACAAGTGTGAATTAAAATTGAAATTCAAATAAAATAGTAAAGGTTAGGAGATCCACTTTTAGTATATCGGTTATGATTAATTTTAGCCCATCTTACCACTCAATTAAGATCCACACAGAAAAAAGGTCCCAATCGGGGAATTTAGTTAGTATTAACGTTCATTGATCTTAAAATGCCAACACTTGCTAATGGGTTCAAGTATCCATTGATGCGAACCCCGATGGTATAAAGACCATGAAACACGCCCAAGATGTGATTCAAGCTCCACAAGACATCAAAGAGACTAGGTTTAAAACCCCCACCCCTAATCAACTTGTGATTAGAAACGAGAAGTATAGAACTCCAAGAACACAAGCAAACTTGTACACCAAGGCAGTCCACAAAGAACCAAAGAGAAAACCTCTCCAAAGAGCAATATTATTTCGGCATAAATCTGTGTGTTTATATCCAGAATATGTGCCTTTATATAGGCCTAAACTAGGGTTAAAATCTGGGCAAAATTCGCAGCCTAAATCCCTTAGGAATCCTAGATACAAAGACATAGGAAATCCTAGTCAAATTAGGACTCTAATTCCTAGTTTGAACAAGTTTAATGAATGCAGCGTATGCCACTTGTCCAAAACGATTTAAAAATATTCCATAGTCTAAATAACTTCATAAATAATGTATCTAAATAGGATTTGAACGAAAATAAAATATAAATACAAGATTAAACCCGAAAACTCCCAAATAGCCTTTTTGGGTGCATTTTGGGCACTTTAAGGTTCTCTCTTGTATCTTCAGCTCCAAGCTTGAATCTTTGAGTTCCAATGGCATGAATATTCATCTTAGATGTGGTAATGAAGGTATGGAAAGTTAGAGCTCAAAAATCCAGCTTGTGGACACAAAATGCAATAAGAACACTTAAGGTGGCTCAAATGGTGCACTTTGAGTGTTTCCCTTGATGTCCTTGTTTTGAGACTTGTCTAAGCACTCCAGAATTGAGTACCAAGCATGTCCATCATTTCCATATGGTGTCTTGAAAATTCCAGCAGCTCCTTGTGAAGTTTCATGTCCATTCTCCATGAAGAAACTTGAAACAAAGCCTTGTAGTGCACTTGAGAGCTCCTTAGCTTTCTTCCTTGTCATAGGTCCACTAGAAACCTTCAATGGGTCCTTGCCTTCTCCATGTGTGCCTTCCTTGATCATATCAACTCCCCCCTCCTTAGAAGGATTCATCCACGAATCTGCATGTTCAAACAAAGACAAATCAGAAACATTAAAAGTAGCACTCACATTGTACTCACCCGGCAAGTCTAGCATGTATGCATTGTCATTGATTTTATTAATGACTTGGAATGGACCATCTCCTCTTGTATGAAGCTTAGTCCTTCTTACAGCTAGAAATCTTTCTTTTCTCATGTGTAACCAAACCCAATCTCCAGGCTCAAACACAACTCTCCTTCGGCCTTGATTGGCTTTTTTAGCAACTTGTTGATTTTTGAGTTCAATTTGTTGCTTAACCTTCTCATGCAACTTCTTGATGCTCTCGGCCTTCTTAATACCATCCAAACTAGATACCTCATGAGTAGGTAATGGTAAAAGATCCAATGGAGTTAAAGGATTAAAACCATAAACAATCTCAAAAGGTGACAAATTAGTAGTAGAATGCATGGATCTATTATAAGCAAATTCTACATGAGGCAAACAATCTCCCCAAGCTTTCAAATTTTTACCAATGATAGCCCTAAGCATGGAACCTAAAGTCCTATTAGTTACCTCAATTTGCCCATCAGTTTGTGGGTGACAAGATGTAGAAAACAAAAGCTTAGTTCCTAACTTACCCCACAAAGTCCTCCAAAAGTGGCTTAGAAACTTAGTATCTCTATCCGAAACTATTGTTCTAGGAACACCATGAAGTCTAACAATTTCTTTGAAAAACAATTCAGCCACATGAATAGCATCATCAGTTTTATTGCATGGAATAAAATGAGCCATCTTAGAAAACCTATCAACAACAACAAAGATTGAGTCACGGTTTCCTTTAGTCCTAGGCAATCCAACAATGAAGTCCATAGAAATATCTACCCATGGATGACTAGGTGTAGGAAGTGGTGTGTATAACCCATGTGAAGTGTGAGTGGATTTTGCCTTCCTACATACAATGCATTGCTCACATACCTTCTTCACATCCTTTACCATATTCGGCCAATGGTAATGTTCCTTCAAAGTATGCAAAGTCTTGGCTTGTCCAAAGTGACCCATAAGTCCTCCACAATGAGCTTCCTTTGTGAGCAATTCCCTCAAAGATGTCTTTGGTATGCACAACCTGTTTTCTTTGAAAAGAAAGCCATTAACTTGGTAGAACTTCTCAAAAGCAAAGTTAGAACACTTAGAATAAATCTCACCGAAATCATCATCACTAGCATACAAATCCTTCAAGTGTTCAAAACCCAAAACTTTTGCATCTAAAGCCGAAAGTAAAGCATACCTTCTTGAAAGTGCATCCGCCACTATATTATCCTTACCTTGCTTGTATTTGATAACATATGGGAATGACTCAATGAATTCTACCCATTTAGCATGCCTTCTATTCGACTTACCTTGCCCACTAAGAAACTTAAGGGCTTGGTGATCAGTGTGAATCACGAACTCTCTTGGCCACAAATAATGTTGCCAAGTCTCCAAAGCTCTTACCAAAGCATAGAGCTCCTTGTCATATGTGGGATAGTTCAAGCTAGCACCATTCAACTTCTCACTAAAGTATGCAATGGGGCGGCCTCCTTGCATCAACACAGCTCCAATGCCTATACCTGAAGCATCACACTCAACTTTAAAAGTATTAGCAAAGTTAGGCAAAGCTAAAAGTGGTGCATGGCATAACTTATCTTTTAACAACCCGAAATCATCTTCTTGAGCTTTTCCCCACTTAAATCCCACATTCTTCTTTATAGCTTCAGTTAGAGGTGCAGCAATGGTAGAAAAATTTCTAACAAACCTCCTATAGAAGCTAGCTAACCCATGGAATGATCTCACCTCAGTAATGGATGTTGGCGTCGGCCATTCTTGTATGGCTCTCACCTTCTCTTGATCTACCTCAATTCCATGTGAACTTACAACAAATCCAAGGAAAATAACTTTGTCAACACAAAAAGAGCACTTCTTCAAGTTAGCATACAACTTTTGTCCTCTTAAGGTGCTTAGTACTTGTGTGAGGTGTCCAACATGCTCTTCTAAGTTCTTGCTATATACTAGGATATCATCAAAGTACACAACAACAAACTTTCCAATGAAGTCACGCAAGACATGATTCATAAGTCTCATGAAAGTACTAGGAGCATTAGTTAGTCCAAAAGGCATAACTAACCATTCATAAAGTCCAAACTTGGTTTTGAAAGCAGTTTTCCTTTCATCCCCTTCCCTCATTCTAATTTGATGGTACCCACTTTTTAAATCAATCTTTGAAAACAAAGTAGAACCATTCAACTCATCAAGCATATCATCAAGTCTAGGAATAGGATGTCTATACTTTACAGTGATCTTGTTGATAGGCCTACAATCCATGCACATGCGCCATGAGCCATCCTCCTTTGGCACCAAAAGTACAGGCACGGCACAAGGACTCAAACTTTCCCTCACAAGGCCTTTGTCCAACAACTCCTTTACTTGCTTCTCAATCTCCTTAGTCTCCTCAGGATTTGTTCTATAGGCTGGCCTATTTGGAATTGGTGCTCCCAGGACTAGGTCTATTTTGATGTTCAATGCCTCTAATTGGAGGCAAACCTCTCGGATCTTCAGGGAAAACATCTTCAAAGTCCTGCAACAAAGACATAACAACACTAGGAAGATGTGTTAGATTATTGACAACAAGTAAAGATTCTTTGTAAATTAAAAGAAGCACTAGTCTTTGTGCTTGAATGGCTTTCCTCACATCACTCATTTTAGCAATATAGCACTCTTTTTTGCCACTCAACTTCCTCTCATTCTTTTCTCTCGGGAACTCTCCACTCTTCTTCCCCTCATGGTCACTCATCTCACTTGATCTTTCATTTTGTCTCTCGGCTTTCCCCTCTTCACTCTTGCCCTCAACTTTCCCCTCATTTATTTTTCTCTCAACCTTACTTTGAAGTTTCCTTTGATCCTCCAAAACTTGTTGTGGTGAAAGTGGACTAAGTGTAACCGGCCTTCCTTCATGGACAAATGAGTACAAGTTTTTCTCTCCATCATGTGTGACCTTCTTATCAAATTGCCACGGCCTTCCAAGCAAAATATGGCAAGCATGCATAGGAACAACATCACAAAGAATTTCATCATGGTAAGTACCAATTTTGAATTTAACCGAAACTTGCTTTACCACTTTTACCTCCCCGGCATCATTCAACCATTGAAGCTTATATGGTTGTGGGTGTTTTTGTGTTGGAAGCTTCAATTTCTCCACCATGGTTGAACTTGCTACGTTGGTGCAACTCCCTCCATCAACAATGAGGCTGCACACTTGATCTTTAATTCGGCATCTAGTGTGAAAGATGCACTCCCTTTGATTGGCCTCCTCCTTGGCTTGCACACTTAGAGCTCTCCTAGCCACAAAAGCAAAGTCACCCTCCTCGGGCTCAAGTGTGTCTTGCTCATCCTCCTCCAATGGTGGGGTCTCCTCCATGGCATCCTCCTCCTCAGATGTGATCTCACCATCATCTTTGAGAATCATCACCTTTTTGTTAGGACAATCTCTCATGTAGTGCCCCTTGCCTCTACACTTGAAGCACTCAATCTCCCTTGACTTTGGCACATCTTTGGGTGGCACCTTGGGCTTGTCTTGTTGAGGCCGAGACATGCTTCCTTTGGTAGCCTCCATTCTTGGCTTTGGTGCCTCCTTGCTCCATGTTCCCCTCCATGTGGAACTCCCTCCTTGAGCCATCTTGGATGCCTTAGACCTCTTGATGATTCTTTCGGCCTTGGTGGCATGGTGAAGCAAATCTTCCATGTTGACATATGGCACCATCTCCACTTTGTTGGCAATCTCATGGTTAAGGCCATTGATGAATCTAGCAATGGTAGCCTCCTCATCCTCAATGATATTGGCTCGGGTTAATGTCATCTCCAAGTCCTTGTGATAGTCCTCCACACTCCTTTGGCCTTGCACAAGCCTTTGAAGTTTGAGGTGTTGATCTCTATAGTAGTAACTTGGGACAAATCTCCTTCTCATCATGGCTTTAAGAGCTCTCCATGTATTGATGGGTTCCTCCTCATTCCTCCTCCTAGAAGTGACAACCTGGTTCCACCATACAAGAGCATAATCAGTGAATTCAATAGTAGCCAATTTAACTTTCTTTTCCTCAGAATAGTGATGGCACTCAAACACCATCTCAATCCTTTGCTCCCACTCCCAATATGTATCCGGATCACTCCTCCCTTGAAAAGGTGGAATGGACAATTTGATGGAGCTTAGATTGTTGTCCTCCCTTGGCTCCCCCCTCCTTGGAAGCCCATGGTCATGCCAATGCCCTTCTTCCTCCTCGGGTTCTTCTCTCCTTGGACCTCTCCTTGGTTGCAAGATGGGATTTGGTCTCCTTGGCAACCTCAAGTCAATGTCTTCAATCCTCCCAACAAGCCTATTGAGAGTTTCTTGAAGCTCTCTCATGGTTGGCTCATCATTGTTTCTCACTTCCATCCTCCTATCCTCTTGGCCCTCCATACTCCTGAAAATTCAAAGATCCTCACAAGCACTCACCTCACGTGTTTCACTCAAAATATGAACACTCAAAACACTCAATTTGTTAGTGAGATATTGCTATTCAAAGAGTTCTCAAAAGTTTTAAGAAAACTATCCTCAAAGCACACAAGAAAACTTGAATTTTTGAAGAACTATTTTGACTCCAAAAGAGGTGGGCTAAACAAGCTTTAAAAGACTCTAGGAAGCTCTTGCAATTGATGATCACAAGAACCACAAAGAAAGCTTTTTGGCTAGAAAACAATGGGATAGGTTTTGGGCACGAAAACTTTTAACACTTTGTAAAAAAAAAAAAACCTTCTTTTCAGCAAGCTCTTTCCTTTGTACTTTTCTTTTTCTGTCTTTGTTCTTTTCTTTCCTTTTCTTTGTTCTTTATCTCTTTTCTCTCTCTTTTTTTTCCTCTTTTTGCTTGCTGTTTTGATGCTAACCAAATGTTCTCTTTGAAATTCCTGACTGTCAAAGACAAAAAGTTAGAATTCTTTTCGGCCAAGACAAGAAACTATTGAAATTTGCACAACTAGAAATCAACATTGGTTATATGAAACCAATTTGAAATCAACGTTGGTTGCGTAAAACCAATTTGAAATCAACGTTGGTTGTACCGTAAATTCCTCAATTTGGATCCTTCTTTTTTTTTTGGTGTTTTCTGGACTCTAAGATGCTGGAAACAATGAAAACAGAAGAGATTAATAGGGCTAGAAACAAAACAGAAAGATGAGAATTAAACAAGAACAAACAAGTAGAAACCGAGAACACAAGGTGACATGGATTGACTTCTTTTTGTTGTTTTTGTGAATTTCAGACTTGAACAAGGATGGAATAAAAAGAACATACCTGAAATAAGAAGAAAATAGATTAAAATAGAGAATTAAAACATGAAAATTACTGGACAGAATTGAAAGAAAAATGAAGGGAGACAAGAACACAAGATATGTCCTTTAATAGAACTTGTGGCTCTGATACCAACTGATGCGAACCCCGAGGGTATAAAGACCATGAAAAGTGCCCAAGATATGATTCAAGCTCCACAAGACATCAAAGAGACTAGGTTTAAAACCCCCACCCCTAATCAACCTGTGATTAGAAACGAGAAGTATAGAACTCCAAGAACACAAGCAAACTTGTACACCAAGGCAGTCCACAAAGAACCAAAGAGAAAACCTCTCCAAAGAGCAATATTATTTCGGCATAAATCTGTGTGTTTGCATCCAGAATATGTGCCTTTATATAGGCCTAAACTAGGGTTAAAATCTGGGCAAAATTCGCAGCCTAAATCCCTTAGGAATCCTAGATACAAAGACATAGGAAATCCTAGTCAAATTAGGACTCTAATTCCTAGTTTGAACAAGTTTAATGAATGCAGCGTATGCCACTTGTCCAAAATGATTTAAAACTATTCCATAGTCTAAATAACTTCCTAAATAATGTATCTAAATAGGATTTGAATGAAAATAAAATATAAATACAAGATTAAACCCAAAAACTCCCAAATAGCCTTTTTGGGTGCATTTTGGGCACTTTAAGGTTCTCTCTTGTATCTTCAGCTCCAAGCTTGAATCTTTGAGTTACAATGGCATGAATATTCATCTTAGATGTGGTAATGAAGGTCTGGAAAGTTAGAGCTCAAAAATCCAGCTTGTGGACACAAAATGCAATAAGAACACTTAAGGTGGCTCAAATGGTGCACTTTGAGTGTTGCCCTTGATGTCCTTGTTTTGAGACTTGTCTAAGCACTCCAGAATTGAGTACCAAGCATGTCCATCATTTCCATATGGTTTCTTGAAAGTTCCAGCAGCTCCTTGTGAAGTTTCATGTCCATTCTCCATGAAGAAACTTGAAACAAAGCCTTGTAGTGCACTTGAGAGCTCCTTAGCTTTCTTCCTTGTCATAGGTCCACTAGAAACCTTCAATGGGTCCTTGCCTTCTCCATGTGTGCCTTCCTTGATCATATCATCCATCATGCCAACCTTTGTTGACAATAACTCAAGATTCCAATATAGCCGGCAGAGCCATGTTCTACAGAGGGAATCAAGCAGCTTTTGTGCCAATGATTTGACTATGATGAATCAAGACTCCTACCTAACAAGGAAGGAAGTTAAATAGATTAAGGAAGAAAATACCGTTAACGTTGTGATCCATTCAAATCAATCATAACCTCTATACCAAAAGCTTCACCCTTTCACCTTAGTAAAAAGAAGATTAGTTAGACATAATAAAAGTAAACAACATGTAGAAAGATGAAATAAACATAGATTAAAAGATCAAGAATGAAGAGGACAAGAACAAGAAAACACTTGGATAGAGCTTCGGTATTGAAAACTAGAACAAAACTAAAGAAGAAAATCTAAAGAGATCCAATAACATGGAAATGGCCTACGAAAATTGCCAAAGAAAATGGCAACCTTCACCCTCCCCCCAAGGTGCCTATTTATAGAGTTTTGGGGTGGGTGAAATGGTAAAAATAAAATGGTAAAATGCAGGTAAATACAAATCAACAATGGCAGGCCGCAACTTATTTTAATTTTTCGATCATTGTAGACATTAGATCAGCTCTACCTCAAAGCACAGAAGTTGTAGATGTCCTCTTTATCTTCGAATTGATAGCTTGCTCATTCAAATCGGACATCTGTAGCTCAAGTTATGATTTTTCTACCGAAACTGCTCTTCAGCACACGAAATAACGAAGGGTCTCCTCTATAATCAGATTTCGGGGATGAAAATGATCAAACTAACTTGTGGAATGAAGCAGAGTTGAAGATCTATGTGTTGAATTTAAGATGAATTTGGAATCACTCAGTTCCGATGCCTACAACTGCAGATATGATTTTTTCTCGCGAAGGGCCGCAAAGTGATGATTTCTACCTACATAAAAAATAATTATTTAATATATATATATATTTAATATTAATGAACAGTAAACCACATATGTATAGTAAATATGCGTATGAACAGCGAAATACGCGTATGAACAGTAAGTCAGTGAATAGTAAAAATGCATGAATTGTACTCGGTGGAAAAAATGCTCAAAATATAGAAATTAATCATACTCAAAGTATATAATGATGATTTAAACCCTTAATAACAATACACTTATGAGTATTCATCACACCCCCCAACGAGGTTCTTGCTAGTCCCTAGCAAGTGTAACCGAAGAAAATAAACAAAATACATAATCTAACAACTCATGACAAATCATGCTATGAATATATAAAACTTGTAAACTTGACTTGCAAGTAATTAATGAAAGGAGAAAAGGTTAAGTCCTTGTTACCGGAGGTAGAAGATCACTCTCTAAGTATTTGCACTTATTTTAAGGTGGGTTTGTGAACAGCTTACTTTGTGTTTCTTAATTCGGAGCTTGCAAGGGGATCCAACTTCACCCTCACTAGATTCCCAAAAGGGGACTGCATGTAAATTTAAGTCCAATGGTCTTTATACAAGGTTGTAATGAGGCTGGGTTTGGTGAAAACGGGAATCGGATGGAAACTTTTTAATGGTGGAGTTTAAGAGAACTAGTAATACAATGAATAATAAATATGGGCACTTAAAACACTAAATACCCAACTCAACCCTAGTCTCCAAGTCCTCTTCAAAACACAATTCCTTATCAAACATGAGTTTAGAAAACTAATATGGTTGAGTTTTAAACTTATTGAATTTAACACTTTTTTTTTATTTTTTTTTTACCTCTCTTTATTTCAAAATAGCTGGCCTCATTTGACTTGAACAAATATTAAGGCTGAAGTTGTGTTTTCTTTTTTTCAAAATTGTCTCCCATGATTATGCATTTATCTGACAGAAAAGAAAAAAGAAAATGTCTTTCATCTTTGCTTTAGTAAAGATTCCACATGGGTATGAGCATATATAATTTTATTTGAAAAGGAAAAAGAACAATTTTTTTTTTTGAGACTACCATAAAAGAAAATGAGGCTAAGTATTATGAAACGAATAGTCTTTTTTTTTTAATTTATCTATATATATATATATATATATATATATATATATATATATGTATATATAACTTTATTTTGCGATGGCTTTTTCTTATGATCTCATTTTTGCCTTTTTCTACCATAAATCAAAATTTGTTTAAAACTCAACCATCCAATGATATACACTCAATTTTTATGATTTAAGCTCAACTCACCCCAATTTTTTCACAATGAAAAATTAAGCACAAGGTAACCTAACATATTCTAAAGTACACCCCACACTTATTATTTATTTTACAAAAAATAACACATTCATTTTAATTCTCTAAGCCCATAATCATATAAGCATCACTAGTTCCAAGGACAATAAAGGATCAAAATGAAGTTGAAGTGTTTAAACATATAAGGTTCAAACAAAGAATAAGGCTATAAGGCTTAAAGGGGCTCACTAAGGGATAATGTACAAGGTTAGCCTTTTGGTAAGTGGTTGGCCCTAAAATGCCATCTTCTTTCTTAAATTTACATACAAGAAGTGAGGTTGCATGGGTCCTTAAGGTCACCCATCCAAGCAAGGTCTAGCTCAAAACACAAAGTAAGCACTCTCAATAAAGAAATTCACACATCCTAATAAACACAAAAGGCTCAAAAGTGCCCACCGGTTATTTATTTTCCTTAGGTAACAAGAAACATACTTTAACTACTTTTAAAAATTAACAACCATTTCAAATTTACAAGGTATACATCCAATCATGATATTTCCATGAGTTGGGCCTAAATGCAAACAAATAACCCAAATTCATGCTAAATGTTCCTACATGCAACTATTTATGCTTGCAAGAAAAAAATGTTATGCATGTCACACAAAATAGGATGCGTCTCAAAAGTGAAAAATTACTCTTTACTCAGCCATCATAAACTAAGTGCTTTGTCTAATGGTTTTTGTCGTGCCCTAAACTGCCCCTAGCCCATTTGGGCCCGATTACTCAAAACATGCAGCGGAAGTTTTCATTACACAAAGGGGGCTTTTAAAACTCATTAAGACTTATGGGCACGAACCCCAAGATACTTACCGGTACTAGCTTCTTAAGTTCTTTAATTAAGGTTAAGTTGAAGTGATCTCAGAAACAAGCTAGCACCTTTGTGGATTTCATGTGTTCATTTTCATGGTCTTTACCAAGCTTAGCCAAGAATATGCATGGCAATCAAAACATCAACTTAAGTTTGAAAACTTAATTTTCATGCATATGCTTTGCATGCTTTCAACATAGACATGGGCTTATGGGCCTTTTAGTACTTAACATGCATATGGCCCAAAATTAACCAAGAACATATTCAAATTTTCCAAGTTCTTATTTAAGCCCAAAACGTACATTTAAGCCTAATTTTAACATGCTTCAAGTTTCATGAAAACATAACCCATAAATTCATGCATGGGCCTTGGTAAGTCCACCAAACAATAAAAACACCCAAAAATGTCCAAGTCCATAATACAAGCCCAAAGCCAAGTTTGGCCAAATTTTAGCTAAGTCCATAATATGGTCACTAAACTTAGACCAACAAAAATACATGCTTAAAAGCAAGCCATAAATCCACAAAGCTATGGAACACAAATTTCCACCATAATAGACCTTGTTCCCACAATTCTAAGACTTCAAGTCCTGCACAAAAAGTCCACATTTTTTTTAGCTTGTTTACAAGCAACTTATATACTTAGAACACTTAAAATATTTTGAGCAATACCATACACAAATCCAACCTTAGCACACAGAAAGAGTACTCAAGACTCTTAGCTTGATCTTTCAAGCAAACCTTTACCTACAAAAGTAAAGTAGGGCGGGTGAGTTATAAAACTCAATAAGGATTCCATGGCATCCAATGCCTAACTTATGGACTCCAAGGCCTAACATATGCCAAGAATGTAATGGAAAAATAATCCTTACTCCTGCAAAGAAAACACAAAGATACATGTATATAACAATAATATCATAATCGAGGGTTAGCATGCACAACAATTCAAAGGAGCACCCAAACACACGCCACTTAACACTTTGTTCACAGAAGGGCAGCAAGCATCCCTCAAGTTTTAATTCAATAATTTCATATACTTAATTTTTTTGGAGAGCTCACTTAGCATAGGAATTAAGGTGGCCGCCTTAACTCCTAGCCCATAATGCTTGCTTACTTAACTTAGCTTATGAGCAAAACAGAATTGCCGAAGCAATAACATAACTTAAGCCCTTTTAGCACTCCTAGGATCACATGGTTCTTTGACCATCACCTAGGGGCCCGAATACTCACACAAAAAATCCATGGAACTATACCATGCAATAAAGTGATTATAGGAATCCTTACCCATAACACCGAAAGCTTTAGAAGCTTATTTTCCTTCTTTTTCCTTGCTTGTTGACTCTAGAAATTGTTTTCTAGCATAAGAACCAAGATGGGGCAAATTTTATTAGTAACCATAAGGTACCAAGAACACTTGGTGATTAACACAAAATACCAAGAACACTTGGTGTACACTTACAAAACCTCACAAAAGAGGTAAGGCCAATTTCTTGTACTTGATGTTCTTCAAGCTTCTTCTTGATTTCTTGCTTCTAATGAACTAAGAAACTCAATCACACAAAGAGCTCCTTGAGTAGAGCTTAAAACCTCCAAGAAATGGAAATGGTCAAATTTTCCTCCTTGGTTTTCTTTGAATTCTTCACTTGATTCTTGCTCTTTATGGTCTTAGAGCTTGAATTCTACCAAGAATACTTGGTTTTAATTTGAGGAAGGATGATTTCTAGCTATGGCCAAATATTTAGAGGAGGAAAAGAGTTGGAAATGTGATTGGAATGGTGAGACTTGGTATGGAAGAAAATGGAGAGAAAAGGAGAGAGTTTGAGAGCAAATGGCTTTGAATGAGTGGATTGATTATGTTTTAATGTGTGGGAAGGTGATGGCCGGCCATATGGGAGAGAATGAGTGTATAATGTGCTTGGAATAGTGGGAGACAAGATTTAATGGAAGGAAGACTAATTGGAAGACTTTTGTGTAAGTTGGTAGAAAAAGTCAAAAGTAGGTAAAGAAAAAATCCAAGGTGATGACTAAGGGTGAGAGGTGGATTAAAATAATGGGATTTGGAGGGAGGTGACATAAGATATTGGGAATTGGAGGGGCATGGCTGGCCAAGGCATCCTAGGCCACTAAAATGGCCTAATTCCCCCTTTAGTCCTCCAACTTTCTGATTTTGGGCAATTGAGCCCAACTACTAAAAATCCCTTTGTTCAATTGAGTCCCTCACCTTTAAAAATGACCATTTTCATCACTAATTCTCTTGGCCTAAGCCAAGCTTATTTTTAAGATGTTCAACACTCAATTATGCACATTCCATATTGTCTCCTCAATTTAATTGAGCTAAATTCCCGATTAAGGAAAAATTCTTATGCTCCAAATCCATTTAATCCGGGACCTAATCACTTTGGATTGTCTGGGCATTACAGTTTTAATATCAGCATTAGAGAAACTAAACTAAAAAAAATCAAATATCAACTATTCCTCCCCCCAACCAGATTGAGACATTGTCCCCAATGTCAAAACATAGATAAGAAGAGTGAAGAAGAAATTACCTGAACTGGTAGTTATTGAAATTGAAAAACCTGAAATAACTTAAACTAGAATAAAGAAAATGTTGATAATAAAACTAAAAGACAAGATAAATAGATCCACAAGTCCGATTGCTCTCTTCCACAGTGTTTCATCACTTATTAAGGATTGACAACCTGTAAAAAAAAATAACAAAAATAAAATGACATTAATGTATAGTAGTTGTGATTGTGGCTCACATTTTCCACTGATTTTATGTCCAGTAACAACATCAACGCCTTCTATGAGTCGGGGATATGCTTCCCATCCAGTTTTCTTACAAACTGGCAAATAGGGTCATTTAAAGTCAGATTCCCAAGACTTTAACACTCTCACTCTTTATGAAAAGCCCACTATAAATTAAGAATTTCATGTTGTACTATTCCACAAGAATGCATTTCAAGAGTCAACCGTATATCATCCAAAGATTCCTTACGCAGGCCATTCTTAATGAATTTTCTTTTATCTTCTCGATTATCGGACATCATCCCTAAAGAACGAAATTTAGTATCACAATTCCATTGACTGCAATAATGACAGACGCGTAACCTTTTTGCTCTTCGCTTTTTGGCATAAGAGCTTTTGCCTAAGCCAGGCATGCGGGGCACAAATGCATCTGGAACTTCACTAGTCAAATGGACCTTAGCTTCAATTAACCAATGCACTTCTTCAGGAACGCCTTTTTACATAAAAACTCTAAATCTTTCACATCTAGCTTGATAAATCCTTTTAAGAACATTTATTGGGAGAGAAGGAAAGTATTTTCGCAAAGCAGAAAGAACAGAATCCATTGGTGAGAAAAAATTGAGAGAGGAGAGAAAGAAATCAGTTATTATGGGAAACTGAGATAACCAACTTGAGAGCCACGGAGTACCGTATCCGCCACTTAACTGAGAAGAAATGGATCCTACTTTTTGACAATTTTCAAAGGCTTTGTAGAATGCATGTGCATCTTTAAACAAAGAGGGCCAGTGAAATCCAGACTGCAAAATCTTTATAGCTGTTTTCTTTGACAAAAAATGCCCTCCGCATGTTTCAAAATGAGAAAATTCAATAACACTTTTTATCTTATCCTTTGGTATGCATCTCATAAATATCTGGTCAGGACATTCTTTGAAAATATAAGAGTCATCCCAATAAAAATTTTTCACCTCATGTAGAAATTTCTTGTTATCTTGGATACTCCATTGAGGTGGTATCTGTCCTGTCACCAAAAAATTGACAATATTAGCAAACCAAGGTACTGTAGTGACAGGAAATAGAAATTTTTCAAGAAAACAATAATTTATGGGTGTAGCCTCAATTGTTGAATCTGTTCTCAGCCTTGACTTAGCATCTTTCTCTGACATTAGGTACTTCAATTGTTTGGGTAAAAGCTTCAACTCAATTGTGTGAATTTTATTTTGCTCTTCAATTTTCAGTTTCCAACATGTGTTTCCTTCCACCTGTGTAGAATCAAGTAATGCACATATGTTAGAATTATCCTAATCCATTTGCATACTTGATTCAAATGAATTAACTAAACACTTTTTAAGAGGATCAGAAATACTCCCTTCTTGGATATAGTTTTCTACAATTTCACCAATGATGCAGACATCTTCACTTTCATCTTCTTTTTCAAGAGGTTGCTTAAGCAAATTAAAAATATTTAGCTCCAATGTCATATTTCCAAATGACAACTTCATTAGTCCATTCTTGCAATTAATCAAAGCATTAGATGTTGCTAAAAATGGGCGTCCCAATATAACAGGTGTTGAATTCTTGATTTCCACTGGTGGTGTGTCCAAAATAATAAAATCCACAGGATATATAAATTCATCAACTTGGACTAACAAATCTTCAATGATTCCTCTATGCACTTTCACTGACCTGTCAGAAAGCAAAAAAGTTACTTCAGTTAGTTTTAACTCATCCAAATTTAGTTTTTGGTAAACTGAATATGGAAGTAAGTTTACACTAGCTCCAAGATCAAGTAATACTTGCTCAATTTTATGTTCTCCAATGAAACATGAAATTGTTGGACAGCTAGGATCCTTGTATTTCAAAGCAGTATTATTTTGAATAACAGAACTTCGCTGCTCGGCCAAGAAGGCTTTCTTTTTCTCATTCAGTTTTCTTTTAACAGTGGACAAATCCTTAAAAAAATTGGCATAAGAAGGTATCTATTTAATTGCATCCAACAAGGGGATATTGATCTTTACCTGCTTGAAGATATCAAGAATTTCAGGATTCTTATTCACCTTCTTAGGAACAATTAATTCCTGAGGAAATGGAGCTGCAGGTGGAGATTCAATTTGTTCTTCGCTTGGTATAGGTTCAACCCCTTCTTTACTCTTAGAAGTTGACTCATCCTCTCCTTCACAAGGATCAGGAATGGATTTTTTAACAACCTTACCGTTGCGGAGTGTAATGATTGACTTCACTTTGATGGCGATGAGGGTCATCAGTATATCCACTGTGTGTCGTGGAGAATGCAGCAGGAGTTTCCGGAGGTGTAGGTGAGCCCTGAAAGAAGGTGCTCTGTGTGGATTGCCTGTGATGGCCGGCAGCATCTTCGCGTGGCAGGCACGGTGAGGCCAAGAAGGACTTCCGGTATGAGAGAGACGTCTGAAACGGGGATTCCTCAAGAGGACTGGCCTGAAACACTCAAAAAACAGGGGTTAGGAGGTCCCCGGAGTGATTTTCCAGGGAGGAGCCTCCGACGCCCAAGTCAGTGCTTTGGGAGAGAGGTAGAGAGAGATCGAGAAAGGTCGAGAGAGGTCCTTTGCCTGTGACCATTCCCCTGGTATATATAGGAGGGGGTGAGCCCTTCAGATTGCAGCACGTGTATGGACGAACACCATCCGTACTTCTGGGCGTGGGGGGCCCCTAGCCACCTGCAGGTTCCTCGAGCCATGAGCTGCGATAATCATAGCCCTACATGACAGGACATAGGTAGTGGTAAGGCGTCAGAGTGCCTGCGAGGACGGCGTGTAGGGTGTACGGGCGTAATGTCAGAGGCTCCTTGATGGCTCCTGCTGTACCTCCGAGGTCCCCTTGGTTGATGTCTCACTTCGGAGTGAGGGACCTTTTCCCGGAGTTGCAGTGCTACTTCGGGGCATTTCCTGGCTCCGAAGTTAGCCTTTTGGGGGACTTTCACCTGCAGAAGGTGGCTGAAACTTCTCCCCAAAGCTGACTCGGTCGTCCTCCCGATGGAGGCGATATGGTAGTTTCTCGAGGTAGGTATTGGCGGGCTACTGAGGTCGCGTGCCTCCGGCATTTGGCTCCCTCCTTTCCGGGGTCCTTAGGTGTTTGGGGCGATAACACTTTGGCTATCACATGCCCCCTTCGGTAAGCCGAAGTGGAGACTTTGGCTAGTGGTCCTTTTGTGGGCGCTTTTCAGGACTTGGGGTGTACCGTTCGCAGGAGAGTCATTTTGCCACCTGGGGGCATGGTTTGTTCGAACAGGTGTCACCTGTCTGCCCTTTGGTGTCCTCAAGATCCCCACCCTCTCTACTTTTTTCTGCCACAGGTTAGTGGACCGTCATGTTTTGAAACTAGGCGTGTCAGTTTGGGGCTGTACACCCAGGTTTTCAAGATGTTAGAAAACGTGTCCTAGTTTCTCGTGACAGGCGACACGTGGCAGGTGCTGGTTGGGATGGGTACGTCTTTTCACGTGCGAGGGGCAATTATGGCGATGTTTCGCCTTCAAGCCGCAATTATGACGCCCTTTCGGCTTCCCTTCCTTGATCTATATAAGCCTCCTCCTGTCATTCTCCTCATTTTTTTTTCTTTGCTCTTACTTTGCTCTCATTTGCTCTTGCGTCTTCTCTTGGCTTTTTCCTTTTCCCGGCGACGATTTTTACGGCGGAGCGATTCCCAACATCTTGCACGACGGCGTCCTGGAATCCTGATTTTGGCAAGACTTTTGGTGGGTTCTTCCTTCAGTTTCTGCTTTTCTTTTAGCTTCCCGAAGTCATTTTTCTTCTTTCCGAAGTCTCTCTTTTGGTCAACCATGTCTTCGGCTATTCCCGAGAGCTGGCAATCTCTTATGTCCCACCCTTGTTGCTCCACTTCTGAAAAATTAGAGAAATGGACAACCAAATTTTTTCTTCCCTCCTATGCCACCACGAGGTTACCCCACCTTGGTCACTTCAGCTTTATGAATCAGGACGACGAGGTTACCGTTTTCTGAGCCCAACTGAAGGTCAGACTTCAGTATCCTCCAGCGAGGATGATTTGCGACTTTTGCCAATTTCGTGGCATAGCCGTAAATCAGCTTCCTCCCAACTCGTACTGCTATTTCAACGCCTTTCTCTGCATGTGCGGGGTCTTCGGGGTAGAACCCCATTTTATCCTGTTCATGCAGTATTATAAGCTCTATCCGGTCCCGAAGGGTGGCTTTTATTTCATGCTACCTCGGGGACCTGGGAGCAAGAAATTTATGTTCACCTTCGCTCCCAAGGATAGCTGGCGAGGGTGGCAAAGGAAGTTCTTCTTCCTAAAAGTGGCGGAGGCCTGGTCGTATGTTCCGACTAAGTGGGCTCGGGGAAAGCTGGAGACGGATGTCGTGGATCCCAAGAAGTTGCTAACTTCCGAGTTGACGGTGAGGTTTGAGGACTTCGACAGACGTATCAGTGCCGTCGCCGACTGGGATGTCGAGGTCCCTCCACGCTCTCTCTACCCATTCCCCATCATGTGGAAACTCATGACCGAGGATGTTCTTTGGGAATTGGGGGTGGTTAAGGAGCACAAGACGGATCTTGGCATGCCAGGTCCTGCTACCGAGGGGAGGGACTCTTGGCTAGTGAAGCTCATTCAGAGAGAGCTCACTTATGAGGCCTTCTTTGAAAGTAAGTTTCTTTCAAAGTTTTTCAGCAGAAGTGTTTGTCTGGACTCACACTGATGTCTTCCCTCTTTTTTAGAGATGGGCAATGAGTCTGCTGCCTACTATAAGTCTCTCTTCCTTGGTCAGGCCGAGAAGGGAGAGCAAGCGAAGAAAGGCGTCTCCAATAGGCGCAAGACTACTGGGAGCGGACCATCTTCGGCCAAGAAAGCAAAGAAGGATACCCTTCTTCCACCCTCGGAGGATGTGGCGGAGGTCAGAGGTGTCATTGCAACTTCCACGGAGGTTGGCGGTGTCATTGCAACTTCCACCAAGGTTGCAACTCTCACCAAACCTGAAACTCCCATCGAGGTTCCTGCCGGGGTGGTCGCTGTTACTGCTTCTCTAAGTCCCGCCACGTCGGTGGATCTTTTGGGCTCTTTAGCGGGGAGTCCCTCTGTCAAGGAGTTCGAAAAATGCAGAAGGGACAAAGGCAAACATGTCCCTACTAACGTGGAAGAGGTTTGGGACTTCGGCGATGACGTTGCTAAGGTTGCGCTAGGTTTGTCTCTTATCTCCTTTTCGGTCTTTGCAATCTCATGGCTTTCTCAGTCAAGGATTTTTGCCTGATGAGACGCATGTTTTCTATTTTGCAGAGGATTTGGCGCCTTCAGCTTGGATGGTTGAGCATGCCCGAAGGCGGGCTCTTCGGGATTCCCACGTCCCAAAAGACAAAGTTTGGAGGGAGCTGTTCTGGTCTTTCATGGAGGACATGAATCTGTTCTCCGAGGATTGCCGAGAAATGGCTCCCAAGATGGCGAGGGGCGTCCTTACTCAGGCTTCCTTCAAGGCAGTTGCCGAGGAGTGTGCCTCCAAGGATTCCCTTGCCGCTAGAGTTTCCGAGCATGCCGTTCAGGTAATTTTTCAGGCTCCTTCATTTTTCCTCCCACTTTTTTGCCTAAGTGTTTTGGCTTTTCCTTGTGTCAATTTCGCTAAGTACCTTCTTTCTTTGCAGCTTCTGGGGTATAGCGGATACCTTCGAGCTTGGGTGGCAAAGCAGTCTTCAGTCCGAGCTTGGGCAGAAGGTAAATTGGAGAAGGCCAAGGTCTTCTGCGCTAACTCGATTGTGACGAACACCGAGTTGAGCCGTATAGCCAAGCAGAAGGTTGCCCAACTTCGGGAGGAGTTCTTGAAGGGCCAAGAAGATCTCTTGAAGGACTTCTCCAAGAAGATGTCTGACCTTGGTGAGAAGGTTGTGAGCTTAACCTCGACCAACGAGGCCATTCAGAAGGAGAGAGAAGAAGAAGCTGCTCTTTTGATGAAGGCTCTTGCCGACAAAGCCGAACTTCAAGCCAAGGTCAACTCATTGAAGAAGGATTCGAAGAAGAAGAAGCAGATAAAGGAGTTGGAGAAGGAGGTTGCCAGTCTTCAGAAGGAGGTTTCAGATCTTCAGAATGAGGCGGACAAATTGAACATAGAAAAAGACAAAGCCGTCCAAGCGACGAAGGCTGCCTTTCAGGATAGCTTCTGCCTAGCTTGTCACCAATTTCTAAAGAAATATCTAGACCTCGACCCTTCCTTCTTGGCTGCCCTGGATATTCCCAAGGGTCCTCGGTGGACTTGGTCAAAAGTTGAGTTCCTCAACCTGCCACTTGCCCCTTCTCCTGCACCGAAGGCGGCAGCCAAAGACACAGGAGTCGAAGCTTCCCATGACGCGGCGGTCCCTTAGATATTCTAGGGCCTTTGTCTTCTTCTTGTTCTTTGTATTTTTCTTCTTGTAACCTTCTCCTTGTACTAAGACCTTCTTCAATGAATTTTCCTTCATAATTTGGTTAAGTATTTTGAGCAATTTTTCCCTGTTTGTCCCGACCACTTTCGGTCAAGGGACTTCGGAAAGGTACGAGCAATTTTTGTTTCCCAATTGTCCATACCTCTTTCGGTCAAGGGACTTCGGAAAGGTACATTTTGCTCCCTTCACCGGCCATCCTTCAGGTAATCTCTTTTTGTTTCCGAAGTTTACTTAGGCAAGTTTTAGCTTGTCTTTGTCGGCCGTACTCGATGGACTTCACCTTTTTTGGGCATATAGCCCAACCACCTTTGGAAGGAAAATAGGAATTTCGGGAGTCAATGGACTTCACCCTTTTTTGGGCGTATAACCCCGTCATCCTTGGAAGGAAAACAAGACTTTCAGGAGTGTGTGCTTTAGCTTTGGTCGGCGAGTACTTTTAGATAGGGGAAACTTCTATACTTAGAGAAATTTCTCATATAAAATTCTAAATATAGAATTTCTTTAAGGCATCTGAGTGCCATGCATTTTCCAGTTTTCCGTCTTCGGCGTCGCCAAGCTTGTATACTCCCTTTCAGACATCATCTAGGACCAAATAAGGCCCCTTCCCGTTTGGCCGAAGTACCCCATGGGATGGTTTTCGGGGTTCAGACTCGGCCTTTCGGAGGATGAGGTCTTCTTCCTTTATTCCTTTTGGCCTATCATGCAGGTTTGCACTTATGGCCACCTTTTGCTGAAAGGCCTTTCTTCTGAGCTCGGCCATTTCTCAGTGTTCGTCAACTAGGTCGAGCTTAGTCCTCAACCCGAGGTCGTTTCCTCTTTCGGCGAACACCTGTATTCTAACTGATGGCCTTATTACTCCGATGGGGATAATGGCCTCTATACTGGAGATAAGTGAAAAAGGTGTCTCCCCCGTGGCCTCTCAGGGAGTTGTCCGAAGACTCTTCAGTACAGTAGGAAGTTTTCCTGGTCTTTTCCCTTTGTTTCCCCCAACCTCTTTTGTAGTCCCTCTTTTATAGTTGTGTTGGCTACCTCTACTTGTTTGTTGCTCTGGGGCTGAGCTAGTGGGTTGAAGTGAGTTTTTATTCCGAAGTCGGTGACGAATTCTTGGAATCCCTCGTCCATAGACTGGGAACCATTATCGGCCATTTTCACCGTCGATATGCCAAATCTGCATATCATGTTCTTCCAGATGAACTTTTGTATATCTTTTGCCGGAGTAGTTGCCAGGGGCTCTGCCTCCACCCACTTAGTGAAGTAGTCTGCTGCTACTACGCGGAATTTCGCTCCTTCGGGTGTTATCGGGAGTGGCCCGGTGAGGTCTATGCCCCATACTGCCAAGGGGCAAAGGTAATCTTCCAGGGTTATCCATTCCGAAGGCAGCCTTTGGGTGCTGGTGTGTCTCTGGCAATTTTCACACCTTCTGGACGAATTGTCCTGCACCTTTTTACCGGTACATCTTGCGTACCCCTGCCGGTATAATTCCTCCTTAATTAGGGAATGTCGTTCGGAACGTCTTCGCACTTTCTGCCACTTCGTGAGGATTTTCGGGACTTTTTGGTTGCGAGATACCTCCTTGTAGGGTCTTTCCACCCTTTGTCCGAGGTTGCTATACTCAGCGTTGCCATGCTCGGATGGCCTAGTACTTTGGTAACCACATTTGATTGCTCCGGTGGCCTCTCTACCCTCGGGCTCCCGAGGGGCTACTCAAGCGCCCTGATGTTCTGCGCTCGGGGTTCCACGGAGTTTCTACTCTAGATCTACCTCTGCTCGGTTTCCCTCACTGGTTTCAACATTTTCTACTCCTGGGATTTCAGCAACGAAATCTGCTAGTACCTAGCCTTTCATTGCCCTTCTAGGCTCGTATGTGCTGCAGTATTTTCCGTGCTCGATGCACCCTTTTGATGATCTCCACCAAATGCTCTACCCTTTTCATGACGTTGCCTAGAGGCAAGTTACTCCGGACAGTGGTAGCATGACCTTGGAAGTAGAGTCATAGCCTTCTCCCTGCAAATAGCAAGGCGTAGATGGCTTTTTTGGGTAATGGGCATATGCCCTTGTTGCCGAGGAGACGGCAACTTTTCTTTGCGTGCAGAACTCCTTTGATAGGGAGGCCTGGGTCATCCTGACCCTGTTTTTCCCGTAGGTCGCGTTCCGAGGGGCATGCTTCCCGTCGAGGACTCATCTTCGCTGATCTCTCCTTCTGAACTTCCGTGAGTTGACGTGGGACCCTTCTCCCGACGAGATACTGGTCCGGAGGGCCTTATGCCCAAATTTAGCTGCGGCCATCTTCAGTCTAACTGCTGCGTCACTCCAGCCACGACAGGGCATGAGAACTCGCGCAGGAAGCCTATGATAGTAGTCAAAGGACGTTCGTCCTTGAGCACGGAAGTCCCTGCTGCAGTTGTTCTGTTGCCGGTTGAACCTCTGGCGCGGACGGGGACCTCGAAAGTCCTTGGTCCTTCGAATGCCGAGTTTTCAATGGCGGCGACCTGGGAGTGACTTCCCACAGATGGCGCCAAATGATAGCGATGATGGCCATCAGTATCTCCACTGTGTGTCATGGAGAATGCAACAGGAGTTTTCGGAGGTGTAGGCGAGCCCTAAAAGAAGGTGCTCTGTATGGATTGCCTGTGATGGTCGGCAGCATCTTCGCGTGGCAGGCACGGTGAGGCCGAGAAGGACTTCAGGTATGAGAGAGAGGTCTGAAACGGGGATTCCTCACGAGGACTGGCCTGAAACACTCAGAAAACAGGGGTTATGAGGTCCCCGGAGTGATTTTCCAAGGAGGAGCCTCCGACACCCAAGTCAGTGCTTTGGGAGAGAGGTAGAGAGAGATCGAGAGAGGTCGAGAGAGGTCCTTTGCCTGTGACCATTCCCCTGGTATATATAGGAGGGGGTGAGCCCTTCAGATTGCAGCACGTGTATGGACGAACACCATCCGTACTTCTGGGCGTGAGGGGCCCCTAGCCGCCTGCAGGCTCCTCGAGCCACGAGCTGCGATAATCATAGCCCTACATGACAGGACGTAGGCAGTGGCGAGGCATCAGAGTGCCTGTGAGGACGGCGTGTAGGGTGTACGGGCGTAACGTCAGAGGCTCCTTGATGGTTCCTGCCGTACCTCCGAGGTCCCCTTGGTTGATGTCTCACTTCAGAGTGAGGGACCATTTCCTGGAGTCGCAGTGGTACTTTGGAGCATTTCCTGGCTCCGAAGTTAGCCCTTTGGGGGACTTTCACCTGTAGAAGGTGGTTGGAACTTCTCCCCAAAGCTGACTCGGTCGCCTTCCCGATGAAGGCGATACGGTAGTTTCCCGAGGTAGGTATTGGCGGGCTACCGAGGTCGCGTGCCTCAGGCGTTTGGCTCCCTTCTTTCCGGGGTCCTTAGGTGTTTGGGGCGATAGTACTTTGGCCATCACACTTGATCCATGGTTTGACCTTTGGGATTTGGTTGTGGTTGAGAAAGAAAATTTCCTTTCTCCTGAATGTTGAGTGCAGATGCAAATTTTGCAAGAGTATCTTTCAAATCAATTATGGTTTGACTTGTTTGAGCATTGATTGACTCTTGCTTCTCAATGAATGAATGCAATGTATCTTCAAGATTTTTCCTAAAAGGAGGAACATATGGTGCATACCCTTGAGATTGCTGAAAATTTTGTTGGGTGTGCAAAGGTGGTTGTGAAGGTTGAGCGTGATTATCATTTTTCCATCTGAAATTTGGATGATTCCTCCAACCAGGATTGTAAGTTTGTGAGTATGGATTTTGGGCTGGTCTCTCAAAGTTATTCAATGCATTGACTTGGTCATGGAGACATTCTTTGAAAGTGGGCAAGGTTGGGCAATTGCTAGTGGTATGGTCATTGGTCTCACAAATATGAAAAACAACTTCTTCAACAAATTTTAAATGACCAGTTTTCTTCATTTCTAATGTCTCAATCTTTCTAGCTAAAGATGCAAATTTTGTTTGAAGGTCATTATCTTCCTTAAGATGGTATATGCCTACACTAGATGCAAGTGATTGAGTCTTACCTGGGGCCTCATAAGTACCAGTGGTGTCCCAATTCTGTGCATTTTCTGCTAGCATGTCTAGGTAATCCATTGCCTCATCAGGATCTTTATCCTCAAATGTTCCATTGCACATAATTTCTACCATTTGTCTTTCCTTAGGTGTCAAGCCTTCATAAAAATGTGTAACTATTCTCCATGTTTCAAAACCATGATGTGGGCTTGTGTTAAGTAAATCTTTGCATCTATCCCAACATTGGTAAAAAGTTTCTCATGGTTTTTGTGTGAAAGTGGTGATTTTCCTTTTAAAAGAATTTGTTCTGTGGGTAGGAAAAAAAATTTTCAAAAATTGTTGTTGCAGTTCATCCCATGAATTAACAGAGCCTGACCTAAGATTCTGTAGCCAAGTTTTAGCTTTATCTTTTAAAGAAAAAGGAAAAAGCTTAAGCCTGATGGTGTTCATGCTACAGTTTAGGTTGTTATATGTGTGACAGACTTCCTTAAATTCTCTCAAATGCAAGTAAGGATTTTCGGAATCAAAGCCATAAAAAGTTGGTAAAAGTTTAATAATATCTGGCTTAAAGTTGAAGTGACATGCATTAACAGGAGAAATTAGACATGATGGTGTGCTATTTCTTATGGGATTCATGTATTCTCTAAGTGTCCTAGGTCGATCTTGGTCATTATGAAGAGAATGATTATCTTCTTGTTCATTAATGTATTCAGCCATGTTTGAAGAAGATGAAGATTCTCTTACCAGTCTACCACTTGATGTACGTGACCAAGCTTTCATACAATAACAAAATAACAACAAGAAAAATAAATATTTATAACAAGTTAGGTAGGAGGCTCAACCTTTCATACAATAATAATAAGAAAAATAAATAAAAAGGAAGCAATATGAACAAAAAAAAAAGATTGGAGGCTCAGCCTGCCATTCAACAAAAAAAAAATAACACAAAATAAATAGAAAATAAAATGCAGGGGGCTCAGCCTTCCATTCAACAATAAAGAAAAATAAAGAAAAATAAGACTAATACAAATTAAGAAGTAAGAGGCTCAACCTGCCATATAAAGAACAAAAATAAAATAAAATAAAATAAAAAGAACAAAAAGAAAAAAAAATTAAACTTATACTCTAGTTTTACTTCCCCGGCAACGGCGCCAAAAACTTTCTGTACTCTAGCAGTTATAACCCAAGTGTAGGTTGTCGCAAGTAATAAAATCTCGGAAGTCCGAGTGTCAAACCACCGGGAACTGAATTAAAAAATACAAGTTGAATATTTAATAAAGAAAGTTTTGGTGGAATGTGTGAACAAGTGTGAATTAAAATTGAAATTCAAATAAAATAGCAAAGATTAGGAGATCCACTTTTAGTATATCGGTTATGATTAATTTTAGCCCATCTTACCACTCAATTGAGATCCACACATAAAAGAGGTCCCAACAAGGGAATTTAGTAAGTATTAACATTCATTGATCTTAAAACGCCAACACTTGCTAATGGGTTCAAGTATCAATCATGCCAACCTTTATCGACAATAACTCAAGATTCCAATATAGCCGGCAGAGTCATGTTCTACAGAGGGAATCAAGCAGATTTTGTACCAGTGATTTGACTGTGATGAATCAAGACTCCTACTTAACAAGGAAGGAAGTTAAATGGATTAAGGAAGAAAATACCGTTAACGTTGTGATCCATTCAAATCAATCATAATCTCTATAACAAAAGCTTCACCCTTTCACCTTACCAAAAAGAAGATTAGTTAGACATAATAAAATTAAAAAATATGTAGAAAGATGAAATAAACATAGATTAAAAGATCAAGAATGAAGAAGAAGAATAACAAAAAAACACTTGGTCAGAGCTTCGGTATTGAAAACTAGAACAAAACTGAAGAAGAAAATCTAAAGAGATCGAAGAACATGGAAATGGCCTAAGAAAATGGCAACCTTCACCCTACCCCCAAGGTGCCTATTTATAGAGTTTTGGGGTGGGTGAAATGGTAAAAATAAAATGGTAAAATGTAGGTAAATACAAATCAAAAATGGCAGGCTGCAACTTCTTTTAATTTTTCGTCCATAGTAGACATTAGATCAGCTCTTCCTCAATGCACAGAAGTTGTAGATCTCCTCTTTAGCTTCGAATCGATAGCTTGCTCATTCAAATCGGACATCTGTAGCTCAAGTTATGATTTTTCTACCGAAACTGCTCTTCAGCACATGAAATAACGAAGGGTCTCCTCTATAATCAGATTTCGGTAATGAAAATGATCAAATTAACTTGCAGAATGAAACAGAGTTGAAGATCTATGTGTTGGCTTTCAGATGAATTTGGAATCACTCAGTTCCGATGCCTACAGCTCCATATATGATTTTTTCTCGTGAAGGGCCGCCAAGTGATGATTTTTACCTACATAAAAAATAATTATTTAATATATATATTTTAATATTAATGAACAGTAAACCGCATATGTACAGTGAATACGCGTATGAACAGTAAGTCGGTGAATGTGACTGCGAACAATGAAATGTGTGTGAATAGTGAAAATGTGTGAATAGTAACCTAGTGGAAAAATTCTTAGAATATATAAATTAATCATACTCAAAGTATATAATGATGATTTAAACCCATAATAACAATACACTTATGAGCATTCATCAGTCACATATTTAAGTGTGAGGGTCAGAGCCTGTTTGACTACAAACCAAGGAACAGGTGCTAGCACCAATTGTATGTCTGAGGTTGATGAGTCTAGAATACAGAACCCACTAACTGTTAAGAAGAAAAGTCACCGCAAGAAGCGGATTCAGAGTTATGTTAAAAAGCAGTAAAAAAAGTTGAAGAACTAATTTGATTTATTAGTATGTTCTTTTATAAACAACATTTTGTTCTTTTAAAGAGAACTGTGTGCTCTATTATAAAAAAGTATATAATTGTTTTTAGGGGAATGATTTTTTCATACAAGTGTAATGTAACAAACATGATAACATGAAAGAACAAGAACTTGTTCACCATTCATGTTGGTCATAGAAGAATACACATAATCTGGAAAAGAACAAACAGTAACAATGAAAAGATCCTATACATAAAGATAACTAGTGAACTAAGAGTTGGTTTTTTCTACTGTCCTATGGCTTGAAACATTATGTCCTTTGATGTTGTGCTTAGAAAGGAGAAGCGTTGCTGCAATTTTGATGTGATGAATCGTCACTATGTCATTTGGTCATAACCCATGATCAAACTTCTTCCCCTCATAAAGCTCCATGTATCTATATATGAAAACCCAACAGTCAACTGCATTTAACAAATATTCATCTTTCCTGCCAGCTTCATGCGTGACTTCTTTCCAAAGTAGTTCCACATATGAACATTTGAAGACTCATATTGGATGCTTGAGTTTGACATTGTTCACGTCAAAGTATGAATTGAATATTATCATCTAAGGCAAGAAGAAAAAAATAAAATAACAAATATTTCAGAATAAAAGAATATGAGGTAACATATGAAAGAATGGATTGATGGATTAGGAGTTCAGTGACTTACGAGGGCACTTCTTATCCTCTCATATCATGCTTGTACTGTTTCTAGGTTGTCAATTGACTTGACCTTTCTAGCTTTCATATGAAACAATATAATGAAGAAGTGTTCCTCTTAGATGATCGCAACAAATATTTAGAGATCAAAGTAAAATTATACTAGAGATAAAAATAACAAATAATATATCTTAACATATCTAAAATATGTGCATTGAATGTTACCAATTCATATTCTTTGAGTGGCCATAGGTTTTGGATTGCACGTCAATAATAACTTTCTAGTCTTGTTTTTCTTTTTATCCTTTCTAGTATTATCCAGGATATTCAAGGCAGTGTACTTATGGAAATGAACACAGAGACATGGAAGAATTAACAAATCAAATAGAGATAACTAAAAAGAGGAATAGTAACATGTGAAAGAACAAATAAAGACTACTCTTTAAAAGAACAAACAAGAACATTATAATGAACAAATGCAAGCAATTAAAAGAACAAAGAGTACCCTATAAAAGAACAAACAAGAACATCATAAGGACCAAACATCGATATAAGAAAGAACAAATATAGAAGTCTAAAAGAACAAACAGTAACATGTGAAAGAACATAGTCAAACAATGAGCAAATCAAATAGATACATTAAAAAAGAGAAATTGAAACATGTAAAAGAACAAACAGAAGCATTTAAAAGAACAAAGAGTACCATGTAAAAGAACAAACAAGAACATCGAAAAGAACAAACACTGATATAAGAATGAACAAACAAAGAAGTAGAAAAGAACAAATAGTAACATTTGAAAGAATAGAGTCAAGCAATGGTTTGGGATCACTAATAAGAGAGGAGTGATGAAAGCCATTTCTTTATAAGGCCTCTAGTGTTCCTTCTTGTTTAGTAGCACTGCCTAGACTTGTACAATTTATATTTCAATGCAATCTTCACCAAGCAATGTTCCAAGTGAGTCCTTTGGAATTGAATCACAAGAAATTTGAATCAAACAGGAACAACATATTAGACAAGTTACATAGTAATTTTTTACTTTCATAACTTGTTTGATAGAATACATAAATTTGTAGGATTATTACCTCATTTAAATGGCATTATCAGTAGCTTTAATTTCAAGGTCCATAAGCTTTTTAGTAGTTACTTGTGCAGCATACTTTCTGATGAATTCATTCTCAATGGAGATGATGTTTCTTGTAGGAAAAGTAACTATTTATGGATCATTGGTTTGGTCATACATTGTATTGGTGGAGGCCTTAGTATTGGGAGCTCAGTCAACTGTTAAAGAGTTTGACAACAATGTGAAATCTGGCATATCATCATAGAAACTGACAGGTTCTGCAAAGAAAATGCAAAAGAACATATATAGTGGAAAAAAAGAAAACAATCAGTAACATATAGGGAAATAAATGGTGGGTGACAAGAAACAAACTCTTATGTGTCTGTGCCTATTTGTTGGTTTCAACAACTCGCCTTTCTTGTTTGTCTTCAACAGTTTTTTTAACAACTCACCCTTCTTCAATTGTTTTTTCAGTATCTTGAAAAGAACATGTAGTAGAACGTATCAAAACAACAAAACTTAAGGAAAAGAATAAACAGTAAAATAAGAATAAAATTTTATCATACTTTTTGTGTTGTACTTCATCTTTTTTCCTTTCTAGGCCCCCTTGCCTATCTTTTTTTTTTCATTGGATTCTTTGCTTTGTTGAACTAAAGTGTAGGTTGCATATAAAAAAAAAGCATATGTTAGACTTAAAATGAATAGATAATAATATGTACCAAAACAAGTACTCTTAAAAAAAAAGAACAAATAGCACCAGGCTTTTGAGAAAAAAAGAATGAAATCTTATATGTCTTTTAATATGTGCTTTATCTTCGTTTCCTTCATAGCCTCCTTGCTTCCCTTGTTGCTCATCATTTGATTTATTGTTTCATTGAACTATGGTTACATGTAAAAAAAAAATACCTTAGAGTTAAATGAACAGATAATAATACGCAACAGAACAAGTATTCCCCAAAAAAAGAAAACATAGTACTAGGCTTGTAATGTTTAACTTCACCCACGGTTCCTTCATTCCCCACTTGCTCTAGTTGTTGATTGTCATCATTGTGGTCATCATCATTGTTGTCATCATCAAAATATTCATCTTCTTCAACTACTTCATCATTCTCTTCATCTTCCCCCTCTCCATCATTGTCATTTTTAATTTCTGAGAAAAGGTCATCTAGAACTCTAAAGCCTCATTTTTTTAAGCATTGATAAACAAGATGTGTGCTCTATTGTTTTGCCTTGTCCTTGCGGTTGTTGTGTGAATCATTCTTTTGCATGCTTCTACAATTGTGTCAACACATGCATTTGGTCAATGGACGTAGAACTAAATTGAGAGTCAAATTGGACTTTTTTTTTTTGCAGGTGTCCTCTTAGCCAAGTATTTTGCAATAGTGGTTGTTTCACTAGGGTGGGCATTCATGACATTTTTATAGCCTTAAATAAATCCCTATTTGCATCGGCAGCTTTCTTTGCATGTTATAACACAGCATCAATGAGCTCATCAAATCTTTCAACTTCTTGTGAGGCTGATTCTACTCCTTGTGCATGTTCTTCTGGTTGTCTAGTTGTGTTGCGAATGTTTTTTTCTCTTTTTTCCTTAATGGTGGTGAAAAGTGGATCACCCGTTGCCTAAACATGAACAACAATCAAATACTTCCACCAAAAATGAACGAACAAGAAAATATAAAAGAATGAGTACTTCCATAAAAAGGAATAAATATGGCATTATAAAAGAGAAAACAAAACATAAAGAAACAAACAAGAAGAGTTAGAGGAACAAGTAATTGCATAAAAAAGAATAAAGATGGCCTTCTGAAAGAACAAACGAAATGTAAAAAAAGAAATGAGAAGAGCTAAAGGAACAAGTACTTGAACAGAAAAAAAAGATGGCCTTCTAAAACAACACACAAGTATCGGTAAAAATATATATATAAAAGGGCAAACAAGAACAAAGACAGATTTCTAAAAGAACAAGAAAGAATTCATAACAGAACAATTTCTTTGACCAAAAATACATATGAAAGATTCTAATGAAATACATAATCACCTTCCGTAATCTAAAAGAACCTGCAACTTTCTCTTGGCAGATTCTTTGAATGATTATTTTGTTATCCCATCCAGAAACTCTTTGTATGCTTATAGGGACAGTTAGTTGCCCCTTTATCTAAAATCTGTCAAAGCATAATTACTGCGAATGCAATATTTATAGATTTATAATTAGTTAGTTGTAACAATACCAAGCTACTAATGTTATAACAAATGAGAGGACTAACTGTAGGAGTAGCATGTGTCCACCAATGTTGGTCATTGACCTTTTCTACTTTTATTTTCCAATTGATGCAACAAGTGCATCAATTAGACACTACGCCCAATTCATATGCTTGATAAATGATAAATATTTTGTTGCTTTTACAACCTTCTAGGTGCAATCATTTGTTTTTGTTGTTGGAGCAACAAGATGTGTTGCAATGAAGACAACAAAGTTCCTTTTGAAATTTTTCCCTTCATCTTTGTCTTGAAGTATTGTTTCCCTTAGCTACTTTGGGTGTGGAGTTTACCACCAAATTGCTTTGCCCAAGATGCAAATAAGGCTACTTGATCTGCATTTGGTGTGAAGAACATGTCATATATATCCACATTAATCTACTCAAAGGGAATCCCAAAGATTATATGGGCATTAGCAGCTTTTATCTCAATGTCCCTTTTGTTTGGAATAGTTAGTGTCAAAGAGTTGCAGTCAAAGGATGAGATTAAGAAGTTCATGAACTCTTGCTTAATAGTGATCGGGTGCAGTTTAAAAAGGCTACCAAATCCAAGATCCACAACTCAATTTTCCTTCTTAGGGTTGCTAGAAATTAATTGCATTACTTCATGTACTTATGATGCAGAGCACCTTATTACAGCGAATGATCTGTAGCAAACAATGGAATACACTTTACTATCAGAGAACAAGTGCATGTCTCAACAAGAACATACAAAACCTTAAAAACCAACAAACGGATGCGTGTAAAAGAACAAACTTATAGAGAAGAAGAAAGAGATCGTTCTGAACGAACAAACAGATACATGTAAAAGAACAAACAACAAACCAGAAAAGAACAAATAGTTTAACAAAAGAAAAACCTAAGGCATGAATATATAATAGAATAAGACTTTAACCCAAGGTATACAAAAATAAAAATAAAAGAACAAACAGGGACATGTACAAGGACAACAAATATATTCAAAAAGAACAAAGAATGCCTTTTAAAAGAACAAACACGTAAACATAAAAAGAACAAAGATGGCATTCTAAAAGAACAAACAAGAAAGAATAAAAGAACAAGTACATTTCACTGAGAAGAGTACCTTATAAAAGAACATAGTGGTAACTGTAAAAGAAGAAACACTTTCACCATGTAAAAGCATACAAAGTCCAATAAAACAAAAAATACGACGACACAAAAGGATAAACACAATAAGATACCTTTGAGATTTCACTTCTTCTAACTTGATTGATATTTTTTTCTCGTCCTCGAAAATGCTTTTTCTTCGTGTTTAGTAGCTGGTGCAAGTTTCTTTCCTTTTTCCTGTTTTCCTCATTCATGAGCCTGTTTATTTCTCTGATTAAACTCACTTTACAAAGAGTAACATTCATTTAGGAAGAAGATATTCCAGTAGGAAAAAAAAACAATTTATAGACAATAACATATTAAAGGAATAGGTTTGGAATAGGAAAAGTACATACAGTTGCTCGCTAAGTGTTTCGCCACCACATGGTTTCTTCATGTCTGGATTTGTTTATTTACACCATAAATCTGCTTATTGGTGGCTAGGTTTTGACGGCGGTAGTTTCGCAACTAGAGTAAAGATTCTACTTTATAGCAAAGTAAATCTTCTTATTGGCATGATATTCTACTTAGAAGCAAAGGAAATCTTCTTATTGGTGGAGAATGATGTAGATTCCAACAGAGTTCAGCAACCTACAGCAAAAAGACATTGACAACGGTTATCGAAAGGCTTCTCAAAGTAGTTAAAAGGTTTCGGGTTTCACGCTGCCTATATTTATTAGGTGGTACATTTGTAATTTCTTAAGATTTGGATGCAGTGGCATGCTCATAATTTGTTAGAAACAATAACACGTCTACCAGATGGTACCTTTCATAATTTAGGGATTAAAGTAACTATAGTAACATGGTAAAATGATGGCATATAAATATGGGCAGCATGACACCTGAAACCTTTTAACTTCTTCAAAAAGCCTTTTGGTAACTGTCATCGACGTCTTTTTACCATCGGCCGCTGATATCTACATCATTCTCCATTGATAAGAAGATTTCCTCTACTGAAGAGTAGAATCTCTACTCCAATCGTGAAACTACTATCGTTAAACCCTAGCCATTGATAAGCAGATTTATTGTGTAAATCAACAAATCTGAACATGAAGAGGCCATATGGTGAAGAAACACTTAGCAAGCAACTGTATGTACTTTTCCAATTCTGAACCTGTTCCTTTGATCTATTCTTGTCTATAAATTATTATTTTCATCATGAAATCTTTTAATCCTAAATGAATGTTTCTCGTGCCCTAAACTGCCCCTGGCCTATTCGGGCCCAATTATCTAAAATATGCAGCGAAAGTTTAATTAAATCGAAAGGGCTTTTATTACTCACTAAGACTTATGGCACGACTCCAGGATACTTACTGGTACTAGCTCATTATGTTCTTTATTTAGGCTAAGTTTTAGTGCTCTAAAAAAAACAAGCTAGCACCTATGTGGATTTCATGTGTTCAATTCATGGTATTTACCAAGCTTTAGCCAAGATTATGCATGGCAACCAAAACACCAACTTAAGTTTGAAAACTTATTTTCATGCATATGCTTCGTATGCTTATGTATTTTGGTGTTCACTAGTGTATGTAATCTCTTAATTCTTTTATAAGCAAACTAATGCTTAGGCATACATTAATTCACATATGAGCACGTATTCTCCTTATTAGCCAATCTTTACACATGCATCCAAATTTCATGCTTTTCCAAGTTTTCTTGCATGTTCATCTTAGTGTGCACATACTTAACCAAACATATCATGCTTTCATAAACATGGGCTTATGGGCCTTTTCCGTACTTAACATGCATATGGCCCAAAATTAACAAGAACATATGCAACTTTGTCCAAATTCTTAGTTAAGCCCATTACACACATTTAAGCCCAATTTACACATGCTTCCAGTTTTCATGAAAATCATACTTCCATAAAACATGCATGGGCCTTGGTAAGTCCACCAAGCAATAAAAGCACCCAAAGTGTCCATAGTCCATATTACAAGCCCAAAATACTATGTTTGGCCGAATTTTAGCTAAGTCCATAAATTTGGTCATTTAACTAAGACCAACTATTACATGCTTAAAAGCAAGCCATATTCCAAAGAACACAAATCCACCTTAAGATGTTGTTCCCACAGTTTCTAGACTCGTAGTCCCACACACGAAGTCCACATTTTATTAGCTTGATTTTCAAGCAACTAAAGATAAATACTTAGAATAATTTGAGCAAATACTATTTACATACTCATCCTTAACACCACAGAAAGAGTACTTAGGACTCTTAGCTCAATCTTTCGAGCACGCTTTTTCCTACAAAGGTAGAGTAGGGCAAGTGAGATTTAAATCTCAATAATGATTCCATATGGCTTCCAAAGCCTAACTTATGGCCTTTAAGGCCTAACATATGCCAAGAAAGTAATGGCAATAATTATTCCAAAAATCCTGCAAAGAAAACATAAAGACAAAGAAAACACAATATACATGCATATATGGTAATAATCAAAATCGGTGGTTAGCATGCACAACAAATTCATAGAAGCACGCAAACACATGCCACTTAACACCTTGATTTACAGAAGGGCAGCAAGCATCCCTCAAGTTTTATTTCATTAATTTCAAATACTTTTCATTTTCGGAGATCTCACTTAGCATAGGAATTTAAGGTGGCCTACTTAAATCCTAGCCCATAATGCTTGCTTAGTTAACTTAGCTCATGAGCAATACAGAATTGTTAGCTCATGAGCAATACAGAATTGTCGAAGCAATAATTTAACTTATGCCCTCTTAGCACACCAAGGATCATATGGTTCTTTGACCATCACCTAGGGGCCCGAATACTCAAAGAGTATGGGAATCCTTACCAATACCGAAAGCTTCTTAGAAGCCTGTTTTCCTTCGGTTTTTTTGCTTGTTGATTCTAGAAGTGATTTTCTAGCACAAGAACCAAAATGGCCAAATAAATTAGTAATCCATAAAATACCAAGAACACTTGGTAATTATCTTAAAGAAATCAAAATACCAAGAATACTTGGTTCACACTTACGAAACCTCGACTAGGAGGTGAGACCGAATTTTGTGTGCTTGATGTTCTTCAAATTTTCTTCTTGATTCTTCCTCCCAATGAGTTTAGAAGCTCATTTATATAAAGATACCCTTGAGAAGAGCTCAAACCCACCAAGAAAGAGAGGTGGCCGAAACTTCCTCCTTGGATTTCTTGGAATTCTTTGCTTGATTCTTGCTCTTTATGGCTTTAGAGCATGAATTCTACCAAGAACACTTGGTTTTAATTTGAGGAAGGCTATGATCTTGATATGGTAGAATGTTAGAGGAAGAAGAGAGTTGGAAATGTGTTTAGAGAGAAAGAAAGAGTGATGGCCAAATTTGGAGAGAGAAAGAGAGAGTTTGAGAGCAAAATTGGCTTAGGAAGTTAATGAATGTGTTTGAATGAGTGAGAGGAGTGTATGGCCGGTTATGGGTGTCCAAAATGGGTGGGAATAATGCCTTAGTGGAGTAATAATTCTAATGGGAAGTGGAAGACAAAGTGGGGGGACAAATTGGAAGAGTTGGTGAAGTTAAATGATGAAGTAGTGAAGGTGGGGGACCAAGGTGAGTGAAGGTGTGGGTGGACGATTATTTAATTATGAGTGGAGGTGGAGGTGGCATAAAATATATTATTTTGAATGGGCATGGCCAGCCATGGCATCCAAGGCAGTGAAAATGGGCCAATTCCCCACTTAGTCCTCCAATCTTTTGAATTTGGGCAATTGAGCCCAACTTACAACAATTCCTTTGTTCAATTGAGTCCCTCATCTTTGAAATCCACCATTTTCACCATTATTTCTCTTGGCCTAAGCCAAGCTTAATTTCATGAATGCCTAACACTTAATTTAATTTTCCCTCACATTAGTTGAGCTTTAATCTCAATTAAAGAAAATTCTTTGGCTCCTAATTCACTTACCCTGGGACCTAATCACTTTGGATTGTCCGGGCATTACAATGTTACTCTTTGTAGAATGAGTATAATCAGAAAAAGAAACAAGAAACAAGCTCCTGAATGAGGAAAATGGGAAAATGGAAAGAAAATTGCACCAGTTACTAAACACAACAAAGAGCATCTTCGAGAAAGAAAACATATCAATCAAGTCATAAGAAATGAAGCCTCAAAGGTATCTTATCGTGTTTGTTCTTTTGTATGTTCGTATTTGTTGTTTTATTGGGCTCGGTATGGTTTTACATGGTGAAAGTGTTTGTTCTTTTATAGTTACCTCTATATTCTTTTAAAAGGTACTCTTCTTGGTAAAACGTACTTGTTCTTTTACTCTTTCGTGTTTGTGTTAGTGTTGTGCCCAAAAGTCAATCATGAGATTATTGTATTTTTGCATTTTGAGTCATGATGTTTTATTAAGGCATTAATCCAACAATTATGTTTGTTGTTTGCTTCTGCGTAACATAATAAACATAATTGTAACCCTAGAATAATGATATTCTTAAATGTCCCTGGTCTAGTATTATAATGGAGCGGGTTACAATAATACATAACGACTAGCATATGTGGAGACTAATATGAGATATGTAGTCTGCATATGGGTACAAGTTGGAGAACTTGTGTACTGGACCGACCCACCATGAGAACACTACATGGATCGTTATATGAATGTCATAAGTGATTCTCATAGTGATCGTGGTATATGTAGTTCTTTGACCTAAGGTCATCAAGGTTCCTTACATGTGAGTTACACACTTTCATACTTCCCTTCGTTACTCGTAACTGAGTGAACTTCAAGGAGGTCATTGGGTATGTCACATATCATGTAGAGGGTTTTGTATGATCAAGATGAGATTTGTCCCTTCTATCTAACGGGAGTGATATCTTCAGGCCCCCTTGATAGAGTGAGACTTAGAAAATGCATGGCCATGCTCAAATAAGTTGATATATGATATCAATGTAATCAGTTGAAGTTAGTCTACTAAGTAATCAAGAAACCAAAGATTGATCTATATGAGAGTGAGACATTCCATGTCTCGTGCTTAGTCTTGATATCTTGGACAAAGGGACAATGGCATATATGGGTAATGATATAAAGGTTTAGTCGAATCACCGACAATCTTGTCACTTGGGTAGTAATGATGTGTTACTAGACACCGCTCACTCTTTATGATCATGAATGTGATTTATGATCATTGCCAATGTGGTAAGAGCCTATTGGGTCACACACATAAAGCCTATTTGGATTATTAGAGCGCATGGGCTAATCATTTGGGCTATGGTTTCATGGTAATTTTGCATTAATAATTGGCCCAAAAGTTGAACCATTATTAAGCCCAAAATTAAAGCCTAATTGGATTAGGGCTTTGAAACCCATTACGCCTAGAAGTTGAGTCTCACTAAAAATACAACATATAGTGAAAAATTCACAGCCTTGCCCTAGCCTCCAAAAAGAAACAGCAGTACTCTTCTCTTGCTATTCCTTGGAGGACGCAAGCTAGCACTGCAAGCATAAGAGAAACACATCTATTGGGATGTGGTGGAAGCGTGGTGATCCCAAGAAGCTCATATGGATATCATAGAGAGCTTGAACACGGGAACTGTTCAAGTTTTGTGATTCGACTTTACAGTTGACTGAAAGATCTCAACCAAAATTATGTATAAAAATTTTGAAACACCTGATTTACCCAATTTCACTTGGATCCTGGAGGACTTTGGTTAAATTCCACTACACATGTTTGGCTCCCAAAACCCTATAGTTTGTTCTTTTAGAAGGCCTTCTTTGTTCTTTTTAAGCTTATGCATCTGTTCTTTTAAAAGTCCTTCTTTGTTCTTTTTGAATATAGTTGTTATTCTTGTACACGTCCATGTTTGTTCTTAAATTATTATTTCTATATACCTTGTGTTAAAGTCTTCTTCTATTATATCTTTATTCCTTGTATTTTTCTTTTGTGAGACTACTTGTTCTTTTCTGGTTTGTTGTTTGTTCTTTTACATGTGTGTATTTGTTCTTGTTTGTTGTTTGTTGTTTTACACATATCTATTTGTTCTTTCAGAATGATCTCTTTCTTCTTCTCCGTACAAGTACTCATTTTTTCATGTTTTCATGTTTGCTGTTTTACACGTATCTGTTTGTTCTTTTTGAAGGTTCTGTATGTTCTTGTTAAGATATCCACCTGTTCTCTTACAGTAAATCTGTATTCCTTTGTTTGTTACAAATCAACAAGTATACCAAGGTGCTCTACATCACAAATACATGAACTAATGCAATTAATTTCAAACAACCCTGAGAAGAAAAGTGTAGTTGTGGATCTTGGATTTGATAGCCTTTTCAAACTGCCTCCAATCACTATCAGGCAGGAGTTGATGAACTCCTTAATCTCAATCTTTGATTGCAACTCTTTGACACTGAGCATTCCAAACAAGGACATTTAGATAGAAGATGCTGATGCCAATGTAATCTTTGACATACCCTTTGGGCAAATTAATGTGGATACATATGACATGTTCTTCACACCAAATGTAGATCAAACACCCTTATTTGCATCTTGGGCACAACAATTTGGTGGCAAATCCCTACTCCCAAGCAACTAAAAGAAGTAATACTTCAAAACAAAGATGAAGGAGAAAATTTCAAGAGGAATTTTGTTGTCTTTATTACAACACATCTTATTGCTCCAACAGCAAAAGCAAATGACTACACCTAGAAAGTTGTAACAACAATAGGAGATTCATCATTTATCAAACATATGAACTAGGCTCAATACCCAATTGATGCACTTCTTGCATCAACTGAAAAACACAAGCAGAAAATGTCAATGACCAAAATTGGTGGATGCATGCTACTCCTACAGGTAGTCCTCTCATCTTATCTGAACATTAGTAGCTTGGTCTGGTTACAAATTAACTAACTCTAAATACATAAAAATTGCATTCGCAACAACTATACTTTGATAGACTTTGGATGAAGGGGCAACCAATTGTCCCCATAAGCATACCAAGAGTTTTTGGATGGGACAACAAAATAATCATTCAGAGAATCATCCAAGAGAAAGCTGCAAGTTCTTTTGGACTAGGAAGGCTAATTATGTATTCCATTAGAATATTTCTTATGTTTTTTTGTTGTCAAATAACTTGCCCTGTTATGAATTCCTGTTTGTTCTTTTAGAAATTTGTTTTTGTTCCTGTTTGCTCTTTTATATTTTGTTTTTTACCATTACTTGTTTGTTGTTTTAAAAAGCCATCATTGTTTTTTTTATGTGACTACTTGTTCTTTTAGCTATTCTAGTTTGTTCTTTTATATTTCATTTATTCTTTTAGAATGCCATCTTTGTTCTTTTTTGTACAAGTACTTTTTCCATTAACTCTTCTTGTTGGTTTCGTTGTGTTTTGTTTATTCTTTTAGAATGTCATAATTGTTCTTTTTGTGGAAGCACTTGTTCTTTTTGGTGGAAGTATTTGATTGCTATGTATGTTTAGGTGACGGATGATCCATTAATCACTACAATAGGGCCTAATCATCCTTACATCAAAACCATGGCTAAGACCATACTTTCTGTGATATTCATATGCTTCATCCTTACTACCAAAATCCAAACCAGTCATATCAACCCTTGCAAATCCATCCTCATTGGAATAACCAACATGTCACTCCATTATAAAAACATATACTACCTCCAAAAAGAGCAAAGCCTAACACATAAAAAGACATGTACTTTTATCTAAATGAACATATGCATTATGCAAAAAATGTATGTGCCTCAAACACAAAATAACCAAAAAGAACAAACTTTAAAGCATAAAAGTGCAAAATGAAACGCATAAAAGAATATACAATAAAAAAACATATCCATTAACTAAAAGAACATCTATAACACCAAAATAAAAAAAATAAAAAAAGAATCTATAGAGCATAAAATAGCATATGCTTCTACAAAGAAAAACACATCCATTAATTAAAAGAACATAAACATCTATAATGCCAATATTAAAAAATAAAAGAACAATATCTAAAGCAAAAAAGTACAAACAGTAATGTAAAAAGGAACATACACTTATAAAGAAAGGAACACATCCATTATTTGATAAAACATATTGATAGCCGAAGAGCTAACACCCAAGCACATGACGAAACTCCCCTCATGAAAGAAGAGGACTTCAATCAAACAAACCTAACCTGAGGACCCTCGGGATAAGAAAAAGGGACCTCAATTATAGAAGGCCTAACAAAAGTTCATGCTCCTCGATACTCTACCATGAGAACCTTACTGGCAAAGCCTACAGTGGCTCCCAGGATCACCAACAAGGTTGTTGCTGCCTCACCCTAGGTTCATGACACAAGTCTACTATCTGCCCACTTGACCAAGCCAGCTAGTGACATCCGTCCACATGGTCTACCCCCCTTTTATCAAGCCTAACAACCCATCCTTGTCTCGCCCTATAAATAGCCTAGGGGCTTCTCTAGTAAGTACATGCTCCATACTCCTCATTCCTTCTGCCTATTCCTTTCACGTTCCCTCTAACTTGGGCGTCGGAGGCTCCCTACCTAGAAATACTCTAAACCCTTCTTCTCCATTGTCTTGTAAGTTTTTTCCTACTCAAGTAGCCAACACTTAATTACTGATGGTTAGGATGTTGTACAAAAAAAGCATGATGCTACATGGAGCTAATAATGTCACCCTCTCCAAATGTTTCGAGGTCACGCTTTCAGGGCGAGCAACAACATGGTACAATTCTCTTGTGCTAATGTCCATCTCAGTGTTCCAATAGCTTTCCACAACTTTCATGCAACAGGTCATTAATAGTCAACTAATGGAAAATATGCCCATTTAAATGTTTGACACAACCTAGAAAAATGGTGAAACCATACGGGATTATGTCAAAAGGTTTAATAAGGAAACCCTATGCATCTCTGACTTCCGCCTTGAAATCTAAATGCTAGCAATGACTAGAGGCCTTCAGAGGGACTCTCAGCTATTCTATGAATTCTACAAAAACCCCATAGAAATATTGGGAGAGTTCTATAGAAGAGTTGAACAACATATGACTATGGAGGAACTTCGGATAGGAGGACTGAACTATGACAATTAGACAAATGAGTCTCAGCCCGCTCAACCTCAGTTCAAGGGGAAAAGAAGTGGGCAACCTAAAAAAAATCAAGGAAATAAGCAACTGGTGTTTACCCCCCTGAATACCACAAGGACCAACAATCTAATGGCCCTTGAAAAACAAGGAGCAAACATCCAACGTCAGAACCCTATGACCTTGGACAACAAAAAGAACATGAAAAAATACTATCAGTTCCACAGGGACCACAAGCATGACACCGAAGACTATTTCCAACTCAGAAAGTACATTAAGTCCATGATTTGGTAGGGGCAAGTTCAGTGTTATCTTCACCTACCTTCGCCAAAATCCTAAGATAAGAGGAAGAAGGAGAAAAGGTGTAATGATGAAGAGCATCACTTTGATAGGCACCAAAGTAATAAAAACCCCCGAAGGTAGCCCACCTTGCCTGCTGGGGTTATACAAACTATTACTACTCACATAACCTCAACTAAAAGAAAAAGCAAAGGGCAATAAATTGCTCTGATAGAGTTTGACAGCCTAGCAAATGAGCTACTAAGGCAAGATGGGTCATCAGTTAAGTTGCCCCATGATGATGGCCTGTTAATCACAACCAGAATAAGGAACTAGGATGTTAAAAGGGTCCTTTATGATGACAGCTCCAACTCTGATGTCATATTTGCTCATTTACTGCCAAGCTTGGGCATTCCTAAAGATAAACTTAAGCCTATGTCATCCCCCACACCCAGCATAGGACTAGTGGAACTCTCCATCCTCGGATGGATTGATCTCCCCCTGATGCTAAAAGGGACATCACTCAAGGATGGATCGGAGCTCTTCGCATCCATTATCACAAGGTTCATAGTAATAGATGTCCCTTCTCCATACAATGCGATCCTCAGCACATACGCACAAGGTGGCCTTCATATGATGACAAACATGAAGTACTTGACCCTATCCTTTGAGATATTTAGAAGCGACGTAGAAATCTTCATTGATCAAGCCAAAGTGTGGAAGGTGTTCGTCAAAGAAAGATAAGCACCTATAAAGATTTATGCTTAGACTTCGGGCAAAGCTATGGTGGAAAAGGACAAACTACAAAAGGGCAATAGTGATGATTGTGAGAAAGTAAAAATCAAGGATTTATAATTGAAACTAGGTTACAGTACTAAATGGGGAAAAACATACCCTCGGAGAAAAATGACAAGCTTATAACTTTTCTACTTTTGAATAAAACTTCTTTGCTTACTCACCGAAGGACATGCCTAGAATAAGTCCGGACATTATTCAACAAAGTCTTAGGATAAACCCTGAAGCTAGGCCAACTCGGCAAACAAAGTTAACATTGCCCTAAAAAAAAAAAGACTTCATTAAAAAAAATCAAATGACTCTTAGAAGTAGAGATGATAAAAGTAGTGAAATATCTTAACTGGCTTAGCAACATCGTCATAACCACAATAAAAAAAATAGTGATAAACTTTGGATGTGCATTAACATTACAAAAGTGAATGTTGCTTGCCTAAAGGACTCTTGCCCCAATCTTCAATTGACCAACTCATGATTCCACCACCGAATACAGATTATTGAGTTTCCTACATACCTTTAGTGGAAATCACCAAATCCGAATGGACCCTGCCAATGAAGAAAAAATGTCCTTTATCACAAGCGAGGGTACCTTCTAGTATGTTAGAATGCCCTTCGAACTAGAGAATGCAGAAACCACATATCAGCGGCTTCTGGACAAAATGTTTGTCAAACAAATAGGATGAAATATTAAAGTATACGTCAACAACATGATCATCGAAAGCAAGCATCGAGACGAGCATATTGAAGACTTAAAAGAAGCTTTTTAACAACTCAAAAGTTGGCATATGATTGAACCTAGAAAAATGTGTATTCAAGATTAAGGCTGGCAAGTTCTTTGAATTCATGGTATGTGAAATAGGCATAAACACCAACCGCAAGAAATTCAAGAATTTGTTAGAATCAAGGATACCTAAGACTCTAAAAGACGTACAAAGCCTTCTAGGTAGGATTATGACACTAAGTAGGTTCATATCCATATACGAAGACCAATGTCGCCCATTTTTCAAGGTGTTAACCAAGGTAGCCAAAGAATTGGTTGGAGGCCACGCTAACCAATCTCCTTGGAATGAAGAGTGCCAAGAAGCTTGGGATAAACTAAAAGAATAATTAACGAAGCTGCCAACCTTTCGGCAGCCAAAGAAGAGGGAACCTCTTACACTCTATCTCCCAATAAGCTTGATACTAGTAAAGGAAGAACATAGTGGGGAGCAATGGCTAATGTATTATGTAAGTAAGTCCTTGCATGGGGCTAAAGTAGGATATCAGATCCTACAAAAGGCAATTTAAGCCTTGGTCCTAGTAGGAAGAAGACTTCAGGCATACTTACACCATTATATTTAAAGTAGCTTACCTTTGAAGGATGTCATGAAAAGGGTCAACCATTCAAGGCAACTGTCTAAATAGTATAAAGTACGGAGAATATGACTTCGTATATGAACTAAGGGAATCAATAAAGTCCCAATCATTGGCGGACTTTATACCAGAACTTCCAGATAATGTGAAAACATCAAACAATGCACCAGAACTAAAGAACCCGAAGTGGTCACTATTTGTAGATGGAGCATCAATCTTTGAGCACCAAGGTACAGGAATCAAACTCTAAGGGCCCAAATGGTTGAAAACTACTGAGTCGATCAAATTCAGTTTTCACGTAACTAACAATGTGGCAGAATACGAGGTGTTAATAGCCAAATTAGAGGTAGCTCAAAAAATTGGTATTAAATTTCTTCGAGCATGTAGTGACTCACAATTTCTAGTTCAATAATTGAAAGGGGAGTATGAGATCATAGTGCTGAAGTTGAAAAAAAAATTTAACCTCGTAAATAAGCTGATTCAGAAATTTCAAAGGGTACATATTGAGAAAGTACATTGAAGGGAGAATGTTGAAGCAGATGTTTTAGCAAAATCCTCCGTGCATACTGAAACACAAACACACCCTAAGTATAGTTTTTCTATCACTTTCTATCATTGATAGGGGATGGAGACCTACACAAAAGAATTGTATGGTCAAATGACTCCTACCAGATGACCTTCAGGAAACGAAAAAAATAAGGCAAAGAACATAAAGGTACTTTCTAATTGGTGAAGAGTTATACGGGCAAAGCCTTTCTAACCCACTGCACAAGTGCGTGGTAGAAGAAGAAATAGAAACAGTACTAAAAGAGATCCATGAAAGAAAGTGCATATCGCATATCAGGACTAACGCTTTCGCTAGAGTACTCCTTTAGCAAGGATACTTCTGACCCACCATCAGAAAAGATGCTCGAAATTTGGTTAAGTATTACAATAAGTGTCAATGACACTGTTTAATGCAGAAGGTGCCCTCTAATGTTGTGACATCAACAAATTATCCTTGCCCATTTGCTATCTGGGGTATTGACCTCATTAGTCCCTAGCCTATGGCTCGTAGAGGAGTCAAATATTGTTTAGTGGTCATCGATTACTTTACTAAGAGGTTAAAAGCCAAGCCCCTATCTACGATATTGACAAAGGAAATACAAAAGTTTATCTGAAAAAACATCATCTGTCAATTCAGGTGTCTAAAAGTGCTAGTTGTCAATAACAGCCCCCAATTTATTGGCAAAGGTTTCCAAGAGTTTGCAGCTAACCTCAACATAAAACTACACTTGACCTGAGTAGCACATCCACAAAGCAATAGGCAAGTTGAGGTATCTAACAAAACCTTAAAGGATGGGCTCAAGAAAAGGTTAGGAGAGGCAAAAGGTAGATTACCGGAAGAGCACCCAAGTGTGTTATGGAGCTGCCAAACAACATCCCGAATGGTAACCACAAGAACTCCCTTCTCCTTCGCTTTCAAAACTGAGGCACTGATGCCCATCAAAATCATGATCTCATCCATCCGAGTATAGATCTTTGATAAAAAAACATAATGACCTCATCTTAAAAGCCAAGTTAGATATGGTCGAAAAGCATAGGGAAGCTGTATTATTAAGGAGAAAAGTTTTTCTAGCAAAGAGTGGTTGTTGTTATGAATTTAAAAGTCAAGCCCAAAAGGATAAAAATTGGAGCTCTTGCACTTCATACTACTGAGGTAGAACCTCGGTAACCCTCCCATCATGTTTTTTAGGCAAATTGGGAAGGCCCCTATCTCATGAATGAAAACGTTAGACTAGGGGTATATAAGTTAACTTATGCCAAGGGAGTAGAGTAGAGTTGAAAACTATTTGGCATTCAGAGTGCCCTAAAAGGTACTACACATAAGAAAAGTACTTGGGCAAATTATGTCAATTATACACAGGTGCCGATGTAACTTTTGAATGAGAAAATTTTTCATCAATTTTCATTTTTGGTGGGCAAATAAGTTGGCAGAAGAATAGCTACAAGGATGGTTAATCTCTCCAACAGAGAAGATTTTGAAAGAAGAACTTATACTATGAAGTTCCTAAAATGATCTCAGGAAAAGAGACTTAAACCCCGAATACAAAATGATCTCAGATTCAAACAATATGACTCTTAAAAAAGAATCTGAGTATGTGAAAACAAATGCAAAGATATTATCTATGTCAAGAAAAAGCTAAGTATCAAAAAAAGTATAACTTCATTACTTAAGTTCATTTTTGCAAAATAGGAGCAAAGAGGAAAATCCTAAACTACTGTTGAGGATCCTTTGCCTGATCTTCTAGCTGATCCTTGAAATAGTCACCTCATCCTTCCCCTCATCTCTCCATGCCATTTTTTTATCCTTGAGAATGCCGAGGAACTCCCTCTCTGACCAAAAATCACCATCAGAGATATCGAGGTTGGGATGGTGGCTAAGCATTTTATGTCGAGCCAAGCAAAACCTTCTTGGTAGCTTTGCTTGGACATCTCCACAAATTCCCCTTTTTCATATATGAGGGCATCCATCTCTTTCTTCTTCTTCTTCCTCTACTTCTTCATTTTCTCAATATCTTTATCGAGTTACTACTTGTTTTTTACGAGATCAGTAATTTGCAAGTGCAGATCACTTCTCCCCTTTAGAAAAGGTTCGCACTCAGAGATACGGGGCAATGAGCTTTTCTTCAAGATCAACAACCTTAGAAGAAAAGTCCTCAGTCAACATCCTTGTCTCCTCTGTAATTTCTTGATAGATAGAGGACAATCTTTCATTGGCCATCATCTTTAGCTGGCTGAACTTGAAACAAGACATTGTCGGGGCTGATTTCATCTTCTTGAAGTTCACCTCTGTATTGGAGCAAATCTCAGTCTACTTCGTCACCCATTCCCTAAAGTACCACAACATCACAATTATCTACAAAAATCTCTAACTTAGAATACAGATGGAAAAAACAAGTGAATCACTAAAAATTCTAAGCATTTACCTTTGATCTAGCTTGATCAAGCGAGCAGCCAAGGTCTCCTCATTCAAACATATGTTCGCTAGAGCCTGGAATGTAGCATTTTTCATGATTTCCCTCACCATCTAGGGGACCATGCTTGCACAGTCTTTAGAGAACAAGTCCATTTCCACTATGAAACATCAGAAAGGCTCCTTTGACACATTCCCTGGAGGAATTCAGGTGTTCCTCATTCGGCACTTGCAATTGTGATCTACCACCGAATCTAGCTTTGAGGTTTCACCTACACGGTCATGATGGAGCTCCATTATGATATCGATCCCTAGCCAATCATCTATAAATCTTACTATACCGAATAAGCCAAAACTCATCTATGAAAAGCCAAGGACCGAACCTTGGGGGGGGGGGAAACCTTGGTAAGATTGGCATCCTTGGAGTCACTAACTTTCTGGATCTCCGAGGGAAATCATCTTCCCCTTTTCTTTCCTTCTCCTCTCTGCCTCTTTATCTTCAGCTACCTGAAAGGTTAAACAATATCAACACTTGGACTGAGGGGCACTAGAAGGAGGTTGGCCTCCATGACCTCCTGTGGAATAAATTGTTACTTCAAAAATGGAAACAAGAGCCTCCTGCTTCTCGGAAGTTGGCTCCCGGGAGCACTGCCCCTTCTTCCACTTTGAGCCCTTCTTCTCTTCCTTCCTCTTTTTAGCTTGGTTGCCCTTCTTGGCTTGATTAAGGAACATCTTCTTGTAGAATTTGGCAAACTTGTCACTTATCTCTACAAAAGGAAAGAAATATCAGTGTAAGTACGTGTTGATTAAAAAACCTAAGAAAAGAAAGAACTTACTTTCTAAGATTTTAAATTTTGAAAGCTTCTCCCACAAAAGTAACACTAAAAAGGACTTCACCCTATTTGTAGGCATTTGGAGGTCAATCAAGTGCTCTTTCATGACCCCAAGTTTCTTTCACGACCCCAAGCACGAATAACACTTCTTCGGTCACCCATCTTGTAAAAGGAAAAAAAATATCAATGTAAGTATGTGTTAATTAATAAAACTAAGGAAAGAAAGAACTTACTTTCTAAGAGTTTAAATTTTGAAATCTTTTCCCGAAGAAGCAACACCAAAAAGGACTTCGCCCGATTTGTAAGCATCTAGGGGTCGGTCAAGTGTTCTTTCATGACCCCAAGCACAAATAACACTTCTTCGGTCAATAGATCCCATCTAAAGGGGAAAGGATATAGGTCACGTGCAATAAGGGTATTAGCCCAATCATTTACATGCCTAATTTGGGCGTCAAATAAGGCAAATCTTTCTTTAAGATCTTCGGTCAGCTACTTCATTAGAACCCCAACATCAACTACAAGTAAACCTAACGCCCACTTGGCCAGTATTCCCTAACACTTTGGCAGCTTCATAAAAAGTAATTTTTCTGCCAGCTCCTCCAACTGTCCTTGGTGAAGAAGGTAATTGTATATTTCTTGCTCCCAGTGCCCTGAGGAATGAGGTAGTAGAATGAGCCTTCTGGGTGAGGATGCAATTTGTAATATTACATGAAAAGGATGAAATGGGGATCTACGTTGAAGACCCCACAGATGCACAAAAAAACATTAAAATAAGCATAAAAGTTTAAGGGAAGTTGGTTTACCGCTATGCCAAGGAAATCGCAGAAGTCGATGACCATATTCGAAGGAGACCCACCTTCATTTACATATTAAAAATCGTGATCTTCTTCTCCCAAGGTCATTAGCTCAACTCGCTCTATTCAGGGATGCAGAGTTTCACGTACAAAGGCAATAAGTACTTGGTACACCACTTTTGTACCTTCTCCAAGGTAGTATAGCTTAGGTAAGCATCAAGGGAACCCCAACATTCCTTGGACAAAACATTGAGGACCTCAAAGATCTCGGATTAAGGGGCCATAATCCTAACCTCCGATAAAATATAACCTACTTCGGCTAAAAGGGAAGGGAAAAAGGAAGATCTTAGATAGAGTTACCCACCTAAGTGTTCACTGATGAATAAAGAAGTCACAGGAATGCCATAAGAACTTTACCAAAAATCGCACCACCATACTGACCACCGTAGGAAAAGAAAAATTAGAGAGCAAAAGGAAAAACTTGAAAACAAAAGAGAGCAAAGAAATGAAGGGTGAGGAACTTCAGAATGAGAAAGGGGTACATATAGTCCGAACAAGGTAAGAAAAGAGTTGCAATTATGGTGAACACTTAATGCCTAAATTGCCCCTCTAAGCTAAAGTGACACATTTGTGTAAACATGACATATGGCGATATGACACGTGTCACCTCGAAACATGAATCAAGAGCACGCCTTTGCCTTCAGAAATAGTAAGCCATCCCCCCTAATGCAGGAATCTAGGAAAAAATAGGGAAACAAATGTGCCTTTTAAAAGCTTCCCCAAGAAGTTGAAATTTTGGTAGGAAAACCCAAAAAATTTCGATTGCCAGAAAAATATTAAAAAATATAAATAATAATAATAATAACAATAAAGGCGTTAGCTCAGCATAGATAAGGCCGAAGTATCATTTCACTCCGACCTAGTTCAGGGCGAGGGGCACATGATAACTGAAGGGCTATAACGCCTAGGCCCATGAGCGAACTCCCCCGTGAAAGAAAATGACCACCCTTAGACAAACTTAACCTAAGCACCGTTAGCATAAGAAGAAGGGACCTCAGCTATAGAAGCCTTGACCGAAGTCCAAGCTCCTCAGCATTCTACCACAAAAACCGCAGTGGCAAAGCCTACATGTGGCTGCCAAGACCACTGATAAGACTGTTGCCACCTTGCCCTGAGTTCATGACAGAAGCTACCCATCTACCCACTTGACTAGCCCAGCTGGTGACGCCCTCTACAGAGTATGGATTACAAGCCCTTGGATCTAGCCATCCATGTGATCGGCACTCATTCTATCAAGTCTAACAGCTCATCCTTGCCTTGCCTTACAATTACCCCAAGGGCCTCCCATGTGCATGCTCTACACTCCTCATTACTTTTGCCTATTCCTCTCACATTCTCTTTAACTTTGGGCATTAAAGGCTCCCTTCCCAGAAATGCTCCAAGGAACCTCATTCATCCCCTTCTTCTCCTTTTCCTCGTAGGCTTCTCCCTACCCAAGCAGGCAACACTTCACCATTGAAGGTCCAGATGTCATACATTGAAGATATGCTAAAACATTACATATATTACTCCACTATAACAAACTCAAAAAAACATACTCCCTCCGTCCCAATTAAGTTGAAACATTTCTCTGGGCACGGAGATTAAGATGTATATAATTTGTGTTAATTTTTTATGTAGTAAAAGTTTAAATAATGATTAAAAAAGAAAAGATTTTTTTTTGGGTTTTCTGCGGTGAGAGATTGAGTGGATATTAAAAAAAGAGTATTTACTGGGTTTTGTGTAAAAGGATTATTTAATTGTTTAAACTTTTTCAAAAGAGCAAACGTTTCAACCTTTTGGGACATCCCAAAAAGGAATATGTTTCAAGTAAACTGGGACAGATGGAGTATTATAAACCATAAAAGAACAAAGCCTAACACATAAAAGCAAATGTACTATACCAAAAAAGCACATCTATAAAGCCAATACAAAAAACACGAAAAAACAATCTCTAAAGCAAAAAAAAAAAACAAACAGTATTACGAAAAAGAACTTGTACTTGTTAGTGTTGTGCCCAAAAGCCAATCATGAGATGATTGTATTTTTGCACATTGAGTCATGATATTTTATTAAGGCATTAATCCAGCAATTATGTTTGTTGTTTTGTTTCTGTGTAACGCAATAAACATAATTATAACCCTAGAATAATGATATTCTCAAACATCCCTGGTCTAGTATTATTGTGGAGCGGGTTGCAATAATACATAACGACTAGCATATGTGGAGACTAATATGAGATATGTAGTCTACATATGGGTACAAGTTGGAGAACTTGTGTACTGGACCGACCCACCATGAGAACACTACATGGATTGTTATATGAGTGTCATAAATGATTCTCTTAGTGATCATGGTATGTGTAGTCCTTCGACCTAAGATCATCAAGGTTCCCTACATGTGAGTCACATACTTTGATACTTTCCTTTGTTGCTCGTAACTGAGTGAACTTGAAGGAGGTCATTGGGTATGTCACATATCATGCAGAGGGATTTGTATGATCAAGATGGGATTTGTCCCTCCTATGTTACGGGAGTGATATCTTCGGGCCCCTTGATAGAGTGAGACTTAGAAAATGCATGGCCATGCTCGGATGAGTTGATATACGATATCAATGTCATCAGTTTTAGTTGGTCTACTCGGTAATCAGGAAACCAAAGATTGGGCTATACAAGAGTGACACATTCCGTGTCTCGTGCTTAGTCTTGATATCTTGGACAAAGGGACAATGGCATATATCGGTGATGATCATAAAGGTTTAGTCGAATCATCGACAATCTTGTCACTTTGGTAGCAATGATGTGTTGCTAGACACCGCTCATTGCTTATGATCATAAATGTGATTTATGATCATTGCTAACGTGGTAAGAGCCTATTGGGTCTCACACATAGAGCTATTTGGATCATTAGAGTGCATGGGCTAATTATTTGGGTTATGGTTTCACTTTAATTTCGTATTAATAATGGGCCTAAGAGTTTAGCCATTATTAAGCCCGAAATTAAAGCTTAATTGGATTAGGGCTTTGAAACCCATTAGGCCTGGAAGTTGAGTCTCACTATAAATACAACCTTTAGTGAGAAATTTGCAGGTCTCCTTGCCCTAGCCTCCCAAAAGGACAGCCACACTCTTCTCTTGCAATTCCTTCGAGGACGCAAGCTAGCATTGCGAGCGTAAGAGAAATGCATTTGCTGGGACGTGGTGGAAGCGCGGTGATCCCGAGAGGCTCGTGTGGATACCATAGAGAGCTTGAACACGTCAACTATTCAGGTTTTGTGATTCGACTCTACAGTTGAGTGAGAGATCTCAACCAAAAATTAGGTATGAAATTTTTTGAACATCCGGTTTACCCCGTTTCACTTGGATCTTGGAGGGTTTCGGTTAAATTTCGCTGCGCTGTTTGGCTCCCGAAACCCAATAGTGGTATCAGAGCTATTGGTGAAACCCTAAATCGGGATTGAGTGTTGAATCGCATGATATTATGTGTTCGGTTGCTTTTCGGCCATGATTAATTAGATTGATTCATGATGAATAAAACCAGAACTCGTAATGAACATATGACCTATATGAAGAAATGACACTAATTGGTTAATGAGATTAACTCGAAATTGAAAGGTATGAGAAACCTATATGGATTAGGATTCTTGCAATAGTTGTAAAAACCCTAGCTTGGTTCAGATTCGGCCTGTTTGGGCACAGAAAGTAATGTATTTTTGGTGGCTCGAATGGAGGAGTATCGGGTTCCTACTTGCTCAAAATAAAAGATCTCGGGCAAAGCAATTGTATGACAATTTTTTGTGCCCGGGCGGGGGTAGCTACCCCCCACAAGGGCAGCCCCCATTGACCTCGTCCACTAACCGGTCAGCGGAATGACCGCCCGCTGACCGGCCAGCGGGATCGCCGTATGTGAAGCGCCACATAAATAAAAAATGGTTAATCAACGCGCGTCAATTGGCATGCATTTTTGTTGAATGAGATTTGACATGATATGCTGATTGGTGTTTGAAGCATGGTGCATGGTTATAGCCCTTAATTGGTTGTACTTGTAAATATGGCTTGTGAGTCGTGCCTTTTCTTATCACTCTCATTGTACATTCTCTTCTCACCTTACTCCCCTCGAATGTAACTCAAGGTTTCTATTATTGATGTAATGGTACATTATGGGATCATCCAAGGTGGTATGTCCAAGGAGGTGACAATAAAAGGGGGCAACCAACGAAGGAAGAGAAGGAGCTTGTGAAGACCCTTTTCTTTTCTTAGGCTTTTATAATATTCTCATTGGCTTAAGAATATCGCATAGTTTGGGCTATAACCATGTCACATTTACTTTCTTGTAAGCATGAGATGCATGTTTTATATTTGTATGTGATGCATGTATAAGGCAACCGGAGATAACAAATTGGTGAGATCAAAGAAAAGGAAAATCCCTTAAACAAATATTAAGTCATTAAATGTGATGCCTTCCAAATGTTGGCACTCGTCAAGACTTTGATCAACATTAGGTGGGTTTGCCAAAGCAAAGCACCTATGTTCATCTTGGTAAGGCGCGATGGGATAATAGTGATATCCAAATTGCTAACTTTGGGTCCGACTTAACTAAGTCATCCTGATAGGATTGGGGACTTAGAGGCATAGAGTTGGGCTTAAGTTCATGAGATGAGCTTGGACAAGTGTTGATTCACCCAACTATCCAAGAGTTGCATAAGATGCAACTGGCAAGGAGTTGCCTACCTAAATAGCTGTAACTTGAGAGAAAAGCCAAAGCTGACTCAGGTTGTGGTCAAATATGGATCTTGGCCCACTAGAATGCCTTAACACTGAGGTGTTCCGAAATAATATCGAGGGTTATTATTTTGAGTAAAATAGTGGAAGTATCGTTTAATGAAAGTCCTTATTAAATGAATTAAAATACATGACTCTTACACTGCATATTTACTGTTTTAGATAACCATGGCACAAAACACATCGACACTTTCGTTGCGATCGATCTTTGAGAAGGAAAAACTGAATGGGACCAACTTTCTCAAATGGTACCGAAACTTGAGGATAGTCCTCAAGCAAGAGAGAAAGACTTATGTCCTAGAACAGCCCATTCCGAATGAGCCTGCTGCCACTGCTCCAAGAGCTAAAAGGGATGCTCACAAGAGGCATTCTGATGATGCTTTGGATGTTGCATGCCTCATGCTTATTACCATGGAATTTGAGCTTCAGAAGCAACATGAGAACATGGGGGCGTTCGATATGATCGAACATCTCAAAATGCTTTTCCAAGAGCAAGCTAGGCATGAGAGGTTTTAGACCTCTAAGGCATTGTTTCAGTGCAAGATGTTTGAGGGAAGTCCCGTGGGTCCTCATGTGCTCAAGATGATTGGGTACATTGAGAATCTTGAGAGTTTGGGATTTGCTCTTCAGAAAGAGTTGGCTGTTGATGTAGTCTTGCAATCGTTGCCTGACAGCTACAGTCAGTTTGTCATGAACTATAACATGAACGACCTTGACAAGTCCCTCCCTGAATTGCTCAACATGTTGAGAACTGCTGAGTAAAACTTTAAGAAGGCTAAGCCCATTTTGATGGTTCAAAAGGGCAAGGGAAAGGGAAAAGCCAACAAGAAGAAGGATAAAGCTAATGGAAAGTCCAATGCCAATTCTTCTTCAGTTGCACTGAAACCAAAGGGTGGTGTGGCAAAGGAAGGGGAGTGCTTCCATTGTAAGCAACTTGGACATTGGAAGCGCAACTGCAAGCTCTATCTTGAAGAACTTGCTAAGGAAAAGGGAAGTAAGACTTCCACTTCAAGTATTTTTGTTATAGAGGCTAACTTTTCTACTTCCTCATCTTGGGTGTTGGATACTGGATGTGGATCTCACATTTGTGCAAATGTGCAGGATCTAAGTAGAAGTAGAAGATTGGCCCTAGGTGAAGTGTGAAGATTTTCAGGATCTCAATAATAACATACTCTTATGTTATTCATTTGTGTATATGCCACATGCATATAAGTTTTCCATACATATTGTCTCAAAAAACAATATCTAGCATGCTATTTGAGTTCAACATGAATATAGACATACTTATCCAGTCAAACAAACTTAGCATGCCACTAAGATCATTCATAAAACTTAAATCCTTAGCATGCTACTAAAGCAAGAAAGGATGCGTACCTTCCTTTTTGATAGTCTTGTGCCGAAAAGGAAAAAGGAAGGACTTGATCTTAGAGATACGCCTTGAGGCTTGAATTGAGATGAAGAATCTCAATGTAATTCCACCCACAATGCTCTAAGAAAGTGTCTAATATTTCGGCTCTTTAAAGGAATGAAAGGAGGAATTTTTCTCTCAAGAAAAATGATGCAAATTGAGTGTAAAATTCGTACCCCCAATGGCCAGCCACTAAAGGCTATTTATAGATGACAAAAGGCACACCTTTACACCAAGAAAGGTGTCCTTTAAGCCAAAGAACACTTCCTTTGGCTAAGGGTCATGTATGGTGGCGAAAATACATGTCTTTTAGCCAAGGAACACTTCCTTTGGCCTATAACCACCCATAACTACCTTATGGGCGAAAATACATGTCTTTTAAGTCAAGGAACACTTCCTTTGGCCTATAACCACCCATAACTACCTTATGGGCGAAAATACATGTCTTTTAAGTCTAAAGGACATCACATTTGGTGCAATAACCACCTCAACCACCTCCATGGCCGAACATACATGTCCTTTAAAGTCAAAGGACATCACTCTTGGTGCTATAAGCACCCTATGGCCGAATATACATGTCCATTCACCCAAGGAACACTTCCTTTGGATGAAAGGACATGTTCTTTTAGCAAAGAGTTATTTCTTTTGATGAAGAGACATACCTTTACACAAAAGATGTGTCTCTTGGTGGTTTTGAGCTAAAAACAAGGTGAGCTGGCACAAAGCTAGCTCAATATGCTACTTATGCACCATTGAGCTCCTTTGAGCTCCAACCTAGCACCATGAACTAAGGTCCAGCTCCAAGAACTGACCTTGAGCTGGAGTTAGCTGCTTTCAGCTGAAGTAAACTGAAGTCCAGCTACACTCAGCTACCAAAAGCTGAAGTGAGCTGACTTGAGCTGAAGTCCAGCTACATTCAGCTACCATAAGCTGAAGTGAGCTGACTTGAGCTGAAGTCCAGCTACATTCAGCTACCATAAGCTGAAGTGAGCTGACTTGAGCTGAAGTCCAGCTACATTCAGCTACCATAAGCTGAAGTGAGCTGACTTGAGCTGACTTGAGCTAACTTGAGCTGAAGTCCAGCTACATTCAGCTACCATAAGCTGAAGTGAGCTGACTTGAGCTGACTTGAGCTAACTTGAGCTGAAGTCCAGCTACTTTGAGCTACTTATAGCTGAAGTGAGCTGACTTGAGCTAAGGGGAGCTACTTCTAGCTGCCTTAGATACCTTTTCAAGCTATAGTTAGCTCAACGAGCTCAAATCCTATCTTAAAAGGATCTTGGTGCGCCAAGAATTCCAACAAACTCCCACTCGCACTAAGATGCTTTTAAAACTCCCAGCTCCCACTCAAAACAAAACTCCTTAATCCTTATAGCCGAAATAATCTAGACACTTCTACATATATAGAGTTGTGGGTGCGACCTCAAGGCACACACACTAAGTCTCTTCTATTGAGGTTGTTAGACTCTCAATAGAAGATTGTCCTCTCCTCATAGTTTGAACTTCTTCAAACTTTCCTTGAACACATCAAGTACAAGTGTGTTGCTTAAACACATCAAGCTTTCTTGAACACATCAAGTTTTTCTTGAACACATCAAGTTTTGCCTTTCAGACCCCAGACATATGATACACTTCTTAATCACAATCAGTCTCTTTCTCTGAATTTCAACTCCTTGAAATCCATGATTGTATTAAGCATTGTGTACTCATTTAAATCACAATTCAATCTATCATACTACTCACAGTAATATGTGGGCCCAAGATTGAATTTAGTGAACGTGTACCATCTTAATGTCTTTCCTTTGAGCTTCAACTACTTAGGTCAATGAATTAACATGATCACCCAAAAGGAGGATACTCCAGTCTCATTTCTCTAAGACCTTCGACAACCAATCAAAGTGATCATAATTAACTCAACTTCCTAATAGCAAGCTATAGTCACTAAGAGTCTGATTTGAAGAATCTCACACTAAGCAAGAACAGAGACAACTTGCTTAAATTCTTCTATGGTTGTATTTCATGGTCATGGAACACTTGGAAACACATCCATTAAAGTTCCAGAATACACTTCTAAGGTGTTTTACTCATGTCACTCCCACTTGGAGTGATCTTCATTCCAATTGAGGAGTGTGTCATTTCTCCCTCTTAAAACACCATTAAGTGTACTCCTCTTAACATATAAAAGGAGGACATGTCAATAACCATGAAATTTCTCCATGTAAGCCCTTGCTTACATCTAACATAGGCTAGGATGTATGAATTACAAACTGAATGCACCAAAGCATTGAACCTTGATTACTCATAATCTAGGCGACCATGAAAGGCTAAAGTGTCATGTGTTGGAGCATGACTCCCACTTAAATGTACCATTCATTTAAGTCTTTAGCCAGTCTCATCCTTAATCTTACACAAAGATCAAGGGCGAATGATTCGTGTGAGAAAGTCATTCTCTACCTATGTTTGACATGTTCATTTGTTCGTTGTGTTTTCTAAAATTGAACTGATTATTTCATAAAATAATCTATATTATCACAAAAATAATACTTAACATGTGTGACACCAAAGAGGTGAAGTACATCCAACATTTACATTCTTCTAAGACCCATTGCTCTAACATGTCGAGCAAACACAAGTGGTGGCAATGGCTTAGTGAGAGGATCTGCCACCATCAGGTCTGTAGAAATGTACTCAATCCTAACTTCACCCTCTTCAATTGCATCCCTTACAAAGTTATATTTCATGCTAATGTGCTTGGTTTTTCCATGGTATTTGGGGTCCTTAGTATAAGCCATGGCTGCCATACTATCACTGTAGATAGTAATAGGTCTCTCAATAGAAACCTTGGACTCCAAATTCTTAAGGAAATAACCTAGCCAAAGGGCTTCTTGTACAGCTGAGGCACATGAAACAAATTCAGCCTCCATTGTGGACAATGCTGTACAAGTTTGCTTCTTACTACACCAAGTAGTAGCACCACCATTTAGCATGAAAAGATAACCAGATGTAGACTTGCTGGAGTCTCTATCCCCACCCCAGTCAGCATCAGAATAGCCACGTAAACCAAGGTCTTTACCTTGGTAACAAAGCCAATAATCCTTAGTACCCTTGAGGTACCTTAGGATCCTCTTGACATTCTTCCAATGCTCCAGACCAGGGTTGGAAGAATATCGTGCTAAAAGACCAACCGCTTGGCTGATGTCTGGCCTTGTACATAACATGGCGTACATCAAGCTACCAATGGCACTTAGGTAGGGAATCTGAGCCATCTCTTCCTTCTCCTTTGGAGTCTTAGGACATAAGTCCTCTCCAATCTTGCAACCATATGCAAGAGGTGTACTCATGGGCTTTGCATTTGTTAAGTTGAACCTTGCAAGAATCTTATCAATATAAGATTCTTGAGAAAGGGCCAATAGCCTTGCCTTTCTATTCCTCAGGATCTTCACCCCTAGAATAAAGGCAGCCTCTCCCATATCCTTCATGTCAAAGGTGGAAGACAACCATCCCTTGATGGTACTTAACAATGCAAGCCTATTACTTGCAATCAGTATATCATCTACATATAGAGTCAATACTGCAAAACTAGACCCAGAAGAGTACAAGTATACACAATGGTCTTCATGCATCATCACAAAGCCATAGTTTGTGATTGCATGGTGAAACTTCAAGTACCACTGTCTTGAAGCTTGCTTAAGACCATAGATAGACTTCTTTAGTCTACATACCTTGTCCTCTTGACCCTTTTGGACAAACCCCTCAGGTTGTCTCATATATATCTCCTCACTCAATTCACCATTGAGAAAGGCGGTCTTTACATCCATCTGATGTAACTCTAAGTCTAGATTTGCCACAATGGCAAGTAATATCCTGATGGAAGTGAATTTCACAATAGGAGAGAAGGTGTCTTTGAAATCAACACCCTCCTTCTGTGTGAAACCCTTGGCCACCAACCGGGCCTTGTATCTTTCGATACTTCCATCAGAGTTCACCTTGATCTTGAGAACCCACTTGTTCCCAATTGCCTTACGGCCTAGAGGAAGATCACTTAACTCCCAAACCCCATTGAGATGCATCGAATGCAACTCATCCTTCATTGCATTTAGCCACTCTTCCCTTTGTTCACCCTCAAGAGCCTCCTCAATGTTACTTGGCTCATCTATCTCAGATGCAACCAAGTTTGCCTCACTATCCAGGATCCACCATTCTTTAGGTGGTCCAAATTTCCTCATTGATCTTCTCAATATAGGCTGAGATGGAGGCAACTCATGCTCCATCTCTTGAGGCTCAACATTTTGCCCTTGAGTATCCTCAACTCCCTCTTGAACAAAACCTTCCTCTTGGAAGTCTTGCTCATGTTGGTCCACAACAACAGGGATTTCTAGAGCCATTGCTCCACGTGGTTGAGGTACTCCCTCTAGAGTAGGTGCATGTGTCCCAAGTGTCCTTATGACACTTGGTTGACCCTCATCTAGGATCTGGCTTAATGAGGTTAAGTCACCACACTCACCAACTTTGGGGAACTCATCCTCCACAAAGTTAGCATTCCTTGCATCAAAGATGTTCCCAATTTTGTGACTTACATCCAAGAACACATAACCCCTAGATTGTTCAGCATAACCAAGGAAGGCACACTTCCTCCCTCTTGGACCCAACTTTCCCAAAGGGTGGTCCGTTATGTGAACATAAGCTAAACAACCCCAAGGGCGTAAATAGCTTAGGTTAGGAGTTTTCTTCTTCCATAACTCATATGGAGAAGAATTCACATTCTTGGTGGGTACTCTATTAAGGACATGAACTGCACACAGCAGTGCATCACTCCAATAAGTGATGTCTAAATTGGCCTTTGCCATCATGGAACGTACCATGTCCATAAGAGTTCTATTCTTCCTCTCAGACACTCCATTCTGTTGGGGTGTCCAAGGAAGGGTGAACTCCCTCTCAATACCTTTCAAGTCACAAAATGCTTTGAATGCATTAGATGTATACTCTCCACCCCTATCTGTCCTCAAGGACTTAATCTTCTTACCTACTTGGTTCTCAACCAAGTACACATACTTCTCAAAGCATGCCAAGGCCTCTGCCTTGTTTCTGAGTAAGTAGATATGGGTGAATCGAGTATAATCATCTGTGAATGTGATGAAATACTTAAATCCATTTCTAGATTCAACCCTCATTGGCCCACACAGGTCAGAGTGAACTAAACTAAGTGCCTCACCTCTCCTAGTTGCTTTGCCAAAAGGCTTTCTTGTGGCTTTGCCTTCTAGGCATGATTGACAACTTGGAAGGACAACCTTGGTCAAGGAACCTAGCAAGCCACCCTTGGCTAGCTTGTTCATTCTATCTTGACCAATATGACCTAACCTTTCATGCCATCTCATTTCATTTGTGACCTCTGTCACATAGCAACTAGGACTTGCAACAGAATGGTCAGTTGGCTTTAACTCATAAAGCCCATTATTAACTGAACAAGTGCACACTATCTGATTATCTTTAATAATAGACACACTATTATTAAAGAAATTAAAGCAATAATTGTACTTCAACATACAACTTATAGAAATCAAATTTCTACAAATGTTTGGTACATACAATACATCTATTAGATACAAATATCCAATATCTATAGGAATTCTACATGTTCCTATGCCTTCCACTTCCAGCCTGGCATCATTTCCTACTGAAATGTGCTTAGCTCCTTTTGAGAGCTTCCTGTAGGCCACAAACCAGGACTTCTCCCGTGCTATGTGGTCTGTTGCTCCCGAGTCTACAATCCACAAAGAATTGCACTCAGTTAGTAATGTACATGACACAACATGTACAATGGAAGTAGAAGGGTATGTATGTACCTTGGGTGGACCTTTGCAATCCTTTGCAAAGTGTCCTTTATACCCACAGTTGAAGCACTTTAGCTTGCTTATGTCCCGTTTCTTCTTGAACCTTTTCTTAGAAGCAGGAACTTTTCCCTTGCCCTTCCTTGGCCCTCCTTTTCCACCATTCTTCTTCCATCCCTTCTGGATAGAAGATGAGGCAACATATGCCTTAGAATGGTCCTTGAGGGCCATTACCTCAGCCTCAAGGAGGAGGTGACGGGCAATGTCATCAAATGACATTATTTGAGGGTTATGGCGTAAGTTGACCTTCATCAACTGCCATTCCTCATCAGGCAAGGAACGAATTATTGCTTGCACTTGTTGCTCATCAGTGAGCACATGCCCTGCCGTCTTGAGTTGGTGGATCATGCGTGACATCTCACGCAAGTGAGCACTCATAGAGTGATCAGCACGCTTCACATAATTCTCAAACCTGAGAATCATCGAGCGTTGTTTCTCTACAGAAACATCTCCATACTTGGCCTTGACAGAGTCCCATATGGCCCTGGCCCCCTCAAGCATGGAGAATTCCACCATAATCTCATCCACCATAGTGGAAAGGAGAGTGACTCTACACATAGAGTTCTTCTTTAGGAATGCCTCATAGGCAGTCTTATCCTCTCCCTCAGCAGGAGGCATGATCTCTTGAGTGAGTACATCAAGAGTATCTTGCTCAGTTAAAATGAATTTGACTTTCTGTTGCCAAATTGAATAGTTTTCACCATCCAATTTGAGGTCACGGTTTAATTCAGCAACAATATTCTTACAAGCCATCTACATTGATGCAATTCACATGTTTTACTTCAATTTACACAACAAGACTCAACAAAGCAACATGTGTATGAAAACAACTTCTAACATGCTCATATATGGCAAAAGAGATGCATATAACATTCGATCAGAAATATATAAACATGCCTTCATTGTTTCATACACATATCCTTTATTAACCTTCATCGAAATCATACACATATGTATGATCCTAAATCATGCTCACAACATGTAACATATACATATTCATGACCTAAGCTCTGATACCAATTGAAGATTTTCAGGATCTCAATAATAACATACTCTTATGTTATTCATTTGTGTATATGCCACATGCATATAAGTTTTCCATACATATTGTCTCAAAAAACAATATCTAGCATGCTATTTGAGTTCAACATGAATATAGACATACTTATCCAGTCAAACAAACTTAGCATGCCACTAAGATCATTCATAAAACTTAAATCCTTAGCATGCTACTAAAGCAAGAAAGGATGCGTACCTTCCTTTTTGATAGTCTTGTGCCGAAAAGGAAAAAGGAAGGACTTGATCTTAGAGATACGCCTTGAGGCTTGAATTGAGATGAAGAATCTCAACGTAATTCCACCCACAATGATCTAAGAAAGTGTCTAATATTTCGGCTCTTTAAAGGAATGAAAGGAGGAATTTTTCTCTCAAGAAAAATGATGCAAATTGAGTGTAAAATTCGTACCCCCAATGGCCAGCCACTAAAGGCTATTTATAGATGACCAAAAGGCACACCTTTACACCAAGAAAGGTGTCCTTTAAGCCAAAGAACACTTCCTTTGGCTAAGGGTCATGTATGGTGGCGAAAATACATGTCTTTTAGCCAAGGAACACTTCCTTTGGCCTATAACCACCCATAACTACCTTATGGGCGAAAATACATGTCTTTTAAGTCAAGGAACACTTCCTTTGGCCTATAACCACCCATAACTACCTTATGGGCGAAAATACATGTCTTTTAAGTCTAAAGGACATCACATTTGGTGCAATAACCACCTCAACCACCTCCATGGCAGAACATACATGTCCTTTAAAGTCAAAGGACATCACTCTTGGTGCTATAAGCACCCTATGGCCGAATATACATGTCCATTCACCCAAGGAACACTTCCTTTGGATGAAAGGACATGTTCTTTTAGCCAAGAGTTATTTCTTTTGATGAAGAGACATACCTTTACACAAAAGATGTGTCTCTTGGTGGTTTTGAGCTAAAAACAAGGTGAGCTGGCACAAAGCTAGCTCAATATGCTACTTATGCACCATTGAGCTCCTTTGAGCTCCAACCTAGCACCATGAACTAAGGTCCAGCTCCAAGAACTAACCTTGAGCTGGAGTTAGCTGCTTTCAGCTGAAGTAAACTGAAGTCCAGCTACACTCAGCTACCAAAAGCTGAAGTGAGCTGACTTGAGCTGAAGTCCAGCTACATTCAGCTACCATAAGCTGAAGTGAGCTGACTTGAGCTGAAGTCCAGCTACATTCAGCTACCATAAGCTGAAGTGAGCTGACTTGAGCTGACTTGAGCTAACTTGAGCTGAAGTCCAGCTACATTCAGCTACCATAAGCTGAAGTGAGCTGACTTGAGCTGACTTGAGCTAACTTGAGCTGAAGTCCAGCTACTTTGAGCTACTTATAGCTGAAGTGAGCTGACTTGAGCTAAGGGGAGCTACTTCTAGCTGCCTTAGATACCTTTTCAAGCTATAGTTAGCTCAACGAGCTCAAATCCTATCTTAAAAGGATCTTGGTGCGCCAAGAATTCCAACAAAGTGGACCTACGTGTTGGAAATGGAGCAAGGGTTGCTGCCTTAGCCATAGGGACTTATGTTCTCACTTTACCTAGTGGATTCGTTTTAGAATTAGACAACTGCTACTTTGTGCCTACTATTAGTAGAAATTTGATTTCTGTTTCTTGTTTGGACAAGAAAGGTTTTTCATTTATAATAAAGGACAAATGTTGTTCCATTTATTTGAATGAAATATTTTATGGCAGTGCTCAACTTAGCAATGGGTTGTACGTTCTAAACCTCGAAGATCCAATCTATAATGTGAATACCAAGAAGGTCAAATTAAATGATTCAAACCCGACCTATCTCTGGCACTATCGCTTGGGCCATATAAATGAAACCGGCATATCCAAGCTGCATAAGGATGGACTCTTGGACTCATTCGATTTTGAATCATATGAGACATGTGAGTCATGTTTGTTGGGCAAGATGACCAAACCCCCATTCACAGGGCAAAGTGAAAGGGCTAATGACTTACTAGGACTCATACATAGTGATGTATGTGGCCCTATGTCTACACAAGCTAGAGGAGGTTTCCAATACTTCATTACCTTTACTAATGAATTCAGCAGATATGGCTATATGTATCTCATGAAACACAAGTCAGAATCCTTTGAAAAGTTCAAAGAATTCAAGAATGAAGTAGAGAATCAACTCGGGAAGAGTATCAAAGTGCTTCGATCAGATCGAGGTGGACAGTACTTGAATCGAGAATTCCTTGACTATCTGAAGGAGTTTGGTATAGTATCACAACTCACTCCACCAGGTGCACCTCAATGGAAAGGTGTACTTGAAAGGAGAAATCGAACTCTGTTAGACACGGTTCACTCTATGATGAGTCAAGCTGACATTCCAAACTCTTTTTGGGGACATGCTCTAAAGACAGCCGCTTTTATGCTAAATCGAGTTCCATCTAAATTGATTCAAAAGACACCATATGAGATATGGAATGGTAGGCGTCCCAATTTGTTTTTTATGAAGATTTGGGGCTGTGACACTTATGTGAAACGTCAATCCTCTGAAAAAATAAGGCCTAAATCTCAAAAATGCCTTTTTGTTAGGTATCCCAAAGAAACAAAGGGCTACTATTTCTAAAATCCTTCTGAGCAAAAAGTGTTTGTTGCTCAAACTAGTGTCTTTTTAGAGAAAGAGTTTATCTCTAAAAGAACTAGTGGGAGGAAAGTAGAACTTGAAGAAATTCAAGAACAACAAAGAGACATCGAACCTGAAATGGAACCTGAACAGACACCACAAGATATTGTGGTTCAAGAGTCTGTTCCTGTAGCACAAAGCCCACGTAGGTCTGGTAGGATTCGACGTGAGCCTGAGAAATATGGATTTCTCGTGACTCACACTGGTGATGTGATGCTCATGGATCAGGATGAGCCTACAACCTACCAAGAAGCTATGTCGGGGCCTGACTCTGAGAAGTGGCTAGTGGCCATAAAATCCGCGATGGAATCCATGTATGAGAACCAAGTATGGACTTTGGTTGACCCACCTGAAAGGATAAAACCCATAGAGTGCAAATGGGTCTTCAAGAAGAAAACTGACATGGATGGTAATGTGATTACCTTTAAGGGACGATTGGTTGCAAAAGGTTTCAAGCAAATTCATAGTATTGACTATGATGAAACTTTTTCACCAGTTGCTATGCTTAAATCCATCCAAATTTTGTTCACTATTGCTGCATACTGTAATTATGAGATATGGCAAATAGATGTCAAAACTGCATTCCTAAATGGAAAACTACTTGAGGATGTGTACAGACACAACCTGAGGGTTTTGTCACTCCTAAGAATGCCAATAAAGTGTACAAGTTGCAAAGGTCCATTTATGGACTGAAGCAAGCTTCTCGAAGCTAGAATCTTCATTTTGATGAAGCAATCAAAGAGTTTGGTTTTATCAAAAATGAAGATGAACCTTGTGTCTACAAGAAGGTTAGTGGGAGCGTTATTGTCTTCTTGGTGTTGTATGTAGATGACATACTACTCATCGGGAATGACATTCCTAAACTACAGTCTGTGAAGACTTGGCTAGGGAAATGTTTCTCTATGAAGGACTTGGGTGAAGTAGCCTATGTGTTAGGCATCAGGATCTATAGAGATAGATCTAGAAAGCTTATTGGCCTAAGTCAAAGTACATATATTGACAAGATGCTAAAGAGGTTTAGCATGCAGGATTCCAAGAAAGGATTCTTGCCCATGTCACATGGTATAACTTTTTCTAGATCTCAGTGTCCGAGTACACCCGAGGGGAAAGAGCGCATGAATAAGATTTCATATGCCTCAACAATTGGATCTATCATGTATGCCATGATATGTACTCGTCCCGATGTCTCATATGCCTTGAGCATGACAAGTAGGTACCAATCGAATCCCGGTAAGAGTCATTGGACAGCTGTTAAGAACATCCTTAAATACTTACAAAGGACTAAGGATGCATTCTTGGTCTTTGGAGGTGAAGATGAGCTCGTTGTAAGGGGTTACACCGATGCAAGCTTCCAATCCGATAAGGATGATTTTAGATCGCAATCTGGTTATGTGTTCTGTATTGGTGGTGGTGCTGTGAGCTGGAAGAGTTCAAAGCAAGAGACAGTAGCTGACTCTACAACAGAATCTGAGTACATTGCCACCTCTGATGCTGCGAAGGAGGCAGCTTGGATCAAGAAGTTCATCACTGAACTTGGAGTGGTTCCAAGCATTGCCGACCCGATAGAGCTCTATTGTGACAACAATGGAGCAATCGCACAGGCTAACCTCGATCTTACCAGCGATCTAAACACATACTCCGACGCTATCATCTGATCAGGGAGATCATTGAGAGGGGTGATGTAAGGATATGCAAGACTTCGACAAACAGCAACATTGTTGATCCACTGACAAAGCCCCTTACGCAGCAGAAGCATGATAGCCATTGTAGGTCCATCGGTATTAGATACATGAATGATTGGCATTTAGTGCAAGTGGGAGATTGTTAATGTTGTGCCCAAAAGTTAATCATGAGATGATTGTATTTTTGCACATTGAGTCATGATATTTTATTAAGGCATTAATCCAGCAATTATGTTTGTTGTTTTGTTTTTGCGTAACGTAATAAACATAATTGTAATTCTAGAATAATGATATTCTCAAATGTCCCTAGTCTAGTATTATTGTGGAGCGGGTTGCAATAATACATAACGACTAGCATATGTAGAGACTAATATGAGATATGTAGTCTACATATGGGTACAAGTTGGAGAACTTGTGTACTTGACCGACCCACCATGAGAACACTACATGGATCGTTATATGAGTGTCATAAGTGATTCTCATAGTGATCATGGTATATGTAGTCCTTCGACCTAAGATTATCAAGGTTCCCTACATGTGAGTTACATACTTTGATACTTTCCTTTGTTGCTCGTAACTGAGTGAACTTGAATGAGGTCATTAGGTATGTCACATATCATGCGGAAGGATTTGTATGATCAAGATGAGATTTGTCTCTCCTATATAACGGGAGTGATATCTTCGGGCCCCTTGATAGAGTGAAACTTAGAAAATGCATGCCATGCTCGGATGAGTTGATATATGATATCAATGTCATCAGTTTAAGTTGGTTTACTCGGTAATCAAGAAACTAAAGATTGGGCTATACGAGAGTGACACATTCCATGTCTCATGCTTAGTCTTGATATCTTGGACAAAGGGACTGGCATATATCGGTGATGATTATAAAGGTTTAGTCGAATCACCAATAATCTTGTCACTTGGGTAGCAATGATGTGTTGCTAGACACCGCTCATTACTTATGATAAAAAATGTGATTTATGATCATTGTCAACGTGATAAGAGCCTATTGGGTCGCACACATAGAGCTATTTGGATCATTAGAGTGCATGGGCTAATTATTTGGGTTATGGTTTCACTTTAATTTCATATTAATAATGGGCTTAAGAGTTGAGCCATTATTAAGCCTGAAATTAAAGCTTAATTGGATTAGGGCTTTGAAACCCATTAGGCCTAGAAGTTGAGTCTCACTATAAATACAACTTTTAGTGAGAAATTCGCAAGTCTCCTTGCCCTAGCCTCCCAAAAGGACAGCCGCACTCTTCTCTTGCAATTCCTTGGAGGACGCAAGCTAGCACTGCAAGCGCAAGAAAAACGCATCTGCCGGGACGTGGTGGAAGCGCGGTGATCCCGAGAGGCTCGTGTGGATACCATAGAGAGTTTGAACACGTCAACTGTTCAGGTTTTATGATTCAACTCTACAATTGAGTGAGAGATCTCAACCGAAAATTAGGTATGAAAATTTTCGAACACCCGATTTACTCCGTTTCACTTGGATCCTGGAAGGTTTCGGTTAAATTCCGCTGCGCTGTTTAGCTCCCAAAACCCAACAGTACTATCATTGAAAAGAACATATGCATTAGTTTAAGACACATGCAATTCCAAAAATAAAAAAAAAATTTATGAGAACAAATTATAAACCATAAAAGAGCAAACCCCAATGCAAAAGAGAAAATGTAGTAAAAAAAGAATACGTTTAACAAGAATACCACAAAAGATTACCAAAGAATTTGACAATGCACCAAAATCAAATCCCTCAACAGCAGATATCGATGAATGAACATCCACTTCACAATCTAATCCATGAGAAATAAAGACAGAAGAACCTAGCAAATATCCATAAAGCCAAAGAAAATCCATAAAAAATTGAACATAAAAAACCAGTTGAAATGTGATCTACACAAATAAACATTAAAATTTCGTTTGTATTTGAATTTACACACAAATCCACACAGCAAAGAACGTCTAACAAATAAGGAGGAGAAACATTCATATCTAGGTCTATCATAATATTGATCATCGACACAAATTAAGGACACCTCTTTCAGCAACAAAAATCGAAAGCTCAGATTGAAATCCAGTAACAAGAAATTGAAAAGAAAAAACATGTAAGACCCGCACAACACAAACTAATTGTTCAAAACTAAAAACAACAAACAAAAAAGCTAATATGCACGGCAAAGAAATTGAACAAATGAAGAACAATCGACACAATCGGCAGCTCTCCAAGCAAAGCTCGAGGAAGAAAATAGAGCAACCAATTTTCTCTTAAAATGAGAAAAAAATAAAATAAAATAGATATAAATAGCGACAAACTTGTAATTATAATGGAAAGATTGTCATAATGACAAGCTCGTAAATAGGCTATGCACCTGGCGCAAAAGGATCGGCCTTTGTTTTACTACTTGCCCAATCCAAAAAGATGCGTTCCAAATTTCTTACATTTTTAAATATTATACAATATAATCTATCTTACTCCTTACACCATCCAATCTAAACTATCACTTGCTGAAAGTGAAAAAAATCTTTTACACTAGTTACGATTTAAATTTGACCGACCGAATATTTTATTTTAGTCATATAAGAGCCAATTCACAAAAATATGACACGTGTTATGTGACCGTCGGGGTCACCCTCCTTGGGAGTGATAGTCAGGCCATATACGTCCATTCAAAAGAGGGACTCCGGGAATTGCAATAAGCACCACCAAATTAAGAAGATGAAACTTATTCAACGGTGACCCAAGTTTTTTTTTTGCCCTTTACCTCAATAACCTCAATAAGCTCCAAAATGACATACATTTATAAAAGAGACGCATATGTCCTAAGAAGAATAAAGAAAGTCAACACCATAAAAATAAAGATAATTATAATTTATCTCCTGAGATTTAGGAAAAATTACACTTTGTCCCTCCTATTTAAAAAATATACATTTTACCCTCAACATTTTTAATACAGACTGACAACAATTTTTAAAATTTTAATTTAAACTATATGATACACATCTTCATTTAATTTCAATTTATATAATACTTTTTTCACAGTTAATTGATATTTAAAAAACATTATTTTACATTTACAAAAAGAAGAAACTGATAATTTAAAATGTCAATTAATTATAAAAAAATACTCTATAAATTCAAATTATTAGAAAAAAAAATGTTATCAAAATGTTTTAAGTTAAAACTTCAAAAGTTGCTGTCAGACTATATTAAAAATGTAGGAAGCACAATGTATATTTTTAAAATAAGAAAGATAAAATGTAATTTCACCTAAATCTTAAATGACGAATTGTAATTAACTCCAAATAATAATGTAAAATAAAATCTTTATACTTTGTGAGACCAAGACGTGTCTTTATTTTTGAGATTGAGAGAATCTTTTAGAAAATCGCGTTCCTCGGATCTGTATGATAGAAATATAATAACCTCAAAGGACAAACCTAGGTTTCAATTAACCAGCTCCAATATAAGCAGAACAGAAACGAACTCATTCCTCAAATTAGAAGTTCAGCCAATCTTTCTAGCACTTCTACAACTCTATTTGCTATTTAGAAATCACTTACCCAGCACATAACTAACAAGTACTTGTGCGACTTTCCAGAGGAAGAATCAGTCCCCCTTACTTGATGTAGAAGGCCAACCTTGATCTGCCTGTAATTTAACAAACTCGGCCAACATCTTAATTTCACCTTCCTTCAAGCGCGGTCCAAATGTGCACTGTCCCCTTGGTTTGCAGTTTTCACCAAAGCCCTGTAAACAACCATGAGAACTACTATTCCGTGTCGAACAGAGTAGAGCAAGCTGATTCCACAGATGGTGAACTTGGAACGACAGCGCTGTTCATTCAACTCAGAGACACTTGTTACCTTAAAACTGATAAGTGTTCAGGAAATACTCACCGGCATTCTTCCTTTACCAAAGTAGGTTATACGATATATTTCATCTTCTGTGTTAGCTCCATTCCTGTCATGCAATATTTCTTTTCAACAAAGTATGTTATTGAATCACATTGATATGAAATGGCACACACCACTTAACCAAAGATTTAGCTATAAAAGAAGATCAAGCGAGCTGGAAATACATACGAACCAAGATCCCTACCTTTCTAGGTCCTCCGTAAACAGTGTTGACCCCTGATATGGTCAAGATAAAGTTAGGGGACAGGATGGATTGAAAGAGCTAAACATCTGCGCTTGAACAAATACAAAAAACTCACAGGTTGAATTATGTTTCCACCGCCATCGTGACATCCAATGCATGCCTGATTAAACAAAAAGGATCCTCTTTCTATATTCACAGTTTGCCCGAAAGCAACTACAAAGCAAAATGAAGCATTTGAACATAATTAAAGACAATTTTTATGTGCATCATATCAAGGATAATAATAGTGCAACAGATTCCAGAAGGCCCACAACAGGTAAATATCCATATGCCATACTGGGGTTTTCTTTAGGTCAGCTTCCACCGAACCAGATTTTCATGTGATAGTAACAACAACATTAATGCTTTCATTATGGTTTGCAGAATAAAAAACCAACTGTTGGTCGCAGCAACCCAATTACACTAAAACATTAGCAGTCAAATTGTAAGCTGCATTTGCAGTTTGGCTACCATGGTACAGCAGAGTAGTGATTTCTAGTATGTAGAACCAGTCTTGCAGGGTCCAGGGCCTTAACCAACTTCCCATGGGATGTATGGACTAAAGGCTCAAGTAGTTGAAGAACTTTAGAATTCTAGAAACCCCCTTAGGATTGACATATTGTATTGTTCACCAGCTGGTCCGCACACTTCCTAGCCTCATCCTTGAAACAGGTGCTGAAGGATTTAAAAGAGATTTTCTAACCAATGTTTAAGGCTAAAGCACTGTGGCAGCTATGCATACTATGATTAAGGTCAAGAAACTCACATAATGAGCAGGTCAGCGCTATCTCATTCAAGCTGGGAGCTACACAAGGCTCTAACTGTTCAAGGCTGCTCTAGAACGTTTAAATTCTTGGCTTGGATGCGATACCTTCATGGAAATAGTATTGCAAAGCTAACTTTGCACACTCTAAGTTGATGATTATTATAATCCTGAGCTCCATTTCATCTAGTTTATTCAATGAAAATATAGTGTCTTGGCTTAGAAAAAAAAGAGAGAGAGAAAGACAGGAAATAAATAAGCCATCCAATAAGCTATGTCATTAGATAAGACTCCTAATATTCACAACACTTGGAACAATCTGCCAGTTCTGATCTTTAGCCTCAACGCCATACAATGTTCCTACTGTTTAGTCTACTGGCACCCAAAAAAAAAAAAAAAAAAAGGAAAAATTGCAGGAATTGTCTATTGCTTCTTATCACAGGGTTCACAGACATTAAGCACCGAACGATGAGTGTTGGAACGAAAACCAAGCCAAGCACCCAGAAAAGTGTTTTACATTCAAAACAAAACCGAATCTCATATAATCTAATAAAGAAACAATTTGAATAGAACAAGAAGCAACGGCATGACAGAAAATCGAAAAGTTGTTGATTTACCGGGGCTCAGGCAGATGGGAGAGAAGGCAAGAATTGCAGCGGCAGCTAGAGAAGCAATTACAGATTTCTTGAGAATTGCAGATCTTTTATTTGACAAAGAGAGTGGGCTTTCTTCAAAATTCTTGTTCTTAATACCCTTAATATGAATAACCCGCATTGGAGATGAACTTTCGTATCATGAAGGAGACAAGAACAGAGGATAGAGAGCAAAGAAGAAGAAGAAGAAGAAGAAGAGTACCATAAGTACAAGGATTGGGCATGGGCAGGTAGAAGCAGACGCCATGGAAAGAAGTTTCAAAATAGTAAATGCAAGACGAATAGATTCTTGGCAATGGCCGATGCTACTCGAAGGAAAATGCACCGCTCAAGCGGAGGTACCTCCCAAAGCACAGTTGATATTATGGACACATTAGACATCGAGGTTATTTTAAAATTTTATTTTTCAAAATTTCTATTCTCAATTAGTTACTATCTCTCTCATTGCCATCTCCTTTTTTGTTATTGATCGTTACTACTTTTTTTAACTGGTTTCTATTCTCATAGCTGCTCTTCTCACCATCGATCATCGTGGTTTTCCTTCTAGATCAAGTTCATGACTGACAGAATGAGGAAGGACATGATGGATTTAGGAGATTAGAGGGGCTTGATCAAAGGAGATTTCATTAATTAGATGGGATTGACTGTTCAATCAAAGGACGGCACCTCCAAGACAACTGTTTTGATAGTCGATCCAGCAAATTGGCTAGATCATTTAATCGTCATCGTTTTTTCCTCCTCTTTCCACCAACAAAGTGACTGGGGAGACTGAAGGATACAAGGTTGGGTCTCTCCGAGTGAGAGGGAGTTGGCTGTCGAGATATTGGTTTGAGAGCAAAAAGTGACAAGCAGACTGAGTTGAGGGAGAGAAGCGATGAGGAGGTTGGCCAGAGAAGAGGTCTGCTAGGTGAAGATTGGCAGCGATGGGCGAAGGAAATACATCCAAGTGTCCAAAAAATTTGTTATACATATTGTTTATATTCATTTCAGACACTTTGACTTATTCTTTTAGATACTTTAACTTATTCTTTCAAACACTTTGAATTTTGAAGATAATAAAATTTTTTATATATTGTTACAGTTATTTTTATATATTTTGTCAGAAATTTTTACATGGTCATTCAGACAATTTTGCTTATTGATTCAAACACTTTTATTTTTTAAGATAATAAATTATCTGCATATTATTCAGACACATTTACACATTATTTTGGCAAAGAATAAATATTTTGATATTATTGAATAAATAATCTGCATATTTTTTCAGACATTTATATATATATTTTCACACATTTTCCCTAATTACTTTAGACATTTTATATATTTGTCTTTAACACTTATATAGATGCAAGTAATGATGGAAGATCCAGATGTGGTAACGGTCGCGACAGTGCTGGCAACTTCAACAACGACGTGATTAAGGTAGGATTTCTGGATGGAGATAAAGAGTTTTGGTGAGGAGTAATTTTGTGAAATATTTTTAAATAAGGTAGAGTATATGTTGTTGATTTTTAATCCTTTATCCCGCAAGTGTACGGTGGACGTGTAAATGGGGTGAGTGAGTATCGTTTCCACAAGGATTGATTAAATTGATTGTCAAGTACCACAAATCAAAGTAAACTTTAGCTAAACAATCAAAGTTGGATGGAAATGTAGGCAACTTAAACAAGTGACTAAACTTAGCTAAACAGAATACTATTAACCTAGAATGCAAGTATGCAAAGTAAAAATTGTAGTTTTTATCAAATCATGAAAGAATACTTCCTATGGGTTCACTACTTGTCTTGATTTGTTGGTGAACTTAGGTGAGTGGGTTAATCTCCAAAGTATGTTGATAAAGTTATTCAATTAAATTCTTACTTTTTCAAGTGAAAGAATTAATCTCTCTAATCTAAACTTAATAAGGATTTCCATCCGATTACAAGCTTAGAAAGAGGCATTAGAGCTCAATTTACCTTTACCTAATGACTTAGACTAATTTTCCAACAAGTCCATAGCTATTAAATTCTTCTCCTAGATCCAATTACTTCTAATCTTTTCCAAGAGTTTAGAGGCAATTTATAGTGTAACTAATTGTGGCCATCAACTAGCTAACACAACATTAAGCTCAAGAGAAGAATAAACATACATTTTGTAGAAAACTAACATCACATAACCATGAATTCATCCAACATAATCAATCCAAGTAGCTACATCCATAGAAAGCGCTAAAGAAGACTACTCCATAACTAAATAAAACATAATCATGAAAGTACATGAAAGAGCATCCATGTTTAAATACAAGAAGAAGGTAGGAAAGAAGGAACCCAAGAGACGCTAGACACTTAATTCCTCAAGGCTCCTACAAGTCTTCAAGTCCTCCAAGTCTTCTCCAAGCAAGAATCCACAAATGCTCCCAAGGAAGATGAAGAAAAATGGAGTTCAAAACCTAAGTCTAAGATGTGAAGATGAAGATGAAGCTTTCTTCTTTTGCTAGGTTCCAGGTTCTTCTACCCCTTGGAGGTGTCCCTTTCACTCACCAAACCATTTGGATAGAAATCCTTGGCCAATAGCAAGCTTGAGTTCAAATTTGAGGTAGGGGACCAATTTCCTAGGTGACTGGCGCCTAGGCCTCAGGAGGGGGTGCTTGGGCGGCTAGGCCTCCAGACTCGAGGGTGCTCTAGCGCCTAAGGGGTTGCTTGGGCGCCTAGGCCTCCAGGCTCATAGGTGCCTGGGGCCTAGGCCTCAGCTGGCGCCTAAGTTTCCAAGGTACTTTTTTCAGGCAGCAAGGTTTTGAACTGTGGCGCCTAGGCCTCACAGTTATAAATTTCCTTGACTTTTGCATTCCCATTTTTCGTTCTGCTCGTCTCGGTGCCATTCCAATGCTACGGTCCACTTCTCCAACCTATAAAATGAAGGATCAAAGCAAGAATCGGCCAAAAATATTGAGTGGTAAGGTAGAAAATTGTGGTCAACGTTGACAAAAAGTCAACATGTTTGACCACAAAATTAGCATTTATCAAACTCCCTCAAACTTAGAAAAATGCTAGTCCCTAGCATTTATTAACCTAAAAACATAAAACAATCAAAACATAGAAGCTAACAACATATACTCAATATCATATCATAAAGTCATTCAAAATACAAGCTCAACTCAAGAGAAATTAAGGTAAGTAATAAAAGAAGAACCTTGTCATTAACAATAGGTAATCGCTCACTAAGTATTTCACTCTCTAATCTATGGTCGCCTAGTGTTTCTAAGGCTTATAATGCCACTTCATCCACAAATTTGCAAAAGGACCCAAACTACCCATGAACTATCCCTAAGGAGTATCCATGCAAATTTAAGTCCAATGACATGTATATAAGGTTGTACCGTGGCCGGGTTTGGTATAGATGGAAATCGGATGAAGGCCCTTTTAGGTGGGGCTTAAAGAAGTAAGTTAAGCATAAACATCATGGGCAATCCTAATAATCAAATCTAAAATCCCACCCAAGGTATTTCGATTTAAGGAAAATGCTTTTCTTGACTTCCAAGCAACAATTCAAGTAACCCCCATATGCACAATTTTGACAAAACACATGAATGAACTCCTTTTATAATGAAGTACTTCTACCTTTTCCCTTCTTTATTTATTCTTTTTTTTTACGAGGGCATTTTCATGTTGACTCGTTTTGCCTTTTTATCAAGGGAAAGATAGTTTTTTTTTTAGTAACTTGAAATTCACCCAATCTTTAAAGTTCAAACAAATGTGCATGATTTATCCAAAGTATACCCAAACCATAGCTACATAAACTCAACAATAAGTTCATAACCCAACATTTTTCCCCCAAACTTGTTTATTGCTCATGTTAGTGTTGTGCCCAAAAAAAGCCAATCATGAGATGATTGTATTTTTGCACATTGAGTCATGATATTTTATTGAGGCATTAATCCAGCAATTTTGTTTGTTGTTTTGTTTCTGCGTAACGTAATAAACATAATTGTAACCCTAGAATAATGATATTCTTAAACGTCCCTAGTCTAGTATTATTGTGGAGCGGGTTACAATAATACATAATGAGTAGCATATGTGGAGACTAATATGAGATATGTAGTCTACATATGGGTACAAGTTGGAGAACTTGTGTACTGGCCCGACCCACCATGAGAACACTTCATGGATCGTTATATGAGTGTCATAAGTGATTCTCATAGTGATCATGGTATATGTAGTCCTTCGACCTAAGATCATCAATGTTCCCTACATGTGAGTCACATACTTTGATACTTTCCTTTGTTGCTCGTAACTGAGTGAACTTGAAGGAGGTCATTGGGTATGTCACATATCATGCGGAGGGATTTGTATGATCAAGATAGGATTTGTCCCTCCTATGTAACGGGAGTGATATTTTTGGGCCCTTTGATAGAGTGAGACTTAGAAAATGCGTGGCCATGCTCCGATGAGTTGATATATGATATCAATATCATCAGTTTAAGTTAGTCTACTCGGTAATCAAGAAACCAAAGATTGGGCTATACGAGAGTGACACATTCCATGTCTTGTGCTTAGTCTTGATATCTTGGACAAAGGGACAATGGCATATATCGGTGATGATCATAAAGGTTTAGTCGATTCACCTACAATCTTGTCACTTGGGTAGCAATGATGTGTTGCTAGACACCGCTCATTGCTTATGATCATAAATGTGATTTATGATCATTGCCAACATGGCAAGAGCCTATTGGGTCGCACACATAGAGCTATTTGGATCATTAGAGTGCATGGGCTAATTATTTGGGTTATGGTTTCACTTTAATTTCGTATTAATAATGGGCCAAGGAGTTGAGTCATTATTAAGCCCGAAATTAAATCCTAATTGGATTAGGGCTTTGAAACCCATTAGGCTTGGAAGTTGAGTATCACTATAAATACAACTTTTAAGTGAGAAATTCACAGGTCTCCTTGCCCTAGCCTCCCACAAGGACAGCCGCACTCTTCTCTTGCAATTCCTTGGAGGACGCAAGCTAGCACTGCGATCGCAAGAGAAACGCATCTGCCGAGACGCGGTGGAAGCGTGGTGATCCTGAGAGGCTCGTGTGGATACCATAGAGAGCCTGAACACATCAACTGTTCAGGTTTTGTGATTCGACTCTACAGTTGAGTGAGAGATCTCAACTGAAAATTAGGTATGAAATTTTCGAACACCCGGTTTACCCCGTTTCACTTGGATCCTAGAGGGTTTCGGTTAAATTCCGCTGCGCTGTTTGGCTCCCGAAACCCAACAACTCACTCATACAACTCACAAATTTTTACCCTTCCCAAGCCCATATATGCAATGCTAAACTTCCTTCAAGGACAAAAAAGGATAAATAACAATGGATGTGGCTCAATTATGTGGGTTAAACAACAAACATGGCTTAAAGGCTCAAAAAGGGTTAACTAAGGATTACATTGAAGGGTTAGCCATTTAGGTATGTAGTTAGCCCTAAGTTGTCATTTTCATCCTTTATTTGCATGCATCAATTTGGATATGAAGGGGTCTAAAAGCAAATTAAGGAATCCATAAACAAAACAAGCAAAACAAGCATCACTCCAATGAATGAAATAATTTATAATGCAAGTGTGCCACACAAGGTCCAAAGACTCACCAGGTATGGTTTCTACCATTAATGCGAAGTGAAAATCTTTCTTTACTTAACAAAATTTACAATCAAGTTGAAATTGTAAATGAATTTCTCTAATCATAATAAAAAGCATGCATTGGGTCCCTAAATGCACACAACCTAAATGCAACTACATGTTTCTACATTCAACTCTAATGAATGCTAGGAATTAAAATGCGCAAATAACTAAGCTAAATGCCATGCAAGGGAAACAACAAAATCAACTAAGCAAGTATCATGCAAAGAACTAGACAAGTACTCATCCACAAGCAATCCCCCCAAACTTAAACCAAACATTGTCCTTAATGTGAAAAGAAAGGAAAAGCTAGAGAGAGAGCATGAAGAATCATACCCGGGGAGGGGGATGTTCCCGCCTCCAACTAATCCTCAGGCATGTCAGGTGCGCCGGACGACTCTCCAACTAGTGGATGAGAAGAAGGAATGATGGATGTGTCGTGTGGGGCAGACTAAGAGAAGTGAGGGTAAAAAGGGGGAGGGTGGTTTAGTGGGTGAGGGGTATACCACGGGTGGGCGGAAGAGTAGAGGTGAGGCGGGATTTGTGGGAAAGGTGAATAGTCAAGAGTAAGGTCGGGGTTTTGTTGCATGGCCCCCCACTTGACTTGGGCCGAAATCATCTCCACACACCCAGCCAAAAGTGAGTATCCCTCCCGAGCCTTAGTAGCAAATGAGGTGAATCGCTCCTCCAAGTGATTAACACATGAAATCACTTCATCCCAAAACCCACCAATAGCAAGATGGATCTTGTTGAGAATGATGGCGAGGGCTTCATTAGAAGCATGAGTAGGATCGATGAATGGTTCCTCGTATGGTGGTGCTTTTCCCTCCGGGCCTAGCGGGTCATGGGCCTTTTCATCTTCTTCTTGGTGGTCCTCGACGTCTTCACCCCCCGCCAACATATAACCATATAGCTTGCTCAAGGAGATGTCCATGGGTGTAGGAGTAAAGATGAGTGGGTCCTCCGGGTAATGAACTCCGGCCTCCGCCAAAAGGTCCATGATCAATTGTGGGAACAGGAGGTTACCTCTCTTTGTTCTTGTCACCTTACTTATGTTTTGTGCTATGTGTGCTCCCACATCAACTTGGTAGTTGGAAGCAATGCAAAAGAGGACTTGACCCCATCCGGAGTCACATGAGACGGATGAGTGGATGGTATAAGCCTAGAGTTGATGAAGTAATGCCACACCTTCATCTCCGGCTTGAGAAAGGAGGAGGCAAAATGGATATTTCTCTCGGAGTTATCCTTGCTATGAATCCAAGGCACAACCCGCCCACATATCCTGCTCATCATCCAATCAAAGCCACCATCATGAGGAGGGTTTCCGATCTCAGGATTGATCCGAAGGTGGTTGTTGATGTTGCTTGGTGCAATGTTCACGGTCTTCCCTCGAACCGTCACCGTCGTGGCCGAATGGCGTTTGGGTTGGGTGGCACTCAAGTTGGTGTAGAACTCTGCCACAAGTGTTCGGGAGACCATGGTGCGTGGTGTAGTGCACCATGTCCTCCAAGTTCTTCGCTTCACCAACGCTAAGATTTCAACATTCTCTGGCGCTCCAAGATCAAATCCCCTATCAATGGTGAATTTCCTTTTCACAAAGCCCTCAAATAGTTCCTCGGCCTTCTTGTTGACAAAGCGGGGGTACTCCATGGCCGGGTCTTGTGAACGCTCTTCCCGTGTCCTCTTGCACTTTCCTTTGTCGGCACTCCTCCCCTTGAAAATTCTTGGTGCCATTGTTCTTACACCAAGCAAAAACATATATATAATTCTCATGGCACAAATATTCAATTAAATATTTCCACCCTCCAAGATAAAAGTCTACATCACTACAGACATCCACAAGCAATTACTTTGGACAAATTATACACATCAAGGCATGAATTTATTTAGGCAAAAAGGCTTATCATGAACTTGTTGCAAAATATGGCATACCAACTTCACAAAGCTACCGTCACTAACAAAGGTGCATCTAATCAAATATGGTGGCTTAAACCATTATCTATACACTACCTAGATGCAACTTGAACTAATATGTCTAGCCAATTAAGCTCATATGTGAAGACGTAAATCCATGAACATGGTATGAATAAAACAAGTCATGATGGCATAGCAAAAGTTCCATGATTTTTCATCAATTAAACAAGCATCCGGGGCAAATAGAAGGTTCAATCATATACTATGCAACACCTAGATTCAATAGAAGCAAAGAACTAATGCTAAGAACACTCACATAAAGCTACATTATGCTTCGAAAACCCATATGATGAAATCACCCAAATTCATGTTCTTGATTTCCCAGAAAACTTGTAAGCTCAAATTTTTACAATGTAGCTCAAATTACTCACAATTCTTGTTAGACCCATTCATTATAAGGTAGAAGCAAGCAATTACAATAACCAAATCATCAAGAACATGCATCAAACAAGATTCACCATTAAAATTTCGTGGGTCTCCATGGGTGGGGTTTTCAAGTCATGATTTTGGTGCTAAAATGTTGTTTTTAAGTATAAAATTTCTTCCCCATCAACAACAATCCAAAAACAAGCAAGAATCCACACAAAATTAGTACAAACCACCACTTTTTCCCAAATTCACATATACCCAAATCCACATGATTTCACCGATTTCAAGTAAGAAAATTGAAGAGAGAATGATGAAAATCACTTACTTGATCCTTGTTTGTGTAGAAATTGACAAGAAAATTGAGCCGTGGAGTGCACGGAAAGGTTAGCGCTCAAAGGTGGAGGGGTTTAGAGAAGATGAGTGTTGTGTGTGTGTAGGGGAATTGGGAGAAAAAGGGTTTAAAGTGCTTATCGAGTGTCTAGCGCCTAGGCGCTGGGAGTGGTGTCCCTGGCGCTGCGATGCCCAGAAAAGTTTTGCTGCTGTGTGTTTTTTCGGCCTCTGGTGCCTAGGCGCTGACCGGCACTGCAACGCCCACACTCGCACACAAACTCTTTTTTTGCCCTTCAATTTTTATATTTTGTTCAATCTTACCCTCAAGTTTACTTTTTACCAAAATTTATGCACGGAAAATCTCCAAAGTATTGATTCTTTCACTCTTCTTTCCACCTATAAAAATCATAAAATTGCTTCCCATTATTCAAGATAAAAATCCAACAACTCTTAATTGAATAAAACACTATCTAAATGCAAATGAAATGTTGGGGTGCCTCCCGAAAAACGCTAAATTTAACATTTTTAGCTAGATGACTTCCTTTTTTTAGTGAATCAAGTGGTTGACTCCGCCAAGTGAAGCTTGTCAGAAATTTGAGGCTCCTTTCCATAATAGTGCTTCAATCTTTGCCCATTCACTTGAAATGTTCTTCCATCATCCGTCCTCAACTCAATAGCTCTATAAGGCGAGACTTTTTCCACCATAAATGGGTCCGACCATCTTGATTTCAATTTTCTCGAAAATAACTTGAGCCTTGAATTGAATAAAAGCACCTTTTGACCCGGAATAAATTCTCTCCTTATAATAAGCTTGTCATGTCATATCTTTGTCTTCTCCTTGTACAACTTGGCACTCTCATAAGCTTCCCGACGCAACTCACCAAGCTCATTCAATTGGAGAAGTCATTTTTTATTGGCTTTCTTCAAATCAAATTTGAGCTTCTTGATTGCCCAATATGCACGATGTTCAAGCTCCACCGGTAAGTGACAAGGCTTGCCAAACACAAGCATATAAGGAGACATTCCGATTGGTGTCTTCTAGGCAGTCCGATAAGCCCAAAGAGCGTCATCCAACTTCTTTGCCCAATTCTTTCTTGTTCCACTGACCATCTTCTAAAGAATTTGCTTGACTTTTCGGTTGGAAACCTCTGCTTGGCCATTTGATTGTGGGTGATAAGGAAAAGCCATCTTGTGTCTCACACCATACTTAGACATCAATTGTGCAAAGATCTTGTTGTAAAAATGAGATCCTCCATCACTCACTATGGCTCTTGGAGTACCAAAGTGGGAGAATATGTTCTTTTGGAGGAATTTGGCCACTACCTTGGCATCATTTGTAGGTGTGGCAATAGCTTCAACCCACTTAGAGACATAATCCACCGCTAATAAAATGTAAGAGCAACCAAAGGAAGGTGGGAATGGTCCCATGAAGTCAATACCCCACACATCAAATATCTCAACTTCCAAAATACTAGTAAGTGGCAACTCATGTCTTCTAGAGATATTTCCCACTCTTTGACAATTGTCACAAGTCTTGACAAAAGGATAGCAATCCTTGAAAAGAGAAGGCCAATAGAAACCCGATTGGAGTACCTTAGCGGCGGTTCTTGTTGGTCCAAAATGGCCACTATAAGGAGATGAATGGCAATGACAAATGATATCCGAGACTTCCTCTTTAGGAACACATCTCCTAATGACTTGGTCGGCACACCTCTTGAATAACAAAGGCTCATTCCACAAATAGTATTTCACATCCACTAAGAACTTCTTCTTTTGTTGGGAACTTAACTCTGGAGGTAATACTCCACATACCAAATAATTCACATAATCGGCAAACCAAGGAGTGCTAGCTTTTAACTCTAAAAGTTGTTCATCCAGGAATGACTCTTTGATAAGTAATGAATGTTGCTCCTTCTCCAACTCAAGTCTTGAGAGGTGATCTGCCACTACATTCTCACTTCCTTTCTTGTCTCTAATCTCAACATCAAACTCTTGTAAAAGCAAAATCCACCGAATCAATCTTGGTTTAGCATCCTTCTTGGTGGAGAGATACCGAATAGCTGCATGGTCGGTGAACACTATCACTTTTGTACCAAGGATGTATTGCTGGAATTTATCAAGAGAAAACACCACCGCCAACATTTCTTTCTCTGTGGTGGTGTAGTTTTGTTATGTCGGGTTCAAGGTTTTGCTTGCATAGTAAATGGCCCAAAAAATCTTCTCTCTTCTTTGGCCAAGCACCGCTCCTACTGCAAAGTCACTTGCATCACACATAATCTCAAATGGTTGACTCCAATCCGATGAGACAACAATGGGTGCTTCCACAAGCTTCTTTTTAATCAACTCAAATGCCTCCAAGCAATAATTATCAAACTCAAACTCGGTATCCTTCTCCAATAATGAACAAAGAGGCTTCACAATCTTGGAGAAATCCTTAATGAATCTTCTATAAAAGCCCGCATGTCCAAGGAAGGTTCTCACACTTTTGACATTCTTTGGTGGAGGCAATTTTTCTATGGCCACAATTTTTCCTTTGTCCACCTCAATACCCTTGGAAGAAATTTTTTGTCCAAGAACAATGCTAGATTTTACCATAAAGTGGCACTTCTCCCAATTAAGAGCAAGGTTGGTCTCTTCACATCTTTTCAATACCTTCACTAAATTTCCCAAACAATCATCAAAGGAAGAGCCAAAAACCGAGAAGTCATCCATGAATACCTCCATAATCTTCTCTACCATATCGGCAAAGATGGCCATCATGCACCTTTGAAATGTGGCCGGTGCATTGCACAACCCAAATGGCATCCTCCTAAATGCGTAAGTGCCATAAGGACAAGTGAAGGTTGTCTTTTTCTTGGTACTCGGATGCAATGGCTATTTGGTTATACCCGGAATACCCATCAAGAAAACAATAAAATTCATGATCGGCCAACCTATCCAACATATGATCAATGAAAGGTAAAGGGAAATGGTCCTTTCTTGTGGCCTTGTTGAGCTTTCCGTAATCCATACACACCCTCCAACCGGTGACAGTTCTAGTGGCAATGATATCCAAGTTTTGGTCTGTCACTATGGTTATCCCTCCTTTCTTAGGTACTACTTGAACGAGGCTAACCCATTGGCTATCGGACATAGGATAAATTATGCCGGCATTCAAGAGTTTCAAAATCTCCACCCTCACAACTTCTTTTATGGCGGGATTTAACCTTCTTTGGTGTTCAACCGATGATGTACATGTGTCCTCCATTCTAATCTTATGCATGCAAATGGAAGGGCTAATACCCTTGATATCACTAATAGGCCATGCAAGTGCATCTTTGTGCCCCCTTAGTACCCTTAACAACTTTTCTTCCTCCAACGAGGTTAAGCATGAAGAGATAATCACCGGATAAGAATTACTAGGACCCAAGAACACATATTTCAATTCACTAGGCAACACACTCAAATCCAACTTTGGTGTACCTTTCTCATTTACAGCAAGCTTGCATAAATTCTCACATGTATTCACCAAAGTCCTATCATCCACTAATGCATTCGAAGCAATAGACATATCATCAACATCATTCCCAATAGCATCATCATAACTGTTACCCACTCCGGGGTAGTCCAGTTATGGTGCCAAAACTGTGCATTTAGACTCCCAGGATTGGTAATGTTCTGTAGACCATCAAAACACATCAGAACACTACCCTTAGTGTGCATACCCAAGTGGCCCTCTTGGGCACTATGTAAATACATGCATATTGGTCAAACCATCACACACATATTCACATTTCATACACACCATGGCAGCAAAGAAGGAAAACACTAGCACAAGTCTTAGTTTTGGCTTCCACACATTAGGCAATCTTGTTAAGTTCTAGTGGCCAGCTACTGTACCTGTAACTTCCACTAATAAACTGTATCATTATAGCCTCATACCCCCATGTTTTCTTTGCTCCATTATGAAGTGGAGACTTACAGAAAACCAAGGAATTTTTTTTTACATCAATAGCCCACCTATGGACCAAGTTATGGATTTTTGAAGTTGGTTACGAAATTCTGACCAAATGAACAGTAACTCAACCAACTTTGCAACATCATATCTTTGGATACAGGGCTCTGAATCCAGAAATTCCAAAGCCCAGTTAACCCTCTAGATGTCCTCTAGGTGTGGCAAAAATTTCATGCCAATATTAATTCTACACAGGGAGATATTAAACTTTAGGTCCAGAGTCGAAATTCTGGCAACTTTTGGACCATTTTGCCCATACAATTTTTCCAAACCATGCAAACACTTCATTCACAAGGAGAAAGCTCTCCAAGGCTATCCCATATATGTCCAATACACATATTAATTACATTCTCTTGCATCTAGAAACTTTATGTGGCCAAAACATAATTTACAAGTAAGCAGCCTATCATTCACACTTAGGCAGCTTTGCACTACATCACTTACATAGCCAAAACATTACTCAAATGTTCACATACTTGTCTCATCTTATATACACTACATGTACATGCATACATTCACTACAATATGGTATTAACTCAGCTAAATACGCACCCTAGGTTACAGGAGGTCCTGAGACACAATGGACTCCAAAAACAGGATGCTGGACAGCTGCTGCACAACACAGTAAGTACCACCATTAAAAATACCAAATGTACTCCTAAAATCACCAAAATTTCCAGATCATAACTAGACATATGGAAGTTCATGTACCTGAAATTTCAGATCAAAAATCAAACCACAAAGGTTATTTTGAAGGTGATCTTTCTGCTGGACCTGAAATGACAGAATTGAGGGGAGTAAGTTTCATTGAGAAACTTAGTAAGGGTAACACTTGGATTCACTAGGCAATGTGACCATCATTAAAACCTGCATCCAAAGACACTAAAACACAAAAACCACAATGCATATATACAAGATATAGCAACCAAATCCAGCAGCCAAACACAAACAACAAACACATGAAATGTGGCAGCAACATATACCATAGGTTAGTCCGTAAAACATGTAATAAACTTAACCAAATCACTATGGCAGCCCTCCTCAAGCTAATGCTTGGTCTTAGGAGGATTTTAACACTATTTAGTACTAACTTTGGGCTCTAGAAACCCTCATTTCACTGCCATCTTTGTGCACTTCACACTAGGTCACAAAACCTTCAATAAGTGCACTCCCCTCAATAAGCTTGGTTCATCAAGCTCATGGCTCTCTTCCAAGCTTAGCCATAGCTCCATGGATGTTTGAAAATACAGAAAACAACCCATGAGAGCAATAGAACCCTTACCTTGATGGGTATGCTGAAATTGGAGCTTGATCCTAGGTGCACTCAAGCAATAGCACCAAATAGCTTCCAATTGTGCTTCCTTGACTTCAATTGCAAGTAGTTTTGAGTTTGAAGGTATGGTGGCTACGGAGTAAGTGTGGAGGAGAGGGCTGGCTTTCTTTTTGCTGGTGGAGGCCGAAATTTAGAGAAGCAAAGGTGGTCTTGACTACTTAAATAGTCAAAAGTACACTAAGCACACTTAAGTAGTCTTAACCTTGTCTTATGTCATTTTCCTTGCTACAAGACTATGGTTTCTTAGTATTAATCTCTTGGCCCACATTTGACCATCCTTATCTTCCTTTAGCAGCCCTCCTTATGTGGGATAACCCCACAAAACTTCCATTTGACTTAAGTCATAGACATACACATCTTAAGGCCTACATTAGAACACTTAGGTCCTTTATGCCTTTTTGTGTTTTCTTTGTCCTTAGTTGTCTTCCATAAGCAATTTGGTCCTCCAATAGCACTTTCATACCATTCATATCCTTCTCATAACTCTCCAAATCTCTTTTGTGAAAGTTTTGCAATTGGGTACCCGAATTTCCAAAATCTTACAAAAAAGTCCATAGGTTGCTTGACAAACAAGCAATCCTTAAGGCTTTTCTTAGGGACCAAGTTACCAAATTGGAACACTTTTAAGGAGGTGTTGATCATGCCTTTTACCCCCCATACTTCAAACACTATGGTGAGAATTACACAATATAATGGTTTTTAGCCATTATGATGCACTTGTAATTCTCCCATTTTGTGAGGTGGTAACAATAACTCAACAAAGTCATCAAGAGTGAATCATCATATAGAATTTCTTTCTTCACTTCACCAATGCAAGTATCCACTACATCAAGGAGGAAACAAGCACTAACCTCATCCGGAGCTTTAATAGCTTGGGAGATATTGAAATCCATGCTCTCTTCATTAACCCTCAATGTTAACTTGCCTTGCTCAACATCAATCAATGCCTTGCCGGTAGCCAAGAAAGGTATTCCAAGGATTAAAGGAATGTCCCGATCCTCCTCCATATCAAGTACCATGAAATCCACTGGGAACACAAATTTTCCAACCTTTACAAGCACATCCTCCACCACTCCTCTTGGATATGTCAATGATCAATCGGCAAGTTGAAGACATATGGTGGATGGCTTAACTTCACCTAACTCCAATTTCCTAAAAAATGACAATGGCATAAGATTAATGCTTGCACCAAGATCACACAATGCCATATTATGAGAAGATGGGCCAATAGAACAAGGTACTCTGAAACTTCCTAGGTCTTTGAGCTTTTGAGGAAGCTTCCTTTGGAGAACCGCACTACACTCTTCACTAAGCTTGACAGTCTCATAATCTTCAAATTTCCTCTTCTTTGCAATTACGTCCTTCAAGAATTTGGCATAGTTGGGCATTTGAGTTAATGCTTCCAAGAGAGGAATATTTATGTGAAGCTTCTTGAAATTCTCCAAGAATTTCCCATATTGCTCTTTAAGCTTCTTCTTTTGAAATCTTTGTGGGAATGGCAAAGGTGGGTTAGGTGGGGCCTGTTGAACCTTAGATGGTTGCTCTTGAGGCATCTCCACCACTTGTTCCTTTTCCATTTGCTCTTCATTCTCAACCATAGGAGTGACTTGAGAAGGTCTATTCTTGTATGGATCTTCAAGTTGCTTGCCTCCTCTAAGTGTGATGGCTTGACAATGTTCTCTTGGATTTATCTCGGTGTCACTAGGAAATTTCCCTTTTTGAGATGTCTTCATCGCCAAATCCAATTGCCCGATTTGATTTTCCATGTTCTTGATGCTTGCACTCACATTTGACTCCATACTAGCGAAGTTATCACTCAAGCTAGCCGTCTTGGCTTCATTCTTCTCCATTCTATCTCTTGTCTCCTTTATGAATTGCAACATAATTTCTTCCATGGAGGGCTTCTTCTCCATTGAGACTTGGTTGAAGCCAGGAGGTGGTGGTGGTTGTTGCACATTCCTTGTATTGCCATAAGAGAAATTTTCATGGTTCCTCCAACTTGGGTTATATTGATTTCCCATTTGGTTGCCTTTAAACCTAAAATTCCAGTTGCACATGAAATTTGCTTCTTCAAGCTCCATATCCATATGTCCACCATATGTGTTGGAGGTAGAGGCGGCGGCTTGCTCAATAGTTGGCTCCTTTTTGTTAGTCAACTTGGACACTTGATTCATGAGAGAAGCCATTTGTGCCGATATTGCGGTCAATTGATCAACCTCTAGTACCCCTCTTTTTGATTGAACTCTTTCTCCTGGCCATTGCTCTCCATTTAATGCCAATTGCTCTAAAATTTGGAAGGCATCACCGGCTCTTTTTTACATCAAGGATCTACCGGCCAAAGCATCAATCATAAATCTTAAAGTGGGTACCAATCCTTCACATAAAAGTTGGATTTGTTGTCAATCCAAGAATCCATGTTGTGGGAACTTCATAAGCAACTCCTTGAATCTTTCCCAAGCCTTCGAAATAGACTCCATCTCATGTTGCTTGAATGTCACAATTGAAGCTCTCAAGTAAGCAGCCTTGGATGGGGGAAAAAACTTGCTCAAGAATTTTTCGACCATTTCATTCCATGTAGCAATGCTCCCCGGTTAAAGTGATTGATACCACCCTTTAGCCTTGTCCCGAAGTGAGAAAGGAAACAATCGGAGTCTAATAACATCACTGGAGACTCCATTAGCCTTGAATATGTCACAAGCTTCCAAGAAATATGCTATGTGAGTGTTGGGATCCTCCAAAGCCAAGCCTCCAAATTGGTTTTGTTGGATGAGAGAAATCAAGGCCGGCTTCAATTCAAAGTTGTTAGCTTGAACCGGTGGCCTCACAATACCAGAATAATTCTCCGTCACCAAGGGTCGGATGTACTCCTTAATAGGCCTTTGTGGATTCCTTGGATAGACTCCATCTTGATGATCCATCCCTCCATTTCCTCCATTGCCACCATTATACCCATTACCATTGAGATTATCACCTCCACCCTCCATGGATGTAGAGGTGGACCTTGATTCTCCCAAGTGTGATGTTGTTCTAAGCTCTCTAAGATGTCTTTTGATCTCCAGAATGAATGGCAACAAAGTAGAGTGTTGGGAACGGGTCATACACCAATGGCACTTATCAAAGAAATATTCAAGCACAAAGGCAACAAATAAGTAAAGAAATAAAGGTTTAGTCTAGAGTCAATCTCCTAGCAATGATATTGAACAATTCAATGCAATCAACCCCCAGCAACGGCGCCAAAAATTTGTTGTTGATTTTTAATCCCTTATCCCACAAGTGCACGGTGGACGTGTAGATGGGGTGAGTGAGTATCGTTCCCACGAGAATTGATTAAATTGATTGCGAAGTACCACTACTCAAAGCAAACTTTAGCTAAACAATTAAAGTTGGATGGAAATGTAGGCAACTTAAACAAATGACTAAGCTTAGCTAAACGGAATACTATTAACCTAGAATGCAAGTATGCAAAGTAAAAATTGTAGTTTTTATCAAATCATGAAAGAATACTTCCTATGGGTTCACTACTTGTCTTGATTTGTTGGTGAACTTAGGTGAGTGGGTTAATCTCCAATGTATATTGATAAAGTTATTCAATTAAATTCTTACTTTTCCAAGTGAAAGAATTAATCTCTCTAATCTAAACTTAATAAGGATTTCCATCCGATTACAAGCTTAGAAAGAGGCATTAGAGCTCAATTTACCTTTACCTAATGACTTAGACTAATTTTCCAACAAGTCCATAGCCATTAAATTCTTCTCCTAAATCCATTACTTCTAATCTTTTCCAAGAGTTTAGAGGCAATTTATAGTGTAACTAATTGTGGCCATCAACTAGCTAACACAACATTAAGCTCAAGAGAAGAATAAACATACATTTTGTAGAAAACTAACATCACATAACCATGAATTCATCCAACATAATCAATCCAAGTAGCTACATCCATAGAAAGTGCTAAAGAAGACTACTCCATAACTAAATAAAACATAATCATGAAAGTACATGAAAGAGCATCCATGTTTAAATACAAGAAGAAGGTAGGAAAGAAGGAACCCAAGAGACTCTAGATGCTTGATTCCTCAAGGCTCCTACAAGTCTTCAAGTCCTCCAAGTCTTCTCCAAGCAAGAATCCACAAATGCTCCCAAGGAAGATGAAGAAAAATGCAAGAAAAATGGAGTTCAAAACCTAATCCTAAGATGTAAAGATGAAGATGAAGCTCTCTTCTTTTGCTAGATTCCAGGTTCTTCTACCCCTTAGAGGTGTCCCTTTTACTCACCAAACCATTTGGATAGAAATCCTTGGCTAATAGCAAGCTTGACTTCAAATTTAAGGTAGGGGACCACTTTCCCAAGTGATTGGCGCCTAGGCCACCAAACTCGAGGGTGCTCTGGCACCTAGGCCCTAGAAGGGGGTGCTTGGGCGACTAGGCCTCCAGACTCACAGGTGCTCTGGCACGTAGGCCCCAAGGCAGGGTGCTTAGGTGCCTAGGCCTCCAGGCTTGCAAGTGCCTGGGCCTAGGCCTCCAGGGTGAGTTTTTCAGGCAGCAAGGTTTTGAACTGTGGCGCCTAGGCCTCACTCCTGGGGCTTCGGTCTCACACTTATAAATTTCCTTGACTTTTGCTTTCCTATTTTTCGTTCTGCTCGTCCCGGTGCCATTTCAATGCGATGGTCCCCTTTTCCAACCTACAAAATAAAGGATTAAAGCAAGAATCGGCCAAAAATATTGAGTGGTAAGGTAGAAAATTGTGGTCAAAGTTGATAAAAAGTCAACATGTTTGACCAAAAAATTAACATTTATCAGTATATGTGGAAAGTTAAGAGTGGATTGTTGTGAGTTTTAAATCCTAACCGCAATTGCACGGTAAATGTTGGAGTTGGGTACGAAAGAGTAGCATTCCCACGAGGATTGATTGAATTGTTTGCCAAGTATCACTATTTTAAGTTAACTTTAGATAAACAATCAAAGTTGAATGAAAATTTAAGCAAGTCAAACAAGTAACTAAACTTAGCTAATTGAAATGCTACTAACCTAGAATGCAAGAATGCAATGTAAATTTGTGGTTTTTATCAAATTATGAAAGCACACTTCCTATAAGTTCACTACTTGTCATGATTAGTTGGTGAATGTAAGCTAATGACTTGGTTTTCTTTACTTATTGGTAAAGATACTCAACTGAACCCTTACTTTCCCAAGTGAAAGGATTACCTTATCTAATCTAAACTTAATAAGGATTCTCATCTAATTACAAGCTTAAAAAAAGGCATTAACACTTAATTTACCTTCACCTAATGACTTAGACTAGTTTCCCAACAAGTCCATTGTCATTAAATCCTTCTCTTAGGTCCAATTACATTTAATCTTCTCCAAAAGTTTAAAAGCAATCTTTGGTGCAAGCAATTGTGGCCATCAATTAACTCACACAACAAGTTCAAGAGACAAGTAAATAAGCAATTGGAAGGAAACCCAAAGTCACATAACCATAAATTCAACCAACATAATCAATCCAAGTAGTTGCATCCATAGAAAATGTCCAAGAAATGACTCCATGACTAAGCTAAACATAACTAAGGAAATGAAACAAAGAGCATTCATGTTCAATACATAGAGAACGAAGGAAAGAAGAAACCCAAATCCCTTAGATGCTTAATTCCTCAAGCTCCTAAAGGTCTTCAAGTGCTCCAAGTCCAATCCAAGTAATGCCCAAGAGTGCTTTCATAAAAGGATGAAAGAAAATGGAAGATGCATGACCATGGAAAACTAGCTCAAGGTTGGAGGAAGAAGAGAGTGCCAAAGTTCCAGATTTTCCCAAGAGATAAGCTTCCCTTTTCTTCACCAACAACCAAAAGGTTAAAATCCTCCCACCAATGGCAAGCCAAGATTCAAAATAAGAGGTGGAGGACCATAAAACCTAGATACAGGGGCATTAGGGTGCTAGAGAAGGTCATTTGGACACTATAGCGACCAAAGCTCAACTATCACTGGCACTACAGCACCCAAGTCATGAATTCAATTTCCAGTATCGTTGAACTATGGGCATGTGGCACCACTTGGGGCTGTAGCCCCAATGAACTGCTCATCCACACTTTTTACTTTTCACTCCATTCACTTCCGATCTAATATAATGCTTTGGTTCCTTTTTCCATCCTACAAAATAAAAGTCCAAAGCAAAAAATTACAAAAAAATATAGTGTAGTAAAGTAGGAAAAAAGTTCCAAAAATGATAAAAAACCAATAATTTTGACTATACAAATTGACATCTATCATGGATTAATATGTCTAATGAGACATATGTGCATAGTATAATAATTTTCCCAAAGAGGTATAATTAATTATAGATCTTATTTCCCATATAAAGGTAGTTTAAACTTATTTATTTATATGAGTTTTTGGGTAAGTCAATATGCCCTACTTTTTATGTCCATATATATTTGCATAATTACATTCTAGTACTACCCTTCATAGCATAAAATAAGTGTGAACACATCATATCCCATGTTCTTAAAAGCTGGAGATATATACAAATCAAATATAAAAAATGTACAAACTCAAAGTATAAAGAAAGTAAGAGATATGTATAAATAATACGTAGCATATATATAAATGAGATTACAAATATATGATGAGTTCAACCACCCATAAAAAAAATAGATGTGAACATGTCAAATCCCGCTTCTAGCCAAAATTGAAGATATATACAAATATAATAGAAGATATGTATGAAACTTGATGTATAAAAGAAGTAATCAATATGTAAAAAACATGTATCACATATGTATAAATGAGATCAAAAATATATTACAGATACATATAATTGTTGTACGAGACTTATATTTTGTTAAAATGAAAACTAAGATAAAAATTCAACTAATATAATACAGTAGTGGTATGTACAAATTAGATGTTAGATATGTATGAACTTGATATACAAATAAGGTTAGAGATGTGTATAAATCAAACAACTAATATGAATATTTACTATAAGAGATTTGTATAAATTATGTAAGACATGTGTACAAAAAAATTATGGTAATTGTAATTGATATATATATGAAATCCAATGTATAAAAACATGTGACGAATAGGTACTAAACATGTAACACATGTACAAATTAGTTCACAGAAAATTGATACTAATATATTATATTTGTTTGTAAATAATTTTATAACTTCTTATACATTATTTTTTTTACATTTGTACCTATGGATACAAATTATAGCTTAAAACTAAAATTTGGGGTAAGATTGGATAAAAGAAGAAACATTAAAGGCTAAACCCAAATAAGCCCAAAAGCTGGGGTAAGATTCATTACTCTCTGTCGCAACACCTTCTCCAACCCCAAATCGAAGCTCTCCTACATGATCCTCATGATCTGAATCGCCAACCATAACTAGCATGAGTTCATGAACACGGACATGAATGTGTCACTAGATACCCTATATAGTGGTGATGATGCTAGCTAAGTTGGTTTCTCTAGAGACCTAATCATCATTTCTGGCATCAACGCCACCACCATCATCATGACCTAGCTCACTACGATCATCCCTGGTGGCTAGTGATTCCCAAAAACAATGACACAGACCATTGTAAGAGTCATTGCCATTGGTTCGGCTAAGAAGCTAGTGGCAGTCATTACGGTGAAAATGAGCGAGGAGGGAGATAAAGAAGGATAAGACATGGCAGGAATTTTGAATTTCAGCAATAGTGTTTCTGAAACATAAAGTAAGACATATTTTTTTACTAATGCGTGTTTTTGCCAACTACACACTCTATCACCAGCAAACATGTCTATGCTATCAATCACATGAAAAGATGTTACACCCCTTAAGTAGTTAGAAATTTTTTGATTAGATATCAATGTTAGAGGGCTTAATTGGGAATATTATGGAAGAAAAGTAGTGAAGTTGTTTAAGGGGTCTCGGGTTTAAGTATAATTAAGATGGTAATCTTGAACAAGAGAAAAAGTGAGGGACTTATTTGAAAATAGAGGAAGGATACCGGTTAACAAGAAATGCGAGTCAATTTGGTTTGCAACAAATCGTCAGGGTGTGTGTGTGTGACATGCAAGACACAAGGGGGGACCGAAGTAGGATTAAGATGCCATCCACTACATGGTTGTTGTGTTATAACCGAGAAGCTTAGCTTAGGAAAGAAATGGTTTCTATCCTGTTTCTACTGTAACTAGAAGATTAAAAACTTAAGGGAGAAAAAACACATTGGAAGTTTGCATTAAGGTCGACAAGTGTTATAACGAAGAAGAAGGAAACATTCTTGTTTGTGAAGGCAATTGGGATAAGCTTTAGATTTCAAGTTTCAAACTCAACCTAAGAGAGAGACAAGTAAGGCAAGTTATGTTTCTAGAACATTTATATAATATATTAGTGATTATGTGGGAAAATGAAATGTTTATAAACAAAAATACTTACGTCTCACTAAGGGATGTAAATGCTAATGCTAAATAACAAACATCAAATTAGATGTGGAACTATACTTGTGTTGCTAAATAACAAAGATCAGATCAAATGTAGAACTATACTTGTGTCGGCCTTATTCGAAGTGAATTTCAAGGTAAGAAAATGTCTAGAATTAGAAATTCCCTTATGTGAGAGTCATACAGGTCTTTTCACTTTTTCTAGCAACATAAGAGGCAGCTCAATGACCTTAACAAAGGAACTGCCTCCTTCCCAATTCTGATTGCAGGACCCGATACAGGAGTCAAGGTTAACTTTTAATTTTCAAATTTTTGAGAAATGAGAGATTAGCATGCGGTATTTTCTTTGTCATCCATGTATACCCTTTCAATGTCACAATTCCCAATATGAGCTATTAGTAGTAAAGGGACTATAAGGGGAATCATAGCTTGTGACCTATTTAAGAGGGTTAGCATATTTCAAGCATCAACATAACTTCCAATTAGGCAAATTCATGAATCTAACTCTTATGGAAAGCTAAGAACTCTCTCGGAATTTTGGCTTGATGTGCGTAGTCCTTTGTTTGCTCACACCGTGAGGTAATGGCATGTTAATAAGTATTTTTGACTATATTCTTGCTACTGTTCACTCTTTATCTGATGAAGAAAATTTGCCTTGATTGCCTTTGCTCCACCGCCAAATGAGTATGTTAAGCAAACGGATGAGATCTCTATTTCTAATGTTACACATTCTTCATGCGAACTATGGCTTTTGCAAATTTCTTCAATCTGGTTGGCCTTGATTCTAAGCCAAAAAAGTTGTTGCTATTACTATCTCTTGTATTTCTATGGGAAAGTATGAGATTTTTTATTGAGATTTTTTATTTAAATCATCAGTAGATTGGCCGCCTAGATAATGCAGTCAGACAGCAAATCACTTTTCTGATAAAGATTATTATGTAAAGAATTGGGATCATAATAGCCCTTCGTATATGATGTCTTATTTGAATGGTTAACCAGTGAAGAGAACTATGTTGGTTCAAGATGCTTCTATTAATGTCATGCCACTATTTACTTTCAAAGTGACAAATATAGGCATCGTTGATTGCAAACATTGAATCACTATTAAAGGTTTTACTAAACAAGTTATGACCATGATGGGTTAAGTATTAACTGATTTGATGGTTAGACCAGTGTGAGGCCTGGTTTATTTCTATGTTATAGATTCGCCTACTAGTTATCATCTCTTGTTAGGCAGAAAATGGATGTATACTTAACATATTATTCCCTTGACTGAGCATCAATGTGCTAAGGGATTTTGGCTTGGCAATGAAATTGTTACTAGTGGTATGGATGCTTTTTTTGAACATCATAAGTCTCGCTTGGTTAAAGATGCATTTTGTGATTTTTTTATTGAAGAGGGTGAGAATGCCATCACTTTGCCAATAAATGTTATTTTGCCACAGTGGGAAAAATATGAAGATGTTTCTTCCGTGCCCTAATCTTTGAAAAGAACTAAAAAGTGCCAATGCCGAGAAAAGAAAGATATGAAGGTTGACTCCTATGTGAGAAATGGTTGTAAAACGGTTCACAACTTATGATGGTGCAAGGGGTTAGGGACCTTAACTATTTCTGATCCCACAGCATGTGAATTTCCTAACAAGTTTGATGTACCTGAAATTTATAGGACTAAGGAGGCAAAATCTTCAATTCCTAGTTCACCTGTGTAAGAAATTCAAGAAATGATAAAGTAGATGTAAGATGTTCCAAAAACTCATGTGAAAAAGTTAGAGCATAATGATGTATCTCTAGATGCGGAATATCAAGATGTGTTTGTTTAGAGCTACAAGGATATGTCTGGCCTAAATCTAACTTTAATTTCCAATAATTTAAGCATAAATCCATATATGAAGCCAGTAAACCAACAGCGACGTGTGTTTTGCCCGAAGGTAGAAGTAAAAATCAAGGAAGAAGTCATGAAACTTTTGAAGGCTAGGTTCATCAAACTGATCCAACATCTTCTTGGTTGGCAATCAGAGTGCCAGCATTAAAGAACTGACAACTCTGAATTTGTGTTGATTTTATAGATTTGAGCAAGGCTTTTCCTAAAGATGAAATTCCTCTCCCAAGTATTGATACATTGGTGAATGTGTGGTAGAACAAGGTTCCAGTACCCTGAATTATCTTAAATTTGTTGACTATTAGGGACTCTGATCCCACTCTGTTATAGTTGTCTAGTCGTTACTTGTAGGTAAATTACAACAATTCATATGCAACTAGTTTGCTTAGCCTACCCTACAAGAAGATATACATGCGTTTGTCTTGGCTATGCAACAACAAATAAAAAAATAAATAAGAAAACATTGGCTCTAGTTATTTAAAACCACAAGTTAAAACACAAACCAAGACAATAAAACTCTAGTTGCTTAAGCTTCAAGTAATAACTTGTGCACATTTTAGAACTTTAGCATGCGTCCAAAAGTAACTCAAGTTTTATACAAAAGAATGACTCCTATTAGAGGCAACTACTTAGTGCATAAAACACTTGCATATATAAGGCAAACTCACTACTAAGACCCATAAAACTTGGCTCCTACCTTTGAGCTATCTAGCTCAAAGTGCAAAGTCCTTACTTTTCATTATGCAAATCTTAGCATCTTAACTAAAAAGGGATAGGCACTTAAGTTAGCACAAAATTAATTTATAAGTAGACTTAGAATCTCATGGATTCAAAATAAATAATACCTACAAATAAGAAAACTTTGCCCATAATTCAGTTGTTAGGCCACTAATAGAACCTGCACATTGAAACTTAAGGTATGGGTACATAGTTGCACTTAGTAAGGTCTCCTAAAGGGTTCCTGCAAAGAAAACTCACAAGCAAGCAAATATGCAAGATATGGTAATCAAAGCATCCAATCAAAGCATACAACAACCACAACAACAACAACAAAAGTAATAATGTAATTGCATATGAGATGATTGGATGGATGGATGAACACACACAATACACTTTGGACTTCCTTATACTAGTAGGTGTATTAACTTTGCTATGAACTCAAATGGCTAGGGTTCCTTAGACACTGGCCTCTTGCATCCAATACTAGCATTTTAAGTACCCCATAAAATCCATTCACAGGTCTTGGAATAAGTTGTCACTTATTCTACTGCACTTACCTATCTTTCCCCTATCTTATTATGCAAAGTAACTCCTTATGTGGTTCTACTTCGCCAAACTCTTTGAGCTTGACTTGGGCACCTTAGTGGCTCAACTTACCAAACCTTATGGTTTGGTTGGGACTCCTTGGGTTTCACTTCATTACCCTAGAGATCCAAGACCTCCATTTTGGGCTAATGAAGTACTCAAAACCATCCTTAGTCCCTTTAGTACCTCTTTAGCTCCTTAGGCACCTTAAGCCACTCCTTTTTGCCCTAACTGTACCATATCACTTAGTTACTACTTAAATAATGCATAATTCTACACTTAGAAATGATTTTTACACCCAATAAAGGGTATAGAATGTCTTACAATAGCCTAGGGATGAAAACTGAGTGATTGGAGCTTCCTTAGCATGCCTTCATCTTGAGGGCTTAGCAGCATAGGCCATTTTGCTTTGCCTCCAAGTGTTACCACCTCTAAAATTGGGAAAATTATAACATAAATGCATAATGGTTATAAACCATTATATAGCATAATTTTCGCCACCATAGAGAATAAAATCCGAGGGGTATAGTGTATAAATTACACCTCCTTAAAAAATTCACAAACTAGTTACTTGGCCTTCAAGGAAGCCCTAAAGGATTGTTTGTTTTACAAGTAACCTATGGACTTTATTGTAAGATTTCAAGACTTGTGTACTAAATTGTACAACTTTAAATGAGAGATTTTGGAAGGATTTGAATGGTATGGAAACATTTGTTGAGACTAAATTGCATAAAGGAAGTAAAGGCTAATTGTTTAAAAACCTAGAACAAAGTTGGTGTATAAGTGTCCATAAAATAACTAAATGATGGGATGATCTTTGAAAAGGTCAATTAGGATCATTTTTATCATTTTACCACCATTCCATGGTTGGTTCATATAGTCAAAAACGTTGGCTAAAGATTAGCGAAAATTTTTTACTTATGGTATACTTATAATGACTTAAGTGAGGGTTAAGGTTAAGCTAATCAAGTCATGAAAATATCTAGGTTTTCTTACCTTTGCTTGGCTATTTTGGCCATCACTAGCCATAGCCTCCTTCCTTAGCTCCTACATAATCCTCCATAGCCACCATAGCTCAAGCTCTCAAGAAATCACAAAGGAAGGCAATCGGATGCACCAAGAATAAGAAAAACCCTAGTTTTCGGGTTTATTGTGCAACACTTGTTATATTTGGCCTTCACAGCCCAAGGTAAGGGTTTTATCTTCATGTTTCATGCTTGTTTACTGTCATAAAATGATGATCAAGCATCCATGAAGCTAAGACCATGTTTGGAAGAGAGAAAAAAGCTCAATGAACTAAGTATGGGTTAAGGGGGAGTGCATGAACAAGGTTTCAACCTTACTATTTTCATGAACTAAGATGACAGTGTTTGCAGGGGTTTCTAGAGCCCAAGTTATTACTAACTAAAATCAATTAACCTCCTAAGACTAAGCATTACCTTGAGGAGGGCTGTCATAGTGATTACATATTGTTTATTTGATTGTTTATGGACTAACCCTCATGATGTGTTGCTGTGAGTATTACATTTGATTATGTTCTATTTGTTTGTGCATTTGGATGGCTATATTCATGTATATGTGTTCTCTTTTTGGTGTTTTTGTGTGTTTATATTTTAGGTATGTAGCTGGAAATTCAGGTTTCTAATGATAAGCCCTTACTAAGTTTCTTTCAAGAGACTTACCCCCTTTCTGTCCATTTCAAGAGTACCTGAAAGAGAGCATTCAAACTAATAACTTTCGTTTGAATTTCTCTATGAAATTTTTGGCATATTAAATTCCATAAGTTTAGTTTCAAACTGGAAGGTTTCATATTTTTTGGAGCACATTATCTATTTTTAGTAATTATACTTTCTGTCTTACGCAACAGCTAGTCCCTTCAAGTTTCTGGAGTGCTTAGTGCTTTTGAAGTCCTCCAAGAAGCTTAGTGTACATATTAACTAAGTTATTGGCATGTATGTAGTACATGTATACAAGTAAATGAACTAGGTATGTTGTATGTGTAGTGTGTGATGGATATATTGATCAGTGGAGTGTAGTTTGAAGTGTATGTGCAATGCTGTCCATATAGTGTTTATGGACTGTTTTGATGGCATTTTTATGGATGATGGTTAGAAGGGTTCTAAATTCAAGGGAATGGTTTTCCCATGTGTATAAGACATGTATAGACACTACCAAGTGGGTTTTGCACCTGTAAATAAAGTGTATGAATATTATGAAATTTTGTATGGGCATAATGGTCAATAGTGGCTAAAATTTGGTGCCCTATACTCCAATTGCCATAACTTTCTGTACATAAAGAATTTGGCTATGAAATTTTGACCACACATAGAACACTTCAAGATGAATAACTTGGGTTTTAAATCACTAGATTTTGTGCCCTGTAGCCAGAGTTATGGCCTGTAAAAGTTTGCTAATTTTGCTATGTACTATTCATATAGTCATTTTTACCCGATTAAGTATAGAATCCATAATTGCAAACTTAGATGGGTTTAATGCCTCAAACATATTTCCCTATGATTTTTTAAGTATATTAAAAGGTTTAAAACCTATAGGGCATAGGAGGACATGGGTAGAATTTTAGTTGGACACAGTGTGAAAGTTTGGGCATATAAAATGAATACCAATAGCATCAAGTATGCATATGATTGTACATACACTTAGCAATTTTACTCAAATTCCATATTGGTTGGGAATAAAAAATTTGATTTTCATCATTTTTTCCAGATGAAATTGCACGTAAATATGTGTATGATAGTTCGACCAATATACATATATTTGTATAAAGACTAAGGGGGCCACCTGGGTAACATAGTGAGCATTATTCTGCTTGGCCTACAAAACATACACAACTCCTGGGACTTGACACACTAAATATGGTCACTGTATTTAAGTATTCAGAGTGGTAACACCCAGTCTTTCTATTGGCACTACAACACCAGCTTGGGCGCCGCAGCATCGGACTGGAGTTCATCTCTTATGTAAACATGCACCAAACTTGCCCCAATTTTTTATCCCCATGGCCAATCCACTTTGGACTTGTCTCTACTTTATTCCTATATGTAAAACCAAATTTATATGCATTATTTGAGCAAGATTAACTTAAATCCTTACCTCAAATTATGAGCAAAACAAGATCAAGGCAAGCAAACACCACAACGCACATTTGAGCTCTACTAGCTCCCTTTGAGTTCCAAGTCTAGGGCATGTAATTAAGACCAATTTTATCCATTTATTGAGTTTAGAAACAAACCATAACAATGGAGGACATATACCTTAGGGTTTGAAGCAAAAATTTGAAAGAAATAACTCAAATGCACCCAATACACAAAGAGCTAGCTAGGGACTTGATGTGGATGCTTTGAGATCTTCAATTTTGCAAGAAATTTGTGTAGTTTTATAGGAATAATGATAATGATCTATGGAGGAGAATAGAGGTATGAAAATGGCTTGGAGAAAAGATGATGAATAGTGACAAACTCATCCAAATATATCTTAACTACTCCCACTAGCCAATTTCTCATTTCTTTGTCACTTTGGCCCTCAAAATTAGTTTTGATTCACTTAAGCCACTTAAACCCTTCCTCCACCATCCCCCATTGGCCCTATAGAAAGGTTTTTCTTACCTACACACTTTATCCTTAAGCCACTTAAGCCATTATAAGACATAATAGCTCAATTTCTCACTTAGTGCATTTTTAGTCCTTAACATCCACTTTTGGTACAAATGGCTAGAAATACTTATTTTCATAACGTATTTAATTAAAAATACTTACATGACCTTAATTTCACTAAATTATGCCATGTCACATATTTAGGTTAAAATTATCATTTTGCCCTCCTGGCCCTTAGGTGTCATTTTGCACTTTAAAACTCAAATTTACCCAACTTAGCTTGCTTTTCTTGCTTAGTAAAAAACTCATTTGAGGTATTTAGGCAAAAACACTTAAACTTAATGTACTTACCTCGTTAAAGCAAGTCATTAACTAGTGAACCAGTCACAGAATGCTACTATGGGGCAGAGCTATTTTTTTTTATGGATCAATTTAATGGTTATAACCAGACCATGATAGCATCAGGAGAAGTGGAGAAAGTGGCTTTTTGAACTCTTTTAGGAATTTCTATTACAAAGTTATGTCATTTGGCCTGAAAAATAAATGAGCAACTTATCAACGAGCCATGGCTACTATTTTTCATAATATGATAGACGATATAATGTAGGAATTTGTGGATGCTATTATTGTCAAATTCAAGAAAAATGTTGATCATGTCGAGCATATTTTCCATGTGTTTGCGCATTGCTACCAATACAAACTATGTTTAAATTCGATGAAATGTGTATTTGCCATTGCTTCTGGTAAGTTCCTCAATTATATGGTTCATAGAAAGGGGATTGATGTGGATCCAGCAAAATTTGAGGCTATATATAAAATGCCACCTCCTATTAATCAATCTCAATTGAATAGTTTCATTGGGAGGATTTCTTATATTCACCATTTCATTTTGGCACGGGCAGAAGTTACATATCCTTTTTAGCTCTTATTGAGGAAAGATGTACCTTGAGAACAAAGAATGGCATAAAAACAAACCTTTGATCTAGTTAAGCAAATTCTCACTTTGTCAGCAACTATGATAATGTTAATTAACGGTGAACTTATGTATCTAAAATTGACTGCTAGGTCCAATTTTATGAGTGCTTTGCTAGCACAGGAAGTTGATGGCCAAGAAAGCCTGGAGTACTGTGTAAGTTATGCTTTTTATGATAACAAAGGAATTATCCTCTAATTAGAAAAGTATTGTCTGGCTCTTGTTTTAGCTACTCAAATGTGTCAACATTATTTCCTTTCACACAAGGTGTTCTTGGTTATAGAGTCTAATCCATTGAAATATCTTTTTACTCATCCAACATTATCAAGAAGGACTACAAGTGGTTAATTATACTTGGAGAATTTTATATTACTATTATCACTCTAGAGGTAATTTAAGTCTTAGGGATTGACAAGTCTACTTGCTTACTTTATTGAGGAGAATATAATTTTCTAATTGGGAATTTCAAGAAGAATACTTGTTGAAAATGGAAAACTATTTGTCAAATTCTTATGTTCATAGGGTATTGGTGGATTACGATATTGACCATGTTAAGTCTATAGCCTATTAGCCTAACGGTAATGGTTCGTCAACTTCAAAATTTGCTCCAAAATGGTAAAGCCATATATTATTCTTGAAGTCAATGAAAATGGATGCTGCCACCTTCTGAACTCAAAGACAAGTGTTGTAACATCACCAATCAACTTCCAATTCATAAAGAAGTTTTGTTTAGGCATTTGGCCAAGTTTTGGTGCACTAGTGATCATCAACAATTTTCAAAGACCAAGAGAAGTTTCATCATCATTGTCCAAAGTCTTGCAAAAAATGAATTCCCTTTTACCAAAAACATTGGGAGAGTTTATCGTTTCCCTCTTAACACGTATAGTTGAAGATTTGTAACTTTATCTTAGCAAATGCAATGAGAGCACTATTTATTGAAATGAGATATTGATCTCTTGCTTCTGTTTTAGCAAATGCAGTGGGAGGATTTTTATAGCTTTGCCTTAGTGCATACCATGATGGCACCTTCCATTGAAATGGGATATTGATCTCTTGCTTCCATATCAGTGAATTCAGTGAGAAGATTTTTATGGCGCTTTTTCAGTGAATATAGTGAAGGTAGTATTGATTGTAAAAAAAAAAAACCTCCCTCTTATTGATTTTTATGGATTGGGATGATATTTTTATTGGTTGCTCTAAACAGATTAATGGCATAAGTCATGTCAAGAGCTCATATTGGAGTCTTGCCAAAAGACACCAAGTAAATAGTTTTATTCTTCAAACTTTTATGGTCATGCTAATACTGAAATTGAAATGGTATGTTCCTTATTCTCAACAAAATAGACAATTTATTTAAGAATTGTCAAAGAAGCAAAACTAACACCCATGCATTGCCTGAAACATATAAGGAATTTGTTTTCCTAAGTAGAAAGTGGGAGTACGAGGGACAATGTCCTCTATGAGCACTGATTTTTTTCCTATGTATTTATTTTTAGTGTTCATAATTTCTTTTTTTGCTCTTGCTAAAGAACAAATTTTGTTCCCCCTAGATGTTAATCGACTAATTAAGTAAATTTTTCCTTCCTCAAAATGCTTGAGCTTTTGAGATATTTGTTGTTTCTCATCTTTTATCTTTTGTAGCTCAAGCGGCAAACCTATCTTGAAGTTGCTTTTCTTACTTGCTGGATGATGGGTTGAAATTTTTTTAACGTAAACTTAGAATCTTCAAGCATTTACATGGGCAAAATAATGTCATTTCAATTTTTTTTTCATATCATAAATAGTATATGTATAAAAAAATAGTTATCTTAGTATATACCTAAAGAGTTTCGTTGGCTTCAAATATTTCTTTAGTTGATAGAGTGCAAAAATCCTTCTTTAACATCATTAATGTATCAGCTAAAGTGCTAGGCACTTTTTTGTAGATTTGTTTTGCATGGAATTCTACTAACAGAAAATAAATCACTTTCTCTATCAAAGGCAGCAGCTAGGCAATCCTATTGTAACTTTGTCAGGTAAATACCATAAAACTCAACAAAATCAGCTTCTATAATAGCATTTGTGTCTCTTTCTGAAGCTGGGAGAGGACTAATGTAGGGCAGTATATCAATTTTCTAGGATGTCAATATTAGTATTTGACTTGGTTATAAGTTTGGAATATGTTACATTGCCTATGCATGATACAGACAAATTCTAGCTAAGTTTTGTAAAAGATTTACCTCTAGTGGTTGGACTTTTGATTTTTCATATTTCAATCTCAACCTTGTTAATTTATATTAGTTTTCTCCTATGATTTGTCTTGGTGGCATGATTCCATATTCATATTTATAGATATTATACTAATAAATTTAAAATTGCAAATCTTGGATTATACTCCTTTGATTCATATTCATGCATTACTTATAATATTGCTAAGATTATTTCATATTCACACAACAATCAAAAGATAATGCCTATATTATATTTTTCATGCATATGAATCATTTTATCCTCCATATGTAGTGAGGAAAAATGTAGTGGTGAAATTTAAAAATCTTGTATTTGTTTATTTATATATTTTTTTATTATTTATTGATAAAATTTTACTAACCGTTTGATTGTTTCAAGTTAGACGATGTCAGACATAAAATTATTCACAAGAATTTTAGTATAACTATATGCCACGCATCGACGGCGCATGAATCAGCCAAGGAGTTCATAGATTTGTCAAAAATTAGAAAGAGGTTACAAGAGACGAAAGTTGGACCGAGAGGATGTAAAAAATTGCATGACCCAAATTTGGAAAAGACCATAACACTTAAACCAAACATTATTCTTGACATAAAAAGGTTTCAACCTAAATCTACAAAAAACTAGAGCTTTTTCACTGAAACCTTTTAGAAAGCCTTAAAGAGAAGACGAAAAGGTATCAATTTAAAAAAAAAATAAATCAAATCTAGCTTTCGCTCCACCATTGTACTGCCAGTAGAAAAATCATCCAACTAGTGGCACCACCATCAAAAACTTCAAATTAGTGGCGGAGAGGAGAAAATAAACTAGAATCCAATGGTTTTGGTAATGGAAAGGGGATAGAGGGGAAAAAGAGTGACAAGTTATTTATAGACAAGTTATTCATAATACACACATCAGTCCTTTAAATAACCAGCGCTTCCCATTTCGCCTATTAGGTTTTGTTATCCATTATCACTTTTCCCTCATTTCATTCCTCTGTTACACAACATTTTGTCGTTCTTCATTTTAAAAAAACCTTCTTTTTGTTGGCCATCCCTATAAAAAAATTTTTGCCTAGTTGCTACTGCTTCCATGGGTCGCCCCTTTGTAATTTTTTTCCCAACCATTCATCTACTAGGTCGTATATTTCAAAACTTTTGGCCTACGTTCATATTTATTTGGGTTATGCATCATTTGTTTTAGGGTGCACATTTAAATAGATTTGGACAGGTTAATTTTTTTGGGGTTATGGACTAATGGTTTTTATATCCATTACTCTTTTATTAATACATACCTTAACAAATAAAATTAAATAAAAAATTTTATTTATAAACATTTTGTGATAAATACTCATTCATTTTTGTATCCTTAACATTTTTTGTCCTTAATTTTTTTTCCCATTTACCCTACCTTCCTTCTTAAAAACCTTTAAAAAATAAAAATCTAAAAATTCAATTGGGACAAATATTATTTTGTACTCCAAATCTTAAAATATTATATTCTTTATTATTATTATTCACCCAAATTTGATCTTAATTTGGATGTGTTTTCAAATATGATATTTTTAATGCTATTTAAAAATTTCCTAAATAATTGTTTATTATTTCCATTAATCACGTACTACATTTTTCGTTGTACAGATATAATCATTTACCATGCTGTTATTACTAATCGAGGATATTGTCATCAGTCTGTCCAAAGTTTTAAGTGGCCGACCAAGAGAGTGTGAAATCTGGCTTCTGTCCACCGTTCTTTTGCATCAACCTTCATTTTCCTAGCTATTTTTTGTTCCTTTGATGTTTCAGATGCTATGTAGGATCGGAATCTTAATTGAGCTTCTCACAGGTTCAACACTTAGAAGGATTCTGGTCGCCCCATCACTATTTTCATTCATGAGCTTCTTTATTATTTGAATTATGAAGCATTTAATGAGGAACTTTCTTTTATCTATATAGCATCCATCTGTAGGATCCTCATCACAAGATACCTCTACGCTATTGTTGGTAATGTTTGTTGCCCTCTCCACATGAAACAAGTCATTGCCTACATTTGTGAAGTTCAAGAAGAAAAAGGCATACATTGGGGCAAGCGCATCCAATACCTTCATTATTTGATTTTTAATTTTAATAGTTGTTATTAAAAGATGTATTCCAAGATTTATGCTCTTATTAAAAGATTTGGATAAGACATAGTAATAGCCATAATAAATTAATAGACTTAGTTGCTAATTGCACAGTTCATCAACTATGTACTACATAAGCTATTGTTTGATAACCAATAAGATAATTTTTGAGCTCATTTGATCAACTCACTTCTTAATCTACTTTGCTGAATATAATCCTTCATTTTTCTCTTTCTATGTTCTCATTATTTACTGTTGTTTGTCCTTACATTTACTATTACTGTATTTGTTTTTCTTACTATTCATTTTATTTTATGTATCTATTTTGAGTTTCATGATATTATTTATGCATTTGCTAAATTATCTATGTCATTTAATTATCTTATTATTTATATTAATATACTTTCATTGCCTTACTTTTATAAGGATATGAATTCTCATAATCGAAAAGCACATCACATCAAACTGCGACATGCTTTTCGACAAGTTCGCTATTCAATTCTAATTACAGGATCAATAATTATAACTCACCATACAAAACTACTTTTCTGCTTCTAGATTACCTATTATTGGAGTTCATGCCTTTTGTCACTCAAATTCATTATGATATTTTCACTAATTCTAAGGTTAATTCTTCATCCTCTTGGGCTCCTCTTACTAATATGTCAAACCAACTACTTGTTGCCGACGAGTCTATGCATCCTCATTCAACCACTAACCAAAGTGCCTATCATACCACTTCTTTAAAATCTCATTCCTTACTATTATAGTCTATTCCTAGAACTTTTGAAGTATGTGAAAGTTCTTCCATAGCTGCAAGATGTTTGAAGAGTCAAACTAAATTACCTCCCTACTTTGAACCTATCCATATTAATCCATTTAATGATGTTCCCGCTGATATGGCAGGTATAATTATACACCGTATAAATTATTTTCATTTTCTTTGATTCACTTTTTTCATGTATAAAAACATATGTGCTCTTTTGATACACTACTCTGATGTAAACAACACAACTGTGAAACAAATTCATTGATCTGGACCTGATAACCAACAATTTCACTCAGATGATCATCAATGTATGATTCCTTATTTTTTCTCCTTCACATACTCCTAATATTATTTTATTCTTTTGCTAATGTTATTATATGACCTAGGAACATGTTTCGATTATGAAGATCTTAGTCCTTTGAATTGTATTTGTTTTTATTGTATGAAGAAAGAAGTAACAAGCCTCAATGCACTAGAAACCCTGAATTCTCTTTATGATACTAGAAAGGTACAGTTTTCATTCCTCATTCTCCCATACCACCAAAATTCATTCATCATTTGTTTGACTATAATGGTGATATGTTGTCAAGGTACTTTCAAAACCATATCTAGGAAATTAATTAAAGACATTTTTTCACATTCACTAGTGAATAGATGGATTTAACTACACATGATAGATAATGTCCACCAACATTCAAATCTTATAAAATGAATTATCACTGCATTGAATTGTTATATCCTAACAGTGAAGATCATCCTCGACTTTCTTAACTATACATGTATGCCACTAAGCATAAAACATACAACTAGATCATGAGCTTCAATAATGTAACTTACACAGAGTATGATTAGATCATCATTGATGGTTTAATACCATGTTTGATGCACACATGAGCTGGTCAAGAATTTTAGAATGACATAAAATCGATTGGTAGACATGGCATAGCCTCCTGTATGCATGAGACTTCTAAGTTCTAGGGAACAAGAAAAATGATATAATTTGCCTATTTTTAACGAGGTTGATGGACTATTTGATGGTATTGATAAAGAGAACAATAACTATCAAGATATAGTGGTTTACCCATGGAATTCATAATACCATACAATTGGCTTTTTTCATTCAAAGTGTTGTGCTATGCATTTCCCTCAATTCCATATATATGGAGAAGATAGTTACCATCTAAAGATAAGCTATGTTATAGAGGATGACCAACTTTTTCATATATGGACTATAACTGCGAGGGAATTTTATACATTTCAAATGCAACAACATGAAAATGTGCATTCACTTAATTCTAGTGGGCTGTTGATTATTCCATGAGTATGTTGTGATTGCTTATTATGTTACTTTTCAATCTTAGTTATGCTAGCTTAGAAGGAATTGAGATCGTTTTCATGCTAAAGTATTAAATGGCTTATAAGATGTAGTGGATTAAGGTGACATCAACGCTTCCTTGTATAGTAAGAAGGCCATTCTTCCATCTTCCTCTGTTGGAGCTCTTAGTTATATAATAAATAATTACCAGGATTCAATAGTTTCATGTTATGTTATAGATAGCCTGATTTATTCATTATTTATGCTAGTAAATATAAATGGCTAGAAATTCATGACTTTCTTTAATTAATCTCTGGCTAACCCCCTGAAGATAGACCTTACCTTGTGGTTTGTATATTCATAATGAAGCTCTACATTTTTAGACTATATATCACTAAAGGAAGACACTATGGATGCATCACTAGAGATATTTGCACCATTGAATTTTAGAAGTGAGTTCTGCCTCTTACGCATATCGCTATTTTTCTTCATCTTGATGACAAGATTGACACTTACGCAAAAATTGATTATTTCATATTTGCAAAAATCTCAAACATAGTGAAAGTCCCTGTAGAATATAAGACGGTTGTTACATGTGCTTCATGGTCCATATAGGATAGCCAACCCACGATGACCATGTATGATTAACAATTCTTATTCAAAGCATTACCCACAGTATTTCCAGAATGAGACTATGATCAATGAGGATGGTTTCCTTATTTATCATATGAGGTGTAATAATCGCTTTTGTAGTCATCAATGAGATACTATTTGATAATCATTTAATTGTGTAGCATAACTATGAGTTGTGCATTAAAAACAATTGTCATGTTAATATGGAGATGACTAATAGGGACAAGTGCTTAAAGTATTTGTGTAAATATGTTTGTATGAGTGCTGGATGTCAACTATTATTCTCGAAAGTGGTCATGATGATCAAGGCAACATGAACAGGTCAGATGGTAATGAATATGATGAGATTAAGTAATATATGGATTGTATGTTTGTTTCAACCTCTGAGACAATATGGTACTTTTTTGGATTCTTTATCCATGAGCATCATACTTCTTTAGAAAGATTATCTTTTCATTTACTGTGTAAGCAAAATGTGGTGTACAAAGGGAGTAATGACCTTTGTGATGTCATTTGTGCACACAAGGAAAGCATAATGAAGTTTGAGGTCGGGATGCACTATAACTCTCACAACGACCTCATCCTTACCTTGACTTATGTTCAATTTTCTAAGCATTTCATGTAAAATAGGTAAATCAAAATATGGATGCATCACCATAGGGGATGAAAAGTATAGGGAGATTATACTTTGCTCACCCGACTATAGAAGATAAATTTTATTCATGCATGCTCTTGAATGTTGTTAAGGGCTCAAGATCCTATGAGGGAATTTGCACTATCATAGGGTTTTGTATCCAATATGCAGAGAAGCATGTTTGCATTTTGTGTTCTTGAGGATGATGGAGAATACCATTAGCACTTACGTGAGTTAGCTGAGTGAGCATTAGAAAACCAATTACGGTAGCTATTTATGATCCTACTTGCATTGTGCACACATAATGCCACTTTTTTATTTAAAGATATCTTATGTCAGTAATAAAGGTTGTTGAACAATTGACAATTGATTATGACATATGGCAAGTAACAAAATCATGCACTATATGAGATTAAACATCCTATGAATAGGGTGGGCAGAAGTTTGTGAGAATTCCTTACAATGCTATTCCCACAAGTTGACAGTTGGATGTTGTTGCAAAACTTTCTGCTCATAGAAGAACTCAACTATAATAGGCTTGCTTTAGCTGTAGAGCATGTTGACTTAATTCACCATCTTAATGATGGGTAACATCATGTGTACTTGTCATTAGTTGGTGTTGTTAGCTCATGTAATGGTAGTTTCTTCTTTGTGCATGGTAGTGGAGGTACCTATAAGATTTTCTTATCACACAGTATCATTTCTAAGTTATGGCCTTGTGGGTAAATTGTCATTCTAGTAACAATTTTTGAAATTGCATCAGTTTTACTACATGTAGAAACAACTACTTTTTCTAGGTCTAAGATCCTCACTTTTACAGATAAATCAATGTGCAATATTAAGAAATCAACCCCAATAGTGGAGATTATTTGCAATATGAGTTTGGTTATATAAGATGAAGCTCCAATGGTAAATTAGCATATGTCCACACCTTTTGTGATATTCTTTCTATAGTTTGACCCTAGTACTACCATGAAAATATTTGGTGAGATAGCAATTGCTTTTGGTGGTGATTTTAGAGATCTTGCATGTTATTCTATATGGTTGTCAAGCAGATATAGTTGAAGGCTTAAAGCATCAATATTGTCATCCTCGCTTTAATCCTAATACACAATCTACCGTCTCAACTTGAACATGCAACTATACAACTCAATATCACCTAATATAGCCATATTTAATGAGTGGATTATGCAAGTTGAAGGTGTTTCTTTACTGTCACGATGATTATCTGAGGATGAAGGTAAACCTACATAGATTAACATTCCTAATGAATACTTAATTCCATGATCTATTGATCCTATTACTAACATCATTGCCTTAATTTATATAGATTTGGTTCTAGGGTATGAATATGTGAATTACAAGGTTATCAAAGTCGGGTTTCTATCTAGAATCATTTTGGTTTTTCTAGGGTCATAAATTGTAAAAAGTTGTAAAGTCACAAGACTACAAAAAAAAATTGGATAAAAATTATGAAAACATACAATCACTTAAATATCTTTAGAAATTCATTTTTTATAACATTGTCACTTACTAGAACTCCAGTAATATCATAAACAAAGTGTCATACTATCATCTATGCAATGAACATAAAAACAAGAAAACCAAGTTTCAAAAGCTGACTTCCATAATAAGAAATTAAGAATATTTTTTCAATCATCCAATCGAGGGCATAAAACATTATAGCCAATAATGATATTAATATTATTAGCTAAAAGGTCCATGTCTTCAATCTTGTCTTGCTATTCTATCATTGGAAATACAAATGCCAACACTTGCATCATTATTGGCATTTTCTTCATCTAAATTTGCATTCACATCTACATTATTTTAAAGAAGAAAATTAAAAGTGGATATTCATCTCATAAAAATACTAGAAAAATTTATTTAATATCTAGAAACCCAACATCAATACATTTATAAGATTGAAAGCCAACAAATGAGAACAAAGCATGCATCAGTCATTAAATAATTCATAGAAATCAATAACTTGAGGGAATTAAAGCAAAAGAAACTAACACTTACCATCTCCACCTTTATCACCTTCATCATTACCATAAAATCTAACTACCTTATCAAGTTTGTGAATTCACTTTCTACTAGTAGGAAGAATTGGAGGCTTCTTCCATTGATCCACTCATCAAATGTCATTTCTTAAAGATTTTTTAATTGTAGCAGCACTCCTTCAAATTTGTATTTCTTTAACTTCAACTTATACATCATAAAAACAAGGTCATTCAATTTTTTGGGTGCAATCGATTCCTTTTGTCAGAATGCAGTTACAACTATAAATATATTGATTAAAATAGTAAGATTTATGTTAGCATGTTACAAGAAATGCCATATAAAAATAGTTATTTAATCTTTTCAAATGGCACTCCAATCTCATCCATAACTAGAAGATGAACAAGTCAAGCCCAACACTCATTGCAAGCTTTTTAAGCTCAAGTGCTGAACCACCAAAAGAATCTCACCAATCAACGGGTTATTTTACATATCTTGATTTCATAGTTATAAGATGACCAAACAGTCCATTTGCATACTTAAAGTCATCTAATTGAACATTCATTCTCAACATTTTTTTCTTGTAGGGCATTACTTTTCTAGAATTATGTATAGTCAATCTCGACTTTAATATTAGCTTTGAAGGACTCTGTATACCTTAATTGGGGATTCAAGTAATAACCAATAGATAGATAAGGTTATATAATAAATCTCTCATCAATGATTTCAAGAATTAGCTCATATCTAAAATGAGACAAAAATATAAGCAAAATAGTTATAAATTATACATCATTGATACTTTGATAGGAAGTATAAACAAAAAATGAACAAATATGCTTTTAGAACCATCACCTGAAAGAGTTACGTTGATTGAACCTTATTGAAAATTTTCTTGATTTCCTCCCTTGCATTTCTCATGGCATTATAGATGAATCCTATAGTTGGTTTCATATTTGAATCAACCAAATGAAGGACCTTGATTAAAGGGATAGCCATCTTAAAACACATGATAACTCGTGCTAGAAAATATAAGTGTCCATAACAATTTCCTCAAATTTTTTTCCTTAGGCAGATTTTGCAATTTTGCTCATGCTACATTTTTGGATGGAAAAAAAATTAAGCAATGCTCTTTTTTGTTCTTAAAATCAATCAAGTGTAAGATAAGCAATCGTAAATCGAGTAATAGCTGCCTAATCAAGTCCTTTCCTTTAGTGAATTCTTTTGTTTGAAAAATGAGTTGAGTTCTATTATATATGAAACTTGTGATTTGCCTACCCTTTGCTATTGTCACTTTGTGGTCATTTATTTATTTTTCCTCAAAGTCCTCTAGCATTAAGTGAAAACAATAGGCTACACATGGCTTCCATAACAACTTTTTCCTCTTCTCCATCATCTTCTTTTTAGCTGCTTTATAATTTGTAGCATTGTCATTTACAAGTTGGACAACATACTCTTCACCCACTTACTCTACAATGTCATCTAATGTTTCAAAAACCTTATTAGCAATCTTGCTAATCTCAAATGTGTCAATTGATGATAGAAAAATAAATCATTTAGGGCTATTAACCAAAAAATTGCAAATACACTAATGTCTCTTATCAGTCTAACCATCACTCATAATAGTGCAACTAATTCTCTCCCACTCTATTTTATAATATTCAAGACTTTAGAGTACTATCAACTTTCTTCTCTAAAAATTTTACTCTCATTTTATGGAAAAAAGGTGGCTTAAGATCTATTTCAAACTTCCCAATCATTTTTACTATTTAGTCAAACTCTAGATTATTGAAACAATTGAAAAGAATGGCACTAGGGTAGAAAAAACTACATATTTGTTAGCAAACAGATATTTTTTTAACATGGTATTTAAAGTTTGAGTTTTGGGTTTTCTCAAAACAAAACCATCAAGGATGTTTTGGCTTTCAACTCTTGAGCCACTTGTGTGGGTATCAACTTCCACCTCTTCTTCATTAACAAAAGACCACTTTGCTTTTTTTTTTCTTAATGCTCAACTCAAATTGGCTATTTAGTAAATTAAGAAACTTATCTCTAATATCTTTAAGAACCTTTAAGTAGGGGCTAACATTTAAACTAGTTAAAGCTAAATGGTATTTGAATCAAATATACCGACAATAACAAGTATCCTATAGTACTTACATCTCACTTTTTTTCCTGTCAACTCTAGACCATGAGCCTAACATGGGTCAAACCTATTACCAGGTGCATTTTTCTGTGTAGGTTATTTGTTTTAAAGCCAAAAGCAAGATTTTCAAAAGTAGCCTCATTACTTGTCATGATGATGATGAAAAATTGCTTATTGTGATGATATGATACAATGAAGAAAAAAAAGCAACCTTAGAGTTTGCCCTGAAAATCACAAAAAAGACAATGACAAAATCTAATCCCGTGTTTATACTACATAGAATAAAATTGACTATATCAATAGTCAATCCGAAGTTACCCACGCACATATGAATTCGCATCCAACCATGCACAAAAATCAACAAATATACATTAAAGTCCAAACATAACATTCTTTTACATGTTCAATTAGTTACCCACATTGAATGAAGCACTTGATTATGGTTAATGCAAAATCAATAACACTCAATTTTCCCACCTATTTCATCAAATAATTCTTGTGAATATCTCACATTTTTTTGTAAACCCTAAACCAAATCAAAGATTTTAATTGAAGATGAAAAAAAAAAAAAGCTTACATTTTATTCAATTTAAACCTCCAATACCCATTGCCTATTTGCCAAGAATTAGACCATTGAGAGAATAAAGCAAGTTGAATGTGCACCTAAACTAGGATTGAGGACCTAATGCTTCAATCAAGCTGCTAGACTGCTGCTACTATTGTGTGAGATCGAAGACTGGACGATGCGTCAAGCATCAATACACTGCTTCTACATGGCATTAGTAAGATTAAGAAGATGTTTAGGAAGATGAAGAGAAAAAATAGAAGTAATTGTAGCTTGCAGCAAATGAACAAAGGCAAAAACTAAAGAGAATGGCCAAGTGGTTGTGCGTGAGAGAGTAAATGAGGTGAGAAGTTTTTTAATGTTTTTGGTTTTGGTTACTTGGGCCAAAAAATATAGAAAAATTCTTAACTCATTCATTTTTTAACCTAAATAGCTCAACTAGGTAAAGTCCTAAAGTTTAAACATTTCTACAACTAGAATCACATTTTTACATGTTTCCACCTATATTTATGTTTCTACTGCATTTCAGCATGATTTCTATCTTTAGAGTCATAAAAACATAGTTTTTTACAACTCAAAACACATTTTTAATAACCTTGGTGAATTACTTGAAGGAATGAGCTATTTTCTCATCCATTCATAAAAATGCATTTTTAAAAACCTTGGTGAATTATTTGAAGAGATGAGCTATTCTTTCATCCATTAATGATATTGTTGACAAGGTCAAGGATCATATCATTAGTATGCCCCCCTGGTGATATTGAAACAGTTCTTAGTGCTGATAAAGTTTCATCCGTCACTAATAACTTTGTAGCACATACATTGTTATGCCCTACAGGGTATTTTATATCTTGAAGTTCTTTGGTTTCCCTAATGATGAGTTACAACTTAAGGTTGGTGTCTTAGTTATGTTGATAAGCAATTTGAACCAATCTTTTGGTTTGTACAATGGCACACCCATGATTATCTTAAGGTTGGGACAAAGGGACATTAAAGTAGAAATTATCATAAGTTCAAATTCTGATCCTCATTTTTTGTATTTCTTGGGTAGAAACAGTTCTTTCTAATAGTAGCTTGCTTTCTTATTCAGTTATTTTATTAAAGACAATTTTTGCTGAAGGTCTGTTTCACCATGACTATCAACAAAACTCAAGGATAGATTTTCAACCATATCAGCTTATATCAAACACAATCTTTTCGATTTCCATGTCCTTGTCAAAAAAAAAAAAAGCCCAATCAATTATTTAGAATGAATATTGTGTATCACAAAGTCTTTCAATGCCTTTACTGATCTCCATCATAGGTTCATGTGTAATTATATGTCTAATGTTATTATCACTGCATATTGTGTAAGCACTTTATGTACACTAATTTCTCATGTTATTCTATTGTTTCTTAATTATAGGTAAAGATGAGATTACAAATCACACATCTAAGCTAATTGAGTCCGTTAACTTATATATGGACAATCAAGGTACGACTAACCTCATACTTGGGAAGCTGTCAACGTTAACAATGAGCAACTCACCATTTTGATGGCATTGTTTTGTGAAAAGTTATTAGTGCTCTTCCTGTACAATTTGATGGGTTATCCACCAACAAACATATTATAAAGGTTTAAGATTTAAGGTAATTCTATTTACCAGTACTAAAACTATGTTTCCACCCCTTTTCCTTTACAACTACAGTGTCATCCTCCTTGATGCTCTAGCACATCTTCGATATAGGACATGTTAAACCTCCAGTAAACCTTTGTTTGAGTAGTATCTGCAGCACTTGAAGGATAAGGGTTAGGAGCTCCATGGAGTGTTTTTCTAGGGAAGGGATCTCCGACGCCCAAGTCAGCATATGAGGGATAAGTCGCCAAGAAAAGGAACAAATGGAGAGTAGGGCTCATGTGTATTACCCGGGAGCCTCCCCGAGTATTTATGAGAGGCTGGGAGGAGAAGGCCGTTATGCCTAGTCTGAGTAGATCAAGACACATGTTCAGTCGGATTTGGTCTGTACCTTCAAAGAGAAGTGTCTCCACCTGGCCGCAGGTGGTTATGCCCAGAGAGTAGGGGCGTGTACAAGGTTTCAATCAAAGATCCCTTAACTATATTTTTCGTTTTCCCCCTAGGACCCCTCGAGGATCTAAGACCTCTTCGAACGTAGGATTTTCCCCCAAGGTAACTGGGGAAAGCCCATCAGCTGTGCATACCATTTTCGAGAGGTATTTCTTCTTTCAAGGATGGTAGGCTTAGGTTTTCAAGGTTGGTCATATACACTCTCGAGGGCAGCATAGAGCCTTTTCCCAAGGTTGGTCGTATCCTTTTTCGAGGGTGATGTAGAGATTTATACTAAGGTTGGTCTTATCCTTTGTCAAGGGTTGTGTCAGGTCTGCTAATAAAAGGGTTCTATGGGCGATAGCCCTTCAGCCATCACATGCCCCCTTTTAGGAACCAAAGTTGTATCTTCAGTTCTTATCAATCAAGAACATGTTCCAGAAATCCTACCCTTGGGAAGCTGGGGCTACCCTTGGGAAACAATGATGTGTTGCTAGACACCACTCATTTTTTATGATCATAAGTGTGATTTATGATCATTGCCAATGTGATAGGAGCCTATTGGATCACACACATGGAGCCAATTGGATTATGTGAGTGTATGGGCCAAATTGTTTGGTTTTGATTTCATGATAATTTCGTATCAATGATTGCCCCAAAGGTTGAGCCATTATTAGGCCCAAAATTAAAGCCTAATTCGATTAGGGCTTTGAAACCTGTTACCACTCTAAGAGCTTAAATACAGTGACAATATTTAATGTGTTAATCCCCCAGGAGCTATGCATGTTCTGTAGGCCATCAGAACAATGCTCACTATATTACCCAAGTGGTCCTCTTAGTCTTTATGTAAATATATGTATATTGGTCAAACCATAATAAACATATTTACACTTATGCACATTGTGGCAGCTAAGAAGGAAAACACTAGCACAATTCTTAGTTTTGGCTTCCACACATTAGGCGATCTTGTTAAGTTCTAGTGACCAGCCACTGCACCTGTAACTTCCACTAATAAACTGTATTATTCTAGCCATGTAACCCCCCCTAATTTCTTTGTTCCATTTTCAATTAGATACTTAGAGCAAACCAATAAATTTTGTTTTACATCAAAAGCCTACCTATGGACCAAGTTATGGATTTTTTAAGTTGGTCACCAAATTCTGACCAAATGAATAGTAACTTAGCCAACTTTGGAATGTCATATCTTTGGCTACAGGGCTCCAACTTTATAAATTCCAAATTTTAGTTTAACCTCCATATGTGCTCTAAGTGTGGTCAAAATTTCATAGCCAAACTCATTATGTACAGTAAGTTATGACTCTTGCAGTACAGGGTACCAAATCTGTAAAACTAATGACCATAATGCCCATACAAAATTTCATAAAATTCATACACTTCATTTCCAGGTGCAAAACCAAATTGGGCAGGTTTTTACATGTATTAAAAACTTTAGAAAGTCATTCTACTAAATTTAGAGGCATTCCACAAACATTAAACATAATTTTCTTTGGAACAGCTAATAAGTTGCAAAATGGACAGAATTGAACATTCAAGCTCAAACATCACTATATTGCTTCATATATCATCCATACACCATCCATAGTGTATTTACATGCATAGATGCACCATACATATTTCCTAGCTTAGTTGGGTATGTACACTAGCTTCTTGAAGAGCCTTACAACCCCAATGCATCCAGAAACTTCAAATGACAGCTGCTGCGTACGGTGGAAAGTACCAACACTAAAATTAGCAAATGTGCTCTAAAAATCATGAAACACTCTAGTTTAATACTATACATATTGAAGTTCTTGTACCTCAAATTTCACAAGAAAATTCAAATATAACTATTAGTTTGACTGTTCTCTTTTAGGTGTTCCTGAGAATGGACAGAAAGGGGAGTAAGCTCTTTGTAAAGAACTTAGTAAGGGCTTTCAATGTAAAGTCTTCCATAGCGACATACCACCTAAAATCCAAATACATAGAAACATGAAGAAAACAACACATACACACAAATATGGCAACCACAAGCACTAACAAACACAGCAACAAACGCATGTAATGCTGGCAGCAATAACACATTAGGGTTAGTCCATAATTATTCAATAAAACAAGAATATATCACTTTAGAAACACTATGGCAGCCCTCCTTAAGCTTTTTCTTGGTCTTAGGAGTCTTTTGGGTCTTAGTTAGTACTAACTTGGGCTAGAAACCCTTCTTTCTTGCTGCCATTTTTAGCATGATAAGACTAAGGCCGAAACCTTGCCATGCTTCTTTCCCCTTAACCCATACCTGGTTCCGTAAGCTTTTTGCTCCCTTCCAAGCATGGTTTTAGCTTCATGGATGTTTGGAAATACAACAAACAATCCAAAAAACTTTAGAAAACCCTTACCTTTTGCTATGATATCTAAAAACCCAAATAGGACCAAAATTAGGTTTTCTTGCACACTTTGATGTCTTCTTTGCTTTCTCTTGCTTCCTTTTACTTTCTTAAGGTATGGTGGCTATGGAGGATGATGGAAGAGCTTAAGGAAGAGGTTTTAGCTGCTTGAGGCCAAAATTTAAAGAAAATGGCAATGAAATGAAGATTTTTCTTCATTTATGCATCATTTTGACCAAGGTGGCATATATCCAAATTTTTGAAACTTTGGCCAACACTTGGATAGATTATTTCCATCCATTTTGGCTGGGAAAATGATAGATTTTGGCCCCTTTTAACCTTGTCAAAAAAATCATTTTGAATTTAGGCAAAAATGTGGACACTTAAGCACCTTAGTTGGCATTATGCCATAATTGATCAACTTTGCCCTTTTAAGCATTTTGTTCCCCAAAACTATCCTTAATTCCATCCATGTCCTTTCCATAGCCATATTTAGAAATTTGTGCAATTGAGTACTCAACTTTTGTAACTTTACAATTTAGTCCATAAGTTAGTTGAAAATTAGGCGATGTGCCAATGCTTTCTTAAGGACCAAGCTATCAATGTTTTTGCCACTTAAGGGGGTGTATATTGAATACTTTACACTTCAAAAATCATGCACTATGGTGAAAATTAAAGCATATAAGTTTAGGTCCTTATGCTATAATTTTCTCATTTTATGAAGGTGTAACAAAACCCATTAGGCTTAGGAGTTGAGTCTCACTATAAATACATCATATAGTGAGAAATTCATAGGTCTTGCCTTAGCCTTCTGAAGGATGAAATCATAAGAGTTCTAAAAGTTCCAACTACACTCTTCTTTTGCCATTCCTTGGAGGACGCAAGCTAGCATTGCGAGCATAAGAGGAATGCATCTACCGAGATGTGGTGGAGGCGTGGTGATCCCGAAAGGCTCGTATGGATACCATAGAGAGCTTGAATATGTCAACAATTCATGTTTTTTGATTCAACTCAACAGTTGGGTGAAAGATCTCAACTGAGCTAGGTATAAAATTTTGAGCACCCGATTTATCCCATTTCACTTGGAACCTAGAGGGTTTCGGTCACATTTTGCTGTTCTTGCTTGGCTCCCAAAACCCAATAGTGGTATCAAAGCTCATTGTGAAACCCTAAATCGGGATTGAATGTCGAATCGCATGACATGTTGTGTGTTCTAATGTTTTGATCATGATTAATTAGATTGATTCATGATGCATGAAACTGGAACTCGTAATGTGTATATAAGATATATGAAAAGATGACACAAATTGGTTAATAAGTTTAACCCTAGATTGATTGGTATGAGATACCTATACGGATTAGGATTCTTGCAATAGTTGCAAAACCCTAGCATGATCGAATTAGGGCTACTCGGGCACTGAAAGTATAGTACTTTTGATGGCTTGAATGGAGGTGGTCTCGCGTGCTTAGTTGCTCAAAATAGAAGTTCTTGGGTAACATAATTGTAAGATAATTTTTTATGTCGGGGGGCATTGGCCCATAGCAACCCACCACATGGGCAGTTCTCCTTGACCTTGCCCGCTAACCAGCCAACGGGGCTGCCGTATGTGAAGCGCCACATTAATAAAAACTGGTTAATCAATGCGCGTTAATTAGCATGCTATTTTGTTGAATGAGATTTGACATGATATGTTGATTAATGTTTGAAGTATGGTGCATGGTTGTAGCCATTGTTGGTTGTACTTGTAAATATGGCCTGTGAGTCATGCCTTACTCTTATTATTCTCATTGTACATTTTCTTCTTACCTTACTCCCCTCAAATATAACTTGAGGTTTCTATTATTGATGTAATTGTACATTATGGGACCATCAAAGGTGGTGTGTCCAAGAAGGTGATAACAAAAGAGCACCCAAGTAAGGAGGAGAAGAAGCTTGTGAAGACCCTTTTCTTTTCTTAGGCTTTTATGATATTCTCATTGGCTTGAGAATATCGCATAGTTTGGGCAATAACCATTTCACATTTACTTTTTTGTTAGCATGAGATGTATATTTTATATTTGTATGTGATGCATGTATAAGAAAACCAGAGATAATAATTGGTGAGATCAAAAGGAAAAATCCTTAAAACAAAATATTAAGTCATTAAATGTTATGCCTTCCAAATGTTGGCACTCGTCAAGACTTTAATCAACATTAGGTGGGTCTGCCAAAACAAAGCATTTATGTTCATCTTAGTAATGCATGATGGGATAATAGTGATATTCAAATTGCTAACTTTGGGTCCGACTTGACTAAGTCATCCTAATAGGATTGGGGACTTAGATGCATAGGGTTGGGCTTAAGTTCATGAGATGGGCTTGGACAAGTATTGTTCACCAACTACCCAAGAGTTGCATAAGATGCAATTGGCAAGGAGTTGCTTACCTACATAATATGGATCTTGGCCCACTAGAATCCTTTAGTGCTGAGGTGTTCCGAAATAATATCGAGGGTTATTATTTTGAGTAAAATAGTAGGAGTATCGTTTAATAAAAGTCCTTATTAAATGAATTAAAATGCATGACTCTTACACTACATATTTATTGTTATAGATTGCCATGGCACAAAACACATCGACACGTTTATTGCAATTGATCCTTGAGAAGGAAAAATTGAATGTGACCAACTTTCTCAAATGGCACTGAAATTTGAGGATAGTCCTCAAGCAAGAAAGAAAGGCTTATGTCCTAAAGCAGCCAATTCCAAATGAGCCTACTGTGAATGCTCCAAGAGCTAAAAGGGATGCTCATAAGAGGCATTTTGATGATGCTTTGGAGGCTGCTTGCCTCATGTTGATAACCATGGAATCTGAGCTTCAAAAGCAACATGAGAACATGGTGGCGTTCGATATGATTGAACATCTCAGAATGCTCTTCCAAGGGCAAGCTAGGCATGAGAGGTTTGAGGCCTCTAAGGCATTATTTCAGTGCAAAATGTCTAAAGGAAGTCTCGTGGGTCCTCATGTGGTCAAGATGATTGGGTATATTTGTTAGTGTTGTGCCCAAAAAAAGCCAATCATGAGATGATTGTATTTTTGCACATTGAGTCATGATATTTTATTGAGGCATTAATCCAGCAATTTTGTTTGTTGTTTTGTTTCTGCGTAACGTAATAAACATAATTGTAACCCTAGAATAATGATATTCTTAAACGTCCCTAGTCTAGTATTATTGTGGAGCGGGTTGCAATAATACATAATGAGTAGCATATGTGGAGACTAATATGAGATATGTAGTCTACATATGGGTACAAGTTGGAGAACTTGTGTACTGGACCGACCCACCATGAGAACACTTCATGGATCATTATATGAGTGTCATAAGTGATTCTCATAGTGATCATGGTATATGTAGTCCTTCGACCTAAGATCATCAAGGTTCCCTACATGTGAGTCACATACTTTGATACTTTCCTTTGTTGCTTGTAACTGAGTGAACTTGAAGGAGGTCATTGGGTATGTCACATATCATGCAGAGGGATTTGTATGATCAAGATGGGATTTGTCCCTCCTATGTAACGGGAATGATATCTTTGGGCCCCTTGATAGAGTAAGACTTAGAAAATGCATGGCCATGCTCCGATGAGTTGATATATGATATCAATGTCGTCAGTTTAAGTTGGTCTACTCGGTAATCAAGAAACCAAAGATTGGGCTATACGAGAGTGACACATTCCATGTCTCGTGCTTAGTCTTGATATCTTGGACAAAGGGACAATGGCATATATCGGTGATGATCATAAAGGTTTAGTCGATTCACCGACAATCTTGTCACTTGGGTAGCAATGATGTGTTGCTAGACACCGCTCATTGCTTATGATCATAAATGTGATTTATGATCATTGCCAACATGGCAAGAGCCTATTGAGTCACACACATAGAGCTATTTGGATCATTAGAGTGCATGGGCTAATTATTTGGGTTATGGTTTCACTTTAATTTCGTATTAATAATGGGCCAAGGAGTTGAGCCACTATTAAGCCCGAAATTAAATCCTAATTGGATTAGGGCTTTGAAACCCATTAGGCCTGGAAGTTGATTCTCACTATAAATACAACTTTTAAGTGAGAAATTCGTAGGTCTCCTTGCCCTAGCCTCCCAAAAGGACAGCCGCACTCTTCTCTTGCAATTCCTTGGAGGACGCAAGCTAGCACTGCGAGCGCAAGAGAAACGCATCTGCCGGGATGCGGTGGAAGCGTGGTGATCCCGAGAGGCTCGTGTGGATACTATAGAGAGCCTGAACACATCAACTGTTCAGGTTTTGTGATTCGACTCTACAGTTGAGTGAGAGATCTCAACCGAAAATTAGGTATGAAATTTTCGAACACCCGGTTTACCCCGTTTCACTTGGATCCTGGAGGGTTTCGGTTAAATTCCGCTGCGCTGTTTGGCTCCCGAAACCCAACAATATTTAGAATCTTAAGAATTTGGGATTCACTCTTCAGAAAAAGTTGGCTGTTGATGTAGTCCTACAATCATTGCTGGAAAGCTGCAGTTAGTTCGTAATGAACTATAACATGAACGACCTTGACAAGTCCCTCCCTGAATTGCTCAACATGTTGAGAACTATTGAGAAAAACCTTAAGAAGGCTAAGCCCATTATGATGGTACAAAAAGGCAAAAGAAAGGGAAAAGCCAACTAGAAGAAGGATAAAGCTAAAGGAAAGCCCAATGCTAATTCTTCTTCAACTGTACTGAAACCATTTGGTGGTGTGGCTAAGGAAGGGGAGTGCTTCCATTGTAAGCAACCTAGACACTAGAAGCAAAACCGCAAGCTCTATCTTGAATAACTTGTTAAGAAGAAGGGAAGTAAGACTTCCACTTCGGGCATTTTTATTATAGAGGCTAACTTTTCTGCTTCCTCATCTCGGGCATTGGATACTGGATGTGGATCTCACATTTGTGCAAATGTGTAGGATCTAAGTAGGAGTAGAAGATTGGCCAGAGGTGAAGTGGACCTACATGTTGGAAATGGAGCAAGGATTGCTGCCTTAGCCATAGGGACCTTTATTCTCACTTTGCCTACTGGATTAGTTTTAGAATTAGACAACTGCTACTTTGTGCCTACTATTAGTAGAAATTCGATTTCTGTTTCTTATATGAACAAGAAAGGCTTTTCATTTATAATAAAGGACAAATTTTATTCTATTTATCTGAATGAAATTTTTTATGGTAGTGCTTGACTTAGTAATGGTTTGTATGTTCTAGAACTCGACAATCCAATCTATAATGTGAATACTAAGAAGGTCAGATTGAATGATTCACCCGACCTATCTCTGGCACTGTTATTTGGGCCATATAAATAAGACCCACATATCCAAGCTTCATAAGGATGGACTCTTGGACTCATTTGATTTTGAATCATATGAGACATATGAGTCATGTTTACTAGGCAAGATGTCCAAAACCCCTTTCATTGGGCAAAGTAAAAGGGTTAATGACTTATTAGGACTCATACATAGTGATGTATGTGGCCTTATGTCTACATACACTAAAGGAGGTTTCCAATACTTCATTACCTTTGCTGATGACTTTAGTAAATATGGCTATGTGTATCTCATGAGACACAAGTTAGAATCAATTGAAAAGTTCAAAGAATTCTAGAATGAAGTAAAGAATCAACTCGGGAAGAGTAGCAAAGTACTTTAATCAGATCAAGGTGGTGAATACTTGGATCGAGAACTCCTTCATTATCTCAAGGAGTGTGGTATAGTATCACAACTCACTCCACCTGGTACACCTCAATGGAATGGTGTATCTGAAAGGAGAAATCGAACTCTATTAGACATGGTTTGATCTCTGATGAGTCAAGCTAACCTTCCAAACTCCTTTTAGGGATATGCTCTAGAGACAACCATTTTTACACTAAACCGAGTTCCATGTAAATCGATTTAAAAGACACCATATGAAATATAGAGTGGAAGGCATCCCAGTCTGTCTTTTATGAAGATTTGAGGCTGTGATGCTTATGTGAAACATCAATCCTCTCATAAGCTTGGGCCCAAATCTTATAAATGCCTCTTTGTTGGGTATCCCAAAGAAACAAAGGGTTACTATTTCCACAATCCTTCTGAGAAAAAAGTGTTTATTGCTCGAACTGGTGTCTTTCTAAAGAAAGAGTTTATCTATAAAGGAACTAGTGGGAGGAAAGTAGAACTTGAAGAAATTCAAGAACAAAAAAGGGACATCGTACTTGAAATGGAACCTGAACAGACACCACAAGATGTTATGATTCAGGAGTCTGTTCCTGAAGCACAAAGCCCACATAGGTCTCATAGGATTTGGCGTGAGCCCAAGAGATATGGATTTCTCATGACTCACACTGGTGATGTGATGCTCATGGATTAGGATGAGCCCACAACCTACCAACAAGCTATATTGGGGCTTGTCTCTGAGAAGTGGCTAGAAGCCATGAAGTCTGAGATAGAATCCATGTATGAAAACCAAGTATGGACTTTGGTTGATCTACCTAAAAGGGTAAAACCTATAGGGTGCAAATGTGTTTTCAAGAAGAAAACTGACATGGATGGTAATGTGTACCTTTAAGGGATGATTGGTTGCAAAAGGTTTCAAGCAAATTCATGGTATTGACTATGATGAAACTTTTTCACCAGTTGCCATGCTTAAATCCATCCGAATTTTATTGCCTATTGTTGCACACTATGATTATGAGATATGGAAAATGGATGTCAAAACTTCTTTCCTTAATGGAAAGCTACTTGAGGTTATGTACACGAAACAGCCTTAGGGTTTTGTCACTTCTAAGAATGCCAATAAAGTGTGCAAGTTGCAAAGGTCCATTTATGGACTTAAACAAAATTCTTAGAGTTGGAATCTTCATTTTGATGAAGCAATCAAAGAGTTTGATTTTATAAAAAAAAAAGATGAACCTTGTGTCTACAAGAAGGTTAGTGGGAGCGCTATTGTTTTCTTGGTGTTGTATGTAGTTGACATACTACTCATTGGGAATGACATTCCTGAGCTGCAATTTATAAAGACTTGGCTAAGGAAATGTTTTTCTATGAAGGACTTGGGTGAAGCAGCCTATGTGTTAGGCATCAGGATCTATAAGGATAGATCTAGAAAATTGCTTGACCTAAGTTAAAGTACATACATTGATAAGGTGCTAAAGAGGTTTAGTATGTAAGACTCCAAGAAAGGATTCTTGCCCATGTCACATGGTATAACTCTTTCTAGATCTTAGTGTCCGAGTACACCTTAGAAGAGAAAATGCATGAGTAAGATTCCATATGCTTTGGCAATTGGATCTATCATATATGTCATGATATGTACTCGTCCCAATGTCTCGTATGCCTTGAGCATGACAAGTAGGTACCATTCAAACCCCGGTTAAAGTTACTCGATAGCTGTTAAGAACATCCTTAAGTACTTACGAAGGACTAAGGATGCATTCTTGGTCTTTGGGGGCAAAAATGAGCTCGTTGTAAAGGGTTACACCGATGCTAGCTTTTAATCCAATAAGGATGGTTTTAGATTGCAATCTGGTTATGTGTTTTGCATTGGTGTTGGTGTTATGACCTCGAAGAGTTCAAAGCAAGAAACAATAGCTAACTTTACAATAGGATCTGAGTACATCGCAACTTTTGATGTTGCAAAGGAGGTAGTTTGGATCAAGAAGTTCATCATAGAACTTGGAGTGGTTCCAAGCATTGCCGACCTGATAAAGCTCTATCGTAACAATAATGGAGCAATCGCATAGGCTAAGGAACCTCGATCCAAACACATACTTTGATGCTATCATCTCATCAGGGATATCATCGAGAGGGGTGATGTGAGGATATGTAGGATTTTGACAGATAGCAACATTGCTGATTCGCTGACAAAACCCCTTGTACAGCAGAAGCATGATAGCCATTCTAAGTCTATCGGTATTAAATACATGGATGATTGGCTTTAGTGCAAGTGAGAGATTGTTAATGTTATGCCCAAAAGCCAATCATGAGATGACTGTATTTTGGTCATTGAGGCATGATATTTTATTAAGGCATTAATCCAGTAATTATGTTTGTTGTTCTGTTTCTACGTAACGTAATAAACATAATTATGACCCTAGAATAATGATATTCTTAAATGTCCCTGGTCTAGTATTATCATGGAGCGGATTGCAATAATATGTAAAGACTAGCATATGTTGAGACTAATATAAGATATGTAGTCTACATATGGGTACAAGTTGGAGAGCTTGTGTACTGGACCGACCCACCATAAAAATGCTACATGGATCATTATATAAGTGCCATAAATGATTCTCATAATGATCATGTATATGTAGTCCTTTGACCTGAGGTCATCAAGGTTCCCTACATTTGAGTCACATACTTTAATATTTCCCTTTGTTGCTTGTAACTGAGTGAACTTGAAAAAGGTCTTGGGTATGTCATATATCATGTGGACGGTTTTCTATGATAAAAATGAGATTTTTCCCTCCTATGTACCGAGAATGATATCTTCGGGCTTCTTCATAAAGTGAGACTAAGAAAATGCATGGCCATGCTCGAATGAGTTGATATAAGATATCAATGTCATCAGTTTAAGTTAGTCTACTCAATAATCAAGAACCCATAGATCGGGCCATACGAGAGTGACACATTCCATTTCTCATGCTTGGTCTTGATATCTTGGATGATGGGATAATGACATATATGAATAATGATCAAAAAGTTTAGTCGAATCACTGACAATCTTGTCACTTGGGAAGCAATGATGTGTTGCTAGACACCGCTCATTGTTTGTGATCATAAATGTGATTTATGATCATTTCCATTGTGATAGGAGCCTACTGGGTCACATACATAGAGCCAATTGGATTATTTGAGAGCATAGGCCGAATTGTTTGGTCTTGGTTTCATTATAATTTCATATTAATGATTGACCGAAAGGTTAAGCCATTATTAGGCCCAAAATTAAAGCCTAATTGGATTAGGGCTTTGAAACCCATTAGACTTGGGAGTTGAGTCTCACTATAAATACATCATATAGTAAGAAATTCACAGCCCTTGCCCTAGCCTCCTTAAGGATGAAATCCAAAGAGTTCTGAAAGTTTCAGCCACACTCTTCTCTTGCCATTCCTTGAAGGATGCAAGCTAGCACTGTGAGTGCAAGAGGAACACATCTACCGGGATGTGGTAAAGGCGTGGTGATCCCGAGAGGCTCGTGTGGATACCATAAAGAGCTTGAACACATCAACTGTTTAAGTTTTGTGATTCGACTCAATAGTTGGGTGAAAGATCTTAACCAAACTAAGTATAAAATTTTCAGCACTCGATTTATCCCGTTTCACTTGGATCCTGGAGGGTTTCAGTTACATTCCACTACACTTGCTTGGCTGCTGAAACCTAACACCTCGGTCAAGTCGAGAAGGGGGGCAGAAGAAGAAGGTTCTGAAAAGGAAGAGAGGACCGGTTGCATAGTCTTTGGGGGCTCAGAAGACTAAGAAAACAAAGGAGGACTCTCTCCTTCCTCCCCCCGAAAGATCTGACCAAAGCTCAGGATCATTCTGCCAAAGGCATAGATCCTTCATCGATGGCGACCATCCTATCCATTCCTCTAAGTCCCGATGCTGCTGCAGAGACCCTAGGGACTTCACTAGGGGTGGTCTTGACTGAAGAGGTAGAAGAGAGGCGAAGAAGGAAAGGTAAGGAGGTCCCTGGCAAGGTCCTTAATGTGAGTGACTTTGATGGGGGAGACTTTAAAGTCCTACCAGGTTTGTCTCATAGTCATTCATCCATGAATTTTGGATTTTTCAGCATTTTAGATTTTGTAGATGAATTGTTAAGAGACAATGTGGTGAAGGAACTTCATCATGATTTTGTAAAGAACCGAACCCAGATAAAGTGTATGATCACAAATGCCACCTTTCAATCTTTGATGGATGATTGTCTAAATGAAGAGATTCTTCCTACCCGAATTTCCGAGCATGCTGCCAACGTAATCCTTTGTCCTTTTGTACTTGGAAAAATGTTAGGCCTTTAAGTTGTTATATTTAATGTGAAGCCTTCTTCTCTTGTAGCTGCTAGTGTACGAAGGCTGCCTTTGGGCCTGGGCGTCAAAGCAATCCTTCATCTGAAGTCAATCAGAGGAAAACTTGGCTAAGGCCAAGGAGATGTTTGCGAGTTCATGTCTTAAGTATGGCAAGCTCAATAAGATCGCCCAGGAGGACCTAGCCAAGCTTCACCAGGAAGTACTAGAGAGCTAGAAGGGACTCCTTGATGAGTGTTCTTCAAAAATTTCTAACCTCGGGGCAAAGCAGAGTTCAGTTGGGGAGACTCTTCGGATGGAGAAGGAGGACGCAATTGCTAATTTGACCAAGGCATTGGAAATCAATTCTGAACTTATTGCCAAGGTTGATCAGCTAAAGAAGTTGAAAAAGAAGAAGAAAAATGTAGAGAAGGAGATGGAGGCCCTGAAGAAAGAGGTGGAGGTCTTGAAGGCTGAGAAGGCTAAGGTAGATGAGGCAATAAAATCTTCATTCCAAGATAGTTTCTGCCTTGCTTGCCATCAAATTCTCTCACGCTTTCCTAACCTCGATGTCTCCTTCCTTCGAGTACTAAGCATCCCCAAAGGGCCTTTTTCGTCATGGTTGAAGATAAAGTTTCTTAACCTTCCATAACTACCCCCAACTAATGAAGGTGATGACACCGAGGAAGGGGATACTAAAGATGATGACACTGAAGGGCCCATAAAAGTACAAGATAATCCATAGGATTTTTTTATTTTTGCACTTCTTTCTTTGCACTTGGCCTCTTTAAATGGAATACCTTTATTCTCTTAAAATTTTTTGGCTAAGTCCACAAGTAATGTAGTACTTGAAGCCATTTCAGCCTTCAGCATATTAATTACTTCAGCTAGCATCGCTTGCTCTCAAAGCCTTTCCATCTTTTCACAGAAATGACTAACACTTTTTGACTTATTCACCATTTTAAGCTATTTTACCATCTTCGACAGGGCTTAGCACGTTCGATTGTGTATTATCCTTGTCAAAAATTATGGATTTAAAACCTTAACCTTTTTTGAAAGTAATATTCTATCACTTTTGGAGTCCTGAGTATTTCTCTAAATGTTTTAGAATGGAATTTAAGCAATGTTTTCGAGAAACTTGCTACGTTCAAAACACTTAGGTATTTTCAAAAACTACCACATTTGGTTTGGTAGGTCTTCCCATAAGACTCCTAACACTTTAGGCAACCTCAAAAATCACCACATTCGGTTGTTCTCTTTGGGGGGGTTTCTCATAATAAGGCTACTTCTTTGGAAATTTCTAAGTTCATAGAACTAAGTGTAGAATTTTTTCAAAGAATCTGAATGCCATGTGTTCTTCACCTATTCTCCTTTAGTATTTCCAAGTTTATAGACTCCTGGCCGAACTTCATCCAGGACCAAATATGGTCCTTCCCAACTTTCCTGAAGTACACCATGAGATGGTCTTTTAGATTTCAGTTTAGCCTTTCAGAGAATAAGGTCTCCTTTCTTGATCCTTTTAGATTTGACATGCAAGTTCATTGCGATGCCTACCCTTTGCTGGAATGCTTTTCTTCTTAGTTCAGCCATCTCCCTATGTTCATCAAGCATATCGAGTTTGGTTCTTAAACCAAGGTTGTTCCCTTCTTCGTCAAACACCTATACTCTGATGGATGGTTTGTACAACTTTAACAGGGATAAGAGACTCAGTACTGAATACGAGTGAAAAAGGTGTTTCACTAGTAGCTCTTCTAGGAGTTGCTCAATAACTCTATAGTACACTCGAGAGTTCTCCAGGTCATTTTCCCTTGGCTTCTTTCAACCTCTTTTTCAGACCATCTTTTATTGTCATATTGGACATCTCAACTTGTCCATTGCTTTAAGGATGGGCAACTGAGGCAAAGTGTAATTTTACCCCAAGGTTGGTTGCAAATTATTAGAACTCTTTGTCAATGAATTGGGAACCATTACCTGCTACTATCACCCTTGGGACACCGAACCTACGTATGATGTTTTTCCAGATGAACTTTTGGATGTCTTTTGCTGAAATTGTTGCAAGGGGCTTTGCCTCAATCCACTTGGTGAAATAATCTGCTGCAACTACACAGAACTTCACTCCTCCAGAAACCGTCGGGAGAGGACCTGTGATGGCTCTCGAAGCTATAAATCTAATCAGCCAGGTAATTAGTTAATTTAATAAATTACACCTTAGATAATTTATTTGCAAGCTAAATCTCGGTAATTTAGGGTCCAATAGTTAAAAATGAATAAATTTGATCATTTAAGCAAGCCGGGCCAAGAAGGGCATTTTTGTCATTTCACATAATGACCCATTTTTATGGCACGGTTGATTAGAGCATGAGAAAATATTAAATTTGAGGTATCACGATTTTTCGTGATTTCCGCTCTATCATCGTGAATTTGTGAATTGACTAGATTGTCTTTAGGTGGTTTATATGTAAACTTGATAAACGTAGGGACAAAATGGAATATAACTGAAAGGCTGGGACTGGCCGCGTATTTATATCTATGAAGGAACCAGGGGCGGTGTAATACCAATTTTGGTCCTTAACTTCTCAGCGTGTTACGAATAAACCCAAATTTCCTGGAGAGTACAAAGACAGCACCATGTGCGTGGCATGTGCAATTAAAGCCTACATAAGTTGGCTTCCCATTAATTGCTCGGCCATCTTCTTCCACCTTCGTCTCCAGACCACCAAAACCTCTCTTTCTATCCAAACACCATAGCTAAACCATATCCAAGCTCCAATCCATCAAATCCAAGCACAAATAAGCAAGATTTTGAAGGAAAATCAAGATTTGTGCTATCCTAAGCTAGGATTTGTTGCTTCTTGTCTAAGTAAGTTTGGTTTTATTATTTTCCCTATTTTTGAGCTACAGTTTAACTCTGTAAATTCTGGAAATTAATGTTAGACTTGGTTTTTGAGAGAAATCAAAGGTGCTCAACATGTTTGAAGGTGTTTATGAGCTTATCCATGGTTAATTTTGCTCCTATGCTGTAGTTTTCATCATCTTTGAATTTCTGGCACTATTCATGCGATTTTTATGAAATAAATTATGGCTAGGATTGTTGTTTGATATGTTTCCTAGCTTTAAGAAGTAATTTGAGATGCCAATGAGCTAAAACCCAAAAAGAACTAAGGCTGGAATTTTTGTGTAGCTGAAACCGTGAGTGTTGAGCTAAGTATGGTTTAATTCTTTTATAACCAGCCATAATTTCGTGTTCCAAGGGTTTTGGTAGCTCAATAAGGTTGTTTTCTTACTTATGAACTGGTATTTGAAGGCCAGGAAATGGGAGAAAAGGTGCTGGGCAGTGAAATACACATAGAAACCATGTTGTGCATTTAAGGTGCATTAGTTAAGAGCTTGTGGAATTAATTTTGTTCCAGCTAGGAGCTGCTGGTTTTAATGGTTTAAATTAATTCTAGATGATGTTATCTTGCTTATGATTTGGTGTTTAAAAGGTAAGAAGCAAGAGAACATTTATTTGGAAGTGAATCGCCCATGAATGCCATGAATGTGCATTAAGGTGAAGTTTTGGTGTTGCTGTAATTGTAGTTACTTCCAAGAATAAACTGTATTATTACAGTATTTTTGGTGGCTTTTGGAGGTAATAATCTTGCTTATACACTAGTATACAATTCATAAAAATTAAGAGAGCAAGATTTAGGTTGCTTTTATGCTATTAAAAGTGTAAAGAACCGCAAGATAGGCAAACCGGAGACAGAAAATTCTGGGCAGTTGGTGGTTGTTTCATGGGCTGTTTTCAAGTGTTAAAATTGATAAATTGTGCTTAAAATGATCAATATAGGTTCTGGGAATAAGCTACTAAAAGATGGCCTAAGTTTGGGTTGAAACCGAGACAAAAAGGCTAAGTACTTGAAGCCTGCAAATTAAGTTATCTAAGGTAAGGGTTATTTAATTTGTATGCTTATGTGTTAGATAAATTTGGCTATGATACTTGTATATCAAGTGGCTGAATTATGGATAAATTTAACAAGCATATGATTTGAGTATTGATGGCTATTTGAGGAGTTTATATGATTGGGTTTGGTAAGAAGCCAAACTATGAAGTGCATATGAAGTGTGTAAGTGCATAATTGTAAACTTATATCTATAGGCAAAATGGACCTTGATATGGTCTAATTTACGGTGAGTATGACGGGTTAGGAACCTACGATACCTAAGGTCACAATGATGGGCTAAGACCTGGATGGACCTAAGAGGGGGAGGTGTCCTTAACCACTAACAAAACCTGATAAAGGTAGCACTAACACATGCACTAAATAAGCAAATAGTTCACTCCTGTACATAAAATAAGGGATATTAACAAATACTAAGAAGCTTTCAAAGCAGTATTTGTATGGACAAGTTGGACTTGTCAATTGAAGGACAATTGAGTAAAGGAATTGTGGGAACTAGCTACTCCCATAATTATTGGCCAATAATACGAGTTCCTAGCACTATAACTTGAGCTCAAGTGCACTATGCATATATCGACATCCTTATGGATAATATGCACGGTCCTATATTGTTGATTTTCTTGCAGGTTATAACCCTTACTGAGAACTTTTGGTTCTCACATCCCTTACATATTTTGTGTGCAGATACTGGTGGACCTAGGGCTAATAACCAATAAAGAAACTGGTTGTTAGTATTTTGATACCAGGTGTGCAGAAGTTAATTAATATTGTACATTATTATTAAGTTTCTTTCTTGCAGGTTCCTAATTACTGGAATACTAACTTACTGGCCTTTGTTGTACAGAGGCAAGAAACAGGGAACACCTGAACACTGTAGTGACCCCTTTTTGGCAGTGTAACTCAGATGGGATTAGATCCCAAGATTCTCAGTGTGCAGCATATGTATAACACTTTTGCGTATGATGTATATATATGTGTGTGGAAGTTATGCCTCTGGTAAATGCTATGGAACTAGTGGTTGTGTTCCCTAGTAGCTTGTATGAATTCATGATGCATAATATTATGTTTTATATAAATGCATGTTTGAAGTACTGGCCAGCTGCATCGATTATATCTTATTTTTATGGTCATTGACCTACAGCCATAGTAAGGCATAGTATAAAACAGTATTGCATTAAGGATTTAATCAATTAACAGGCCCACTAAGGACAAATTTACATAGGCCTAACATTGAATAAGTGTAAGGTTCCTGGGGTCCTATATGACTTAAATAGGATTAAGGTTCAAGGCCTGTGACAGGACCGATGCGGTTAACAGCCCAAAAAGCGAAGGGGTAAGGATAGTTAGCCGAAGTTATTGCTTTTGAGGGTGCCCTGTGGATGGGTGCGTGTCGCTGGCACTTATCGCATCTTTTGACAAACTACTTTGCATCCTTCCTTAAAGGAAGCCAAAAATATCCTTGCCAAAGTAGTACTCCAACCAGGTCGTTAGTCCCAATGTGAGATCCACAAGCTCCCTCATGGACTTCTTTCAGGACAGTCTCGGTATCCTTTTCCTTAATACACCTTTGTAGGGGATTTGCGTACTCTTGTCGGTACAATTCTTCCCTAATCATGGAATACCTTCAAGAGCATCTACGCACTTCCACAGCTTCCTTAGGATCCCGGGGTAACGACAAACTGATCAGATATTCCTTTATAGAATCTTTCTACTCCCTGTTTGGTGTCGTGAGTGTCATTATGGCTATGCTCGAATGATCAAGTACTTTAGTGGACTATTTTGCCTTCGCCAATATATTTGCTTCTATGTTCTCCTTCCAAGGTACTTTTTCTATCTTTACTTTGTCAAATTCCAAGATCAGTTCTTTGACGAGGTCGTGGTATTTTGCTAGGCTAGGATCCTTGGTAATATATTCCCCTGTCGTCTACCGAACAACCAACTATGAGTCACTATAAGCCTTCAGATTCTTCGCACCAACTCTTTTTGCCAATCGTAATCTTGCTACGAGGGCTTCGTACTCGGCAATGTTGTTGGTGACTTGGAATCCAAACTTGATAGCTTTCAATGCTTCCATCCCATTGGGACCTTGGAGTATTATCCCGGCTCCCTAGTGTTTTGATCCTAAAGTGCCATCTACAAACAATGCCCATTCGGGCTCTTCATTTCTGAGCTTGTCGGGGGTGTCCTCGGTTTTAGGCAATTTAGCAATAAAGTCTGCTAAAGCCAGACCTTTTATGGCCTTTCTCGCTTCATATGTGATGTCGTATTCTCTGAGCTCGATACACCATTTTGATAGTCAGCCTGAATGATCCACCTTCTTCATGACATCTCGAAGAGGTAGGTTACTTTAGATCGTGATAAAATGTCCTTGGAAATGGGGTCGGAGCCTCCTACTTGCAATGACTAAATCGTAGATGGATTTTTGCAATAAAGGGTACCTGACTTCAGCACCGTGCAAGGTTTAGCTGACATAATATACCAGTTACTATTTTCCTCCTTCTTTTTTGCTCACCAATACCGAACTTATTGCTTTCTCGGTGACTGTAGGGTAGAGGATGAAAGGTTTTCCTTCCCTTGGTTGCCGAAGTGTCGACAAACAAGTTAAGTAACTTTTAAGTTCATCCCAAGCCTTTTGGCAATATTCATTCCAAGGATGTTCTTCTGGACCGAGGTTGCCTTCATTTTTTACTGCTTTAGTGAGTACTTTAAAGAAATGTCGGCAACAATCTCCGTATCTGGAAATGAATCTAATAAGGGCTGTTATTCGCACAATGAGCCTCTGTACGTCTTTGGTGGTTGTGGGAGTTTGGAACCCAAGCAAGGCCTTAACTTTCTCTAAATTGGCATCTATACATCTTTCGGATACCATGAACCCAAGGAATTTGCCAGTAATTACCCTAAACATGCACTTTTCGGGGTTGAGATGGATTTCAAATTTTTGAAGTTGCTGAAATGTTTCCCCTAAGTCTGTGATATGGTTGCTAGGTCTTTTACTCTTAACTATAATATCGTCAATGTACACTTCCATGTTTTTACCGATTTGGGAACTGAACACCCTATTCATTAGCCTTTGATATGTGGCTTCTTCATTCTTGAGGTCGAAAGGCATCCTAATGTAGCAGTAGGTCCCGACTTTTATGATGAAGGTGGTTTTTTCATCATCTTTGGGTTTCATCCAAATCTGATGGCATCCACTAAAAGTGTCGAGGAAGCTAAGTAGACCATATTCAGTAGTGGAGTCCACCAATTGGTCTATTAATGGTAGAGGATATGAGTCCTTTGGACAGGTATCATTAATGTTTCGGAAGTTGATGCACATTCAAAGTTTATCGATCCCTTCCTTTGTGGCAACAACAACGTTGCTAAGCCACTCATGGTACTTGACTTTTCTTATTATGCCTGCTTCCATTAATCGTTGGACTTCAGTTTTGATGAAATTGTTCTTTTATACAGAGAGGCTATGCTTTTTCTGTCGAACAGGCCTCGTCTTAGGGCGTACTTCAAGATTGTGTTAAATTATACCCGGATCTATTATGGGCATGTCCTTCGGGGAGTAAGCAAATAGATCTTTGTTCATTAATAGAAGGGATACAAGTTTTTCCTTGTCACCTTCGGCTAGTTTCTTCCCAACTCAGGCACTTTGGCCTGGGACTAGTTCTATATCCTTAGTTTCTATTTTTTCAACATCGCCCTTTTCCCTTTCTATTACATCTTCACCGGTCGTGCTCTTCTCCCCCGAAGTCTGCATGTGGACTTTGGTTAGATTCTACCTTGCTTTGACAAATACTTTCTTAACTTCAGCTTGGTTGATGAATATCTCTGCATCACCGTCCTTAGCCTTGAATGTGACAGTTAAGTATTTCACATTTGCTTGGAAGTGAAGATTGCCCTGTGTTTGTCTTCCAAGAATGGCATTGTACAAAGATGAAACATCTATGACAATGAACCTTGTCATAGTGGAAGCAAAGAGTTCTTCCTTGGTCTGTACCGAGGTACTCTTTAGCATCAACGGTAGGTCAATCCATCCGAGTACAGGGAGTTCTCAGGGACCAACTCCAAAGGTAGGCAAGGTCACGGGCTTGAGATCACCCTCAGCAATTCCTAAATTTGGCAACAGGTGGGTGAACAGGATGTTAGCATTTGATCTGTCATCAATGAGCACCCTCTTCACATCCCAATTTTCGATCTTTGCCATAATTAGGAGAGGATCATCATGTTGGAACTTCACAACCAACCCATCACTTCGGTCAACTTGTTCATCAGGTTGTCAAACTCTGTCATTGCAATTGCCTTCACTTTCCTCTTTCTTTCAGTCGAGGGTAGTCCAGTGGTTATGGTTTGCATAACCCCAGCCGAAGGTGGGGGTTACTTCCTGGGGCTCCTGTTAGTTCATTGCCTATTGGAGTCTTATCCTCATCTTCTCCTTTTCTCTCATCTTCTACTTTTTCCCGTGCCCTAGGTGATGGGATCCATAAGTAACAATGAAGTTGTCCTTGTTTGATTAAGGATTTAATGTACTTCCTTAATTGGAAGCAATCTTCGATATCATGCCCGTGCTCATGGTGAAATTGGCAGTACTTGTTTATGTTCTTTCTGTTATATGAGGTATTGGCCTTCAAACGTTTGATTGAAGTTCCCTGCCTTTCCAAGGCCATGAGGATATTTGTCCATGTAATGTTTAGAAGGTGAATGTTACTAGGTTTCTCCCCCTAGACTTCCAAAGGTTGCCTTCTCCTTTAGCCTGATACCGAGGTTCGTGACTATGACCTTCGGGTTGATGATACTCAGACTTCGACCCTCTCATTCTCAATTCCTCTGCTGTCATATGTTATTCTGCTCTTCGATAGAATTCACCGAAGGTGTCCAGGGGATCCTTGGAGAACTCATAAAAGAGCTACGAATCCCTACTCAGCCCTCTAATCATTGTGAGGATTCAAATCTTGAGGTGGAAGTATAGAACACTAAGTGCTTTTCTGTTGAATCTCTCGACATAGTCCTGAATGGTCTCCCCATTCTTTTGGGTTTTATCGAGCATTTCAACAGCCATCTTCGTCATCGGCCTACTCCCTATAAATTGTTGGGTAAAGGTAGTGGACAACTCCTGGAAACCCGTTACGGTTTCGGGTGCCAAAGAGTTATACCACACGGTTGCTAGCCTAGATAAGTAACTTTAAAGCACTTGCAGAAGGTGGCATCATCGGCCCCATGTAGAACCATACTCCTCCTGTATTTTGTTAAGTGGTCCTGAGTGTCACTCCACCCATCGTATGTTTCCAAGCATGGTACTAAAAAATAAATGGGCATTAGGGCTTCCACTATAGCCCTGATGAAAGGGGACTCTTCTCCGGTGAAAGTCTCCGATAACCTTGACCAAACTGGCTTTCGACGCACCTCTTTCTCCACCTTGTCCAACCTTTCCAAGAATTTCTCCATGAAGATGGTAGTACTGTCCTCTCCCCATTGTCTGGGAGCCATAAGGAAATGAGAGTGACGTCTTTTTCTTGGCGAGTAACTTCGACGTCATGGCAAGAGGGACTTTTTCGGTGGAGAAGGGCTCCAGCAGTGGGAGGTCCTTAGCTTTTTAGACCTCACCACGTACCGCCCATGAGATGGGGGGTTCTCTGTTGAAGACTCCTCATGGAAACTCCTATTTAGGGAACTCCGGTGAGATGACCGATGCCCCTTCTCAGGGTGAACCTCAAGGGAGGGGGTTCTTGCATGAGAACGTGCACGTGACCATCTTTGGTAGAGTTGCTGTGTCATTTTGGCCACTATGAAGTGCTCGAAGTCACACAGGAAGCCCATAGTTGCCATTAGAAGATGTTCGTTCTCTGGAAAATAAGGCTCCGAGGGTGCTTGGTCATCTACCAGCGGAGGCTTAGGCATGGCTGGGACTTCGAAACACTCTTATCCTTGGAACGTAAAGTCTCCACAATGGCAACCTGGGAGATGTTTCCCACAAATGGTGCCAAATGATGCTCTAGCACATCTTTGATGTAGAACATGTTGGACCTTCGGTAGACCTTCATCTGAGTAGTATCTGTAGCACTTGAAGGATCAGGGTTAGGAGCTTCCCGGAGTGTTTTTCTGGGGAAAGGATCTTCGACGCCCAGGTCAGTATGTGAAGGATAAGTTGCTAGGAATAGAGAACAGATGGAGAGTAAGGCTAATGTGTATTACCTGGGAACCTCACTGAGTTTTTATAGGAGGCTGAAAGGAGAAGGCCATTATGCCCAGTTTGAGTAGATCAGGACACGTGTTCAACCGGATTTGGTCTGTACCTTCGAAGAGTCGTGTCTCCAGCTAACCGTAGGCAGTTGTGCCTAAAGGGTAGGGGCATGTGCAAGGTTTTTGTTAGAGATCCCTCAAATGTATTTTTAATTTTCCCCCTAGGACCCCTCGGGGACCTGAGACCCCTTCTGATGTAGGATTTTCCCCAAAGGTAACTAGGGAAAGCCCATCAGCTACGCAGACCATTTTCGGGAGGTATTTCTTCTTTCGAGGATGGTAGGCTTAAGTTTCTGAGATTCGTCATGTACACTTCCGAGGCTTATGCTGTTACCACTCTGAGTGCTTCTATACAATGATTAAATTTAGTGAGCTCAAGCCCCAAGTAGTCCATATCATGTGCCAAGCAGAACATGCGCACTATGTTTACCCAAGTGACCCTCTTGGTCATTATGCAAAGATGTGTATATTGGTCCACTCATCACACATATTCACATACAATTTCATCTAAAAATAATGATAGTGAAATTCTTTAATCCTGGCCAATATGGAATTTGAGTAAAATCCCCAAGTGCATGTACAATCATACGCATACATGATGCTATTGGTGCATATTTTATGTGCCCAAACATTCACACTGTATCCAACTCAAATTCTACCCATGTTCTCCTATGCCCTAAAGGTTTTAACCCCTTTAATACCCTTAAACCTTCATAGGGAAATAGGTTTGAAACATTAAATCCATCTAAGTTTACAATTATGAATTTTATGCTTAATCGAGTAGAAATGACCATATGAACAGTACTTAGCAAAATCAGCCAATTTTGATAGGCCATAACTCTGGCTACAGGGCACCAAATCTAGTGATTCAAAAGCCAAGTTGTTAATATTGAAGCTTTCTAGATGTGGTCAAAATTTCATAGCCAAATTAGTTATGTAAAAAAAGTTATGGCTGCTGGAGTACAAGGCACCAAATTTTAGCCACTATTGACCATTATGCCCATACAAAATATCATAATATTCATACACTCCATTTCTAGGTGCAAAACCCACTTGGTAGTGTCCATACATGTCTTATACACCTAGAAAAATCATTCCCATGGATTTAGAACCCTTTCAACCATCATTCCTAAAAATGCCATCAAAACAGCCCATAAACACCGTATGGACAGCATTTGTATACACACTTCAAACTACACTCCATTGATCCACATATTCTTCTCACATTGCATATACAACATATCCAACTCATTTACATGAATTTATGCACCACATACATGACAATAACTTAGTTAATACGTACATTAAGCTTCTTGGAGAACTTCAAAAGCACTAAGCACTCCAGAAACTTGAAGGGACCAACTGCTGCGTAAGGTAGAAAGTACCATTACTAAAAATAGCTAATGTGCTGAAAAAATCATGAAAATTTCCAGTTTACAACTAAACATATGAAAGTTAATATACCTAAAGTTTCACAAAGAAATTCAAACAAAAGCTGTTATTTTGAATGCTGTCTTTCAAGTGCTCCTGAAATGGACAGAAGGGGAGTAAGTCTCTTTTAAGAAACTTGGTAAGGGCTTATCATTAGAAACTTGAATTCCCATAAACATACCTGAAATCAAAAGACATAAAAACACAAAAAAAAAACATGTACAAAAATATGGCCATCTGAATGCACAAACAGACATAACACAATCAAATGCAATGCTGGCAGCAATACATCATTAGGGTTAGCCCATAAACAATCAAATAAACAATTAGTCTTATTTAGTACTAACTTGGGCTCCAAAAACCCCTGTAAACATTGCCATCTTAGTGCATGAAAAACAATAAGGCTGAAACCTTGTTCATGCACTCCCCCTTAACCCATACTTGGTTCCTTGAGCTTTTTGCTCTCTTCCAAGCATGCTCTTAGCTTTGTGGATGCTTGATCATCATCGTAGGATAGTAAAAAACCATGAAACATGACGATAAAACCCTTACCTAAGCTATGAAGGCTGAAATCTTCAAGAAATACATAATAAACCTAAATACTAGTTTTCTCTTTCTTATTGCATCCGATTGCCTTCCTTTGCGATTTCTTGGGGGATTGAGCTATGGTGCCTATGGAAGCTTATGGAGGAGCTAAGGAAGGAACTTTGGCTGGTGAGGGCTGAAAATGACCATAGAAAGGCAAGAAATTAAGATATTTTCCTTGGTTTAATTAGTTTAATCTTAACCCTCACTTAGGTCACTATAAGTATGCCTTAAGAAAAGACTTTTTGGCTAATATTTAGCCCACCTTTTTGACCTTAGAACCTGGAAATGAAAGGCTGGGATAATGCTAGAAATGGCCACCTTTGACCCTTGTCAATGATACTCCCATCCTTAAGTTATTTTTGTGAACAATTGTAAACCTAGTTGTCCTAAGTTCTTGAATAATAGCCTTTGTTTCCTTTATGCAATTTAACCTCCAAAAATTGCTTCCATACCATTCAAATCCCTCTAAAAGATCTTTTTTAAAGTTGTACAATCGAGTATCCAAGTCTTGAAATCTTACAATAAAGTTCATAGGTTACTTGTTGACCAAGGAATCCTTTAGGGTTTTATTGAGGGTCAATAACCATTGTGTGGATCTTTTAAGGAGGTGTAGATTATACACTTTACCTCTCATATTCCATTCACTATGGGAAAAATTATGCTATATAATGGTTTATAACCATTATGTCTTTATACTATAACTTTCCCATTTGTTGAGGTAGTAATAGGCGCAGAGCCTTTTCCCAAGGTTGGTCGTATCCTTTTCCGAGGGTGATGTAGAGCCTTATACCAAGGTTGGTCGTATCCTTTGTTGAAGGTGGTGTCAGGTCTGCTAATAAGAAGGTCCTGTGGGTGATAGCCCTACAGCTATCACTCCTTACATATGAAATCTATATTTTAGTAGCTCGACCATGGATGTAACTTTTTTGGAAGATCAAGCAAATTTGCTTAATTACAACTCATTGAAGAACTCATCGACTAACCAAATTCTAGCTGTGACCTCTACTTCCATTAACTAAAGTGAAGGTATGTTATTGACTCAATTATAATCAGTGTCCTACTTTACTTCCTTACACAACTTGCTATTATTTATTATTATTCTCAATTTCTAAGGCAATATAATATGGCTTTAACATTGGGGACAAAGTTTTATTTTAATATCGACATCGATGAAGTCAATCAATTCCTTCAATCATACGACCCTCCTACTCTCCCTCACTTCTCCTTATGCTCCTATATGGCAAATATTTACATAGTTTACTATTATGTCAACTTGTAGAAAATGTATGCCCTAATCTTAAACCATCAATTAGAACGGATATTGTACGTCAATATGTTCCTCCTCCAGCTGCACAGTGGCCTAAGTTTATAGGCGTCGAAGAACAATTGAAGAACTTAATAAACTACTTACCCGTGGACCTTTATTTGTAAGTTAGTGACCTTCCATTTCATTTTTAATTAAACAATACAGATAATTAAAATTACTTAAATACCACCACCTAAGATTTCATTTTAATCTAATAACTACACTTGCCATGCAACTATATCTGAGCTTCTTAGTAAATGAGAAAGGTGGTATTTTACATGTTAAAAAATGTTTCAAAAAAAATTGAATCGATTGGTTTAGTTTTTTTCTATCATAACTGTAGCATCGTCAACTGGACGGCACCTATATGGCATCCATTTCCAATTAATTCAATATCATTCATCAAATTATTACAATTTCATTTTACTATTCAGTAAAAAAAAATTATACAATGTCTTCAGTTTCATTATAAGTTTAAAGTAATTACTATACTCTTTAACTCTACGAGCACGGTTTTACTCACAATGCTTGACACTACAGCTATGAGGTTTTTTTGTTGCTCAACCACAACTCTCTGTTTGCTCAAACAATTGGTACTCCCTTTTATCACTAATATTCATTTATTTATCCTTTACTAATGTCATAGTCTTAAACACCCATGATCTAACAGTTTAACAAATTGTATTAATAACTAAACTAACCAACCAAGAATCCATATAAAAAACAACCTTAGATTAATAAGCATGAAATCTTCATAACAAACTCAAAATTCATAGCTTGACTTAAATAACAAGTCAGATAATTCAAATACATTTTAACAAAAGAAAATTTGAACTTGTATGACAAATTTCAAACTTGGATCATGGTTGAAATAAAAGGTCAAAATTTGTAACATAAGTAGCACAAAACCCTTAAAGGATTGTATTGACTAAAAGTAAATCTTTGAGTACAAGCAGAGCGACAAAACTCGAAAATTTGTCCAAGGCTTAACTCTTCACAACAGTAGAATCGAGAAAGCCATAAATTTTTCCATGTCAATATTGGACCAAGCACGACTGCTGAAATTACAAAACTAAGAAAAAATATTAGTTCCAGTTTAGACTAATTCTAAACATAAAGTGATCTACTTACTACTTGAAGTCTGAACTAATATGCAATCTAAAATAGGAAGAGCAACATAAATATTTTATTATTTCAATCTCTTAACAGAAATTGCAAAGCATAAAAGGCGGATTGAGTTTATAAGAACTCAATAAAGGGCACTAATTATTAGTAGCTCCCAAAATGAATTCATGCAACTAGAAAACAATATATAACTACAGCAATATATTTATACAACAATATAGTGATTAACAAATTAAATTACAATCACCAATCACCAAAACAAGCAAACAAATTAACATAAAAATGCAATGTATGAAGAATGATGCATGATTAATGTCAATATAATCAACCATTTTGACTTCCAAGGCCCAGCAAGTAACACTATCTCACGCTAAAGGTATACAATTCATAGCACACAAAGACCTAAGAACATTCCAAAGGGATATCCAAGTGTTGGACAAGTACTGGGGCTCTAGTCACCTTGGGTCTTGGCTACTTGCTTCACCACTATAAGCTAGCTAGCACTTTTAATATGCCAATAAAGCATCTAAGATGACACTTTGTCCATCTAAGAATAATTCACAATTGTCAACCATTTGGCTAGATGCCCTTCTTAGCATCTATAGTAGGGATGTTCTCTAGAATACCTAACAATAATTATCAATTAAGCCATAAGGCCAATCTGATTTTTTAATTTCTCTCCCTACAGAAAGAACTCAATTCCTAAACTTACTATTATTGTTTATAGACAAATACAACAGTTCAACCCAATGTAGTTCCAAAGGAATATAGTGCTAGATTCCTTAGATACACAATTGTCCTTTATCACTCATGCTAACCGAACTTTCTCCTGCTGACCAGCCCAATCAAGCTATATTGAAACCCAACTTTGCTACCTTGACTGCAATGGAACATCCATGGAATATAGTTTGAGCTCTCTCTACCAACCACTTCATTTAGCATGCTCCAGGACTAGCTATAGCTTCCCTGTAATCAAGATCATCATTTCTCAACATAAAAATGATTTTTAGAAAACAAGGAAATCTTTGCCGAACAAACTAGAAGCATGCAGCTTGGATAAAGACCAAGCCAAACATATTCTGGTTACCTTTTCTTAACACCTTTAAATGGCTGCTTTAAACTACCCAAACAACTCTTGAATCTCTTTTGAAATTGGAAGCTACTACTCATGCCAGTCTTGGACTTGTTTGTCAAAGAAATCAACTCCTTCCTTCATAGTTGAGAACCAATCTGCTATAATATGAAAGCAACAGCTGTAGCTTTAAGAAGTAATCAGAATCATTAAAAGTCAACAATATGGTGTCCAGCAAGAGAGACATAAATCAACGTCCACTCTGTAATAACGGGATCAAATTCTTACTTAACCCCTAACTTTTGAATTATACTGAATCTGGTCTAATGGTTTTATTTTATTCTGTTCATGCCATTTCTTAGGTATCACTAAAGAGATTTTTCTTTCAGATAAGCAATTCCACCCTTGATTCTCCTCACTTTATAATCAACCTCTTTATTTCTCTTCCATGATCAATTGGACCCTTATATTTCTTTTCTTTACAAAGCAAATATCATCATTATTTCTTGCAAAATAGTCCTCAGTCATTTAAAGCTCCCACAATCTTCTTCATTATTTTTTCATAAACAACCAATCTCTAGGTCTAGTTAAAGTACAGGTGTGATAGTCCCTTTCCACTACAAAAATTTGGTCCACCAAATTTACTTGTTAGACAAGAAAATCAGTATTCCACCTTCTTCGACAATTATTAAATCTTCAAGATATTGATTGACATCATATTGCAAAATATTCGCTTCCATTTCTTGTAACTCAGACTTGCTAGAAACCTTCCATCACTTTACAATGATAATCACTTAGGACCACTATAATTTTGCAGTAACCAAGTGTAGAACACCATAGCTCTAATTTATTTCTGTGTGAAATTCCAACAATTTAACTGCCTTACTAAAATAGTTGTTATCTTGGGTTGTTGAAGTCAAAATTTTATCTTGAGTGTTTCAACAAGCTCAAAATGTAATATGAAACATATTTGCTAAATCTCAAGTCCAAAACCTTTCTTAACCAAAAAGTCCACCTATCTGTCAAACATTTAACAATAACAGCTAATTATGTAAAATCTCAATTTTTTACAGAATAACATACCAATTTCCATTCAAATATGTTTCAAATGTAATTTCAAATCTCCTTGCAAAGTTTAAGATGTTTCTGATGATTTTAGCTCAAAGTCAACACCTCAGTGAATAGTAAATAATTAGAAAGATTTTGTAGAATTCCTTACTCTTCATTCTTGGTTTGTGATCTTGCAGTTCTAACAGACTTCAAACAATAGTGTAAAACTCCCTGCAAAAGCTTTAGACTCAATTGAGTTTTCTTAGTTGAAAGTCAACCCATGGTCAAATTTGATGTTCTTGAGCTAGTTTTGGAGAATCTTCTAGTATTTAGCATCTTGGCACACAAACTTTTACTTTTGGCAAGTTTTAAGTAGCAAACTTAACCTATACATGAAATTTCAGACTGATTAGATGAGTTTTTCTCAAAGTCAACATGATAGTCAACATACAGATTTAGGATCATTTTCTGCAGATTTCTTAATATCTTACATCATGACACACTAACTTACCATCCAAACAAGTTTCTTATAAAAAATGCTGAAATTTTTTTTCTGACTTGGTACTGATGAACCTTCAAAATCATGGTTTAGTCTTCCATTACTTAAATGTCACAATTCAGTAATCCCTCTAGATTAGTCATTTTACTTGTCATGGTACCTCATTCAGACTCCTTTGGACATACTAAAGATCCTACAAACCTTATAACACTAGTTGCATATTATAACACAATTTTACCTCATTTCACGGTGGCTGTAGGGTTTCGGGAGCCAAACAAGCGCAACGGAATTTAACCGAAACCCTCCAGGATCCAAGTGAAATAGGGTAAACCGGGTGTTCAAAAATTTTCATCCCTAATTTCGGTTGAAATCTCTCACCCAACTGTAGGGTCGAATCACAAAACCTAAACAGTTGATGTATTCAAGCTCTCTATGGTATCCACATGAGCCTTTCGAGATCACCACGCTTCCACCACATCCCGGCAAATGCGTTTCTCTTGCGCTCAGAATGCTAGCTTATGTCCTCCAAGGAATTGCAAAATAAGAGTGCGGCTGTCTCCTTTTGGAAAACTAGGGCAAAGCTGTGAATTTCTCACTAAAAGTTATATTTATAGTGAGACTTAACTTTTAGGCCTAATGGGTTTCAAAGCCTTAATCCAATTAGGCTTTAATTTCGGGCTTAATAATGGCTCAACTTTTGGGCCAATTATTAACATGAAATTATCATGAAACCATAACCCAAATAATTAGCCCATACACTCTAATAATCCAAATACCTCTATATGTACGACCCAATAAGCTCTTACCACGTTGGCAATAATCATAAATCACATTTATGATCATAAGCAATGAGCGGTGTCTAGCAACACATCATTGCTACCCAAGTGACAAGATTGTCGATAATTCGACTAAACCTTTATGATCATTACCTTATATATGCCATTGTCCCTTTGTCCAAGATATCAAGACTAATCACAAGACATGGAATGTGTCACTCTCGTATAGCCCAATCTTTGGTTTCTTGATTACCGAGTAGACTAAATTAAACTAATAACATTGATATCGTATATTAACTCATCCAAGCATGGTCATGCATTTTCTAAGTCTCACTCTATCAAGGGGCCCAAAGATATCACTCTCATTACATAGGAGGGACAAATCTCATTTTGATCATACAAATCCCTCCACTTGATATGTGACATACTCAATGACCTCCTTCAAGTTCACTCAGTTACGAGCAACAAAGGGAAGTATCAAAGTATGTGACTCACATGTAGGGAACCTTGATGACCTTAGGTCAAAGGACTACATATACCATGATCACTATGAGAATTACTTATGATACTCATATAACGATCCATGTAGTGTTCTCCAACTGGACTGACCAACCATGAAAACGCTACATGGATCGTTATATGAGTGTCATAAGTAATTCTCAGCTTTACATATTAGTTTAATCACAAAGCTTACAAAACCAAGCTTAGAGATCTTATTGCAATTAGTCACCCTACTGAATGAGTGGTTTTTCCACCATATACCACCACCAATATATCTTATTTACCATGGACTCTTTTAGTTATGCTGTTCATAATAACCAAAAAACCTGGGATGAAAAAGTCATTTTAAGATTTATTGTTGTGTTTCAAACCAATCCCTGTAGATACCTTCCTTTAGTTATTTAGGACTTGTCTTAGTCCAAAAAATTCAATTTATAAGCTTAGTTTCCAAAAATCTAAAGCTTTTCCAATGATGTACGTTATATGGGCTAAAACACTTAAGTTTGATGAATCAAATTAATCATCACAATTCACTTAACCACCCAAGCTTTTCAAACATGTTTCATTATCAAAATGAAACTCGTCTAACACCAAGAACCTTAAGTTGGAGATTCAAATCAAAATTTGGCCATATAACTCAACAAAACCATCTCAAATCAGCAGTTTTGCCCTTAGTGGTACCTTCCACCCAAGTTTAGCATATTTTAACACCATTAGTACTCAAACCAATCCCAAAAATCATATGAAGCTTGAACACAAAAGTTAAGCTTTAACACATGTTCCCTTCAAGAAGTCAACTGCTAAGTTAAACTAAGCAATTTGTTGAAGTTCTACAAAAATCTCAAAAGTTTACTGCCTAAAATATAATCAGCTTTTGGAAATCACATGCCACACTCCTATGTCTCCTCTACACATTATAAGACTTATAAGTACTGCTTCCCCATTCATGTAAGTAGAACATAAAGTCCATACATATTACTCTTTTTTTAAACTGCACAACCATTCAATAACAGAATTGAACATTCTAATTTGCAAACCAGAATCCTCCACACAACTCCATTGTTTTTTACCCCAAAAGTGCTCACAGAAGTTCAATTAGCTAGTAGGACTTATGAACAAAGACTCAACCTTGGAACTACTTCCATCTAAAAATCAACTGTTGGGTTAAACCTAGTAGTTTCTACAATTTCCTGCTACATAACTTTATAGGTTCATTTATGTAGCCATTGTTGCACTTGTAAAATCTAGTAGGTGCAACAACAATCATCAACATATTCTAGATCACCCAATGTCTCAAAACCTTGCATTTCTAGAGTCTCACATAATGAGATAACTACTATTTAGAACAGAATTTGATTTCTCTAATCAGATTTACAACCTACAACCCCTATTTAGACCTTATAACAAAATCTGAATCCTTAGATAAGATTCACATATAGCCCATTGGCCTGCAACATATTACTTTCCAACTAATAATCTCAAACAAAATCTGATTACTAAAATAAGTATCAGATAAACTATTGTGACTCTTGGCTCTTTCATTAAAAAGTCCTAGACATAACCTGATTTGACATCGAATTGTCGCAGCCTTAAGCACTGATGGTCTAGTAGCCTAACAAATTTCATTAACAACTAAACTAACCAGCCAAGAATTGACGAAGTGTGCTTTAGGAAGAAACAATAGAAAACAACCTTAGATTAATAAGCTTAAAATCTTCCTAACAAACTCTAAATTGACAGCTTGACTTAAATAACCAGTCAGATAGTTCAAATACATTTGAAAAATAGAAAATTTTAACTCTCAGAATAGATCCCTGCAACCAAAAAACAATACACAACCTGCAGTAATATATGCATGCAACAATACAATAATTAATGCATCACATTGTAATCACCAATTATCAGGATAAGCTCAACACATAGCAACAGAAATTCACAAGCAAACAAAGGAACATAAAAATACAATGCATGAAGAATGATGTTTGATTAATGTCGACATAATAAATCATTTTGACTCCCAAGGCCTAGCAAGTAGGCCCAGCTCATGCCAAAGGAATATAATTCATAGCATGTAAAGACCTAAAGATATCCCAAAAGGATATCCAAGTGCTGGCTAAGCACTGGGGCTCTAGTCATCTCGGGTTTCATTTACTTGCTCTATCACCATGAGTTAGCTAGCACTTTCAAGATGCCAATAAAGCATCTAAGATGACACTTTATCCATCTAATAATAATTCATAATTCTTAGCCGTTTGGCTAGATAGTTTTCTTAGCATCCATAATAGAGATGTTCTTCAGAACATCTAACAATAGTTACCAATTCAGCTATAAGGCCAGTTTGATTTTTTAGACTCTAATCTTGCAAAAACAACTAAGTTCCTAACTTACTAATGTTGCTTATAGACAAACATAATAATTCAATCTAGTGAAGTATCAGAAGAATACAGCATTGGATTTCATAGATAAACAGTTGTCCTTTACATACTCATGCTAACTAAACTTGCTCCTATTAACCAGCCCGGACAAGTTACCTTGAAACCCAACTTTGCTGCCTTGACCACAAAGAAATATCCATGAAATGTTGTTCGAGCACCCTCTACCAACCACTCCATTAAGCATGCTCTAGGTCTAGTTGTAGCTTCCCCACAATCAAGATCATGGTTTCTTAGTTGTCCAAATCATGGTTTGAAACCAAGGAAACTTTTACCGAACAAACTTGAAGCATATAGCTAGGACCGAGACTAAGTGAGGCCAATTCTAGTTACCCTAACTCAACATCTTTGCATGGTTGCTTTAAACTACCCAAACAACTCCTAAATCTCTTCTGAAAATGGAAGTTGCTGCCCAAACCTACCTTGGCCTTATTTATCAAGGAAATTAACCCATTCTTTCATAGCCGAGAACAAATCTGCTATAACATAAAACTAGCAGCTGTATCTTTTATTTATTTATTTATTTATTTTGGTGTTTTATCCTTATTCTTAGTCTTAGACTAGCTTTAAGAAATAATTATAATCATTAAATGTTAATGATATGGTTTCCAGCAAAAGAAAAATAGATCAATGTCCACTATGTAATAATGGGATCAAATCCTTATTTAACCCTTGAACTTTTCAATTATACTTAATCCGGTCTAGAGTTTTTATTCTTTTCTATTCATGTCAGTCCTTAATTGTCACCATATAAAATTTCCTTTCAAATAAACAATTTAGGCCTTGATTCCTCTTACTTTATGATCCAGCTCCCTATTTTTCTTCCATGATTAATTGAACCCTCATTTTTTATTCTTTATAAAGTAAACATCTTCATTATTTCTTATAAAATAGTCCTCAATCATTTAAAGCTCCCACAATTTTCTTCACTATTTTTCATAAACAACTTATCTCTAGGTCTAGTTAGAGTTAGGATGTGGCAACTAATACATTATAAGACTAATTTTTCCATTCATTCCATCCTGATAACTACCTTCACCAATGTTCCTCTCGATTACATATGATAGCGGAGTCTACAAAACTTTATGAGTAGTTTCAACAGTCACTAGATCGTGAGCTCATTCTTGAGCTTGAGCTTACTTCTTTTAACTTCCAAAATTCTTCTTTCCCATTGACTCTTAAGAAGTTTCACACAATTAATCAAGATGAAGAAGAGTTTGCATTCTAACTGAAACAACATATTGTATAGTTCAATGCTTTAATGTACCAAAGAATTTCCTTCATTTTCACTCTTTGATCCCACTTCACAATTCTTATAATTTTGCAAGAACCACGCTAATCCATGCAAACATGTTCTACTATTTCCTAAGATCAAGTACTTAACATGACTCCACCAATTATGTGACTTCAATCTATAAATGCTCATGTTCTTTTTTTTTTTTTCCTATTCTGCCTTCCTGATTGATTAGTATAGTCTTGATTGTTATTATTTTATATTTGTTATTATATTGTAGCAAACCAAGTACTTTAAATTATACTTCTACTTAACCATCATACTCTAGCACATCATCAAGTACTGAAGTGGAAATTGTATCTGCTCTAAAAGTGTCATCTTTAAGGTACTTTTCTCAAATTCTTAACAAGTGTACTTTGCAGCCATCTCCCTAATTCAACCTTATAATAGGTTGGACCTTCACAATTGCCTCTTCTTTTCATACTCCAAATATAGGCCATGAGTTGGCATGCCATATGATTGTGACACATAAATAATAATTATTTTTCCCTCTTGTCTGATTATTTATTTACTTTCATCCACATATCTTACAAATAAACTTTACCTAAACATCTAAATTGTTTAACATCTAAATCATATTTTCTATATTTATAGGATGCAACTTTTAGAAAATTGTAATAATGCTGTAGAATTTCCCAGGATAAAATTTTCTTACAATATCTCTCACACATGTTGGAACCTTTAATATTTTCCATTTGCTTATTGAAACTAAATGTTCAAAATTTGTTGTACATAATAGAAGAACACATTTTTTTATGAACTATTATCTCTTTCATTAGACGAGGTTATGAAACTAGTTACATTGTTCATGTAGGATATAATGGGCCTGTTTGGTAATTAATATGCTCATATTTAATTATGTTTTTGTATATTTTTCCTTTATGTTTACCTGTCTTTTGCTATGTTTTTGCTAGGATATGATGCTTAATTGGTTTATATTTCATTTTTAGGTTATATTTTAGCTTCATTTGAGTTAAGAAGAAATTTTGCAAAGCTTTGGACCTAAATTACAAGGTTTGCCAAAGTTTTAGAGTAGACACACGTTGCTACATGCCCATGTAGTGCCTTACACGCCCTACAATATGCTCGTGTCTAGGTTACATACTCATGTTCTAAATTGTGTTCGATTTGGCAAGATTTTAAGTTCTAAGAGAGTTACATGGCCATGTACCAACCATGTTTGTCCTATTTTTAGGGTTTTTCAGGTTATTTCAAAAAGATAGAGGAGGAAAATAGATGAGGTGAAAATAGACACAGAAAAATAGAGTTTCTCATGGAGAATGGCTGCCAGAGGCAGTTTTGATGATCAACACCATTTTATGAGCACTGGATCAAAGATTTCTAGAAAATAAGAAATTCAACCATGGATAATTCTTTTCTTAGTTTTCTTTTGATTCTATTATATTTACTTTACGGCACTATGAGCTAAACTTTTTCTAGTCATGCTTGGAGTAGATGAACCCTAGAATGATTTTGTGAATATAATTACTTTTGGTTTACTATGATTATATGTTTTTCTTGCGGTTTGTCCAATATACTTTATTGCATTGATTAATAGTAGCTAGTCTATTACTTCAATGTAGTATATTTGTTGTGGATCATCATTGGATAAAGGAATATTATTTTAACCATGACTAATAAATGCAATATAATGCTTCTGGTTTAGCATGAAACCTAGTACTTGATCGTAGGACTTGTAATGCGTTCTTAAGAAGCGCAATAGGCCTGATACCCTATTAGTGACTTAGAAATAAGGTTAGTGCAATGAGAATAATAGAGAGTTTAGAAATCTACAATAGGTAGTAGTTCACGGTCCAAGTTCATCACAATCCTGTTAAACCAAAGTAAAAGTAGTACAAATGAATTTCTAGAGGGATTCAGTTCTAAGTTTGAGGTTTCTTATTGTTGATTATCTTAATTATTATTCTGTTGCCATATGTTAGCTAGTAGTTCATTTTACTATATTAGTTTAGTTTAGTTAATTCATAGTAATTAGTTAAACAAACTCTTTTAATTATCGGTTAGATAATAGAAAGAGGTATAGTACAATAGACAACCTCCATTCCTCAGGAAAAATAATCTTGTTACTTCTAACTGCTATACTTTGATGATAGGTGCACTTACCTATGAGTTCACATATTTTTTAGTATAAAGAGATTTGACACATCTACATTATTTACTAGTATAATGGAAAAGGTTTATTGTGAACTACAAACACACCAGTAATAGCTTTAGCAATTAGAGTTAAAGATTAGTTTCAGTGATTAGCTTTAGCGATTAAAGTTAAAGATTAGCTTTTAGCAATCTCAGATTGTTTGGTCAATTACAGAATTAGAGAAACTGTTCCATAGTAAAAATGCCCTAATTTTAAACTGTTATAAATTTTAAAGTTTTGTAACAAGAAGGAACCATTCATCCTTGTGGAATTATTCAACCTATAAGCCAAAATACAAAAATTTGAAGAGTTCCAGAGTCTAACTTGGTACTAAAAATAAGAAGTAAAACAAATTAAGGAAAAAAAACAAGAAGACAAAAAATTAGAAGTCTACCACTTATATTTTATTGGATCAAAACATTAAGTACAAAATCAAGTTTAGAACTTAATTCATTCATGTTAATAAGTCCATCTTCTGCATAATCTTGCTTTGACTAGACTTTGAGCTATTTTCTTCTTCAGTTTTGTTATTTGGATCTTATTGGCATCTCCCTTGCTTTTTAGTATCCTCATCATTAGAATCATCTTAATTATCTTATTTAGAATCAAAGTCACCATCTTCAACCAAGTCAAAATCTAAATCACTTATTGCATGCCTTGTTATGTAGTTGTGTAAAAGCCATTACGGCTAGCACAATCATAACTTGCTTTTAAAAAGAAAAATTTGGCATTTTTCACAAAATGTTTCATTTATTCTTCAATACCCCAAATGCTCGTTCAATAACACTAGTAAAGATAAGTGTGTTTAGTTAAATATCTCCTTCTTTCCTAATATTGGTCTATCTTGTCAAAAATCTATTAGATGATATCTTTCTCCATTTCAAGATCCAAGATAACCTAGAATTTAAGGGTAACCCACATCCACCAAATAATACTTGCCTAAATGTAAGCAAACAAAGCAAGGCTATATGCTCAATTTTTAATTTTTGTAGTCCTATACATGTACCAATAATATGTTAGATCTTAAGTTACCAAGAGGAGCCTGAGGAAAAGTCCATTTTTCTTGATGAATAACTTGAAAAAATACACTCGTGTCATGTGCATATCCTCCCTAACTAAGAAGAACAAACGTGAAACGCAAATTAACATCACAAACTATCATCATATTTTGCATTAACATTTCTTTCCTTCCAATATATGGAATTTGATCTAGAATAGGAAAACTTACTTGAATGTTGATGTTGTCATTGCACCAATACAATGCTATAGTTCATAGGAAAGAACAAATGCAATAAGATATCACAATAAAAAATAAGCAGAAGTAACAAAATATACATACATGGGAAAGAAGGATAATCGTTTACCTTAAAATGTGGTACATAACTATAATCTATTCATATATAACTTGAAATATATTTAAAAGTTTGATCACAATATTGAATTATATCAAGCGCCATATACACAATAAACTCAAGTACCAAAGAAAAGTATCCAAAAATAGTCTTTCTAGACTTTTCAAAGTGCTCTCAAACTTCTCGAATGGAATCTCTATGGCCAATTATAATTAAAAAAATTACAAGTGCTTTCATTGTGGACTATTGGAATGAACTATTAAGCCATACTTGCTTTCCAAATTTTTAACTAAATTCAAGAACACTTCTTTTGACATTTGAAAAGCATTATAAATCTGTCCATCATGGCCACTTAGTAATTCTCTAACCCACTTATCACTAGTTTTTTAAGAAGTCATACATGTTTCTTTAAGAACATATTTTCAGTAGCATTCATTTAATATTGTAATGCCACACCAGCAAGTTTAATTTGGTGCACGTTTCCCCTAATCTTTCATGTAATGCCCTATCACCATCAGTTTATCCACCTTTATTTTTATTTTATGAAAAAATATCCAACAAATTATGAATAACAAAAACATAAGAAACATGTACTTTCAAAATATGGATAAAATTTTTTCCAATATTCAAGTAACATGAAAAAATGATTCTCATTGTCCATTATCTTCAATTAAAAGTCAAATGCCATGAATAAGAACATCTTTAACCTAACTATAAAGGAGCAAAAATAGTTAGAAAATAAAGACAAAGCTAGGGACTCTCTAACAAGTTAGTAAAATATTTAGAATCATCTCTTTCTTTAGATTGTAGATACCACAACCTAAGAGAATAATTTTTCATAGCAACAAACACCTCAGGCTTCTCTCAGCTCAATAATAGTATGGTGCCAAAACAATAAAAAGGACCATCTTTGGGAACATCTTACTCTATTGTGTTTAAAATTTCAATAGCTTTAGCAATGGTTGGAGGCAACTTTTTGACTCTAGCCATTATTACATTGTTACGACTTTGAATAACTTCTACAATGGAATTAATTTTTGTGGATAACTCTTGAGTGAATGAGATTTGAAAAAAGTTTGCTAGAGAAAGACCAACCAATGGAGCCCACATATCATCATAATTTATAACTATGCTTGAAAACAAAACATTTAAGTTATTCTTCAATTTAGGATAAATGACCACTTTTTTAAACTTGGCTATGTCAGGATTGACATGTTTATAAAAGCTTTATTAATTAATTTGGAACAACAAAAACAATAATGATTTCTTCATAAAATTATAAGAGAACTTGAGACAAACTTTTATGTTTTTGTCCCACCAATCATCAAATGCATCAAATTTTTTTATGTGCATTCTATCCTAAGCATGTAGTAAGTCTCTTTAATGTCCTGCAATTCTTCTAATCCTTTTTCAATGTATCTCATCTAGTCTTCAATTGATCACCTGAGTAATTAATTTCTTTCATGAACTTTGTTGCTATAGTTTTTCATGATAACTTCTTCAAACTTTCACCTTGTCTATTACCACCATCTAGTTCTTTTTTACATATCTCACAAAATACCATCACATTATGCTTTTTTAATTGTGCCTTATCCCTTCCCCCATCATTCTAGTTTTGATTGTTAGTAGCTTGGGAACTATTATTTTCCATCCTAACCCAAAACATCATAATAAAAAATGAAGATTCATCATCATGACAAAAAGTATGAGTCATGTACATATTGATATGCAAAAAGGTGAACAAGCAATCAAACTATAACAACTTGGTGATCTTATTGATTTATACCATTTGGGTAGTAAGAATGTGAATACGCAATCAAGTTCTTTTCACAAGGTAGTATATACTCTTCCACTTAAGTTAGAGAAAATATACCCTATAATGTTAAGTAAACTTTTCAAAATCATATTTTAGAATTTACAAAAGTTTTTTTTAGTAAACTAAACAATAAAACCACAACCCAAAAAGTAAAATAGTGACAAAAATAAAAAGTAAAACTTTAGTTTGACTAACTACAAAAAACATTAACTTCAATTATACATTTGCTAGTTTTCCATAAATAAACTATAATCAAGTTAAAGAACAAGTTTTTGACAACCATTAAAACTTGCTTGTAAAGAGAAATCAGGGTTTTCTTATGAAGTTTAAATATTTTGAACTCAATGCCAAAACTAGCCAAAAAATTATGTAGAGGTTGAGTTATGTAGCAGAAACACAAACTAAAGCTCTAAGACCAAACCTAATGGTTCTTACACATTGTTAATGCAATATAAAATTTGTGTACAAAAGCTCAGTAAAAAACCTTAATCCATTTAGATAGTCAACCACTAAGTCAAAACGTGTAAAAACAAAGAAGACAGCAAAACTATTCCAACATATAAATCTAATACAAAGTAAACATATTAAGCTTGAATCGGTACAACATTTTAACGAAAAAACGTAATCAATTCAAGCACAAGAATTGATCTTTAGTAGCCATTTCACAATAACAAAGTATCAAGATACTGGTCCAACAAAATATTGGTATAACAAAAACTAAACAAGAGAAATAAATAGCAATACCCCTTAATAGTGATAGCCGAAGGGCTATTGCCCATGAGGCCTTCTAATTTTCTAATCTGACACCACCCTCGGTAGTTTACTACACCTACCTTGGAGGAATCTCTCCACCACCCTCGGTAATGCACCTAGCCAACTTCGGGAAAAAAGCAGATCGCCACCCTCGAATTGGTGCACTACCAACCTCGGATGCCTAACACGCCCGACTCCGGAAGAAGACTCACCACCTTAAAAGGGAAAATTACCAACCTTGAAAATCTAGACCCACCACCCTCGACAAAGGGAAATGTCTACCAAAGATGGTACGCCCATCCGAAAGGCCTTCCTTAGTAGCCCTCGGGGATAAACCTTTGCTCAAAGAGGTCTCACATTTCCGAAGGGGTCTCACAGAGAAACGACAAAAATGGTTAAAGAGCCTTTGACAATGAGACCTCGCACATGCCCCTGCCCCCTGGCCAAAACTGCCTATAGCCAGCTGGAGATACCCGTCTCTGAAGGTACGAACCAGATCTAGCCGAACACGTGTCATGATCTAGATAGGCTGTGTAAAACGGCCTCCTCCCTCCACCCTCCTATAAATACTTAGAAGGGTCCTTGGTAAGAACAACGGGATTCTCTTTTTCCTACTCTATGCTCTTAACAACTTCTCTCCGATATACTGACTTAGGCGTCGGAGGCTTCTCCTCTAGAAACACATTCTGGGGAGCTCTTAACCCACGTTCTTCAAAGTCTTGCCAATATCTTCTCACCGAAAGTCTCCCCTTCAGGCCAGCATATCACACAATGAGGATGCCACCGGGCATCATTTGGCACTATCTATGGGAACCCATTCTCAGGTCACTATTGTTGAGACCCAACATTCAAAGGACAAGGGACTCCCGAGGTCCCAGTCCCCGCCGAAAACTGAAGCAGCAACTGAACAGCCTACAGCGGAGACTTCCCTGCCTGAGGACAAATGTCCTCTAATGGTCAGAATGGGCTTTCTACATGACTTTCAGTGCTCTATCGTAGCTAAAATGACCCAACAGCTCGACCAAAGGTGGTCATAACCACCTCCAAGAGGAATGGCACATTCTCCTAATACTCATCAGGAAAAAAGGCCTAGGTCACCTCACTCGAGCTCTAGAAGTGGGGGTTCTCATGATGAGTCCTCAATGGAGAACATACCGTCCAGAGGACGTCACCCTAGTGGAACGGTGTCAAAAGGGCCCAGAACCTCCCGTCAGTGAAATCCATCCCCTGATGGGAAGTCACAATCCCCCCGCCAAGAAAGTTACTAGCCGAAAAGAAGACGCCATTCTTCGTTGTTGGTGACTACCAAGCAATGAGGGAAGGACAGTGCTACTACCCTCATGGAGAGAATCTTGGAGAGGTTGGAGAAGGTGGAAAAATAGGTTTCCCGAAAGCCTTTTTGGTCAAGGTTTTCGGAGACCTACACCAGAGAAGAGTCACCCTTCACCCGTACAGTCGTAGAGGCACCAATGTCTAGTAACTTCCAAGTACCACGTCTGGAAACATATGATGGGCTTAGCAACCCGCAGGTCCATCTGATGAAGTATAGGCGGAGCATGGTGTTGCACGGTGCCAACAATGCCACCTTCTGCAAATGCTTCGAAGCCACCTTGTCAGGGCCAGCAACTGCGTAGTATAACTCCCTAGCCCCCAGAACTATAATGGGTTTCTAGGAGTTGTCCACTGCCTTCACCCAGTAGTTCATCAGAAGTAGGCCGACGGCGAAGATACCCGTCCAAATGTTTGACATAGCACAAAAGAATAGGGAGACCATTCAGGACTATGTCAAGAGGTTCAACCGAGAAGCCCTTAGTATACTTGACTTCCGCCCTCAAATCCGTATCCTCGCCATGATCAGAGGACTTAGGAGGGACCCATAACTCTTCGATGAGTTCTCCAAAGATCCACCTGACACCCTCAGAGAATTTTACCGAAGGGCAGAGCAACACATGATAGCCAAGGAGTTATGAATGGGTGGCCCAAAGTTCGACCACAATCATTCCAAAGGTCAGAGTCACCAACCTCGGCATTCAGTCGAGGGAGGGGGCAGACCTCAGAAAGTGAAGGGGAAGAGGCCGGTATCGTTTACCCCTCTAAACACTACAAGAACAAACATCCTAATGGCCATGGAAAGGCAAGGAACGACAATTGAATGACCGAAGGCCATGACCTCGGACAATAAGAAGAAAATGAAGAAATTCTGTCAATTTCATCGGGACCACAAGCACGATACCAAAGATTGCTTCCAACTGAAAAAGTATATTCAATTGTTGATCAAGCAAGGGCAACTTCGGTGCTACTTGCAAATGCCATTGCCCAAATCCCAAGAAAGAAAACAAGAAAAGAAGAAATGAGAGGATGAAGACTATGATTTCGACCGACGTCCGAACCGAAGTCCCAGAAAACACCCACCACCTCCGTCAGGAATAATCCAGGCAATCACAATCGGAATACCCTCGGCTGAGAAGAAAAGGAAAGGAAAGCTCAGGAAATCTCGATGATGAAATTTGACAACCCAACGAACAAACTTGTTCAGAAGGACGGGTCTATAGTGAAATTTCCATACAATGACCCTCTCTTGATTATGGCAAGGATAGGAAGCTGGGATGTCAAAAGGATGCTCATTAATGATGGGTCGAACGCTGACGTGTTGTTCTCCCACCTATTGCTGAACTTGGGCATTTCCAAAGGTGACCTTAAACCCGTGACCTTTCCCACCTTTGGCGTTGGCCCCTCAAAACTCCCAGTACTCGGGTGGATTGATCTATCCTTGATGCTAAGGGGAACTTCAGTCCAGACCAAGGAAGAGCTTTTTGGTTCCACTATAACAAGGTTCATCGTCATAAACGTCCCTTCTTCATATAACGCCATCCTCGGAAGGCAGACACAGGGTGATTTGCACATTCACCCAGATGTGAAAAACCTAACGGTCACATTCGGCACAAAGGAAGGGGACGCGGAAATATTTATCGATCAAACGGAAGTAAGGAAAGTTTTCGTGAAAGCAAGGCAGAGCCCAATGAAAGTTCACACACAGACTTCAAGAGAAAAGAACATAGCCGGCAAAGATGCAATAAAAGGAGAAAAAAGTGACCTTGAAAAAATAGAAATAGATGATGTAGAGCTTGTCCTGGGCCAAAGTACCTGAGTGGGGAAAAAACTGGCCGAAGGTGACAAGGAAAAGCTTGTATCTTTTCTATTAATAAACAAAGATCTATTTGCCTACTCTCTGAAGGATAGCCCGGAGTAGACCCAGGTATAATTCAGCATAGCCTTAAAGTATGCCCGAAGGTTAAGCCTATTCGGCAGAAAAAGCGTAGCCTTTCGATGGTTAAGAACAATTTCATTAAAATCGAAGTCCAACGACTAATAGAGGCAGGCATAATGAGGGAGGTCAAGTACCTCAAGTGGCTCAGCAACGTTGTTGTCGCCACCAAGGAAGGGAGCAATAAACTCCGAATGTGCATCGACTTCTGAAATATAAACAATGCCTGCCCGAAGGACTCGTATCCTCTGCCACCAATAGACCAACTGGTAGATTCCACCACTGAATACGGTCTACTTATCTTCCTCGACACTTTTAGTGGATACCACCAAATTCGGATGGATCCTGAAGATGAGGAAAAAGTAGCCTTCGTGTTATGGCTCTCCTAGTGGGAAGCATGCCTAAAAAAGGTAAATTGCTCTAAATTAAGTTTAAAACCTTCAAGTTTACATAGCAAGAATGGGAAAGTTTAGCAAAGTTCACTAAGTTCCGAGAAAATTAAGGCACTAAATAAGGTTCAGGGGCACAATGGTAATTTTTGCATCCTGAATAGTCAGGCCGAAATCCAAGTGGTTAAAATGAGTTTTTGTAACCTAACTTTTAATTTTAACCCAAACTTGATGGAATAAACAAGGATTAATCAAGAACAACTAAGGTTACCAAAAGATGGGTACTTAAGTGTATCATGTCTAATACTTTGGTGGCTTAAGTGTTAAACATGGGTTATAAGAGGGTAAAGTGGAGGGGTGGCTGCCATAAACCCGAGTTCATCCACTCCACCCTCATTTTTCCACCCAATTAAGCTTGAAATCAAAGTTCTTGGTGAAAAGAGAAGCCATCATAAGTATATAGGTCATTGGGAGCTCATTTCAAGTATAAAACCATGGTTTTGGAGCTTGGAAGCACGTTTTCTCCCATCTCCTATTTTTAGTACTAGGTAACCAATGTGTTCTTAATTGAATTCATGTTTATTAGTTGATTAGGAGCTTGGGTTTTGGTTAGAAAGCAAGAATTTGATGTTTGGTGCCTATGTTTTGCTTGGAACTTAGGTGGTGCTTTGGTGAGCTTAGTGGATTGGAAGAGTGCTTGATTCTTGCTTGTTACTTGCAATTGAGGTAAGGGAGTTGTGTTTTTTAGTTCAATTAATCCTATTGGAATGAGTTTACTTGAAAATTTTGAGTAGTTCTAGCAACAACATTAATTAGCGAGCAAGGTTGAATTATGGTAGACTATGAGGTTTGTGATGATTGGGATGATGTTATAATGCATCATAGATTGGCTTGTGATAGTCGGTTGTGATCTATGCAACATGTTTTACATGTATGTGAAGTTTGGAGGCTAACCAAGCATGTTTGATATGTTTGGTAAGTGTCCAAAGTTCATAGTAGCAAAATCTGTGAAAATTCTACAGATCGTAGATTAGTGATGCGTCGCCAATTTTGTACCATTGTCCACAACACGTCGCCAATACAGGAAAGTTGGCAGAACATTTCCAACTGTGGCAATGTGACGTGTCACCAATACAAGAAAGTTGGCAACGCATCGCCAGAGGCATGTTGGCTAAATTTTCCAAGTTTTGCTAGAAAGGTCAATGGGAGACCTAAGGGGGTTCTTAGGGTACCTTGGGGTTTAAGCATTCTGGGGGTATTCCGAGACTTTCAAAATTCCTTCAAGACCTACGAGTTTTCTTGAGTTTTGTAAAGTTTTATGGTTACTTTTACCATAAGCAAGAAAACTAGTTTACTAAGGATCACAACTAAGTACCACTAGCTTGGGTGAAAGGTTTAGAACCCTTGGCGACCTAGCCGTGCCGTTAGCCACGATGTTGCAAGGTGAAACCTAAGTGCACCTAGTTTACAAGGTCTTTATGGCCTAGTTACAATAGTCCCACCATAATTCCCCTATACAACATAAAAAGGGAGAAGTTCAACTAGTGATTTATCACTAATTAGGCTGGCAAGCTAAGCTTTCTAGAGGATAAGGCTATGCCTTGTAGTTCAAGGACTAAGATGAGGAAAGATCTCAAGGGACCTAGTTATATGTGCATATATCAGACTCTCAGGCTATATGAGCCCACAACAGGATACATATGTTCCCATAGATTGAGTCCTTAGTAATTTTCTTGCACGTACAATGAAGACCCTTACTGAGAATGTTTATGTTCTCACTCCCTAGTTATGTTGTTCAGATTCTGAAGTTGTTGGACTGGGTAACTATTAAGGGTTATTGCGGTAGTTAGCTTTTTTTGCAGGTATTTCCCTTGAGAATCTTTATGATTCTAGTTTACATGGGTAACTTGTTGGTTAAGTAACACTATTAACCAGAGTCTTCCTTTGGCTGCAGAGCCTAGTAGCACTTGGACAAGGATTTTTGTGACTCGCCATTGGGACTTGCATCCAAGGTGGGAGTTAGTTCAAGAAGATCTCAGTTGAGGCTTGTATATATAGTACTCTTAGTTGCCTCCATTGTCTATGTTTTGAGGAGTCCTAGACTCTAGGGTTGCTCTTGGGTGAGGGCATTAGTCTACTTTATGTATGAATGCTCCCACACAGTTATTATGTGTAGTAAACTCACATAAATGTTGATTTTGTATGCTTTGGCTATTTGAACTTATTTTCTATGGAAATCTCTTGGCCAAGTCAATGTTTTATGGATTTTGTTAATCCAAGTCAAAGTATGAAGAGCATGTATCCTGCATATTCTAGGTTAATCAACTAGCATCATGGAGTTTTAATTCGCACACATATACAACTAGCCAATTGTAATCCACCATGAGACCAGCTCTCATAGGTCTCCTAGGTAGGGGCCAAGGATGGCCATGTCACTTCATTACCAAAGTCGAAACCTACTGCTATGTTAGAATGCCCTTCGACCTTAAAAATGCAAGATCCACATACCAAAGGCTAATGAACAAGGTGTTAAAATCCTAAATTGGGAGAAATATGGAAGTATATGTCAATGATATGATAGTTAAGAGTAAAATACCTAGTAATCATACCATCGACTTGAAAGAAACCTTCCACCAACTTCAAAAATTCGAGATACGTCTTAACCCCGAAAAATGAGTTTTCGGCGAAATAGCGGGGAAATTCCTCGAATTCATGGTATCCGAAAGAGGCATAAATGCCAACCCCAAAAAAGTGGACGCCTACTAGCATTTCAAACTCTAACAACAAAAAAGGATATACAAAGGCTTACTAGAAGAATAACTTCCCTTAGCAAATTCATCTCCAGATACGGGGACTGGTATCGACCATTCTTTAAAGTGCTCACCAAAACAGTAAAAAAATGAAGGCAACTTCAGTTTTGAGGAACACCCTTAAGATGAAGATTGCCAAAAAGCTTGGGATGAACTCAAGAGTTACTTAGCCCGCCTACCAACACTTCGGCAGCCGCTGGAAAGAGAACCGCTCATCCTTTACCTGGCAGTAACTGAGAAAGTCGTAAGTTCGGTTCTTGTTAGGGAAGAAGAAGGGAAGCAATGGCCAATATACTATGTGAGCAAGTCCCTGCTGTTGGGTTTCGGGAGCCAAACAGCGCAGCGGAATTTAACCGAAACCCTCCAGGATCCAAGTGAAACGGGGTAAACCGGGTGTTCGAAAATTTCATACCTAATTTTCGGTTGAGATCTCTCACTCAACTGTAGAGTCGAATCACAAAACCTGAACAGTTGACGTGTTCAGGCTCTCTATGGTATCCACACGAGCCTCTCGGGATCACCACGCTTCCACCACGTCCCGGCAGATGCGTTTCTCTTGCGCTCGCAGTGCTAGCTTGCGTCCTCCAAGGAATTGCAAGAGAAGAGTGTGGCTGTCCTTTTGGGAGGCTAGGCCAAGGAGACCTGCGAATTTCTCACTTAAAAGTTGTATTTATAGTGAGACTCAACTTCCAGGCCTAATGGGTTTCAAAGCCCTAATCCAATTAGGATTTAATTTTGGGCTTAATAATGGCTCAACTTCTTGGCCCATTATTAATACGAAATTAAAGTGAAACCATAACCCAAATAATTAGCCCATGCACTCTAATGATCCAAATAGCTCTACGTGTGCGACCCAATAGGCTCTTGCCATGTTGGCAATGATCATAAATCACATTTATGATCATAAGCAATGAGCGGTGTCTAGCAACACATCATTGCTACCCAAGTGACAAGATTGTCGGTGAATCGACTAAACCTTTATGATCATCACCGATATATGCCATTGTCCCTTTGTCCAAGATATCAAGACTAAGCACGAGACATGGAATGTGTCACTCTCGTATAGCCCAATCTTTGGTTTCTTGATTACCGAGTAGACTAACTTAAACTGATGACATTGATATCATATATCAACTCATCGGAGCATGGCCATGCATTTTCAAAGTCTCACTCTATCAAGGGGCCCAAAGATATCACTCCCGTTACATAGGAGGGACAAATCCCATCTTGATCATACAAATCCCTCCGCATGATATGTGACATACCCAATGACCTCCTTCAAGTTCACTCAGTTACGAGCAACAAAGGAAGTATCAAAGTATGTGACTCACATGTAGGGAACCTTGATGATCTTAGGTCGAAGGACTACATATACCATGATCACTATGAGAATCACTTATGACACTCATATAACGATCCACGAAGTGTTCTCATGGTGGGTCGGTCCAGTACACAAGTTCTCCAACTTGTACCCATATGTAGACTACATATCTCATATTAGTCTCCACATATGCTAGTCATTATGTATTATTGCAACCCGCTCCACAATAATACTGGACTAGGGACATTTAAGAATATCATTATTCTAGGGTTACAATTATGTTTATTACGTTACGCAGAAACAAAACAACAAACATAATTGCTGGATTAATGCCTCAATAAAATATCATGACTCAATGTGCAAAAATACAATCATCTAATGACTGGCTTTTTGGGCACAACACTAACAATCTCCCACTTGCACTAAAAGCCAATCATCCATGTATCTAATACCGATGGATCTAGAATGGCTATCATGCTTCTGCTGCGTAAGGGGCTTTGTCAGTGGATCAGCAATGTTGCTGTCTGTCGAAGTCCTGCATATCCTTACATCACCCCTCTCGATGATCTCCCTGATGAGATGATAGCGTCGAAGTATGTGTTTGGATCGCTGGTGAGATCGAGGTTCCTTAGCCTGTGCAATTGCTCCATTGTTGTCACAATAGAGCTCTATCGGGTCAACAATGCTTGGAACCACTCCAAGTTCAGTGATGAACTTCTTGATCCAAACTGCCTCCTTCGCAGCATCAGAGGCGGCAATGTACTCAGATTCTGTTGTAGAGTCAGCTACTGTCTCTTGCTTTGAACTCTTCCAGCTTACAGCACCACCACCAATACAAAACACATAACCAGATTGCGATCTAAAATCATCCTTATCGGATTGGAAGCTTGCATCGGTGTAACCCCTTACAACGAGCTGATCTTCACCTCCAAAGACCAAGAATGCATCCTTAGTCCTTCGTAAGTACTTAAGGATGTTCTTAACAGCTGTCCAGTGACTTTCACCGGGGTTCGATTGGTACCTACTCGTCATGCTCAAAGCATATGAGACATCGGGACGAGTACATATCATGGCATACATGATAGATCCAATTGCTGAGGCATATGGAATCTTACTCATGCGCTCTCTCTCCTCGGTTGTACTCGGACACTGAGATCTAGAAAGAGTGATACCATGTGACATGGGCAAGAATCCTTTCTTGGAATCTTGCATGCTAAACCTCTTTAGCACCTTGTCAATATATGTACTTTGACTTAGGCCAAGAAGCTTTCTAGATCTATCTCTATAGATCCTGATGCCTAACACATAGGCTGCTTCACCCAGGTCCTTCATAGAGAAACATTTCCTTAGCCAAGTCTTCACAGACTGTAGCTCAGGAATGTCATTCCTGATGAGTAGTATGTCATCTACATACAACACCAAGAAGGCAATAGCGCTCCCACTAACCTTCTTGTAGACACAAGGTTCATCTTCATTTTTGATAAAACCAAACTCTTTGATTGCATCATCAAAACGAAGATTCCAACTTCGAGAAGCTTGCTTCAGTCCATAAATGGACCTTTGCAATTTGCACACTTTATTGGCATTCCCAGGAGTGACAAAACCCTCAGGCTGTGTCATGTACACATCCTCAAGTAGCTTTCCATTTAGGAATGCAGTTTTGACATCCATTTGCCATATCTCATAATCATAGTGTGCAGCAATAGCAAACAAAAGTCGGATGGATTTAAGCATAGCAACTGGTGAAAAAGTTTCATCATAGTCAATACCATGAATTTGCTTGAAACCTTTTGCAACCAATCTTCCCTTAAAGGTAATCACATTACCATCCATGTCAGTTTTCTTCTTGAAAACCCATTTGCACCCTATAGGTTTTACCCCTTCAGGTGGGTCAACCAAAGTCCATACTTGGTTTTCATACATGGATTCCATCTCGGATTTCATGGCCATTAGCCACTTCTCAGAGTCAGGCCCCGACATAGCTTGTTGGTAGGTTGTGGGCTCATCTTGATCCATGAGCATCACATCACCGGTGTGAGTCACGAGAAATCCATATCTCTCGGGCTCACGCCGAATCCTACCAATCCTACGTGGGCTTTGTGCTACAGGAACAGACTCTTGAACCACAACATCTTGTGGTGTCTGTTCAGGTTCCATTTCAGGTTCGATGTCTTCTTGTTGTTCTTGAATTTCTTCAAGTTCTACTTTCCTCCCACTAGTTCCTTTAGAGATAAACTCTTTCTCCAAAAAGACACCAGTTCGAGCAACAAACACTTTTTGCTCAGAGGGATTGTAGAAATAGTAACCCTTTGTTTCTTTGGGATACCCAACAAAAAGACATTTTTGAGATTTGGGCCCTAGTTTGTTAGAGGATTAACGTTTTACATAAACATCACAGCCCCAAATCTTCATAAAAGACAAATTGGGACGCCTCCCACTCCATATCTCATATGGTGTCTTTTGAACCGATTTAGATGGAACTCGGTTTAGTGTAAAAGCGGCTGTCTCTAGAGCATGTCCCCAAAAGGAGTTTGGAAGGTCAGCTTGACTCATCATGGAGCGAACCATGTCTAACAGAGTTCGATTTCTCCTTTCAGAAACACCATTCCATTGAGGTGTACCTGGCGGAGTGAGTTGTGATATTATACCACACTCTTTCAGATAGTCAAGGAATTCTCGATCCAAGTACTCTCCACCTCGATCTGATCGAAGCACTTTGATACTCTTCCCGAGTTGATTCTCTACTTCATTCTTGAATTCTTTGAACTTTTCAAAGGATTCTGACTTGTGTCTCATAAGATACACATAGCCATATCTGCTGAAGTCATCAGTGAAAGTAATGAAGTATTGGGAACCTCCTCTAGCTTGTGTAGACATAGGGCCACATACATCACTATGTATGAGTCCTAGTAAGTCATTAGCCCTTTCACTTTGCCCTGTGAATGGGGCTTTGGTCATCTTGCCCAACAAACATGACTCACATGTCTCATATGATTCAAAATCAAATGAGTCCAAGAGTCCATCCTTATGGAGCTTGGATATGCGGGTCTCATTTATATGGCCCAAGCGACAGTGCCAGAGATAGGTCAAGTTTGAATCATTTAATCTGACCTTCTTGGTATTCACATTATAGATTGGATCTTCAAGGTCTAGAACATACAACCCATTGCTAAGTTGAGCACTACCATAAAAGATTTCATTCAAATAAATAGAACAACATTTGTCCTTTATTATAAATGAAAAACCTTTCTTGTCCAAACAAGAAACAGAAATCAAATTTCTACTAATAGTAGGCACAAAGTAGCAGTTGTCTAATTCTAAAACTAATCCACTAGGTAAAGTGAGAACATAAGTCCCTACGGCTAAGGCAGCAACCCTTGCTCCATTTCCAACACGTAGGTCCACTTCACCTCGGGCCAATCTTCTACTTCTACTTAGATCCTGCACATTTGCACAAATGTGAGATCCACATCCAGTATCCAATACCCAAGATGAGGAAGTAGAAAAGTTAGCCTCTATAACAAAAATACCTGAAGTGGAAGTCTTACTTCCCTTTTCCTTAGCAAGTTCTTCAAGATAGAGCTTGCAGTTGCGCTTCCAGTGTCCAGGTTGCTTACAATGGAAGCACTCCCCTTCCTTTGCCACACCACCCTTTGGTTTCAGTGCAGCTGAAGAAGAACTAGCATTGGACTTTCCATTAGCTTTATCCTTCTTCTTGTTGGCTTTTCCCTTTCCCTTGCCCTTTTGAACCATCAAAATGGGCTTAGCCTTCTTAAGGTTTTGCTCAGCAGTTCTCAACATGTTGAGCAATTCAGGGAGGGACTTGTCAAGGTCATTCATGTTATAGTTCATGACGAACTGACTGTAGCTTTCAGGCAACGATTGCAAGACTACATCAATAGCCAACTCTTTCTGAAGAGCAAATCCCAAATTCTCAAGATTCTCAATGTACCCAATCATCTTGAGCACATGAGGACCCACGGGACTTCCTTCAGACATCTTGCACTGAAACAATGCCTTAGAGGTCTCAAACCTCTCATGCCTAGCTTGCTCTTGGAAAAGCATTTTGAGATGTTCGATCATATCGAACGCCCCCATGTTCTCATGTTGCTTCTGAAGCTCAGATTCCATGGTAATAAGCATGAGGCATGCAACATCCAAAGCATCATCAGAATGCCTCTTGTGAGCATCCCTTTTAGCTCTTGGAGCAGTGGCAGCAGGCTCATTCGGAATGGGCTGCTCTAGGACATATGCCTTTCTCTCTTGTTTGAGGACTATCCTCAAGTTTCGGTACCATTTGAGAAAGTTGGTCCCATTCAGTTTTTCCTTCTCAAGGATCGATCGCAATGAAAGTGTTGATGTGTTTTGTGCCATGGTTATCTACAACAGTAAATATGCAGTGTAAGAGTCATGTATTTTAATTCATTTAATAAGGACTTTTATTAAACGATACTCCCACTATTTTCCTCAAAATAATAACCCTCGATATTATTTCGGAACACCTCGGCGCTAAGGTATTCTAGTGGGCCAAGATCCATATTTGACCACAACCTGAGTCAGCTTTGGCTTTTCTCTCAAGTTATAGCTATTTAGGTAGGCAACTCCTTGCCAATTGCATCTTATGCAACTCTTGGATAGTTGGGTGAACAACACTTGTCCAAGCTCATCTCATGAACTTAAGCCCAACTCTATGCCTCTAAGTCCCTAATCCTATTAGGATGACTTAGTTAAGTCAAACCCAAAGTTAGCAGTTTAGATATCACTATTATCCCATCGCGCCTTACCAAGATGAACATAGGTACTTTGCTTTGGCAAACCCACCTAATGTTGATCAAAGTCTTGACGAGTGCCAACATTTGGAAGGCATCACATTTAATGACTTAATATTTGTTTGAGGGATTTTATCTTTTGATCTCACCAATTTGTTATCTCCGGTTGTTTTATACATGCATCACATACAAATATAAAACATGCATCTCATGCTTACAAGAAATAAACGTGACATGGTTATAGCCCAAACTATGCAATATTCTCAAGCCAATGAGAATATCATAAAAGCCTAAGAAAAGAAAAGAGTCTTCACAAGCTCCTTCTCTTCCTTTCTTGGCTGCTCTTTTGTTGTCACCTCCTTGGACATACCACCTTGGATGAGCCCATAATGCACCATTACATCAATAATAGAAACCTCGAGTTACATTCGAGGGGAGTAAGGTGAGAAGAGAATGTACAATGAGAGTGATAAGAAAAGGCACGACTCGCAGGCCGTATTTACAAGTACAACCAATCAAGGGCTATAACCATGCACCATGCTTCAAACACTAATCAGCATATCATGTCAAATCTCATTCAACAAAGATGCATGCCAATTTTCGCGTGTTGATTAACCATTTTTATTTATGTGGCGCTTTGCATACGGCGGTCCCGCTGGCCGGTCAGCGGGCGGTGGTTTCGCTGACCGGTCCGCAGACGGGGTCAAGGGGAGCCGCCCTTGCGGGGGGCGTGGGGGGCAGCGCCCCCCGGCGTAAAAAATTGTCTTACAATTGCTTAGCCCGAAATCTTCTATTTCGAGAAAGTAGGCACCCGAGACTCCTCCATTCGAGCCACCAAAAATACCTTACTTTCGGTGCCCGAACAGGCCGAATCCGAACAAACCTAGGGTTTTTGCAACTATTGCAAGAATCCTAATCCATATAGGTATCTCATACCTATCAATTTCGGTTAATCTCATTAACCAATTTGTGTCGTTTCTTCATATATCTCATATGTTCATTACGAATTCCGGTTTCATGCATCATGAATCAATCTAATTAATCATGGCCGAAAACCAATCGAAGACATAGCATCATGCGATTCAACACTCAATCCCGATTTAGGGTTTCACCAGTAGCTCTGATACCACTGTTGGGTTTCGGGAGCCAAACAGCGCAGCGGAATTTAACCGAAACCCTCCAGGATCCAAGTGAAACGGGGTAAACCGGGTGTTCGAAAATTTCATACCTAATTTTCGGTTGAGATCTCTCACTCAACTGTAGAGTCGAATCACAAAACCTGAACAGTTGACGTGTTCAGGCTCTCTATGGTATCCACACGAGCCTCTCGGGATCACCACGCTTCCACCACGTCCCGGCAGATGCGTTTCTCTTGCGCTCGCAGTGCTAGCTTGCGTCCTCCAAGGAATTGCAAGAGAAGAGTGTGGCTGTCCTTTTGGGAGGCTAGGCCAAGGAGACCTGCGAATTTCTCACTTAAAAGTTGTATTTATAGTGAGACTCAACTTCCAGGCCTAATGGGTTTCAAAGCCCTAATCCAATTAGGATTTAATTTTGGGCTTAATAATGGCTCAACTTCTTGGCCCATTATTAATACGAAATTAAAGTGAAACCATAACCCAAATAATTAGCCCATGCACTCTAATGATCCAAATAGCTCTACGTGTGCGACCCAATAGGCTCTTGCCATGTTGGCAATGATCATAAATCACATTTATGATCATAAGCAATGAGCGGTGTCTAGCAACACATCATTGCTACCCAAGTGACAAGATTGTCGGTGAATCGACTAAACCTTTATGATCATCACCGATATATGCCATTGTCCCTTTGTCCAAGATATCAAGACTAAGCACGAGACATGGAATGTGTCACTCTCGTATAGCCCAATCTTTGGTTTCTTGATTACCGAGTAGACTAACTTAAACTGATGACATTGATATCATATATCAACTCATCGGAGCATGGCCATGCATTTTCAAAGTCTCACTCTATCAAGGGGCCCAAAGATATCACTCCCGTTACATAGGAGGGACAAATCCCATCTTGATCATACAAATCCCTCTGCATGATATGTGACATACCCAATGACCTCCTTCAAGTTCACTCAGTTACGAGCAACAAAGGAAGTATCAAAGTATGTGACTCACATGTAGGGAACCTTGATGATCTTAGGTCGAAGGACTACATATACCATGATCACTATGAGAATCACTTATGACACTCATATAACGATCCACGAAGTGTTCTCATGGTGGGTCGGTCCAGTACACAAGTTCTCCAACTTGTACCCATATGTAGACTACATATCTCATATTAGTCTCCACATATGCTAGTCATTATGTATTATTGCAACCCGCTCCACAATAATACTGGACTAGGGACATTTAAGAATATCATTATTCTAGGGTTACAATTATGTTTATTACGTTACGCAGAAACAAAACAACAAACATAATTGCTGGATTAATGCCTCAATAAAATATCATGACTCAATGTGCAAAAATACAATCATCTCATGACTGGCTTTTTGGGCACAACACTAACACCTGCACGGTGCCGAAGTTAGCTACCCTTTTCTACAAAAGGCCATCTATACCATAGTGTTGGCAAGCAGGCGGTTACGGCCTTATTTTCAAGGACAACCCACCACTGTCCGAAGTAACTTACCGCTTAGGGAGGTCATGAGGAAGGTAGACCACTCTGGAAGATTATCAAAGTGGTGCATCGAGCTCGATGAATACGATATCACCTATGAGCCAAGAAGGGTAATAAAAGCCCAAGCATTGGCAGATTTCATCGCCGAAGTTCCAAGAATCAAAGGTACTCTAAAAGACTTCGGAGGTGACGAACCTAAATGGACATTCTTCGTCGATGGTGCCTCCGGTTCTGAGCATCAAGGAAACGGAGTAATTCTGTGGGGACCCGAAGGTATAGAAGCTTCAAAGTTCATCAAGTTTGGTTTCAATGTCACCAATAACGTTGCTGAATATGAAACCCTTATAGCAGGCTTACAATTGGCAAAAAAGAGTTGGCATGAGAAATCTGAAGGCCCACAGCGATTCTCAGCTTGTGGTTTGACAAATGGAGGGCGACTACGAGGCAAAAGACCCGAACTTCACAAAGTACCATGACCTTGTAAAAAGGCTTATCCAAGAATTCAACAGGGTGCAAATAGAAAACATACCCCAACAAGATAATATGGAAGTGGATACTTTGGCCAAATTAAAGGAGTCCACCGAAGTACTGGATCAACTGAGCATAGCAATAATGTCCATAGCAACCTCGGGTAGAGGTTGGAAGGATCCTATCAAGAAATATCTCACAACTTCAAAACTTCTTGAAGACCTTCTTAAAGTTGCGAAGATGCGAAAGTTCTCAAGTAGATACTTCCTGGTCGGGGAAGAATTGTACCGATAAGGGTACGCCTACCCGCTGCAAAGGTGTATCAGCGAAGAAGATGTTGAGACAGTCTTCAAAGAAGTCCATGAGGGGACCTGCGGCTCTCACATTGGGATTGATGCCCTTACTGGAGTACTACTTCAGCAAGGATATTTCTGGCTTACTATAAGAAAGGATGTGAGGTAGTTTGTCCCGAAATGCGATAAGTGCCAAAGACATGCACCTATCCAGAAAATACCCTCGAAAGTGATAACTTTGGCAAACTACCCTTGCCCCTTCGCTGTTTGGGGAATTGACCTCATCGGGCCTCTCTCTATGGCTCTAGAAGGAGTGAAGTTCTGCATAGTCGCAGTGGATTATTTTACTAAGTGGATCGAGGCAGAGCTTCTAGCAGCAATCTCGGCAAAGGACATGCATAGATTTTTCTGGAAGAACGTCATATGCAGATTTGGTGTGCCAAGGGTGATAGTAGCTGATAATGGTTCCCAGTTCACTGATAAAAGATTTCAAAAATTCACAACCAAACCTAGGAATAAAGTTGCACTTCGCCCCAGTTGCCCATCGTCACAGCAATGGACAAGTTGAAGTGTCCAATAGGACTATAAAAGACGGTCTGAAAAAAAGGTTGAAAGAGGCAAAAGGGAAATGGCCAGGAGAACTCCCGAGTGTGCTTTGGAATTACCAAACAACCCCTAGAAAAGCTACTGGGGAAACACCTTTCTCACTCATCTTCGGCATAGAGGCCATTATCCCTATAGAGGTTGTGCAACCATCTATCAGAGTACAGGTGTTTGACGAAAAAGGGAACAACCTTGGTCTAAGGACCAAGCTAGATATGATTGGCGAACATAGAGAGATGGCCGAACTCAAAAGAAAATCATTTCAACTGAGGGTAGCCATCGCTGCAAACTTGCATGTCAAGCCTAAAGGGATCAAGAAAGGAGACCTAGTTCTCTGAAATGCTGAACTGGAACCCCAAAGACCATCTCATGGCATACTTTGGGCAAATTGGGAAGGACCTTATTTGGTCCTCAAGGAAGTTTGGCCAGAAGCCTATAAGCTTGGAAATACCGAAGGAGAAGAGTTGAAAAACAGATGGCATTCAGACTCCTTGAAAAAATTCTACACTTAGAAAAAAATTTCAGGTGAAAATTTGTGCAGTGTACGCCGAAGAAGGTGAGCCGAATATGGTAGCTTCTGAAAGTAGTATTGTACAAAGTTCTACCAAAGGTGGTCAACCAAACATAGTTGACCCCAAAGGTACCTAACTATATCTGTACAAAACAAGTTGTACCGAAGGTGATCGACCAAACATGGTTAATCCCAGAGGGACTTAACAATTTTCATATGAGATAATCATCGAAGACGGTTAAATGACGAAGATTGAGACAATGTTCAAAGTCATGCCCATTGTGGACTTAGCCAAAATTTGGATCAAAAAAAAATGGGGAAAGCTCCATTAAGTCTCGCTGATGAAGTACCAAGTACAAATACAAAAAAAAAAAAAGACCTATGATCTATTGGTTATCAGGCTCCTCATCAGGCTCCTCCGCAGAAACACCCTCATTGTCCTCATCTTCGATGCCATCATCATCATTGGCAATTGAAGCTGGAAGGGTCGAAAGGTTAAGATACTCAATTCTCGACCAAGGGGAGGAAGGACCTTCGGGAATGTTGAGGGCCCTTAGGAAGGAAATGTCAAGGTCCGAGTACTGGGAAAGGACTTGATGACAAGTGAGGCAAAAGCAATCTTGAAAAGAGGACCTGGTTGCCTCATCTGACTTTGCCTTTTCAATCTTTAAGTCCTCCAGCTCCTTCTTTAACGCTTCAACCTCCTTCTCCAATTTCTTCTTCTTCTTCTTCCTCTCCTTCTTCAAATGCTCGATCTCGGCAAGAAAGTCAGCATTAATCCCCAATGACTTTGTGAGATCGGCAACAACATCTTCCGTTTCCTTCCGAAAGGCCTCACCCTCCGAAGCCACAACCCTCTCACCGAGGTCAGAGATTTTGGAGGTGAACTCCTTGACTAGCCCCTTCTAGTTATTCAGCATTTCCTGTCGAAGGTCAGCCAAGTCCTCTTTAGCGAATTTGTTGAGCTCACCATATTTAACAACAGAGCTTGCAAAAAGTTCCTTGGCCTTGGTCAAGTTCTCCTCCGACTGACTTTCGACCAAAGACTGTTTGGCTACCCAGGCCCGAAAGTATCCTCCAGACGCCACAGCTGCAAAAAAAAAAAAAAAAGGAGGAGGAGAAGGAGTCAGAATCTAGGTCACTAGTAATAGAGACTCAAAATTCTTCTAAGTCCTAAGGGCTAAGGTTTACCTGAGCAGCGTGCTTTGTCATCCGAGAGGTGAGCACCACCTCATTGGGGCACTCATTGGTTAAGGTTTGGAACGTGGCATTTGTTATGGCCCTTCTAGTGGGAAGCGAAATTGAGGAAGGTGAGGTGATCTAAATCAAGTTTAGAACCTTAATTCAAGTTTACATAGCAAGAATTGAGAAGTTTAGCAAAGTTCACTAAGTTCTAAGAAAAATAAAGCACTGAACGAAGTTCAGGAGCAAAATGGTAATTTTGCATCATGAATAGTCAGCACGAGTCCCGAGTGTTTTAAAATGAATTTTTATAACTTAACTTTCAACCTTAACTCAAACTTAAAGAATAGACAAGAATTTAATCAAGAATGACTAAGTTACAAAGATGGGGGGCTTAATTGCATTAAACTTGAAACCTTGGTGACCTTGATGCTAAGTAAGGGTTTAAGAAGGGAAAAAGAAGGGGGGAGGCTACCATAACCACGTTTTCATCCTTCCCTCACTCATTTCTCTCTCAAATGTGGTGTCAAGAGGTGCAATTCAAGGTGTATAAGCTTGGAGGAGCCAATTTCAAGCTTGAAACCATGATTTTGAAGCTTGAAAAGGCATTTTTCCACATCCCTCATTTTTGAATGAGGTAAGAAATGTGTTCTTGATTGAATTCATGTTTATTAGTTAGTTTGAAGCTTGGGTTTTGGTTAGAGAATGAAGTTTTAGTGATTAGTACTTTGTTTTTGGATTGAAATTGGTGTAGAACTTTGGTGAGCTTGGTTGGTTGAAAGGGAGGTTGATTCTTGCATGTTACTTGGAGTTGAGGTAAGGGAGATATGTTTTCAAGTTCATTTAATGCCAATAGCTTGAGTGTGCTTGAAGAATTCGAGTGGTTTTAGCTATGGCATTAGTTAAAGGTTTTGATTGAATTATGGTGGACTAGAGGAATTGGGAGGATTGGATTGATGTTACAAGACATCATAGATTGGCTTGTGATAGTTGGTTGTGATCTATGCAACATATTTTATGTGTATATGAAATTTGGAGGCATTCCAAGCATGTTTGATATGTGTAGGAAGTGTCCAAAGTTCATAGCAGCAAAACCGGAGTTTTTTCGGGCATTTTGCAGGTTTGGCGACTCGTTGCCAATCCCCATGAGTTCCCACGACATGTCGCCAAGACCTCAAAAAATTGGCAGAACGTCGACAACTGTGGCAACGCGTCACCAAGACAGCATTTGACACCCGGTTTTGTTTTTGGCATAACTGTTTGCTCCAGTGTCCGATTGAGGTGATTCAAGATTCCACGCAAAGCTAAGAGGGAGTACTATCACCTCCATGTTTTAAAAACACTTAAATGCCCTATTTTTAGATCTATATTAACTCAAAGTGAAGGCAAGTTTTAAAGGAAACTATGTTGCAATGATCACAACAAGGTATTACTAGCCTAGGTGAGAGGTTTAGAACCCTTGGCAACCTAGCCGTGCCATAGCCACGAGGTTGCAAGGTGAAACCTTGTTCATCTAGTCTACATCAAAGAGGCCCTGCGGCCTAGTCTACAAAGTTCCACCATAATTCCCCTGCATAACGACTATGGGAAGGCTACATGATTGCATCTAGTAAGCTTCGGCTTGCTAGGAGCGGGTTAGTGATCAGAACTCGCTAGGCACGGAGTGATGCACCGTGAGGAGGACTAGTTTGAGGAGAGGTCTTTATGGCCTAGTTATATGTGCATATATCAGACCCTCATGCTGTGTGAGCTTACAGCAAGTTTACATATGTTCATCATATGTCCAGTCCTAGTAATTTTCTTGCAGGTACACTGAAGACCCCTTACTGAGAATTGTCGAATTCTCACTCTCTAGTTATGTTATGCAGAGACTGAAGTTGCTGGACCGGGTAATCGTTGAGGATTATCACGGTTGTGTTCTTTTGTGTGTACAAGTACAGCATTTAAGAATCCTTGTGATTCTAGTCTACATGGTGTATTTAGTTGGCTTGTTGGTCAAGTAACAGTACTACGTAGTATCTTCCTTTGGCTGCAGAGCCTAGTAGCACTTGGCAAAGGACTTTTGAGACTTGCCACTAGGACGTGTATCCAAGGTGGGAGTCAATTCAAAGAGATCTCAGTAGAAGCTTGTATTTATATAGTACTTTTAATTGCCTCCATAGTCTATGTTATAAGGAGTCCTCGACTCTAGGATTGCTCTTGGGTGAGGGCATTAGTCTACTTTATGTATGAATGTTCTCACGAGTTGTTATGTGTAGTAAACTTACGCAAATGTTGATTTTGTATGCTTTGGCTACTTATACTTATTTTTGTGTAGGAATTACTTGGCCAAGTTAATGTTTTATGTTTTTAATAAACCAAGTCAAAGCATGAAGAGCATGCATATTGCATATTCTAGGATAATCAACTAGTATCACGGGATTTAATCTGCACATATACACAACTAGCCAATTGCAATCCACCGTGAGACCAGCTCTCACAGGGCTTCCTGGGCAGGGGCCAAGGACGGCCGTGTCAGCATTGGTCATAATGCCCCTTGCCATTTGAGAGGCCATCTTCTGGTTGTCTTCGGAGAAAAAGTCCATGTCCTCGGTAAAGGTCTAAAAGGGCTCCCTCGGAACCTTGTCCTTCGGGATCTTGGCGTTCCAAATGGCCTTCCACCGAAAGTGGTCTATCATCCACACTGATCGAGCCCTGTCCTCCGTAAAGTCACGTTGAAGTTCCGTGATAACATTATCTCTTAGCCATTCATCTACATGGTCTAAAATACTGAAAAATCCCAAACTCATATATGAATGGCTAATAATCAAACCTGGTGGAAGTTCGGCGCCCTCTCCTTCAGATTCATTGACATCTAGCACTTCGGTGGGAATATCTTTGCCCTTCTTTCTTCATCTCTCTTAGTCCTCTTCGGCTAAAATCTCCCCCACCGAAGTCCCTAATGTCTCGACAGCAGCATCCGGACTTAGGGGCGTTGAGTAGATGGCCGGCTCCGAGGGTGGGTCGGGATGCACAAGCGTTCAGTTAGGCACCTCTACTTGGTCTTCGAATGGAGTGGGAATGGAATCATCCTTATTCTTCTTCGACCTCGGAGCCGAGGATGATCCAGTGGGCACCTTTTTCTTGTAGGTGCCTTTTTCTTCTGTTGTTCCCCCTTCTCGACTTGACCGAGGTAGAGACTCTTTTAAAACACTACTAACTTGTTGCCCATATCTACAAAGAGAAAAACATCAATGTAAGTACGAAAAAATCCTAAACAACAAACTTAAAAGGAGTTTACTCTTTACAAGCGCCGAATACGTAAGTTCGCCCCGAATGAGCATGACCAACCAGGACTTCTTCCCGTCCACGGCCGGTTTTGGCATGCCGAAGTCAGTAACATGCTCCTTGATAACCCCGAGTTCCCAAAGTACTTCTTCGATCATGAAGCTCCATCTAATGGGGAAGGAATAGAGAAAGCGCGGGGGAACCTCGTCATCCCAATCCGCAACAGCCCAAATACGGCTATCGAGCTCTTCAAATTAATACTCCAATTCTACAGTTAATAGCTTCCTTGGGTATACTAGATCGGTGTCCAAGGTACCCGAAGCCCATCGAGCAGGAAGATCTACCCACTTCTCATCGATCTCCATGAAGAAGTATTTCTTCTGCCACCTTCGCCAACTGTCTTTGGTACCGAAGGTGAAAGTAAATTTCTTGCTGCCGAATCCTCGAGGGAGTAAAAGGTAGAATCCCCCCTTCGAGTTTGGGTGAAGTTTGTAGTATTGGAGAGAGAAGACAAAATGTATGACAATTTTGAAAACTCCACACATACACAGGAAGGCATTGAAGTAGGCATAGGAGTTCGAAGGCATCTAATTGACGGCTATGCCATGGAATTGGAAAAATTCCAAAACCACCTTCGGTGGTGGATATCGAAGACTCGCCTTCAATTGAGCTCTAAAGACGATGATCTCCTTCAGACGAAGAAGGTAGCTCGGTTCATTATGACTAGGTAGCCTAATTTTTTAGTAAGAAGGAAGAAAAAACTTGAGCCTCAGCTTCGCCAACTTCTCCAAAGTTGCGCAGCTTAAGTGGGAGCTGAGAAGAAGCCAGCTCTCGGGAATAACTCTAACCATGGTTTGTTCGGATGACATCTTCGGCAACTAAGACACTAACCTTAGGCAAATGGAGGAAAAAGAAAAGAAATAGGAAGAAGAAGAACAACTTCAGAAATAAACCCACCCAATTCAAAAGAAAATGGGAACTTCGGAGAATGCCATAAAACCTAGTCGGAAATCACTCCGCCGCTAACACCGCCACAAGAAAAATTGGAAAGTAAGAGGAAATTTAAGAGCAAGAAGAATGAAGGTAGAAGAAGTGAGGAAACTTTGAAAGCGAGATGGTTTATATAGACCGAATGAGGCAGGCGAAGCATCGCCATAATGACCCTTCTTTAGCGAAGGGACATAACCGATGTAACGGATGTGACGATTCACCAATAACCTATGACACATGTCATTTGATGCGAAAATCGAGGACACACCTTCTGACAATAGCAGACCTATATCGCCTAACCCGAAGTGACGCGACTACCTGGTTAGAAGACGTGATGATTCACTGGCAGGCAACAAGGAACAAGAAACTCTGGAGGAGAAATAACTCTTCATATCCAAAGATACAACTTTGGATACATCAAGAACTCGCCTTGAGGACAGAACAACTCTTCATAATCCGAAGGTGTGGTCTCACCAAAAGAAAGAAGCACCATTCAATGCCGAAGATACTACTTCAGCAAAAGGAAGCATCTTGAACCAAAGTGATGCCCATTCTGAAGGTGTAACCTCACCAAAAAATAAGAAACTGGTTTGGAGCAACATCCTCATCAAGGGCTCAAAATTGGTAAAGAGAATGCAAATAAGAAGCCTTGGAGAGTGCCAAGGATACAACTTCGGCGAGAAAGAAGGGCCTTGGCCCGAGGAGCTAGCAATAGTAAGTTCTTTTGTCCAAGGGATAGCTTCAGTTTTTTATTACATACTCCCAAATGATCAACGCCGAAGACACAACTTCGGCTTATCCGATGGGGGCATGTGATAGCCAAAGGGCTATCGTTCATGAAGCCTTCTACTTTGCTAATCTGACACCACCCTCGGTAGTTTACTACACCTACCTTAGAGGAATCTCTCCACCACCCTCGGTGATACACCTAGCCAACACCGGGAAAAAGGCAGATCGCCGCCCTCAGATTGGCGCACTACCAACCTCGGATGCCTAACACGCTCGACTCCGGAAGAAGACTTTACCACCCTCGGAGGGATAATTACCAACCTCAGAAATCTAGGCCCACCACTTGCAAGAAAGGGAAATGTCTACCGAAGATGGTACGCCCATCTGAAGGGCCTTCCCCAGTATAAATCTATACTCGAAAGGGTCTACATCTCCGAATGGGTCTCACGGAGAAAAGACACAAACGTTTAAGGAGCCTTTGACAAAGAAACCTCGCACATACCAATACCCCCTGGCCAGAACTGCCTACGGCCAGCTGGAGATACCCGTCTCCGAAGGTACAAACCAGATCTAGCTGAACACATGTTATGATCTAGATAGGCTGTGTAAAATGGCCTCCTCTCTCCACCCTCCTATAAATATTTAGGAAGGTCCTTGTTAAGAACAATGAGACTCTCTCTTTCTTACTTTTTGCTCTTACCAACTTCTTTCCCGTACACTGACTTGGGCGTCGGAAGCTCCTTCCCCAGAAACACATTTCGGGGAGCTCATAACCCACGTTCTTCAAAGTCTTGCAGATATCTTCTCACCGAAAGTCTCCCCTTCAAGCCAGCATGTCACACAACGATGATGCCGTCGGGCATCAAATAGAAATATGAAAAAAGTGAATAACATATTAGTTAGGCATTTTGCTCTAGCAAGTAATTGTCCATTTAGACTCAATAAACATGTTCAATTATGTATTTTTAAACTTGTTGGATTTGTTGGGTTTCGGGAGCCAAACAAGCATATCGGAATTTAACAGAAACCCTCCGGGTCCAAGTGAAACGGGGTAAACCGGATGTTCGAAAATTTTCATATCTAATTCAGTTGAAATATTTTGCCTAACTGTAGAGTCAAATCACAAAAACTTGAACAGTTGACATGTTCAAGCTCTCTATGATATTCACTCGAGTTTCTTGGGATCACCACGCTTCCACCACGTCTTGGCAAATGTATTCTTCTTGCACTCGCAGTGCTAGCATGCGTCCTCCAAGAAATTGCAAGAAAAAAGTGCGGCTGTCTCTTTTGGGAGGCTAAGGCAAGGCTGCGAATTTCTCACTAAAATTTATACTTATAGTAAGACTCAACTTCTAGGCCTAATGGGTTTCAAAGCCCTAATCCAATTAGGCTTTAATTTTGGGCTTAATAATGGCTCAACTTTTAGGCCCATTATTAATACGAAATTATTATGAAACCATAACCCAAATAATTAGCTCATGCACTCTAATAATCCAAATAGCTCTATGTGTGCGACCCAAAAGGCTTTTACCATGTTGGTAATGATCATAAATAACATTTATCATCATAAGCAATGAGCGGTGTCTAGCAACACATCATTGCTATCCAAGTGACAAGATTGCCGGTGATTCGACTAAACCTTTATGATAATTACCGATATATGTTATTCTCCCTTTGCCCAAGATATCAAGACTAGGCACGAGACATGGAATGTGTCACTCTCGTATAGCCCAATCTTTGGTTTCTTGATTACCGAATAGCCTAACTTAAACTGATAACATTGATATCATATATCAACTCATCCGAGCATGGCCATGCATTTTCTAAGTCTCACTTTATCAAGGGGCCCGAAGATATGACTCCCATTGTACAGGAGGGACAAATCCCATCTTGATTATACAAATCCCTCCGCAAGATATGCGACATACCCAATGACCTCCTTCAAGTTCACTCAGTTATGAGCAACAAATGGAGGTATTAAAGTATCAGACTCACATGTAGGGAACCTTGACGACCTTAGGTCAAATGACTACATATACCATGATCACTATGAGAATCACTTATGACACTCATATAATGATCCATGTAGCATTTTTATGGTTGGTCAGTCTAGTAACAAGTTCTCCAACTTATACCCATATGTAAACTACATATCTTATATTAGTCTCCATATGCTAGTCGTTATGTATTATTGTAACCTTCTCCACAATAATACTATACCAGGGACATTTGAGAATATCATTATTCTAGGGTTACAATTATATTTATTACATTACGCAAAAACAAAACAACAAACATAATTGCTGGATTAATGCCTTAATAAAATATCATGACTCAATGTGCAAAAAATACAATCATCTTATGATTGGCTTTTGGACACAACACTAACAGGATTGGCCACAATAGCTGCAGAAAACAAAATGCCCCTTGGAGGCGTTTCGGATTGTAGCCTATTGTTGTTTTTATTTTTCTGCTACACAAAATGTCCTCTATTTCTATGACAAGGAACATAAATATGAGCTCACAAATGTGAACTTGTTTATCTAATCTATTTATTGCTAATGGTTTCATGTATAAACCACATCTAAGAATGTCTTGGAGTACTTTGTCTTGAGTAAGGCAACACTTAAAAAATTGATTAATCCAAATTTGTATTATATTTCTTTTGTAATAAGTTAGACTTAAAGAATTGATTTTTGGATTCCTAGGTCACAAAACATGGGAATATGATACTTTAACAAGAGAAACAAGTTTTACTACTCTAGAACATGAATTGATCATTGAAACCAAATAACTACTAAACTTCAATAGCAAAATGGTCATTGCATTCTCCCTTCTAAATCCATCCTTTTACAATAAAAGTACTACTAACACAACTTAAATATAGTTCTAACCATATAAAAAAAATTTAAATTAAAACAAATTCTATAGCTAAAAGTCAAACTAAGGTCAAACTTTTATATTTATCGGCACAATTTCTATATCAATTTAGATTTTGACAAAACCAAGTAGTTAAAACTTCCCAACTAAGTATCACTATTCCAAAAGCTTAATTATCAATTCAAGTAAACTCCAAAGCCCATTACTACCAAACACATTGTACAAGCTATACTAGGGAAAATAATTGTTTTAATAGGTAGTGTTAGAAAGATTTTTCTAGTTTGAAAATAGAATTCTTACATTTGTTGATTTATTTTAGAACTTGGGCAACATTTATAGATACTAACTTTATTAATAAACATCATGAAGAAGGAGAGCTGAATAGAGTGAAATAATTAGATTACAAAACATTCTCTCACAAATATGAAGAAAGCAAATAACACACAAAATCAACACAAAATGAAAATGCACAAACAATGGACAGCTAAAGAATGAGGAGAAATTTTTGCAAGCTTGAAATGAACAAAGCACAGTTCCATTCACTTGAAGCAATTTGGCTAAATATATTCAAAAAAAATTAAAATTGAAGAAGAATCATTTACTGCTAGTGTTGAATTGAATGCTTCCATGATGATGTTGTTATCTGGTATCTTGATTTTTTTTTCTTCTGATCTTAGGATTTGTTCTTCCCCTCCCTTGTCTTTCAATAGTAACAGACAGTGCCAGATTTTTCATGCTTCCTGATAGAAATTCTAATAAAATCTCATGGGTACTATTGAAACTTTAAATCCATAATGCTCAAATCGCAATTGATATGTTGGGCAGTGAAGCTTATTAGAATCGGCATTAAGGAATTATCACACTTGAGCTTTTACAGTTCCAAATATTAGTGTTTTTTGGACTTCAAACAATATTGCATTTAACGGCTCAATAATATAATACTTCGTGAAGGCAAGATTACTTATTTAACTAGACACCTATCTAGGAAGATTGTAAAATACAGGGGCTATATTGATGCACCCCCAATCTCCACTGTCCATTCATTAGGATTGAGTTCTAGTTGAATTACTCGTTCACACATATACTTTTCTCTTTTGTCATTCTAATATCTAAAGGTTTATTTAGCTTTGATTGGGCCATCAAATTGTGATCAAACTAGAGGGAATATGGTGGCAACCTCCTACTACTAGTTACTGGTTTGCTTTTTCCTTTTTGTCCTTAAATCTCATCCTTTCCTCCTCTTCCTTAATTCTATTTTTCTTCTTCTTTCCTTCATCCTTAGATTGCTGAAGTTTCTCCCATATATCCATCACACCTAACCCTCCTCCCCTATTTCTCCCAATTTGTCTCGCCTCTCTATATTTTTTAAATCTCTCTCAATCCTCTTATTTACTTTCATAGCCAACCCTTCAAAACGCAATGAAAATGTCCCCATGTCCAAGCTCATTGAGTAGGCCAAAAGCTACGAGGAGATGGCCAAGTTCATAGACATTGCTGTTGTTGCAGATGATAGTACTAAGGCCACTGTAGAAGAGCAAAACCTCTTCCTTGTCATTTACAAGAACATGACTAGAGCCCATTGTGTGAGGGAACTTCCTCGCTTACCCTAATATAAGGTGTTTCCAGGATCTTAGGATATTTATGATTTATTAATCCTGCTCTTAGTTGCAAATGGCAAAGCTAATACTTGCATTATTTTAAACTTTACATGCTACTTGTGAATTATCCTATCACATGAACTAATGCATGCTTAACTTCGGTATGTGGAAGAGAAATAATAAATAAGCCTTTCAAAATACTTTCTATGGAATTTACAAAACACTTGAAACACATATCGAAGTCATATAAATGTATTGACTTAAACCACAAGCATTAGCTAATGTACATATAACACTTAACTTATGTACATCCATAAGCAATCACAGTGTATATACAGACATATACACTAAGTAAGTACATGCACACTAGACAAACTAGAGGCACTTCCTTGATACACCAGTATCTAACATATACAAAGTCTGAGATTATCAAAATAACTCCGACCTAAGCACAGAAGCTCCAGAAGTGAAAGGTCCTATTTTCCTTATGCACTTTACCTGTATTTGTCAATGCTATATTAAATAACTTAGTTAGTGCATTAATATGACTAACTAATAACTTCAAATCATTAAAGATTCATAATACTTTAAATACCTGCACAAAAATCCTACTTAACAACCCTGCAGTGGGTGTTAGGCTTTGCACTATTAGTATCTGCATAATGTGACACTTAAGGGAGTGAGAATTACAAATTCTCAGTAAGGAATCAAATATCTGCAAGATAATCTTAAGGTCCAAGCCTATATAACATATATACATATCTTAACGTGAGCTCAAACATCCTGAGGTCTTAACTAATGACCACTAGTAAGGGTTCTATGGCGGGGAACCCATTCACGACTTAGTCCTTCTTACAATAGCTTAACTCTTGCCTTAGCAAGCTTGGCTTGCCATTTACTTACCTTTACTCACACTATACAAGAGTTCATAAACTTGGTTGTTCATTCTTACTAATCTTGGGAGCTTAGCTAGGGTACTCTTGAGCGTCAAAGCCCATCTCGAATACTTAGTATCCCGAATACTTACTTAAGGGCTATTTAATTACTTAGTCCTTAAGCCACTTCTTGTCCACCTCTTACTCCCCTAATTAATACATTGTAAAATTTATTATGCATCAATTTAAACTTGAACTTAAAATCCCTTACCTAGAATAATTAATGCAAGCAAACACCAACTTCAGTGTCCATATGGTCTCGATTTTGTGTTCTTCTCTATACCTTTATAGTAGCTTGATTATTTCTCTTTTAATTGATCATTTAGCTACATAAAAAAAATAATAATTAGGACAATACCTTAATAATCCTTATGGATTAAGTGGTTAGGAATAACCGGCCATTTACTCAACAAATACATAAAAAAAAAAGGTTTCTTGGTTCTCTTTAATTTATTATTGCTAACTTAACAAAATTAACAATTGAATAACAAAAAGAAGGCATTTTTCAAATTTTATTGCTTCTTCCCAACCAATCAACCAAAGAAAATAAAATAAAATAAGTGTTTCCTTCACCTCCCTAACTTCAACCGTAGCTTTGGGTTCCTAAAAATTCATGCTTATTTCAAGCTTCCATGCTTGATTCTCTCAACAAACAAAACTTGGAGCCAACTTAATCAACAATAATAGCCCCTCTACCAACAAAATAAACCAGGAAATTAAGAGGAAAATAATTATTTACTTGCTTACCAAAAATGAGCTCAAAACTTAGCTCTTTATGCAAGAAATCCAACTTTTCTCCCAAAATTTCCTTGAATTTGTGAGTAATTTGGTGGATTGGAGCTTGGATGGTGCGGTTATGGTGGTTTGAAGAAGATGGAAGGAGACTCTCAGGTGGTGGTAGGAGATGGATGAAGAAGATAATGAATAAACAAAAGAACTAAGTCAACTTTGGCATGCTAGGTATGTATCAAGCAGCTGGTCCCCCTTTTTGTACTTAATAGTATGTTGGGAACTTATTTGTAACCAAATAGAAATTTTAGGACCAAAACCAGCATTATGGGGCGCTTGAATCCTCCTTCACCTTAATTACATGACCAGTCCTCATCTTTGACAGACGTGAAATTTATACCTAAAACTTCTGAGGGTTACACATAAACCACCATACACAATCTAGTCAATTCACAATTTCTCAAAGGTAGAGCGAAAATCACGAAAAACCATGGCACCTTAAATTCAATATTTTTCCATCCTCTACCCAACCGTTAAATAAAAATGGGTCACTATATGAAATGACTAAAATGCCCTTCTTAGTCCGATTTGCTTAAATGACCAATTTTTGTCCTTTCTTAAGCTACTATATTTTATCAAACCAAAAATTTGCTTGCATTAAATATTCTAAACATATTAAATTACTAAAATAACCAAAGTTACCTTAGTAATCATGATCCGAATTTTCGGAGAGCCATAACATTCTCCCCATCTTGTGAAATTTGGTCCTCCAAATTCCATTGTAACTGAGCAAATTCTCTTGGATATTGAACTTGCATATCCTGCTCAGTTTCCCAAGTGGCTTTTTCTTCCATATGGTTTGACCACAAGATCTTAACCATTGGTATCCACTTGGTCCTTAACTTCCTTACCTACCTATCTAGAATTTTAACTGGGAATTCTTTGCAGGTCAAGTCTTCTCTTATTCAGACAGAAGATGAAGTTATCACTTGTCCCGGGTCTGTCAAACATTTCCTTAATAAATTTACATGAAACACATTATGTACATGCAATAAGTGAGGTGGCAAAGGCAACTTATAGGCCATTTTTCCTACTTTTTCAAGGATTTCATAAGGACCTATATACCTTTGGGCAAGTTTACTCCTTTGACCAAATCTCGTCACCCCTTTTATAGGAGAAACTTTCAACAACACTTTATCTCCTATGTCAAAACTTAGTTCTTGCCTCTTTCTGTTTGCATATATTTCTTGCCGATCATTGGTGGCTTTGATCCTTTTCTAGATCAACTTAATCTTTGTTGTTGTCTCAGTAATGATTTCAAGCTCGACTTGAATTCGGTTTTCCGAATCTGCCCAATAATAGGGAGTCATGCACCTTTGCCCATATAAAGCTTCATATGGTGCCATACCTATAACTACTTGGTAGCTATTATTATAGGCAAATTCTACAAGTGGTAAATGACGATCCCAATCACCCTTGAAGTCTATGGGACACATTCTCAACATATCTTCCAGGGTTTGTATTACTCTTTCAAACTGGCCATCAGTCTGAGGATGGTATGCAATACTTGGGCTCACATTGGTGCCTAATGTCTTTTGAAAGAACATCCAAAATTTAGATACAAACCTTGGATCTCAGTCTGACACTATTTGATCAGGGATGCCATGTAACCTCACCACTTCCTTTATATACATTTGCATTAACTTTTCCAATGTGTAGGTAACCTTGATCGATATAAAATGAGCTGACTTAGTCAGCCTATCGACTATTACCCACACAAAGTCATGTTGGTCTCTAGTACTGGGTAACCCTACTAGGAAATCCATTGTTGTGGACCCCTACTTCCTTTCCGGTAATGGTAGGCTTTGTAGTGTTCCTGCAGGCTTTAAGTACTCAGCTTTCACCATTTGGCATGCAAGACACCTACTTACATGTTCAACAATGTCTTTTTTAAGTCCTAGCCACCAAAAGGGTGTCTTTAAGTCATGGTACATTTTGTTAACACCTGGGTGAATACTTAACTTGCTATTATATGCCACTTGGAGAACTTGTTTCCTTACTTCATCTACATTAGGCACATATAGTGTTTCCCTATAGTGTAACATCCCTTCCTTGTGTCAAAATCCTTTCGATACTACACCATGCTTCTCTTCCCCGTAAATCTTCTTTAGATCAGGGTCGTTACTCTGAGCATTTTTAACCTTACTCAACCATGTTGATGTTAGTGTTGTGCCCAAAAAGCCAATCATGAGATGATTGTATTTTTGCAAATTGAGTCATGATATTTTATTGAGGCATTAATCCAGCAATTTTGTTTGTTGTTTTGTTTCTGCGTAACGTAATAAACATAATTGTAACCCTAGAATAATGATATTCTTAAACGTCCCTAGTATAGTATTATTGTGGAGCGGGTTGCAATAATACATAATGACTAGCATATGTGGAGACTAATATGAGATATGTAGTCTACATATGAGTACAAGTTGGAGAACTTGTGTACTGGACCGACCCACCATGAGAACACTTCATGGATCATTATATGAGTGTCATAAGTGATTTTCATAGTGATCATGGTATATGTAGTCCTTCGACCTAAGATCATCAAGGTTCCCTACATGTGAGTCACATACTTTGATACTTTCCTTTGTTGCTCGTAACTGAGTGAACTTGAAGGAGGTCATTGGGTATGTCACATATCATGCGGAGGGATTTGTATGATCAAGATGGGATTTGTCCCTCCTATGTAACGGGAGTGATATCTTTGGGCCCCTTGATAGAGTGAGACTTAGAAAATGCATGGCCATGCTCCGATGAGTTGATATATGATATCAATGTCGTCAGTTTAAGTTAGTCTACTCGGTAATCAAGAAACCAAAGATTGGGCTATACGAGAGTGACACATTCCATATCTCGTGCTTAGTCTTGATATCTTGGACAAAGGGACAATGGCATATATCGGTGATGATCATAAAGGTTTAGTCGATTCACCGACAATCTTGTCACTTGGGTAGCAATGATGTGTTGCTAGACACCGCTCATTGCTTAGGATCATAAATGTGATTTATGATCATTGCCAACATGGCAAGAGCCTATTGGGTCGCACACATAGAGCTATTTGGATCATTAGAGTGCATGGGCTAATTATTTGGGTTATGGTTTCACTTTAATTTCGTATTAATAATGGGCCAAGGAGTTGAGCCATTATTAAGCCCGAAATTAAATCCTAATTGGATTAGGGCTTTGAAACCCATTAGGCTTGGAAGTTGAGTCTCACTATAAATACAACTTTTAAGTGAGAAATTCGCAGGTCTCCTTGCCCTAGCCTCCCAAAAGGACAGCCACACTCTTCTCTTGCAATTCCTTGGAGGACGCAAGCTAGCACTGCGAGCGCAAGAGAAACGCATCTGCCGGGACGTGGTGGAAGTGTGGTGATCCCGAGAGGCTCGTGTGGATACCATAGAGAGCCTGAACACGTCAACTGTTCAGGTTTTGTGATTCGACTCTACAGTTGAGTGAGAGATCTCAACCGAAAATTAGGTATGAAATTTTCGAACACCCGGTTTACCCCGTTTCACTTGGATCCTGGAGGGTTTCGGTTAAATTCCGCTGCGCTGTTTGGCTCCCGAAACCCAACAGTTGATTGGATCTCAAGAGCACACACCTGTGCTTCTTCCCAAGTTTGCCAAAACTCATGCAAAACTGAGAATTGCTCTTTTGAAATACCTTCTGAGTTACTAGATACTTGATCCTTTGAAATGATCACTCCTGTATATTTCCTGCTCAGTGTATCAACTACCACATTGCCCTTTCCTACACAATATTCAATCGTGCAATCAAAATCCTTGATATACTCAATCCATCATCTTTGTCTCATATTGAGTTCTTTTTGAGTGAACAAGTATTTTAGGCTTTTGTGGTCTGTAAAGATCTTAAAAGACCTTCTTAAAGAAATAATCTCACCAGAGCTTTAGTGCAAAAACCACTGCAGCCAACTCTAGGCCATGCACTGGATTGTTTAGCTCATTAGGTCAGAGTTGTCTTGACCCATAAGAAATCACTTGCTTTTCCTGCATAAGCATACATCCTAATCCCAATCCAAACGCATCTGTATAAATTTTGCATATCTTATGTGGTTCTGGAAGGATTAAGATAGGTGCTAAGGTAAGCCTTTTCTTAAGCTCTTGGAAACTAGTCTCACACTTGTCCAACCAATCAAACGTTTTAGACTTTTTGGTTAAGGCTGTTAGTGGGGAAGCTATCACAGAAAACTTTTCTATGAACCTTCGATAGTAGCCCGCTAAACTGAAAAAACTCCTAACTTCTCTTACCATGGTTGGTCTCTTCCAGCCAACAACAGCCTTAATTTTCTCATGATCGACTAACAATCCTTGATCATTTATAATATGCCCAAGAAAAGGAATTTCTCCAGCCTAAAATTGGCACTTAGATAATTTTGCATAATACTGGTTTTCTTTCAGCACTTGCAAAACTATCTTAATGTGTTGCTCATGTTCTTGTGGAGACTTTGCATACACCAAAATATCGTCAATGAACACTTCAACAAACTTGTCCAAATGTGGACTAAAGATTCTATTCATGGCATCCATGAACACTGTAGGAGTGTTTGTAACTCCAAATGGCATTACTGTGTACTTGTAATGTCCATATCGAGTTCTGAACGTAGTCTTAGGGATATCCTCTTTCTTAACCCTTATCTGGAAATATCCAGACCTTTGATCAATTTTTGAAAAGATCTTTGCCCTTTTTAATCTGTCAAATACAAAATCGATCCTGGGAAGTGGGTACTTGTTTTTCATTGTCACAACATTTAGTTTCCTGTAGTTGACACACAGTCTCAGTATGCCATCTTTCTTTTTCACAAACAACACTGGTGCTCCCCAAGGTAAAAGACTAGGTCGTATAAACCCTTTTTCTAGCAATTCTTCCAATTACTTCTTCAGTTCATCCATTTCAAAAGCTAACATTCGATATAGGGGTATCGAGATAGTTTCTGTACTAGGCTGTAAGTGAATAGAGAATTCAATATCTCTCTTGGATGGCAAACTTGGTAAATTCACAGAAAACACTTCAGGGAATTGATTGGCAATTGGTATATCATTGAGTAGCTCCTTAATAGCCACTCCATTTAGTGCATAATAATCATCTTCTTGCACTATAGGAATGAAATCCAAAATCTTAAGGTGCATACTCTTAGCATCACTTGCCAAACCTCTTGTACAAATTACCCTTACCTCAGATTCATCATCAGGGGTTACCTTGTGGTTTGCACAGTCGATTCTGGCCTTGTGCTCTTTTAGCCAATCCATACCCAACAGTATATCATAGGATTTTAAATCCATGACCCATAAATCACAAAAGAATTTATGATCTTTTAATTCTACAGGATACTTTCTAACTAATTCATTAGTTAGAATTATATTTTTTCCTGCAGTCTTAATGAGTTTCATTTCTTTCATGTGTTTTTTTTGCAATTTTAACTTATCCACTAAGGATAAAGCAATAACAGGAATGGTAGCACTAGTGTAAAAAAGAACTCTAACACTATTATTCTGAAATATAAAGTTACCTTGCACCGTAGATGACTCCTTAGTCACCTAGCTTGCTAAAGTGAATACTCGGGGTAGAACTATACTGTTTGTCGGTGCATTTATAGTAATTGGGGCTGAACTCACCACTTGCATTTGATTAGGCCTATTCTTTGGGCACTTTCTTGCCTAGTGGCCACTTTGATGGCAAATATTACAAAGGTTCATCCTATAAGTACACGGCTTAGTGCCATGGAACCTATGGCACCTAGGACACATTTCTTTGTTGTTCTACTTGCCCTTCTTGGTTAGGCCTTAGCTCTCTTCAACCATGGGTCTCTTGCCTAAATTTTTACTTTGGCCAGCTTTAGAAGGTTCAATACCTTTACCCTTGGACCTAGGTTCACCCAGCTCTTTTTCTAAGGCCAAGGCCTTTTGCACAACTTGGTGGTAGCTCTTGATTCCTACCGCCACTATGAACTTTCTTAGGACTGGCTTAAGGCCGTGTACAAATTTATTAGCCCTTAGCTCTCTATCATCTGAGATGTAAGGAGCATACCTTATAAGTGAACTAAATTGATGCTCATACTCAGTTACAGTCATCTTTCCTTGGACCAGTTCTTCGAACTCGATCCTTTTTTGATCTTGAGCATCTTCACTTATATATTGCTTTCTGAACTTCCTCTCAAAATCTTCCTAATCTAAGACTTTCCTCTGTCGCTCAACATTCTGAAGTTTTGCCTTCCACCACAAGAAAGCCTTACCCTTCAAATAAAATGGCACTAACTCCACTCTTTGATGAGAGTCTAGATGGTCATGTCCAAAAAAATCCTTCATGGTAGTAATCCATTCATTAGCAACATCAGGATCTCCACTACCATAAAAGTCTGGTGCTCCATAGCATTGAAACTTTGTAAACAGTTCCATCTATATGGGAATTACACGCCTTTTCCTTCTTCAAAGGTGTACATCCTCCTTAGAGTCTTCATCTTCTTCATCATAATCATCTTCTATTTTAGGTTCTTGGGGTAAGTTTTGCTTCTCTTGACTTTGGTGTTTAGGCTCACCTTGAAACACTTTAGTCCTTACCCCAATGCTGTTGTTCTTTTCGGGAGCATTTCCTACATCCCGAGCTTGCTGATGATCACTTAAGAGAACCATCATTCCTTGAGTTAACTGCCCAAGGTTCTGGTTCATATCTTGCAGTAACCCTGTTATATCTTTAAGCATACCCAACATTAAGTCACTTGAACCCTCACCAGGTTCTTGCGTATTACGAACTCCAACCTTTGTTTCCTCCATTTTACCTTAAATACAAAGACAAAAAACATCCTTAAAACAGTTCATATACATATATCATAATATTACTATACTTGCACAAGGACCTTTACTTGATCTCAGACACTTGCCTCTAGTAAGGGACTTACAACACTTACAAGCTTTGCTCTGATACTACTGTGAGCGAACCTCCTCACTTACCCTGATATAGGGTGTTTCTAGAATCTTAGGATATTCAGGATTTATTAATCTTATTTTTAGTGGCAAATGGCAAAGTTAATACTTGCATTATTTAAAACTTTACATGCTACTTGTTAATTAATCTATGACATGAACCAATGCATGCTTAACTTCGGTAGGTGGAAAAGAAGTAATAAATAAAACCTTTCAAAATACTTTCCATGGATTTTACAAAACACTTGAAACACATACTAAAGTCATATAAATGCATTTACTTAAACTACAAGCATTAGCTTATGTACATATAACACTTAACTTATATACATCCATAAGCAACCACAGTATATATACAGACGTATACACTAAGTAAGTCCATGCACACTAGACAAACTAGAACCATTTCCGTGATACACCAGTACCCAACACATACAAAATTTGAGATTATCAAAATAACTATCACCTGAGCATAGAAGTTCCAGAAGTGAGAGGTCCTGTTTTCCTTGTGCACTTTGCTTGTATCTGTTAAGACTATATTAAATAACTTAGTTAGTGCATTAATATGACTAACTAATAACTTAGAATCATTAAAGATTCATAACACTTTAACTACCTGCATAAAAATCTTGCTTAACAACCTTTTAGTGGGTGTTAGGCTTCACATTATTAGTATCTGTATAATGTAACACTTAAGGGAGTGAGAATTACAAATTCTCAGTAAGGAATCAAATACTTACAAGATAATCTTAAGGACCTAGTGTGTATAACATATATACACATCTTAACATGAGCTCAAACGTCCTGAGGTTTTAACTAATGACCACTAATAAGGGTTCTATGGTAGGGAACCCATTCACAACTTAGTCCTTCGTACAAGAGCTTAACTCTTGCCTTAACAAGCTTGGCTTGCCATTCACTTACCATTACTCACACTATACAGGAGTTCATAAACTTTGTGGTTCATTCTTACTAAGCTTGGTAGCTTAGCTAGGGTACTCTTGAGCGTTAATGCCCATCTCGAATACTTAGTACCCCGAATACTTATTTAAGGACTGTTTAATTACTTAGTCTTTAAGCCACTTCTTCTCCACCTCTTAATCCCTTAATTAATGCATTGTAAAATTTATAATGCATCAATTTAAACGTGAACTTAAAATCCCTTGCCTAGAATAATTAATGTAAGCAAACACCAACTCCAGTGTCCATATGGTCTCGGTTTTGTGTTCTTTTTTATAACTTTATAGTAGCTTGATTATTTCTCTTTTAATTGATCATTTAGCTACATAAACAAATAATAATTAGGACAATACCACAATAATCCTTATGGATTAAGTGGTCAGGAATAACTGGCCATTTATGCAACAAATACATAAAAAAAAATGTTTATTGGTCCTCTTTAATTTCTTATTACTAGCTTAACAAAACTAACAATTAAATAACAAAAAAAATACATTTTTTAAAATTTTATTGCTTCTTCCCAACCAATCAACCAAAGAAAATAAAATAAAATAAATGTTTCCTTCACCTCCCCAACTTCAACCATAGCTTTAGGTTCCTAAAAATTCATGCTCATTTCAAGCTTCCATGCTTGATTCTCTCAACAAACAAAATTTGGAACCAACTTAATCAACAATAACAGGCCCTCCACCAACAAAATAAACCAAGAAATTAAGGGAAAAATAATTATTTGCTTGCTTACAAAAATGAGCTCAAAACTTAGCTCTTTATGCAGGAAATCCAACTTTTCTCCCAAAATTTCCTTGAATTTGTGATTAATTTGGTGGATTGGAGCTTGGATGGTGCGGTTATGGTGGTTTGAAGGAGATGGAAGGAGAGTCTCAGGTGGTGGCAGGAGATGGATGAAGAAGACAATGAATAAATAAAAGAACTAAGTCAACTTTGGTATGCTACGTATGTGTCATGCAGCTGGTCCCTTTTTTGTACTCAGTAGTACATTGGGGACTTTTTTGTAACCAAATAGAAATGTTATGACCAAAACCAGCATTATGGGGCGCTTGACTCCTTCACCTTAATTACACGGCCAGTCCTCATCTTTAACAAACGTGAAATTTATACCCAAGGCTTCTGAGAATTACACAAATCATCTACAGACAATTTAATCAATTCACAATTTTATAAGAGTAGAAAGAGAATCACGAAAAACCGTAATACCCTAAATTTAATATTTTTCCATCCTTTACCCAACCATGAAATAAAAATGGGTCACTATATGAAATGACTAAAATACTCTTCTTGGTCTGGTTTGCTTAAATGACCAATTTTTGTCCTTTCTTAAGCTACTATATTTTATCAAACCGAGAAATTGCTTGTATTAAATATTTTAAACATAATAAATTACTAAAATAACTAAAGTTACCTCAGTAATCATGATCCTAATTTTTGGAGAGCTGTAACACATTGTGCCTCCTGATGCATCATTTACTCTATTGAAATGAAGGAGGAGGGTCATGGCAATATTGATCACATGGTTGCCATTCAGGAGTATTGGTCCAAGATCGAGACTAAGTTTTTTGAGATTTGCTACAACCTTAAAGCTCTTAGATGATAAACTTGTGCCGGTTGCTAGAACAGGAGAATCCAAGGTGTTTTATTTGAAGATGAAGGGAGATTACCACAGGTACCTGGTAGAGTTCAAGATTGGCGATGAGAGGAAAACTTCTACTGAGAATATGATAACTATGTATAAATCTCTTCAGGTTCATTTTTTCCGTTCCTCTACTTCCTTATTTCCATTTGGTAATACTATTTAGTTAGATTTGTTCTATGTTGTTTATTCTTCCTTATAGTATTTTATGTAATGATTGGGTCAAAGTTTGAGTCAAATAGCTTTTCAATTTTTAGATTATTAAACATGTTAATTTCATGAATATGATTAATATTTTCTTATGACTTTTGGTCTTCTAAAGTTCAACTTGAAGAATTTGAAAGTTGAATATCTTGTTGTTTATCATGGATAACCAAGACCTGTTGCTGTTGTTTGATTCATTCATATTGCTAATTAAAACTTATAAGGCCATTATTGATATTGCATTGAGCTTTTGTTGCACATTACTAATACTCTTGGGTCTTTTGGCTATTTGTTGCTCTAAGATATTACAAATGTTGACCTTTCTCTTATTCATCCTATCTGTCTGGGATTGGCTTTGAATTTTTCTGTGTTTTATTATGAGATTTTGAATTCTATTGATTGTGCTTGTAGCCTTATAAAGTAGGTAAAAAACTCTGGATTATAGGTGCTTCCTTCTATGTCTTGTTAGTTAGTAACTATAATACTTTAGTGGAACAGGTAAAAGATGGTAATGTTGAATTTGGGGATCTAGTGAAACAATTCTTCTTGACATCATTAGTGAGTCAGAAAAGGCATCTTATGTTACCCATATAAACAACTATTTGAGAGATAATCTATTCTTGAAGCAATTTCTTCCCTTAAATCATCATACAAATGATCTTTTTTATCTTGCAAAAGATAAAGTCCTTTTTATGGTATATATATATTTCATACTATCTCAATGTGTCTAGTTTTGCCATCATTTTACAAATCATGATTTAAAGAATAGGGTGATTTTATAGAATTCCATGAATCAACTATGGCTATTCTGAAATTTATATTAGTTACTCTATTTTTACAGTTTGCTATAAAAATTAGTGACTTGAATCTCATACCATATATCTACCACATGAAGCTGAATCTCATACTACATATATATCATATGAACCTAAATCTTATATCACATGACTTTTATGCCACATGAATCTAGATCTCATATCACATATATACCACTTGAACCTAAATCTCATATCCGCTAGACCTAAATCTAATTCCACTTAAATCTAAATCCAATACCACTTGAACTAGAATCTTATACTAATATACCTCAATCACTTACCAGTTGAATCTGAATCACATACCACTTAAACCTGAATCTGATACCACATGAACATGAATTTGATACCATATGAACTTGAATCTCATATTAGTTGAACCTAAATCTCATACCATTGAACCTGAATTTCATACCACTTGAACCTGAAAATCATACTATATGAATCTGAATTTGATATCACATGAACCTGAATCTCATATCATATGTACTTAATACTATGTACACCTGAATCTCATACAACATGAACCTGAATTTTATACCACCTTAATTTGAGACCACATGAATCTGAATCTCATACCATTTTACCTGAATCTTATACCACTTGACCTTAGTTTGATACCACATAACCTGTAACTTGTAGATTGGGTTGCCAGCTTATTCCCTTATTTTGTATAGTTTTGCTGCAATTCTAAATTTAGGTCCTTAACTGATCAAACTTTAAAAGTTTGAGGAAAAATAAAAAAGTGAATCGCGGGGCTATAAAAACTCCCACCTGTCTACTGTTACACGCGTCGGCTTTGTTGACCATTGTTACAAACTTTCACGGCTTATCCTGAGACAATTCTTCTCTCCCTTTTCTTCACGGCTCGAAATTATTCCTCAAATCCCCAAACCCTAACTCAATCTCTTCTCTTCAAGCTTCCCGGGTTTGATCGCTCATGGCTGTGTTATTGGAGGATATTGTGCAGTCGATTGAGCTATGGCTAAAGCTGTTACGGAAGACACCACAGCCCTACGTCGACCCTGACCTCGACCCGGTTCTGCTTGTTCCTGGTATCGCTGGATCGATTTTGCACGTCGTTGATCATGCCAATGGAAGAGACGAGAGGGTTTGGGTTCGGATCCTTGGTGCGGATTATAAGTTCCGGACTAAGCTTTGGTCTCGCTTCGATCCTTCCACCGGTAATTTATCGTCCGTACATTTTCTTATGTTTAGGTGAAACGCGGGGAAGAAGAGTTGTTTGGTTTCCCTTGCACGTACTCAATTTGATCTCCAGACTTTGATTCTATTGGTGATTTTTTTTTTTCCGTCGATGCTGGTGATTTCAAGAGAAAGCAGAGTAACTACATATGGATTGCTGAAGTAGTAAAGATTAGAACATTGTAGTTGCAGTAGTTTGCTCTGACATGTTATTGTTTTGATGATCTTTCAGCCCAGAAAAGTGTCTTGTCTCTTTTTAATAAATGTTTCTGCTGTCCTTGTGACGCAGGCCGGACCATGACCTTAGATGAAAAAACTAGCGTTGTTGTTCCAGAAGACAGACATGGTCTCTATGCAATTGACACTTTAGACCCTGATATGGTAAATATACATATCGTCTTGTCGGAGCATTTCATTATGATTACTGATGTGTGCTTTCTTTTCATATGGATATTGGATATTGGATCCAAATCTTATTCATGCATTTTCTTCCTGTACTTAGCTGGAATTGGCAATTTCTTTCACTGCACCAGATTTCTTAAACCTGAAATAGGAAAATGCGACAAAAATCCTGATTACTGGTATCACTGCTAAGAATGTTGTAACTATGAATTACTAGTGGGTGTAATAAGTAAGTGCTTCTCTTTATGCCAGATCATTGGACGTGAATGTGTCTACTATTTTCATGATATGATTGTTGAAATGATCCGATGGGGCTTTCAAGAGGGAGCAACACTCTTCGGGTTTGGGTATGATTTTCGACAAAGTAACAGGTAGATTATCTTTTCTGATGGGACTGGTGATACCATCTATTTGGAACAGAACGGCATTATTTTTTTTTGTTTTAGGTTAAATAACCCATCATTTAATGCATTATTTTCATTTTACTGATTTTTTTTGTCTAGAACCAATGTCATTTGAAAGCTAATGCTCTATCCACCTAACAATCGTTTGAATAATTTTTTCACATAGTACTTACGTTTTTATGAAATTTTTTCCACACCCTTAAAGTGTAGAGTTTCAAAGGGTATACAAGTTTAGTGAAATAATCACTAAAGATGAGAATAATGCATGAAATGATCCGTTGTTTAATCACAAACAAACACATATTTAGATTTTCTGCATGCCTTGATCTTCCTGTCAGAATGAGATGTTCCATGCTTATGTTTCATTACTGGCAAACTAAGACTTTCCATTCACAAAAAATTATTCTGCAAAATACACATTGGAGGCCAATTATCACTGAAAGAAAAACACTAGGAACCACCAGACCAGAAATATGTAGACAGATGTTTGCCTTCTGAGTACTTGCATCTTTGTGATCTGGTGCACCAAAGAGCAAGAGCTATTCACCTTATCCCAAAAGACACTTGAGTTTCTCTCCTTTCATAAATAATAGGCTGCTGCAGTAAGGGCCCCTCTGCAGTGCTGTGCAAATCTACTGCTACCTCTGACTTTTAAACCATCCAGTGAGCTCATCTCTCCACCTGCCTGCACTCTTGTGCAATGTTAGCTAAGGAAAGATGGAAGGCCATAATGCAGCAGAGATAAAGCATTTAAAGAGCATATGAATGCTATTTTTTTCAGCTTTAGAACGCAAATAACATCTTCCCTCATTTCTTTAAATTCAGAATCTTCTAAACGCTTATATTTTAGAGCAGTGGTTAGGGACAGTAACATCATTCTAAGCACTTATATACCAAGTGGGGGCATTTTTTGTGCTCAAAGTTAAGTTGTTGTTGGGTCAATCATTTCTGTTGTCTAGAATTTAGATTGCTGAGTGCAATTATTGTTAGTATATTATGAAGGGGAGAAACTAAGTTCCTAATTTCATTTTTTTTAATCATGGTATAGCAATTTTTTTATTGAAAGTAAAATATTGGAGGAAAGGAGCAAAGCCATCTGTGGTCGATAATGAAGGGGTCATAGCTTCCTGTGGTTTGACTTTGGATTTGTCTTTAACAGAATTTGAAAGTTTAGTTGTCACTCAGAACCACCCGGAATCCTTAAAATAATTCCCTAGTCATTAAAGAAATGACCCTCAAATAGCATATTTTATATCAACTGTATCTGTAGAAAGTTGTCGACTTGGCTAGAGGAGCTTCAATGTAAGAGCCAATTCATATTAACTTAAGTCAAATGACTTATTTTTATTTTTACATTTTTTTTGCTTGAAACTAATTTCATTTTAAAGCCAATATTATGAAGATGCAATAATCCATTTGAAAGTAAATTTTCATAATGTTGTTAAATTTTTATGAATTTTTATTTTTTAATGCCTTAAACTAGAAAAATTCATAAAAATTTAGTAGGATTACAAAAATTATATTTTCAATGGATTATTGCAGCTACATAATATTGGCTTTTAATTAGAATTAGTTTCAGGTAAAAAAGACATGAATAAAAATAAGTCATTTTTTAGTCAATTGACTTGAGTTAAAATGAACTGGGTGTAAATTTTCATAATGTTGTTAAATTTTTATGAATTTTTTTTAATGCCTTAAAACTAGAAAAATTCATAAAACTTTAGTAAGATTATAAGAATTGTATTTTCAATGGATTATTGTAGCTACATAATATTGACTTTTAATTAAAATTAGTTCTGGGTAAAAAAGATATAAGAATAAAAATAAGTTATTTTGAAGTCAAGGCCCTGTTTGGTGTTAGCGTTAGCTATTAGTGTTAGAGTTTTGAAAAAGCTATCAAAGGGTAGCTTTTAGCTTCAGCTTTTTCATCTCAACCGTTAAATAAATTATCTAAAACTCTAACGTTAATAGTAAAAGCTATTCCCAAATGGGGCCCAATTGACTTAAGTTAAAATGAATTGGGTGTTATTTTTGTGTCCCTAATATCTCCTTGTCTAGGTTGTGATCACCTTATCCATCATCATTAACTTTCCTTATCCATCATCATCAACTTTGTCCATGTTGGCACAGCAACATGTTGCATTTTCCGGACGTTTTTCTTAGGTCTATAGTGATGTGGGTAACGTACCCATCACTTTTGAGTTTGGTAGGGCTATAATTGTTCTGAAACTGAAGGAAACTTCGGAGTTTGATTTCTGTTTTGTGTTGGAGCTGTTTTCTTTGACAATCTTAGTAGATCAACCATATACTACATATGATAAAGCCGGGTTAACTCCTGCATTTCCTTTAAAGGCTGCAGGACACATTGGAGTGCTTAGCAAGGAAGTTAGAATCAGTTTATACAGCTTCTGGAGGTAAAAAGATTAATATCATAACTCATTCAATGGGTGGTCTTCTGATGAAGTGTTTCATGTGTCTGCATACTGATGTAAGGACACACTTCTCTTGTTTTTGTTCTTTCATTCTGCAACAGTATATTGTTTCTTCCTTGAATGTTTTTAGTCTGCCCTGTGCTTTGCTTCATATGTTGCTGCTTTTTGATGAATTGCATAGTAACACTGTTTTTCCTGTAACTTGCATAGGTTTTCGAGAAATATGTAAAGAACTGGATTGCTATTGCTGCTCCATTTCGTGGTAAGTGGCCTGCACAAAAACATAAAGTAACATATATTGCAGTTGTTCAGGTTTACTGGAGTAAAATATGAGAGATGTTCCCTGCATGTTCTTTTTGCCTTCCCATATCCCCGACAATATGCACATTTTAGTTTGCTAGAACCTTAAAAAAAAATGGCACATAGCTTATTGTATCACCTTGTTATACGTCAAGTTTCTATTTCTTTTTATGCTGTGAAATTCAAATTGTTACTAGTCATACATCTTTAGCACCAGACTTTCCCATCCCTCCCTGACCCAAGCCAACCCTACTAACTGAATATTCCTAGCGGCTAGATGAAGATTTTACATTACTTTCTCCCTTGCTGACCCATTATGAACTATATAGTTATATTTTCATTCTCTCTCCCCTGTTGAGATACTAATGGTTTATGATAAGTTGAAACGCTTTTTTAAATAATTTCCTTAAAAACCTTTAAAATCTCAGTAAAAGATGTGATAGTGAATCTGGGCCAACAGGTGCACCTGGATATGTTTCATCAACCTTTCTAAATGGAATGTCGTTTGTTGATGGGTGGGAACAGAACTTTTTCATTTCAAAGTGGAGCATGCATCAACTGGTATGAATCTAGTACCTTTTGCATTGTTGGAGTTTTAGTTTCAGTTGTAAGGGTTTTATATCTGTGCCACCTTTGTTAAACTTCAGACTCATACAATCAGATCTCTCTCTGGTGACCTAGATTTTCTGGCAAATGCTGTTGTTTTGTATTGACTGTAGCTTTTGAGCCTTCTTGAGTTTATATAACTTGTTGCTGAAGATATAGTATCCTTGTCTGCATTGGAATTGTTCTATATTATTCCTTTTTTTTCTGTTTCTCCCTTTGAGTTTGGTATTATATGATCAGGGAGAAGAGTTGGGTAACGGTAAGTGATGGGCTTAGAGACTCTTTGGCTGCATATTTTTTATGGTTTACGCCATGTAGCTAGTAGTGTTTACGTTACTTTAACAGGGTCTGTTCTATGGGGGTTTCTGCCAGCTTTTGTTTATGTGATCAGACTTTTGGTCATATGATATGTCTTGCAGCTAATCGAATGCCCATCCATATATGAGTTGATGCCTTGCCAAAATTTTAATTGGCAACATATTCCATGTTTGGAAATATGGAAGGAGAAGCGAGGTTCTGATGGACAAACTCGAGCTATTCTAGAATCTTACGGCCCAAAAGGGAGTATAGAAATTTTGAAGGAAGCTCTTTCAAGTAACACTGTAAGCTACTTCCTTGACTTTCATTTTTTGCATGATATCTAACATCAATGGGTGATGTGTGATGCTCAATAACAGAAGCAAACTGATAGAGACTATTGAGGTTTATCAATAAATTGTGTGGGTAATTATGCATAACTATATTGCTTATATGGGCTACTAAGTCCGAGTTTCTGATTGTCAGGTCAATTACGATGGGGAGGAATTTGCTTTGCCTTTCAACTTGGAGATTTTGAAATGGGCTGATGAGACTCGTGATTTGCTCTCTCATGCTAAACTTCCCTCTCAAGTCAAATTCTACAATATATATGGGATGAGTCTTGAGACACCTCACAGTGTCTGGTAATAAGCTGGATTGATTTATTCTTTTTTGTTCTTTTCATTTGTTTTGTTGTATTTGTTCACAATGTTATTGCACCTGCAACCGCGCTCTTTCATTCTAGATGTATCGGTAACTCCTTTTTTATGGTCTGCAGCTATGGTAGTGAGAAGAATCCTGTCAAAGACATGCAGAAAATACGGTATTTTGAGGTGGTCTTCTTTTCTGTACCTTTCACTGTCCTAGTGTCCTTGTATTTCATGTTGCATCTGTTTTGATCCACTGAAGCTTAAATTTCTTGTTTTCCTTTTCCCTTTTTGTAGAAAATCTTGATTTATTTGTTAACAAATTGAATAGCATCTCTCTTTTTGTGGTCTTTGATCTGGATCTCAATACTTGCTGTACTGAAACAGAATAACTTTCTTTAACTTGACAGCCTACATATGTATGTGTTGATGGAGATGGAACAGTCCCAGTTGAGTCAGCAAAGGTTTGTCAAAGCTTATTGATTATGATGCTTCTGGCTTCTAGAAATACTTGAATGATATGTGAAAAGAATGAGGCAGGAGGACAAAAGATTGTAATTAGATAGTGTAACAATAACCAATAAATGCAAATTTGATAAGTAGAGAAAGGAATCATTGTGCATTATCATGGAAAGGATCCAGCATTTCAATCCAATAGCTTATTCCCGGGAACAAGAAAAGAATGAGGGACAGTGACTTCTGGATTCTGTTATTTCAACAATGAATCGTGAGATTGCTGAATGTCTTTCAATTTTCAGGCGGATGGACTTGTTGCTGAAGCAAGAGTTGGTGTCCCTGGTGAGCATCGTGGAATTCTTAGCGATCATCGTGTTTTCCGCATCCTCAAAACCTGGCTAAAGGTAGGCACTCCAGATCCTTTCTACGACCCAATAAACGACTATGTAATTCTGCCCACATCATTCGAAATGGAAACCCACCGAGAGAAAGGCTTACAAGTCACGTCACTCAAAGAGGAATGGGAGCTTATTTCAGATTATCAAACTGACCTTGATGAGAAAACCGAGGAAGAGCCAACAATAAGCTCGATAGTTGTTTCCCCAGCAGGCAGCCATCAAGCTTCGCAGGCAAAGGCTTGTGCAACGCTAATCATTCATCCCGAGCATGAAGGTAAGCAACATGTCGAGTTAAATGCATTGAGCGTTTCAGTTGATGCCTAAGGTTTGAGTTGTGCTGGGAAAGATGAGTAATGTATAGATCACCGTTGAAAGGGTGTATCTCGTATCGTGTATGTTTAATTGTACAGAAAGCCCTAATGGAGAGACGGTGTCTGTCTGTGATCTTGTCTCATTGCCCCTGTCAATAGTCATGGTGTGTGCTGGAATCTACTACTTTACTGTTGATCTCGTATGTTCTAATATCAACGGCAGAACATGGATTTTAGTAAGCCCCTTCGTCAGGCCGTACCTAAATTTCTATCACGGGGATCTATTGTTCAAGTTCCACTGCAAAAGTATAGGGAAATGTATGACGCTTTAATATATGATCAAGGTTTTAGGTTAATTGTAATGGTCTTGAGGCTTCTTTCTGTCGAAGACTGATTAATTCCTGTGAAGGTAAATGAAATCAACTAACGCGAAAATCTGGTAAGATTTTACTTCTATTGCGTTGTATCATTTTTAGGTTTAGAAGAGAACTTTAATTTTGGGAAACGGAAAGGTTAGTTTGATTCACGTTTTTGTATCCAAATATTTCGTTATTAATACTACTTTGTGCTCTAATATTTTTCATTTTTTCACTTTTAAAAATTGGATGTTACATCTAAAACCATTATACAAGCTTATATACTTCAATGACAGGACAAACTTATAGGCTACTTTCGAATATAGAATCTTTAAAGTAATAATAATTGAAGCAATTAGGTGAGTCATATTAAGTTTGGGTTTAATTGAGTTAGCATTAACTCGTATACAGGTTAGGTTTATGTTGGGTTATTTGAATTCAAGTTGATTTCAGATTCAGGTTGAGTTAGGATGGGTTTAGTTAAAGTTGAGTCAATTTCAGTCTCAGCTAACTTTTAGGTTGACTATTGGGTTCACTCAAGTTACTGGTGTATAGACCAAAATGACCGAATTAATTCAGTTTTTTGTTAAAATTTTTGTTAAAATTTAAATTAAAGAATTCAATTTTTTTGGTGCAAGTTATGGTTTATGTTAGGTTTTGTATATAGGTTTTAAAGTTTAGGGTTAGGGTTTTGGGTTTAGGTTTAGGTTTAGGATTTAGGGTAAAGATTAGTGTAAGGATTAGGGTTAGGATTAGCATTAGGGTTTAGGTTTATGACTTAGAGTTTAGATTTAGGTATAAAGTTTACAATTAGGAGGATTAAGGGTTTATGGTTAAGGTTAGGGTTAGAGTTTAGGGTTTTAGGGTTAATAAGTATACATTGGAGATAAATAAAAAGAGTTCAATAAAACATTTGACCATCTTAACTGTATTAAAAATTGTGGGCAAATAATTGAAAACAAATATTATTTTTTTTGCTACTTGAAATGTGATTGAAACTCCTAAAATCCTAGAAGATTCCTAAGCTAGTAAATCCCAAAAGACCTCTAAACAAACCAAAATAGGTTATTTTGTTAATTTATTTTTCAAATTCCATAACATCCCTAAACAAAAAATATTTTTAAACTTCTTAAATTTGATTGCCATAATTAATGTACAATTTAGATAAATGATCAATATATAAAAAATTATATATTTTTTAATATTTGCCGATCATATCTTTTATATTGATTTGCATATAAATCAGGTTTCATCAGGTTTAGTTATTAGGTTAATTTAGGTTTGGGCTATTTGAAGTTTGGATCTTTCAGGCTTGAGTTTTCTTAGGTTTTACTTAATTCGAGTTCAAGCTCAGGTTGAACTTGGGTCATTGAGTTTTTTCATCAAATCGGGTTAGGGTGGTTAGGTTTGGATGGGTTGGACTAAGTCTTTAGGTTAAATTAGATTTTGTCACCCTACATCTACAAAACATTATAGAAACCTATCTATTAGCATGCATATAGAATTTATGATTTCAAATGAGACAACAATTGTCAAAGTAATAGAACATCAACTTTACTAGTGAATGATTTTTTTTGTCCTAAGGAAATGTGTATACAAAACATACATCCTCTATTTTGAAAAGGAACTTGGTTCAGGCTAAACTGAACCACTACTCCCTAAACTGTACAGTTCATCTTTAGCAGAGAAATGTTGCCGATTGCATCATTAACTTCATCTATTGTACAAGCCGTCAAATATACAAGGAAATCTCACCCTTATTTTTATTAAGTCATGTCAATTTGGTCCCAAATTTTCAATTTCTAATTGTTAGTCCCATGTCACTACAAGAGAAACAAAGGAAATGCCATTGCTAAAAGTGTCGTGGAATCATCGGGAAAGCCGTAATTGCGACATTAAATATCACCGCGAAAAAAACATGGGAAATGCTTGTGCCAAAAATAAAAAAATAAAAAAAACATTGCAGAATCATCGTGGAAATGTGGCGATTATAGTCATGGCAGTCCTGCGACATTTTCCGGTGCTTCGTGTGCAGTGATTCTGCGGCAATTATTAATTATCGTACACATGCGGTGTAATGATTCCGCCGTAATTATTAATTATGGTACACATACGGCAAAATTCCAACTATAATGTAAATTGATTATTTATAAATTAGTTTACATATCTTACGTTATCTTGAGACTTCATTTTTTCTTTCAGTTTTCAAAGATAATATATATAGATCTTATATCTTATTAAGACTAGTATTCTCATTCAAACAATAAATATTAAAATCTCCAAATTTGAAATTTTTTTCGCATGTTCTGAATTAAAATGCTTCTTTAATTTAGTTATAACTTAGTTCTATTAAGCTCTCCTAAACATAAATTAAGGGATTAAACCATACAATTATCATCCTTAATTAAACAGATTAAAGCTATACTTTTGTTAAAAAAAATTATAACCTAAAGCTTAAGATGTTTTCATTCCATTTTAAAAATATTATAATTTTAAATCTTAGCTTGTTAATCTCTAATGATAAAATTGCGAGAATAACTTTAAATGTTAGCTAGTTATTTGTGCATTCTATTTTAATGAACAAAAAATTTCACAGATGCGTCTTTCAATTGGAATAACTTTACAACTATTACTTTTAATTAGGAGTTAAATCGCTGAACATAGTTATCTCATCAATAATTTTAGCTAAAATTCATTTGTTTCAATTCCCGCTGTAATTGCCAATATATATTTTAAATTTATGAGGATGATCGTAGTTGTTGAATTTGCAATAATTTTATGCTCCATTTTAGAAAAGGTAGAATTTGCATGAGTAGATAGTTTAAAAGGGTAATTAATTTTGATTATTAAATATTAAATAAAATAATCAAATTAAGAATGTTGATAATAATAAATTGATAGATTTACAAGTTATAACGTTGTTCAAAGATGTAATAGTTTCCTCTAATTTTTCGATAATCATGTGCGGAATAATCATGCAGATAAATAATACATAAAACTATTTCAGAATTTAAAATTTAACACAGCCATATAAAAAATAATTAAATTTTAAACTTTAAATCTTCCATATTAAATCGTGGTACATGATTAGTTAAACCAAACCTAAACCCACCATTGACTGTAAAGAGAATCAATCTCTTGGACAAGTCAAGATTTGAACTCTGACCAATTATATAATATGATGGTCTATATGCCTATTGGGTTAAGACTCAATCAGCAAGAGATCAAGTTTTGAAGCTTATCCATATAATCAAATACTGTGATATACCACTTATTATGAGTATGCGGTATATAAGTTATTTTGGTATGTCGGAATCTCATCTATGTGAATAGGAATTTGAACCATTAGCTTATTGTCACACATATCTAGGACTGAAACTTGTGTTGAGAAAAATTTGAGGAATCTCACACAAAAACTATTTCCAACTAGAATATAACTATCTCTGACCATTATCCTGTTAGTGCTGTGCTCAAAAGCCAATCACGAGATGATTGTATTTTTGTACATTGAGTCATGATATTTTATTAAGGCATTAATCCAGCAATTATGTTTGTTGTTCTATTTCGGCGTAACGTAATAAACATAATTGTAACCCTAGAATAATGATATTCTCAAATGTTCCTGTAGCGGGTTACAATAATACATAACGACTAGCATATGTGGAGATTAATATAAGATATGTAGTCTACATATGGATACAAGTTGGAGAACTTGTATACTGGACTGACCCACCATGAGAACATTACATGGATCGTTATATAAGTGTCATAAGTGATTCTCATAGTGATCATGGTATACGTAGTCCTTTGACCTAAGGTCATCAAGGTTCCCTACATGTGAGTCACATACTTTGATACTTTCCTTTGTTGCTCGTAACTGAGAGAACTTGAAGGAGGTCATTGGGTATGTCACATATCATGCGAAGGGATTTGTATGATCAAGATGGGATTTGTCCCTCCTATGTAATGGGAGTGATATCTTCGGGTCCCTTGATAGAGTGAGACTTAGAAAATGCATTGCCATACTTGGATGAGTTGATACGATATCAATGTCATCAGTTTAAGTTAGTTTACTCGGTAATCAAGAAACCAAAGATTGGGCTATACGAGAGTGACACATTCCATGTCTCGTGCCTATTTTTGATATCTTGGACAAAGGGACAATGGCATAGATGGGTAATGATCATAAAGGTTTAGTCGAATCACTGACAATTTTGTCACTTGGGTAGCAATGATGTGTTGCTAGACACTGCTCATTACTTATGATCATAAATGTGATTTATGATCATTGCCAGGTGGTAAGAGCCTAATGGGTTGCACACATAGAGCTATTTGGATTATTAGAGTGCATGGGCTAATTATTTGAGTTATGGTTTCATAATAATTTCGTGTTAATAATGGGCCCAAAGAGCCATTATTAAGCCCGAAATTAAATCCTAATTGGATTAGGGCTTTGAAACCTATTAGGCCTAGAAGTTGAGTCTCACTATAAATATAACTTTTAGTGAGAAATTCGTAGCCTTTACCCTAGCCTCCCAAAGAGGACAGCTGCACTTTTCTCTTGCAATTCCTTAGAGGACGCAAACTAGCACTGCGAGCCCAAGAGAAACACATTTGTCGGGACGTAGTGGAAGCGTGGTGATCCCTAGAAGCTCATGTGGATACCATAGAGAGCTTGAATACGTCAACTGTTCAGGTTTTTGTGATTTGACTCTACAGTTGGGTGAGATATCTCAACCAAATTAAGTATGAAAATTTTCAAACACCCGGTTTACCCCGTTTCATTTGGATCCTGGAGGGTTTTGGTTAAATTTTACTGTGCTTGTTTGGCTCCTGAAACCCTACATCTCCTTGATTGAACAATAAAAACAAAGGAGTGAGAAAAATAAAATTATACTCCCTCCATCCCATAAAGAATGATACATTTTTTTAGACAAGAATATTAAAGTGTAGGTAGTTTATGATATTTTTTTTCATTTTTATCCCTAAAAATAAAATTTAAAAAATGAATTTTTGGGTTATGTATAGTGAGAGTTCAAACGACCATTGAAAAAGAAAAGATTCCTTTTGAAATTTTGTGTTGTTAGAGTTTTAATGAAGATTAAAAAAAGAAAAGATTTCTTTTTAGATTTTGTGTAGTGAGGCTTTTAAATAAGGGTGGTAAAGTGAATTGGATGTTAAAAATATTTCAAAAAGGGAAATGCTTCATCCTTTTTAGGATGCCCAAAAAAGGAATATGTTTTATCCTTTTTGGACGGAGGGAGTATTAGTTAATTATAGAAGGACTAAATGATTTGTTAAGGAACAAAATTTAGTGTATGTTTGTATGAGCATCATATGATTTCAAAAGGTCCAAAGAATTTGAGAGGCAAATCATTACTAAATATCTATAATTACTAGTTTTGAACATTTATAACCTTCCAAGAGTTCAGTGGGGGCAAGTGTCCCCATTGCCCCCATTGTTGAGCCACCCAATTAGGAGGACCCCAGGTGGCACCTCAGGAAGACCCCTCTGACGCTCAAGTTAGTAAATGACAATGATATTCAATCCAGGGAAATATGAGAGATGCTTCATGTATAAATAGCCATATGGTGGGCTTTATGGACCTAGAACCTAATCTCTAAGCCTGCATAAGCTGTCATGGGCCTTCATCATTTATTGACCCTATTTTCTATCTTTGTATACAGGTGACCAGGGTCAGCTAGGTACCCCACTTTTCCCTTGCTCACTAGATCCTAAAGTACTTTTTGTATTATATGGATAATGGGGAATTTTTTTTGTAAAGAGTGCTTATCATTTGGCTTTCACTTTGTAACGTGAATATATAGATGTTTACATTGAAGATCAGAAGTTTTGTGCATGGTTGGGGACATTATATTTGCTCCTAAATGTGCTTAGTTTTGTTAGAGAGGCATATTCTAATTCATTAGCGCCATGTGGTAATCTTTGTTGTATTGGGATGGATGTGGAGTCGAATTGTGTAGTGTGTGGCAGCATGTTGGGTTTATCATGCATATTTTTTTTAGTATGTCTTGTTTGAACAAGGCCTATGACATACACCATCCTTTTAATTGGTTTTGAGTGATTTATAGCACTAGGTTTGCTCAGGGGAAAAATAGTAATTTTGAACTTAAGGAGGACAAGCATGGGGGTTAAAATAACATTTTTAAACCAAAACACAAGTTAAACAAGTTTTGCTTAAGTGTTAATCCCTAGTTACTATTTAAGGAATAAGTAAATTAGCAAAACTTAAAAAAGTTCAAGGAGGCGAAGCAATTGTATATAAAAGCTGGTTGAGGAAGGGGTTGTTAGTGTTGTGCCCAAAAGCCAATCATGAGATGATTGTATTTTTGCACATTGAGTCATGATATTTTATTAAGGCATTAATCCAGCAATTATGTTTGTTTTTTTGTTTCTACGTAACTTAACAAACATAATTGTAACCCTAGAATAATGATATTCTTAAAAGTCCCTAGTCTAGTATTATTGTGGAGCGGGTTGCAATAATACATAACGACTAGTATATGTGGAGACTAATATGAGATATGTAGTCTACATATGGGTACAAGTTGGAGAACTTGTGTACTGGACCGACCCACCATGAGAACACTACATGGATCGTTATATGAGTATCATAAGTGATTCTCATAGTGATCATGGTATATGTAGTCCTTCGACCTAAGATCATCAAGGTTCCCTACATGTGAGTCACATACTTTGATACTTTCCTTTGTTGCTCGTAACTGAGTGAACTTGAAGGAGGTCATTGGGTATGTCATATATCATGCGGAGGGATTTGTATGATCAAGATGGGATTTGTCCCTCCTATGTAACGGGAGTGATATCTTCAGGCCCCTTGATAGAGTAAGACTTAGAAAAATGCATGGCCATGCTCAGATGAGTTGATATACGATATCAATGTCATCAGTTTAAGTTAGTTTGCTCGGTAATCAAGAAACCAAAGATTGGGCTATACGAGAGTGACACATTTCATGTATCGTGCTTAGTCTTGATATCTTGGACAAAGGGACAATGGCATATATCAGTGATGATCATAAAGGTTTAGTCGAATCATCGACAATCTTGTCACTTGGGTAGCAATGATGTGTTGCTAGACACCGCTCATTGCTTATGATCATAAATGTGATTTATGATCATTGCCAACGTGATAAGAGCCTATTGGGTCACACATATAGAGCTATTTGGATCATTAGAGTGCATGAGCTAATTATTTGGGTTATGGTTTCACTTTAATTTCGTATTAATAATGGGCCCAAGAGTTGAGCCATTATTAAGCCTGAAATTAAATCCTAATTGGATTAGGGCTTTGAAACCCATTAGGCCTGGAAGTTGAGTCTCACTATAAATACAACTTCTAGTGAGAAATTCGTAGGTCTTCTTGCCCTAGCCTCCCAAAAGGACCGCTCACTCTTCTCTTGCAATTCCTTGGAGGACGCAAGCTAGCACTGCGAGCGCAAGAGAAACGCATCTGCCGGGACGTGGTGGAAGCGTAGTGATCCCGAGAAGCTCATGTGGATACCATAGAGAGCTTGAACACGTCAACTGTTTAGGTTTTGTGATTCGACTCTACAGTTGAGTGAGAGATCTCAACCGAAAATTAGGTATGAAAATTTTTGAACACCTGGTTTGCCCCGTTTCACTTGGATCTTGGAGGGTTTCGGTTAAATTCCGCTGCCCTGTTTGGCTCCCGAAACCCAACAGGGGTTTCACTACAATTCACTTATTTCTTACTCCTCACTTTTGTAGCTCACTCTCTCCCTTTCCATCTCTTGCTCAAATCTCACCAAAATCATGATTTCTTGTTGCCCAATTAATTGGTCGCTCATTTTAAGTTGGTTTTGTTTTGGAACTTTTTGGTGCATTTTTTACCTTGTGCATGCATTTGGGTGAAAGGTAACTACTTGTTCTTGATGATTTCATGTTTCTAGACCATAATGGAGCTTAGTTTTTTTGGGTTTGAGTTAATTTGGTACCATGAACCTTGTTTGCGCTTTTGAACCTCAGAAACCTTAATGGAACCTTTGTACTTGAATTTGAAGCTTGTTGTGCTTGATTGTTGCAAGTTCAAGGTTAATTGAGGTAAGATATCATAAAAATCATATGAATTTATGAATGGTGTTGATAGGTAGATGTTATGATCATGGACTAGTGATGTTTGATGGTTTCTGTGGTGTTTGTGGACACCATAGGATTGGTTTAAATGGTGCATTGTAGCCAAATGCATGTGTACATTCAGGTTTGAGGCAAGAGGAGTGTCCCTAGGGTAGTTAAGAGGCATTAGAAGGCCCCAAAATGCCTAAGGGGCATAGGAAGAGGTGTAGGCCACGAAGGCCTAGTGCTGAGGCTCTAGGGTAATATTACCCTGGCGCTACAACACCATGAGGCCTCAGGTCAATACTACTAAGGTGCTACAGTGCCACCAGCGGTACTCTAATGCCATAGACAAACCAAGGGCCATTTTGGCTTTTAATGGATCTGAGGGAGGCCTAAGGGTGTGCCTAAGGGTGTTTAAGGGTTGGGGTTGTCTAAAGGCACTCTTGAGACCAAGACTCCTCCATGAGTTAGGAGTTTCCTAAGGATTTTGTGGGTTACAAGAGTACCCATAGAAGAAACTAGAGTATAAGCGCCATAATAGGACACCATTAGTTCAGGTGTAGGGTTTAGTCCCATCAGGAGCTTGGATGCCTATCCTAACACAACAAGGTGTTGGAGAGTTGGGAAAAAGTAATAATCTATAATTTGCCCCATTCCATCCACACTAAAGTAGCGTAGAATTTGCCTTCTCATCCCAGATTCTTCCATTTGTCTATTTTCTTAAAAGGTAATAGAATGAACTTCAGGTGCTTATTTTTTAGCTTGGTTGATCGGGCCAATGGGTTTGAGATCATGATGCGAGAACCTTATTGCACTTTGGTGGGTTCCATGGAACCTAATGACATGAGTTTATCCATAGTGCACTCTTGGTAGGATTATGAGGTGGAAGCTTAGTAGACAAGTGCCCTAGGCAAGTCTAAGGACTTGGAGGCATTATGTGATGGCTTCGTACACCTAATGAGTTCCTTTGAACTTAAGCAAGGTGCATCCACCATTTTAACCTATATAGCAATCGAGGGAAGGTTAAATGGTGAGCTAAGCTCATTAGTGTTAGTGTTGTGCCCAAAAAAGCCAATCATGAGATGATTGTATTTTGGTACATTGAGTCATGATATTTTATTGAGGCATTAATCCAGCAATTTTGTTTGTTGTTTTGTTTCTGCGTAACGTAATAAACATAATTGTAACCCTGGAATAATGATATTCTTAAACGTCCCTAGTCTAGTATTATTGTGGAGCGGGTTGCAATAATACATAATGACTAGCATATGTGGAGACTAATATGAGATATGTAGTTTACATATGGGTACAAGTTGGAGAACTTGTGTACTGGACCGACCCACCATGAGAACACTTCATGGATCGTTATATGAGTGTCATAAGTGATTCTCATAGTGATCACGGTATATGTAGTCCTTTGACCTAAGATCATCAAGGTTCCCTACATGTGAGTCACATACTTTGATACTTTCCTTTGTTGCTCGTAACTGAGTGAACTTGAAGGAGGTCATTGGGTATGTCACATATCATGCGGAGGGATTTGTATGATCAAGATGGGATTTGTCCCTCCTATGTAACGGGAGTGATATCTTTGGGCCCCTTGATAGAGTGAGACTTAGAAAATGCATGGCCATGCTCCGATGAGTTGATATATGATATCAATGTCGTCAGTTTAAGTTGATCTACTCGGTAATCAAGAAACCAAAGATTGGGCTATACGAGAGTGACACATTCCATGTCTCGTGCTTAGTCTTGATATCTTGGACAAAGGGACAATGGCATATATCGGTGATGATCATAAAGGTTTAGTCGATTCACCGACAATCTTGTCACTTGGGTAGCAATGATGTGTTGCTAGACACCGCTCATTGCTTATGATCATAAATGTGATTTATGATCATTGCCAACATGGCAAGAGCCAATTGGGTCGCACACATAGAGCTATTTGGATCATTAGAGTGCATGGGCTAATTATTTGGGTTATGGTTTCACTTTAATTTCGTATTAATAATGGGCCAAGGAGTTGAGCCATTATTAAGCCCGAAATTAAATCCTAATTGGATTAGGGCTTTGAAACCCATTAGGCCTGGAAGTTGAGTCTCACTATAAATACAACTTTTAAGTGAGAAATTCGCAGGTCTCCTTGCCCTAGCCTCCCAAAAGGACAGCAGCACTCTTCTCTTGCAATTCGTTGGAGGACGCAAGCTAGCACTGCGAGCGCAAGAGAAACGCATCTGCCGGGACGCGGTGGAAGCGTGGTGATCCCGAGAGGCTCGTGTGGATACCATAGAGAGCCTGAACACGTCAACTGTTCAGGTTTTGTGATTCGACTCTACAGTTGAGTGAGAGATCTCAACCGAAAATTAGGTATGAAATTTTCGAACACCCGGTTTACCCCGTTTCACTTGGATCCTGGAGGGTTTCGGTTAAATTCCGCTGCGCTGTTTGGCTCCCGAAACCCAACAATTAGGTCTATAAGCCAAGACTTGGTAGGAGCGAGTTAGAGGCCAGAACTTTGCTAGGCATAGGGTGACTCCCGTGCATGGAATAGGTAAATGAGAAGTGCCATAAGACTAAAACTAGTGCGCATTGAGTTTAGCCTCACACTATATGAGCTTATACTAGACTACATGTGATATATGTGTGTGTGTGTTTGCGTGCGTGCGTGAGTGTGTCCTCAGTGTTTTTCATGTAGGTTGACGTATGCTTTACTAAGATAGTAAATTTTCACTTCTCTTAGTGTTTGATGTGCATATATTGTGTTACGGCCCTTTTAGCGGGAAACTCGGAGGAAGGCGGTAAATTAATAAATTCCTAGTTTAATACCTTATTTTAAGTTACTTAGTGATATCAAGTAGGTTAGGCAAGGTTTACTAGGTTCTGAGGAGCTTATGAAATCAAAAGAGGTTGGGGGTAAAATGGTAATTTTGTATCATAAGGTGTCGAGCCAAGTCCCAGGTGTAGAAAATGTGTTTTAAAACTTAACCCTTGCGTAGCACCCACAAATTTGTTTAAGTGTTGAAGGTTTGACCAAGAGTTACTATTTTGGGAAATGGGTTTTTTGACAAACTAAAGAAAGTTTGAGGGTTTAGTGAAACAAAAGTTTATAACTTGGTGGAGAAGGGGTTTGGTTGCTACTATTCTTCATTTTCCCTTCCAAACCCGAGCTTTATCTTGTCCTCTTCATTTCTTCTTCAATTCCTCCACAAATCCTTGTGCTCTTGGTGAAAATCAAAGGTTCCAAGTGTGTACAAGCTTTGGGTAGCTCATTTTAAGAAGATTTTGTGCATTGGAGGCTCTTGGACACGTTTTTCTTGCTTGGATTTGTTTTGTGGATGAGGTAATTTGAAATCATTGATGTCTTCTTGTTTGTTTGGCATTTTGATGCATGGGTTTTGCCTGGTTGGCCTTGTTTTGATTCCATGTGATAGCCGAAGGGCTATCACCCACGAGACCTTCTAATTTGCTAACTTGACAATACCCTTGGAAATGTCATAGCCCCAACCTCGGGGCATTCTCCACACCACCATCGGAAAGTTATACGACCAACTTTGGGAAAAAGATGGTCCTCGTCACCCTCGGATTTGCGAAGCTACCAACCTCAAAAAAATAGATCCACCATCCTCGACAGAGGAAAAAGTTTTCCAAAGATGGTCCGCTCTTCCGAAGGTCCTTCCTTAGTAGCCATCGGGGGTAAATCTCTGCCCAAAGGGGTCTCACGGAGAAATGACAAATACGGTTAAAGAGTCTCTAACAAAGAGACCTTGTACATGGCCCTACCCTCTGGCTAGAACTACCTACGACCAATTGGAGATACCCGTCTCTGAAGGTACAGACCAGATCTAGCCGAACAGTGTCATGATCTGGATAGGCTGTGCAGAATGGCCTCCTCCCTCTACCCTCCTATAAATACTTAGGAGGGCCCTTGGTAAGAACAACGGGACTCTCTGTTCTGTACTCCTTGCTCTCAAACAACTTCTCTCTTGTGTATTGACTTAGGTGTCGGAGGCTCCTTCCCTGGAAACATACTCCGGGGAGCTCCTAACCCGCATTCTTCAAAGTCTTGCAGATATCTTCTCAACGGAAGTCTCCCCTTCAGGACCACGAGGATGCTGCCAGGCATCAATAAGTTTAACATTAAGGGTTACACAATGTAAGTACCTTAGAGGCATTCCATCTAAACCCTAAAAGAAAATTAATGTAATATGGTGAAACCATGACCCAGGTGAAGCTATATACGAAGACACAAAAGAAGGATCCTTAGGCACACCCTAGTGAGCTTCTATGTGAACTCAGAAGTGCTGAAGCCCAAAAACACTAAAAGACAATGCAAGAGTACAGTGCTTATGATGGAGATACCAATGTGGATAAACATACACCCATAAAAAAGTGGTGACATCATGGAAAGTGGCAAAGACACCCTAGAGTGTACTAGAACATTCTTAAGTGCACCATTGTGTACCATTTTGTGCAAGTATGTGCATGTGGTGGCTTTGAAGCATATGGACTTAAAGAACATTTTATGGGAATGATATCTATCATTCCAATGGCAATGTGGGCTACAATGTGGACCACTAAGAGGTGGAAAACACTAAGGCAACATGAAGACACTTCAAGAAACATTAAAATGCTCTTAGGTGCACTCTTAAGTGCACTTGTGTTCAGAACAAAGTTTGAGGGCCTAGTTGGCCGAATGAAGTGTCAAAGTGGGTTCTTAATATGAACCACTTGAGAAGCTAAACAGGTTAAAAAAAATTCCAAAATGACTTAAGTGACTTGGAGGAAGGTTGGACCAAGAATCCAAAGTCAATGGTCATGGTGGCTACACATTCGGCCAAGTTTGTTTGCATGGTCCTCAATGGCTATTCAAGGCAGCTTCTTGGCTACTTCTTGGTGGCTTCCTAAGGCCCTTTAACCAAGCTAATCTCCTACCATGAACGAAAAAAATGCCAAACCAAAGAAAGAAAATAAACTAGTCAAAAGACTAGAATGGTGGCTTCGTTGGTCTTTTCGGCCACCATTTGATTTGGTCTCTAAGGACCAATTTATGATAGATTCTTGGTTATTTCTTGGCATCCATAAGAGGGCATTAAGTCAAGCAGAGGACCTGCTGAGGGCCCAGACAAAAATGAAACAAAAAGGAAGAAAAACCAACTAAATGGCTTGGTTACAAAGCCATTCAGCCAAAATTGGTTACTGAGTCTTTCAAGGTAATTTCCAAGCTATTTCCTAGTAACTTCTTACCTCATTTACTACCCAAGAGTTAGCCCTAATACCTACCAAAGACCACCAAAAAGAATGAGAAGAAAAGGGTGTTATTGTTGTGCCTAAAAGCCAATCATGAGATTATTGTATTTTTGTACATTGAGTCATGATATTTTGTTAAGGCATTAATCCAGTAATTTTGTTTGATGTTTTGGTTTTATGTAATATAATAAACATAATTATAACCCTAGAATAATGATATTCTCAAATGTCCTTGGTCTAGTATTACTGTGGAGCGGGTTACAATAATACATAACGACTAGTATATGTGGAGACTAATATGAGATATGTAGTCTACATATGGGTACAAGTTGGGTAGCAGTGATGTGTTGCTAGACAGTGCTCATTGCTTTTGATCATAAATGTGATTTATGATCATTGCCAACATGGTAAGAGCCTATTGGGTCACACACATAAAGCCTATTTGGATTATTTGAGTGCATGGGCTAATTTATTTGGGTTATGGTTTCATGATAATTTTGCATTAATAATTGGCCCAAAAGTTGAGCCATTATGAAGCCCAAAATTAAAGCCTAATTGAATTAGGGCTTTGAAACCCATTAGGCCTGGAAGTTGAGTCTCACTATAAATACAACATATAGTGAGAAATTTGCAGCTTTGCCCTAGCCTCCCAAAAAGAGACAGCCGCACTATTCTCTTGCTATTCCCTACAGGATGCAAGCTAGCATAGCGAGCGCAAGAGAAATGCATCTGCTGGGATGTGGTGGAAGCATGGTGATCCCAAGAGGCTTGTGTGGATACCATAGAAAGCTTGAACACGTCAACTGTTCAGGTTTTGTGGTTCAACTCTATAGTTGGGTGTGAGATTTCTACCCATTTTACTTGAATCCTAGAGGGTTTTGGTTAAATTTTGCTGCACTTTTTTGGCTCCCGAAACCCTACAGTGGTATTAGAGCTACTGGTGAAACCCTAAATCAGGATTGAATGTAAAATTTCATGATATTGTGTGTTCGATTGCTTTTGGTCATGATTAATTAGATTGATTCATGATGCATGAAACTGGAACTCGTAATGAATATATGAGATATATGATGAAATGACACAAATTGGTTAGTAAGATTAACTCGAAATTGATTGGTATGAGATACCGATATGGATTAGGACTCTTGCAATGGTTGCAAAACCTTAGCGTGCATCGGATTATGGCTGTTCGGGCACTGAAAGTAGAGTACTTTTGGTGGCTCAAACGGAGGTGTCTCGGGTGCCTACTTGCTCAAAATAGAAGATCTTAGGCAACATAAGTGTAAGACAATTTTTTGCGCTGGGGACCACCTCCCGTTGACCGGCCAGTGGGACAGCCATATGCAAAGTGTCACATAAATAAAAACTGGTTAATCAATGCGTGTTAATTGGCATGCATTTTTGTTGAATGAGATTTGACATGTTATGTTGATTGGTTGTTGAAGCATGTGTGTGATTATAACCTTTGATTGGTTGTACTTGTAAATACGGTTTGTGAGTCGTGACTTTTCTTGTTACTCTTATTGTACATTCTCTTCTCACCTTTCTTTCCTCAAATGTAACTCAAGGTTTTTATTATTGATGGAATGGTACATTATGGGACCATCCAAGGTGGTATGTCCAAGGAGGTGACAACAAAAGGGCAACCAAGAAAGGAGGAGAAGGAGCTTGTGAAGACAGTTTTTTTTTCTTAGGCTTTAATGATATTCTTTTTGGCTTGAGAATGTTGCATGGTTTGGGCTATAACCATGTCACGTTTACTTTTTTGTTAGCATGAGATGCATGTTTTGTATTTGTATGTGATGCATGTATAAGACAATCAGAGATAATAATTGGTGAGATCAAAAGAAAAATCCCTCAAACCAAATGTTAAGTAATTAAATATGATGCCTTCCAAATGTTGGCACTCATCAAGACTTTGATCAAGTTTGGGTGGGTTTGCCAAAGCAAAGCACCTATGTTCATCTTGGTAAGGCCCGATGAGATAATAGTGATATCTAAAATGTCAACTTTGGGTTCAACTTAACTGAGTTATCCTAATTGGATTAGGGACTTAGAGGCATCGAGTTGGGCTTAAGTTCATGAGATGATCTTGGACAAGTGTTGTTCACCCAACTATCCAAGAGTTTCATGAGATGCAATTGGCAAGGAGTTGCCTAGCTAAAAAACTGTAACTTGAGAGAAAAGCTAAAGCTAATTCAGGTTGTGGTGAAATATGGATCTTGGCCCACTAGAATACCTTAGCAAAGAGGTGTTCCAAAATAATATCAAGGGTTATTATTTTGAGTAAAATAGTAGGAGCATTGTTTAATAAAATTCCTTATTAAATGAATTAAGATACATGACTCTTACACTGCATATTTACTGCTGTAGATAACCATGGCAGAAAACACATTGACACTTTCGTTGCGATTGATCGTTGAGAAGGAAAACTGAATAGGACCAACTTTCTCAAATGGTACCGAAACCTGAGGATTGTCCTTAAGCAAGAGAGAAAGGCTTATGTCCTAGAGCAACCCATTCTGAATGAGCCTGCTGCCACTACTCCAATAGCTGAAAGGGATGCTCACAAGAGGCATTTTGATGATGCTTTGGATGTTGCTTACCTCATGCTTATTTACCATGGAATTTGACCTTTAGAAGCAACATGAAATATGGGGCCGTGTGATATGATTGAACATCTCAAAATGCTCTTCCAAGAGCAAGTGAGGCATGAGAGGTTTGAGACCTCTAAGTCATTGTTTCAGTGCAAAATGTCTGAAGGAAGTCCCGTGCGTCCTCATGTGCTCAAGATGAATGGGTACATTGAGAATCTTGAGAGTTTAGGATTTGCTCTTCAGAAGGAGTTGGCTGTTGATGTAGTCTTGCAATCGTTGCCTGAAAGCTATAGTCAGTTCGTCATGAACTGTAACATGAACGACCTTGACAAGTCCCTCCTTGAATTGTTCAACATGTTGAGAACTGTTGAGCAAAATCTTAAGAAGGCTAAGCCCATTTTGATGGTTCAAAAGGTCAAGGGAAAGGGAAAAGCCAACAAGAAAAAAGATAAAGCTAAAGGAAAGTCCAATGCTAATTATTCTTCAGCTGCATTGAAACCATTTGGTGGTGTGGGAAAGGAAGGGGAGTGCTTCTATTTTAAGTAACTTGGATACTAGAAGTGTAACTACAAGCTCTACCTTGAAGAACTTGCTAAGGAGAAGGGAAATAAAACTTCAACTTCAGGTATTTTTGTTATAGAGGCTAACTTTTCTACTTCCTTATCTTGGGTATTGGATACTGGATGTGGATATCACATTTGTGCAAATGTGCAAGATCTAAGTAGAAGTAGAAGATTGGCCCGAGGTGAAGTGGACCTACATGTTGGAAATGGAGCAAGAGTTCCTGCCTTAGCCGTAGGGGATTATGTTCTCACTTTACCTAGTGGATTAGTTTTAGAATTAGACAACTGCTACTTTGTGCCTACTATTAGTAGAAGTTTGATTTTTGTTTCTTGCTTGGACAAGAATGGTTTTTAATTTATAATAAAGGACAAATGTTGGTTTTTTTGTTTGAATGAAATCTTTTATGGTAGTGCTCAACTTAGCAATGGGTTGTATGTTTTAGAACTAGAAAATCCAATCTATAATGTGAATACCAAGAAGGTCAGATTGATTTATTCAAACCTGACCTATCTCTGGCACTATTGCTTAGGCCATATAAATGAGACTTGCATATCCAAGCTCCATAAGGATGGACTCCTGGACTCATTTGCTTTTGAATCATATGAGACATATGAGTCATGTTTGTTGGGCAAGATGACCAAAGCCCCATTCGCAGGCCAAAGTGAAAGGGCTAATGACTTACTAGGACTTCATACATAGTGATGTATGTGGTCCTATGTCTACACATGCTAGAGGAGGCTTCCAATACTTCATTACCTTTACTGATGACTTCAGTAGATATGGCAATGTGTATCTCATGAGACATAAGTCAGAATCCTTTGAAAAGTTCAAAGAATTCAAGAATGAAGTAGAGAATCAACTCAAGAAGAGTATCAAAGTACTTCAATTAGATCGAGGTGGAGAGTACTTGGATAAAAAATTCCTTGACTATTTAAAGAAGTGTGGTATAGTATCATAACTCCCTCCACCTAGTACACATCAATGGAATGGTGTATCTGAAAGGAGAAATTGAACTTTGTTAGACATGGTTTGATCTATGATGAGTCAAGCTGACCTTCCAAACTCCTTTTGGGGACATGCTCTAGAGATAGCCCCTTTTACACTAAATCAAGTTCTATCTAAATGGGTTCAAAAGACACCATATGAGATATGGAATGGGAGGCGTCCCAGTTTTTCTTTTATGAAGATTTGGGGCTGTGATGCTTATGTGAAATGTCAATCCTTTGACAAGCTAAGGCCCAAATCTCATAAATGCCTCTTTGTTGGGTATCCCAAAGAAACAAAGGGTTATTGTTTCTACAATCCTTCTGAGTGAAAAGTGTTTGTTGCTTGAACTGGTGTCTTTCTAGAGAAAGAATTTATCTCTAAGGGAACCAGTGGGAGGAAAGTAGAACTTGATGAAATTCAAGAACAACAAGGGGACATTGAACCTGAAATGGAACCTAAATAGACACCACAAGATGTTGTGGTTCAAGAGTCTGTTCCAGTAGCACAGAGCTCATGTAGGTCTGGTAGGATTCGGCGTGAGCCCGAGAGATATGGATTTCTTGTGATTCAGACTGGTGATGTGATGCTCATGGATCAAGATGAGCCCACAACCAACTGACAAGCTATGTTGGGGCCTAACTCTGAGAAGTGGCTAGAGGCCATAAAGTCTGAGATGGAATCCATGTATGAAAACCAAGTATGAACTTTGGTTGACCCACCTGAAGGGGTAAAACCTATAGGGTGCAAATGGGTTTTCAAGAAGAAAATTGACATGGATGGTAATGTGATTACCTTTAAGGGACAATTGGTTGCAAAAGGTTTTAAGCAAATTCATGGTATTGACTATGATGAGACTTTTTCACCAATTGCCATGCTTAAATCCATCCAAATCTTATTGGCTATTGCTGCACACTATGATTATGAGATATGGTAAATGGATGTCAAAATTGCATTCCTAAATGAAAAGCTACTTGAGGATGCGTACATGACACAACGTGAGGGTTTTGTCACTCTTGAGAATGCTAATAAATTGTGCAAGTTGCAAAGGTATATTTATGGACTGAAGCAAGCTTCTCGAAGTTGGAATCTTCATTTTGATGAAGCAATTAAAGAGTTTGGATTTATCAAAAATGAAGATGAACCTTGTGTCTACAAGAAGGTTAGTGGGAGCGCTATTATCTTCTTGGTGTTGTATGTAGATGACATACTACTCATCGGGAATGATGTTCCTAAGCTACAGTCTGTAAAGACTTGGCTAAGGAAATGTTTCTCTATGAAGGACTTGGGTGAAGCCGCCTATGTGTTTGTTAGTATTGTGCCCAAAAAGCCAATCATGAGATGATTGTATTTTTACACATTGAGTCATGATATTTTATTGAGGCATTAATCCAGCAATTATGTTTGTTTTGTTTCTGCGTAACGTAATAAACATAATTGTAACCCTAGAATAATGATATTCTTAAATGTCCCTAGTCTAGTATTATTGTGGAGCGGGTTGCAATAATACATAATGACTAGCATATGTGGAGACTAATATGAGACATGTAGTCTACATATGGGTACAAGTTGGAGAACTTGTGTACTGAACCGACCCACGATGAGAACACTTCATGGATCGTTATATGAGTGTCATAAGTGATTCTCATAGTGATCATGGTATATGTAGTCCTTCGACCTAAGATCATCAAGGTTCCCTACATGTGAGTCACATACTTTGATACTTTCCTTTGTTGCTCGTAACTGAGTGAACTTGAAGGAGGTCATTGGGTATGTCACATATCATGCGGAGGGATTTGTATGATCAAGATGGGATTTGTCCCTCTTATGTAACGGGAGTGATATCTTTGGGCCCCTTGATAGAGTGAGACTTAGAAAATGCATGGCCATGCTCCGATGAGTTGATATATGATATCAATGTCATCAGTTTAAGTTAGTCTACTCGGTAATCAAGAAACCAAAGATTGGGATATACGAGAGTGACACATTCCATGTCTCGTGCTTAGTCTTGATATCTTGGACAAAGGGACAATGGCATATATCGGTGATGATCATAACGGTTTAGTCGATTCACCGACAATCTTGTCACTTGGGTAGCAATGATGTGTTGCTAGACACCGCTCATTGCTTATGATCATAAATGTGATTTATGATCATTGCCAACATGGCAAGAGCCTATTGGGTCGCACACATAGAGCTATTTGGATCATTAGAGTGCATGGGCTAATTATTTGGGTTATGGTTTCACTTTAATTTCGTATTAATAATGGGCCAAGGAGTTGAGCCATTATTAAGCCCGAAATTAAATCCTAATTGGATTAGGGCTTTGAAACCCATTAGGCTTGGAAGTTGAGTCTCACTATAAATACAACTTTTAAGTGAGAAATTCGCAGGTCTCCTTGCCCTAGCATCCCAAAAGGACAGCCACACTCTTCTCTTGCAATTCCTTGGAGGACGCAAGCTAGCACTGCGAGCGCAAGAGAAACGCATCTGCCTGGACGTGGTGGAAGCGTGGTGATCCCGAGAGGCTCGTGTGGATACCACAGAGAGCCTGAACACGTCAACTGTTCAGGTTTTGTGATTCGACTCTACAGTTGAGTGAGAGATCTCAACCGAAAATTAGGTATGAAATTTTTGAACACCCGGTTTACCCCGTTTCACTTGGATCCTGGAGGGTTTCGGTTAAATTCCGCTGCGCTGTTTGGCTCCCGAAACCCAACAGTGTTAAGCATCAGGATCTATAGAGATAGATTTAGAAAGCTTCCTGGCCTAAGTCAAAGTACATACATTGACAAGGTGCTAAAAAGGTTTAGCATGTAAGATTCTAAGAAAGGATTCTTGCCCATGTCACATGGCATAACTCTTTCTTGCCCATGTCTACTTACCTTCCTTGACGCTTTTAGCAGATATCACCAAATTTGGATGAATCCAAAAAATGAGGAAAAAACCACCTTCATTACCGAAGTTGGGACATACTACTACGTCAGAATGCCCTTCAGCCTTAAAAACACAGGAGCAACATACCAAAGGCTGATGAACAGGGTATTCAACTCCTAAATAGGGAGAAATATGGAAGTATATGTAGATGATAAGATAGTTAAGAGCAAGCAGCCTAGTAGTCATATCATGGACTTGAGGGAAACATTCCACCAACTTCGGAAATTCGGAGTCCGTCTTAACCTTGAAAAGTGCGTGTTTGGGGTGACTGCTGGAAAATTCCTTGGGTTTATGGTATCCAAAAGAGGTATCGATGCCAACCCCGAAAAGGTCAAGGCCCTGCTAGGATTCTGAACTCCCACAACAACCTAAGATGTGCAAAGGCTTACAAGAAGAATCACGGCCCTTAGCAGGTTTATCTTTAGATATAGGGACCAGTGTAGACCATTCTTTAAAGTGCTCACTAAAGTAGCAAAAGATGAAGGCAACTTCGGTTCTGAGGAGCACCCTTGGAACGAAGATTGCCAAAAAGCTTGGGATGAACTCAAGAGCTACTTAACCCGTCTGTCGACACTTCGACAGCTGTTGGAAGAGGAACCTCTCATCCTTTACCTCACCGTCACCAACAGGGCAACAAGTTCTGTACTTGTAAGGGAAGAAGGAGGAAAGCAATGGCCGGTATACTATGTGAGCAAGTCCCTGCATGGTGCTGAAGTTAGGTACCCTCTTCTGCAAAAGGCCATCTGTTCCCTAGTGTTGGCAAGCAGGAGTCTATGGCCTTATTTCCAAGGGCATCCCATTACTGTTCGAAGTAACTTGCCTCTTAGGGATGTCATGAAGAAGGTACACCACTATGGAAGATTATCAAAGTGGTGCATTGAGCTCAGTGAATACGATATCACTTATGAGCCAAGAAGGGCAATAAAGGCCCAAGCATTGGTAGATTTCATTGCCGAAGTATCAAGAACCGAAGGTACTCTAAAGGACCTTGGAAGTGATGAACCTGAGTGGACACTCTTCGTTGATGGCGCCTCCAATTTTGAACATCAAGGAGCAGGAGTAATTCTGTGGGGACCTAAAGGTATGAAAGCTTCAAAGTCCACCAAGTTTGGTTTCAGTGTCACTAATAATGTGGCCGAATATGAAGTCCTCATAGCAGGCTTACGATTGGCAAAAAGAGTTAGCGTGAGAAATCCGAAGGCCCATAGCTATTCTCAACTGGTGGTTCGACAGATGGCGGGGGACTATGGGCCGAAAGACCCGAACTTGGAAAAGTACCATGACCTCATAAAAAGGCTTATCCAAGAATTCGACAAGGTGCAAATAGAAAACATAGCCCAACGAGATAATATGGATGCGGATACTTTGGCCAAATTAAAGGAATCCGCTGAAGTACTAGATTAACCGAGCATAGCAATAATGTCCATAGCAACTTTGGGTTAAGGATGGAAGCATCCTATCAAGAAATATCTCTCAACTTTGAAACTTCTGGAAGACCCTCTTGAAGCTGCGAAGGTGTGAAAGCACTTCGGAAGATACTTCCTGATCTGGGAAGAATTGTACTGACAAGGGTTCGCAAATCCGCTGCAAAGGTGTATAAGTGAAGAGGACAGTGAGATAGTCCTCAAAGAAGTCCATGAGGGGACTCGTGGCTTTCACATTAGGACTGAAACCCTGGCTAGGATACTACTTCGGTAAGGATATTTCTAGCCTACTTTAAGGAAAGATGCAAGGTAGTTCGTCAAAAAATGTGACGAGTGCCAGAGACACGCAGCTATCTAGAGAATGCCCTCGGAAGTGATAACTTCGACAAACTATCCTTGCCCCTTTGCTGTTTGGGGAATTGACCTCACCGGGCCTCTCCCAATGGCTTCAGGAGGAGTGAAGTTCTACATAGTTGCAGTGGATTATTTTACTAAGTGGAGTGAGGTAGAGCATTTGGCAGCAATCTCGGTAAAGGACATACAAAGATTTGTCTGGAAGAACATCATATGCAGATTCGGCGTGCCGAGGGTGATAGTAGCTGATAATGGTTCCCAGTTCACTGATAAAGGATTTCAGGAATTCACAACCAACCTCGGGATAAAATTGCACTTTGCCCCAGTTGCCCATCCCTAGAGCAATGGACAAGTTGAAGTGTCCAATAGGACTATAAAAGACGGTCTAAAAATAGGTTGAAAGAGGCAAAAGGGAAATGGCCTGGGGAACTCTCGAGTGTGCTATGGAGTTACCGAACAACCCCTAGAAGAGCCACTGGGGAAACACCTTTCTCACTTGTCTTCGGCACAAAGGCCATTATCCTTGTAGAGGTTGTGCAACCATCTATTAGAGTACAGGTGTTCGAAGAATAAGGGAGCAACCTCGGTTTAAGGACCAAGTTAGATATAATTGATGAACATAGAAAGATGGCTGAACTCAGAAGAAAAGCATTTTAGCAGAGGGTAGACATCGTTGTAAACTTTCATGGCAAGTCTAAAGGGATCAAGAAAGGAGACCTGGTTCTCCGAAATGCTGAACTGGAACCCCGGAGACCATCTCATGGCGTACTTTGGGCAAATTAGGAAGGACTTTATCTGGTTCTTGAGGAAGTTCAGCCAGGAGTCTATAAGCTCAGTAGTATCGAAAGAGAAGAGTTACAAAACACATGGCATTCAGACTCTTTGAAAAAATTCTACACTTAGAAAAATTTCAGGTGAAAAATTGTGCAGAGTACACTGTAAAAGGTGAACCGAATGTGGTTGCTTCTGAAAGTGCATGAGTAGTGTTGTACAAGTTCAACCGAAGGTGGTTGATCGAATAGGGTTGACCCTGACGGTACTTAACTATATCAGCACAAAAACAAGTTTTACCGAAGGTGGTCGACAGAACATGGTTGACCCCAAAGGTACTTAACTGTATCTATACAAAGCAAGTTTTGCCGAAGGTGGTCAACCGAACATGGTAGATCCCAAGGGGACTTAACAATTTTTGTATGAGCCAAGTCTGCCAAAGAAGGTTGATCCTAAGTGTAGCTAGCCAAACATGGTTTTAATTCCATTCTTAAGCATTTAGGATAGTATCCATTACTCACCAAGGACAACTGGGGGTTGCCTTTAGAGAGACTAAGGTTGTGAATCCTTAATAGTATCTTTTAAGGATAATACACCACTGAAGGAGCTAACTGCCGAAGATGGTTAAACGACAAAGATTGAAACAATTCCCGAAGTCATACCCACTGTGGACTTGGCCAAAATTTCGAGCAAAAAAAATGGGGAAAGTTCCATTAAGTCCCACTAATGAAGTACCAAGTAAAAATACAAAAAAAAAAAACAAAGAGAGCTATGATATATTGGTTTTCAGGCTCCTCATTGGGCTCCTCAGTAGTAACACCCTTGCCGTCCTCATATTTGGCGCCATCAACATCATCCATAGCAAAAGGTAGAAGGGTTGGAAGGTTAAGATACTCAATTCTTGAATAAGGGGAGGAAGGACCTTCAGGAATGTCGAGGGCCCTTAGGAAGGAAACGTCGAGGTGCGGGTAATGGGAAAGGACTTGATGACGGGTGAGGCAAAAGACACCTTGGGAAGAGGACTTGGTTGCTTCATCTGACTTTGCCTTTTTAGCCTTCAAGCCTTCCAGCTCCTTCTTCAACGCTTCGACCTCCTTCTTTAATTTCTTCTTCTTCTTCTTCTTTTCCTTCTTTAGGTGCTCAATCTCGGCAAGAAGATCGACATTGATCCCCAATGCCTTCATGAGATCAGCAACAACATCTTCCTTTTCCTTTCGAAGAGCCTCACCTTTCGAAGATAGCTCCATGATGTTCGCATCAAGGTCAGAGATTTTGGAGGGAAACTCCTCTACTAGCCCCTTTTGGCTATTCAATACTTCCTGCCGAAGGTTGGCCAAGTCCTCCTTGGCAATTTTGTTGAGCTCATCGTACTTAACAACTGAGCTCGCAAACAGTTCATTGGCCTTCGGCAAGTTCTCCTCTGATTCACCTCGAACCAAAGACTGTTTGGCTGCCTAGGCTTGAAAGTATCCACCGTACACCAATAGCTGCAAAAAAGAGAGCTCTGAATGTGGGTCACAAGCAATAGAGACTCAAAATTTTTTCTAACTCCTAAGGGCTAAAGTTTACCTGTGCAGCATGCTTGGTTATCCGAAAGGCAAGGGCCTTCTCATTAGGGCACTCATCGATTAAGGTTTGGAAGGTGGCATTGGTCATAATGCCCCTCTCCACCTGAGGGGCCATCTTTTGGATGTCTTTGGAGAACAAGTCCATGTCCTTAGTAAAGGTCTAGAAGGGCTCCCTCGGAACGTTGTCCTTCGGGATCTTGGCGTCCCGATTGGTCTTCCACCGAAGATGGTCTGTCATCCACACCGATCGGGCCCTGTCCTCTATAAAGTCATGCCAAAGTTTTGTTATAACATTATCTCTTAGCCATTCATCTACAAGGTCTAAAATACTGAAAAATCCCAAACGCATAGATGAATGGCTAAGAGACAAACCTGGTGGAACTTCGGCGCCCTTTTCATCAGACTCGCTAACATCCAGCACTTCAGTGGGAATATCCTTGCCCTTCCTTCTTCATCTCTCTTGGGCCTCTTTGGCTGAAATCTCCCCCATCGAAGTCCCTAATGTCTCGACAGCAGCATCGGGACTTAAGGGGGCTGAGTGGATGGCCGGCTCCGAGGGTGGGTTCACACACACGAGCGTTTGGTTGGGCACCTCTACTTGGTCTTCAGGGGGAGGGGGAAGGGAGTCCTCCTTATTCTTCTTTATCCTCGAGGCCGAGGATGATCCAGCGGGCACCTTCTTTCTCTTAGGCGCCTTTTTCTTCTATTGTTCCCCTTTCTCAGCTTGATTGAGGAAGAGACTCTTGTAAAACACTGCTGACTTGTCACCCATGTCTGCAAAGAGAAAAACATCAGTGTAAGTACGGAAAAATCCTAAACAACAAATGAAAATGGTGCTTATTCTTTACAAGCACCGAATACGTAAGTTCACCCCGAAGGAGCATGACCAACCAGGACTTCTTCCCGTCCATGACCGGTTTTGGCATGTCCAAGTTAGTAATATGCTCCTTGACAAACCCAAGTTCCTGAAGTACTTCTTTGGTCATGAAGCTCCATCTAATAGGGAAGGGGTAGAGAGAGCACGGGGGTACCTCGACAACCCATTCCATGATAGCACAAACACGGCTATCGAACTCCTCAAATTGAGACTCCAATTCTAAAGTTAATAGTTTCCTCGGGTCCACTACATTGGTCGCCAAGGTACCTGAAGCCCTTTGAGTAGGGAGATCTACCCACTTCTCATCAATCTCCATGAAGAAGTACTTCTTCTGCCACCCTTGCTAGTTGTCTTTGGTGCCAAAGGTGAAAGTAAATTTCTTGCTACCGGATCCTCGAGGGAGCAAGAAGTAGAATCCCCCCTTTGGGATAAGGTGAAGTGTTTAGTATTGGAGAAAGAAGACAATGTGGGACAATTTTGAAAACTCCACACATGCACAGGAAGGCATTGAAGTAGGCATAGGAGTTCGGAGGCATCTGATTGACTCTTACCACCTCAACAAATGGGAAAATTACATTATAAAGGCATAATGGTTATAAACCATTATATAGCATAATTTTCACCATAGTGAATGAAATGTGAGGGGTAAAGTGAATAATCTACACCTCCCTAAAAGATTACAATGCTTACTTGGTACTAAAGGGATCCCTAAAGGATTGCTTGTTTTGCAAGTAATCTATGGATCTTATTACAAAATTTCAAGACTTAGGTACTCAATTGTACAACTCTAAAAGAGAGATTTGGAAGGATTTGAATGGTATGGAAGCAATTTTTTGGAGGCTAAATTGCATAAAGGAAAGAAAAGCCATTATTCAAGAACCTAGGACAACTAGGTGTACAATTGTTCACAAAAATAACTTAAGGAGCCAAAGGTGGCCATTTCTAGCATTATTCTAGCCTTTTATTTCCAGGTTCTAAGGTCAAAAAGGTGGGCTAAAGATTAGCCAAAAATTCTTTGCTTAAGACATACTTATAATGACCTAAGTGGGGGTTAAGGTTAAACTAATCAAGTCAAGTAAAATATCTTGATTTCTTGCCATTTCCTGCCCATTTTCATCCCCACCAGGCACAATCTATTCCTTAGCTCCTCCATAAGCTTCCATAGCCACCATAGCTCAATCTCCCATGAAGTCATAAAGGAAGGCAATCGGATGCAACAAGAAAAAGAAAAACCCTAATTTTCGGGTTTATTGCGTATCTCTTGAAGATTTCAGCCTTCACAACTTAGGTAGGGATTTTATCCTCATGGTTCATGGTTTTTACTATTCTAAGATGATGATCAAGAATCCATGAAGCTAAGACCATACTTGGAAGAGAGCAAAAAGCTCAAGGAACCAAGTATGGGTTAAGGGGGAGTGCATGAACAAGGTTCCAGGCTTACTATTTTTAATGCACTAGGATGGCAGTGTTTACAGGGGTTTCTAGCGCCCAAGTTAGTACTAACTAAGACCAATTAACCTTCTAAGACTAAGCATTAGCTTGAGGAGGGCTTCCATAGTGATTACATATTGTTTATTTGATTGTTTAGGGACTAACCCTAATGATGTATTGTTGCCAGCATTGCATTTGACTGTGTTCTGTTTGTTTGTGCATTTGGATGCCTATATTTTTGTATATGTGCTTTAATTTTTTGTTTTTATGTCTTTGGATTTCAGGTATGTTGCTGGCAATTCAAGTTTCTAATGATAAGCCCTTACTAAGTTTCTTCAAAGAGAGTTACTCCCTTTCTGTCCATTTCAGGAGCACCTGAAAGAGAGCATTCAAAATAATAGCTGTCGTTTGAATTTCTCTGTGAAATTTCTAGTATATTAACTTCCATATGTTTAGTTTTAAACTGGAAATTTTCATGATTTTTGGAGCATATTATCTATTTATAGTAATGGTACTTTCTGCCTTATGCAGCAGCTGGTCCCTTCAAGTTTTAGGAGTGCTTAGTGCTTTTGAAGTTCTCTAAGAAGCTTAGTGTACATATTAACTAAGTTATTGTCATGTATGTGGTTCATAAATGCATGTAAATGATTTGGGTATGTTGTATGTGTAGTGTGAGAAGGATATATGGATCAATGGAATGTGGTTTGAAGTGTGTATACAATGCTGTCCATATGGTGTTTGTGGGCTGTTTTGATGGCATTTTTATGAATGATGGTTAGAAGGGCTCTAAATTTAGGGGAATAGTTTTCCCATGTGTGTAATACATATATGGACACTACCAAGTGGTTTTTGCACCTGGAAATGAAGTGTATGAATATTATGAAATTTTGTATGGGCATAATGGTCAGTAGTGGCTAAAATTTGGTACCCTATACTCCAGCTGCGATAACTTTCTATACATAAAGAATTTGGCTATGAAATTTTGACCACACTTATAAAACTTCAAGAGGAATAACTTGGATTTTGAATCACTGGATTTGGTGACCTGTAGCTAGAGTTATTGTCTGTCAAAATTGGCTGATTTTGCTGAGCACTGTTCATATGGTCATTTTTACCCGGTTAAGTGTAAAATCCGTAATTGTAAATTTAGATGGATTTAATGTCTCAAACCTGTTTCCCTATGAAGGTTTAAGGGTATTTAAGGTTTTAAAACCTTTAGGGCATAAGAGAACATGGGTAGAATTTGAGTTGGACACGGTGTGAAAGTTTGGAAAAAAGATGCGCACCAATAGCATCATGTGTGCATATGATTGTACATGCACTAGGGGATTTTACTCAAATTTCATATTAGCTAGGAATAAGGAATTTCATTGCCATCATTACTTCTAGTTGAAATTGTATGTGAATATGTGTGTGATGGTTGGACCAATATACACATCTTTGCATAATGACCAAGAGGGCCACTTGGGTAAACATAGTGCACATGTTCTGCTTGGCCTATAAGACATGGACTGCCTGGGGCTCGAGCTCACTAAAATTGATCACTATATTTAAATACTCAGAGTAGTAACATTAACAGCTATGCCATGGAATTGGCAGAAGTCCAAAACTACCTTCCTTGGTGGATAGCGAAGACTTGCCTTCAATTGAGCTCTAAGGACGATGATCTCCTTCAAACGAGGAAGGTAGCTTGGTACATTATGACTAGGTAGCCTAATTTTTTAGTAAGAAGGAAGAAAAAACTTGAGCCTCCACTTCGCCAACTTCTCCGAAGTCGTGCAACTCAAGTGAGGGTTGAGAGGAAGCCAGCTCTCAAGAATAGCTCTAATCGTGGATTGTTCGAACAACATCTTCGGCGACTAAGACACTAAACTCAAACAAATGGAGGAAAAAAAAAGAAATGGGAAGAAGAACAACAGCTTTGGAAATAAACCCACCAAATTCAGGAAGAAAATGGGAACTTCAGAGAATGCCGCAAAACCTCACCGGAAATCGCTTCGCTGCTAACACCGCCGCAAGAAAAGCTGGAAAGTAAGAGGAAATTCAATAGCAAGAAGAATAAAGGTAGAAGAAGTGAGGAAACTCTAACAGTGAGGGTTTCTATAGACCCAGGGAGGCAGGCAAAGCGTCGCAATAATGACCCTTCACAAGCGAAAAGACGTAACCAATGTAATAGATGCGACTGTTCGCCAATAACCTGATGACACATGTCAAATGATGAGAGAAACAAGGGCATGCCTTCTGAGATTAGCAGGCCTATATAAGCCTAACCCAAAGTGACACGACTACTTGGTCAGAAGAAATGATGATTCACTAGCAGGCAAGAAGGAATAAGAAACTCAGGAGGGGAAATAACTCTTCGCATCCGAAGATACAACTTCGGACACATCAAGAACTTGGCATGAAGACAGAACAGCTCTTTGTAATCCGAATGTGAGGCCTTGCCAAAAGTAAGGAGCCCTATTTAATGCCAAAGATACTACTTTGGAAAAAAGAAGCATCTTGAACCAAAGAGATGCATACCCCGAAGGGACGACTTCAGTAGAAAGGAAGGATTCTAGTAAATATGCTCCCAGGTTATTAGTACTGAAGACACTGCTTTGGTACTCTGGAGGGGGAGCATGTGATAGCCGAAGGGCAATTGCCCATGAGACCTTCTAATTTGCTAACTTGACACTACCCTCGAAAATGCCATAGCCCCTAACCTTGGGGCATTCTCCACACAACCCTTGGATTTGCAAAGCTACTAGCCTTGGAAAAATAGATCCACCATCCTCGACAGAGGAAAAAGTCTATCAAATATGGTCCACTTTTTTGAAGCACTTTCCCCAGTAGCCCTTAGGGGTAAATCTATACCCAAAGGGGTCTCACATCTCCAAAGGGGTCTTATGGAGAAATGACATAAATAGTTAAAGAGTCTCTCACAAAGTGGCCACGCACACGCCCCTACCCTCTGGCTACAACTACCTACAGCTAGCTGGAGATACCCGTCTCCAAAGGTACGGACCATATCTTGCCGAACACATGTCATGATTTGGATAGGCTGTGCAGAACGGCCTCCTCCTTCCACCCTCCTATAAATACTTATGAGGGTCCTTGGTAAGAAATACGGGACTCTCTCTTCCTTACTCCTTGCTCTCAAACAATTCTCTACCGTGTACTGACTTGGGTGTCGGAGGCTCCTTCCCCAGGAACACAATTCGAGGAGCTCCTAACCCATGTTCTTCAAAGTCTTGTAGATATCTTCTCAATGGAAGTCTCCCCTTTAGGACAACATGTCATACAACGAGGATGACACCAGGCATCACCATGAACCTTTAATTGCTTAGAACCTAGGTGAAACTTTTGAAGACTCAATTATTGGTGAATAATTGCTTGATCTTTGCGTGTGACTTGAAATTAAGGTAAATGACTTAAAATTAAGGTGAGAGATTTAAGTTTTCAAGTTTATTTGATGCTATTTGAGTGTGATTGCTTGTTAAAAACAAGTAGTTTTGACAATAGCATTGATTTTAGGCAAGTGAGCTTGTGGTGGACTCAGTATGGAATTGAACTTTGTATGATGTAATGATGCATCATAAGTGACTTTGTGGTAGTGCATTATGGCCTAGGCAACTTGTTTTACAAGTTTGTTGAGTGGGAAGTCATCCCATGCAAGTTTGGTATGCTTGGGAGGCCTCCCAATGTGTTAAGGGCTTGAATTTGAGGTGCAGGGCTCAGGCATTAATGCAACAGTGCCAGTGGTTGCACTGTAGCGCCAAGTTGCCACAAGTTGGGCATAGTGGTTTTGCTTATGGCACCATGTCACCAATGTTGGGGCTACAGTGCTAAGGACAAAACCAATGGCACATCAAATTTGCTAAGGGGTTCAAAGGGAGGCCCGAAAGGGTGCTTTAGGTACCTAAGGGTCTAGGTGTCTCGGTGGTACTTCGAGACTTCCGATACTCCTCTAAGCCCTAGGAGTTTTCTTGAGTTTGTGGTCGCTGAAAACTAGGTTATAAAAGCCCATAATGAAATATCACTATCTTGAGTATGAAGTTTAGCGCCATTGAGGACTTAACCGTACCATAAAGTGTAAGGCTCCAATGTGGAAACCCTAGTACACCTAGTTAGGTTCTTTGGAACCTAGGTAAATTTGGTCCAACCACAGTGCCCCTGTATAACATAAGAAAGGTTCAAACTAGCGATGAGTTTCACTAGTTAGGCTAGCAAGCAATACTTGTTATTAGACAAGGGTCCGCTTAGTTAAGGAATAGGTAGAGGACAAGTCCCAAGGGACTGAAAGTCTATATGCATAAGTTTATGCCCACACTGTATGAGCTCATAGTAGATTACATTTACATATATAGGTTGGGTTTTGGGAGCCAAGCAAGCATAGCGGAATATAACCGAAACCCTCCAGGATCCAAGTGAAATGGAGTAAATCGGGTGCTTAAAATTTTATACTTAGTTCGGTTGAGATCTTTCACCCAACTGTTCAGTTGAATCACAAAACTTAAACAGTTGATGTGTTCAAGCTCTCTATGGTATCCACATGAGCCTCTCAGGATCACCACGCCTCTACCATGTCCCGGTAGATGCGTTCCTCTTACGCTCATAGTGCTAGCTTGCATCCTCCAAGGAATGGCAAGAGAAGAGTATGGCTAAAACTTTCAAAACTCTTCTGATTTCATCCTTAAGGAGGCTGGGGCAAGGGCTGTGAATTTATCACTATATGATCTATTTATAGTGAGACTCAACTCCCAAGCCTAATGGGTTTTAAAGCCCTAATCCAATTAGGCTTTAATTTTGGGCCTAATAATGGCTCAACCTTTGGGCCAATCATTAATATGAAAATATCATGAAACCAAGACCAGACAATTAGGCCCATGCTTTCAAATAATCCAATTGGCTCTATGTGTGTGATCCAATAGGCTCCTATCACATTGGCAATGATCATAAATCACATTTATGATCATAAACAATAAGCGGTGTCTAGCAACACATCATTGCTTTCCAAGTGACAAGATTGTAGGTGATTCAGCTAAACCTTTATGATCATTATTCGTATATGCCATTGTCCCTTTGTCCAAGATATCAAGACCAAGCATGAGACATGGAATGTGTCACTCTTGTATGGCCCGATCTACAGTTTCTTGATTACCGAGTAGACTAACTTAAACTTATGACATTGATATCTTATATCAACTCATTCGAGCATGGCCATGCATTTTCTTAGTCTCACTCTATCAAGGGGCCCAAAGATATCACTTCCATTACATAGGAGGGACAAATCCCATCTTGATCATACAAAACCCTCTGCATGATATGTGACATACCTAATGACCTCCTTCAAGTTCACTCAGTTATGAGCAACAAAGGGTAGTATCAAAGTATGTGACTCACATGTAGGGAACCTTGACGACCTTAGGTCAAAGGACTACATACACAAGGCCACTATGAGAATCACTTATGACACTCATATAACGATCCATGTAGCATTCTCATGGTGGGTCGGTCCAGTACACAAGTTCTCCAACTTGTACCCATATGTAGACTATATATCTTATATTAGTCTCCACTTATGCTAGTCTTTACATATTATTGCAACCCACTCCACGATAATACTAGACCAGGGACATTTAAGAATTAAGTTAATTAAATAAAAGCAAGAAGGTTTTGACTAGTGAGCATGTAATCAATTAATCAGTTGCAACTTGTGCAGGATATGTTCTCATAAGCTTCCGGGGTAAGCCCATGATAGGCTGTCATAGTTGGTGCCAAAGCTTAGTCATTGTCATTGGAGGCTAGGAACTGAGATTTAGTGGATTGTCCTTGTGCTGGGATAGTTAGTACTAACCAAATCCATGAGTTTTTGTTGGCTTTGGTTGTAGGTTGTAATGGTGAAACTAGGTCAGGTGCATTTCAGACACTAAGGGTCCAGGAATGGATCTTAGCGGTCTACTGTGGCAATGTTGGGGCAGTTGTTTTAACTTGCTCTAAGGAAGGACAACACCTTGTTGCAAGTAGTTGGTATGTGACAACCATCATAAGAAACACTTGTTGAACGTCAAGTATGAGATAGGTGACATGATCCATAGGATTTAGAGTGGGTAGAAACCTCCAAGCTGGGGCGTTCCACTAGGCTAGGTGGGTTACTTTTGTAGTGTTAGGAGTTGAACCCATTAACCCTTGATGTGTCAAGCAACCATAAAGTGGTTAAGGGTACATTGACCAAAGCGACAAGCACTTGGTCAGGAAGGCTACGAAATGGAGTGGAGCACTCTTGTACCTTTTCCTTGAGAGTAGGAGCTTGAGGCCAAGACCATTAGGGCCGTGAGCTAGTGTCTAGAGGCACTTGACGACCTTCGATGCAAGGCCACTGACAAGTGGTCTAGGGTGCATTACCTTTCAAAAGAGAATTACAGAAGTTGAAGACATAAAACTATGAGGTATAGTTTAGCTCATCCAACCTAGTTGGAGTATGGGCAGCACTATTACGGCCTTTTAAGCAATATATCCATGTTAGGTAAGATTATTTATTAAGTCAAAATCGGTAGCATAATACCTTAATTAGTTTGTTTAAGAAAGCAAAGTAACTAGCTAGAGGGATAGATGGTTCCTAGGTTGTTTTGTTACCTAAGTATCAGTAGGCGTAAAATGGTCATTCTACACCTTGAGGTCATAGGTTCAGTTTTAAAAGCTCATAAATTTTTTTTTTGGAACTAGGTGATAGAAAACCAATGGTGGGAGAAATTTTGCCTTAGTGTCACTATTTGAGCATATGGTTTTTTTGGAAAAATTAAAGTTTTGTGAATAAAGGGAGGAGATGGCTTTTTGTAAACCAACTTGGAACATTTGGGAGGCACTATTTATCTTCCTCTTTATTTCTGTAGCTCTTCTTTTGCTCTATAAATCCATGGACAAATCTCAACCATTTCATCAATTCTTGGTAGAAATTAAAGCCTCATGAAGTGCTCAAGTTGAAAGAAGCATGATTTTGCATGGGTTGCTTGGTTTGAGCTCAAAATCACATTGTTCAGCCAAGTAAGCTCTAGAATTGGGTTGCCCTTCTTGTTCATTGATTTTTCTTATTTCCTTGAGTTTCCATGAAGAGCTTATTTTGGTGCCATTAAGTTGAATTTGTGTTGGAACTATAGGATGCCACAGTGGAACCCAATTACTTGTATTGGATGCTTAGTCTTGAAATTTGAGGTAAAGGATTTAGTTATTTTCATGCTAAATTGATGTATGTGGTTTGTATGTGGTCCATGGAGCTTGTTTTGGCATGTTAGTGCATGAATTAGCCAAAGGAAGGCACCCCATAGACATAAATATTGTGAGGAAGCAAGAAAATTAGCTGCTAGAGGCGATGTAATCGCATCAAGAAACTTCAGATAAAAAAAAGCCTAAAATTCTAGATGCAATGATGTGATCGCTTCATGCTAGCCTGCCAGCTTCGACATCCTGTAGTATTTTTTCCATAACTTTTTAATTAGGTTCCCGATTGAGGCAATTCAAAAACCGACATGAGGTAAAAGAAAGGGCTACAACTTTCACAATTTTACCAAAGACAAAATCTTCCTAAAAGAGATCAAATTTTCATCTTGAACTAAGTGTTCTGAATTGGGAAGGTTTTTGAGCTAGTTTTTCATACAGGTAACCACATAGTTAACCGTTGTTGATTCTTGTTTCATTGATTTAGTTTTTTATTGCTAACTATAGTTGTTTGTTAGCTACATATGCTAATGGCACAAGAAATGACATAGTTTAAGTGTAGATCTCAATAGTTGCTTTCGGTATATGTACGTATACTAGTTTAGCCTTTAATGTTCCTAGGTTGAGTAGTTATTAAGTTGCTTTTGACCATGTGCATAGTCTTTATTTGTATAATGATGCACGTGCATGATTATTACTTTTACATAAATCCACCAAGATTTATGCTTTGACTTGTGGTTTAGTTATGTTTTATAAATGCAGGCAACATTTTTTATTTATTTTCTTAACATGAAATTTAAGTTGATGCAAGTGCATGAAAAGTTTTAAAATCGGATGACAAGTGATTAACTAGCCAACTACAACTAGTGTGGGATGCTGATCCCATAGTCTTCTTGCGATGATCCCATTTGGGGTAGTGTCACTACATGTACACTCATAGTGCAAAGCCTGGCTCGAGATTGAAAAGCAAGAATGGCTGATAAAGAAGAATGGCTTATGCCTAAGGTGGGAGGAGTACATGGCTCTAAGCCTTGCACCAAGGAAACTACTGCCAATGATCTAAATGGTCCTTGGACTAATGTTAGCCACGGGCTTGGTCAAACTAAGGCCGCCTAAGAAATATGTCCCCAATAGTGGTGCCATAACGAGTCAGCCTAGTGTTGCCAGAGTTGTGGTTAGAACTTTGTTTCAACTAGTTGAGTGGTCAGAGTAGGCAACCACTAGCCAAATACAATGGACAGCCGTAGTGAACTCATGGGCGTTGAGTCGCTAGTGTGAGGTAAGTTCTTACCATTTCACTACTAGTTTAGTTTTGTTGTTCATAATTTTTGGCATCAGTTTCCTGGCATGATTTATTTGGCTTGTTTGGTAGTATTTTTGAATGGTGCTAAAGGTGAGCCGAGTGCACTAGGACCCGTGAATGCACTAAGAGTAGGGGCAATATCGAGAACCTTATGATCCACTTGCTAATGCGTGAACCTATTTAAGTGGATGCTCAGATGCCTTAGATTGGATGTGTCCTAAGGTTCCATAGGCTATATTCTCTCATGAGTTAGTTTTGTTACCACTCTGAGTATTTAAATACAGTGATCAATTTTAGTGAGCTCAAGCCCCAAGCAGTCCATGTCCTGTAAGCCAAGCAGAACATGTGCACTATGTTTACCCAAATGGCCCTCTTGGTCATTATGCAAAGATGTGTATATTGGTCCAACCATCACACACATATTCACATGCAATTTCATCTATAAGTGATAATGACAATGAAATTCTTTATTCCTGGCCAATATGAAATTTGAGTAAAATCCCCAAGTGCATGTACAATCATATGCATACATGAATGCTATTGGTGCGCATCTTTTTTTCCAAACTTTCACACCGTGTCCAACTCAAATTCTACCCATGTTCTCCTATGCCCTAAAGGTTTTAAACCCTTTAATACCCTTAAACCTTCATATGGAAATAGGTTTGAGGCATTAAATCCATCTAAGTTTACAATTATGGATCTTACACTTAACCGGGTAAAAATGACCATATGAACAGTCCTCAGCAAAATCAGCCAATTTTGACAGCCTATAACTCTGGCTACAGGGCACCAAATCCAGTGATTCAAAATCCAAGTTATTCCTCTTGAAGTTTTATAAGTGTACCCAAAATTTCATAGCCAAATTCTTTATGTACAGAAATTTATGGCAGCTGGAGTACAGGGTACCAAATTTTAGCCACTATTGACCATTATGCCCATACAAAATTTCATAATACTCATACACTTCATTTCCAAGTGAAAAAACCACTTGGTAGTGTCCATATATGTTTTACACACATGGGAAAACCATTCCCCTGAATTTAGAGTCCTTCTAACCATCATTCATAAAAATGCCATCAAAACAACCCATAAACACCATATGGACAGCATTGTATACACACTTCAAACCACACTCCATTGATCCAAATATCCTTCTCGCATTACACATAAAACATACCTATATCATTTACATGTGTTGAAACACTACATACATGAAAATAACTTAGTTAATACGTACACTAAGCTTCTTGGAGAACTTCAAAAGCACTAAGCACTCTAGAAACTTGTAGGGACCAGCTGCTGCATAAGGCAGAAAGTACCATTACTAAAAATAGCTAATGTGCTCCAAAAATCATGAAAATTTCTAGTCTACAAATAAAAATATGGGAGTTAATATACCTGAAATTTCACGGAGAGATTCACACTACATCTATTGTTTTGAATGCTCTCTTTTAGGTGCTCCTAAAATGGACAGAAAGGGGGTAAGTCTCTTCGAAGAAACTTAGTAAGGGCTTATCATTAGAAACTTGAATTCCCAGAAACATACCTGAAATCAAAAGACATAAAGACACAAAAAAAAATACATATACAAAAATATAGCCATCCAAATGCACAAACAAATAGAACACAATCAAATGCAATGCTGGCAGCAATACATCATTAGGGTTAGTCCATAAACAATCAAATAAATAATATGTAATCACTATGGAAGCCCTCCTCAAGCTAATGCTTGGTATTAGAAAGTTAATTGGTCTTATTTAGTACTAACTTGGGCTCTAGAAACCCCCTGTAAACACTGCCATCTTAGTGCATCAAAAACAGTAAGGCTGGAACCTTGTTCATGCACTCCCCCTTAACCCATACTTGGTTCCTTGAGCTTTTTGCTCTCTTCCAAGCATGGTCATAGATTCATGGATGCTTGATCATCATCTTAAGATAGTAAACAACCATGAAACATGAAGATAAAACCCTTACCTAAGCTAAGAAGGCTGAAATCTTCAAGAGATACACAATAAACACGAAAACTATGGTTTTTCTCTTTCTTGTTGCATCCGATTGCCTTCCTTTATGATTTCTTGGGAGATTGATCTATGGTGGCTATGGAAGCTTATGGAGGAGATAAGGAATAGGTTGTGCCTGGTGGGGGACCAAAATGGGCAGGAAATGGAAAGAAATCAAGATATTTTACTTGACTTGATTAGTTTAACCTTAACCCTTACTAGGTCACTATAAGTATATCTTAAACAAAGACTTTTTGGCTAATCTTTAGCCCACCTATTTGAACTTATAACCTGGAAATAAAAGGTTGGGATAATGCTAGAAATGGCCACCTTTCACTCTTGTCAAAAATCATCCCATCCTTAGGTTATTTTTGTGAACAATTGTACACCTAGTTGTCCTAGGTTCTTGAATAATGGCTTTTCTTTCCTTTATGAAATTCAACCTCCAAAAATTGCTTCCATAGGATTCAAATCCTTCCAAATCTATCTTTTAGAGTTGTACAATTGAGTACCCAAGTCTTGAAATCTTACAATAAGACCCATAGATCACTTGTAAAACAAGCAATCCTTTAGGGCTTCCTTTAGTACCAAGTAACCATTGTAATCTTTTAGGGAGGTGTAGATTATTCACTTCACCCCCCAGATTTCATTCACTATGGTGAAAATTATGCTATATAATGGTTTATAACCATTATGCCTTTATACTGTAATTTTCCCGTTTGTTGAGGTGGTAACAAGTTTTCAACCTAGTTGGTCACGAAAGACTGGCCAAGTAAATCGATGAGTTCCTTGGGTTGGTCTAGCAGTGAAGCGGTTCAATCAAATGCCAAGAAGATAAATAGGTAATTTTTAATTTTGTTTGTGATAGCCGAAGGGCTAGCACCCTTGCTTATTGCTGAATAACTTGCACAACCAAAGGTCGTCCCTTTCATCAACAGGGTCTGAAGAGGGTTGCCCTCAGGAGAACTAGCTGGGGGATACCTTTGGACCAGAGCACCTTCAAATCAAGAATATTAACCTCATCCTGAACAGGGTTACTTGGACACCTAAACTTCTTTGGTCGTATCGACATGTGGCATTTGAGACCACTAACTAAGTAGTTATCACCTCACCCTCCAAGTCATGTCTGAGCATCATTATACATGCTCGTACAACCCAACTAGTATGGATCAATCCTTAAGGAGCAAGGAGCTTAGGCCCTTGATTTGGCCTATCATCATGCCGAGGTAAGTAGCAACCTGGCACCCCCTCCTATAAATACTCAGAGGAGCCTTCCCAGGTGAAAGATCTAAAATCTTATTCTACATCCTCATACTCTTTGTTAAAACCCTAAATTTGGCTTAAGCGTCGAAGGCTCCCTCCCCAAAAAACACTCTGGGGAACCCCCTTTGCCTTTCTTCTTCCCTTGTCTTACAAAGCTCCCTTCATCTGGCATCTTCATTTGCACTTACACATGAAGTGTTAGTACCTTAACTAATTGGAAAATTACAGTATAAAGGCATACTAGTTATAAACCATTTTATAGCATGATTTTCCTCATAGTAAATGGAATGTGAGAGGTAAAGTGTATAATCTACATCTCCTTAAAAGATCCACACAATGGTTACTTGACCCTCAAAAAAACCCTAAAGGATTCCTTGGTCAACAAGTAACCTATGGACTTTATTGTAAGATTTCAACACTTGGGTACTCAATTGTACAACTTTAAAAGAGAAGTTTTAAAGGGATTTGAATGGTAGAGAAGCAATTTTTGGAGGCTAAATTGCATAAAGGAAACAAAGGCTATTATTCAGGAACTTAGGACAACTAGGTTTACAATTGTTCACAAAAATAACTTAAGGATGGGAGTATCATTGACAAGGGTCAAAGGTGGCCATTTCTAGCATTAGCCCAGCCTTTTATTTCTAGGTTCTAAGGTCAAAAAGGTGGGCTAAAGATTAGCCAAAAAGTCTTTGCTTAAGGCATACTTTTAGTGACCTAAGTGAGGGTTAAGATTAAACTAATTAAACCAAGTGAATATGTGTTTGATGGTTGGACCAATATACACATCTTTGCATAATGACCAAGAGGGCCACTTGGGTAAACATAGTGTGCATGTTCTACTTGGCCTACAAGACATGGACTGCCTGGGGCTTGAGCTCACTAAATTTAATCACTGTATAGAAGCACTCAAAGTGGTAACATGAAGTACCAATGTCCTACATAGAAGATGCCTTGGAGCATCATTTTGCACTATCTGTCAGAACCTAACTCTTTGTCATCATTGTAGAGACACATCACTCAAAGGACAAAGGGATCCCAAACCCCTAGCCTACAACGGAGCCTAGAAACACTACGAGTGCACTTCATCCTCCTCCTTTGGAAGCCTCACAGCCAGAGAAGGAGCACCCTCGGACCGTCATGGTGGGTTTCCTACGTGAGTTACTACACTCATTAGTGGCTGAGGTTACTCAATGATCCAGTGTCTGGCTTAGGTGAAGCCCACAAGCCAAATGACTCCCCTCAACGAGCCTGAGGATAAAGGCCACAAATCACCTCGTCAGAGCACCACTAACCCAAGTTTATTGACTAACTTCTCGTCTAGGGAGATTCCCCCACAAAGACAAAGAAGGAAGTGCTCATACCATAGGGAGTGGTACTTTTTGAGTTGGAAAAGTCCCATTCCCCTGGAAAAAGGCCTTTCTCCACACCAGCGACATTGCCTCACTAAAGAGGAGGAGTTGTTCCCCACGATTGGAAGACCATCATCAAAGAGAAGAAGGATTTATTATGATCTTGATGGAAAAAGCTATTAGAAAATCTAGATCGAGCAGAAAGACAAGTGTCCCAAAAACCAGATTGGTCGCGACTTTCAAAAGCCCTTACAGGTGAGTAGCCCTATTTATTCGCAACGTAGCTGAGGCACCAATGCCAACGGATTTTCAGATGCCAAGGTTAGAAAAATATGATGGTAGAAGAGATCCCCAAGAACGCCAAAAAAAATACCATAGGAGCATGATTTTGCATGGCCCCAATGATGCTGCCCTTTTCAAATGCTTTAAGGAAATGCTCTTAGGACCCACCATAGCTTGGTTTAACTTTTGGTGTCAAGGTTCATTGTAAGATTCATGGAGCTTTCCACCACTTTAACCAACAATTTATTGGAAGTCCCTTGATGTTGAAGATGCTCGTCCAAATGTTTGACATAACCCAAAAGAATGGTGACACCATTTGAGATTATGTCAAAGGATTCAATAGGGAAGCCCTAAGCGTCCTAGATTTTTGGCCAAAAATCTAGATTTTGGTTGTGACTAGAGGCCTCAAAAGGGACTCGCAGTTGTTTTATAAATTTTTGAAGGACTACCCTGAGATGTTGGGTGAATTTTATAAAAGGGCCAAGTAGTACATGATTGGTAAAGAACTTTAAATGGGTGGGCCCAGTATGATAGTCAGAGCACTGAAGCTCTCAAACCCAACCTTGTTATCAGGGGGAGGGGAGCAGTAGACCTTAGAAAAACCAAAAGAAGTGCCTGACCTTTACCATTTTGAACACCACAAGGTTGAACATTTTGATGGCTTTCGAAAAGCAAGGAGCAATAATCCAACGATCAAGGTCCATGGCCTTAGACAACAAGAAATATATGAAGAAGTATTGCCAATTTCATTATGATCATGGCCATGACACTGAAGATTGCTTCCAACTAAAAAAACATATAGGGTCCCTAATCAAGCAAGGGCAACTTCGGTGTTACCTTTATCTCCTATCTCCAAAGGCACGTGACAAAATAGGCGAGCAAAAAAGGACACAAGGCAATGAGTTTGACTCTGATAAGCACTGAACTAACATAAGTCCTTGAAGACAATCCCCTCCGTAGGCGGGTATAATTCAAATCAACACCACAAGTATACCTTTGGCAAAGAGGAAAAAAAAAAGTCTGACCTGATGGAATTTGTCAGCCTTTCAAATAATCTAATTCATCGTGCCGAGTCCTTAATTAAATTTCCTCATGATGATCCTTTACCGATCACATCCGGTATCAAAAATTGGGACATAAAAAGGGTCGTATGCAATGATGGCTCAAATGCCAATGTCATGTTTGCTCATTTGTTGTCGTATTGAGGAATTCCTCAAGACAAGCTCAAGCCAATGACATTCCCCATATTCAGCGTAAGGCTAGGGGAGCTCACCACCCTTGGATGGATCAATTTTGCCATTAATTTTAAATGGGACATCGGTGAAGGACAGGTTTAAACTATTTGTATCCACCATGACAAGGTTTATAGTTATTGTTGTCCCTTCTCTATAAAATGCCTTACTCGACAGGCAAGTGCTAGGTAATCTCCATGTGAGATTGGACATAAAATACCTGACCTTTGCCCTTATAGCAGCCGAAGGGGATGCTGAAATCTTCATTGACTAGGTAGAAGTTTGAATGGTGTTTGTTAAGGCGAGAAAATCCCCTTCCAAGATTCACTCATGATATGGAATGACTTCAGGAAAAGGCAGATGACCACCAGAAGGATGGCAAGAATGGGGAAGATAAAGTAAAAACTAAGGATCTGGAATAGATTCTTGGCCAAAGTACTCAAGAGGGAAACAAACATACCGCAAGAGGAAAAGGCAAACCATGTAACTTTTCTGTTTTCAAATAAATACTTATTTGCCTATTCATCGAAGGACATCCTTGGAATAAATCTAATTATAATCTAGCACATTCTTAGAGTAAGTTCTCGTGCTAAACCTATTCAGAAAAAGAAACATAATATCACCTTAAACAAAAAGGACTTCATCAAGAAAGAGATACAACAACTCCTAGTGGTGAGTGTAATTAGAGAAGTCTAGACTGGCACAGCAATATCGTCATAGTAACCAAAGAGGCAAGTGATAAACTTTGGATGTGTATAGATTTTATGAGAGTGAACAACGCTTGTCTGAAGGACTCATACCCTTTGCCTTCAATTGATAGGCTTATAGACTTTATAGCCGAATATGGTTTGTTGAGTTTCTTGGATGCCATTAGTGGATATCATCAGATTCACATGGATCTTGCTGATGAAGAAAAAATATCCTTCATCATCAATGAAAGGACCTTTTGCTACGTCCGAATGCCTTTCATACTAAAAAATGTTGGCGCAACCTACCAACGCCTTATGGAGAAAGTGTTTGCTGGCCAAATTGAGCGAAACATGGGAGTTTATGTGGACAAAATGATTGTTAAAAGCAAGTTTCCAAATGATCATATTGGTGACCTAAGGGAAACTTTCCAACAACTCAAAAAATTTGGAATCCAGCTGAACCTGAAAAAGTGCGTGATCAGTGTTAAGGCTGCCAAGTTCCCAGCTTCATGGCCTCCGAACGAGGAATTGATGATAATCTTGAGAACGTTAAAACCTTGCTCGACACATGGATGCCTCAGACACATAAAGATAAAAAAAAGACTTACAAGAAAATAACTGTGCTCAGAAGGTTTATATCATGCTATGGGGACCGACGTTGGTCCTTCTTCAAGGCATTGACCAAACCCGCCAAAGAAGCGTCCTATTATGGCTCTCCTGGTTGAAGGCTTGCTTGATGAAGGTAAGGTGTTTGAAATTAAATTTTTAACATTAATTCACATTCACGTAGCAAGAATGGGTAAGTTTAGCAAAGTTTACTAAGTTCCGAGGTGATTAATGCACCAAGTGAGGTTCGGGGGCAAAATGATAATTTTGTATTTTGAATAGTCGGGCTAAGTCTCAAGTGTTGGAAATAAGTTTTGATTACCTAACTTTTAACTTTAACCCAAACTTACTTGAAATAAACAAGATTTGACCAAGTTTGACTAAGGTTACCTAAAGGAAGGGACTTATTTTTAACTTCTTCAATTTTTGGATGGCTTCTTGGTTAAAAAGCTATAAAACTTGGTAAAGTGAGGCAGGAAGCCATATTTTCTGCTTAAACACGAGTTCCTCCTTCACCCTACCAATTTTCTACAAATTTAAGCCCAAAACCAAGAAATTTTGATGAAAATGGAAGCCACCAAGGATGTACATGCTATGAAAAGCTTGTTTCAAGGGGAATTCATGTTTTTTAAGCTTGGAACCAAGTTTCCAACAATCGCTTTTTTTTATGCGAGGTAACACTAGTGTTCTTGGTAGATTCTTGTTTATCAGATGTTTGGAAGCTTTGGGTTTTAGTTAGAAGGTAGTAATTATGTGATTTGTGCCTTTGGTTTCTTGGAACTGGGTGGAGCTTTGTAGGACTTGAGTTCTTGGGGAAGGGTTGCTTGTTTATTGCTTGTGAGGTGAAATTAAGGTAAGGGAGTTGTGCTTTCAAGCTTAATTGATGCTATTTGAATGAGTTTGCTTGATGAATTCAAGTAGTTCTAGCAATAGCATTAGTTAGTAGGCAAGGTTGAATCATGGTGGACTATCAAGTTTGTGATGATTGGAATGATGTTATAACGCATCATAGGTTGGAATGACGTGTCACAGCAGGCATAATGGCTGAAATTTTCCAATTTTGCTAGAAAGGTTGGGGGAAGACCTAAAGGGATTCTTAGGGTACCTTGGTGATGTCCGGAGGCATCTTCGCTGGAGGACATGATGGTTTCTGGAGGGACTTCCTGAGGAGGAGAACGCCTGGAGTGAAGGTTTCCCAGGGAGTGGTACCTGAAGAGCCCAAAAGGAAAGGTTAGGAGGTCCCTGGGGTATTTTTCCGAGGAGGAGCCTCCGACGCCTAAGTCAGTTTTCTGAGAGGTGAAGGAAAGAGAGCACTCAAGGGTTTTGTGGCCTTGCCTGTTCGTATCTTCTCAACTGATTGACCAACAACCTTTGCAAGGAGCTACTCTTTGGTATTTATAGAAGTGTCTGGCCCGTTCAGATCGTGACACATGTTCGGCCAGATCTGCTATGTACCTTTGGGCATAGGGGACAAGTAGCTGTTTGTAGGCTCCCTCGAGCCTTGGTCCGAGACAGGTTGTGACAAGGCTTGGGCGGCGTCAGTGTGTCAGAGCGTCGTTTGAGGTGACATGGTGCGTCTGTGGGCGATGTGTCAGAGGCTCCTTAAATGCTCCTGCCGTACTCCCGATGTCCTTCGGGCGAGGTCGTTCTCTGAGATTAACACCCTTCTTCGGGAGCTGTCTAGCTCGGAGATTCTGCCTTCGGGAGATCCTCTCTTGCTTGCGGTAGCTGGTTCTTCTATGCCGAAGGCGATCCGTTTAATCCCCCGAGGGGGCTGTCTGCGCCTTTGGAGTTCTCCGGCGTACTAGGCTAAATCCCGAGTTCGAGGCACTGGAATTCGCCTAGTCCGAGGTCAGTACTAGTGCCTCCCTCGGATGGTTCCAGGTTTCCTGAGCATGCTTTTGGTAGGAGGTACCTTCTAGGAGAGGCGATAGTCCTTCGGCTATCACTTGGGGTCTAAGCATTCCGAGGGTACTCCGAGTCTTCCAAAATTCTTTTGAGACCTAGGATTTTCCTTAAGAGTTATAGTTGCTTTTATAATAAGTAAGGAAACTAGTTTTAAAAAACCACAACTAAGTATCACTGGCTTGGGTGAAAGGTTTAAAACCCTTAGCGACCTAGCCGTTCTATTAGCCATGAGGTTGTAAGGTGAAACCTTAGTACACCTAGTCTACAAGGTCTTTACGACTTAGTCTACAAGGTCTTTATGGTCTAGTCCATAACAATCCCACCATAGTGCCCTTGTACAACATAAAAAGGAGAGGTTCAACTGATGATTTATCACTTGTTAGGCTGACAAGCTAAGCTTGCTAGAGGACAAGGCTATGCCTTATAGTTCAAGGATTAGGATGAGGAGTGGTCCCAAGGGACCTAGGTATATGCATATATTAGACCCATAGGCTGTATGAGCTCATAGCAGGTTACATATGTTCTCATATGTCAGGTCCTTTGTAACTTTTCTTGCAGGTGATGTGAAGAACCTTACTGAGAATGTCTAAATTCTCACTCCCTAGCTATGTTGTGCAGAATCTGATGTTACTAGACCAGATAACCACAAAGGGTTGTCACAGTAGTTTGTTGTTGCTGTAGGTACCGTACTTGAGAATCTTTTTTATTCTAGTCTACCTATGTTACTTGTTGGTTAAGAAACATTACTAACTTTAGTCTCCCTTTGGTTGCAAAGCCTAGCAGCACGTGGACAAGAACTTTTGTGACTCACCACTAGGACTCACATCCAAGGTGGAAGTTAGTTCAGGAAGATCTCAATTGAGGCTTGTATATATAGTACCCCTAGTTGCCTACATTGTCTATGTTTTGAGGAGTCCTAGATTGTCATGACCCTTATCTTCAAGCTAAGCTTAAGTTAAATATAATAATAATAATAATAATAATAATAATAATAATAATAATAAAGCATAGTTTGAGAACTAAGTATTATACTTAGTGTACCTCAAAGACATGTGAGGTGATATCAATGGTAGGTTTATCTGGGCACACACATGTACATGTTTAATGGCTTAATGCCATAAACGGCATAAAGGATTTTGTGGAAGAAACAAAGCTCAAAGATTTAATTACACACATAAACAGATGCCTAATTCTATGGGTATTTTTTATTGGAGGACCATTTTGTGCCACGCAAGATGTAGGAGTACGAGAGCTAGCATTAGCCCTATTTTTGCACCATTTGGCACCTAACCAGATAGCATGCGTCCACTTGAGTCAAAACACTCAATTTTGGGTCAATGTCCATTGTTGAGCTAGCAAGAAGCTCTTGAGAGGAGAAGGCACGGGTTTATGCCAAATTGATGATAACTCGAGCTTCGATTGAAGAATCAAAGCTTGTTCTAATGGATTTCGGCCTTAGGTAAACTTGGCATTGCAATTTTGAGCTTGGATTCTTGCATAACCAAGACCTAGAGCTACGGTTGGTAAGGATTTTGTATGAACTTTACTTGATATTCGTATTGTTCCATGTTTAAGGGAGTTTTAGGCTTCTAAGCAATGGTATATTAAGCTAGATGAGCTTAGAATGCTGTAGAGGCTATGTTCTACCTTCGGGTATATTGATTATGGTTGCTAGCTAGCTATGTAAAGGCAATTACTAAAGTTCTAGCATAGGTAGGTCAACCGATAGGTGAACTTGGAGCTCTATGTACAATGGTGATATGAAACCGAAGTGATTGTGTGTACTTGCTAGTATTATGTTGGCAAAGACCAAGAACATGGTGTGTGGTGTGTGTGTTGTGTTCTTTGGTGCTTGATTGTGCTTGCTAACTCTCATAGTTAGTTGTTAATCATGTATATCTATATGTGTATATTGTGTTTTGTGTCTTCTTGTCTTTGTATGCAGGTTGAGCAAATTAGGGGAGGTTAAGTCTTGGGACTTAACTAAATAAGCTCTTAAGAGCTGTGTGAATCCTTATTGGGTTATGTATATAACTTACGCCCCTTGCTTATGTGATTACGGGGAAGGACATTGAGCTTGAGTAGTTTGAGTACCTAATTAGTGTTTTTGGGTACTATAAGGTATGTACACTATGAAGTGTATGTTAGCTGAGTAAGTGTAGTCATAGGTTTAAAATGCAAGTCTTATGTATTGCAAGCTCACATGTTTGAGTACTTGCAGGCTTTGTGAGTAGATTGTGGGACAAGTCTAGAATCATGGATATGTGCTCAATGGCTCTTGTGTGGTGGTTTGCTCTTTTGACCATGGGTTTAATGGTTGGACTTCTATTGCCAGTTGTTGTCTTGTTCTATCCTTTCAAGGTAGCTTTTGGTTATATGTAAGACTATGGATATACCTAAACCTCTCTCCTTGGATTATAGTGTATTTTTAGTACGCTTGGTTAGCTTACCAAGCTTTTGTGAATATGTAAGTAAACTTGACATGTAAGTGTCTTACTTTTGAGAGGAGATGTTGGTTAGGTGTTATGAGATGAACTTGGCATGGTACCAAGCTTATGATTGTACATATTGTGAATCTATATATATTTGAGGATGTTGTGTTGGTGTTGCCTGTATGTGTAACCTTGTAGACTAGGCAACTCTCGGATGACAAGTATTGGTTGTGGACTTGGTGTAGTTCCAAGCATGAAAAGTTTGTGTTAATGGATGAAGCGTTGTGAAAGATGGTGTATATTTTGTAAAAGTAGTCTCGGTTGGCTTACTAAACTTGTGTATGCTTTATGAATGGAAGTCTAAGCTTGTGATGTGAAGTTATGTGTACTCTTGGTTATGAACCATATTTGTGTTAAACCTCTATTGGTATTGTTGTGCATAAGACATGGAAAAACTTATGATTTCAAACTTTTAATGTCTTGGGCTTCTTGGTTGCCATGCATTATGATGCCACACTTGATGAGCACACATGAAACACTTTAATAGATGAAATTGGAATCTTACCTTATGATGCAAGTAATGATTTTGGGCTTTTAAATGGTAAATTCCTGGGGCGCCTCCTAATGCCTTAGCCTTATGAGTAGACCTAGAGCATGTATGCAGGCTTTATAAGCCATTATGGGTGCACGTAAGAAACATAAGATTTGGAGTTTTTAGGTAACCCTATGGGGTAGACTATATGTGTACTGGATGAGGCCTATGTAGGGCGTGACATAGACTCTAGGGTTGCTCTTGGGTGAGGGCATTAGTCTACTTTATGTATGAATGTTCACACATAGTTGCTATGTGTAGTAAATTCATATAAATGTTGATTTTGTATGCCTTGGCTATTTGAACTTGTTTTCTTTAGAAATGTCTTGGCCAATTCAATGTTTTATAGATTTTGTTAATCCAATTCAAAGCATAAAGAGCATGCATTCTACATATTCTAGGTTAATCAACTAGTATCACGGAGTTTTAATCCACACACAAATACAGCTAGCAAATTGCACCCACTGTGAGACCAGTTCTCACAAGCTTCTTGGGTAGGGGCCAAGGACGGCCGTGTCATGTCCGATCTAGAAAAGGACAAGTCCCCATGTAATGAAGAAGGCCAAGTAGCATGGAACAACCTGAAATAGTATTTGGCAAAGTTGCCTTCACTTTGGCAACCAAAGGAAGGTGAACCCCTTATACTTTACCTCTCTATTAATGAAAAAGCAATGAGCTCATTTCTTGTCAGAAAGGAAGAATATGGAAAACAATGGCCAAGGTACTGTGTAAGAAAATCCCTACATGGCACCGAAGTGGGATACCCAATCTTGTAGAAGGCCATTTACTCCTTGGTACTGGTTGGAAGGTGACTTTAGCCTTACTTTATAGGCCATATTGTAATTTTTTGAAGTAGCTTACCTTTGAAGGATGTCATAAAAAGGGTTGACCATTCTAGGTGATTGTCCAAATGGTGTGTAGAACTCGGAGAATATGACATTATTTATGAGCCAAGAAAGGCTATAAAGGCCTAAGCACTAGCAGACTTCATTGCCTAACTTCTAGAGGATCTAGAAGGAAGTACAGAATCGGTCGCAGCATAAAACCTACAATGGTCACTATTCATTGATAGGGCATCTACTTTTAAACACCAAGGATCAAGGATCATTCTTCATGGCCCTGAAGGAATGCAGACTACTAAGCCCATCAAATTCTCTTTCTAAGTAATAAACAATGTGGCTGAATATGAGGTACTAATAACTGAGCTTGAATTAGCTCACAAAGTTGGAATTAGGTCCCAACATGCTTGCAATGATTTAGAACTCCTAGTTCGGCAGCTAAAAGGAGAATATGAGGTCAAAGAACAAAATTTAACGAAATACCATGACCTCAAGAAGAACTTAATTCAATGGTTTGAAAGGGTGCTAATAAAGAAGGTAACCGAAGTGAGAACATGGAAGCAGACATCTTAGCTAAATCGCCCCACCACACTGAAGTTTGAGATACCCCAAGCATAGCTACCATGCTACTAGTGGTCATTGATGGTGGGTGGAGAGCTCCACTCAAAAAGTACTTGACAGATGAAGTCTTACCTGACGACCTTCGGATGGTGGCAAAAGTAAGACAGAGGTCAAGCAGTTGCTTCCTCCTAGGTGAATAACTATATTGGCCAGGCTATTCCAACCCATTGCAAAAGTGCATCAGGGAAGATGTGGTAGAAGGAGTAATGAATGAGGTACACGAAGGAATGTGTGGATTCCACATCAAACTAAAGCACTTGCTGGAGTCCTTTTTCGGTTAGGGCACTTGTTACGACCCTCCTACTGAAAAAATCAACTGAGGGAGGTGTAAATTAATTAAATTCCTAGTTTAATACCTTATTTCAAGTTAACTAGGCAAGGATTAGTAAGTTGCGCAAAGTTAACTAAGTTCTGAGTAGTTTATCGCACAAAAAGAGATTAGGGGAAAAATAGTAATTTTGCAGCCCAAGGTATCGAGCCGAGGCCCAAGAGTCAAAAATATATTTTGAACCATAAACCTTGGCTAAAACCCAAAGATTTGCTTAAGTGTTAAAAATTTCACCAAAGGTTGACAAGAACTACTATTTAGGAAAAGGGGCTTTTTGTAGCTTTTTCAAAAGTTTGAGGGCTAAGGGGGGAAAGCTTGGTTTTTAAGCTTGGTAAAGTTGTTGGCTGCCATTGTTGATCTTTTTCCTCCCATTCTCGAGTTCCACCTTGCCCTTACCATTTCTACCTAAATTCTTGCTCAAAATCAAGTGTTCTTGAAGGAATTTGAAGGCCCAAGGTGTATATAAGCTTTGGGCAACTTGTTTCAAGCCTGTTTCTTGGATTTGGAAGTGTTTGCCACGTTTTCCAATTGGATTCCTATTTTTGGCGAGAGCTAACATTGATTTCTTGCTTGTTTCTTGTTTATTAGATGTTTTAAGGCATGGGTTTTGCTTGCTTGGTGTTATTTTGGTGCCATTTGCTTGGGTTTGCTTGGAACTTAGGTAGAAACTTGTGGAACCTTGTTCTTGGTGAAAAGTTGCATAATTGTTACTTGTGACTTGAAATTGAGCTAAGGGATTTAAGGTTTTATGTTCAATTGATGTTATTTGAGTGATGTTGCTTGATGAAATCAAGTTATTTTGTGAATAGCATTGATTGAGGGTAAACATGTTCATGGTGGACTAGCATTGATTTGGTGGCTTGTGTGATGTTTTGATGCATCATAGGATGTTTTCAATGATGTATTTGTGGCCTATGCAAGTTGCTTTATAGGTTTATGGTGAGTTTAGGTATCCCTTGGTTGCCTAGAACTCATAGGAAGCCTCCAAAGAGGCTTAGGAGGGTGTTTTTGAGGTTCAGGACACAGGGTCCTGGTGCCTAACCGCCATCTGGCACTACAATGCCCAGGGTACATTTTTCAGTCCATAGAGCAGGGTACACCTGGTGCCTAGGCCTTAGAAGCACCTCTCCTGGTGCCTAAGCCCCAAGGGCAGGGATGGTCCTAGGGGTGCCTAAGGGTTGAAATGGTACAATGGCACTCTAGAACATCCAAAAACTCTCTGATGATCTAGGGTTTTCTCATAGTTTTGTAAATGGTAAATATACCTCTTGAGAAAACTAGTTGATGGGACACAATAAACAATCCATTAGATTAAGTGGAAGGTTTAGCACCATCAAGACCTTAGTTATACCTTTGGGTTCAAGGCCTTGATGAAGAAACCTTAGTACACCTAGTGGGTTCTTTAGGACCTAAGAAATACCAGTCCAACCATAGTGCCCCTATACAACAAAAGGGTGATTCAACTAGTGATGAACTTCACCAGTTAGGCTAGCAAACAATGTTTGCTAGTAGACAAGGCTTTGCCTTGTAGTTTAAGGACTAGGTAGAGGACAAGTCTTGAGGGATTGAAACATATGCGCATGGGTTTAGCTCACGCTGTATGAGCTCACAGCTGATTACATATGATGATATATGTGTTGTCCTTAGCATTTCCTTACAGGTGAAGATCCTTTACTGAGAATTACAAATTCCCACTCCCTTATCTTATGTTGTGCCAATTCTGACCGTATTGAGCCTGATAACTGCTGAAGGTTGTCGCGGTAGTCTTTTGTTGCAGGTATGTTGTTATGGGAATCTTTATGATTCTAGTTTTCGTAGTTACTTATCAGTGAAGTAATAGTACTAACTATAGTATTTTCATGGCCGTAAAGGCTAGCAGTACATGGATAGACTTTTACGACTCGCCATTAGGACTCATCTCCAAGGTGGGAGTTAGTTGGGAGGAGCTCAGTAGAGGCTTATATGTTACCCACTCTTCGCTAGCCCAATTATGGTGCGAAAATTGTGCATTTAGACTCCCAGGATTGGTAATGTTAAGTAGGCCATTAGAACACTACCCTTAGTGTGCATACCCAAGTGGCCCTCTTGGGAACTATGTAAACACATGCATATTGGTCCAACCATCACACATATATTCACATTTCATGCACACTATAGAAGCAAAGAAGGAAAACACTAGCACAAGTCTTAATCTTGGCTACCACACATTAGGCAATCTTGTTAAGTTCTAGTGACCAGCCACTGCACCTGTAACTTCCACTAATAAACTGCATCATTCTAGTCATGTATCCCCTTTTTTTATTTGCTCCATTATAAATTAGAGACTTATACCGAACCAAGGAATTTTGTTTAACATCAATAGGCCACCTATGCACCAAGTTATGGATTTTTTAAGTTGATTACAAAATTCTGACCAAATAAATAGTAACTTAGCCAACTTTGCAATGTCATATCTTTGGTTACAAGGCTCCCAATTCATAAATTCCAAATCTCAGTTCAACCTCTAGATGTTCTCTAGGTGTGGTGAAATTTTCATACGAACATTTCTTCTACCCAGGGAGATATAAAACTTTAAGTGCAGAGCCAAAATTCTGGTCACTTTATGACCATTTTGCCCATACAAAATTTCATAACTGTGCAAACGCTTCATTCACAAAGGGAAAGCCTCCAAGGCTACCCCATATAAGTCCATTACATATAGGAAATACATTCTCTTTCATTTAACAACCATATGTGGCTAAAACAGAATTTACAAGTAAGCAGCCCATTATTCACACTTAGGCAGCTTTGCAGCACATCACTTCTGTTAGTGTTGTGCCCAAAAGGCCAATCATGAGATGATTGTATTTTTGCATATTGAGTCATGATATTTTATTAAGGCATTAATCCAGCAATTATGTTTGTTGTTTTGTTTCTGCGTAACTTAACAAACATAATTGTAACCCTAGAATAATGATATTCTCAAATGTCCCTAGTCTAGTATTATTGTGGAGTGGATTGCAATAATACATAACGACTAGCATATGTGGAGACTAATATGAGATATATAGTTTGCATATGGGTACAAGTTGGACAACTTGTGTACTGGACCGACCAACCATGAGAACACTACATGGATCGTTATATGAGTGTCATAAGTGATTCTCATAGTGATCATGGTATATGTAGTCCTTCGACCTAAGATCATCAAGGTTGCCTACATGTGAGTCACATACTTTGATACTTTCCTTTGTTGCTCATAACTGAGTGAACTTGACGGAGGTCATTGGGTATGTCACATATCATGCGGAGGGATTTGTATGATCAAGATGGGATTTGTCCCTCCTATGTAACGGGAGTGATATCTCGGGCCCTTTGATAGAGTAAGACTTAGAAAAATGCATGGCCATGCTCAGATGAGTTGATATACGATATCAATGTCATCAGTTTAAGTTGGTCTACTCAGTTATCAAGAAACCAAAGATTGGGCTATACGAGAGTGACACATTCCATGTCTCGTGCTTAGTCTTGATATCTTGGACAAAGGGACAATGGCATATATCGGTGATGATCATAAAGGTTTAGTCGAATCATCGACAATCTTGTCACTTGCATAGCAATGATGTGTTGCTAGACACCGCTCATTGCTTATGATCATAAATGTGATTTATGATCATTGCCAATGTGGTAAGAGCCTATTGGGTCGCACACATAGAGCTATTTGGATCATTAGAGTGCATGGGCTAATAATTTGGGTTTTGGTTTCACAATAATTTCGTATTAATAATGGGTCCAATAGTTGAGCGATTATTAAGCCCGATATTAAAGCCTAATTGGATTAGGGCTTTGAAACCGATTAGGCCTGAAAGTTGAGTCTCACTATAAATACAACTTCTAGTAAGAAATTCGCAGGTCTCCTTGCCCTAGCCTCCCAAAAGGACAACCGCACTCTTCTCTTGCAATTCCTTGGATGACGCAAGCTAGCACTGCGAGCGTAAGAGAAACGCATCTACCGTGATGCAGTGGAAGCATGGTGATCCCGAGAGGCTTGTGTGGATACCATAGAGAGCTTGAACACGTCAACTGTTCAAGTTTTGTGATTCGACTCTACAATTGAGTGAGAGATCTCAACCAAAAATTAGGTATGAGAATTTTACATACTCAAATGTTCACGTACTTGTATCATTTTACATACACTACATGTCCATTCATACATGCACTACACAATGGTATTAACTCAGCTAAATACGCACCCTAGGTTACAAGAGTGCCTGAGACACAATGGACTCCAGAATAGGATGCTGGACAGCTGCTGCACAACACAATAAGTACCACCATTAAAAATAGCAAATGTGCTTCTAAAATCACCAAAATTTTCAGATCATAACTAGACATATGGAAGTTTACGTACCTGAAATTTTAGATCGAAACTCAAACCAAAAATGTCAGTTTGAATGTGATCTTTCTACTGGACCTGAAATGACAGAATTAAGGGGAGTAAGTTTCATTGAGAAACTTAGTAAGGGTAGCACTTGGTTTCTTAAGGGAATGTGATCCTCATTAAAACTTGCATCCAAAGACACTAAAAAAAACCTCAATGCATATATACAAGATATAGCAACCAAATGCAGCAGCCATTCACAACCAACAAACACATGGAATGCAGCAGCAACAATAACCATAGATTAGTCCATAAAACATGTAATAAACTTAAATAAATCACTATGGAAGCCCTCCTCAACCTAATTGGTCTTAGGAGGATTTTAACACTAGTTAGTACTAACATTGGCTCTAGAAACCCTCATTTCATTGCCATCTTTGTGCACTTCACTCAAGGTCACAAAACCTTCAATAAGTGCACTCCCTTCACTAAGTTTTGTTCATCAAGCTCATGGCTCTCTTCCAAGCTTAACCCTAGCTCCATGGTTGCTTGAAAATATAGAAAATAACCCATAAGAGAAAGAGAACCCTTACCTTGAGTGTATGCTGAAATTGGAGCTTGATCCTAGGTGCAGTCAAGTCTTAGCACCACATAGCTTCCAATTGCCCTTTTCTTACTTTCTTTTGGCTTCAATTTCAATCTTGGAGGTATGGTGACTATGGAGGAGTTATGGAAGAAGTGTGGAGGAGGATGGTGGCTGTGTGGGTTGAATATGGGGGAAAGATAAGTGAATTGGCCACTTAAATGAGCTTAAGGGCACAAAGCACACTTAACAAGCTTATTTGCCATCTCACTAATTATAGTTTCTTTGTCTTAAAATCGTTGGTACACATGTGCCCAACATTTTTTACTATTTATCAAGCCTTGGCTGCCTCCCCCATGGTGGAATAACCCCACAATTCCATCCTTTGACTTAAGTCAAAAGCTTACATGCCTTAAGGTTTACACTAGGACATTTAGGTCCTTATTACCTTTAGTGTTTCCTTTGTCCAAACTTGTCTTCCATGAGCAATTTGGTCCTCCAATAGCACTTTCATACCATTTATATCCTTCCCATAACTCTCCAAGTCTCTTTCTTGAGAGTTTTGCAATTGAGTACCTGAATTCCCAAAGCCTTACAAAAAGGTCTATAGGTTGCTTGACAAACAAGCAATCCTTAAGGCTTTTCTGGGAGGCCAAGTTACTAACTTGGAACACTTTTAAGAAGGTGTTAATCATGCCTTTTACCCCCCACACTTCAATCACTTTGGTGAGAATTACACAATATAATAATTTTTAGCCATTATGACACACTTGTAATTATCCCATTTTTGTGAGGTGGTAACATTGTATATGTTTGTGCCTAGTTGCCTCCCATGTCTATGTTTGGAGCTTTAGACTCTATGGTTGCTCTTTGGTGAGGGACATTAGTCTACTTTTGTTGAATGCCCTCATATGATTATTATGTGTAGAAATGATAATACAAATGTTGATTATATATGCTTTGGCTTTTTTCTCTTGATTTTTATGAAAAAGTGCCTTGGCCATATGAATGTTTCATGGCTTCCATGTACTCAAGTCAAACCTAAATGAGTATGCATCTTGCATTTTCTAGGTTAATCAACTAGTTTCATGAAGTTTCAATTCGCGCACATATATAGCCAGCTAATTGCAACCACCGTGAGATCCATTCTCACAGGCTTCCTGGGTAGGGCCGAAGGCGGCCGTATCAGTATTTCTTGCCGACTATCTGCAAAGATGCTCGAATCTTGGTTAAATGTTGCAATAAGTGTCAGCGTCACTCCTGGTACAATGAGTGCCATTTGAATTCATAATTTTGGCAAACTATCCTTATCTATTTGTAGTATGGGGTAGTGATCTCATGGGGCCTTTACCTACGGCCCCAGCTGGAGTCAAGTACTGCGTAGTACCAGTTACTTATTTCAACAAATGGATCAAAGCTGAACCTTTCACCACCATATTGGCAAAATAAGCGCAGAGGTTTATTTGGAAAACCATTATTTGCCAATTTGGCTACCTGAAGGTGTTAGTTGCTGATAATGGGACCCAATTCATAGACAAGGCCTTCGAGGAATTGATGACCAACCTTGGCATAAAATTGAACTTTGCTACAATAGCTCATCCACAGAGAAACAAACAGGTTAAAGTGACCAATATGACTTTGAAAGATGAGCATGAGAAAAGATTAGCGGAGGTGAAAGGGAAATGACCTGCTAAGCTCCCTAGTGTCTTATGAAGTTACTGAACTCCTAGAAGAGCAACTAAATAAACCCCCTTTTCACTAGCATTCGAAACAGAAGCACTCTTACCTATCGAGATTGTGAATCCCTTTATCCGAGTCCAAGTCTTTGATCAAAACCAAAACAACCTCGGTTGAAAGGTTAACTTGGACATGATTGAAGAACATAGAGAAATTTCTGAACAAAGATGAAAGGCCTTTCAGCAGAGAGTCTCCACCATAGCAAATACCAAGATAAAACCTAAAGGAATCAAAACAGGAGACTTGGTACTTCAAACTGCCAAAATGGTACCTCAAAGGCCCACCCATGGTATTCTTTGGGCAAATTAGGAAAGATTCTACCTCATTAGTGAAGAAGACTAGGAGTCTTCAAGTTAGTTGATGCCAAATGAGTAGAATTGAAGAACACTTGGCATTTGAACTCCTTGAAAATGTATTGTGCCTAAGAAATACTTAGAGAGATTTTGTAAGAAGGGCTAGTCAAATGATGGTATGTAAATACCTTTCAAAGAAATGATATTTGGTACTTAACAAAATTCTTGGAATTCAAAAAAGTTCTAACTATATGTTCAAAGTGCACTTCGGGAAAAACCCTAAGGAAGGGTACACGAATTATAGTGAAAAACTCTGATGAAAATTAGAAGAAAATGAAAAATGAAGCAAGATAGAAGCCCCAAATGGGGGAAACAACTTTTTTTACTTGAATAGATATGCATGCAATAAAAAAAACAAAAATGGCGAACAAAGGTTATAACTACACCTCAGCATTCTTATCCTGAGACTCTCAGGGGAGCTATCTTCAGTAGCATCCTTTTTTGAAGATGACATCTCCAGAAGGGCATGCTGAGGACATCCTAAGAACTCCATTTTAGACCAAGCTGACAAAATATTGAGGGCTCGAAGGAAGGACAAGTCCAAATCAAAATAATAGCACAATACTTGATGATGAACAAGGCAACAGCCATCCTAATAGGCCTTTTTTGACATCTCATTAGACTTGGTATTCTCGTTCTTTAGATCATCCAACTCCTTCTTCTTTTTCTTCTTAGACTTCTTCACTTGATCCACCTCGACTTCAAGCTGTTGCCTCTCCTTCAAGATGGTAGCAACTTGAGCAGTAAGGGACTCATTTTTCCTTCCGAAGAGCCTCATTTGTATAATTCTGGATGACCAACTTCTTCTTAAGATCGGCCATCTTCGAAGAGTAATCCTCAAATAGCATCTGGACCTCTTCCAAACTTTCTTGATGAACGCCAGACGCATCCTCTGTGGATATCTTCTTTAGCTACCCGAACTTGCGGCAAGTACTCACCAAGCATCCTTGGTCTTCACTAAGGCCTTTTCTATCTATGAGCGAATCATGGTTTGCTTGGTAGACCATGGTTGGAAATAGCCCCCATATGCAACCATTTGAGAAACAAGGACAAGAGGATAAAGTTAGAACCCCAAAAAGTGGTGAAATTTTTCTAAGTAAAAAAGAAAGTAAAAAGTCACCTGTTTTATGTGCTCTGTGATCCTAGCAACAAGAATCTCCTCATTTGGACATGACTCTATCCAAGATTGAAAAATGGCATTCATCATGATGTCTTTCGCCATTTGAGGCACCATCTTTTAGCAATCCTCGGAGAACAAAACCATGTCCTCGGTGAACCACCAAAATGGCTCCCACGGCAGCTTCCTTATAGGGATCTTTAAAACCTAAATTTGGCACTTCCTTTCATGGTTGGTGACCCAGTCAGGGAAGATGGCCTCTCCTACATGATCCCAACAAAGTTTGGTTGCCACATTGGTCCATAACCAATCATTTTCAAAATCTAAAATTGCATAAGTACCCAAAATTCATATATGTTAAGGACCAAACTTGACCAAGACACCTTGCTAGCGATATTAATGGCATCTCCCTTGAAATCGCTAATATAAAGAACCACTAACGGGATCACTTCCCCCTTTGCTCTTCTATGCTCCTCGACCTTTTTTGCACTATAAATGGCTAAAATTGTGCCCAAGGTATAGGCCTCCAAATAAGGATTGATGGGAGTGGAGTGAATGGCAACTTCGGGTTGCTCAGCCACTTCCTCTCGACTTTGGGAAGAAGCGAAGGAGGGGAAGAAGCATCCTTGGCTTTCTAAGAGGTTGGTTCAGCTAATCTTGTTCCTTCATTCTGCTTGGGGACCTTCTTATCTTTCCCTTTCTTGGTTTGCTCCCCTTCTCAGCTTGCCTAAGGAACAAACATCAGTGTGAGTATAGAACAATCCAAGCACTAAGCAATAGGTGGAACTTACTTTCTATAAGTTCTGAATAAGAAAGCTCTTCTCAAAGAAGCCTGACTATTATGGACCTCTTCCCATCAATGTTCAGCTTGGCAATATTAAGATTGGTTAAGTGTTCTTTGAAAATACCTAAGTTCTGAAGTACTTCTTCGGCCATAAGATCCCACAAAATTAGGAAAAGATAGGGATCACGTTCAGAAGGCAGATCAGCCTAGTCAGCGACTCATCTAATTTGGTCATCGAACTCTTCAAACTGGTTCTTAAGGTTCCCATCAAGAAGTTTGAAGGGATTCCCTACATCAATGACCAATTTACCCGAAGCCCACTTTGTTAGGGACATTCACCCAAGACTCTGGCGTCTCGATAAAAAAATACTTCCCCTGCCAACCTCTCTAACAATCTTTGGTGGCAAAGGTGAATGTAAATTTCTTGCCACCTGTTCCTCGAGGTAGCAAGAAATAGAACAACCCCTTCAGAATAGAGTGGAGTTTAAAATATTGCATGAAAAAAAGAAACTAGGGTCTATCCTAAAAATCCCACACATGCACAGAAAGGCATTAAAGTAAAAATAAGAGTTCGGATGAAGCTAGTTAATGGTTATCCCATGAAACTCACAGAAGTTTGAAATCGTCTTTAGGGGTAAGAGTTTGGAGGAAGCTAGTTAATGACTATCCTATGAAACTCACAGAAGCCTAAAATCATCTTTAAGGGATGCCCTAAGTGGTTTTAAAAATAATTACCTCCCTTTGCTAAGGTCAATAACTCAACTCACCTTGTTTCGGGGACCCTAACATTGACGTAAGAAGGGTGGTAGAACTTTATGTGCCTCTTCTCTATTTTCTCTAAGGTAGCACAACTACGATAGGCATCCAAAGAACGCCAACCTTCCTTGACAGTCCTAACTTTGGTACCCTAACGAGCCATCTATCCTACTTTGAAACCCTAAGCAGGTACTTCAGGGGAAAAAAAAAAGACAAAAGGGCAAACCTTAGGTCAACCACCCACCTTATGCTTCTCTAAACTCTCACAAACACCGCAAAAAGATGCCAAAAATTGCTCAGCCATAAATATCATCGTGAAATGAAACAGCAAAACTATAAAGAAGCCAAAGAGTGAAAAAACATTAGATAAGTGAAAAATGAAAAGTGAGGGACCTCTACTCAAGTAGGGGTAATATAAGCCTGAATAGGGCAAGCAAAAGGTTGCAGCATTAAATACCCAAACAGAACCCCTATGCTGAAATGATGCCCGTGCATGGAAACAATGAGTAATAAGGCAATAGGTGGCACCCCAAAGATAGGATTGAGGGGTCTCTATGCCAAAGTGATGCTCCTATTCAAGAATATTGAATAGCAGGGTGACATATGGTACCTCATGGGAAAAATTGATGACATGTGTCTGTAGAAAACAAGACCTTCATGGCCTTTGAAAAATCCCCCCTGTGAAGTTGAAAAATTTGGCAGGAAAGCCCTAAGAACTTCCCTCACTAAAGGAAACCCTAGAAAAAAAAGATGAAAGAATACACCTCAAGTGTCCTACATCGACACATAAAATAAGCTAAAGCCATATCTTACCTTGGCTCCTTTGAGGGAGGCATGTGATAGCTGAAGGGCTAGCACCACTACTTGTTGTTGAATAACTCGCGCAACTGAATGTGGTCCTCCTCACACCGAGTTAATTAGCCGCTTGGCTCCCCTTTCTATAAATACTCCTAAGAGCCTTCCCAGGTGAGAGATCTAATATCCTATTCTACATCCTCATACTTTTTCTAAAAACCCTAAGGCTGAATAAGGTGTTGAAGGCTACATCCACAGAAAACACTCCGAAGAATCCCTTTTGGCCTTGTTCTTCCTTTGTCTTGCAGAGCTCCCTTACTCTGGCATCTTCATTTGCACCTATAGTTGACGTACTAATGTCCTACAAAGAAGATGTGTTGGAGCATCAATTTGTAACCATGGTATGTACAAGGAAGCCATGAAAGAAGCAAGAAACTTGTCTATGGGGCAAACAGAGAGATAGTCTTTCCTGGAACCAAAGAAGTAATGGTGATAACTTGTTGCTTATGTTAGTGTAAGTTAATAGACCATTAAACCATTGAGTTAGAAATGACCACTTGTTTCCAAAAATAGAAAGCTTTACCTTGACCTTTTGAGGTACTGTCCAAAGAGTGCCCAATAAAGAAGAGTTCACTATGACCTATTAAGAGATGACTCATAAGTAACTACAATAAGAAATAATCTCCCACCCAGTTAAGCATTCTACCTAGTAGTCCAACATACAATTGTGATCAAGTTTCTGTGTTGTAACTCCGATAGTTGTTGATGTTCAAGAATAGAGAAAAGTCAATGTTTCAAAACCTAGTTAGTGAGGGTTTTGATTAAGCTAGTTTTATGCCTAAAAGTTTGTGCATTTCAATTGACCCTAGTGACTTGTAAAGGAAAGGCGAGTGACTTACGAGATCGATTAAGAGTGAGTAAGTGAAGGGCACAGCTTTAAGGGGTAGAACTCACCCTGAGGTGTATAGTTTGGTGCACTAAGTGAGGTTGTGGTAAATGAGCCACCTAAGTGATTTCCTACAGCCAACCACCTCCCAATGGTGGATAAAGACAAGTAACAAACTTGGTTTTCTAACTGAATAGATTGGTTTAACACAGTGAATTCTGTAGGTACATTACTCCGATGAGAAGTTGGCATGGTGTAGTAGATGGTATGGTAGTTGAGCATGGAAGTAAAGATGGTTCACTATAAGCATAGGTGAAGTAAGTATCGGTTGCCGAGGAGATTCTTAAATCTAATAAGAGGCTGGGAGGCTTAGAAGGATACCTAGGTCGGCCCAGGATCAAGTAGTAGATTACAGCTCGACCAAGGACCCTATAGATGCTTGGGACACAGGGTGAGTATTGGTGGTCGTGAAGCAAGTGTACTAAAGACACGCCCATAGAGCTAATCTAAGGTATGTACCAAGTTATGCTCTGAGTGTAGGGTAGGAGATGACTTAGTATGCAGGCTTAAGCACTGAGGATACTCCAAGTGGAGCTACTGAAGTGTCAAGACCTTTGGTTCAGGTAGCACACCAGTAGCCTCATTGTCGAGTCTTGGGAGGCCTAAGCCAAGGGGCATGAACTAGTCCTAAGGACTGCTAGCTACTTCAAGGTCCTGACACTCATGCCAAAGGATTTTTCTCTGGTAGATATGTGAGTATAATGGACTTTAGAGTAGTGAGGGCAGTGGGATTATAATGCTCGGGCAATGCATGGTACTTTGCCTAATGCACTGGTATGCCTGATGCATTGGGGCCATCCAAAGGAGCATGGAAGACTTCTACTCTAAGGGGTTTTGAGACTTGTAACTCTTGGTAAGTCATTTGGAAGAGCTCTGGAGTATAATGGAGCATAGGGCTATGTGTACCACACTAGTGACACACTTAGCCTAGTAATAGTTTTAACTCATCCAGTATCAAACCTACAATTGCATCCTAGCAGTGTGAGAGTTAGTGGATGAGTTCATGCTCGTTAAGCTAGCTTGAACTAAAGGATTTGGTGTATGAGCATTGGGTGCTAAACCTAAAGTGAGAAAGGGTGAGTGTTAATGGACAAGAGTAAACTTGTTAAGTTGGCTTACACTAAAGGGTTCTAGCACAGAGGAGAGAGTGAAGGAAGTTAAGTAATGTCAAGCTTTCAGTGGGTAGCTATCTGAGTAAGGTTAATGGACAAGTTTCCAAAAGCTTGTTAAGCTATCTCGCACTAAAAGACTTGGGGATAGAGGATGGTGTGGAGGAGTGAAGGTCACTAAACTTATAGGGCCAAGGTGAGATAGTCATAAATCCTTCAGTAGTATTCACATACAGGGGACAGTAGAGTACCATGCCAAAATCTTCAAGAACATGATTGCACGAAGGTGCTTCAGACCAAGTGAGGTTGGGCTAAGGTGAGGAGAATAGTGAGTAGTTGCTGATGTGTCATTGGGCATGAGCACAAAGCATAGCATTAGCTATAGTACCTATACGAACAAAGACCCAACTTGGACACTCAAAAGGCATTAGTCAAGCAAGAAGAGTTGTTTAATGCCAAGTGGGTTGTTATGGAATTGGGACCTTGGTAGGGTTGGACGAAATACATTGGCTTCATATCCTAGAAAAGTGTCTTAAAGTGGGGAAATTCAATTTGGAAGACCAAACTCTCCAAGGTTGGTAAAATCTTGTAGCCCTCCTAGCAAAAACTTCAAGGAGTGTGGTCAGTTCATAAATCTCTAGCTTAAGTACCTTAATTTAAGGAGTGTGGTCAGTTCATAAATTTAAGGTTTAATTGGTTCTAGGTGGTTAAAATGGCAATTTTGTACCTTAGAGGGTTAAGACAGCTCTTGGGAGTCAAAATAACATTTTTAAAACCAAAACTTAAGTTAAACATGTTGTCCTCAAGTGTTAATCCTTAGTTACTATTTAGGGAAGCAACAAATTTGTAAAACTTAGAAAATTTTGTGGGGCATTTGTGTATAAAACCTTACCGAAAAGGGGTTTTACTACTCACACTATTTGGGCATGGGGTCTTTTTGTTTAAAAAGAGAAAGTTGTAAGGCTTTTGGGTTAGTAGAGATTTTAAAACCAAATTAGGAAGCATTTCTTACCTTTATTCATCTTCTTCTTCTTCCGAAACCCGTAGCTCCTCCTTGCCTATAGCAATCCATGCCCAAATCTCACCTATTCCTTCAATTCTTGGTGAAATTGGAAGCCTCATGGACTACCCAAGTGAGAGCAAACTTGCTCTTGCTTAGTCTTAGTGTGATTGGAACAAGCAAGAACAAGAAAGCCTAGAAGTGATTGAACCAAATTTGACACAGTTGTGCATAGTTTTCATGAAAAAGGATGAAGCTGGCCAGTTCGGGCCACTACAATGCTATTCTGGACACCTAGGTGCTAAGCAGATCATGCCCAGGTCATGCCCTTGGAGCTGAGGTGCCATCATGGGCGCTGCAACACCAAGGTGCCCATTTCCAGATAGCTTCAAATCAATTGTGGCGCTACACACCAAGCTGTACACTGCAGCTCTACAGTAGGCTCAAACTTCAACTTGAATGGGTGTTTTAAGGTTGGAAGTGGTTCCTAAACATTCTAGACATATTCCTAATGGTTTTTGAAGATTTAAAATAGACATCGAATTAAGCACCTGTGACAAATGGATCAAATAAAGTGAGGAGAAGATCATGTGTGCACATTTGAGTCATGTGTGTCCATAGGGGTACTTTGATGCCCCAGTTAAGGATTATAATCATCCTTAAGGTAATTTTAATGCATTGATAATGAGTAACTAAGTAGTTTCAGCAAGCAGCATGGTGAACTGGTGTTGCTGAAATCTAAGAGTAGGTACCCAAGGCTGGTTTAAGAGCTACAATAACTATAGAAAGTTAGTGAAAACACTTAATGGCCAAGGAAGGCACTATGAGGCTAATAGAGGCACATAAGCACATTTGGCCACAATGTGAGCCCTAGGGTCCATGGAGGGCCTTGAATGGATGATTTGGGAGCTTGGCATGGCTTGGGAGCTTGCTTGACACCCAAGTAAGTACAATATACTTTAGGGAATTAAGAGAAACACTAAGAGCTCTAAGTAGGTAAGTAACTTAGAACTCAAGCTAAGTTACTAAAGCATTTTAAGGAGCTTTGGAGGTTCAAGGTAGTTAGGCTACCTTAGTGAAGTTAGGACCTCAATACGTGCTAGAAGACACAATGAGCACTTATAGCAAGCTGGATTCCTAGTAGTGGCCAAATCATTGAGGTGTTGCAAATGCCTAGCTAGGTATCATCTGAGGATCACCAAGTTGGTGGATGCTTATAAACAATTGGTTGCCTAGACAGGTCTTGTACCTAAGCAACCAAAGTGAGAGCCTAGTACACCTAAGGACAGAGGTTTAGTATGTGTAGTTACTTAGTTGGGTCTTAGGCCTGAGGAACTAGAGTAAGAGCCTAGTATGCCTAAACTAGATTAGCCATGTGCTAGTCAAGGTTCACCATAGGAAGGGTGAAAGGTTAATAACACTTAGAGGCCTAGTCGGGTCTTAAACCTGAGGCACTAGCATAGGACCTTAGTGCACCCAACTTGGCTCTACTAAGTAGACTTGGATTACTACTGCACACAGTATTCAATGGGATGTGGTTATGTGCCTAGGTGATGACCTAGTATAGTTGGCAAGCTCAGGCTTGCTAGAATGAGTTAAGGGCCAAAACTCACTAAACACGGGACTACAAGGAATAGGGTGAAGAGAGGTCTTAAGGAACCCAAATATATGCATATATGTTAGCCCTCAAACTATAATGACCTCGCAGTAGTTTTATGATTTATTTACTATCACAGTGCCCTCTAGGATTTTTTTTTTTTTTTTGCAGGTAGCCTGAAGACCCCTTACTAAGAATATATGATTTTCACCCCTTAGATTACTTGTGCAAGTTTGGGTGGTTTAGCCAGCAACATAAGATGGTTGTTGAGCTAGTCAATCAAGTACATGTTATACTTGCTAGTTTATATTCTCTAGTTGGTTGGTTGTGTTATGTACTAACTATGTTGGATTAACCTTGAACAGTGGTTCTTCTAGAAGCATAAGCATAGCTCATGGCCAAAAGCACTTGAGAGGTAGTGCTCAGGTGGTTAGCCTAGTACGGTTATCTTAGTAGGTCATGTTTTATGAGTTAGTTGTACTAGATGCCTCTAGCAACATTGGTTAGTTATGTGTTTTGGTTTGCGATTCATGTACATAGTTGAATAATGTACATAGGGTTGTTGCTTGTAGAAAATGTGTTTACGGCTTTGGCTAGTTTTACAATTATTTTTAAGTGTGGTACCGCCAATGTTTTGAATGTTTTATTTTATGTTTAAATTTCCATTCCAAAGCTACTCATGCATCATTTAATGCTAGTATCTAGGTTAGTAAGCTTAGGTCACTTGCATCAATTTTTATCACAAGCAAAGAAACCAACAATTGCAAACCAAAACCCAAGAATTCCATGAATTCCTAGAAATCCTAGGCAGTAGGCCGTTGCAAGGGACTGAGGGTTATCACAGCTATGATGCCTAGCTCAATGCTTTAGTGCTATGAAGCTTTAGGTAATACCCGAGGCAATACTACTGGGGTGCTACAAAGCCACCAGTGGTGCCCCATAACCATAGACAGACCAGTGGCATTTTGGCTTTTTAATGAAGTCTTCTGGGGTAGTCCCAAGGTTTGCCTAAGGGTTGAGTTTGCCTAGCGGCACTCTAGAACTTCCAACACTCCTTCATGAGCTAGGAGTTTCCAAAGGCTTTTGAGGGTTACAACAGTACCCACATAGCAAACTAGAGAATGAGAGCCACAATAGGATAACATTAGTCTAGGTGTGAAGTTTAGTGCCATTGGGAGCCTAACCGAGCCTTGGTATTCAAGGTCTCGATGCAGAAACCTTGGTCCACCTTGGTAGGTTCCATGGAACCTAATTATTATGAATCCATCCATAACAATTACTACTCCACTAGGGTGAACCAAGTAATGGTGGATAGGTAAGCACCATGAGTAAAGGGTTACTGCACTTGTAACCTAGGCAAGTTTACTTGAGGTACAAGTGAGAACCTAGTGAACTCTTGGTATGAGTATGAAGTGGATGCCTAGTACACAAGTGGCCTGGGCAACTCTAAGGACTTGAGGCACTATGTTAAGGCTTAGTAATCCTAGATAGGTCCTTGAAACTAAAGTGAGGTGTATCCACCATGCTTACCTATACAACAATTTAAGGAAGGTTAAATTGTGAGCTAAGCTCATTTGGTTGACAAGCTAGGAGTGAATTAAAGGCCAAAACATAATAGGCACGGGGTGAAGTTCGTGTGAGGACTATGTAGAGGAAAAGTCCCAAAGGGCTGAAACTAGTGCACATTAAGTTATGGCCTTACATTGTATATGCTCGTAGTTGGTTACATTTGATATATGTGTGTGTGTCTTCAGTGTTTATGCAGATATTGTTTCTATAAAGCTGATAATTATTGAGAAATGTTGAGCAAGCCTCATCTGCTGGTACATTGTTTATCGAATCTTTATGATTTTAGGTTTTTACTTTACTCATTTGTTAAGTTTGTGCTAACTACAATGTTGTTTGGCTGACAGAGGCTAGTGAAGCACAATGAAGGCTTCAAGGAGCTTCCCACTTAGAGATTTAGTCTAAGGTTAGAGCTAGTTACAGATCTTAGTAGTTGTAGTAGTGGCATATAGTTTGTACACTAGTTTTGTCCAATGTACATAGTTGAGTAGTTGACTCTAGGGTCACTCTTGAGTGTAAGCATAACCTAGTTTTGTATGGATGCTTGAATGTAGTTTATTATGTGTGGTTAACTTAGTTAATTGTATGCTTTTACGGTTTTGGCATTTGGGTTTCAATGAATTGCCATGGTATTGTTTTATGTTTTATTACTTGTTTAGTGTTTAAGTCAAAGCATAATTCTTACATGATTGCATAATAGGTTAATTAACTAGAAGCATGAAGGTTTTAACTATTTGGCATGTAATCAATAGCCAATTCCAACTAGTGTGGGACGCGTTCCCATAGTCTTCCTAGGTAGGCTCACGAAGGACTGTCACAATGGGTTCCTTTTTCCCAAAGTATCACTTTGATTTATAAGGTTCTGATGGTCTTTAAATGTGATAATAATTACTCCTCTCAAGATTCTCATTGTAGGCTATATATTCATCCTCTTTAGGAGAAGTTTCTTACTTCTCTTATTTGAACATTCTTACTTTTACTTTCTTTTACTCCAAAGTTCCTTCCCGCTCTCTTGCTTTCATTTTTTCTCTATAAAGGGTACTTTTTAGCAACACTCTCTTTTTCTAGAGCTTAAGAAATCATTAGGAAGCATTTTTTTGGTCATTGGATATTTTCAAGTAAGTATAGTTTTGAAACCTTTTTCTTCCTTCATATCAGTCTCTTAGCTGAACTAGGCCGTACATTGTCCAAGATAGATTACCACTTAATCTGAAAATGACCACATATTCTCTTAGCCAAAGTAAGTGGAACTGTTAATAATTTTTCTTCACCTGAAGCCCTAATTGCTTCTTTGGAAGTCATTAGAGGTCTTTGTATGCACACCCTTGCTGCTCCAGTTTATTACAGGTGGTAAAGTGGAAGAAGCCTTCCTCCTCGCATATGTCAACCTTTGGCTTTTAGAGAAGGGTAAACTCAGCTATAGACCTTGCCAAGGTGAATCACCATGTTCAAGACACAGAGGCATCAAATTTCCATCACTAAAGATGCTTGCCAACTTTCACAGATTTCATGGCATATTGATGAACAAACTTCCCTCAATCAACTATCCATATGTGAACACTTTCTTCTTTATGTACGGCCTCTTTAGAATTCAAACCCACTTGTTGGTTTTCATGTAATACTACAAACCTTATCCTAGATCAAAGAGCTCATTCTACTACCTCTTCCACTGAGGTACCGAAGGTAGGAAATTCCTTTTTATGTTGGTATGAAAGATAGAGAAATTAGAAAAATAAATATTTCTTTATAACAATTCTAGAGTTATGGGGTATTACGGCAGAGTGGTCATCAGGCATTCTGAACACCAATGTCAAGGAATCATTCAAGTTTTCATAGTTGGAAGCTTTACAACTTTATAAGGACTTCGAGAAATAACTTTAGGAAGTAGATAATTAGGAAGAGCCCAAAAAGACAAAGACTTATACCCCTTCCCCATAAAGTAGGATCAGATGATAAAAAGTGTTTTTCAGGAGTTGAAGGTGGTGTCCAAGCATCTAAATGACCAAAATATGACCAAACCCTAACTCAACTCCAAGATACCTTTTCTTGTAAAGCTTCTTTGGAAGGAGCTTACTTTTGCTTATGCAAAAAAGTGTAAGCATTGCTCGTCTTGCTTTTTATTTCTCTCAAAGTACTTACCATTTCCCTTTTCCTATAGCTAAGATGGATCCGGAGTTCTGGAAAAATAAGTTCAAGGAGAATAAAAGAAATGACAAAGAAAAAGGGAAAAAAACCTATAAAAAAAAAGAAGTTGAAGAAATCATCTGAAGGCTTTGAGCTGAAGAAAGCCAGAGGGGAAGTTGTCCTTGATCTCTCGACCAGTGCCCAACTTGAGTCTCTTTCATATGAGATTCCTCTTGCTAGTGGGGTTCACTCACTTCCAAGCCCCAATAGTGCATTGGCGATGTTGGGGAATGTCCTTCAATTGCCTGAGGATCCTATTGCCTCTTCCAGAGTATGTTGTTCCTAGGAGATTCACAAAATCTAAGGAGAAAAAGCAGATGCCCGTTAAAGGTGCAAAGGATATTTTTAGCACCGAGGCATCTTCTTTGCCAATTAACGAGGTCCCCTATCTAGATTCAGTTCCTAACTTTTCATCTAGTAGTCTAGGATTCTTTGAATTGTATAGGTTAATTAATAAGTGGTTGAGAATATACCCTTTCATCAAACTTTTTCATGACCATGCAACGGATACTTTAGTGCCAGACTTGGGTAGCCAAGCATAAGGAGCAGTGTTGAAAGAAGAATGTCAAACTACCGAAGGAACTATGCCATGGTCTCCCATATGGCACATTACCAAAGATATGGATCCGTTTGAAGGAGATGTCTCCAAGGTCATGATCCTTCAGTTGGCCTAAGGTATAATCACTAGGGCCACCTTTTAGACCTTGTTTACATAGGTCCCAAACAAAGAGATGGCAACCTCTCTCTTTACTAACTATTTTGCCAAGGTAATTCCGTACCTAAGTCCTTCTTATCTTATTTCCTTATCCGAGGATTCTTAACTGAGGTTGTTTCCACTGTAGTTGTTGGCCATTGTCGGATACTACCAACATTTTCTGGCCAAGTAAGGGGAGGTTTGGTCAAGGACTAAAAAACACCTAGAAAAGGCCAAAAAAGCTTTAAATGTGGTTTATCTTAAGGCTACAAAAATGAAAATGATCTGTGAACCTGAGCTTGATTAGCTAAAGGCCTTAATTAATAATCAAGTTATAGGCTTAATAGATAACTACTTGGAAAAAATTAGAGAAGGAAAAGGCAGATGTCAGGGCTTAGTGGTGGTTGGATTTTTATGAGTTTTGTCTTTCCCACCATTAGATCATGTAGAAGCATCCCAACCTCGAAATCTCCTACTTGATGCCTTTATTTGGCTTAAAGGCCCTCACATTGCCTAGTCAAAAAGAAATATATGAACATAGCAATGTGCTCAAAGCCCAAGGAAGATAAGGCTAAGGATGACTCCAAGCAAGAGGAGGTTCATGATTCCCAGATTTAGGAATTTTTTATTTTATCATTATATTCTTATTTTCTATACTTCGAATGTACTAGTTTCTTATTAACGAAGTTTACTTTTTCTAAAGGTAAAGTTTACTTTGACTTGAAGCCTCTCTAAGTTTATTACTTATTTACCATTTTTTGAATGAACTTCATTTGTGCTTCTTTATGATTACTTCGGCTATTTTGGTTCATCAATTTTCTCATTCATATAATTTTGGATCTCAGCTTTTCACGTGATCACTTAGAATCTTTTAAGTCATGTTTTTTAGATCATCTTATTAAGCTCCAAATTTAAAACTCGTTTCTAAAGACAACCATCAAACTTCCTTCTGACGTTCATTTCTTATGAACTCGTCATTATTTTAGGAAAATGGTGGTCTTTCCTCTTCCTTCCACTAGATTTTCAAGCCTTAAACTAAAACTCATGCTTTCCAAAATTCTTAACTATTTGAAGAATAACATCTTTTCATTTATATAGGATACAACACATCGGCCATATGACAGTGGCATTTTTTGTACATATATTGTTATACAGAGGCATCGAAGGTAGGGGTGAAAGAGGGCCAGGTTTTTTTCGGGTAGCTTGAGCCCGACCTCGAGTTGGGACTTTTCAAGCCGAGCCTTTAGCTTGAGCTCGAGCCATAAAATGGGCTTAAACACATTTAGGGTTGACCTCGAGCTTGATGAAACTTGGCCTCATTAGCTTGAGGGCCTAACAGGCTTTGCCTTTTGTCCATCTGGGCCATTTCCCTTCAAGCCCTATTGTCTAACCCCTATCTTTCTCGCTTCCCATGCGACGGTTGCTCAAGTCTCGACAACCTCAAACCAACTCCAATGATCACGCAGTCGACCACCGCCAGACCACGATGACAATCGACGGCAATGATGATCGACTCCTGAATCGACGACGATGGCCAAACTATGCTTGACAACAATCAATGATGAGAACATTCTTGATGCTCAAATTAATGATGAGAACGATTGACACCCAAATTGATGAACAAAATGATGCACAAAGCGAACGGCGACCAACCTACCCTTGATGCCAGGACCCAGGTCGGTAGCTCTAGCCTCTAACAGCAGCATGCAAGTTTTACTTGGTATTGAAGAATCCGGTTGTTCGTGATCTGGTTGTTTGTGATTTATTTGATTATGTGCTCGATTTGTAGTGTACTGGGATGAATCGCCCGTTTGTTTGACTGTAATGGCCTAGAAATCATTGAGACAACCTGCGGCAGACGAATTACGGTGGTCTATAGTCAAAGTGGGGAAGATGATGGCTCATTTTTTAAGTTCACAAATTCAGGGTATAATAGCGATGGATTTGAAGTTTGGGATATGTTCTCTAATTTTTCCCTTTTTTGGTTATCTATGTAAAAAAATGATAAATTTAGTCTTCATTTTTCATCTAAGTTGCAGTTAGGGTACTAAAGATTTAAGTGTGATTCGAGCTTGGAAGGCTTTTGAGCCGAGCTCGAGCCTAAAATATTGGGCTTAAGTAATTCGAGCTCAAGCCTGGTAGTACTGAACAGTGAAAGGGCCGAGCTTGAGCCTAATAGGCTCAAGCTCTGCCCGGCCCATTTTCACCCCTGATTGAAGGTACCCAGTGAATCACTTTGGTTCTCTAGGCATAGTATTTCTATCTTTCCCAGTTCGGCCAAACTACAACATGAATGAATCTTCCACCTTCTAACTCAGATTTCTGAAGGACAAAGTCCCCAACCTTTATAAATTTAAGATCAATGTTTTGGTTGGCCGATAAAGCAACTCTTTGCTAGAATGCCCTTCTTCTAAGTTCGACCGTTTGCCAATGTTCCTCAATCAAGTTAAGTATGGCTCTTAAACAAACCTCATTCTTTTCCAAATCTAATACCTACATTCTAATTGAACGGTGAGATACATTGATTGGTATAAATGCTTTTGTCCTATAGGCAAGGAAGAAAGGAGTTTTCTTTGTCGACTTTATCAGCATTGTGCAATAACTCCCAATACACTTTGTAGTTTCCTAGGCCATTTTCCTTTGGCTTCACCCAACCTCTTTTTTATCACCTCCTTCATAGTTTGGTTAGATACTTTGACTTGTCTGTTACTCTAAAGGTGTGCTACACGGGTGAAGTGGACTTTTATTCCAAGGTCCTTCATAAATTATTGGAACTCTTTGTCGATGAATTACATCCCTTCATCTAGCATAAGTATCCTTGAGCACCTGAATCTACACACTATGTTTTTCCAAATAAACTTTTTTGACTTATTTAGCTGATATGTTGGCAAGTGGTTCAGCCTTGATCCACTTTGTGAAGTAGTTAATGGCTACTACATAGTACTTCGCCCCTCCTGGGGCCATAGGAAGGGGTCTGATGAGGTCAATTCAGCATACAGTAAACAAGCAGGTGTATTCCACCGTACTTACTACTTTGGATGGTATCCTTTGTATTGGGGAATGCTCTCGGCACTTGTCATAAAAATTGATAAATTTTCGGGCATCTTGTCTAAGAGTGGGCCATTTGAATAGACGTCCTCAATGATCAACTCTTTTCATGATATTTATTAGAGGAAGGTTCCTTCAAACAATTATGGTATGTCCCTTGAAGTATGACTGAAGTCTCCATCCAGCTGACACTAGGTCGTAGATTGCCTTCTATAAGTATGTGTAATTGACCTCAGCGCATGCAAGGACTTGCTAAGGTAATAAATAGGCCACTGTTACCCTTTCCCTTCTTCATAAACAAAGACTAAACTTACCACCTTTTTGCTAATGTAAAGGTATAGCACAAGTTGTTCCCCTTCTTTTGGCTGTCAAATGGTAGGCAGTTCAGCTAGGTATGCCTTCATATTTTCCCAAGCCTGCTAACATTTTTCATTCTAGCAAAGCTAGTCACTTTTCATTTCTTTGGTCCAGATCTTCAAGAATGATCGACATTGATAGTCATATTAGAAGATGAAATGACTGAGTGTCATTATCCTCCTAGTGAGCCTTCGAAAGTCCTTGATAGACTTCAGCATACAACAGTCTAGAAGTGCCTCGATCTTTTTTGGATTAGCATCAATTCTTCTTTTAGAAACCATAAAGCTAAGGAACTTGTTAGCCTTAACATTGAACATGTATTTCTTGGGGTTTAAGTGTATGCTAAACTTTCTCAACCGTTGAAAGGTTTCTCATAGGTTTTTAATATGATCTCCAGGATTTTGGCTTTTGATAACCATGTCATCAACGTAAACTTCTATGTTTTTCTTGATTTGGTTAGTGAACACCTTATCCATGAGCCACTGATATTTTTCTAAAGCATTCTTCAAGCCAAAGGGCATTCACAAATAATAGAATGTGCTTTCATCGTCATGAAGGATGCTTTCTTCTCATCGATAGGATTCATCCGAATTTGGTAGTACCTGCTAAAAGAATTGAAGAAACTAGTGTTTAGTATTCAACATTTTAGTCAACTTACTGGTCAATTGAAAGTAAAGGGTATAAGTTCTTCAAGCAAGCATCATTGACTTTAGTGAAATCTATGTACATCCAATGTTTTTAACTACCCCCTTTCATAGCTACCATTACATTATTTACCAGTTTTGGTATTTTACTTCCTTTATCACACACTTCCAAGAGATGTTGGACTTCTTACTTAAAGAAGGATCTTTTATGGGGGCAATATTAAGTTTCTTTTGTTGAATTAGTAATGCTTCGGGATCAATCTTAAGGCTATGCTGGATTATGTATAGAATTATGCCAGGCATGTCCTTCAATGAGTAAGCAAATTGATATTTATTAGAAAAAAAACAAAAGTTTGGTTTTTCCCTCCTCAAACATACGCTTCCAAATTCTAATAGTTCGGCCAAGAACCAACTCCAAGTTATCAATCTCTATATCCCTGCCTTCATTCTCAACAACTTCAATGGGTGACCTCTCGAGTGCATCCAAAGACTATGCTCCAGAAGTATACACATAGACCTTGCTCGGTGCCTACCTAGCCTTGGTGAACACCTTCCTTACATTGGCTTGCTCAATATAGATGCAGGCATCCCCTTGCTTGGCTTCAAAGGTAAAGATTAGATACTTGACATCGGTTTTCAAGAGCAAGTTAACCTGAGTTTACCTTTCGAGGATGATGTTGTAAAGTGATGGGACATCTATAAAGATGAACCTTGTGATGGTCAAAGTGAAAAGTCTGACGTCATCCTTGATTATCTTCCATCACAACATGAAAAGAAGATTGATCCATCCTAAGATTGATCCATCCCAAGACCTATAGTTCTTCTAGCCCAAAGCTGATAGTAGGAGATGACATTGACTTCAACTTTGTTTTATAGACTCCTAAGCTTGTTATAAGGTGGACATCAACATTCGTGCCATTATCAACTTCTAAGGTCTCCCATTCACCTCAAACTGTTGCAGAGGTTAATACATCGGATGGTCTGGCCCTCTTCCATCATACTTTCTATCAACCTATAGAGAATCGCGGCCACCATATGTTGCTCGGCTCTCCAATAGAATTCCCCCTATATATCCCACAAATCCTTGGAGAACTTAGAATAGCTACAAATATGTTGAAATCCCTATATCATTGCAAGGATGTGAATTTTGAGATAAAAATCTGGCACACTTCATGCCTCCTAGTTGAAATGTTGATGGACTCCTTATAACCCAATATTGAATGAACTCTAATGAAACTTGTTGAATTGCATGCAATGAGTTTATCACCAACAGTTCCTTTTGAGTTCCCTTGCTTGTTGCAAACACTTGACATAATCCCAGAGTGTTTCACCATGTGCTTGGGTTATGTCAAACATTTCGATGGCCATTTTCATAATTTGGTAGCTTCTAATGAATTGTTGGGTGAAAACTATAGAAATCTCTTGGAAACTAAATATAGAACTAGGGGAAAAGGAGTTATACCATGCTATAGTAGGTCTAGAAAAAGCTACCTTGAAGTTTTTGCACAAAGTAGCATCATCTGCTTTGTACAGCACCATGCTCTTTGGTACTTAAGGCATGGAATTTTGAAGTCGCTTAGCATGATTCACTTGACTATTGCCCAAGTAAAAGGGGATTTTTCACAGATTGGAGCTTCCATTAGTCGATACTAGACGGGTTTTCTAGAGACTTGCTTCTCCACTTGATCAAGTTTCTCTAAAAGCTTCTCCATCAAAGCCATTGTAATTGGGCCTTCTTCTCCTCATCAGTTACCTAGCTTGGTGAATGGCTTCTCCTAAATGAGAATCAACACTCCCTCAAGCGAAAATGCCTCTCTTTCTGGCCCTCCTTCTACCCACGAAGAAGGGGTTCCTTAGAAAAGGACTCCTCGCATTTGCTTCTTCCCAAATCACTCTTCTTGAGGGATTTATCACACTGGTCTATGAACATTTCTGGTGAAGGATTCCTTTCGGCTAAATTTGGTTGAGCCAAACATTGGTCAAGTTGCTGGGTCATTGCAGCGACAAAAGTATGTTGGGAATCACATAAAAACCCTATTATCATGGTGATCGCCCATCTTCAGCGATAGATATGTCCTATGGGGGAGGTAGATTTGCCTCCATCTAAAGATTAGAAGTCCCTTATCCTTCAAGTGATGTGTCTCCACGATGATGATATATGGCTGGGTTCTCACAAAAGACACCACTTGATGTCCTTCATTGCCTCCGGTGAATAAGGTTGACATGTTGAAAGTAGTTGTGTAGCACATCTAATATAATGGCCTGAAGTAAGAAAAAAATGAGCTAGAGGGTCCTAGGAGTTTTCTGGGGAGGAAACCACGTATGCTTAAGTTAGGTGAATTTTAGGGAGAATTAGGAAAGGTCAAGCACTAGAATAAACCAGAGGATCAAGTTACCTTAAAGTTGAGAACTACCTCATATTTATAAGGAATGGGGGACTAAGGCCATAACTAAGTGAGACATGTGTCCAATTGGATCCAGATCTGTACCCAGACAAACCCCTTTACTAGTCATTATCTTGACATTTCATACTATCACCTTAGCAATAACACCTGGCATGCGATTGTAACGGCATGTTTGTAATCCTACAAGGAACCTCGGTAGCCGAGATTTAATGTTCCTATACCGAGGTTGGGGCATAACAAGTGTCACTTGAAAAGGTTCTGCCCCTGATGTTCCCCCGGTGCTGCCAAATCCATCCTCTATGCTCGTAAGCAGTGACCTTGGCTTTAGCCAGATGCTGAGGTCCAGCCTAGTCTGAGGAAGCAAAGGGGGAGACATCAGCCTCAAGCAAGTGCCAAGGTCTCAATATGGTTCAAAGAGGCGGCATAGGCACTATGGCCTTTGTGAGCATCCGAGGTTCTTTCCATGCTCCAAGGTGGTACTTGACCTTAAGGTACGTTAGACATTCTGAGGTCCTACTTTGGGCGAGAGGGTTGCTCATCGTTGTCTTAGGTACGTTAGAGCCATGGCCATCTCAAGTTAATGCCAAAGATGGTCCAGTATTGTTGACTGATCTTAATAAGTGAAAATGCCCACCCGAGGGGATCATTATACTTAATGTTAATGTGACTATTTTTTGGTTTATGCTTTCACGGGGTGAGTATTGTTGCAAACGATCATTTGGGAAATGATTTTGGCTTTCTTCCAGAAGATATCTTATTATGTAAGTTTTTTGCAAATGAAAGCTCTGTTAATCTATTTTGCTTTACAAGAAGCTGGTAGACATGATTGGCCTTGTATAATTATAAAGCCTAATTCTTAGATTTTAATCCAACCTCTTAATTCAAAGTTTAAGTCTTTTAATTTTCATTTTGGTGTTATTTTAGAGGACATAATTTTGTTATGTTCGAGTTACTTTTGTTGAATTTTTTCACATATAGGTCTCGAGGTGTTAAGGTTGTTGCTCATAAGCTTGCAAGAACTTCTTGTTTGCTTGGTAGGCATAGGTATTTTGTTGACTCATTTCTGAGTTGGCTTTTTTATGTACTAAATTCAAATCTTTCTTAACGTCACTAGAGGTTTTTTATTTCTTTATTTCAAAACAAAAATTGTCCACCTTCAATTTCCTCCAAAATTGGCATGCAATTTCTAGTACATCAGTTCAACAACTCCATTCCATGTATGCCAAATTCTAGATGTGTATTACCCCTGCATACCATGTGTTTTGCAAAAAAAATTGTTTGCAGTGACGTAAATTCCTACAAGGTGGCATAACTTCTCCAGAAGTTGATTTCAGTGCTTAATATAAGAAAACATGTCCAGAAGTTGATTTCAGTGCTTAATATAAGAAAACATGGGCTAAAATCTCTCCTCTCTTTTTTTTTTCCTATAGAATGTTATGCTTTTCATGAGTGCTTGAAGCGCTAGCTTGTGAGTTGAATCTTCAAATTATGCATTAAACTTGAATATGATTCAGGGCTAGCTTATGAGTTGGATGACCAAACTTTATGAAATCCATATATGACCGAAATAAAATATTTTGATTCAGTTTCAGTTCGGACTAAAGTAACTAACAAATGTTGATGACTGACATTGTGAGCACAACGTGGTCAATCGCGTCTGTTGCTTGTCACCCAGCCTTGGCAACAAGGATGGATCTACATTAATTGTAATGGGATCCAGTAAAATGTTTAAGTTCTTTAAACATATTTAGTTTTTGGATGGATCCCACTAAAATTTATTAAGTGACTTAGTAATTTAAGAAAATAAGCAAAATGTTGTAAACAATTAAATTTTTTCCATAAATATTTTGAAATTAAATTAAGATTTTATGTTTTTATTTTATAAGTATGTTGTATATAAGAAGACCTTACAGAAAATAAATTCTAGATTAACAAAAAAGAGACAGGAATAGGGGGGGTGGGGGAGAGAATATATAGATGCTGGCTTCTAGGAGCGAAAGTGGAACTGTGGAAGCCGCAATTGATGAGCTGCGCATGCGTTTGATGAAATTAACATTTTGGGTTGGATTTTAGTCCATGTCTGCTAGGTGGGATTTAGACTATCAAATAAGTGGGCTTGACAGAGGATGCGGGCCTGAGACAGAGGCTAATACCACATGTTGGAAATTGATCCTGAAAACTTGAATTTATTTAGCTTCCGAATCACCGATTTTCCTCCCAAAAATGGGTAAATGACACCCTTTGTCCCTAGACATATCCATATTGTTTATTTATCCTCAAACCATCAACTATTGCACCATTCATTATTCAACTATTATTACTCTTGCACTGTTCATTCTCCATTAGTTCTACCGTTCAAATGAGCCAAATTTAGCAAATAAACTAAATTGGGAGTCTAAAAAAGCTATTTGGCAACGAACAATTTTTGGATTTTTAAAATGTTTCTAAGATTCAATTCCTCTTGCTCTCTTCTATAACTTTTGCTTGAGTATCAAATTTAAAATCTTAGTCTATCACCTCAAAATTCTCACAACTTTGGAACTCAAAAGTTTTCACATTCATAGCCAAATTCTTGTTTTCGACCCCTAATTTAGTTCATTTGCTCAATTCCATCTATTTTAATTGTAGGACTAACAAAGGACTAATAGTGCAACATTAATGATAGTTTCAGAATGATTGATACAGCAATTTACTAATATATATGAAAGCATGCAATCTGGCAGAACTATCTTTTCACAATTATAAAAGATTTGCAGTAATTCATCCATTTAACACATGTACTTTTGAATTTAGCACAAGTTAACACATGGTGAGTTTAAATTTTAACTCTGCTAGTGTACACGTATCGTGCAACAAGTTGATTAACATTTGACTTCAACCAATTTAAGGAGTATTAACAATTTTGCCACCTACATTATAAGTTCGACTCATGTCCAACAGTTTCCTAAAATCTAATAAATTTCTTTAACTAATCCTTGTAGACCAACATTCTCCATCTTTGATTCTTTATAAAATGGCAAACATTATCCCAAAAGGCAGTTTTAAAATTTTAAATATACAATTTCAAAATCCCTCTGAAATCGGAACATGTTTTTTCAAAAACTTTGATTTTATACAATATAATTTTTTTTTAAAACCCACCCTTTTTAACCTATGTCATCTAACCATTGCCCACGTTTCCCTTACTCTATTCACATGGATAGTCCACTACTCTTTCACCAGTTACTGATACAGTTATTTTTTACATATATAAATATTGATCAACATTCACAACATTAGTTTTCTATTGTTTCAAGCCTCTCATCATCAGTCGGCATTCTCACCAAGAACACATACTTCATAGCATGAGCTCCTCTTTCCTTCTCCCCTGCATGTTTGTTCACTGAACCTATAGAGAGTAACAAAATTCAATATCAGCTACTTCAATAATCAAAAAAATCATCTCATACAAATTTTATTCTAATTCCTTTTTCCATGTTATTATCTATACTGATCTCTGAGAGGACATTATTGTTTGCGAACTATCATCATCATCAATCAATAATATCTATTGTCAATTTCAAACACATAAGAAGGTATGGTCATCAGCTCATACAGTCTAGGTTTTTATCCTTATTAACCTATTAACCCATAACATTCACTGATCCCATAGTCTTATCTTCAACATTCACATTTGACTTCATGTGAGGAAGTAACAAAATCAAATACTTCAATCTAGTTACCAAGTTCCTTCTTACCTATCACCATCTTTACAGTTTTATATTTGACATATATGATGGATTGTGCATGTTGCTAAAATAAATTTGCATGCAATTTTTTAAATAAAACATTAATCAACAAAAAAACACCAATGCAATATGTTTGGATGTTTTCTTTATTTCTCTTCCTTTCTCTGTGTCTTGCAAAGTATGTTTTAATGACATAATTGTGACTATGGTATGCATTTCTATCATAATATACTCATCTAAATAAGATTGCCTATGGGAAGGTGTAACGTGGTTCAAGTTTTTTAAACTACAGTTTCTGAAAATTATTTCCCACCAATAATTTTTTTCTGTTATAACTTTCCAATTATCTTATTTTGATTTTCCAAATCTATCCAAAGTTTTTTCACTCCAACCATTCATTTTACAATTTTAATGGAACTGGCTAAGGTTGTTTCAATTCCCTTTGTGAAAACCCCTGACCACATTTGCAAGAGACTTAAAAAATGCAAGCTGATTTACACTAATGCCTTAGAGAGAGGTAAGTTTAGGTTCAGTGTAAAGATTGAGCTAGGGAAGTCAAAAGAAGGGGTGAAACTGTTTGAGGAGGTCAAAAGTTAGCAGTGGAGGCTGCAATCCATAGGTTGAAGATTTTTCACAAGTTCCATGTTCACAGTATCAACTATGATGATAATATGATTTTGAGGGAGGAGGTGAAGCTGAATGAGAAGGAAATAAAAATTTGAAGGAAGAAATGAATCCTGTTTGGGCTAACTGTGCAAACATGAACAATGTGTTCTTGAAGTAGCTCTATCAGTTGGAGGCTCAGGTTGCAAACTTCAAAACTCAATTGGATGCATATCAAGGGAAAAATTGAAAGGGTATGGAAATTGATCCTTCTAAGACTAGTTCTTCCTAGGATGACCTTTATGACTAATGGTCTTTAGCAAAATTTATTCTATTCTAGACTGTTATTTTACTTTATATTTGTTTTCATTTTAAATTCTATGAGGGTGTGGCTATATTACTTAATGTTTTCCTATGAATTATTATTATTATTTCCCTACCTATGATCTATACAAAGCTATTTCGCTTACAATTTAATAACCACATTGCCTTTCCATTAGATTAGTTAAGGTTTTTACATAATTAAAGCACTTGAGCAATGATAGGTTCACCATAGTAAGGAAAAACTTCTAGGAAATATATTCTTCATTTTATATCCTTAGCACCCACAGGATTAACTGCTTTTATTAGTTGTTTAATGGGAAAAATATATTTCAGGGGTTTACCTCCAACCTTTAATTTCACACATTCTTCAGCCTCTATTTTCGAATTCTACCACCCCACTTATTTCATGCGAGTGCCTTATTAAAAACACAGAAGGCAAAAAAATAGTCATCTGGATTATATATTACTCATATACTAAGGTAGAGAAGAGAAGGTGAATTTCCAATTTTAATCTTACCTTATCTAGAAAATCCCTGGCAAGAAAGAAGGAGTGTGGTGCCGACACGCCCTTCCATTGGCTGGTCATTAGCGATAGAAGGGCTATTCATCTCTGAAAGGTTTTATCTTCTCCATAGAAGCTCTACCTTCAGAATGAGGCACTTGACGAACACATGCCATCCAACCAGTGAAGAATGCGATGGCTCGGTGACCTAACGCTCCTCTTTGTAGATCGAACAAGTTTTAAGCCGAACAGACCTGGTAAAGTAAGAAGGAAGTAAGGAAGAACAGAAAAATATAAGGGTTTCATATCTTTAGACAACAGATCTATTAAATCCTTTCATTTTTGAAAAAAATCATTAGGCTAAAGGTTAAATAAGATAGTGATTGGAGCCAAAGCATGTGAATATCTAGGGTTCCTTTAAAAAAACCATGACCAACACTTTGATGCCCTCTAGGCAAAAGCTGTGACTCTTATACAAAAAATTGGTTTACACAAAGTTAAAGTATAGCTAAAAAACTTTTGATTCATGTAATTTTTTAAAAAAAGAGGAAAAATTTATGCTGGATAAGAGGCACCACCACCGAAAAATGCATAGCAACAATGACTGATGGTCAACAATTTGAATCACATGGCAGTTGTTCTCCATTTAGCTAATTAACTAGCATCGCCGCCGCTTGAATATACAGCGATACGGCGATGCAACCCACAAAAAAACAAAAAGCAGCCATTCTTTTAAAGAGAAGGCAAAGAGTGACGGAGTAGAAAGAAAGTGTGAGAAGATTGCTGAAATGGGTAGCTAACCCTAATTCTTGGTTTAATATACATCAAAATTACACGAAAGTCCATCCTCTTTGTTCTATGTTCTATTTCTACTCAACATCTCCTTAAAGCTTGCCATGTAGTCCTTAACATTAATAGGTTTACATTTTAGGCGCTGCAGCAAATTTTTTTGAAATTTTACTGAATTAATTATAAACATATATTTTATTATCAAATATTAGGTTAACTAATTTTAATTCTTTATTAAGGTTTGATAGAACAAATTAAAATACATTTGTTGTATAAGGTTTAAAAAATTAAATAACTAATTTGTAAAATCAATTATTTTACAATCATTTTTTCTAGCTATTATTATTTATTTAATACATATCTTATTTTTAAAATCATTTATTTTCTTTTATTATTATTTCATTAGTACATAACTTCTTTTCACAATAATTTCTTTTCACCTATTATTATTTCATTAATAGATACCTTAAAAGATAAAATTAAAAAAATAAAAAAACTTTATAGATATTTGTCATAACTACTCATTCACCTTTTGTCCCCCTACATTTTTTTTCTCCTTAATTTTTTCCCCTCTTTTCCCTACCTTCATTCTTATTACCCCTAAAATAATTAAATATGTCACTATTTAATTGGGATAATATATTGAACAATACTTAGCATACTATTTGAAAAAATTACCTTTTAATTACTTGAATTCACCATATACTGTATTTTTTCCTTTGTATAAAGCTTTTAATGAGGGGCTCTCCTTTGTTTATTTAGCCTCATTCCACAGGATCCCTATGGCAAGATACTTTTCTGCTATTCTTAGTAGTGTTCGCGGTCCTTTCTATATGAAACAAGTCATTGCCTACATCCGTGAAATTCAAGAACAGGTTGGCACATCTTGGGGCAAGCACATCATGGATCTTTAGTATGAAGCCAATTTCATAATTTCAACAGTTGTTGAAAGATGGCCTCACGAAAAAATTAATATCTTCATCAAGCCTGTAAATCCATAGGTCCACCGTCTTTGCTATGGTATGTGCACGTATTACATCCTTCTCACTCCGCATGTCAATAAATGGATTAACACCTATTATGAAACTAATGATCTAAGGTTGTGCGAAAAATGTGTTATAGATGACAAATATAGGTCCCTACTTGTACTGCTTAGTACGTTTTTCTAAAGTTTTGTATTTACTTCTTAGGATTTAGTGGTTAGGGTTTACATACTTAGGGTTTAGGATTTCGGATTTCCCTATGTGAATACTTTTCTGTTTACTATATTATGGCATTGTAGACTTTTTGTTCATTTTAAGCACTCTTAATTATCATTTACATTAATGATGCAATGCAAGACTTACAATATTATTAAAACATTTGTCTAACATTGTATATCCATAATAAATTAATGGATTTAGTCCCTCTACTACACTGTTTATTTGCTATGTGGTCCATAATTTATCTTCAAATAATCAATAACATAAGCCATTAACTTATTTAATTATGTTACTTAATAATCTCTTTTCATAAGCGCATTGCTTTAGTTTTTGCTTTTTCTACTATTTTGATGTACTGTTGTATGTTCTTGAATTTTCTATTATGTTATTTCTTTTAATTTATGCATCTGCTACACATCTGACCACGCTTTTCATTTCACCGAGATCGAATAATGTTATATTGCTACTGAATTCCTAGAAATAAATCATCATCATATATGAGTTTTCTACCCTTTCACACAGTCTATGATATCAACATGATACATTTTCTTCCTGAAATTAAATTTATATTTTCTTTAATATACATTAAGTTGAATACGCATTTTAATATGAAGTATTGTCTTGTCCATTAGACAGGTTATGAAACTACTTGATAGTTTAAGGAAGAATAAGCAACATATGTTATAGTTTGATGATAAATGTCATTTACCATTCAAAAATCAAACTAAATTTCTAATTTGAACCAAACTATTTTTCACAGAATTTTACTAAACTGAATTTTCAAGGTTATTCATTTTTTTAGTTTTTTGTTATCCCTAATTACAAGTTTTACAACCATTAAACCGGCTTATAGTTAATTTAGTAAACTTTACTTTTGTCCCTAAAAAATAATCAAGATCTCATGTACATCGTTAATATTTTAATTGACTAATTGAAAAGCCCATTAGCCGCTAGTAGGAAATGAGCCCAAGGGCCCAGATACTAACGACTAGAGGATAGGCCGTGTCTGGATGCCCAAAAAGGCCCCAAAAGGAAACCTCTCCTAGAAGGAAACTACATCCTACAAATACAGATAAGCTATACGATTCCTATCCTCAGAATGAACTATTCGAAGCTTGCCCCAACTATATAAACCCGTCATCAATCCCAATGTGAAAGATCTGGCTCTCCTCCTTTTCTCTTTACTATTCTCTACCAGAAAACTAAATTAAGCATCAAATGGTTTCTCATGAGAGCACATCCCAAAGCTCTGATGCTATCTTTGGATGTAGGATTCTGATTCGCTGTTCACCGAGCTCTTGGGTCCAACTTGCCCAATTACATTTCCTATCAATTTGGCACCATCTATGGGAAACCAGAATGGTGAACACGCAAAGATCACGAATGGAAAATCAGGACCTACACGAGATTGAATAGAAGAGCCATCGCCTTGACAAGTCCATAAGGCCCATTTGTGAAGAAACACACCAAGGAGATGATCTTGAGAATCCCGTGGGCTTCAAAGGGACCCATACAAAGGAAAGGCCTCTGCGCCCCTAAACGACGAATAGTTATAGGCATTACAACATGCCCTTTTTGAACAACTGAGGGTGACAGTCCAGTAAGAAATCTAAAGAGCCTTGCTTAAGGCTCTAGAAGATGCTGTTGAAAGCCACTCATAGAGGCCTTGCCTGGCCCCTCCACAAGGCTAGCCTTTGAGGGCCCAAACCCATGAGAAGCCATCATTCCTGGACCATTCAGATGGTCTTAGCGACATCAATGTGATCCTATAGAGACTTGATTAAATGGAAAAATGCATGTGGGCCCCAAAGCTACTGAAGGAAAGCCCTACCATGGGCATAGACATGGAGTATTTATGGCTCCAACCCTTCTCAAAAGAGATAATTGATGCCCCCGCCCATGAGGGGTTTGTATGCCAAAGATTCACTTGTATGATGGCCTTACAGTTGTCTGTAGAGGTATGTAACCTTCATAATGCTTGAAAGAACCTCTGATGCCATCATGTGTAAAGCCTCTAGCTCTACATTGACGACAGCTGTCGCCTCTTGGTTTGGGACCAACCAGGGGCACTGCTTCATCTCATTCAGGGATCTCTCCCAAGTGTTCCTAAGACACATCTTGGGAAGCTTGCCAACCCTAAAAATGGTGGCCCACCTACTAAAAATTTGATAGGGTGATCAGAGTCCCAAAGGGACTACGTTTGAAGATTTAATGTAAAAGCAATACAAGTGAAAGGGCTATCTCTAGAGCTACACTTAGTAGCCATTACTTAGGGGCTAGCCAGAGATTCAAGACTAGCCTGGGACATTCATAAGAATTCTATACGAGACCTAGAGGAATTCCTTGACCATGCCACAAGATATATACATGTTGAAGAATTAAACTGACTGACGATCCTACGAACCCACCTAAAACCAAAGAAAATGGGTCCTGAAAGAAGGGTTGAGAGGACTCACAACTAGAGCTCGTCTTTCCACACTTGAAAGAAACAAGGTCAAACATCCTCTACGCCTTTGAAAAGAAGAACCAAATCCCCAAATGGTCATCAGTGATGCCCCATTGGGGCAAAAAGGACCTTAAGAAATATTATAGGTACCACAATGACAAGGGACATGATACTGATGAGTACTAGTAGCTAAAGAAGTTGTTAGAGGAAATGATCCAGGATGGCAAGTTAAAGGAATATCTATTTAGGCAAACGTCTCCTTGTTGGAGACATGAGGAGAGGTCTTGTGGGAAAGATAATGAAGGCAATAGCAATAGGGGGCAAAGGCAGCCCAAAAGGCCTCGCTCCTCAAAGGAGCCAAAGATTCACTTGTATGATGGCCTTACAGTTGTCTATAGAGGTATGTAACCTTCATAATGCTTGAAAGAACCTCTGATGCCATCATGTGTAAAGCCTCTAGCTCTACATTGACGACAGCTGTCGCCTCTTGGTTTGGGACCAACCAGGGGCACTGCTTCATCTCATTCAGGGATTTCTCCCAAGTGTTCCTAAGACACATCTTGGGAAGCTTGCCAACCCTAAAAATGGTGGCCCACCTACTAAAAATTTGATAGGGTGATCAGAGTCCCAAAGGGACTACGTTTGAAGATTTAATGTAAAAGCAATACAAGTGAAAGGGCTATCTCTAGAGCTACACTTAGTAGCCATTACTTAGGGGCTAGCCAGAGATTCAAGACTAGCCTGGGACATTCATAAGAATTCTATACGAGACCTAGAGGAATTCCTTGACCATGCCACAAGATATATACATGTTGAAGAATTAAACTGACTGACGATCCTACGGACCCACCTAAAACCAAAGAAAATGGGTCCTGAAAGAAGGGTTGAGAGGACTCACAACTAGAGCTCGTCTTTCCACACTTGAAAGAAACAAGGTCAAACATCCTCTACGCCTTTGAAAAGAAGAACCAAATCCCCAAATGGTCATCAGTGATGCCCCATTAGGGCAAAAAGGACCTTAAGAAATATTATAGGTACCACAATGACAAGGGACATGATACTGATGAGTACTAGTAGCTAAAGAAGTTGTTAGAGGAAATGATCCAGGATGGCAAGTTAAAGGAATATCTATTTAGGCAAACGTCTCCTTGTTGGAGACATGAGGAGAGGTCTTGTGGGAAAGATAATGAAGGCAATAGCAATAGGGGGCAAAGGCAGCCCAAAAGGCCTCGCTCCTCAAAGGATTGCCAACATCCTGGAACCTCAGCAAGGTTGGTCCATGTGATTATCAAGAGAAAAGCCTTAATGGCTCGAAAAAGGTAAGAGTGCAAGATCGTGCAACTAGTGGCCGCTGACCCTAGCTATGTCATAACAAGGGCCAACAGGTCCCAAGTAGTGATCTCGCACATGAACCCACTCGTATTAAGGGCACACGTCAACAACTTTAATGTGTAAAGGACCTACCTAGATATGGGGGCTAACATCAATGTCATTTTTGTTGACCTATTAGAAAAAATAAAGATCAAGAGATCCTCCTTATTGCCAATAACTGGGCCTATAGGATCAATAAAAATGGGATGCCCATAGTTGATACCATTAAGGTTCCACTAATGTTGATAGGAAAATATCACAATGGGGAGCCTGTCTGCAACTTCTACGATGCCAAGTTCCTCGTCCTAGATGTTCAATCACCCTATACTGCCATCTTTGGGCAGTTAGCCCAAGTACAATTTCACATTTGGGCCAACGTACGGAAGTTAACATTGCTTTTCACGACCCCTATTGGAGACGTAACGATGTTTGTCAACTAGGCAGTTGAACACAGAGGCTACGTGGTGACCTTGTAAAGGCCCAAAAAGAATACCCCCGTACCAATAGAATCTAAAAGGCATGGTGAGGATAGGACAGCTCTGCCTAAAGACATGAAATTGATGGAGGTGGCCCCCGAAAAAGCAATCAAGATCGACAAGGATCTTTCACCTGAGATAAGATAGATGTTCATTCAATTTATTAGGGTAAATATAGATGTATTTGCTTACTACCATGGCAAGATAACTGGGATTGACTTGGAAGTCATCACTCACAGCTTATAAGCAAATCCATCCGTCGAACCAATGTAGCAGAAAAAGTGTAATATGGCACCCAAAAAGTGTGAGTTCATCGGGACAAGATAGAATGGTTGATGCAAGCATGATTCATTCGGGAAGTATGATCAAATAGGAAGGAACATGGAAGTATATGTAGACAAAAAAAGCCATAAGCCAGCATCTTAACAACTTGTGAGAAACTTTCCAAAAGATGCGTTAGTACAACATGAAATTGAATCCTAAGAAATGCACCTTCAGTGTAGGCGATAGTAGATTCCTTGGTTACATGGTCTCTGAAAGATGCAACCCTGACAAAATCGAGGCCATCCTCATGATGCCTAGCCCCTAGAGTAAAAAAGATGTCCAAAAACTTGCCGGAATGCTAATAGCACTTAGACGATTTGTCTCGTGATTTAGCAATAAATGTAAGTCATTCTTCCAAATATTGAAAAAAAAAAGCTACCTTCGAGTGGACGAAAAAAATGCCAAAAGGCCTTCCAGTAGATACAAAATTATCTATGACACCTCCTCATGCTAAGGCAGCCGAAACCTAATGAGCCCCTGGTACTCTATTTAGCCATCATAGGAGGTTCTATTAGCGTAGTCTTCTTCAGAGAAAAAGGCACGGAATAGTGACCTATATATTATGTCAGCAGGACCCTTCAGGGGGCAGAATCTAGATATCCTATACTCCACAAAGTGGTCCTGGCCCTTATCATGGCCTCTCAAAAATTATGACCATACTTCCAGACTAAAAAAATCACAGTAAGAACAGAGTTACCCTTATGGGAGATTTTATAGAAACCGGATAAATCTGGTAAACTTGCCAAATGGTGTATCAAACTGGGAGAATATGACATTCACTACAAATCCCAGAAGGCTACCAAGGCATAAGCCGTTGCAGACTTTGTAGCAAAAATGACAATAGGCACTAAGACACACCAAGGGTTTGATAAACCGCACACCTGGGAAATGTATGTCGACGAGGCCTCGGGACTTGAATGTCAATTAATGAGCATCGTATTCAAGGGCCCACTTAGTCTAGAGGCTACCCTCAAAATCATATTTTGATTCCCTATAACTAACAACATCACGGAATACGATGCCCTCCTTATGGGGCTGTGAATGGCTAGTCGAGTAGGGGGACAAAGCATACAAATATACAATGACTCCCAACTAATAGTGAACCAAGTCACAGGAACAGAAGGTACAAGGGAGCCTACTCTCTGTAAATACCTTAGCACAACGAGAAAGCTAATAAAGATCTTTGACCATATGCATGTCTAAAAGATCCCTAGGAGCCAGAATTCTAAAGCAGACACCCTTGTAAAAAGATGGGAAGATGCCATAACAGAGACACTCACAAAGCCCTTGATCCACTTAATACACTTTGTGACACCTGGAGATGATTGAAGTGAGCCAATCAAAATTTACCTCAAGAAAGGTACACTAAGTGGAACCCTTGAGGAAAAGAGGAAAATCAAGATTCGGGTAGGGCATTTTCTCATCATTGGAGCAGAGCTATATAGAAGAGGGTTTGCTTCCCCTTTGTAACAATGCCTGACCTTCCTTAAAGGACATCGCATTTTCAAGGAAATCCACTAGGGAGACTGTGAAGCACACATTGGAGCCAACGCAAAGCCTTAAGACAAGGCTATTTTTGGCCTACGATCAGGCAGGATGCTAGGGAGTTCATTCAAATGCATCATAACAGCCAGAGTAACTCAAGGATATAGAGGCTACCCTCTTTTAATGCCTCTTTAACAATGGACCCTTAGCCGTTCACACTCCCTATGGCTCTAGAGCAAGTTAAGTACTACATTGTGACAATAGATTACTTTACAAAATGGGTAGAAGCGGAGCCCCTAGTTCTATCATGGCACCACAAGTTACTAAGTTTATGTGGAAGAACATCATATGCCATTTTGGATGGCCCCAAGCCATTGTTATTGACAACGAAAAGCAGTTTGATAATTAGCAAATTCGACGATTTGCTGAAGAAAATAGCATCCGCCTGTACTTTGCCCCTATCTCCTATCCTCAGTCAAACGGGTAAGTAAAAGTCACCAACAAAATGATAAATTAAGGCTTGAAAAAGAAACTGGGTGAGGCTAAAGGCAGGTGGGTGGAAGAGCTACCAAATGTCCCCTGGGACTATAGCACGACTCTTCAATAGCCTACAAGAGAATCACCTTTCACAATGGCTTATGGAACCAACGCCCTCATGCCTGTGGAAATATCATGCCCCACCTTACAAACCTAAGTCTACAATCCATCTCAAAAGGAAAAATCCCTTGAAGGGAATCTAGACCTAATAGAGGAATTGAGGAAGAAGGCAAAGGTTTGCATAAGGGCATTCAAGCAGTGACTTGCCCTAACTCATAACCAAAAGATAAAAGTCAAGAACATCCAAGCAGAAACCTTGGTCCTTATCAAAAGCTGAACTAACTGGCAGAAACCTAGGGAATGAGGCACTGAAGTGAAATTGGGACAGACCCTAGTTAGTCATAAAGAAGCTTAGTGAAGGAGTCTTTGAGCTGGCAACGTCAGAAGGAAGACAGCTGCCCAAATACTATCATTTAGACGACTTATCTCCCTATTTTGCTTAGATCATTATAAACTAACTACTTCACATTATGTACCTTGCTTACTTGCGAATAAAGAGGCACTTTATTAACATTTCATGATTATATTGCACAAAAACAAGGCTTCACAAGACCTACAAATGCCAAGAAAACACTTAACTATGCCCCTACGGGAGCTCCTCACTCAAATAAAACATCACAATAAGTCACTACACGTCAAAAGTACAAACCATGAAGGCATTGTAAAAATAAACTTCTCATTAAAAGTTTCTTTAGAAAGGAATTTGTTACAAAAGGGCAAGGAGAACCCTAAGGGAACAAAAGCAAAATGGGGATAAGAGCTAAAAATGAGGGCTCCTAAAACTCATCTGGAGAAAGGTATTTATCAAGGTCCATCACCAACATATCATCATCGAAGGTAAGAATCCTAGCCTTCCTATCCTTTGGCCAAGCCTTGTAATCCAAACCCAGCTCATCATAAGCTGAGAAAAATGAGGGATCAAGGTTCAGATCACTTGCTCGACCTGAAAAGAGTAGGAAAGAAAGCCTTCCTTAAACTCCAGGAAAACAGTCCTTCCAAGCCTTTTTCCACCTTTAGGAAAAACAAGTCAAGCTTCTTTACACGAGCATTCACCTCGATCCAAAGGCACTAGTACTCTAGATGGCAATCATGCCCAACGAAGCCAATTTGCCCGATGCGCTCTATAAGAGGCATCGTGGAGGCTATTAAACTCGAGCTAGCCTTGGCCGCAACTGTCCTCAGCCCAAAGGGAGCGTATTTGTCCATCAGTAAAGTAACCATACTAGCATCTATTTTAGACTCTGCTACCCTCAACAAGGCCGCCAAATGATTGGTCTCCTTTTTGGCCTTAGCCTCCTTCCCTAAAGATTGCTTTAGAGCCTTCTACAACTCCACCACATTCAACTTCAGCTTTTGAAGCAAAGCTCTCCTTCACTTCCTTATCCTCTCTCTCCAGCTTAAGGTCCTTCGTAAGTGCCTCCTTAGCACTTCGCTTGCCAACCAGTTTTGACTAAAAAGATGCAGTATTTTTGTGAAGGATCTTTAAGCTCGGAATGAATGGTCTTCTCTTAGGCTAACCACCATTCCCTAAACTATGGGCAATGATGGCTTTCTACCAAAATTCAAATTTGTCAGTAAAGAGAATGATGTACTGAAGTAGTAAAAATAAACAAAGGAGCACACCTACAGAAAGCTACAGTCCATTCTCATGAGCTGACCCCTTTCTGAATTAGAACGATGGCCTAAAAGCTGCAGATCCCTAAGGGTCCTTAGCCCCTATAGGATGTGATGAAAAATTTCGGTCTAATCTTCAAGGATCGAGTTGCCAATCCCTACTGCCCATGAAGGGTCAAAGACTTAGTTAGGCACAATCCCCTTTAGCGCCAAGTCTTTCTTCTGCACCGAACACCATGTAGCGATCAAATTGCGCAGCTGAAAATGGTCAACCAACTGCTTCAGCTCAGAAGGCCCCCCATGAACAACTGGGGCCTTCTCAAGAATGACCCCCACTGGAACCCTAACGGGGGGAGGAGGTAGTGTAGAAGGTGCATCTTTCAAAGGCCTTAAGGCCACCTTATGCTTTTAGGAAAATACTAAGGCTTCAGCAGGAGAGTCCCCAAGTAACCTTGCATGCTTCTCTGAAGCCGTTAGATAGAAACACCCATAATTAGCCTAAAATGACCTTAGGTCTATAAAGTTAGCATGGGAAAAATGCTCGAATGATGCCCTACCATTGCCTCTGTTACTAGGAGCACCATTTTTAGCAAGGCTAGATCATTTCGCCCTCTTGTATACCAATTGCTTTTCCATAAAAGATTCGAGAAACACCACCATTTTGGTCAAGGGCTTGCACAATATGGCCCCCGCAACTAAAAAAAAAAGCTTGCCTTACGGGCATCCACCAAGGCTTCAGCAATACCCTTACACCTCTTCAAAAACTCCTTGGCGGTACTGCTCATTTCTGCAGAAAGAACGATAACCATGCACAAAGACAAGGAAAAAAATGAAGCTTGAATACAACTCCTTGCTAGGGGGCCCCACTAGGCCCTAGCAGCAACCCCGAAGGCTTCAACCGGTATTCCCTCATAGCCCTCCTCCCAATTATAAGGATCCCTCATGCCCATATATGACCAATGAGCCCTGCTAATCCTTGCCCACCTGAGGGTAGTCTCATCTATTTTAGTATAATGGATGGGGCGCAACTCCAAAAAATGTTGTTCCCCATCCATTATACTGAAATAGATAAGCCACATCTTCAAACTAGCGGACTAACTCGAGTAGCGAGTAATGACCATCAGAGCCCTCATATATAGATAGTTCCCCAACCAAGGCATGTTGTTGGGTGTTCACAAAATCACATGGGAAACCTCATTCTTGCTTCTTCACTATGAAGAAAAAGTACTCCTTGCACCCTGATCATGAGTCCTTGTAGGATATGAAGGCAAGGGACTTGTTCCCTGCTATTAGTGAGGGCGATGTGGAAGAAGATGATGCCTTTCTTTAGGTCCAACAAATAAAACTAGAGGAAAACCTCCAGTAAGGGAGACGCCCCCGCCAACTTATAGCAAATGATGAAACCATTGATATGAACAAACGAGTTTGGTATTAACTGTGATGGCAGAACCTGATAGTGCTCACAAATCTGCTCTACCAATGGATGAAGGGGAAATGAAGCCCCGCCTACAGCTGGTCTGTGAAAACAGAAAGCACATATTCCCCTTTGCTTCCTCTTACTATGCCCCTATCCTCGAGGGCTTTTGCACGGGGATAGGTCGGCAATAACACCATTTGGCCAAAAATATCTGGCAAGATTCATTGCCAATGTTTCTTCATTGTGTTGAGTCACAACTCCTTTCTTTACGCCAACATTAGGGAAGAAAGGCATCTTGGAGGTTTCACCGAAGTTGGTGACAGCCATGGAACAGTTTCGTAGCAGCCATCTGGAAAAACTAGCGATAACGCCTCAGGGCTGCCATCAATGCAACAAGGTGGTGGAAGGACAGAAACCAAGAAAACCCCAGTACCCAATGGAAATAAAAATAATAAAATGTAAGACAAGAAGAAAGGACAAAGAACCTACAGCCTAAACAAACTGAGGTAGAATGAACACTACAAGAAAGAGAAAACTTTCAGAAGAGAAATCCTATAGAACTTTGGCGCCAATAAATCAGGAAACAAGAAAGTAGTAGAACAAGCCACACAATGGAAGAAAGCAGAAACCCTCATGACATATATAGGAAAACCAGTAACTCTTGTGTTTCCCCTCAGAAATTGCCAATACAAATTATGGGCTAATCACTGGAGGACCTGTGGCCACTGGCAGCCGCCAAGATAACCACGCATGGTCACTTCCCTGAAAAACATTTAATAGACATCTCCTTACCTTTCTATCAGCCAACACACTTAACACATGTCACAACTGCATAGAAAGGGTGGATAGGGCAATGAGGAATAGTGACATCCACCCAACTTCCCTAGAAAGCTAATAGAGAGGGCATCGCACCCTAACCATCCAAATGGTGTTGCCTAGTCGCACCAATGAATGTAGGACCCTCAACCCACATTCCCTCCTAAAGAAGGACCCATTGGTAGGAAACGGGCCCAGATACTAATGACTAGAGGATGGATCATACCTTGAGGCTCCAAAAGAAAACCTTTCCTAGAAGGAAACTACATCCCTGCAAATACGAATAAGCTAAATGATTCTTATCCCTAAAATAAACTACCCGAAGCTCGCCTCGACTATCTAAACTTCATCAATTCTGAGGTGAAGGATATGGCTCTCCTCTCATTCTCTCTAGTACTCTCTACTGAAAAATTAACTTAAGCGTCGAAGAGTTTCCCTAGGAGCACATCCCGGGGATCTGACACTATATTTGGATGCAGGATTTTGATTCACTATTTACTAAGCTCTTGGGTCTAGCTTGCTCGACCACATTCCCTATCAGCCTCATATAAAAAAAAATCCATGGGTAGTAGGAACAAAATAAAAACAATAGTTTAAAGTGAAATACTCAAGAAAAGAGGATTTTTCTTAGTGATTTACTTTTTCTACAGTTAACATATGTTCACTGTAGACTAGATGTCTTATTCTATTATTACTCTTCATTATTTCTTTTAATTACAAGCATGAGCCAATAAATTAAAATATTTTAGGGGCAAAAAGGAAAGGTGAGCCTATCTTAAGAGTAGGGAAACGAGGATGATTTACGGTAGTGTAATCATGGGGGCTTTCAAACAAAAACTAGGAGAACTGCTTATCAACGATGTCGATATCGAAGTGGATAAAGTTGGAGGTGAGATCGTTGATGTGAATACCCCTGACGGCAAACCAGAGGAAGGGCTCTTACTAGGGCATGCAGGATAATTGGTTGATCTTGCTTAAGGTCAAAACCCTGGAGATGTTGAACTCATAGTGGAGTTCAAACTTGAAGTGCACATTGCATGGGTAGGAGAGAAGTCATAGAAGCCCTTAGGGAAGAGGCTGATAGGGAGGCCACTCAACCGAAGTAGGTCATAGGTGGATGAGCAGGAGTAGTGTGTGGCAACAAGAAAGATGCCATATCCATGAAACACGAAGAGCATTTGTGCTTATGTTTGTACAGAAAAATTCTAAATGTAGTCCTCTTTTTTTTTTCATTAGTCACATATACACATAGTGTTTTTGTTATTTTTTCTCAATCATTAGACTAATGTGAAAATTAAGCGATGTGTAAAGAAAAAAAAAATTAGAATCAATCAAAGAAAATAACAACATGAAACTCAATAATCCATTATATCATTAAGTATTTACTACATTAATGTGAAGACTGTGAGGTGTATCAAGAAAAGAATCACAATATGTCAATGATAACACATGAAACTCAGTAACTTTTTCTATCATTAAGAGCTATTTACCAAACTAATGTAAATGTCAATGAGAATTATCGCTACATGAAACTCAACAACTTATTTTATCATTAGAGCTATTTACTAGACTAAAGTGAAATTTATTAAATGTGTCAAAGAAAAAATTTACAATATGTTAATGAAAATAATAGCTATATGAAACTTAATAACTTGTCCTATCATTCAGATTTATTTAGCAGATGTGTATGAAAGTTGTGACATGTGTCAAAGAAAAGCTTACAATCTGTCAATGAAAACAACAGTTATATGAAACTTAGTAGTCTATTTTATCATCCAAAACTATTTACCAAAGTAATATGAAAAGCATAAAATATGTCAATGTAAAATTAACAATCTGTCAACGAAAATAATAACTGTAGTTTTGGATAAAATCAACAATGGATAAACTCACCCTGTCGCCCATAAACAATATCTCATGCTGCCTAATCATCCTTAAATTATCAAGTGTTGCATCAATTATCCTCAAACTATTTAATTATTGTTGTCTCGTCCTACCGTCTATCACAGTTGTTAAGTATAGATGAAAAAATGACATGGCTGCTGGTGTGGCTTTGAAAGCTTACGTGACTACTGATGTGGCATCACTTTACCATCTATCCTTAATGGTGTGATTAATGGTGGGATTAATGGTGTAGTCTCGTCCTACCGTCTATCACAGTTGTTAAGTATAGATGAAAAAATGACATGGCTGCTGGTGTGGCTTTGAAAGCTTACGTGACTACTGATGTGGCATCACTTTACCATCTATCCTTAATGGTGTGATTAATGGTGGGATAACACAACAATAATTAAATAGTTTGAAGATGATCGGTGCAATAGTTGATTACTTCGGGATAATTAAGCAACATGAAATATATTAAGCAACATGAAATATACTTTAAGGATTACATGTGGAGTTTACCTAAGCAACAAGCTAATCTTCTTATATGCATTTGTTTTTGTTTTTATTATTAAATTGCCAAAATAAAGCTAACATAAACTTCATAAGTAATACAGTTTTCATTAACTAAAGTGACCTAATTATGAAAAAACAATTGTGAAAGGAAATGAATCAAAAAAGTAAAATTAACAGTGGTGTAGATGATTAATAAAGCAAGAAAGGATAAAAATTGGAATTTTGCCTACAAAACAAGAACAGAAAAACTTGTGAATTGTTCTAGATCTAAATGAAAGCTTCAAAAAGTGAGGAAGCTATGAAGGTGTCAATTAGCCATGGGCGGTTTTTTTGGAGCTATGAAGGTGTCAATTAGCCATGGGCGGTTTTCAGCGACATTGGGGGTAGCAAATTTAAAACTAGTAAGGTGAAGAAATGCGTCAGAGGGCCCAATGGCAGCAGTGTTGGAAAGGTATTGCAATTTGTGCATATCGAGTTCAAGCAGGGGGTGCTCCCAAGGCTTGGATTGTGATCAACTTGTATCAAACTTCACCGTGTGATAAGGCAGGTCAGCGACTTGGAGTTGAAGTTAATGCTGTCAATGGCAAAAACATGAGTTGAAGCAGTGTATACACGATGCCATTGCTGATAATGTGAAGGATTCAAAAGGTGATTTTGGATAAATCACCTATTGGATGAAATTTTCTGATTGGTAGTGAAGTTTCACAAGCAAATTTTGATTTCTAAAAGGAAAATTTCTTGGATCGATGTAAGGTGGTTAAGGTTTTGCTTTAGGAAGAAGCGGCCATTTTTTTGTGGCAAATGTAAGAGATAATTAAGTTCAAAAATTACTGATTAGTGGCACCATTCATAATCTATAGGAAGTTTAAGTTGTGTTCCCTATGTATATGACGGTGTAGAAGCATGGACCATAATTCACAGAAAATCTTATGTGTGTTGCATATATATATGGATTGGGTTTTAAAAGCATGTTGACTGGCTTGGTTATGTACCGCACAGGCTGGGCTGGATTAGGTACATTAGAATGCTGGGATATTTAAGAAAACTGAAAAGTTCTAATCTATATATTAGCTTGGACATAGGTCCAAAATAACAAACCTTTTATGGCCTCTTCGTTTCAGTTTAATAGGTTGTAATTAATATTTTTTTTCCTATAGTTTTTAGGGAAATGTTAGGGGATCCACGTGCTTACATTGATTTTATATTCAATTTTTCAAAAATTATATGTGTGCCATGCTTTGAGTAGACATGCACTTTCATCAGCCCTTCATCGGCCTTTCCATGTCTCGCCTCCTACACAAACTCCTCCAGCAAAACTACGAAACTCTAGACACCAAGTTAGATTTGTTTTGCTAAAGTAGCAACACAAAAAAAGCACCACCATACCCAAATGAAACTCTTTGTGCACACCATCTCATTGCCACTTGATGTCGGCCCATGGCCCTTCTATGATCTTTGTCAGCAATCATTTTCGTCCCTGTCCGAACTATTCCATCAACAGTCAGTGGTGACCCGTGGTGCTTCAGTCACGGGCCAATCTCAACAACCAATTTATAGCCGCTCTACAACACCCAAGCACACACACATCTAATCGCCGTCCTGGGATAAACAATATCTCATCTAAATTAGGCAACAATGCAACGGTTAGGGTGACTGATCAACTTTGATTGGAGGGATGGAGGATGCATAAAGGCTCGTGGCATAGGACAAAGTGAGTGATTAGGGAGGTTTTGGTCAAACTAGTGGTCACTGGGAACTACTGGTAGTGACAAAGCAGGGAGAAAAATAATAGAAATCAGGAAGCCTAAATCCTTCGACCCTCAGATTTTTTTAGAAGGATAAAAAAAAATGAAAGCAGATGAGAAAGGATTGTGATACCTTGGTGAGCCGAAAGCTTCGTAATTAACAAAATTGCCAACAAGAAAAGAAGTAAGAGTCATTTACTTGAAACTCATTGGCGATCACTGGCTACAGAAATGACCTGTGAAAAGAGAGAGAGAGAGAGAGAGAGAAAAGAAAGAAAGAGAGAGTGTGTGTGTTATTGAAGTAGGACATAGTCTGAATTTAAATTTCTCTAAACTTTGAGGGCAAATGTTATCGGATCTTATAACGCAACTATCCTTGTAAGTAAAAATACATTAACTTGTTTGTGTTACCACGAAACAAACCGACCCCACTCCAAAAAAATGAAAACAAAAAAAATATTCTGATCAGTAGTTGTGGAATCAAATTCCTAATGAGAAGGCTATTAATTGGTGGGGTGAGCTAGCACTAGCAGCAGCACAAATCTCGCACAAGGTTTTACCAAATTAAACAAACCAATTATAACGTTGGTTGAATTCAACTTTCTTAGATACTCTCCACAACCTGCCCTTTTCTTCAGTAATTGATTTGTCTTTTAAGAAAAGCAAAAAGGAATCAAGTCCGGCCCCACATGGGATTATTCCGCTCCCGTTCCTGGTTGTCCGTACACCTAAAGAAGGGGACAAGGTCCCAAGACCGGGAAGCCGCTATGTGGTCCCCACCCGTAATGTTACCTTCTAAGAAATAGCTTTTTTTTCCCTATTAAATACTTACTGGTTTCAGAAAAGCAAAAACAAAATTTAATTCACTTGATTTTTTTTGTTTGAAAAATGAAAAGGACATTAAATAATAACGTTTATTTTTTATATAATAATTAAGTGTTTTGAACTGCCGTAAAAGGAACAAAAAAATAAAAATAGGAACGGACTTGTAGTAGATTTTATTTTTAAAAAAAACCGAAAGGTTAGTGTCGGATCCACGAACTTCGCACGTGGAAGCGTGGGTCCCGGGGCCGGCACAGAGATTAAACGCATCTGCTTACGTGGCGGGAACTGGGTTGTTCAGAAACGTGGCAGATTTTGCCGCAGTGCATGCTGGTGGTCTGAAAAATCGCAAAAAGCCACGTTTTTGGACAGATTTACCATAAAGTCCTGTCCCCGTCCCCCCCTGAAACTTCTGCAATAAATGAGGATAAAATCGAACAAAACGTAAAAAAGGTTCCGTCCACTACGTCGAAAATAGCTGCAAAAAAAAAAAGAAAAAGAAAAAGAAAATAAAATAGCTTGAAATGGAATTCTTATTTATTCTCTTGGTTCCAAGATTAGCTGCCTTTAGCGTACCTTACCCTCTCAAAATTTATTGGACAAATTTCACGGTTGTCCTTGAGCTTTAAGCGCCGCAAGAATGTCTCTATAAGTGTTGCAATTAATTATGTTATGAATTAATTTTATAATCTATTGACTTAAAATTTTATAATGTTAATAAATTTTTATGAGGTTTTTTAACATTAAAAAGAAAAAATTCTTAAAAAATTAATAATATCATAAAAATTTACTTTCAACTGATTATTATACTTATATAATATTGGTTTTAAGTGAATTGGTTTTGGGAAGAAACATATAAAAATAAAAATAAGTTATTTTAATTAAATTGATTTAAGTTAAAATGAATTGAGTGTATGTTTTCCAAGCACAAATTTGGTGGACATATAATACACAGTTCACTTGCATTTGTCAATTGGACAAATGCCCTTCATGCCTATGGTCATCCCTATTAGCATGAAAATTCTTCTACCTTTAAGTGTGAGGAAGAAAAATTTTGGATTTAAGTTGAAAACTTTCCCAAAATTCCATCAAATTTAAATGCAAAATTAACAGAAGAACTATGATTGAGATAAAAATATGAAGATTGTGAAACTTTAAGAGAACAAAATGAAGGCTAGGGACCCATTTAAGATAACATAAAAAGATTATGAACCATAAATTAGTTTTATCCTATCTTTATGTAAACAAAGACTAATTTCCTCAAATTATTGAGACATCTCTTCCATATACAGAGTCTTGAATCAAACTCAGGATGTATTCCTTAAGATGCCTAAATCCCCCATCGACATTGAAAGATTTTATCCCGCCAACAAATGACGGAGACATAAGCAAACAATACACCCTGTATGAATAGGACAACAACCATACTTCAAGGAAAAAATTGAAACCTTCTTTTTGTTAGGGATAAAAATGCAATCACACCCATAGTTGAGCGACCAAAACGAATGTTTACGCAAATTTGGCAAATAAAGCAGGCAAAAGAATAGTTAACTGTATTTAAGTGATTATGTTTGGTTGGGGTCCAGAAGAATAGAAATAAGGAAAGTAAATCCAAAGGACAAAATCTGCCATGCCAACCATGTTTTGCTAATCCGTAAGGAAATTCGTGTACATTAAAATACTAGTGATCTGATTCCTTCTCTCTCTACAAAGTCGTTTTTGACTTTCTTTTTCATTTTTCTTTTCCCTCCCTATTAAAATCGGAAGCCTGATTAAAAGCCAACTTCATTACCAGCCTTCCCAGTCGCCGCCTCTCTCTCTCTCTCTCCCTGCAACCTTCCTCGCTCTCTTATTTTCAGTTTTCTCTGCCTCCTCATAATTAAACAATACAAATCAAGGCAAAAACAATAGCTCCCATAGAAGCAATGGCAGTCGAGGCCCAGCGTATGAATTATTTCTCTCCCCAGTTAATCGTAAACAGGTACTTGTCTCTGTTTCTCTCTTGTTTGTTGTTCCTAATTTCCTGCTATTGATTTTTCTCTGGATTTTTGACAGTTGATTAATTTTTCCGTTTGCTTTCCAGAGATTTCACGGAGACCAATCAAGCAAATGCTCATACCCAGATGGATTCTGGTCCTCCCATCGTCCCCGGAATGCAAGAACAACCGATCTCTCTTCTGTATCAGTCTTTTCTCTGCGATCCCAATTCGTCCATTAACAAGGCCGAGAGCGGTCTCACCTACAATATTCCGGTCTCTACTATGAGAAAAAGGCCCAGAGATTGTTCATCCTTCACGAGCTTTGAAGCAGTTTCTCAGTGCCAGAAGCCCAAATTAATCTCTGCTTTTGATTCCTTCATTGATCAGCAGACCATCTCCCAGATCCACCACCAGCACCAGCATGAAATCGACCGCTTCCTTGCCCAGCATGTAAGTAGTTAATTAGAATCTGTTTCCTTGCCCTCAGGATAACGAAACGTCCATACGTGAATTCGTGTAAGGTTGTTTGTGTTGTAAAAAAACAATAACACAGTTTTTTCCTTTATTTATTTGCGTCTGCAGACGGAGAAACTGAGATTGGAAATACAAGAGAGAAGAAAAAGGCAGAGGAGGATTGTCATGAGGGCAATCCAAGAAGGGGTGATGAAGAAATTGAAAGAGAAAGACGAAGAGATCCAGAGAATGGGGAAACTAAATTGGGTGCTTCAGGAAAGAGTCAAGAGCTTGTACGTGGAGAACCAAATCTGGAGGGACTTGGCCCAGACCAACGAGGCCACCGCCAACTCCCTCCGGACCAACCTCGAACAAGTTATTGCCAACATTGGCGAGGACCGTCACATCAGCGGCGTCGGTGTCGGCGTCCCCGCCGATGATGCCGACGCTGAGTCAAGCTGTGGAAGCAGCGGCGAGTGCGACGGTGCGGCGGAGGATAGGGCGGTGGTATGCGTTGGTGGGACTGGGAAGAGGATGTGCAAAAGGTGTGGGGAGAGAGAATCAAGTGTGTTGCTTCTGCCATGTAGGCATCTTTGTCTTTGTACAATGTGTGGGTCCACTTTGGTGGGCAGTTGCCCTGTTTGTGATTCTGTCATGAACGCCAGTGTCCATGTTAACATGTCCTGAAATTCACCAGCTTTTTAACCTTTTTTTGGTTTGTTTCTCTTCCGTTTTACCCTTTTACCCCTGTGGTGGGCACAAATTTGCAAATACCTCCTTTTAGCACAAGTGGATTATAGAAAAAATTTTCATTTCTATTCTTGTATTGGGTTCATGTTTAATTGCTTCTTTACTTTTTGGTTCCAAGAACTAAAACTTGACAATTTAACCACCACAACCCTCAAGAGCTGGGTGACATAATTCTTTTATTTCAGATCAATGTTATGCTCTCACGCTCTCATTCCTACTTTCAAATTGCTGCCCTTACTTTTTTTTAACACTTTTACTTATAGTTTAAAGGTGATATTTTTCTGTTCTCACTACCGTTCTCCGCCCCTACTTTTGGGACGTTCTAGGGCACTTAGCTCAAGAGATGAAAAAGTTAAGCACTTCGCTGCTAGAGACCGACTTCTTCACCCTGAGTAAATGTGGACCAGAGAAAAACACATTCTATATTTTGCTATTACATGTGCTTGATTCATGCTTGATTGCTTTTTCACTTTTTGGTTTCCAAAAATTCAAACTAGAGAATTTAACCACCAAGGCTAAGAATGATGAGTTGATGACCCGTTGGTTGTGACTTGCGACTTGAAAGCCATTATGAGCCACGACCAGAAGACAGAAATGTTGAAATTTGCATCATGGTTCGTCAACTAAGTGGGGACGGAGGTTATCAACTTTAATTCCAGTTCCCTCTGCAGTAGTACAGGCACCCTTATTGCCCTTTTAAATGAAGTTGGATGCTTCATCAGTCACCTATATTTCATTCTTCTCCTTTTTCACCTTTTCACCTTTTCTCTTTTCCCAACAAAATTCGTTTATTCCTCCACAAGATTTGAAGATTACATGTCATAAACATGGTTTTCTTTTTTCTTGTCTTTTCATTGGCCTTTTTTCTGTAATCTTTAGTAGACCGTGTGTGGATATTTTCCCCTACAAGCCTGATAGTAAAACTAATATCCTGTATATCTCCACAGAAAATGATTGACATACATAGATTAGGAACCTTAGAACACCCAACTCCTTTTTTTCAGTACTCATACATGGACTACCGAAAGAAGTAAAAGATTAACAATCATGCTTGATTAACAAAATTCAGTAATGTGAATTTATTATATGTTGAATTATAATATAATAGTTTGGAGTTAAATTTTGGGTTAGATATAATATTCCTGTGGGATCTTAAATTTTGGGTTAGATTGATATTATTTAACACTTCATACTCAATTAGCTTTCAACAGTTTATATGCATGTAAAAAAGAAAGAGCAGAATTTCCTCTCAACTTTGGATGATGTTACAGTTGTCCCCTCAAGTTTGAAAGTATACTTTTTTCTTCATTCTTTTTAAATTGTTCAGAAAAAAATCATGAAATTTTAATTTAAAATGTATTATGGTCTTTATCTTTTAGTAATTTTAGTCTGTTTGATATTTTTAACAGCTAATTGACACTTCAAATTCAATTTTTCTTCTATGTTAAAGCAAAATTTTATTTTTCTTAAACATTAAATAACTATTAAAAATACCAAAGAGTAAAATTACTAAAAAAGTATCTGAAATATATCAAATAGTATTAAAAAATTGTAATATTTTAAAATCTCAGAATAACTGTAATATGCATCATGTATAAAAGCTCATGCTAAATGTAAATAACCTGAAATGAAAATATCATTAGCTTCCAGCAATTTATATGCATGAAATAAAGGAAAATAATTGGGGCCCTCAATCAATTTCAAAGAAGTGCTTGGATCGGACTCCAGTCACATTGAACCTAACAATGTCTTTTCAATATTTGCGCTGGTCACCAAAGGGGGTGGGTGGAGTGAGTGGTGACAACCCTATTCCCCTTTATTCTGTCAAAATTTACTTGAATTCCCCGACTTTTCTTTTCTTTTTGCCTATAGGAGAAGGAGAACAATAGTGGTGACAGGCCCCATCCCATTCCCCTCCCCACTCCACAATTGCAACAATCAAACATATCTTTTCCTGTCCCTAGTCTAAAATTGTTGGTTCAATATATGACTTTAGTGGCTCCCAAGAAATGATAAAGAGTTCCCACTCCCTCCTACTTTTTTTTCTCTCGTTTCTAACACTGAATCATTCACTTTTTTAAGTGATGAATCTTGTGATTTATTTATTTATAGGTGAGAAACAACATCTTTTTAGCTGTACTTATCATTTACCTAATGTTTTTAAATAATAGGTTGTACTTCTCTATATCCTATTTCAGATGGATGGAGATGGCCAATGTGTCCCATTTCTTAATCCCATAAAAGCCCCATCCATAATTGTAACTATACTAGTTACATATGACATGATCATCCATTTGATTAGAAATATAAATTATTTTATCAATACTTTAAGTTTTGTCCCTACCATCTAGTCAAAGTGACAATAGGGGCACTCAATCCTGGCAAATGGCAATAGTCAAGATTCGAAACCCTTCCCCCTAATCTTAAACAATATCATTAAAAACTAGTTCAATTACTTTAATTTTTTATCTCACTATATGGGTACCTCTTTAAATTCTATAATTACAACCTGATTCTGAATAATAAAAAAATTACACCCAATTTATTTTAACTTAAGTTAATTAACTCTAAAATAGTTTATTTTTATCCTTACATCTCTTTTATCCGGAACTAATTTTAATTAAAAATTAATACTATGTAGCTTCAATAATCCATTAAAAATATAATTTTTGAAATCTTATCAATTTTTTATAATTTTTTTAGTTTAAAGTATTAAAAAAGAAAAATTGAGAAAAATTTAATAATATCATGAAAATTTATTTTTAAATACATTATTTTATATAATATTAATTTTTAAATAATATTCACTTTACACAAAAAAAAATGTAAAAGTAAAAATAACGAATTAACCTTAACTTTTAGTAGTTTACTATGTTGACTCGGCACATGGTTTACTTTTTCATTAGTTTTCGTGCACAAGTAATAAAAAAATCCACTAAAATTTTCTTTCTGGAGTTCGTAGTTTCTAGCTTTATCCCACATTACCCCATCCACTCCAGCTGCAGAAGAATCAAATTTTATTAAGATTAGAATCAAGACTTTGCAGATTAAGATTTGAGGAAAATATTTAAATAGTGTTTTAAGGTATGTGAGACTTGGCAGTCGGGTCACATATGTCGTATATGAATATGAAAGTGGTCCCACAATGCAAGAAAGGAAACAGCAAAAACTGCATGTGGCAGCAGCATCTAATAAAAATAATAAATGAAAAACTATTTAAAGATGAAAGAGACCCATGCTAATTTCTATAAATATTGAGATTATTACATAAGGGATCCTCAGGCTTGGAAAGAATTGCAATTTGACTGCTCATGTTTCAAAAGTAAATGTTTTGTACTAATCTTATTTTTCCTTTTTTTTTTATCTGATATCAAATTTTTAAATTGTACTATAATTTGTATAAAACCGCCTTTCCACTATATTTAAATTGTATTATAATTGTTAAATCCCACATGATCTAATGAAGGGTTCCTTTCCTATATATTGTGATATAGCCTCTCCACTTTTCACAAACTAATTTTTTAAGTTTGCTGCTTTAACATGGTATTAAAACTTAGGTTTCATGGACCTAATCTCTCTCAGTACTATCTCTGCTTTGGCTCTGGCAGTGTTATAGTTTTGGTAAATGTTCCTGATCAAATCTGGCTCTAATGAAGGAGTTTCTTACTTTTTTATATTATGATAAAATCTCTCCACTTATTACTAATTAATTTTAAGTTTGATGCTTTAATAATAATAATTAGACAATTAGTTGATAGCTTAGATTGTCAATTTTATTTCTATCTAAATGTAAAACAGTTTTTTTTCCGTAAGGTTCATGGGGTGAAGTGTATGCCTCTAAAGTAAGTATGGGCAAAATGTAATTTAACTCTAAGACCCAAGGCTTTCCCAATATTACTAAAAACTTTTAAAAAATTATAATTTCCAAAATAAGTCAAAAAATAAAAAGCAGAAAGAAAAAGGTCGGAGTGTAAAATACAATAGAGAGCTGAAGAAAGAGTGGGAGCAATCCATCCGAAAGGGACACTGTCTGTATCTAGTTGCAGCGTGTGTGTACGTTGGCACCACACCTTTTCACTACATGCGTGATGCGTGATCCATCCACCAGGTGCAACTGCTCCTCTTTTGCTTTTCCCATTTGGCTCTCTTTTCCATGTCCTTGATTCTTACATGCACTTGTTTTCCATCTATCAGTACCACCCACTACTATTCAATTATTCAATGCACCGTTTTCAAAGTACTAGTACTACCGTCAGTGTTTACCAAGTCCATCCGTTTTTGTAAAGAATCAAATGTTGCTCTAGATATGAAGAGATAATTTAACTTATTTAAAATAATTTATTTTTATTTTTATTTTTATCTAAAATTAATTTTATTTAAAAATTAATATTATATAGATGTAATAATTATTTTAAAAATAAATTTTTATAATGTTATTAAATTTATATAATTTTTCTATTTTTAGTCATCATAAAAAAAATTTATAAAAATTTAATAAGATTATGAAAATTGTATTTTCAAATGATTATTATACACACATATTATTTACTTTCAAACAAAATTAGTTTTGGATAAAAAAATTTAAAAGTAAAAATAAGTCATTTTGAATTAAATTGACTTAAATGAAAACGAATTGACTCAAAAATTAAGATATATATAATTTATGATATTTTTAAATTTTACTCCTGAAACTAAAATTAAATATTATTTTTTAAATTTTGTGTAATGAACATTTAAATGTTTGTTAAAAAATAAAAACTTCCTTTTTAAGTTTTGAGTAGACAAAGTTTATATGAAGATTGAAAAAAAAATTATTGGATTTCATGTAGTGATAGTTTAAATTAGGATAATAAAATAAGTTGAGAGTTAAAAAATTTTCATGCAGAAAAATATTTCAACCTTTTTAAAATGACCAAAAATAGAATAAGTTTTATTATTTTCAATCATTTAACTGCCCTCTTAGTTGTAATTGTTACCGTTAGGTTAGATGGTTTTTTATTGACTATTAAATTTGCGTTGATGGTCCCCGAACCATAGTAATTTCAATTTTGAACCAAAAAAAGGTGCGCAGTTGCGATTTTGAAGTATTGTTCTATTGCACCCTTATCCTTTCTTCTCACGTCCGCGAGTCATTGACAAAAATCGCATGTAGCTCAATTTGACATCTAAGGGCGATCGCGTTAGCATGAAAATCCTCCAAGATGGCGAGCTCGAGTGGCAATAGGAAGCTTTGGTGCCAAGAAATTATCACGCCTGGGAGGAATACATTGCCCTGCTTGGGACACCTTTTAGCGTCACATTTATGTTATGTAAGATTTTCTTGTCAATGGTTGTCGATTTCAAGTAGATGACGAAGCATATATATATGGCGCCAAATGATGCCCTCCGGCATCTCTGTCCAGTGACATGATGAATTCCGAGGGAGCTTCCGGGGGGGAAGGACGTCTTGCTGAGATATTCCCCAGGTGGGAAAATACCTGAAAAGCTCAGAAAAAAGGGTTAGGAGGTCCCCGGGATGGTTTTCCGGGGAGGAGCCTCTGACGCCCAAGTCAGTACTCTGATAATGAATAAAGTAGGCCCGCTAGAAAGGTGCGAGAGTTAGCCTGCATATATTTTCAACTATGGGCAAGGGCTGCTCAGGGAGAGGGGATGGATCCCTTGCCAAGTCCTTTTTCCCAGTATTTATAGAAATGCCTGGCCCGTTCAGATCCTGACACGTGTTCGGCTGGATCCTTTCTGGGCGTAGGGAACAGGTAGCCGTCTTCAGGCTCCTGGTTTTGTGGCTGAGATGGGACTTGGACGGCGTCAGTGTGTCAAGTCGCCGTTTCCCGCGGCGTGTGAGTTTCCTGTCAGAGGCTCCTTAAATGCTCATTAAATGCTCATGCCGTACTCCTGAAGTCCCTAGCCGAGGTCGTCCTTCGGTACGGACGATGCCCTTCGGGAAATATGCCCGCAGTTCGGGGGAGTTCCCTGTTTCAGGTTCCGCCTTCGGGGGAGATCTTCTTCGGCTTGCAATAGCTGATTCTCCGTCTTCGAAGGCGATTTGTTTAGTACCTCGGGGGGCTAAAAGCTTCCTGATGCTCCGAGTTCGGGTCAGATAGAGGCGATAGCCCTTCGGCTATCACATGCCCCCCTTTGGAAAGCCGAAGTGGAGACTTCGGTTTGTAGTCTTTCCGAGGATGCTCTTTGGGAGTTTTTAGGGAGTAAAACCTGTGCCGAAGGTACACCTTTTGCCCGAAGATATGGGCTGTTCGGCAATAGCCTGTCTTTTGGTGTCTTCGAGGCTACTTACTTCTTTCCTTTTCCTTTTGCAGGTCTGTGCAGCGTCGCGTCTCATGACCAGGCGTGTCAGTCTGGAGCGGCGCGTCCCAGTTTTTTAGGGATGTCAGAAGGCGCGTCCCCTTTTTGGCTCGATGGCTGACATGTGGCACTCAGTCATTGGTAGGGATTGTGCTGTAATGTCAAGCGCGCCTTTTTAGGCACGAAGGAGCAGTTATGGCAACGTTTCACCTTCGCCCAGCACTTAAGACGCCGGTTCGCCTACCTCCCTCGGCCTATATATATGCTCACTCTATCACTTTTTTCTTTTTGCTTTTACTTTTGCTCTGGTTTTCCTTTTGCTTTTTGCGGCAGTTCTTTCACCTGAGCTTTTTTCCGACCACCGTTCACGACAGCGTCTTTACAAACAGATTTCGGCAAGCGTTTTGGTGGGTTTTGATTTCCAGAACTTTTTTGTTCTTCTCAAAGTTTTTCCAAAGTTCGCTGTTGCCTTTTTCTGAACTTGCTTTTCAGCCCAAGATGCCTATTCCTGAGAGTTGGCAACCTCTCTTGTCCCACCCTTGCTGCACCACTCCTAAAAAGTTAGCAAGGTGGAAGAAAAAATTTTTCCTTCCCTCGTACACTGTTACGAGGTTGCCACGTCCCGACCACTATAGCTTTTCAAACCATAGCAACGAGGTTACCGTTTTCCGAGCTCAGTTGAAAGCCGGTCTTCGGTACCCCCCTCCGGAGTTTATTTGCGAGTTTTGCAGATTTCATGACATTGCCGTAAATCAACTCCCTCCGAACTCGTACTGCTATTTCAACGCCTTTCTCTGTATGTGTGGCGTTTTCAAAATAAAGCCCCACTACGTTATTTTTATGCAGTACTACAAGCTCTATGTGGTCCCGAAGGGTGGCTTCTACTTCATCCTACCTCGGGGATCCGGGAGCAAAGAGTACATGTTCACCTTCGCCACCAAGGACAACTGGCGAGGGTAGGAAAAAAAGTTTTTCTTTTTGAAGATGGAGGAGGCCTGGTCTCATGTCCCGACCAAGTGGGCTCAGGGAAGGCTGGAGGACAACATCGTAGATCCGAAGATGTTGCTGACCCCAGAGTTGGCTCCTATATTTGCGGATTTCGACCGTCGTATTCGAGCTGTCGCTGACTGGGGTCCCGAGGTCTATTCGCGCTCTCTTTACACCTTCCCCATTAACTAGAGGTTGATGACCGAGGAGGTCCTTCGGGAGCTCAAGGTGGTAAAGGAGCACAAGACGGACCTCGGGATGCCAGCTCCTGCCATTGCTGGGAAGGATTCCTGGCTTGTGCAACTCCTTCGGGAGGAAGTTTCTTTCGAGACCTTTTTTGAGCGTGAGTTATTTTCTAGTCTCTTTGTTATAACTTCGTTTTGCACTCACACTGATGTCTTCCTTCTTTCTCAGAAATGGGCGAGGACACGGCTACCTTCTACAAAGCACTTTTCACCGGCCAAGCCGAGAAGGGTGATCCGACGAAGAAAGTCGTCTCCCGAAGGCGTAAAACAACTGGGGCCGGTCCTTCGACTGCAAAACGGGCGAGGAAGGCCACTCCCGAGGAGGCTATCGAGGAGCCGGGAGTTGTTGTTATTCCTCAGCCCGAGGTTACTGCCGAGGTTCCTCCTCGCAGCCCTACTTCGTCGCAGGCTCTTCTGGATGCCGTGGTGGAGTCCCCTTCTGCTGAAGAACGGCGCAGAATCAAAGGCAAGGGGATCCCTGCCGAGGAGGTTCCGGCTACCGAGGACGACGTGGTCGAAGTGCCTTCAGGTTCGGTTTGTGGTGCCTTTTTCCTTTTTCGGGTTCGTTGGCGTCCAGCTGCCTTAATCCAGCTTCATGTCTCATTGCAGAGGAGTTACTCACTCCGGGCTGGGTGGCCGATCATGCCCAAAGGAGAGCCCTTCGGGACGCCATCATCCCGAAGGGGAAGGTCCCAAAGGAGCCTTTTTGGACATTCACGGAGGACATGAACATGTACTCCGGCGATTGTCCACAAATGGCTAAAGAGATCTCTAAAGGGATCCTTACTGAGGCCTCCTTTAGAGCCATCGCCGAGGCCCATCCGGGCGATGACTCTCTTGCTGCAAAGCTTTCCGAGCACGCCGCCCAGGTATACTTCGCGCCCCATTTTCTTGAATTCTTTCTAAGTGCTTGGTTTTCTCTTTCTTTTAGTGACCTTGCTTTTGCCCTTTTACAGCTACTGGGATATGCTGGCTTTCTCAGAGTTCGGGTGGCGAGGCAGACGGCGTTCCGAACTCAGGTCTTAGGTTCTTTAGAGAAAACTAGGGCCATGTGTTCGGATCTAGCTATCAAGAATTTGGAGCTGGCCAATTCTGCGAAGAAGGAAGTTTCCGCTCTTCGGGAGGAGTTAAAAGAGAAAGAGAAACTATCAAACGACTCCTCCCAGAAAATTTCTGACCTCGGCTCCCAGATAGCGGAGCTGATCTCGGCAAATGAGGTGTACCAAAGAGATAAATCCGAGGCCGAAGACCGCCTGACAAAGGCGCTTGCTGAGAAGGCTGCGCTTCAAGCCGAGGTTGATGCCTTGAAGAAAGAACCGAAGAAGATGAAGATGAAGGCATTGAAGGAGGAGGTTGCTGAGCTTAAAAAAGACCTTGAGGACCTTGGGGTCGAGAAAGACAAATCTGACCAGATGACCAAAGTTGGTTTTCAGGATGGATTTTGTCTTGTTCGTCACCAGGTTATTCAAAGGTTCCCTGATCTGGACCTTTTTTTCCTGGAGGCCCTAAATATTCCCGAGGGGCCTCGGTGGTCCTGGTCCAAAATTGAACATCTGAACCTGCCATCTTCTCTCCCTGCGCCGAAGATAGTAGAGAATAACGCGGGAGCTGGCGGTTCTCAGGATGCCGGGAATCCTTAGTTTTGTTTAGGGTCCTTTGCCTTTTGCTTCTTCTTTTTTTGGTCTTCTTCTTTTGGCACTCCTTTTTTGTAAGCAGTTTCATTTTCAATGAAGAAAACTTGGCCAAGTCTTTTTGGTGAGGTCTCGGACTAGTTCGCTCCACAGACTTCGGGAAAATTCGTCTGCGCTTAATATGATGACCTTTTTCGCGAAGTTCAGCCTTTCGAGGGCTTAATCTCAAGGATTTTGTCCAAGTCTTTTTACGAGACTTCGGAAGATGACGCCTTCGCTCGTCTAGTCACCTTTGAGAAATTTGCGCCATTTATGCTTAAGGCAATTTTTTGTACTCAGAGAGAATTTTGCTAACTTGTGTAGTACAATTTTCTTTGCCGAAATCCTAAGCATAGTATTTTCTCAAGGCGTCCGAATGCCAAGTATTTTTCAACTCTACTCCTTCGGAATCGCCGAGCTTATAGACCCCTTTTCGTACTTCGGCCAGAACTAGGTAAGGGTCTTCCCAGTTCGCACGAAATACCCCGTGGGATGGCTTTCATGGTGCAAATTCAGCCCTTCGGAGAACGAGGTCTCCTTCTTTTATTCCTTTCATCCTAGCACGCAGGTTTGCAGCCACGGTCACTCTTTGCTGAAAAGCTTTTCTTCTCAGCTCGGCTATTTCTCTGTGTTCGTTGATGAGGTCTAGCTTGGTCCTTAGGCCGAGATCATTTCCTCTTTCATCAAACACTTGTACCCGCACCGAGGGTCGTATTATCTCTATCGGGATGATGGCCTCTGTTCCGAAAACGAGTGAAAAAGGTGTTTCCCCCGTGGCTCTTCGGGGTGTCGTTCGGTAGCTCCACAATACACTTTGGAGTTCTCCTGGCCATTTTCCCTTTGCTTCCCCTAGCCTCTTTTTCAGACCATCTTTTATGGTCCTATTAGATACCTCTACTTGGCCATTGCTTTGAGGATGGGCTACTGGGGCGAAGTGCGTCCTTATTCCGAGGTCGTTGACAAAGTTCTGGAACCCTCTGTCTGTAAACTGGGATCCGTTGTCGGCTACCAGTATCCTCGGTATGCCAAATCTGCATACAATGTTTTTCCATACGAATTTTTGCACTTCTTTGGCCGAGATGGTTGTTAATGGTTCTGCCTCAACCCACTTAGAGAAGTAGTCAACTACGACTACGCAAAACTTTACGCCTCCAGGTGCTGTCGGGAGTGGCCCGATGAGGTCTATGCCCCAAACTGCGAAAGGCCAGGGATAGTCAGCTGAAGTCACTGTTAGTATTGTGCCCAAAAGGCCAATCATGAGATGATTGTATTTTTGCACATTGAGTCATGATATTTTATTGAGGCATTAATCCAGCAATTTTGTTTGTTGTTTTGTTTCTGCGTAACGTAATAAACATAATTGTAACCCTAGAATAATGATATTCTTAAACGTCCCTAGTCTAGTATTATTGTGGAGCGAGTTGCAATAATACATAATGACTAGCATATGTGGAGACTAATATGAGATATGTAGTCTACATATGGGTACAAGTTGGAGAACTTGTGTACTGGACCGACCCACAATGAGAACACTTCATGGATCGTTATATGAGTGTCATAAGTGATTCTCATAGTGATCATGGTATATGTAGTCCTTCGACCTAAGATCAGCAAGGTTCCCTACATGTGAGTCACATACTTTGATACTTTCCTTTGTTGCTCGTAACTGAGTGAACTTGAAGGAGGTCATTGGGTATGTCACATATCATGCGGAGGGATTTGTATGATCAAGATGGGATTTGTCCCTCCCATGTAACGGGAGTGATATCTTTGGGCCCCTTGATAGAGTGAGACTTAGAAAATGCATGGCCATGCTCCGATGAGTTGATATATGATATCAATGTCGTCAGTTTAAGTTAGTCTACTCGGTAATCAAGAAACCAAAGATTGGGCTATACGAGAGTGACACATTCCATGTCTTGTGCTTAGTCTTGATATCTTGGACAAAGGGACAATGGCATATATCGGTGATAATCATAAAGGTTTAGTCGATTCACCGACAATCTTGTCACTTGGGTAGCAATGATGTGTTGCTAGACACCGCTCATTGCTTATGATCATAAATGTGATTTATGATCATTGCCAACATGGCAAGAGCCTATTGGGTCGCACACATAGAGCTATGTGGATCATTAGAGTGCATGGGCTAATTATTTGGGTTATGGTTTCACTTTAATTTCGTATTAATAATGGGCCAAGGAGTTGAGCCATTATTAAGCCCGAAATTAAATCCTAATTGGATTAGGGCTTTGAAACCCATTAGGCCTGGAAGTTGAGTCTCACTATAAATACAACTTTTAAGTGAGAAATTCGCAGGTCTCCTTGCCCTAGCCTCCCAAAAGGACAGCCGCACTCTTCTCTTGCAATTCCTTGGAGGACGCAAGCTAGCACTGCGAGCGCAAGAGAAACGCATCTGCCGGGACGTGGTGGAAGCGTGGTGATCCCGAGAGGCTCGTGTGGATACCATAGAGAGCCTGAACATGTCAATTGTTCAGGTTTTGTGATTCGACTCTACAGTTGAGTGAGAGATCTCAACCGAAAATTAGGTATGAAATTTTCGAACACCCGGTTTACCCCGTTTCACTTGGATCCTGGAGGGTTTCAGTTAAATTCCGCTGCGCTGTTTGGCTCTCGAAACCCAACAGTCACCATCTCCGAGGGTACTCTCTGGATTTTAGCATGTCTTTGGCAGTTGTCACATTTTCGGACGAACTGCCGGGCATCCTTTCTTAAGGTGGGCCAAAAATATCCTTGGCGAAGTACTACCGCGGCAAGGGAGTCTGTTCCGATGTGTGAGCCACAAGTGCCTTCGTGGACCTCTTCAAGGATCATTTCAGTGTCCTCTTCATCAACACACCTCTGTAACAGATTGGCGTATCCTTGCCGGTACAACTCTTCTCCTATCAGGAAGTATCTTCCGGCACGCCTCCGGACTTTTGCCGCATCCTTTGGATCTTCGGGAAGGGCATCGGTTGCGAGATACCTTTTTATCGAGTTCTTCCAGCCTTTTTCCGAAGCCACTAAGTTTAGTACTTCGATGCTCAGGCGGTTTAGTACCTCGGTATGCGTTTTTGACTTTGCCAAGCAGTCTGCCTCGGCGTTATGCCGCCGAGGCACATTTTTTATTTGAACGCTGTCGAATTCCCGAATGAGCTTGGCCACTAGCTCGTGGTACTTTGCCAAGGTTGGGTCTTTTGCACCGTAGTCCCCTGCTGTTTGCCGAACTACCAGCTGGGAGTCACTGTGGGCCTTCAAGTTTCTTATGCCGATTTTCCTGGCCAGGCGCAACCCTGCTACGAGAGCTTCATACTCAGCCATATTGTTGGTGGCGTTAAAGCTGAACTTGATGGCCTTTACTACTTCTAGACCTTCGGGTCCTCTGATAATTACCCCGGCTCCCTGATGTTCGGAACCTGAGGCTCCATCTACATGCAGCGTCCATTCTGGCTCATCTTCACCGAGATTTTGATGGCTGTCTTCGGTTATGGGTACTTCGGCGATAAAGTCCGCCAATGCTTGAGCTTTAATGGCTTTTCTGGGCTCGTAGGTAATGTCATGTTCACCCAGCTCTATGCACCATTTGGAAAGTCTTCCCGAATGATCAACCTTTTTCATGACGTCCCGTAGAGGCAAGCTACTTCGGACGATAATGGGGTAAGCCTGAAAGTATGGGCGCAATCTTCTTCCTGCCAATATCAAGGCATATATGGCCTTTTGTAGCAATGGATACCTGACCTCGGCGCCATGCAGGGATTTGCTTACGTAGTAAACTGGCCATTGCTTTGACCCTTCCTCTTTCACAAGCACCGAGCTTACTGCTTTTTCCGAAACGGTGAGGTACAGGATGAGGGGTTCTCCTTCGCAAGGTTGCCGCAGAGTAGGCAGTCAGGACAAATAGGTTTTGAGTTCTTCCCAAGCTCTTTGGCAGTCACCATTCCAAGGACGATCATTACTCACGAGGTCGTCCTCCTTTTTTGCTGCCTTAGTGAGGACTTTGAAGAACGCTCGACACCGGTTTCCATATCTGGAAATAAATCTGCTAAGGGAGGTTATTCTTCCAGTAAGTCTCTGCACATCTTTTATTGTGGCAGGAGTTCGGAATTCCAACAGAGCCTTAATTTTTTCTGGGTTAGCATCAATGCCCCTTTCTGATACCATGTACCCAAGGAACTTTCCCGAAGTTACCCTGAAGGTGCACTTCTCGGGGTTAAGGCGAATTCCGAAGGTCCTGAGCTAGTGAAAAGTCTCCCTTAGGTCTGTGACATGGTCAACAGGCAGCTTGCTTTTGACTATCATGTCATCTACGTAGACTTCCATGTTCCTCCCTATTTGGTCATTAAAGACCTTGCTCATCAACCTCTGGTAGGTGGCTCCTGCATTTTTGAGCCCGAAGGGCATCCTGGTGTAATAGTACGTCCCCCCCTCAGTAATGAAGGCTGTTTTTTCTTCATCTTCGGGGTCCATCTTTATTTGATGGTAGCTGCTGAAGGCGTCCAGGAAACTTAGGAGCCCATATTCAGTAGTTGAATCTACCAGTTGATCTATTGGCGGGAGAGGATATGAATCTTTTGGGCAAGCATCGTTCAGGTTTCTGAAGTCGATGCACATCCGAAGTTTGTTGCTTCCTTCTTTTGTGGCGATCACCACGTTGCTTAGCCATTCGGGGTACTTGACCTCCCTGATTACATCTGCCTCCAATAAACGTTGGACCTCAGTTTTGACGAAGTCATTTTTGTGGGCTAAAATGCCCCGTTTCTTTTGCCGGACAGGTTTTGCTTCCGGACTTACTTTGAGGCTATGTTGTACTATGCGTGGATTTACCCCCGGCATGTCTTTCGACGAGTAGGCGAACAGGTCTTTATTCATTATCAGAAAGGATACAAGTTTTTTCTTATCTCCTTTGGACAAGTTTTTCCCTATTCGGGTACTTCGTCCTGGGATAAGTTCCACTTCTTCCATTTCTACCTTGCCAGAATCTTCTTTCTCGCCATTCTTTGACTTTGAAGCCCCTGCTTCTACAGCTTGTGAGGAATTGTTTACCGGAGCTTTTCGGGTTTTGACGAACACCTTTCTTACTTCGCCCTGATTTATGAAGATTTCTGCGTCTCCTTCCTTGGTGGCGAAAGTGACAGTCAAATATCTCACGTCAAGGCGGATGTGCAGATTTCCCTGCGTCTGCCTTCCGAGGATGGCGTTGTATGATGAGGGGACATCCATGACGATGAACCTCGCCATTGTCGAGACAAACAACTCAATTGGTCTTTTGACCGAAGTCCCTCTCATCATTAATGGAAGGTCGATCCATCCGAGGACGGGTAACTCGGACGGTCCTACCCCGAAGGTCGGTGAAGTGACCGGCTTGAGATAGCTGATGGATATGCCCAAGCTCGGCAGCAATTGTGAAAATAGGACGTCAGCGTTTGATCCGTCATCAAGTAATACCCTTTTGACATCCCAGTTTCCAATTCTTGCCATGATCAGGAGTGGGTCGTCGTGAGGAAAGACGACTGTGGAACCATCTTTTCGGGATAGCTTCTTTGCCGGACTTTGGTAGTCCATCACAGCTATTTCCCTGGCCTTCCTTTTCCTTTCCGAGGATGGAAGCCCCGTTGTGATTGTTTGTATGACTCCCGCAGGGGGTGGAGGGCGCCTCTTCGGACTTCGGTTCCTTCGCCTGTCGGAGTCGTAGTCCTCATCTTCTTCCTTTCCTTCCTGCTCTTTCCTCCCCTTCGGGGAAGGCAACCGTAGGTACCGCCGAAGTTGGCCTTGTTTTATCAGCGATTCAATATACTTCTTCAGCTGGAAGCAATCCTCGGTGTCGTGGCCATGATCGCGATGAAATTGGCAGAACTTCTTCATGTTTTTTCTATTTTCGGCGGTCATGGCCCTTGGCCTCTGAACTTGTGTTCCTTGCCTCTCCAAAGTCATGAGGATGTTAGTCCTCGTGGTGTTCAGCGCTGTGAAGTTCGGGGGTTTTCTTCCTCGCATTCTCCGAGGTCGGGATGGCTGGTCGGTCGGATAGCGTGCCTGCTGGCTGGACCCCTCACCGCGGGTGTGCTCGGGCCTGGGTCGGCCCATTCTTAGTTCTTCGGCCGTCATGTGCTGTTCGGCCCGTCGGTAGAATTCGCCCAGTGTGTCTGGAGGGTCCTTGGAGAATTCATAGAAGAGTTGGGAATCCCTCCGAAGGCCCCTTGTCATGGCGAGGATGCGTATTTCGGGCCGAAAGTCTGGAACACTTAAGGCCTCTCTGTTAAACCTCTCAACATAGTCGCGTATAGTTTCTCCGCTTCTTTGCGCTATGTCGAACATTTGAACGGGCATCTTCGTCGTTGGGCGACTCCCGATGAACTGTTGGGTGAAGGCTGTTGATAACTCCTGGAACTTTCCGATGATTCCTGGAGCCAAGGAGTTATACCACGCTGTTGCTGGTCCAGAGAGCGTGACCTCGAAGCACTTGCACAAGGTGGCGTCGTCCGCACCGTGCATCATCATGCTACGTCTGTACTTCGTCAGGTGGGCCTGTGGGTCGGTCCGACCATCGTACGTCTCTAGCCGAAGTACCCTGAAGTCACCCGGCATAGCTACCTCGACCACAGCTCGGGTAAAAGGAGACTGATCCCCACAAAAAGACTCAGACAGTCTGGCCCAAACTGGCTTGCGAGCCACCTGCATCTCGACTCTGTCCAGCCTTGCCAATATTTTCTCCATGAGGGCGGTGGCGCTAGGTTCTTCCTCAGGTGGAGGAGATTGACGGCGCCTCTTCGGAGAATGGCTCCGTCGTCGGGGAGGGGGTGACCTCGTCTCAGGCAAAGGGCTCATTCGACGTGGAATTTTGGGTTGGTTGGGCCCCGTTTGCCCTGGAAGGCTTGCCCCAAGGGGCATATTTTCTGTTGAAGACTCCTCACATGGGTCTTCACTCCCCGAACTGCGGTGGACTGCTTTGGGGCTCTTCTCTCGAGGGCGTACCGGTGAAGGAGACCTTTGGGTTTGAGCTTGTTGTGGACATCTTCTGTCTATCTGTTGTGTCACCTCAGCCACAACAGAGCGCTGGAAGTCATGGAGGAAGCTCATGGTTATGACCAGAGGACGTTCTTCCTCGGGTGTGGAAGTCCCTGGAAAAGTTTGCTCAACAGCCGGTTGGACTTCAGGCGCGGACGGGGACTTCGGGAGTCCTTTGTCCTTAGAACGCCGAGTCTCAACGACGGCAACCTGAGGGTGGTTTCCCACAGACGGTGCCAAATGATGCCCTCCGGCATCTCTGTCCAGTGACATGGTGAATTCCGAGGGAGCTTCCGGGGGAGAAGGACGTCTTGCTGAGATATTGCCCAGGTGGGAAAATACCTGAAAAGCTCAGAAAAAAGGGTTAGGAGGTCCCCGGGATGGTTTTCCGGGGAGGAACCTCTGACGCCCAAGTCAGTACTCTGATAATGAATAAAGTAGGCCCGCTAGAAAGGTGCGAGAGTTAGCCTGCATATATTTTCAACTATGGGCGAGGGCTGCTCAGGGAGAGGGGATGGATCCCTTGCCAAGTCCTTTTTCCCAGTATTTATAGAAATGCCTGGCCCGTTTAGATCTTGACACGTGTTCGGCTGGATCCTTTCTGGGCGTAGGGAACAGGTAGCCGTCTTCAGGCTCCTGGTTTTGTGGCTGAGATGGGACTTGGACGGCGTCAGTGTGTCAAGTCGCCGTTTCCCGCGGCGTGTGGGTTTCCTGTCAGAGGCTCCTTAAATGCTCATTAAATGCTCATGCCGTACTCCCGAAGTCCCTGGCCGAGGTCGTCCTTTGGTACGGACGATGCCCTTTGGGAAATATGCCCGCAGTTCGGGGGAGTTCACTGTTTCAGGTTCCGCCTTCGGGGGAGATCTTCTTCGGCTTGCAATAGCTGATTCTCCATCTTCGAAGGCGATTTGTTTAGTACCTCGGGGGGCTAAAAGCTTCCTGACGCTCCGAGTTCGGGTCAGATAGAGGCGATAGCCCTTCGGCTATCAATATGTATGACAAAATTAGACTCGATCTGATAATATGTCCAGATTCATTCAAATTTAAATTTGCCATGATTTGATTTGACTATAAACTAACATCTTAAATCTAACTGTATCAAATTGACTTAAACAATTTAATTAAAACCTAGGTAAATCTGAACTCAAATTGACCTGAACCTGAATAATCGATTCCAAAATAACTCATACCTTAAACAACCCAATGTCTAAACTTGACAAAACCCAACTATAACCCAAATTAATATAAAATATATGCTTGACAAAGATTGAAATTTTTCTTATTGTGATCTTTATATATTAATTATTTATATAAATTATACATCATTTATGAGCACACACTTAAAAAAGCTTGAAAAAAACTTCAAAAATATTTTTCATTTGAAGTATAATAATGGAATTTGAAGAATAAATAAGAAAATAAGCTCTTTTAGTCTTTTAGTGGTCTCCTAGAATTTCATATTAAATTGAGATACAAGAGAAAAAAATTTCATGTTTCACGAAACTAAGTTGGTTTTTCCATGGTCATGTAAGAATAAAGACAAATAAATTGACCTCCTTAACATCGATCCACAAATTTACTGTTAAGAAGATACATTTATACTCACACTTACTTGATCAAATAAGACGACATTGAAAGAAAATTTTAATACTTCTAACCTAATATATAACCATACTATCCAAGTGAAAAAATAATGGTTAGAAACCAAGTTCAAAGTCAATTCCTTAGCCTAATTTACCGCCTAAAGGATCATAATAACTAACTAACACCAGTACTCCATGTCCTTACTAAACTGAGGCCCAAGTTAAGAGCTCATTAATATAGTCACCTTAACTCCAACACACTTACACACAATCCACATCAATAGCCATTATATCTTTTCTTTCTAGCCATAAACCCTTTTCACACATCACTGATACTTTCATAAGTTAATCCTAGATATAATTATGCAGTTCTCTATAGGTAACTAAACACAACCACATAGAAATGCAATTACATGATAATCTAAACAATAACACACATGGTAACTACATATAGCTTGAGGCTAAATCCCTAACTTATATATAGGATACAGAGTGTGAATATATAGTTGTCAGTGTCAAGTTATCAATTAAACCATTCCCTAGAAAGAACTCAAAAACACAAACAAAAGTGATTAAAACCAATCTTACTTGTACGCCAAATTAAAACATGTTTGAAAAATGTTTAGCGACTTTAATTCTACTTTTATAGCATTAGATGCTTCAAATGAAGTCATACTCCTTATCATCTTCATTAGTTGAGAAAAAAAATAAATTAGTAATAACTATAGCATATTGAAAATTAAAAAAATTTAAAACAAAAATTATGCCTTCATTATCATTTCCCTAATTGTGAAATGTTAATAAAACTTGCACATTGTCAGGAGAAGATGATTTCTATACTTGTTAAAATCTTGCCACCCATGCCAATAGACCTGAATCAAATTAAACCATAAAAGTATGGATCGGTTTGGTTTTACTTTAGTTTTAGCTTTTAACAATATATCAAAGACTTTGTTTAGAAAAATAATCAATATTATAATGTGGGGTAAAATCCACCGAGGGTACCTTAGCTTATTTTTTTGTCCTAATTGGGTACCCTACCTTCAAGTTGTCCTAGCGATGTACCTTACCTCTTATCGCGTGTCCTATCTAAGTGCTTTCCATTAATTTTGGAGTTATGTCTGATAAAAAATGCTGACATGGCATTAAAAAATTAAAATAAATAATCAAATAACACTTGTGGTCCTTATATTTTTTAAAAAATTACAAAAAAGCCCCAAAACTACTAAAATGCTTTTAATTGCTGTTGCTCCCCTGTCGCCCCATTTTTCGGCATCGATATCATCTAATTTGGACAAATCATATCAAATCTGGTAGCGGTGCATCTTCCTTGGGCGTAGGTATGTTCGTCTTCCTTAACCCTTCAATCGAGGTTTGAGTGAACTCGGGATCATCAGATTTACGAGTAGAAATCATCCTAGTCGGAGAAGATTGACTAAATCATCGGCAGTTGTTTGAATCATTTGAACATCCGATAAATAAAACTCAAGTAAGAAGAAAACTTGAAATTGTTGGGCTACGATGGTGAGGCTTCGAGGAGATGAAACCGAGGAGGGATCTGAGGAAGGAGAGGAAGACGGATTCAAAGAGGCGTCCGATTCGGGGGGAGATGACTCAATCGATGCGGAGGATGAGCGAATTGGTCTTGTGGACAAAAAAGTTAAAACGCCTGGAGAGGGAGTCGGTAGCTGATGATAGTCTTGATGTCGGAGATTCGATGAGATTGATACCGAAAAACAGGCCAGCGGGAGGGGGGTAGGGGGATATGGGACGGTGATCTCTTCCTCTAATATTTTGGGGTTTTAAAAAAAAATTTCAAAAATATAAGGACCACAAATGTTATTTTATTATTTATTTTAATGTTTTTATGCCACATCAGCATTTTCCGTCAGACATAACTCCAAAATTAACATAAAGTACTTAGATAGGACACGCGATAAGAGGTGAGGTACCTTGCTACGACAACTTGAAGGTAATGTACCCAATTAGGACAAAAAAATAAGCTAAGATACCCCCGGTGGATTTTACCCTTATAATGTGTTAACAAAAAACCTAAATAAGTACTAAAAAATAATTAAGATGATTTTTATGAATTTTTTAATTAACATAATAAGAAAAGAGAAATTAACCCAAACTAAACTGTACCCAAAACTGATTTCTTTGGTTTAAATTTTAACAAAAGTTGAATAGAAAAACCAAATTGTTTTGATCATTTTGACTTATATACTAATAACCTGAGTAAACTTGAACCTAGATTGAAACCTGAATAACCTTATCTAGAGTCGGCCAAAATTGAAATTGACCAGACTATGTTAAACCTGAACATAAAATCCACTCAACCCAAAATCAACTTAAACCCAAATAATCTAGTCTGAACCCGAATTCATGATAACCCAACTAAATAAAAAAATAAAATGATCTAACCCAAAGCTAATTTGATCCACCCAACTGTCTTCCCTATGTGCATGTGTACAACAAGTACATACTTTTATGTAGGTAATTGCATTATTTTTGTTTTGGAGACAAAATTGCAAATGCATTTACTGTTGAAGGGCCAATAGTTTTTAATATTTCTACAAGTTGATCAGAGTCTAGGATTGAACATTGAAAATTGTAGTACAACTAGTTTACATACTCAGTGTTGTCTCAAGTTTTCAAGTTATATTGGGTATCAGAAAATAATATATATTTAAATAGCATAAAAATATTATTAAAAAACTCATTATCATCAAAACTATAATTTAAAAATTACCATTAAGTATAAAAAATTATTTTTAAAACATAAATATAAAAAGTGCTTCTCTCTTTTTGCTAAAACCTTTAAAGTATTTGATTTGATGAGAAGATTAAGATGTGATATAATTTATTACTTTTTTCCAATTTTTACCATACCAAAAAGTAATCACCAAACTATTTCTTTTTAAAACATTAATAATTTATTTGAAATATTATCAAAGTTTTAGTCAACTTTAAAATTTAAAAAAATATGAGAAAATGAAATTTTTTAATAAAGCTTAAAATGAAAATTTCTAAGGCTCATGGATTAGCAAACAATAAATTATCTATAAAAAAATAATAAATTTTCTTTCTATATATGTGTTTGTTCCCCTAAATATAGGAGTTTTGCTGTCTTAACCTGAAATTTTCATTGTCATTTGCATGGCCTTTACGGGTGTAAAGGGGCATGGCCAAGCTTAAGCCCAAGCTTATTGAGCTTGAACTTGACTCCTTAGCTTATCAGTATTACCCAAGCTCGAGCTCAAATTACTTGAACTCGAATTTTGAGACTCGAGTACGGTCTTTTGGGTTCAACAAGCTCGAAGTACATAACTGAAGGAAGAAAACAATAGGAAAAGGAATCTAGCATTACAAAGAGAGAAGGTGTCGTCTAGCATATTTGGTAGCTAGAAAATTTGTGGATTTGAGGTCATGAGAATCATCTTTTGTCACTACTCCCATTATTGTGCAGTGCACACACTCTTACTGATCACCATGAGTACTGGCTCATGGCATATTAAATCTTAAATATACTCCATAAACATACTTAGAAGTTAAAGCACATTGCCTTTATGCACAAGGTGTACAATGTCAGTATGGTTCTAAACTAACTTAGCTTCCATAATATCCTTTATGAGGTTTTAAAAAACTTCAAAACCTAAATCTGAGTTCTAAAACTCATTTTAAGAGTCCACACATGTTTTAAATCCATAACTATATAAAAATTCAAACTTCATGTCGAACTTGGTAAAATTTAAAGTAAGCTACATATTTACTATCAAACAGTTGATAATATAAGAAATCTTATATTCATAAAATATCTACAAGAACCATGTTATTTTCACTAGAGCTCATACAAAGAAGTAATAAGAAACGTTCAAGACCAATATCACAAAAGTATGAAAATGATACTATTTTGTGGTTTGAAGTTTACAAGCCAGTTTCTAAACACTAGTTGCTATAAACCACACTTAAGCCAAGTTGTACTTCACAAACATTAGTACACAGGACCCGGGGTTCAAAAACTTCTGTCTAGGACTTGTTTCATGCTACACCAACCCTTGGGGAGGCAAAGAACAATGTTACTAATACCACTATCCAATCCACTTGCTTCACTAACACTTACCCAGCCATAGCCACTGAAATCACAGAAATGAAATCATTGTGTTAGTATTTAGACACAAAGCTTACTAGAAAAAATTGTTACACAAGTTGACTAAAATTTGAATCGATGGAATTGAACTAACCTGCACATCCAACACTCATAAACATACTAGCAACAACAAACTAAGTAATTCAAATTCTTTCTTTACAAAATAAACACAAAGAGAGGTAAGTTTTATTGAAATCCAGTAAGGAAACATTACAATCTATTAATTAAATAGGAATAATATTATAATTCAATTAACTAAAACTACATAAACACTATGACAAGTAATACACTATCATAAATTCACACACACACACACACACACAAATGAGCTTTGGGGAAATTTAACATTGTGGCCATTACTTGGTACTCCAAATGTATTTTTTTCCCTTAATCACTTGTGTGAAACCCTAAATCAGTTTAGTAGTACACTTAATTCTTGCAACGAAGCAAGCTAACCCAAATTCTTCTAGAACTAGTAAGCACTAATCCCTTTTGGAGGCCATGATCACTCAAGTCACTACTTGTCACATGGTCATTTATTCTTCTACGTAAAAACACAATAACATAATTCACCAATACAAAAATTTTAGTCACAAATTCTAGAGAAGAGCATGCTCCATTACCTATTACCTTTCAAATAAAAAAAATTATAGTTGTAGCTTTAACCAAGCCTTAGTCTTACCATGTTGTTGAAGAAACACTATTGTATGTGCATCATCAACCATATAAAACTAATTTTCCCATTTCTTTTCAGTAATTTCTACATTGATATATTTATATTTGCTACAAGAACACAAAGTTTAAGAAGTGTAAGAATAAACAGGGAACTTGTTGGGAACTGTATTACTGAGGAACTGAAAACTCACTACTGAAGAACCTTTTTTTGCATCCTAAGTGATAGTCGAAGGGCTACCACCCCCGAGATCTCTTGATCAGCTATCCTGACACCACATTCGGTGAGAGCTTAGCCCTGACCTCGGGGCATTCTTAACACCACCCCTTGGAAAGGAACATGACAAATTTTGGGAAAATGTGTCTTTCACCACCCTCGGATTTGCGAAGCTACTAACCTCGGAAAAATAGATCCACCATCCTCGACAGACGAAAAAGTCTCCCGAAGGTGACCCACTCTGCCGAAGGGCCTTCTCTGATAGCCCTCGGGGGGAAAATCTTTTCCCGAAGGGGTCTTACACCCCGAAGGGGTCTCACGAAGATACGACAAAAATGGTTAAGGAGCCTCTGACAAAGAGACCTCGCACATGCCCTTGCCCTTTGGTCAGAACGGCCTACGGCCAGCTGGAGATGCCTACCTCCAAAGGTATGGATCGGATCTAACCGAACACGTGTCATGATCTGGACAAGCTATGTTAAACGGCCTCCTTGCTCCACCTTTCTATAAATGCTTATGAGGGACCTTGGTAAGAAAAAAAAGGGGACTTTCTCTATTCTCTGCTATCTGTTCTTTACTATTACTCCCACTCCAACAAACACTGACTTGGGCGTCGGAGGCTCCTTCCCCGGAAACACACTCCAGAGAGTTTTTAACCCTGGTTCTTCAAAGTTTTGCAGACACCTTCACACCGGAAGTCTCTCCTTCAGGCCAGTATGTCATACAACGAGGATGCTGCCGAGCATCATTTGGTGCCATCTATGGGAACCCATTCTCAGGTCACCGTTGTTGAGACTTTGAGATCTAAGGACAAGGGACTCTTAAAGTCCGAGTCCAGGCTGAAAACCTAAGTGGCAACTAAACAGCTTGTGACAGAGACTTCCTTACCTGAGGACGAACATCCTCTGACAGTTACGATGGGCTTTCTACGCAACTTTCAGCACTCTATTGTGGTTGAAATGACCCAACAGCTCGAGCAAAGTTGGTCACAACCACCTCCTAGGGGAAGGGCACCTTCTCCTAGTACCTGCCAAGAGAGAAGCCCAAGGTTACCTCGCCGGAGCTCCGAAAGTAGGGGTTCTCATGATGAGTCCTCAACGGAGAATGTACCCTCCAGAGGACGTCACACTGGAGAAACGATGTCAAAGGGGCCCAGAACTTCCTGCCGACGAAGTCCATCCGCTGACGGGAAGTCCCAGTCCCTTCATCGGTGAAGTTACTCACCAAAGAGACGACGTCACTCTCCATTGTCGATGACTGCCAGGTAATGAGGAGAGGATAGCACTACCATCCTCATCGAGAGAATCCTTGAGAGGCTGGAGAAGGTGGAAAAACATGTTCTTGAAAACCTATCTGGTCAAGGTTGTCGGAAACCTTTATCGGATAAGAGTCACCTTTCATCCGTGCAGTAGTAGAGGCACCTATGCCAAGTGACTTCTGAGTACCACGCTTGGAGATGTATGATGGACGCAGAGACCCCCAAGCCCACTTGACGAAATATAGGCGTAGTATGATGTTGCATGGTGTTGATGATGCCACCTTTTGCAAGTGTTTCGAAGTCACCTTGTCAGGGCCGGAACTGCGTGGTATAATTCCCTGGCTCTTGGAACCATAATGGGCTTTCAGGAGTTATCCACCGCATTCACCCAGCAGTTCATTAGAAGTAGACCGCCAGTGAAGATGCCCGTCCAAATGTTTGACATAGCCTAAAAAAATGGGGAGACCATTCGAGACTATGTCAAAAGGTTCAACTGAGAAGCTCTGAGTGTGCCCGACTTCCGCCTTGAAATCTACATCCTTGCCATGATCAGGGGACTTAGGAGAGATTCACAACTCTTCTACAAGTTCTCCAAGGACCCCCCTAACACCATCGGAGAATTCTACTGAAGGGCAGAACAGCACATGACGGCCGAAGAGCTAAGGATGGGAGGGCCGAAGTTTGATCACAATCACTCTGAGGGTCAGAGTCACCAACCTCGCTACCCCACTAAAGGTGGGGGCAGACCAAGGAAACAAAGGGGCAAGAGGCCGGTGTCGTTCACTCCCCTGAACACCACAAGGATGAACATACTGATGGCCATGGAAAGGCAAGGAACATCAATTCAGCGCTTGAAGGCAATGACCTCGGACAACAAGAAGAATATGAAGAAGTTCTACCAATTCCACTAGGACCACGGGCACGATGCCGAAGATTGCTTTCAGCTGAGAAAGTACATTGAATCCTTGATCAAGCAAGGGCAACTTCGCCGTTACGTGCAGATGCATTCTCCCAAAGCCCGGGAAAGGTAAGAGGAAGATAGAAGGGGAGAGGATGAGGACTATGATTCTGACCAGCGTCAGAACTGAAGTCCTACAAAACATCCACCACTTCCGGCAGGAGTAATTCAGACGATTACCATGGGAATACCCTCGGCTGAGAGGAAAAGGAAAGTCTGAGAAATCTTGATGATGGAATTCGGCAACCCGGCGAACAAGCTTGTTCGAAAAGACGGATCTGCCGACATTCCCTCATGACGACCCCCTTTTAATCACGGCAAGGATAGGGAGCTAGGACGTCAAAAGAGTGTTCATCGATGATGGCTCCAATGCCAATGTTTTGTTCTTCCACTTGTTGCCGAACTTGGGCGTCTCAAAGGGTGATCTTAAACCCGTACCTCCCCTACTTTTGGCATAGGTCCCACTGAACTTCCTGTACTCGAATGGATTGATCTGCCATTGATGCTAAGGGGAACCTCAGTTCAGACCAAGAAAAAGCTCTTTGGTTCCACCATGATGAGGTTCATGATCATAGATGTCCCTTCTTCATACAATGCCATCCTTGGAAGGCAGACACAGGGTAATCTTCACATTTTCCCAAATGTGAAGTACCTAACGGTCACGTTCGGTACAAAGGAAAGGGATGCGAAAATATTCATTGATCAAGCCGAAGTAAGGAAAGTCTTCGTGAAGGCAAGGCAAAGCCCAATGAAAGTGCATGCACAGACTTCGGGAGAGAAGAGCATGGAAAGGGAAGAGGAAAGAAGCGACCTTGAAAAAATAGAAATAGAGGATGTAGAGCTTGTCCCAGGCCGAAGTACCCGAGTGAGGAAAAAATTGGCTGAAGGTGACAAGGAAAAGCTTGTATCCTTTCTATTAATGAACAAAGATCTGTTTGCCTACTCTCCGAGTGATATGCTTGGGGTGGACCCTGGTATAATCCAGCATTGTCTTAAAGTATGTCCGGAGGTGAAGCCTATTCGGCAAACAAAAAAAGTAGCCTCTCGGCGCATAAGAACAACTTTGTTAAAATTGAAGTCTAACGGTTAACGGAGGTGAGAATAGTAAGATAGGTCAAGTACCCCGAATGGCTAAGCAATGTAGTTGTTGCAACAAATGAGGGTAGCGATAAGCTCCGGATGTGCATCGACTTCCGAAACATAAACGATGCATGTCCAAAGGACTCGTATCCTTTGCCACCAATAGACCAATTAGTAGACTCCACTGCCGAATATGGTCTGCCTAGCTTCCTCGACGCCTTTAGCGGATATCACCAAATTCTGATGAATCTTGAAAATAATGAAAAAGCCGTCTTCATTACTGAAATTGGGACTTACTGCTACGTCAGAATGCCCTTTGGCCTTAAAAACGCGGGAACAACATACCAAAGATTGATGAACAAGGTATTCAGCTCCCAAGTTGAGGGAAATATGGAAGTATATGTCGATAATATGATAGTCAAGAGCAAACAGCTTAGTAATCATATCGTAGACTTAGAGGAAACATTCCACAAATTGCGAGAGTTCAGGATCCGTCTTAACCCAGAGAAATGTGTGTTCGGGGTAACGGCTGGCAAATTCCTCGGGTTTATGGTATCCGAAAGAGGTATCGACGCCAACCCAAAAAAGGTTAAGGTCTTGCTAGGATTCTGAACTCCCATAATGACCAAGGATGTGCAAAGGCTTACTGGGAGAATCACGGTCCTTGGCAGATTCACCTCTAGATACGAGGACCGGTGCCGACCATTCTTCAAAGTGCTCACCAAAGTAGCAAAGAATTGAGGTAACCTCGATTCCCAGGAACATCCTTAGAATAAAGATTGCCAAAAGGCTTGGGACAAACTCAAGAGCTATTTAACCCACCTGCCGACACTTCTACACCTGCTAGAAGGAAAACCTCTCATCCCCTACCTCGCTGTTACCGAAAAGGCCGTAAGTTCGGTACTTGTAAAGGAAGATTGAGGAAAATAGTGGCTAGTATACTATTCAAGCAAGTCCTTGCACGGTGCCAAAGTTAGGTACCCTATCATGCAAAAGGCCATTTATGCTCTAGTGTTGGCAAGCAAAAAACTGCTGCCTTACTTCCAAGGACACCCTATCATTGTTCAAAGTAACCTACCTCTTAGGGATGTCATGAAGAAGGTAGACCACTATGGAAGATTATCAAAGTGGTGCATCGAGCTCGGTGAATACAACATCACCTATGAGCCGAAAAGGACAATAAAGGCCCAAGCATTGGTAGATTTCATCGCCAAAGTACCAAAAACCGAAGATACCCTAAAGGACCTCGGTAGTGATGAACTTGAGTGGACACTCTTCGTGGATGGTGCCTCCGGTTCTGAACATCAAGGAGTCGAAGTAATTTTGTGGGGACCCAAAGGTATAAAAGCACTAAAGTCCATCAAGTTCGGTTTCAATGTCACCTATAACGTTGCCGAATATGAAGTCCTCATTGCAAGCTTATTGTCAGCTGATTGTCCATCAAGTTGGTGTGAGAAATCTAAAGGCCCACAGCAATTTTCAGCTGATTGTCCAATAGATGGCGGGGGACTACGGGGCAAAAGACCCGAACTTGGCAAAGTACCACGACCTCAGAAAAAGGCTTATCCAAGAATTCAACAAGGTACAGATAGAAAATGTACCATGACGGGACAATATGGAGGCAGATACTTTGGCCAAATCAAAGGAGTCCACCAAAGTACTTTATCAGCCGAGCATAGCATTAATGTGCATAGCAACCTCGGGTACAAGGTAGAAAGATCCTATTAAGAGATATCTCACAACTTTGAAACTTCCCGTAGATCCTCTTGAAGCTGTGAAAGTATGAAAGTGCTCAGGTAGATACTTGCTGATCGGAGAAGAGTTGTACCAACAAAGGTATGCAAGTCTGCTATAAATGTGTGTCAGCGAAGAGGACGTTGAGATGGTCCTCAAAGAAGTCCATGAGGGGGGCCTGTAGTTCTTACATCGGGATTTATGCCCTTGCCAGAGTGCTACTTCGCCAAGGATATTTCTAGCCTACCTTAAGGAAGGATGTGAGGCAGTTTGTCCAGAAATGCGACAAGTGCCAGAGACACGCTTCCATCCAGAGACTACCCTCAGAAGTAATAACTTCGGCAAACTATCCTTGCCCCTTCGCTGTTTGGGGTATTGGCCTTATTTGGCCTTTCCTATCAGTTCCAAGAGGGGTGAAGTTCTACGTAGTCGCAATAGACTATTTCACCAAGTGGATCGAGGTAGAGCCTTTAGCAATAATATCAGCAAAGGACATACAAAGATTTGTCTGGAAGAATATCATATGCAGATTTGGTGTACCGAGGGTGATAATAGCTGATAATGGTTCCCAGTTTACCAATAAAGGTTTCCAATAATTCACAGTTGACCTCAGGATAAAATTGCACTTCGCCCTGGTTGCCCATCCTCAGAGTAATAGAAAAGTTGAAGTGTCCAACAAAATAATAAAAGATGGTCTGAAAAAGAGGTTGAAGGAAGCAAAGGGAAAATGGCCAGGAGAGCTTCCGAGCGTGTTGTGGAGCTACCGAACAACTCCTAGAAGGGCCATGGGCGAAACACCATTCTCACTCGTCTTCAGCACAGAGGCCATTATCCTTGTTAAGGTTGTACAACCATCTGTTAGAATACAAGTGTTCAATGACGAAGAGAACAACCTCGGTTTAAGAACCAAGTTGGATATGATTGATGAGCATAGAGAGATGGCCGAGCTCAGAAGAAAAGCATTTCAGCAGAGAATAGCCGTTGCTACAAACTTGCATGTTAAGTGTAAAGGAATCAAGAAAGGGGACCTCGTTCTCCGAAAGGCTGAATTTGAAGCCCGAAAACTATCTCATAGGGTACTTTGGGCAAGTTAGGATGAGCCTTATTTGGTCCTTGAGGAAGTTCGGCCAGGAGTTTATAAGCTCGGTGATACCGAAGGTGAAGAATTGAAAAATACATGGCATTCAGACTCTTTGAAAAAATTCTACACTTAGAAAATTTTTCAAGGGAAAAATTGTGCAAAAGATGCCAAATGAGGCGAACCGAATGTGGTTGCTTCTGAAAGTGCATGAGTGATATTGTACAATTTTTACCAAAGGTGGTCGACCGAACATAGTTGGTCCTAAAGGTACTTAACTATTTTGGCACAAATTAAGTTTCACCGAAGATGGTTGACCGAAGATGGCTAGTCCCAAAGGTACTTAACTATTTTTGAAAAGCAAGTCTTCTGAAGAAGGTTAACCAAAGTGTTAGTGTTGTGCCCAAAAGGCCAATCATGAGATGATTGTATTTTTGCACATTGAGTCATGATATTTTATTGAGGCATTAATCCAGCAATTTTGTTTGTTGTTTTGTTTCTGTGTAACGTAATAAACATAATTGTAACCCTAGAATAATGATATTCTTAAATGTCCCTAGTCTAGTATTATTGTGGAGCGGGTTGCAATAATACATAATATGTGGAGACTAATATGAGATATGTAGTCTACATATGGGTACAAGTTGGAGAACTTGTGTACTGGACCGACCCACCATGAGAACACTTCATGGATCGTTATATGAGTGTCATAAGTGATTCTCATAGTGATCATGGTATATGTAGTCCTTCGACCTAAGATCATCAAGGTTCCCTACATGTGAGTCACATACTTTGATACTTTCCTTTGTTGCTCGTAACTGAGTGAACTTGATGGAGGTCATTGGGTATGTCACATATCATGCAGAGGGATTTGTATGATCAAGATGAGATTTCTCCCTCCTATGTAACAGGAGTGATATCTTTGGGCCCCTTGATAGAGTAAGACTTAGAAAATGCATGGCCATGCTCCGATGAGTTGATATATGATATCAATGTCGTCAGTTTAAGTTGGTCTACTCGGTAATCAAGAAACCAAAGATTGGGCTATACGAGAGTGACACATTCCATGTCTCGTGCTTAGTCTTGATATCTTGGACAAAGGGACAATGGCATATATCGGTGATGATCATAAAGGTTTAGTCGATTCACCGACAATCTTGTCACTTGGGTAGCAATGATGTGTTGCTAGACACTGCTCATTGCTTATGATCATAAATGTGATTTATGATCATTGCCAACATGGCAAGAGCCTATTGGGTCGCACACATAGAGCTATTTGGATCATTAGAGTGCATGGGCTAATTATTTGGGTTATGGTTTCATTTTAATTTCGTATTAATAATGGGCCAAGGTGTTGAGTCATTATTAAGCCAGAAATTAAATCCTAATTGGATTAGGGCTTCGAAACCCATTAGGCCTGGAAGTTGAGTCTCACTATAAATACAACTTTTAAGTGAGAAATTCGCAGGTCTCCTTGCCCTAGCCTCCCAAAAGGACAGTCGCACTCTTCTCTTGCAATTCCTTGGAGGACGCAAGCTAGCACTGCGAGCGCAAGAGAAACGCATCTGCCGGGACGTGGTGGAAGCGTGGTGATCCTGAGAGGCTCGTGTGGATACCATAAAGAGCCTGAACACGTCAACTGTTCAGGTTTTGTGATTCGACTCTACAGTTGAGTGAGAGATCTCAACCGAAAATTAGGTATGAAATTTTCGAACACCCGGTTTACCCCGTTTCACTTGGATCCTGGAGGGTTTCGGTTAAATTCCGCTGCGCTGTTTGGCTCCCGAAACCCAACACAAAGATGGTTGTGAAACCATCAAAGAGACTAAGCTTGTAAATCTTTAAAGGATAATATGACTTATCACTGAAGATGGTTAAACGCCGAAGGATGATAATGTCCGAAGTCAAACCAATCAGGGACTTGGCCAAAGTTTTGGACAAGAAATGGGAAAGTTCCATTAAGTTTAAATAACGAAGTACAAAGTACAACAAAAAAAAAAGCCTATTGCTTGTCTTGGCCATCTTCAGGGTCTTCAACATCCTTAGCGTGATCATCTTCGACATCATCATCCTCATCTTCGCCATCATCGTTAGCCGGAGGAGGAAGAACAGGGAGGTTGAGAAATGCAATACTCGACCATGCTGAGGATGGCCCTTTGGGGATATCAAGCGCCTGCAAGAAGGAGAGGTCAAGGTTAGGATACTGGGATAAAACTTGATGGCAAGCAAGGCAAAAACCATCCTAAAATGAGGACTTAGTCTCCTCATCGGACTTAGCCTTCTCCGCCTTCAAATCCTCCAGTTCTTTCTTAAGTACTTCGACCTCCTTCTCCAGTTTCTTTTTCTTTTTCTTCTTTCCTTCTTCAGCCGATCAATCTCGGCTATGAATTCGGTATTGAGCCTTAATACCTTTGTGAGATCGGCAATGGCGTCTTCCTTCTCCTTCTGAAAGGCTTCATTCGCCGAAGTCAGCGCTACCACCCTTACGCCAAGGTTTGACACTTTGGAAAAAAGTCCTCCAAACGCTCATTTTGGCTCTTCAGCACATTTTCTCGAAGACTGGCCAGGTCCTTCTTCATAATTTTGTTGAGCTCGCCGTATTTGACGACTAAGCCAGCAAACAGCTCCTTGGCCTTGGCCAAGTTCTCCTTCGATTGACTTCGGACCAAAGACTATTTGGTTGCCCAGGTTCAAAAATATCCACTGTACGCCAAAAGCTGCAAAAAGGAGGATTTTGAATATAGGTCAAAAGCAACAAAAGCTCAAAATTTTTCTAAGTCCTAAAGGGCTAAGGTTTACCTGGGTAGCATGCTCGGTCATCCTCGCGGTGAGGACCTCCTCATTCGGACACTTCTCTGCCAGAGACTGGAAGGTAACAATAGTCATAATGCCCATTGCCATCTAAGGGGCCATCTTCCGACTATCCTCGTAGAACAAGTCCATGTCCTCCGTGAAGGTCCAGAAGGACTCATTCAGGACCTTGTCCTTTAGGATTTTTGAATCCCAAAGGGCCCTCTTTTGAACATGCTCCGCCATCCACTGAGCCTGTGCTCGTTCATCTGCAAAGTCACGCCAAAGTTCCATTAAAATGTTATCCCTTAGCCATTCATCTATAAGGTCTAAAATACCAAAAATTCCTAAACTCATAGATGAATGGCTAAGGGACAAACCTGGGAGGAGTTCGGCGTCGTCCTTGTTGAAGTCGTTGACTTCAAGAACTTTGGCAGGAACCATTTTGCCCTATTTATTTCGGCGTTTCTCCAGTTCTTCAACTGAAATCTCGCCCACCGAAGTCCCCAATGTCTTGATAGCAGCATTGGGACTCAGAGGGCTTGAGCAGATGGCCGGCTCCAAGGGCGGTTCAGCACGCACAAGAGTTTGGTCGAGCACCCCCACTTGACCTTTGAGCGGAGGTAAAAGTGAGTCCTTCTTACTTTTCTTCAACTTCGAGGCCAAGGATGTCCTGGCTGGGACCTTCTTCCTCTTCGGTGCCTTCTTTATCTATTGCTCCCCCTTCTTGGCCTGATTGAGGAAGAGACTCTTGTAGAAGGCTGCAGACTTATCACCCATCTCTGCAAAAAAAAAGAACATCAGTGTGAGTATGAAAAAGTTATAAAAAGGAAAGTGGGAAAAAAACTTACTCTCCACTAAGGCTGAGTACGTAAGTTCGCCCTGAAGGAACATGACCAACCACGCTTTCTTCCCATCACCTAAGGGCTTCAGCATGCCTTCGTCAGTGACATGTTCCTTGATTATCCCAAGCTCCTGAAGGCCCTCTTTGATCATGAAATTCCATCTGATGGGGAAAGGGTAGAGATAACGCGGAGGAACCTTGACATCCCAATCCGCGACAGCCTGAATACGGTTGTCAAAGTCCTTAAATTGAGACTCCAGCTCTAAGGTTAATAGTTTCCTCGGGTCAACTACATCAATGGCCAAAATACTCGAAGTCCACTTAGATGGCATGTCTTTCCACTGCTCGTCCACCTTAAAAAAAAGAACTTCTTCTACCACCCTCGCCAACTATCTTTTGTTTTGAAGATGAACATGAATTTTTTGCTCCTAGATCCCCGAGGGAGCAAGAAGTAGAACCTGCCATTCGGAACAGGGTGAAGTTTGTAGTATTGCATGAAAAAAATGAAGTGGGGCTTTATTTTGAAGACACCGCACATACAAAGAAAGGCATTAAAGTAGGAGTAGGAGTTCAGGGGAAGTTGGTTGACAACTATGCCATGAAATTGTCAAAAGAGTCACAAACCATCTTCAGATGGGGATACCGAAGTCTCGCTTTCAGCTGTGCCCTGAAGACAATGATCTCATTTTTTCGAGGAGCATAACTAGGCATACCGGGACTAGGGAGCCTGGTGATGGCATAGGAAGGGAGAAAAAATTTAGCCGACCACTTCTTTACTTTCTTCAAAGTGGCATAACTCGGATGAGAGTTAAGAGGGAGCCAACTCTTACGAACCAGATGAGCTTCAGCTTAGGAGGAAGACATGTTTGGAAACAAAAAACCCTAACCTCAAAAAAATGAAGGGGAAAGAAATGAGATGAAAAAAAACTACTTCGGAAATAAACCCACCTAATTCGGAATAAAAACTGGAACTTCGGAGAACGCCACAAACTTGTCAGAACTCACTCCGCCTCTAGCACCACCTCCAAAAAAAGATGGAAGACAAGAGGAAATTAGAGAGCAAAAGGAATGAAAATTGAAGAAGTGTGGAAACTCTGAAGGAGAAAGGCTTTATATAGATCGAAGAAGGTAGGCGAAGCGTCGCCATAATGACCCTTTCGCAAACAAAGGGATGCAATCAACGTAACGAACATGACGAATCACCAATCAATTAAAGACACGTGTCAGATGATGCTAAACCAAGGGCATGCCTCTTGACACTAGCAGGCATATGTCCTCCTAATCCGAAGTGACCAACTGCCTTGTCAGAAGACAGGACGTTTCATTAACAGAAGGCGGGAATGAAGAGGAAATTATAGCGCCTCACCTACGAAGATATGACTTTGGCAAGAACACATGAAATGACTCCTTCGGTGGTGCCGAAGGTATAACCTCACTGAAAAATAGGAAGCTGGTTTGAAACAACATCCCTGTAAAGAGATTGAAACAGAGTGTAAACACCCTCGCATAATGCCAAGAATGCAACTTCGGCAAAAAAGTGGGGTCTCCGACCAAGGAAGAGTAAAGGTCCCTTAGCCAAAGTACTACTTCAGCTGCTAACACCGAAGATGTAACTTCGGCTTGTTCAAGGGGGGCATGTGATAGCCGAAGGGCTACCGCGCCTAATATCTATTGATCCCCTATCCTGACACCACCATCGGTGGGAGCTTAGCCCCAACCTCGGGGCATTCTCAACACCACCCTCGAAAAGGAACATTACTAATTTCAGGAAAAAGTGTCTTTAACCACCTTCGGATTTGAGAAGTTATTGACCTCGGAAAAGTATATCCACCATCCTCGACAGAGGAAAAAGTTTCCCGAAGGTGACCCGCTCTGCAGAAGGGCATTCCCCGATAGCTCTCGGGGATAAAATCTTTGCCCGAAGGGGTCTCACACCCCGAAGGGGTTTCATGTAGATACGACAAAAATGGTTAAGCAGCCTCTAACAAATAGACCTTGCACACACCTTTGCCCTCTGACCAGAATGGCCTACGGCCAGCCGGAGATGCCTACCTCCGAAGGTACGGATCGGATCTGACCGAACACGCTTCATGATCTGGACAAGCTGTGTTAAACGGCCTCTTCCCTCCATCTTTCTATAAATACTTGGGAGCGACCTTGGTAAGAAAAAAAATGGGACTCTATCTATTCTCTGCTCTCTGTTCTTTACTACTACTCCAACTCCCACAAACACTAACTTGGGCATCGGAGGCTCCTCCCCAGAAACAAACTCCGAGGAGTCTTTAACCCTGGTTCTTCAAAATTTTGTAAACACCTTCACACTAGAAGTCTCTCTTTCAGGCCAACATGTCATACAACGAAGATGCTACCGGGCATCACTAAGTTTCAATTATAGCCATGTTAAATTGCCAATTTTTTGAAATTTACATGTGAATAATCATCAATTTCATCATAATTCAAAACCTAGAAGCATTAGGAACTAAGAATGTAACACATCTAGCTGTTGCTACCCCAACTGAACAATCCTCTTACCATGCTAAGAAAAAAATGTTGCTGTTTGTGAAATCTTACTCCCAACTAAACCAATTTCAATATTTTCCTCTAATTTGTCATTGAATTCTTTGAAAATTTTCAACCATCTGTTGGTACATGCTTATGACATGTAACCTTTGACTGAGGGATTGAGCGTGAAAGATTTGCTATTTTCAACCATCTGTTGGTACATGCTCATAACCTGTAGCCTTTGACTGAATGATTAAGCATGAAAAGAACGGTTGTGCTATCATTGATATTGACAAAAAGGTATGGTCGGAGTTTGAAATATGTATTTGCTCCATCAGCCTTTAATCTCTAAATTCTTTGAAATTTTTTAACCATCTCTTGGTACATGCTCAAAACTTGTAACCTTTGACCGAGGGATTGAGCATGAAAGATTAGCTCCATTGTCATTGTTATCGACAAAAAGGTATGACTGCAACTTGATGTTCTCATGGAAATTGAGCTTGGCCTTGTTGCCGCAAAAGTGGAGAGTAGTTTCGTCATAGGCACGGGTGTTTTCCTTTACCATGTCAAAGATATCGAGCCAGACCTTGAGCGGCCTTGAATGAGTATCATATCTCCACTGCCCACTTGGCCTTTGGCCTTGGTTTCACCCCCTGTACTTTCTCTGCATCGGCTCCTCAGTTCTTAAGTCACTAGTGTTGTATTCGTAGATTGAATTGATTGAATCAAATTACTAAAATGGAAGCCTTTGTTGATGGTGTTGACCATTAAATTGGAAACTCTCACTGCTTGCCAGATGGTGTCCTTCTTGGCTCTTTCTCTGTCCCAACATAACTGTGATTTTTTAGTCAAATAGAAAATGTGGTGTTAGGGGAAAGGAAGAAATGGATAAAAAAGAGATGAATTGACGTGATCGAAGAGGGTGAGAGAGTTGCAATGGTTTATAGAGATCGGGGAGAGAAAACTCGAGATCACCGCCTCTGCTAGTTTTTTAAGAATAAAATCAGTTCGGGTTTTTTATGAAAGATAAATAAGGTGTTCTAACTGAGAAAAAATAATGATAATGGTGGAGAGAGGCAAAGAGAAGAGACACAAATGATGGTGGTAACTTGAATTAAAATATGGATAAATAGCTAAATTTCAATCAAATCTCATTTCAATCCGTTTAGTTTATCTTTAATTTAAAATTTGAGTAAAAGTCAATAACCGTTAACTTTGATTGCCACATGTTACTACATTGTTGGCTCATAAAGCTGGGAATATGCTTGGTAGATCATGTAAAAAAAATTGTAATTACTTTACTATAAAAAAAAAATGTGCCACGTGTTAATTTTACGATCTATCTCATTAAATTAAAAGTCAAAATTAACCTCAAATGTATCATATATATATATATATATATATATATATATATATATATATACACACACATATATGTATAAAAGAAATTTTAGCCCTGACAGTTGTTTATAGGAACAGATGGTGACATTAGATTCCACCAATTTTTTACATCACTCTGATCTATCTTATCGACCCATCTATCTTTTTCTTAGAAGCGTGTTGCGGCATTGCTTCCTGCTTTATGTGTATGATCCAAAATTGTCAGTTACAGCAACAATTGATGATTGAGCCTTGTACCATTTATTTGGATTTGCTGTTTTTTGTTTTTTGTTTTTTGTTTTCTTTTAAACTTCGCAATGAGATAGAGATCACGTATATGGTACGTTTCCACTAATTTTGTCTGTTCTGCGAAGAAATAAATAACAGATAGTGAGCTGGGCAATGACATTGAATGTTGTGGGACATGATAGAGGCATCGGTATGTTTATAAGTTAAAAATAATAGAAGACCCCATATGATTTCAAGACAGATAAATAAATTGCTACTAACACACATACACGGTACTATGTATTACGCGAATCCTCATAGATCTTATATATTATTTCAGTTTTTTTTAAATATAATCTAATTTAAATTTATTCATACTAATATTTATTATTTTTTAAAAAAATTTATATTTAAAAAATTCAAAAATTATAGTTTTTAAAAATAATTTTTTAGTAAATATTAATATAAATAAATTTAAATCAAATTTAAGTGACATCTAGACTTATAATTTTATGATTCTTGTCAATATCTTTTTGTTTTTCAAATTAAGGATAATTACAAACAACGTTATTTATATATGTTTTTAAGGCTTAGAAGTGATTTGGGTAAGCTTTACTGGTCGTCCCTAAACTATATTAAATGTTGCTTATTCGTTTCTAGACTATTAAATGTTACTTAATTATTCTTAAACTATATTTAGTATTACTTAATCGTCCTGTTGTGCATCAGAGTTATTAAAAATGAATAGAAAAATGATGTAACTGCTGATATGACATAAAAAAATGATGTGACTGTTAATGTGACATCATCTTTTCATTTGATAGTTTAAAAATAATTAAAAAACATTTGATAGTTTAAAAATAAATAAGTAACTTCAAATATAGTTTAAGAAACTGGTGGAGTTTACCAAAGTTATTTTGTCTGATTCGTGAATCATGAAAGACGTTAAGCAACATTGGAGTTTACATTGACAACGCAATCTGAGGAATGAATCCCGCGAAGAAGTCCGGGCAGCGGCTTCCGACACCAATTCACCTGAACAGCTAAAGACTTGTCAATATCAACCCATGAGCAATGGATTTGTTATGGAAAAATGACAAAAGTTCCCCCAACGATTTGCATAATTTACACTTGTCCCCTACCCGTTTTCTTACCTGTTAAAGTGACTGGCAAAGATAAGGGTTATTGACCTAATGGTTAAGAATAGAGACAATAATGGACGGTTAATATTAAAGATACAAATGGAATTAAAGGGCTGAAAATAAACCTAGTATGAACAATGAAAAAAATTTAAATAAAAATTGAAAGAAGGAGAAAGTTAGAATGGTAGTGTGATAGAAGTAGTCAGCGCCAGAACTAAAGGGAGCAGGGGTCCGAGTCTACCCTAAAATTGAAAAAAAATTTATAATTTGTTTAAGAATTTAAAGCCATTCTTAAAATTAGTTAAATTGTACTAAACAGACTATAATTTAAAAAAATATTTATTTTGGCCTATCCTATATAAAAAAAACCTGGGTCGTTCAGCAGCCTCTCTGCAGTACCAGCGAAGGTTTGCTCAGATAATGGCCTTCGGCAGTGATCCAAGACAGCTTGGAGGTGGCAGAGGATTATTTTGCTGTCGGCTTCTCTTTCTTGGGTGGCGATATGTTCGCTTGCTCTCGTCTTCATTTTTTTCTGGTTGAATTATTTTTCAATTATGATTTTGAAGTAGATTCTTGGGTGAGAATTCTTCATTTCGGGTCCTTGGTGGAGAATTTCGGGTTGAAGAGTGAGTTCAACTCATCCTTGTTCTTTGAGCAGAGTATTGCAATGTTTGTTTGGTTCAAGATACTTGGAATCACAAAATCACAATGTTTCTTGGGATTGATGGCTTGCGTAGAGGGCTTAGACAGAGTTGAAGCCAAAGGCAGCAACTCCCTGGCTTTGGGGATGGCCACCTGCTTGCCCCCAGTTTAAAATCCTTGTTTGGATATGAAGGCCAACCGAGCAGGTATTTTGACGGGAGAACCAACAAAAGACAGCGAAATGAAAGACCAAAGCATGAAGACCATTCAGTTCAGCCAATCTCCAGTTAGTTCTGGAATTGGAGACCCATCAAGCTGCCAACAGTTACGGAGAAAGGACAAACAAGTAACAGGTGATGTACGGACTCATCTACCACACCATACATGGGACATGCTTGGGCCAGAAATCAGCGCTTGCTCGCCAAAAGAAAACATGTACCCTAGGAGGGAGAACCAAGCTTCGTAACCAACTCCAGAAGCCTAACGAACAAGAGGTTATTTGCCATAAAGCAAAGCATAAGCCAAGTAATAAGCAGACTTGATATCATAAATTGACCATTATGCCAATCCCCATGTGAACACGTCATCTACAAACCTAGGATTCAGAGGAATATCCTTCATCAAGGCAACATCTGAAGGATGAAAAAGTGCCTCTATCTCGGTCACCTTCCATGAGAAGGAACTATGGCCTATAAGCTTGGCCAGAGAGATGATCCAAGATAGGAATAACGCCACTTTCAATCCACCAAAAACCTCCACTAGAGAGCGCCTCTCTTCCAGCCATAATGCCTTTATAAATATTCAAGAAAGAACAAGGGTAAGGTGCGTGGAAGAAACATGTAAAGGGTAAATATTTCCGTTGGAACACCTCTACAACATTGGTGCAAAATAGTGACTAAGGTCCCAGGCTCTAGGCAGTTGTTTTTGACCTTTTGGGCGACTCTAAAGGCTTTTGAAATTTACTCGCTGTAAAGCAATGACTAAGGGGAGAGTGAAAAAGTGAGTCACTAGGTGAGGATAAAGATGCAAGAATAGTGGCGGTAAAATTTGACCCGATCTGATAACCTGACCTGATTCATCCGAATCTAACTTGACTTAACTTGAGTTGATTAAAAAAGTCAACGACTTAAATTCAACTATAGCAAACTTGACCCGAATCCGGAATGACATGAACTCAAATTGGATTGAATCCAAATCGGATTGAACTTGAAATTATCTGAACTTGAAATGATTCGATAACTTGACCCGACAAAATCTGATTTTAACTCAAATCAATATAAATATATGATTAAAAGAGATGTAAAAAATTGTGCTTTTTTTATGTATTGCTTATTTATCTAAATTATAAATTAATTATGACCATAAAATTTAAGAAACTTTAAAATATTATAAAAATATTTTTTATTTAGGGGTTTTTGAAGAATAAATTAACGAAATAATATGCTTTATATGTAGGGGTCTTATGAAATTTAATAATTTAGGAATTTGCTTATATGTTTTTTTGAAGCATGTAACCGATACATTAGGTCTCATCTGGTAATTAATCGGATGTCAACTAATCTAAATCAAATACTAGTAGATTCATTTAAGGAAAAGTTCTTTGTGTTTTTCCTCATTTGCAAAAGAAAATAACCAAATTTTGTCTCTAGAAAACAGTTAAATCAAGAATCTCGATCACATGAACATTAAAAACCAGAACATTAAAAACCAAAACATCAAAAGAAATCCAAATATCTCATATATCTATCTGACTTGCTCTAAGCACAAGCGCTTATGACAGCAACATTAGACGACCTTCTATTTTTCCTAGCAGAGCCTCAACCGCCCTACACCTTCCATAACCCAGTCAATGTACAAGCAAAATTTTAACTTCAGTAAATCAAACAGTCTAGATGAGGACACTAGCAATAGTTTAAAAGCATACCCAGCAGTTTTGTGACCAACAATCGCTGATGCGTGAGGGTGACTGAGGCGAGAGACCGAGAGTTTGAGCTTTGAGGGAAGGAAATTAGGGATAGCGATAGAATTAAGAATTAGAATTTTAGGATTTTTTTTTTTTAATTTTCACTTTTCATTTGCGGCTTACCCGGACCCCACAATTCAAACAAATTTGCATTTTTCATTTTGGCGCACAAATTGGTGAATTGGTATTTTGTTTTGCACAAATTGAATTGGTAAAATTAATATTAATTCATTGTATTAAATCAGGATATTTGCAATTTTATTTGATTAATATGATTCTCTTCTTTATTTGAAATTTGATTTAATTAAATTAGGGTTATTTTATTTTATTTTTTATTTGTCTTCATTTTATTCTAATTACTAGCAAATGAAGTATTTATTTCTAATTATTTGCCTCCAATTTTAAATACACTTAACCCTAAACTTATTAACCTTAGACCATAAACCTAAACCCTAACTATAACTTTAATCCTTACTTTATCCTAACATTACCATAAAGCCTAAGTTTAGACCCTATACCTTAAACTTACTAAAGCCCTAATTTAAACTATAAAACCCTAATCCCAAAACTCTTAACTATAAACCCTAAACATAAACCTAAAACCCTAAACATTTACATTAACTTTAACCATAAGCCCTTAATTCTAACTATGAACTATATATATCTAAACCTAAATCCTAAACACTAAATCCAAACCCTAACCTTAATTGAAACTTTAACCTTTACTATAAACCTAAACTCTAACCTTAATTCTCCAAGGACTAATATGACAAATTGTAAAGTTTTAGGACTTAGATGGAACTTTGCCCAACCAAAAAGACTTCAATTAATTTTTATGAATTAATTAATTTCATAAATTCTTTTTACCAAACCTAAAAATTAATTTTAATTAATTTTTATTAACTTTAATAATACTCATTTTGTATTGTAATGTTTATGGCCTAGTGTAGTTGAATTGTTCTAGTTTGATGACCAACTTAAATGAGTTGTCAAAGTTTGAGGGCTCCTTGTATATTTAAGCAATTGAAAAAATGAGTCAAGTCAGTAAGTTGGACTACTACATACCAAGTTGCAAAGTTAGAGGGCTTCTGTCGACTGAGTTAAAGTTCGAGAAACAACTCATGTGAGTTGGAAAAGTTTAGGGGCCTCTAGTGTACTTTGGCCATTTTGGTTTAGTCACTACGGCGTATCAAGATTGTGGATGAAGTGACCGAATATCATACTAACAAAGGAAATTCTTTGCACTCTTCAATTTTCAGTAATTAATCTATGATTTTTTATTTTTAACATTTTAATATATAAATGAAATATTTTATATATGAATAATAAATCAAGACCTATAGTTTCTAAATATATATATTTTAATTTTATATAAAAAACATAATTTGAATAGATTTAAGTCAAACTACTCCAAAAAGTCAAATGGATAAAAAAAAATGGGACAAAGGGAGTAGTAGTTATTAATAAACTTGTGAATAGAAACTTGTTCATGGGCTATTTTATTTTGTATTTATTAATGGGGTGAAATGTAAAATTATATTTTAAAATAGCCAGAAAATAAAATGAAAATAAAATAGAAGTAAAAATAAAAAATAAATTTTATACTATAGGTGGTCATTTGCATTTTCCTCAGTATACCATTATGATGGATGGAATAAAAGGTGGTCATTGGTTAAACTTTGTTGCAAATTTTTTGGTCCATATTTTTTATCAAACATACTTTTTTTGTAATATGTTATTTTCTCATTACAGATAATACATTTTTAATTTTTATTTTTTTATATAGTACTGACAGCATTTTATAGCTAATTCTATATTTACCTTATAAGCACTTGAAAAGTATGTTTTTATAAATTGATTAATTTTAATAAATTTTTCTTTACTCAACAAAAAAAAATCAATTTTAATTAATTTATAATGAAGTTTAATTAATTCTCACTAATTTTAATGTTGCTCATTATTTATTCTAAAATTTAGGGCCTGGAGAAATTCAAGTTCTAGTTTGATGACCAAATTAAATGAGTTGTCAAAGTTTGATGGCCCTTGATGTATTTAAGCCATTAAAAAAAAGAGTCAAGTCAATAAGTTGGGCAAATTCGTACCAAGTTAAAGGGCTTTTACAGACCCAGTTAAAGATCAAGGATCAACTCGTATGAGTTGGAAAAGTTCAGGGGCTTGTAACATACTTTGGGCAACATAAATTGCACTAGTACATTTCACCAATGGGACAGCAGTTGGAACTCCAAGCCCAAGAAACACGCCGAAGTACCTGCACAAAGTCGTACTTTAGTGGCTGCACAAAGTCGAGATTGAAAAGGGTAGTGTATTGTATTCAACTTGGATGGGTACAAATGGAACAAACTATAATACCCACCCAATCTTGGCCATTCATTTTGGTTGATGGAACATATGGGAAAGGGGGGGACAGGGCAAGCAGGTTAGGGGAGAGAAAAAGAAAAAGAAAAAGACAGAGGAGGGAGGAGAGAGAAGAATATAGACAGGAAGAGCAGCCGCACGACAGAAATAAAAGAAAAAAGAGAGAGGCGAGAGGAGAGAAGAAAATAGAGAGGGAAAAAAAAAAGAAAAAGCGTTTATAGGAGGGAAGAGAGAGAAGAAAAAATAGGAAAAATAAAAAATGGGGAAAGAGGAGAAAATGAGAGGGAAAAAAAAAAAGAATATATGTTATTGGGTACAAATTTTTAAAAAGAAGTAAAAAAATTTTTAAAAAATTATCTTTGTAAAAAAATATTAATTGCTGAATCATTACTAAAAAAACCGTAATTTCCAACTGCCAGCCGTTGGAAATATTATGTTTCCAACGGCTGGCAGTTGGAAATCCATTCGTTGGAAGTTTTCCTTCCAACGGCCCAGGTTTTAGCAGTTGGAATTTCCAACTGTCAGCCGTTGGAAAATAAGCAGTTGGAGAATTTCCAACGGCTCTTGGTTTTTTTAAAATTTTTTTTGTTCCAACTGCTTAGACAGTTGGAAATTGGAAATTTTCCATATTTTCCAACTGCTGAGGCAATTGGAAATATTCTATATTTTCCAACTGCTCAGGCAGTTGGAAATTTCCCCAAATTTTCCAACTGCCCAAGCAGTTGGAAATGAGGTTGGGCAATTGGAAAAAGCAGTTGAAATTGTGGCCATATTTACTTTCCGTTTCGAAATATGTTTTCATTGATTGAACTGTTCATTCGAATTGATTGTTTGCTTTAAACTTTAACATATTATATTGTAGATAATTATATCGAATCTAGTCAAATTTTGTACTACAATTACATAACAATATATTTTAAACGACCTAAAAACATACACAATTCAAATAACTACGTCATTATATAAATGTACTTATAAATCCACACATAAGCATTTATAGTAGAAATAACATTGTTTCATTCTCCAACTAAATGTTTGTTTGTTAATAAACACACATAGTAGCATGATATACCTGATATAATCTTAATCCGATCTCGAGTCATCATCATCATCATCATGAGGTGCGAGCAGTGGAATGCCAATTGACTTACATATGTACTCGAGCTCAATCCGTTGTCTCCTCTTCAGACGCTCTAGCTTCCGCTCATAATGTGATGCTTGTTGTGCAGTTTGTTCCACTACGACTCGCTGTACTTGTTGCGTGAACTCCGGAGTCTGTGTGACATCAATATGTGCTGCATGTGTAAGCGCTGGTCGTCGTCGTCCAGGTACAACATGTTGTTTTGATCCAAGACCAAAAACACGGCCTTTTTTCCTGCCCCCCGTAGCTGCACTCATAATCGCAACCTCATCTATGTCAGGTGCGCCACCATTGTCTTCCGCCTGCTGCATTGCTTCTTCAATCTCAGCAGTTATTATTGCCTACATAAAGCGTAACGCTAAGTTATTAGTATGAAGATCAGAAATTAAGGATGTAATTCTATAGGATGATAATTACCGCAACTTCTTCAGTGCGTCTGTTAACGTATTCCCCGCTTTTTTTCTTATGAGTTTGCTGCATCACCTTGAACAAGCCAGGGTCCCTTTTCTCCGGATCTTTTTCATGCTACATTGGAAACGTACTAACATTAATCTTTTTACAAAGTAAATAAGTTGAATTTGAATTAACAGATTATGATAATTTTACCATTCGTTCTCGGTGTTTAGTAATTGAAACCGAACCTCCTGCATATGTAGCACTGCATGTACCTGTGGAGTTAGATGACTGCGATGATGAAGCTCGCATTGTCTTACCCCTTGCTGATCGCTCGTTAAACTAAGCTGTACCCCACCATTCCTCCATTTCTGCATACTGTGTGTCGGTCATAAAAGATGCCCTTGCTCGCCGTTTCTCTAGATTTTTCCTTCGGCGGATGTCCCCCAGCGTGGATCAGTAATGATTAGCCGCCATCATATGCCAGACGCGATAGACCTCATTATGGTGAGCTGGATCCCACTCACATAATCCCTGCAGGTTATTATAGGTAAAAACTATATAGCGGATCAACAGTTGCCAACATGGATGATAAAGGCAAAATAGTTAGAACAAGTATCAAACCTCAAATACGCGCCACCACGCCTGAATATCAGCTGGGCTTACGCTCGTCCAGTCATGATGGCCCTTGAAGTGTGTGGTGAAGCATCTATTCACGAATCTTGTTGCTCTTGATGGTAGGAAGCTACATGAAGTGGATGTTTCACACAATACATATACTTATTTTTACTTCGACTTCAGATACTAGATATTAAATAAACTAATTGGGTACAAACAGGTGCATTACTTACGTGTTTCCGTGAGGTATTATCCGTAAGCGAGCCTGTAGCGGGCCTTGGGATACCGCTGACTGACCATTGGAATTCCCACCATCCGGTGACACCACAGGGGTCGGAGTAGTTCGACTAGCACTGCCACGGAATGGACCAATGCTAATACCACCTGTGCGAGGGTGTGGATGTGGAACAGGTGTTTGTTCTGTTGATGGATGTGCATCTGAATGATGGGAATGCGATTGGCCTGCCGCTCATGTCTAGCAATTGGTTCTGCTAAAACTTTTTTCATTTGCTGAAATAGGTCTTTCCCTGGGCGACGAGTATACATCGCATCTCCTTTAGGTGGCATCTGCATTATTATAAAATCCCATACAAAAGTTGACATAACGTACATTCCAACATTGAAATAAAACCCTTATTGGATTAGGGTTTCAGTTAGGTTTTTGGTTTTAGTAGGGCTTGTTTGTAGGGTTTAGAGTTTTAGAGTTAATGGACAACAGTTTATGGGTTTAGGGGTTAATTAATAGAGTTAGTATGTAACGTTAGTTTTTTGTCAAACGGATTTGTAGTACATGAATTTATATTTTTTTCCATTATAGTCCTTAATTTCTGTTTGTTGGTCATTTTAACCATAAAACTCAATAACTAGGATTTTTCCATTTGTTGTTTTGGCAACTAATTTTTTTGTTCTTTTTTTTTTACTATCTACTAAAGCAAAATCTTAGAAACCATTGTTTGTTTCTTTTCTTTTTTTTCAATCAACCATAATCACTTTGTTTAACCTTTTTTTCTTATTTTTTTTTAAAACTTTAATCACTATATAATAGTTGTTTATTTTTTATATGGTTTGAGCTAATTTTTTTTAGTTAATGTTTTCATTTTTTTAAATATTTATTATTTTTAAATATACTAACTACTTTCAGATATAAATATACTACCTAAACAATTGACATAAAACTAAGTATTTCATAGTTATAAATATACTAAAAAATTTCACACCTCCATTTACTACCTAAACAATTTACTTAAAACTAATTATTTTCTATCCTTAAAAATACTAACTAATTTCACACATAAATATTGTACCTCAATAATTTACATAAAACTAAGAAATTATTATTTTTAAATATACTAACTAATTTGACACATAAATGAACTACGTAAAAAATTTACTTAACACTAATTACTTACTGTTTGTAATTATACTAACTATTTTCACACATAAATATACTATCCACACAATTTACTTTAAACTAATAATTTCCTATTTTATAATTAATCACAAAAATAATGAAAATTGTAACAAAATGGACATAAATTAAAAATTGCAATGGGTAACCTACAAAATTCACATCCAACCAGTAGCAACACCCAAGCACACACATCACATATTTCAAACCAAATTCGGAATATGCATATTTTTTCAGAAAAAAATTCAAACATTTTGTATTAAAGAAACTAACCTAAAATCCGGAACTTAACTTCCTTCCAATGAGTCGAAATGGCTTCAAATCTGCCAAATAAACCAAAATCTTCAACCCATTATCAACAAAGAACATACACGAACGAAATCCGAAAAAAATATATTTGAAAAAACATCAAAATAAACCAAACTTACCAACAGATCGAGAGAAACGAGAACAGATCCACGTAGAAATGAGCTCCACAAAGGTAATTCGGCCCTTAATGCAACAGATGAACGTGATATGTGTGTTGTGAAGAGAATGGAAGAGATTGAGAGAGAGAAGACGAAGCTGGGAGAGAAGCCACGAACAAGACGACGGGCTGCTGGGGGAGGGGGGTAAATTTAAAAACACAATTTCCAACGGCTGAGGCCGTTGGAAAACCTGACCTGCCCAACTCCAAAACTCACCGTTTCATTTAAACACATTCCAACGGTTCAAACCATTGGAAAACGCATTGATGGCACGATTAATTTCCAACGGTCAAAGCCGTTGGAAACCCTTACCTCAGAATTCAATGCACCATTAATTTCCAACGGTCAAAGCCGTTGGAACCCTCACTTCAGAATTCAATGCACCATTAATTTCCAACGGTCAAAGCCGTTGGAAACCCTTACCTTAGAATTAATGGCTCTATTGATTTCCAACGAAAACCCTTACCTCAGAATTCAATGCACCATTAATTTCCAACGGTCAAAGCCATTGGAAACCCTTACCTCAGCACCATTAATTTCCAACGGTCAAAGCCGTTGGAAACCCTTACCTCAGAATTAATGGCTCTATTGATTTCCAACGGTCACAGCCGTTGGAAATATTTTACACTTAACTCTCGATAGTTTTTTTTTTTAATTTTCACTTATACTATATATTTTCCAATGGTTTTAGTCGTTGGAAATTTTATAAATATAACATATATTTATTTTCCCTAAATGTTCCAACGGCTAAGCCATTGGAAAAAGTTTCCTCTTGCCTCCAACGGTTGTGGCAGTTGGAAATTTCCAACGGTTTGGCCGTTGGAAATTTAGGCAGTTGGAAATTAAGGTTTTTTTAGTAGTGAATAATATACTGAATAATATACTTAATAAAATACTTTTTTGTACATATGTCAATGATTCTCAAAATATAAAATCTATGTATATTGATCAACATAGTAAAAAAAATATTTATTGCATTTTGGAATTTTTATCACTTTTTTTTTATTTTTAATCACTTTTTAAAAATATTTCCCATTTTTTGAGATTTATCACGTTTGTTTATATTTTATCATTTTTTTATATTTAATCACTTTTTGTTGTTTTAATTGCTTTTTATTTATTTAATTGATTTTCTAAAAAAATGTTTGCTTTTTTTAGTTTTTTATAGCTTTTTTTATTTAATCAATTTTTTAAATTATTTATTGCATTTTAAAATTATTTACCACTTTTTCAGTTTTATTTGCCTTTTAAAAATATTTACCAATTTTTTAACATTTATCACATTTTATTTATTTTATCACTTTTTTATACATTTAATCATCTTTTTTTAAAATTTTATCACCTTTTTTTACATTTAATCGTTTTTTCTTACATTTTATCGCTGAAGTTACCTTCGATGTGATCGGGTCACGTTGAAGGTAACCTAAAAATGTGATCGGGTCACGTGGAAGGTACCTTCGTTGTGACCGGGTCACTTTGAAGGTAACCTAAAAATGTGATCGGGTCACCTCGAAGGTACCTTCGTTGTGACCGGGTCACTTTGAAGGTAACCTAAAAATGTGACCTCTGGTCACAACGAAGGTACCTTCCACATGACCCGGTCACATTTTTAGGTTACCTTCAACGTGACCCGGTCACATCGAAGGTACCTTCAACGTGAACCGGTCACATTTTTAGGTTACCTTTAACGTGACCCGGTCACAACGAAGGTAACTTCCACATGGCCCGGCCACATTTTTAAGTTACCTTCAACGTGACTCGGTCACAACGAAGGTACCTTCCACGTGACCCGGTCACATTTTTAGGTTACCTTCAACGTGACCCGGTCACAACGAAGGTACCTTCCACGTGACCCGGTTACATTTTTAGGTTACCTTCAATGTGACCTGGTCACAACGAAGGTACCATCGAGGTGACCCGGTCACATATTTAGATTACCTTCAAAATGACCCGATCACAACGAAGGTACCTTCGATGTGACCCGGTCAGATTTTTAGGTTACCTTCAATGTGACCCGGTCACAACGAAGGTACCTTCCATGTAACCCGGTCACATTTTTAGGTTACCTACAAAGTGACCCGGTCACATTTTTAGGTTACCTGCAACGTGACCCGGTCACAACGAAGATACCTTCGATGTGACCTGGTTACATTTTTAGGTTACCTTCAAAGTGACCCGGTCACAATGAAGGTATCTTTGAGGTGACCTGGTGACATTTTTAGGCTACTTTCAACATGACCCGGTCACAACGAAGGTACCTTCCACGTGACTCGGTCACATTTTTAGGTTACCTTCAACGTAACCCGGTCACAACGAAGGTACCTTCGATGTGACCCGGTCACATTTTTAGGTTACTTCAAAGTGACCCGGTCATTTTTGTGTGTATATGATGGCATCCTTTTCCCGATTTTTTGAAAATGTGTTGGTCGAGTTAACCCACATTTTTTTTGTAAGGGATTGATTGCCCTCTTTTTTAGCATCTATAATAACCAAGACTTAGTTTATAGTTATAGCTTTTGTTACTATAGACTTGTATATGTGATAGATGGAAGCTATATCTACATTTTAGAGTGAATTTAATTTGTACTAACATTTTACAGTAACATATATAAGCTGTTGTTTAATTGAGGTGTATTATTTATTACTGCAATTAACAAAATACACTCCTCATGTCATCATTCTTAGGATGATTGTTGTAGAGATTCTACAATGGCGGTATTTTTCTAAATTTTTTTAACATATTTATAATTGTTATAAAATTTATCGATGCTTTTTTAAAAATTTTATCATTTTTGTAAAACTATTATCGCTTTTTTAAAATTTTTATCATTTTTGTAAAACTATTATCATTGTTTTTTTGTGTTAATCGCCTTTGCATAATGTCGCTTATAATTTAGTATGTTTAAAACTTATAATAATTATAAAGGTGATTACAAATAACAAAAAAGTGAAAATAATTGAGAAAAACGATACATCTTAAAAAAAAGTGATATATCTTAAACAAAAGCGATTACAAGCAACACAGTGATATAATTGAAAAAAGTGATAATAGTTTTGAAAAGAGGATTTGCAATTAATAAATTCGATAATAATTGAAAAAAGTAATATTTTTGAAAAAAATGTTATTAAAGCGAATAATAACAATATTATTTTCGACATCAGAAGGAATAAACATGAGTTACATATAAGTTTTTAAAGATACAGGTAAAGTTGTCAGTTAAATTAAATATTGGAGAGATATTATCATTATCCCATTAATATGTGTCCCACATATTAAATTTTCGGCAACCATATTTTCACTTCCCCCAACCACATTTTTAAATTTTACCATCTACTTTCACTTCCCCAACCACTCTTTTAAATTTTACCATCTAACTCTGTAAGTTAATCATTTATTACCTATTCTATAACTACATTATTTAATCTTTCTCATTTGTTACAATTACAGCAAGTTACATCTTTTCCCTCTCCTCAATTTCCTTATTCCTACATTTCATACAGAAACAAACAATGTCTCACGGTGGTACCAGCGATATATTAAGCAATTACCATGCGATTTCAGGACATCAATGATCAAGAGACTAACTCCTCGCAACAAATTTCTTCCTTCAACAAGTATCTACTTTGAACCAGAGTCTCACATTTCTCATCCAGAGCATCCAGTGAGTTTATATTTTACTGTAATTTTATTATTTCGAATTTAACTGCTAAATTTACTGTTATGTTAGTTAAATTTGTTGTCATGTTTACATTTTAATTGATAAATTTACTGGTAAATATTTTGGATATTTTATGTTTCAGGGGAATGTATATGTATGAAGTGAGAGAAACACAAAGTATGTTAGGGTATTTTGAAAAAATGATTACAAACCGAAAATGTGATAAAAAATTAGATAGATAAAAAATTAAAAAGTAATCATTATTAAACAAAAATGATAAAGGACTAAAAAAATGATAATTTGGCTAAAAAACTGATTAAATTTAAAAAAAAAGGTAAAACCTTTCAAAAGTGATAAACGTTTAAAAAAAAAAAGGTAAATTATTTGAAAAAGCTAATAAAAATCACAAAAGTATTAAATTATTCTGTAGGCAATAAATAATTTAAAAAACTATTAAATGAAAAATCCGATTAACTCATAAAGAAAGCGATAAAATTTTGGAAAAAAGTGATACTATTATAAAAGAAGTGAATAAATATTTAAAAAAGTGATAAAGTATTAAAAAGCTGATACAAAAAGCTAATAAAAGATGAAAAATTGATAAATAATTAAAAAATTGATTAAATAGAAAATCACTTACATAAAAAAATTGAAAAAATTCAAAAAAAAATGATTAAAAATACAAAAAAGCGTTTGAAAAAAATAAAAAAGCAAAAACCCTAAAAAAAAGTGATTTAATAAAAAAAGCTATTAAAAATAAGAAAAAGTGATTCGAAATAAAAAAAATGGTTTAAAAAAAAAGTGATTAAGATTAGAAAACATAGCGATTACTAATTGGGAAAGTGAAATTTTTTTTTTTTGAAAAGCGATCAAATATAAAAAATGTTATTAAATATGAAAAAAATAAAAAAAGCATTTGGAAAAAAAAGTGACAAAGCATTAAAAAAAGAGATTAAAAATAAAAAATTATTAAAAATAGAAAAAGTGAATAAAATTAGAAAAAAAACAATTACTAATGCGGAAAGTGAAAAAATATAAATAAAAAAATTGACCAACGTTTAAAAAATAGAAAAAAATTTTATATTGCGATTAAGAACATAAAATTGATACCAAACCTATAAAATGCCATAAATATTAAAAAACACGAGTAAAAAAAAATGGAGCAAAATAACATAAAAAAATTGAAAAATATAATTAAAAAATGATTAAAAATAAAAAAGTGAGTAAAATTGGAAAAAGGGAAATAATTCTTAAAAAAGTTAGCAAATATAAAAAACAGTGATTACATATAGAAAAAGCGATAAAATAATAAAAAAATTAGCAATCTTTAAAAAATTTAAAATATTTTTTTATTGCGATTGAGAACAGAAAATTGATGCAAAACCTATAACATGCAATAAATATTAAAAAACGCTAGTGAAAAATGAAAATAGCGACATAATTGATATAAAACTGATTAATTATCAAAACAAGCGATTAACTATAGAAAAGCGATAAGAGTGGAAAAAAAATTTGTAAATATTTGTGAAAAGCTATTAAAAACTGAAAAAGTTTTAAATAATCGTAAAATATAATAAATATTTTAATAAAACCATTAAACAAAATAAAGTGATAATAACCTACAAAAAAGGGAAAAGTATTAGAAAAAATGATTATATATACAAAGTGATAAATAATTGAAAAAATGATAAGTAATTACAAATTTTAAATAGGCGATAATAATTATTAATACGTGACTATTAATTTAAAAAAGGGTATAATATTTAAAAAAAATGATACAGATTTTAAAAATATCATAAAACATCTAAAAATGTGATAACAATTATAAAAATTACGGAATAAAGGTAAGAAAATGTTATAATATTCATTATGAAAGTGGTAACATAATTGAAAAGAATACAGGAATGTTATAAAAGCCAGTAAAATATAACCACAGTGAGAATAATTTCAAATAGAGAAGTAACTATGAAAAGCGATATTATTATAAAAATGCGATAAAACTTCAAATAATGCGAGATGTAAATTAATACAGGGAGTATGTGATATGTAACTGAGTGCAGCGACTATATAATTTTAATATGTAATTTTAAAAGAGATAATGTTATCAAAACTCTGTTTAAGAATATCTCTGTGAAACAATTGCTATTTTATGTTAGATTTCAATTTACATTTAGATTTTATAATCTTAATTGTAATTTGATATTTATAGAATAGACTAAGTGCATACCGTGGACATGGAAGCGTGAAGCCATTGTTGGAGTGGTTTGATGGGTTTCCAAAAACTGTGAAAGATATAATAAGAACAACGGGTATGTTCAATGCAGTCAAAGCATTGAAGTTCACATACTGCGACAGACACTTAATTCGTGCACTTAGTCACTTTTGGTGGGATACTACACATACATTTCACTTCCCATCTATCGGAGAGATGACCATGACACCTGTAGATTTTGCAGCAATAACCGGCTTGCGTTGCAGTGGCGATCCGATTCCTATTGATATGGAAATATGTGCAGATGCCTCCCGCTTGCAACTATTAGTCGGTGATGGTTGGGAGATATTCCATAAAAAAAGAAAGGTGACTTTTAAGTTAGTACTTGACACGTATAGAGGTTACAGATCAAATACCATGGAGAGAAAGAATCATTTGGTTTGTGTTTTCCTAGCAACTTTTCTTGGGACAACTATATTCTGTGATACAAGCACAAGTAGTTTTTACACATGGTGGATTTCAGCTATAGCAGATACATCCCGACTGGCAAAGTATAATTGGGGAAGTGCCGCATTGGCTAATCTTTACTTATATATGGATGGTCTGAGCAGGGGTGCTCAAGGGAATGGTGGGTTTTGGCAGTCATGGCAGGTAACTATTATATACATGAATTACTTTATTTCATTATGTACATCAGTTACATTTAAAATGATTATTAAATGATCATGTTCAATTTGAATTATTTGTAATCACAGACATGGGCTTGCGAGCATTTCATGGATATTGGGCCTAACCTAAATTTGAGCAGAGATGGGACATACCCTACAGCACAGTACTATGTTGAGGGACATTTGGGGGGCATGCCATATGATACTAAAGTGTATATAAAGCTATTTAAAACAGTACACAGGGCGGCGGTGAAAATGTGGCAATGGGAGAAGTACGTGGATGACCTACCACAGTACGTTAGTGAAAGTTTAGGGGCAACAAGGTGTCAAATTTTACTAGAAAGCCCATGTGGTCGAGCCTGGTTTTTAGGTGAGAGGGTGTTCAGATAACACATTAGCTATTGGCAAGTGCATGACAAGACCATCCCGAACCCGCCACCAACATATATGTTCAACCAATAGTGGCACGGTGCAGAACTGACAGCAGCAGTTGCAGGATCATTATGGGATAATAATTCAACAATTCTGTTTTTTGATACATTTCAGTGTGGTGGGAGGGCATGATGAAGGAGCTTGCCGAAGCCATGAAAGGTGGGGACCCAGGTGCATCTACCAGTGGGTTTGGTGGTACATCTATGTCAATTGTTGCACGAGAAACAGACACTGCAGTAGAAGGTTTTGAAATACAGCTACCTGCTACATCTATGTTGCTCCCAGATCTTGAAACAGGAGAGGCTAAACTCTTAAAAATTCCAAGCATTGAGGATGAGGATGTCAAGGGTCTACCACTTGATCCTTTGATAAAATCTGTAAGTTTGTCATCTTATACGTTGTTGTACTCAATCTCATTCCACGCTGATCTTTTGATTTAAAAATGTTATGTATAGGTGAAAAGGGACACTGTAGAGAAGTTACTATGCTTGGTGGCAGGTCTAAAGAAGGCTGTAACGGACAAAATGTGGAAGGATGCGAAGAAATTATCTTTCAAATAGTGTGTAAGTCTATAGTCTATAAAAAAATTTGTTGTCAATTATGGCATATTAATAATATATTCATTTGATTGCAGGTGTCATGTGGCAGAACAACTGGAGACACTGGCTTGGAACACAAGCAACATCGTCGTCGTGGGAAATAAGTGGTGTAGGATGAAGGTTCCATCAGTGATGGAGATGAGAGCGATGAAGTTGGTGCCGAATCCCAATCAGAAGGAGATGATGCGGAGGATGATGTGCAGCATGAAGACATTGTTGGTGACGAAGGTTTAGATTCTGATGGTTTGATTGAAGAGGATGAGGAAAATGAGGAAGATGACTTAGATGCAGAAATGGATTATGAACCTGGGTCAGAGTCAGATGAGCCTGCATCTGATGGATGCGTTGAGAGCCATACTAAGCACATGGAAGATAGGCTTGCAGCTAAGAGGGGAAGGAGAAGGTAAATGGCGTTGGAACTAGGATAGTTTTGAATTTTCTTTCAAGAAAATATGCACGCGTTTTTTACTATCTTACGTTATATCGATGTATCATGGATGCTAAAATGTTATTCCTCTGCATGTTTATATAGACTGAAGTATGATATATTTATTATTACTTTCCTCTTGTTTCCATTAATATGTATTTGTATACAAAAAAATAGTTTTATCAACATATTCTCGCATTTCAATTACCAATATTGCCTTTCTTTACATGTTATCATCTGTTTTTGACTTTTATCATTACTTTTGAACTAAAATCATCTTTTTTCCTACTTAAATTGTAAATTAGGCACCTAACTTCCTTAACCTAGATATTTCAGCTCATAAGTTTGTTCAAATATATATCTATGGTCTATCATAAGAAAATAATATCCTTCCATAATCCCAGGCCTAAAACCTTAATTTGGTACCGTTATAACCTTAACTTGGGACCATTGAAACCTTAATTTGATACCATAAAAACCATAACTAGGTACCACTAGAACCTTAAACCGGTACCATTGAACCTTACTTTGGTACCAATATGACCTTAAGTTGGTACCAGCATAACCATAATTTGGTACCACTAGAACCTTAAACTGGTACCACTGAAATTTAAATTAGTACTATTATAACCTTAACTTGGTACCACAATAACCTTAAATTGGTATCACAAAACCTTAATTTGGTACCGTTATAACCTTAACTTGGGACCATTGAAACCTTAATTTGATACCACAAAAACCGTAACTAGGTACCACTAAAACCTTAAACTAGTACCGTTAAACCTTACTTTGGTACCAATATGACCTTAAGTTGGTACCAGTAGAACCTTAAGTTGGTATCAGCATAACCATAATTTGGTACCACTAGAATCTTAAACTGATACCACTTTACCTTAAATTGGTACCAGTATAACCTTAACTTGGTACCATTAGAACCCTAACTTGGTACTACAATAACCTTAACTTGGTATCATAAAACCTTAATTTGGTACTGTTATAACCTTAACTAGGAACCGTTGAAACCTTAATTTGATACCATAAAAACCATAACTAGGTACCACTAGAACCTTAAATTGGTACCATTGAACCTTACTTTGGTACCAATATGACCTTAAGTTGGTACCACCATAACCATAATTTGGTACCACTAGAACCTTAAACTGGTATCACTGAATCTTAAATTGGTACCATTATAACCTTAACTTGGTACCACAATCACCTTAAATTGATATCACAAAACCTTAATTTGGTACCGTTATAACCTTAACTTAGGACCATTGAAACATTAATTTGATACCACAAATTAAACTATATTTTTTAGAATCATAAATGATATTTTAGTGACTATAATGAACGTTTAAATAAATTTAGAAGTGTCTTATTTTATTGATACTCAGACATATGAATCTAAAATTGCCCTTGAATTTAGGTATTTGATCATTAAATTGTTATTTTTTTTATGTCACAAAAGTTACAAAACTAATCACTCAACCAATTTATTATTACTTGCTATTAGATGGTAAATTTTGAAATTTGTTGCTATGTTGCTTTTTATTTGTTGTATAATTTGATCAATATACACAAACTTATATGAATGTTGCACAAAAATAAAATTTAATGTGATAGGAATTGATTAAATGTAAAAAAGGTACACATATTTTTTCAACTGTAAATTAAATTATAACAGGGAGGAAAGAGAACTTTCCTAAAAAAAAAATTGGGGAGAAATGAGAAAATTAGAGAATGTATTTTGTTGGGAAAAAATTATAATTGAAAATAATATTAAAATATTATTCAAACGGAGAAGGTAAAAAAAATTGATACGAAAGGATAAGGCAACAACAATATCATTTTTCCACGTACACTTAACAACTATGATGAATGACATGATGAGGTAGTAGTAGGATCATAGTTTGAGCACGATTAATGCAATGTTGGCTAGTTTAAGAACAATTAATGCAATAATATCATAGTTAAATTTGAGTTGACGATTATGTTTACTTGAGTTACTGGTACATAGGTTGAAATGACTAGATTAGTCCAATTAATTGTTGTCCATAGTACTAAATTGTATGATTTCAAAATTTTGGGTGAAAATGTACAAAATTTTAAAATTTTCAAAATTTAGGTATTTTATTGCACTGCACATAAAAGTTTTTATATCAATGTTATAATATTGACATTTTCCCATCAAAATCATTAAAATTCCTACATATGGAAGGATACTTGTTTTGGAAGAACAAATAAATTCAAAATTTAACCTTATTCCTATACCTACCCCTAACCTTAAAACGGGGACAGTCCAAACAAATTTGTCAACACTTTTTATACATAGTAATTTTTGGCCAAAAAAAAATTGCTCACTAATTTTTATCCCTTTGGGTTAGTTAAGTTAAAAAAACTTACCAAAAACAACTTCCGACAAGAATATCGTAAAATTACATTTAAGACATCTTGAGGTGCAAATTTTTAAAAAATTATAATTTGGGCGAATAATCACCTCCTATAAAATTAAAATACAATAATACACTAAATTAATGCTAAAAGTCAAAAACCGTAACGCAACAATAGTAGTAAAAGTGTGACCAGGTCACTTTGAAGGTAACCTTTAATGTGACTGGGTCATGGTGAAGGTACCTTCGTTGTGACCGGGTCACGTTGAAGGTAACCTAAAAATGTGACCGGGTCACGTGAAAGGTACCTTCATTGTGACCGGGTCACATTGAAGATAACCTATAAATGTGACCCGGTCACGTCGAAGGTACCTTCGTTGTGACCGGGTCACATTGAAGGTAACCTAAAAAAGTGAGTGGGTCACCCCGAAGGTACCTTCGTTGTGACCGGGTCAAGTTTGAGGTAACCTAAAAATGTGACCGGGTCACATCGAAGGTACCTTCGTTGTGATCGGGTCACTTTGAAGGTAACCTAAAAATGTGACCGGGTCACCTCGAAGGTACCTTCGATGTGACCGGGTCATATTGAAGGTAAGCTAAGAAGTTGACCGGGTCATGTTTAAGGTACCTTGGTTGTGACCGGGTCACTTTGAAGGTAACCTAAAAAAGTGACCGGGCCACCTTGAAGGTACCTTCGTTGTGACCGGGTCACTTTGAAGCTAACCTAAAAATGTGACCGGGTACCTTGAAGGTACCTTCGTTGTGACCGGGTCACTTTTAAGGTAACCTAAAAACGTGACTGGGTCACATCGAAGGTACCTTAGTTGTGACTGGGTCACTTTTAAGATAACCTAAAAATGTGACCGGGCCACGTGGAAGGTACCTTTGTTGTGACCGGGTCACATTGAAGGTAACCTATAAATGTGATCGGGTCACGTCAAAGGTACCTTCGTTGTGATCGTGTCACATTGAAGGTAACCTAAAAAAGTGACCGAGTCACCTCGAAGGTACGTTCGTTGTGGCCGGGTCACTTTAAAGGTAACCTAAAAATATGACCGGGTCACCTCGAAGGTACCTTCGTTGTGACCAGGTCACTTTTAAGGTAACCTAAAAATGTGACCGGGTCATGGTGAAGGTACCTTTGTTGTGACCGGGTCACGTGTAAGGTAACGTAAAAATGTGACCGGGTCATCTCGAAGGTACCTTCGTTGTGACCGGTCACGTGTAAGGTAACCTAAAAATGTGACCCGGTCACAACGAAGGTACCTTTGATGTGACCCGGTCACATTTTTAGGTTACCTTCAATGTGACTCGGTCACAACGAAGGTACCTTTGAGGTGACCCAGTCACATTTTTAGGTTACCTTCAATGCGACCCGGTGACACCCAAGGTACCTTCAACGTGACCCGGTCACATTTTTAGGTTACCTTCAAAGTGACCCGGTCACACCTAAGGTTCCTTCAACGTGACCCGGTTACTTTTTTAAGTTACCTTCAATATGACCCGGTCACACCCAAGGTACCTTCAACGCGATCTAGTCACTTTTTTAGGTTACCTTCAACGTGACCCGGTCACAATGAAGGTAACTTTAGCGATAAAATCTAAGAAAAAGCGATTAAATGTAAAAAAAAGTAATAAAATTTAAAAAAAAAAGTGATTAAATGTATAAAAAAGCGATAAAATAAAGAAAATGTGATAAATGTTAAAAACTTGGTAAATATTTTTAAAAGGAAAATAAAAACTGAAAAAGTGATAAATAATTTTAAAATGCAATAAATAATTTAAAAAATTGATTAAATAAAAAAAGCGATAAAAAAACTGAAAAAAGCAAACATTTTTTTAGAAAATTAGTTAAATAAATAAAAACAATTAAAACTACAAAAAGTGATTAAATATAAAAAAATGATAAAATATAAACAAACGTGATAAATGTTAAAAAATGGGAAATATTTTTAAAAAGTGATTAAAAACAAAAAAAAATGATAAAAATTCTAAAATGCAATAAATTGTTTTTTACTAAGTTGATCAATATACATAGATTTTATATTTTGAGAATCATTGACATATGTACAAAAAAATATTTTATTAAGTATATTATTAAGTATATTATTCAGCAATTAATATTTTTTTACACAGATAATTTTTTTTAAATTTTTTTACTTCTTTTAAAAAATTTGTACCAAATAACATATATTCTTTTATTTTTTTTCCTCTCATTTTCTCCTTTTTCTCCATTTTTTATTTTCCCTATTTTTTCTTCTCTCTCTTCCCTCTTGTAAACGCTTTTTTTTTTTCCTCTCTATTTTCTTCTCTCCTCTCGCCTCTCTCTTTTTTCTTTTATTTTTGCCATGCGGCTGCTCTTCCTGTCTATATTCTTCTCTCTCCTCCCTCCTCCGTCTTTTTCTCTCCCCTAACCGGCTTGCCTTGTCCCCCCCTTTCCTATATGTTCCATCAACCAAAATAAACGGCCAAGATTGGGAGGGTACCATTACCCCATTTTCTTGGGTGGGTATTATAGTTTGTTCCGGTGCAAATCCGACAAAACACACCGCAAGTGCTTCGTTCTAAATGGAGGTCGCTTTTCGGTATTCCCAGTAAACTTGTAAGCCGTTTTACATCTCATTTTCTCAGAGAATGTTTTAGGGATTTTGGGAAGAGGTTTAGAGAGAAATATAACTTTTTTTTTTCTGAATTAAATGGACCTATTTAAACAACATGAAACAGAAAAGAAATCTTTCATAGTTTTTTTTTTGGTTGAGTAGTTAAGTTGGCCAACTTTGAAAATATTGATAGTCTATTTGAGTTAAAAATTATAGAACAGTTGATTTGGGCCAAGTTACAAATAACGTTTTTTTTAAATTTTTTTTATCGTTTTAAAACAATAAAAGTTATAATGTTTTTGAGTTATGAGTTTTTAATTTTATATTTGAGTCCTAGTTCTTTTGCGCTTTGTTCTTTGATAGTCAGAATACAACAACATGAGGCCATATCAGGCCGAACGAGCACAACATCTGCTTTTACTAAGGTCCAATACTTGGACATGCTAATAGGCTTGGACGTATTGTTCCAGCCTAATACGCTTGCAATAATCTTGTTGCCGAAGTCAACTATCACCTGAAGGCAAGTCTAGATTGTCTCAAACTCAACAGGAAACTTACCTAATTAGGAAGGAGGATCTAATTCCATGATCTGGGCCTTCCAATAGTGATAACAAATTGGCACTTACATTTACCTTTATTTGGCCCTCAACTACTGTTGTGGGGCGATGATGCTTGATTCATCCCTTTAGTAGTGGCAAGAAAAGGATTCTATCAGTAAAGTTGCCTGAGATCCTGATAGGGGCAAGGCCCCTGCCATCTTTATAGATGACATGATGCTACACTTCAACAAGTAGTCACCAAATCAGTATATCAGGTAGTGTCACCAACTTCAGTAATACTTCTGTAATGGTGAATCCAGTGTTAAGTCGATACCATCTTGGAACCCATGGACCCTGAGCCTTCCTTTTTAAAGAGGTGCACTTAATAGGGATAAGAATAGAAGAGTGTAGCCATCCCACCAAAAGAATATTCACAGAGGTGTACTAGAAACTGTGCTTACAAAGGCGAACACATTGCCTACAAAGGGTCTCAATGTTGTCCCAAAGACCACAATGATACCTATGAACTTGTAAGGCTTGCAAAGATGGCCTGACACTTGGCATGCATGGAAGAGCAGATCATGCGGAGTTAGCAGCCAAGTTGATAGATCCTTAAGAAGCACCTATGTACACTTTGGAGCATTCTAAGGAATTCAAAGCTACGCCTGCTCAAAGTGGCCAATTTAAGCTTAAAAAAGGCAAATTGGAGTTCAAACATCTTTGAAGCCATGCAAATGTCTTCATTCTACCTATTCCAACAACTCTAAGCCAAGATACTTGCCTAAATTATCCAGTTTCTTTCATTTATTTTGTATTTTCTACATATTTTTAGGTTAATAAATAGATTTGTGACACATGGAACAATTGCCACATGAATTGCACACAAAAAGGGAGTGATAGTGTGTTTAGGAGTCGAAGTAACATTAGAACTTGTCTTTTGAGTGGTTTAGGACTTCTATTTCATCTTAGAATTGTTTTGGTTGGTTGTCTTAGCCACATTTACATTAAATAGGGTATGTAATTCATGGATTACATATAGATCAATAATATTTCAAGTTGCATTGTGTAATTCCTATCTTTCTTGTTCTATCTCAATTCCTTGGTACACTTATGCTCTAAGTTTTTCTTTTCCAATCAAATTTATTCTAATTTCTCCTCTGTAATTATTCTTCTCATCTTTGGTTCTGTTTCTAACTTCCTTTCTTTCCTTCTCAATCAATTTCTTATTCTTGGACTGAGTTTGGGGAGCGTACAATCCGGGTTCTACTTGGAGCTTTCGTATATTGGGCAACAAGCAACCCATCAAGTGGTATCAGAGCAAAAGCTTCAAAACAGGACCACTATATCTTCTTTTGGGTTTAATTATCCTTTTTTTAATTCATTCTTGCATTGTTTCATTCATCCTATTCAGTTTCATTATTGTTTATTTAAGATTCTCTCATTTATGTTCTAAGTTAGCCAAATCTGTACCATCTTGTGTTCTTCTTTGTTCTACCCATTCTAAAAGTATTCTCCATCAAGTTTTGTGTGCTTTGCATCCAATATATCTAGAAAGATATGAAAAATTAGTGTAAAATTGGTACTTAGGACTATAAGTTTTGTAGCACATTTAAACCATAAGTTAGTGTGGAAGGACTAAATTGCACAAAAATAGGAAAATTGAGGCTTAAGTGCTTCTAAAGACCATAACTGGCTTTAAGTGCTAAAAGATAGTTGATTAGATTCTTATTAAGGGCTTAAGGGATAAACTAGAGGGGCTTAAGATATCTTAAGTTAAACATGGCATAAGGAGTCAAAGAACCATTTAGTCAAAGATGAATTATAGTGGAACAATGGTGTAATAGTTGGGTAAAATGTTATGGAGCACGAGGGCTGGTGTACTAAGTACCTTAGGTTGTATGAGCTCATGGTTAAGTGTTTGACAGTACCATATGTATCAATTATCCTTAGGATTGTTTGTTACATTGCATTGTATATGTATTTGTGTGTGTATATATTGTTTTGTTAGCTTTTTCATTGCATGGCTTGGTCATATTTGTGTACGTACTATGTTTATGTTGTACGCATATATTGTGTGTGCATGTCTGCTCTTTCCATTGCACATTTTCTTCTAAATTTCTTACTTAGAATTCTAGATTTTCACTCCTTTAGTCATGTTGTGTAGGTTAAAGGAATGTTAGGCCTCATAGTAACTAGAGAGTGCTACTACATTAAGTGTTACTCGCAGGTAATTCCTAGGTTGAACCCTTTGTTGGTTCTAAGTTATCGATGTTATGTGATGTACTAACCTAAGTATTTTATGGTCTTCTCGGATAAAAGTCTAAGTCACACAAGAAAGGGTCCAATGGGGCTACACTCAAAGTAGTCCTAGAGTATAGTTTAAGTGGAAGATCTCAGTATAAGAATGCTAGCCTCAATAGTATACTTGGTGCCAAGTGTCTCTTGTGTAGAATAGAGTATTTCTTAGCATTAGAGATAAGTTGTTTTTGGGTTGTACATAATAGTCAATACATGTACACACAATTATTATTTGAAGTAGGGAAATTAACATTTTCTTCCTTTGGCTAGTGTTTTTAAGTGTTTTCAAGTCATATGGGCACTATTTTATGTTTCATTTTATTTATTGTTACTTGAGTGGCCAAAGCTACTCAATGAATATTTTTTTGGAGGGGTTAGTTTCATAATTTTTTTGGCATCTCATAGTAACTAGGCAATTGTAATAAAGTGAATCAAGTCCAAAGACTTATGTAACGTTTCCACTAGCCCATGCAACTGTTCTACCATAGTTGGTATGCCAGTAGGGCTAGAAGTCTAACTAAAGGCATAAGTGTGGCTTATGTTACTAATATCAAGTATTTAACCTTATGTTAAGTAGTGGATAGTTCTGATCATAAATGTTATTGCATGGTAAAAGTTGCCTGGCTTTGATTGTAGGTGTTTGGAGTAGGTGCATGCATATGTGCAAATGGACTCCAACGAGGGTCTAAGTGTCATTGGTGACTCTATTTAGGTAGTTCTTATTGGGGCTATACCATGTTATTTAGTTTGCTTGAAAGTGCATAAGGAAGCCCAAAAGGATGAGAGTTCAATAGTAAGAACCAAGGGTAACGGTCAAGGTGCACAAAGTTTTGTGGGTGCACCATGGCTAAGTGAAGTTTCACCACCCAAGTGGGTGGGTGCCATAGACACCAAGAGTTTGTTAAACAGTGCCAGATTCATAAATTTTATAAACCGGAGTCAAAATACATATACAAATATTAAATTCATAATTACATAAAAAAGCTTATAAATTCATATATGTAACATAAAATCTAAATTCATATACTACATAACAATGATTTTTTTGAATAAAATCTGAAAAATGCTCAAATTTAGCATATGTTTTTTTTGCCATTGATCAAACGACAACAACATGAACTATAAAGTCATATATGAATTATGGAAAAGATGAGTGAGATGTGCATACTGAGCATAATGCAAAAGAAAAATGTGCCTGCTAGCCCTTGAACCTATACATTTCTTGCCACTTAGCTATTATATTTTATCTTGTAGTTTACTAGCTTTTTAATTTTTCCTTATGTTTGAACAAAAAAGAGAGTGAAAACATATTTCAAGGTTTAGGTGTACAAATGCATAAAAGTTCAGGGGCATGTGTAAAATTTTTTCATTAGAAAATTATTTGTACATGGAATACATTGACCCATTTTTTGTCTTTATTAAAATAATAGATGTTCATTCTTTTGTTCCAATAGATGTTATGAAAATTATGGGGGTCCACAAAAAATTCAATGGGGTCTAATTTTTAAATTATGTATTTGTTATTAACATTTTGTTTTAAAAAAAGAGGGTTAAGACCATGGTTAAGGGCTAAGGTGCACTAAGACTTTGTGTACTTGGGACAACTGGATTATCACCACCTTAAGTCAAGAGTAAAACTTGAACAAGGTAATTGGGTAAGAGCCATTTGAAATTGGTAAACCATGAACCCTTTAAGGAACAAGAGAAGAAGGAATAAAGAGAGGTTGATGTCCATGGTGTAAGCACCGTATAACATTAAGCCATGCATTTTGAGCCAATGTGTTTAGCATGTGCTTGTAAGTAGGTTAAGGCTTGGCATATGCCTAAGGGTAAGGCTTCAACAAGGTTAAACTCAAGAAAATGCCTTAAACACTAGGAGAGCACTGTTAGCACCCAAATACAACCAAGAGTTCTAAGGAATTGGTGGAGTGGTCTAAGAGCCTGCAACTTAGGGCAGTACGTTTAATTATAGCATAATAGTTGTAAGTTATTTTTGTTTAATTATTGCTATGTCTATGGTTAGGATAAGCTTGCTTAGAAAGTTAGCATTGCAATGAAAATTGTGTGTAATGAAACCCATAAGGCTCCAAGGGTAAGTGTGTTTAAACCATTAGGTTGGTAAGGGAGTAAGCCTTGGAGTCTAAAGGATGTAGGTTCTACAGGGATTGTGGTCATCAAATTTGAGTCTTAGTACGGTGATGCTTGAAATGGATTAGTTAAGCAGGGATAAAGGCCAACTTGACTGTATTAGTCATAAGTGACTCTCAAAAGTATTTTGAGGGTAAGGGTGACTTGAATGAGAAAGTTGGTGGGTAATGTGATAGGTTGTACCTTAAGTTAATGGAGGATTCCTATGATGTAAGAGGCATGCCATGCACCATGGAGTGGCTTGGTAGGGTAACTCAAATAAGAAAACTGATACCAATATGTTTTTAGAAAGCATTGCCCACTAACTCAATAGGGTTACCACATGAAGAGAGAATGGTACCCTTGGACCTTGCACTAATTGCAAGAAGTTATAAGTAGTGAGAATTAAGAACCAAAACACACAGGTCCTAGAATTAATGGAATATTGATAAAATAAAGGTTCTTGAAGGGGGAGAATTAGTTATAAAGTAAGAGTAATTAGGTTCAAGATAGTCAACCCAAACCTCAAGACTAAGGATGTCATCCCAGAGCTCCTAGAAGATACAACCTAACATGGTAGTGGATGAGGGAACCAAACAGGACCATAGGCCATTAGGATTAAAGAGCATTCCTAGGTGTACCAAAGAGGGTCTTCAGCGGTCATTGAGATCTGAGACACACCCACTATCAAAAAGCCTAAAGCAGGTAAGAGGAACTCCAAGTAGTGTATGTTACCCAAGTTAATTAAGGTCCATGCTGACCTACATTACTTACAAAGAGGTGGGAAAAATTTTTGTTGGTAAAAGAGTTTAAGAAAGGTTAATGGTTGGAGTTTTATGGGAATTGAAGAAAGCTCAAGGCCTTAAGGGACTTTAAAGTTTTATGTGTACGTAAAGCACCTAAGTTGTCTAAAAGTCTAAGCAAAGGTCCCTTGATGTCCGATTAGACTCTTAGATGATAAGGTAGCTAAGGAAGGACTTAAAAACTCAAGGAGGAAGGTTTGTTAAGACATGGTAAAGGATCTTGTAAGTCCCAAAAGTTAATTTTCCAATGAGAAAAGCCTAAATGTTTTATTTGCCCATGAAATGTAGAAGTTATAAGGCCCACAAGTTATAATAGTCATGGTGATCTTAAGTGCCTAAGTAAGTGGAGGTTAGAGTAGGTGCCCAACTAAGTCCTTATAGTCATAGAGCATAAGGAGGTTGTAAGTCTTAGTTCAGTCAAGAGTACACACACTATGGGCTATGGATGTGTATGTCACACTAAGTAATCATGGTGGATAGTGTGTAAGCATGGGAAAAACTTGCTAATAACCGAAGGTCATGAATTAGTGGTTAGAGTCAAGTATGGGTACTAAGGTTGACTTCAAGAAGGCATAAAACCGCAAGCCTTAGATGGTCATAAGTGTGTACATGCTACATGCATGGGCTGCACTTGGAGTACCCAAGTAAAGGATTTTAGTGTGATGGTCTAGGGTGCTAATAACTATTCCTAAGAGTTATTAATGGGCCAAGGAAAATAGATAAAAACCTTAGGTAGTGGGGTGCTAAGTAGGAACAGAATCGGTTCATGGGTCCCCAAGGTAGGCCAAGGAGTGTGGCATAGCTAAGGGAGACCAAGAGGGCTTTACGCCAAGGGTCCTAAGAGCTTCCCAAGGGAGTTAAGAAGTGTTCAGAGTTTTTAGCAAGTTTAATCACAATTGCACACCCAAGGTGTTCAAGTGGCCTAAGTAAGGCCTAAAAAGGACATAGTTGTGATGTGTTGGGCAACACGGAGTGCTTGAGGCACATAAGAAATTTTTTTCTTAAAGGTACCCAAGGATGGCTTCTAAAGTTATGTTAGAAGACTTATGGATGGAATTGCCAAAAAATCCCTGTTACCAAAGGAGACCTTAATGGTCAAGGAAACTCCTTAATAAAAAGGGGTTAAAGAGCATTCTTAGGGTGTCTTAAAAGCTAAAGGCCAAATTTTAGCTAAGTGGTTTAAGGATAGCCAAGGACCCTAGATATGCCAAAAGATTGCCTAAAGGAGTAAAGGGTTAAGATGTGCAATTGTGTATCATGCCCTAGAACACCCAAGTGCCAAGGAGGCTATGTATACAAGTGTTAAGATTGTGGATGCCTTTAGGCTAAGAGATCATGGGGTAGTTAAGAGCTCACTTATATTAGGAGGCTACACAACCCAGCTCAGTGGTAAGTTTCAAAGAGTGACTTAAGAGTTCTAAGTGGAAATAAATTTAAGATGCACCTAAGAGGGCTTAAGTGCCTAAATCAAGTGTAAGAGGTTACCAAGTATGATTTTTTCTAGGAGCATTAAGGGGTAGTGAAACTATGAACACTTAAGGAGGCTTTGGAGCCTAAGTATGGAGTAAGAATTTGCTAAGTTGGTTTAACGGCCGCCACAAGTTAAGGATGGAGGTAGGAGGCAAAAGCATCCATAAGAGTGTTACCCTTAAAAGGTTGGCTGAAGGGAGCAAAGTAGCTCCAAGAAGAATCGTAGCCTAAGAGATGCTAAAGAGTCATGAGGCAATGCTAAATGTATACCTCATAAGTCGTGTCTATAAAAGGAGTTTTTATGAAGAGTATCATAGGGGGGAATCTGACGCAATGAGTTAGCATAAGAAACAAGGTTGAACTCGTTGAGCCTAGGATAAAGAAAACTAGAAATTTTCCCTGAAAAAGGATAATTGATTTTTTTTCTCAAGTCTGTTGTAAAGCATGATGCTAAGACTCTATTTATAGAGTTGCATAAAGCCTTAATCCTAAAAGTAATAGAAAACCCAAAAGACTAGGAATCCTAAGATAACTAGGAAACCTGAAAAGACTAGAAATCCTAAGATAACTAGGAAACCTGAAAAGACTAGAGAATAAATTACTACAAAACAAATAAAGTACTAGAATGATAGAGTCTACTTTTTTCCCTTCTTATTTTCCTTCTTTTAATCCTCCCGTTATAGGAATTTGTCAACCATACGCTCCACATCAATCCCCTCTACTTGAGAAAAACTCATCATCGAGTTTGTTGGAAGATTTGGATATAAGGGCTCATTAAAGGGATAATAAGCGAAAAGAGCTGCGACATTAAACATCTTAGAAATTGCCATACTATCAAGTAAGTCGATCACATAGGCATTATTGTTAATCCTCTTTAGAATCTTGTAAGGACCATACTTTTGTGGCTGTAACTTACTATTAGTACCCACTGGAAGCCTTTCCTTTCAAATGGACACCATCACCTAGTCACTAACTTCAAAAATCTACTCATGATAACGTCAATCAGCAGTTTGCTTACACCTCCGGTTTGCTTGTTCCAGCCTTTGTTTGACTTTAGTTTGGACATCTTGCCATTGAGTTGCCATATTCTTTTGCTACCTTGTTGTTTCCAGCATTGTTTGGTAACTTTGCTAGATCGAGTGCATGTTACGGAGGCTTAGTATAGACAAAAAAGAATGAAGACCATCTAGTCACACTATGAACTACGTTATTATAGGTAAATTTTTGCTTGAACCAACGCCGAATCCCACTACTTAGAATGGTCATCGTAGAAACTTTGTATCATATTACCCAACATTCTATTTACCACCTCTATTTGCCATTAGTCTGAGGATGAGCGGTGTTGTTGAACTATAAGTATGAATAAAACCGGCACCACAAGGTTTGCCAAATGTGCCCCAAGAAACTTACTATCATGATCATACATGATGTTTTTAGGAACTTTTTGCAAATGAATGACCTCCCTAAAAAAGAGCCTTGCTATCCTACTGGCATCAGCAGTCCACTTACAAGCAAGAAATGTACCATTTGAGAGAACCTATCAACAACAACAAAAACAAAATTCTGTCCTCACTAATATTTTCTAGAATCGGCAAAGACATATACAATCTAGTGTTTTGCGACTGACTCTTGGAGACTTGACAGACATAACACCTCTTCACTAGATTGTCACCATCCTTGCGCATACGAGGCCAGAAAATACCGCTCCTCCATGGCAGCAAATGTCTTATTGAATCCCAAATGTCTAGCAAGACCACCCCTATGCAATTCACAAATCAACCGTCAAGGATGACTTAGGGATGCAAAGCCAATTCCCTTTCAAAAGAAAACCATCCAGAAGATAAAAATCATTAGCAAGATGGCTAGAAATGCACTTCTCCCATGCCTCATAAAAATCTTCGTCAGTGGGATACAACCCCTTCAGCTCATCAAAGCCAACAATCTCCTGCTTCAAAGTTACCAAGATAGGCTTTTTTGCTCAATGCATCAGCCACCTTATTCTATAATCCAAATTTATGCACTAGCTTGTATGGAAATTTCTGGAGGAACTACATCCATCTTGCATGCATATCCTTGTTGATTCACCTTTGACTGTTTAGATACTTCAAAGCATCATGATCAGAGTATATAATGAATTCTCTACCTACAAGATAATGCTTCTAGTTCTTCAAGGTATGGACAAAAAAGTAGAACTCCTTGTCATAGGTTGTCCACTTATGCTTCGCCTCGTTGACTTTTTCATTAAAATAGGCTACTGGATACCTTTTTTGAGATAAAACAACATCAATTCCCACACCGCTGGCATCACACTCCACTTTGAATAAGGCCCTAAAATTCGGCAGTGCTAAAATAAGGGCAGTACACAACCTCTCCTTTAGCAAGCTAAAACTCACGTATGCCTCCTCTCCTAACTGGAATTTGCCTTTAGGCATTTAGAAATTGGGGTAGTGATGGTAATGAAATCTCTAATAAATTGCTTGTAGAAGGTTGCCAAACCATGGAAACTTCTTACCTTTGTAACTGTTCTGGGAGTTGGTTGTTCCTTAATAGGCCAAATTTTTGCCTTATCCACATGAATACCATCAGCACTCACAACATAACTGAAGAATAACATCTAGGATGTTATAAAGCTGTACATCTTGAAATTCATTTGCAACTTATTTTCTTGATTCATAAGCCACATAAAGGTACTAAGTGCATTGGGCAGCCCGTAAGGCATCACCAACCACTCATATAGGCCCTCTTTTGTTTTAAATGCTGCCTTCCATTCATCTTTTGGCTTGATAAAAATTTGGTGATACCCACTATTTAGGTCAATCTTTGAAAACACTACAGCCCCATGCAATATGTCCAACATTATCATTTAACCATGGGATTGGAAAATGATAACCGTTGCTAAATTCTGAAAATGAGGACTACACTGTTCCTGGATCAACTGGTTTTTCCTTGCTATTTGTATTTAGGATTGGCTTGAGCACCACAACATAGACTTCTCTAGAGCCCTTTGTGGCTTACATTTCTTGTTCAGTTTGGATTAATGTCACGACTGCCTGCCCCTCCACTTTAGAAGCTCTGGGAAGGGTCACTCTTTTTAACGGCTTAAATGAGAATTGTTTTCCATCCTTCTCCAGCTTGTAAATATTATCTCGACCATCATGGATAGCTGCAACATCAAACTACTAAGGTCTCCCAAGCAACAAATGACATGCATCCATACCACTATATCATAATAAACCTCATTTAATACTGCCTTATGGAAAAAAAGGAACCTTACACTTTTTTTTCAACCTAATTTTGTTCGCGACCTTGATCCACCCAATGGTATGGGGATTTGGATACTTCTTTGTCTGTAGACCCAACTGTTTGACCACATCACTGTTGATAATATTCTCACAACTTCTGTTGTCACAAGTGAGTAGTAATGGTGCATCGAGTACAAAAAAACTGGTAGCACTGAGATGGTTCTTCCTGCTTTGGACTCAACATCACTTTCTAGATTACATAGGTCACACTCTCATCTTCATTTTCCTTATTCTCATCTTCATCCCTATTAGGTCCACAACTAATCTCTTCCTCATTTTCATGCTCAACAGCATTAGACATTCTCCTGGACATTCATTGGATAGATGACCAGGATTGAGACATTTATAACACACATTTCCTTTTGATCTAGAGTATGCATTATTTGTTGCCATCCTTGATTGGGAATTAGTTGTTAGCTTTGGCACTTCATTGGGCCTAGCTAACTTCTATTTTTTGGCTGCCTTCTCTTCTTGAAAATGCACGTCTCTTTACAGGCATATTTATAGACCTATCTATTGAGGCCCTTGAATTCTCCCCACCACGATTTTGCGAAGGAAACTCTGTACGAAGCTTTGTTTAACAGCCTTTCCATAGCATCGACTCTGTGTACATGGCCAAATTCCTTGCCTCCATCATCTTTCACACCACTTACACCTCAATAGCTCTCTAGATTGCTAGTTTCAACCCCTCAATATACAATGACACCTGTTGGTCCTTTGATTCCCATAGATCATTCCTCTTGGACAACCTAATAAACTTTGTAGTATAATTTGAAATAGACCGTGTGCCTTCCCACAACCTCTAATATTGTTGGAATAGTATATGCTCGTAGTCAGATGGAAGGAAATCCTGACATATCAGATACTTCACCTAATACCATTTCCTAATTGTGGGTTTGCCCTCTCTTTGCCTCTTGGCTTGTAAGCTCTCCCACCAAGCAGATGCACTTTCCCTTAGCCAGTAAGCAACTAGCTTAACTTGCTTTTCGTCCAGAATATCCATGTAGTCAAAGAATTGATCAACCTCGTTTAACCAGTCAAGGACACCCTCAACACCTAGGTTTCCATTGAATGGGCGAACATATGCCTTAATCCAATACTCCCTCATTTTCTAACCACGACTACCACCTTCCCTATGGTGACCCAGATAGAAGTCCTCATCATCATCATACTCTTCAATCATGTAAGCATACTATCTACATCAATACACAAGAAAGGGCCTGTCAATAGGACAGTGTAGAGGTGAATCATCCTAATCTTGCAATCTACTTCCATTCTGATTCCTGTTGGTGTGCAACCCTAGGTAATGGAACTAAGTAATGATCTCATCGAATTGCTATTCTATACATTGTATTCAATGATCCAACCACTCTCCAAGCAGTTGCTCAATTCGCTGCTCCAAAGCTTGTAATGCCACTCCACTATTAAGCGAAGTCCCAGCCCCATGATAACTGTCAATAGGACTGCTGCCTTCTAGCATTGTTAGGTTAGCCATCAAATAGTAGGTGATTTGACCTGCTCTAATACCACCTGACACAATCATTTAGCGTAAGAAACAAGGGTTGAATTTATGGAGCCCAGGATAGAGAAAATTGGGAATTTTCCCTAAAAGAGGATAATTGATTTTTTTCTCAAGTCTGCCGTAAAACATAATGCTAGTCTCTATTTATAGAGTTGCAGAAAGCCCTAATCCTAAAAGTAATAGAAACCTAAAAGACTAGGAATCCTAAGATAACTAGGAAACTTGAAAAGACTAGACATCCTAAGATAACCAGGAAACCTAAAAATACTAGAAAATAAATTAATACAAAATAAATAAAGCACTAAAATGACAGAGTCTATTTTTTTCCTTTCTTTTTTGCCTTCTTTCAATCCTCCTGTTCTAGGAATTTGTTAACCATATGCTTCACATCAGTATCTTGACCAGCAAATTAAGGAATTAAAAACAATGTAAAATCATGGTCAAGATGCTATAGGTTAACCATAAGAACAGAGTCCATGAGGGAAGCCAAGCAAGATGTTGAGAATAGCATCCAAGTGTTTATGCTCGAGTAAGTTCAAATTTGAAGGACCAAATTTCCTAAGGAATGGACAATGTAATGGCTTTCCTAGTACAAGGCTTAGTTGGGCAAGCAAGGTAAGTAAAATCCCAAGTACCTCAGATTATGTTTTATTATGCAAGTAAAGAAAGTGAATTTGGGGTTAAATCGGTTCCTAAGTCACATATAGAACCTAAGGGTCCCTAGGGGCATTTTAGTATTTTTTTACCTAGGCTATGGGAAGATAGTAAATTCTGTCAAATTGGGGTCATAAGTGTGAAAATGATCCAAGGACTTGAGACTATAAGTTTTCTAGCTGATTTTAACCATAAAGTTAGTTTGGAAGGACTAAATTTCACAAAAGAAAAAAATTGAGGGCTTAAGTGCTTCTAATGACCTAAGTTGGCTTAAGTGCTAAAATAGAGCTTATAAGACTTTCATTAAGGGCTTAAGGGATGGTTGAGAGGTGCTTAAGAGAGACTAAGGTCAAATATGGCTTAAGGAGTCAAAGAACCATTTCCTTCTCCCTTAGCATTGTCGCCCTTTGTGAACCAGGCATTTTTGCCCTATGACCTTGCTAGCCATCAGCACCCTATGCCATTCTTTTTTCCATAATCTTGTAACTTATTGTACAAAATAGCTTCATAGTTTTAATAATTAGTTTACTACTTTGGATGTTATCTATATTAGTTCAGATAGTCTAATAACCTGCTTAGACACCAACTTGTTACGGACTAAAGTCCATGAACCAATTTTAGGTTATTAAACCCTTAATTCATTAGTTAAATATCCAGTTTCTAGCTTTAGAATGGTGCCCTAGGCAAAAACTCTAAACAATGCACCATTGAGTAGAACAAATAGAATAGTAACTATGTAGTTTTAGGAATCAATTGGCCATAGTTCAATCCTTAGGTCAAAATCCTTTTTCAAGGCTTTCAACATGCTAAGTGTATTAATTAGAACCCATTAACCTAAGTTTTGTCTTTATTCAAACATTTTATCTAAATTTAACCTAACATGGTGCATCTCATGGATGGATTCCTGGAGTGGGTATATTGGACAAAACCAAAGAAAAAATCACAAAAATAGGTTTTGTGAGACCGTTAACTTTAAAAGGCAATACTTTTGCTATGCTTGTCAGAATGGCTGATATAACATGTCATTTTGAAGGGAATTTTGCCCTCTACAAGTGTTACAAGGGTTTGCCCTCTATAACCACATTTGGCAGGTAAAAAATCCATCCTGGAGAGACTAGGTGACCTTATTCCTCTTCCCAATAGAGATAAGGATGAGGATAAATAGTGTGCCAGGGAAGAACATGCCCTAGGCCGTTCTATTTAGAGACCTATTCTTGCTCGGGGATGGAGACATATTGTCAATGATAGTGATTTTGATATGGAGGATGATTATCTTTCTTATGAAGGACTTAAGAAAGACTAAAACTTTGGATATCAAGATGGAAATTTTGGATTTTGGGTGGATATTATCATCTTTAATGGAAATTTTAGTATTAAGGGTGTCCTTGAATAGATAGTGGAATTTGAATGATTCTTCGAGTATTATGAGGTTATAGAGGAGAGAAAGTTAAACTGGTGGCTTGTAGATTGAAGGGAGCATCTTCGACTTGGTTGGAGAAAGTAAAGGAAAGGTTTCGACATCATAAGAAGGGTGTGATATGTTCATGGGCACAGATGAAATGGATGATTTGGAGAGTTTTCTACACAAACCATGGATAAATCCTTTTTTAGCAGTCCCAGTAGCGTCTGCAAAGGTCACTATTAGTCCAAGATTACACAAAAAAATTTATACGGCTATCCCAATGTGGCTCGGAGGGATGGAAAGACAGATGATCTTGTGATTTTGGGAATGGTTGAAACTTGCACTTTGAGATAAAATTAGGATTATGTCGGTTTGAACTTTTACTATGTTATGCACATGCCTTCACGATCAATAATGCACAATCTGAAGCATTAAGTTAACGTCACCTAGCATCGTACATGAACATTGGTGCAGTTTGAAACCAAGTACTTATGTATGAGCAGAAAAAATAGAAAACTCACATGGGCAATTAAGGGAAAAATTCCTTGCAATTTTTTTAACATGCTTGATGAAAAACTAAATTGGTATATACAAAACATTGGTTCATTAGCCTCTAGTTCAAGTTTAACAGAAAATAGTTCTTTAGTTGGAAACTGGTAGTATTCTATAGAAAACCAACGAGGTGACCAAATTCCATTGTTTAACTTAGATACAAGGTTTGCTTACACCAACATGTTTCATTATGTAAATAGGATTGTTGCAGCAAGTTTTGAGGCAAACCTGTTCTTATATCTAAAAGTCAAACCATGATAAACCGTTATCAAGTTCATCAACATTAAGCAAACACAATAGAAATGATTTACTAGAATCTCTGGAACTTAATTCCATTAATCACGAGCAGTGGGGGAACCAGGTTTTTTGGCTCAGGGGGGGCTAGTGGGCTAGGTGGAGGCGAGACGAGTGATGACCGAAACCTAAGAGAAAATAATTATTTAAATAATTACTTATAAAAATTATTGAAATAACTATTGCGTGTATATGGTATTAAAATACTATTTATTATAGATAAAAATTAGTAAAATAATTACTTTATTTTGATTAATCATCACTGAAGTAGACTAGAGGAGAAAGAGAGAGGTGGAGAGACATTGAGAGAGAATGGTTTGGGATGAATATGCAATGTTTCAAAGGTTAGGGAAAAATTTGGTATGAAAAGTAAAGATTTAGGATTGTAGGTGCTATTTACCTTTTTTATGTTCTTCAACTAGTTTGGGGGGCAAGATTCACACCTAGTCCTTAATTTCTTGCAAGATGGCCAACTTGGTACCTCATATTTACAAACTTTTGAAATTCTGAAGAGGCAGCAACACCCTCTACCCCAACGTGGTTCCGCCATTGATCACAAGTTAAAAATCATATAAGTAGTGTCTAGAACCCTCAGATGTAGTAAACATTTCGTGATCAAGGTTGTGGGTAGTTACAGGCTACTTTTTAAATCTAGCTCAATTATACAAAAGAAATAAACAATTCTGGTTTCTAATCAACTAGTCTAATACTCCAAATAACAAGATAAGATATTAAGTAATCTTTATCTTTTACTTGTTACTAAGCCTTCGATCCTTAGAGAGCTCCTTGCCCATTGCCACACACCTTAACCATAGGCTAGCCATCTAGCAAAAGCCTACAAAGAACAATAGTAGTGGCAAGTTTCTTATTGGAAACTTAGTAAGGGACATTCATGGTCATTATTCAATCATACTGAATAGTGGTCTCATTAGCAAAGTACCTGCATTCAAAGTCCAGAAAAGAAACACAGAAACAAGCAATATTTATATAATAACAATAACATAAATAATAATGATATGAATGCATATGATGCAAATGATGCTTATGCAATGCGAACAAACAACTGGTAAGCCTCTAAAGGTTCAACAGCAATGTGATAGCTAGTGTCTTGGACATCATAAGCCAATCCTTAGCGGCCGTAGCAGGCATGATCACAAATAATTCAATGAGCTCCAGGGGTTCAATGTTCATTTTGGCCTACTCTTAGTGCTTCCAGATTGCACAATCATTATGCTTGCTTATGATAATCTGTTGGACAAAAAAATGAGTTACAAATTGCTACTTAAGGCACCATGGCTAAATTCATAATTCTTACAAAGAAGCAGCAACTTCAAATTGTTAGGAGCCCTTAAGTTACAATTCATCCCCTCTGGAAACTATGCTCATTCCAAACTGCACCAAGTTACATAGTTCCTGTAGCCTTCCATTAGAATTGCAAGAAACTACGATTCATAAATTCCTAAAATTTTTGGAGAACACTAGATTGCTTTACATAGAAAATCAAACTTTTGTTGCAACTTCCCTCATTGTTATGACTATAAAGTTACTCTTCTTTGCGTGTGTAGCTTGAGCTATTTCCTTTACCAACCTTGGCAGTAGACTCTTTTGCTTTGCCATAACTTCATGAGACCAAGAAATCAACAATAACCAACGTTGCCCAAGCAAACAATAAGCATGTCTTTTCTCTCAAGAAATCAAGGAACTGAAATAATATTTCTAGAAATCGAACCCAAATTCTCGGAAGCTCTGAATTTCACACAACCAGAAAGTAATTTCATTGGAACTATCCTCTAGGAGGTCAACTCTCTATTTACAACTAGAATTGAGTAACCAAATCCTGAGCATGACACCTCAACAAATTCATGTGTGAGTAGGTGTCAAATCCCATACTAACCATTGATCTTGCGAATTCATTCCAATTAGGTCCCTGATTCTTGTTTCTGTCCAATTTACTCCCTGACCGAGACAAGGTGAACTTCTTGTAAATCTTAGACTAGGGCTAAAAATGGGTTAGGCTGAGCCTGAGCTTGCCAGGCTAGAGCTCAGCCCAATTATAATTCGATACTACTCATACTTGAGCTCAAGTTGCTAAATCCCAAATTTGGGCTCGAGCTCAGTTTAAAAGGGCTAAAGGCTCGAATACAAATTTGAATGTTACCAGGTGGAGTTGCTGATTTTGGCCTTTGGCATCGGTGTAGGCTTCAGGTGTTTCGACTGCAGCTGCCAAATCCCAAGCCAAGGCTGGTCCTTGACTCCTTGGTATGATTGTGGTGTCTCGATCGATTACCAAGCGTCTAGGTCCACTTGAGCTATCTCAAATCTGTTGATTGTAGCATTGACTTCGGGTTCAGGCATCCAACAAACTGTTCCCTAGTACGATGACAAGCCAAGGGTGGTCCCTTTTCGGTGTGACGTAATCGTTGTCGATTGGTGGAGTTCAGCCATTGATTGCCTTTTCATGCCTAGGGCTGAGCAAATTAGGACTTAAGAGCGTGGTGCATGGGAAAGGATTTTGGTCACTAGTTTTTGGTAGGAGTGGGATGATACCGATAAAGGCCGAAGGGAAAGGACTGAGGGAATGGGCTAGGGGACTGACTAAGGCCAAATTGTAAGTAACGGGCTTGATGATAAAAAAGCCGAAGGGAAGAGATAAAACATAAGGCTTGTTAGGCCTGCAAGCTTAAGGGGTCGAATAGCATCAGGATCGAGCTCGGCTTGAAAGAAACTTGAGCTCAATTTTCAGTTCGAGGTTGAGCACAAGCTTGAAAAAGCTTGACACGAAAAGCTCTTACTTGAGCTTAAGCTCAAGCTACCCGAATAAAGCCCGGTGCCTTTTCAACCCTATCTTAGACCCAAAGTCTATAATTCGTTGTAATTAAGGCACTAAAGTTCAGATCTTAGCCAAGCCTTTTAATTTTTCATCATTTTAGTCCCAAGTCTTCTTAGTTATCACTTAAGTCACAAAATAATCAAGAATGATTTATTTGGCTTAGCTACACCTTCCACAATTAAACTCTATAGTAGGGTTATGCATATCATGTTGAGGTACAAAATTTGGTGATGAGGGCAGAATTTTCCATCTAAGAGAGAGGTAGATAGGAATTTACATGTTGGGTTTATTCAGGAGAGGGATTCGGGACTTCTGTTGAGCAGGTAAATGTGATAACCGAACCTACTCCATGCAAGAATTGTTATAAGGAGGGCAAGGTAGCGAGGAAGTAGAAAGTTGAAGAAAAGAAGGAGGCTTTAAAAACGGTGGACCACTATTTGAGACTGTCACCTAACGTGTGTTATTGTTGTCGGGAGCCTTGGCATTTGTCGAACTAATGTCCTATTCAGAAGGTTAATGTTGTTTATAAGGAGGACGAAGTAGAAATTATAGTGGTCCCCGATTGTGAGAAGTAACAATATGAGAGCAATAATGAAAAGTGCAAAGATCAGGAAAATAATGTTATATAAAAGTTGTTGCTAGCTCTTGAATAGGAAGATCATGCACAGTGCCATTAATTATTTCAAACTTGGAAGAAAATTATTAAGTGGTTGTTTGATGTGATTATTGACAGTGGGGGTGACAAAAATATCATTAGTAAGGGCGTGGTGTAGCGTCTGGAGTTAAAAATAAAGAAGTATCTAGACCCTTACATGGTTGGATGGATTAAATCAGAAAATAAGATTTAGGTGACTGAACGTTGTAAGGTATCTTTTTCCATTGGCCAATATCAAACTAAGGTTTATTTTACATTTGTGGATATTGATGCTTTCACTTTTTATTTAGTAGACAGTTGCAGTTTGATGTAGCAATGTAGCATTGTCATATAATAGGGTCCTAGTACTCTGTATTAGCTAACTTATAGGCTCTTAGAGATTGTGATTCTACTTAGTTACAGTTGTATAACTATTACTTGTTGGTAAATTAAAACAATTTACATGTAACTAGCTTGTTAGCGCACCCTACAAGAAGATATGCATACGTTTGTCCTAGTAATGCAATACAGGAAAAATAACCAAGTAGAAAACATTACTTAAGCATTTTATGAAAAGGATATTTAAAATATGTCAGGACAATGAAGCACTACTCACTTAGTCTTTAAGTAATAGTTTGTGTGCACTTTACAACCCTAGCATGCACTTAAAAGTAACTCAAGTGATATACACTATAATGCATCCTAATAGTAGCAACATCCTAGTACACAAGGCACCATATATAAAAGGCAAAAACACTACTATCATTATCCACTTGAGCTTCAACCTTTGAGCTAACAAGCTCTAAGTGTTAAGGCCTCTACTTTGCCTTGTGCAACCTTAGCCTCTAAACTGAGATGCCATAAACACTTAGTGAGTAAAAATTTAGCTTAAAAGCAACTTAGAAACTGAAGGTTTCATGTAAAAAAAGTACCTATGAAAGAGTGAAAATTAGTCGACAACTATTTACTTAGTTGTGAGGCCCAATGTTAGAACCTACACAAATAAGCTTAAAGGAATGAGTACTTTGTTGTACTCAGTAAGAGGTCCTTTGGTACCTATAAGAAAACTCTAGCAAGCATGTAAATATGTCAAACAAAGAACTAACCATCCAACAAAGAACCAAAAATAACATGACTATAATAAATGCAAATGCATTTATGAAAGATATGCAACATACATCAGTTGAGACTTTTTACACCTGAAGGTGTAAACTTGCTATGAGCTCAAATTGTGGAGGTAAATGAGACTTTGGCCTAGGTATCCCAGATCATTTACCTCTCTTAAGTCCCCCTTATGGGTCCTAGAGTAAGTCATCATCTACTTCATACGTTTACCTATCTTTTCTTTTCTTATTGTGCGGGGTAATCACCTTAGTAGTTTTACTTCACCAAGTTCTTTGAACCTGACTCAGGCCCGCTTAATGGACTAACATATGAAGCTTCTTAGCTTGGCTTGCACTTCTTTGGGTTCCAATTGAATGCTTGGGGATCCAGGACCTCATACTTGGGTTAATATAAAAGCCGAATCCTACTTAATCCCCACATAACACTTTACTTCTTCCTTAATGTACCTATTTTTTATCCACCATTCTTGGCTTCCTTAAATCAAATACTTAATTGCCTTACTTATTTGATGCATATTATACCTTATAAGTGATTTAGGAACTCATTTGGAGCATGCCATGGCTTAGAAATGCTTGGAAGCCTTTAGGAACTTTTAATGAGCAAGAAAAAAGGTATGTTAGGCATTGAAGGCATGGTGCGATGCCACCTGTATGTTGTTGTGATTGTAGTACCATGTTATGCCATTCTCTATAAATGGTGTAGTCACACCATCTAAGAGGTGTGATCAAACCACTTTGGAGGTATGCCTGCTTCATGCTCTCTTATGCAATCTTGCTTGCTAGCTTGGTTCCTATGAAAAAACTAGTAACTTAAGCATCTGCAACTCACTTCCAACACTTAAGACCAAGCATGAATGCATCAATCTAACTTTAATGAACTTAACTCTTTACCTCAAACTCAAAACAAAGTAAGAACAAAGCAAAACAACCATCACCAAGCACATTTGAGCTCAACTAGCTCCTTTTGAGTTCCAAGCTTAAATCCAAGCAAAATGGGTACTAAAAGCACTAAATTAAGACCATCCCTAACCATATCTCAGTCTTAGAACCAATTAAAACCCATATATAAAGCTTACCTTAGGGTTTGAAGCAAAAACTTGCAAGAGACAACATAAATGCACCAAAACGACCAAGAATGAGCTATAAGCTTGTTATGGATGCTTTGGGACCGTCAAATTTTCAAGAAATTTGTGTAATTTTTGTGTAATGATGATGGTGAGCTATGGAGGGAGAGGAGGTACAAAAATGGAGAAGTGATGGAGATGATGAATAGCCCATTCTTCATCAAATATATCTCTATTTCCATTGAGGGGTTTGTTGCCCAATTGTCAGTTTGGCCCTTAAATTTGATTTTTTTTTTCAATTTGGCCACTTAAAACCTCATTTAACCATCCTAACTAGTTTTCATTTAAAGGTTTTTCTTGTTTGTAAGCTTTGCCCTTAAGTCACAAATGGCTTAATTTTACAATTAGTGCATTTTTAGCCCTTTAACTTTTAGTTTTGGTTGAAAGAGCTAGAATTACTTATAGTGTTAAATTATTTAGTAAAAAAAATACTTACATGGCCTTAATTTTTGCAAAAATTATGGCCATGCCACTGATGTGGGCCAAAATTACCATTTTACCTTTTTTCCCATTTGGTGACATTTCACACATAGGAATTCAATGTAACCTTACTTATCTTGATTTTCTTGCTTAATAAGAAAATAATTTAAGGTATTTAAATAAAAATATTTAAAATTAATGTACTTACCTGGTTAAAGCAATTTGTTGAATATAAGTGCTATCACATTTTCCCATTCTTCCGAAAGTTGGCCCCTCAAGTTTTGACTCAACCAAGCAAACTTACTTGGATATTGCTTTTGCATATCAAGCTTGGTCTCCTAGGCGGCCTCTTCTTTGCCATGTTTAGGCTGTAGTACTTTGACCATTGGGATCTGCTTTGTTCTTAGTTTCCTAACTTGCTGATTAAGAATCTTGATGGGGTACATTTCATAATTTAGGTCCTCAATTATTAGTATATTGATGCACGTGGTTCGCAAACAATTCCTTAAGGAATTTACATGGAAGACATTGTGAACATAGGCCAAATTTCATGGCAAAGCCAATCGATAAGATACTTTTTACACCTTTCTGAGGATTGTGCAAGGATTGATATAATTTGGAGCTAACTTACCCTTTTGGCTAAACCTAGCTACCCCATTCATTAGAGAAACCTTATGGAGTGCTTTGCCTTCTACATCAAATTCCAATTATTTCCTTCACACATTGGCACTGGTCTGACGTAGCCTTGATCTTTGCTTGGATGAACTTAGTCTTTTTCATGGTCTCAATAATGATTTCTGGGCTAACAAATGCTTTATCAATCTTATCCACCCAACATTGAGGCTTTAAACACTTATGCCAATACAAGGATTCATAGGGCGCTATCTTAATAGCTTATTGATAGCTATTATTATAGTCAAATTCCATCAAAGGTAGGTGTTGGTCCCAATCTCCTTTAAAATCTATCATACAACTTATCAACATGTCTTCCAATGCCTAGATCACCTACTTAGTTTTTCCGTTAGTCTGAGGGTAATAAGTAGTACTTAGGCTCAGGGTGGAATCCATAGCCTTTTTAAATGTAGGGTTTCAGGAACCAAACAAGCGCAGTTGAATTTAACCGAAACCTTCTAGGATCCAATTAAGATGGGGTAAACCGGGTGTTCAAAAAATTTCATACCTAATTTTCGGTTGAGATTTCTCACCCAGCTGTAGAGTTGAATCACAAAACCTGAACAGTTGACGTGTTCAAGCTCTCTATGGTATCCACACGAGCCTATCAAGATCACTACGCTGCCATCACGTCCCGGCAGATGTGTTTCTCTTGCACTCGCAGTGCTAGCTTACGTCCTCTAAGGAATTGGATGAGAAGAGTGCGGCTGTCCTTTTTGGGATGCTAGGGCAAAGCTGTGAATTTCTCACTAAAAGTTATATTTATAGTGAGACTCAACTTCCAAGCCTAATGGGTTTCAAAGCCCTAATCCAATTAGGCTTTAATTTTGGGCTTAATAATGGCTCAACTTTTGGGCCAATTATTAACATGAAATTATCATGAAACCATAACTCAAATAATTAGCACATACACTCTAACAATCCGAATAGCTCTATGTATGCGACCCAATAGCCTCTTACCGCTTTGGCAATGATCATAAATCACATTTATGATCATAAGCAATGAGCGGTGTCTAGCAACACATCATTGCTGCCCAAGTGACAAGATTGTCGGTGATTTGACTAAACCTTTATGATCATTACCCATATATGCCATTGCCCTTTTGTCCAAGATATCAAGACTAGGCATGAGGCATGGAATGTGTCACTCTCGTATAGCCCAATCTTTGGTTTCTTGATTACCGAGTTGGCTAACTTAAGTTGATGACATTGATATTGTATATCAACTCATCCGAGCATGGCCATGCTTTTTCTAAGTCTCATTTTATTAAGGGGCTCGAAGATATCACTCCCATTACATAGGAGGGACAATACCCTTCTTGATCATACAAATCCCTCCGCATGATCTGTGACATACCCAATGACCTCCTTCAAGTTCACTCAGTTACAAGCAACAAAAGGAAGTATCAAAGTATGTAACTCACATGTAGGGAACCTTGGTGACCTTAGGTCAAAGGACTACATATACCATAATCACTATGAGAATCACTTATCACACTCATATAACAATCCATGTAGAGTTCTGATGGTGGGTCGGTCCAGTACACAAGTTCTCCAACATGTACCCATATGTAGACTACATATCTCATATTAGTCTCTACATATGCTAGTCGTGATGTATTATTATAACCTGCTCCACAATAATACTAGACTAGGGACATTTGAGAATATCATTATTCTAGGGTTACAATTATGTTTATTACGTTATGCGAAAACAAAACAACAAACATAGTTGCTGGTTTAATGCCTTAATAAAATATCATGGCTCAATGCACAAAAATACAATTATCTCATGATTGGCTTTTGGGCACAACACTAACATGAAAGGCATTCCAGAACCTTCAAATAAAATAAAAATCTTTATCAGAACTTCTTTAATATGAAATTGTGCTAACTTCTTCATGGTATAAGTAATCTTAATAGGGATAAAGTGCACCAACTTTGTTAACCTATTAACCACCACCACTATTCAGTCATGTTGACTTATTGTATTAGGTAACACAACACAAAAGTCCATGGTGATGGATCCCCATTTTCTTTTTAGGAGGGGTAAACTTTGTAATATTCCCAATGGCTTCTTATGCTTAGCCTTCACCATTTAGAAATTGAGACACTTGGGTACATATTCATATATGCCTCTCTTAAACTTTGGCCACCAAAAATGAGTCTGAAAGTCATGGTACATCTTATTTGTGTTGAGGTGAATGCTAAGCTTATTTGTATGCGCCTCTTGCAACACCTATGGCCTGAAATCACTTGGTAGATAGAGTTGGCTGCCATAGTAAAGCCTTCCATCCTTTTACTAAAATTCTTTTAGAACAATTTCATGCCTTTCCCCCTAGAAAAGTTCTATAAGTTTGGGTTCTTGTCCTAGACTTCCTTAATTTTAGCTAGCGAAGCCAACTGAATTTCATGGACCAAGACTTGAGCCATTTTCCAGCCCTACCAAATTTCATACAAGATGAAGAATTGTTCCACACTAGAACCTTATAAGGGTCTAGCCACTTGATCTTTAGAAAGAATCACGCTAGAATATTTATAGTTCAAGGCAATGGCGACAACGTTGCCCTTACCCACACAGTAATCTATCATTCAACCATAATCCTTTATATACTCAATTTATACTATTTACCTTATGTTTAGGTCCTCTTGGGGGTAAACAAATATTTCTGGCTTTTATGCTTCGTAAAGATCTTAAAGGATCTTCCCATAAGGAAGTGTCTCTAGAGCATTAGAAAAGACACTACGGCTGCCAACTCAAGATCAAGGAGAAGGTAATTCAGTTCATTTAGCCTTAACTTGCTAGACCTATGTGTGGTGACTAGCTTATCTTTTATCAATACACATCCCAATCTTGACCTAGATGCATCAATATAAATCACAAAAGTCTTACGTGTATTTGGTAGGATCAAGATAAGAGTAGAAGTTAACTTTTTCTTAAGCTACTGGAAGGTCTCTTCAAGCTTAGAAGTTCAAATGAATTTCTGTGCCTTTTTTGTTAAGGTAATCAATGGAGATGATATTATAGAGAACTTTTTAGTAAATCTCTTATAATAACCTGCCAACCCCAAGAAACTTCATATTTCACTTACAATGGTTGGTTTTTTCTAATCCACCACTGCCTTTACCTTTTCTGGGTCAACACTGAGTCCCTAAGTGTTTATGATGTGCACGAGCAAAGGAATTTCATTTGCCCAGAATTGGCACTTAAATAGTCTTGCATGATATTGCTTATTGTTAAGCACATGCAAAATTACCTTCAAATACTTTTCATCTTGGGGAGTCTTAGAGTATACTAAGATGTCATTGATTAATGTTGGGTTTCGGGAGCCAAACAGCGCAGCGGAATTGAACCGAAACCCTCCAGGATCCAAGTGAAACGGGGTAAACCGGGTGTTCAAAAATTTCATACCTAATTTTCGGTTGAGATCTCTCACTCAACTGTAGAGTCGAATCACAAAACCTGAACAGTTGACGTGTTCAGGCTCTCTATGGTATCCACACGAGCCTCTCGGGATCACCACGCTTCCACCACGTCCCGGCAGATGCGTTTCTCTTGCGCTCGCAGTGCTAGCTTGCGTCCTCCAAGGAATTGCAAGAGAAGAGTGTGGCTGTCCTTTTGGGAGGCTAGGGCAAGGAGACCTGCGAATTTCTCACTTAAAAGTTGTATTTATAGTGAGACTCAACTTCCAGGCCTAATGGGTTTCAAAGCCCTAATCCAATTAGGATTTAATTTCGGGCTTAATAATGGCTCAACTCCTTGGCCCATTATTAATACGAAATTAAAGTGAAACCATAACCCAAATAATTAGCCCATGCACTCTAATGATCCAAATAGCTCTATGTGTGCGACCCAATAGGCTCTTGCCATGTTGGCAATGATCATAAATCACATTTATGATCATAAGCAATGAGCGGTGTCTAGCAACACATCATTGCTACCCAAGTGACAAGATTGTCGGTGAATCGACTAAACCTTTATGATCATCACCGATATATGCCATTGTCCCTTTGTCCAAGATATCAAGACTAAGCACGAGACATGGAATGTGTCACTCTCGTATAGCCCAATCTTTGGTTTCTTGATTACCGAGTAGACCAACTTAAACTGACGACATTGATATCATATATCAACTCATCGGAGCATGGCCATGCATTTTCTAAGTCTCACTCTATCAAGGGGCCCAAAGATATCACTCCCGTTACATAGGAGGGACAAATCCCATATTGATCATACAAATCCCTCCGCATGATATGTGACATACCCAATGACCTCCTTCAAGTTCACTCAGTTACGAGCAACAAAGGAAAGTATCAAAGTATGTGACTCACATGTAGGGAACCTTGCTGATCTTAGGTCGAAGGACTACATATACCATGATCACTATGAGAATCACTTATGACACTCATATAACGATCCATGAAGTGTTCTCATGGTGGGTCGGTCCAGTACACAAGTTCTCCAACTTGTACCCATATGTAGACTACATATCTCATATTAGTCTCCACATATGCTAGTCATTATGTATTATTGCAACCCGCTCCACAATAATACTAGACTAGGGACGTTTAAGAATATCATTATTCTAGGGTTACAATTATGTTTATTACGTTACGCAGAAACAAAACAACAAACAAAATTGCTGGATTAATGCCTCAATAAAATATCATGACTCAATGTGCAAAAATACAATCATCTCATGATTGGCTTTTTGGGCACAATACTAACAATCTCCCACTTGCACTAAAAGCCAATCATCCATGTATCTAATACCGATGGACCTAGAATGGCTATCATGCTTCTGCTGCGTAAGGGGCTTTGTCAGTGGATCAGCAATGTTGCTGTCTGTCGAAGTCCTGTATATCCTTACATCACCCCTCTCGATGATCTCCCTGATGAGATGATAGCGTCGGAGTATGTGTTTGGATCGCTGGTGAGATCGAGGTTCCTTAGCCTGTACGATTGCTCCATTGTTGTCACAATAGAGCTCTATCGGGTCAACAATGCTTGGAACCACTCCAAGTTCAGTGATGAACTTCTTGATCCAAACTGCCTCCTTCGCAGCATCAGAGGCGGCAATGTACTCAGATTCTGTTGTAGAGTCAGCTACTGTCTCTTGCTTTGAACTCTTCCAGCTTACAGCACCACCACCAATACAAAACACATAACCAGATTGCGATCTAAAATCATCCTTATCGGATTGGAAGCTTGCATCGGTGTAACCCTTTACAACGAGCTCATCTTCACCTCCAAAGACCAAGAATGCATCCTTAGTCCTTCGTAAGTACTTAAGGATGTTCTTAACAGCTGTCCAGTGACTTTCACCGGGGTTCGATTGGTACCCACTCGTCATGCTCAAAGCATATGAGACATCGGGACGAGTACATATCATGGCATACATGATAGATCCAATTGCTGAGGCATATGGAATCTTACTCATGCGCTCTCTCTCCTCGGTTGTACTCGGACACTGAGATCTAGAAAGAGTGATACCATGTGACATGGGCAAGAATCCTTTCTTGGAATCTTGCATGCTAAACCTCTTTAGCACCTTGTCAATATATGTACTTTGACTTAGGCCAAGAAGCTTTCTAGATCTATCTCTATAGATCCTGATGCCTAACACATAGGCTGCTTCACCCAAGTCCTTCATAGAGAAACATTTCCTTAGCCAAGTCTTCACAGACTGTAGCTCAGGAATGTCATTCCCGATGAGTAGTATGTCATCTACATACAACACCAAGAAGACAATAGCGCTCCCACTAACCTTCTTGTAGACACAAGGTTCATCTTCATTTTTGATAAAACCAAACTCTTTGATTGCATCATCAAAACGAAGATTCCAACTTCGAGAAGCTTGCTTCAGTCCATAAATGGACCTTTGTAATTTGCACACTTTATTGGCATTCCCAGGAGTGACAAAACCCTCAGGTTGTGTCATGTACACATCCTCAAGTAGCTTTCCATTTAGGAATGCAGTTTTGACATCCATTTGCCATATCTCATAATCATAGTGTGCAGCAATAGCAAACAAAATTCGGATGGATTTAAGCATAGCAACTGGTGAAAAAGTTTCATCATAGTCAATACCATGAATTTGCTTGAAACCTTTTGCGACCAATCGTCCCTTAAAGGTAATCACATTACCATCCATGTCAGTTTTCTTCTTGAAAACCCATTTGCACCCTATGGGTTTTACCCCTTCAGGTGGGTCAACCAAAGTCCATACTTGGTTTTCATACATGGATTCCATCTCGGATTTCATGGCCATTAGCCACTTCTCAGAGTCAGGCCCCGACATAGCTTGTTGGTAGGTTGTGGGCTCATCTTGATCCATGAGCATCACATCACCGGTGTGAGTCACGAGAAATCCATATCTCTCGGGCTCACGCCGAATCCTACCAGTCCTACGTGGGCTTTGTGCTACAGGAACAGACTCTTGAACCACAACATCTTGTGGTGTCTGTTCAGGTTCCATTTCAGGTTCGATGTCTTCTTGTTGTTCTTGAATTTCTTCAAGTTCTACTTTCCTCCCACTAGTTCCTTTAGAGATAAACTCTTTCTCCAAAAAGACACCAGTTCGAGCAACAAACACTTTTTGCTCAGAGGGATTGTAGAAATAGTAACCCTTTGTTTCTTTGGGATACCCAACAAAAAGACATTTTTGAGATTTGGGCCCTAGTTTGTTAGAGGATTGACGTTTTACATAAGCGTCACAGCCCCAAATCTTCATAAAAGACAAATTGGGACGCCTCCCACTCCATATCTCATATGGTGTCTTTTGAACCGATTTATATGGAACTCGGTTTAGTGTAAAAGCGGCTGTTTCTAGAGCATGTCCCCAAAAGGAGTTTGGAAGGTCAGCTTGACTCATCATGGAGCGAACCATGTCTAACAGAGTTCGATTTCTCCTTTCAGAAACACCATTCCATTGAGGTGTACCTGGTGGAGTGAGTTGTGATACTATACCACACTCCTTCAGATAGTCAAGGAATTCTCGATCCAAGAACTCTCCACCTCGATCTGATCGAATCACTTTGATACTCTTCCCGAGTTGATTCTCTACTTCATTCTTGAATTCTTTGAACTTTTCAAAGGATTCTGACTTGTGTCTCATAAGATACACATAGCCATATCTGCTGAAGTCATCAGTGAAAGTAATGAAGTATTGGGAACCTCCTCTAGCTTGTGTAGACATAGGGCCACATACATCACTATGTATGAGTCCTAGTAAGTCATTAGCCCTTTCACTTTGCCCTGTGAATGGGGCTTTGGTCATCTTGCCCAACAAACATGACTCACATGTCTCATATGATTCAAAATCAAATGAGTCCAAGAGTCCATCCTTATGGAGCTTGGATATACGGGTCTCATTCATATGGCCCAAGCGACAGTGCCAGAGATAGGTCAAGTTTGAATCATTTAATCTGACCTTCTTGGTATTCACATTATAGATTGGATCTTCGAGGTCTAGAACATACAACCCATTGCTAAGTTGAGCACTACCATAAAAGATTTCATTCAAATAAATAGAACAACATTTGTCCTTTATTATAAATGAAAAACCTTTCTTGTCCAAACAAGAAACAGAAATCAAATTTCTACTAATAGTAGGCACAAAGTAGCAGTTGTCTAATTCTAAAACTAATCCACTAGGTAAAGTGAGAACATAAGTCCCTACGGCTAAGGCAGCAACCCTTGCTCCATTTCCAACACGTAGGTCCACTTCACCTCGGGCCAATCTTCTACTTCTACTTAGATCCTGCACATTTGCACAAATGTGAGATCCACATCCAGTATCCAATACCCAAGATGAGGAAGTAGAAAAGTTAGCCTCTATAACAAAAATACCTGAAGTGGAAGTCTTACTTCCCTTTTCCTTAGCAAGTTCTTCAAGATAGAGCTTGCAGTTGCGCTTCCAGTGTCCAGGTTGCTTACAATGGAAGCACTCCCCTTCCTTTGCCACACCACCCTTTGGTTTCAGTGCAACTGAAGAAGAACTAGCATTGGACTTTCCATTAGCTTTATCCTTCTTCTTGTTGGCTTTTCCCTTTCCCTTGCCCTTTTGAACCATCAAAATGGGCTTAGCCTTCTTAAGGTTTTGCTCAGCAGTTCTCAACATGTTGAGCAATTCAGGGAGGGACTTGTCAAGGTCGTTCATGTTATAGTTCATGACGAACTGACTGTAGCTTTCAGGCAACGATTGCAAGACTACATCAATAGCCAACTTTTTCTGAAGAGCAAATCCCAAATTCTCAAGATTCTCAATGTACCCAATCATCTTGAGCACATGAGGACCCACGGGACTTCCCTCAGACATCTTGCACTGAAACAATGCCTTAGAGGTCTCAAACCTCTCATGCCTAGCTTGCTCTTGGAAAAGCATTTTGAGATGTTCGATCATATCGAACGCCCCCATGTTCTCATGTTGCTTCTGAAGCTCAGATTCCATGGTAATAAGCATGAGGCATGCAACATCCAAAGCATCATCAGAATGCCTCTTGTGAGCATCCCTTTCAGCTCTTGGAGCAGTGGCAGCAGGCTCATTCGGAATGGGCTGCTCTAGGACATATGCCTTTCTCTCTTGTTTGAGGACTATCCTCAAGTTTCGGTACCATTTGAGAAAGTTGGTCCCATTCAGTTTTTCCTTCTCAAGGATCGATCGCAATGAAAGTGTCGATGTGTTTTGTGCCATGGTTATCTACAACAGTAAATATGCAGTGTAAGAGTCATGTATTTTAATTCATTTAATAAGGACTTTTATTAAACGATACTCCCACTATTTTCCTCAAAATAATAACCCTCGATATTATTTCGGAACACCTCGGCGCTAAGGTATTCTAGTGGGCCAAGATCCATATTTGACCACAACCTGAGTCAGCTTTGGCTTTTCTCTCAAGTTACAGCTATTTAGGTAGGCAACTCATTGCCAATTGCATCTTATGCAACTCTTGGATAGTTGGGTGAACAACACTTGTCCAAGCTCATCTCATGAACTTAAGCCCAACTCTATGCCTCTAAGTCCTTAATCCTATTAGGATGACTTAGTTAAGTCGAACCCAAAGTTAGCAGTTTGGATATCACTATTATCCCATCGCGCCTTACCAAGATGAACATAGGTGCTTTGCTTTGGCAGACCCACCTAATGTTGATCAAAGTCTTGACGAGTGCCAACATTTGGAAGGCATCACATTTAATGACTTAATATTTGTTTGAGGGATTTTTCTTTTGATCTCACCAATTTGTTATCTCCGGTTGTTTTATACATGCATCACATACAAATATAAAACATGCATCTCATGCTTACAAGAAATAAACGTGACATGGTTATAGCCCAAACTATGCGATATTCTCAAGCCAATGAGAATATCATAAAAGCCTAAGAAAAGAAAAGAGTCTTCACAAGCTCATTCTCTTCCTTTCTTGGCTGCCTTTTTGTTGTCACCTCCTTGGACATACCACCTTGGACGATCCCATAATGCACCATTACATCAATAATAGAAACCTCGAGTTACATTCGAGGGGAGTAAGGTGAGAAGAGAATGTACAATGAGAGTGATAAGAAAAGGCACGACTCGCAGGCCGTATTTACAAGTACAACCAATCAAGGGCTATAACCATGCACCATGCTTCAAACACCAATCAGCATATCATGTCAAATCTCATTCAACAAAGACGCATGCCAATTTTCGCGTGTTGATTAACCAGGTTTTCTTTATGTGGCGCTTCGCATACGGCGGTCCCGCTGGCCGGTCAGCGGGCAGTGGTTCCGCTGACTGGTCAGCGGACGGGGTCAAGGGGAGCCGCCCTTGCGGGGGGCGTGGGGGGCAGCGCCCCCCGGCGCAAAAAATTGTCTTACAATTGCTTAGCCCGAAATCTTCTATTTCGAGAAAGTAGGCACCCGAGACTCCTCCATTCGAGCCACCAAAAATACCTTACTTTCGGTGCCCGAACAGGCCGAATCCGAACAAACCTAGGGTTTTTGCAACTATTGCAAGAATCCTAATCCATATAGGTATCTCATACCTATCAATTTCGGTTAATCTCATTAACCAATTTGTGTCGTTTCTTCATATATCTCATATGTTCATTACGAATTCCGGTTTCATGCATCATGAATCAATCTAATTAATCATGGCCGAAAACCAATCGAAGACATAGCATCATGCGATTCAACACTCAATCCCGATTTAGGGTTTCACCAGTAGCTCTGATACCACTGTTGGGTTTCGGGAGCCAAACAGCACAGTGGAATTTCTCACTTAAAAGTTGTATTTATAGTGAGACTCAACTTCCAGGCCTAATGGGTTTCAAAGCCCTAATCCAATTAGGATTTAATTTCGGGCTTAATAATGGCTCAACTCCTTGGCCCATTATTAATACGAAATTAAAGTGAAACCATAACCCAAATAATTAGCCCATGCACTCTAATGATCCAAATAGCTCTATGTGTGCGACCCAATAGGCTCTTGCCATGTTGGCAATGATCATAAATCACATTTATGATCATAAGCAATGAGCGGTGTCTAGCAACACATCATTGCTACCCAAGTGACAAGATTGTCGGTGAATCGACTAAACCTTTATGATCATCACCGATATATGCCATTGTCCCTTTGTCCAAGATATCAAGACTAAGCACGAGACATGGAATGTGTCACTCTCGTATAGCCCAATCTTTGGTTTCTTGATTACCGAGTAGACCAACTTAAACTGACGACATTGATATCATATATCAACTCATCGGAGCATGGCCATGCATTTTCTAAGTCTCACTCTATCAAGGGGCCCAAAGATATCACTCCCGTTACATAGGAGGGACAAATCCCATATTGATCATACAAATCCCTCCGCATGATATGTGACATACCCAATGACCTCCTTCAAGTTCACTCAGTTACGAGCAACAAAGGAAAGTATCAAAGTATGTGACTCACATGTAGGGAACCTTGCTGATCTTAGGTCGAAGGACTACATATACCATGATCACTATGAGAATCACTTATGACACTCATATAACGATCCATGAAGTGTTCTCATGGTGGGTCGGTCCAGTACACAAGTTCTCCAACTTGTACCCATATGTAGACTACATATCTCATATTAGTCTCCACATATGCTAGTCATTATGTATTATTGCAACCCGCTCCACAATAATACTAGACTAGGGACGTTTAAGAATATCATTATTCTAGGGTTACAATTATGTTTATTACGTTACGCAGAAACAAAACAACAAACAAAATTGCTGGATTAATGCCTCAATAAAATATCATGACTCAATGTGCAAAAATACAATCATCTCATGATTGGCTTTTTGGGCACAATACTAACAATTGACACCTTAACAAACTAGTCTTGGTAGGGCCTAAAAATTTGATTCATGGCATCCATGAAGACTGCTAGAGAGTTTGTCACTCCAAAAGGCATAGCCACATACTCATAATGCCTGCACCTATTTGTGAATGCAATTTTGGTGATATTTTCTTGGCTGACCTTTATCTAAAAGTATCTAAATCTTAAGTCTATTTTAGAAAAGACTTTTGCCCCTCTTAAATATCAAATAAGTCATCAATCTTCGGTAATGGGCGTTTATTCTTAATGGTTATTACATTCAATTTCATATAGCCTAAACATAATCTAAGGGTTCTGTTCTTTTCCTTAACAAACAACACTAGGGCTCCCTATAGGGGAACACTTAGCCTTGTAAAGCTTTTCCTAAGTAGGACTTCTAGCTGCCTTTTCACTCATCCATTTTAGGTGCTGACATTCGGTACAAGGGCGTAAAAATTGGTACTGCCCTTGGATTGTATGTGTGTGGAGAATTTAATCTCCTTTTGGGGAGGTAGCCTTGGAAAATCTGCAAGAAATACTTTGGTGAATAGATTGGCTACTGAAATTTCCTCAAGATTCTCTTTGACTACAACCTTATTGAGTGAGCAGTATTCTTCTTCAATCATAATAGAAATTAACTCCATCAACTTGAGGTGCAAGCTTTTGGCACTACTTTCAAATTGCCAACACAAGTTACTCTTATCCCTAAGGCATGCTCAAGGATGACCTTATGACTTAGACTTTTGATTTAGGCCTTATACCTTCTTAACCAATCCATCTTGAGGATAACATTATGAGGGATTGAGGTTATAATCCAAAGGCTACACAAAAACCTATGACCTTTTGACTATAAACTATACCCCTAAAGCATTTCATTAGTATAAATAATGTTTTTCTACGTGTTCTAATAAATCTAATTTCATCCATGAAAGTTCTTTGCAAACCTAGGTTAACATCCATGCTCAAAGAAATGACATAAATAGTAGCACTAGTATCAAATAAAATCTTGATACTAATATGTCAGAGACCAAGTGCCCTGTTGGATTGTTTTTCTGTATGTTAATTGGTCACACACACCCATATCTAGAGTCATTTTCTTAACATTTTTATGAATGTTTGCATTCAGAGATGAGACATGGCTTTGAACACGGCTATGTTAGTATCATGTTCAACTGCTATTAGGGTTTTCTCAAGTTTTTCCTTGAATTTAAAATAGTAAAAGCCCAAAAAGATGAATGGAGGGACAATTAGAGAGTTTAGGATTCATAGTAGAAGGCTACAAGAGGTAGTCAAATGATCAACACTGATTAAATAATGCTAGAGTATGGATTTTTTGGATGAGAAGACATTTAGACATGGAGTGTTTGATTTGTAGTTTTATTTTGTTCTTATTATGTTTCTTTATCAGGATGATAAGCTAATTTCTTACTGATGCTTAGTGTAGGTGAACCATAGGATGATATTGTTTTTATGATTATTTGTGTTTGATTTAATATACTTTTTTCTTGTGATCTATTCTCCATGCTTTATTATTAACGGGTTGGTAGAAGATAGCCTATTGATTCAATGTCTGATTCGAGCATGTTAAGCTAACCACTTATATGATTGATTGGATTAATGTTGGGTAGAAGGGATTGAATGCAAGTCTAGAGATTGGACGATGTAAGGCATTTGTACTAGGGTCAAACCTAGTAGTAAGACCTAGAGAACTATTAATACATTTTGAGGGGTTTCTGTTAGGAAGAGATTCTTATCAATCAACTGGGAACATGGGTTAGTTGTCTTGAGAGAAGAGTTAGCCTAATCTAAGAGTTCTTTTACGGTACAAAATAACTGTATGCTTGTTAAACCAAAGTAAGAGCAGTGTAATTGATTTCTAGGGAGATTCAAATGTAGGGATTGTTGGGTTTCGGGAGCCAAATAGCGCAGTGGAATTTAACCGAAACCCTCCAGGATCCAAGTGAAATGGGGTAAACCGGGTGTTCGAAAATTTTCATACCTAATTTTCGGTTGAGATCTCTCACTCAACTGTAGAGTCGAATCACAAAACCTAAACAGTTGACGTGTTCAGGCTCTCTATGGTATCCACACGAGCCTCTCGGGATCACCACGCTTCCACCACGTCCTGGCAAATGCGTTTCTCTTGCGCTCGCAGTGCTAGCTTGCGTCCTCCAAGGAATTGCAAGAGAAGAGTGCGGCTGTCCTTTTGGGAGGCTAGGGCAAGGAGTCCTGCGAATTTCTCACTAAAAGTTGTATTTATAGTGAGACTCAACTTTCAGGCCTAATGGGTTTCAAAGCCCTAATCCAATTAGGCTTTAATTTCGGGCTTAAGAATGGCTCAACTCTTGGGCCCATTATTAATACGAAATTAAAGTGAAACCATAACCCAAATAATTAGCCCATGCACTCTAATGATTCAAATAGCTCTATGTGTGCGAACCAATAGGCTCTTGCCACGTTGGCAATGATCATAAATCACATTTATGATCATAAGCAATGAGCAGTGTCTAGCAACACATCATTGCTACCCAAGTGACAAGATTGTCGGTGATTCGACTAAACCTTTATGATCATCACCGATATATGCCATTGTCCCTTTGTCCAAGATATCAAGACTAAGCACGAGACATGGAATGTGTCACTCTTGTGTAGCCCAATCTTTGGTTTCTTGATTACCGAGTAGACTAACTTAAGCTGATGACATTGATATCGTATATCAACTTATCCAAGCATGGCCATGCATTTTCTAAGTCTCACTCTATCAAGGGGGCCGAAGATATCACTCCTGTTACATAGGAGGGACAAATCCCATCTTGATCATACAAATCCCTCTGCATGATATGTGACATATCCAATGACCTCCTTCAAGTTCACTCAGTTACGAGCAACAAAGGAAAGTATCAAAGTATGTGACTCACATGTAGGGAACCTTGACGATCTTAGGTCGAAGGACTACATATACCATGATCACTATGAGAATCACTTATGACACTCATATAATGATCCATGAAGTGTTCTCATGGTGGGTCGGTCCAGTACACAAGTTCTCCAACTTGTACCCATATGTAGATTACATATCTCATATTAGTCTCCACATATGCTAGTCGTTATGTATTATTGCAACCCGCTCCGCAATAATACTAGACCAGGGATGTTTAATAATATCATTATTGTAGGGTTACAATTATGTTTATTACGTTACACAGAAAGAAGACAACAAACATAATTGCTGGATAAATGACTTAATAAAATATCATGACTCAATGTGCAAAAATACAATCATCTCATGATTGGCCTTTTGGGCACAACACTAACAGGGATGATATTTTTTTATTGTTGATTTATCTGATTAGTTTCATGTTGCTTTGATTTATTTTGGTTTGCTTAGTTAGTTTAATTTTCTGCATCGGTTTAGTTCTTAGTGGTCATTAATCATACTCCTTAATTGATTGGCTAAATAGTATAAAGAGGTTGAGTAGGGTAGATAACTCTGTTCCTGTGGAATATGACCTTGATACTCATTGAACGCTATACTAGATGATAGGTGCACTTGACTTAAAGGTTCCTTATTATTGAAAGCTTGAGTTGAATATTTTTAATAGTGTAGTTCTAGGGCTATCATGTTTTTGGTGCCATTGCCCAGAATTGTTTAAGATTGCTACTTGAAAGTTTGATTTCTATTAATTTAGCCATTTATTTTCTTGCAATAATTTTTTTTTTCATTTTTTGGTTTCATTTTTGTTTACTAATTTCTTGTTCTTTTCCTGTAAAAGACTTCGTACATGAATTGAAACAACTAAAGTGATGTCCAAAATATTGATCAGAAAATTGAAGGAACTTTTAGGAGACTTCACCTTGTAAGGATCCTTGAGTTACAACCAGTACCTCCTAAGTTGGAAAAAGACGGAGAAAATCAACAGTAGTGAATCATGGAAGAGAAGAATCTAGTTCGGGCTATGTCTGATTATGGAAAACCATTTCTTGAAGGAATGAATCAAGTATTGTCAAATTGCCTTTTAATGGCAATAGTTTTGAGATTAAATTAAATTTTATGTAGATGCTGCAAAATTGTGTTTAGTTTGATAGCTTGATAGATGAGGCTCTGAATCCGATATTGCTATTTTGTTGGAGATATATGATATATTTAGAATTAATGGAGCTAGTGAAGAAAATATTTAGTAGAGATTATTTCCGTTCTCATTGGTAGGAAAGGCTAAGTAGTGGTTAACTTCACTTCCAAGAGATTTTACTGCCACTTGGAATGCTCTCACTGAAAAACTTTTGATGAAGTATTTTCCTTTGGCTAAGAGTACAAAGCTTCGTAATGATATTTCTACTTTTACTCAGATGGATTAAGGTGCACTATATGAGACTTGGGAAAGATTCAAAGATTTGTTAAGAAATTGTCCACATCATGGTTTATTGAGGTGGCTGCAAATTTAGATATACTTTTTTAAATTATCCTTTTAAGTAGATAATCAATGCAGCAGTTGATAGACTCTGAATAACAAAACTTTAGAGGTAGCTCATGAGGTTATTGAGGAGATGGCAATGAATAATTATCAATAGCATTCATCTTCCATAACTAAACCGATTAGAGCAACCTTAGGTTAGAGTTGTGATATAGTTACTACATTAGCTAATCAGGTGAAAGCTTTATCTAGGCAGGTTGAAGTAATTTTTGTTCCTTAAAGGAAAGCTATGGTGATGCAGTGTTATTTATATGGAGATGGTCAATTAATTCGTGATTATTGCATATAAGGGAATGAGTAAGACTGAGCAGGTAGATTTTGTGTGAAATATTTCAAGATCTTAAAATAATCTATGTGGCAATATCTGTAATCTTGGATGGGGGTATCACTTGAATCTTTTGTAGAGTAATAAGAGGCAATAACAACCTCTTAGTTTTCAGTGTCAACCACCATCGTAGGAAAGAAGGCAATTTGTGGATGATGAATTTTCTAAGTTTATGCAAAAAATTGATGCTAAGATATAAACTATGGACATCTTTCGAGAAACCAACAAGCGATTATGTAGAATCTGCAAACTTAACTGTGATAGCTCGCTAAGATACTATAAAAAAGGCCATAAGGTGCTTTTTTGGCCAATACCAAGACAAACCCAAGAGGGCCATAGAATCAAAACTATTGGCATAAAGTGGATGGCCATATGAATGTCAAGTTGTTGGATTAGAAGAAAGAACTTCCTTGATTGGAGGAAGAGGACATTGACCTACAGACCTTAAACCAAGCACTTATTAGGAGGCAACTGAAGCAAAATTATTACCTACTATCATTTTATTAATTTTTTTTAATTTATATTATTTTTTGAGATTTTGATAGTTCTTCTATATATCCTGAAATTATTCAAGTCAAGTCAATATGCTTTCATGTAGAAGACTATATGCAATTGGGTAAGAAATTGTTGAAGAAAAGGTGTAGGGATACCTGTCATCATGCTCAGGTATGTTTGCTTAAAAAAAATATAAGGTTCAGAAGCCTAGCATGCCTGTGTTCAGGGCCGTGTTAGTCAACACACGCTAGAACATGAGTGTGACTGGTTTGAAAAATGATTTTTAATATTTTTTTTTAAAATTTAGCTATAGAAGGTCTGACATTGTATAGAACATGCTCGTGTTTAAAAGCTTGTTTGCCGTTGTCCAAAAATTCTAGAGGCAAAACATGAACTTGAACACACCTATGTTTTAAAACATTTTCCTAAACACAATTATGTTCACACTAATGTTTGAGAGTGTGCAAGTCCTTTGTTTTCCAAAATTTTAAACTTTAGACCTAAAACATAGTGTTATGCATGCCCATGTTATGAAATGTGTCAGCTGAACATGGTTTGTTGCATGCCCATGTTCCATATTCTAGCTTTGTTTTAGAAAATTTTACTATTCAGACGTTGAGCACGGTTTGTAACATGTCTATGTTTGTAAGCATGTTTGCAAACAAGATCATAAACATGCTCGTGTTTAGGGCCTGTTAGCATTGGTTCAAATTTCTCTTTGAAGGCAACGATCTCTTTCTAAGTTTTCTTAAGGATTTGTTCTTGATTTGAATGATTTCATGCTATAGGTAGGTGTTATTTGATGTTAACGGATGAAATCTTGGTGCCATTAAGGATGATTTTGAGTTTATCATTTGACTTTATATATGGATGGATTTAGACTACAATACGTGTTGATAAAGTAATAATGCTTTAGGATGATGTTGTTAGAATTGCTAATTTTTTGGTTATGATTAATGTGCTCATGCTAATTTTTTAAGATATATGGATGAATTTGGATTGATTAGGTCAATTTAAATTTGGATTGATATGTGATTATTATTGATTGTTAGGTATGTTAGGATTTGGTAGAAATTTTGGTGTGGTAGTGAAATAGATTTGTTGTGCAGCAAGAAAGAACATTAATCTACGATCGTGATTAACAGTTCACAAAAATATTTTCCTACTAGACTAATGAATAATGTGGATATGTTAAATTTCTCCGTATTATAAATATGTGAACTCATAAGCAAGCACATCTATCATCAAAGTATAGTAGTGGCAAGTGTCAAGATCATTTTTCCTAAAGGAAAGAGTTGCCTACCGTACTAAACCTTTCTCTATTATTTAACTGACAATTAAAGGAATTAGTTTAACTAACTAAGAATCAGCCAAACTATTTAATGCAATAAAAATAATTATTAATTATCTACTGGCAATGGAAAACAATCAGATAACCAATAATAAGAAATCTTATACTTAGATATGAATCCCTGTAGAACTCTTTTGTGTTCTTTTATTTTGATTTAAAAGGATTGTGATTAACTTGGACTGTGGAGTGCTACCTAGTTTAGATTAGCTCTCTATTATTCTTGTTCACTAACTCATATTCTTTAGTCACAAATAGGGAGTGTTGGCCAATCGCTCCCCTTAAGTGATGCTCCAAGATATTTTCTATGTAATGCATCTTCAGCTCTAGAGAAGGTGCTGTTGAGAAAAAGAGTTTGCAAGACATGTGAAAAGTGGGTGAAGGAGTTCCCCAGAGTATTACTGGGGAGGGAGCCTCTAACGCCGGAGTCAGTAGGAGAAGATATGAAGGAAAACAACAGAGAGTAAAGAAGTTTTTCTCTTGGCCTTTACTTGGAAGCCTATCGAGGGTACTTATAGGTTGATGGGATAGAAAGCTGTTTGTGTCACACTCCACACAGGCCCCAGCCTGTGCACTCTCAGTGCCACTCACCATTCTACCCAAGAGTTCTTCAAATGCTCTTATGTTCAGGTGTTATTAACTACCTTTTGAAGTCTTATTTTCTTAAGCTGAGAGCTGGGAGGTGCCCCAGGAGGCTTATGAGTTACTTAGAACAATTATCTGCAGCTTAAGTAGGGCCCAACCACTAACTTGCAACACAAGGCAAGGCTGTAAATGACACTATTGGTCCTAAACTATTTTGCTTTGGCCACTAATTCGGCAGCAAAACGTCAAGAACACGAAGAACAACCCAATGCCTTCAATACTCGGTCAAGACACAAATGAGAATGCTTTGGCCGAAACTAGTTTCTTTATTTACTAAGTGGAGTCATGCTTAACCGGTTATAGCCACTTGTACCAAAAATGGCTTAATGACACTCTTGGTCCTAAACTATTTTGCATGGCTCACTTCGCCCCTCGAAAATTCATGGATTCACTTTAGTCACTAAAATACATGTTCATTTCGGCATTAATCTTAGCCCATGGCCTACATTGCCAAGCTTTAATCAAAATGATTAAAAATGGTCATTAGCCCATGCATATTTTTGGCAATTTACCAAGATTAATTAAACCATATAAATAATGGTATAAACCTTGGTGGAAGACAAACATGACCGGCCATCAAGTCACCAAAAACAATTTGGTCTAATTCTTCATTTGTCCTTGCACTTATTTGCATGGCCGAAATTTCTAGTTTAAGTTTCATAGTTTCAATTGCATCACTAGTTCAAGTGTGCATTGTAGTCCTCCAACTTTATTTTATGCCGGAAACATCATAGCCACATACACTTAAAACCCAAACTTTCTTAGGTTTACACTTACACCCTTATCCTCATTTTCAAACAAGTCCCTCATGTTTTAAATTGGTGTTTCTCTATATTCTTGGCCTAAGCCAAGTACTAAGGGATGGTCCTAACAGTTTGGCTCTGTAGAATAAGACCAGAACATATGGATGATATGATCTGAGGGTCCCATTCCATAATCTGCAGAGGGTGTTTCTAGCTGGCCTACAGAGGGTGGTAGGTGGTTGGGTTCTAATACTAAGCTCAGGGGCATGGAGGACGATTCTGCCAGTGGTCCTGGCAGCCACGTGTTTGGCCTTACTCTTTGAGGTCCTTCCAATATTCTCTGAAGCTACTACAATTTCAGAGAGCCTAATTATTACAGAGGGTAGGTAGGTCACCTCTGAGGTCCATGCCCTTATGCTCGTTTTGAAGTATGCAGGGCTTACAGCCTTTAATTATCACATGCCTTCCTGGGTGAGGCCATAGTGGTGCCTTTGGCTTGGATGATTTGGGTTGTTGACTTAGTTTACAAGTACGATTTCCTTCCATTTCGGGGGCACCAAAATTTCCACCAATATTTTCTAGGTTTCACGGGGGATATTTCTCTTGTCACATTTGGTGAATTAAATTTCCCTCCAATTGGTTTCAGATTTTAAGGAAAAATTTCTGACAAATGTGTCATCATCTTGATTCCTGCATGATTGATTAAACATTTGAGAAGGTGTGCATTCGGTTTGCAATTCAAATTGAGATGTCTCAATGTATGACTGGCTACTTTTGTATCAGCAGGTTACTTCGGCTTAGAGGGGTTTCTTGGTATATAGGCTGTCATTATTGGTACATCACCTACCTCTTTTGGGCTATATATTTCCTTACTCGAGTAGAAGTTCCTCACTTCTTATTTTCTTCTTTTTTTTGCTCCTCTTATGCTATATAGTTCTCCTAGTTCCTATTTATTTCTTATCATGGTCTTTGTGTCGGAGTGATTTTTGATGATTTCTTGCAGCAGTCGTTTTCAAACTATCCTCAGGCGGGTGGTTTGTTTGAGTCTTTTTTTCCTCCATTCACGTTTGTTTTTCTTTAAGTAGCTTTTTAAATTTTTGAGGTAGGAGACATGGCTAATCAGAGTGCTGAAGTTAGGGTTGTCGAAGGAGGTTAAAGCTCCTTGGATGCTCATCTCAGCTGTGGTACCTTGGAGAAGGTGGAGAATTGGGGTGTGAAGTTCTTTTTACCTTCGTACGTCAAGGTTAAGGTTCCCAAACGAGGTGAGTAAGCTACCGACCACAGGAGGGGGAGATAATTGTTTTCCAAACCCAACTTAAGGCAAGTCTTCGTTATCCTCTCCCGAAGTTGATCACAAATTTGTGTGAGTTCACGGCATAGCCATGAACTGAATTTCATTGAACTCTTATTCTTATTTCAATGCATTTTTGTGAATGTGTGGGCTCTTGAAGATAGACCCCCGTTTTCTTCTCTTTATGCAATATTACAAACTCCACCTTGTTCTGAAGGGTTCATTCTACTTCTTACTACCTCGTACGACGAGCAGTAAGAAGTTCAATTTTACATTTGCCACTAAGGATAGTTGGAGACTTTGGAAAAGGAAATATTTTTTCATAAAGAAGCCGAGGTCATGGGTGGACATTTAAATGAAATGGGCTTCGATTATACTTGTGGCCGATGTTGGGGACCTTTTCAAACACCTTGCTAGGGCTCTCAAGGCTAGGTTCATGGAGTTTGATAGAATTGGCCTAACCTTTCTTCTACATGCAATTCATACCCTTTCCTTATTTGGTGAGACCTTATGGCCGAAAAAGTGCTTCAGGAGTTGGGTGTTGTGAAGGAACACTTAAATTGTTCTTGATATGCCCTAGCCGAGGATGGATTGGAAAGAGTTCGTAGTAGTTAAGCTTCTTCAGGAGGAGCTTCCTTATAAAAAACTTGTAGAGAATAAGTTCCATTTGTTTGTTTTGCTCTTTGCTCATCTTGTATTTGCACTGGTGTTTTCCCATTTTGCAGAGATGGGTGACAAGTCCACTAGCTACTATGAGAGTTTGTTACTCAGGCAAGCTAAGAAAGGGGAGTAAATGAAAAAGGGCAAAGATAAGAGGTCCCCTAACAGGAAGAAGGGGAGGAATTCTACTGACTTGAGCTTGAAAAAAGCTAGGGATGCTTCTTCTTTTACTCCTCTTCCTCCTAAAGTCATCAAGGGGGTAGCCGAGTAGCTAGAAGTTACCGTTCACTCAACTCCCATTGGTCCTTTCTCATCAACTGAAACCTTAGGCACTACATTGGCCATTTACAATGAAGATGAGGCTGAGGAAAAAAGGAGAGCAAAAGAGAAGGCGATCCTCATAGAGATTCTAGATTCTAGTGATTTTGGGGGTGATGTCGCCAAGATCGCTACTGAGGTCCCTATGCTAGGTTCGATGCTTAACCTTTCATATATGAATTTTTGTTTATTTACAATTTTGAATTTCAGAGTTGAATGGTTAAGGACCGGTGTGGTAACCGAACTACTTTGGGGTTGTGCAGGAGAGGCTGCTACGTTGGATTGGGTCTTTGATCACAAGAGCAAGTGATGTACTCGTGATTCAAAGACCCTTTAGGCAAGGTGCTAATGGAGCCATTCAAGTAGTTCACAGAGGACATGGACTTATTTTTTGAGAATTGCTAGAAGATGGTGCCTTAGATAGCTAGAGGCATTATGGCCAATGCCACTTTTCAATCTCTGATGGGGCCATGTCCAAATGAGGAGATTCTGGCTGCTTGGATTACGGAGTATGCTGCTTAATTGATTAACTTTGCTTTTCTAGTACTTAGGAAATATTTACACTTTCTAAGCTTTGGTCTCACCTTTTTTCCTTTTTCTTCCTAGATGCTTGTGTTTGGGGGCTACTTTTGAGCATGGTCTGCCAATCAGACTATGATCTTCTCTCAAGTAGTAAAGAACTTAGTGAGGACTAAGGATGCCTTGGCATCTTCTTGGCACAAGTTCGGGTAGTTTAAGAAGATTGCTGAAGAAGATGTATTGAAAACATGCCATGAGATAACCGAGGTGACATAGATGTTCTTAGTGGATTGTTCTTAGAAGATGGCTGAGTGTGGGCAGAAGTTGATTGCTTAGATCTCATCTAATCAGGCTCTCCGGGAGGAGAAAGAGGCCTTATCTTCTAAAGTTGATGCTATTTTGAAGGAAAAACAACAATGTGAGGCCGACATGGAGTAGATGAAGAAGTACAAGAAGAAGAAAAGAAAGGAAATGGATAATCTGTAAAAGGAGAAGGCAAAGTTCGATGAGATGATGACGGGGGCTTATTAGGATTGCTTTTGCCTAGTTCGACTTTAGGTCCAAAGCTATCATCTTGGCTTGGATCTATTTTTCCTTCAGGCCCTTGATATCTTATCAAGCCCTTGTTCAGCTTGGTCCAAGTAAGATTTCTTTGGGCTCTCTCGGTAAGGGACTCTGGAGAAGCAAACTTTAGAGGTGGAGATTACTAAATAAGGTGTCCCCAGAGAGCCTCAAGATGAGAATGCCGAGGCATAGCTTGGCCTTAGCCTTAGGTTTTTGTTTTCAGGTAGTTGTACTTATTTTTCTTGATGGCATTTTCCCCTAGCTGGACTTCCATTCTTCGCATCCTCTGAATACCCTGGATTGTCTTCGAGTTGAAAATTTCTTTGAGTTGTATTCTAGAGATGGGCATGCTTTAACTAATTTTAGGGATACTTGGATCCTCACTCGCCCTTTCCTTTGGGGATGTCTTCCAAAGTTTGCTTTGAACACAAGATTGAAATTTTTTTAAGTATGAGATTGTTATCATTTAAAAAGCACTTGTACATTTTTTTTTGGTAAAAGATCCTTAAAAACATTTTCTATACGTTTATCAGGCATAATACTTTGTCAAAGAGTCCTAATGCCAGGTATTCTTCAGTTCCACTCCTTTGGGTTCATTGAGCTTAAAGACTCTTGGTCAATTTTTTTTGTTGTAAGGTAAGGGCCTTCCCTGTTTGCCTGAAGTATGCCCTGGGATGGTTGCTGAGGTTCTAATTTGGCTGTCTAGAGTACTAAGTCCTAAACTTTTATTCCTTTAGGTTTGACTTTCATGTTTGCAGTAGTAGCAACTCATTGCTGAAAAGCATTTCTCCTGAGTTCTGCAGTTCTCTATACTCCTTGATTATGTCAAGTTTGGGTCATAGACTGATATCATTTTCTTTTCTGTCAAAGTCTTGTACTCATATAGAAGGGAACACAACTTTGTTAAGGATTAGAGCCTCTGCTCCAAAAGCTAGGGAGAACAACGTTTATTTAGTAGCTCTTACGGTAGTTGTTCGGTAGCTCCAAAGTACACTGGGGAGTTCACCGGGCCACTAACCCTTTGCCTCTCCAAGCCTATTTTTTAGTCCATCCTTTAAGGTTCTATTTGACACCTCTACCTATCCATCGCTTTGTGGGTGTGCCACTGGTGCGAAGTGTAACTTTATCCCAAGGTTGGTAGTAATTCTTGGAACCCTTTGTCAATGAATTGAGTGCCATTATTTACTACTAACAGCCTCAGATAGCTAAATTAACAAATGATGTTCCTCCAAATAAACTTCTACACCTCATTTGCCAATATTGTGGATAAAGGTTTAGCCTTTATTCACTTAGTAAAATAATCGACATCAATGACAATATACTTTACCACTTAGAGATCTGTTGGTAGATGTCCTATGAGATCAATACCATATACTAAAAATGGGCAAGGTTAGTTGCCCAATGTTACCAATCTGGAAGGCACCCTTTGCATGTGAGCATGCCACTGGCACTTGTCACAATGTTTGATAAGATGCCGAACATCTTTCCTAAGGGTAGGCCAAAAGCATCCTTGCTGAAGTAGTACTCCCATGAGGACGTCTGAGGGGGTGTGTGATCCATACATCCCCTCATGGACCTCTTTTATTACTAATTCTATATCCTATTCTTTGATGCACTTCTACAATGGGTTGGAATGTCCTTGTTTGCATAGCTGTTCTCCGATTAGGATGTATCTACCTAATCTTTGCCTTACTTCTATTGCTTCTTGAGGGTTGCTAGGTAGGAGGCCGCTTGTCTGGTTGTTCTTTAGTGGAGCTCTCCAACCACAGTCCATGGAAAATAAAAATAAGGTAGTGATACTTAGAGTGGCGAGCGGGTCAATGTGCTTCAGGGACTTTGCTAATGTGTTTGCTAAGAAATTCTCTTTCCGAAGTACCTTCTCAGTTTAGATTCTGTCAAACTTTTGATTGAGTTCATTTATTAGTTTGTGATATTTTACTGACTTCGGCTCCCTAACCTCGTATTCACCTTTTAATTGCCAAACTAAGAGCTTTAAGTCACTAAAGGCATGCAGGGCCCTCACTTTGACCTTTCGTGCTAGGTGGTGGCTCGCTATAAGTGCCTTAATCTTGGGAACATTTTTTGTGACCTAAAAACAAAATTCAATGGCTCTGGCAGCCACTATTCCTTGCCTCTCAGTACTATTCTCACGCCTTGGTGTTCTAATCTTGAGGCACTATCAATGAAAAGTGACCATCTCAGTTGCTCATCATCAGGAACCTCTTCATCTATGATGCGTTCTGGAAGTTCAGCAATAAAGTCTGCTAGTGCTTAGCCTTTTATTGCATTTCTTTGTTCATACATGATGTCATACTCGCCAAGCTTTATGCACCATTTAGATAACCGCCCCGAATGTTCTCCTACTAGCTCTTACTTGGATATCTCTTAGAGGTAAGTTTTTCCTTACTACAATAGCATGTCCTTGGAAGTAAGGTTGAAGTCTTATTTTAGGTGTAAGCAAGGCATATATTGCATTTTGCAAGGTTGGATACCCTACTTCAGGTCTATGCAAAGAGTTACTAACATTGTTGTGGGTTCGATTCTCACAGATGGCGCTAGATGATGCTCCAAGACATTTTCTATGTAAGGCATCCTTAGCTTTGGAAAATGTGTTGCCAAGAAGAAGTATCCATAGGACAGGTGAAAAGGGGGTGAAGGGTTTCCTGGAGTATTATCGGGGAGGGAGCCTCCGATGCCCAAACAGTAGGAGAAGATGTGAAGGAAGGGCGCAGAGAGTAAAGAATTTTTTCTATTGGTTGTTTACCTGGAAACCTACTGGGGGTATTTATAGGGTGATGGGATAGAAAGTCTTTTGGCTTTGTAGAATGAGATCAGAACACATGCATGATCAGATTTGGGGGTCTTTATTCCATGCTCTGTAAAGGGTGTTTCCAGTTGGCCTACAGAATGTGCTAGGCGGTTAGGCTCTGACACCAGACTCAGGGGCGTGAAGGATGAATCAGCTGGTAATCCTAACGGCCAAGTGTTTGGCCTTTCTCTCTAAGGTCATTCCAGTATTCTATGAAGCTACTATGAGTTTGTAGAGCCTAAATATTACCAAGGGTGGGTGGCTTATTTTCAAGGCCTATGCCCCTATGTTCATTCTGAAGTATTTGGGGCTTATGCCTGTCGACTATCACTAAGAATGAATTATTAGCCAATGACCCAGTACTAGGTTTCGCCTTAGATTGGAGCTATTATATTGCACCTATTACTCTTGGTTATGATAATATCCCTTCTATATAATGGTGATCCACAACAAACACACCAGATACTACTTACATATGTTCATCATCATACATTAAATTACTAGGCTAGCTATTATTAATCAACACATCAAAGAACATAGGATATATATAAAAAAGGCATAATCATATTAAACTAAAAGTAATTCTAATCACAAAATCATCCTATGGTTCATCTACTTTAAGTATGAGTAGGGAAATTTAGCTTGTAGTGTCATAAAATAAATACAACCAAAAAAAAAAAAGAAAAACTAGGAAAAGAAGTCTCCATATTTGAATTGCTTCTCCTAAAAAAAATCTTTGATTTAAAGTACATTAAACTGTGTTGATCATCGAAACAGCCTCTGACAGTCTTTTCCTATGAAAATCTTTCTTTGTTTTTATATATTTTCTACCTCCTCTTCTCTTTCTATCTTTCCTAGGTAGCCATTCGCTGTCCCCCTACTTGTTCTCATTGAAAACGTTAAAAATAGCTCAAGAAACCCTCACAGCATGCAAATAGGGTTTGTGACAGGCGTTTTTTATCAACACGGTTATGGACATGGGAATGTTCAAGACCGTGTTTGACTCCTAGAACATAAAAATCATGAACTTTAATGACACTTTTAGGAACATGGGCATGACAACAAACACGGAGATGCTAATGGTGTGTTTGAGATGACATGGGCATATACTAAGCCGTGTTTGCTCCAATTGTTGCCAAAACTCGCAATTTAGCTCCAAAACTTTTTAGAAATCCTTCCTAACCAAATTGAAGCAAAAATTTGAGCTCAAAATAAAGTATGAGCCAGTTAAGCACCAAATTCTAGCATAAACAGCTCAAAAGAAGAGCAAACAATAAGGAAAAATATATGAAAAACATAACTAAATGTGAGCATATCATATTTTTCTCCCATACTTGAAACTTTGCTTGGCCTCAAGCAAAACTCAAGAGAAAAATTTGAGATAGAAAATGAGAACTGTAAAACCATACTCCTGAGCAAAAGGTATTACAGAAAGGATTGATGTTTAAAGGTCTTGAGAAATTAACAAGACTACTAAGCATGCAACACTTTCAATCTAACACTTTTCAAAACAAAATAATTTAATGGAAACAATTCATTTTGAAGCTAGCAAGCCACATCATTAGAAACTTAAGGGAAAAATCAATGTTTCATGTAGAGTAAAAAGCACAAACCACACCAAGTCCAAGTTCACTATGCACAACCATTCAATTCACAGAACCATGGATTTGGGCATATAGTTGAAATTTCATATTCTTTCTTTTTTTTTCTTTTTTTTTTTCAAATACTTCTCTTCATGTGCTATCAACTTTTGTAGCGAGGGTACACTATGGGAACACTGTCTTTACCTACGCTAATTCTCAACACAATCCAAGATCAGCTTTGATCATACTCATGGTATTAGCATCTTTTCAAGCTATTATCAACTCTTGCCTTAAGAGAAGAGTCTAACCTATTTCAACACAAAAAATGGTAGAGTAGCATAGCTTCATCACATACTTTATGTATTATTCAATAATCAACCACAAATCCATCAACCAAACTTACCATTAGCCAACATAGAAAATCAAAACTTAACATGTTTTGTATAGTATACTAAACACAAAAGCTTGATGCAAAAATAGCTTCTAAAGACCATTTTCTGCTAGCTGTCTAATGAATCACAAAAACATTTCAAAGAGCATTTAAGCACCAAAGTGAAAGATTTCAAGAATCACTTACTTGATCTTAAGTTTTGAACTCAAGACATTAAAGTAACAACCACTCTCTAATAATAAGAACATGCTCAATAGTACGATTAAAAAATAATTAAGTTACAAAAAGTTAAAAATTTTTAGAAAAGTCACTTAAAATATATTCAAGAAGAAACAAGATTAATAAGGGGCTTAAAAATAATAATACCCATTCCACACCTAAATTGTACATTGCCATCAATGTACCAACATGAAGAAGATAATGAAAAAAAGGGGTGATTGAAACTAATACCGCCCATGAAAAAAAATTAGTTGCTTGTTGTGCATGTTGGCATTCTAAATAAAAAAGGTTGATCGAACTTCGGGTTCAGATTAAAGGCTTCCAAAAAAATAAAAAAGATGGTCAATGACAAAAATACAAAGAAAGAAACCAGGATATATAACAACTAAAATGAATCATAACAAAAGCAAAGTAGGAGTAACAGATGCTCCAATAACAAGTCAGACATAACTAAATAGAATAAAAGAAACTAAAGTGATGGGTCCATAATTAAACATGATAAAAAAATAAATTTGTTACCACCTCACAAAATGGGAGAATTACAGGTGTGTCATAATGGCTAAAAACCATTATATTGTGTAATTCTCACCATAGTGATTAAAGTGTTGGTGGTAAAAGGCATGATCAACACCTCCTTAAAAGTGTTCCAAGTTAGTAACTTGGCGCCCAAAAAAAGCCTAAAGGATTGCTTGTTTGTCAAGCAACCTATGGACTTTTTTGTAAGGTTTTGGAAATTTGGGTACTCAATTGCAAAACTCTCAAGAAGGAGACTTGGAGAGTTATGGGGTGGATATAAATGGTATGAACGTGCTATTGGAGGACCAAATTACTCATGGAAGACAAGTTTGGACAAAGGAAACACTAAAGGCAATCAGGACCTAAATGTCCTAGTGTAAACCTTAAGGTGTTCAAGCTGTTGACTTAAGTCTAAGGGTGGAATTGTGGGGTTATCCCACAATGGTGGAGGCAGCCAAGACTTGACAATTAGTCAAAAAATATGGGCACATGTGTACCAATGAGTTTAATGCAAAGAAACCATAATTAGTGAGAAAGAAAATTACATAAAGCAAGGCTAAGCTTGTTAAGTGTGTTTTGTGCCCTTAAGCTCATTTAAGGCCATTTAAGTGGCCAAATCACTTATCCCTCTATCATTTTCGTCCTCCCCCAGCCCAGGAACACAGCCATACTTCCTCCATAGCCACCACACCTTCAAACTTGCAATTGATTGAAATTGAAGGCAAAAGGAAGCAATTTGAAGCAAAGTAAAGCTATTTCTTGGCTACTTCAAGGATCAAGCTTGATTTTCGGCCTACCCACTTTAGTAAGGGTTCTCTTGCTCTCATGGACTATTTTCTGAAATTTACAAACATCCATGGAGCTAGGGCTAAGCTTGGAAGAGAGCCAATGAGCCTGATGAACCAGGCTTAGTGAGGGGAGTGCACTTATTAAAGGTTTTGTGACCTAGTGTGAAGTGTACAAAGATGGCAGTGAAATGAGAGTTTCTAAAGCCCAAAGTTAGTACTAACTAGTGTTAAAATCCTCCTAAGACCAAGCATTAGCTTGAGGAGGGCTGCCATAGTGATTTGGTTATGTTTATTATGTGTTTTATGGACTGACCTATGGTATATGCTGCTGCCACATTTCATGTGTTTGTTGTTTGTGTTTGGTTGCTGCATTTGGTTGCTATATCTTGTATATATGCATTATGGTTTTTGTGTTTTAGTGTCATTGGATGCAGGTTTTAATGATGGTTACATTGCCTATTGAATCCAAGGGCTACCCTTACTAAGTTTCTCAATGAAACTTATTCCCCTCAATTCTGTCATTTCAGGTCCAGCAGAAAGATCTCATTCAAAATAACCTTTGTGGTTTGATTTTTAAGCTGAAATTTCAGGTACATGAACTTCCATATGTCTAGTTATGATCCGGAAATTTTAGTGATTTTAGGAGCACATTTGGTATTTTTTATGGTGGTACTTATTGTGTTGTGCAGCAGCTGTCCAGCATCCTATTTTTGGAGTCCATTGTGTCTCAGGACCTCCTGTAACCTAGCATGTGTATTTAGCTGAGTGAAGACCATATTGCAGTGATTGTATGCATGTACATGTAGTGTATGTAAAATGAGGCAAGTATGTGAATATTTGAGTAATGTTTTGGCTATGTAAGTGATGTGGTGCAAAGCTGCCTAAGTGTGAATGATGGGCTACTTACTTGTAAATTCTGTTTTGGCCACATAAAGTTGTTAAAAGAAAGGTAGTGTAATTCCTATGTGTAATGGACATACATGGGATAGCCTTGGAGGGCTTTCCCCTTGTGAATGAAGTGTTTGCATGGTTTGGAAAAATTGTATGGGCAAAATGGTCCAAAAGTTGCTAGAATTTTGACTCTGGATCTAAAGTTTAATATCTCCCTGTGCAGAGTCAATCTTGGTATGAAATTTTGACCACACCTAGAGGACATCTAGATGGTTAACTGGGCTTTGGGAATTTCTAGATTTAGAGCCATATAGCCAAAGATATGACATTGTAAATTTGGCTGAGTTACTGTTCATTTGGTCAGAATTTTGTAGCCAACTTAAAAAATCCATAACTTGGTCCATAGGTGGGCTATTGATGTAAAACAAAATTCCTTGGTTTTCTCTAAGTCTCTACTTAATAATGGAGCAAGGAAAATGGGGGGGGGGTATGTGCCTAGAATGATACAGTTTATTCGGAGAAGTTACAGGTGCAGTAGCTGGTCACTAGAACTTAACAAGATTGCCTAATGTGTGGAAGCCAAAACTAAGACTTGTGCTAGTGTTTTCCTTCTTAGCTGCCATAGTGTGCATAAATGTATTTACATATATGCATGTATTTACATAGTGATCAAGAGGGTCACTTGAGTATGTACACTAGGGGTGTTGTTCTGATGACCTACAGGACACACCAAACCTGGGAGTTTAAGTGCACAGTTTTGGCACCATAACTGGACTACCCCGGAGTGGGTAACAGAAGTTGGTATCAGAGCATGGTTTATACATGTACATAGCATATAGTTGCATTGTATGCATCTACATATGTGAACTCAGTTTGGTCAGCTGCTAGTGTGAAGTACCGTTGAAATATCTATGATCTTTATATGTGCTTTATGATGGATCATCAATGTAGGGAATTAAACATGGTTGCCACAAGGAGAGGGGAACCACCTCGAAGGCCTCCTATTGATTCTGGGCAACAAAGAAATGAATAGAATAGAGGGAATCAAGGGCAACAGGGGGTGCCAAACCTTGAAGTGCCTCAGGTTTGGTTAGAGCTTCAGAGGAACTTAGCTCTAATCAATGAAAACTTAATGAGGCTGATTCAAGGACAACAGCAAGAAGTCCAAGTAGCTCTAGCATAACCAGTTCGGGAAGCACAGCAACAACCAGAAGAGGATACCAGGAACACATCTGAATATGTTCCTTTTGGAAGCTTAGAAGACACAAATGATGAAACTGTTGAGGAGGAAGATGAAGATAGGAGAAATCCAAGAGGAAGAAGACTAAGGCCTGAGATTGGTCAAGTATCCAGGACCAATCCCTCAGCTTATGCTCATTCCTCCACTAGGAATGAGATTGAGGATGGCTATGAGAGAAGATCCAGGAGAAGGCAGAGAGATCATAGAGATCATAGAGAGCATCACCATACTGAGGGCTCTCATAGATCCAGGAGACATAGATTAGAGGATCTCTATGGCCTAGATGAGGTTAGACTATTGGAGAGGTTCCAAGGCCTAAGACCTCTATAGTTTGATGGAAAAGCTGGGCCAGAGAGAGCTGAGGAGTGGTTAATCTTCATTGAAAAAATGTTTGAGAGGATGCCACTCTGCTCCACCAAGAGAGTGTCACTGGCTACCTACAATTTGGTAGGCAGTGCAGAGATGTGGTAGAGAAACACCAGAGATAGGTATGCTTTCCAGAAGGGGAGAAGGCCAGGAAGAGATATTGAGATGACCTGGCCAGAGTTCACACAGCTGTTCCAGGAACAGTACATCGGTGATGCCAATAGGGATATGAAGCAAGTTGAATTTGCTGCTCTAAGGCAGGACAACCTCAGTGTCCTAGGGTATGAGCACAAATTCAATCAATTGGTGACTTATGCTCCTCAGTATCATGGACTGGAGGAGTTGAAGGCCAAAAGATTTGTTAGAGGCCTAAGGTCAGACATTAGAAAGGCTATTAGACCTTTTGGAGCAGTTACATACTATGAAGTAGTGTAGAAAGCTCTATTAGTAGAGCAAGAGGAGTATGAGACTAAGTACTTTCCCTGTGGACCAGGGGAAAGTAGTCAGGCAGGAGGCAAGCAAAAGAAGCCACCACATGGCAAGGGAATTGCCAAGAGTTCCCATTTTGGTGGTGAGGGCAAGGTTAAGGGGAAGTTCCCTGGCCTAAGGTGCCTTAAATGCAAGAAGTTTCATGGAAAGAAACCTTGGTATTTTGACACCTAAGCAATGTCTAAGATGTGGATCCATGGATCATTGGATCAAAGACTGCCCATAGGCTCAAAGGAGGCTAGGAGACCAAGGTCCAGTAAGGCCTATTGGGGCAGGACCTAGAGGGGGAGTGTTATGGACCTCCTAGTAGTCAGCACTCCCGAGAAAGGTAAAATGTTCTAAATTAAGTTTAGAACTTTAATTTCAAGGTTACAAAGCTAGAATAAAGGAGTTACAAAAATTCACTAAGTTCCAAGAAGGTTTAAGCATTAGATGAGGAGCAGGGGCAAAATGGTAATTTTGCATCCTGAGTAACCGGGCGGGGTCCTGAGTGTGTTAAGTTAAGTTTTGTAACTTAACCTTTAACCTTAACTCAAACTTGAAACAATAACAAGAATTAATGAAGAAATGAGCATGTGTTAAAACATGGGGGTTTATGTGTTTAAGGGTTGTAACTTGGGTGGCTTACGGGGTTGAGTGAGGGTTTAAGAAGGGAAAGGTGGCTAATGGCTGCCATAACCACGTTTTCCCCTCTCAAGCACTCATTTCTCTCTCAATTCAAGCTAGAAATCAAGTGATCTTGATTCCTAGAGTTGCCATCCAAAGATACCAAGTAAGAGGAACTTGTTTCAAACTAGGAAACAAAGTTTGGAGGCTTGGAAGCATGATTTCTCTACTCCCCTATTTTTGATACGTGGTAAGCATGGTGTTCTTGGTTAATTCTATGTTATTTGAGTGATTTGAGGCTTGGGTTTTGGTTAGACAGGAAGATTGTGATGTTTGGTGCTTTGGTTTTGATTGGAACTTAGGTGAGAATTTCTTGCACTTGGTTGCTTGAAAAGAGGAGTGATTCTAGCTTGTATCTTGGAGTTGAGGTAAGAGAGTAGTGTTTTTAAGCTTGAACAATGCTTGTGGCTTGAGTTTGTTGTAAGAAATTGATTGAAATTAGCCATAGCATTGAGTATGAGTTTTGGTTGAATTGTGGTGAACTATGAGGTTTGAGGAGGATTTGATGATGTTACAGAGCATCATTAATGGCATTGTAGTAGTTGGTTATGTTCCTTGCAACATGAACTATATGTGTGTGAAGTTTGGTGGCTTTTTATGCATATTTGATATGTGTACTAAGTAGCCAAAGGTCATAGCAGCAAAATGTGTGCCAATTCTACAGTTTCGCAAATTGGCGACGCGTCGCCAAAACAACATTAGAGACCTGATTTTGTTTTTAGCATAACTTTTCGCTCGAGTGTCCGATTGAGGTGATTCAAAGTTCCACGTGAAGCTAAGAGGGAGTACTATCAATTCCAAGTTTTAGAAACATCTAAAATTCCCAGATTTAAAGTTGTTTTGAATCAAAGTGAGGATAATTTTTTAAAGGCAGAATTTTGCACATTTTGCTAGGATGATTGAGGTGAGTCCGAAGGAGGTCCTTTGGGTACCTTGGCCCTCAAGTATGCCGGGGGTACTTCGAGACTTCCTGAAGTCCCTCGAGAAGTGGGAGTTTCCTTGAGTTTTGAAAAGTTTTGAGGTTACTTGTTGAGTAAGCAAGGAAACTAAGTTGCAAGCGAATATAACCAAGTGTCATGGGCTTGAGGTGTAAGTTTTAGAACCCTTGGCAACCTGGCAGTGTTGGAAATCACGGGGTTGTAAGGAGAGGCTTCAAATGCACCAAGGTAATGAGGTTTAATAACCTAGTTACATAATTCTCACCACAATTCCCCTGCATAACAAAGTTAAGGAGAGGTTATATAATAAGTCAGGAGTAAGCTAAGGCTTACGAGGCACAAGTTGAGAGCTAGACTTGTGAGCCACGGAGTGACGCCCGTGAGAAAGTAAGAAAATTATGTGAGGAGTGGTCCTTCGGGATCCGAGCATGCATATCCATATATTTACATATATGAGAGGTCCCTCACACTGTGAGAGCTAGCAGAGAGTATGCATGAGTTATTTCATATCTATCCACAGTTTTACTGTGGGTACATGAGGTTACCCCTTACTGAGAATCTTGGATTCTCACCCTTACTGTTTTGTTGTGCAGATACAGAAAGAGTTGGGCCGAGTGACCGTTGAGGGTTACTCTGGTAGTAGTTTTTGGTGCATAGGTAGAATACCTGAGTTTTGATGATTCTAGTACTTATTGTTTGGATGCTTTTGGTCTTGCACAGTACTAACTAAATTGCTCATTGGTTACAGAGCCTAGTGCACATTGGACACAGTCAGGCATAGCTAAACCTAGTTGGATCCAGAGGAGTCTCTAACGCTCGCCACTGGGATTCACATCCAAGGTGGGAGTTAGTATGAGAAGATGTTAGTAGAGGATTTTGTATGTGTACATAGCACTCTAGTTGCCTCCTTAGTTATGAAATGAAGAGTCATGGACTCGAGGATTGCTTTCTGGGCGGGGGCATTAGCTACTATATGTATGAATGCTCACGCATGTTGCTATGTGTAGTTAACTCATATAAAGGTTGATTTGTATGCTTTGACTGCTCTACTTGTTTTATATGAAAAATTGTGGGCACATTAACATTTTATGGTTTTAAATAACCCGTCAAAGCATAAAGAGCATGCATATTGCATATTCTAGGATAATCAACTAGTGACATGGATTTAATCCGCGCACATATCAATGAGTACCAACTGCAATCCGTCGTGAGACCAAGTTCTCACAGGTGTCCTGGGCAGGGGCCAGGGACGGCCGTGTCAGGGAGCACCTAGGGAAGGACAGTAGTGGCCAGTTCCTCTAGTGCCTCAACCTCCAATGCGGAGAGCTGGCAGAGTCTTCCAAGTGGAGAGGCCAAAGACATCAGAGTAGGGAAGAGCACTAAGAGGTAACATTTACCTTAATGGTATGCCTGTTAGTGTTCTGTTTGATATTGGTGCATCTATGTTTATAGTGTCTAGGAAATTTGTTAATGCCATGAAATTGCCTATTGAAATCATGCCTAGGATATCCTTAGTGAGAACAGCAGGTAGTCAATGTCTTTTCACTAATGACCTAGCTAAGGATTGTGAGCTAGTACTAGGAAAGACTAAGGTTATCACTAATCTGCTAGTGTTGGACATTCCTAAGTATGATTTAGTGCTAGGTATGAATTGGCTTGCTATGCATAACATAAGAATTGATTGTGCTAAAACGGAAATCACATTGCCTGATGGTGAAGTGCATGCATTAGTGAATTCTAAGGAATTAGTGTATGAAATGCATGGCATGGAGCTAGAGGTACTAGATGAGATACTTGTGGTTTCTGAGCATGATTATTTTTATGCATTGAATCAATTGCACTGTGAAGAAGAAGTGGATGGAATACCTATAATGAGAGACTTTCCACAAATCTTTTCGAAAGACTTGCCAGGTATTCCTCCACTAAGGGAAATTGAATTTGAGATTAAGTTGCAACTACGAGCAAGTCCAATATCCATACCTCCTTACAAAATGCCAATCACAGAGATGAATGAGCTCAAGAAACAACTTGATGAACTTCTTGAAAAAGGATTCATAAGGCCAAGTGTTTCACCATGGGGAGCTTCTGTTCTCTTTGTGAAAAACAAGGATGGATCGTTGAGACTATGCATTGACTACAGAAAGCTTAATGCAGTGACTATTAAGAACAAGTATCCACTCCCTAGGATTGAGGATCTGGGAGCTAAGATCTTCTCTAAGACAGATTTGGGATTCAGATACTTCCAATTGAGAGTAAAGGAAGAAGATATTCCTAAGACTACATTCAAGACCAGATATGGGCATTATGAGTACACAGTCACGCCATTCGGTTTGACTAATGCCCCAGCTGCCTTTATGGACGTGATGAACAGGTGTTATGGCCCTTCTAAGGGGAGGTGCAGTTGAGGAAGGTAAAGTGTGTTAAATTAAGTTTAGAAGCTTAATTTAAGTTTACATAGCAAGAATAGAGAAGTTTAGCAAAGTTCACTAAGTTCCGAGAATAATAAGCACTGAACAAAGTTCAGGGGCAACATGGTAATCTTGCATCCTGAATAGTCGGGACGAGTCTCGAGTGTTTTAAAATGAATTTTTAGAGCTTAACTCTCAACCTTAACTCAAACTTGAAAAATAGACAAGAATTTAATCAAGAACTACTAAGTTACAAAGATGGGGGACCTAATTGCATTAAACTTGAAACCTTGATGATCTTGATGCTAAGTGAGGGTTTAAGAAGGGAAAGAGAAGGGGAGGCTGCTATAATCACGTTCTTAACCTTCCCTTACTCATTTCTCTATCAAATTAAGCTTGGAATCAAGTGATCTTGGTGTCAAGAGGTGCAATTCAAGGTGGTTAAGCTTGGAGAAGTGATTTTCAAGCTTGGAATCATGTTTTTGAAGCTTGGAAGGGTGGTTTTCTCCATCCCCTATTTTTGAACGAGGTAAGAGTTGTGTTCTTGATTGAATTCATGCTATTTAGTTGGTTTGAAGCTTGGGTTTTGGTTAGAGAATGTAATTTTGATGTTTAGTGCGATTGTTTTGATTGGAATTTAGGTAGAACTTTGGTGAGCTTGGTTGAACGAAAAGAGGCTTGATTCTTGCTTGTTTCTTGGAAGTTAAGGTAAGGGAGTTGTGTTTTTAAGTTCATGGAATGCTATTAGCTTGGATTTGCTTGAGAAATTTGAGTGGTTTTAGCTAAGGCATTAAGGAAACGTTTTGGTTGAATTATGGTGGACTAGAGGAATTGGGAGGATTGGATTGATGTTACAAGACATCATAGCTTAGCTTTTGATAGTTGGTTATGTTCTATGCAACATGTACTATGTGTGTATGAAATTTGGAGGCATTCCATGCATGTTTGATATGCGTGGGAAGTGTCTGAAGTTCATAGCAGCAAAATCGGGGTTTTCTGGGCATTTTGCAGGTTTGGAGACGCGTCGCCAATCCCCACGAGTTCCCACGACGTGTCGCCAATCCTGAAAAATGTCCCAGAACGTCGACAACTGTGGCGACGCGTCGCCGAGACAGCTTTTGACACCCGGTTTTGTTTTCAGCATAACTTTTCGCTCGGGTGTTCGATTGAGGTGATTCAAGATTCCACGCGAAGCTAAGAGGGAGTACTATCACCTAAATATTTTAAAAACACTTAAATTGTCCTAGTTTTAGATTTATATTAACTCAAAGTGAAGGCAAGTTTTTAAGGAAACTATGTTGCAAATGAACATAATTAGCTACCACTAGCTCAGGTGAAAGGTTTAGAACCCTTGTCAGCCTAGCCGTGCCATAGCCACGAGGTCACAAGGCGAAACCTTGTTCATCTAGTCTACATCAACGGGGCCCTGTGGCCTAGTCTACAAAGTCCCACCATAATTCCCCTGCATAACAACTATGGGAAGGCTACATGATCGTTTGCGGTAAGCTTCGGCTTGCTAGGAGCGGGTTTAAACTCGCTAGGCACGGAGTAATACTCTGTGAGGAGGACTACTTGAGGAGAGGTCTTTGGCCTAGTTATATATGCATATATAATAGCACCCTCGTGCTGTGTGAGCTCGCAGCAAGAGTCCTAGGTTTTTCTTGCAGGTGACAGTACTAACTAGTATCTTCCTTTGGCTGCAGAGCCTAGTAGCACTTGGCAAAGGACTTTTGGGACTCGCCACTGAGACGTGTTTCCAAGGTGGGAGTTAGGTTAAGAGATCTCAGTAGAGTCTTGTATCTATATAGTACTTTAGTTTGCCTCCATAGTCTATGTTATGAGGAGTCCTTGACTCTAGGATTGCTCTTGGGTGAGGGCATTAGTCTACTCTATGTATGAATGTTCTCACGAGTTGTTATGTGTAGTAAACTCACACAAATGTTGATTTTTGTATGCTTTGGCTATTTTTATTTATTTTGTGTAGGAAATTACTCAGCTGAGTTAATGTTTTAATGTTTTATGGTTTAATAAACCAAGTCAAAGCATAAGAGCATGCATATTCCATATTCTAGGTTAATCAACTAGTATCACGGGATTTAATCCGCACACATACACAACTAGCCAATTGGAATCCACCGTGAGACCAACTCTCGCAGGGCTTCCTGGGCAGGGGCACGAGCGGTCGTGTCAGTTTTTGGTATCAGAGCTTAGGACACATTTCATAGATATTGGAGGCTAAGACTGAGATCTAGTTGGAAAGTCCAAGTGCTAGGAAGTTAGTACTGACCAACATGTGGGGAATGTTGTCTAGCTGTAGTTGCAGGTTGTTATGGTTGACACTAGGTCAGGAGCTTCAAGTTGAACTAGGGAACCTGGTGAAGGTTCTAGTGACCCCGTTGTGGCAAGGCTGGATGAGATATCCAGGGTATTACAGGGACTAACAAAGACTATGGCCCAAGTGTTACAGGGTATGAACACCTTTGTGACTGAGATGTTCAGGGATTATGAGGATAGAGGTGTTGTCCAGGAGGAGAATGACCCACAACAGGAGCAGGAAAGGCATGCTTAGCAACATCAAGTGCCTAGAGCTCATGGACGTAGAAATCAGGTTCATGAGGAGGAGAAGAGCCAGAGATGATGGAGGCTCCAAGGAGGGGAGGCACTCCACATCAGATGAGATTGTTGGAGAAGTTTAAGACTGTTGATCCACCGAGCTTTGATGGGACAGGTGATCCTGACAGAGCAGAGGATTGGTTGTCCAGGATGAACAGACTTTTTACTTGTGGTGGTTATGAGTCAGAGCAGAAGATGACTTTGGTGCCTTTCTTTCTGAGAGGAAGGGCTAGTCTATGGTGGGATGATGTGATGGAGTTGCCGAGGGAAAGTAATGGTACTCATCCAGAGCATAAGAGAAAGGTGCTCAAGTGGTCAGACTTCGAGAAGAAGTTCAGACAAGAGTACATCAGTGAAGCTACACAGGATCAAGGAGGATTCAGTTTGAGAATCTAACACAGGGAGAGATGTCTGTGCGAGAGTAAGAGCAGCTCTACTTTTCACTTATCCGGTATGCTCCATATATGATGGGCAATGATGAGTTGAAAGCTAAGAAGTTTTTCCAAGGTCTGAAACCTGTACTTAGGAGGTATATGGCGACAGTGGATATCAGGAGCTATCGCCAGGTGGTTCAGAAGGCATTGGCCTTAGAAAGGGAATTTGAGGATTCTAGGACATCTAGCAAAAAGGTGGAAGTTGGACTAGCCAACTTAGGAAAAAGTGCAGGGAAGCGACCAGTGGTGGGGAACCAAGATCCATCCAAGAGAAGGAGGACAGGTTTGTTTCCTAGATGTAGACGATTTCATGGTGGAAGACCATGTACTATGGGGACAGATGCTTGTAATATCTGTGGTCAGAGAGGACATTGGGCGAGAGAATGCCCAAGGGTTCGACCGATGACAGGTCTGCCTCAAAATTTGCCTCCGGTACCCCTTGCTATAGGGAATCGGCCTGGTGTAGCCGCAGCAGCAATTGACTCGAGAGTTTTCGCCCTGACGAATCAGGTGGCCAGAGAACCACCCGCCGTTCGAGGTAATTTTACTTTTCAGAACGGTAGTGTTAGAGTGCTTTTTGATACGGGAGCTACTCTATCAATGATATCTTCTGGCTTGGTAGATAAGTTTAAATTGCAGCGAGAAATCTGGGGTGAGTTGAGACTCATCAGGACTGCAGGGAGGGGTTTTATTGTGACCAATGAGGTGGTTACTAGGTATCCCTTGCAGTTAGGTGATCATGATTTTTGCTGTGAGTTATGGGTGATAGAGCTGAGGTCTTATCATCTAATGCTGGGAATGGATTGGTTGAGTAAGCACAAGGCACAGATTGATTGTGTGAATCACTCAGTTGACATTACTGATGCTCAAGGAGCTAGAGTGACTTGCATAGGAGGGTTGGCATCTAGTGCTAAGAGTTTACACCTTAGACTTATAGATACCATCCCTTTAGTTGGTGAAGAAGAGTATTATTCGTTGATTGGAGTGGCTATAGAGGAGGAATTGGGGAGAATTCCTGTAGCTAATCAGTTTCCTGAGGTGTTTCCAGTAGAGTTACCTGGGTTACCACCTAAAAGGGATACTGAGTTTGCAATCCATCTGCAACCAGGGGTTGAACCTATTTCCATACCACCTTATAGGATGTCAGCTCCTGAGATGGATGAATTAAAGAAGCAGTTGGAGGAACTGCTAGGGAAAGGCTTTATAAGGCCTAGTGTGTCACCGTGGGGAACTCCTGTGTTATTTGTGAAGAAGAAAGATGGAACTTTCAGACTGTGAATTGATTATAGGAAGTTGAATGCAGTGACAATTAAGAATAAGTATCCACTTCCTAGAATTGATGATCTATTTGACAGACTCAGAGGAGCAAAGGTGTTTTCCAGAATTGATCTTCTGTCTGGGTATTTTCAGATCAGAGTTAAGGAAGAAGATATTCTGAAGACTTCTTTCAGGACGAGGTATGGACATTATGAATATACAGTTATGCCTTTTGGTGTAACGAATGCTCCAGCAGTATTTATGGAAGCTATGAATCGGATCTTTAAGCCATTTTTGGATCAGTTTGTTGAAGTTTTCATCGATGATATTCTGGTATATTCACAGTCTACATCAGAGCATGAGAATCACCTTAGAACAGTTTTGCAAGTGCTGAAGGATAATCAGTACTATGCAAAGTTGTCTAAGTGTGATTTTTGGTCTGAGAAGATTCAGTTTTTGGGACATATCATCAGTGCTCAAGGGTTGTCAGTTGATCCTGAAAAAATTCAAGCAGTAGTTGAGTGGAAGAGACCAACTACAGTTACAAAGGTCAGGAGTTTCTTGGGTTTGGCAGGTTACTACAGACGTTTTATAGAGAAATTCTCCGTGATAGCTACACCGTTGACAGCATTGACTAAGAAGACTCAGAAGTTTGAGTGGACACCGAAGTGTGAAGAAGCTTACATGAAGTTGAAGGAAAGATTGACTAGTGCACCTATACTTGTCTTACCAGATCCAGACAGAGCTTTTACAGTTTATACAGATGCATCTGGTTCAGGTTTGGGATGTGTGTTGATGCAGGACAGTCAGGCGATTGCTTATGGTTCAAGACAGCTGAGGCCTAATGAGTTGAACTATCCTATTCATGATCTTGAGCTGGCAGCAGTGATTTTTGCACTGAAGTTATGGAGACATTATTTGATGGGGAGATCGTTCAGAATCTTCACCGATCACAAGAGTTTGAAATATTTATTTACCCATAAGGATCTGAACATGAGACAGCGACGATGGATTGAATACATCAAAGATTATGATTGTTTGATTGAATACTGTGCTGGTAAAGGAAATGTGGTAGCAGATGCTTTAAGCCGGAAGTACACAGGAGTGATCTTATCCAAGGATCAGGTTACAGACTCCTCTAAAGGAGTATTGAGGGACTGTTTCTTAGCTTTGCATGAATTATGGCAAAGTCGAGAAAAATCCCTAGTCTACATTTTGGAAGTTCAGTCAGCTTGGTTAGTCAGAGTCAGAGAAGCTCAGTTAAAGGATCCGTTACTGAAGAAGCTTTTAGGAGAAACGAAGTTTGGCACTTTGAGGAAGGAATTCAGATACAAGGATGGAATACTGCATGATGGAGATCGACTTTATGTACCGAATATTGTGGGACTTAGGCAACAAGTCCTATAGGAGGCACATAGTAGCACTTTGAGTATCCACCCTGGTGTTAGTAAGATGTATCAAGATTTGAAGACACATTTTTGGTGGCCAGGATTGAAGAGAGATGTAAGAGGACATGTGGCAAAGTGTTTGACACGTCAAATGGTTAAAGCTGAACATTAGAAACCAGCAGGCACACTACAGAGTTTACCTCTGCCAGTGAGGAAGTGGGGATCCATTACTATGGATTTCCTAGTAGGGTTGCCGAATACCCGAAGTCAGCATGATGCTATATGGGTAGTGGTAGACAGATTAACAAAATCGGCACACTTTATACCAATCAGAATCACTTATACATTGGAGAAGTTGGCTCAGTTGTATCTCAAGGAGATTGTAAGACTACATGGGATATCAGATCAGATTATATCTGACAGAGATCCTCGATTTACATCACAGTTTTGGAATGTTTTCAAGAAGCATTGGGAAGTAAAGTTAGTGTCAGTACTGCTTTCCATCCTCAGACTGATGGGCAATCCGAGAGAGTGATTCAGACATTGGAGGACATGCTACGCATGTGTGTTATTGATTTCAGAGGCGATTGGGATAAGCATTTACCACTAATCGAGCTTGCTTATAATAACAGTCATCAAACTGTTATTAGAATGGCGCCCTATGAAGCTTTGTATGGGAGACGGTGTATGACACCTCATTGTTGGGCAGATCCAGCCGACAGAGTAGTTATTGGACCTGAAATCATAGCTGACACTACAGCAAAGATTAAGTTGATCCAGCAACGAATCAAGACAGCCAATGACAGGCAAACCAAGTATGCAAACTTGAGGAGAGGAGACTTAAATTTTGAAGTTGGCGATAAAGTACTTTTGAAAGTATCACCCATGAGAGGAGTTAGCCGTTTTGGGCAAAGGGGCAAGTTAGCTCCTAGGTATATTAGACCTTATGAAGTGTTGGAGAAGGTGGGGAAGGTTGCTTATCGGTTAGCATTGCCACCTAACCTATCTCAGGTACATAACGTGTTTCACGTTAGTATACTCAGAAAGTGTACAGTGGAACCTGGACAGGTAGTTAATCCTTTAATGATACCCGTTCAGGAAGACTTGACCTATGAGGAGAAACCAGTTCAGATATTAGATAGGCAAGTCAAGAAACTGCAGACTAAGTGGATTCCGATGGTCAAGATCCTTTGGTCTAACCATAGTGAGGAGGAAGCTACCTGGGAGACGGAGCAGGATATGCTAAAAAGGTATCCTAGTATTTTTCCGGAGTTGCAACGGAATTTGGGGGACCAAATTCAAGAAGGAGGGGAGAATGTTATGGCCCTTCTAGGGGGAGGTGCAGTTGAGGAAGGTAAAGTGTTTTAAATTAAGTTTAGAAGCTTAATTTAAGTTTACATAGCAAGAATAAAGAAGTTTAGCAAAGTTCACTAAGTTCCGAAAAGAATAAGCACTGAACAAAGTTCAAGGGCAAAATGGTAATTTTGCATCTTGAATAGCCGGGATGAGTCCTGAGTGTTTTAAAATGAATTTTTAGAGCTTAACTCTCAACCTTAACTCAAACTTGAAAAATAGACAAGAATTTAATCAAGAACTACTAAGTTACAAAGATGGGGGGCCTAATTGCATTAAACTTGAAACCTTGATGATCTTGATGCTAAGTGAGGGTTTAAGAAGGGAAAGAGAAGGGGAGGCTGCCATAATCACGTTCTCAACCTTCCCTCACTCATTTCTCTCTCAAATTAAGCTTGGAATCAAGTGATCTTGGTGTCAAGAGGTGCAATTCAAGGTGGTTAAGCTTGGAGAAGTGATTTTCAAGCTTGGAATCATGTTTTTGAAGCTTGGAAGGGTGTTTTTCTCCATCCCCTATTTTTGAACGAGGTAAGAGTTGTGTTCTTGATTGAATTCATGCTATTTAGTTGGTTTGAAGCTTGGGTTTTGGTTAGAGAATGTAATTTTGATGTTTAGTGCCATTGTTTTGATTGGAATTTAGGTAGAACTTTGGTGAGCTTGGTTGAACGAAAAGAGGCTTGATTCTTGCCTGTTTCTTGGAAGTTAAGGCAAGGGAGTTGTGTTTTTAAGTTCATGGAATGCTATTAGCTTGGATTTGCTTGAGAAATTTGAGTGGTTTTAGCTAAGGCATTAAGGAAACGTTTTGGTTGAATTATGGTGGACTAGAGGAATTGGGAGGATTGGATTGATGTTACAAGACATCATAGCTTAGCTTTTGATAGTTGGTTATGTTCTATGCAACATGTACTATGTGTGTATGAAATTTGGACGCATTCCTTGCATGTTTGATATGTGTGGGAAGTGTCCGAAGTTCATAGCAGCAAAATCGGGGTTTTCTGGGCATTTTGCAGGTTTGGCGACGCGTCGCCGAGACAGCTTTTGACACCCGGTTTTGTTTTCAGCATAACTTTTCGCTCGGGTGTCTGATTGAGGTGATTCAAGATTCCACGTGAAGCTAAGAGGGAGTACTATCACCTAAATATTTTAAGAGCACTTAACTTGTCCTAATTTTAGATTTATATTAACTCAAAGTGAAGGCAAGTTTTGAAGGAAACTATGTTGCAAATGAACATAATTAGCTACCACTAGCTCAGGTGAGAGGTTTAGAACCCTTGTCGGCCTAGCCATGCCATAGGCATGAGGTCACAAGGTGAAACCTTGTTCATCTAGTCTACATCAACGAGGCCCTGCAGCCTAGTCTACAAAGTCCCACCATAATTCCCCTACATAACAACTATGGGAAGGCTACATGATCATTTGCAGTAAGCTTCGGCTTGCTAGGAGCGGGTTTAAACTCGCTAGGCGAGGAGTAATACTCCGTGAGGAGGAGTACTTGAGGAGCTATCTTTGGCCTAGTTATATATGCATATATAATAGCACCCTTGTGCTATGTGAGCTCGCAGCAAGAGTCCTAGGTTTTTCTTGCAGGTGATAGTACTAACTAGTATCTTCCTTTGGCTGCAGAGCCTAGTAGCACTTGGCAAAGGACTTTTGGGACTCACCACTGAGACGTGTTTCCAAGGTGGGAGTTAGGTTAAGAGATCTCAGTAGAGTCTTGTATCTATACAGTACTTTGGTTTGCCTCCATAGTCTATGTTATGAGGAGTCCTTGACTCTAGGATTGCTCTTGGGTGAGGGCATTAGTCTACTCTATGTATGAATGTTCTCACGAGTTGTTATGTGTAGTAAACTCACACAAATGTTGATTTTTGTATGCTTTGGCTATTTTTATTTATTTTGTGTAGGAAATTACTCAGCTGAGTTAATGTTTTAATGTTTTATGGTTTAATAAACCAAGTTAAAGCATAAGAGCATGCATATTGCATATTCTAGGTTAATCAACTAGTGTCACAGGATTTAATCCGCACACATACACAACTAGCCAATTGGAATCCACCGTGAGACCAACTCTCACAGGGCTTCCTGGGCAGGCGCACGGGTGGTCGTGTCAACTAGGCGCCCTTTGCATGTTCTCCATGAAAATGTTAAAAATAACTTGACAAACCCTAACAGCATTAGAACAGGGTTTGTGATGTGGGTGTGTTTGGGTGAACATGGTTATGAAAAATGGCATGTTCAAGAGTATGTTCAACTTCTAGAAGATAAAAATCACAAACTTTAATGAAAAGGTTAGGAACATAGGTGTGACAACAAACACGGGTATGTCTGAATGAGTGTTTGAGCTGGCATGGGCATGTACCATGCCATGTCTGCTCCAATTTTTTCTAAAACTTGCAATTCAGCTCTAAAACTTTGGCAAAATCCTTTCTAAACAAATTGAAGCTGAAATATGACCTAAAAATAAAATATAAACCAATGAAGTACCAGATTCTAGCATAAACACCTAAAAAATAAGCAAATAGTAAGGAAAAACTTATAGAAAACATAACTAACTATGAGCATATTGATCTGCAACTTATTGACTTTGATTTTTAATTCTTTGTGAATTCATGCTTGGTTGTTAAGCCTAATCACCTTGTAACCAGTTTGGATTGGGACACTTCATGCTTAAGGTTTCTAAGTCATTTTTATTAAAAACTTGTTAGACCTTTCAATTCTTGCTGTAATTGATTTTAGATTTGAGAATATTGTTATGACTACAAAAGGTCTTTTGCTATTTTAAAGATGACTAGGAACCTGCCAAAGCTTCCCATTTGCAACAAAATCCTAGCTAAGTGGAAAAAAAAATCTTTCAACCCATTGCTTATGTTTGTGGAGGAGAATTAGGTTAAGTTGGTCAACCACTTGGTTATAAGGTCTTTCTCCCCTAGTTGGTTGCTTGATTAGAATTTGCTTATCTAGTTGGGCTTAGAAGGGGAGGTTAAGGCATTGGTTGAGTTTGATGGACAATTGAGTGTGTTTGGTTACTAAGAGCCTGCTTACAATGAGCTTACTATATAGTGCTTGTGCACTTTTGAGTTCAACATGAAGAACATCAGCTGGACTAGGCCAGATGCAGTGAAGTTCAAGTTGGGAGAGACCAACTATGTGATGAGTTTGGGTGAGCTTGGATGGAGATGTGGCTCTTATAATCAAGAGCACCTTTAGACATCAGAGCATAAGAGTTCTTAGTTGGACTTCGGTAGTAGTGGCCTTACTCTTGCATAGTTCTATGGGGAGACCAGTTTTGATGAAAAGGCTTATGTGTCGAAGGTCTTAAAGGCCTCAAAGTTAAGGCCCAGGCATTGAAGTTAAGGTCTTTGGTAGATTGATACATTTGCTTTCCCCTTCCTATTCCATAGTGGGATGTGTGATAGCACTGGTGTTGTTATAAGGAGGGACCTATTTTATATGTACTACATTATCAAGAGAGTCCACTGTCACCTCAGGGATGCCTTAGCTTATTTCTTTCAAGATATTGCTTGTAAGATGAGGATGACTAGCATTAGTGTAGGATCATTCATTACTTGGTTGGTGAAGAATCTAGGCCATCTTCTGTAGATTAAGTATTTTTTTATGGCATTCACCCCTAACATTAGTTTATATAAATAATTTTTAGTCTCTAAGAATGGTGACCAGGAAGACTTTCCCTAATGGCACTCCCATTTATCCTTAAGAGTTAATAGGAGCAGTAGGCTGATGAGTAGGCTGCTCATTAAGAAGAGAGAGAAAGCAGACACATGCTACTTTGACTTATGTCACTGCCATGAGCTTGGCCAAGATTTATGATGCATAGCAGCTGATCCTTGAAAGAGTTGAGTTTATGACCAGCTAGTTGTTAAATTTGGAAGGTCGGGTTACTACATCTAAGGCCTGATTTTTAAATTTAGAAGAGATCATGAAGGTGCAGTTTGTGTGCCATGGAGCTTGAATCATATCACCATCTTTTTATCCACCAGTATTCTAGACTCAACAAGTAGAGGGTGATGATTCTAATGATTACTTTGGGATGGCCCCTAATTCACATTATCATTGCTTTTACTTTGGAGGTTATTTGGCAGCTGAGGAAGGCCGCTATGGAGCATCTAGTTGGTGGCGTAGAGAGGAAAGTTGAGGAGACCATTAGAGTGTAGGATTTTGGGAGCTAAACAAGCACAGTGGAAACTTACCGAAACCCTCTATGATCCAAGTGAAATGGAGTAAATCGGGTGTTAAAATTTTTTATACCTAGTTGGTTGATATCTTTCACCCAATTGTTGGGTCAAATCACAAACTTGAATAGTTGACGTGTTCAAGCTCTCCACAGTATACATACAAATCACTCGGATCACCAAGCATCCACCAGGTTTTGGCAGGTTTGTTCCTGTTGCGCCAACAGTGGTAGCATGCATCCTTTAAGGAAAAGCAAGGGAGGAGTATGTCGAGAAATTTTCAGAACTATTCTAATTTCATCCTTAGGGAGGCTAAGGCTCAAAATCCTTACTATATGATGTGTATATGGTGAGGCTTAACTCCCAAGCCTATTAGGTTTTAAAAGCCTAATCCAATTAGGCCTAATTTTGAGCTTCATAATGGCTTAACCTTTGGGCCACTTATTAATCCAAAATTATTATGAAACCAAAACCAAACAATTTAGCCCATGCACTCAACTAATCCAATTGGCCGTAAGTGTATGACCCTATAAGCTCTTACCACATTGGCAATGATCATAAACATTGAGTAATGTCTAGCAAAACATCATTGCTACCTAAGTAACAAGATAGTCGATGATTCAACTAAACCTCTATGATTATTATTTGTTTATGCTATTGTCCCTTTGTCTAAAATATCAAGACCGAGCATGAGACATGGAATGTGTCACTCATGTGTAGCCCAATCTATGGTTTCTTGATTCCCGAGTAGACAAATTGAAACTGATGGTATTGATATCGTATATCAACTCATTCGAGCATGACCATGCATTTTCTTAGTCTCATTTTATCAAGGGGCCCGAAGATATCATTCTCATTACATAGGAGGGACAAATCTCATTTTGATCATACAGAACCCTCATCATGATAAGTGACATAGGCAATGACCTCCTTCAACTTCACTCATTTATGAGCAACAAAGGGAAGTATTAAAGTGTGTGACTCACATGTAGGGAACCTTGATGACCTTAGGTCAAAGGACTACATATACATGATCATTGTTAGAATCACTTATGACACTCATATAACGATCAATGTAGCATTCTGATGGTGGGCCAGTACAGTACCCAAGTTCCCCAACTTGTACCCATATGTGGATTGCATATCTCATATTAGTCTGTACACATGCTAGTCTTTATGTATTATTGCAACCTATGCCACAATAATACTAGTCTAGGGACATTTAAGAATACTATTATTCTAGGGTTATAATTATGTTTGATTATGTCACATAGAAACAAAACAACAAACACAATTACTAGATTAACGCCTCAACAAAATATCTGGAGTCAATGTGCAAAATATAATCATCTCATGACTCACTTTTGGGCACAATACTAATAAATACCACCTTACACCTCCATGGATTGAGCTTCCAAGCTCTCATTTTTTCCATTTCTTCATGAAAATTGAGCCTCCGAAGCAAAATCATTGAAGCTCAATCTTGTTTTGGTGAGATTGTGTCATTTTTATGGTGTTCCAAGCGTTTTGAGCCCAAAACAAAGGTAATGGTATTTTTCCTAGTTCAAGCATGGTTCTAAGTTGATTGGGTAGGCTGGATTGGTCTTGATTTAGTTGTTTTGGGTGCCCATTATGGAGGATTTAAGCTTGGAGCATCAGGAGCACCATTGGAGCTCAATGGAGGCTTTGGTGGTCAACTTGCTAGATTTTTCTTTGGATGTTTTTAAGGTGAGGGGATTTTTTATTTTACTTGATATTTTAATGCATTTCCAACATATGTTTATGTAGGGATGAGTAATTATGAGCCTAGAAGTGATTGGAACCAAGTTTGAATCAATTGTGCATAGTTTTCACGATGGTGGATGAAGCTGGTAAGTTTTGGGCGCTTCGGCACTGTTCTGGCGCTAAGATGCGAAGGAAATCCTTGCCTAGGTTATACTTGGGAACTACAGCCCTAGTTGGCACTGCAACCCTAGGGGCCAAGCATTTCCCAGCAGCTTCACAAAACTTTGGTGCCAAGGTGCCAAGCTCATGCTGCAGTGCCACAATTGCTTTGGACTTCAACCGAAAATGGTGTTTTTGGTTCTTAAATGGTTTCTAAATGTCATAGACATATATATATATATGGGTTTTTAAAGTCTAGAAATGGTATTAGAGCAAATAACAAGTGACCCATGGGTCAAACAAAGCAAGGAAAAGATGGTGTGTGCACAATTGAACCTTGTGTCTTCATAAGGTTCTTTTGGTGTGCTAGCTTAGGCTCATACTCAACCCTAAGGTAGTTTATATGCATTAATAGTGAGTAACTAGGTAGTTTAAGAAAGAAGGATGGTGAACTAGAGTTGTAGCCTAATTAACTAATAGTAGCATATGTGTACTAAGGCACAGTTAGTGTGGGCAACTTATGGCACAACTTGTTGTTGTTTGGAAGGATGATTTAGGTTTGTATTTCATTGTCCCTACAGTGGTTTGAGAGCTACAAGAACTATAAAAATTTAATGAAAACATCTAAGGGTCAAGGAAGGAACAATAAGGCAAATAGGAGCATTTAAGCACATTTAGGTGCAAAGTGAGCCCTAGTGCCCATAGGAAGCCTAGAATGGATAATGTGGGAGTTTGCCATGGCTTGGAAGGCTACTTGACACCTAAGTAAGTGCAAGCTATCATAGGGAATCAAGACAAACACAAAGAGCTTTAAGTAGATAAGTAACTTAGATCTCAAGCTAAGTTATTAGAGCACTTCGAGGGGCTTTGGAGGTACAAAGTAGTTAAGCTACCTTAGTGCATTTTGGTCCCTAGTATGTGTTACAAATTACAAGGCGCACCTAAAGCAAGCATAATTCCCATTAATGGTCAACTCATTGAGGTGTAATAAGTGTCGAGCCAAGTATCATTCAAGGTTCACCAAAGAAGGTAGAGGCTTAGCAACATTTGGTCGCCCAGACGGGTCTTGGGCCTAAGGGACTAAAGTGGGAGCCTAGTTTATCTAGGGGTGGAGGTTAAGTATGGCTAGTTGCCTATCTAGATCATAGGCTCAAAGAGCTTAAGCGTAAACCTAGTATCCCAAACTACACTAGCCATGTGCTAGTCAGGGTTCACTATAGGAAGGGTGAAAGGTTAGTAACACCTAGCGGCCTAGTTAGGTCTTAGACCTAAGGTACTAGCGTGTGACCTTAGTGCACCAAACTTGGCATTGCCAAGTAGACTTGGATTACTCCTGCACATAGTATTCAAGGGGAGGTTGTTATGTGCTTAGGTGATGACCTAGCATAGTTGGCAAGCCAAGGCTTGCTAGAGCAAGTTAGGGGCCAGAGCTCACTAGGCACATGACAAAGTCTTGTAAAAGGACTAGGATGAGGAAAGGTCCTATGGGACCAAAATATATATGCATATCATAGGGTTTAGATGGTTATGTGCTCGCAGTAGATTTGAAACATTGTTGTCTAGTGTCCTGTAGGTTTTTGTTTTGCCCGTACCTTGAAGACCCCTTACTGAGAATCTACGATTCTTACCCCTTAGTTTTTGTGTGCAGGTTTGGATGGTTCGATCACCAGCCAGATATGGTTGTTGAGTTAGTTAAGCATGTAGAAGTTATACTTGCTAGTTTGTATTTTTCAAGCTAGTTGGTTATGATATGTACTAACTATGTTAGATTAACCTTGAGTAGGGGTTGATCTAGAAGCACAAGGGCAGGTCAAGGCAAAAAGCACTTGAGAGGTAGAGCTTAAGTAATTAGCCTACTAAGGTGACCTTAGTAGGTTATGCTTGAGTACTTAACTGTACTAGATGCATCTAGCAACATTGGTTTGTTTTATCTTTTGGTTTGTTATTCATGTACATAACTGAATAATGTAAATAGGGTTGATTCTTGTAGGAAATGTGTTTATGGCTTTGGCTAGTTTTTCTATTGGTTCTAAGTGTAGATCTGCCAATGTTTTGAATGTTTTATTTTATGCTTATGTTTGCTTACAAAAGTGACTCATCCATTTTTTAATGCCAGCATATAGGTTAGTAAGTTTAGGTCATGTGCATTACTTTTTATCTCAAGTGTAGAAACCAACAATTATGAACTAAAACTTTGGAATTCTGTAAATCCCTGGCAATCCTAGGCAGCAGGCCATCAAGATAAGTCTGCCACTAATGAAGATCGCAAGCCAAAATAGTCTCTATTTGTCAATTAAGCATCAGGAATGGAGCACCAAGGAGCAGGATAGTAGTAAAAGGATGAGAAAGGATGGAAACATCCAAGGCCATCAAACATTGTTTTCAAATCATGAATAATGTGGCTGAATGAAAAGTCCCCATTACCGGACTACTGATTGCCAGAAATATAGGCATCAAGTCCGTTCGAGCTTGAAGTGACTCTCAATTGTTAGTTCGATAGTTGAAGGGGGAGTACGAGGTTAGGGAGCCGAGGCTCATACAATATTTTGAACTCACAAAAATAATGATGAAGAAGTTAGATAGAGTTTTTTTCAAAATAGTTTCACGATGAGAAAGTACACAATTTGATGCTCTGGCCAAGTCAGATGATAGTGCTAAATAGCAGAAAATGCTGAGCGTAGACATGATCCATTTAATGAGCATTAAAGAAGGAAGGAGAGCACCCCTTTTGAATTTCCTATCTAAAGGAAAGATACTTAAAGACCTATTGGAAGCTTCAAAGGTCAAAAGGCGGCTTGGAAAATACTTCCTCATCAATGAAGAACTCTATTGGGAAGGTTACACTAGTCCTTTACAGAAATGTATTCGAATAGCAGAAACATAATCCATCTTAAGGGAACTACATGAGGGAAGGTGTGGTTCCCACATCTATATTGATGCTTTGGCTAGGGTCATTCTTTGGCAGGGCTATTTCCGATTGTCCCTACGGCAAGATGTACAATGGCTCATTAGAAACTATGAAAATTGCCAGAGGCATGCACTAGAACAAAAGGTTCTATCTGAGGTAGTAAAGTCAACTTATTATCCATGTCCGTTTACTGTATGGTGAAAAAAACCTTGTAAGTCCAATCCCCACAGCCACAAAAGGGGTGAAGTATTGGAAGGTAGTAGTAGATTATTCTAAAAAGTAGATAGAAGTAGAGCCATTAATAACCATATTAGCAAAGGAGGCCAAAAAGTTTGTGTGGAAAAACATTATCTGTTGATTTGGTTGTTTAAAAGTGGTAGTGATTGATAACAAGATAGAATTGGCCGGCAAAGGATTTCAAAAGTTTGGCATTGATTATGTCATTAGAATACACTTCAGCCAAGCAGCATGTGCCCAAAGTAATGGGAAGGTGGAAGTGTCTAACTGAACCTTAAAACACGGCTTAAAGAAGCAGTTAAGAGAAGCCAAAGGAAAGTGGCCGAGGGAATTATCTACCATCCTATGGAGTTGTAGGACATCCCAAGAAATGCAACCCTAGAGTCTCCGTTCTCCCTTGCATATGGAAGTGAAGCTCTGATTCCCAGTTGAAATAGCAGATTTATCCTTGAGAATACAAACTTTCAACCAGGGGCTTAACGAAGTAAGCTGAAAGCAAAACTAGATGTACTGGTAAAGCTTAGAGAATTGGCTGATCTTTGTAGAAGGGCTTTCCAGTAAAGAGTAGCTGCCTTCACAATTCAGAAAGCTAGGCCAAAAGGAATCAAGGTTGGAGACATGGTGCTTTGGAATGCCGAAGTCAAACCCTGAAGCCTTGCACTTGGAGCGCTAAGGGCAAATTGTTAAGGGCCCTATATTGTTACGACCAAAGTTAGACCTGTTGTCATCAATTTAGAAAATGCTTTTAGAGTAGATTTGAAAAATTTGTGGCTTGCAGATTGCCTAAAAAGGTACTTCACTTAAGATAGCCAAGGTATTTCTTTGAAATGGCATAAGTTAGTGCAAAAAGTAGGCCTTTTGTGATAGAATAACCTAGCTAAAAAGGCTTTGGCAAGGAAAGAACCTTTGCAGGGAAAGTACCTCTGGACTCATAAATTAAGTCTTGATACCTAGACAAATTATGAGAATGGCGTAAGTTCTTCGAATGGCTAAGGTGAGTAATTGAGACCAAGGTCCTATAAAAACCTCAGCCAAGAAGGCCAATGAAGAAATCCAAAGGCCCATAAAAGAACAAATACATCAATGTAAAAAAAATAGGCTTTGAAAATTTCTCTAAGTCTAAAAATGCGTGAAGAACCTGAGGGATAAGTGCCGAACAAGACAAGTACAAATGCCGAATAAGCAAAGTACAAGATTGGTCGTGCAAAAATCTTTTAGTACAAATGCTTAACAAGCAAAGTACAATGAGGATAAATGCAGACAAGCTAAGGATCACCGCTTGAAAACATGAAAAGATGATCTAAACACAGCCAAAGGGTGAAAGAATCAAATGGCTGAATAAACATCTACTTATATTAGGTAGTCAACAAATGGCCGAAAGAGGTACAAAGGAAGATACAAAAAGAAAAAAAAATGGGGGGATGATGTTTATGCTAAGGAACAATGAATTCATGGGTCTCAGCCTATGTTGTCTCTTTTTTTCTCTCCTTTCTCTTCCTTGTTCTCTTCCTCTTCCTCTTCCTCTTCCTTCTCAGTTTCTTTGTCACGTGGAAGGCCATTGAGCTTGCCATGATACTCATCCCTCGACCACAAAGAGGCTTCACCCTCAATCCTCTAGAAGGCATTTGGGAAGGAAATGTCAAAATAGGGATGCCTCTCAAAGACTTAGTGGCGTGCAAGCCAGAAGCCACCCTAAAGTCCGAAGATGGTGATATTAGTAATATTTTGGAGCTTATACCCTATCCTTTTCTTTTTTTATTCTAGCTCCTTGATCTTCCTCTTCACTTCCTGAAGTTCATTCTAGAGGTCCTTGTTGTCCTTCAATTATCGCTTTACCTTGTGGTCAAAATTATTGTGATTGACCTTGATGATGTCACGATCGATGGACACCAGAGTAAGTAGGTGATCGGAGTCCTCCACTTGAGAGTTGGCTTCTTTGGTAATTGCCATCACTTCCTCCTTAACTTGCCACTTTAGCTCATTAAGTTTGGTGTTTGCCTCGTGGTTTAGTTCAGGAAATTTTGAAGGCCATATCGACAAGGGCTCATTTAGTTTACGTTAAGCTGTCCTCGGTCCAGTTTTGAAAATTAGTTTGCTTCATAATAAAGTTACAAAAATACCTAGAGACGACGAAGAACTACAAACAGAAACACAAAAAACTATTAGCAGAGGAAAGGGATGGGCAAAGCCTCAATAAAATGTGCTAAGGCTTGAAAAGCCTTACCTTAGAGGTGTAATCTATCAAGGCTGTAACGATGTGTTCTTCATTCGAAAGCTACAAAAAGCTGCATGTTGAGCTCCTAGAATGTGGCATTAGTGGTAATGCCTTTATAAAGCTATGGGATCAGCCTACCTGAGACATGATGGTAAAAAAGAGACATGCCCTTTGTGATGTCCTTGGTGGCTGAGTTCAGTATAATTCCCTTTGGCACGCACACATTCCTTGCAACACGATGAGCTTTGTGATTTACCATCCACCTTGGAGCCGAGGATTACCTTGGTTGGTCTCATCAAAGTTCATTAATCATGTTAGTATCCAGCCAATTCTCAGCTAAATTTTAGGTTGAAAAATAATCAAGAGAGATTGAAGATGTGGGCACTGAACCTTGCGGGGGAACTTTGACATGACAAGACACATGTTCGCAATCTAAAATTTTAACCGTGTCTTTGATGGCAACTGCGAGCTCTTTGGCCTTGGGCATTTTCTTCTTCTTCTTTTCTGCTGCGTTGGCAACAAGGGCCTTCACAGCAATAGCACTTAGAAGCAAAACAGTTTTTGCGCAGGCTCGGCGGGGGGAAAGGGAATTCCTTCCTAAAGTCCTCTAGTTCAGCTACCTTAGAATACTCTGGAAGAGGGGCCTCAATGTCCAAGGTCATTGCTTAGACATGAGGTACTTCAATAGTAGTAGTGTTAGTGGCCAAACATTCTACTTGAGCCATATTCGACAGAGAGCAGTCAAGGCCCTTTTTCTGGGATTCCTCTTAGTCGCCTCCTTGCCATCCTTCATATTAGCTTTGGCAAGAAAGTCCTTCTTGTAAAACTGGGTGTTAAAATCTTCGCCAATCCTTCCCAAAATAAAGGTTTCTATGTGAGTTCTCTAAGGAAGAAAAAACAGAGTTGGAAAAAATACTTACGGGAAGCAAGAGTGGAATAGCTAAGATCCCCCATGAAGTAGGTGGACTAAGACTATAGCCTTAAGAGGGACATCCGAGCTCGGCCAAACTAGGGAAGCGATCTAGCTCAATGCCCATGCACAAGCAACAAACGTTGATGATTCTAAAGGAGGGGAATAGACATGCAGGGCACAGAGCACCTCCTCTGTGATAAAGTCTCACTTAAATGGGAAAAAGGTAAGGATTTGGCCCTTCATCCAAATTCCCCTAGTTTGCGAATGTTTATATCTTGGCATTAAAATCAAGAAAATGCTTTTTCAGCTTTTTATCAAGGAGTTCCAAATGATCATGCATGTGCCAAGTTAAAAATGCCCTTCTATTCAAAGAACCGTGCATTGTAGGTAGAGCCAATCTTTGGAAGCCATGTGTACCTAGAAAATTGAATGAGGCAATGATTCCCATTGTGAAAGGATATAAAGCTGCTAACCACAAAATGACATGATTGGCACGAATTAAAATGACATAACTTATGTCTCTGAATGAAGCGACGTAGCATAACCTTGTCAGGAGTAATAGTTACATAAGGAAAGCATAAATAACATAATGGGAAAAGGAAAAACATTGGGGCTGAAGCACTTTAAAAGTTTAAAAAAACCTCGATCTGATGGATCTACAAGCCTATTGGCTACCAGAGGAAGGGCATGTGATGGCCGAAAGCCTAGAGCCTCGGGATCCCCTCCTTAAAGTACTCCTAACCATGGCTAAAAAAGAGCTTAGTCATGGTCATTTGGAGAAGTAAAGGTAAACTAGGCCATGTAAAGCTAAATGAAGAGGTTGTTGAATGGGGGGGGGGGGGGGGGAAATAGACCCCTAACCTGGTATCTCGCTAAACATGTGGACAATAGATCTAAGGTTTTTCCCATAAGCCTCAATTTTCCAAACCCGATATAAAAAGAGGGCATCTGCAAACGTTAAGTACGTAACTCCTATTGAGCATTTCTTAAGCTCCCATATATATTACTTACTTGCTTGGGCGTCAAAAAGTCCCCCATTCCATAAAATATTTTGGGACTCCTTTCCCTTTTTCCTGGTGTCATTCAAGTTTGTAGCTGTCCAAAGTACACATATCTGAAAGCCATGATGCATGATTCAGGCGATAGAGAATCCCAAGGACAACACCCTCATCATATCTTGTTCAAATGCTCTCAAATTCATGGTTCCTTGGTAAATTTTTGAAAGCTTGCACTGTACCCATGATAAGCAATGCTTTTTTTATACTTGCTTTGTCCATTTGAAGCGTGTTGGCATATTTTCAAGCTTTGGCATGCTTGGATTCACGAGGTAACTCTTTTTGATATGATGTTTTCTTGCTTCTTAAGCTTACAGAAACTTGTGTTTTTCTTGGATAGCTTTAATTTAGCCATAAACCTTGTTGATGTTGTTAGTGTTGTTCCTAAGGCCAATCATGAGATGATTTTATTTTGCACATTGAGTTGTGATATTTTATTGAGCCATAATTCCAATAATTATGTTTGTTATTTGTTTCTGCATAATGTAATCAAACATAATTATAGCTTTAGAATAACGATATTCTTAAATGTCCCTAGTCTAGTATTATTGTGGAGTGGTCTACAATAATACAGAAAAACTAGCATATGTGGAGATTAATATGAGATATGTAGTCTACATATGGGTACAAGTTGGAGAACTTGTGTCCTAGACCAACCCATCAAGAGAATGTTGCATGGATCATTCTATGTGTGTCATAAGTGTTGCTCATAATGATCAGAGTGTATGTAGTCATTTGACCTAAGACCATCAAGGTTCCCTACATGTGAGTCACATACTTTGATACTAATGTATGTTGCTCGTTACTGAGTGAACATAAAAGTGGTAATTGGGTAAGACACATATCATGTAGAGGAATTTGTATGGTCAAGATGGAATTTGTCGGTCCTATATATTATAGTGATATCTCTAGGCCCCTTGATAAAGTGAGACTAAGAAAATCTATGGCTTCCCGCGCTTGCACAAAGAAAAACCCCCCGGTTATCTAATCTAATTCAAAAGTCATCCAATAGACACTACATTAGTCGTGTACGAACTATCATATCAAGATTTATCAATTCTCTTCACAAATTTTTTAGTTCGGATTTTTTTGATAAAAAAGAAGATATGATTTCTAATTATTCAGAATTAAATTGAATCATAAGGATTGGGCATTATGCCTACTTATTACTTCTCTTCTAAGCAGTAACGAAGACTAAGAAAATGTCTGGCCATGCTCAGATGAGTTGATATATGATATCAATGTTGTCAGTTTAAGTTAGTTTGCTTGGGAATCAAGAAACCCTAGATTGGGCAATACGAGAGTGACACATTCCATGTCTCGTGCCTGGTCTTAATATCTTGGAAAATGGGACAATGGCATATACAAATAATGATAATAGAGGTTTAGTCAATTCACTGACTTTCTTGTCACTTAGGTAGCTATGATGTGTTGCTAGACACCGCTCATTGTTTATAATGATAAATATGATTTATGATCATTGCCAACATGGTAGAAGCCTATAGGGTTGCACACATAGAGCGAATTTGACTATTTGAGTGCATGAGCCAAATTGTTTGGCTTTTAGTTTCATGATAATTTTGGATTAATAATTGGCCCAAAGGCTGAGCTATTATGAAGCCTGAAATTAAACCTAGTTGGATTAGGGTTTTGAAACACATTAGGCTTGGAAGTTGACCCTTACTATATATACATTGTATAGTGAGAATTTTCATAGGTCTAGCCCTAGCCTTCCTGAGGACAAAATCAGAAAGGCTCTAAAAAGTTCTAGCCACCTTATTTTCTTGCCTTTCCTTGGAGGACACAAGCTAGCATTATGGGCATACGAGGAACGCATCTGCCAAGATGTGGTGGAGGAGTGTTAATCTGAGAGGTTTGTGTGGATACCATAGAGAGCTTGAACACATTAATTGTTCAAGTTTTGTGATTCAACTCAATAGTTGGGTCAAAGATCCCAGCCAACTAGGTATAAAAATTTTGGACACTCGATTTACTCTATTTCACCTGAATCCTGAAAGGTTTTGGTTACTTTCCACTATGCTTGTTTGGCTCCAAAACCTTACAGATGTGTTTGAAGCTGGGAAACCTAGTGGAAACCTTTGACGTTTGTGCTTGGTTAATTGAGAAAATTCAAAGTGTAATTGAGGTATGAGATTTATGATTCATACTTTTTTGATGCCATTCAAAGCCAGTTTGTGGTGGAATACTTGTGAATTTTTTGGTTAGCATTAGTTGTGTGGGGAGATCCTCATGGTTGACTTGTGATATTGCCAAGCTTAGAGTGATGTTTATGTGCAATGCAAGCTTGGTATAGCTGGTGAATTATGGCCTAGAAAGTGTGGTTTGTAGGGTTCCAAAGTGGAGAGGCATCCCTAACTTGTTTGGGAGCCTTTCAAGGCCTCCCATGGTGCGTTCTTCACCATTTTCAAGTGCAGGGCATGGGCCACTAGTGCCATAGTGCCCGTTGGCAATGCAGTGCCTAGAGTACACAAAGGAATATCAGAATGGATGGTCTATGGCACTATTGCTGCACAAGCCTATTCACTGGCAAAACTCACCTTTTTCAATGAGTTTTAGGGGAGGTCCAGTAGCATGCCTATAATGCCTAAAGGTTTATGTGACCTAGTGGCATTCTAGGACAAATAAAACACCTCTATGAATTAGGAGTTTTTCAAAGAATTCTGGAGTACAAAAGTGTCCATAAAGCAAAGCAAGTTAATTGGCCACAATAGAACACCTTATTCAGTGTAAGGTTTAGTACCATTGGGAGCCTAGCTGGGTCGTCAGGTTTGAGGAGCCAATGTGGGAACCTTAGAAAACCTAGTTAGGGTCCACTTCAACATAGAAGTTATGAGTTTGACCATGGTTGTTGCCACTCCACTAGGCTGAACCAAGTAATAGTGGATAGGTAAACACCATAAGTGAAGCTTTAATGCACTTGTTGCTTGAGGCACAAATGAGAACCTAGTGCACTCTTGGTAGGGTGTTAAGCTGTAAGCTTTGTACACAAGTGATCTAGTCAAGCTTAATAGCTTGAGGAACTATGTGGAGGAATTGTATAGTTAGCAAGTTTCTTGGAACTCAAGTGAGGCACATTCATCATGTTCATCTATACAATAATCAAAATAAGGTTATTTAGTGATTTTAGCTCACTAGGACGCTACCAAGCTATGGCTTGCTTGGACCGAGTTGGAGGCAAAAACTCACTAGACATGTGGTGACACCTATGGGAGGACTAGGTAGAGGACAAGTCCTAGGGTACTGAAATGATATGCACATTAGTTTAGCTTCACACTATAAGCTCTTGCAGTTGGTTGCATATAATACATATGTGTTTTCTTAAGATTTTAGTTATAGGTTAAAGGATCCCTTATTGAGAATCATTGTTTCTCATTCTCTTAGTATTTATTCTGCATATAGGTTTCTATAAGGCCAGCAGCCATTAAGGGTTGTTGGGCTAAGCTCACGAGTTTGTTTTGTGTTTATTTGAATCTTTATGATTCTAAAGTTTGGTTTGCTTGTTTGTTAGATTTTAGTGCTAATTACAATTGTTTGTTTGGCTGACATTAGCTAGTATGGCAGAAGGATGGACTTTTGGAGTTTATCACCTGGATGCTGAGCTGAGGTGGTGTAGGGTTTTGGGAGCCAAACAAGCATAGTAGAATATAATCAAAACCCTCTAAGATCCAAGTGAAACGGGGTAAACTGGGTGTTCAAAAGTTTTCATACCTAATTCGATTGAGATCTTTCACCCAGCTATTGAGTCGAATCACAAAACGTAAATAGTTTATGTGTTTAACTTCTCTATGGTATCCACACGAGCCTCTCGAGATCACCACGCTTCCACCACATCCTGGCAGATGCATTTCTCTTGCACTCGTAGTGCTAGCTTGCATCCTCCAAGGAATGGCAAGAGAAGAGTGCAGCTGGAACCTTTGGGTGGCTAAAGCAAAAAGCTATGAATTTCTCACTATAGATTGTATTTACAATGAGACTCAACTTTTAAGCCTAATGGGTTTCAAAGCCCTAATCCAATTTGGCTTTAATTTCAGGCTTAATAGCGGCTCAACTTTTGGGCTAATTATTAACACAAAATTATCATGAAACCATAACCCAAATAAATTAGCCCATGCACTCAAATAATCTAATTGGCTCTATGTGTTTGACCTAATAGGCTCTCACCATGTTGGCAATGATCATAAATCACATTTATTAGCATAAGAAATGAACAGTGTCTAGCAACACATCATTGCTACCCAAGTGACAAGATTGTCAGTGATTCAACTAAACCTTTATGATCATTATCCATATATGCCATTGTCCCTTTGTCCAAGATATCAAGACTAAGCACAAGACATGGAATATGTCACTCTTGTATAGCCCAATCTTTGGTTTCTTAATTACCAAGTAGACTAACTTAAACTGATGACATTGATATCGTATATCAACTCATTCGAGTATGGCCATGCATTTTTTAGTCTCACTCTATTAAGGGACCTGAAGATTTCACTCCCGTTACATAGGAGGGACAAATCCCATCTTGATCATACAAAACCCTCCGCATGATATGTGACATACCTAATGACTTCCTTCAAGTTCACTCAGTTACGAGCAGCAAAGGGAAGTATCAAAGTATATGACTCACATGTAGAGAACCTTGATGACCTTAGGTCAAAGGATTACATATACCATGATCCCTATGAGAATCACTTATGACACTCATATAATGATCCATGTAGCATTCTCAGGGTGGGTCAGTCCAGTACACAGGTTCTCCAACTTGTACCCATACGTAAACTACATATCTCATATTAGTCTCCATATATGCTAGTTGTTATGTGTTATTGTAACCCGCTCCACGTTAATACTAGACCAGGGACATTTAAGATTGTCATTATTCTAGGGTTATAATTATGTTTATTATGTTACACAGAAACAAAACAACAAACATAATTACTGGATTAATGCCTTAATAAAATATCATGACTCAATGTCCAAATTACAATCATCTCATGATTGGCTCATGGGCACAACAGTAACAGGTGGGAGCTTAGCTATTGATTTTTGTAGATGTGTTTCTGGTGTATAGTTTTCATACATTTGTTGCCTCCAATATTCTTGGATGAGTAGTAAAATCTAGAGTATGTATCGGGTGTAAGCATCATCTAGTTTTGTATAGATGTTTGCAGGCGGTTTATTATGTGTAGTTAAATCACAACTATTTTGAATGCTTTGATTGCTCAAGAACTTAGATTTTTGGGAAAAGCCCGGGCAACATTTTATTGATTATAATTATTTTTTATGTTTTATAGCTTGTTTTACTATTTAAACCAAAGCATAACTCATGCATAGCTTGGAACTGGGATCTAGTGGATTACCTTTGTATGTTCTTTGTTCACACAAACCTTTCCCTCTACCACTAACAAATAATGTAGATGTGTCAAATCTCCCTATACACCTACATATGTAAACTCACAAGAAGTGCACCTATCATCAAAGTATACCAATGGCAAGTAACGAAGATCATTTTTCTCAAAGAACTTGTCTATTGTGCACCACCTTTCTCTGTTATCTAACTGATAATTAAATTTTTTCGTTTAACTAACTACTATGAATTAACTAAACTATGTAATGCAGTAAAAATAAACTACTAATTAACAATTGGAAATGGAAAACAATTAAGATAATCAATGATAAGAAACCTTATACTTAGAATCGAATCCCTCTAGAATTCCTCTATGCAGCTTTTACATCAATTTAACTGGATTATGATTAACTTGGACTATGGAGTACTACCTATACTAGATTAGCTCCCAATTATTCTTGTTTCACTAATCTCTATTATTAAGTCACCGATAGGGAGTCTAGGTCTGTCACACTTCCTAAGAATGCGTTACTAGTATGATGACCCACTACTAGGTTTTGCCCTAGTATAAACATATTATATGGCACCTATTACTCCTGATTATAATAATATTCGTTCTATCCAATGGTGATCCACAACAAACATATTCAATTTTACCTGACGCATGGTCATCATCCCACATTGAATTAATAAGCCGACAACTTTTAATTGACGCATCAAAGAACTTTGGATAGATCTAAAGAAGAATATAATCATATTAAACCAAAAAGTAATCACAAACACAAAAATCATCCCAGGGTTCATGTACTCTAAACATGAGTAGGGGAAGTTTACCTTATAGTGCTGTAAAATAAACACAGTAAAATTAAAAGAAAAATAGGAAAAGAGTTATCCATTTCTAAATTGATTTTCTTCGAAGCAATCTTTGATTTAGTACTTATTAAATGGAGTTGCATATTTTTCTGTCTTTGTGACTCTATCTTTTTCTCCTTTTCTTCTTTCTCTTCCGCTCAAAATAACCCTAAAAGCCCTAAAAAATAGCCAAACACAGTACGGGACATGGATGTGTAAAAGGCCATCTAACACCTCTGGTACTTAAAAATATAGCCAATTGGAACACAGTTTGGAACATGGGCTTGTAACTCAGACATGGTCATGTAGTAGGGTGTGTTACAAGGCGTGTTAGCTCCAAATTTTGCCAAAACATGCAATTTAGCTCCAAAACTTTGTAGAAATCCTTCCTAACTCAAATGTAGTTGAAATGTAGCCTGAAAATGAAATATGAACCAATTAAGCACCATATCCTAACCGAAACACATCAAAAGACAAGCAAATACAAGGGAAAAACATATAGAAAACATGGCTACATATGAACATATGATTTTTTTGTTAGTATTCTGCCCAAAAGCCAATCATGAGGTGATTGTATTTTGCACATCGAGTTATGATATTTTATTAAGGAATTAATCTAGTAATTGTGTTTTTCATATGTTTTCTATGTGACAAAATCAAATGTAATTACAACCCTAGAATAATAGTATTCTTAAATATCCCTGATGTAGTATTATTGTGGAGTTGGTTACAATAATACATAATGACTAGCATATATGGAGACTAATATGAGATAGTAGTCTATATATGGGTACAAGTTGGAGAACTTGTGTACTGGACTGACCCACCATAAGAACGCTACATGGATCGTTATATGAGTGTCATAATTGATTCTCATAGTGATCATGAAATGTATAGTCCTTTGACGTAAGGTCAGGGTTGCCTATATGTGAGCCACATACTTTGGCACTTCCCTTTATTGTTCGTAACTGGGTGAACATGAAGGAGGTCAGTGGGTATGGCACATATCATGTGGAAGGTTTTGTATGATGAAGATGGGATTTGTCTCTCCTGTGTAACAGGACTGATATCTTCGGGCCCCTTAATAGAGTGAGACTTAGAAAATGCATGGCCACGCTCAGATGACTTGATATAGGATATCAATGTCATCAGTTTAAGTTCGTCTACTCAGGAATCAAGAAACCATAGATCATAATATACGAGAATGACACATTCCATATCTCGTGCTTAGTCTTGATATCTTTGACAAAGGGACAATGGCATATACAAATAATGATCATAAAGGTTTAGTTGAATCACTAACAATCTTGTCACTTGGGTAGCAATGATGTGTTGTTAGACACCACCCATTGCTTATGATCATTACCAACATGGTAAGAGCCTATTGGGTCACACACATAGCCTATTTGGATTATTTGAGTGCATTGGCTAATTTATTTTGGTTATGATTTCATGATAATTTTGTATTAATAATTGGGTCAAAAGTTGAGCCATTATTAAGGCCAAAATTAAACCTAATTGGATTAGGGCTTTGAAACCGATTAAGCTTGGGAGTTGAGTCTTACTATAAATACATCATATAGTGAGAAATTCACAGGTCTTGCCCTAGTTTCCCAGAAGGATGAAATCAAAAGAGTTTTGAGAACCAGTCGCACTCTTCTCTTGCCATTCCTTGGAGGATGTAAGCTAGCATTGTGGGTGTAAGAGAAAAGCATCTGCCGGGACGTGGTGGAGGTGTGGTGATCTCGAAAGGCTCGTGTGAATACCATAGAGAGCTTGAACTTGTCAACTATTTAGGTTTCTTGAATCAACTCAATAGTTGGGTGAAAAATCTCAACCGAATTAGGTGTGAAAATTTCAAACACCCGGTTTACCCCATTTTTCTTGGATCCTAGAGGGTTTTGGTTATATTCCGCTATGCTTGTTTGGCTCCTAAAACCCTACAATTTTTCCCCCACACTTGAACTTTTGCTTGCCTTCAAGCAAAAATCGTGAGAAAAATATAAAAAAAATCTTAAAATCATTGAAATATGGAATCAATTCCTTAAGCATAGAGGTATAGGGAAGACTGAGACTTTAAAGGTCTTAAGAAATTAACAAGACTACCAAGCATGCAACACCTTCAATCTAACACTTTTCAAAATAAAATTTAACGGAAACAATTCCTTCTCAAGCTAGCAACTAATGGCGTCTGAAGCTAAGAGGAAGAACATCAAATTTTCATGTGAAGTAAAAGGCAAAAACCACACTAAGCTAAAGCTTACTATGCACAACCATTCAATCCACAAACCATGGATTGGCCGACTAATTGAACCTTCTAATTTCTTTTTGTTTTTCATTCAGTTCCCTTCATATAGAAAAAATTTTGACAACAAGTGTACACTATAGTAGCTCTCTATATAACCAAGCTAATTTTGAACACAATCCAAGATCATTTGATCATACTGATGCTCTTAGCATCTTTTCAACCTGTGATGGACTCTTGCCTTAGGATAAGTCAACAACCTACTTCAACACTAAAAACAACGGAGTAGCATAATTCCATACATTTCTTTACTGTATGTTATCAACAATCAACTACAAATGCATCAATCAAACTACCATCAATCCAACATAGAAACTCAGTACTTAGGATGTTTTGAATATTGTACTAAACACAAAACTTGATGCACAAATAATAGTTTCTAGACACCATCTTCCACTAGCTTGCCAATGAATCACAAAAAAAAAAAAAAAGAAAACTTTTCAAAAACAAATTAAGTACCAAAAGTGAAAGATCTCAAGAATAACTTAGTTGGTCTTCAAGTTCAAAACTCAAAACATAAAATTAACAACCACTCTCTAATAATAATATGCTCAATAAAATGATCCAAAATAATTAAGCTCCAAAAATAGTTAATAACTTCAGGAAAATCACTAAAAAATATAATCAAGAAAAATCATAAAAAATAATGGGTAAAAACAAAACCCACTCCCCCATACTTAAATTATACATTGCCCCAAATATACTAGCATAGAAAACAAGGTGAAAAAGAAGTGATACAAACTAATACTGTCATTGAAAAAAATCAGTTGCTTGTTGTGCGAGTCAACATCTCAGAAGTTACAATTGAAATTCAATGGCTTCCATGAAAAACAAAAATGATTATCAATCACACAAAAAAACTAACGAAATACGCACAAGTAGAGACTAAAACAAGAAAGTACAAAAATGAAATAGGAGCAACCATCAATCTAAAGTGAAAAATAACTAATGAAAATATGAAAATATGAAGTGGTAGCAATAGCTATGGTAGAAACAGACAAGGTCATGGTGGAAGTAATTGCTCTTGACAATAACGAGATTAGCTGCAGCATTGGCTAGTGTGTCCTCCTCAATGTCACTCTGACCATCGTTGCCCTTATCTAAACCTTCTCACAGGCATGGCGGCATGACCAGTTAGAATGTGGTGTATGGATAGGTGACGTGTTGTGCAATCAGATGCTTAGTGATCAACTGTAGGAAAACCATAAGTAGAATCAGATGGTGGATAGCCCTCAAAATGGTCTGTAGGATCACTCATCCATTTCTAACAGGTTGACTGGTGAGAATGACACGCAATAGAAGTGCCCGCTCCATAGTAACTGCATCGATAATTAGTTGGCCGCAAAGGCACTTAGTCAGAAAGATGAACCAGGGATGTATAGTGGTCCACAGCTTTGACAGAAAAAGAAACAAGGTACATTCTGGCATAGTAGTCCAAGTGATAGGTTGACCACAAAGTGTCTACGTTAGCTCGTCTTGATCAGGCTGTGGGAAGCAACCTAGGATCAGAACAACACCCAAGTGTTTGTGAATGTCATCCACATAAACTTAAAACTCGACGTCCTTCATAAACGTCCACAGTGACGTCTCATAACCATAAAGCTCCGTTGGTGTGAAACTCCTTCACTAATGTCAGCTCAGCAAAAGTAGGTGGCCCCTACAAGTATATCCAGCCTTGGCAGACCACAATGTCATGGATACTAAGTGGACAACTAGTGAAATAGGCAAAATGAGGCTGAAATGTAACCGCTCGTTCCTTGTAGGCCCCGTGCAGAGAGTATGCTTCCAGAGATACAAACTAAGTAGAGATTTTGTGAGGGATGTGCTCCATCTCATCCCAATGTTGTGCTATGACCTAAAAATTCAAGCGAACCCCCACAAAAAAACATTTGACCCATTGAGAATATATATCAAACACTTTGTGAACTAATTACGTGGGCTACAAATAAGATGATCTTAAGCCTATGAATTTGAACTAAATGGATTCTTAAAGATCATTAACAATAACCCATGCCTAGGAGCTATAAAACATATAGTACCATAGCTAAATTTCATCTCATAAATCTAGATCATAGCATGGAATGCAAGTATAACACTAGCATCGTACTTTTTCTATATGTAAATTCCATCAAACTCTTTTACATAAAAAATTAAGGAAAAGAGTAAAAAAAGAGAAGAAATACTTGAATTAAAGTGAAAGTAATGTGAACCATACCTTGGAGGGTTCAAAATTAAAGAGAAGCACTAGTTTTAGAAAAGTCCTAAGAATGCTGAAAAGTGCCTTAAAGGTTCTAAAAGGGAGCAAAAAGTATATCTTAAATAGGATTGGTCGAACACGGTCAATTACATGGGCATGTAACAAATCGTGTTACTTAAAATTTTAATGAATATGGTTGCTAACACGGGTGTGTGGTCCATCGTGTTAGTGTCCTGATCCAAAAATAACAGCAATCTAAATATGAAACACGAGTTGGGTAAACAGTCTTATTACAACCCGTGGATAGCATACATGGTCTTAGCTATGGCCATGTTTTAAATAGTGTTATGCCATTAGAAGGTGAAAAAATTTTATGCAAAAGATTAATAATGTATCAAACATGGGCATGTAGAAAAATGTGTACAGTAAACATGCTTTTTTACGCGGGCATGTAAGCAACCATGAAGAATGTCTATTGCCCAAAAATTATTTGTGAAAATTTCAGATTAACACAATAAGCAACATGGCTGGGAGAGGACCATGTTCCACAAACATGTGGAAGAACACAGTTGTGTGTGTAACCGTGTTGTTGCTCTGGAAAGCAAAATTCTTAAACTTAGAAGCAAAACACACTTTCAAACATGGTTGCGCAATAAACCTTTTAGGATAAACTTGTTTTAAACAAAGGCGTGTTTGTACATGTGTTTAACGTCTAGAAAATTAAGCTTTGGAAAACACGGTGTAATAACTTGGTCATGTATGGGACCATGCAACGTAAAAATGCTTTGTGACACAGCTATAACATGAACCGTGTTTGGTTACTGTATCTCAAATAAAATTTTCTCCATGAAAAATCATTTTAAGTAAAACAAACATTTGTGTTTGGAACCATGTTAAGGAATGTAGCCATGAACATGGGTGTCTATAAGACTATGTTTTGTGCTTGGAACTTAGAAAAATTGTGCAGACTTACTTATACTTGAAAGTGACCTTCTTCCTTCACTTTGAGCACAAAATCCTTCTTAAAAAACTCTAGATTCTTGTATCAATGCAAACCATAAGATAACAGGATAAATGAAAGCTAATCAAGCACTAGAAATAAAATTAAATAAATGAAAACTAAGCTAAATGAAAGATTGAACGCTTGGGTTGTCTCCTAAGAAGCACTTGGTGTAACATCATTGCCTTAATCAATGCTTGGTTTAACGTGCCCAAGCGTAATATCCTCTTGATTTATGCAGGGAATCTTACCTCCAAAATATCGCTTGAGTTGGTGACCATTCATCTTAAATCTTTCTCTTTGCGGATGCTTAATCTCAATAACAGCGAAAGGGAAAACTTTTATTACTAGAAATGGCCTAGACCAGCAAGACTTGAGCATAGATGGAAAAAGTCAAAGCTAAGCTTTGTGGATTAACACTCGATCTCCAGCTCAAAACTCCTCCCCCTACTTTATCTTCGTGTCATGCCATTTCTTAACTTTCTCCTTATAGATTTTGCATTTTTCAGATGCTACATCCTACCATTCATTAAGCTCATTCAGTGGCAGTAAACGTTTTTCACCTGCATGCTCAAAATCAAATTTAGTATTCTTATAGCCCAATATGCTTTATGTTGTAATGACACAAGGAGGTGACATGCTTTTGCATACATTAGACAAATACGGGGTAGTTCCAATGGTATTTTGTATGCAGTGCAATATGCCCATAGTACGTGATCGAACCTAATAGACTAGTCCTTCCCTGACATTGAAACTACTTTTTCTAGAATGTGGTTAATCTCTTTATTAGATGCATCGACTTGACTGCTTACTTGTAAATGGTGCACAGTTGTTGTTCAATTGGTGACTCCATATCTACTTAGCACCTTTTCCAATTAGGAATTTAAAAAATGTGCACCTTTATCACTAATGATGGCTCTTGGGGTTCTGAATTAGGTGGAAAACTAATTTAGAAATTTGCCACAACTCTTTCATCATTCATAGGTAAGACTTGTGCTTCTACCCATTTAGAAACATAGTCCATAGCTACCAAGATATACTTATTCCTTAGGGATGACACGAAAGGACCCATGAAATCAATTCCCCAAACATTGAATACTTCATATACCTAGATTCCATGTTGGTGCATCTCGTCTTTTTTTTTTAAATATTGCTGGACCTTTGACAACTATCACATGAGGCTGCATATCTTCTCACATCCTAGAACAAAGATGCCCAATAAAAAATTGATTCCAATACCTTTTGTGCTATGTTGTTGCCATGGAAGAGCCTCCAACTAGGCCCTTATCGCAGTGCTTAAGTATTCATTCAGTACCTAGGTGTGATACACATCACTAAATGATTTGATCTACATAGATTCTAAACAAAATTGGTTAATCCCAAAATTAATATTTTAGTTCTGAAAAGAATTCATTCTTTTGTTGGTATGTCATGTCTCAGGGTAGCTCCCTGTATAAAAGATAATTGGTGAGTCAGCAAACCAAGGCTCATCCATAATTCTACAATTATGCATATAGAGATGTTCATCAAGGAACGGATCATTAATCTCTTTATCCTTCATTGATTGCTCTATGGGATTCCTCAACCTTGAAAGATGGTCAGTGGCTAGGTTTTCCACACAGTTTTTTCCAAAATTTCCAAATCAAACTATCGGAGTAAAAGAACCCACTTGATTTGTCTTGGCTTTGCATCACTCTTCTTTAGCAAATACTTCAAGGTAGAGTTTTCAATATACACAATAACCTTAGATAAGAACAGGTAAGAACAAAACTTGTGGACAACAAAAACTACAACTGATAACTCTTTTTCGTAGTCGTATAATTTTCTTGAGCATTAGTTAATGTCTTACTAGCATTATGTCTACCTTGCCTTAAAATCATACCCATTGCCCAATCATTAGCATCTCATTTTTTAATAGAAAGTGACAAGTGGCTTACAGGTACATTGGTCAAGTGGTCGTTGAGATTGTTAAAGGCTGACAGACATTCCTCATTAAAAATGAAAATCACATCATTCTCTAACAACTTAGTGAGTGGTTTTACTATCTTGGAAAAGTCCTTGATAAACCATCTATAGAAACCCACATAGCCAAGAAGACATTTAATTCCCTTAATAGAAGACAGTGGTGGCAATTTTAAAATAGTTTCAATTTTTTCCTTATCTAGTTTTATACCCATACTAGATATCTTCTTGAACAATAAAATGGGATTTTTGCTAGTTGAGTACTAGGTTAGTCTTTACACACCTTTCTAAAACTTTCTCTAGATTACGAAAACATTTATCAAATGAATCACCATGAATAAAAAAATCATCCATAAATACCTCCATAATGTCCTCCACTAGGTCATCAAAGATTGCGAGCATGTATCTCTAAAAAGTGGCAGGGGCATTAAAAAAACCGAAAGGCATTCTATGATAAGCAAAAGTACCACATGGACAAGTGAATGTGGTCTTCTTTTGATCCTCTAAGGCAATCGGGGTTTGAAAATAGCGTAACATGTGATCCAAAATATTAGTAAACATGACCGACTAAACATTCTAGCATTAAATCAATGAAAATGAGTGGAAACCAATTTTTTCAAGTAGTGTCGTTAAGATCCTTATAGTGAATACCCACTCCCTATCCAGTAATTGTTCAAGTGGGAATAAGGTCATTATTATCATTTTCAACAATGGCCATTCCTTAATTCTTAGGAACAACCTGAACTAGGCTCGCCTGCACACTATCTGAAATAAGGTAAATTACCCTAACATCTAGCAACTTGAACACTTTAGCTTTCACTACTTCTTTTGCATTTGGATTCAATCTTCATTATGGTTCTGTCCCTGGTTTATGGTTTTCCTTCATCAAAATTTTTTGCATACAATAGGATGGGTTTATCCCCTTTATATCGGCAACAAACCAAGCTATAGCTCCTTTCCATTTTTGCAATATGTCCAAGAACTTTTTCTTCGTTTCCACACTCAATAGTATGAAAATAATCATTGGCAATTTAGAATCTGGTGCTAGGCAAGCATATTCTAGGTTATCATCTAACTTTTTCTGCTGTAACTCTACTGGTTCCTTAATTGAAGTTTTCCTCATTTTTGTACTTAAGTAGGTGTTTCCCTCATTTTCTTTGTTGTCCACCACCCCTTAGGTTTCCAATTGAACCATTAGCTCCTCCTTTTCTAGGGTACCAATTTCAAACTTGGTTCCTTTGATGATACATACTTAAAATTGATCCATTGAAATACATTCCTTACAACAATGAGCAACATCAATATCGACCAAATCCAAAGAATAATAAGTATCATGCTTATCAAGACTATTTTTCATAGATCCAAAAATATGAAAAGTAGCCTATTCCATCCTTATCTTTAAAACTAATTCTCTATTTCTACTTCCATTAATTCTCCTGCAATAGCTAAAAGCGGTCATTGTAGAATCACAAGCATGTATGCTTCCATATCCATATCGAATATGACAAAGTCAGCAGGAGTAGTAATCTTATTAACTTTTACTAGAACGTATCCAACTATTCCCCTAGGGTGCTTAACTGACATATCAACCAACTGGATGCTCATTCTAGTGGATTTAGGCTCTTTGAATTCTAGTTCATTAAATAAAGTATAAGGCATTAAATTTATAGTGGCCCCTAAATCCGCTAAAGCTCTACTAATTTGTAAATGATGAATACCGCAAGGAATAGTAAAACTCCTTGGATCACAAATCTTTATTGGTAAGTCATTTTAGATCATAGCTAAGCATTCTCCATTCAGGATCATTGAACATAACTCTTTTAGTTTCTTCTTTTGAGCCAAAATGTCCTTCAAGAATTTTGTGTAGTGTGGCATCTGTTTTAAAGCTTTTGCAAAAGGAATATTAATATGGAGTTGTTCAAACATAGCAAAAAATTTAGCAAAATGTTCTTCATCATAATCTTTTAAAAAATAGGAAGGATATGGTAGTGATGGACAATTTTCTTTGACTTCCCTTTTCCTCCCTAGTGGCCCTAGCAGTTATTCTTCTTTGTGCGGTGTAATTACTTCTTATTGGAATTTTTTTTTTGTTTTTTAGCACTTACTAACTACTTTCTTTCATCACATCTTTTGGCATGTAGCTGTTTACCACTCCAAAGAGTAATATTTTCCAATTGCCCACTTGCTAGCATCATAATTGCTTTGTTGACTTCCATTACAGTCTGTGACATCTTATCCATCTAATTTTGAAACATCAACTGCTACTTCTCCATGGTGTCCTTAAGATTCTGACATTAAGCTTGAATATTGCCCGTGAATCCCATTATAGCACCTTCAAAATTTGTAGAATGGGGCGAATGCGGAAAATTCATAATCCTCCCTTGATAAGCCCAACCATCAGTTGAATAACTCTCCCATCTCGGTTTGGAGTTTCCTTCTGAGCTTCAAAAATTCCCAATGAAATCCATACATTCATTCTTGCTCCTCCATTTTTTCAAATGACAATCCCAATTTAGGTGTTCTCCCCCACAATCATCACAATACATCAAAGCCTGCTTTTTGCTATTAGAGAAATTTCTAAATTCTCTTCTCGAAGTTTCAGCATGATTTGCCAATTCTAAATAAGCATCTAAATCTTGAACTGAAGCTACTCAATTTTGCTTCATTCTAGATGATTCCCATTGATAACTGTTTATAGCCATCTCTACAATTAATTCCTATGCTGCCTCAGGTGTCTTGTTATTAAAAGTACAACTAGCTGTTGCAACAATCATTTGATTGGAAGCATAAATCAGAGCATTATAGAATGTTTGCACTTGCATCAATGTAGGTAATCCATGTTGCTGACACCTTCTTAATATATCCTCAAACCTTTCTCAAGCTTCATATAATGTGTCTTAATCCATTTTACCGAAAGCAAAAAATATCATTATAAAACTTTGCAAGCTTGGCTAGAGTAAAATATTTCAATTTAAACTTCTTGCCAAAAGCATTCTAAGTGGCAACAAGAGCACTAGGAAGTGAAGTCAACCATCATTTAGTTGTCCCTCTCAGGGAAAATAGGAACAGCCTCAACCGAATACTATCTTTACTAGATTCATTAATTTTGAAAGTATCACAAATATCCAAGAAACTAACAATATGAGCATTAGGGTCCTCATATGCCAAGCCATCAAATTGAACAAAATTCTACGCCTTCTGAATAATATTTGGCTTGATCTCAAATTTTTTTGTGTTGATAGGAGGCCTAATAGTACTCGATTATGTCCTTCCAAGAAAAGGCTTAGCACATTTTGATATAACTGTCGCTTGATTACAGTTTTCCATAGTTAGGTGTTCCTAATTTTTTCCTTGCTGCTCCACTTTAGAACGTAAGAGTTGTGACCCATTACCCCTTGCAGACAAAAGCTTGCTCAGAGTACTCTTAATTTTTGGATCCGCTTCAACAACTTCACCAGGTTAGCTGTGAGACATACACCAAAAGCTCTAAGGAATGAAACAAAATCCAAAGAGTTTTCTAAACATAATAATTTCTAATAGTAGTACTAATGAAATACTTTTAATTGTCTAGAATTGTTGCTGGTCTTGTAATCGCTCCTGCTAGCTAACTTGAACTACTCCTGATCTATGTGAAGGGGTGAAAACGGGGTGAGCACGAATGTCCAGCAAGTGGCGGATTTTGAAAACAGAAATACAATATACAAAATATATGGGGATCAACCAGAAAACAATTCTTGTAAAATAATAACATAAACTTTAGCAGAAGATATTTGAACAGTCAGAACATAATTAAGATAATAGCAATTTTGAGAGTTGAGCAAACAATATTTGTAAATAAAATCATTAACCAAAACAGAGCAGTTCATAGCAGAAAAGCAAAACAGAAATTTAGAGTAGAGTGGGTGGGGTGATCACTGTAACTACACTTAAACCACTATAATGCGTCCAAAATCATTTAAGAATCACCAACAATCAAGCGCCCTAAAGGACTAGTCCTAAAAATAGTGCACTATAGAATAGAACATAACAGAATACCCTACGTGGAGGGTCCAGAACTACACTTTCCCAGTAGTACGAGCACAGAACCAACACCCACCAAAACGGAGTCAGAACAGGAATTCAGAGCATTATGATTGTTATAAAATTTCAATACAAAGCATCACAATCAAAACATACCTGATCTCAGCTTATTTAATCAAACATAATATATTGCATAAATAAGATAAAATTTGAATAAGCAGATAAACAAGTAAATTAATAAAATACTTGGAAAAAAATTTCAAAATAAAACTTGTAATTGAAAACCCTTATTCTGATTAAAATTTTATTTAATGCAAAATAGCTTTAAATTGAAATATTGACAAATTACTAAATTGGAAAACTTAGCACTTTGAAGAAATAATATATATATATATATATATATATATACACACACACACACACACATAATATCAAAACAACTTAATTTTTAGAATAGTAGTAGCCACTTACCTCAAAATGCAACTTTTAAACTCCTGAAATAATTATGTAAAAGTTTATGTCAAAACATAATCAATTTAGGAAATAACTCAAAATCATTTGCTGACACTGACCGAAACGAACGCTTCTGGAATCTAAGAATTCGCTGAAGTAGTGTTAGAAGACTTAAGGACTGATACTGTGATTAACTCGATTATAAGATTCAGCAACCTACTTGCGGTGGCCAAGTTGTAACTTTATAAACATAGGGTCTCATTGAACCCACCTCTAAACCTCAAGGACCTAAACTGTTATTAACCCAATTTTGAACTAGAAATACGATTCGTCTTCTTCGTTTCGATTCTTCTGCTATTCTCCAATTTTCACCATGCTCAGCCAAAATCTCCCCAAATTTATTTGTAATTCATCTGAAATAATCCTAATAATCAATTGATCCTTCCAATCATCAAAATAAATTATAATCAACTATAACTTTAACTTAAATCTCTCTTCAATTTGAAAGAAAAGTTAGCTTATGTATTGAAAAATAACTAACAATCATTCAGCAAAAATTCTTCCTTTGCTGAAATAATTCATAGGTTGCTTTCACTTGATCCTCGATTGATGATTTCTTGTTACACTTCTTCAATACAAAGGAATAGGTAGATGAGATTGTGAGAGAAATACCCAAACCCTAATTATTTCTGATTTTTCCATTTTTATAACTTTTTTCCATCTCTCCCTTCCATTTTCGTGTTTCCAATTCTTTTCCTCTTTTTTCCCTTGCTTTCTCTCTTTTTTTTCTTTTGGGCCTTAGCCTAAATACCCAAAATAATAAAATAGACTAATTGGCATGGGTTATTACAATCCACAGGACCTAGGGGCCATGGAAATCTCCAAGGTAGGGAGTACCACAAGGCCAAATGGATTACTCTCAAAGCTTCAGAAGTTGAACCCACCTACATTTATGGGTTAGGTGACACCAAAAGGATGCACGAATGAAAGTAAAAATGAATTGGTCGTTTAGGCAATGAAATAGAGTCGAGCACTACCATACTTTTTTCTTCGAGAGTAAGAACTTGAGGCCAAAACCACAACGGCCTTAAGTTAGTATTGTGGGAGAGTTCAACAATCATCAATGTAGAGCCATTGGAGAGCAGTTCAAGATGCATTAGCTCTTAAAAGAATGTTAGAAAAGTAAGTGACATGAATAGATGAGGTGGAGGTTGGTTCATCCAACCTAGTTTGAGCATGGGTGACATGCCTACAGTGTGAAACTTATCTTGAGAGTAAAGAATGATAAAGGATCATGAGCATGAGAGGGCTTAGGCCTAAGGTGCAAGGAATATGGCTCTAAGCCTTGCACCTGGGAAGCCATTGCAAATGGTCCTAGTGGCCATCAAGCAAGTGTTAAGTAGGGGCTCGGTCGAGTTAAGGCTAGCTTGGGAAGTTGTACCCAATAGTAATTGTCAGAGGTAGTCAACCTAGTACCACCAAAGTAGTAGTTTAAGCATTGCTTTGACCTGTCAAGTGGTCGAAATTGGTAGCCCCTAGTTGGACGTGATAGGTAGCTATAGTGAACTCATGGGGAGTGAGTGGCTAGTGTGAGGAAAGTCCTTAAACTTTCACTAGTAGTTTGAACACTTTGTTGGCAAATTCTAGCATTAGTTACTGGCATAGTTCTATTTAGCTTGTTGGGTAGTAGTTTTGAATGCGGTTAAAGGTCAAAATGAGTGCAATATGACCTAAAGATGCCACAAGTATTGGGGTGACACCTAGAACCTTAGGACCTGCTTACTAGTTTATGGACCCACATAAGTAGAGGCTTGAATGCCTTAGATTGGAATTTTCCTAAGGTTCCATAGGTTAAGTTCTTTCTCAAGTTAGTTTCAGCTATCCTACTTGGTGGTGGAATATTGCCTAGTTGAACAAATGAGTTCCTTAGAGTAGGTGCGCAGTAGAGCAGTTCATTCATATGAAAGAAAGGTAAATAGGTGAGTTTTAATTATGTTTCTAATAGTGGAATGCTGGTGGGGACTGTAGGAGAAACAAGGAGTAAGGAACTCATCCAGGGGTAAACAGATGAATAGGTTTATTTTTTTGTTAGTTCATACGCTAGTGTAGAGCTAATAGGAGTAGAGATAGTGCTAGGGGTGTGACTTGACTGCTAAAGTCTAGTAAGAGTACTCGAGCAATGGGAATGACTTCCATGAACTAAGAGATAGCCAGTGACCTGTTTCCATCATCCCAAGGTTAAATGAAGTTGAAGGCCACCAAAATTACTTGTGGAAGAAGAGAATTGACTAGTGAAGTTAGCTAAGTAGGTAAAGGACTAAGTCCTAAGTGGAATAGAGGATATTGTGGTGATCAGTTGATGCTCTATGTTAGTTCCAATAAGTTAGTATAAATTTGAACTGTCAGGTTAGGGATGACCAAGTGATAGCAAAAAAGGAAGGTTTTGCCTTGACCCCTAGGTGTAGTGTCAAAGAGTGCTCGAGAGGAAGAGTTCACTATGAGCATTCAAAAGATGACTTACAAGTACCCGCAAGGTAAGGTAATCACCCACGTAGTTAGGTACCATACTTTGTACTCAAAAGGTGTCAATCTAGTATTGGTACAGTTATGCCCAAGAGTTTTTTGTGACTCTAGTTGTTATCAGGTTCATTAAATTAGAAGGAAGTTGAAGGTTGGACACCAAGTTGGAGGGGATTTTGGTTGAGGTAGTTTAAAGCCTAAAGTTAGAGCATTTCACTTGACCCTCATGCGTTGCAAGGAAGGGCTTATGACTTACGAGATTGGCTAAAGGCTAGTTTGGTGCAGTAAGTAGATTTGTAATGGATGAACCAGCCAGGTGATTTTGCATGGCTAACCAACTCCCGATAGTGGACTAAAATAAGTGGAGTTAGTTCTCCTGCTGAGTAAGTCATGTTAGCATCGCAAAAGCTACCATTTCATTGTCCTAGCAAAATGTCGGCATGGTGTAGCATATGGTATGATAGTTAAGCTCAGAAGGAAAAAATAGTTCTTTGTAACCAAAGGTCACATACTGGTTGCTAATTAGATGTCAGGAGGCCTATGAGTATTTTGGAGAGTCGCGTAAGACCAAAGGCTTGTTGAAGCCTAATGAGGGAGGCCAAGATGTCTACTTGACTATCAAGCCAAGGATGCCTAGGTATGCCAAGGAATGGGTGGTATCTTGTAACCCAACTAAATAACTCATAAGTGCCTCAGGCATGGGTCAAGTATTGGTGACCAAGGAGCAAACATACTAAGGACACTAGATGACCTAATGTACCATATGTAGTGTGTTAGGCTTTGAGTGTATGAAAGTGAATAGACTTAGTATGTCAGTTTTTTGCCCCAAGGATACTCTAAGCAAAGTTGCCGAGATGTCAAGATCTTCAACATGGGTAGCATATCTATAGCTCCACTATCAAGTGATAGGAAGCCTAAATTGATAGAGCACGAGCAAGGCCTAAAGGCTGCTAGTTGCTTGCAGGTCTTAGTACTGATGCCTAAGAAGTTGCTCTTAAGTATGTGAGTGTAAGAGACTCCAAAGTAGTGTGGGTAGTAGGATCATAGTCTTGGGTGGTGCACAGGTACCTTGCCCAGTCCACCAATCTACCTGATGCATAGGGGTTATCAAAGGGGAGCATTGATGATGTGTGCTCTAGGGTTTACCGGGATTCACAATTTTTGGTAGGTCGATCATTTGGAAGGGACCTAGAATATATTAGAGCATGGGGGAAAGTATACCTTAGGGTTCTAGTGGTGTATGTGGCGAGGCCATAGTACATGATGACACACTTAGTCTAGTAATAATGAGGAGTCCTTAGATACAAAACCTATAGTGAGGAACTATCTGTGTAAAAGTTAGTGGACAAGTTTTATACTTGTTAAGCTAGTTTGCTCTAAGGGGTTTGGTATAGGGGCCTTGGGGGTTGAATCTAGAGTGAGACTTGCCAAGTGTGAGCATTAATGGATAATTTTAGACTTGTTAAGTTAGGTTACACTAATTGGTGCTGGCACAAAAGAGAAAATGAAAGGAGTTGATTTGTGCTGAACTTTTAGTAAGTTGATGTCCAAGTAAGGTTAGTGAGCAAGCTTCCAAAAGCTTGTTAAGCTACCTTGCACTAAGGAACTTGGGCCCAAAGGTTGGTGTTAAGGAGTCATGGTCACTAGATTCACCAAGACAGGTTGAGTAGTTGGTTATCTTTCAATACTACTAAATGCTAAAGATAGTAAAAGACCATACCATAGTCTTCAAGAATGAGTTGTACTAAGGTGCTTTGGCCTGAGTATGGTTAGGCTATGGTGGGGAGAACATTGAGTAGTTGTTTGTGTACCGTTGCATCTAAGCACAAAAAGTGGCATTGACCATAGTACCTATACAAGTCTAAACTCAACTCAAGTGCTAGAAGGCATTAGTTGAGCAAGTTAGTTAGTTTGGCACTAATTGTATTGTTGTATAAGTGACACCTCTCTATAGATTTGGTTGGGATACGTTGGCTTTGTATCCTAAGAATATGTCTTAAGGTGGGGAAATTCCATTTGGAGGACCAAATTCTTCAAGGTGGGGAAAATGTTATGGCCCTCTTAGTGGAAAGCTTATTAAGGAAGGTAAGTTTGTAATTCCCTAGCTTAAAAGGGTTAATTAATGGTGAATTAGGAAAATCAAGTAACTTGCTAAAGAGTTAGTCGGTTTCATGCATTTTATGGCACTAGGTTTGTCCAGGGGCAAATTGGTCACTTTGCACCTTGGAAGGTCGGGACACATTCCAAGACTAAAAATGACATTCTTTAAAACTAAACCCAAGTTAAAACAAACATTGCTTAATGGTTTAATTGCTTAGTTATTATTTAGGGAAGATGTACTTTTAAAAAAAATGAAAAAGTTTGGGGAGGGGGAAGTGTTGCTATTTAAACTTGTTTAGGGAAGGGTTTCACCATTATTCACAATCCCATTTTCCACCATTTTCATAGCCCCCTCATCCCCACTTCATCTATTTCTCAAATCTTCTCAAATTCATGGTTCTTTTGCAAAGTTTGAAGGGTTACATGGTACCCATAGAAAAGGAAAGCTTATTTTGTACTTACTTTGTGCATTTGAAGGTTGTTGAGTCATTTTCAAGCTTGGGCTTGCTTGAATGTATGAGGTAACACTTTGTTCATGATGTTTTCTTGCTTTTAGGCTTATGAAAGGTTGGGTTTTGCTTTGAGTGCTTTAATTTAGTGCCATGAACCTTGTTTTTGTGTTGGAAGCTAGGAAACCTAGTGGAACCCGTTGAAGCATGTGTTTTCTTGTTTGAGGTAATTCAAGTGTAATTGAGGTTAAGGGATTTTCTATTCAGACTTATTTGATGCCATTCATGGTTGTTTGTGGTAGAATTCTTGTGAATTTGATGATGGGCATTGGTTATGGGGGAAGATGTTCATGGAAAAATAGTTATATTGCCTATCCTAGTGTAACATTTAAGTGCATTGTAAGCTTGGTTTAGGTGGTGAATTATAGCCCAGGAAGCATGTTTTGCAGGTTTAAAAAGTGAGGAGGAGGCCCCAGCTTGTTTGGAAGCCTTTGGAGGCCTTTTAAGGTGCTTTGTGCACCATTTGCAAGTGCAAGGCATTGGCCACTAGCATTGTTGTGCTGGTTAGCACTGCAGTGCCTAAAGCACCCTAAGGAAGACCAAAATGGCTTGTGCCACTGCAGCCCCACAAGCGTATTCGCTAGTAAACCTCACGTTTTAGTAATGAGTTCCAAAGGAGGTCTAGGAGCATGCCTAGGGTTTGTAAGTGTTGATGTGACTTAGTGGCACTTCGGGACATCTGAAGCTCCTCTATGAAGTGGGAGTTTGTGAAGGAATTGTGGAATACAAAAGTACCCATAGAGCAAAAGAAGTTAAATGCCACAATAGCACACCATAGTTTGGTGTAAGGTTTAATACCATTAAGAGCCTAGCCCAGCCTTTGGGTTTAAGGACTTGATGTACGAACCTTAGAGCACCTGGGTAGGTTCTGTGGAACCTTGAAATTATGAGTTCGACTATGATTATTGCCACTTCAATAAGGTGAACCAGTTTATGGTGGATAGGTGAGCACCATGAGTGAAGGTTTGGTGTACTTGTAGGCTAGGCAAGTTAACCTGAGGCACAATTGGGAACCTAGTACACTTATGGTAAGGTCTTAAGGTGGAAGCTTAGTGCACAAGTAACCTAGGCAAGCTTAATACCATGAGGCACTATGTGGAGTCTTAGTACACCTAGTGAGTTCTTAGAACCCAAGTGAGGTGCATTCGCCATGTCAACCTGTTCAACAATCAAGGGAAGGTTATTTGGTGAGTTTACCTCACTAGGATGTTGATAAGCCAAGGCTTGCTACGAGTCAGTTAGAGGCCAGAACTCACTAAACACAGGGCAAGACCATGGAAGAACTAGGTAGAGGACAAGTCTCAAAGGGACTGAAATGTTATACGCATAGGTTTAGCCGCGCACTGTAAAAGCTCACAGTAGATTGCAAACAATACATATGTGTGTCATCATAGTTTTTATTGCAAGTTGAAGTATCCCTTACTAAGAATCATTGATTCTCACTTCCTTAGTCTTTATTGTATAGATATGTTTTCATAGGGCTAGCAACCATTAAGGGTTGTAGGTCTAAGCTCATGAGTAGGTTTCGTGTTTATTAGAATCATTGTGATTGTATGGTGTAGTTTGCTTGTTGGTTACCTTGTGGTGCTAACTATAGTTGTTTGTTTGGCGGACAAAGACTAGTGTAAGGCAGGGAAGGACTTTTGGAGCTTACCACTTGGATGTTGAGCCGAGGTGGGAGCTTAACTATTGATCTTAGTAGATGCATTTTTGGTGTATAGTTTTTGTATAGTAGTTGCCTTTGATCTTCATGGATGAATAGTAATATCTATAGTAACTTTTGGGTGTAAGGATAGTATACTTTTGTATGGATGCTTGTACACAATTGATTATGCATAGTTAAATTCACATATATTTTGTGTACTTTCACTGCTCTAGAACTTGGATATATCTGAAAAGCCTAGGCAACATTTTATGGATTATGGTTTTTGTTTTATGTTTTATAACTTGTTTTTTCATTTAAGTCAAAGCATAAATCATGCATGGCTACATAGTAGGTTAATGAATGAGAAGCATGAAGGCTTTAACTAGTGTGCATGTAATCAATTAGCCAATTACAACTAGTATAGGACACATTCCCATAGGATTCCTTGCTAGGGTGATGTGGGGTCATGTCAGATAACGTGTACAAGTTGGGAGAAGGATGTAGGAAATTTGTGCTTTAACCACAAAAATAGAAAAGCTCATGATCCAAAACATCTAAAATAAATGGATGAACATTTTTTACCCTTACACATTCTAAACAAAAGCTACAAGTGGCAATTAAAGGGACCTAGGCATTTTATGGTTTAGAAAATAAATAAGTCCCCATTGTTTCAAAGTTACAAGTAGAAAAGGTTCTAGGAGCTATTCAGTCACTATTGTAGGAATTGAAGGATGTTATGCCAGAAGGGTTGCCGAATGGACATCTGTATGTCAAGAACATTTAGCATTATATTCATCTTATTCCTTGAAAAGGTTTGCTCAAGTTGCCTTATTGCTAGATGAGCCCGAAGGGGTGCGAGATTTTGTGAGAAAAGGTGGAAGAGTTGCCGCAAAAAGGTCATATGTAAGAGAGAATGAGTCTCTGTGCAGTTTTGGCTTTGTTAACACATATGTCAAATGCGAGTTGGAGGAAGTGTACTAACAACCATGCCATTAATAAGATTAATGTTGGTTGCAACTTTTTTATACCTTGATTGGAGTATATGCTAGATCAGTTGGATGGGCCAATGGTGTTTTCAAAAAATTGATCTCCGGATCAAGTATCATCAGATTAGGATTTAACCTGGGATGAGTGAAAAACAAGTTTCAAGACCAAAGATGGATTGTATGAGTGGCTAGTCATGTCATTCAGTCTTACCGATGTGCCGAGCACATTTATGAGAATGGTGAATTAGGTTCTAAAACCATTTATTGGAAGTTTTATTGTTGCGTATTTTGATGATATCCTAATTTCATAGTCACTCAAAGGAGTAGCATGTTTCATAGTTGTGCCAAGTACTCATAGTCTTGTAGGAGAATAAGCTGTATATGAACCTAAAGAAGTGTATCTTTATGACTAGCAAGATATCATTCTTGGGCTATGTAGTCTATCACACCCTTAACTACCCATTGCTTAAAAGTAACCTTGGTGAGACTTTTAAAGAGTAATTTAACATGCACTCCAGTACTAGTATAACCATTCAGTTGGTATTTAGCTTAGGCAAATTTCTCAAACATGCAACAAAATTTATAAAGACATGCTATTGTTGTCTCTTTTAGCTGAAATTTTAGATTTATGCTAGTTTTCAATGAAGGTATATGGGAAAAATAGCAAAGACCCCAAACTAGCTTAAGAACATTAATGTATGAAGTAATCCAAAGGCTTTGAATATAGAAGTTCACATAACAGCATAGTACTACACATGGTAGGCTTGTTAGGCCACGGTTGGCCTTAAAGTTCAAACACAGTGCATAACCTCAACAGGACAAATGGAAAAGTAGCTTGATATACAAGTGATTACTTTAGTGCACAAGTTATCATACCATTACATACACATGCAGAAGTCTTCACTACAATGACTTAACATAGTCATGCTCATCAACAATCACAAGAACACCACAACATTACATGACCAAGTCTCAGACTCCTTTCAGGATTAGCTCCACACTTAGTCCCTAACTCCAAGATAGTTCCTAGATATCATAAACTAGTGTCTACAGGCACACTATACTTTCACTTAGTTTCATAATTTTTAAGCTGATTCAGATAAGTAAAAGAAATACAAGAACCTGCACAACAAAACACCAAAACCAACACACTATGCACTTCAAACCACTCAACTATGCCCTTTGCAGAAATCATATACATAACGAGCATGATTATAAAACTCAATAAGGGGGATCAAAGCATAAAGCCTATTAAACATCAAACCTACAAAGACACTTGCAACAAAAGGGAAAATAAGGAAAACACAGGCAACTTTTATACATAATAAAAATGTATGTAAGCAATAGTCCTAAATCTATGGGTTAGCATCCACAAACAAGCACATAAGCACACAATTACACATACACACACTATACACCTTCATACAATGAATTGGCCTAGCAAGAATTTCTATCAAATTCAGTTCATTTTATTAGCCGTTATTGTTAGTTAGTGCCCATTAACCTTAGAGCTCTAGGGTCTGAGGAGGGAAGGACACTCCCTAGTCATAACCTTAATGCTTGCCTCATACGTAAGCTGGCTAAAACAAACATGCCTAACGGCATTCATAGCCCCAAATTGGGTCTTAGGTTTATTTTGATTAGTCCATCCTTTAAAGCCTACTTCTCTCACATAAGACTTTAGTCTAGCTAACAATTTTTGGGTGAGAAATAGAGATCAAGCCCTACCTCTAATCCAGCTAAGCTTCAACATTCAAAGCCCCTTCACTTGATAATATTGAAGCTTGAGCCCAAAGCAAACTTGTGTTCCAAGCTTGGTGAGCTTGAATCCCCTTCTTCTCCTTTGTTTCCCTTGAATTCTATTAAAACCGGATGCCCTGGTTTCTTGGCTTTCTTCTTTACCCAAAAGAATGTTGACCTCAGTGTCTAAAGAAGGGTGGCTATAAATCTTATCTAGGTGTCCTAAATGCTTGCATGAATCATTCCATCCCTCAAGTCTTTAACTTTTACATCTTCCCCACCATGATTCAGTCCTAATTCTTGTTTATTTGTGCAACCAAGGACTTATAGTTTGGTTCACTTAAAGTTCAGGCAATAGCCCTAAGCAAACTACACTTTTTTCCCATACAAAATTTTGTTCACCCAGTAGGCATTTTTCTTACTTTATTGCAATCAAATTCCCAATTTTCCTCTTTTATTGTCTTAACTTCCATGTTTTCTTTTGAAATAAGTTACTCTTTTGTTGTTGTTCTAGCCTTAGGCTTATGTAAGGGTGGGGTATAATAGTCTCCCCTAAGTAAATTTGGTCATCCAAATTTTCTAGAAGCTTAGGTAGTAAGTTAGGATATCTTTTCAACATATCTATTTCTCTTTCTTAGGTTGCCTATTCTTCTACATGGTTGGTCCATTTTGCTTTGACCAATTATATTTGTTTGATCCTTAACTACCATGTGTCTTTTGCTAGAACCTTATTAGGTTCTTCCTTATATGTAAAGTTAGAGCCAAAGGTACATTAATTGTGGGAAGCACAAGTCTAAGGTTAGAAATGTACCTCATAAGTATACTTACGTGGAAGCTATTATGCACACGCCCTACTCAGGAGGTAGTGCCAGCTTATAAGCCACCTTGCCAAGCCTTTCAAGGGCATAAAATGGTCTAATATACCTTGGGGCTAGCTTGCCCTTCTTGTCAAATCTAGTTATCTATTCCATTTGTGAAACTTTCATCCATACTAAGTACCGAATTTGGAACTCTATGTCTTTTCTTATGTAAAAGTTAGCATATGTTTCTTTTCTACTATTGGCAGCCCTTATCTTCTTTTAAATTGGCTTGATTTTATCTATTGTTTCACGAATAAGGTCTAGGCTAATTTCTAGCTTATCCTCAACATCATACAAACAATATGGGTTATAAATCTCTTTCCACATAGAGCTTCGTGAGGTGCCAATTTAATGATTGCCTAGTAGTTATTACTATGGGAGAACTCTATCAAGGCAAGTATTGATCCTAATCTCAGAAATCTATAACACAAGATCTCAGAAATCATCTTAGTTAGCCCATCTGTTTGAGGATGATAGGCAGAATTGAGTTTAAATTGGGTACAAAGTGCTTGCTAGAATGACTTCTTGAATCTTGAAATAAATCTAATGTTTCTGTCTAAGATGATATCATCTGGAACCCCATGTAATCTCACTTTTTTTTTTTGTATACAGCTTTGCTGGTCTTTCCATGGAACTATGACATTTATGGGCAATAAATGAGCTGACTTGGTTAATCTATCTACAATCACCCATATTGTATCATGTTTCCTTCTTATTAGTTTAATCTAACTAGAAAGTCTGTAGATATTGACCCCTGCTTTCTTTATAGTTTGGGTACGCTTTGAAGTTTTCCTCTAGGCTTATAAATTTCAACCTTAACCCTTTAGTAGGTTAGGCATTTAGCTATACGTGTAGCAATATCTTGCTTTAAGCCTAGCCACTAGAAATTTGTTCTCAAGTCTTGATACATCTTTACTATCTCGAGATGTATACTTAGCATGCTAGATTGAGCTTCACTTAAAATTTGCTCTCAATCCAATTTATTTGCCACATACAATCTACCTTGGAAATACATTAAGCCATGCCTATAAGTAAAACCCTACAACAACTTTCGATAAATTTGACTCAAGACCTTTCTCAAGTTCTTATACTCTTGATGAGCTTTCTAGCTTCTTTAATCCATGCGGATCATATGGTAAGGACATATACCTGGCCTTGTTCCCATTGATTCCATTTCTCTACTAGTAATCTTATACTATTTTTCTTAGTCCTTTTTTCAACTTCTCCAGCTTTCAAAACCCTTGAATATCTTCTACTTAAAGCAATAGCTATTACATTAGACATGCTAGAAGTGTACTCAATGGTTGAGTCAAAATCTTTGATGTAATCCAGCCATCATTTCTACCTCATGTTCAAGTCTTTTTGTGTGGAGAGGTGCTTCAAACTTTTATGATCTTTAAAGATTTAAAATTTGCTTCCTAGCAAGTATTGCCTCCATTATTTTGATGCAAAGACTACTACCGTCAATTCTAGATCATGCAGTGGATAGTTCTTTTTATGAAGCCTTAATTGCTTTAATCCATAAGCAATAACTTATTTGCTTTCCATTAATACACACCATAGTCCCACTATAGAGGCATCTATATACACTACGAGGAGCTGAGTTAGATCGGGCAAAGCTAGGATTATGGTAGTAGCCGACTTTTTCTTTAGCTCTTGAAAGCTCTTTTAACACTTATTACTCCATTCAAAATTCTTGTCTTTTTTGGCTAGTTGGGTCAAAAGCGAAGCTATCACATACAACTTGGGTACAAATCTTTTGTAATGGCCAACTAATGCTAGGAATCTCCTTCCTTTTCTTGCACTTTAAGGTTCTCTCAATCAACCATTGCCTTTACTTTTTCTAGGTCTATAGGCAGTCTTTTTCCACTAATTACATGTCCCAAAAAGGCTACTTCATTAGTCCAAGGGTGGCATTTGCTTAGTTTTCCATAGAGCTTATGATCATTCAATAGTTGTGACACCTTAAAGGTTTTTCATGTTCCTTCTTAGTCTTTAAGTACAGTAAGATATCATCTATGGAAACAACCACAAAGTGGTCAACATAGGCTTTAAACATTCACTGTGTTAGATCCATGAAGAATGCATTAGCATTAGTGACCCTAAATGGCATCGCTTTGTGCTAAAAAAAACATACTTTATCCTAAAGGCAGTATTTGGGATATCCTCTTCCTTTACCTTTAGTTGGAAAGAACCAGACCTATGGTCTTTCTTAAAAGAGACTCTTGCACCCTTGAGTTAATCACATATATCTTCAATCCTAGGATGAGGATATTTGTTCTTCACAATAACTACCTTGAGTTTTCTATAGTCAATGCACAACCTAAGGGTTTCATCTTTGTTTCTAACAAATAGCATTAATGCTCCCCATGAATACACACTAAGCCTAATGAAACCCTTGGCAAATAGCTCATCAATTTGCTTGCTAAGCTTAGACATTTTTTGGGGGAAATTCTATAAGGTGGTATTGACACAGGCACTACTCCTAGTACTAACCCTACTCTAAACTCAGCCTCTCTCAACAAAAGGAGTTCTAGTATTCCCTTGCAAAGGGTAATTTACTTAGTTCATCTTATACCTTGGCACCATTTAACCCCAAGTACTTTTCCTCAGAAACTATAGGGATTTGCCCATCTTACTTCTAATTTCAAGCTTTCACTTAATTCCTTAGAACTAGATAAGTCATATTCTTGGAATCCAGGAAGATAAGCTTCCTAGTTTTGTGATCAACTATGGCTTTATTCTTAACAAGCTAGTTCATGCCTAGGATCAAATCATGTCTATTAGTTTTTTTTATTATCAAATTGGCACTCAATTTTAGCTATGCTAGCCTAATCATGTAGTCTTTTACTACATGATGTGTACATAAAATTTTTAATCCAACTTTCTTAATCAAGAGCATTGAAGATAAGCTAATCATTTTTAATTTTAACTATCTAACTATTCTAGCAAATATGATAGTGATTGAAGCTCTAGTATTAAATAATATTGACATAGGTTTACCATTAAGATAAACTTTACCTTTAAGTGCTTCCTGACTTATCCTACCATGGCCTATGTGTCCTCTTGCTTGGTTTGGCTTAGGTTCTCCTTATGGTCCTTCTATCAGGAAGACTTTCCTTGGTTGTTGCGCTTGCCCTTTTTGTTGGGTTAGTGGCACTATGGGTCCAACATGAATGGTTTAACACTATGGTATTACATTACCTCCCCTCCATGGTTATTGGCTTCTCCATTGGCCTATTGGTCTTCAATGTGCCCTATTTTATTTCTTCTTAATAAGGTAGACTTTTACCTAATGCTCCAAGGAACTACACTTTAAGGATCCTTCAATCAATTTATAACAAGCATTGACACCAAGATAGTTGCCACAATTGTCAACTTGATGGCCAAAGTATCTAGGGCCACTACCTTTATTCACTTTCTTTCTAGCTAATGGCCAACCACTTAGGAATAGTCAAATAAGGGCTTTGAGCTTCCCAAACTCAAAAGTGACAAAGCTCAAGGAAGACTTAACTCATAAAGATCACACTGTCCTTTGTGCACCAAAGATACTTCCCATAGAACTAAAGAGAGAATGCTTCTCAGGCAATCTGTATTAATGAAATAAAATTGAATATTGTATAGTATAACTAGCCTATATATAGTCTACAAGCCCTAGGGTTTTGAAACACACCAAAAGAATAAGAAGCACAAGCCCTAGATTGACTAGGAGTCCTTAAGGCATACAAATACACACCTTAGACACAGTTTAGAGGCTGTTCCCACACAAAATAGGTCTAGGTACACAAATCCTAGCAAAAACATCTGCAAAATAAGTAAAAATAACAAAATTTCTAAATTTGGCAACAAAAAAGTCTGGTAATCTAAAGGTTGGCAAATTAGGGCTCACTTTGGCATAGTTAGGTGCACTTTGGGGCTCTTGGATGCTTAGTCTATGCCTAGCATGGTTTAGCCTTTCCAATTAGCCATCTAGCATCCAATGGTATACTTACAGTATATTGAGTTCTAGGATGCTTGTCCCTTAAGCTTTTTTTTGGAGTAGGGTACATGTGGGCCTGAGAGCTGTAAGAGTGTACACCATGGCATGTTTGGGTACTCTATCATGTCCTCAAAGTGCTCCATTAGGTGCACCCACTTGAGAATCCTCAAAACATTACTTGACCAAGCGTTTTAGGGCCAATCCAAGCTCCTTTGCACCCATCTTACTGATATGTCCACTTGAAACCTCAATGGATCCTTAGGTGTACTTGTAAAGGTGTAGGCTTGTCATCAAAATCCTCTTCCTTAACATGATTTTGTCCCTACATAAATATGATAAACAAAAAAGATAAATTTGCAACTTTAAAGATGTCACTAACATCACAATCACCTGGTAAATCAAGCATATAAGTGTTATCATCAATCTTCTTCATAACCTGGAATAGACCATCCCCTCTAGGATGTAACTTTGTCCTCCTCTGAGCTAGAAATCTTTCCTTTGTCTTATGCACCCATACCGATCTCTAGGTTCAAAGGTGACCTTTCTTCACCCTTTGTTAGCTAGCTTTACATATTTTTGGCTCATCTTTCCACTTTGCAACATAACCTTCTCATGTGGCTTATAAACCAAATCAGCCTTTTTTTCACCATCTAAGCTTGGAAACTCATTAATAGGTGAAGGCAATAGGCCTAAAAGAGTTAAAGAATTAAATCAATATACAATTTTAAAAGGAGAATATCTTATAGTCCCACGTAAAGCCTTATTATAAGTCTCGGCCTCCATAGAGAGAACAACCTAAGGCAATGGTGTATACAAACTATAAGGTTTCAATGTAACACTCACAAAGCCTTATCACATCTTTCTCCATATATGATTAATAAAAGTGCTCCTTCAACATGTGCAAAGTCTTAGGAACACCATAATGTCCCACTAACTTGCCATAATGAGCAACTCCATCAAAGATGTCTTAGGCACATGTAACCTATTATCTTTAAAACACAGCTATCTACTTGATAAAAATTCTCAAAAGCTAATTTAGAACACTTGGAGTAAATATCACCAACGTTAGATTGAAAAGCATATACATCTTTCAAGTGCTCAAAAGCAAAAATCTTAGCATTTAAATGTGAGAGTAAGGCATACCTCCTTGATAATGCATTTGCTAGTATATTTCTCTTAGCATGTTTGATAACATATGGGATGGATTCAATGAATTACAACCATTTAGCATGTCTCCTGTTGAGCTTACCTTAGTCCTTAAAATGCTTGAAAGCTTGATGAATAGTGTGGATCACAAAATTTTTTGGCCATAAGTAGTGTTGCCAAGTTTCAAAGGCTCTCACAACTTTATATAGCTCTTTGTCATAGGTGGGAAAGTTCAATGCAACACCAATTAGCTTTTCACTAAAATAAGCAAAGAACAGCCTTCTTGCATCAAGACAGCTCCAATACCTAAACTTGAAGCATTACACTCAATCTCAAATGTTTTAGCAAAGTTAGGTAGTGCTAAAAGTGGTGCAATGCATAAATTTTTTTTCAATAACAAGAAAGTAACATTTTGAGCTCCATCTCATTTGGAAACAAACAAAGTTTTCAACACTGAGAAGCATAAGTTGAAGCCCTTCCACGGAGGAATTCCAAAATGCCCAAGTTGACATAATTTGTAACTAGTTGAGCCAAGGACAATAAACAAAAACATTGTTTTAGAGGCAACCAAAATGAGAGTTATTTTTCTTCCTACTTTTGTACTTATATTTTAGTTATTTTTGCATCTTCCTTGCATTTAGCAATACACTGGGACAATAGAGGTTTTAAGTATGGGGGAAGCAAAGGGTTTAGGTTTAGGCTTAGATTAATCATTTTGTTTCTTTCTTGTTTTGACTTGTGCGAGATATTTTGCATGCTGGTGCTCAAACTTGGGAAGATTTTGCTTTAAATTTGATGAGATTAGCAATCATGTTTTATGTATGCTTTAGAGTGCCTTGTGATGCATAAATTTTTAATTTGACTATGTGACATATTGCTTTGCTTAATTTTATTGGCATGTCTCAAGCATAAAGTTAAAAAAGTGGTTTTTTTATGAAGTATGTATGCTAAATAATGAAGCATGATTGAGGAGTGAGTCACTGGCTTTTTATTCTTATTAGGTGAGTCCTAATTTATTAGGTTTGCATAAATACAAAGAAACAAAATAAGATACAAGATGGAGCATAAAATGCACTCGTACTAAAAATAATTAGGAATGAAATCACCCAATTTTACCAAAAAAAAAATAATAGTCAAAATGTGGGAGATGGATGAACTAGCTATTTTAGTTGTTTAGTATGCATTACTAAAATTATTTTTAGATACTTGATTTTTACTATTGATTTTTACTCTTGAGACACTCTTATCATTTTGATGGTGTTCTAAGGTGTATATAAGGCATGAAGTGCCATTTCATTGAGTTTAAGGGTTAATTTGCTTAAGGACAAGAAAAAGCCAAGTCTAGGGGAATTTGATGAGCATACATTTTTTATATCTATTTCCCTCATGTTTAGCATGTTTTGATGTGTTTTGATCCTTAATCATCTGATTTGAACATGTTTTATAGTTTAGGGTGAATTTGAATACAATTGATTAAAATTTGACTTGTTTACAAATTTTATCAGTTGTGTTCTTTCAAGTTTTTCAACAGGTTGACATTGTTACAATAGAAATTGGGTGATTCTTAAGGCATTGGGAAGCTAACATCTAGAGCTACAAGTCATGCGCTTGAAACATAGTTCACAACTTTCATGGGTCAAATTTAGCTTCAAAGTAATTGCTGGTTTAGGAGTAGTTTTGGTGTTTGGGCTATAACTTAGGCAATACACCTTTTTTTTGGGTGATTCAAGTGTTGTTTTAAAGCTAAAAGGAATATCTATGATTCCAAAATGAAGCCAAAGTAGAAATCTTGTCAGATCAAGTCTAGAATTATGCTAAAATTGCAGCCAGGTTCAAGAGGCATAAGAATCCTTGTTTATCTAGATTTAGAAACCTTCTTTTTTGGTCAGTATGATTGAGAGGCTGGAGGGATACAAACCACAACCATTTATTTCTTAGTATCCTTTTGATTTCATCTTTCATCATGTTAGCTTGTGCTTTTAACTCAAATTAGAAGAGCATTTCTGCTTAATTGTTGAAATTGTAAGACTTAGACTTTTCTTCTTAATCTGATCTCAATTCAAGTGCCCATGTCTTTCTAAGCTGAATGTCTATGCATGATGATGCATGATGATTACCTAAGTAGGCCTATTAAATGTTTGTTCATGTGATTGCTACATTCATCCTCTTAATCCGTAATTGTCCTACAGGATAATAAAAGCAGTAAGCTAGGCGACGTGCTTGCCTAGGGGAAATATAGTGCATTTTAAATAATTCATGTTAGGTGTTACTATTAATTGTCTTAGTTTATTCCTAGATTGTTAATTCTATTATTGATTTGTGTTTAGGTTGCTTTCAACACTAATCGATTAATAACAAGATCTAATCATAATGCTGGGCTTGGGTTAGTATAGTAAGAGAAGGAATAAGGATTGTTTTGGCTTCTCCGCATAATCCATTGGCTAACTACTTGAATGGTAATTAGTATATGAGATTCTATGATCAATCCAAAAATTGCTCCATAATCTCTTTTGATCTAAAGTTTGTTTGATTAAAGTTTCACCAATTTAATTGCTTGCTTGCCACTTTCACAATAGTTTCATTGATTTCAGATTTCTAGCATGCAAAAACTCCCATTGTTTGTGTTGATTTTCTTGTTAAGGAAAAATGATTGTCACATTAGTTTGGAGAGTTTGTCTTAGTCTCACTTCTACTGCAAAAGTTAGGTGATATCAGATTTATTCTTGGTGGGTTATGACAACCATCATTCAACCTCTGCAAGATGGAGGAACATCGGGAAATGGCCAAACTGAGAAGAAGGGCATTCCAACAGAAGGTCACCCTATCAGCCAACTAAAAGATTAAGCCTAAACGTATAAAAGCTAGGAACCTCATCATTTGGAAAGCCAGACTCAAAGTCAAAAAACCTAGTCATGGCGTACTTCAAGCAAATAGGGAAAAACCTTACCTAATAAAGAACAGGGTGAGACCAATAGTGTGCAAACTCCAGGGTAACATCAGTGATGACTTAAAGAATACAAGACTTTCAAAAAAGTTGAAGAAATACTACACCTATAAATTCGAATTAACTCACAAAGGTACCTTTGATGTATGGCTTTTGGAGTATATGTACGAGAAATTCTAGCATCATATGGTTGATGTACTAGCTTTGTATGAATAAAATTCAATATTTATTTTCGTGCAAATTGTAACACTTTTAGAATTTCGACTTGAATTCTAGCCAAGGCTTAAACTAAGCTAAAGGAGGGCAAAAGGCCATACCCTTCGAAAAGAAAAAAAAAAAAAGGTCATGACCCTCAGGAAAAGTAAAAAAAAAACTTATAGGTGAAGTTTAACATTGGAAATCGTAATGAATTTTGATAAGTAAAACTCAAGGTAATCATAGAAACTTCACTTGGAATTTTCTAAGTGAACGTGTGCAAACCTAAAGACCTAAACTAATGAAAATGAGTAGCATTGGAAAGAATAAATCCAAAAATTTCGGAAGTAGGCATGAATTAACATTACCATTCATGAAACACTAAGTGATAAACTTATAAAAGACTTGAACAAGTCAAAATATAGTATGACTTTAGAAAAGATAATTTCATTAGCAAGAATTCATTGGTCCAAAGTAGGAAAAGTGGAAAAACAATAGAAGGGGAAAGAAGAGGAAAATCCTTATACTTGAGGATCTTAAATTTATTCATCATTCTCATTTTGCTTAGTCTGATCGTCCTTAATATCAGATTTCACAGATATTGCTAGGTTTAGGTACCTCTTCTTGGGCTAGAAAGAATACGGACCTTTAGGCCAAGAAAATGCATCTAGGTGGGAGATGTTAAGGCCGGAGTGTTTTTACAAAGCTTGGTAATGGTAGAGGTAGAACTCGTCTTGAAAACGGGCAAGCTTTATGCCTCAATCCTTTACCTTGGCCAGCTTTTTGTATTCATCCTCCAAGGTTTGCAACTTCTTCCTAGCCTCATTAAAGTCAGAGGAAAGGCCTTCCTTCTTTTTGCTTAGGGCCTTGACTTCGGTAGAGAGCTTCCTTCTACTATCATTTTCCTTTGGTAACTCCGGGTTGAGGTTCCTGACCTTGTTAGTGCAATCATGTGTGAACCCCATGACTTTTTTAATGGTCAAAATTTTTAAGTTTACAAGTTCATGTTCACAGATCTTCTACATCGTGGCAGCCATGACAGAGACCATAGCCAAAGCTTCGTTAGCCTTTTCTAGGTGTTGATTCATCTTCAATTGAACCTCCCTCTATTTGGCCAGAAAATTTTAGTAATACTTAAAGATGGTCACTAGCTACAATCAGGAAAACCTCAGTCAAGGGATGTTGGATAAAGAGTATTGTAGGAAGGACCTTGAAATAAGCTTACCTGGAAAAACATTAGGTAAAAAGGGTGGCTTCCACCTGTTTGGTTAGCATCTCCAAAGATAGGGACTTGAAGATGGCCCATATTATGAAGCCTTTGGCCAATTGGGGGATCATCTTCCCTGCATCATCTTGATCAAAGAGGTAGATATCCTCAGTCACACTCTAGATTGGGGACCTTGGCACAGCCCCCTTTGGTTTAGTGTTTCTACATCATTGTCTCTGTTTACACTGAGCCACCCAATCCAGTTTTGATGTCTCCCCTACATGGTCATTGTAATGCTCGGTTAAAGGGTTGGTTCCCAACCACTCATCTATTAATACACATAACTCAAAAGATCCTAAGCTTCTAGATATGAAGTTGGAAACCGAACATGGAGGAGCGATTTTGGTATGGTCAAATAGGAATCTCTGAATCAGAAATTTCTTACACATCCTTAGGAAGTATTTTTTTCATCTCTTTAACCTTTCCATGAGTACCAAGTTGAATGGTAACATGGCATTAAGAAGATGGAGAACGTCTACCAACATTGCTGATGCATTGTTTCCTAGGAAGGCTAACCTCGGTCATTAAGGTATGAGTGTGAGTTCTAGCTGATAGTGCTAACATGGCCTCCTCCTAAGCCTTTTTCAGCTTTAGGCCATCAAAAGCCTTCTATAACTTCTCTCTTTAAAGGACTTTTCCCTTCTTCCTTTTCCTTCATCTTCTTCTTAAATTTGGTCTTGTAGAACTTTACGGGGTCCATGTCATTTATAAGGAAAAAGGATTTGTAAGTACTTTGGGAAAATGAAAGAAGTAAAATGAATGATAATCACATTTTCAACATTAGTATAAGTAATTTTTTTCTGAAGAAGCTTTATAAGAAAAGGCATTTCAAAAAGGCTTAGGCATATTTAGATCTTTGAGATGCTTGGTTACTACCCTCAATTCCCATAGTACTGCTCCATCATCTACTCCCATTTGATGGTGAAGGGGTCAAATTCCTTCTTCTTCTTGGCTTCTCCACATGAAGCCACCTCCCAAAGTTGCTTATCCAAATTCTAATAAATCTGCAAAGCTTCCCCCTTCAAAAATGTGAAGGGCTCTGCAACACCGGTGCCCAAAATGTCTAAGGTCCATTCCATTCTAATATCCCATGACTCCAAAATTTTCATGAAAAAAAAATTTTCTACCAATTCCTCTTGCTATCTTTTAAACCAAATGTAAAAAAGAATTTCCTACCATGGGAACCTCAAGAAGGAGGTAGTAGAAGGAAATCTTTAGCTCTAGGTTCAATTTTTAGTATTACATAAAAACCAAAAAATAGGGCCTTCAAAAAACACCACACATGTAGAGGAAGGAATTCATGTGCGCATATTTTTTCATGGGATGCCGATTCATTGATATACCATGAAATCCACAGAAGTTGACAAGCATCTTTGGCAATGGATATTAGAGACTGACCTTTAGTTGCATTTTGAATATTTTGGTTTTATCTTGATGGGGCCTATACCTCACTTTGTCCTTCTATAGAAGTCAAAGGTTAACATATAAAAGGAGGAAGTACTTCTTCTTCCACCTTACAATCTTTAACAATATGGAACAACAAGGGTGTGAAGCTAAGGATCCTCAAGGGTTCCCAGAAATAGAAGCCATTACTTGCAATCTAGTCAAAATGAATGACCTACTTTGGCTAAGAAACTAAAACTTGTTTGAGTAAAAAGTTCATGGGGATATAAAACCTTGACTCACATGAATGCATCCAGTGTTGGATAACACCAACAGATGATTAGCTGAGAATCATGAAAGAGCTACATCGCTGCAAAAGCCTCCACCAGAGAAAAAGAAGGTGAGGGAACTTGAGAGCAAAGAGGGTGAAAATAAGAAGCAAGTGGTAGAAATGAGCAAATTCTCTTGAGGGAGAAAGTATATATAGTTCAAGGTCAGTATCTTGAGAAGCATAATTATTATCGCATTTAATGACCATCCTGCACATCTAAATTGAAATAACATTTTAGAAAAAAAAACCTATATGAATGTGACATGTGGCCTAGAAGGCATGGATGGATGCACACTTGCATGTTGAAGTGATTAACAAGGCTATCAATCAAAATAATCACATAGGAATTTGGGTTTAGCAAGATACCTACCTTAGGAAATAGAAATGCCATGTATACTAAGGGACATGGTGTGAAAGATGTCTATGGATCTCAATAGAGTCACTACTATGAGAACCCTTGTTTTATCAAGTAATTAATTTATTTTATTTACATGATCCTTGTTTAGATTTCACTTGCAAGCTAAGTTTAAGTCAAGTCAATGAGTCAAATAGCCCTTGGAGTTCATAGGATTAAAAATCTTAAGTAAATTGACCATATGGAGAACTAGGGGAAATTTGATAATTTGGAAGTTCAAAGGTCAAAATGTGACTAGAAGAGATAGGATTCAGCTTCTATAGGTGAAATGAGCATCTTAATGAAATTTGAACTCAATTTGACCATAGATTTATTTTTCGTGCTAGGAAACAAGGAAGGGAAAATGGTTCCTTTTAGGTCCAATATGGCCAAAATGTGTTGGAGAATGTGAGAATGGCGTTTGAAACCATTTCATGAAATTTGGTGAACTTCAAAGTTAAATTGACCAAGTTTGAGACTTTTCTCGGAAAAGATGCTAAAAATGGGTTGGTCAAACTTGGTCAAAGCTGAGTATAACCTGGTAAACCTGATTCAAACTTGGTCAAGGGTAGGAAAATATATGGTTGGCAATGGAGGGGAGAAAATCTAAGGTTTTAAGTTCAAACAGAGACATACTTGAGAATTTTATGGATGTGACATCTTTTTAACCAAGGGTTATATGGGCTAAAAGGCTATTTCACCCAAAGCACATCTTGGGAACTTGAGAGAATGAAGCAAGGCTTGATAGGAGAAGATTTGTCAACCTATAAAACCTAGAGGCTCCCCCATACCCCTTACATAAGTGTCCTAAAGCACTAAGTACCATGTAAAGCCCTTAAGCATGACCAATTTAGTTTTCCCCATCCTTCCTTCACACATTTTTAGCCCACAAATGTCCCCAACTCTGCAAAATGAATATTCTCTTTCCTTCATTTCATCTCTCATCTAAAATTCCTCCAAATCATTCAACCCGCACTAAAAACCAAAACAAAATCAAGAGAATGAGAGCATTTGAGTGGTAAACCAAAGAAAAGATGGGCATGCTGTAAGCGAGAGCTTAAGACCCTTGATTTAGCTTCATGGGGCCATGGATTTTAGCTATTTATTGAGTTGAGAAATTTTATTTCACTATACCTTGGTTTCCTGTTCTTTAAACAACAACCTTTTGCTCATAAAACCCTTGGTTGTTGAGGTTAAGCTTGCTAAGAGGAAAGAGAACTGTGGAGTTTTGGAAAGGTGTTTTGGTTCTATATTTTTTGCCAAGGTAAAGAGGTCATTTTCATTTGTTTATGTGTAATAAAAATGTTGCCCCTAGGCTAAGAAATGTTGATTGTTCAAGTAGTCATTTTATTATGTAGTTAAGGGACTCCAAGAAGACTAGGAAAGGACTCGTGGTGCATGAAACTGGAGCTTGCAAGTTGGTGATCTACATAAGGGTAAGGCATTCTAGCCCTTCTCCCTTTGAGAAGCTCTAGCCACATTTTAGCTTGGTGAATGCTAAGGCAAATGGTAGGGCAAAAAGGGCATGGGTTAACTAATAGAGCCAAAGAAGGTTGAAGTGCACTAAGGCTGGACTTAGCTCCTAGTTTGGCCAATATGTGGTGTCCTTGGTGCATGGGCTGTAAAATGGGGTATGGACCAAGCCTTAGATTCTTGGTAGATGCGTGTGGCCAAACTTTAAGTTTTGGCAAGCACAAGAGAGGCATGCCTTGGTTTGTGTGTGTGTGTGTTGTGACCGAGTTCAAAGGCTTGGTATGTATGCGTGTGTATGCGACATGGGCTCCTAGGAGAATGAATATTTTGGGGGGCCTAGGGGCATGGTGAGTTTGATGTGTTGAAGTGCACACAGTTATGCCCAAGTGGGCACACCCCCCACGAGTACGCACATGCATGCGCCCACGGGCTTGTAGCCGTGAGCACCAAGGGAGCCATATGGGCATATCCCAGGGGCCTTGGTTTCTTGAGGCCTTGGGTTGCGCTTTGGGAATGACCCATGATGGGGAGCCTAAGGCGAAGCTCCAAATCCCAAATGGCAATGGGGACCAGTAAATGGCTTAGGCCATAAATAAGCATACACTTGGGCCTATCGAGCCAAGGGGCCATAGAAGAGGCAAGACACATCCATGGGTACTATGACCCATAAAAAACATGGTCAAGGCTTATTGCATACAATAAGGGAGTTTTTGACCTGGCAAAAGCTGGCAAGGTCAACGGCAAATGCAAGAATGCATGCTTAAGGGCAAATGGACCAATGGGTGTTTTTGTTTCTTTATTTGTTTGTTTTTTTGTTTTCTTATGTGAGAAGTATGAATTATGGGGATTTATGTACCTGAAAGGGCATGATATGATCATCATTATATAATACTCTTCACCATAAGAGCTTGTGGCATTCTTACATAGATTACGGGCAAAGTTAATGCATACATGGCAATGTGTGCATATGGTCCATTATGTGTGATGTTGTTATATCTTTTTTGTTTTAGAATGCCTTACTAAGTATTTTTAATACTTACCATTGTTTTTAATGTGCAGGAGAAAAATAATCTACAGTGATTATTTGATGCTTTTTTGTTTGTTTCTCATAGGTACATTTTGCATACAGTACATGTTCATTTCTCTTATATTACATGCACTTATGGTCAGAGTCTTAACTCCAAACTTATTTACCTTATACAACAAGGTAGTTGGGCAAGGACTTTTAGGTTGCTCTTTACTTGAGTTTTTGTTTCCCCGGCAAAGGTGGGCCTATCGACCATTTGAGTCATTAATATTTTGTAGCATAGTGGTTGTAGCAAGTAGGAGGTCTACTAGTATTGACTTTGGCTTAGAATTACGGTGGCATGTATTATTTTTAATCTAAGTTAAGCTTATCAACCCATGACATTACATGCTTAGGTTGGTAGGAAAAATGTTTAGATATTATGTTGTCATCGTATTTACTTACTATAAGTGTAGTTTTCATCTATGGTTTAGCATGATATATTACTTATGCATGTGTGAGCATTAAAATGTTTTTTTTACACGGCCACACATATTTTATTCATGTTTTATTTGAGTCCTGCCAAACCACAATCTTAGTTTAATAGACTTAAGTGTTTTGTTAAAACTAAGTAAACATTTTTATTAACACTGAAGTAAATACTAAATGCAAAGCAAGTGGCTAGGATTTACTTAGAAAATCTGGGGAAATGATCCTAGAAATGAATAATGATTTTGGCCTAATTAAGAGTTTGGATTAGGCATTAGAATAATCTATAGCCTAATTAAAGTACTAAATAGGTATTTATTTGGACAGTACTTCATAGTTGGTTTCAAAGCCTAGGTTACACTAAGGCAAAGGTCTAGGTTGCTACCACCACAGGAGTCCTGTGTATAGAGTCAAAATTGGACAAATGCTCATGGGTATTGATTGTGTGTTGCATTGTTTGTGTTTGTGAGTTATGATTGCAGGTCTAGTGATGGTTCACACCGAGAACAACATGGCTGCTAATACGAGCTAGGATGGTCAAGGTAGAAGTGTAGGGTAGGATGCCGAGGGCATCACGTTAAATGCTCTATATGCTCCAACCTTGTAGATGCTAGATTATATGGATCAGCAAAATGAAACACTTGTTGGGTTTCGGGAGCCAAACAGCACAGTGGAATTTAACCGAAACCCTCCAGGATCCAAGTGAAACGGGGTAAACCGGGTGTTCAAAAATTTTCATACCTAATTTTCGGTTGAGATCGCTCACTCAAGTGTAGAGTTGAATCACAAAACCTGAACAGTTGACGTGTTCAGGCTCTCTATGGTATCCACACGAGCCTCTCGGGATCACCACGCTTCCACCACGTCCCGGCAGATGCGTTTCTCTTGCGCTCGCAGTGTTAGCTTGCGTCCTCCAAGGAATTGAAAGAGAAGAGTATGGCTGTCCTTTTGGGAGGCTAGGGCAAGGAGACCTGCGAATTTCTCACTTAAAAGTTGTATTTATAGTGAGACTCAACTTCCAGGCCTAATGGGTTTCAAAGCCCTAATCCAATTAGGATTTAATTTCGGGCTTAATAATGGCTCAACTATTGGGCCCATTATTAATATGAAATTATTGTGAAACCAAAACCCAAATTATTAGCCCATGCACTCTAATGATCCAAATAGCTCTATATGTGCGATCCAATAGGCTCTTACCACATTGGCAATGATCATAAATCACATTTATGATCATAAGCAATGAGCGGTGTCTAGCAACACATCATTGCTACTTAAGTGACAAGATTGTCGATGATTCGACTAAACCTTTATGATCATCATCGATATATGCCATTGTCCCTTTGTCCAAGAAATCAAGACTAAGCACGAGACATGGAATGTGTCACTCTCGTATAGCCTAATCTTTGGTTTCTTGATTACCGAGTAGACTAACTTAAACTGATGACATTGATATCGTATATCAACTCATCCCAGCATGGCTATGCATTTTCTAAGTCTCACTCTATCAAAAGGCCCGAAGATATCACTCCCGTTACATAAGAGGGACAAATCCCATCTTGATCATACAAATCCCTCTGCATGATATGTGACATACCCAATGACCTCCTTCAAGTTCACTCAGTTACGAGCAACAAAGGAAAGTATCAAAGTATGTGACTCACATGTAGGGAACCTTGATGATCTTAGGTCGAAGGACTGCATATACCATGATCACTATGAGAATCACTTATGACACTCATATAACGATCCATGAAGTGTTCTCATGGTGGGTCGGTCCAGTACACAAGTTCTCCAACTTGTACCCATATGTAGACTACATATCATATTAGTCTCCACATATGCTAGTCATTATGTATTATTGCAACCTGCTCCACAATAATACTAGACTAGGGACGTTTAAGAATATCATTATTCTAGGGTTACAATTATGTTTATTACATTACGCAGAAACAAAACAACAAACATAATTGCTGGATTAATGCCTCAATAAAATATCATGACTCAATGTGCAAAAATACAATCATCTCATGATTGGCTTTTTGGGCACAACACTAACAACACTCATTTTCTTGACTCAGGGGTTGAATGTCCTAGCCCAAGCCCAGAATCATAAAGCAAATGGGTAAGGCCTTAAGGATGTTGATGATTTGGATGAGTAGCCATTAGAGGTTGGCCATCAAGACTCTGAGCCATCTGCCCGAAGAGGTGGCAATTCACAGGATTGAGACCCTGTTGTTACTAAGGTTTGGCATAAGGAGGGATCCCTGGTTTCCATGCTTAGGCAGATCCAAGGGCTGGATCCGCCCTACTTTGATGGCAAGAGAGATGCCAATGATGTTGAGTTTTGGCTAAACCAAATGAATAAGATATTTTAGACCCTACGGACTAATGATGACATCAAGTTGCATTTGGCATCTTATTATTTGAAGGGTGCCATGGAGATGTGGTAGAATAATAGGCAGGATCTTCTCGAGGTGGAAAATGAAGGCAAGTCTAAGTATAAAGTTGGGCCCTTAACTTCACAGTATTTTCTAGAAAGGTTCCATGGGGAGTACATTAGTGAGGCCACCAGGGACCTTGAGAGACAGTAATTTGATAGACTCACCCAAGGTGAGATGACTGTGATGAGTACTCTAAGAGGTTCAGTGCATTGGCACGACTTGTGCATTACATGGTTGGTCGAGGGCATACTAAGATAGCTTAGTTTATGGAGGGGCTTTGGCTCCATTTGTTGAAATTTATGGTAGTTGTAGATTTTAACATTTACTTTAAAGAAGTACAAAAGGCACAACAGTCAGAGAGATCGATGTACCTTGCCAATGTTAAGGGTAGGTATGAGAAGGGAGAGCCCTTGGGCATCAAGGCCTAGGGCAAGATAGATTGGTACTCCCCTTGGAACCTTTCTAGAAAATACTAGATTGGTAACCTGTGACAGTTGGTTGGAAACTAGTGTCAAGTCTACTTCCTTTAGGTTGATTGATGTGGTTACCATTGTAGATGAGGGGGAGTACTGTGGCCTGAATGGCGATGAAGTGGAGAAGGAACTGAAGGACATACCTATTGTCAGTATGTTTCTAGAAGTTTTTCCCACTGACTAAGCAGGGTTACCACCTAAAAGAGAGATGAAGTTCTCTATCCACTTTTTACCTGGGACTTAGGCCATATCGATTCATCCATACAGGATGTCCGCCCCTAAGATGGATGAGTTGAAGGAATAGTTAGAGGAGCTATTAAGGAAGTGCTTTGTTAGGCTAGTGTGCTGTCATTAGGTGTCCTAGTGTTATTTTTAAAAAAGAAATATGGTACTCGTAGGTTTGTCACATATTACCAAAAATTAAATCAAGCAATGGTAAAGAATAATTACCTTCTTCCAAGAATCGATGAACTCCTTGATAGGCTTAAAGGAGCTAAGATATTCTTAAAAATTGATCTAAGAAGTGGTTACTTTCAGATTAGGGTCAAGGAGGAAGACATACACAGAACCACTTTTTGAACGCCGTATGGGCACTTTAAGTATACAATGATGCCATTTGGGGTGAGCAATGCCCTTATGGTATTTATGGTGGCTATGAATAGGATATTCTTTCCTTATATGGATAAATTTGTGGAAGCTTTCATTAATGATATACTCAAGTACTCCCAAACTCCTGCTTAACATGATGAATATCCTAAGTTGGTCGTGCAAGTGCTAACAATAACAAGTACTATACAAAATTATCTAAGTGTCAGTTTTGGGAAAAGGAAATACCCTTCCTTGGTCATGTGATCAGTGACAAAGGGGGAAGTGTGGACCAAAGGAAGGTAGAGGCAGTGATGAAGTAGAAACAACCCACCAACCCTACCAAGGTAAGGAGCTTTCTTGCTCTATCAGGCTATTACCAAAGATTCATTGAAGGATTCTCCCAAACAACTAAGCCATTAACTACCTTGACTAAGAAGGCACAAAAATTCATTTGTACAGAAAAGTGTGAGGTGGCCTTCCAGGAACTCAAATGGAGGCTAACCACGACATCAATCTTGATAGTCCCAGACCTATGCTATCTATGCAGATGCATCAAGATTAGACTTTAGTTGTGTACTGATGCAAGATAGGAAAGTAGTTGCCCACATAGATGTTTAGCTCATTTCCTTGTGGCTTACTTAGATCCAAAAAGCCCTACTTGGTGTTAACCACATGGATTGTAGAACCAGAATCAATCCACCGTGTATTACTAGGAACATCAACAAAAAATGATTCATGACACACAAATGAGATGAGATTACCTTTCTTTGCGAGCCACTTCTTATACTTAATCCAGTCTACCTTTAAATGTCCACTTCTGCTGCAAAAGAAACAACTATTTTTCTAGATAGGTATATTCTTTTCTTGGAGGACATTATTACCCTTGACATTTTTCTTAGCATGAGTAATCAAGTTAGCACTTTCCACTTTTTCATATTTTAACCTTTCTTCCTCAAGAACACACATGGTCAGAAGTTCATTTATTGACCATTTTGCCTTATGTGTGGTGGAAGAAATTTTGAAGGGATCATACTCACTAGGAAGAGAGTTCAAGATAAAATGTACCAAGAATGACTTAGAAATCTCAAGCTCTAGGAACTTCAATTGAGCTGCAATGTTCATCATCTCCATAATGTGCTCCTGCACACCTTTAGAACCATCAAAGGTTTTGCTTAAAAGCCTTTTCATAAGAGTGCTAGCCAATACCTTATCCGAATGATCAAATTGTTCCTCAATGGCTTGCATATAATCCTTGACATTTGGATTTTCTGGAATAGACCCCTAGTGCTCTTACTTATGTGGAACTTGATGAGCATTAAGCTCAAGCAATTAGATTGCTCTCACTGATCGTATAGGGTCTTCTCCTACAATGTACTTGATTCCATAGGAGTAGCTATTACATCCATACAAGACACCAAATACAAATCCATGCACCTCGAAGTAAAAAGGATATTCTTCTTCCAATAAAAAAAAATTGTCACCACAGAGTACCAAAATGTGTGACAAATCAAAAGCAGTAGGAATAGTTGCAATAAATATTTACTTTAGCGCTATAAAAGACCAAAAATCCATATAATAATAAAATTCAGCCTTCCTTTGGGTAGACGTTACAACCACATAGAAATTACTATTATTTATTTAATAAGACTAGCAAAGAAATATTAAGAACAAAATTTCCCTATACTTGTGGGTATAAGAAAAATTTGTCCTTAACATTTAATTAACTATCTCATCCCAACTAATACACAAATCAAACGTTCTCCTTGTGAGGTCGGGTCATTATTTCCATGCATTAATTGAAATTTAATGTCATACCCTTAAGGTCGAAGATGTTGTGGCTACTAGGGATGACAACGGGGTGGATCGGATATGGATATCTCATACGCGTTGTTTGTGCCCGAGGTTTTTTTAGTACCTGCGACTTTACGGATATCCACAAGCAGGTAAAAAATCTCACCCACGGCCACGACCTGTGGGTAATCCATACTCGTTGGTAACCTAGTGGTTTTATAAATTTCATAAAAATGAAATATGAAAAATACATACAAAGTTATTCTCCCATATAATACAAAAAAAAAGCATAAAATGCTTAAAATCATAACAAAAATAGAAGAAAATATTTTATGAGAATTAGTATAAAATATTAATTAAATGTAGGTGTTACTTCCCATTATAATTAATAAGTAGAAAATTTACACTCAGATTTTGTGGATGGGCAAGGCGGATTTATCCGTGATGGATACCTTTTACTCGCCACCCGTCAGACGGATGCGATTTATTACTCTTGTTCGCCCCGTTGCGGATATTTACCCATTTACCCACTCGTCATGGGCGGATCTCCACAGGTAATGGATTTCACTTGCCTACTTGCCATCCCTACTAGCTACTCTTAAACCATATATACCGAGTGAATCTTCAATGACATTAAAACTTTTATTTGGATAAACACCAGATATCCAGAACTTTAATTTTATGTTGGATATATTCTTTTAACCATGTACAGTATATATAATTATATATATCGAACGACCACATAAATGGTTCTGCACACGAAGATAAACACCCATACAAACTGAATCGGGAATTGTCATAGCTAAATAACAGACATGTGATTCCTTCGCCAATCAATGCACATGAGCATGAGATTTTAGTGGAACATAATATAATTACCATAAGAATTCTCATTCTCTCCCAAATCTTGCCACTTTAATAAAGCAATACATTCAGATTGGCTAGAAATCAAAGCGGAGCCAACGAATCGTATACAATCTGCTTTAAATAATTAATAAAAGGTTTGCAACAATTGCCCACTTAAATGACTTCTTTCATCAAATCGGTCATGGACAAAAAATACTACAAAATTACCAATCCTGTGACAGAAGCAAGTCAAACGCACAGGTAATTGAAACAATTAACTCGACTTATTGAATGTTCCGATCAATGGGCAAAATCACATGAACATATAGGATCCGAATCGATGAAATAAGGAAAACTTACAGTTACCCCTAAATATACCACAACTTACAGTTTGCCTATCTATTTTTAGAAACCTACACTTTATTCCTATATTTTTTACATTATCTGATAACAATTTCTAAAATTGTATTTAAACTGTAAGATAATTATTTTTCAGTAATTTTAAACTCTCCAATATTTTTTTATAGTTAATATACATTTGAATTTATCAGTTTTTCCTTTATATATTTTTCCCCTCTAAATGCAAATTAGTATTTCTTAATGGTCGGTTTACTATGAAAAAAAATTCAAAAATCTTAAAATTACTGAAACATGGTAGCCAAACAGTTTAAATTAGGGTTTCAGAAGTTGTTATTGAACACTGTAAAGGAAACATGGGTAAAATGTTGGTTTTAAAAATGGAGGTAGCAAAGTGTAGGTTAGAGCAAACCACATGGGGGCTTTGTAATTTTCTTATGAAATAAAAACAAGCCTCACGCCACTAATCAATATAACACAAAGGTAGGCTTTGATATCATAACGTAAGAAGTCTTACAACAATGTAGCGGAAAAACAAGTGGAACCTACCTTCGGCTGTGATTGATCAAGTAAATCCTAAAGTTCTAGGTCGTAGAAAATAGAGAGAGTTGGAATAGCTTTCTGATTTACGTCTATTTGCTTTTTAGTCTGTCTCTGATGTCTCTGATGGGAGACACAGACTTATATTTATAGGCTAGACAAGAAATCTTAACCAAATGGAAAATTGTTTTCTTAATTCCACCTATAATGGAATTTAACGTAATAACAGATATTATTTCCAAACTAAAATATCTAACCAAATTTTTTATGATAAAAACTCTTTAATTATCACTTTTATTTTAGTAAATTAATATATACATAATAAGAATAATAATAATTTAGAAAACCAAAATGACATGTGGGCCACACTTTAAGGGATTTTTCCACCATATCCTTGTAGAATCTTCACCCTAGGATACCGGTTTACAAACCCCCCAATCACCTCCTTACCCAGCGGAGCACCACTTGACAACACCGATTGCAGCAAACATAACTAGTACTCCCATTGTATCTCATTCGCCCAGTTTATCATTGCCACTAGTAGCATTGGCACTAGCGATAGATAAATGGTGCCATATCTTTGGATCGCCCACAATGGCCTTGCCTATCTTGAACTTCAATAGTACAATAATGGTCAATCTCGATGCCAGCAGCCCCATCGTGAACATGGCCAGACCGTAGATGTGGAACATCGGGACAGTGTAGATAAAGCTCTGCTCTCCCTCGTCTCTGTTGAACCTATTCAAGATGGTCTGTACCTTCACTACCGAGTTTCTATAAGAGGAAACCACACCCGTGCTGGCGATAGTTGTGCCATAGAAGTGCATTATTTTCTTTTTTTCTTGGAAGATGGAATTGATGGGAGAGAGAATATTAGATTTACAAGTTAAGGATAATATGAGTGAGAGGAAGAAGATGTAGGGATTAAAATTGAAATTTTTCTTAAAATTCTATCTCATTTAATTGTGAAATTAATGGAAGGTCCACAATTGAGACAAAACTAGGAAAATTAGGGACTTAAGATGCCAAAATGAAGGGTAGGGACCATTTTAGGCCAATGCAAAAAAGATTAGGGACCAAAAATATATTTTACCCATAAAAAGTCGTCCAACTTAATACGAATGTAGCTTTTAAATGAACTCACGAACAAAAAAAACCCCATTGTTTCATGTACCCTGCCCATTTAATTTTAAAAAATCTAGACTTTACTCCTGTTTTTTTTTACAATGTACGACAACAACTTCTAAAACCTTAACTTAAATTGTTTAATAACAATGTTTTAGTAATTTTAATATTTTTGGTATTTTTTTCATAACTAACCAATATTTAAACAAATACTAATATGTGTTTACAGAGAGAGAAATCTATTTAAAAAAATAAAAATTAATAATTTAAAATATTTATTAACTATAAAAAAATATTATAGAAATTAAAATTACTGGAGGATGACTACCATATTGTTTAAATTACAATTTTAAAAATTATTATTAGATAATATAAAAAAATAAAATATAAAATATAAATTTTTAAAAATAAATAGGACAATAATATAGGTGAAGAACCTCAGGTAATTGTAAGTCTCCCAAGGTAAAAAACAGAGGGAAAGAAAAAAATGTTGGTAATAAACGCCTTGAAGTGGGTTCCATTTCGTTTTAGTTTTCCTTGGGTGGGGTATAAATACCAACGCCTGGGAGAAACCTTGTGAAAATGGCACATTCACACACATAAAAGAAACCTAAATATGAAAGCATTAAAAGAGGCTCTAGTCTATTTGTCTCACTCAAAAAGCACAAAAAAGAAAGCGTTGTGTGTGTGTTTTTTTTTCTTTCATTTCTCTGTCAACTTGTTGTAGAAAAGAAACAACTCATTTGTAATAAAAGGTTTTTTTTAAGAAATGATTATTTTTGAAATTTTCATTCTATTGTTTTCAATTTATGCTCCTTCTTTTTCAAATTAGTTGATTTATCTGATTTTATACAGTTTTAAAAATATCTTTATTTTCCTAATTTGCAGAGGTGACAAATAGTGAATAGTTCTTTTTTATTTTTCTGAAAAGGTGTCAAATATTTTAAATTTTTATAAAAAATAAATGTCAAATAATTTGAAGTGAATATATTAGTTTATACTAAAAGTTATGGAGATAGTGGATTAGAAGCTTGATTGAGTTCATTTTAATTTAAGTTAATTTAATTCAAACTTACGTGCTTTAATTTTTTTCATCTTTTTATCGAAAATTGATTTCATTTGAAATTTAGTACTATGTACGTGTAATAATTTATTAAAAATATAATTTTTATAATGTTATTATATTTTTATAAATTTTTTAATTTTAATATTAAAAAATCATAAAAATTTAATAATTTAATGAAAATCCACTTTCATATGAGTTATCACACTTATATGATATTAAATTTTAAATAAAATTAATTTTAAATAAATAATAATAATAATAATAAAATATTTTAAATTAAATTAAATTAATTTAAAATGAATTGGGTGATAACCCATACGGGTTTACCAACTATGAGTTTTAGAAACACTGTGCTTAATGCATGTCTTTCCAAAAGTATTTCCAAAAGGCGTGCTACGTTATTCTCGAAATGATTTGTAAATTTGAAATATGGAAAATAATACCAAACTTTAGAAAAACCCTATCCAAACAAAAGGAGCTGGCTTGGCCTCGGCCACATGTTCTTCTTACCTCTTTCTCAGCTCAGCACAGCTCAGGTGGGCCACCAAAGAAGGAAGAAATCATGAAACGGGCACATTCATTTCCCGCACCCCTGACGTTATTTTATGGTGCTTTTTCTCAGACTGGGCCCGTCCTGTATCCAGGCCATGTCCTTGTTCCCAAATCTTTGACTTTTTCTAGACAATCACCCTATCCGTCTCATATTAGTTAGCTTTTTTATTCTTTTTATTAAAATTTAATTTAAATATATTTATATTAATAAGAATTGAAAAAGATTCTAAAAAATAATATTTAAAAATTATAATTTTTAAAGTTACATTTTCATATAAAAAATTATATTTTTATGATACATTTTAAAAAAAATAAAATTATAAATTAATTATTATAAATAATATAGAGGACAGCTTTTGTAAGACAAAATGATCCATATCTGTTTTAATACATAGATTTAAACCGCTGATCGGATTAATTGCATTCTTAAAAAATATATATTTTTTTAAGTTTATTTTGAAACTTATAATAACCACAAAAGAGCAAGTTGATTGGGCATCAATGTTGACACAATTAATTTGTCAGAATATATAAATAAAAGATCGCAAAAAATTATACAAGAGCGAAAAGTAATTTGTACATCACATAGTAAATTGACAAGAAAAACTTAAATAAGTATTGCACACATTTCTACTTTTATCATTGCTTTACATTTTCTATGCGCACAATTTTTATTATGGATACATGGAAGAAAGGCTAACCGGAGAATGTAGGTTTAAATCTTAGGACTTTTCGGTAAAATAAGTCTTAACTATTAAGCCTCCATTTTGATTGATTTGTGCACATAATTTTTAGGGAAAAGATTGGTTTCAATTCTAAAAATAAAACAATATTTCCGATCAATTTTATAACTATGACAAGAGTTAATTCTTAATTTAACTGTGACACAGCGCTAATAATAATGTTGAGTAGACATATAACTCCAATATAATTATTTGAAATCAACTTTTAAAGTTTTGATTAACGATGACAATTGGTTAGATCAGTCAGGTTCAAATCAGGTCATTCAGGTTACCATTTAATCAAGTTAGCATGAATTCAAGCCTAGGTCGGGTCATTTCGGGTTAAGTGTTTTTTAGGTTTAGATTGGGTTGGGTTAGGTTTATTTGAGCTCCGATTTAATGCAAGGCGGGTCAATTTCAGTCTTACTTTCAAGTCAGGTTTCAGTCTAAACTCAAGTTGACTAGACAGGTTTGTTTGGAATATTGGGGGTAAATTGCAACTGTGACCCCAAACCTTTTATTATTGTCATATTTTGGACCCCAACCTCAAAACTTCGCATGGGACGTCTTCAATCTCCATTTTTTTGTTCCATTTTAGACATTTAGATGAAAAAGAGTATTAAAAATAACGAAAATAGCCACGTGGCATGCCAGCTTGAGGTAGTTGCCCACACGACACAATGAATCACCAGTTATAGATGCCCACAATTAGCCACATCAGACATTTAGGGCTTATGTTACAAAAAATGAAGAAACTTTGGGCCTATACAGGGTTAGCCCACATCTCTCCATCCTCTTCCCTCCTCTATTGCTCTAGCCTTTCCTTGCCTCCTCCTGTTGCAAAACGTTCCAATGCCTTCCAACCTCCATCTGCCGCCATCAGCCCTCCTAGCTGGCTGCCCTCAATCCACTCAACGCTGTACCACACATCTTAGATGTTGCCCTTCCGCCATCCACTTCAAGTTGACGGAGAAGAGGGGAAGGACGATTCACGTCCATCTCGGCTGCTTTCGGTTCGCCGACTACCTCCACTACTCCCGGCCATACCCATTTCACGATGCTGCCACTGAAGCTCGAGCAACTATCGTCCTCCATTTAGTCGTTCGGCCAGCGAATTAAAGCCAGACCCGCAACCCAACCTATCTCCCACCATCGACCCAGGAAAGCATTTGGGTAAATTGCAGTCATGGCCGAAATCGATGGTTGAAATAGGACAAAATCGGGGCTTGGAATCAGAGAAAATCGGGCAACAATCAGCCAAGGCCAAAAGAGGCAAAGAAGGGCTGGAGGCAGCGGGGGAAGGAGGAGGAAGGAAAGATGTGGGCTAACCCCAATTATGTCCTAATTTTCTTCATTTTTTGTAACATAGGCCCTAAATTTTTATGTAGCCAATTCATTGTCCCACATGTCCAGTTGCCCCAAGTTGGCATGCCACGTGTCAAGTTCCGTTATTTTTACCACTTCTTGTCCTTCAATGGTCTAAAATGAAACAGAAAATTGAGGTTAGAGACTGCCTATGTGAGATTTTGAGGTTAGGGTCCAAAATAAGAAAATAATAAAATGTTAGGGGCCAAGGGTGCAATTCACCTGGAATACTGGTATATATGCTAAAATCATTTAATCACTTTATTTTTTCGTTCAATTTTTGTTAAAATTTAAATTCAACAATTCAATTTTTTGTGCAACTAACTTTAATTTTTTTCTCAGTATGTTAAATTAGAAAATTCATAAAAATTTTCTTAATTATATTCTGATAAATTTGTTGTGATATTCAACTTTTGCTGTGAAATTGTTACAAAATATAACTTTAATTCACTATTACTATAAAAGTGACTAAACAACAAATTTTTAAAAATTTTGAGCAAAAATACAATTATTTGAAAGGTTTTGGGTCCCATGTTGTAATTATTATGGTGGCTAAAATGAAAATTTTTAAAATTTAGGTACCTATTGCATTATACTTAAAAGTATAGGGACCAATATTGTAATTTGATAATTGCCTCCCAAGATTATCAAACTTTTAAAAAAGTTGAAATATGGAATTTATTAAATATGAAAGTCATTGAATATAAGACTCTAAATATGGATGTTCCTAAAAAAGGGAAGTTATTCAATATGGAAGCCCTAAATATAAAAGTTATTAAATATGAAAGGTAATAAAAGAGGAAAATTAAGATGTAAGATAAATGTTAGAATTAATTGTTAAGGTTTAGAATAAGGGCCAAGAATAAGATTAAGTATTAAGGTTTAGGATTTAGGGTTAGGATTCAGGGTTAAAGTTGAAGCTAGAGTTTAAGTTTATGGTAAAGGTTAAGATTTCAATTAAGGTTACGGTTTACAATTTAAGGTTTAGGTTTAAGTATAGTGCTTATAGTTATGATTGAGGGCTTATGTTTTAGTTTAAGGTAAGTGTTTAGGGTTTTAGGATTTTGGGTTTATGTTTAAGATTCAGTGTTTATAGTAAATTAAATTTAAATTCAAAGATAAATAATTAAAGACGAATTCTTATTTTCACCATTTCTACTAATATAAGAAAGGAATATTTGTAATAAGGAGTGAGGTAGAAATGTTAATACTAGTAGAAGAAAAAACTATTAAAAAATTTAATTTGACTTGACAAAAAAGAACCCCAATTTGAAATATTTGAAATTCATTGAATCAAATTTCAATAAAGAAGAGAACAATATTAATTAAATTAAAATTTAAATACCCTCATTTGAAACAATTAAATATATTAAATTAATATTGTATTTACCAATTGAAATTTGTGCGGTAAACTTGAAATTTGAAACCCAAAATTACCAATTTAACTATCCAACAATTCAATAAATTTGTGCCGTATTACAAAAAAAAGAAAAAAGAAAAATTTTGTACGTCAAATGAAGCTTTTCCTAAATAGATCTACTACTACTTGATCTAGATTAGTTGACATCCAATTTAACTATCAGGTGAGACCCAATTTGTTAGTTACATGATTTAAAAGAATATATAAGCAAATCCCTAAATTATTAAATTTCATAATACCCCTACGTAAAAGCATATTATTTTGTTAATTTATTTTTCAAAGAACCTTAAATAAAATATATTTTTATAGTATTTTAACTTTTTTTTTAAATTATACGGTGTGTAATTTAGATAAGTAAGCAATATATAAAAAATCACAATTTTTTAAATCTCCCCCGACCATATGTTTGTGTTGATTTGGATTAAAATCGGGTTATCTTGGTCCTAGTCATCGGGTTGTTTTAGACTTAGGTTTGATCAGTCTTGGGTTTGGGTCATTTCAAGTTCAAGTCTTTCAAGCTTTGAGTATTTCGGGTTTGGGTTATTTAGGTTCGGGTTTTCTTGGGTTTCACTTCAACTGGGTTCGAGTTCAAGTTGAGTTGAGCACAATCGGGTTCAGGTCGCTGACTATTCTGGTTAAATCAGATCACATCGGGTTTGGATTCGGGTGAGTCGGTATAGGTTATCATGTTTGGTCAAATTTTCTCATCCCTAGTTTTATCTAAATTGTTTAGTGTATATTTCTTGTAAATTAAGCAACATAATTATTTTTAAGAGTTAATGAATAATTTAAATTATTATTTTTTCTTTTCCCTAAATTCTAATTTCGTTTCAACTCAGTCATCAATCACCAGGTTGAATTTAGTACTAAATTTTTATATTGTTGAAAATTTGTATGACTAATCTAGAAATTTTTTTAAAACATATGAATGTTTTTAAATTAAAAAACATTTGTAAATTTTGAATTATTCCTAACGAAATAATTAGTGCGGTCCCCACCATTGACGTTGGATCGTGACTAGAAAAGGTTTTTATGTGATAATTGATACAGCATTCAACTTTGCGAGGGATTTATTATCCCCATTCCCTGAAGCTGAGTCATGACCGAGGAGTGGGGTTCGAAAGGGATGGGTGGGGTGGAGTGGACAAAAGCCGGGCAGAAGGATCCCAATCTTGAGACTTGTGTCCTTGGGCCCCTTTAAGTGTGAAATCGTGAATCCCAATTGCCAACCTCTTCTACTTCTATTGCTTCATTATTCTTTTGAGGACATTCACTCAAAATGTTTAATCAAACTGTACTCAAGTAGATTACTTTAGTTATTACTATGCGATGTCAACCCCGATCATAGAAGTCAAGAAACTTGCCCTAAGATATTTCAAACTCAACAAAATCTCTAGAAAAAAAGATGTTAGAAAGCCCACCCATTTCAATAATGTGAATTGAAATATAAAGTATAAAAAAAATGCACAAGAGTCTGAATACCCTAGATGTCAAGATGAGGGACGTACAATGGCCTTTCAATAATGTTTCAGGGCAATAAAGTTAAAAAGCCCTAAGTCTAAATTAGGTAGAAGTTCTAAATAAAAAGAAATCTTAGGGCTTTAATGGGGTTAGTGATGATACATCTTGGGCAAGTTGAGCGCCCCTTAAGTAAGCTCCTTGGGATCTTGGGTGGAGCACACCTTGGGAAGTAGCTAAATCAAGTTCTTTCATGTTTTTGATGATTGCCGACCCAAGCAATTTGGTTGAGATCCCTTCATCTAGGCAAAAACTCTCACTCGAGGAGAACGAAGGTTGGACTCTCTCCTCCGTGTTCAATTTTTATGTGTTGGTTTCGCAGGTCCACCATAGCAAGCTTACCATTCCAAACAACCCTTGGAGACAAGACTCTTCCACTTAGTGCCGTCTTTGGGAATAATAGAATAGCTACAATGGATGCGTGCTGGAAAGGTCCCCAATCCGCCCAAAATGCTGTTGATGACAAGTCCATTGTATCCGTTAGGGGTAGTCTAAGGGAGGTTTAATAGACATTATGGAGGTGATCTCTCAGAGGCTGGAGGAAAGACCAGTCATATGACATGCTCTAGGAGGCCCTAAGGTAGCCCAACAGTAGAATGGAAATGCAAGAGGACAGGCACAGAAACAACATACTGGGAAGGGACCTCAAATGAGTAGTTAGAAAGCGAGACAGACAACATCCTAAAAAGGCTATAAAGGATGAAGATGTAGACTGCCCGAAGGCTGGTGTGGTCTTACTTTACTGGTTAGTCAGAGTGTGATCCGCAGCCACGCACCCAGTAGATCCTAGATGCACCCATGCCACAAGACTTCAAGATTATGCAACTTGATATATACAGTCAGCATAGTGACCTAAATGCTTTCATATGCAAGTACAACAAACTTATGACCTTTAGAGGTGCAAATGATCCTACCTTGTGTAAGATCTTTAAGCTAACACTAACTGGACTAGCTTCTATTTAGTTCAAGAACCTCCATGTAGGGAGACTTTCTTGTTTTCAGGATTTCAAGAAGGCTTTTGTCCAGCACTTTTTTTAGAGAAAGCCTATTGCCGAAGGATATTGTAGTTCTTCGATGTGCAATAGAGTGACAATTAGACCATCTAGGAGTATATTTAATGGTTCAACAAAGAAGCTCTTTATGTGTATGACCTCCACCCATATGTTAGAATTGCTACCATGTGCAAAGGTTGAGTAAGGATTCCCACATTGTGTTCTAGTTCTCCAAATAGGCACCCTCTACGCTAACCAAATTCTTTTGAAAAGGCCACCCAATGCTTGAATGTTAAGGAACTAATGACATAGAGTAGAACCATCAAGACAAAAAAGCCTTACCCTACTTACTTGACATACTAGCTCTCATCCTCAAGTTTCCATGTCCCATCCTGAGGCTACAAAACAAGTGACCAAAAGAAAGGGAGTAAAAGGAGGAGGGGAAGGAACTTCACGAGCATAGAATTCAACACATATTGGGCAAATGTACTGATTACCTTGGAACAACAAAGTAAAGTCCAAACGCCCTAGCCTTTGGGCCCTATGACTAAAAGAAACTTGAAAAAAATTGCTAGTTTTATAAAGAAATCGGTCATGACATGGAGGAGTGCTACCAGTTGAAGAGGTACCTTGAAAGCTTGATCAAGCAATGAAAGTTGTTGTAATTCCTGTAGAACAATCACCAGTCACCAGAGTGGAAAAAACATGCTTGAGAAAAGGGCAAGAATTGTGACTCTAACAAGAGAAAGGATTGTGACTGTAATAGGAGGAAAGACAAGCACAAAGCATATGAAAGCTCAACGGAAAAGAAGAAAAATGTTAGGGAGTTATACCAACTCCACTATGATAGCCTAGAGACAAAGCCACCTAAAGCATATGGGAGTTGATTAAGTTCCCCCATGATGAAGGACTAGTCATATTGGTAAGAACAGTCGAGTAGGATTTAATGGGGGGTCTTCTATGATAATGGTTCAAACACAAATGTAGTTTTCACTGAAGGTCCTCCCAAAAGTTGGCATCCCGGAGAACATGATGAAGCTGATGCCTAGCCTAACCTAGGGGATCAAGCTAGAAGAATTACCAATGTTGGGCTGGATAGAACTACCGTTGATGTTGGTCAGGAAGGCACCAATGGATGGAAGAGAAATTTGTGCCTTCACCCTAGTCAAGTTTTTTGTCACTGGTGAGAAAAAAAATGAGATGAAGATGGTTCTGAATTCCTTCTTTCCCATGAATTGATATTGTACAAGTATATATAGTAGATTATGGAAGAAATAAAAAAGGAAACTAGATTACTCCTAATATTTGGAAACTATCTAATCCAATCCATTTATTTAATGAATTTTACACCAATCTTCCTAACTATTTCACAACTCATATCTAACTATCTATAGCTCATATTTACAACACTTCCACGCTTTAACACTCCTCCTCAAGCTAAGGAATAGATGTCTTCCATTCCTAGCTTGGATAGTAGATTATGAAAGCTTGAACAATTCAGCCCATTTGTTACAACATCAACCAATTAATGCCCTAACGAAATATAGGACAAGCACACTAATCTTGCTTCTATTTTTTTGTTTAATGACGTGTCTATCAATCTCAATATGCTTAATCCTTTCATGCTGTGTAGGATTGTAAGCAGTATTGATGGCTGACTTGTTGTCACAATAGAGCTTTATTGGTCTTTCCCTTTTAATTCTTAGATCATCTAGAATAATTTTTAGCTACAATAGTTCACACAATCCTTGAGCAATAGCCCTAAATTCTAATTCTGCAGATGACCTTGCCACCACATTTTACTTCTTGCTTCTCCATGTTACGAGGTTACCTTTAAGAAAAATATAATACCTAGTAGACCTTTTATACATTAGGGAGCCTACATAATTAGCATCAGTATTTTCAACAAAATTCCTTTCCCTAGATTTCCTTTCAAGTAATGTTGCACCATATAAGCAGTATGAAGATAAGGGTCTCTAGGATCATGCATGAATTAATTGATCACACTTTCCGAATATGCTATGTCTGGAAAGTGTAAGCAAGATATATGAGTTTACCTACGAACCTTTGGTACATTCCTTTATAAATAATTGGTTTTTCTTTAGCTTCTCTTGGCTTATGGTTTGGATCCAATGGAGTAAAGACTGTCTTACACTCAACCTTCCCTGTTTCTACCAATAAATCTGTCACATATTTTTGTTGAGAAATAAAGATCCTCTATTTGGAATATGCAACTTTAATACCAAGGAAGTACTTTAGTTTCCTGAGTTCGTTTATCTCAAGTTCTTTTGCTAGTTTCCACTGTAATTCAAGCTTTTTCAGTCTCATCATTTTCAATCACTATGATGTCATCCATATACATTAGAAGAGCAATTACCCCCTTGTAGATGAGTGTTTAATGAAGAGAGTATGGTCACCTTGACTTTGTTTGTATCCGGACTCCCTCATGACCCTTACAAATCTTCCAAACCATGCTTTAGGAGACTATTTTAGCTTATAAAGTGCTTTTTTCAACTTGCACACCTTATTACTTGTGTTTCCTTTAAATCCTGGTGGAAGGTTCATATGGATTTCTGTTAGTGTTGTGCCCAAAAGCCAATCATGAGATGATTGTATTTTTTGCACATTGAGTCATGATATTTTATTAAGGCATTAATCCAGCAATTATGTTTGTTGTTTTGTTTCTGCGTAACTTAACAAACATAATTGTAACCCTAGAATAATGATATTCTTAAACATCCTTGGTCTAGTATTATTGTGGAGCGGGTTGCAATAATACATAACGACTAGCATATGTGGAGACTAATATGAGATATGTAGTCTACATATGGGTACAAGTTGGAGAACTTGTGTACTGGACCGACCCACCATGAGAACACTACATGGATCGTTATATGAGTGTCATAAGTGATTCTCATAGTGATCATGGTATATGTAGTCCTTCGACCTAAGATCATCAAGGTTCCCTACATGTGAGTCACATACTTTGATACTTTCCTTTGTTGCTCGTAACTGAGTGAACTTGAAGGAGGTCATTGGGTATGTCATATATCATGCGGAGGGATTTGTATGATCAGGATGGGATTTGTCCCTCCTATGTAACAAGAGTGATATCTTCAGGCCCCTTGATAGAGTAAGACTTAGAAAAATGCATGGCCATGCTCAGATGAGTTGATATACGATATCAATGTCATCAGTTTAAGTTGGTCTACTCGGTAATCAAGAAACCAAAGATTGGGCTATACGAGAGTGACACATTCCATGTCTCGTGCTTAGTCTTGATATCTTGGACAAAGGGACAATGGCATATATCGGTGATGATCATAAAGGTTTAGTCGAATCATCGACAATCTTGTCACTTGGGTAGCAATGATGTGTTGCTAGGCACCGCTCATTGCTTATGATCATAAATGTGATTTATGATCATTGCCAACATGACAAGAGCCTATTGGGCCGCACACATAGATCTATTTGGATTATTAGAGTGCATGGGCTAATTATTTGGGTTATGGTTTCACTTTAATTTCGTATTAATAATGGGCCCAAGAGTTGAGCCATTATTAAGCCCGAAATTAAATCCTAATTGGATTAGGGCTTTGAAACCCATTAGGCCTGGAAGTTGAGTCTCACTATAAATACAACTTCTAGTGAAAAATTCGTAGGTCTCCTTGCCCTAGCCTCCCAAAAGGATAGCCGCACTCTTCTCTTGCAATTCCTTGGAGGACGTAAGCTAGCACTAAGAGCACAAGAGAAACGCATCTGCTGGGACGTGGTGGAAGCGTGGTGATCTCGAGAGGCTCGTGTGGATACCATAGAGAGCCTGAACACGTCAACTGTTCAAGTTTTGTGATTCGACTCTACAGTTGAGTGAGAGATCTCAACCGAACATTAGGTATGAAATTTTTGAACACCCGGTTTACCTCGTTTCACTTGGATCTTGGAGGGTTTCGATTAAATTCCGTTGCGCTGTTTGGCTCCCGAAACCCAACAGTGGTATCAGAGCTACTGGTGAAACCCTAAATTGAATGGTATGAGATACCTATATGGAGTAGGATTCTTGCAATAGTTTCAAAAACCCTAGGTTTGTTCGGATTCAGCCTATTCGGGCACCGAAAGTAAGGTATTTTTTGTGGCTCGAATAGGGGAGTCTCGGGTGCCTACTTGCGGAACCACCGCCCACTGACCGGCCGGCGAGACTGCCGTATGTGAAGCGCCACATAAATAAAAACTGGTTAATCAACGCGCGAAAATTGGCATGCATCTTTGTTGAATGAGATTTGACATGATATGCTGATTGGTGTTTGAAGCATGGTGCATGGTTATAGCCCTTGATTGGTTGTACTTGTAAATACGGCCAGCGAGTCATGCCTTTTCTTATCACTCTCATTGTACATTCTCTTCTCACCTTACTCCCCTCGAATGTAACTCGAGGTTTCTATTATTGATGTAATGGTGCATTATGGGCTTATCCAAGGTGGTATGTCCAAGGATCATGCAAGGAGGTATGTCCAAGGAGGTGACAACAAAAGGGCAGCCAAGAAAGGAAGAGAATGAGCCTGTGAAGACTCTTTTCTTTTCATAGGCTTTTATGATATTCTCATTGGCTTGAGAATATCGCATAGTTTAGGCTATAACCATGTCACGTTTATTTCTTGTAAGCATGAGATGCATGTTTAATATTTGTATGTGATGCATGTATAAAACAACCGGAGATAACAAATTGGTGAGATCAAAAGAAAAAATCCCTTAAACAAATATTAAGTCGTTAAATGTGATGCCTTCCAAATGTTGGCACTCGTCAAGACTTTGATCAACATTAGGTGGGTTTGCCAAAGCAAAGCACCTATGTTCATCTTGGTAAGGTGCTATGGGATAATAGTGATATCCAAACTGCTAACTTTGGGTTCGACTTAACTAAGTCATCCTAATAGGATTAGGGACTTAAAGCCATAGAGTTGGGCTTAAGTTCATGAGATGAGCTTGGACAAGTGTTGTTCACCCAACTATCCAAGAGTTGCATGGGATGCAATTGGCAAGGAGTTGCCTACCTAAATAGTTATAACTTGAGAGAAAGCCAAAGCTGACTCAGGTTGTAGTCAAATATGGATCTTGGCCCACTAGAATACCTTAGCGCCGAGGTGTTCCGAAATAATATCGAGGGTTATTATTTTGAGGAAAATAGTGGGAGTATCGTTTAATAAAAGTCCTTATTAAATGAATTAAAATACATGACTCTTACACTGCATATTTACTATTGTAGATAACCATGGCACAAAACACATCGACACTTTCGTTGCGATCGATCCTTGAGAAGGAAAAACTGAATGGGACAAACTTTCTCAAATGGTACCGAAACTTGAGGATAGTCCTCAAGCAAGAAAGAAAGGCCTATGTCCTAGAGCAGCCCATTCCGAATGGGCCTGCTGCCACTGCTCCAAGAGCTGAAAGGGATGCTCACAAAAGGCATTCTGATGATGCTTTGGATGTTGCATGCCTCATGCTTATTACCATGGAATCTGAGCTTCAGAAGCAACATGAGAACATGGGGGCCTTCGATATGATTGAACATCTCAAAATGCTTTTCCAAGAACAAGCTAGGCATGAGAGGTTTGAGACCTCTAAGGCATTGTTTCAGTGCAAGATGTTTGAGGGAAGTCCCGTGGGTCCTCATGTGCTCAAGATGATTGGGTACATTGAGAATCTTGAGAATTTGGGATTTGCTCTTCAGAAAGAGTTGGCTATTGATGTAGTCTTGCAATCGTTGCCTGAAAGCTACAGTCAGTTCGTCATGAACTATAACATGAATGACCTTGACAAGTCCCTCCCTGAATTGCTCAACATGTTGAGAACTGCTAAGCAAAACCTTAAGAAGGATAAGCCCATTTTGATGGTTCAAAAGAGCAAGGGAAAGGGAAAAGCCAACAAGAAGAAGGATAAAGAAAATGGAAAGTCCAATGCTAGTTCTTCTTCAGCTGCACTGAAACCAAAGGGTGGTGTGGCAAAGGAAGGGGAGTGCTTCCATTGTAAGCAACCTGGACACTAGAAGCGCAACTGCGAGCTCTATCTTGAAGAACTTGCTAAGGAAAAGGGAAGTAAGACTTCCACTTCAGGTATTCTTGTTATAGAGGCTAACTTTTCTACTTCCTCATCTTGGGTATTGGATACTGGATGTGGATCTCACATTTGTGCAAATGTGCAGGATCTAAGTAGAAGTAGAAGATTGGCCCCAGGTGAAGTGGACCTACGTGTTGGAAATGGAGCAAGGGTTGCTGCCTTAGCCGTAGGGACTTATGTTCTCACTTTACCTAGTGGATTAGTTTTAGAATTAGACAACTGCTACTTTGTGCCTACTATTAGTAGAAATTGTTTGGACAAGAAAGGTTTTTCATTTATAATAAAGGACAAATATTGTTCTATTTATTTGAATGAAATCTTTTATGGTAGTGCTCAACTTAGCAATGGGTTGTATGTTCTAGACCTCGAAGATCCAATCTATAATGTGAATACCAAGAAGGTCAGATTAAATGATTCGAACCCGACCTATCTCTGGCACTGTCGCTTGGGCCATATAAATGAGACCCGCGTATCCAAGCTCCATAAGGATGGACTCTTGGACTCATTTGATTTTGAATCACATGAGACATGTGAGTCATGTTTGTTGGGCAAGATGACCAAAGCCCCATTCACAGGGCAAAGTGAAAGGGCTAATGACTTACTAGGACTCATACATAGTGATGTATATGGCCCTATGTCTACACAAGCTAGAGGAGGTTTCCAATACTTCATTAGTTTCACTGATGACTTCAGCAGATATGGCTATGTGTATCTCATGAGACATAAGTCAGAATCCTTTGAAAAGTTCAAAGAATTCAAGAATGAAGTAGAGATTCAACTCGGGAAGAGTATTAAAGTGCTTTGAACAGATCGAGGTGGAGAGTACTTGGATCGAGAATTTCTTGACTCTCTGAAGGAGTGTGGTATAGTATCACAACTCACTCCACCAGGTACACCTCAGTGGAATGGTGTATCTGAAAGGAGAAATCGAACTCTGTTAGACATGGTTCGCTCCATGATGAGTCAAGTTGACCTTCCAAACTCCTTTTGGGGACATGCTCTAGAGACAGCTGCTTTTACACTAAACCGAGTTCCATATAAATCGCTTCAAAAGACACCATATGAGATATGGAGTGGGAGGCGTCCCAATTTGTCTTTTATGAAGATTTGGGGCTGTGACGCTTATGTGAAACGTCAATCCTCTGACAAACTAGGGCCCAAATCTCAAAAATGTCTTTTTGTTGGTTATCCCAAAGAAACAAAGGGTTACTATTTCTACAATCCTTCTGAGCAAAAAGTGTTTGTTGCTCGAACTGGTGTCTTTTTGGAGAAAGAGTTTATCTCTAAAGGAACTAGTGGGAGGAAAGTAGAACTTGAAGAAATTCAAGAACAACAAGGAGACATCGAACCTGAAATGGAAGCTGAACAGACACAGCAAGTTGTTGTTCAAGAGTCTGTTCCTGTAGCACAGAGCCCACGTAGGTCTGGTAGGATTCGGCGTGAGCCCGAGAAATATGGATTTCTCGTGACTCACACCGGTGATGTGATGCTCATGGATCAGGATGAGCCCACAACTTACCAACACGCTATGTCGGGGCCTGACTCTGAGAAGTGGCTAGTGGCCATGAAATCCAAGATGGAATCCATGTATGAAAACCAAGTATGGACTTTGGTTGTCCCACCTGAAGGGGTAAAACCCATAGGGTGCAAATGGGTTTTCAAGAAGAAAACTGACATGGATGGTAATGTGATTACCTTTAAGGGACGATTGGTTGCAAAAGGTTTCAAGCAAATTCATGGTATTGACTATGATGAAACTTTTTCACCAGTTGATATGCTTAAATCCATCCGAATTTTGTTTGCTATTGCTGCACACTATGATTATGAGATATGGAAAATGGATGTCAAAACTGCATTCCTAAATGGAAAGCTACTTGAGGATGTGTACATGACACAACCTGAGGGTTTTGTCACTCCTGAGAATGCCAATAAAGTGTGCAAATTACAAAGGTCCATTTATGGACTGAAGCAAGCTTCTCGAAGTTAGAATCTTCATTTTGATGATGCAATCAAAGAGTTTGGTTTTATCAAAAATGAAGATGAACCTTGTGTCTACAAGAAGGTTAGTGGGAGCGCTATTGTTTTCTTGGTGTTGTATGTAGATGACATACTACTCATTGGGAATGACGTTCCTGAGCTACAGTCTGTGAAGACTTGGCTAGGGAAATGTTTCTCTATAAAGGACTTGGGTGAAGCAGCCTATGTGTTAGGCATCAGGATCTATAGAGATAGATCTAGAAAGCTTCTTGGCCTAAGTCAAAGTACATATATTGACAAGGTGCTAAAGAGGTTTAGCATGCAAGATTCCAAGAAAGGATTCTTGCCCATGCCACATGGTATCACTCTTTCTAGATCTCAGTGTCCGAGTACAACCGAGGAGAGAGAGTGCATGAGTAAGATTCCATATGCCTCAGCAATTGGATCTATCATGTATGCCATGATATGTACTCGTCCCGATGTCTCATATGCTTTGAGCATGATGAGTAGGTACCAATCGAACCCCGGTGAGAGTCACTGGACAGCTGTTAAGAACATCCTTAAGTACTTACGAAGGACTAAGGATGCATTCTTGGTCTTTGGAGGTGAAGATGAGCTCGTTTTAAGGGGTTACACCGATTCAAGCTTCCAATCCGATAAGGATGATTTTAGATCGCAATCTGGTTATGTGTTTTGTATTGGTGGTGGTGCTGTGAGCTGGAAGAGTTCAAAGCAAGAGACAATAGCTGACTCTACAACAGAATATGAGTACATTGCCGCCTCTGATGCTTCGAAGGAGGCAGTTTGGATCAAGAAGTTCATCACTGAACTTGGAGTGGTTCCAAGCATTGTCGAACCGATAGAGCTCTATTGTGACAACAATGGAGCAATCGCACAGGCTAAGGAACCTTGATCCCACCAGCAATCCAAACATATACTCCGATGCTATCATCTCATCAGGGAGATCATCGAGAGGGGTGATGTAAGGATATGCAGGACTTCGACAGACAACAACATTGCTGATCCACTGACAAAGCCCCTTACGCAGCAAAAGCATGATAGCCATTTTAGGTCCGATGGTATTAGATACATGGATGATTGGCTTTAGTGCAAGTGCGAGATTGTTAGTGTTGTGCCCAAAAGCCAATCATGAGATGATTGTATTTTTTGCACATTGAGCCATGATATTTTATTAAGGCATTAATCCATCAATTATGTTTGTTGTTTTGTTTCTGCGTAACTTAACAAACATAATTGTAACCCTAGAATAATGATATTCTTAAACATCCCTGGTCTAGTATTATTGTGGAGCAGGTTGCAATAATACATAACGACTAGCATATGTGGAGACTAATATGAGATATGTAGTCTACATATGGGTACAAGTTGGAGAACTTGTGTACAAGACCGACCCACCATGAGAACACTACATGGATCATTATATGAGTGTCATAAGTGATTCTCATAGTGATCATGGTATATGTAGTCCTTCGACCTAAGATCATCAAGGTTCCCTACATGTGAGTCACATACTTTGATACTTTCCTTTGTTGCTCGTAACTGAGTGAGCTTGAAGGAGGTCATTGGGTATGTCACATATCATGCGGAGGGATTTGTATGATCAAGATGGGATTTGTCCCTCCTATGTAACGGGAGTGATATCTTCGGGCCCCTTGATAGAGTAAGACTTAGAAAAATGCATGGCCATGCTCAGATGAGTTGATATACGATATCAATGTCATCAGTTTAAGTTGGTCTACTCGGTAATCAAGGAACCAAAAGATTGGGCTATACGAGAGTGACACATTCCATGTCTCGTGCTTAGTCTTGATATCTTGGACAAAGGGACAATGGCATATATCGGTGATGATCATAAAGGTTTAGTCGAATCATCGACAATCTTGTCACTTGGGTAGCAATGATGTGTTGCTAGACACCGCTCGTTACTTATGATCATAAATGTGATTTATGATCATTGCCAACGTGACAAGAGCCTATTGGGTCGCACACATAGAGCTATTTGGATCATTAGAGTGCATAGGCTAATTATTTGGGTTATGGTTTCACTTTAATTTCGTATTAATAATGGGCCCAAGAGTTGAGCCATTATTAAGCCCGAAATTAAATCCTAATTGGATTAGGGCTTTGAAACCCATTAGGCCTGGAAGTTGAGTCTCACTATAAATACAACTTCTAGTGAGAAATTCGCAGGTCTCCTTGCCCTAGCCTCCCAAAAGGACAGCCGCACTCTTCTCTTGCAATTCCTTGGAGGACGCAAGCTAGCACTGCGAGCACAAGAGAAACGCATCTGCTGGGACGTGGTGGAAGCGTGGTGATCTCGAGAGGCTCGTGTGGATACCATAGAGAGCCTGAACACGTCAACTGTTCAGGTTTTGTGATTCGACTCTACAGTTGAGTGAGAGATCTCAACCGAACATTAGGTATGAAATTTTTGAACACCCGGTTTACCCCGTTTCACTTGGATCTTGGAGGGTTTCGGTTAAATTCCGCTGCGCTGTTTGGCTCCCAAAACCCAACAATTTCTTCATCTAATTCACCATGAAGGAATGCATTCTTCATATTATACTACTAGAGTTCCCAATTAAAGTGAGCAGCAAATGATAAAAAAACTCTTGCAATATTTTTTTTTTGAAAGTGGGGCAAAGATTTCCTGATATTCAATCCCATGAGTATAAATCTAAACATTTGCCACCAATTGTACTTTATACCTTTTAAGAGACCCATCAACCCTATATTTTAGTGTGTAAATCCACTTGTAATCAACAATGTTGTTTCCTTTCGGTCTGTCAACAATCTCCTACATTTTATTTTTTCTAAATCACTTATCTCTTATTTCATGGCATCCCTCCATTCCCTTTTTAACAATGCGTCAGAAACAATTCTAAGAGTAGTAATTGTGTTTAAACTCGCAATCAATTTTTTATGGGCCAGTGATAGATGCTTAAGAGATACATAGTTAGATATTGGATAGAATGGTCATTTAGTAGATTTGCTGCTACCTTTTCTAATTGCAATGGGCAGGTCCAGGTCATCTGTTGGATCAGTTGATGTTTTAGCAGCTTGTAAAGGTGGATCAGACCTTATTGTGATCTTATTCCTAGGGTCTAAGTTGGATTCCTAAACCTGTTTCTGTTTTGGAATGGCCTTCCACCTTGAATACTTCTTAGAGAGCTTTGGAAAATTATGAGATATAGAGGATGGAATAGGAGACAACTTAGTTTAGTAGCACAATTGGTTGACTCGGATGTAGTTGGCTCAGTGGACCTAGATTCAGCAACATGAGTTGGAACATGGGGAAGGTCAAGGTGCCCAAGTGTTTCAAAAGAATTGTTAGTACTTTCTTCCATCATCAAATTCTCCCCCTGAAGGTAAGATTTGGAGAAAAAGGTATATTTTCAGCAAAGGTAACATTTGTAAACATGTAAAATTTCCTAGATGAGGGGTTGCAACACTTGTATCCCTTTTGTGTACACAGGTAACCAAGGAAGACACATTTGATGGCTCATGGTTCAAGCTTGTCGCTATTTTGGTTGTGATTATAGACATAGATAGTACATCCAAACACCCTAGGCATAAGACTGTTAGAGGTTCTGAAGTGAGAACAGAAACTATTAAGGATATCTAAGGGACTTTTTTTGTCTAACACTTATGAAGAAAGCTTATTTATCATGTATTTAGTAGTGAGAATAGCCTTTCCATAGTAGGACTTAGGAACATTCTCTTCAAAGAGTAAAGCCTAAGTAGTGTTGAGTAAATGCCTATTTTTCCTTTCAGCTATTTCATTTTATTAAGGTGTCTTAACATATGATGAGTCATGGATAATTCCCTATGATTGAAAATATGATGACAAAATCTGGTTGAAATAATCTTTAGCAGTGTTTGTCCTAAATATTTTTATTTTAAACCTAAAGTAGATTTGAATCACTGAGTGGAAAATAGGTATGATAGTGCTAACATCAGACTTTTGTTGAGAAGGAATAACCATGTAACCTGAGCAGTCATCAATTAATGAAACAAACCAACAAGCCCCAAAAATATTAGGAACAGTAGAAGGACCTCATATGTCATTGTGAATTAGATAAAAAATGATGAGGACTTCTTTTATTACTAATTAGAAAAGACACATGAGTATGTTTTGCCAATTCACAAATATCACAGTGAAATTCCTAAATATTTGATCCTTGGAATAAATGAGGAAACATAATTTTTAAAATTTTAAAAGATGGATGACCTAAGCGTATGTGATATAACCATATGGTATCTTTATTTGAGGAATTGAGAAAGGAAAATGACAGATTGCTTTTAACTTCTTTAGATGATTCAAGTCAATAAAGGCTGTTTCTTTCCTTAGCAAGTCCAATCTTCTTCCCTAAGCCCTATTCCTCCAAAACACAAAAAGAAGAGAAAAAACTAGTGTAACATTTAAGGTCATAAGTAACCTTTTGCACAGAAACAAGACTAGCAACAAGACTAGCTGAAAGTTTTGGTACATGGAGGACATCCTTAAGAAAATGAGTAGGATTGATGTGTATATCTCCAAACCCAGCAACTGTAGCTAAAGCTTCATTTGCTACTTTAATTTTTTTGTTGGTTAGACATGGTGTATATGTGTGAAAAAGTTGATGACTAGGTGTCATGTGGTCTGTGGCACCAGAGTCTATTATCCAGGATTTCCTCATAAATGTGTTTGACATTTTCATGCAAAGAGAAAAAAAAAGGTTTACCTAAAAGAGTCAAAGAGCAAACTGTAGAAGGTTTCTGAATGGCCCTAGCAAGGTCCTTAGCTTTTCAATTTCTTCACTCTTAAACTCCTTAGTTCTAGAACTTTCCTCAATTTTGTGTTGATCTACCATATGTGCCTGACGTCTTTGCTGGTCCCTGAGTTTTTCCATTCTTGGCTTGGTGCCTTATCACTCAGCTTCAAGAACTTATCCTTTATATGCCTTGGTTTTTCACCATAGGTGCACCAAAGGTTGTCCTCGTTCTCCTATAATTGATTTCTCTACTCGGGTGTTTGGGAAAATCACTCTTTCATTTTTCTTGATGATTTGCTTTTGATACCAAGGCTGATCCAGCTATGCCATGTGATTGAAGCATAACACTAGTCTGACTTTCTTCTGCTCAAATTAGTGAAATAGTCTCTTCTAGAGATTGTATCTCCCTGCTTCCAAGAATCTGAATCTTAACCTAATCAAATTCAAGATTCAGTCTAGCCAAAAAATCATAAAATCGATCTTTTTTAGTGAAGTTCTTTAACATGGTAACATCCTCAGGGTATTTCATCTCAAAAACTCTATAATAATCAAGTTCTTGCCACATATTTTTGTAATAGGTTGCATATTCTGTGATAGATCTATCTTCTTGTTTAGTGGTTATAGTTCTGGTCTTTTTCTCATACACTTGACTAGCATCATGAGCCTTTGAATATGTGCAGCAAATGAAGTCTCAAATTTCCTTTGCTATAGCCAGAAAGAAACATGTGTCACTAACCATAGGATTCCTGGAATCTTATACCCAAGACATTATCTTGGAATCCTCATCATCCCAACTTCAAATGTAGGGCTATCCTTTTACAGGTCCTGTTCCATGAAGGTGGCTAAGTCTTCCCGTACCTTTGAGGTATGTGCAAATAAATTGAGAGCACTTAGACAGTTCTTTCCATTGAACCTATAGGAAGCCTAGACACTTTGGAACTTTCCAAATTTTTGGACAGAATTGGAGTCTTTAGATCTGATGGTGATTTTGTTGGGTTTCGGGACCCAAACAGCTCAGCGGAATTTAACCGAAACCCTCCAGGATCCAAGTGAAACGGGGTAAACCGGGTGTTCAAAAATTTTCATACCTAATTTTCGGTTGAGATATCTCACTCAACTATAGAGTCGAATCACAAAACCTGAACAGTTGACATGTTCAGGCTCTCTACGGTATCCACACGAGCCTCTCAGGATCACCACGCTTCCACCACGTCCCGGCAGATGTGTTTCTCTTGTGCTTGCAGTGCTAGCTTGCGTCCTCCAAGGAATTGCAAGAGAAGAGTGCGGCTGTGCTTTTGGGAGGCTAGGGTAAGGAGACCTGCAAATTTCTCACTAAAAGTATATTTATAGTGAGACTTAGCTTCCAGGCCTAATGGGTTTCAAAGCCCTAATCCAATTAGGCTTTAATTTCGGGCTTAATAATGGCTCAACTCTTGGGCCCATTATTAATACAAAATTAAAGTGAAACCATAACCCAAATAATTAGCCCATGCACTCTAATGATCCAAATAGCTTTATGTGTGTGACCCAATAGGCTCTTGCCACGTTGGCAATGATCATAAATCACATTTATGATCATAAGCAATGAGCGGTGTCTAGCAACACATCATTGCTACCCAAGTGACAAGATTGTCGGTGATTCGACTAAACCTTTATGATCATCATCGATATATGCCATTGTCCCTTTATCCAAGATATCAAGACTAAGCATGAGACATGGAATGTGTCACTCTCGTATAGCCCAATCTTTGGTTTCTTGATTACTGAGTAGATTAACTTAAGCTGATGACATTGATATCGTATATCAACTTATCCGAGCATGGCCATGCATTTTCTAAGTCTCACTCTATCAAGGGGCCCGAAGATATCACTCCCGTTACATAGGAGGGACAAATCCCATCTTGATCATACAAATCCCTTCGCATGATATGTGACATACCCAATGACCTCCTTTAAGTAAACTCAGTTACAAGCAACAAGGAAAGTATCAAAGTATGTGACTCACATGTAGGGAACCTTGATGATCTTAGGTCGAAGGACTACATATACCATGATCACTATGAGAATCACTTATGACACTCATATAACGATCCATGAAGTTTTCTCATGGTGGGTCGGTCCAGTACACAAGTTCTCCAACTTGTACCCATATGTAGACTACATATCTCATCTTCGTCTCCACATATGCTAGTCGTTACGTATTATTGCAACCCGCTCCACAATAATACTAGACTAGGGGCGTTTAAGAATATCATTATTCTAGGGTTACAATTATGTTTATTACGTTACGCAGAAACAAAACAACAAACATAATTGCTGGATTAATGCCTCAATAAAATATCATGACTCAATGTGCAAAAATACAATCATCTCATGATTGGCTTTTTGGGCACAACACTAACAGATTTTAGGGGATGACATGGTCTAGGAATGATAGCAATGAAGGCTAGAATTTGCAAAGAAAAGAAGACCCAAAGAAATGGGACAAATGCATAGCATTGAAGGCTGCTTGAAAGAAGAGATATTCCAGGAAAATAGGGCCTGATACCATTTGAGAAAAAAACATGAGATGAAGATGGTTATGAATTTGTTATTTCCCATGAATTGATATTGTATAAGTACATATAGTATATTATAAGGAAGAAAAAAAGGAAACTATAACACTCCTAAAACTTTGAAACTATGAAGTCAAATCTTTTTATCTAAAGGATTTTACACTAATCCACCTAACTATTTTACAGCTCATATTTAACTATCTAAAACTCATATTTATAGCACTTCCATGCTTTAACATCATCAATGTTCCATCTTTGTACAAGGCCCTCATTGATAAAGGGACAGAAGGTCTGTTCCACATGCATTTTGATGGGAGGTACTTGACCATCAACAGGAATGAGATAGTAAAACACAGTAAGCTGGGCAAGTAGTTGAGTGGTGTTTATAGACAACTTAAACCATGAAGCTTGGGCCAGAGTTAGGCTCAAGTACACGATGTCGTAAAGACAGGTGTCACCTAATGAGAAAAAGAGTCCATAATTCGTGTATTGTTGCCCATGTCCTTAACAATAGCCAAAAATTGGTAAATGAAAAAATGGGTGGAAAGTCCATGACTAGTCGTGTGTTGTAGCTAGAAAACAACACCCTTGATTGAAAAAATTGCATTACCTACCTGTCAAAAAAGTTAAAAGAAGGGAGAAAAGGAAAAGAAGGCCACCGAAGGGAAGTAGCAGTTGGCACATTGTATTCAAATGGCTTCGTGCCATGACAACACTAGGGGCCTTATCTAACAAAAAATGACATCATGAAATAACTTGGACCATTCTGCCAAGCCAGGAAGTTAAAGTACTGCCAGTATGCTGTTAGTGTTGTGCCAAAAAGCCAATCATGAGATGATTGTATTTTGGACATTGAGGAATGATATTTTATTAAGGCATTAATCCAGTAATTATGGTTGTTGTTCTATTTCTGTGTAATGTGATAAACATAATTGTAACACTAGAATAATAATATTCTTAAATGTCCTTGGTCTAGTATTATCATGGAGCGGGTTACAATAATACGTAAAGACTAGCATATGTGGAGACTAATATAAGATATGTAGTCTACATATGGGTACAAGTTGGAGAAGTTGTGTACTGGACCGACCCACCATGAGAATTCTACATGGATCGTTATATAAGTCTCATACGTGATTCTCAAAGTGATCATTTATATGTAGTCCTTTGACCTAAGGTCATCAAGGTTCCTTACATGTGAGTCACACACTTTGATACTTCCCTTTATTGCTTGTAACTGAGTGAACTTGAAGGAGGTCATTGGGTATGTCACATATCATGCAGAGGGTTTTGTGTGATCAAGATGGGGTTTGTCCCTCCTATGTAACGAGAGTGATATCTTCGGGCCCTTTGATAAAGTGAGACTAAGAAAATGTATGGCCATGCTCGGATGAGTTGATATATGATATCAATATCATCAGTTGAAGTTAGTCTACTCGGTAATCAAGAAACCGTAGATCGGGCTATATGAGAGTGACACATTCCATGTCTTGAGCTTGGTCTTGATATCTTGGATAAAGAGACAATGACATATACGGATAATGATTATAAAAGTTTTGTTGAATCACCAACAATTTTGTCTCTTGGGTAGCAATGATGTGTTACTAGACAACGTTCATTGTTTATGATCATAAATGTGATTTATGATCATTGCTAATGTGATAGGAGCCTATTGGGTCACACACATAGAGCCAATTGGATTATTTGAGTGCATGGGCCAAATTGTTTGGTCCTAGTTTCTTGATAATTTCGTATTAATGATTGGCCCAAAGGTGGAGCCATTATTAGGCCGAAAATTAAAGCATAATTGGATTAGGGCTTTGAAACCCATTAGGCTTGGAAGTTGAGTCTCACTATAAATACATCATATAATGAGAAATTCGCAGCTCTTACCCTAGCCTTCATAGGGATGAAATCATAAGAGTTTTGAAAGTTCCAGCCATACTATTCTCTTACCATTCCTTGTAGGACGCAAGCTAGCATTGTGAGCACAAGAGGAATGCATCTATCGGGACGTGGTAGAGGGGTGGTGATCCCGAGAGGCTTGTGTGGATACGGTAGAGAGCTTGAACATGTCAACTGTTCAAGTTTTGTGACTCAACTCAACAGTTGGGTGCCAGATCTCAACCGAGCTAGGTATAAAATTTTGAGCACCCGATTTACCCCATTTCATTGGATCCTGGAGGGTTTTGGTTATATTCCGCTGTGCTTGCTTGGCTCCCAAAACTGTACAAATGCTATATAGAGTTGGGGGATATAACCTAATGTACGTTGCCTAGAAAGCTATTGATTAGGCATGACACACCTACACTAGAATCACCTATCATTTCTATCACTAACCTTTACTAAGTTAATGAAATCAATTGCGAATCCTTAGAACTTAGGAAAATATAAGCAGAAATGATTCGGGTTTTAGGTAAGCTTTTGTAGGAAGTTAACACTACACTATACTGTGCTTTGTTACTTGAGGTAATTAAGGTGTTGATAAAGCACTTTAAAACCAATTTTTCTTATTAAACAAATTTATCTTACTAGGAAGAACATAGAAAAGTCTTAACACAAAGTTGAAGGCCAAGTTAAACCTTTGATATTTAATTTTCAAAAAAGAATTTTATTTAGGACTTTCTGTCAAAACTGTATTTCAAGTATACCAATGTGGTTCTAAATTTCAAGACCAACAATAAGTCAAAATGTGATTAAGAAAAAGAGGAACATAGTTAACAACCATTATAGAAATAGGTTTCGTCAAAAAGAGTCTCAAACTTTGACTATAGGTAAGCAAACATGAACTTGGCAGTTAAACTTCTGATACAAGTTTTCTAGAAAAACAAGCCAAAACTTTACATAAATAGTTGCTCATAGAACTAAACACTAGCATATTGTGGTATGCACATTACAAAACTAGAATTTGGTGTCCAAAGCTCCTAGAATTAGAAAGAAGACACCAACACATGGTCATGAGCACTAATTACTTTGGAAGTCTTCTTGCTTGCTCTGTACTTTCTTGCTAATGTCCCTGCCTAAGAATTCAGCCATAATGCGCTAGACCAATATAAATAGGTATTGTTAATACTCTATTGGGTACTTAGACTTCATAGATATGAACTTTGTAACAAAGATCTTATATTATAGGAACACATTAAAACTAGAAATATGACCTGTAGTCCAACCTTGCAAAAGCAGTTAAACAAAACACTTAGTTGGGAAAATAGCTACGGATTCTCTTCTAGACCTACATGAAGACAGTAAGGGTGAGTTTTCAACAAACTTATAAAGGAAACATTATGCATGAACATAGCCAAATGACAAGCAAGCACACTGAAACACTAAGGAGCTTCATGAGAACTACACTAAGTAATTGTACAATCACTAGTGTTCATAAGCACATCAAGTTCTCTATTGTTTGTCACACTACCTAGTATTGTAGGGTTTCAAGAGCCAAACAAGTGCAGTAGAATATAACCGAAACCCTCCAAGATCCAATTGAAACGGGGTAAACCTGGTGTTCATAATTTTCATACATAATTTGGTTGAGATCTTTCACCAAATTGTTGAGTCGAATTACAAAACCTGAACAGTTAACGTGTTCAAGCTCTATATGGTATCCATATGAGCCTATCGGGATCACCATGCCTCTACCACATCCCGATAGATACGTTTCTCTTGCGCCCACAGTGCTATCTTACATCCTCCGAGGAGTGGCAAGAGAAGAGTGCGGTTGGTTTTCAGAACTCTTTTAATTTTGTGCTTTTGGGAGCCTAGGGCAAGAGCCATGAATTTCTCACTATATGATGTATTTATAGTGAGACTCAACTCCCAAGCCTAATGGGTTTTAAAGCCCTAATCCAATTAGGTTTAATTTCGGGCTTAATAATGGCTCAACTTTTGGGCCAATTATTAATACAAAATTATCATGAAACCAAAACCCAAGTAAATTAGCCCATGCACTCAAATAATCCAAATAGGCTTTATGTGTGTGACCCAATAGGCTCTTACCACGTTGGTAATGATCATAAATCACATTTATGATCATAAACAATGAGCGGTGTTAAGCAACACATCATTGCTACCCAAGTGACAAAACTATCGGTGATTTGAGTAAACCTTTATGATCATTATCTGTATATGCCATTGTTCATTTGTCTAAGATATCAAGACCAAGCACGAGACATAGAATGTGTCACTCTCATATAGCCCGATCTATGGTTTCTTAATTATTAAGTAGACTAACTTAAACTGGTGACATTGATATCGTATATCATCTTTTCTGAGCATGGCCATGCATTTTTTTAGTCTCACTCTATCTCGGGGCTCGAAGATATCACTCCCGTTACATAAAAGAGACAAATCCTGTCTGGATTATACAAAACCCTCCACATGATATGTGACATACCCAATGACCACCTTCAAGTTCACTCAGTTACGAGCAATAAAGAGAAGTATCAAAGTATGTGACTCACATGTAGGGAACCTTGATGACTTTAGGTCAAAGGACTACATATACATGACAACTATGAGAATCACTTATGACACTCATATAATGACCCATGTAGCATTCTGATGGTGGGTCAGTCTAGTACACAAGTTCTCCAACTTGTACCCATATGTAGACTACATATCTCATATTAGTTTCAACATATGCTAGTTGTTATGTATTATTGTAACCCACTCCACAATAATACTAGACCAGGGATATTTAAGAATACTATTATTCTAGGGTTGTAATTACGTTTGATTATGTCACACAAATAACATATAACAAACATAATTACTGGATTAATGCCTTAATAAAATATCATGACTCAATGTCCAAAATACAATCATTTCATGATTAGCTTTTGGGTACAGCACTAACAAGTACTTAGCTAGTAAAACACAATTTTCCTACGTGTTTGTGATTCACTAGTCCCTGATGGAGGTGATCACATGATCCGAGCGTATAATAATCCTCCACTAAGTAATCTTGCCATTCCATAGAAATATGAGACATACAACAAGAAAATATTCACAATATAGTTAAGATAAATCAAGATATGCAAGATTACTCTAGTTCCTTTACCAAAACCCTTTGAATCGATGAATTAGAATCGAAGCCTCTATCTTCCCTTAGTTTGCCTTAGCTCTACATTTTTTACTCAAACTCACAATGATCCTAAAGAATCCTTCACCAGCTCCTCAATTGGCCTTGCCTCAGTGTTTCCAATGTTTCTCAAACTTTTCCAAAGCTTGTGATAATGTTCAGATGTTTCTATAGCTTGAATGAAGATGATGAAGCTACGCTTGACAAAACCCTTTGAATATGTGCGAGTGGGGTTCTAACCCTTCATTGCTCCTTTCAACTTTCAATTGCTTACAATTGAGTCCCCCGTAATTTAGTTCTAGTCAACCAATCCATTGACCATCTCATAAGTCAAATCTTTTTACCTTTGACCCGAGAATAATCTTCCTAGGTTTTTGATCCTTTTTTTTTCACATTTCTTACAATTAACCGTTAGAGTTTCTTTAGGAGCAAGATATTCTCTCGGTATAACTATTCTTCTTGGTTTAACTAATTGACGATCTATTCACTAATTTAACTTCTATCTTGATTTCAAATACAATATAGGTTCTAATTCACTTAGGTTCCACTCCAATAATTATATTTTCTAAACATCAATTAAAAATACTGCTAATTAACTCATTAACCCAATGAAATAATTAAACATGAATATGGGTGACAATTCCCCTTAATCTTCAAAGAATTTTTCCTCAAAATTGCTCATGAGCTGTCGCCTTAAACCTATTAATCTAGGTAATTAGTGATTAATAGACCATCTTGTGGTTCATGATCACAAGTTTAGTTTTAGTTTCATTTTTATTATTGAGCTTATAGATGTGGTTTTATTGTTTTATAATGTGTTATAGAATTAGTTATTTTTACATTTTATATACAAAAGGTAAACTGGTAATTAAAAGAAATGTGAAAAGTTAATGGCTTAATGTGACTATTATAAAAAGTCTAGGGATTGTTATCAAGAAGGAAAATGCTAGGTTGCAAAGGAAAGGGACGTAATTGCAAGTAGGAGAAATCAATTTTGCCATAAAAAAAGGACTAAAGTGTCACATGGAGAAAAAATGGGGGCTTAAGTAGTAAACTTTAAATGAGTGGAAGGGCAAGTGAGGAAATGAGTCCCACCATTGTTCCTAACCTCCAACTTGGTCGTTTGATCTTTTTTGAGCTCGAGATTGAACCAGAAAGGTTCTAGTCTCGAATAAGAAAGTTAGAGAATTGTGAAAAGGAGAAAAACTCTAGAAATTTAGCCTAAGCCCAAGCATTTTGCATGTAAAGTGCTTACCTTCTTGATCAAGCAACAAGAAGCCTTTTAAAGCTTTAAGCTGCATTCCAGGGAATCAGGTGAGGCATTGGGTTACTTGGTTGTCTCTAGATAACCTTAGTGCATGAGGTAAGAAATCACCAAGTGCATGTGTGTGAAACCAACGAGAACTAAGGGATTCCAGTTAGAGGAAATTTGAACTGAGCTTCTCAGAACGGGTTAGTTGGGATTGCATTGCTAAAATTGATTCTAGTCAAGTATGGGCCCTTGTAGTAACCATAGGATAGAATGGCTAGGGATTTCTAGACCCCTTAGAATGGCCATTTTACTTTGAACCTTCAGCTAGCTCTTAGTTAAACTTGAGTCTTTTGGTTTAGGTGCAATGTTAATAGATGCATGCTTAATGTTTGCTTAGTTTGTTTTGTTTTTCCTTATGTGCCTTATTGAGTTCACTAGGACTCACCCCTTAATTTATTGATTATTACAGGCCCTGAGTAGTTGCTTGGACAAGTGTTATCACAATATTTTTTGAGTGTGCAGGTACCAGGCTAATTCTTTTACTATTCTAAGCTGATGCAGTTTTGTGTTCATTTATTTGATTTGGTTTTTAAAGATGTTAATGTACATGACATAGTGAATGCAGCTGTGTGATGACTGTGTTGAAGAAGAACTCTTGGGAGACTTAGGACTTAGTTTTGTATAAACTAGCCTTAAAGCCTTTGGTTGGCATAGGAGATGTTCTAGCTTGTACAAGTTCCTGTGAACCAAGAAGTTTAACTTTTGACATAGTATTTGGTGGTGATTATACATAGTTTTGTTAAATAGTGAAGTTATTGTTAGTATTGTACATTGAGTCATGATATTTTATTAAGGCATTAATCCATCAATTTTGTTTGTTGTTTTGTTTCTACGTAACATAATAAACATAATTGTAACCCTAGAACAATGATATTCTTAAATGTCCCTAGCCTAGTATTATTGTGGAGTAGGTTACAATAATACATAACGACTAGCATATGTGGAGACTAAAATGAGATATGTAGTCTACATATGGGTACAAGTTGGAGAACTTGTGTACTGGACCGACCCACCATGAGAACGCTACATGGATCGTTATATGAGTGTCATAAATGATTTTCATAGTGATCATGGTATATGTAGTCCTTTGACCTAAGGTCATCAAGGTTCTGTACATGTGTGTCACATACTTTGATACTTCCCTTTGTTGCTCATAACTGAGTGAACTTAAAGGAGGTCATTGGGTATGTCATATCATGCGGAGGGATTTGTATGATGAAGATGGGATTTGTCCCTCCTATGTAACGGGAGTGATATCTTCAAGCCCCTTGATAGAGTAAGACTTAGAAAATGCATGACCATGCTCGGATGAGTTGATATATGATATGAATGTCATCAGTTTAAGTTAGTCTACTCGGTAATCAGGAAACCAAAGATTGGGCTATACGAGAGTGACACATTCCATGTCTTGTGCTTAGTCTTGATATCTTGGACAAAGGGACAATGGCATATATGGGTAATGATCATAAAGGTTTAGTCGAATCACCGACAATCTTGTCACTTGGGTGGCAATGATGTGTTGGTAGACACCACTCATTGCTTATGATCATAAATGTGATTATAATCATTGCCAACATGGTGAGAGAGCCTATTGGGTGGCAGACATAGAGCTACTTGGATTATTGGAGTGCATGGGCTAATTATTTGGGTTATGGTTTCATAATAATTTTGTATTAATAATGGGCCCAAAAGTTGAGCGATTATTAAGCCCGAAATTAAAGCCTAATTGGATTAGGGTTTTGAAACCCATTAGGCCTAGAAGTTGAGTCTCACTATAAATAAAACTTTTAGTATGAAATTTGGAGCTTTTGCCCTAGCCTCCTGGAAGGACAGCTGCATTCTTCTCTTGCAATTTCTTGGAGGATGCAAGCTAGCACTACGAGCGCAAGAGAAACACATCTGTCGAGACGTGGTGGAAGCATGGTGATCCCAAGAAGCTCGTGTGGATACCATAGAGAGCTTTAACACATCAACTGTTTAGGTTTTTGTGATTCAACTCTACAGTTGGGCAAAATATCTCAACCAAATTAGGTATGAAAATTTTTGAACACCTAGTTTACCCCGTTTCACTTGGATCCTGGAGGGTTTCGGTTAAATTCTGCTATGCTTATTTGGCTCCCAAAACTCTACAATTGGTGTTCTAAAATGGAAAATGGTTTAGGCTTTGAAATCTATTTTTCCCAAATTCAAGTTTTTGCTTTTTGAAGTTTACCGCTCAAGCATTTGTTTTGACCAAAGAGTTGAGTTTCTAATTTGATCAAATTTTCTTGACTAAATCTAATTTAGAAGGCGTTTCTGAGCTATATAATTTTGTTTAGATGAACCCCACTAGGTCCTAGCTTGGAAATCATACATAGAGCCTAAATAGTGAATTTTGTTGGCTTAGTATGCACCACTAGGTTTTGTTTTGATTGTTACTTGTGTTAGAAGACAAAAATTGTTTTGTTAACTAGGATGGTGACATTAGTTCTTCAAATGTCTTTGGATATTTCTCTTTCATTTCTGTCTCTGTCTCTTAAGTAGCTTTACTAACTCCATGGTTTGACCTCCATACTTTTACCATAGGCATTAACTTAGTTTGAGATGCCTTGTTATTTTATCTAAGATCATTTCTAGTTCTTCTTCATAAGTCAAGTTTAGTTCTAGGGCACTTATTCTAATTTGATGCTGTGTCTTAGATCAGTAAGTACATGTTCAACATACTTATGTGAAAAACATTATGCACTTATGCTAATTAAGGTCACAATACTAGCTTGTATGCAACTTTGCCTATCTTTCCGAAGATGTCATAGAGCCCTATGATTCTTTGACATAGTCTCTTTCTTTTACCAAACTTAATCACACCTTTTGTAGGGTACATGTTGACCCATACTCTATCTGCTAGTTGGAATTCAATTACCTTCCTTCTAATATTTAGATACCTTTGGTTCCTGTGATTTTTAGCTCCCAGTCTTTCTTGAATTTGCCTAATCATTTATGTAGTCTCTTGGATAATTTTAGGGCCAAGCTCTAGTATATCTACTAGTTTTACCCAACAATAAGTTGTAACACATCTTCTTGCATATAATGTTTTAAATGGTGCCATTGTAATAGATGTCTAATAGCTATTGTTGTAACAGAATTCCACTAAGGCTAAATGAACATTTTAATCTTCCTTGAAATCAATAGTACAACCCCTGAGCATATCCTAAAGTACTTGTGTTACTTTTTCTATTTTCCCATCACTTCGTTGATGGTAGGTTGAGCTAAGGTTAGCGGAGGTCCTTAAAGACTTTTAGGAGGAGTTCTAAAAATGTAAAGCAAATCTAGGGTTCCTATAAAAAAACAATACATTGTGGCATTTCGTAAAGTCTGGCTATTTTTTTACTTATAACTAAGCTAACTTATTAAAAAGTATATGAGTTTTTTAGGTAAGAAGTGGGTGTACTTAGTGAGTTATCCACAATAACCTAAATTGCATCATGGTGTAACTTAGTGGCATCCAAGGGAAAAAGTCCACTATGATTGCTTCCCATTTTCGTACTGGTGTTGTTACCTGTTGAAGCTTTCTAGTAGGCTTTTAGTGCTCCATGTTCACCATCTGGCATGCCATACATCTTGTCAAGAACATTGCAATACCTTTCTTCATCCCTGGCCACAAAAATTGAGACTTCAAGTCCTTGTACATCTTATCTCCACCTAGATGGGTTGACAATTTTCTTTGATGCTCTTCTTTCATGATTTGTTCTTTAAGCTCTTTCTTATCTAATACATGCAATCTATCTTTGAAGTATAATAGGTTTCCATTATAGTTGAAATGCTTGTTTAATATGCCTTTTAACTCTCTAGTGATCTTATTTAGCTTAAGGTCTTGCTTTTGTGCTATTTCAATCTTTGTAAGCCAACCGGAAAGAATCACAAAAACATGCACTTGCTTTTATTCATATTCACTCCAAGTTTAATACAAACTTCTAAAAATGTGGACTTCATCAATTACTTGAAAGTCTTTTGATTATACCAGCCTAATACATCTTTTACTAAGAGCATCAGCTACTATTTCCTTTTACTAGCACAATATTGAATGTGACAATCACAATCTTTAATGAACTTTATCCATCTTCTCCACCTTATGTTAAAATCTTTTTGTGTGAACAACTACCTAAAACTTTTGTGATCTGTGAACACTTGAAAAGACCTCCTTAATAAGTAATGTCTCCATAACATTAGTGCGTAGACTACAACAACTAGGTCTAGGTTATGAACTGGATCAATCTCTTTTTCAATTCTTGATAACTAGCCTCATAATCTTCTATCCACTCAAATTTTTTGTGATTTTCTTGTCAAATGGTGAAGGGTGATGCTAATATAGAAAACTTCTCAACAAAATGCCTATGGTATCTAGTTAGCCCCAAAGAAACTTCTTCCTTTAGTTAAATATTCCCAATTAGTAGCTTACAATCGCTAAGCTTACTATTGGTAAACAACAATTATGTCCCATGTCTTCTTATAAGATACACCTCTTTAATTGTTAGTGTTGTGCCCAAAAGCCAATTATGAGATGATTGTATTTTTGCACATTAAGCCATGATATTTTTTTAAGGCATTAATCTAGCAATTATCTTTGTTGTTTTGTTTCTGCGTAACGTAATAAACATAATTGTAACCCTAGAATAATGATATTCTCAAATGTCCCTGGTCTAGTATTATTGTGGAGCAGGTTATAATAATACATAATGACTAGCATATGTGGAGATTAATATGAGATATGTAGTCTACATATGGGTATGAGTTGGAGAACTTTTTACAGGACCGACGTACCATGAGAATGCTACATGGATCGTTATATGAGTATCATAAGTGATTCTCATAGTGATCATGGTATATGTAGTCCTTTGACCTAAGGTCATCAAGGTTTCGTTCATATGAGTCACATACTTTGATACTTCACATACTTTGATACTTCCCTTTGTTACTCGTAACTGAGTGAACTTGAAGGAGGTCATTGCGTATGTCACATATCATGCCGAAGGATTTTTATGATCAAGATGGGATTTGTTCCTCCTATGTAACGACAGTGATATCTTCGTGCCCCTTGATAGAGTGAGACTTAGAAAATGCATGGCCATGCTCGGATGAGTTGATATACGATATCAATGTCATCAGTTTAAGTTAGTCTACTCGGTAATCAAAAAACCAAAGATTAGGCTATACGAGAGTGACACATTCCATGTCTCATGCCTATTCTTGATATCTTGGACAGAGGGATAATGACATATATGGGTTATGATCATAATGGTTTAGTTGAATCACCAACAGTCTTGTCATTTGGGTAGCAATGATGTGTTGCTAGACACCGCTCATTACTTATGATCATAAATGTGATTTATGATCATTACAAACGTGGTAATAGCCTATTGGGTCACACACATAGAGCTATTTGGATTATTAGAGTGCATGGGCTAATTATTTTGGTTATGGTTTCATAATAATTTCATGTTAATAGTGGGCCCAAAAGTTGAGCCATTATTAAGCCTGAAATTAAAGCCTAATTGGATTAGGGCTTTGAAACCCATTAGCCATAGAAGTTGAGTCTTACTATAAATACAACTTTTAGTGAGAAATTCATAGCTTTTTGCCCTAGCCTCCCAAAGAGGACAGCTGCACTCTTTTCTTGCAATTCCTTGGAGGACGCAAGCTAGCACTACGAGTGCAAGAGAAACGCATCTGGCGGGACGTGGTGGAAGCGTGGTGATCCTAAGAAGCTCGTGTAGATACAATAGAGAGCTTGAACACGTTAACTGTTCAGGTTTTTGTGATTCGACTCTACAGTTAGGTGAAATATCTTAACTGAATTAGGTATGAAAATTTTTTAACACCCAGTTTACCTCGTTTCACTTAGATCTTGGAGGTTTTTGGTTAAATTCTGCTGCACTTGTGTGCCTCCCGAAACCCTACATTAAGTTCACTACTTCCTAAAGATAAAGTAGTGATCAGCCTGTTCAACACTATGTAAAAGATGACCCAGTATCAAATATTACTATAATAGGCCTATTGCAAAATGTAGGGTACTTTTCAAATGTTCTGGTACATTATGCTTTTGAGCTATGAATGCAAACACTCTTCCTCCTATATCCACTTTTGGTGTAGCCTGATTCTTATTGTTGTTTCCATTAAAACCTCTTATTCTTCTTCTTTTTCACCTCCATGGACAATGTTTGACCCAATGCTCTTTCAAGCCACCCTTCAAACAAGCTTATGTGACAAAGTAACATGATTGGATGGCATTACATTTATGACATCTTGGACACTTAAGTTTGTAATACAACCTCTAAGGCCCACTACCTCTCTCATTTTTCATTTCTATTTCCTCCACTTTTTTTGTATCATAATCATTGCCCTTGAACTTTCTCTTGGCCCAAATTTTTGAGACAGACAAACAACCAGTTTTTGCTCAACTGCTAATGCTCTTTACACTACTCTATTATAACTTTTGACACTAAAGGCCACCAGATGTTACGTTTTCTTTGTTTTGAGTCCTCTCATGAATTATTTTGCCTTCAAGATTTCTTGTCCCTCCATTTAAGGTGTATACCTAACC